>JAQPPZ010003172.1:0-2965546 GCA_028583015.1 Wollemia nobilis | reverse complement strand
CTACATTCATTAATCTTGATAAATGGTTAGCAACAACGTTATCTCATCTAGATCTATCAATAGTAGTAATATCAAATTCTTGGAGTAGTAATAAAAATATAATAAACCTACCACTAACTACTTATTTGATCATCAAATATCTTATGGTAGAATGGTTTGTATGAAAAAATATTTGATAACCTATATTATAGTGGAAAAACTTATTGATGACATAAACTATGGCTAAGAGTTCCTTCTTAGTATTTGTGTATTTTTTCTTGGCTCTTGATAAGTATTTACTAATGTAGTAGAGTGAATATTATTTTCCTTCTTCTTGACCCAAAATTACACTTACATAGTATTATATGCACATATATGTATGTGGAATGGGAGTGACTAGTTGGGGCCTTGAAGTAAAAACGTATAAATAAGTTTTTCATTAATCATATCAAATGTAGTTTGGCATGCATTTGTCCAATTAAATTTTATGTATTTTTTTTAGCAATGTAAATAAGGGAATTGTGATTTTACTGAAGTCTTGGAAAAAATACACGTGACCTAAAACACTACAAACATTTGTTTGTATTTTTGGTGTTGGAGGTTTTTTTGGTAATTTTGATATTTTAATTATCGACCTTGATGCCTTCTCATGAAATATGATGTTCCAAAAATATGACCTCATCCATCATTATAAGATATTTTCCATGGCTTATAAATAGATAATGAGATTCACATTGGGTAGGGCTTCATCAAAGGATTTTCCATAGATAGTTCGGTCATCCATGTAGATTTCTACACATTCATTGAAAAGGTTGGAAAATATTGCACATATTGCTCTTTATAACATGGAAATATCATTAAAAATACCAAAAGGTAGAATATGACATACAAACATTTCCCAAGGGTACACTAAAGTCATATTTTCTTGGTCCTCAAGTGCTACCTGAATTTGATTAAAGCCACTAAATCCATCTAGGGAAGAAAAATATTTCTTTTAGGTGAGTGTGTCTAAGACCTGATAAATAAACAATAATAAAAAGTGATATTTATGTGTGGCCTTATTAAGGGTGTGATAATAAAAAAACACATATCTGATGCCATTAATTTTAGGTACTATAACTAATGGAGAGACCCATTAGCTATCAAATATTGGGTATATAAATCTTGTAGCTAATAATTTTTAAATTTTATTTTTAACAATATCTTGTAATGTAGATTTTATTCTTTATTAAGGTTAGATAGGTAATGTCTATATAAATATAGTGAGCACAAACATAAGGGTGGATTCCATTCATATTGCTATACTCCTATGCAAAGGAATTGATATGTCTACTTAGTACATCAAATAAATTTTCCTCTTATTCATCATGGATTTAGCTATTGATATTCAATATTTTACCATGTTGTATCTAAATTTGTTTGGTACATATATGTAGTGATTTAATCCTGGTGAATATACTTACAAGAAAATTCAAATGATAATGATGGGTTGGAAAGGAATAAAATATTTAAGAAATTTTAGGAAATAAAATTCTAGTAGGGATGATATTGGTTAAAGGACACTAGTTGGATGCTAGAAGACATCTTTTCCAATTATGTGCCATACTAAATGGGATCTCTTGTATAGATATAGATGAAGAACATTCAATATCCTTGCATTCACCTTCCCAGAGGAGTCAATGTAGCATAACTTGCTCATTCTTGAAAAAATATTCAGATGGTGTTTTTATTAGAATTATATCAACTTCAAAAAAGGTTCCCCCCAGGACTTCTAATTCCTCCATATTCTATTTTATGGTAATTTTGGCAAGTGATGATATATTTTATTCATTTGACTTGTCAATCCATATATTACCTAAAAAATTCATTGAGGGTTTGGCTAGAGGGTATAATGAAATTATATTGGCATCTACCCCAATAAAATAGTCATGTCACATGATCGATAGTCAATCAATACGAATACCATTTTGAGCCATTGTATTTCTAAAATCAAAGGGAAAAATCTAATCAAAGTGTAAGGTTGTAGCACCAAATAGTCAACAAGATATTCCCATGAAGCAATTATCATAGTAATAGTTTTTATTATACCCTTAAGTTTTGTAGTTTATTGGTCAACCATATCTAATATAATAGTCATCAGATATAATTCTATGAGATGTAGTCTATACATTATATATTTTATCATCACATTTATCAGCTTTTGATGAATGAGCACTAGGAGATAACAATCACAACATGCAGAATAATATGAAAGAAACTAAATATGCTAGATGACTAAAATATGTTGTAAATAGAAATCATATAAAATATTACAATGTAGCTATGGAGGAAATGAACACTCCATTAATAAATGTACTGAACTACATTGCACCCATCACCAATGGATGGTGAAGTACATAAAACTATACTATCCCCTAAGCTATACTATCTAACTATATCCCCTGACTCTCTATATCTATTTTAACAATGAGGTCTTTTTTATATAGGAACATAGGTTCCTTGGCCAACACTCTACCTAGTTGTGCAAGGGACAACTTGCACATATACAACTTGCACACTGACACTTGTGCATTTATTACATTGCATAAAGTAACTATATAGCTTGCACATAAAGTAATTGAAGTATGTACCTTGGAATATACATTTAAATAGCCCAAATAATGGAATAGACTCTATTTCTAACACCCCATGTATTACATTATTTGGATATTGAAGACTTTAGTATTAAATATGGATATTCTTCATCATTTTTAGCTTTATTTTCATACTCTTCCTTTGCATTATTTGTAACATGTTCAAGAAAATAATTAGTGTCTCTATAGTATGTTACATTTGCTGATAGAGCTTTCACTTCATAGTCCTCTATGGGTTATTCTAGTTCTTCAATTTCTTCTATCCTCTAAACCAGGTGACCTTTCTTATTTCTATTTTGATATTCCAGTTGAGGATAATTGGTAGGTCACTAAAATTGTTGTTGATGAGGGTTCCTTTGTTATTTTCGAGGCTAAAATGGATTCCCATGATTCATCTAAATTCCTTGGTTCCAATTTTTGGGATTGTATCTGCAATAGCTGGTATTGTGACATTTCTTTTTGTATATCTAAAAATACCATGTTTTTCATCCTCTTACTGAAGAAGCAATATTTTCCTATGGATTATTCTTTTGATGCCAATGCATTGTTAGTCATCTCATCTTTTAAAGTATTCTCTACTTCATATTCTTGAAGTATATTGAATAAATCACCAAAATAAGTATCTTTATTTAAGACCTGTAAAGATGTTACCAAATTCTTATAGTTTTATGGAAGTGATCTTATTCTTACTTGAGTAAGAAGTTCACATTTAACTATTTCTCCTAAGGTCAACATTTTCCCTTTAATAAATGCTACCTTCCTTAGGAATAGTTCTATGCTTTCTCCATTATTCATTTTTAATGAGTGAAGTTGAGTTTGGATATGAAGAATAGTTACCTTATTCTTTCCTTCAAATATTTTCTCTAGGCTTATTCATGCATATGAAGATGTTTTGGATGAATTGATATATGGTTGAATCTCATTAGTGATACCAAAATTTATTATCATATTTTTCAAACTTTAAGATTTCAGTTTCACTTGTGGTAGGTCTCTATGTTTTCCCTTTTACAACATCCCAAATATTTTCAAGATTGCTTTCATTTTATTTTTCCAAGAAAAATAATTTAGGCCCTTGAGAAGTTTAGATTATGCTATGAAGAATTTTTTTGATACCATTTTAAATCTTCCTAATATCAAACCTTAGATTTGTAGGCTTCCTTATGTCTCCCTAGTGATGAGAGTATGATATAGTGCTTTTGTAAAAATATAGTTCAATTCTGGTTGATTTTGTACAAATTTTGTAAAGATAAAAAATCAACTTCTTAACACCTTATTACTCTTAATTGAACTAAGCACTTTTCAATTTTTGAAGAGGTTTGACTGTTGGAATTATTTTATCCCTTTTTAGAAGATTTGAGGTAAGAAAAAATATAATTATACAACCTTAGTAAAAACCCTAATAACCTCTTTTTATATCCATTGGATTATCTCTAATTTCCAATAAATTAATTTTGATGTAGTAACCCTTGTGGCTCCCAAGTTTGGAAAATTAGAAAAATAATAATATTTGCAAAATGTTAAATAATTTAATCCAAGTAGAATTCCTTATTTCTCCTAGGTTAAATTATAAATATTAATTCAATGAGATAAGTTATCCCTTATAGCTTTTGCTTTCAAAATCTAAGTTTTAACCTTAGTTTATAACCCTTATATATCCAAATATGAAAGAAATAATAAATGGGATTAAACCTTACCTTTTTGGATGTTAAATATCCTCACTATTAAGTGCTTTCTATGGGTGTATGTAACAACAATATAAGTGTCACATTTGGCACTAGAATCAACAAAGATACCTTGGAGTTGCTTGTCTTCAATGCTGCTACAAAGGTACTATAAAAATAGGAAGGTTTGACCTTCAATACTAGGAGCCTTTAATGCTCCTTCCATCCTTCTACATTGTGCTTCAGACATCTTTGATCGTGCTTCACTCCCTTGTTGAATTTTGTACTTCGAATACATTTTATGGATGAATAATCATGGGCTTTGTGACATGTGTCATGCCCGTTACAATTGAGCACTCCTTTCCTTCTGTAATGTCCCAAACTCATGTTCAATGCTCTTGGATTAAATTGTAATGTATGGGTAGTCGTGTGGACACTTGTATGAATTTTGTGGAGGATACCAAGTGTCATCACTTTGCTATAACTCCCGTATGAGGTTTCTTGAGCATTGAGAGAGGAATGATGTCTTTTATGCCAAGTGGAAAACAAGCTCTCTGCATGAAGTCCTTCCCTGTAACATCTTTGAAGATGCAGATTATAATTCCTCAAGCCTTTTTGTATACCATTCCCTTGCTTTGCTATGTTGCTTGAGCAACAAGCAAGCTATTCTTCTACAGGTGGATTGATGATATGCTATGGAGATTTGAATGTCGATTTGAAGCTTCCTTTGGTGGATGGTCTTCTCCAAGTTAAAGACCCTGGATAACACCTTTTCTCCTTCTCTTTTATACCTCTAACCATGTTGAATCCTTTGTAGATTTTTGACATATTTTAGAATTAGATGTGCACTCTTTTGTCTATGTAAATGGAGCTCGATGATAGCCTGATATGAGCTTTGATTCTATAGTTTTGTATGTCCAAGATGAGATATTTGAGTGGCTTATTTTTCTTAGGAAGAAGAGTGCTGAAATTTGACCTTCCTTGTATGATTTACCCTGTAGTTAATGTGCTCTTTTGTGGCACTTTGAAATATTCTCTTTTGCTGTAAAAACCAGATTAGAGTAGTGCAATAAAATGTACTATAAATTGTACATTAGGCCTTTTTTAATGTACCTTCTTTTGCACTCTATTTCCAGATCTAAAATTCTGGTTTTGTGGCATATTTTTCCTGCAATACAAGGATTTTGAGGTTGTATTTTATGAGTAGACACACCTTTCCCTTTTTTATTGGACACTTAGATAACAAATTCAAGCTTAAATAACAATATATAGAAGCTTTTCAATTGATGCAATTATTTGCACTTTCTTTCCTTGCATCTAACCTTGTAATACTTTGGATTTGAGACTCACCAAGTCTCAATATTTAAAGCTTCTATTTATGTTTTTGGTTAGTTAATTTCTTCTTCAGATTATGGAGGAATCTAATATTATTGGTGGCTTCACTTGACCACTATGTGTTGCAGATTTTTGTGCTTCAATAGTGTCTTTAGACACTTGATACAGATCAGATTTTGTGCCTTTCAAAAATATAAATCTATTTTCTTTTGAGAGTAGTATAATAGTGCAAGTATTTCACTTTTAATGCACTAATATTACACCTTATAACTCCAATAAACTCTCAAATTAATGCACTAACAATTTACTGCAACTAATCAAGAATAACCTAAAATGAATCTTTAAGAGTTATTCTACAATTTCACTACAATTTAGTATTGTAGGACTTAGTCTTATTTTTATTTTTCCAAAGTAGATGATAGGTAGTTGATAGAAGTAATTCTAAAATCTAATCAACTATTAATAAATGTGAAAATAAATCCTTAAAAATAACCTTTGTCCTTTTGCACTTTACAAGACTATAATATTTTCTTCTTGCAACTTTAATCCAAATTCAGGTGCTCTAATAAATCTGATAAGTAATCCAATTAATGAATCTACTTGCACCAAAATTTGCTTACCTTTTTATATAGTTATTTTCCCATTTTTGTAGAGGATGTAGATCTTGGTGTCTAAAATGACCAAGAATCTGCTTTGATTAGGATGTCCTAAACAACTCCTTCTTCACCAAATGATGGTCTTGAATTTTATTTCATGAGCCTAGGATTTGGCGGTTTGTTCTCCTCTTGTTTTTTCCTCATTCTACTGTAGTTTTAGATAATTCTATATCTCTAAAGCAGTGTCTTCTTGCTATGAAAGGTAATCCAAAAATCTCCAAGATTTGATGAGCTTCTTCTATCTTCAAGTCTTCTTGTCAAATTCTAACTTCAAGCAAAATATTTTTTTGGGATTTGGCACTTCTTTCCAAATTCTTCTTCATGGATTTGGTGTTCCTTGCCAAATTCTCATTCATGAATTTGGAACTCCTTGCCAAATTATTCTTCACTGATTTGGAACTCCTTGCCAAATTCTTCTTCATAGATTTGGCACTCCTTGCCAAATTCTCCTTCATGTATTTGGAACTCCTTGCCAAATTCTCCTTTACGAATTTGGAAATCCTTGCCAAATTCTCCTCTTGAGCTTTTTGTCAGATGGCGATAATTTTTTCAATTCCTTCACTATCAGGGACTTCACCATGGTAGTGGATTTCTCCAATGAGTTCTCCAAATAACTCTCTTGATGATCTTTAGTAAGGCTCTCCTAGTCAATTTCTAGATGCTCGATGAGACCTTCTTAAGGTGTTTAATATTGCAACTACTAATGGTCTTCCTTGAGACCTTGATGGCAAGCCGGGATTCACACAAACACATTCACAGTAATTTCATTAAAATTTCATTAAAAATAGCAAAATACGGTTTACAGTAGCCACTCCAGTATACCACTTCTCCCCCAATCCCGAACTTCACCACCCCTTTCCCATACAAATTTTCCCCGTTTTAATGTGGTCTCGGCCTTCCCTGAAATTAATGCTCCCGCCCAAAGACCCATTTCGAATTTCATCTTCCCTCCGTTGAAATTTCAAGATTTTCCTTTCCTTTTGTTTTCTGCCATAAATGGCAACTGTCCGATCCGTCCAGAGCCTGCATTCATGGCTTTCCATACCCTGCACCCGCCGTTTTAATCTGACTGTCTTTAAGTACCGTTGTCTCCGCCATTAAGTCTTTCACTTGTAACTACGGTTTCTCCAGAAACAACATTCCCAGATAATTAAACTTGGTCGACATCTATATCTCTCTCCTCCGATTACGTGGCCCTCATCCTCAAGATCTGTTACAAGTGTGTCTCCACGTGTCAAATTTGACTCTATCCCCCACTGGTCGTGTTGCCTTTAAGGCACGTGGCAACCACGTGTCAATTTCACCCTGTCCGACCGTCCGCGTGTTTATTTCCGTTTGACTTTTTCTTGGGCCGCGATATCGCGACATGTAGCGATATCGCGACATGTCACGATATCGCGACCCAACTGACGTCCGCCCTCAGCTTTGAAACAACGTCGCGATATCGCGACGTCGCGATATCGCGACAAAAGTACGTCCTGCATTGTCTCTGCCTTTGACGTCGCGAAATCGTGACGTGTCACGAAATCGCGACGCGTCGCGATTTCGCGACTCCAACCCCCACTCCTTGCAACAGCTTCAACCCCCTTCGTAACTTAAGACTCGGCCAACCTAACCGTCGCGATATCGCGACGTCGCGATATCACGACGTCACGATATCATGACGAAACTTGCTCCGCCCTTGCTATAGCAAATGAGGTCGCGATTTCGCGACCTCACACCAACTTTTGCCTTAGTCCCTTTAACAACTTCCTTTTCTATCTTACGACATCTCCTTCCCCGGAAAAGAACCAAATTGCTTCAAAAATACCAGAATTTTAAAGAAAATTAAAAGATGCAAGATTGCTCATACTTTCACCGGATGCTCCTGCATCAGACACCCGGGGTAGATTAGAAGTGACCCTCACTTCTATTTTGTTGGGGGAAGACCCAATCGGTCAACCTCCGCCTCCGATACCCAAGTTGCATCTTCAATAGGCTTGCCTTTCCACTTGATCAAATACTCAATATATTGTTTATTCCTGGTGTTTATGCCTTCACGAGTATCCAATACTTCCTCGGCTTCATCTGTGCTCGGAGTAGATGCTGGAATTTGCCATAACTCTGGACTTTGCATTTCTGTACCTTCTCCCTCATGGTATTCCACTAAATCTGAGATATTAAAAATTGGTGAAATATCAAGCCAAGTTGGCAATTCCACTTCATACGCATTTCCTGACTCTCGCTTTCCCAATATTCTGCATGGTCCAAACCTTTTCATTTTCAATTTATTATAAGTCTTGGCAGGAAATCTCTCCTTCTCGAGATGCACCATGACCTCATCTCCTACCTTGAACTCCTTGAACCATCGCTTCTGGTCCGCCCTTGTCTTATATTGACTGTTCATTTTTGTAATTTGTCTTCTTACTTCCTCATGCAGACTTTTCATATGTTCTGCAAATTCTTCGGCTTCGGCACTACATTTTTCTCTTTTGTCCAACCTTCTTAGCTCAGACACATTCCTCGGGCTGTTTCCATATACTATCTGGAATGGAGATTTATTTGTGCTTTTATTAACTGAACTGTTATATGCAAACTCTGCCTGTGGTAAGACCAAATCCCATCCCTTGGGTTGATCCACTATCAAACATCTCAGTAAATTGCCCAGGCTTCTATTGACCACCTCCGTCCGCCCATCTGTCTCGTGGATGGTATGCTGAACTGAATTTCAAGTCTGTCTTCAATTTCTTCCACAGAGTTCTCCAGAAATACCCAACAAACTTTGTATCTCTGTCTGAAACTATACTTCTCGGTAGACCGTGAAGTCGTACCACTTCCTTGAAGAACAACCCAGCAATGTGAACTGCATCACTTGTCTTTTGGCAGGGAATAAAATGTGCCATTTTGGAGAACCGGTCCACCACCACAAATATTGAATCATTTCCTCTCTGTGTTCTCGGCAATCCAAGAACAAAATCCATGCTTATGTCCTCCCATGGTCTCTCAGGCACAGGTAATGGCTGGTACAGTCTAGTATTTTGTTTTACACCCTTTGCCATCTGGCATATTCTGCAACTTTGCACAAACTTCCGTACATCTTGCCGAAGTTGTGGCCAGTAGTAATTTTCCTCAATCAAGGCAATGGTCTTATCCCTACCAAAATGCCCAGCCAATCCTCCGTTGTGCTTTTCTTTGATTAAATTCTCCCGCATGGAACTTACGGGAATGCACAACTTACTACCCTTGAACAGCATCCCGTCTTGGATTAAGAAATCCAACCATTTTGTTCTATCTATGGTAAGAGGTATTGAGCAAGCCTTCCGGGCTTCGCAAAATCCGGATCCGCAGGGTATAGACCCTTCGAGTTCTTCAAACCCCACTACTTCCATCGTCAATCTAGTCGACAAGTCCGCATGCTGCTTAAGGCATCTGCAACCCTGTTTGACTTCCCACTTCTGTGCTTTAGTACAAAGGTATAACTTTGGAGGAACTCCACCCATTTCATGTGCCTTTGGTTCAGTTTTGTCTGACTGTTAATGTATTGCAAAGCCTGATGGTCAGTAAAAAGTACAAACTCCTTTGGTAATAAATAATGTCTCCACTTTTTCAGGGCCTGAACTATAGCATAAAATTCTTGATCATAGACAGAATACTTTTTCTGAGCATCATTTAACTTTTCATTGAAATAAGCAATTGGCTTGCCTCCTTGACTTAGTACCGCCCCTATTGCACTGCCACTGGCATCACAGTCCACCTAAAATACCTTGTTGAAGTCTGGAAGTGCCAAAACAGGCTGCTCGGTAACTTTTCTTTTTAATGTATCAAAGCTCCTTTCAGCTCCTGATGTCCATTTGAACTCCTTTTTATCTCCCCTCATTGTCTCTGTGAGAGGTGCACAAATACTGTTGAAGTTCTTTATGAACTTCCTATAAAAATTGGCCAGACCATGGAATGACCTCACTTCTATTGTGCTCCTTGGAGTAGGCCATTCAATGATGGCTCTCACCTTTTCGGGGTCCATCTTCAGGCCTTCTATTGAGATTACAAACCCCAAGTATACCAATTCCTTCTTGACAAAATTACACTTTTTCAAATTTATTAATAAGCTGTTCTTCTTGCGGCTTTTCAAAGACTCTCTGATATGCATCAGGTGTTCCTCCAGGGTCCGGCTAAATATCAATATATCATCTAAATAAACAATAACAAACTTTCCCAGAAATTCTTTCAGTACTTCATTCATCAGCCGCATGAAGGTACTTGGTGCATTGGACAGTCCAAAGGGCATGACCAACCACTCAAACAGGCCTTCTCTTGTCTTGAAGGCTGTCTTCCATTCATCCCCCTCTCGGATACGGATCTGATGATAACCACTTTTCAGGTCAATCTTTGTGAAGTACTCAGCTCCACTTAAACAGTCCATGATATCATCCATTCTTGGTAACGGGAAACTGTACTTAATAGTAATTTTGTTGATGGCCCATGAATCTGTACACATCCTCCATTCTCCATCCTTCTTTGGCGCCAGAACTGCAGGTACTGCGCATGGACTCAAACTTTCCCGAATTAATCCCTTTTCTAATAATTCTTGGACCCATCTATTTAACTCCTCAGTCTCTATAGGTGTCATCCTGTGTGCGGACTTTATTTTGCGAGGCTTGATCCTGGTACTAAATCTATATGATGGCTAATTTTTCTCACGGGGGTAAGCCCTCGGGCACATTGTCGGACACAATGTCTGGAAATTCCTCCGGCAGATTTAGAACTTATGTTGGGGTATCCCGGCATTCCTTCCCCCTAACTCTAGGGATTATTGCATAACATAAATGTTCATGCTTTAACCCGTTCAGAAACTCTCTCCCCTCAACTAAACAGACTCTGGAAATATTACATACCTTTTCATCTGTATCCTTCAAGGGCTTTAGTTTATGGCGTACACCATTCTTTGTCAATGAGTAGGTGTTGGCACGGCCATCATGTACTGCACTCCGGTCAAACTGCCAGGGTCTCCCCAGCAACATGTGGCAAACATCCATGGGTAAGATGTCACACAGGACCTCATCACAATAATTCCCAATGTTAAATTTAACGAGAACACTGCTCGTTGACCAAAGCTCCGTGGTCCTTTTGTAACCATGCGACCCGGTATGGGTGTGGGTGTTTCTTCCTTTCTAACCGTAACTTTGTAACCATTTCCTCAGAAACCAGGTTGTCCGTGCTACCATTATCAATAATGATATTGCAAACCTTGCCCGCACATTTACATCTAGTGCGGAATAAACTTTTCCTCTGGTCTGTGTCCTTCTCCTCGTTCAACAGGACTCTTCTTACAACCATTGTTTCTCCTCTCTCCGCTTCTTCGGAATGCTCAGATTCAACATCCTCCTCTGCCACAGCAGCTCTGGCTGGGCCCTCAGGCCTCTTGTTTGTTCTTTCTCGGTGTTGTGGACATTCAAATGCCCTGTGTCCTTCTTCACCACAGTGGAAACATGTTCCACGAAATACTCCCCTTCCAAACCCTCGTCCAGATCCACCCCGTCCTCTTGGGTAGCTGTTATGATCTCGGGGCTGATAAACATCTTCTTCTTTTTGGTCTTGGTTACTACTGGCTTCACCAGTCTTCTTCGGATCCTTGTACTTTTCTCCACTGGTCCTCCCACCAGTCCTTCCACCTCGGCCTCTTCCTCTTTGCTTGCCTTCAAACCGCTTGTTTAGCTTTTCTTCTACCTTCAAGGCAAATTGATAAGCATCCTCAATGGTGTTTACTCGAACCGGGCTCGGTTCTTCCTGGATACCAAGCCTCAGCCCATTAATGTAACGGGCTACTTTCTCCTTATTTGCCTCTAAATGCCCTGTTCTAATAGAAATTTTGTAAAATTCTTCAGTGTACTCTTGGACAGTTTTGTTTGTCTGTCTCAAGCTCTGCATTTTCCTTAGCGAGATCCAACTCGTAATCTGCCGGGATGAGCTGTCTTTTAATCTTCTCCACCATTCTATCCCATCTTGTTATTCTCTCTTTCCCTCTTCTGTTTCTCTCCAACCGCATTCCCTTCCACCAAATGCTTGGCATGACCCTTTAACTTGGTCTTAGCAAATCTGACCCGGTTAGGGTCTTCAATCTCCTCATACTCGAAATATTCCTCTAAATCATTTATCCAGTCAATCACTTCTTCTGGATTTAGATTTTCCGAGTAGGTAGATACCTCCATTTTTGGCTATTTTCCAATCTGAGAGATGGCCTTATACAACCGGGCCTGAGCTGGATCCACAGCTTCTGCTTCTTCCTCAGACTGTTCTTCCTCTTCAACTTCATCTTCACTTTCCTCTTCCCCTCCGGGTTCGCGCCTTCTGCGTAACTCTGCTTGCAAGGCTTGAACTTGTCTTTGCAAGGCCCGGAAGTCTTCGGCCGGCACCACATTTCCTGCTCCGCCACGGTTCCTTCGTGGAGGCATGATATTTTCTCTGTATTATTATTATTATTTTTTTTTAGAATTCTTCCACAGATCCTGGTGCAACTGCCTCTCTCCGGCGATCTGTTACACGCTCAGGAGCTCCCGCTCTGATACCACTTGATGGCAAGCCGGGATTCACACAAACACATTCACAGTAATTTCATTAAAATTTCATTAAAAATAGCAAAATACGGTTTACAGTAGCCACTCCAGTATACCACTTCTCCCCCAATCCCGAACTTCACCACCCCTTTCCCATACAAATTTTCCCCGTTTTAATGTGGTCTCGGCCTTCCCTGAAATTAATGCTCCCGCCCAAAGACCCCTTTCGAATTTCATCTTCCCTCCGTTGAAATTTCAAGATTTTCCTTTCCTTTTGTTTTCTGCCATAAATGGCAACTGTCCGATCCGTCCAGAGCCTGCATTCATGGCTTTCCATACCCTGCACCCGCCGTTTTAATCTATTGTCTTTAAGTACCGTTGTCTCCGCCATTAAGTCTTTCACCTGTAACTACGGTTTCTCCAGAAACAACATTCCCAGATAATTAAACTTGGTCGACATCTATATCTCTCTCCTCCGATTACGTGGCCCTCATCCTCAAGATCTATTACAAGTGTGTCTCCACGTGTCAAATTTGACTCTATCCCCCACTGGTCGTGTTGCCTTTAAGGCACGTGGCAACCACGTGTCAATTTCACCCTGTCCGACCGTCCGCGTGTTTATTTCCGTTTGACTTTTTCTTGGGCCGCGATATCGCGACATGTAGCGATATCGTGACATGTCACGATATCGCGACCCAACTGACGTCCGCCCTCAGCTTTGAAACAACGTTGCGATATCATGACGTCGCGATATCGCGACGTCGCGATATCGTGACAAAAGTACGTCTTGCATTGTCTCTGCCTTTGACGTCGCGAAATCGCGACGTGTCGCGAAATCGCGACGCGTCGCGATTTCGCGACTCCAACCCCCACTCCTTGCAACAGCTTCAACCCCCTTCGTAACTTAAGACTCGGCCAACCTAACCGTCGCGATATCGCGACGAAACTTGCTCCGCCCTTGCAATAGCAAATGAGGTCGCGATTTCGCGACATGTCATGAAATCGTGACATGTCGCGATTTCGCGACCTCACACCAACTTTTGCCTTAGTCCCTTTAACAACTTCCTTTTCTGTCTTACGACATCTCCTTCCCCGAAAAAGAACCAAATTGCTTCAAAAATACCTGAATTTTAAAGAAAATTAAAAGATGCAATATTGCTCATACTTTCACCGGATGCTCCTGCATCAGACCTTCTCTTCAACTTCCTACTCCTAGAAGTGTTTATGGTGAGATAATTTCCTGAATATTCTTATTCTACTACTTCTAGCTTTGAGTAGAACTCTTCTAGTCCTTCTTCCAAGACTGGAAGTTCTTCAATGATATCTTTTCTTGATCTCTTTAATTTTTCTTTAGGACTGAGTTGATTCTGAAGAAGATACTCTTCCTAAATTTATTGTAAGAAGTTTCCCAAATCATTTAATCTTCTTTCCCTACAACAAATATATTAGTACTAAAATATTTAGTCTACTTTTGAATCAAATATTCTTTTCAAATTATTCTTCAGGATCAAGGCTTTTGTGGCCTTTTTAAATATCAAGGCTTTTGTGGCCTTTTTCAATATCAAGGATTTTGTGGCCTTTTTCAGTACCAAGGCTCCTATGGCCTTTTTAAATATCAAGGCTTCTATGGAATTTTCAATATCAAGGCTTCTATGGCATTTTCAGTATCAAGGCTTCTATGGCCTTTTCAGTATCGAGATTTTTGTGGCTTCTTCTTCTATGCTTCTATGGCATTTTTGTATCAAGGCTCCTATAGCCTGTTATTCAAGGCTACTATGGCCTTTTTGCATCAAGGCTCCTATAGCCTATTATTCAACTGTGAAGTTCTTCAATCTAGTAATGGAGATATTTAGTCTCCTATCTTCACCACAATCCTTCACTAGAAGTATTCTTCCATAGTATTCTTCTCTTGCACAATGAACTAATCTCTGCACTATGAGGGCACACTGACCTTTGGGTAAGGAAGTTGGAGTCTCCTAGATTTCTATCGTAGGAGGAGTTCCAATCCTTTGAGAATTAATTTTTTACAAAAAAAAAACTTTAGGCACTAGTTAGCAAATTCTAGATAACCTAGATGATATTCACTAGATGATTTATCAATCTAGTGAATTGAATGTTGAGTCAGAGTCTTCACAAGTTTTCTTTGCAACTATATGGAAAATACTCTAGATAAAAATAATTTCAATATTTTATGTAACTAAGATTTCTTTCAGTCCTAACTTTGTGACTCTCCCTAATTCTACCACCTAGATTCTTATAATATATTTTAATAGTGGTTGGTCCAGTGGTGCATC
This sequence comes from Wollemia nobilis, assembly GCA_028583015.1. NCBI lineage: Eukaryota > Viridiplantae > Streptophyta > Pinopsida > Araucariales > Araucariaceae > Wollemia > Wollemia nobilis. The sequence goes on along the minus strand of JAQPPZ010003172.1, from coordinate 2,950,458 downwards.
AATTTAACAAAACACTCAGGTTAAAAGATAATGGTGGTTTTCTTATTAACCTACATAGACTAGATCTACTGTAGCTTTGATACCACTATTAGCTTTTGATGAATGAACACTGGGAGATAAAAATCACAAGATACAAAATAATATGAAAGAAAGTAAATCTACTAGATGATTGAAATATGCTATAAATAGAAATCATATAAAATATTACAATGTAGCTATGGAGGAAATGAACACTCCATTAATAAATCTACTAAACTACATTGCAACCATCACCAATGGATGGTGAAGTACACATAACTGTACTATCCCCTAAGCTACACTATATGAATATGTCCCCTAACTCTCTATATCTATTGTAACAATGAGGTATTTCTTATATAGAAACACATGTTCCTTGGCCAACACTCTACCTAGCTATGCAAGGGACAACTTGCATATATACAGCTTGCACATTGACAATTTCTACATTTATTACATTGCATGAAGTAACTAGATAACTTTGACATAAAGTAATCTAAGTATGTACCTTAGAAGATGCATTTACATAACCTAAAAGATGGAATAGACTCTATTTTTAACAACATTGATGGTTACCCCTAGATCTATTAGCATATTTTTTTTTTATCTTAGTAGCATCGATCGATAATGTAATTACACCACTACTAGGGTCATCGTATTTAGGTGGGACCAACTTAAAAGAAAGGTTGGATAATTTTTTTTTGACATGGATGGTTTTAGGATCTTTCTTTTTCTTTTATCTTGGATTCTTGATGCATAAGTCTTTGATAGTATTTTTAAATAAGGTTTCTTCCTTTATATCTTGTAATAGAGGAAATAAAATATTGAGGCATTTTAGTTCTTTTATGATATCATGTTCTTTTGTATGTTCTTCTTTGGGTGCTAAAAATTCTATGTATGGTGGTTCAAAACGATTTGCATGTTATTGTTTGAGTGCTAAAAATTCTATGTATGGTGGTTCAAAAGGATATTGGAAAGGTTGTTGAGGACTTGTTTCTTCTTTATGATCCTATTTTTATGGTTGTACCTCTTCATCATCTTGTTATATAATGTTTAGTTCAACAATATTAGGAAGTACCTTTCCTTACATTTTCATAATCAATGGAGTTAAGTGTAGTTATCTCCACTATTTTTTTGGTTTAGATAGGTGTTGTATATCTATTATTTTTAGGTTTGGCCATAGGTTTTGTAGGAAGTAGAGGTTTCTTAACATTCCATGGATGATTTATCTATGAAGGGTGGGTGGTACCAAGAAAAAAAGATCGTTGTTGGTTATAGAACTATATTTTTACCTAGTATGGTTGATTTTATTGAGAATTTGGTACCCATTGTTGTTGTGGTGGTTGAGGTCCCCATGATGGGGTTGACCATTCTTGTGTTGGAGACCAAGAATAGGGGTTGGTCATCCAATTCATATGAGATCAGGAGGAAAATTGGTAAGGATTATTAAAATTATTCCTTTGCCTAACAAAGTTGAGTTTCTCATTGGGTTGTACTCATATTAATTATGTTCTTATTTTTTAGTAAGATATGATATTGGTCCTTAGAATGACCCTTATTACAAATACTATATATGAAGAACACAAGCTTATACTGAGAGGGGGGGGGTGAACAGTATAAGACCTCTTTTTAATTTTTCCTTTATACTTCAAAACAGTAAAGCAATATACCCAAAGCAATATGAAAGCAATGCACAATATCATCCACAAAGTGACACCAATTTTAACGTGGTTCACCCAGAATGGCTAGGCTACGTCCACAAAATTTTTCTCTAAAAGTTATCTCAAAGTCAAAGTTCTTTGGGAATCCTTCCCAATTACAATGTTTATGAGCCTCGGCCCAAAGGATATACCTTCCCCCAATCAGAATTTATGAGCCTCTACTCAAAGGAGATACCTTCCCCCAATAAAAATTTATGAGCCTCTGCTCAAAGGAGATACCTTCCCCTCTGCTCTGTAAATGATCCCTCAGAAGATCAACTACCTCTACCTCTTGCCAGCACATGGAACTCCTTTCCACCGAAGACCTTCTATCCTCAATGCTTAGCCTAAGAGACCTTCGCCTTCTATGATCATGTCCACAGCAGCTCAGCAACCTGTACCAAACATAGTCAGTCGGTCTAGTACAAGTCTTCCTCTGTTTGTCAGATCTGTCCAACTCTTGAAAAAATCAATCCTCTACATACAAGCCTTCTCAAAGACTTGCCAACTATCCTTAGGTTCTTCTCATAGAACCAATGCACCTCTGTCCTTAAGTTCTCTGATAAAACTATCAAACTCAGCTCACAAGTCCTCTGCTAGGACCTGTCCAAATCTGCTCACAAGTCCCCATCGAAACCTATCCAAAACTGCTCACAAGTCCCTATCGAAACCTGTCCAAAAACTCAGCAAGCTCACCAAGAAAAACTTTCTTAGAAGGAAATCACAAAGTGAATTTTTAGAGACCCAATGTGATTTGTCAAACTCATAGAAGCATAAAGAGAATTGTTAGAGACTCAATATGTTCTATACTCAAATCCCAATATCAAAACTCAACTCAAATCAACTCAACTCAATATCAATCTCAAATCTAAAAACTCAACTCAATATCTAAAATGGATAGGATAGAATGTTTTCTTTTAATAACATGAAACCCCAACAATTGCCAACTATGCAAAGAATCACATAACAATGATACTCATGTTCTTTTCACCATCAATTAGGATTTCAACAACAATGCTCATAAAACAAGGTTTAGTCAACCAACACCATTCAACTCAACATCAACCTTGAAGCATTCAACCAATCATCACAAGAAAATGAAACAAGTAGAAATCCTTTTCCCTCCAAAGATATTTGAACAAAACAGCCACCAACACAATATCACCAAATGCAAAGAATAACTTGCTCAAATCAACTCAATGGAGTAAGCCCAATATCATGAATCAAGTAAAGCAATAACTTGATCAAACAACCTCTATGGAAGCAACTCAACCATCAAACTCAAAACAGCCAACCAAGGGTTCCACCAACTCAATGCAAGTAGCTAGACTCACAAATATAAACCCTAGTGCACAAAGCTTCCACTATCTCAAACCAAAAATTATGCATTCACCAAAAACTTTCCTTAAGGATAACAATGCATAAGTAGTCTTCAACAAACCAAAAAATAGGATTTACACCTAGCCAAAGGATACCTAGTAGAATACCTTTTCACTCCAACCTTATTTCAGAAAACATACACCAATCATACTCATAAGAAGAATGTGCCCATACCTTATTGGAGTAGAAGATAATTGAACCTTCAAGCCGTCACCACACACAACTCTCAAACTTCCAACCAAGTTAGGGTTAGAATAAAAAGAAATGAGCAATAATATAAAATTCCTTTATTACACCTTTTAGCTCCACTTCTTTAAACACAACCACCATAACATGCCAATAAATCAACAATCACAGACTCACACCTTATACCTCCATTTTTAATTTTAGCATAGCAAAGAATAATCTTAAAAATACATCCAAAGAAATATGCCCTTATTTCTCCTAAGTTTTTATTCAATGCTAATCACAAAAGCCAAAACTCAAAAAATTTAATTACACCTTATAAATCGTTGTCCAAGAAACTCTGAATTTCACGGCATAAAGACGTTTTAATAAAAACATGTGTTACTCTAGCAAAGCTACCCCGCAAGACTCAAAACGATGACCTCCACCAACGCAGTGCCCAATAGCAGCCTTCGCTACCACTAGCCCATGTGGGCTATGAAGTTCACAAGTGAAATTCCCTCCACTTCACCTTCGAAAAACTCCCGAAGACTTTTCAACCGCACGTGCTTCTAAGTCTTCCTTCGATCGCAACGAATACAGAGCACAAACACCGCAAATTGCATTCGAGGAATTTTGAATTCGTTAGCCTTCCAACCTTAGGAGTTGGAGAATAAATAGTCTCTTCAAAGACACCTTGACGTCGGCGAAAATAAAGACCTTTTCAAAATTAATCAAAAGTCTTTTCAAAAAAGGGTTTAAAAACCCTTAAATAATTTTAATAAATTAAGAATAAAAAAGGTTTAAAAACCTTTAAGTATTTTTAATAAATTAAAAATAATTTCTCCCTTAATTAATTAAATAATTAATTAATTAAAACCTTGAAGGGTTTTAAATAATAATTAAATAAATAATAAAGAGAATCTCCATTGGTTTTAATAAAAACCATTTAACTTGGTTTTAATAAAAACCCTATCCAACTTGGTTTTAATAAAAATCGGTTTGGTTTTAATGAAAAACCCTTGCCAATGGAATCTCTTCGGATTCTCTTAAAAATATTCTCTTGGAATCTTCCACCTTCGAATCCAACACATCCTCTTAACATTAATTCCATTTCCTTTTGACATCAATGACAACTCATAGACAAGAAGCTAGGATCTCAAACCCAAAATTGCCAACAATCTCCCCCTTTGTCATTGATGGCAAACCATGCTTCTCAACAACACATAAACTCAACATAAATACCTCCCCCTATCTTGAGGCTCTCCCCCTTACTCAAATATCTCCCCATTTGTCATCAATGGCAAAGGGTCACCTTTGGGGCTCGGGACTAAGAATGAGCCTCTTAGCTTAGTCCCTCCCCCACCTCCTGATGAGGTGATTAATTCTTGGGTGGGAGTAAAACTCCCATTAGGCATTGATCATCATCAGCGTCTATAACTTCCTTGCCGGGCCTTCTCTTGAACTCTTTGTCCATATTCCTATTCTCGTCACTATTCTTGTTCTTGTTCTCATCCCTGTTCTTGTCCATGCCTTGATCCTTGGACCTGATCATGCCACTGTTCCTCGTTCTCGTATTCTGGAATTTTAGCTCTACACTCGTCTCGATTGTGTGACCTTCATTGTTGCACTTGAAACACTTGACGATGTTGTTTCTCTGAGGTAAACCTAATATTTGAATCCACCAGTTCTGACCAAACCTGTTCTGACCAAACTTGTTCTGGCCAAACCTGTTCTAACCAAACCTATTCTGACCAAACCTATTCTTGTTATTTGCCTTGCAATAAACTGCCTTGTGCCCAAACTATTGACAAGAGTAGCAATACCCTTGAAATTAACTAGCACTTCTGAAACTGTCATTTACCTCCTTCACTTGATCCATGCAATGTGAAGCCATGTGACCAAACCTGTGACAAGCAAAACATCTACCTTGAAACTTTCCTTTAATTGACCTCTTAGGTTCTAAAAACTTCTTCTCATTCTAAATTCTGTTTTCTATTTTTGTGCATCTATCATTCAAGGACTCCTTTTTTGAAATACTTTCCTCATCAGAACTCTCTTCCTTTTGGATTCTCTTACTAGACTCTCCAACTTGTTCCTTGTGTGGCTTAACAAAACCAAGGCCTGTTTTATCTGTTGTATTTCTTTGACCTTTTATGAGTGACTTAACCTTTTTGGAGCTATCTTGAAACCTATAAATCTTATCCTTGTACTCTTTAGTTTCCTCTTTCAAAGAATCCATTTTCTGTTCTAACTCACTATACTCAAGAACCTTAGACTCTAACTCATCCTTGAGTTCTTGTGTCTTAGCCATAGAGAATTCAAGACTTTCTATAAGATCATCTCTCTCCATACAACATTCATCTAACTTATCCTTGAGTCTAGAATTCTTCTTTATTTCATTTTTCAAAGCACTAAGAGCACTAATAAGTTCACCTTCAAGATCTACTTCACCTTCCTCTATATCTTCATCTATTTGTTTGCTTTTTGAATCATCAAAGCCTTTTTAAAATTTCTTATCACTAGAGGTTCTACCCTTTTCAAAAACCATACATGCATCTTCCTTATCGTTTTATGAAGCATCCTCATACATACTAGAAACCAAATCATTATTTGTGCAATCATCCTCAAGGTGACCAAAATTTCCACATCTAAGACATTTCATGATAATGAATCTATGTTTTGGTTCTTCCTATTTTTCTGATATGAACAACATCTCATTTTCATTATCACTTGAAGAACATTCACTATCACTACTAGAACACTTACTTTCTTTGTCTAGGTAGAAACTCTTCTTGTGCTTGTGAGAACACCTCTTTCCTTGATTATTGTGCTTATCTTTGTTTTTCCTGTGATGCTTGTGCTTTTCAAAATCCTTGATCTTAGAATCCTGTTTATCTTCATCACTTTCATTCTTGGGAATAGTACAATCAGTAGCATAATGACCAAACTTACCACAATTGAAACATCTTATATTTTTCATACTTTTGTGCTTTCTAGAGAACTTGCCTTTCTTGCTATAATATGCCTCTTCATCACTAGAAGACTCATCACTATCTTGAAGTTGTTTACCCTTGGAATTCTTGGTAGCCTTGAAAGCTGCCTCTTTCTTGACATCAACCTTCACTTGAGTTCTCAAATCAAATGCTACAAGTATATTATGGAGCTCATCCTTTTTCAACTTATCCAAATCTTTAGCTTCATCAAGAAGAAATATTTTCACTAAATCTATTAGGAAGAGATCTTAAAATCTTATCACAAACATAATTTTAAGCAAGCTCAAGACCTAAGTCTTTCATGGAGTTAACAACCTCATCCATACGAAGCATGTAGTCACTAATATTTTCATCATCATTCATCTTGAGTTGTTCAAACATACCTTTGAAGTGTCTCAACTTGGCATTTCTAACATTTGTATCACCTATATGAACCACCTTCAACTGTTTCCACATTTCACTAGCTATCTTGTAGTGAATCACTTTGGTGAGATCTGCTTTCTGTAAGCCTTTCAGGATTGCATTCATTACTTTTGAATTGTTGTGATTTAGGAGCCTTTCTTCTTTAGTATTAGGACCATGTTCAAGAATAGTGTACTCATCTTCAATCACTTCCAAAACCTCATTCCCAAGTGCCATTAGATGAACCTTCATCCTTGCACTCTAAAGAGCAAAATCTGACCCATCAAGAATAGGTGCTGCATTGCCACTTGAATGATCCATTGTGTTCTTTACTAGCTTTTCCTTCAAGATGTTAAACTTTTTGAAGGCACCTGCTCTGATACCAATTGAAGAACACAAGCTTATACTGAGAGGGGGGTGAATAGTATAAGACCTCTTTTTACTTTTTCATTTATACTTCAAAATAGTAAAGTAATATACCCAAAGCAATATCAAAGAAATGCACAATATCATCCATAAAGTGACACCAATTTTAATGTGGTTCACCTAGAATGGCTAGGCTACGTCCACAAAACTTTTCTCTAAAATTTATCTCAAAGTTCTTTGGGAATCCTTCCCAATTACAATGTTTATGAGCCTCGACCCAAAGGAGATACCTTCCCCCAATCAGAATTTATGAGCCTCTGCTCAAAGGAGATACCTTCCCCCAATCAGAATTTATGAGCCTCTGCTCAAAGGAGATACCTTCCCCCAATCAGAATTTATGAGCCTCTTCTCAAAGGAGATACCTTCCCCTCTACTCTGGAAATGATCCCTCAAAAGATCAACTGCCTCTACCTCTTGCCAGCACGTGGAAATCCTTTCCATCGAAGACCTCTTATCCTCAATGCTTAGCCTAAGAGACCTCTGCCTTCTATGATCACGTCCACAGTAGCTCAGCAACCTGTACCAAACATAGTCAATCGATCTAGTACAAGTCTTCCTCTGTCTGTCAGATTTATCCAACTCTTGAACAAATCAATCCTTTGCATGCCAACTATCCTCAGGTTCTTATCATAGAACCAATACACCTTTGTCCTCAAGTTCTATGATAGAACTATCAAACTCAGCTCACAAATCCTCTACTAGGACCTATCCAAATCTGCTCACAAGTCCCCATCGAAACCTGTCCAAAACTGCTCACAAGTCCCCATCGAAACCTGTCCAAAAACTCAACAAGCTCACCAAGAAAAACTTTCTTAGTAGGAAATCACAAAGTGAATTGTTAGAGACCCAATGTGATTTGTCAAACTCATAGAAGCATAAAGAGAATTTTTAGAGACTCAATATGTTTTATACTCAAATCCCAATCTCAAAACTCAACTCAAATCAACTCAGCTCAATATTAATCTCAAATCTAAAAACTCAACTCAATATCTAAAATGGATAGGATAGAATGTTTTCTTTTAATAACATGAAACCCCAAAAATTGCCAACTATGCAAAGAATCACATAACAATGATACTCATTTTCTTTTCACCATCAATTAGGGTTTCAACAACAATGCTCATAAAACAAGTTTTAGTCAACCAACACCATTCAACTCAACATCAACCTTGAAGTATTCAACCAATCATCACAAGAAAAGGAAACAAGTAGAAATCCTTTTCCCTCCAAAGATATTTGAACAAAACAACCACCAACACAATATCACCAAATGCAAAGAATAACTTGCTCAAATCAACTCAATGGAGTAAGCCCAATATCATGAATCAAGTAAAGCAATAACTTGATCAAACAACCTCTATGGAAGCAACTCAACCATCAAACTCAAAACATCAAACCAAGGGTTCCACCAACTCAATGCAAGTAGCTAGACTCACAAATATAAACCCTAGTGCACAAAGCTTCCACTATCTCAAACCAGAAATTATGCATTCACCAAAAAATTTCCTTAAGGATAACAATGCATTAGTCTTCAACAAACCAGAAAATAGGATTTACACCTAGCCAAAGGATACCTAGTAGAATAACTTTTCACTCCAACCTTATTTCAGAAAACATACATAAATCATACTCATAAGAAGAATGTGCCCATACCTTATTGGAGTAGAAGATAATTGAACCTTCAAGCTGTCACCACATACAACTCTCAAAATTCCAACCAAGTTAGGGTTAGAATAAAAATAAATGAGCAATAATATAAACTTCCTTTATTACACCTTTTAGCTCCACTTCTTTAAACACAACCACCATAACATGCCAATAAGTCAATAATAACAGACTCACACCCTATATCTCCATTTTAATTTTAGCATAGCAAAGAATAATCTTAAAAATACATCCAAAGAAATATGCCCTTATTTCTCCTAAGCTTTTATTCAATGCTAATCACAAAAGCCAAAACTCATAAAATTTAATCACACCTTATAAATCGCTGTCCAAGAAACTCTGAATTTCATGGCATAAAGACGTTTTAATAAAAACGTGTGTTACTCTAGCAAAGCACCCCCGCGAGACTCAAAATGGCGACCTCCGCCAATGTAGCGCCCAACAGCAGCCTTCGCTGCCACTAGCCCACGCGGGCTATGAAGTTCACAAGTGAACTTCCCTCCACTTCACCCTCAAAAAAACTCCCGAAGACTTTTCAACCGCACGTGCTTCTAAGTCTTCCTTCGATCGTAGTGAATACAGAGCACAAACACCACAAATTGCATTCGAGGAATTTTGAATTCATTAGCCTTCCAACCTTAGGAGTTGGAGAATAAATAGTCTCTTCAAAGACACCTTGATGTCAATGGAAATAAAGACCTTTTCAAAATTAATCGAAAGTATTTTCAAAAAAGGGTTTAAAAATCCTTAAATAATTTTAATAAATTAAGAATAAAAAAGGTTTAAAAACCTTTAAGTATTTTTAATAAATTAAGAATAAAAAATGTTTAAAAACCTTTAAGTATTTTTAATAAATTAAAAATAATTTCTCCTGTAATTAATTAAATAATTAATTAATTAAAACCTTGAAGGGTTTTAAATAATAATTAAATAAATAATAAAGAAAACCTCCATTGGTTTTAATAAAAACCATTTAACTTGGTTTTAATAAAAACCCTATCCAACTTGGTTTTAATAAAAACCGGTTTGGTTTTAATGAAAAACCCTTGCCAATGGAATCTCTTCGGATTCTCTTAAAAATATTCTCTTGGAATCTTCCACCTTTGAAGCCAACACATCCTCTTAACATTAATGCCATTTCATTTTGACATCAATGACAACTCATAGACAAGAAGCTAGGATCTCAAACCCAAAATTGCCAACAATATATAGCATTTTTGTTTAATGGGAATTCATGTTCAACATGTTTCCTCCTACATCTAGGACAATACACTACTAGAGGTTCACTAGCTATATTCCTTGAATTTTATCTAATGTAGTGTTAAGATGCACCAAGATGTCAATCTTAAGGTTTTCCAACTCTTCCATTGTCTTTCCTACATCATTGCCAATTTTTTACCTTTTTTTGTGATAATGTTTAACTTCCCTAGTGTGTGAGTAATTCCTATAGATTTTGGTAATTTATGCAAATTCAAGTTTATTTATGTCACCTCTCCCCATGATATTTAGAGCATCACATAATTTATCTTGCAATCCCCTTAGAAATATAGTATTATTCAGCTCTCAATCAAGTCCATCTCCATATTACATTTATATAAATAGGAACCTATCTATATAGTCCTCTAGATTTTCCTTATCTTGCTGATTCATCTGAAAGAGTTCTTCTTTTTGGTCTTTAACCCTATAATATTATCAAAACTTGTCCGAAAATGTTTTTCCATTTTGGCCCAAGTGTGTATTGAATATAGGTTTAACCCCATGAACCATCACATGGAAAAATCCTTCAACATGGATGAGAATAGTTTGAGATTTTTATTATCTTGTCCATAGTCATATATTTGGCATAAGATCTTAAATTTGAATAGGAACTTATTAGGGTATTTAGAAGCAACCCCCCTAAAAACTACAAATATCAATGGTGAAATATTTTTCATTGGAGCTTCTTTATCTGTGTTTAATATAGTTGGAAATATAAAGGTTCTATTTATGTTTCTCCCTTACCCCATGCATCAGTATTGTGATTTTAATTGTTTTAATTTTTCCATCTACCATGTCAGCATAATAAATATTATAAATTTCCTTACATTTTTTAGAAGATACAAATAAGTTTAGGGTAGGTGGGGTACTACTAGATTATTCTAGTCTTTATAAATCCTTAACAACCCTTGATTTGATGATAGTGGTCCCCTTAAAATTATTTCCCCCTCACTTATGTATAATTAATGATTGAATATAGTTTTTATGAGTATCTCATTATTTTGTACAACCTCTGGGCTTGGTAGCCTATTCCCTGTGGCTTGTTGAGGGGTTTGACTAGTGAACCTACCCCTTGAATCTCTAGATTTATTCATGCATTCAAAAGAAAAATGTTTTAAATAAAAATAAAACACAAACTATCACCCTTAGAATTTTTGTAGTTTTGTTTTTCTTTTGTGTTGTAAACTAGGACCTTGGTGATACATACCTAGGTTCCTTTAGCAATGCCTTATTCCCTACCAATGATGCCAAAAGGTGATGGGTATCGTTAATACATTTTTTTTTAGTTTGTAAATCTTTGTTGGTGTCCAAAGGATATATGCACTAAATACTATAAGATATATTATTGGTGTGGGATTTCTAGGTTCTTTATAAAAGAAACATGCAAAAACTAAATAATTGTAGAAATATAATCAAATGCATAAAGCAACTATTCTTGCAAGAAAATAATCAAACATAATAATAGCTACTCTACCATATAATTTAACTGATGTTTAATTCATATCATGTATCTAGTAACACTAAGTTCTTAATGCTAATAATTGCTTAGAAAAAAGTGCAAGAAAATTAACACTATCAATTACATAGGTAAAGCACAAGAAATTTTAGAAAATTAAAATAACACTATAACAAGAAGCTAATCACTAGTCATGCAAATAAATAAATAAAAACTCTTCTACTAGGTTGAGAGAGTGGGCCCTTTCTCTTCACCTAGTAAGAAGAAAACTAACTCAAAATCAACTAATTAATCACTCAAACATAAAAACTAGAAAGCAAACTCTTATTATAGTAACAACAACTTTAACCTTACAATTTTCAACAACTATAATCCAACAATTTCTTATATTGATCACACCCCCTAAATTTCATCAGGCCCACATATTTATAAATAATAGTTCCTAATTATTAGGCAACACCTGTCAATGGAAAGGTCACCATTCTAGGAAATAGAATGCTAAAAATTCTAAGCTTGCAAAAACCCACCCAAATTTATCCTATCACACACAATCATTCATAAGTGGTTTGATACAATGCTAACCACCACCATTTATTGGTCATTTCCTATAAAGTTACAAGGACATATGATCACAATGGCATATCTTGTAATGGTGTAAGGAAAACTACTTTCGATCCTTGGTAATGATGATTCTATCCTTTGTAATTTTTGAATCGATTATATGTCAAGGCATTTGTTAGCATATTGATTATTTTTTAGCCATATTCCACCAATAGGTAAACCATTATTCCTTCTAATATACATGTGATATGCATCAACACATTTAAATATTTCCACTTTATTCAATTATATCCACTTTCCTTAGGTTTTCTAATGCATGACTTACTCATCATCATCCTCACCAAAGCACAAGAAATGCTCTAGAATACACCTAAAAACCTATAGTTTCAAATTACTTGATATAGTTCTATATTATTAGTCAAAACCAACCTCAAAAATACATAAAAACCATTCCAATCAACATAAGTATGTAATTGATCTTTCTTGCTTTGTTTAATTGAAATTTTATGATAAACTACCTTAAGCTCAATGGTTAGGACATCTACATTTACCAAGCAAAAAGGTAAAAATCAAACTATAATACCATAAATGTGATTCAATAATGGGCCTCATCAAATGTATGGTATCCTCCAAGCCAAAAAATAATGCATTCAAAATGTAGGAGGAAAATAGACCTTGTGATTGTCCAAGCCAACAAATTACATAATCTCTTGAAACTATTGCTTCCCTTAGTTCTAATAAAAGGGAACATGTCATGGTTCATTCAATACCTAACACCATATAAAGGAGTAAATTTTATAGCTAACAAACAAATATTTCAATAGACTCAAATATGTGATTAGTAATCTCTAAAAATCTACTCTTCCTATAGTAGCTAACATAGCTATTTAATTCAATGGTAATAAAATCTATGATGCTTCTTGAATACATAACTTGGTTATATCTTAAATAAAAATGGTGAGAAGAGATAAAATATTTTTTTCTTAAACCTACTTATTCCAATAAAACCAAATAATATTGCAATCTCCATTGGGAAATATCATCCTATTAAGAACCAAAGTGTTCATTCTCCTTAAGAGAAAATAAGATAACTCATAACAAAAGTGAACAAAAATAAAGGAGTATGATGGAATGCATGATAATAATAAAGTAAAATATCATGTGTGAGTATGTTAGACATTAGAAAAAGAGGACCAAATAGAAACCATATGCCAAGGACTTTACCAAATGAAAATAGGGTGCCATGTAGTTTGTTGAAAAATAGTCAAATGCTATTTCATAAAAATGGACATAGCTTTAAATTTGTAAATTAAAAACTCCATTTATGTGCTTGGAAGTTCAATGTAGATACCACCATGGGTTGAAGAATAGTAGAATATAGACGATGAATTTTGTAATAAGATATCCATAACTGTAATGCCATCAAAGACATACTCTAAAGCATTATTTATAGTTCACTCTAATAACAAAAAGACGAAGTAGATTATCCAAAAAAATTAAACTTTTATATGATCAAGTGGTGTTAGTTCTTACCCATTTTGATACCATTTTTTTTCAATTGGTTATATTCGATTGAAATGGGATCCACCCGTATTACATCATCACCAAATAGTGGTATTACAATAAAGCTCAGATATTATCCATGTATCACCTAACAAGATTTGAACCTTGATCTCCTCGTTAAGTGTTGAGGAATCTAATCAATTGAGCTAATGTCACTTGATTTTTTGATACCATGTTAGAATCCATAATGATTTCAAATTAAACATAAACAACTATTAATCAAAGGTTATAATAAAGAGCAATAAATGTTGAAAGGAAACATCAATGACGTCCACATATAAGAAGATACTAATATACAACCACATTAAATATAATCACAATGGTCACAAACTAATACAACTAATTGGTTTAGGGAATATAAAAAAATCTTAATAAATTAAATTTGATTACATAATAATAATTTTTATGGTACAAGGTCAACCTTATAAGGATAACCTCAAAAATTTCGCTATATATACCTTTATATATAATAAAACCCATCTCGTAGAATATAATGTTAGCCCATAAGATTGCATACAATGTTACACTATATGATGCCAACCTTTTCCAATGAGGATACCTTACATATTTCAACACATCATTTGTTAAATTTAAATAGATTTACCTTTCTAAATTGAATTCAAATGTTAAATTTTATTTATTAATGTTCCCTCCAAAAAGGAATTTTTATCCTCCACTATTGTACAAAGCAATACTCACCCGTTAGATTGAAAAGATCTAAAGCCTTGGGATGGATAGAGAGTTATGGATTGGACCCATCTTGCATTGTTATCATAGGAGGGTGACTCTTTTTTGTGGCTTCGAGTCCCCTAGAAAATACTTCAAATTATCATTGAAGTTATTTTCCAAGGACTACTTGGGTCTTTAAAATTGCTCTTCTAGTTCAAGTTTGTTGTCTATAGTGTAGTTTGTAGTTAGGGTGGGTGTTTAGAACTTTGTTTCCTCGTTTAAGTGGAGAAGCATTATCAGTAAAAATTATGCTCAGAAAGTTTGTAAGGTCCTAATTGAGGCTAGTGTTCTAGTTACTGACGATAAAGTCTAGAAAATTTTGTGTAAAAATGGTTTGTTAAAATGCATTTTATCCTTTCATGGACATCATAGGGGTATTTCTAGAATGCTAACACATTCATGGAGAAAGGTTTGGGTTCAATATGATGGTAAATAATTCTAGTTCTTTATGGAATTGATAGGAGAGGTGATGGATTTTTTGATTGATGGAGCTGCTCATAACCAAAAGAAACATTCCCTCAAGAGGGAACCAAGTTTTTTTGGTAAAGTGGGGAGTATCTCTCGAAGAAGTAGAATAAATTTGATGCAAAATTGCTCAAAGCACCATGGAATTGGGTCATCTCAATTGTCATGGATTATTTCACCCTAAACTCGAACAGGGAGGTGCTTCAAAGTTTTCATATGATGTTTTTGAACCAATTGAGGAGGAAGCATCTCATGAATGTTCCTTTGTTCCTTTACCACTCTATAGAAAAACCCCTAAAGGATGTGAGAGGAAGAAAGGAATTGGACCCAATCCATCAAGGGCTGATCCTATTAACCTTTGAGTATGTTGTGAAGTCTAAATGAGTGGTAGTGGTGGAGGCTTTAGCAAGAATTGAGTTTCAATTTTTTTTTCTAATCTTGGAATTGAGTCTAACAATACCTTTTGGCATCAAGTGATCCTTTTGAGTTAGAATCATGGTACTTGTTGGATCCCTCTTCATATATAAAAGAGAAGGCTAGTACTTGGAGTGATGTGGTGGTGACTCCTAGTGATGTAAAATGGGGTAGTGCTCATCATTCTAAATGGTTGTCTTCCAAGGTGGGAAAGGTTGATAAATCCCTGATCTTGGTCGATCTGATGGATTTGAAAGATAATCATACAACATGTAAGAAACAAAAATTCTTAGATATTTTAGAAGATGCTAAGGAGGCCTCCCCTTTGTTAGGACCTGATCACCCTAACCATTCACCCTTCATTAGTGACCTTGAGATGAAACACAAATCTCAATTAGGTGCTCTCCAGGTGGTGATCTCATATGTTCAATACATTCATGAAATGGCTCAGCAATAAAAGAATGGTCCAGGATCTAAGTGAGTCTGGAATTTCTCCTTTGTGGGTTTCTATTTTTTTAAACTCTGCATCCCTGTTCATTCCTTGTTCTAGTTTATTTCTTGTAGGTATTGGTTCCTTTGTTGGATTTTTTTGTTTTTTTTCTGAGGTCTATCATGTATATACTATTTTTAGTCTATTGTGGTTGTGTTGCTTTCTTGTTTGGATTGTTTCTTTTATTGTACTATTATTATCACCTAAGATTTAGGGTGGGACCCAATATTTGGTAGTATCGCTTTGTAAAAAAGGGTTGGGATCCCTTTCAAAACCCCATATTTTACCCAAATACTCACCCTTTAGATTCAAACACTATTAAAATCATAATATCCTAATATTTTTTACTTAAAAATTTTGCTTCTTTCATCATGATCCTTATTTATGCACATAGGAGAGGGTGAAAGATGAAGAATTCCAAGGTAATAGTTTGATATTTAATGGAAATTAGGATGGATATCTAGGTGATCATTTTTATCTCCAAAATTGTTTCATGAATACAAGGAATGCTTCTTCCTCTATCATGATTCAGTTAAATGCAAGGGTAAATAATAATTTTTATTATTGTTTTAATCTACATGTTTCTCCTTATTTTTTGGTATTTTTTGCATTATAATATGCTATTTAATATTTCTTCTATATTAAAACATATTATAAATTATAATTTATTTTTTTGAGAAAGAAAAGAGGGTATTTCTCTCAACACTTTCATTTTATTCTCCATAAGAACATTATATTATCATAGCATAGATAACTCTTATAAGAAAGGCCATGAATTATAACTTTCTCCCTCCCCATAGCAACTACACTACCAAGTGACATGCAACTGGAACAAGGGAGTTCACAACACATGTTGCCTACCGCTTCCTATAATTGCAACACTATTGGGAAGGATATGGATTTTCCAAGGGAGGTCACAAAATGTGTGGATTTCCCTATACCCAAGATAACCTCCATTTTAGACAAGGCCATGGGCCCTCTTTTTTTTCCCTATTATATACCATCAGATATGTCAAAGTGAATTAGTATTGTCCATAATCCTAGAAACACTAGCTACTATGGAGATCATAAGGGCCATATTACATTCATGTCCCTCTAATTATTTTATATTATTATTATTTTTCAAATGGTAGCTAGCCCATTATCTATCCTAAATATTTTAAGGATATTAAAATCCTTGATATCATGGTGTTATCCCATGTCCCATGTCTCCTTATTTCTTTCAAATTTATTATTTTTCTATGGGTCAAGGATTTTGTATACTATTGAATACTACTATGCTTACCTATAGGTCAAGGTCATGGTTATAACATATATCTCCTTCTAAAAAGTCTTTGAACCACCTAAAACAGCTATAATTTTGTGTTATAGCTATCACATAATCCTCAAATTAGCTATAACATTTCTATTATATAAATGCTATGTTTATCCTAAAGGGGCTATGACATGTATATTTTTCAATTACATATCCATCAAAAGAATTGTAGCTTGCATGTTATATTTACCATATTATTCTTGAAGGGATTATAGCTTATGTATCATAACTATTGTATATCCCCTTAAAGATATTGTTAGGGGAATGCATGTATCATTATTCCATGGGATTCCTCATGAATGGCCCCCTTCTAAGATAGCCATATGGCATAAAACACATTAATTTTAAACAAAAATGTGAACTATATTTTTATTTTTTAAAACAAATGCTATTATTAATATCCAACCCAAGGGTGTTAACCCTATTGGGGGTATCAAGACATGATTTTTATCCTATATTTTTATTAAATATTCTATATTTATTAATATAATATGGGGTTATGTATATCTCTTGAGTTCCCACGGGAGCCTCCTCATCAGCCCCAGGTTCCCATGGGTGTTTCCTATAGTTATCAGGTGTCTGTGGGTATTTTACGCTCCCATACTTGAAGTCCCTCTAGCCTTCGGGTGATTCTAGGGCATTGTTGCACTAACCACATGCATCAGATATAATGCATTAGAAGACAATAAGGAGATAAAACATCAACCCTATATTTTTTATTTCATGCATGCATTTCTATTTATTTGCATTATATTTGTAGTATCTAGTTAGTGTTTTACTATTGCATGTAGATGGTCTCACGCTGTGGAGACCTCACATATACTACAAAATATTTTTCTATGTCATTGTGTATAGATCTAGAGAACTACCTCAGCATTTGGAGTGGCCCAACCTTGGATATCTAAAAAGCCCACTTAACCTTATTGGGAACAAGATGCGCTTGAAGACACCATGACCTTGCTTCTTAGTATTTCATAGAACCCTAAATTATTGTATTATTATATCAAAAGGATTCAAGGATCCAAGCTTGTAACAATGGAGTTTCTAGGCCCCCCTGTTAATAATGAATTTATTTTGTTGTGCAAACTTGTGTTCCCTTACATTTTATTTTGTTCAAAGCATTGTTTGTAGTGTTGCATTTTGCATCTTTTAAATGGTGATCACGATGGGACCCCCTAAGGGTTCCTATTTATGATCTATTTTACTAATTTGTTTTCTATTTTTTTTCATCTTTTAGGTTTTTTAGAAGTGTAGATTTCATAGATTCTAAAAGATCTAGGGTTTCTAAAATTTGTAAAATTTTATAGAATGTGCACAAAGCACCCAACAACATCCGAAGGCAATATAGAAATGCCAAAACATGTTTCAAGACATCAAGAAGCACCCATGGAGGTCTTAGAAGCATTTAGAAGCACGCAAAGGCATTTACAAAGAGTTAGAAGTAAAAATGTAGGCTTTCCAGTAAGTCGACTTCTTAAAACCCTAGTTTTTTGTCTTACATATTTTGGGTATATTCTATATTTTTTAGATTTTAAAAATAAAATGAATCATCATTAAGAAATGTAGAAAATAAATGCATATTAGTTTGCATTTTTAGATCTGCATTCATTTACACATTCGGATTAGGATTTTTTATTTTTTGGGTGTAAATTACTGCATTTTGTCTACAATTGAACTGAAACTGCATAATCTAGTGTTGCATATTAGGGTTAAAGGTATTTTATTTTGTATATTTAAGTTGGAACAATAATAGATTGCAAAAAGTATCCCTTCCAGTTAGGTGATTCCAGGCAGAGGGGTGGATGAACCCTCTGGCTGTTATTTATATAGGGGGTCTTAAGCGGTGTACTTCACACCCTTTGGAGAACTTGGTAATATTTTGTTGGCTTCTGATTTAGGTTTATGAATTTTTTTTTTTTAACATTGTTTGTACACTATAAAACACATAAAACTTAAAAAGAATCTGCACACAACATGATTCATGCAAAACAGTAGTGGTTGGATTTCATCACCAACCATTGCTTGAGATTTTGTGATGGGGGCATCCATCTCCATCCACCAATATCTACCATTAGATATCTTAGGAATACCCCAAAGAAAAAATTTTGGATTTCACCACCAAAAAGAATCTCGTTACCCCATATTCACCATAGTTTTTCAAATTTTTTTCGTTAAGAAAGTTTAGAAAATCAAAAAACACAAAATTGGCACATAAAATGAACACACATTAAAAGGAGATAATTAATGAACAAGTTAAGCCACATTGGTTGAGCCTTAGAATTATTTATTTATTTTCTTAAGCATTCCAGTTTTGTATTACATTTGGTATTGTAATTCGCATCTTGATTTACTTTGCTTATGGTATTAACTCAAAATCAAAAGAAAGCAATAAGTCAAGAAAATTAATGAACCTTCTTCCATATTCCCCACCACTTCAGTGGTAGATACCCTAGATGTGACATAGATAGATTTATCTATATGTCCCTCACATTCTTTACCTTCCACATCCTATAATATGGCCATGTCCCAAGAGGAGTAGAAAAAACCAAACATCAACCACCACATCACCCATATAGACATGGTAAAAGTAGAAGCCTTCATGAAGTCTTCTAATTATATCTTAGAATCCATCCCCAAATTTCCTAGATAGGATTTTGCTTTACAACAAGAGATTGTCTATTTGTATGCTAACCCTCTTTTTGAGGCATCAGTTGCACCTTCATCCCATACATCCATACCTCAACCTTCAGGTGATCCCAGCACTTTGTATACCTCCACCTACACCAATCCCTTGTATGAAGCACAAGTCAATACTACTTTACAAGTCCTAGCCTTACAAGTTGCCATACATAGTATAGCTTGTATCCCAGCCACATCTGCCATACCATCTACCTCCATACCCATATCCTCTGATAGATCTATTAGTGAAGCATGGGAACACCTAAAAAAATTTCTTAGAAAACATCAAAATTCTCAAAAAGTAGAGGTTAACCCTATGCCTTTACATAACTCTACTCAGACTATACTTTTCAACCAGGGTCCATCATGGGTACCTCAGCCTTCAATGGTCTCTATCCTAATTCACCATAAAATCATATCATTACCCATCCTATTCCCATTGGCTAGCCTAGCCATACCTTTCATCCATCAACATCATTCCATAATTCTCCTTATTTTCATCAACAATCTCCCATTCATCATATTCCATCCAACTCACCTCATCATCAATACCAATATCCTCATAATTTAGTCACTCCACTACATATTTCCATGCGACCACAAACCCTTTAGGTAATTTAAGGTTTTCACATTCCTAAGGAAGACCCTTGAATTAAGGCTATGTAGAAACAAATAGATCAATTGATGCAATTCACCCCTGGATTTTTAAATCAAAAACTAACTTTACATAAATTTATCAAACAACCAATTCATCCTTTGGTACCAACCCCACCATATCCGACAGATTTTATGGTACCCAAGTTTGACAAATTTAAGGGAACTGAGGATCCCAAAGAACATATGAGTACCATTGTTGATGCATGCTTCAAAATTCAAGACAATAATTCTCTCTTGCTTTGAACTATTCCTCAAACATTATGAGGGGATGCCATAGAATGGTACTATCAATTTACAAGCCATAGTGTCTATACTTTTGACCAATTGATTGATCAATTCTTTGACCGCTTCATCCTAAATGTTAAAAAGAATATCTCATTATCTGATTTCTATACCTTAAGACAATAGGATGATGAATCTATCTATGATTTCAAAAACCATTGGAGGGTTACCATCACAAAATTGCCATTCACCCTACCAATAGAAGAGCTAATTAAGCTATTCATCAAGAGTTTCTTAAAACCCATCTCTTGGATGCTCCAACTAAGAATTTATAAAACTTTTGAAGAATCTTTAGCTCAGGCTAGTGTCATTGAGGATATCAAAATCCAAGAAGGTATCATTAAGCCCAACAAGAAAGAATGGAAAAACAAGGGCCAATACAAAAGTAATTATTCAAGCCAACAAAAATCAACACAGGCTACCCCAGCCACCCAATCCAATCAAGTTAATCAAGTGGTCATGAGCCAGTCGGTAATGGCTCAACAACAATAATATGTGCAACAAGTACCACAAAAAAATTCCTATCATGTGGTCCCCTCAACAATGCAATCTCCAATAGTTCAAAACATAGTGCCACCTATGGAAAACCATCCTCAGTGATAGTATTTTTGATAGAATCGTCAATATACCCCACTATATGAGTCATATGCCTCTCTATTTAGAAGGTTGTATGAGATAAAAAACTTGATTTACCTGAAATTAGACTGGATGATCCCACCAAGCATGGTAAAAATTACCAAGAATACTTATTTTACCCCTATCATAGGCAAAATGGGCACGACATCAATAATTGCCATATGTTTAAAAATGTAGTCCAAGACCTCATTTACTTGGGGGTAATTAAATTTAATAGTCCCCTTGCTCAAACAACCCAAGATAGTATATTTTAGACACCACTTCATCATCATAAGGAGGTGCAACCAAACATAGAGGGAGCTAACACTAAAACTCCCACTAACAAAGTCTACCATATTCAACAATATCAAGGGTTTGTAGGGGCCATTCATGTGGTCACTAGAGGTCAACAGAATAACCAAAAAAGACACCAACCTCAATAAAATATCTCACAACCTTCTACATTGCCACCCATCCAAGTTTCCCCTAATCCATCATCACCCATTCATATACGTAGTCAATCGAATCCATAAAATCCACCCATCAATCGTCCACCTCGACCATTCATCTCATTGAGTAGGCAATTAATGAAAAGTTTGAAAATGGCATCCACAAAATTATCAATATATGAGCTAATCCAACAATCTCCCCCACATTGGGAGGCAGTAATGGAAATTTTGAAATCCATCGAATTACAATCACAAGATCCTAATACCTTCAATAAATTTATGGGGAGCATTCAAACATGCTTGGAGCCTTCCATAACATTTTATGACTTTGAAATTAAGCCAATATCATCGAGATCAGTATACCCTCCATTGCATATCATGGCTTTAATTAACAAGAAATATTTCAAGAGAGTCCTCATTGATACCGGTTCCTCTATCAACATTATCACCACATCCGCTCTCCATAATTTGAACCTTCCTCCATATCACATCATCAAATCATCCTTCACCCTCAAAGCATTCAATGATGCTTTGTATTCCAATATTGGCACTATTTTTTTGCCCATCAAAGTAGGGGCTAAAACATTGCATACAATGTTCCACATCTTGGAAGGATCCATGGCATACAATGTACTCCTTGGAAGACCTTAGATGAGGGAAATGAAATGTGTCCCCTACATTTTATATCAAAGCTTAAAATATGTCCATGAGAGATAGGTACATTGCATACTAGTGGACATCGAGTCGTTTAAGTATTACAATATCATCTTAAATCCTTAAGATTCCATGCTACCTTCCACTCATATTTTCATATCACCATCATCCAATCCATCCACCACTCCACCAACCTCTTTATAAAATGATCCCATTATTTAAGAGCTCCCCATTACCAAGCCTCAATCAACCACCATACTCTTATCATCATCATCAATGACTACATGCACATGTGGTCATAGCCCGTCCACATCATCATCAACCATATTGAAACCCTCCCAATCCAATCCATATCCTTTGCCTAATGTCTCACAAGATGAATTGACATATTGTGAGATACTTCCATTTCCACCCCTTCTCGATCCATCACAAGACCATGATCCTCCCATATCATCCTAAGTTGAGGTCCATATCACCAATCATGGTATTGGTGAATACATGGTTGATGACATCACCATAACACCCCTCACCATCCCTAGTGCTAAGGATTTTAGTCACCCATGTGACCAACCTTTAGCAATAGGAGCAGTTTACAATATGGGTTTAGCTCCAAAAAGCATTAACTTTGTATATGGGGGGATTGGATCTTCATCAAATCCAACACCCATAAAAGAGCCCAAAGAACCAAAACTTGCCAATATTTCAAACATGTCAAGATTTCCATATTGATACTTCCATATTTTCAATTGGCAAGGCCATGGCCTAGGATTGCATGAATAGGGCATGCATCAACCTATCAATGTTCCATATCAAGAGGTGCACGACTGTTCAGGTCTAGTTTTCCACCCACTTCCTACCATATATTCATTTGAGCAAGCCTTCCAAAGGCTTAACCTCAATTCAATAGAAGAAGCCCTCCATCCTGATAATTTTGATGAGGAAATCTATGAAGAATTTGAACTTATGTCGATAATTTCGGATGAATATAAAGAAGAATCGGAGCCCATCATTCCCCATACTGAACAAGATGAGTTTTATCTCAACATGTTCTCCATCCATGAACCCATTTTTTTCTTGATTCTTCCACAAGAGTGATCCACCCCTACCAATGAACCACCAACTCCATTCCATTAAGCTATTCCATAAGCCAACTTGTAATATATGTACATAATTCAAAATAGTGGTTATCACCACTACAAAAAAAATAAAAAAATCCAATAAATCAATCAAAAATAAAAAAAAATGTTTTCTTTGCATTATATATGTAAATATACCATTTGTATTTCTTTTTGTTGTTTAGGTTAACCAAGATCCTAGCATCGATCCCTAGGTTCCATCCATTCCATCAAATCTTGTCCACCTTGCCCATAAGTCAACATGAATCCTATTGATTTATTCACCCTGCTATGTAATCCGTATGATCCAAATAAACCAATTCCAATTGATATAAGCCTTATTGATATGGACCAAATTTCCTCACCTCCAACCTTTCCCAAATTCATCCCATCCAAGAAAATGTTAAGGGCTTCCACCAACTACTTTCCTCCATCCCCTCTGCCTTTGCCTTCAACTTCACCTTTGGATCCTAAGGTTTTCTAGGCAGATTTAGATGAGGATAATATAGAAGATTTTGATGGTATCTTAGATGATATTCATTTGATCCCTACATCCCATCAGCTTGAGGAAGGTTTCCACATGTCTATAGAAGATAATATCGACGTGGACCTTAGTTCAGATAAAGACAATCCCCAAATTGTTAAGCTTGGAAAAATAATATCACCCGATGAACAAGAGCAATTTATTACTCTCCTCAAAAGGAAGAAGGGTATATTTGCATGGTCCTACAAGGACATTCATGGTCTTGACCCTAGTTTTGCTATCCACAATCTCACCTTACAACCTGATGCTAAGCCGATAAAATAAAAAACTTAGGAGAATGCATCGCACCATGGCCCTATTGGTAAAAATAGAGCTTCAAAAACTCCTAGACATGAACTTCATAGTTCCTATCAATTATCCTGAGTGGCTCTCAAACATGGTACCCATTCGTAAGCCTAATGGGGTAATATGCGTATGCATTGAATTTTGAGATCTTAAAAAAGCATGTCCAAAGGATGAATTTCCTCTCCCAAACATCGATACTCTTGTCTATAACTACACTAGCCATGAAATACTTTCACTCATGGACGGTTTTTTAGGATATAATCAGATTTGAATAAATCCTGATGACCAACATAAAACAACATTCACTACACCTTGGGGAAATTTTTGTTACAAGCTTTGGCCTAAAAAAATGTAGGTGATACTTACCAACGTGCCATGACATACATTTTCCACAACTACATGCATAAAATTATCAAAGACGATGTGAATAATCTCTTGGCTAAATAGAAAACTTGATAAGAACATATTGGTGTATTGCAAAATTTTTTTGTTCGACTCCTAGAGCATAATGTAAGGTTGAATTCCAATAAATGTGTCTTTGGTGTTACCTCGGGCAAACTTCTAGGATTCATTATCTCCAAAAGAGGCATTGATATGGACCCTAACAAGGTTAAGTCTACCCTAGAGATGCCTCTCCCAACTAACTTAAAGGAATTGCATAGTTTACAAGGAAAGATTCAATCAATCCATCATTTTATTGTTAAACTTTCTGATAAATGTAGGTCATTCAATCACCTACTACAAAAGGGGGTGCCATTATCTTGGATAGATGAATGTAAAAAAGCCTTTTATGACATTAAGAAATACCTAGCTTCTCCACTAGTCTTAGCTCCTCCTCGTCTGAGGGTCCCATTTTATATTTACATCTCAACAATGAACTTTGCATTAGGAACAATGCTGCCACAAAAGAATGAAAAAAATTGAGAGCAAGCTATCTACTACATTAGTCGAACATTGGTAAACTATGAAACTAAATACGCTTATGTAGAAAAAATGTGCTTAACAGTGGTTTTTGCCACTAAGAAACTTCGACATTATATGCTTAGCCATACAAATTATGTCATAGCTAGAGAAAATCCTCTACATTACATGATATCTCACACTTATAATAATATCCACACTACTAAATGGATAATGCTACTCACTAAATTTGACTTAGAATTCATTAGCCAAAAATCCATTAAAGGGCAGGTAATAGCCAATCAACTTGTGAAAGCTCCACTACCTAGTGATCATCCCTTGATTATTGAGCTCCTAGATGATTCAGTATTTTCTATCACTAAACAAGAAGAAGATGTCATTCCAGAGGAAGACATCAATATCACACTATTCTTTGATGGCTCTAAGTGCACGAAAGGTCAAGGTGTTGGAGTCGTATTTCACACACCACAGGGGGTACCTATCCCCTTGTCATTCAAACTAGACTTCCAATGCATAAACAACACTATAGAGTATGAAGCCTTAATATTAGGTCTTCAATCAGCCATAGCTATGAGCATTAAGCATATTAGGATATTTGGTGATTATCAACTTGTAGTCAAACAAATTAACAGAGAACACAAATGCAAAGAACCTACCATTAAGCTTTATCATGAAGTAGCAATGAAGTTGCTATCTAAGTTTAATTGGTATGAAATCAATAGTTTGCCATGTTCAACTAAAAAAATTACATATGTGATGGCCTCCCTTGGATACTTGATTCCAAAAGACTCCTTTGGAGAGGTACAACCCATTATCATTTCAACAGTCTCTAAATCTACAATTTCTTGTGATGGGTCAAAAGATGAAAAAGATATTTGCTTTATCCAATCAAATTCATATGATCCTTGGTCGAGCCAAATAGCAGCCTTTCTCAAGTTTTGAACACTCCCATATGACATGTCTCGAACTACCAAATGTACTTTCAAGCAAAAGGTGGACCATTTCATTCTATTGGGGGACATGTTGTATAAACGTGTTTATTATGGAGTCCTCCTTCATTGTCTCGAGGCTAACAAAGCTCAAAGAGCCATAGATGAAGCCCATGATGGTACTTGTGGTGGTCATTTTAGTGGAATGACAATTGCAAATTTTATTCTATGCATGGGTTATTATAGGCCCACAATGGAATATGATTGTTGTACCTATGTTAAACATTACAAAAAGTGCCAAGAACTACCATCACAAGCTTTACAGCCTATTCAAAGCCTTTGGCTCTTTTCACAATGGGGCCTAGATCTAATTGGAAAATTTCACCTCCTTCCTTGGGATACCATACTTTCATCATAATTGCCATTGAATACTTCACAAAGTGGTTTGAGACAATTCCTCTAACTAGCACAATAGGACCTAGAATTGTGGAATTTATATTTCATCACATCATTTTTCATTTTGGTATCCCCTCAAAAATTATTTCAGACAATGGCAAGTATTTCAAGAACAAGGATGTTTGAGCACTTTGTGAGAAATATAACATTCAACATAGTTTCTCGACTCCTTATTACCCACAAGAAAATGGACAAGTTGAAGCTTCCAACAAGACCTTAATTGCTATTCTCAAGAAACTTGTCAAAGAAAATTATAGAGATTGGCATAAACAAATTCCCTTGGAATTATGGGCTTATCGAACAAGCACCTGCATGGCTACAAGGGAAACACAATTTTCATTGGTCTATGGAGCTGAAGCAATCATGCCTCTTGAGCTCGAGATCTCTTCCTCATGAATTTCTTTGCAATAATTCATAGATGATGACACTGCTAGACAAGCATATCTTGATCAACTCACACTTCTTGATGAGAGGTGAATCAATGCTTTAGAGAATTTATGAGTTTATCAATACTGCCTCAAACATCCTTACAATGATGATGCAGGAGCATCCGACTACAGTAAAGCCATCGTGCATCTTCCAAATTTTTTTTAGATTTTCTAAATACTTTGCATTTTATTTCCAGCCTGGGGAGAGTTTTGTAAAGCCATTTCCAGTTTGGGCGGAAGTTTGTGAAGCAGAGGGTAAGTTGTTTAAGGCTAAGGCAAGGCATGGAGAGGGGTCATGAAATCGCGACATGTCGCGAAATCGTGACCCAAAAGGCTGCAGAAGTGAGAGGGCAGCTTCGGTCACGATATCGCGACGTCGCGATATCGCGACGTCGCGATATCGTGACGGTTTTGTTGGCCGAAGCAAAGGTTGCAGAGGGGTCGCGATATCGTGACGTCGTGATATCGTGACGGTTTTGTTGGCCGAAGCAAAGGTTGCGGAGGGGTCGCGATATTGTGACGTCGCGATATCGTGACGGTTTTATAAGCTATGGTGGAAGACGGAGGTGGGGTCGCAAAATCACGACATGTCGCGATTTCGTGACACGTCACGATTTTGCAACCTCGAGGGTAGTAACTGGTGCAGGGCGTGTTTTGTCATGATATCACGACGTCGCGATATCACGAAAATTGTTCTAAGCAAATGCAGGGGGAAGGTGCCGTCGCGATATCGCGATAGGTCACGATATCACGACCTGTCACGATATTGCGACCAGTTAGAGGCCGACACGTGGCATGTGGTCCGAAGCATCAGAATGTTAAAGAAAGTTAACAAGACCAAAGAAGATGAGCCGATGGCCATGCAAGGCCAAATTTTTCCATGTGGCAGCCATGTGTATCAAAAATGGTATGGAGGACACATGTATCAACGATGTTACAACAAGGAGGAGGCACGGCTAGATGGCCGCGTAGAAGAAAACAAAGATGAGGGTCAAGGAGGTGTTAAGGAAGGTGTCGGCCACGTATTTTTATTGTATTATTTTTGGCAACACAACATTTGCAGGAAACAAATTTATGAAGGAGACAACAGTGCGAAGGACGGTCAGAGCAAAGCGACCGATGCAGAGAGGCCATTAATGCAAGCTCAGGGGTAGATCGGGTAGATGGCCATTTATGACAAAATTTTGAAAACCCGGGAGGGGAAAAATGAAATTTGAATTTGTTGTTGGGCGGGGGCATTTATTGCCTAGGGAGCCGAGACTCCGGGATAAAACTCAGGATTTTTTGTTTTTGTGGGGTGGTGGACCGGAGAACAGGGGAAAAGAAGTTATAGAGAGAGACCGAAGCCGAGCTCCAGTGAATGTATGCCTGTGGTCTGTTTTTAATTCAGAATGCTTATGTAAATATTTTTGAAAGTTTTTAATAAAAAGGATGGATGTTTTAACGACGTGAATGGTTGAGTGTTTCCCGGTCCCCGTCAGTGGTATCAGAGCCAGGTTGTTTCTGAGCGTACAACAGACCGTCGAAGGAGAGGCAATTGTACCAAGACTTGTGGGAGGGCTTGAGATCAGGTGAAGATGCCTCCGAGAAGAAACCCCATGGGTGGCAGAGGCATGGCAGCGAAAGATTTTTGGGCTTTGTAGCGGTAAGTTTAGGCCTTGCAGGAAGAACTGTGCAGAGGACATGAGCCGAGAAGAGATGCAGAAAGTGAAGATGAAGTTGATGAAGAGGAGAATCAGTTTTAAGAAGAGGAAGAAGATGTAGATTCGACACAAGCCAGAATTTACAAGGCCATATCTCAGATCGGGAAGAGGCCGAAGTTAGAAGTATCTACGTATTTCAAGAACTTGAATCCAGAGGAATTAATAGATTGGATAAATGATTTAGAAGAGTATTTCAAATATGAGGAGGTTGAAGACCCTAACCGGGTCAGATTTGCTAAGACCCGACTGAAGGGTCATGCCAGCATATGGTGGAAGGGAGTACAGCTGGAACGGAACCGAAGAGGAAAAGAGCGGATAACAAGATGGGACAGAATGGTGGAGAAATTAAAAAGACAATTCATCCCCGTAGATTATGAACTGGACCTGCTACGTAAAATGCAGAGTTTGAGGCAAATGAACAAAACGGTTCAAGAATACACGGAGGAATTTTACAAAATCTCCATCAGAACCGGGCACTTAGAAGCCAGCAAAGAAAAAGTGGCCCATTACATTAATGGGTTGAGACCCAGTGTTCAGGAGGAGTTGAGTTTGGTTCGGGTAAGCACCATTGAAGATGCTTACCAATTTGCTTTAAAGGTGGAAGAAAAATTGAACCAGAAGTTTGAGAGCAAGCAAAGAGTAAAGTACCGGGAGGAAAGAACGGTGGAAAGAAAGAAGGAAAGGAAGAGAAGAAAGAAGAAGAGAGTAGCAGTCGGGATCAGAAAGAAGATGAAGAATCCAAACCGCAAGTTCAGAATGATGGCTACCCGAGAGGAAGAGGTAGATCTGGATGCGGGTATGGAAGAGGAGTATTTCGTGGAACATGTTTCCACTGTGGAGAAGAGGGACATCGGGCATTTGAGTGTCCACAACACCGAGAAAGAGTAAACAAGAAACAAGTGGGTCCTGCCAGAGTAGTTGTGGTAGTTGAAGATGCTGATTCAGAACAGTCTGAAGAAGCTAAAAAAGGAGAAGCAATGATTGTGAGGAGGACCATGCTGGTGGAGGAAGACAAATCTGAACAAAGGAGAAGCCTGTTCTACACCCGGTGCAAAAGTGCAGGCAAAGTCTGTAATGTTACTATAGACAATGGGAGTACAGATAATTTAGTTTCTGAGGAGATGGTTTCTAAGTTGCAGCTGGATAGAAGGAGGCACCCGCATCCATACCGGATTGCGTGGTTGCGGAAGGACCATAGAGCTTGGGTCCGTGAATAGTGCTTAGTCACGTTCAATATTGGGAGATACCAGGATGAAGTCCTGTGTGATGTTTTCCCCATGGATGCTTGCCATTTGCTGTTAGGAAGGCCATGGCAGTTTGATCGGAGTGCAGTGCATGATGGTCGTGCAAATACTTACTCCTTGGTGAAATATGGAGTGTGGCATAAGTTGAAGCCATTGCAGACAGTAGATGAGAAGGTGTGCAGTAATGCCAGAATTTGTCTGGTAGAGGGCAAAAAGTTTTGCCAGGAAACAGGATTTGAGCAGGTTGCAAAGGTCAATAAGTGTTTGGAGGTGTTACAGAAGATGCGGGCCGAACAGCACAGAAGTGAAGGGCACTTCTCCAATTACCCCGGGTGTCTGATGCAGGAGCATCCGGCTACAGTAAAGCCATCGTGCATCTTCCAAATTTTTTTTAGATTTTCTAAATACTTTGCATTTTATTTCCAGCCTGGGGAGAGTTTTGTAAAGCCATTTCCAGTTTGGGCGGAAGTTTGTGAAGCAGAGGGTAAGTTGTTTAAGGCTAAGGCAAGGCATGGAGAGGGGTCACAAAATCATGACCCAAAAGGCTACAGAAGTGAGAGGGCAGCTTCGGTCACGATATCGTGACGTCGTGATATCGCGACGTTGTGATATCGCGATGCCATGATATCGCGATGCCATGATATCGTGACGGTTTTGTTGGTCGAAGCAAAGGTTGCGGAGGGGTCACGATATCACGATGTCGTGATATCACAATGGTTTTATAAGCTATGGCAGAAGATGGAGGTGGGGTCATGAAATCGTGACATGTCACGATTTCATGACACGTCGCGATTTTGCAACCTCGAGGGTAGTAACTGGTGTAGGGCGTGTTTTGTTGCGATATCACGACATCGCGATATCGCGACGTCGCGATATCGCAACAATTGTTCTAAGCAAAGGTAGGGGGAAGGTGTCGTCACGATATCACGATAGGTCACGATATCACGGCCTATCACGATATCATGGCCAGTTAGAGGTCGACACGTGGCATGTGGTCCGAAGCATCAGAATGTTAAAGAAAGTTAACAAGACCAAAGAAGATGAGCCGACGGCCATGCAAGGCCAAATTTTGCCATGTGGCAGCCACATGTATCAAAAAGGGTATGGAGGACATGTGTATCAACGGTGTTACAACAAGGAGGAGGCACGGCCAGATGGCCGCATAGAAGAAAACAAATATGAGGGTCAAGGAGGAGTTAAGGAAGGTGTCGACCACGTATTTTTATTGTATTATTTCTGGCAACATAGCATTTGCAAGAAACGGATTTATGAAGGAGACAACAGTGCGAAGGATGGTCAGAGCAAAGCGGCCGATGCAAAGAGGCCATTAATGCAAGCTCAGGGGTATATCGGGCAGATGGCCATTTATGACAGAATTTTGAAAACCCGGGAGGGGAAAAATGAAATTTGAATTTGTTGTTGGGTGGGGGCATTTATTGCCTAGGGAGCCGAGACTCCGGGATAAAACTCAAGATTTTTTGTTTTTTGGGGGTGGTGGATTGGAGAATAGGGGAAAAGCAGTTACAGAGAGAGACCGAAGCCGAGCTCCGGTGAATGCTTATGTAAATATTTTTGGAAGTTTTTAATAAAAAGGATGGATGTTTTAACGGCGTGAATGGTTGAGTGTTTCTCGGTCCCTGTCAAATGACAAAGTTCATCTATGTGAATTCCATGTAGAATATATTGCCCTTAAATAGAATTAGAAAAACACCAACGCATTATCGCATCTTCATGAAAAATTTGTGGTTAATTAATTAGGTCCATACATGGTTATAATAAGAGTGGGTAACGGTACTTATAGGATTGCTAGTCTAGAGGAAGAGGAAGAATCCAAACCATTTAATGTTATACACTTGAGAGCATTCTATGCATGATTTGATTATTATATACATGTCTAATACACAAAAACATTTGCATACACTTTATTCCAAACACTGCATTCACCTACATTTCATACTACATTTCAAAAAATTGCACATCATACATTGCATTCATATATACATTTAATATTTAGGGATAATTTATTAAGTTCAAGGTCTTAATTGGTCCAAAAAAAGTCATGTTGCCTTAATCAGGGGCACCTTCACAATGTCATCCACATATTTCCACAAAGTCAAATTGTCATCCACACAAGCCCCATTCACAAATTCCTAGGTGTTTTCGATCACCTAGCCACTCCTAGTTTTTTAAGAAACCTCTAGTCAAGTTATTCTTAGGACCATTGCACACATACACTAAGAAAAATCTTGAGTTTGGGAACTGATTCCTAAAATATTCTTGAACTAAACACAATTTTCACATCTTAAAAAAAATCTTGTGTCAAAGAGGGATAACACCATACTTGGTATGAACCTCAATGTAAAAAGGGCCATCTTTTATAGTCCCATAATGCAACATAGTCCATAAAAATAGTGGTTCTCACCACTATCACAATTCCAAAAATAAAATAAAGAGTAGGGAAAAGTCCCTAACAAAAACTCTAAATATTTTTATCACACACCACTGATTAATTGGGTTGTAAGGATCATATTACATTTCTAGTCAGATGGTTAGGTACTCATCCCAAAAACTTAAAATATATAAAAAAAGTCATGGAATATGGAGTTAGCCTCCACCAGATCTGGAGACGCTTGACTGGCAGTGGAGTACACTCATGCATGGTGACATGTCTCTTTTAAAAGAGACCTCTGACCGCTCATACGGACAAGCTAGCTTCTTGGTTTTATCCGTAATAGGTTCACCCAATTTACTCAAGATGAGTTAATGAAATAACTTGCACACACACTGGTTCTTGATTGTCTAGGGTTATTACTTTGCTCTTTATTTGGTAAATTAACTCACTACACACACATTTTGTCCTAGAAGGATTAGGTAGTTTTAGTGAGTTTGTTTGATGCCACTAGGATGTTTGAGTCTCTATGAAACAGGCAGTATTCCATACAACATCCCTATATTCCTCCAAATCAAAATCCATATCTTCTTTCATATCAACATCTATGTCTTCTTCCATATCAACATCCACATATTCTTCCATATCAACATCCATGTCTTCTTCCATGTCACATCATGAGTCATTCATCCCATATGCCACTAAGTTTGGTGCCCCTGATTAAAAAATAATGCTATAAAATGGCCAAAGCAAAGATCTAAACCATAAATGATCATTAGCATTCATAATGCATTAATCATCTATGCATACCATATTGCATTAATCATCCATACATGCCACCTTGCATTGGTCATCTATAACATATCATATGCATCGATCATAAACATAAACATGCATTCAACAAAAGCATTCACATAAATATATAACACAAAAGGTAAAATCCATGTATATATATATCAATGACTGCCAAAAGGCTACATAAAATATAGCACCAAGGCTAATATATAAAAAATGCATCTAAGCACTAGATACATCCTCCAAGAAGACCCATGTGACCTAGCAAGAGTCTGTGACCTAGAAAGAGCCTCAGACCTAGTAGGAGCTCTAGACCTAGACTGACTATACCTAGCACCCTCGAATGCAAATTATGTTGGAGGATTTGGAAGTGGAATATGATGTTTCATCAACATATCCTCCAATGCCTTAATGTATCTATGTAGAGAGTGAAGGTGTCATATATCGATCTCGTGCCACCACTCTTGCTCTGCTAGCTCTACCTAGAGATCCATATTCCTTGCATCCCTCTCTACCACCTACTTCTTTAGCTATATCCACTCCTCCTTGCTTCAACCCGAGGGTACATCTAGAACCTCCTCCATATCCTCCCCATCTTTGCTATCACCCCTAATCTTAGGTGTCTATTGTGTTGCACCCTTTGCCTTCCATATTTGACTATCAAATTGAAGGCACTACTACCTCTTATAGGCATCTTGAGTCCCCTTACCCTGTGTCTCTAGGGCACCCTCATCTTGAGTCTCCTAGGTAGCCTCATCCCTAGCCTATCAACCACCACCTGCATCAACAACTCCTTGAGGTGGTATCCATGGTGGTTGCACTGTAAACCATGCATCGTACTCCATGGTAATCCTTACATCCTCCATATTCAGGATATCCACCTCCTCATTATCCTCTAAGGATACCCTCCATGGCTCCATGCATGGTATACCAATCTCCTTCTGATGCCTCTTATACCACATCGGATCATCAGTAACATCCTACCTCAGCTCAAATTTGTGGATTACTTGGGTAAACTAGAAGTACTCCACCTCACTCCTATGCCTCCCAATCACCCACCTACCTTGTCACACTCACCATAAATGCTCCCCATCCCTAGTCCATTGGGAATCCAACCATGGCCTCCATACCACTTAGGTGGATGTCAATCCCACCCATAAGTCCATGTACCATTGACTCATCCTCACAGGATGACTCGGTTGCACCTCCTCCACCAAAGCCCATCATATAGCATAGGGATACTCCATACCAAACTCCTCCATAGGTAGCTCCTCCAGTCAATAAACTCTAATGTGCTCCCATATCTAGAATTGCAATAGTAGGCTGCACCCCAATCCTTTTGACCCCTACCTCATCACCTCATAAAGCTCCTAGTACACATGCACCAATAAGGTAGGATCCCATGCATACACCTGCCTAATGGTGAGCATATCGCTCACCACCCCTATCAGGTTCCATGGGAACCTATACCTAGTGCTATTCAAGACCAAAATATTGGCCAACATGAACATCACCAAAGCCCAAAGGGGATCTAACTCCTTGTCCATGTACATGGACAAATAGGAGATACCTCCACTCTCTATCTTCACTCCCTCTAGGGCATTCCAAAACATCCTCCTCATATTTGTATTTCATTTGAGGCCAACCTCAACCTGGAGAACCTCCACCAGCACCTTTAGGATGTGATACACATCCTCCAAGATCACAGTTACCTCACTAGTGGGGAGCTAAAATGTCCCCCTATCAACATCCCACATATTTTCCAAAGTAGGGAGGTACCCCTCATCTACCCTAACCACATCCATTCAGGCTACCTCCACTAGCCCCACATCCCTAAGTAACTCCTACTCATCCCTCATGATCACCTTCCTCATCCTGGGGATGTAAGGCAAAAAATGGTGTCGAGCCTCCAAAAATCTAAACTGCAACACAACACAAAATGTTTGTTAATAATTCAACAAAAAAAATAACAAAAACTTTGCACAATAGACAATAAGCAACACCTTACCTCAACAATCCATGCCCGAGTAGTAGCCTTGGCCTCCACACCAGCTCCCTCTACTGCCATAGCTTCCACGCTCCAAATACCTCACCTCACTTCACTCCTCACTCACCCTTCATTCCTCAAACATATCTTATCAAACTCCACAGATACACAAATGAGCTTCAATCTCATCCAAAAAGCTATTTATAGCTACTTCAGGTACTTTGAAGTACCCATGGGCATTTACTAGCATGCTGAAGTGCCTTTGAGCATTTTTGTGGACCACAAGCACCTGTGGGTGTTTCGCGTTGGTATTGATAAAAGCCAAATCAGCCCAAAACAGTAGCTGCTCCCAACAAAATCACTCTAAATTTCATGCACCAATGCATTCAATCATTTTATCAGGTTTGTGAATATTATAACTAATTTGGATGCATAAATCTCATTTGCAACCACATTGACCACAAATCAGCATACCAATTCTAAACGCACCTAAAATTACCTAAATCTTCACAAAACAACCATCATCATTCATGTCATCATTCATACATCATATCAAAATCATTTCACAATATGATATTTACCAAGTTCACATAATAAGCAAGTGAATCTTGTATCTAGTGGGTTATTCTACACACTTGATGATTGCAGTGATTTGGGTCTATGCAATTCGATAAGATGAACAGCTTAAAACAAGGACACTTGAACTTGATCATCATCACTTATATCCTTGCTCGAAATTGCAATCATATTTGGTATTTCCTCATATTTAGAGTGAAACATTGCCAAGAATAATTTGCACAACCGTTGTCATTGATGGCCTAGTTCGTGAGGCTTAAAACATGGAAAAAAACTCAAATTTCATAATTCAAAGTCTCCTTAACACCTTAGAGATAGGTACTAGCTAGGATGATTTATTACAATTGTGGGAATTATCCAAACAATCACTAGCAGGCCATCGAAGGTTGATAATTTTTCTTTTGCATTATCATTTTGCATATCAATGACATCGAAAAGGCAAAGTGTTTCAATAGCATCAAAAAACACCAAATTTGGGACAACCATTTTTTGTTATGAATTTCCACAATGGGATACATCTTACATGATCATGACATCTACACTTGGAAAAAACCCCTTCCCACCATTGGGGCAAAAATGGTCTCAAATTTTACATCATTCATATCATCCTCATCACCCCACATTTTGCATAATCCCTTCATCTGTTGGGGCAAAAATAGACACATCACATCACATTTCTCACCACCCCCCTTCCCACCGTTAGGGAAAAAATGGTATCAAATATTACATCATTCATATCATCCTGATCACCTCACATTTGCACAAAATCATTCATCTATTGGGGCAAAAAAAGATACATCATATCACATTTTCCACCAACCCCCTTCCCACTGTTGAGGCAAAAACAATATCACATTATCCATCAATCATTTGCATAAATTTTTCAATTGGCTCATGAGATTCATCCGTAACCTCATTCACCAATTGAGGGGGTAAGCTATGCAAAACTCTAAATTATTTTATTCTTTTTTCTTAAATCTTGTATTCCAACAAGAGAGAGGTTGCTTCTACACCTGGCCAAAATAGGTGTCTTATGTTTTTACACTACATTGTGTTTCACTCAACACAATATAAAAAGGGACATATGTAGACACCAAATACTATCCATTTGCCTTCCATATTTGCCTTCCCAAAATTTCCACCACCAAATCCTATCTAATTTTCCCACTATTCCTATTTTCCCACCATTTTCGATCATTATTCACATTTATATTTATTTTATATATAGTTAAATATAATATGTTATAATATATATTTAATAAAGATGTATTTTTTAAGTGAATTAATCCCAACCATCCAATTTTATTTAATCATGACCATCCATTTACATCAATCCATGCCACACCCTATATT
Source organism: Wollemia nobilis (assembly GCA_028583015.1). Classification (NCBI taxonomy): domain Eukaryota; kingdom Viridiplantae; phylum Streptophyta; class Pinopsida; order Araucariales; family Araucariaceae; genus Wollemia; species Wollemia nobilis. The sequence goes on along the minus strand of JAQPPZ010003172.1, from coordinate 2,913,395 downwards.
TATTATCAACCCTTGGATATGCTTTAATCTCAACCACATGATTAGTGTTGTTGAAACCCTAGTATGTCTTAGGGTAGATTATAAATAAGAGCTATTTTTATGGCTCAACCCCTAGATTTTTGATGCCTTGAGCTCTTGATTCTTGATTTTAAATTCCCTGAGTTCCCTAAGAGCTTGAGTCTTATATTAAGCCTTTGGTTCCCTAACCCATTCCATTCGTCACATTTCACCTTCCTTGCTCACCATATTCACCATCACAACCTACGCCCTCACTCAATCTACTTTTGTAGAATTCCCCATCAGCTACCAAGCACCTCTGAGTACTTTTCTATCAACACAAGGTGCCCATGGGAGCCTCCTCATCAGCCCTAGGTTCCCATGAGTGTTTCCTATAGTTATCAGGTGCCTGTGGGTATTTTACGCTCCCATACTTTAAGTCCTTCTAGCCTCCGAGTGATTCTAGGGCATCACCGCACTAACCACCTGCATCAGATATAATGCATTAGAAGACAATAAGGAGATAAGACATCAACCCTATATTTTTTATTTCATGCATGCATTTTTATTTATTTTCATTATATTTGTAGTATCTAGTTAGTGTTTTATTATTGCATATAGAGGTCTCATGCTGTGGAGCCCTCGCATATACTACTAACTATTTTTCTATGTCATTGTGTGTAGATATGGAGCACTACCTCAGCATCTAGAGTGGCCCAGCCTTGGATATCTAAAAAGCCCACTCAACCTTGTTGGGATCAAGATGTGCTTGAAGACACCACGACCTTGCTTCTTAGGGTTTTGGAGAACCCTAAATTGTTGTATTATTGCATCAAAAGGATTCAAGGATCCAAGCTTGTAACAATGGAGTTTCTAGGCTCCCCTTGTAAATAAAGAATTTATTTTATTGTGTAAACTTGTGTTACCTTATATTTTATTATGTTCAAAGCATTATTTTTAGTGTTGCATTTTGCATCTTTCAATAGGAAATAATTTCCTTGGTCAACACTCTACCTAGATGTGCAAGAGACAACTTGCACATACACAACTTGCACTTTGACACTTGTGCATCTATTACATTGCATGAAGTAACTAGATAACTCCCCCTAAAGTAATCTAATGTCCTAAGTATGTACCAAAGAGAGGTACATTTACATGATCCAAATGATGTAATAGACTCTATTTCTAACACTCCCTATAATAATTTTTTTTTATATTGAAGACTTTAGTCTTCAATGTGGATCTTCATAGAGTCTTTGAGATTCTAGTTCTTCTTCTCTATCAGGTTCATCATCCTTGTCTTATATCTAACCAATTTTATTATTTTATTTGTGAGTGTTTTTATTTGGTTTTGAATGTTGATGACCAAGTATAGCATGGTGCAATTGTCCTCTTATCTTCTTGATTTTGATTCTTCTATGCTTGCTTTTTTTATGTATTGGTTCTTCATTTTCTTGAACTGTTCCTTTGAAAATATGTTAGCATCATTATGAAACATCATAATATTCTATGAATTTTCCATTGGATCCAGAATATATGTATTTTCATGGATTGATCATGTTGCTTTTATTTCACCTTGTTTCATGATGAGACATGTATTTATTCCATCCATATATCCAAAGTTGATCATATAGTTATCTTCTACTAACTTGCTTATTGATATGAGATTGAATGTTAGTTTAGGAACATACTATTCATTATGTAGTAGAATATTTAAAAATTATTAGCATGGTGTTACACATCCATATTCATGTATGGTATAAGTTTGGCTATCTGTAATCCTTAGTCTATAGCCTTTAGCATATTCAAGATAATCAAACCACTGTATATTTCTTGTCATATGATGACTAGACCTTGACTCAATGTACCATATATTTTTGTATTTAGAATGGTTTCTATTGGGATAAAATCCAAATTCATTATTGTAGAAACCAAAACCTAGCCACTTGTCATCCATCCTAAATTTCCTACCATTTCCACCATTTATTTACATATTTATATATATTTAATATTAATATTTTATATATTTAATAAATATATATTTATATAAGTGAATTAATCCCGACCATCTGATTTTATTTAATCTTATCCATCCATTTATATCAATACTTACCACAACCTAAATTTAATATCCACCCTCTGATAAGCTTTTAACTCAATGACATGATTAGTGTCGTTGAAACCCTAAGTATGTCCTAGGTTGGATTATTAATAGGAGCCATTTTTATGGCTTAACCTCTAAATTAGAATTTTCCCTAAATCCCTAAATTTTTCCTAAGCAATTCATACCTTGAGATTCCTTGAGTTTCATCTTCCCTTAGAGTATCCGAGTACTTATACCTCCATCCTCGCTCGCCATAACCCCTACAACTATCACCATCCATATTCCCTCACCATATTTGCTTTTGAAACATCTTTCCACAAATGTCAAATGCCTTTAGACACTTTCTATCATCATCAAGCACCTCTGGGTGCTTCCATTCCATTTCCAAGTGCCTCCAAGTGCCTCCCTACCAGTCCCGAACACCCATGGGTGTTTCCTGCAGCCACCAAAGCACCCGGGATAATTTTACGTAAGTGTATTGAGGATCTCCTAGCCTTCAAGCAATGCTAGGGCATCACCACACCTATTTACTACAACAAAATATCATAGATCATAAGACAACAAGAACATAAGGTAAAATTATTGTTTGTTATTTCATTTATGCACTTTTATTTTTGTTCACTTCATTTGTAGTAGATAGTTAGGGTTTTACTATTGCTTATAGAGGGCCTCACATTGTGAAGCCCTCATAGGTATTACTAATCTATTTATTGTATTATTATGTGCAAATTTTAAGATACTACATCAGCATTGGACAATTGCTTAAGCTGGAGTGACTCGACATCAGATATCAAGTAGCCCTCTCAATTTTATTGAGAGCAAGGACGCACCTGAAGACACCACCTGACTTGTTTTCTAGGGTTTCGAAGAACCCTAGCCATTTGTAAATCTGTATCAAGAAAATTCAAGGATCCACATTGTAACAATGGAGTTTTTAGGCTCCCCCGTTTAATATAATATCATCTATTGTGCAATTTTGAGTTCTTTGTGTTCAATTTATTTAGCATTATTTGATGTTGCAGTTTTGTATCCTCAAATGGTGATCATAGTGGGACCCCTTACGGGTTTCTTTTTATGATTTGCCTTATTGATTTATTTATTGTTTTATGTCATCTTTCAGGGTTTTCAAAAGTGCAAATTTCATAGATTTTGCTAGATCTAGGGTTTTTGGAAGTTGTAAGAAGTTGCAGAAGGTGCATGAAATGCCCGACGATGCTTGAGGGCTATCCAAAAATATCCAAGTGTATTTTAGAAATGCCTAGGTGCATTTTATAAATGCCCAAGGGTATTTTACAGAGAGTTTGAATAGAAGTGTAGGTTATTTTGTAAGTCTATAGCCAAAACCCCAGCTTTTATATTTATATATTTTGGGTAGTTTATGTCTTTTCAAGTTTTAAAATAAGAAGAAATTCATTAATTAATCTAGAAAATAAAATTCATAATAGCTTGCACCTTAGGTTTTAGATTAATCATTTGCATCCATCCACATATTTTATTTGAAAATTTTGATTTCCTGATTTCCTGTTGTGTGAAAGAAAAAAAATATATTGCATTATGATTTCATGTGAATTGAAATTGCATAATTAGTTTGCATTAAGGGTTAGGGATTTCTATTTTTGTAGGTCTAAGTAGGACCATTGTTTATATACCAAGAGTATCCTCGTACTTGGGTGATTCCATATGGAGTAGATGAACCCCCCAAATGTCTAGAGTAGGTCTTAAGCGGTGTACTCTACCTCCTTTGGAAAAATTGGTATTGTGAATAGTGGCTTAAGTGGTTATCTTTCTAACCTTGTATGAACACCATAGAAAATTAAAATTTTTAAAAGGAACCACACAATGCACGATTCATATTTAATAGTAGTGGTTGGATTTCATCACTAGCCATTTCTTGAGATTTGGTGATGGTGGCTTTCATATCCATCCACCAATCTCTCTCTGTAGAAACCCTAGGTCACCCCTGAGAAAAATTGTTGTATTGCATCACCAGAAAGAATCCTGTTGTCCTAGATTAGCCATAGTTTTTACCTTTATTTGTATTAATTCATACTAGCACATTTGAAACACACAAGATTGAAACCTAAGGAAATGAACTCACATTAAAAAGGAGATAATCAATGAATGAGGTAAGACACATGTGTTAAACAAACTTAGCATTGATTATTTATTTTTCTTGTAAAATTTAAATTGTGTTTCATTTTACTACATAATTTTTATTTTTTTATTTTCTTTATGGTCTTAACTAGAAAATAAAATAAAGCATTAAATCAAGATAATCCAATGGAATCTTCATCCACATTCCCCACCACTGCTATGGTAGATTCCCTGAATGTGACACAGGTAGATTTATCTATAGGTACCTCACATTCCTTACCATCCACAACCTTTCATGTGGCTATGTTCCAAGAAGAGTCAACCTCACCAACCATTGACCATAATATTACCCATATAGACATGGCAAGAGTATAAGCTCTCATGAAGTCTTCTAACTATGTCTTAGAGTCAATCCCCAATTCACCTAGATAGGATTCTAATTTACAGGAGGAGCCTTTTTATTCCTAACCACCATCCACATTTGCCTAGGTGTATACCAACCCTATTTTTGAGGTATCAGTTGCACCTTCATACCATATGTCCATTCCGCAATCCTCATGTACTCCTAGCACTTCATACACATCCACCTACAACAATCCCTAGCATGAAGTACAAGTTAATGCTGCTTCACAAGTACCCGTTCCATCCAATAAAGTTGTAATTCCTATTGCCACTTATCTCCCATCCATATTATCCATTCCATATTCATCCATGCCTTCCCATGATGATGTAGAAATTAATGAAGCATGGGAAAATTTGAACAAATTGCTTAAGAATTGGTAGACAACTCAACAATAAGTTCAAATGAAACCTATGCCTCAACCAATTTTTACTCAGCCCACCTTCATCACCCAAAGTCTATCATGGGCATCACAATCCTCTATGGTTTCCATTCTCATATCTCTAGAAACCCATTCCATTCCCATGAGTCAATCCATACTCATACATAATATCCTTTTATTCATTCATAATCATTTCTTCACCAACCTCATCATCACCAAATTTATTCCATGCCCCCCAATTCATCACACCACAAAAAACACACCCAATATCATCCATTCACCACATCCCAATACATTCAACAAGCCAACCAAGGCTTACAATCAGATTGTCAACATACTAAAATTTTGCAACAAATTTTAACTCAATTCACCAAAATTGAGTTACAATTATGTCATCATCAATGTCATCATCATTCATGTCAGCAACCACAATAGTTGCAATATTTGATTTCACAATCCACATCTCACATTTTGATACCTGTAACACAATTTCAAATTCCAACATAATTGGATAAACACACCGAGATTCCAACAAAGCCCCATCGATACTACACGGTGCTTTTAGAATCTTATTCAACCATTTTTCAAAGGCTTTATGAAGCACAAAATATTGTACTTCTAGAAATCAAATCAAGTGATATTAACAAGCCACATGGAAAGAATTATAAGAAGAACTTGTATTGTCTTTACCATCAACAAGTGGGCCATGACATCAACAATTTTCATGTATTTAAAGACGTTGTTCAAAATCTTATTGATCTAAAAGTATTTCCCACAAACTATCAGGATAATAGTACCAACTCAATCATAACGCATACTAGGGATTCTCAAGATATCACATCCTCCTAGTCATTCACATCATCAAAAATCAAGAAAATTGAGGATGCTTAAGGTATCGCAACTTCCTCACAAAAATAAAAACAAAACAAAAGGCTCCAAAGGTACATTATCCCTTTGTTCACATCTCAATTTCAAAAGGCTCTAAAGGTACATAATCCCTTTGGTCACATCTCAATTTCAAAATTCTCCAAAGGCACCTAATCCCTTTGGTCATATTTCAATTTCAAAAGGCTCCAAAGGTATCTAATCCCTTTGGTAATGTTTCAATTTCAAAAGGCTCCAAAGGTACTTAATCCCTTTGGTCACATATCAATTTCAAAAAGCCCCAAAGGCACTAACCCCTTTATTCACATATCAATTTCAAAAAGCTCTAAAGGTCTTAATCCCTTTGATCGCATCTTAATTTCAAAAGGCTCCAAAGGTACCTAAGCCCTTTGGTCACATATCGGTTTCAAAAATCTCTAAAGGTACTTAATCCCTTTGGTCACATTCCAATTTCAAAAATCTCCAAAGGTACTTAACCCCTTTGGTCACATCTCAATTTTCAAAAAATCTCCAAATGTACTTAATCCCTTTGGTCACATTCAAATTTTTAGAAAAGCTCCAAAGGTACTTAATCCCTTTGGTCACATTCCAATTTTCAAAAGGCTCTAAAGGTACTTAATCCCTTTGGTCACATTCCAATTTTCAAAAGGCTCCAAAGGTACTGAATCCCTTTGGTCACATTCCAGTTTAAAAAAAAAAATCTCCAAAGATACTTATTCCCTTTGGTCATATTCAAATTTTCAAAAAGCTCCAAAGGTACTTAATCCCTTTGGTCATAAGCTTACTAGGCTAGGGGGATTAGAATAAATCGATCCACTTGAAATCATACACTTAAAAGCATTCCATGCTTAATGCGATTTATATATATGTATATAGACATGGCTAATACACAAAAACATTTGCATACATTTCATTGAAAACATTGCATTTTATTTGCATATACACTTCATTTTAAAAATAATGCATTAACACACATTTCACATTTCATTTCATACATTCCACCACATTGCATATTTCATATTCGAGATCATTTATTAAGTTCAAGGTATTAATTGGTCCAAAAAAATTCATGTAATCAAGGGGATATTCACAACGTCATCCACACAAGTATACCATATCAAATTGCCATGCACACAAACCACATTTTCATATAAGTCATAGGTATTTTTTGTCACTCAACCACTCCTAGTGTTTTAAGAAAACTCTAAAATACATGTCGCAATCTTTTATAACCATTACACATCTTCACTAAGAAAATATTGAGTTTTGGGAATTGACTCCAAAACATTCTTGAACCAAACACAATTTGACGTCTTAAAAAAATCTTGTGTCAAAGAGGGATAAAACCATACTTGGTATGAACCTCTAAGTGAAAAGGGTCATCCTTGCTAGTCCCATCATGCAACATAGTCCATAAAAATAGTGGTTATCACCACTATCACAATTCCAAAAATAAAATAAAGAATAGGTAAAAATCCCTAATAAAAATCTCTAAATATTTTACATCACACACCACTGATCATTGGGTTGTAAGGATCATTCTATATTTCCAATCAGATGGTTAAGTAGTCATCCCAAAAACTTAAGAGATAAAAAACATAAATTATGGACTATGGAGTTAGCCTCCACCAGAGCTATAGATGCTTTATTTGTAGTGGGGTACACTCATTCATGGCGACACGTCTCTTTTAAAGAGACCTTCTACACATAAGGACAAGCTAGCTTCTCGGTCTCATCCATAACAGGTTTACCCAATTTACTTAATATGAGTTAATGAAATAACTTGCAAACACATTGGTTCTTGATTACCTCGAGTCATTACCATGCTCATGTTTTGGTAAATGAATTCATTGTACATACATTTGGTCCTAGAAGGATCGGGTAATTTTAGTGAGTTTGTTTGATACCACTAGTATGTTCGAGTCTCTAAAAAATAGTCAGTTTTCCATATCAACATCCATACCTTCTTCCATATCAACATCCATATCTTCTTCCATGTCAACATACATGTTAGTTCATGAGTCATTCATTCCATATACCACCAATTTTGGTGCCCCTGATTAAACAATAATGCTAGAACATGGCCAAACAAATATCTAAACTATAAATGATCATTAGAACATTTTCATCCATAACACATTACCACTTGCATACATCATCCATGTACACATGCATTCACACAAAAGCACTCACATAAGCATAACACAAAAGTAAAAGCCATATATACATATATAAATATATATATATATATATATATATATATATATATATATATATATATATATATATATATATATATATATATATATATATATATATATATATATATATATATATTATGTGTGTGTGTGTGTGTGTGTGTGTGTGTGTGTGTGTGTGTGTGTATGTATAACTCGCATATGCAAATATTGCTAGAAAGTTCAAACAACATCAAAACTTGGGGGTGTTTAAGGTATCACATATTTCCCCCAATAAAACAAACAAGCATCACAACTTGGGGGTGTTCAAGGTATCACACATTCCTCCCAATCAAGCAAACATCACAACTTGGGGGATTATCAAGGTATCACACCTTCTTGACCAATTCAACAAACAATTCAAACATGCATACACATCACATCATCAACAAGTCAATTGATAGGTTCAAAAGGTTGCATCCTTTTGTCAAATTTTGAGCCCTTTGCCTTGCATACACACATCAAATTCAAAAGGCTCCAAAGGAACCAAACTCCTTTGGTCACAATCACATCATCATCAATCAACCACCCAACCACATGTCATCCACACATCAATTGTTATATTCAAAAGGGTATGTTCTTTTGTCAAAGATTGCACCCTTTTACCTTGCATTCACGCCATTCACATTTGCAAAAATACCTTTTCTATTAGGGCAAAAATATAACAATTTCATTGCATCACACCTTATCAAAATCACATTTTCTATTAGGGGCAAAAACATAATGCATCAATTACATCTCCATATCCACTCAATTTGCCTAGCCTTTCTATTGGCTAAAAACACGAAACCCTTTTATAATTTGCTTATCCTTCTTCATTGGCTAAAAACACAAAATTTTCTTAGCCTTATCCGTTGGCTTAAAATAAAAAATTTCCTAGCCTTATCCATCAGCTAAAAACATGGAACCTTTTTATAATTTTCTTAGCCTTCTCTGTCAGTTAAAAATGTTAGTCTTACAATGACACTGAGAGGGGGGGGTGAATCAATGTAGCTCTATAAACTTAAATTTACAGCTCTTAATACCACAACAATTAAAACTTATTACTAGATACAACAAGTATAACAAACGAGCATCACACAACACAAGATTTAACGAGGTTCACCAATGTGGCTACTCCTCAAAAATTGACTTCTTGGACTACCATCCAAATCCAACCTTTGCAAAGCACCAACTTTACAATCAATTTACCAGCACCCACTGTAAGGAGCACCAACCCCTTATTTATCTGCACCAACAGAAAGGAGCACCAACCCCTTATTTATCTGCACCAACATAAAGGAGCACCAACCCCTTATTTATCTGCACCAAAAAAAAGGAGCACCAACCCTTGATGCCAAGCTGCAACCTAGACTTCAATTTGAATCTATAAGTTTGATAGTAAGATACCTTTGCTTTTGCAAGATCCTGACTGGTATTCTTCACCTTTGCGTTCTCTATGCACTTTGCTCTCTCTGCACAATCACTTCGCACACTATGCTTCGTTATAGTAAAACTTCATGATCATCTTCTCCCTTTTGCTCACTCTGCTCTCTTTGTGAATTTTGCACATAGCACAATTCAACACGGCTTGCTATCTGTGCACAACGATCGTATTTCACACACATTCCACCATTTTCTCAATTATCCAAACAACCCTCCTTTTATAACAATATTTTTTATGATGAAAACCCTAATCTTAGTCGGTTGTAAATCCTAATCTTAGTCGGCTTTCATAACAATTGTAAACCCTAATTTTAGTTGGCTATCATCGGTCTTCGTTGGCTTCAACTCAAGAAGATGTTCGGTTTATCCATCACTTGATGATTTCATTCTGGACAGACCCTGTAACCGCCATACTAACTTTTGATCACTCTTCGTATTTCAACAGTATGAAATCACTCTGTAACTACCCCTGTAAATGCCATAGTGATGTCGGTCCACTGTCATACTTCTCATTTCAGTTAGGTTCTCCTTCTTGACTTGCGCATTTATGACCTGTCGTGAAATTGTGACATTTTTGCCTCTATAGCTTCTTTTGTTGCTGTTGCCACAAAAATACATGTGATATCACGACACTTTCGCCTTCATATGCTTTCTCTATTATTTTGTCATGATATCGTGACATTTTTGCCTCTATAGACTTCGTCTTTTCTTTTATCGCGATATCACGACATTTCCACCTCCGTATACTTCGTCTTTGCTTTTGTCGCGATATCGTGACACTTCTGCTTCCATAGACTTCAACTTTGCTTTTGTCACGATATCGTGACACTTCTGCCTCCATAGTCTTCAACTTAGATTTTGTCGTGAAATCATGACACTTCTGCTTTCATACTTAGCTTATTTGCTTCTGTCATAAAATCATGACACTTCTGCCTTCGAAGTATTCTTCTCTGCTTTTGTCATGAAATCGTGACACTTCTACTTTCATACTTTACTTCTTTGCTTTTGTCACAAAATCGTGACACTTCTGCCTTCAAAGTCTTCTTCTCTAATTTTGTCATGAAATCATGACACTTCTGCTTCCGTACTTTACTTCTTTGCTTTTGTCATGAAATCGCGACACTTCTGCTTTCGAATTATTACTTTCTACTTTTGTCACAAAATCATGACAGTTCTGCTTCGTACGCTTCCTCTCTTTCTTTTGTCATGAAAATGCGACATGTCACGATATCGTGACACTTTTCAAACTTACTTTCTCTCTCCTATTTTAGTCACAAAAATGCGACATGTCACGAAATCGTGACACTTCTCTTACTTGTTCTCTTTCTTCGAACTTGTCATGAAATCGTGACACTTTTTCCTGCTTTCTCTCTCTTCCAACATGTCATGAAATCGCGATAGTTTTTCCACTTGATTTTTTCTCTTCCAGCATGTCGCGAAATCGCGACAATTTTTCCTGTTTTTTCTCTCTTCCAACATGTCATGAAATCATGATAGTTTTTCTTACCTGTTGTATATGTCATGATATCGTGACACTTTTCTTACTTGTATTTTTTCTTTGATCTTTTGCATATGGGCCACTTTGGTCTTCTTGGAAAATCACTGTACATACTCTGAATAACCTTTGAACTCCTGTCTTCTGCATCTAAATAGCTTTTGAGCTTCCTGTCCACTGCATCAATAGATCTATCTGATTGTGTTGACAACAATGACAATACTGTTGCTGCACCTTGCTCAACAATCTCCCCCTTTGGAAGTTTTGGCAACACATATGCAATTTCATGTAACTCTTCTCCCCCTTTGACAATAATACCAAAGGGCTACTGCAGACTCCCCCTGAGTCCATGCACAACATTCTCAAGCAAAATTTATTACACTTAGCAAAAATCATGAACATGAGCAAAAAGATAATCAAATACTTAAATGCTTCCCCTGAGAATGTGATCCCTGTAGCTAGTCAATTCTTGGGAAGTGTGACCACTCCCAATTTATTACGAAGGTACTCAAAAACTTCCTTGGGCAATGGTTTTGTGAAGATATTTGCTACTTGCTCTGTAGTTGGAACAAAATCCAACTTAACCTCACCTTTTGCAACTATCTCCTTCAAAAAGTGATACCTGATAGCAATGTGTTTTGTGCATGAATGCATAACCGGATTCTTGGAGATGTTAATGGCACTGGTGTTATCACACTTAACTGATATTGGCTCACTAAAGCTAATACCAAGATCTTTCAGGGTTTGATTCATCCATAATACCTGCATACAACATGTTGTCACTGCAATATATTCTGCCTCTGTTGTTGATAAAGAAACTGACTCTTGTTTCTTACTGTGCCATGCGACCAATCTGTCTCCAAGATAGAATGCACCTCCACTGGTACTCTTTCTGTCATCGACACCTCCTGCATAATCTGCATCTAAATACAAAATAAGGGTGAAGTCTTTACCTTTCGGATACCATAACCCATACTCCATAGTACCCTTGAGGTACCAAAGAATCCTCTTCACTGCTATCACATGAGTCTCCTTGGGATTAGCCTGAAATCATGCTACCATGCATACTGCCTGCAAAATATCTAGTGCAGTAGCTCATCGAGTACGATAAGCTCCCAATCATAGATCTATACATGGTTTGTTCAATAGGTGGAGATTTGTCATCCTTGCTCAACTTTCAACTTTGTCATCATGGGAGTGCTAAGCGGCTTACAATCCTCCATTGTGAACTTTTTTAACATCTCTTTCACATATTTAACTTGAGAAATAAATATGCCCTTCTTATTTTGATTAACTTGCAACCCGAGGAAATACGAAAGTTCACCAATAATTGATATTTCAAATTCTTTTTGCATCTTATTTGCTAAATCTTTACACGACTCATATTTGCTACTTCCAAATATGATATCATCTACGTATACAACAAGAACAATAAGATGCCCATTTTCTATTTTGACATACAAATTACTATCCACCATACCTTTCTTAAACCCTTGTTGAGTGAGATAGTTGTCTAGCCTTGAATACCATGCTTGGGGTGCCTGTTTTAAGCCATATAATGTTTTCTTCAACTTGCAAACCAAGTTGGGATCATCACCAAGTTGGAAACCATCTGGTTGCTCAATATAAACCTCTTCTTCAAGTTTCTCATTCAAAAACGTTGATTTCACATCCATTTGATAAATTTTGAAATTCTTGTAGATTGCTAAAGCTAGAAACATTCTAATTGCCTCTAGTCTAGCTACTGGTGCAAAATTTTCTTCAAAGTCAATGCCTTCAACTTGTGCATAACCCTTACATACCAATCTTGCTTTATTTATGACTACCTATCCATCTTCATTCAATTTGTTTCAAAAAATCCATTTAGTCCCAATTATATTTTTATTTGCAGGTCTAGGTACTAACTCCCAAGTTTTGTTTTTCTCGATCTGATCTAATTCTTCATTTATTGCCTTCATCCAACTTTCATCTTTTCTTGCGTCAACAAAATTTTTGGGCTCAATGCTGGATAATAGAGAGTAGTTACTTACTACTCTTCTTCTTGTCTAAACACCAACTTTGGGGTCTCCAATTATTTTCTCTCTAGGATGATTTTTTTGCCAACTGCCTATTTTGAATTTCTTATTATCTTCCACTTTTGAATCACAACTTAAATCATCTGAGTCAATTTTCTATATTTTTTCATTTCATTTTCCTCATCTCCTTCAATAACCTCTTCATAAATTGGGTAGTTCTTTTCATAGCTAATTACTCGTTCTCTACGTTCATCAAATTTAGCATCGGCACTGTCCACAATTTTCTTTAGCCTCTTGTTGTAGCATTTGTAAGCTTTGTTTTTTGATGAATAACCAACAAAAATACCTTCATCCGCTCTATCTTCAAACTTACCAAGATTATCTTTAGTTCTTTTGATGTAGCACTTGCTGCCAAAAACTTTGAGGTATTTTGTTGTTGCTCTTTTACCAAACCACAACTCATAAGGAGTTTTGCTTTCATGTGTTCTCAGCATGTACCTATTTTGGATATACACCGCAGTATGGACTGCTTCTTTCCAAAATTTGTGTGTTAATATGCTTTTAGCCAACATAGTCCATGCCATTTCCTGCACTGTCCTATTCTTTCTTTCTACCAATCCATTCTGCTGAGGTGTCCTGGCTATTGAAAACTGTCTCCTAATACCGTATTTTTCACAGTACTCTATAAACTCCTCTGAAATGAATTCTCCTCCTCTATCTGATCTTTAAACATTTGATCCTATTTCCTGTTTCATTCTCAACTTGATTTTTGAAAGTCTTGAACATTTCAAAAGCTTCTGATTTATGCTTCAAGAAAAATATCCATGTCATTCTGGAATAGTCATCAATGCACAACATAAAATATTTGTCACCATTTATGCTATGTGTTCTCATGGGTCCACATAAATCAGTGTGTATTAGTTCCAAAGGTTTGCTTGTGTAGTACTCTTTTGTTTTGAATGTGACTCTAGTTTGCTTCCTCTTTTGGCATGAAGCACAAATGTTGTTTGCAGGTTTGCTGATGGTGGGAATATCTCTCACTACCATTTTTGAGTTGATTTTTACTAGATTATCAAAACTGATATGACCGAGTCTCTTGTGCCACAACTAATTTTCTTCTTCCTATCCAATAAAAGAAGCTCCTTCTGAAGTCTCTGAGAGTGTGTACAAGTTGCCATATGTCCTTGATCCAGTTGCTATCAATTTTCCACTGTTTGTTTTTCTGACTTCACAACCCTGCTTCATAAAAACTACTTCATGACCTTTATCAAAAATCTGACTTACGCTCAACAAGTTATGTTTCAAACCATCCACAAATAAGATTTCTTCTGACTTAATTTTTTCGTCACTAATTTTAACTGAACCTTTGCCAACTATCTTAGCTCCATCATTATTTCCAAACTTTACTGAACCACCTTCATATTTTTGTAACTTCTCAAATTTTTGTTTGTCACATGTCATATGACTGGAGCATCCACTATCAAGTATCCATGGTACATATTTATTATGTGCTTTAAATGCTATTTTTATGATTAAGGATTCCTTTTCTTCCTTAAGTCACTCTTTTTTCTTTCCACTCCATTTTGATAGTAGTTTTGGGCTCTTGTTTTTCCTTTCCCTTATCAATAGCTTGTGCATGTTTTTCGAGAAGTTTTCTATTTTGTCTCATCCTATTTGGTTGAGATTTTCTTCCTTGAAACTGATTTTATGCAAATGCACTTCTATAGTTTCTTCCAATGTGCCCAAAATTATGACAGTTATAACATTCTATTGTATAATTCATCAAAAGAGAAAAAGCATTTCTACTGGTGAAATTCCTTGGTCTTACATTATATTTGCAGTCTGAGATTTTATGTCCATAGCCATTGCATTTAAAACAAAAACTAGAAAAGGGATAATTGAACCTGGGTTATGGTCTTTGCCATGTTGCCGTAGGAGCCATAGGTCTTCTTCTTCTTTGATGTGTGACATTGGTGAATCCATCATTGTCAATTCTCCTTTCGTGCCTGTCATTATTGCTTTCTTTTGCATGAGACATTTTTCCTTGATCAAACTGTTTCTTATTTTCATTCTTTATGGATTCTACATTTCTGGCCTTTGATCTATTTGATGATTCTCCTTCGATGAAACCCAGACCAAATTTGATGCCTACAGGCCTTTGGTCATTTATAATCTTATCTAGCTTCATAGAAATTTCTTCGCGTTTGTGATAGCAACTAATTTTATGATTCATCTCTTCTATCTATGTCCGTAAATCAACATTATCTTCTTCTAGTTTGCAGCAATAATCTATTTTCATAGTAATTTGTACTTTGAAATCTTTAGATATTTTCTTGTATTCTTTTGTCTGTACTTTCAGACTAGTTATGATTTCATTTGCATCCTCAAGATTTTTTGAAATTTTCTTATTCTTTTTCCTCTCTATTTTCCACTCTTCAAGTGCAGAGATCAAATCACCTTCTAGATCTACTTCAGCCTCGGGGTTTTCACCACATACTTCGAGTTCACTCCTTCCTTTTTTGATTTTACTTCTTCAAATGCCATGAAAAGAGCTTCACCTGTTTCCTCTTCAGAATCCTCATCGGAGCTGTCTTTTGATGAACTGGAATTCCTGGAGATGAAACTTTTCTTCTTGAAGTTACCTTTTTTGAAATTCATTTTCTTCTTCCAGTCACTTCTTTCTTGGTGTAATCCTTCATCATTTTTTTTCTTCTCATTAAGTGGACATTTAGTCGCAAAATGCCCAACGTCTCCATAGTTGAAACATTTAAATAGTAGCTTTCCTGTGTATTTTCCTTTTTCCCTTTTTAGTTTTCTAACAAAGTTTGTCTCCATTTCATCTGATGTCTCTTCTTCCTTGGACTCTTGTTTTGTGTTTTTATTTTTAAGGGCTTTAAAAGTTGCTTCTTTGTTTGTGGGTTTAGATCTTCCTATCTGAAAGCACGAGATTTCGAACGAAAGAAACACTAATTGCGATGTATTCAAAATCAAACACGCTTAAGTCCTAAAATGTAGAATGCATGAAGTGAAAGAGACGAATTGAACGGAGATACAAGAAAATGGAGAAATCACAGCCCTTTTATTTAACTCTCTTGATCTCGGTTACAAAGACGCCTCCTCCCTTTTCAGGGGCTAGGAGCGTTAAATGAATTTGGTTACAATCAAGACTTAATGTTCCTCCTTCCGCGTGCCCACATTTGAAATGGGCGGGCCAAAATGTTGTCGTCGCTAGTTTTGATGAGTCCTTAACCTTTGCTGCTCCTCCTACGATCAAAGAAACAACAAAGATGTTAGTAGCACCTGCTGCAAATAAGAAACGTTTGTTCTCTAAAATTAATGAAAGATGCATGTAAAAGATTAGCCAAATCGATAGACAAAATGACTCTAAATGACTCGTAAATTTGACAGAGACCGAGAAAACATTACCAGAGGGCCACTGCCATCGAAACAGTCGGCCAATTCGCATTAAACTGCAATTCATCCCTGGCCAGGATGAATTCTACTGTAATTCATCCTCGGGTAGGACGAATTAGACTGTAATTCATCCTCGGGTAGGACGAATTCGACTGTGATAAAACACCGAGATAATACCATCCAAATGTCACATCTCAGGATCTCCAAATGACCTGCAAACATGGGGGTTAGCTAATTGGGGGCATTTTGGGATGACCCAGATGGTCGGTTTTCCCCAATTTAGCCTCCATCACCAGGAATTTGACGTCGCTACCTGCAAGTTAGTGAAGACAACGAAAACGACAAAAGATGACAATATTTGATCAAAACATGTTGAAATCGAAATTGTAAACTATCTAAACAACATAAAATGGAATGGAATATAAAAAAGTGACAAAAGAACAAATTAAAATGACACTAAGAAGTGTGGGGCGCCCGGGTGGGCCGCCCACCGTTAGAACTTGACTTCGGCACCAATCCACTTGGGATGGGCCCAAAATCTCTTATAACTGGTTGTCGGCGAATGGGTGGGGTAATGTGGTCAAGTGTCGGATTTTGGATCCGGATTCACACTTCCAATGCCCACCCAATGACCTCCCTTGCGAAAGAGATCAAGGATGTAGAAGATATGAATCACAAAAGGGTTAAGGCATAGTATCAATTGGGCAACACTTCGTTGCTTGAAAATGCTTCCAACCTGTCTTCTTTTTGGGTGGGAAAGTCCACCATTTTATAGACCCGAGGGGTCTCTTTGGAGGGGCATGCAGGGGTGCCATGTGGCGGCCATGCCTTCCCAAGAGGGAGGAGACTCCTCCCTGACTTGGGCTTCCATGACTGCCTTTGTGACAGTCCTTCAACGGCCAATCTACCCACCTACACGCGCATGCAAGGCAGGAGTCATAAATTGACAGTCTTCGGCTGCCACTTGGCGCCATTCTTCTTTTTGCCCGTTAAACCTAGAATTCGTCCTGACCAAAGACGAATTCAGAATTCGTCCCTGGGTGAGACGGATCCCAGTTAGAATTCATCCTTGGGTGGGACGAATACTGAGCAAAGTGCCTGAATGTGCCAAATTGCCTTTTGACCTTCCAAAATTGCTACAAAAGTGGTTAGGACCACTGTTTAACCTCTGAGGGCTGCCCTGGGGTTGTGTGTGTCAAAGCGATCAGTGTTTGCAGTCACATAATCGGATTGGTGTTGTTTTGGTGTCTACAGATGCCCCTTTTTGGGATGCGCTGTGCATGGCGCAGCGCCGAGCAAAAATAGATAACCAAAGCACTAATGATTAGGGTTCTTGGTAACCTAACCAACTTTTGATGCCCCAAGTATGGAAAGGGCATGCATTCTTGAATCCTTGCTTCTGACGAGCTAAGGAATTTGATTTCAAGTATTAACCTATTTTGGTGAGGTGTGACTTGAGCTTGGACATTGATCGGTCATGATTAGGCAAAGGGCGCAACCTTTTGTCCATAGGGGAACCTTGTGTTCATGCTTGAGGAATGCCAAGTGTTTGATCAATTTGTGATTATTGCTTGTTTGCTGCCCCAAGCAGGAGCGTGATTGTCTTTGTCAATGATTCTTTGAATGCATGTCATTTTCCTTAATTGGGTGTGTGTTTGTTGATTGGTGACTAAGTGTGACTACCCCCTCAAGCGACGAATCGATGAGGGAATGACCTTCGTGAGAAAAGTGACGAGTCGCTTGACCCAAGATGACTTGTGCAAAGGTGCCTTCGGAGATTTAGCATTAAGCATGTGCAATTTTTTTGACATTTAGACCTATTTTTGGTGGGTGGTAACCCTTTTGGTGATGCCATAATGGGGTGAAATCGTCGAAAACCCGTCTTCCCGTGGAGCGGTCCGGCTATGGTAGCCTTCTTGGGGAAGTAGGAGAGTGACAATTTGAGCCCCGACATCGATTTTCTATGCCAAGAGGTTAAGTGCAAGAGCACTTGTGTCTAGCAATGCTTATTGTTGTTTGTTTGTGTTGTTTTTTTTTGTTTTTATTGTTTTTGAGTGGGTTTTGACCCATTTTGGGATGCCATTTAGGATAAAATTGGTGAAAATCCGATCTCCCGTGGAGCGGTCCAGCTATGGTAGCCTTCTTAGGGAGTAGGATAGCGACAATGTAGACCCCGACATCGGTTTTGCTATGCCAAGAGGTTAGGTGCAAGAGCAATCTTGTCTGGCAGTGTTTATTGTTGTTTGTTTGTGTTGCATTTTTTGTTTTTTTTGAGTGGGTTTTGACCCTTTTGTGACGCCGTTTGGGGGTGAAATTGTCAAAAATCCGTCTTCCCGTGGAGCGGTCCGGCTATGGTAGCCTTCTTAGGGAGTAGGATAGTGACAATGTAAACCTCGACATCAGTTTTGCTATGCCAAGAGGTTAAGTGCAAGAGCACTTGTGTCTGGCAATGTTTATTGTTGTTTGTTTGTGTTGCATTTTTTGTTGTTTTTGAGTGGGTTTTGACCCTTTTGTGACGTCATTTGGGGGTGAAATTGTCAAAAATCCGTCTTCCCATGGAGCGGTCCGGCTATGGTAGCCTTCTTAGGGAGTAGGATAGTGACAATTTGTGACCCCGACATCGGTTTTGTATGCCATTGAATGTCAGGCGCAAAGGTGCCTTTGTTCGGCACTTTTATTGCTATTGTTTGTGGATATTTGTTGTTTTTGTTGTTTTGATTTTCTTGCTTTGTGTATATGTCATTATTTTATGTTATGCACAATGATTGATGTTGATGGATGCATGCTTATGGTAATGGATGTATATGGTATGATTAATGCAAATGTTTTTGATATATATGTGATATGCAAAATGTAATGGATGAAATGAATTTGTGTTGATTGGTTAGGGCACCATAGACTGTTTAGGATTTTGTTATTTTGTTTTTAAGCGATTGTTGTGGTGAATGACTTTGTATGTATACATGTGGTTTTTTTTTTTTTTTATTTTTGTATTTTTTGATGGTATTGTAAGGATGAAAAGTAGCGCAGTTGGTTTAGAAATGTAGCTAAGGTTTTATGAGACTCAAACGGTTTTAACTCACTAGCCACGACTGTACTTTATCTTACAAGACTTTTGAACAAGGTATGAATCGGACTTGTCTTTGACCAAGTTATTTCACATCCCTGTGTGTGCAATTGAGTTCATTTATGTGGTATTTGTCAGGATACCGCCAGTGCCGGATAGGTCTCTCAACCAAACTCGTATCGAGGATCACCTAATTAGCTCCACTAACTCCTTTATTGTATTTAGTCAAATTAATCTGCGGTGCTATCTAGGATACCATAAGCTAGCTCATCCACATGCAAACATTGATCTACACACAAGTTAATGTGATAGATGTATCATCATGCGGGAGGTTTACCACCAGTGACCGATAGGCTATCAACCAAACCGATACTGAGGCTTGCCTCATGACTTGTCGAAATGCTGAGAGTTCCAGGGATTCAAGTTTGACTCCCTTCTTTTCTTTAATTGTATTGGGATACTTGCTCCTTTGTAGTGATAAAATCACTATTTATTTTTGTTTTATTTGTTTTTCTTTTGAGCAAGGGATTTGGATATGGAGTGATAGGAATCACTATTGTTTGTGCCTTTTGATGTGTGCACTTTGGGATGTCAAATTTTGGAGTTTTGACTTTTGCAAATTTTTGATGTTTTGCAACTTATTGAGAACTTTGGGATTCTTGGGGAATTGGGTAGGGAGGATGCTTGTCCTTTTGCCAACTCTCAGCATTCTTTGGGTCATTCGCATAGGGGGATGAGCAAGATAGCCGTTTCGCTTATGGTGACCTGGATTGCTTTGCAGATGTCATCTTTCGTTCACACAACTTGGGAATTTTTATGTGTTTTAATTTGTGTTGGGATGCTACGTAACAAGGTGTGATTCAAGTAGAACTCTACCTTCATAAAATCTGCCTGACTTGGTACAGTACGTGGCTAGAAATTTAACGACATCTAAATGACAAAAACTCTAGATACATTAAATGACAACCTGACTTATGATATGGTGACTCTATGTATGGTGTTGTTTTTGCGATATTGTATGGAAAATGTGAAAAATGGTATGCTTGCTAAGTAATGACAGTCCATGGTGCCTTTGACTTCTATGATCAACAAATGTGCGATATATGGATGTAATGGTTAATGCAGCTATTATGTAGTGCTTTGATTGATGAAGTATGCATGAGAATGAGATGCAGATTTCTTTTTGAGATTTTGATGGTTTTTGTTGTTTTTGAATTTTCTTGATGGTGACCAAGGGATTTCGAGAATCCTTTGGGGCCTTTTTGGGGTGACCAAGTGATTGTAATAATCCTTGGAGCTTTTGGGGTGACCAAGTGATTGCGATAATCCTTGGAGCTTTTGGGGTGACCAAGTGATTACGATAATCCTTGGAGCTTTTGGGGTTTGACCAAGTGATTGCGATAATCCTTGGAGCTTTTGGGGTGACCAAGTGATTATGATAATCCTTGGAGATTTTGGGTATTGACCAAGTGATTGCGATAATCCTTGGAGCTTTTGGGGTGACCAAGTGATTGCGATAATCCTTGGAGCTTTTGGGGTGACCAAGTGATTACGATAATCCTTGGAGCTTTTTGGGTGACCAAGTGATTGCGATAATCCTTGGAGATTTTTGGGTGACCAAGTGATTGTGATAATCCTTGGAGCTTTTGGGGTGACCAAGTGATTGCGATAATCCTTGGAGCTTTTGGGGTGACCAAGTGATTGCGATAATCCTTGGAGCTTTTGGGTTTTGACCAAGCGATTGCGATAATCCTTGGAGCTTTTGGCTTGCTCTTCAGGGGATAGATGTACCCCCAGCTTGATGATATTTGTGCTCCGGATCTGGCTCTGGAGGGATTGGCATGAATGGATCGGCCCTATGCACGGATAGGAGGACAGGGTCTACCCTCGGTACTGATATTGCTATGGGATCTCTGGGCAGAAGTTGATCTCTGTATGCCCAACGTGGCGGATGTAACGCTTGGTCCCACTGCGGTGGGTTAACGTGCCACTCATGCCCTAGTATTATGTTTATCTATTGAAGTGCTTCATCGATATTTATGGGATGTCGATGTTGTCGCATGTGATTGCTGTGGGCTATCTCTGTTTTATCCTCACCTTTGGCTAGTGAGTACAGCTCATCAGAATCTGGAGATTCTGAGACATGGAGGACTGCATCATCAGGTAGCCTTACGGTCAGAGGTTGATCCTCTTCGAAAGGAGCCTCATGTAAGTTGGGCCTTGGGAGCTCTAAAATCTTGGTCTCTACCAACTCTAAGTGCTCTAGCGCTTTGCATGTATCGAGAGATTTGAGCTCCTCCTCTTTGGTTGGTTCTTGTTGAGGAACTTGGGGCCTATGGAGGGGTGGCCAGATAGCACCCCCCATGCCTTGGTAGGGCATTTCATCCCGCTCTTCTTCTTGCTCTAATTCCTTAGAGGCTTCTTGATGAATTTCTAAGGGTGGCCTATAAACCTGAGTGGGTGCCTGAGGAAGGCGCCCGTCATTGGTTATAGGAGCGGCCTCCCGCTCATGTCTAGGAGGCGTCTAGGGCGGTGTCTGATACGGTCGCGGAGACTTGTCTCGCACCCGGGGGTTGTGCCTCTCATAATGTTTTGTCTTATGTGTGTGAGGGGTTGGAGTCCTCTCTTGCATAGTGTGTTGGAACAACTCATCCTTCTGGCGTTGAAGGTGCTCTTTTTTAATATGGTACAATTCTTCTAAATGTAGTCACTCTAGCTCAAGTTGCATGAATTGCATCCGACGTGCGATATGCTTGGTAGATTCTAAGATAGTTGGTCTTGCCGCCTCATGTCTAGAAGGGTTAGATGCCTCTCCTAGATATCTATCTCGGTCATAGTGATCCAAGATCTCTATAGGCCGCCTCCCTCTGTTGGGGGTAGCGGCATTTATCCTGAGGCTCTGGCCTCAGTGTGTGACCATGGTATCTAGCGGGTGCGGAGGCGTATTGCTCCCGCGATGTATATTGTTCTCGAGGAAGGTAAGGGTTTTCCTCGTGCTCTCTTTCATAAGTGAAAAAGGAACGAGTAGAGTTGGCTCACCCCGCCTGAGGAGCCTTGTGCTCTAGATTTGTCCTTGTAGTCCTGACAACTAGAGGGGGTGAAGGAGGGATAGTGTAATCATGTGGTTCCTCCCGTCGAACCCTATGTTGACCTAGCGCTTCATCGCATGGTGACCACTCATAGCGAGCATCTAAGGGAGCTCTCCTATGGATGTACCCTTCATGGAAGGGTGTGTGTTGGGTGCTATGCTGAACAAGAGTGCCCCTAGAAGGGGTGCCCCTATAGTCCCTTTCTGTAAGGTGTAGAGGGGACTACCTTGTGTGTCAGGCCACCAAGGTGGTATGACCAAATCCTTGGGGCTATACCGGAGGTGACTTGTGCCTCCTTGGATATTCCCCATAGCATCCGCCCGTGATTGGGCTTGGCTGCGGGTGAGGACCATGATGATGTCTCTCTAAAAACCCTAAAATTGAAAATGAGTCAGATGGGGCCCAAAATTGGGGTGCACATCCCTCTTACAATAGATAAGCCATAAATAAAGTTTCAAGTCCTAACTCTAAATACATTAGGAGAGATTAACCTTCGAACAACTCAAAAAGCATAAGAAATTAGGTGAGCAATTTTAAAACCTAATTTCAAGGCACTAGATGATGGAATTTGGCCTCGAAAACTGGTTTTTTGAAATTTTAAATAAGATTTCCCATATTTTGTTGGATGGTCCTGCATCACTTATGGGCACCTTTGGGGTGCTTTTGGGTTGACCAAAGGGTTCATGGACACCTTTGGGGCATTTTGGAGTGACCAAGCTAAGCAAATTTTTATCTTTTTGTTTATGATTTTTCTAATTTTTTTTTTGTTACACTAAGCAGAAATGAACACACACATACACAAACGGTGATTATCTCTTTTAAAGATTAATGGTGTGTCCTAGACTGGTTTTAGTGCGTTTTGATGATTTTGTTTTGTTTTTGAAAGTTTTGAAGAACGTTTAAATGCATAATGTTGGCTCATATGACTCCCATAGATGGTCGCCCCTTCAATATACCAACCAGGCCGATATACCAACCTCTCTATATACCCGCCCTTACGAGAGGGAAACTATAGGTACGTGAGAGCAGATGGTACGTGGTACGTAGGCGGTACGGAAGGGGGATTGTCTTGTTAATGACACCTACCATAGAAGACTTATCCTCGCGCGCTGGGAATCACCCCAACGACACTCGGTCAGCTTTCATCAGGATTTACGCCTAACAACAGTGACAATCGGGGTAAATGGATGCAAAAATCAAGCCAAGGTGGTGATGAACCCACCGTTGGTCTTGATCAAGGGCTGGGGTCTTACGACCAGCTCCTTGGTTTAAAAATGCCACATGATGTGTGTGGGATTTCTTTTATTTGGAAAAATGAAACATGCAGAAGCAACTACTTTCCCTAAGAAAGCAAAATTGACAGAAAATAGAAACAAAAAAGCAGAAAATGACAGGAATAGTTTTAGGACCCTTACCTTTCTCTGCCTAGACTTGTTGTTTCTGATCTTCGGCTCTGAAAATTCATAGACAAAAATTCGTCCCTCTGTGAGACGAATTACAGAACAGAATTTGTCCTTGTCTGAGATGAATTCGAATTCATCTCAGGGTCAGACGAATTACAGTAAAGTAATCGCCACAGGCAAAGATGAATAACAGTCAAAATTTGAAAAAGGTACCTGTAAGCACAAAAACACAAGTTTTGATCAGTTTTTGTGATCTCAAAAATCAGGGGACTGGGTCCCACCGTGATCGCCACTGAAAGCACGAGATTTCGGATGAAAGAAACACTAATTGCGATGTATTCAAAATCAAACATGCTTAAGTCCTAAAATATAGAATGCATGAAGTGAAAGAGACGAATTGAATGGAGATACAAGAAAATGGAGAAATCACAGCCCTTTTATTTAACTCTCTTGATCTCGGTTACAAAGACGCCTCCTCCCTTTTCAGGGGCTAGGAGCGTTAAATGAATTTGGTTACAATCAAGACTTAATGTTCCTCCTTCCGCGTGCCCACATTTGAAATGGGCGGGCCAAAATGTTGCCATCGCTGGTGTTGATGAGTCCTTAACCTTTGCTGCTCCTCCTGCGATCAAAGAAACAACAAAGATGTTAGTAGCACCTGCTGCAAATAAGAAACGTTTGTTCTCTAAAATTAATGAAAGATGCATGTAAAAGATTAGCCAAATCGATAGACAAAATGACTCTAAATGACCCGTAAATTTGACAGAGACCAGAAAACATTACCAGAGGGCCACTGCCATCGAAACAGTCGGCCAATTCGCATTAAACTGCAATTCATCCCTGGTCAGGATGAATTCGACTATAATTCGTCCTCGGGTAGGACGAATTAGACTGTAATTCGTCCTCGGGTAGGACGAATTCGACTGTGATAAAACGCCGAGATAATACCGTCCAAATGTCGCGTCTCGGGATCTCCAAATGACCTGCAAACATGGGGGTTAGCTAATTGGGGGCATTTTGGGACGACCCAGATGGTCGGTTTTCCCCAATTTAGCCTCCATCACCGGGAATTTGACGTCGCTACCTGCAAGTTAGTGAAGACAACGAAAACGACAAAAGATGACAATATTTGATCAAAACATGCTGAAATCAAAATTGTAAACTATCTAAACAACATAAAATGGAATGGAATATAAACAAGTGACAAAAGAACAAATTAAAATGACACTAAGAAGTGCGGGGTGCCCGGGTGGGCCGCCCACCGTTAGAACCTGACTTTGGCACCAATCCACTTGGGATGGGCCCAAAATCTCTTATAATTGGTTGTCGACGAATGGGTGGGGTAATGTGGTCAAGTGTCAGATTTTGGATCTGGATTCACACTTCCAATGCCCACCCAATGACCTCCCTTGCGAAAGAGATCAAGGATGTAGAAGATATGAATCACAAAAGGGTTAAGGCGCAGTATCAATTGGGCAGCACTTCGTTGCTTGAAAATGCTTCCAACCTGTCTCCTTTTTTGGGTGGGAAAGTCCACCATTTTATAGACCCAAGGGGTCTCTTTGGAGGGGCATGCAGGGGTGCCATGTGGCGGCCATGCCTTCCCAAGAGGGAGGAGACTCCTCCCTGACTTGGGCTTCCATGACTGCCTTTGTGATAGTCCTTCAACGGCCAATCTACCCACCTACACGCGCATGCAAGGCAAGAGTCATAAATTGACAGTCTTCGGCTGCCACTTGGCGCCATTCTTCTTTTTGCCCGTTAAACCTGGAATTCGTCCTGACCAAAGATGAATTCAGAATTCGTCCCTGGGTGAGACGGATCCCAGTTAGAATTCGTCCTTGGGTGGGACGAATACTGAGCAAAGTGCCTGAATGTGCCAAATTGCCTTTTGACCTTCCAAAATTGCTACAAAAGTGGTTAGGACCATTGTTTAACCTCTGAGGGCTGCCCTGGGGGCTGTGTGTGTCAAAGCGATAGGTGTTTGCAGTCACATAATCGGATTGGTGTTGTTTTGGTGTCTACACTATCCTCATCTCATATGCAGTCAAAGAACCATACATATCATCTATACTAAAATAATTTAGATTTTTAGCTTCTTCTATCACTAAGACTTTAGAATCAAACCTTTGAGGAAGAGATCTTAATACATTTTTCATGACGGTAGAGTCTTCGATATCCTCATCGAGTCCTCTGATCGCATTAATGATTCCATTAACTCTCAGCATATATGCCTCAATATTTTCATCGTCATTCATCTTTAATGCTTCGAACTGAGCTCGATGTGTGTGTAACTTGGCCTCCTTGATCTTATCATATCCTTCATGAATACTCCTCAATTTGTCCCATATTTCTTTTGCCATTTTACATCTCATGATCTTTACTAGTTCATTGTCTGTTAATCCGCACATGATAGCATTCTTTGCTTTTGAGTTATTTTCAAACAATTTATTTTCGTCCACATCTTTTGGAGGAGTGATGGGTATTGTGTATCCACTAAATACTGAATCCCAGATGTCGTATCCCAAAGCATAGAGATATGTCTACATCTTGATTCTCTAGAACGCGTAATTAGATCCATCAAACAATGGTGCTTTATTTTATGAGAAGCCTTCACCACCTGCCATTGTGTTACTTCCAAGATCACCCTAACCGATTAATATTGTACAAGAATTTAGCTCTGATACCAATTGTTAGTCTTACAATGACATTGAGAGGGGGGGTGAATCAATGTAGCTCTATAAACTTAAATTTATAGCTCTTAATACCATATCAATTAAAACTTATTACTAGATACAAGTATAACAAATGAGCATCACACAACATAAGATTTAACGAGGTTCAAAAATGTGGCTACTCCTCAAAAATTGACTGCTTGGACTACCATCCAAATCCAGCCTTTGTAAAGCACCAACTTTATAATCAATTTACCAGCACCCACTGTAAGGAGCACCAACCCCTTATTTATCTGCACCAATAGAAAGGAGCACCAACCCCTTATTTATTTTCACCAACAGAAAGGAGCACCAACCCCTTATTTATCTACACCAACAGAGAGGAGCACCAACCCCTGATGCTAAGCTACAACTTGGACTTCAATTTGAATCTATAAGTTTGACAGTAAGATACCTTTGCTTTTGCAAGATCCTAACTGGTCTTCTTCACCTTTGTATTCTTTGCACACTCTGCTCTCTCTGCTCAATCACTTCGCACACTCTACTTCATTACAATCAAACTTCATGATCATCTTCTCCCTTTTGTGCACTCTGCTCTCTTTACGAATTTTACACTTAGCACTATTCGAAACGAATTGCTCTCTATGCACAACGACTGTATTTCACACACATTCCACCATTTTCTCAAATTTCCAAACAACCCTCATTTTATAACAATATTTTTTATGATGAAAACCCTAATCTTAGTCGGTTGTAAATCCTAATCTTAGTCAGCTTTCATAATAACTATAAACCCTAATTTTAGTCGGCTATCATCGGTCTTCGTCGGCTTCAACTCAAGAAGATGTTCGATTTATCCATCGCTTGATGATTTCATTCTGGATAGAACCTGTAACCGCCATACTAACTTTTGATCACTCTTCATATTTCAGCAGTATGAAATCACTCTGTAATTGTCATACTTCTCATTTCAGTTAGGTTCTCCTTCTTGACTTACGCATTTACGACCTATTGTGAAATCGTGACATTTCTACCTCTGTAGCTTCTTTTGTTGCTGTTGCCACAAAAATACATGTCATGATATCATGACACTTTCACCTCCGTACGCTTTCTCTATTCTTTTATCATGATATCATGACATTTTTGCCTTTGCAGACTTCGTATTTTCTTTTTTTGTGATATCATGACATTTTTGCCTTCGTATACTTTGTCTTTGCTTTTGTCATGATATCGTGACACTTTTGCTTCCATAGAATTCGACTTTGCTTTTGTCGTGATATCATGACACTTCTGCCTCCATAGTCTTCAACTTAGCTTTTGTCGCAAAATCACGACACTTCTACTTCCGTACTTAGCTTATTTGCTTTTGTCATGAAATCGTGACACTTCTGCCTTCGAAGTCTTCTTCTCTGCTTTTGTCATGAAATCGTGACACTTTTGCTTCCATACTTTACTTCTTTGTTTTTGTCACGAAATCATGACACTTCTGCCTTTGAAGTCTTCTTCTCTGCTTTTGTCATGAAATCATGAGACTTCTGCTTTTGTAATTTACTTCTTTGCTTTTATCGTGAAATCATGACACTTCTGCTTTTGAAGTCTTGCTTTCTACTTTTATCATGAAATCGTGACAGTTCTGCTTCGTACGCTTCCTCTCTTTCTTTTGTCGTGAAAATGCGACATGTCGCAATATCGTGACACTTTTCAAACTTACTTTCTCTCTCCTATTTTAGTCGTGAAAATGCGACATGTCGCAATATCGTGACACTTTTCAAACTTACTTTCTCTCTCCTATTTTAGTCGTGAAAATGTGACATGTCACGAAATCGTGACACTTTTATTACTTGTTCTCTTTCTTCGAACTTGTGTCGAAATCGTGACACTTTTTCCTTCTTTTTCTTTCTCTTCCAACATGTCACAAAATCACGACAGTTTTTCCACTTGCCTTTTTCTCTTCCAACATGTCACAAAATTGCGACACTTTTTCCTGCTTTTTCTCTCTCTTCCAACATGTCACGAAATCATGACAATTTTTCTTGCCTACTATATATGTCGCAATATTGTGACACTTTTATTGTATTTTTTCTTTGATATTTTGCATATGGGCCACTTCGGTCTTCTTGGAAAATCACTGTACATACTCTGAATAACCTTTGAACTCCTGCATTCTACATCTGAATAGCTTTTGAGCTTCCTATCCACTGCATCAACATATCTATTTGAATATGTTGAAAACAATGACAATACTGTTGCTACACCTTGCTCAACAAAAAACACAAATTTTTTTAACCTTATCCATCGGCTAAAAAAATAGAATTTCCTAGCCTTATCCATTGGCTAAAAATATGGAACCCCTTTATAATTTGCTTAGCCTTATCCGTCGGCTAAAAAATAGAATTTCCTAGCCTTATCCGTCGACTAAAAACACAGAATTTCCTAGCCTTATCTGTCGGCTAAAAATATGAAATTTCCTAGCCTTATCCGTCGACTAAAAACATGGAATTTCCTAGCCTTATCCATCATCTAGAAAAATGGAATTTGCTTATTTTCCCATTTCAAAAAACCTTTCATCTATTAGGGAAAAGAATAGATGCAATAATTTCATTTTTCATTATCAAAAACCCCTTCATTTGTTAGGACAAATAATAGACACAATTATTTCACTTACATTATCAAAAACCCTTCATCTGTTGGGGAAAATAATAGATGCAATTATTTTATTTTTCATTGTAAAAAATCCCTTCATTTGTTGGGGCAAATAATAGACACAATAATTTCATCGCATTTTTTCCCATTTCAAAAATCCTTCATATGTTGGGGCAAAGAACAAACACAATAATTTCATCGTATTTTTACCCATTTCAAAAATCTCTTCATCTTTTGGGGCAAAGAACAGACACAATCATTTTATCATATTTTTCCATTTCCCAAAAAACCCTTAATCTATTAGGGCAAATAAAAGACACAAGTACAAGTGAAACTTGTATTTAGTGGTTTATCCTATTAACCTGGCGGTTGTAGAGACTGGTTATCCATGCAATTCGATAGGATGGATAGATCACCATAAGGACACTTGCATATCAAAAATTCCTTCATCTATTAGGGCAAATAATAGACACATTTTTCACTCTTTCCCCATTTCAAAAACCCCTTCATCTGTTAGGGAAAAATACAGACACATTCATCACATTTTTCATATTTCAAAAACTGCTTCATCTATTAGGGCAAAGAATAGACACATTCATCACATTTTGTTTTTCATTTCATAAATCCCTTCATCTGTTAGGCCAAAGAATAGACATAAGTACAATTGAACCTTGTATTTAGTGGTTTATCCTATTAAGCTGG
Source organism: Wollemia nobilis (assembly GCA_028583015.1). Classification (NCBI taxonomy): domain Eukaryota; kingdom Viridiplantae; phylum Streptophyta; class Pinopsida; order Araucariales; family Araucariaceae; genus Wollemia; species Wollemia nobilis. Next base: position 2,883,368 of record JAQPPZ010003172.1, on the reverse strand, counting down.
CAGTTGCAGCAATTAGTTATCCATGCAATTTGGTAGGATGGATAAATCACCATAAGGACACTTAAATTTTCAAAAATACCTTCATCTGTTGGGGAAAAGAACATACACAATCATTGCATTACATTTTCCCATGTCAAAATCCATTCATCTGTTAGGGCAAAGAACAGACACAATCATTACATTTTTTATAATTATTGTATCATACACATGTCAAAAAACCCTTTCATCTATTTGGGTAAATATAGAATCAATCAATTCCAGACCACTTCTAGCACAATTTTTTATATGGGGAATGCCATGGCTACAATTATGGGAGCTATTAATCAAATGAAAGAGCATAGGAATGCTCTGAATATTTTGTTTTTTTTGTGATAATTTTGTAGAAGATACTCCTACCAAGAATGTTATTGAAGCCAAATCAAAGTTCAAGGATGATGAAGTCATGGAAATAGCAAAGGATGTCTTCAAGTACATCCCTAAGGATGATGTTAAGGATGTGAAGAAGGATGGCATCAATGACTTTGCAATTGCCTAACTGGCTTATGTTCTATGGTTTTTTGTATCTTCCCTCACTGGGCTTTTCCTGGTTTCTTTTTGGCTTGTCCATGTTTTCCTTTACATTTTTAGGTCTTCAAGGATGTGTTGTTGTTTTTTGAGGATTATGCATCCTTTTTTCTAGTTGATGTACTAAGGTGTTAGGGTGCCTTTCAAATGCCCTCTTCAATATAATTTTTTAACTTATCAAAAAAATAGACTCAATCGCTTGAATCCACATATTCAAAAATATAGATTACCTCCACAAAATCACTCCATATTGCATTCATCAATAAATTTCTCATCATCACATCTTCATGTCAACATTATTTTCATCCATCAATTAGTAAATTTGCATATTTTCCAAGTTTAGCTACAATTTCAAGTGAACCTCATATCTAGTGGTCTATTCTATCTCCTTAGTGTTTGCAGGGATTGGCTATCCATGCAATTTGATAATATGAATAAACCACCATAAGGACACTTGGCCATTTTCATCATTCAATATCTCATTTTTCAAAGATAAAATCACTTTTGGTAATTCACATTTCAGGTGAGACTATGACAAGACCAATTTGCTAAAAATCTCTCATTGATGGCCTTGTAAACACGGATAAAATCATAACTTTTCATCATCTCCTTTGCAATTGCACTAGTCTCCAAGGATGTAGGCCGGGTAAAGTGATTGAGCAGCCATTTAGGGATTCCGTGTAGGAATTTATAGAATCATGAGTGGCCCCAAGGATAAAATATTTTTATTTTTATTTTGTATTTGCATACTTGAATTTCAATAATTCCAAAAGGCACATTCTTCAACAACATCAAATCACCCCAAAATTGGGGCAACCACTTTTGGTTTTGACTTTCCCACAAAGGGATACATCATACATGATCATGGCATCTATACTTGGCAAAATTCCCTTCATATAGTGGGGCAAAAATAGGCACATTATCCATAACACATTTTCATAAAACCCTTCATATTTTGGGGCAAAAATAGATGCATCAAATCACATTTTTTACCAATCCCCTTTCCACCATTGGGGTAAAAATGGTATCACATTTACATCATTCATTTGCACAAATCTTTTCAATTGGCTTGTGAGACTCATTCAAAAATCATTCACCAATTGAGGGGGTAAGATATGCAAAAATTAAATTCTTTTATTTTTTTATCTCCAAGCTCGTGTTCCACATCCCAAGAGAAGTTGCTTTTGCACCTCACAAAAACAGGTGTCTCGTGTTTTTGCATTGCATTATGTTTTACGCAACATAATACAAAAGGGGTATCTTTAGACACAAAAACCTAGCCACTTGTCGTCCATCCTAAATTTCCTACCATTTCCACCATTTATTTATATATATTTATATATATTTATTTTATATATATTTAATATTAATATTCTATATATATTTAATAAATATATATTTATATAAGTGAATTAATCCTAGCCATCCGATTTCATTTAATCCTATAAATCCATTTATATAAATCCATAACACAACCTAAATTTAATATCCACCCTCTGATATGCTTTTATCTCAACCACATGTTTAGTTTCATTGAAACCCTAAGTATGCCCTAGGTTGAATTATTAATAGGAGCCATTTTGATGGCTCAACCCCTAAATTAGAATTTTCTCTGAATCCCTCAATCTCTAAATTTTTTCTAAGCAATTTGTACCTTCAAATTCCTTGAGTTTCATCTTCCCTTGGATTATTTGAGTACTTCTACCTCCATCCTCACTCGCCATAACCCCTGCAATTATTGCCATCCATATTCCCTCACCAGATTTGCTTCTACAAAATCTTTCCTCAACCATTGAATGTCTCTCGGTGCTTTCTATCATCATCGAGCACCTTTGGGGAGTTCCTTCCTTTGCCAAGCATCTTCAAGTGCCTCCATACCAATCCCAAGCATCCATGAGAATTTCCTACAACTTTTGAGACGTAAGTGTTTTGAGGACCTCCTAGCCTTCAAGTGATGCTAGGGTATCACCACACCTATTTACTACAATAAAATCTCATAGATCAGAAGACAAGAACATAAGGTAAAATTATTGTTTGTTATTTCATTTATGCACTTATTTTTGTTCACTTCATTTGCAGCAGATAGTTAGGGTTTTACTATTGTTTGTAAAGGGCCTCACATTGTGGAGCCCTCACAGGTATTACTAATATATTTGTTATGTTATTGTGTGTAGATTTGAAGGTGTTACATCAACATTGGACAATTTCTTAATCTGGAGTGGATCGACATCAGATATCAAGAAGCCCACTCAATTTTGTTGGGAGCAAGGATGTACCTAAAGACACCACCCGCCTTGTTTTCTAGGGTTTTGGAGAACCCTAGCCATTTGTAAATCTATATCAAGAGGATTCAAGGATCCACATTGTAACAATGGAGTTTTTAGGATCCCATATTTAATATAAGATCATCTATTGTGCAATTATGGGTTCTTTGTGTTCAATTTATTTAGCATTGATTGGTGTTGTGTTTTTGTATCCTCAATTATATGACATTCCTTTTTCCATTTCAATAAGTAGAAGAATCAAGATAGGATGTTCTTTGTTGTCTACGTTATGACTCCCTATGTTATGATATATGATTCCAGATAGAACATAAGCTTGATTTGATAAAACCTTTATTAATCCTTGTTTTTTAGACTACCTATGTCTCCCAAGTAATGTGAGTATTTACTCCTAAGGATTTTTAGATTTTGAGGAAAGCTTATATTTTATAACTTGATAAACTTTGATAGAAGTTGATATTACCAAGTGTTGTAGAATACCTTATGACTCCCTAGCATGTTGTGGATAAGATATAGTGCTTTTGTAAATTATAGTTGAATATTTTACTAATTTTTTAAAGGTTTTGTAAATGCCAAAATCAAATGCTATTATCCCTTATTGCTCCTATTGAACTAAGCACCGTTCCAAAATTTTAAAATGGTAATGATGTTGGATATTTTGTCTTCTTTTGATAAGTTTGAGACAATAATATTATGAATATCCAACCTTTAAAAAAGTTATGATAAACCTCTCTTTATGAATAAACTTTTGGAAATTAGGTTTAGTGTATCTAATTTTCCAATTAATTAATTTGATGTAGTAGCCCTTATGACTCACTAATATTTGGATAAATTAGATCACAATAATATTTGCAAATAATTATTATTTATTCTAGCAGAAACCCTTATTGCTTCTAAGATTTATATTGCAAATATTGTATTTATTTGATAAAGTATTCCCTTTGATAAATTACTTTCAATTAATTAAATTCCTTTAATTACAACCTTATGACTCCCAAGGAAATAAATCATATAATAATGGGAATTAAACTTTACCTTTCACCAAGCAATATACGATGCTATCTTGTTGAGAAGCTAAGGCTACATGTTATTTATGTAGACATGTTAACATTGTGATTATAACCTGCAAAGGAATTGCTTGGAGCTATACATATTATAAAACTGGAGCTACTTGAAATATTGCTTTGACCTCACTTGGATTGAGCATTTAAGGCTTTAACACCTTCTTTCCATGCTACAATTTTGCACTATGCATGCAGACAATGAATTGCAAATGCTGAGATGAAAATTTACTTACCTTCTCTTTGACCTCGATCGTTGAAATTCTTAATATGGAGAAGCTTCTTATCGAAGGTGCCAAGTGGCACATTCATTTCCCATTGATCGCTTAAGGAGATTTTGGTTTAAAATATATATTCATATTCCTTATTGTAAGGTACAAGCATTACACTCTTTAGAAAAATATTTGATCTTCAAAGGGATAAGTGTATCCCATACACTCAATGCACCAACCTGTTTGTGTAACTCCTTTCTTGAAGATGAGCGCTCTCTTGACTTGAGCGTTAGGGTTTTATTTTGGTGATAAGTATCACATTCTTCTCTGCATGGAAATCCCCCCTTTTTTTGGTTCAAACAAACCTTTTTGGAGATCCTTTTAGCTTCAAAAATTCCCAAATCCTCTTTCATTCACCTAAACTTTCTTTTAGATGGGATATGGAGCAACAATATGGAGGCTTTGAGCATCATTTTTTCCAACGGTTGTGGAGTAAGTGACACTCCAATGGTGCTTCATTTTACTTTATTCCTTGCTTGCTTATGACCTCCTTCCATATATGCTATTGCCCTTGATTAATGTTATTTCTCCCTTTGTTTTGCATGTTGTATCTTGCAAGTTAGGCCATCTTGGATGCAAGGAGTATGAGCCCATTGATTGGCTCCTTGAGCTAAGATTTGATTGCTTCTAGCATATGACTACTTTTAGTTAGTTTTTACAGCAAGTGTAGTGCCTTTGGGGCACCTTTAAATCTGTCTTTTATCCTTGTATAACCAGATTAGGATTGTGCAATATAATGTAAAATAGTTTTTACATAAAATATCCTTATTGCACCTTCTTTTGCACTCCTCTTTTTACATTTAAATTTTTTATTTTGAGGTAGAATATTTGAGTGCAATATAGGGGATTTTGAGGTTGTATTTTTGAATAGACACGTTCCTCTTTTAGCTTAGATTTTTTATGAATGGATCCAATCTTGTAACCACATGATAGAAGATCTCATTTTGCTTGCTTCAAAATTACTCTAATTATGGGTTTATGCTTGAACAAAGATCCAAATGGATCCACCATAACCATATTCTATATTATATATCCCTTATCAAAGATCTGCATGGCCACTCTTTTCCTCCATATATAATCCTTTTTTCCTTTGATGTGGAAAGCCTCTATCCTAGTATCCCCACTTCTCAAGGATTGGCTGCTCTTCGTCATTTTTTAGAATATGAATTTGACTTAGCTAATATCAATTTTGTGGTGCGACTTGCAGAAATTATGTTAACCCAAAACTATTTGAAATTCAAGGATAAAACATACAGGTAGATAAGGAGGAAATCAATGGGAAATTATTTTGCTGTGGTGTATGCTTGCTTATTCCTTTATCATTTGGAAAAACAAGTATTTGATAAAGTTGTGGATTATCTTTTATTTTATAAAAGATATATCAGTTATGCCATTGAATTTTGGCATGGCCCCAAAAAAGATCTTGATGTTTTTCTTAATACTTATGGTTCCTTCCATTCAAGCATCAAAATTACTGCCTCTATTTTTGACTTTGAGGTGACTCTCTTGGACATGGTGTTTTTCAAGGGGCCTAATTTTTCTTAGATTGGAGTTCTCTACACTAAATTATTCCAAAAAATGATGAATGCTTACTAGTATATCCCTGCTTCCTCCCATAATCTTGTTCACAAAAATAAGGCCTTCATATTAAGTGAACTCAGATAGTTCTTGGTTAGTGAAAGTTTCATGGAAGGATTTATATCTGTTAAAAATATATTTTTTAACAGACTCAGGGCAAGGGGATATCAGATTAAATTTCTCCTTCCTCTATTTGAGAAATTCAAATTTGATGGCAAGCCCTTATTGTTGGCTAGATTTTTGGAGTGAGCAACACGCAGACATAGTTCCAAAATAAAAATAGTTCCACTTGTTTTGAAATTAGAAAATTGTAGTTTTTCCAGAGACCTCCGCATTAAAACATATATTATCTCTCCAATGTTCTAAATATGGAGAAAATATAGGGAGCTCAAACGTATTTCTTATGGCATTATTTGTTGAAGGAATTATAAATCTCTCAAATCCTATCTATGTAAAAATAAAATTATTTAAGGGACTCTCTTTCCCACCTTGTACTTTCACATTTTGTAATGCATTTTTACTTTTCTTGGGGTGGGTCTTTTTATTGGAGGTTGAGCTTGGGCTTAATTTTTTTTTACCTTCTTGGTCTATAAACTTACAACTTGTATTAAATGCTTGGGTATTATTTTATCCCACATGCATTACTCTTTGGCTCCCCCCTAGAGTTAGGATTTATAATGAGGGGTTGTACCTCTTCAAATCTCATACTCTGCTGATGAGACCTATAGGTCGAAATGCATTCGAATTTTTGATGTTGTATTACTTCTTATTATCAGAATAAAATTCAATCTCATGTCTTTTGTTCCTTTCCTAACTTATATTTTTTTATAAATTTTAATATTTTCCTTCTATTTTTTGCCATTCTTTTGCTATTGGTATTATGCTCTTCACTTACTATTAGAAAGCCTCCAACACTAGTAGTATGCTCTTTATTTGAGTGTAAGTGATCTGGTGAATCAAAATATAGTTTATGTTTTTTTGACTACTGCTACACCATGTTTCCTTTTTATTACTATTTTATGAATGGATCCAATATTGTAACCATATAATGTAAGCTTTATTTTGCTATATTGTTTTGCACTATTTTTGTTCTTTGAACTTGAGACTCACCAAGTATCGTTCGATGCTTTATTTGATGCCATGATTTGGTGGTTATATTCTTCTCCAATACTTGTAGAATTGAGCTTATGTTATGGCTTCCTTAGGTCATCCAAAGTTGCAGATTTCTATGCACTAATAGTGTCTTTAGGTGCTTTTACAAATTCTATTTTTGTGCCCTTCTTACGAACACAAGCAATAATATTTTTTAGAGCAATATAATAGTGCAAATATAATAATATTTTAATGCACTAATAATATCACCTTATTACTCCAATTAAATCTCAAAAAATAATGTAATTAATCAATCTACTACAATTAATCAAGAATAATCTGAAATGAATATTCAAGAATTATTCTAAAATTTCTTTAACAACAAGGTAATAGGATCTAGTCTTCATTTTATTTTACAAAGTAGTTAATAAGTAGTTGATAGATAATTTGAGATTTTGAAATCTAATCAACTCCTAAAGTGCAAATTAACCTTAAATAATCCTATCTTTTTGCACCGTTTGAAGACTCTAATTTCACTCTCCTTTTTGCAACTTCAATCCAGTTAAGGTGCTAAACAAAATATAATAAGTAATCCACTTAATGAATCTACTTGCACCAATAGTTGCTTACCTTTTTTGAAAGTCCTTTTTGCAACTTTTGTAGAGTATGTAGATCTTGGTGTCTATGATCACCAAGTTTCTACCTTAGATAAGATCTTACAACTCTCTATAGGCTATCTTGAACAGTTTGTCTTTACCAAAAGATGGTCTTCCTTTCATGAGCCTAGAAATTTTGATGGCTTGTTCTCCTCTTGTCGTATCCTCCTTTTTTCTATAGAGATATTTGATTCTGAAGAGGTGCATTCTTGATGTGAGAGGAAATCAACAAGTCTCCTCGATTTGGTAGACTTCTTATATATGAATTTTCCTTCAAGCTTCTTGTCAAATTCTAACTTCAAACATGATCTTCTTCTCAAGATTCTATGTGTCTTGAGGTCTTCTAATATTTGGTACTCATTTGATGAATTCTTTAGCAAGGCTCTCCAATCCTTTTATTGGATGCTCATAGATACCTCTCCAAGGCCTTTGATCATGTAGCTCCTTCTGGTCTTCCTTGAGACCTTATCTTCAACATTCTACTTCTGGAAGTGTTGATGGTGATATCTTCTCCTAGATCTCTAATTTTGCTACCTTTGTATTCAAGAAAAACTCTCCTAGTCCTTATTCATCAATGAGATATTATCCTGATCTCTTTGTTTAGGTGTTGGATTTATTCCAAAGAAGATACTCCTCCTAACCTTTCCTCAAAATATTTCCAAACTTATTGAATCTTCCTATTCTTGCAATAAAATATTAGTATTGAAATCTACTTTTGAATTATATACTCTCTTTTGAAGTCTTCTTTAGGATCAAGTCTACTTTGGCCTTTTTCAATATCAAGGCTTCTATGGCATTTTTCAGTATCAAGGCTTCTGTGGCCTTTTTCAGTACCAAGGATTTTGTGGCCTTTTCTTCAAGACTTCTATAGCCTTTCCTTCTACATCAAGGCTACTATGGAATTTTCTTATGAATCAAGGCTTCTATGGTCTTTTCTTCTTGATCAAGGCTTTTATGGCCTTTTAAGGCTTATATGGCCTTTTATTCTTATGAAGTTTCCAATTTAACAATAGAGATATCCTGTATCCCAAAATCACCATAATTATACTCCAGAAGTATCTTCTATAGTATTATTATATTGTAGTAACTAATATCTGCACCATGAAAGCACTCTAATATTCGGGTAAAAAATTTGAAATCTCATAGCTTTCTATTTTAGGAGGTTTCCCAATCATATGAGAATTAATTCCTTACAATAAAAGAAACTTTAGGTCAATTTCTCCAGATCTCTTAGATGAGTTTCACTAGTTGATTCATCAAACTAGTGGATCAAATGTTAAGTCCTAGTATTCACAAGTTTTCCCTTGAAACTTCATGGAAATACTCTAGCCATATGCAATCTTAGTATTATAGAAACTAAGATTTATTTCAGTCCTAACTTGTGGCTCTCCTTAATTCTACCACCTAGACTCTCCTGAGTATTTTTGCTAGTGATAGGTCCAATGGCACGTTAGGTTAACAAAAACTTAGGGTCAATTATAATGATGGTTTTTCTATTGAACTATCATGTCTCTGATACCATTTTTAGATTTTGATGCAACATGTAATGGAAGATAGGAAACACAAGATGCTGAATAATATGACATAAATTAAATCTACGAGACGACTTAAAATAATATATAGAAATAATGGATATGTTTACAAAATAGCTCTAGAGGAAATGAACACTTCATGAATAGAGTTACTTCTCAAGAATGGGCATTGAGCATATCACACTCCACCATATTGCATCACACTACTACATCTTGCCACTCTAGTCAATACTAGTTCTTATTGATGTAGTACTCACTCTCTACACTCATATATCTATGTTCTATACATATGACCCTTTGCATAGGAAATATATTTCTTGGCCAACACTCTACCTAGATGTTCAAGGGATAGCTTGCACATATACAACTTGCATTTTGACACTTGTGAAGTAATTACATTGCATGAATTAACTAGATAACTTCCCCCTAAAGTAATCTAATGTCCATGATCCAAATTATGTAATAGACTCTATTTCTAACTATAAAAACCCTTTTGAAACTATGGAAAAAGTTGGATAGGTTTAGTTGTCTTGTTTGAATTATGACCTTCACCTGGATACCTGCATACAAATGCTTGGTGATGAAATCCAAGTCATGATAAAGCCCATGTCTTACCAATACTCACCCAGTTCACTATGATCAACAATACACTTCTTCAAAAAGAAATGTGTGCTCTATTCCATAGCTATGATGGTTGTTGGATTGGCAAAATTTTAAATCTTGATTAAAGGTTTTAAGTTTTTTGAGCATATACGAAAGGATATTCCCTTTCCAAAGGTTCGTGGGTGTGGCTAACCCCCTTCACTATGTATTCTCATTATATCCAGACCAACTAAAACTACAAAAAAATGTGTTGAATTTTGTTCTTTTTAGGGAATGATGTATAAAAATAAAATGTAAATTAATCCAATTAAAATATTTATTTTATGTTTTCTACTCTAAGCAAACACATTTGAATGATCTTGTTTAGTTTAAAAAAAAAAAAAAGACAACTTAAAAAGGGTGGTGTTTCATGTCAGGTTCACCAAAGAATGCAAAACCAAAATTTTGCACCCCTTTTCCTTAGGCTAATGGATTCATGCCTAGAAGGGATATGGAAAATTAGAGGTCTACACCTAGATATGAGGGGCATTTGGTGTCTTTCCTCCTTTGGTGATTCTCAATGAATTATGGTGGTTTCACTAGGAAATGTTTATAGTTCACTTCCACATCTAGATAGGGTATGATGTTTGATGCACCTTTTTAATAACACACACCTAAGTTTAGTATAGAATGTAGCTAACATCTATGCTACATGTAATTCAATTTTCATCAAGACAAAAAACAATTGGACTAAGCTAAATGTATTACATATTCATGCGATGTATTTATTTTTTTGTATTTTTCTTATCCTTTTTAGATGATGTAAGAAATAAGAAATGTGAAATAGACACAAAAATAGGAATATAATTAAATATAAATTAAATCAGATACTTACATGATCCATATGGTTGAATGAAGTATATTTTCTACTTTCTAAGTGAATTCGCTCCCTATGATCGAATTTGCTATCTATATGAATCAACAAGATAATTTATTGTCCTAAAAGCAAATTTGTGATAGACCTGCAACTTGTCAAATAAAATACTAAAATTTGAAGTTAGGATTTGGGGATCTACTTAGGCCACTGTAGGTTTGATCTTGATAGTGCAACATTAAGATCCCTTTGGTCTCTTTAACTAATCGTAAATAAAATAATGAAATTGTAAGTCTATTTATGAATAATAAAGTTGTGATAAAATGATAAAACGATGCAGTAGATGATATGGTATGCAATGCAAGATAATATAGATATGATGTGCAAAGAAAAATAATGGATCTAAAGATAAAATTTGCCCCAAAATTGGTATCTACGTGAATTCATCGGATTTGAGCGAATTTACTTCTATGAGAGTAAATCCGCTCTGTTGTAAGTGAATTCATTGCTAGTGAGTCTTACCCATGAATTTGCTTGATCTTTATTAAAATCCAAAGGTTTATGAAAATGTGACTGAAAATATTGTAAAATTTTTTAGAAAAATTTTGCTTATAGAAATGCTCGATCATTTGATGTCACAGGGTGATGGTGGAAAAGTGATAGAATGAGCAACAAAGAAAATCACAATGGTGACTTATAGCTATCGCAGGATCTATTTTTTGTAACTCAACCTACAACAAGAAATTCAAAAAAACTAAAACACTAGCGCTTCCATTTTATTTCCACCATTAGGGTTTTATGGAGAGCCAAAGGACTCATTTTATTTATTTTTTCTAGTGCAAGAAGAGCAGGCATTTGGGTTAATTTGGGTTGTCATTTGGCTGTTAAACTAGTCTAGGAAAATTACCAATCCAAGCAGATTTATCACTGAGGTTTAGGACTGGTGTAGTACAAAGATAAAAAATGGATTTCATTAGAATGGAATCTAACGGTTTGCCAAATTTAGGTAAACTATCAAATTTAGAAAATTCATTACCAAGCTATGTGGGAGCAAATTCGTTGATTAGATTCACTCCCTAAGAATGCGGGGATTGAAATTGCTAAAAGGGAAGATAAATTGCTAAAAGAGGAGCAAAAATATGAAAATAAAGGCAATGTGTAATTAAAATCAACACATACAAAAAAATAGGTGAGTGTGATGGAAGGTTGACTTGAAAAGTTAGGGAATTTGGACGTGGGTCAAAATTTTGTGTCTACATGGGTATATTATTTGCAATTGTAATCTTCATGCTACAAGTAACCTATAGGGATATAACTTGCAATTCTAAGACTATGGCCTTGCTATTGTAAGGATTCCATAGGACTATTAATTTTATTATAGCTTTAAGGCTATGGCCTCAACGTGGGCCCCTTTCATAGCTATGGCCATGCAACCCTTAGGACTATGACCTTACCACCTCAATTGAGAAGGATATGAAGTTAAGGGGGAATATGGGCATTTACCTACAACATGGTACACATATACACCATACATACATATATATATTTATATATGTGTACGTATATACATCCATAAATATTATATAGACATATAGATATATAGATATAGATATAGATATAGATATAATACATACTAATATTTAGGGGTTCATACCCCTTTTTGAAGTGTGGGCACTACATGTCCCCTTCCCCCTCCTATATATATTTTTATATAGTACATATTAATATTTGGAATTTTTTGCCCCTTTATATATATTATTTGAAATCTGGGCACTACATGATCCACTCCCCCTTATAAAACTAGGAATACTTTATAGATTATTTATTTTGTTTCTAGCAAACATACTATATGTATATTTTAACTAGTTAGATATTTATTTTAATTGATATCATTTTTATGAGAGGCTTTAACATTCAAATATGAAGATAAGGTTTTAATTACCATAGAATATAAACATGTGTATTATTGTATTAACTTATATACATGTATATTTATTTTATGTATATATTTTGTAAACTTGAACATTCTTAATTAAATTCACTTCCCCATGTTCTATCATATTTTACTAGCATAAATCTATGGACAACTAGGTGATATACTATGTTCATTAAGAAAACTATAATTCCCTCTTGGCACTACATGTGTTACATCAACATTATATTTTTATGTACATATATAAATATAATAAAAAAGTATTCTTTTTCACATGTAATCTATGGTCACAATTAGGGTAAGAGTCTTAAAAAGAGGCCTCAACTAAGGTTGATGATGATTTCAAAACATATAATGGGCCTCAACGTACCCCTTCAACATGCCTCCTCACACAAGGTTGCTTAGTCGACATCCACATTAGTCCTAGGGTATTTTAAGTTATGCATAAATATTTGTAAAAGTGCCTTATAGATCTTAATCCCTTTCCCAAGGTGTAATAGTCTATATTCTCTCATATTTTTTTATAAGGTAAAACGTCCAAATATGTATTCTCTATGACCATAGAAAATTACACATCAATATAAAACCTAACCCTTCAACCAATTGTAGCCTTAATAAAAGCAATGTTTAAATGTCCCTCGTAAATCCTTACAATGCATCGAGAATATATAAATTTACTACTATCAAACCTTTAGACCATGAAACTCAATATTGTTTATCCAAATCAAGAATTAAACAATCTTAAGAATGATTTTGCACAGACAAAATGACTCTTTTTCTCATTCATGTAACTAAAAATCAAGTACCATATAAATATGCAATAATTTCATTTTCATAATCAAGATTTGCTAACTATTTCCAAATTTCAATCATTTCTATAGTTTAATGAATATTACCCAATACATAAACACAAATATTTATATATTATTTTTTCTATCATCATCCTTATACCATTTTTTTTTAGCATATATAAATTACATAATCTAATAATTGTATATTCTTGTATTTCTATAAAGTAAAGACTATATAAATCTATTACAATTTAATCGTGTCAAAATTTCACATTAAAATATTTATCCTATATTTCAATGATCTAATTTTTATAGGTAACTCATAATATATCCACCTGTAATTTTTGCATATTTTTTTTCTAAATCGATTATAGGGAATTGAAACTAACTCTACTTGTATTACATCAAGACCATGCTATTATCATATTTAAAAAAATTACATTGTGGTATTATATTCAAATAATATTTGAACATGGGTCTTTACATTGGGAACCCATATTTTTTTACCACCTAAGCTCATGTCTTGACTTTTTTTGCAAATTTCATCCCACAACCATTTTATTAGTAAATATGTATTCACCTTTGTTTGTTTTTAATATAGAGTTATGTAGTGTTTCTTTCCTTAAATATATTACCCTTAATCTAAGAATAAATGTAAATAGAATACCATTTTTTTCCAAATTTGTCTTCCATCCATTTTATTTCCAAGTCAAAACCCTAGATCTACAATTTCATATTTAGAATTTAAATGGACTTCTTAGTAGTCTAATGATTCATACTTTTAATTATTTATCTATGCTATAATTTTAAATATTTACCACTTTTAACCTAATAATAGATGGGAATAATATTGATGTAGAACCAACTCTTATTTAACTATCCCAAATTGCTTTTACTCTTATTATGCTCTTTGAGTTTATAAAAATAAAATCAAGATTCATACCTATCAAATTTGTCAATTATATTAGATGTTTATAAATAAATTAACCTCAAGGATTGGTAAATTATTTTCTTGGTAGATTTTCCTCTTAGTTTTCCATGTACATAATATTTCTAATCAATAATTCCTTTTATATAATTTTAATTTTTATAAAAAACCTATCAATATACTTATGTTGGATTTCATAACACTTTTCAATAAAACACCTCAAAGTATTCATCATCATAATATTATACAAATGAGTGCAAAAAAAATAATAAAGAGAAAACCTATATGACATAGATAAAAAGATAGACCAAAATAAAGGAATAAGGGATGGGTGCCTATAGTCACCCCCACAATATAACATATAATAAAAATGATATAATGGATTAGTCATTGGGGGTATTTATAGTGATACCTAATATGCAATTAAATGCAAACCTCAAGCCAACATAACTTGAATTGAAGGTTAACTTATAGTACATAAAATATATCAAAAACTTTAATCAAGGTTAGACACAAATGTGGTTCAACCAATATAGCTAAGGGTGCATACAATAAAGCTATCCATAGAATTACATAAATTTACTTGTAGGCTTACATATTAGGTGCCCATCATCTTACATAGATAATTCTCATAGGCTTATATAGTACTTGCATGTGGGTTATATCAAGAGACCCCATAAGCACTTCATCATAGTTGTTCTTGGCCTGATAAGGTTAGATTACTAAAATTCCAACACCCACCATAATATGAACTAAGGGGATAAACAATTAATACATTAGAGATGGTATGTCCCACCCCATAATGAATGATCAAATGTCCAATGAATCATCTATCCTTTATTGCCAAAGGTATATTAATTGAATTAATCCTTCTATAAACTTGAGGTTGTGAATCCACCTTTTGGATTTAGCATGTTGAGCTTCCCATGATAATATCCTCAATGTAGAATATTGTAACCATAATATCTCCTCTAAACTCAAAAAAAGTAGTTCAACCATTACACAATTGGTAAATATTCAAATAATCGGCCCCAATGGTTATAAAGAGACATGTACTTAATAATATACCATTAATAATATCACCTTATTACTCCAATTAAATCTCAAAAAATAATGTACTTAATCAATCTACTAAAATTAATCAAGAATAATCTGAAATGAATATTCAAGGATTATTCTAAAATTTCTTTAACAGCAAGGTAATAGGATCTAGTCTTCATTTTATTTTACAAAGTTGATAATAGGTAGTTGATTGATCATTTGAGATTTTGAAATATAATCAACTCCTAAAGTGCAAATGAACCTTAAATAATCCTATCTTTTTGCACCGTTTGAAGACTCTAATTTCACTATCCTTTTTGCAACTTCAATCTAGTTAAGGTGCTAAAAAAAATATAATAAGTAATCCACTTAATGAATCTACTTGCACCAATAGTTGCTTACCTTTTTTGAAAGTCCTTTTTGTAACTTTTGTAGAGTATGTAGATCTTGGTGTCTATGATCACCAAGTTTCTACCTTAGATAAGATCTTACAACTCTCTATAGGCTATCTTGAATAGTTTGTCTTTACCAAAAGATGGTCTTCCTTTCATGAGCCTAGAATTTTTGATGGCTTGTTCTCCTCTTGTAGTATCCTCCTTTTTTCTGTAGAGATATTTGATTCTGAAGTGGTGCCTTCTTGATGTGAGAGGAAATCAACAAGTCTCCTCGATTTGGTAGACTTCTTATATATGAATTTTCTTTCAAGCTTCTTGTCGAATTCTAACTTCAAACATGATCTTCTTCTCAAGATTCTATGTGTCTTGAGGTCTTCTAATATTTGGTACTCATTTGATGAATTCTTTAGCAAGGCTATCCAATCCTTTTATTGGATGCTCATAGATACCTCTCCAAGGCCTTTGATCATGTAGCTCCTTCTGGTCTTCCTTGAGACCTTATCTTCAACCTTCTACTTCTGGAAGTGTTGATGGTGATATCTTCTCCTAGATATCTAATTTTTCTACCTTTGTATTCAAGAAAAACTCTCCTAGTACTTATTCATCAATGAGATATTATCCTGATCTCTTTGCTTTAGGTGGTGGATTTATTCTAAAGAAGATACTCCTCCTAACCTTTCCTCAAAATATTTCCAAACTTATTGAATCTTCTTATTCTTGCAACAAAATATTAGTATTGAAATCTACTTTCGAATTATATACTCTCTTTTGAAGTCTTCTTTAGGATCAAGTCTACTTTGGCCTTTTTCAATATCAAGGCTTCTATGGCATTTTTTAGTATCAAGGCTTATGTGGCCTTTTTTAGTACCAAGGATTCTGTGGCCTTTACTTCAAGAATTCTATAGCCTTTCATTCTAAATCAAGGCTACTATGGCATTTTCTTCTGAATCAAGGCTTCTATGGCCTTTTCTTCTTGATCAAGGATTTTATGGGCTTTTAAGGCTTATATGGCATTTTATTCTTGTGAAGTTTCCAATTTAACAATAGAGATATCATGTCTCCCAACATCACCATAATTATACTCCAGAAGTATCTTCTATACTATTATTATATTGTAGTAACTAATATCTGCACCATGAAAGCACTCTAATATTCGCGTAAAAAATTAGAAATCTCATAGCTTTCTATTTTAGGAGGTTTCCAAATCATATGAGAATTAATTCCTTACAATAAAAGAAACTTTAGGTCAATTTCTCCAGATCTCTTAGTTGAGTTTCACTAGTTGATTCATCAAACTAGTGGATCAAATGTTGAGTCCTGGTCTTCACAATTTTTCCCTTGAAACTTCATGGAAAGACTCTAGCCATATGCAATCTTAGTATTCTAGAAACTAAGATTTATTTCAGTCCTAACTTGTGGCTCTCCTTAATTCTACCACTTAGACTCTCCTGAGTATTTTTGCTAGTGACAGGTCCATGGCACGTCAGGTTAACAAAAACTTAGGGTCAATGATAATGATGGTTTTTCTATTGAACTATCATGTCTCTGATACCACTTTTAGATTTTGATGCAACATGTAATGGAAGATAGGAAACACAAGATGCAGAATAATATGACATAAAGTAAATCTACGAGACGATTTAAAATAATATATAGAAATAATGGATATGTTTACAAAATATATTTAGAGGAAATGAACACTTCATGAATAGAGTTACTTCTCAAGAATGGGCATTGAGGATATCACACTCCACCATATTGCATCACACTACTACATCTTGCCACTCTAGTCAATACTAGTTCTTATCGATGTAGTACTCACTCTCTACACTCATATATCTATGTTCTATACATATGGCCCTTTATATAGGAAATATATTTCTTGGCCAACACTCTACCTAGATGTGCAAGGGATAGCTTGCACATATACAACTTACATTTTGACACGTGTAGTTATTACATTACATGAAGTAACTAGATAACTTCCCCCTAAAGTAATCTAATGTCCATGATCCAAATTATGTAATAGACTCTATTTCTAACTATAAAAACCCTTTTGAAACTATGGAAGAAGTTGGATAGGTTTAGTTGTCTTGTTTGAATTACGGCCTTCACCTGGATACCCGCATACAGATGCTTGGTGATGAAATCCAAGTCATGATGAAGCCCATGTCTTACCAATACTCACCCAGTTCACTATGATCAACGATACACTTCTTCGAAAAGAAATGTGTGCTCTATTCCATAGCTATGATGGTTGTTGGACTAGCCAAATTTTAAATCTTGATTAAAGGATTTAAGTTTTTTGAGCATATACGAAAGGATATTCCCTTTCCAAAGGTTCGTGGGTGTGGCTAACCCCCTTCACTATGTATTCTCCTTATATCCATACCAACTAAAACTACAAAAAAATGTGTTGAATTTTGTTCTTTTTAGGGAATGATGTATAAAAATAAAATGTAAATTAATCCAATTAAAATATTTATTTTATGTTTTCTACTCTAAGCAAACACATTTGAATGATCTTGTTTAGTTTAAAAAAAAAAAAAACAAATTAAAAAGGGTGGTGTTTCATGTCAGGTTCACCAAAGAATGCAAAACCAAAATTTTGCACCCCTTTTCCTTAGGCTAATGGATTCGTGCCTAGAAGGGATATGGAAAATTATAGGTCTACACCTAGATATGAGGGGCATTTGGTGTCTTTCCTCCTTTGGTGATTCTCAATGAATTATGGTGGTTTCACTAGGAAATGTTTATAGTCCACTTCCACATCTAGATAGGGTATGATGTTTGATGCACCTTTTTAATAACACACACCTAAGTTTAGTATAGAATGTAGCTAACATCTATGCTACATGTAATTCAATTTTCATCAAGACAAAAAAAAATTGGACTAAGCTAAATGTATTACAGATTCATGCGATGTATTTATTTTTTTGTATTTTTCTTATCCTTTTTAGATGATGTAAGAAATAAGAAATGTGAAATAGACACAAAAATAGGAATATAATTAAATATAAATTAAATCAGATACTTACATGATCCATATGGTTGAATGAAGTATATTTTCTACTTTCTGAGTGAATTCGCTCCCTATGATCGAATTTGCTATCTATATGAATCAACAAGAGAATTTATTGTCCTAAAAGCAAATTTGTGATAGACCTACAACTTGTCAAATAAAATACTAAAATTTGAAGTTAGGATTTGAGGATCTACTTAGGCCACTGTAGGTTTGATCTTGATAATGCAACAGTAAGATCCCTTTGGTCTCTTTAACTAATCGTAAATAAAATAATAAAATTGTAAGTCTATTTATGAATAATAAAGTTGTGATAAAATTATAAAACGATGCAGTAGATGATATGGTATGCAATGCAAGATAATATAGATATGATGTGCAAAGAAAAATAATGGATCTAAAGATAAAATTTGCCCCAAAATTGGTATCTACGTGAATTCATGGGATGTGAGTGAATTTACTTCTATGAGAGTAAATTCGCTCTGTTGTAAGTGAATTCATTGTTAGTGAGTCTTACCCATGAATTTGCTTGATCTTTATTAAAATCCAAAGGTTTATGAAAATGTAAATGAAAATATTGTAAAATTTTTTAGAAAATTTTTGCTTATAGAAATGCTCGATCATTTGATGTCACAGGGTGATGGTGGAAAAGTGATAGAATGAGCAACAAAGAAAATCACAATGGTGACTTATAGCTATCGCAGGATCTATTTTTTGTAACTCAACATACAACAAGAAATTCAAAAAAACTAAAACACTAGCGCTTCCATTTTATTTCCACCATTAGGGTTTTATGGAGAGCCAAAGGACTCATTTTATTTATTTTTTCTAGTGCAAGAAGAGCAGGCATTTGGGTTAATTTGGGTTGTCATTTTGCTATTAAACTAGTCTAGGAAAATTGCCAATCCAAGCAGATTAATCATTGAGGTTAGGACTGATGTAGCACAAAGATAAAAAATGGATTTCATTAGAATGGAATCTAACGGTTTGCAAAATTTAGGTAAACTATCAAATTTAGAAAATTCATTACCAAGCTATGTGGAAGCAAATTCGTTGATTAGATTCATTCCCTAAGAATGCAGGGATTGAAATCGCTAAAAGGGAAGAGAAATTGCTAAAAGAGGAGCAAAAATATGAAAATAAAGGCAATGTGCAATTAAAATCAACACATACAAAAAAAGAGGTGAGTGTGATGGAAGGTTGACTTGAAAAGTTAGGGAATTTGGACGTGGGTCAAAATTTTGTGTCTACATGGGTATATTATTTGCAATTGTAATCTTCATGCTACAAGTAACCTATAGGGATATAACTTGCAATTCTAAGACTATGGCCTTGCTATTGTAAGGATTCCATAGGACTATTAATTTTATTATAGCTTTAAGGATATGGCCTCAACATGGGCCCCTTTCATAGCTATGGCCATGCAACCCTTAGGACTATGACCCTACCACCTCAATTGAGAAGGATATGAAGTTAAGGGGGAATATGGGCATTTACCTACAACATGGTACACATATACACCATACATACATATATATATATTTATATATGTGTACGTATATACATCCATAAATATTATATAGACATATAGATATATAGATATAGATATAATACATACTAAGATTTAGGGGTTCATACCCCTTTTTGAAGTGTGGGCATTACATGTCCCCTTCCCCCTCCTATATATATTTTTATATAGTACATATTAATATTTGGAATTTTTTGCCCCTTTATATATATTATTTGAAATCTGGGCACTACATGATCCACTCCCCCTTATAAAACTAGGAATACTTTATAGATTATGTATTTTGTTTCTAGCAAACATACTATATGTATATTTTAACTAGTTAGATATTTATTTTAATTGATATCATTTTTATGAGAGGCTTTAACTTTCAAATATGAAGATAAGGTTTTAATTACCATAGAATATAAACATGTGTATTATTGTATTAACTTATATACATGTATATTTATTTTATGTATATATTTTGTAAACTTGAACATTCTTAATTAAATTCACTTCCCCATGTTCTATCATATTTTACTAGCATAAATCTATGGACAACTAGGTGATATACTATGTTCATTAAGAAAACTATAATTCCCTCTTGGAACTACATGTGTTACATCAACATTATATTTTTATGTACATATATAAATATAATAAAAAAATATTCTTTTTCACATGTAATCTATGGTCACAATTAGGGTAAGAGTCTTAAAAAGAGGCCTCAACTAAGGTTGATGATGATTTCAAAACATATAATGGGCCTCAACATACCCCTTCAACATGCCTCCTCACACAAGGTTGCTTAGTCGACATCCACATTAGTCCTAGGGTATTTTAAGTTATGCATAAATATTTGTAAAAGTGCCTTATAGATCTTAATCCCTTTCCCAAGGTGTAATAGTCTATATTCTCTCATATTTTTTTATAAGGTAAAAGGTCCAAATATGTATTCTCTATGACCATAGAAAATTACACATCAATCTAAAACCTAACCCTTCAACCAATTGTAGCCTTAATAAAAGCAATGTCTAAATGTCCCTCATAAATCCTTACAATGTATCGAGAATATATAAATTTACTACTATCAAACCTTTAGACCATGAAACTCAATATTGTCTATCCAAATCAAGAATTAAACAATCTTAAGAATGAGTTTGTACATACAACATGACTCTTTTTCTCATTCATGTAACTAAAAATCAAGTACCATATAAATATGCAATAATTTCATTTTCATAATCAAGATTTGCTAACTATTTCCAAATTTCAATCATTTCTATAGTTTAATGAATATTACCCAATACATAAACACAAATATTTATATATTATTTTTTCTATCATCATCCTTATACCATTTTTTTTTAGCATATATAAATTACATAATCTAATAATTGTATATTCTCGTATTTCTATAAAGTAAAGACTATATAAATCTATTACAATTTAATCGTGTCAAAATTTCACATTAAAATATTTATCCTATATTTCAATGATCTAATTTTTATAGGTAACTCATAATATATCCACCTGTAATTTTTGCATATTTTTTTTCTAAACCGATTATAGGGAATTGAAACTAACTCTACTTGTATTACATCAAGACCATGCTATTATCATATTTAAACAAATTACATTGTGGTATTATATTCAAATAATATTTGAACATGGGTCTTTACATTGGGAACCCATATTTTTTTTCCACCTAAGCTCATGTCTTGACTTTTTTTGCAAATTTCATCCCACAACCATTTTATTAGTAAATATGTATTCACCTTTGTTTGTTTTTAATATAGAGTTATGTAGTGTTTCTTTCCTTAAATATATTACCCTTAATCTAAGAATAAATGTAAATAGAATACCATTTTTTTCCAAACTTGTCTTCCATCCATTTTATTTCCAAGTCAAAACCCTAGATCTACAATTTCATATTTAGAATTTGAATGGACTTCTTAGTAGTCTAATGATTCATACTTTTAATTATTTATCTATGCTATAATTTTAAATATTTACCACTTTTAACTTAATAATAGATGGGAATAATATTGATGTAGAACCAACTCTTATTTAACTGTCCCAAATTGCTTTTACTCTTATTATGCTCTTTGAGTTTATAAAAATAAAATCAAGATTCATACCTATCAAATTTGTCAATTATATTAGATGTTTATAAATAAATTAACCTCAAGGATTGGTAAATTATTTTCTTGGTAGATTTTCCTCTTAGTTTTCCATGTACATAATATTTCTAATCAATAATTCCTTTTATATAATTTTAATTTTTATAAAAAACCTATCAATATACTTATGTTGGATTTCATAACACTTTTCAATAAAACACCTCAAAGTATTCATCATCATAATATTATACAAATGAGTGCAAAAAAAATAATAAAAAGAAAACCTATATGACATAGATAAAAAGATAGACCAAAATAAAGGAATAAGGGATGGGTGCCTATAGTCACCCCCACAATATCACATATAATAAAAATGATATAATGGATTAGTCATTGGGGGTATTTATAGTGATACCTAATATGCAATTAAATGCAAACCTCAAGCCAACATAACTTGACTTGAAGGTTAACTTATAGTACATAAAATATATCAAAAACTTTAATCAAGGTTAGACACAAATGTGGTTCAACCAATATAGCTAAGGGTGCATACACTAAAGCTATCCATAGAATTACATAAATTTACTTGTAGGCTTACATATTAGGTGCCCATCATCTTACATAGATAATTCTCATAGGCTTATATAGTACTTGCATATGGGTTATATCAAGAGACCCCATAAGCACTTCATCATAGTCGTTCTTGGCCTGATAAGGTTAGATTACTAAAATTCCAACACCCACCATAATATGAACTAAGGGGATAAACAATTAATACATTAGAGATGGTATGTCCCACCCCATAATGAATGATCAAATGTCCAATGAATCATCTATCCTTTATTGCCAAAGGTATATTAATTGAATTAATCCTTCTATAAACTTGAGGTTGTGAATCCACCTTTTGGATTTAGCATGTTGAGCTTCCCATGATAATATCCTCAATGTAGAATATTGTAACCATAATATCTCCTCTAAACTCAAAAAAAGTAGTTCAACCATTACACAATTGGTAAATATTCAAATAATCAGCCCCAATGGTTATAAAGAGACATGTACTTAATAATATACCACTAATAATATCACCTTATTACTCCAATTAAATCTCAAAAAATAATGTACTTAAACAATCTACTACAATTAATCAAGAATAATCTGAAATGAATATTCAAGGATTATTCTAAAATTTCTTTAACAACAAGGTAATAGGATCTAGTCTTCATTTTATTTTACAAAGTAGATAATAGGTAGTTGATAGATAATTTGAGATTTTGAAATCTAATCAACTCCTAAAGTGCAAATGAACCTTAAATAATCCTATCTTTTTGCACCGTTTGAAGACTCTAATTTCACTCTCCTTTTTGCAACTTCAATCTAGTTAAGGTGCTAAACAAAATATAATAAGTAATCCACTTAATGAATCTACTTGCACCAATAGTTGATTACCTTTTTTGAAAGCCCTTTTTGCAACTTTTGTAGAGTATGTAAATCTTGGTGTCTATGATCACCAAGTTTCTACCTTAGATAAGATCTTACAACTCTCTATATGCTATCTTGAACAGTTTGGCTTTACCAAAAGATGGTCTTCCTTTCATGAGCCTAGAATTTTTGATGGCTTGTTCTCCTCTTGTAGTATCCTCCTTTTTTCTGTAGAGATATTTGATTCTGAAGTGGTGCCTTCTTGATGTGAGAGGAAATCAACAAGTCTCCTTGATTTGGTAGACTTATTATATATAAATTTTCCTTCAAGATTCTTGTCGAATTCTAACTTCAAACATGATCTTCTTCTCAAGATTCTATGTGTCTTGAGGTCTTCTAATATTTGGTACTCATTTGATGAATTCTTTAGCAAGGCTATCCAATCCTTTTATTGGATGCTCATAGATACCTCTCCAAGGCCTTTGATCATGTAGCTCCTTCTGGTCTTCCTTGAGACCTTATCTTCAACCTTCTACTTCTGGAAGTGTTGATGGTGATATCTTCTCCTAGAACTCTAATTTTGCTACCTTTGTATTCAAGAAAAACACTCCTAGTCCTTATTAATCAATGAGATATTATCTTGATCTCTTTGCTTTAGGTGCTGGATTTATTCTAAAGAAGATACTCCTCCTAACATTTCCTCAAAATCTTTCCAAACTTATTGAATCTTCTTATTCTTGCAACAAAATATTAGTATTGAAATCTACTTTTGAAGTATATACTCTTTTTTGAAGTCTTCTTTAGGATCAAGGCTTATGTGGCCTTTTTCAATACCAAGGATTCTGTGGCCTTTTCTTCAAGACTTCTATAGCCTTTCCTTCTACATCAAGGCTACTATGGCCTTTTATTCTGAATCAAGGCTTCTATGGCCTTTTCTTCTTGATCAAGGGTTTTATGGGCTTTTAAGGCTTATATGGCCTTTTATTCTTGTGAAGTTTCCAATTTAACAATAGAGATATCTTGTCTCCCAACATCACCATAATTATACTCCAGAAGTATCTTCTATACTATTATTATATTGTAGTAACTAATATCTGCACCATGAAAACACTCTAATATTCGGGTAAAAAATTTGAAATCTCATAGATTTCTATTTTAGGAGGTTTCCCAATCATATGAGAATTAATTCCTTACAATAAAAGAAACTTTAGGTCAATTTCTCCAGATCTCTTAGATGAGTTTCACTAGTTGATTCATCAAACTAGTGGATCAAATGTTGAGTCCTGGTCTTCACAATTTTTCCCTTGAAACTTCATGGAAAGACTCTAGCCATATGCAATCTTAGTATTCTAGAAACTAAGATTTATTTCAGTCCTAACTTGTGGCTCTCCTTAATTCTACCACTTAGACTCTCCTGAGTATTTTTGCTAGTGACAGGTCCAATGGCACGTCAGGTTAAAAAAAACTTAGGGTCAATGATAATGATGGTTTTTCTATTGAACTATCATGTCTCTGATACCACTTTTAGATTTTGATGCAACATGTAATGGAAGATAGGAAACACAAGATGCAAAATAATATGACATAAATTAAATCTACGAGACGACTTAAAATAATATATAGAAATAATGGATATGTTTACAAAATAGCTCTAGAGGAAATGAACACTTCATGAATAGAGTTACTTCTCAAGAATGGGCATTGAGCATATCACACTCCACCATATTGCATCACACTACTACATCTTGCCACTCTAGTCAATACTAGTTCTTATCGATGTAGTACTCACTCTCTACACTCATATATCTATGTTCTATACATATGGCCCTTTATATAGGAAATATATTTCTTGGCCAACACTCTACCTAGATGTGCAAGGGATAGCTTGCACATATACAACTTGCATTTTGACACTTGTGCAGTTATTACATTGCATGAAGTAACTAGATAACTTCCCCCTAAAGTAATCTAATGTCCATGATCCAAATTATGTAATAGACTCTATTTCTAACTATAAAAACCCTTTTGAAACTATGGAAGAAGTTGGATAGGTTTAGTTGTCTTGTTTGAATTACGGCCTTCACCTGGATACCCGCATACAGATGCTTGGTGATGAAATCCAAGTCATGATGAAGCCCATGTCTTACCAATACTCACCCAGTTCACTATGATCAACGATACACTTCTTCAAAAAGAAATGTGTGCTCTATTCCATAGCTCTGATGGTTGTTGGACTGGCCAAATTTTAAATCTTGATTAAAGGTTTTAAGTTTTTTGAGCATATACGAAAGGATATTCCCTTTCCAAAGGTTCGTGGGTGTGGCTAACCCCTTCACTATGTATTCTCCTTATATCCAGACCAACTAAAACTACAAAAAAATGTGTTGAATTTTGTTCTTTTTAGGGAATGATGTATAAAAATAAAATGTAATTAATCCAATTAAAATATTTATTTTATGTTTTCTACTCTAAGCAAACACATTTGAATGATCTTGGTTAGTTTAAAAAAAAAAAAAAACAAATTAAAACGGGTGGTGTTTCATGTCAGGTTCACCAAAGAATGCAAAACCAAAATTTTGCACCCCTTTTCCTTAGGCTAATGGATTCGTGCCTATAAGGGATATGGAAAATTAGAGGTCTACACCTAGATATGAGGGGCATTTGGTGTCTTTCCTCCTTTGGTGATTTTCAATGAATTATGGTGGTTTCACTAGGAAATGTTTATAGTCCACTTCCACATCTAGATAGGGTATGATGTTTGATGCACCTTTTTAATAACACACACCTAAGTTTATTATAGAATGTAGCTAACATCTATGCTACATGTAATTCAATTTTCATCAAGACAAAAAACAATTGGACTAAGCTAAATGTATTACAGATTCATGCGATGTATTTATTTTTTTGTATTTTTCTTATCCTTTTTAGATGATGTAAGAAATAAGAAATGTGAAATAGACACAAAAATAGGAATATAATTAAATATAAATTAAATCAGATACTTACATGATCCATATGGTTGAATGAAGTATATTTTCTACTTTCTGAGTGAATTCGCTCCCTATGATCGAATTTGCTATCTATATGAATAAGCAAGAGAATTTATTGTCCTAAAAGCAAATTTGTGATAGACCTGCAACTTGTCAAATAAAATACTAAAATTTGAAGTTAGGATTTGGGGATCTACTTAGGCCACTGTAGGTTTGATATTGATAGTGCAACAGTAAGATCCCTTTGGTCTCTTTAACTAATCGTAAATAAAATAATGAAATTGTAAGTCTATTTATGAATAATAAAGTTGTGATAAAATGATAAAACAATGTAGTAGATGATACGGTATGCAATGCAAGATAATATAGATATAATGTGGAAAGAAAAATAATGGATCTAAAGATAAAATTTGCCCCAAAATTGGTATCTACATGAATTCATCGGATGTGAGTGAATTTACTTCTATGAGAGTAAATTCGCTCTGTTGTAAGTGAATTCATTGCTAGTGAGTCTTACCCATGAATTTGCTTGATCTTTATTAAAATCCAAAGGTTTATGAAAATGTGACTGAAAATATTGTAAAATTTTTTAGAAAAATTTTGCTTATAGAAATGCTCGATCATTTGATGTCACAGGGTGATGGTGGAAAAGTGATAGAATGAGCAACAAAGAAAATCACAATGGTGACTTATAGCTATCGTAGGATCTATTTTTTGTAACTCAACCTACAACAAGAAATTCAAAAAAACTAAAACACTAGCGCTTCCATTTTATTTCCACCATTAGGGTTTTATGGAGAGCCAAAGCAATCATTTTATTTATTTTTTCTAGTGCAAGAAGAGCAGGCATTTGGGTTAATTTGGGTTGTCATTTGGTTGTTAAACTAGTCTAGGAAAATTGCCAATCCAAGAAGATTTATCACTGAGGTTTAGGACTGGTGTAGTACAAAGATCAAAAATGGATTTCATTAGAATGGAATCTAACGGTTTGCCAAATTTAGGTAAACTATCAAATTTAGAAAATTCATTACCAAGCTATGTGGGAGAAAATTCGTTGATTAGATTCACTCCCTAAGAATGCGGGGATTGAAATCGCTAAAAGGGAAGAGAAATTGCTAAAAGAGGAGAAAAAATATGAAAATAAAGGCAATGTGTAATTAAAATCAACACATACAAAAAAGAGGTGAGTGTGATGGAAGGTTGACTTGAAAAGTTAGGGAATTTGGATGTGGGTCAAAATTTTGTGTCTACATGGGTATATTATTTGCAATTGTAATCTTCATGCTACAAGTAACCTATAGGGATATAACTTGCAATTCTAAGACTATGGCCTTGCTATTGTAAGGATTCCATAGGACTATTAATTTTATTATAGCTTTAAGGCTATGGCCTCAACGTGGGCCCCTTTCATAGCTATGGCCATGCAACCCTTAGGACTATGACCTTACCACCTCAATTGAGAAGGATATGAAGTTAAGGGGGAATATGGGCATTTACCTACAACATGGTACACATATACACCATACATACATATATATATTTATATATGTGTACGTATATACATCCATAAATATTATATAGACATATAGATATATAGATATAGATATAGATATAAATATAATACATACTAAGATTTAGGGGTTCATACCCCTTTTTGAAGTGTGGGCATTACATGTCCCCTTCCCCCTCCTATATATATTTTTATATAGTACATATTAATATTTGGAATTTTTTGCCCCTTTATATATATTATTTGAAATCTGGGCACTACATGATCCACTCCCCCTTATAAAACTAGGAATACTTTATAGATTATGTATTTTGTTTCTAGGAAACATACTATATGTATATTTTAACTAGTTAGATATTTATTTTAATTGATATCATTTTTATGAGAGGCTTTAACATTCAAATATGAAGATAAGGTTTTAATTACCATAGAATATAAACATGTGTATTATTGTATTAACTTATATACATGTATATTTAATTTATGTATATATTTTGTAAACTTGAACATTCTTAATTAAATTCACTTCCCCATGTTCTATCATATTTTACTAGCATAAATCTATGGACAACTAGGTGATATACTATGTTCATTAAGAAAACTATAATTCCCTCTTGGCACTACATGTGTTACATCAACATTATATTTTTATGTACATATATAAATATAATAAAAAAGTATTCTTTTTCACATGTAATCTATGGTCACAATTAGGGTAAGAGTCTTAAAAAGAGGCCTCAACTAAGGTTGATGATGATTTCAAAATATATAATGGGCCTCAACGTACCCCTTCAACATGCCTCCTCACACAAGGTTGCTTAGTCGACATCCACATTAGTCCTAGGGTATTTTAAGTTATGCATAAATATTTGTAAAAGTGCCTTATAGATCTTAATCCCTTTCCCAAGGTGTAATAGTCTATATTCTCTCATATTTTTTTATAAGGTAAAAGGTCCAAATATGTATTCTCTATGACCATAGAAAATTACACATCAATCTAAAACCTAACCCTTCAACCAATTGTAGCCTTAATAAAATAAATGTTTAAATGTCCCTCATAAATCCTTACAATGTCTCGAGAATATATAAATTTACTACTATCAAACCTTTAGACCATGAAACTCAATATTGTCTATCCAAATCAAGAATTAAACAATCTTAAGAATGAGTTTGTACATACAACATGACTCTTTTTCTCATTCATGTAACTAAAAATCAAGTACCATATAAATATGCAATAATTTCATTTTCATAATCAAGATTTGTTAACTATTTCCAAATTTCAATCATTTCTATAGTTTAATGAATATTACCCAATACATAAACACAAATATTTATATATTATTTTTTCTATCATCATCCTTATACCATTTTTTT
The DNA here is from genome assembly GCA_028583015.1 of Wollemia nobilis. Taxonomy (NCBI): domain Eukaryota; kingdom Viridiplantae; phylum Streptophyta; class Pinopsida; order Araucariales; family Araucariaceae; genus Wollemia; species Wollemia nobilis. The sequence goes on along the minus strand of JAQPPZ010003172.1, from coordinate 2,853,836 downwards.
TTAGCATATATAAATTACATAATCTAATAATTGTATATTCTCGTATTTCTATAAAGTAAAGACTATATAAATCTATTACAATTTAATCGTGTCAAAATTTCACATTAAAATATTTATCCTATATTTCAATGATCTAATTTTTATAGGTAACTCATAATATATCCACCTGTATATTTTGCATATTTTTTTTCTAAATCGATTATAGGGAATTGAAACTAACTCTACTTGTATTACATCAAGACCATGCTATTATCATATTTAAAAAATTTACATTGTGGTATCATATTCAAATAATATTTGAACATGGGTCTTTACATTGGGAACCCATATTTTTTTACCACCTAAGCTCATGTCTTGACTTTTTTTGCAAATTTCATCCCACAACCATTTTATTAGTAAATATGTATTCACCTTTGTTTGTTTTTAATATAGAGTTATGTAGTGTTTCTTTCCTTAAATATATTACCCTTAATATAAGAATAAATGTAAATAGAATACCATTTTTTTCCAAATTTGTCTTCCATCCATTTTATTTCCAAGTCAAAACCCTAGATCTACAATTTCATATTTAGAATTTAAATGGACTTCTTAGTAGTCTAATGATTCATACTTTTAATTATTTATCTATGCTATAATTTTAAATATTTACCACTTTTAACCTAATAATAGATGGGAATAATATTGATGTAGAACCAACTCTTATTTAACTATCCCAAATTGCTTTTACTCTTATTATGCTCTTTGAGTTTATAAAAATAAAATCAAGATTCATACCTATCAAATTTGTCAATTATATTAGATGTTTATAAATAAATTAACCTCAAGGATTGGTAAATTATTTTCTTGGTAGATTTTCCTCTTAGTTTTCCATGTACATAATATTTCTAATCAATAATTCCTTTTATATAATTTTAATCTTTATAAAAAACCTATCAATATACTTATGTTGGATTTCATAACACTTTTCAATAAAACACCTCAAAGTATTCATCATCATAATATTATACAAATGAGTGCAAAAAAAATAATAAAGAGAAAACCTATATGACATAGATAAAAAGATAGACCAAAATAAAGGAATAAGGGATGGGTGCCTATAGTCACCCCCACAATATAACATATAATAAAAATGATATAATGGATTAATCATTGGGGGTATTTATAGTGATACCTAATATGCAATTAAATGCAAACCTCAAGCCAACATAACTTGAATTGAAGGTTAACTTATAGTACATAAAATATATCAAAAAATTTAATCAAGGTTAGACACAAATGTGGTTCAACCAATATAGCTAAGGGTGCATACACTAAAGCTATCCATAGAATTACATAAATTTACTTGTAGGCTTACATATTAGGTGCCCATCATCTTACATAGATAATTCTCATAGGCTTATATAGTACTTGCATGTGGGTTATATCAAGAGACCCCATAAGCACTTCATCATAGTCGTTCTTGGCCTGATAAGGTTAGATTACTAAAATTCCAACATCCACCATAATATGAACTAAGGGGATAAAAAATTAATACATTAGAGATGGTATGTCCCACCCCATAATGAATGATCAAATGTCCAATGAATCATCTATCCTTTATTGACAAAGGTATATTAATTGAATTAATCCTTCTATAAACTGGTTGTGAATCCACCTTTTGGATTTAGCATGTTGAGCTTCCCATGATAATATCCTCAATGTAGAATATTGTAACCATAATATCTCCTCTAAACTCAAAAAAAGTAGTTCAACCATTACAAAATTGGTAAATATTCAAATAATCGGCCCCAATGGTTATAAAGAGACATGTACTTAATAATATACCACTAATAATATCACCTTATTACTCCAATTAAATCTCAAAAAATAATGTACTTAATAAATCTACTAAAATTAATCAAGAATAATCTGAAATGAATATTCAAGGATTATTCTAAAATTTCTTTAACAACAAGGTAATAGGATCTAGTCTTCATTTTATTTTACAAAGTAGATAATAGGTAGTTGATTGATAATTTGAGATTTTGAAATCTGATCAACTCCTAAAGTGCAAATGAACCTTAAATAATCCTATCTTTTTGCACCGTTTGAAGAATCTAATTTCACTATCCTTTTTGCAACTTCAATCTAGTTAAGGTGCTAAACAAAATATAATAATTAATCCACTTAATGAATCTACTTGCACCAATAGTTGCTTAACTTTTTTGAAAGTCCTTTTTGTAACTTTTGTAGAGTATGTAGATCTTGGTGTCTATGATCACCAAGTTTCTACCTTAGATAAGATCTTACAACTCTCTATAGGCTATCTTGAACAGTTTGTCTTTACCAAAAGATGGTCTTCCTTTCATGAGCCTAGAATTTTTGATGGCTTGTTCTCCTCTTGTAGTATCCTCCTTTTTTCTGTAGATATATTTGATTATGAAGTGGTGCCTTCTTGATGTGAGAGGAAATCAACAAGTCTCCTCGATTTGGTAGACTTCTTATATATGAATTTTCTTTCAAGCTTCTTGTCGAATTCTAACTTCAAACATGATCTTCTTCTCAAGATTCTGTGTCTTGAGGTCTTCTAATATTTGGTACTCATTTGATGAATTCTTTAGCAAGGCTATCCAATCCTTTTATTGGATGCTCATAGCTACCTCTCCAAGGCCTTTGATCATGTAGCTCCTTCTGGTCTTCCTTGAGACCTTATCTTCAACCTTCTACTTTTGGAAGTGTTGATGGTGATATCTTCTCCTAGATATCTAATTTTTCTACCTTTGTATTCAAGAAAAACTCTCCTAGTACTTATTCATCAATGAGATATTATCCTGATCTCTTTGCTTTAGGTGTTGGATTTATTCTAAAGAAGATACTCCTCCTAACCTTTCCTCAAAATCTTTCCAAACTTATTGAATCTTCTTATTCTTGCAACAAAATATTAGTATTGAAATCTACTTTCGAATTATATACTCTCTTTTGAAGTCTTCTTTAGGATCAAGTCTACTTTGGCCTTTTTCAATATCAAGGCTTCTATGGCATTTTTTAGTATCAAGGCTTATGTGGCCTTTTTTAGTACCAAGGATTCTATGGCCTTTACTTCAAGACTTCTATAGCATTTCCTTCTACATCAAGGCTACTATGGCCTTTTCTTCTGAATCAAGGCTTCTATGGCATTTTATTCTTGATCAAGGCTTTTAGGGGCTTTTAAGGCTTATATGGCATTTTATTCTTGTGAAGTTTCCAATTTAACAATAGAGATATCCTGTCTCCCAACATCACCATAATTATACTCCAGAACTATCTTCTATAGTATTATTATATTGTAGTAACTAATATCTGCACCATGAAAGAACTCTAATATTCGGGTAAAAATTTTGAAATCTCATAGCTTTCTATTTTAGGAGGTTTCCCAATCATACGAGAATTAATTCCTTACAATAAAAGAAACTTTAGGTCAATTTCTCTAGATCTCTTAGATGAGTTTCACTAGTTGATTCATTAAACTAGTGGATCAAATGTTGAGTCCTAGTCTTCACAAGTTTTCCCTTGAAATTTCATGGAAAGACTCTAGCCATATGCAATCTTAGTATTCTAGAAACTAAGATTTATTTCAGTCCTAACTTGTGGCTCTCCTTAATTCTACCACCTAGACTCTCCTGAGTATTTTTGCTAGTGACAGGTCCAATGGCACGTCAGGTTAACAAAAACTTAGGGTCAATGATAATGATGGTTTTTCTATTGAACTATCATGTCTCTGATACCACTTTTAGATTTTGATGCAACATGTAATGGAAGATAGGAAACACAAGATGCAGAATAATATGACATAAAGTAAATCTACGAGACGACTTAAAATAATATATAGAAATAATGGATATGTTTACAAAATAGCTTTAGAGGAAATGAACACTTCATGAATAGAGTTACTTCTCAAGAATGGGCATTGAGGATATCACACTCCACCATATTGCATCACACTCCTACATCTTGCCACTCTAGTCAATACTAGTTCTTATCGATGTAGTACTCACTCTCTACACTCATATATCTATGTTCTATACATATGGCCCTTTATATAGGAAATATATTTCTTGGCCAACACTCTACCTAGATGTGCAAGGGATAGCTTGCACATATACAACTTACATTTTGACACGTGCAGTTATTACATTACATGAAGTAACTAGATAACTTCCCCCTAAAGTAATCTAATGTCCATGATCCAAATTATGTAATAGACTCTATTTCTAACTATAAAAACCCTTTTGAAACTATGGAAGAAGTTGGATAGGTTTAGTTGTCTTTTTTGAATTACGGCCTTCACTTGGATACCCGCATACAGATGCTTGGTGATGAAATCCAAGTCATGATGAAGCCCATGTCTTACCAATACTCACCCAGTTCACTATGATCAATGATACACTTCTTCGAAAAGAAATGTTAGCTCTATTCCATAGCTATGATGGTTGTTGGACTGGCCAAATTTTAAATCTTGATTAAAGGATTTAAGTTTTTTGAGCATATACGAAAGGATATTCCCTTTCCAAAGGTTCGTGGGTGTGGCTAACCCCCTTCACTATGTATTCTCCTTATATCCAGACCAACTAAAACTACAAAAAAATGTGTTGAATTTTGTTCTTTTTAGGGAATGATGTATAAAAATAAAATGTAAATTAATCCAATTAAAATATTTATTTTATGTTTTCTACTCTAAGAAAACACATTTGAATGATCTTGTTTAGTTTAAAAAAAAAAAAAAAACAACTTAAAAAGGGTGGTGTTTCATGTCAGGTTCACCAAAGAATGCAAAACCAAAATTTTGCACCCCTTTTCCTTAGGCTAATGGATTCGTGCCTAGAAGGGATATGGAAAATTAGAGGTCTACACCTAGATATGAGGGGCATTTGGTGTCTTTCCTCCTTTGGTGATTGTCAATGAATTATGGTGGTTTCACTAGGAAATGTTTATAGTCCACTTCCACATCTAGATAGGGTATGATGTTTGATGCACCTTTTTAATAACACACACCTAAGTTTAGTATAGAATGTAGCTAACATCTATGCTACATGTAATTCAATTTTCATCAAGACAAAAAACAATTGGACTAAGCTAAATGTATTACAGATTCATGCGATGTATTTATTTTTTTGTATTTTTCTTATCCTTTTTAGATGATGTAAGAAATAAGAAATGTGAAATAGACACAAAAATAGGAATATAATTAAATATAAATTAAATCAGATACTTACATGATCCATATGGTTGAATGAAGTATATTTTCTACTTTCTGAGTGAATTCGCTCCCTATGATCGAATTTGATATCTATATGAATTAACAAGAGATTTATTGTCCTAAAAGCAAATTTGTGATAGACCTGCAACTTGTCAAATAAAATACTAAAATTTGAAGTTAGGATTTGGGGATCTACTTAGGCCACTGTAGGTTTGATCTTGATAATGCAACAGTAAGATCCCTTTGGTCTCTTTAACTAATTGTAAATAAAATAATGAAATTGTAAGTCTATTTATGAATAATAAAGTTGTGATAAAATTATAAAATGATGCAGTAGATGATATGGTATGCAATGCAAGATAATATAGATATGATGTGCAAAGAAAAATAATGGATCTAAAGATAAAATTTGCCCCAAAATTGGTATCTACGTGAATTCATGGGATGTGAGTGAATTTACTTCTATGAGAGTAAATTCGCTCTGTTGTAAGTGAATTCATTGCTAGTGAGTCTTACCCATGAATTTGCTTGATCTTTATTAAAATCCAAAGGTTTATGAAAATGTGACTGAAAATATTGTAAAATTTTTTAGAAAATTTTGCTTATAGAAATGCTCGATCATTTGATGTCACAGGGTGATGGTGGAAAAGTGATATAATGAGCAACAAAGAAAATCACAATGGTGACTTATAGCTATCGCAGGATCTATTTTTCGTAACTCAACGTACAACAAGAAATTCAAAAAAACTAAAACACTAGCGCTTCCATTTTATTTCCACCATTAGGGTTTTATGGAGATCCAAAGGACTCATTTTATTTATTTTTTCTAGTGCAGGAAGAGCAGGCATTTGGGTTAATTTGGGTTGTCATTTGGCTGTTAAACTAGTCTAGGAAAATTGCCAATCCAAGCAAATTTATCATTGAGGTTTAGGACTGGTGTAGTACAAAGATAAAAAATGGATTTCATTAGAATGGAATCTAATGGTTTGTAAAATTTAGGTAAACTATCAAATTTAGAAAATTCATTACCAAGCTATGTGGAAGCAAATTCGTTGATTAGATTCATTCCCTAAGAATGCGGGGATTGAAATCGTTAAAAGGGAAGAGAAATTGCTAAAAGAGGAGCAAAAATATGAAAATAAAGGCAATGTGCAATTAAAATCAACACATACAAAAAAAGAGGTGAGTGTGATGGAAGGTTGACTTGAAAAGTTAGGGAATTTGGATGTGGGTCAAAATATTGTGTCTACATGGGTATATTATTTGCAATTGTAATCTTCATGCTACAAGTAACCTATAGGGATATAACTTGCAATTCTAAGACTATGGCCTTGCTATTGTAAGGATTCCATAGGACTATTAATTTTATTATAGCTTTAAGGCTATGGCCTCAACATGGGCCCCTTTCATAGCTATGGCCATGCAACCCTTAGGACTATGACCCTACCACCTAAATTGAGAAGGATATGAAGTTAAGGGGGAATATGGGCATTTACCTACAACATGGTACACATATACACCATACATACATATATATATATTTATATATGTGTACGTATATACATCCATAAATATTATATAGACATATAGATATATAGATATAGATATAAATATAATACATACTAAGATTTAGGGGTTCATACCCCTTTTTGAAGTGTGGGCATTACATGTCCCCTTCCCCCTCCTATATATATTTTTATATAGTACATATTAATATTTGGAATTTTTTGCCCCTTTATATATATTATTTGAAATCTGGGCACTACATGATCCACTCCCCCTTATAAAACTAGGAATACTTTATAGATTATGTATTTTGTTTCTAGCAAACATACTATATGTATATTTTAACTAGTTAGATATTTATTTTAATTGATATCATTTTTATGAGAGGCTTTAACATTCAAATATGAAGATAAGGTTTTAATTACCATAGAATATAAACATGTGTATTATTGTATTAACTTATATACATGTATATTTAATTTATGTATATATTTTGTAAACTTGAACATTCTTAATTAAATTCACTTCCCCATGTTATATCATATTTTACTAGCATAAATCTATGGACAACTAGGTGATATACTATGTTCATTAAGAAAACTATAATTCCCTGTTGGCACTACATGTGTTACCTCAACATTATATTTTTATGTACATATATAAATATAATAAAAAAATATTATTTTTCACATGTAATCTATGGTCACAATTAGGGTAAGAGTCTTAAAAAGAGGCCTCAACTAAGGTTGATGATGATTTCAAAACATATAATGGGCCTCAACGTACCCCTTCAACATGCCTCCTCACACAAGGTTTCTTAGTCGACATCCACATTAGTCCTAGGGTATTTTAAGTTATGCATAAATATTTGTAAAAGTGCCTTATAGATCTTAATCCCTTTCCCAAGGTGTAATAGTCTATATTCTCTCTTATTTTTTTATAAGGTAAAAGGTCCAAATATGTATTCTCTATGACCATAGAAAATTACACATCAATCTAAAACCTAACCCTTCAACCAATTGTAGCCTTAATAAAAGAAATGTTTAAATGTCCCTCATAAATCCTTACAATGTCTCGAGAATATATAAATTTACTACTATCAAAACTTTAGACCATGAAACTCAATATTGTCTATCCAAATCAAGAATTAAACAATCTTAAGAATGAGTTTGTACATACAACATGACTCTTTTTCTCATTCATGTAACTAAAAATCAAGTACCATATAAATATGCAATAATTTCATTTTCATAATCAAGATTTGTTAACTATTTCCAAATTTCAATCATTTCTATAGTTTAATGAATATTACCCAATACATAAACACAAATATTTATATATTATTTTTTCTATCATCATCCTTATACCATTTTTTTTTAGCATATATAAATTACATAATCTAATAATTGTATATTCTCGTATTTCTATAAAGTAAAGACTATATAAATCTATTACAATTTAATCGTGTCAAAATTTCACATTAAAATATTTATCCTATATTTCAATGATCTAATTTTTATAGGTAACTCATAATATATCCACCTGGAATTTTTGCATATTTTTTTTCTAAATAGATTATAGGGAATTGAAACTAACTCTACTTGTATTACATCAAGACCATGCTATTATCATATTTAAAAAATTTACATTGTGGTATTATATTCAAATAATATTTGAACATGGGTCTTTACATTGGGAACCCATATTTTTTTACCACCTAAGCTCATGTCTTGACTTTTTTTGCAAATTTCATCCCACAACCATTTTATTAGTAAATATGTATTCACCTTTGTTTGTTTTTAATATAGAGTTATGTAGTGTTTCTTTCCTTAAATATATTACCCTTAATATAAGAATAAATGTAAATAGAATACCATTTTTTTCCAAATTTGTCTTCCATCCATTTTATTTCCAAGTCAAAACCCTAGATCTACCATTTCATATTTAGAATTTAAATGGAATTCTTAGTAGTCTAATGATTCATACTTTTAATTATTTATCTATGCTATAATTTTAAATATTTACCACTTTTAACCTAATAATAGATGGGAATAATATTGATGTAGAACCAACTCTTATTTAACTATCCCAAATTGCTTTTACTCTTATTATGCTCTTTGAGTTTATAAAAATAAAATCAAGATTCATACCTATCAAATTTGTCAATTATATTAGATGTTTATAAATAAATTAACCTCAAGGATTGGTAAATTATTTTCTTGGTAGATTTTCCTCTTAGTTTTCCATGTACATAATATTTCTAATCAATAATTCCTTTTATATAATTTTAATTTTTATAAAAAACCTATCAATATACTTATGTTGGATTTCATAACACTTTTCAATAAAACACCTCAAAGTATTCATCATCATAATATTATACAAATGAGTGCAAAAAAAATAATAAAGAGAAAACCTATATGACATAGATAAAAAGATAGACCAAAATAAAGGAATAAGGGATGGGTGCCTATAGTCACCCCCACAATATAACATATAATAAAAATGATATAATGAATTAATCATTGGGGGTATTTATAGTGATACCTAATATGCAATTAAATGCAAACCTCAAGCCAACATAACTTGAATTGAAGGTTAACTTATAGTACATAAAATATATCAAAAAATTTAATCAAGGTTAGACACAAATGTGGTTCAACCAATATAGCTAAGGGTGCATACACTAAAGCTATCCATAGAATTACATAAATTTACTTGTAGGCTTACATATTAGGTGCCCATCATCTTACATAGATAATTCTCATAGGCTTATATAGTACTTGCATGTGGGTTATATCAAGAGACCCCATAAGCACTTCATCATAGTCGTTCTTGGCCTGATAAGGTTAGATTACTAAAATTCCAACACCCACCATAATATGAACTAAGGGGATAAACAATTAATACATTAGAGATGGTATGTCCCACCCCATAATGAATGATCAAATGTCCAATGAATCATCTATCCTTTATTGCCAAAGGTATATTAATTGAATTAATCCTTCTATAAACATGAGGTTGTGAATCCACCTTTTGGATTTAGCATGTTGAGCTTCCCATGATAATATCCTCAATGTAGAATATTGTAACCATAATATCTCCTCTAAACTCAAAAAAAGTAGTTCAACCATTACAAAATTGGTAAATATTCAAATAATCGGCCCCAATGGTTATAAAGAGACATGTACTTAATAATATACCACTAATAATATCACCTTATTACTCCAATTAAATCTCAAAAAATAATGTACTTAATAAATCTACTAAAATTAATCAAGAATAATCTGAAATGAATATTCAAGGATTATTCTAAAATTTCTTTAACAACAAGGTAATAGGATCTAGTCTTCATTTTATTTTACAAAGTAGATAATAGGTAGTTGATAGATAATTTGAGATTTTGAAATCTAATCAACTCCTAAAGTGCAAATGAACCTTAAATAATCCTATCTTTTTGCACCGTTTGAAGACTCTAATTTCACTCTCCTTTTTGCAACTTAAATCCAGTTAAGGTGCTAAACAAAATATAATAAGTAATCCACTTAATGAATCTACTTGCACCAATAGTTGCTTACCTTTTTTGAAAGCCCTTTTTGCAAATTTTGTAGAATATGTAGATCTTGGTGTCTATGATCACCAAGTTTCTACCTTAGATAAGATCTTACAACTCTCTATACGCTATCTTGAACAGTTTGGCATTACCAAAAGATGGTCTTCCTTTCATGAGCCTAGAATTTTTGATGGCTTGTTCTCCTCTTGTAGTATCCACCTTTTTTCTGTAGAGATATTTGATTCTGAAGTGGTGCCTTCTTGATGTGAGAGGAAATCAACAAGTCTCCTCGATTTGGTAGACTTCTTATATATAAATTTTCCTTCAAGCTTCTTGTCGAATTCTAACTTCAAACATGATCTTCTTCTCAAGATTCTATGTGTCTTGAGGTCTTCTAATATTTGGTACTCATTTGATGAATTATTTAGCAAGGTTATCCAATCCTTTTATTGGATGCTCATAGATACCTCTCCAAGGCCTTTGATCATGTAGCTCCTTCTGGTCTTCCTTGAGACCTTATCTTCAACCTTCTACTTCTGGAAGTGTTGATGGTGATATCTTCTCCTAGATCTCTAATTTTGCTACCTTTGTATTCAAGAAAAACTCTCCTATTCCTTATTAATCAATGAGATATTATCTTGATCTCTTTGCTTTAGGTGCTAGATTTATTCTAAAGAAGATACTCCTCCTAACATTTGCTCAAAATCTTTCCAAACTTATTGAATCTTCTTATTCTTGCAACAAAATATTAGTATTGAAATCTACTTTCGAATTATATACTCTTTTTTGAAGTCTTCTTTAGGATCAAGTCTACTTTGGCCTTTTTCAATATCAAGGCTTTTATGGCATTTTTCAGTATCAAGGGTTATGTGGCCTTTTTCAGTACCAAGGATTCTGAGGCCTATTCTTCAAGACTTCTATAGCCTTTCCTTCTACATCAAGGCTACTATGGCCTTTTCTTCTGAATCAAGGATTCTATGGCCTTTTCTTCTTGATCAAGGCTTTTATGGGCTTTTAAGCCTTATATGGCATTTTATTCTTGTGAAGTTTCCAATTTAACAATAGAGTTATCCTGTCTCCCAACATCACCATAATTATACTCCAGAAGTATCTTCTATACTATTATTATATTGTAGTAACTAATATCTGCACCATGAAAGCACTCTAATATTTGGGTAAAAAATTTGAAATCTCATAGCTTTCTATTTTAGGAGGTTTCCAAATCATATGAGAATTAATTCCTTACAATAAAAGAAACTTTAGGTCAATTTCTCCAGATCTCGTAGTTTAGTTTCACTAGTTGATTCATCAAACTAGTGGATCAAATGTTGAGTCCTGGTCTTCACAAGTTTTCCCTTGAAACTTCATGGAAAGACTCTAGCCATATGCAATCTTAGTATTCTAGAAACTAAGATTTATTTCAGTCCTAACTTGTGGCTCTCCTTAATTCTACCACCTAGACTCTCCTGAGTATTTTTGCTAGTGACAAGTCCAATGGAACATCAGGTTAACAAAAACTTAGGGTCAATGATAATGATGGTTTTTCTATTGAACTATCATGTCTCTGATACCACTTTTAGATTTTGATGCAACATGTAATGGAAGATAGGAAACACAAGATGTAGAATAATATGACATAAAGTAAATCTACGAGATGACTTAAAATAATATATAGAAATAATGGATATGTTTACAAAATAGATCTAGAGGAAATGAACACTTCATGAATAGAGTTACTTCTCAAGAATGGGCATTGAGCATATCACACTCCACCATATTGCATCACACTACTACATCTTGCCACTCTAGTCAATACTAGTTCTTATCGATGTAGTACTCACTCTCTACACTCATATATCTATGTTCTATACATATGGCCATTTATATAGGAAATATATTTCTTGGCCAACACTCTACCTAGATGTGCAAGGGATAGCTTGCACATATACAACTTGCATTTTGACACTTGTGCAGTTATTACATTGCATGAAGTAACTAGATAACTTCCCCCTAAAGTAATCTAATGTCCATGATCCAAATTATGTAATAGACTCTATTTCTAACTATAAAAACCCTTTTGAAACTATGGAAGAAGTTGGATAGGTTTAGTTGTCTTGTTTGAATTACGGCCTTCACCTGGATACCCGCATACAGATGCTTGGTGATGAAATCCAAGTCATGATGAAGCCCATGTCTTACCAATACTCACCCAGTTCACTATGATCAACAATACACTTCTTTGAAAAGAAATGTGTGCTCTATTCCATAGCTATGATGGTTGTTGGACTGGCCAAATTTTAAATCTTGATTAAAGGTTTTAAGTTTTTTGAGCATATACGAAAGGATATTCCCTTTCCAAAGGTTCGTGGGTGTGGCTAACCCCCTTCACTATGTATTCTCCTTATATCCAGACCAACTAAAACTACAAAAAAATGTGTTGAATTTTGTTCTTTTTAGGGAATGATGTATAAAAATAAAATGTAAATTAATCCAATTAAAATATTTATTTTATGTTTTCTACTCTAAGCAAACACATTTGAATGATCTTGGTTAGTTTAAAAAAAAAAAAAACAAATTAAAAAGGGTGGTGTTTCATGTCAGGTTCACCAAAGAATGCAAAACCAAAATTTTGCACCCCTTTTCCTTAGGCTAATGGATTCGTGCCTATAAGGGATATGGAAAATTAGAGGTCTACACCTAGATATGAGGGGCATTTGGTGTCTTTCCTCCTGTGGTGATTTTCAATGAATTATGGTGGTTTCACTAGGAAATGTTTATAGTCCACTTCCACATCTAGATAGGGTATGATGTTTGATGCACCTTTTTAATAACACACACCTAAGTTTAGTATAGAATGTAGCTAACATCTATGCTACATGTAATTCAATTTTCATCAAGACAAAAAACAATTGGACTAAGCTAAATGTATTACAGATTCATGCGATGTATTTATTTTTTTGTATTTTTCTTATCCTTTTTAGATGATGTAAGAAATAAGAAATGTGAAATAGACACAAAAATAGGAATATAATTAAATATAAATTAAATCAGATACTTACATGATCCATATGGTTGAATGAAGTATATTTTCTACTTTCTGAGTGAATTCACTCCCTATGATCGAATTTGCTATCTATATGAATCAGCAAGAGAATTTATTGTCCTAAAAGCAAATTTGTGATAGACCTGCAACTTGTCAAATAAAATACTAAAATTTGAAGTTAGGATTTGGGGATCTACTTAGGCCACTGTAGGTTTGATCTTGATAGTGCAATAGTAAGATCCCTTTGGTCTCTTTAACTAATCATATATAAAATAATGAAATTGTAAGTCTATTTATGAATAATAAAGTTGTGATAAAATGATAAAACGATGTAGTAGATGATATGGTATGCAATGCAAGATAATATAGATATGATGTGCAAAGAAAAATAATGGATCTAAAGATAAAATTTGCCCCAAAATTGGTATCTACGTGAATTCATGGGATGTGAGTGAATTTACTTCTATGAGAGTAAATTCGCTCTATTGTAAGTGAATTCATTGCTAGTGAGTCTTACCCATGAATTTGCTTGATCTTTATTAAAATCCAAAGGTTTATGAAAATGTGACTAAAAATATTGTAAAATTTTTTAGAAAAATTTTGCTTATAGAAATGCTCGATCATTTGATGTCACAGGGTGATGGTGGAAAAGTGATAGAATGAGCAACAAAGAAAATCACAATGGTGACTTATAGCTATCACAGGATCTATTTTTTGTAACTCAACCTACAACAAGAAATTCAAAAAAACTAAAACACTAGCGCTTCCATTTTATTTCCACCATTAGGGTTTTATGGAGAGCCAAAGGACTCATTTTATTTATTTTTTCTAGTGCAAGAAGAGTAGGCATTTGGGTTAATTTGGGTTGTCATTTGGCTGTTAAACTAGTCTAGGAAAATTGCCAATCCAAGCAGATTTATAACTAAGGTTTAGGACTGGTGTAGTACAAAGATCAAAACTGGATTTCATTAGAATGGAATCTAACGGTTTGCCAAATTTAGGTGAACTATCAAATTTAGAAAATTCATTACCAAGCTATGTGGGAGAAAATTCGTTGGTTAGATTCACTCCCTAAGAATGCGGGGATTGAAATCGCTAAAAGGGAAGAGAAATTGCTAAAAGAGGAGCAAAGATATGAAAATAAAGGACAACTAGGTGATATACATGTATATTTATTTTATGTATATATTTTTTAAACTTGAACATTCTTAATTAAATTCACTTCCCCATGTTCTATCATATTTTACTAGCATAAATCAATGGACAACTAGGTGATATACTATGTTCATTAAGAAAACTATAATTCCCTCTTGGCACTACATGTGTTACATCAACATTATATTTTTATGTACATATATAAATATAATAAAAAAATATTCTTTTTCACATGTAATCTATGGTCACAATTAGGGTAAGAGTCTTAAAAAGAGGCCTCAACTAAGGTTGATGATGATTTCAAAACATATAATGGGCCTCAACGTACCCCTTCAACATGCCTCCTCACACAAGGTTGCTTAGTCGACATCCACATTAGTCCTAGGGTATTTTAAGTTATGCATAAATATTTGTAAAAGTGCCTTATAGATCTTAATCCCTTTCCCAAGGTGTAATAGTCTATATTCTCTCATATTTTTTTATAAGGTAAAAGTTCCAAATATGTATTCTCTATGACCATAGAAAATTACACATCAATCTAAAACCTAACCCTTCAACCAATTGTAGCCTTAATAAAAGCAATGTCTAAATGTCCCTCATAAATCCTTACAATGTATTGAGAATATATAAATTTACTACTATCAAACCTTTAGACCATGAAACTCAATATTGTCTATCCAAATCAAGAATTAAACAATCTTAAGAATGAGTTTGTACATACAACATGACTCTTTTTCTCATTCATGTAACTAAAAATCAAGTACCATATAAATATGCAATAATTTCATTTTCATAATCAAGATTTGCTAACTATTTCCAAATTTCAATCATTTCTATAGTTTAATGAATATTACCCAAGACATAAACACAAATATTTATATATTATTTTTTCTATCATCATCCTTATACCATTTTTTTTTAGCATATATAAATTACATAATCTAATAATTGTATATTCTCGTATTTCTATAAAGTAAAGACTATATAAATCTATTACAATTTAATCGTGTCAAAATTTCACATTAAAACATTTATCCTATATTTCAATGATCTAATTTTTATAGGTAACTCATAATATATCCACCTGTAATTTTTGCATATTTTTTTTCTAAACCGATTATAGGGAATTGAAACTAACTCTACTTGTATTACATCAAGACCATGCTATTATCATATTTAAACAAATTACATTGTGGTATTATATTCAAATAATATTTGAAAATGGGTCTTTACATTGGGAACCCATATTGTTTTTCCACCTAAGCTCATGTCTTGACTTTTTTTGCAAATTTCATCCCACAACCATTTTATTAGTAAATATGTATTCACCTTTGTTTGTTTTTAATATAGAGTTATGTAGTGTTTCTTTCCTTAAATATATTACCCTTAATCTAAGAATAAATGTAAATAGAATACCATTTTTTTCCAAATTTGTCTTCCATCCATTTTATTTCCAAGTCAAAACCCTAGATCTACAATTTCATATTTAGAATTTAAATGGACTTCTTAGTAGTCTAATGATTCATACTTTTAATTATTTATCTATGCTATAATTTTAAATATTTACCACTTTTAACCTAATAATATATGGGAATAATATTGATGTAGAACCAATTCTTATTTAACTATCCCAAATTGCTTTTACTCTTATTAAGCTCTTTGAGTTTATAAAAATAAAATCAAGATTCATACATATCAAATTTTTCAATTATATTAGATGTTTATAAATAAATTAACCTCAAGGATTGGTAAATTATTTTTTTGGTAGATTTTCCTCTTAGTTTTCCATGTACATAATATTTCTAATCTATAATTCCTTTTATATAATTTTAATTTTTATAAAAAACCTATCAATATACTTATGTTGGATTTCATAACACTTTTCAATAAAACACCTCAAAGTATTAATCATCATAATATTATACAAATGAGTGCAAAAAGAATAATAAAGAGAAAAACTATATGACATAGATAAAAAGATAGACCAAAATAAAGGAATAAGAGATGGGTGCCTATAGTCACCCCCACAATATCACATATAATAAAAATGATATAATGGATTAGTCATTGGGGGTATTTATAGTGATACCTAATATGCAATTAAATGCAAACCTCAAGCCAACATAACTTGACTTGAAGGTTAACTTATAGTACATAAAATATATCAAAAACTTTAATCAAGGTTAGACACAAATGTGGTTCAACCAATATAGCTAAGGGTGCATACACTAAAGCTATCCATAGAATTACATAAATTTACTTGTAGGCTTACATATTAGGTGCCCATCATCTTACATAGATAATTATCATAGGATTATATAGTACTTGTATATGGGTTATATCAAGAGACCCCATAAGCACTTCATCATAGTCGTTCTTGGCCTGATAAGGTTAGATTACTAAAATTCCAACACCCACCATAATATGAACTAAGGGGATAAAAAATTAATACATTAGAGATGGTATGTCCCACCCCATAATGAATGATCAAATTTCCAATTAATCATCTATCCTTTATTGCCAAAGGTATATTAATTGAATTAATCCTTCTATAAACATGAGGTTGTGAATCCACCTTTTGGATTTAGCATGTTGAGCTTCCCATGATAATATCCTCAATGTAGAATATTGTAACCATAATATCTCCTCTAAACTCAAAAAAAGTAGTTCAACCATTACACAATTGGTAAATATTCAAATAATCATCCCCAATGGTTATAAAGAGACATGTACTTAATAATATACCACTAATAATATCACCTTATTACTCCAATTAAATCTCAAAAAATAATGTACTTAATCAATCTACTACAATTAATCAAGAATAATCTAAAATGAATATTCAAGGATTATTCTAAAATTTCTTTAACAGCAAGGTAATAGGATCTAGTCTTCATTTTATTTTACAAAGTAGATAATAGGTAGTTGATAGATAAATTGAGATTTTGAAATCTAATCAACTCCTAAAGTGCAAATTAACCTTAAATAATCCTATATTTTTGCACCGTTTGAAGACTCTAATTTCACTCTCCTTTTTGCAACTTCAATCCAGTTAAGGTGCTAAACAAAATATAATAAGTAATCCACTTAATGAATCTACTTGCACCAATAGTTGCTTACCTTTTTTGAAAGTCCTTTTTGCAACTTTTGTAGAGTATGTAGATCTTGGTGTCTATGATCACCAAGTTTCTACCTTAGATAAGATCTTACAACTCTCTATAGGCTATCTTGAACAGTTTGTCTTTACCAAAAGATGGTCTTCCTTTCATGAGCCTAGAATTTTTGATGGCTTGTTCTCCTCTTGTAGTATCCTCCTTTTTTTTGTAGAGATATTTGATTCTGAAGTGGTGCCTTCTTGATGTGAGAGGAAATCAACAAGTCTCCTCGATTTGGTAGACTTCTTATATATGAATTTTCCTTCAAGCTTCTTGTCGAATTCTAACTTCAAACATGATCTTCTTCTCAAGATTCTATGTGTCTTGAGGTCTTCTAATATTTTGTACTCATTTGATGAATTCTTTAGCAAGGCTATCCAATCCTTTTATTGGATGCTCATAGATACCTCTCCAAGTCCTTTGATCATGTAGCTCCTTCTGGTCTTCCTTGAGACCTTATCTTCAACCTTCTACTTCTAGAAGTGTTGATGGTGATATCTTCTCCTAGATCTCTAATTTTGCTACCTTTGTATTCAATAAAAACTCTCCTAGTCCTTATTTATCAATGAGATATTATCCTGATCTCTTTGCTTTAGGTGCTGGATTTATTCTAAAGAAGACACTCCTCCTAACCTTTCCTCAAAATCTTTCCAAACTTATTGAATCTTCTTATTCTTGCAACAAAATATTAGTATTGAAATCTACTTTCGAATTATATACTCTCTTTTGAAGTCTTCTTTAGGATCAAGTCTACTTTGAGCATATACGAAAGGATATTCCCTTTCCAAAGGTTCGTGGGTGTGGCTAACCCCCTTCACTATGTATTCTCCTTATATCCAGACCAACTAAAACTACAAAAAAATGTGTTGAATTTTGTTCTTTTTAGGGAATGATGTATAAAAATAAAATGTAAATTAATCCAATTAAAATATTTATTTTATGTTTTATACTCTAAGCAAACACATTTGAATGATCTTGGTTAGTTTAAAAAAAAAAAAAACAAATTAAAAAGGGTGGTGTTTCATGTCAGGTTCACCAAAGAATGCAAAACCAAAATTTTGCACCCCTTTTCCTTAGGCTAATGGATTCGTGCCTATAAGGGATATGGAAAATTAGAGGTCTACACCTAGATATGAGGGGCATTTGGTGTCTTTCCTCCTGTGGTGATTTTCAATGAATTATGGTGGTTTCACTAGGAAATGTTTATAGTCCACTTCCACATCTAGATAGGGTATGATGTTTGATGCACCTTTTTAATAACACACACCTAATTTTAGTATAGAATGTAGCTAACATCTATGCTACATGTAATTCAATTTTCATCAAGACAAAAAACAATTGGACTAAGCTAAATGTATTACAGATTCATGCGATGTATTTATTTTTTTGTATTTTTCTTATCCTTTTTAGATGATGTAAGAAATAAGAAATGTGAAATAGACACAAAAATAGGAATATAATTAAATATAAATTAAATCAGATACTTACATGATCCATATGGTTGAATGAAGTATATTTTCTACTTTCTGAGTGAATTCGCTCCCTATGATCGAATTTGCTATCTATATGAATCAGCAAGAGAATTTATTTTCCTAAAAGCAAATTTGTGATAGACCTGCAACTTGTTAAATAAAATACTAAAATTTGAAGTTAGGATTTTGGGATCTACTTAGGCCACTGTAGGTTTGATCTTGATAGTGCAACAGTAAGATCCCTTTGGTCTCTTTAACTAATCATAAATAAAATAATGAAATTGTAAGTCTATTTATGAATAATAAAGTTGTGATAAAATGATAAAACGATGTAGTAGATGATACGGTATGCAATGCAAGATAATATAGATATGATGTGCAAAGAAAAATAATGGATCTAAAGATAAAATTTACCCCAAAATTGGTATCTACATGAATTCATGGGATGTGAGTGAATTTACTTCTATGAGAGTAAATTCGCTCTGTTGTAAGTGAATTCATTGCTAGTGAGTCTTACCCATGAATTTGCTTGATCTTTATTAAAATCCAAAGGTTTATGAAAATGTGACTAAAAATATTGTAAAATTTTTTAGAAAAATTTTGCTTATAGAAATGCTCGATCATTTGATGTCACAGGGTGATGGTGGAAAAGTGATAGAATGAGCAACAAAGAAAATCACAATGGTGACTTATAGCTATCGCAGGATCTATTTTTCATAACTCAACGTACAACAAGAAATTCAAAAAAACTAAAACACTAGAGCTTCCATTTTATTTCCACCATTAGGGTTTTATGGAGAGCCAAAGGACTCATTTTATTTATTTTTTCTAGTGCAAGAATAGCAGGCATTTGGGTTAATTTGGGTTGTCATTTGGCTGTTAAACTAGTCTAGGAAAATTGCCAATCCAAGCAGATTTCTCATTGAGGTTTAACACTGGTGCAGTACAAAGATCAAAAATGGATTTCATTAGAATGGAATCTAACAGTTTGCCAAATTTAGGTAAACTATCAAATTTAGAAAATTCATTACCAAGCTATGTGGGAGCAAATTCTTTTATTAGATTCACTCCCTAAGAATGCGGGGATTGAAATCGCTAAAAGGGAAGAGAAATTGCTAAAAGAGGAGCAAAAATATGAAAATAATGGCAATGTGCAATAAAAATCAACACATACAAAAAAAGAGGTGAGTGTGATGGAAGGTTGACTTGAAAAGTTAGGGAATTTGGACGTGGGTCAAAATTTTGTGTCTACATGGGTATATTATTTGCAATTGTAATCTTCATGCTACAAGTAACCTATAGGGATATAACTTGCAATTCTAAGACTATGGCCTTGCTATTGTAAGGATTCCATAGGACTATTAATTTTATTATAGCTTTAAGGCTATGGCCTCAACATGGGCCCCTTTCATAGCTATGGCCATGCAACCCTTAGGACTATGACCTTACCACCTCAATTGAGAAGGATATGAAGTTAAGGGGGAATATGGGCATTTACCTACAACATGGTACACATATACACCATACATACATATATATATATATATATATATATATATATATATTTATATATGTGTACGTATATACATCCATAAATATTATATAGACATATAGATATATAGATATAGATATAGATATAATACATACTAAGATTTAGGGGTTCATACCCCTTTTTGAAGTGTGGGCATTACATGTCCCCTTCCCCCTCATATATATATTTTTATATAGTACATATTAATATTTGGAATTTTTTGCCCCTTTATATATATTATTTGAAATCTGGGCACTACATGATCCACTCCCCCTTATAAAACTAGGAATACTTTATAGATTATGTATTTTGTTTCTAGAAAACATACTATATGTATATTTTAACTAGTTAGATATTTATTTTAATTGATATCATTTTTATGAGAGGCTTTAACATTCAAATATGAAGATAAGGTTTTAATTACCATAGAATATAAACATGTGTATTATTGTATTAACTTATATACATGTATATTTATTTTATGTATATATTTTGTAAACTTGAACATTCTTAATTAAATTCACTTCCCCATGTTCTATCATATTTTACTAGCATAAATCTATGGACAACTAGGTGATATACTATGTTCATTAAGAAAACTATAATTCCTTCTTGGCACTACATGTGTTACATCAACATTATATTTTTATGTACATATATAAATATAATAAAAAAATATTCTTTTTCACATGTAATCTATGGTCACAATTAGGGTAAGAGTCTTAAAAAGTGGCCTCAACTAAGGTTGATGATGATTTCAAAACATATAATGGGCCTCAATGTACCCCTTCAACATGCCTTCTCACACAAGGTTGCTTAGTCGACATCCACATTAGTCCTAGGGTATTTTAAGTTATGCATAAATATTTGTAAAAGTGCCTTATAGATCTTAATCCCTTTCCCAAGGTGTAATAGTCTATATTCTCTCATATTTTTTTATAAGGTAAAAGGTCCAAATATGTATTCTCTATGACCATAGAAAATTACACATCAATCTAAAACCTAACCCTTCAACCAATTGTAGCCTTAATAAAAGCAATGTCTAAATGTCCCTCATAAATCCTTACAATGTATCGAGAATATATAAATTTACTACTATCAAACCTTTAGACCATGAAACTCAATATTGTCTATCCAAATCAAGAATTAAACAATCTTAAGAATGAGTTTGTACATACAACATGACTCTTTTTCTCATTCATGTAACTAAAAATCAAGTACCATATAAATATGCAATAATTTCATTTTCATAATCAAGATTTGCTAACTATAAATATCCACCTGTAATTTTTGCATATTTTTTTTCTAAATCGATTATAGGGAATTGAAACTAACTCTACTTGTATTACATCAAGACCATGCTATTATCATATTTAAACAAATTACATTGTGGTATTATATTCAAATAATATTTGAACATGGGTCTTTACATTGGGAACCCATATTTTTTTACCACCTAAGCTCATGTCTTGACTTTTTTTGCAAATTTCATCCCACAACCATTTTATTAGTAAATATGTATTCACCTTTGTTTGTTTTTAATATAGAGTTATGTAGTGTTTCTTTCCTTAAATATATTACCCTTAATCTAAGAATAAATGTAAATAGAATACCATATTTTTCCAAATTTGTCTTCCATCCATTTTATTTCCAATTCAAAACACTAGATCTACACTTTCATATTTAGAATTTAAATGGACTTCTTAGTAGTCTAATGATTCATACTTTTAATTATTTATCTATGCTATAATTTTAAATATTTACCACTTTTAACCTAATAATAGATGGGAATAATATTGATGTAGAACCAACTCTTATTAAGCTCTTTGAGTTTATAAAAATAAAATCAAGATTCATACCTATCAAATTTTTCAATTATATTAGATGTTTATAAATAAATTAACCTCAAGGATTGGTAAATTATTTTCTTGGTAGATTTTCCTCTTAGTTTTCCATGTACATAATATTTCTAATCAATAATTCCTTTTATATAATTTTAATTTTTATAAAAAACCTATCAATATACTTATGTTGGATTTCATAACACTTTTCAATAAAACACCTCAAAGTATTCATCATCATAATATTATACAAATGAGTGCAAAAAAAATAATAAAGAGAAAACCTATATGACATAGATAAAAAGATAGACCAAAATAAAGGAATAAGGAATGGGTGCCTATAGTCACCCCCACAATATAACATTTAATAAAAATGATATAATGGATTTGTCATTGGGGGTATTTATAGTGATACCTAATATGCAATTAAATGCAAACCTCAAGCCAACATAACTTGAATTGAAGGTTAACTTATAGTACATAAAATATATCAAAAACTTTAATCAAGGTTAGACACAAATTTGGTTCAACCAATATAGCTAAGGGTGCATACACTAAAGCTATCCATAGAATTACATAAATTTACTTGTAGGCTTACATATTAGGTGCCCATCATCTTACATAGATAATTCCCATAGGCTTATATAGTACTTGCATGTGGGTTATATCAAGAGACCCCATAAGCACTTCATCATAGTCGTTCTTGGCCTGATAAGGTTAGATTACTAAAATTCCAACACCCACCATAATATGAACTAAGGGGATAAACAATTAATACATTAGAGATGGTATGTCCCATCCCATAATGAATGATCAAATGTCCAATGAATCATCTATCCTTTATTGCCAAAGGTATATTAATTGAATTAATCCTTCTATAAACTGGAGGTTGTGAATCCACCTTTTGGATTTAGCATGTTGAGCTTCCCATGATAATATCCTCAATGTAGAATATTGTAACCATAATATCTCCTCTAAACTCAAAAAAAGTAGTTCAACCATTACACAATTGGTAAATATTCAAATAATCAGCCCCAATGGTTATAAAGAGACATGTACTTAATAATATACCACTAATAATATCACCTTATTACTCCAATTAAATCTCAAAAAATAATGTACTTAATCAATCTACTACTATTAATCAAGAATAATCTGAATTGAATATTCAAGGATTATTCTAAAATTTCTTTAACAGCAAGGTAATAGGATCTAGTCTTCATTTTATTTTACAAAGTAGATAATAGGTAGTTGATAGATAATTTGAGATTTTGAAATCTAATCAACTCCTAAAGTGCAAATTAACCTTAAATAATCCTATCTTTTTGCACCGTTTGAAGACTCTAATTTCACTCTCCTTTTTGCAACTTCAATCCAGTTAAGGTGCTAAAAAAAATATAATAAGTAATCCACTTAATGAATCTACTTGCACCAATAGTTGCTTACCTTTTTTGAAAGTCCTTTTTGTAACTTTTGTAGAGTATGTATATCTTGGTGTCTATGATCACCAAGTTTCTACCTTAGATAAGATCTTACAACTCTCTATAGGCTATCTTGAACAGTTTGTCTTTACCAAAAGATGGTCTTCCTTTCATGAGCCTAGAATTTTTGATGGCTTGTTCTCCTCTTGTAGTATCCTCATTTTTTCTGTAGAGATATTTGATTCTAAAGTGGTGCCTTCTTGATGTGAGAGGAAATCAACAAGTCTCCTCATTTTGGTAGACTTCTTATATATGAATTTTCCTTCAAGCTTCTTGTCGAATTCTAACTTCAAACATGATCTTCTTCTCAAGATTCTATGTGTCTTGAGGTCTTCTAATATTTTGTACTCATTTGATGAATTCTTTAGCAAGGCTATCCAATCCTTTTATTGGATGCTCATAGGTACCTCTCCAAGGCATTTGATCATGTAGCTCCTTCTGGTCTTCCCTGAGACCTTATCTTCAACCTTCTACTTCTAGAAGTGTTGATGGTGATATCTTCTCCTAGATATCTAATTTTTCTACCTTTGTATTCAAGAAAAACTCTCCTAGTCCTTATTTATCAATGAGATATTATCCTGATCTCTTTGCTTTAGGTGCTGGATTTATTCTAAAGAAGACACTCCTCCTAACCTTTCCTCAAAATCTTTCCAAACTTATTGAATCTTCTTATTCTTGCAACAAAATATTAGTATTGAAATATACTTTTGAATTATATACTCTCTTTTGAAGTCTTCTTTAGGATCAAGTCTACTTTGGCCTTTTTCAATATCAAGGCTTCTATGGCATTTTTCAGTATCAAGGCTTATGTGGCCTTTTTCAGTACCAAGGATTCTGAGGCCTTTACTTCAAGACTTCTATAGCCTTTCCTTATACATCAAGGCTACTATGGCCTTTTCTTCTGAATCAAGGCTTCTATGGCCTTTTCTTCTTGATCAAGGCTTTTATGGCCTTTTAAGGCTATATGGCATTTTATTATTTTGAAGTTTCCAATTTAACAATAGAGATATCCTGTCTCCCAACATCACCATAATTATACTCTAGAAGTATCTTCTATAGTATTATTATATTGTAGTAACTAATATCTGCACCATGAAAGCACTCTAATATTCAGGTAAAAAATTTTAAATCTCATAGCTTTCTATTTTAGGAGGTTTCCCAATCATATGAGAATTAATTCCTTACAATAAAAGAAACTTTAGGTCAATTTCTCTAGATCTCTTAGATGAGTTTCACTAGTTGATTCATCAAACTAGTGGATCAAATGTTGAGTCCTAGTCTTCACAAGTTTTCCCTTGAAACTTCATGGAAAGACTCTAGCCATATGCAATCTTAGTATTCTAGAAACTAAGATTTATTTCAGTCCTAACTTGTGGCTCTCCTTAATTCTACCACCTAGACTCTCCTGAGTATTTTTGCTAGTGACAGGTCCAATGGCACGTCAGGTTAACAAAAACTTAGGGTCAATGATAATGATGGTTTTTCTATTGAACTATCATGTCTCTGATACCACTTTTAGATTTTGATGCAACATGTAATGGAAGATAGGAAACACAAGATGCAGAATAATATGACATAAAGTAAATCTACGAGACAACTTAAAATAATATATAGAAATAATGGATATGTTTACAAAATAGTTCTAGAGGAAATGAACACTTCATGAATAGAGTTACTTCTCAAGAATGGGCATTGAGCATATCACACTCCACCATATTGCATCACACTACTACATCATGCCACTCTAGTCAATACTAGTTCTTATCGATGTAGTACTCACTCTCTACACTCATATATCTATGTTCTATACATATGGCCCTTTGTATAGGAAATATATTTCTTGGCCAACACTCTACCTAGATGTGCAAGGGATAGCTTGCACATATAAAAGTTGCACTTTGACACTTGTGCAGTTATTACATTGCATGAAGTAACTAGATAACTTCCCCCTAAAGTAATCTAATGTCCATGATCCAAATTATGTAATAGACTCTATTTCTAACTATAAAAACCCTTTTGAAACTATGGAAGAATTTGGATAGGTTTAGTTGTCTTGTTTGAATTACGGCCTTCACCTGGATACCCGCATACAGATGCTTGGTGATGAAATCCAAGTCATGATGAAGCCCATGTCTTACCAATACTCACCCAGTTCACTATGATCAACGATACACTTCTTTGAAAAGAAATGTGTGCTATATTCCATAGCTATGATGGTTGTTGGACTGGCCAAATTTTAAATCTTGATTAAAGGTTTTAAGTTTTTTGAGCATATACAAAAGGATATTCCCTTTCCAAAGGTTCGTGGGTGTGGCTAACCCCCTTCACTATGTATTCTCATTATATCCAGACCAACTAAAACTACAAAAAAATGTGTTGAATTTTGTTATTTTTAGGGAATGATGTATAAAAATAAAATGTAAATTAATCCAATTAAAATATTTATTTTATGTTTTCTACTCTAAGCAAACACATTTGAATGATCTTATTTAGTTTTTAAAAACAAAAAAAAACAAATTAAAAAGGGTGGTGTTTCATGTCAGGTTCACCAAAGAATGCAAAACCAAAATTTTGCACCCCTTTTCCTTAGGCTAATGGATTCGTGCCTATAAGGGATATGGAAAATTAGAGGTCTACACCTAGATATGAGGGGCATTTGGTGTCTTTCTTCCTTTGGTGATTGTCAATGAATTATGGTGGTTTCACTAGGAAATGTTTATAGTCCACTTCCACATCTAGATAGGGTATGATGTTTGATGCACCTTTTTAATAACACACACCTAAGTTTAGTATAGAATGTAGCTAACATCTATGCTACATGTAATTCAATTTTCATCAAGACAAAAAATAATTGGACTAAGCTAAATGTATTACAGATTCATGTGATGTATTTATTTTTTTGTATTTTTCTTATCCTTTTTAGATGATTTAAGAAATAAGAAATGTGAAATAGACACAAAAATAGGAATATAATTAAAAATAAATCAAATCAGATACTTACATAATCCATATGGTTGAATGAAGTATATTTTCTACTTTCTGAGTGAATTCGCTCCCTATGATTGAATTTGATATCTATATGAATCAGCAAGAGAATTTATTGTCCTAAAAGCAAATTTGTGATAGACCTACAACTTGTCAAATAAAATACTAAAATTTGAAGTTAGGATTTGGGGATCTACTTAGGCCACTGTAGGTTTGATATCGATAGTGCAACAGTAAGATCCCTTTGGTCTCTTTAACTAATCGTAAATAAAATAATGAAATTGTAAGTCTATTTATGAATAATAAAGTTGTGATAAAGTGATAAAACGATGTAGTAGATGATACGGTATGCAATGCAATATAATATAGATATGATGTGCAAAGAAAAATAATGGATCTAAAGATAAAATTTGCCCCAAAATTGGTATCTACGTGAATTCATGGGATGTGAGTGAATTTACTTCTATGAGAGTAAATTCGCTCTGTTGTAAGTGAATTCATTGCTAGTGAGTCTTACCCATGAATTTTCTTGATCTTTATTAAAATCCAAAGGTTTATGAAAATGTGACTAAAAATATTGTAAAATTTTTTAGAAAAATTTTGCTTATAGAAATGCTCGATCATTTGATGTCACAGGGTGATGGTGGAAAAGTGATAGAATGAGCAAAAAATAAAATCACAATGGTGACTTATAGCTATCGCAGGATCTATTTTTCATAACTCAACCTACAACAAGAAATTCAAAAAAACTAAAACACTAGCGCTTCCATTTTATTTCCACCATTAGGGTTTTATGGAGAGCCAAAGGACTCATTTTATTTATTTTTTCTAGTGCAAGAAGAGCAGGCATTTGGGTTAATTTGGGTTGTCATTTGGCTATTAAACTAGTCTAGGAAAATTGGCAATCCAAGCATATTTATCACTGAGGTTTAGGACTGGTGCAGTACAAAGATCAAAAATGGATTTCATTAGAATGGAATCTAATGGTTTGCCAAATTTAGGTAAACTATCAAATTTAGAAAATTCATTACCAAGCTATGTGGGAGCAAATTCGTTTATTAGATTCACTCCCTAAGAATGCGGGGATTGAAATCGCTAAAAGGGAAGAGAAATTGCTAAAAGAGGAGCAAAAATATGAAAATAAAGGCAATGTGCAATTAAAATCAACACATACAAAAAAATAGGTGAGTGTGATGGAAGGTTGACTTGAAAAGTTAGGGAATTTGGATGTGGGTCAAAATTTTGTGTCTACATGGGTATATTATTTGCAATTGTAATCTTCATGCTACAAGTAACCTATAGGGATATAACTTGCAATTCTAAGACTATGGCCTTGCTATTGTAAGGATTCCATAGGACTATTAATTTTATTATAGCTTTAAGGCTATGGCCTCAACATGGGCCCCTTTCATAGCTATGGCCATGCAACCCTTAGGACTATGACCTTACTACCTCAATTGACAAGGATATGAAGTTAAGGGGGAATATGGGCATTTACCTACAACATGGTACACATATAAACCATACATACATATATATATTTATATATGTGTACGTATATACATCCATAAATATTATATAGACATATAGATATATAGATATAGATATATATATAGATATAGATATAATACATACTAAGATTTAGGGGTTCATACCCCTTTTTGAAGTGTGGGCATTATATGTCCCCTTCCCCCTCCTATATATATTTTTATATAGTACATATTAATATTTGGAATTTTTTGCCCCTTTATATATATTATTTGAAATCTGGGCACTACATGATCCACTCCCCCTTATAAAACTAGGAATACTTTATAGATTATGTATTTTGTTTCTAGCAAACATACTATATGTATATTTTAACTAGTTAGATATTTATTTTAATTGATATCATTTTTATGAGAGGCTTTAACATTCAAATATGAAGATAAGGTTTTCATTACCATAGAATATAAACATGTGTATTATTGTATTAACTTATATACATGTATATTTATTTTATGTATATATTTTGTAAACTTGAACATTCTTAATTAAATTCACTTCCCCATGTTCTATCATATTTTACTAGCATAAATCTATGGACAACTAGGTGATATACTATGTTCATTAAGAAAACTATAATTCCCTCTTGGCACTACATGTGTTACATCAACATTATATTTTTATGTACATATATAAATATAATAAAAAAATATTATTTTTCACATGTAATCTATGGTCAAAATTAGGATAAGAGTCTTAAAAAGAGGCCTCAACTAAGGTTGATGATGATTTCAAAACATATAATGGGCCTCAACGTACCCCTTCAACATGCCTCCTCACACAAGGTTGCTTAGTAGACATCCACATTAGTCCTAGGGTATTTTAAGTTATGCATAAATATTTGTAAAAGTGCCTTATAGATCTTAATCCCTTTCCCAAGGTGTAATAGTCTATATTCTCTCATATTTTTTTATAAGGTAAAAGTTCCAAATATGTATTCTCTAGGACCATAGAAAATTACACATCAATATAAAACCTAACCCTTCAACCAATTGTAGCCTTAATAAAAGCAATGTCTAAATGTCCCTCATAAATCCTTACAATGTATCGAGAATATATAAATTTACTACTATCAAACCTTTAGACCATGAAACTCAATTTTGTCTATCCAAATCAAGAATTAAACAATCTTAAGAATGAGTTTGTACATACAACATGACTCTTTTTCTCATTCATGTAACTAAAAATCAAGTACCATATAAATATGCAATAATTTCATTTTCATAATCAAGATTTGCTAACTATTTCCAAATTTCAATCGTTTCTATAGTTTAATGAATATTACCCAATACATAAACACAAATATTTATATATTATTTTTTCTATCATCATCCTTATACCATTTTTTTTTAGCATATATAAATTACATAATCTAATAATTGTATATTCTCGTATTTCTATAAAGTAAAGACTATATAAATCTATTACAATTTAATCGTGTCAAAATTTCACATTAAAATATTTATCCTATATTTCAATGATCTAATTTTTATAGGTAACTCATAATATATCCACCTGTAATTTTTGCATATTTTTTTTCTAAATCGATTATAGGGAATTGAAACTAACTCTACTTGTATTACATCAAGACCATGCTATTATCATATTTAAACATTACATTGTGGTATTATATTCAAATAATATTTGAACATGGGTCTTTACATTGGGAACCCATATTTTTTTACCACCTAAGCTCATGTCTTGACTTTTTTTGTAAATTTCATCCCACAACCATTTTATTAGTAAATATGTATTCACCTTTGTTTGTTTTTAATATAGAGTTATGTAGTGTTTCTTTCCTTAAATATATTACTCTTAATCTAAGAATAAATGTAAATAGAATACCATTTTTTTCCAAATTTGTCTTCCATCCATTTTATTTCCAAGTCAAAACCCTAGATCTACAATTTCATATTTAGAATTTAAATGGACTTCTTAGTAGTCTAATGATTCATACTTTTAATTATTTATCTATGCTATAATTTTAAATATTTACCACTTTTAACCTAATAATAGATGGGAATAATATTGATGTAGAACCAACTCTTATTTAACTATCCCAAATTGCTTTTACTCTTATTAAGCTCTTTGAGTTTATAAAAATAAAATCAAGATTCATACCTATCAAATTTGTCAATTATATTAGATGTTTATAAATAAATTAACCTCAAGGATTGGTAAATTATTTTCTTGGTAGATTTTCCTCTTAGTTTTGCATGTACATAATATTTCTAATCAATAATTCCTTTTATATAATTTTAATTTTTATAAAAAACCTATCAATATACTTATGTTGGATTTCATAACACTTTTCAATAAAACACCTCAAAGTATTCATCATCATAATATTAGACAAATGAGTGCAAAAAAAATAATAAAGAGAAAACCTATATGACATAGATAGAAAGATAGACCAAAATAAAGGAATAAGGGATGGGTACCTATAGTCACCCCCAAAATATCACATATAATAAAAATGATATAATGGATTAGTCATTGGGAGTATTTATAGTGATACCTAATATGCAATTAAATGCAAACCTCAAGCCAACATAACTTGACTTGAAGGTTAAATTATAGTACATAAAATATATCAAAAACTTTAATCAAGGTTAGACACAAATGTGGTTCAACCAATATAGCTAAGGGTGCATACACTAAAGCTATCCATAGAATTACATAAATTTACTTGTAGGCTTACATATTAGGTGCCCATCATCTTACATAGATAATTCTCATAGGCTTATATAGTACTTGCATGTGGGTTATATCAAGAGACCCCATAAGCACTTCATCATAGTCGTTCTTGGCCTGATAAGGTTAGATTACTAAAATTCCAACACCCACCATAATATGAACTAAGGGGATAAACAATTAATACATTAGAGATGGTATGTCCCACCCCATAATGAATTATCAAATGTCCAATGAATCATCTATCCTTTATTGCCAAAGGTATATTAATTGAATTAATCCTTCTATAAACATGAGGTTGTGAATCCACCTTTTGGGTTTAGCATGTTGAGCTTCCCATGATAATATCCTCAATGTAGAATATTGTAACCATAATATCTCCTCTAAACTCAAAAAAATTAGTTCAACCATTACACAATTGGTAAATATTCAAATAATCAGCCCCAATGGTTATAAAGTGACATGTAGGAGGAATACATACCTCGCATTAACAATCCAAAACCTACTCCTCTTGTAGTTAAAAATCACCTACAACACTATAAAAGGTTCTTGAACTCAAATCATCTATGTAGAGATAAAAATATTATGCAATTAAAAAAAAAAATAGGCTTAAAATGCTTTCATATGTAAATGTTATGGCCTTTGAAAGGTTGGGAATATTAGTAGGAAAAATTCAAAAATTAATCCTAGAAAACTTAGGTGCAAAAATTGTCCATCAGAGTGCTTCATTTCACATGCTAAAGGTGCCACCTCTACTATATATACACCATCACTTTAACTAGGTTACCAACTATGTAGAATCAATGAATACAACTTGGTACTTGGCACTATATGATTGGTGGACTCCATTTTTATATAGAAAAAATTATATAACTACCCAAATTTACCCCATATCAGTAAGAGAATTTAAGTTAGGTCAATGAGTGGGGAAAACCCTAGGTTCATGGTCCTAACCAACCATGTTCATAGTGCCTTTGAAATACATAGTACCTTCTTCTTACATGAATGCTACCCTTCAAACAAGGAACAAATAAAAGAGAAAGACAAGATTTAAATATTGAATCATTGTTGTACCAAAATCCTTGGCTATTCACATGGTATCATGAATTGGTTGAAGTTGATAATCAAGGTTCCATTAGACATTTTGAAGGAAATTTGAGCAAATATTAGAAAATTATAGTCATTTAGTACTTTCACAAGCTTTAAAATGTGACCTTTGTATAAGGAAATATACCAATAAGTAAAAAACTATCATGTTGTAGTTAGAACCCACTTAATTACATATAGTGAGATGGATGTGCCTAAAAGGCATTGTACAAATAAAAAATATACCTTGTTAGGGTTCAAACATTATACCTTCTAGTAAAGAAATAGATTTCCAACAAAAACACTAAAGAGAATCTTGGAGACATAGTCCCTTATTCCCCTTGTAATATCTAATGCTTGAGTTTGAGAAAAACTTCATGTTGTAGTTTGTAAATGATACCTCAATGTTGTAAGCAAGTTGACTAGTTATTGCACCATTTAAGGTGGTTGGAGTTGGGAGGAAAAAGGAATCTTATATGAGATACCATGCCTTGAAGAGAAATGTAATAAAAATATTTATTCTATTCTTCAAACAAAATACCTCTTACCTGAAAGTGAATGGACCAAATTAGAGTTAAAGTATGAGTAATATGTTATCCTAAGTGGGTTGATAAGGTGCATACATATAGCCTTGCATCACCTATGGCCCTACACCCTCTAGTGATAATAATATTCTATACAAACTATTAAAGCCAAGTGCTAGGTATATAGGGAGATAAATGTAGGAAAATAATATTATATTATGTATAGGAATTAAGTATAGCTGGCATGGACCACACATAACCCAAGGTTGATTATATTTTAATATTTTATTATAACAACGAAAGGAATAAGGGATAAGGAATATGGGTATATAAATAAGGGATATGTTCATTGTAATCAAGCAAGTCATATTAAGTATTCAATTGTAATGTTCTAGGATCATGGAGTAAATTTGGAGTAATTCGTTTCTTAAGGAGTATTTTTGTGTTATCCTATCTCAAGGGTTTTCTCTATATATGTGTCTCACCATGTGGATTGTTATTTTAAATTTTATTTGTGGATGAACGATTTGATATGTAAATTATTTATGTTAATAAGAATAAAAATTTTCAACAAGTGGTACCAAAGCAACGAATTTGGAAAAGTGGGGATTATTTTTTTTATGGATTGCAAAATTAGGGAAAATTTTCTATAAAATGCCTAATTTTGAGGGAGTTGTATATTTGCATAAGGTTTCCTAATTTAAATTATTCTTACACCATTTTTTGTAGAATTTGAAGAGATCTAAAATGAGTGATCCTATGAAGGAATATAAGAAAAATTGAGGGATATACAACCCTATGAAGTAAGTCATATGAAACAAGGGTAGCATAGGGGCAATATTTTCTAGAAAACATATCATTTTGGAGGATCCATAACTTGGAATAAACCATTATGATTTAGATGATTTGTACAATATTTTTTGCATAATTTTAATAGCTTTATAATGAGTGATCATATAAAGGAGTCTAAATAGGATTAAGGGAGATATGACCCTATGAAGTCAAAAATATAGAACAAGGGTAAAGATAATTTTTTAAAACATGTTTTTAATAAAAAGGAAGAAATTTGAAGATACTTGTTAGTTGGGGTAAGAAAATTAGTTGTAGTTTATTTTGTTTGAAGAAAATTTGTAGATCTAATTATCTATATAAAAAATAGAAGAGTTTTGAAAAACTTTATTTTTGATAGATCTTAGTTTATAAAAACCTTAGCTATCAAAATTTAGGTTTTTTTGAAGAAGTGAGTGATTGTGTGAGGGTTTCATCTATGCTAAGTGCAAGTATCTCTATAGGTTTTTTTCAGTGCCTTCAGGACCTAGAAACCAATATTTTTGTGGTTTCTACTTAATATTTTAGCAGGATATGTTGCAGGTGATCCAAGATGGGTTAGAAATATCTTTAATATAACTTCATGTTACAAACTTAATTGACAATGGATTCCAATTTTATACACAAAATAAAATTGAAATTCATACCTTCGTCAACATCCAAGGCATGGATTAAAATTATCTCAAAATAAGTTTCAAATAGATGATCAAGAAATGCTTCAAATATCAAATGAATTCAGTGCTAAGGAGCACCCCCAAAAAATCCATTGTGGAAACCCCTTTCAAGGGTAAGGATTTCCAAGACTCGGCCCCAAAAATGAATTTTAGGGATACCCTCCATGGTGGAAAGCCTTAGCCTAATGCTAACATTAATCTTAGGGCTTCCCGTAAACCTCTAAGAATGCCTAAGATCGATCATAGGAAAATTAAGTCATGATGTCTTAGGGCAGTTGATGGAACTCCAATTGTTAAGCTAGATATGGACGACATTCAAACTGGCATAGAAGATATGGAAAAAAGAGGATTAATTTGTCATTTCTTGGGTTTTTGTTCGAGCCTATCTACTTTCAAATTTTGGGCTACAAAAGACTAGAAAATAAAAGGTGAGTTACAAATCTCTATTTATCCAAATGGTTATTTTCTTGTTTTATTTTCTAATAATGAAGATAGAAAGAACATATTTTAAAGGGGTCCTTGGTTCTTTGCAAGGGTGGGGCTTTTCATGAAGCCTTGGCATACTAAATTTAAAGCTAAAGAAGAGATTGGTTCTATAGGTCCTCTATGGGTTAGACTCTTTGAACTCCTAGTTGAATTATGGAATTTGGCTATTTTTCTTCAATTGGAAACTCTTTGGGAACGTTTATGATGATTTTTTATTGTAATAAAAAATTTGAATATATTATTTATTACTCAGATGCTAATAAATAGAGTAAATATAATCAATTGTTAATAAAATCTAGCCAGCTAGAAAAGTTGCTTCCCTCAGTTCCCAGAGGACTTTTGATGGTATTGCATATCTTTGGGACCCAAATGAGGTATTATTTCACCATATGGTTGGTAGCTAGGGTATTTTAGCTATAGCTATTCAAAGTAGACATTCCAACAAAATTATGCTCTGCATAACTATTTATGTTTTGACTACTTTAGAGGAAAAGAGAAGATAATGGAAGGATATAAATTATATTATCTCTCATTTTCTTGAAGCATGGATCTCTATCGAAGGATATTTCAATACCATCCTCTCTCTAGATGAAAAAATGGGTGGAAATGGAAATTTGGATAGGAGCACTGACCCCATGAGTGCATATATGGCAAACCTTCATCTTGTGGACAACTAGCTAGATAATGACATTATGAATTAGTCTAGTAGAAGTTAATGCTTAGCTTATATCATGGAGATATTGGATAGGTTCTTGCTCTCTGATAATTTCTCAACACATGGTCACATTCCTAAGGTGAAGACTCTTAATAATACTGGTTTGGATCATTGGCTAGTCATGGTCGAAATGTGGAAAACTAATGTGAGTTTCTCACCTTTTCAATTTTAGTTAATGTGGCGTAGATACATTTCATTTAAACTTAGATGTAGCAATGGTGGAAAGAAGGTAAACCAAGGTATGGGATTAATATCTATTTTTACAAAATATTGCAATACATTAAATCTAAAATCAAGATTTGGAACTGGAAGGAGTTTGGGAATTTCCAAAAAGAAAACATGAAGTGATTGCTCAGATTAAAATTTTGAATAAGAAAATTTGTTTATATGGCCTCACAGAGAGTAGAAGTATAGATGAAGTTAGACTCACAAATCAGTTAAAGGAATGAAAAAAAGAGAAAAACTTCGATGGAAGCAAAAATATAGTATCCAATAGCTCAAAGGAGATTGAAACACAAATTTGTTCCATAAATCTCTTCTTGCTCAAAGATCTCACAACTTTATTTCTTCCCTAAAATTATATTCTGGAGACATCTACACTTAGGATGGCATGAACTCTATTATTGTCAATTACTTTCTAAATATATTTGCTACTACTCCTCTTGACTCATCTTCTCAATATAATGTTATTCAAGTGATCCCTACTCTTATAACTTCTTAGGAGAACTCTATTTTGACTGCTCTAGTTACTATTAATGAGCTTCAACAAGTGGTTTTTAAAATGCAAAAAGGGAAAACCCTAGGTCTAGATGGTTTTCCTATTGATTTCTACCAAGAGTTTTGGGATATTCTTCATGCTAATTTATTAGAGGTGGTGGAAGAAGTTAGGAAAGCCAAAGAATATTTGAAGATTATCAATAAAACTTATATAGCTCTAGTACCAAAAGCTCAAGAGATAGAACATATCTTAGCTTTTAGATCTATAGATTTATGTAATGTTCTTCTTAAAATCATTACTAAGATCATGGAAAAAAGGCTAAAGCCTCTTTTGCATAAGATTATTTCTCTTGAATAAGGGGGTTATGTGGAAGGATGTCAAATAGTGGATGAAATAGTTATTGTTAGAGAAGCCATCCATTCCATGGAAATATAAAAATATCCTTCTATGTTCATTCATTTAGACTTATCCAAAGCTTATGACAGAGTGGATTGACACTTCCTTGTCAAATTTTTGAGGCAATTTGGCTTCTCTCAGGATTGGATGGACTGGATTATAGGATGTATCTCTTTAGTTTCCTACTCAATTATTATCAATAGTAGGTATTCATAGCTATTCCCAACTTCCAAAGTTATTAGGTAAGGTGACCCCTCCTTCCCTTATTTATTAATCATTCTTGTTGAATTCCTAGATAGGACTATAATCAAATATAAATATAATAGAACCCTTGAGGTAGTTACCATTGCTCATGGATCTAGGCCTATCTCTCATATTTAATTTTTTTATGACTCTACTTTGTTAGGTAAAGCTACAATTAAGGAAGCTTCTAAAATTAAGAAAATCATTAGCTATTTTTCTAAGGCTATCAGAAATTGATCAATGAAGATAAATCTAAATTTATTTTCTTTCACTGCTCTCCCAGATAGGAATTCATGATCCTGGATAAATTAAGATATAATAAGACCTCCATTTCGATTACTTATTTAGGCATTCCTATAAATATTCAAAGGCAAAAAGAAATACTAGAATTGGTTTTTGGAAAAAGTTAAGAAGAAAATTGGAAAGTGGACTAATAGGTGGCATTATTTTGGGGGTATAATTACATTGGTAAAATTATTCCTTCAATATATACATATTTATGTTTCTATTGTGTTGAATATCCCAAAGGTTGTTCTTTGAGAGTTGGACCAAATCAATCTTAAGTTCCTCTGGAGTGGTACTAAGGAGAAAATAAAATGGACCTTGGTTAAATGGGATACTTTTTGCCTTCCCAAGAATGAGGGGGGTTAGGATTCTATTCTGCTATTAATAACAATAAGGCTTAGCTACTAAATTGTATTAAAGAATTTTTCATAATACCAATCCTTTTTGGGCTAAAACTATTTGTGCTAAATATGTTGAGAACAAAATTCCTAAAGACCTTGTTCGTTATACATTACCTACCAAAGGTTTTCCTATTTTAGTAGTTCTTAAGATTGGTAAGGATTTGATAAAGAAAAAGTTATTTTGGATCATTCATAATTGTTAATAGGAATTTTATTTTGATAGATTCTTGGGATGGTCACTAGCCTTTGATAAATTAATTTCCTTATTAGAGGCCTTGGATGGAGGAGCTTCACTTAGCTAACTATATAAAGGTAGCTAATTATTGTCGGTACCATACTAATAATTTAGAGGCTGGTAGATATTGGATCCTTGTTGAGGATTGGCCTATTCAAATTCTAGAAAGGAAAATAAAAGACATCCAAAGCATCCTTCATATGCGATCTCTCTCTTGGTCCCATGATAGAAATTGTTTTGGATGGAACAACACTACTAAGGGTGAGTATTCAATTGATCAAGGTTATTTGACCTTATGCCATAATAATCCCACCCAACATATGATATATTTACTCAGTTGTGGGCTTAAAATATTTGGCCTAAGGTGAGGTTATTTACTTGGATTTTATTGCATCGTAGGGTGCTAAGTAGTGAGTAATTTATGAAATATGGTTTTCATGTCCCTTTTAGATGTGAAATGTGTGGAGAGAATGTGGAAACTCTTAGCCATATTTTTATTGAGTGTACCTTAGCCTCTAAGCTATGTAGGAGAATGACCATCTTACTTGGCTTATAGTGATTCATTGTTTTTACTTTTGAATAACTTTGGAGGGATTGGTCTAAGTAGGAGGGTTTTGATCATTTTATTAGGTAGATAGTTTGGATGGGTTCTACCATTCTACCTTGAAATATCTGGAAGTAAAGGAACAATTGGATTTTCAATAAAGAAAGGAAGGATATTCACTATATATAACAAATGACCATTTCCAACTTAGTTGAATCAATCGAAAAACTCCTTAATCACCTCCAAAACTCCCACCAAATATGGGATCAAGTGATGCAAAGATTGAATATTAACTCTTCTGAGAAAAAATGAACTTAAAGGCAATTTGAGTAATTAAAATATGGATAGAACAAGGAATTGGTAGCCTCCTCCTAAGGATTTTGGAAAATTCAATATTTATGGAGCCTCAAGGGGGAACCCTAGAAAATCTACTATGGTAGGAATTAGTAGACTTTATGATGGTTCCCTAGTTTTCACTTTTTCTAAAAATTTGGGTATCCTTTCCAATAACCTTGTTGAGGGGTATGGTATCCTTAGAGGCCTTCAAGAGACTAAGAAGGTTGGATGGAAAAATGTGATGGTTGAAATTGACTCTCAAGTCATGATTAATTTGCTTAAGACTCATTTTAATAATCATAATATTGATTGGAAAATAAAAATATTTGTTGCGAAGATTCATTTAATCCAGATGTAATTTTTTAAAGTTGAATACAATCATGTGGTCAGAGAATAGAATAGAAGTGTTTATGCTTTAGCTAATTGGGCATTGGACAAAAGTGATATTACTTACTATGGCCACCCACCTAGATGGTGGGATTCACAAAATAAGGGAAAATCTTGTTTCTATCCTTTCTTTGTATGGCTCCAGTACTAGAGGTACCTAGTTCCTTTTTGCTTTCTTTTTACTTCTCTTTGGTTCGGTGAACATATTTTAGTTAACCTAGCACAAAAAAATATTTCTTATGTTTCCTCTATTGAATCTTGTCTAAAAAGTCTTTTGGATTTGAAAGGCCAAAGTTTTTTTTCTAGTTTTTCCTTCTTTTTTGTTTTTCAGTGTGTGTGTGTGGTTGTTTTGTTTGTGTATTATTTTTGTTCTATTTTGTTTTTGTGTTTTTTTTGGTCTTTTTGTTGTTTTATTATGTTTTTTTGTTGTGTTTTGTTTTGTGTTTGTGTTGTTTTAGTGGTTTTTTGTGTGTGTTTTTGTTTTGTGTTTTTTTGTTGTTTGTTGTTTTTTGCATTTTTTTTGTTTTTGTGTTTTTTGTTGTTTTTGTGTTTGTTTTGTGTTTTTATTGTCTTTTTTTTTTTTGTCTATTTGTTATTTATTTTATTTTTTTATTGTTGTGTTTTTGTATTTGTTGGTTGTTGTTTTTGTTGTGTTTTTTATTTGTTTGTTTGTTGTTGTTTTTATTTGTTTTTTTGTTGTTGTTGTTTATTGTTGTTGTGTTTTTGTGTTTGTTTTTTTTTTTGTTTTAGGCATGCTCATTGAGTGTGTCAAAGGAGGCATGCCAAGTGCAAGCCCTGGGAAATTTTGGAAGGATAGATACCCCTAACTCCTTAGGATTTACCCAAAAGTGGCATCCCAATTGGGGTGTTTCCCAAAAAAAACTAGCTACTTGGAGGAAAAAATTTTGGGGATTGATGTCATGGAGTTGCTAATATTAGGTGTCAAGTAGTGTCTAGGCTAAGGAAACCATAGCTTTGGTGATAAATAGGCTAAATAGTATTTACAAAAAATTGTTTTAATAAAAGAAATCTATTTTACAAGTTTATGGATGCATTCAAAAGAAAAAGGTGGTTATTTATGTAAACCCTAATAGAAAATATAATTTTATTAATATTGCATTGGCTAAAAATTTGTAGGTTGTAGCAACTAAAATCAAGGACATACAACTCAAGGGTTAGAATGTTTAGATTTTTGAATATTTGAAGATAACCATGGAAAAATATGTTTAACATTCAGATTTTTATGCTATTGAGATGGATGATGAGAATATTATTTTGGGTTATCCATGGTTGGATTATTTGGGTACTATTAGCTTTAATGTGCAAAATAATTTTATGAAGGTATCATATAAGAAAAATAAGATAACACTGTAGGATATTTCGTAGCTTAAGAAGCAAGGAACCAAGGAGAAGCAAGAAGTAATTTTGGTAGGGGAACAAGTTAAGGAGCCAATAGAAGAATAAAAAATGGAATCTACAAAAGCAATAGTAGTGGAGTCCTAGGAAATATAATAGCAAAAATCCAAGAAGCTATGTCAAAGTCCCATGATGTTCTAGAATAAATTGAAAAATAGAATTTGAAACAAAGGCAAAGGAAGCAATAGCAAAAATTAAGGAAGAAGCAAAAGCAGAGTCCAAGGACAAACCAAAATATGGGAGCATGACAAAAGAGCATAAAAGAGAAGAATAAAATGTTGAAGAATCAAATATAATAGAACATCAAGTTAAGGTTACAACATATCGCCACCCACACCACTAGGAATGACAACAATCTTGGAGGTATGGCTTAGAGCATCAACATTATTATGGATCTACATGGAGTCACAAAGGCATCAAGTATGGTAGTTTTTGGCATAAAAAACATAGTAATTATAGGTTTTTAGAGCAGTGTAGCAATATCATGGAACAATAGGACCAGTCATTTAGAATATCAAAGAAGAGCAAAAAAAGCATGGAGCCAAAAAAGTAGGTATGGAGGCACAATGGTAGTTTGGCATCATCATAGACCACCACTAATCAAGATTTCACTTGGATGGAGGGATGATCAAGATTAGTACCAGTTGCTAACATTGCTTAGCAAATCATATTATCTAGTTTTTTCATATGTTTTGAGGATACACAATTTTGTAAGGGGGGTGGAATTTTAGGTACCTATGGAGAGGAATATGGGGATATAATTTTATATTATGTATGGATATTAAGAATAGTTGGTATGGGACACACATAACTTAGGGTTTATTATATTTAAATATTTTATTATAATAATGAGTGGGATAAGAGTTTAGGAATATGGGTATAGAAAAAAGGGATATGTTCATTGTAATCAAGAAATTCATGCAAAGTATTCTATTGTAATGGTTTAGTCTTGTGGAGCAGACTTAGAATAATTCCTTATATAAGGAGTCTTTTGGTGTTACCCTACCTCAAGGGTATATCTATATTTATCTCATTGTATGGATTTTATTTGTGGATGAATGATTTGATATTTTTGCATAATGGTAAATGATCTATGTTAATAAGAATATAAATATTGAACATGAAGGGATTTGAAAATAGGATGTGATATTCTCAAATAAGGTGACCAACCAAAATACCAATGGATCAACTAGAGTTAGGATGTGGAACCCATCAATATATG
Organism: Wollemia nobilis; assembly: GCA_028583015.1. Taxonomy (NCBI): domain Eukaryota; kingdom Viridiplantae; phylum Streptophyta; class Pinopsida; order Araucariales; family Araucariaceae; genus Wollemia; species Wollemia nobilis. The sequence goes on along the minus strand of JAQPPZ010003172.1, from coordinate 2,812,164 downwards.
CATGCTCAAAAATGTCATGTAAAAAAATATTACTTTATCTTAAACCCATGATGTCACTAACTAATGTACAAATATCCATGCTAGAGATAAGGATGCAAATATAGATAATTGAATGGAAGTGCACACAAACATGTAAAAAACAAAAAATAGGTGCATAGGGATTTAAACTTGTCATCCTATCTGTGAAAACTAATTGGCCAATGAACACAACAATAACAGTTTTGAGTTAGGAGTTGAGAGAATCCTATTTATACTTGTAATTTGAGAGTGTGCATCCACTTGCATCAACATGGCCCATGGACATATGTTTTATGAATTTGAAAGAATATTTTTGCACCAAAATAAAATGTCATATATGATTTGAACCTATGCCTTCCCACATAATAAGCTTTGACTATGCTTAGATTGATTTCTCTATATATGCATCGATTATAATCAAAGATAGACAATACTCCTAAATCAATGTGCTAGCCAAAAAATAAATATATGCAAGTTTGAAAGGTAACATTTAATAATTGACACATAACCATGATTTTCAACTACTCAAGAACACTTGGCATCATTTTTTCTAATTTTAAAATGTAAAAATCATAATGACCTCCAAAAATAGGAAAAATGAGGAATTTTCTCCTTTTTCATAGAAAATAGATGATATTTTTTTTTTGATTTAATGATGCCTTATCCATGTTGGCTCTAATAGCATGTTTAACTCCATAAAATTTTCCACTTAAATACCTCAAAGCATTCATCATTACAATCTTATGTAAAAGAGTGCAACGGCAAATTCAAGAAAGAATATAGATGAAATAAAATAAATAAGGTGCGGGTTTGCACATGCACCCCCATATCTCACATATTATAAAATTGATACAAGGGATTAGTCATTAGGATTACTTATAATACATAATTCCCAATTACATGCTAACCTCAAGATAATAAATCCTAACTTGAATTTTAACTTATAGTAGATTAAATATATTAAAATCTTTAACCAAGGTTCACCATGAAGGCAATTTAACCAACATCACAAAGGATGAATACATTAAAATTGCTTGTATACTGACATAAAATTGCTTGTAGGATTACATAGAAGGTGTCCATAGGCTTACATAGCCCTTGCCCATAGAATACATCAAAAGATCTTGTTGACACTTCATCATGGTTGGTCTTGCCTTAAGAAGATCCTATTATTGATATTCTAACAACTTATTCATATTAAAATTATTTTTTATTTTTTATATACTTATTTGTAATCATTAATCATTATTTAAATTGATGTATATACACCATTATTTTAGTATTAAGTCAAAATTACTAATAAATAACCAACATATATCTAGATAGCTCTAAATTATCATTGTATTCTAATATCCACTCTCATATACTAAAACATAAAATCAATATCTTGTGTTATCACAATTCATTACTCTCTTCAATGCAAGAATGATAAATTTGAATGCCACTCTAGACCAAAATTGAAAAGTAAAAAAATAAGTTCTCAAATTAAAATTTAAAAATTCTACTAGAAATTTAATTAGTGATCAAAACTAGAGGTATGTCACTCTTGCCAAATTTATCCATGTGAAAATATTGTTTGCTAACCATAAGATAAGAAACAATATTATCATAATAATATAAATACCACTAATGGTACCTCATTCATAAACTTCCATTTTGTAGACACCAAAGTCTAGCCACTTGTCATCCATCATGTTTCCCAATCCCCACCGTCCAATATATATACATATATATATATATATATATATATATATATATATATATATAGAAAGAGAGAGAGAGAGAGAGATGTATTTATATATCACTAATGGTACCTCATTCATAAACTTCCATTTTGTAGACACCAAAATCTAGCCACTTGTTATCCATCCATGTTTCCCAATTCCCACCATCCATTATATATATATATATATATATATATATATATATATATATATATATATATATATATATATATATATATATATAATATATATATATATATATATATATATATATATATATATATATATATATATGAATTAATCCTAACCCTCCATCATATTTAAATATTAACCATCCATTCACCTTAATCTATGCTACTTACCTAGATTTAATCTCCACCCTTATGTTTTAATCTCGACCGCTCATACTGTGTCATCAAAACCCTAACATGTCTAAGGGAAGATTATAAAGAGGAGTCATTTTGATGACTCAACCCCTAACTAAGTCCCCTAACACTTTTGAGTTCTTGGAATCCCTAAGTTATTTGAGTGCCTAATCCCCCAATAATTTCCATCCTCACACCCCATCGTCGTCATTTGCATCTTCTACCTTCGTCGCCGCCCACCTTGCACAAACTAGATCTGGTTCTACAACCTTCTCCTCATCCATCGAACACCCTCTCGAGCTTCCTAAGCACCCTTTAGAGTTTGTAGAGTTCCCATAGGAGTCTACAAAATATCCACCAGAGCCCGTCGAGCGCCTCTGGGTATTTTTGGTCAACACTGAGCGTCTGCAGGTGTTTCCTGTCCTAGATCTACAACCCTATGACCCTTGGGCACTGTTAGGGCATCTTCACAACCCTCACTGGTAGTACTTACATAAGAAAAAAATAGAGACATTTTTTTAGTTAACAAGGTAAAAGGTTCATTTTACTTATGTTTTTATTCTTTGTTTACAGCTTTCACTACAATATTAGGGTTTAATAATTTTATTTCTCTTGAGGATCTCACGCAGTGGAGCCCTCACAAATATTACTGATCCTTGTTATTGTTTGTTGTGTGCAGGTGTAATAACAACATTTATTGAAGGTTTTTGAAGCTTGGGTGACCTTGCATAGGATACACAAGCCCATCCACAACCTATTGGGATCGAATCAAGCATGAAGACACCACCATTATTTTTAACTAGGGTTTCAAAGAACCCTAGTACATGTAACAATTGTATAAAAATAAATAAGCAGTATAAAAGCCCACATTTGAGGCACATTGATTGTAACACTTGAGATCTATCGACAATAATAAAAGAGTTCATTTTTATTGTGTAATCATTGTGTTACTTTGCTTATTTATCATTTCATAGTTTATATTTGGTGTTGCTTGATTTTGTATTCACACATTTATATCACTAGGATGTGTAATCAAGAAACAATGGCCAATGGTTAAAGTGGCAAGATCTTTTTACAATATCTAAAATTGTTCTTGGCATAGTTTTATATGGTATATCTTTTGGAACTAGCCACTAGTGAAATCCAATATTTTACATCAAAACGAATTTTTTTTAGCCAAGGATACTCTTGAAGGATAATAATAGAGTATGGAAAATACATTAGTATAGTGATAAAATTTAATGAAACATAGAATCTACTCTAAGTCCAATTGTATATGATTATGTCAAATTTGTGTATGCACTTTTAGCTAAAATTACTAGTTTTCAATTCCATGGAATGAAGTGAAATGTAAATAACTACTAATATAATAATAAAATTATATAGAATACCAAATGAAATAATTATATAATATAGTATATCCTCTTAGGAAAAAAAAAAACTATAAATTAACCCTTTAAGCTTCATGTTCATTATAAAATAGGAAATATATGAGAGAATTTTTTACTATGTTGATCTTTGCTAACATGTACAACTACTATGTAATTTTTTATAGCCTCAAATAGTTCCTCTAGATTATTTTCTTGTTGTACTATGTACTATTTTACATTCTATAAAGCATATATGTTAAAATTTTAAAACTATAGATGGAGGATTTTTCATGTCGAATTTTATAAACATGTGGAACATATTGTGAAGAACTTTTCCTCAAAATTTTGGATGTATTTGAACTTGTATGAGTGAGATAATTTATTCTTACTAGTTTAAAAGGTTAAAAAGATATATTTTAGGATGAAAATAATATTAAAGATAACTCTAAGAGTTATCTTTCACTTGTAAGAATAATAAATTAATTTAGACTTTATTTATTTTAGTTATGCCCCAAAAAGCATCATCATTATAATGCCTCACTCTCTCACTTAATTATATATTGCCTCTATTTTATTACTTGATTTGATATTAGCTCTAAATTATCTAGTCTACCATTGAGCATTAAGTGAAGTGGATAAATTGTATGATTATGATATAATTTTTTTGTCAAATATGAATGAATGATTATGTGAAGTTGAATAGCTAGTTGTTATGATCCTCTTTGTTCTTCTACAATAATTAGTAGTAATTTACAAAAATATTATAAACCCACACTCTCAATGAGTATAAGAACATTCACATGTATTATGGAAAATAATTAAACTGATCCATAAACAACTCATATGAGATTAAACATAAAAATTCTCTAATTTATTCAATTAACAACATAACCCTTGAGGTAGGGCAACACCATACAATGCTCCTTATTGGAAGGAAACCACTCCTTAATATATCTCAATATGAGATCCCAACAATACAATATTCTTCTCTTCATCCCTCTCTATGAGTCTTTGCCCATATTTATAATGCCCAACTACCTACCACTACCACTTATTCATACATGTGGGATAATTATGTATAATATTATATTATAATATTAGTACAATATTATATTATAATATTAGTACAATATTATAATATTATATACTTATCTTGGGTACCTAACATTACATCCCTATTACAAAATGTTTCATCCTCGAAACGTAAGAAGAGACTAAATAATTTCACCTTCTAAGCCTTGTTGTGAACTATTACTGATCTCTATCTTCCATCCATCTCAATGAAACTTTGATTGGTGGTGGTCTTTGTTGATGTTGATATTCTCTTATGCCATGTGAATTTATAGAAGTAATCCCTTGGTTCCATGTTTTGGGGGCATATTTTTTGTAGCAATAAATATCACTCTTTGTCATCCATGCTTGATTTTTCTACTTGAGTATCTAGGACTACTTTATTGGATCCATGACTCTATTGCTCTACTCATACATTTGTTCCTTGATGTTATTAAATTATTCTAAAAACCAGAGTCACTATGTTTTCTATGCCAAATACTACCATAGTTTGTGCCCTTTTGATTTCATGTAGAACCATAATATTATTGCCTTAAGTCATGCCTCCAGGATTGTTACCACTCATGGTGGTGTGGGTGGTGATATGCTACAACCTTAACCTAATGTTCTATTAGATTTGATTGTTCACTATTTTATTCTTTTCTACTATGATCTTTTGTCATGCTCCTACCTTTCAGTTTGTTCTTAGACTCTACTTTTTCTTCTCCTTTTATTTCTACTTATGCCTCTTCATTTGCATCTATTTCATGTTATTTTGCTTCAATTTATTTCATAGTTTATTTGATATTTGACATAATTTATTGGATCTTTGTTGTTATTTTTTCCCAAGCTATTGTTGTTTCCATAGATTCAAATTTTGATTCTTCTATTGGTTTCTCAACTTGTTCTCCTACTATAATTGCTTCTTATTTTTTATTGGATTCTTGCTTCTTACATTAGAAAATATCTTGTACTATTATTTTATTTTTCTTGTACTAAGACTTCATGAAATTTTTTTGTATATTAATATTAACAATACCCAAAGAATTTATTTAAGGATAACTAAGAATAATAATTGCATCATCCATATCAATGGCATAAAAATATTAATATAGAATATATTTATCCATAGTGATCTTCAAATATTTATAAATTTGAGTATTTGTATTCACAAGCTATATGTCTTTGATTTTCTTTGCTTGAACCTACAACTTATTAGCCAAATACATATTAATGACATTGTATCTGTTGTCAGGGTCTATAGAAATAATAACTTTTTCCTTCTAGATGCAACCATGAACCTGCAAAATAGAATTTTTAAAATTGAACAAATCCCTTTGACCACTCTTTGGCTTATTTGATACCAATGATGTGGTTCTTTCAACTTGCACATTGTCATCTATATTTTTTCCTTCTATCATGTCCTCTTTATTCATGTTTTTGTTCCTCTTGAATCTTGTTTACCTCTTCTATCAACTTCTTCATGTTTTTAAAATTTTCTACATAGCTATTGGTGCTTCCTCCAATCTGTACACTATCATACTTCTCTTTTTCTTTTGCCAATTTTTCATAAATTATATGCTTTATTTCTTCTACATAGTTGTTGGTATGTTTTTTTATTTTGTTTTTTTCTTATACACATTTTGGTAAGCACAAACCTTTTTAAACACTATTTGACTCATCTAATGCCCAAATTCTTTCTTCAATTTGAATATTATCACCCTTATCTTCTTTTGCTATCTTATTAAAAAATTTCAACTCTCTTTAGTTCCATTTGTTCATCTTGGGTCTTAACTACTATTTTCTTGAATATCCATCTGATTAAGAATGCATATTCAAATTCCTCTCATGTGAGTATATTCTTATGAGTCCACCTAAATTTTATAAACCACGATGTAGTTTGCACATCGAGAGAATTATAAATCTTACCTTTCCATTCAGAATTATTTAAATATTTAAAAATTCTCATCATCATTATTTCTAATGAATATTGGCAAATCCATGACCTTAAATCCAAAAAAAAATAAAAACTTGGATTTTTCTTTTTGGACTATGACTAAACTGCAGACTTTTCTCCTTTTTAAAATAAATAGCCACCTCCAAATTGCTACCAAATTGCAGAATTTTTTTCAAACTATTACGAAACTGTAGATTTTTCTTTTTAAAAATGAAATACCACTTTCAGAATACTACCAAACTATGGGATATTTTTTTGAATTGTTATCAAACTATGTTTTTTGTCTAAACTGTTACCAAATTGTAGACTAGGTATTTTGGAACTACTACCAAACTATGGTTGCTTCTCTGTGGACTACTACAAAATTGCAAGTTATCAATCTACAATTTTTTTTCTTGGCACTTAGTTTACAACTGTTAACAACTTACGGGCTATACTTTTGGTAACTAATAATGGTCTCCTTTGTAGACTATTCTTTTTATAACAACTTGCTCTGTGAACTGGGTGTTTTCTACAATTATACTAGTATTTATAATGGCTTACTTTATAAACTCTTTTTTTGGTAAGCTACTACCAATTACAAGTGTTTACTACCAACTATAATAGTAACTATTTATTTTTTGAAGCTATTATTGATGGCTATATAACACTTCTATGGAAATTTTGCTAATGAACTAGGTCCCAAAATTTGGCTTTCTAGTGTCTTAAGGTAGATCTCACCAGCCACAAAGGTTATCTAAGTGAGTACCACTCTCTAATTACCAATAATATTTTCCTAAGGAATAATTGTTGAGAAACCATCCATGGTTTTACCTCTAAATGATAGCTCTTTGTATACTCTCACAAGGTACTACTAATAGGATGTGGGGCCATTAACCCTTTTCACTAACGACACACTCAAACTAGTTACTCTAGGGTTCTTAGGGTATTCCTTAGAATGAGTTTTAGGGTAATTATTAGCCCAAGTACTTCCCCTAGTTAAGAAGTTGGGACTTACACTCAATCCTACAAGAGGTTTTTAGCCTAATGCAATCACTTATCTATATTGAATCACAATCCTAGAAAGTGTTCTGATACCACTTTTTATGATCCTCCTTGCTCTTCTACAAGAATTATTACCAATTTACAGAAATATTATAAACCCATACTCTCAATGAATATAAGAACATTCATATGTATGATGAAAAATCATTAAAATAAATCTATAAACAACTCATATAAGATAAAACATACATATTCTCTAATTTATTCAATTAACAACATAACCCTTGTGGTAGGAAAACATTGTATAATGCTCCTTATTGGAAGGAAGCCACTCCTTAATATATCAATATGATACCCCAAAAATACAATATTCTTATCTCTATATCTCTCTATAAGTCTGCCAATATTTATAATTTCAAACTACTTACCACTCATACTTATTCATACATCTAGGATAATTGCATCTAATATAATATTATAATATTAAATACTTATCTTGGGTACCTAACAATAATTTTATATATTGTTGGTTTTAAATATATAAGCAATAGAAAAACATTTTATAAATATTTATTATATGATTATGTTAATATTAATTTTCAAAAATAATAAAACTTCTTTGCATTCTAATTGTAGGTGTCAAAGGCTACCTAGGGAGAGTATCATAGTCTTCTTTAAAATAGTATTTTACATTCCAATGGACTTTTATTTTTGCAATTAGAAATCCTATATGCACCTAGGCCTATATTGTGTTATATGTTGTATGAATATTTCTTGTTAATATGATTTCTTTAAATTATGATATCCAATGGCATTAGCTCAACTAGTTAGATTCCTTAACTTTCAATAAGGAGACAAAGGTTCAACTATGTGGTCATGATGTAATATGGGTGGGGACCATTTCATTTCCATATAACCAGTTAAAAAATTATATATTAATATATTATTTAGTATTTATAATTATCAATGATTAGAAAGGGGGATAAAATACCTATGCATAAAGGTGTAGAAAGTGGTTGATGTGGCAATGGTGAGGTGGAAGAGGTGATGAAATTAAATAGAAGAGAAGAGGGTGGAGAATTAAGGTGGAGGTAGAGGAAAAGGGATTTTCATAGGGAGGAAGAAAATATAAGGAGGATGGTATGAAAAAGTGCATGGTGGTTGTACAATAAAGTAGAAGGGGAAATTGGGAAAAGTAGAGGTGCATACAGAGGGAAGTGGAATTAGGTAAAAATGGAAGGCAACATAGGATCAAGTACTTTATCTCAAGATTAATTAAGAGTAAATTATCATAAGTGGCATTAATGAATTATCTATAAATAATTTATTAATAATGTGATTGGTTTCCTTTTTATGGGTTCTATAAGTATATAAGTTTTCAAGTATTGGAATTTTTTATCATATATGTATACACCCTTAATTTTTAAATGTTTTTCTAGTTTATGCATGTTGATTCATAAAATTCCCCTAAGGTCTAGGGAAGGAAACAAGGACCTATATATAGCAGGAATAATGTATACTGGAGGAATTGGTTGCATATAGGAGGATATGGGTTTATGTAAGAGGGATGTTTGTTGGAGGAATAAGTGGTATGTAGGAGGTTTTAATGTGCATCTTAGTGGAACCTAGGTACCCCAACATGGTTTTTTGCATAAATTTTTTATCATATTATGTGAAGTGTGTGTAAATGATTTTAGATATAAATGTATTTTGTCTAAATATGTGGTGATTCATTAGCAATGTTTGCTAAAGCCATATTTATTTAAAAAAAATTCAAGCCATTGTATGTATGTCATGGTGAAATTAAGGGCTTGGTTGAAGGATGGGAGGCACAAGCCATTTTACCAACATTATAGTCCATTACCATAATGAAGCCAATGGATTTTAGGAATAATTATTGTATTGTCATAAAGGATTGATCAAACATAAGTTCCAAAGCATGACCATGTCATTGTAACCTCGTTGCATTAGTTATGTCTTTCTCCTATTGTATTCTATAGGTATTTTAAGTTACATCATATTTTGTAAGGGCTCATAATTAGCACCCTTTAGATTGGTAAATCTATTTAATTTTAAATTTTTAAGGTGGATAAAAGGATGTGTTGTATTGTTGTGACATGTATCTCTATGTACTCTATATTTTTCATTATCAAATCGAACAAAACTAGTAATTGAAGTATTTTATTAGTTGTAGTAAGGAAAATGCACCATATTCAATGAAGAAAAATGAAATATTTGATAATAGTCATTTTGATACAATAAGACCCCTTGTAGGGTGTTTTTAAAACAATATGACCAAAGAAAGGGACTTGATATTTTTTACAAAGAAAATGTGGTGTCGTGATATTTTCCATGCTACAAGAAAGATGTGGTGGGTTTGTAGTGACCACCAATTTAAGTTGAGTCCTTAAATCATCTACACACATGCAAATAGTAGTTCTATTAGTAGCACCTACCAAAATATTGAGCAAACTAAGAAATACAACAAATTTAAATTGAGAACATGTATACTTGAGTTTAGCATAATTTTAGCAGCATTTGGATGTCTTTCAATGTGTCTTCATGCATGTTTTATGAGGAAAAGAAAGGGGGTATTTATAGGAAATTATGAGAGAGGGGAGGGTACCCAAGATCTAAAGTGGTAATTTTACCAAGTGTGAAAAGGGGTTTGAGAATTTAATGTGTGTTTATTGGGGGAAATGGGTGCCTTCCCACATTAGTGGCCTTGGAAAGTGTGAGGTAATTTTAAATTCAAAAAATATTGATGTGGTAGTGTGAAATGATGAAATGGAGGGTGTGGAGAGGTTTGGCATTTAATGTGTGTGTTTTGACTTGGGAAGGTAGTGGGAGATATTTAATGAATGTGGACTTTGGGCCACCCATGTGAATTTTAAATTTGAATAAATTCAAATTTAAATCACATGGGGGTGTGAAAGGGGGTTTATGCATTTAAGGTGGGTGTTAGGTGGAAGATTAGGGGGAAATGTGAGTTTAATTAGTGGGTAAGTGGGATTATGGGAGGATTAGGGATTGAGAAGAATAAATGAGGGATTAAGTGGGAATTAGAGGATTAGGAAGGGGATAAGAAAGGATTAAGAGAATTAAATGGAGTAGGAGAAAATTAGAGAGAGATTAGGAAATTTAGAGGAATTTGGGGAAATTGGAGGAATTGGATGAATTTGGGCAATTGGTGAGTCGATTGGGAGATGGGCTCAGGTGCTTGCAAAAATGACTAATTTTAGGTGTCTACATTAGGAGTGACAGGTTCTATTGTAAATGGATAGGAAACTAATATTGGAAGAAAAATGTATTACAAATATTTTATCCCTTTGATATTTAGAATATATTTGTAGGGTGTGAATGTTGAAAATGTTAGATAATTGGAAGCTAGAGAATTGTATTAGTTTTTAAAGTTGTCAAAGTCATATCTGCATTATAGATAATAATTAATGGATTTGTTAAATGTTTTATTGATATCAAAATATATGCTTTTGTGAATTAATTTTAACCTTATAGTAATTAGGTAAATGATTTTCCAATGAGAATATTTTATTTGATATTGATTCTATGGATGAAAACGACACCTTCAATAATCGCAAGTGTATCCCTTCTTAATGTCATCAAATTTCTATTATTAAAAGAAAGGGAATAGAAATTTTTCTAATTTGATTGTATAAATTTTATCAAAATTCCTCTATATAGAATTAAAATATTTAATTATGTGTAATTTCAATATAATAACAGTAGAAGTAAAAATAGTTTACTTTAGGCAATAAACACATAAAAATCATAATAGAAAATCAAAGGCCAAAATATATTTTCAATGAAGCCTATGGTTTGTATTTATAGAATAAATTCAACCTTGAGTTATCTTAGGTGATAAATGTCTACTTCTAGTAAAAATAAAGGTTTGGGGGTATGTTTAGCAAAAATTTACACCACACAACTATTACATGCCTCTAAATACATCCTAAATGGATTAGAAGTATTCCCAAATGATTAGTGGCACAACTACACACCAAAATATCATCTCCCAAAAATCTTCCTCTAGATTTGTGTGCCTCATAATAGATTTTACAATGGATATTTGCTCTTGGAAGAGGATTGATCACTCATGCATAGAATTTATTCATATTATCTAATGAGCACTTTGCTCCACTTGAACCAATCACATAACTTAGAGTGGATCACACCTTTGTCCTTGACTTTGTAAACATAGCCTATTGGAGGCCCAAATTTTTGGTTCTATGGTTTTGCATGTATTCAAAATATCAAAGACTCCAAGATATAACCAAGTTACTACATTTAAGGAAACTTCATAGGGTTACAATATTTAATAGTGAAAGATCCTAGTTATTTCCTTAATCATTGGGCATGAAGCCTATAAAATAAAGATTCTAACATCACAAATTTGTAAAATTTTGATTTGGTTATCCTTAGTCTCTTTATAATAGTATCTTATACCACTCCTTATCTCTAGGTAACTTGAGATATATAAGGTTCTCCACACATCATATAATATTATTTTAAGGATTCTTAGATAACTTGTCTTATTTCCCCACCATTTTCTTTAACTAGAAAAACAATATCTTCAACAATTTGATTTATTCTAGTGGCACTTCTACTTTAGTGTTGGTCTTCTTCTAAAATCATTGTTTGTACAACATCATCATCAAGAATTTTTTATTGTTAAACACATCATGCAAACTAGTATTCATCAACCCTTATATTTTAGCTATCATTCCTTACATTGTGGTCCCTACGACAACCATTGTATATTTACATATTTGTAGATCTCTTTGGGCATCATGGTCTCTATTTAAAATTTTAACCATTTATTTTCTATCTATTCCCAATTATTTTTCCTATTATTTTAACATCATTACAATTTTTTTTAGAACCTTATAGTATCTTGCCTTTATAGCTAGTTCATATTTAGTGTATTGAACTATCTTTAAAATTTTTTTGAGGATGACCTCTATGTTGACTATGAACTTGAAATACCTTTTGGTATCCCTGACCTTAAATCTAATATCATCCCATAGGAAATTTACTTGTTGTATCCCAAGGTATGCCTAGGTTTGTTTCTCATCCTCTTTTAATTTTTCAGTATTTTCCTAGAGTTTAGCAATCTCTCAATCTCTCATCTATTGCATATCCAACATCTATTCAAATTACTATACCACCTCCCTCTTATCTTGTTAAAATTGTTATCTTAGCTAGTTTTAAATTTGGGTAAGTTGTTCTAAAATATATTCCTTTAAATTTATTTTAATTGTTGTTGGACATTTTGAGTCCCTAAGCTAAGAGTTGTCATTGATGTCAAAAGGATCTATGTAAGTAAGCACTATGTTTGTGTTTCACAAAGAGCTTCATGAGAAGCAAAGGTTTTTGATCAAAGGTTCAAGAAGGGATGCATGGAATTTGGTTCCAAAAGGAGCTTCAAGGGAAGATTTGCAAAAGGTTTTTATTTAAAACCATGGATGGCAGATTTGAAATGGGTTTTTCTTAAAACCCAAGTTGGTTTTTCGTTTCATCAAAAAAGGTGCCCCGATGATGGAGAAATTTAATTTTAAAGGTTTTATTTAAAACCATGGATGGCAGATTTGAAATGGGTTTTTATTAAAACCCAAGTTGGCTTTTCATTTCATCGAAAAATGTGCCCCGATGATCGAGAATTTTATTTTAAATATTTAATTTAAATTTTAATTTATTTAAAATTAAAATTTTAATTTTAAAATTAAAATTAAAAGTTTATTCGTCGATGTCATGAAGTTTTAAAAAGGTCGATGTTTCCAAAGAAATGGGAAGGCATATAAATATGCCATTGAATTTTTTAATTCATTTATCCTTGCTCATTGATATTTGTGCTTGGTATTTATGAAGAAAAAGAGCTCATGTTTTTCATTTAAGTGACACAGTGAACATTAAAGGGAGACATCGACCACTTCCTAAAATGCATTGGGTAGTGTGGCCTAGTGGCAGCTTGGATTGTGCAAAGGTGTTGATGATAAGGAGGTTGTGCATTTGATTCCCGCAAGCATCATTTTTGGCTTTGTTTTGTTGAGGTGCCCAAGGTGCATACTTTTTGCTTGGTGGAAGAGGGTGAAGGATAAGAAGTGGGTGGCACTTATTTTTCACCAACGAGCCTGCAGCTCATGAAGAACACAAGCTTATACTGAGAGGGGGGGTGAACAGTATAAGACCACTTTTTAATTTGCTTTAAAAACAACTTTCAAAACAGTATAATGCAGTGTATAGATAGCAGTAAAAATAGCAGTAATCAAATCAATGCACAACACACCATCCACAAAGTGACACAACAATTTACGTGGTTCACCCAAGGTGGGCTACTCCACGGATAAAACTTTTCTCTAAAAGTTATATCACGGTTCTTTGGGAAACCTTCCCAATTACAAAGTTTATGGGCACCAACCCAAAGGAGACACCTTCCCCTAGCTCTGCTCTTAGTGGTGATCCTCTAGAAGACCTCTACCTCCTCTGCCCTTAGCAAGTGGAACTCTATCCATAGAAGACACCTGTCTTCCCTGCTCTGGCTGGAGATCTCTGTCCTCAACTCTATCACTGCAAATCCGGTCCTCTTATCTGCACCAAAACATAGTCCTTCGGTCTGGCACAAATCTGTCCTCTTCCTCTTTTCTTTTCTGTTACAGTTGCACTTGGTCGAAACCAACTTTTCATAGTCTACGCAAACATAGTAACACTCGATCAACTTATGCTCTTCTATGAAAACATAGCAGCACAGTCTTCGCACATCTTGCTCAAACATGATAGCACTATCTTTGCAACCTCTATGCAAACATAGTAGCACAGTCATCGCACACTTCGTGCAAACACAATAGTCGCTCAGACTTCCACTTATGCACCTCTACGATCGAACTTCTCCCCGCACTCTATCTATGCAAATCACACTTCGAACGCACACTTGATCGATGCCAAACTCTTCAAGCAGCCCTCCTTTTATACTCACAATCTCAAGATTAAAATCTTGATCTTAGTCGATTGTATATCCCTAAAACAACGTCGATGCAAAACCCTACGCTACGTCGGCCCAGATTTAACTCTGTCGGCTCCACTGCCTCCCTGTAGCTTCTAGCGTGAAACTTCAACATGTCATGATATCATGACATTTTTATAGCCGTACACCTTCTATAGCCTACTGTCATGAAATCGTGACACCTTGGCCTTTGTCGACTTCCTTTGTGCTTCTGTCATGAAATCGTGACACCTTTGCCTCTTGCTGATGTCATCTCACTTCTATCATGAAATCATGACACTTTAGTCTTCATGGCCTTCCTCTCAGCTTTTGTCATGAAATCGTGACACTTATGAATTTTGTTGACGTCATCTGCACTCTGTTGCGAAATCGTGACGCTTTCGCTGCCTTAAGCCTTTTCTGCCATATGCCCGTGAAACTGGAACATGTCACGAAATCATGACGCTTTCGCCTTCGAGCTCTTCCTTCTTCAATTCATCATGAAATCATGACGCTTCTTTTGTTTAAGACTTGCTAACTATTCTCGTCATGAAATCATGACACTTTCTCCAACTGCAAGTCGCCAACTCAACTTTGTCATGAAATCATGACACTTTCTGCATCCGTACAACTTCTTTGTAGCCTGTCACGAAATCGTGACGCTTTCAGCTTCCAAAAGCTTTCCCTGCAACCTGTCATGAAATCATGATACTTTTGGCTTTCGTACGCTTTCTCCACTGCCTATCGTGAAATCGTGACGCTGCTCCTTTCAGACTCTTTCCTTTGTTGCATGTCACAAAATCGCGACAGTCCTCAACTCGACCTCTGTAGCATGTCATGAAAATGTGACAGCCCTTACTTGGAACTTTGCATCATGTCACGAAATCATGACAGTTCCTGAATCACTTTCTCTCTCTTCAATCTTGTCATGAAATTGCGATAGCTTACACTGCGGACTCTTTCTTCTGCAACATGTCATGAAATCATGACATTTTTCTTTTCCGTATAGCCTCCTTTGTAGAATGTCATGAAATCATGACACTTTTCTTTCTCTGCCTTCCTGCACTGTCCGAGTCATGAAAATGCGACATGTCACGAAATCGTGATAGTTTTGCCTGCTTCGTCTCTGCCTTCCCGCATGTCACGAAATCGTGACACATTTGCCCAAACTTTCTCTCTCCTCAAACATGTCACGAAATCATGACAGTTTTGCCAGTGCTTTCTCTCTCCTAAAACATGTCACGAAATCGTGACAGTTTTGCCAGTGCTTTCTCTCTCCTAAAACATGTTGCGAAATCGTGACAGTTTTTCTAGCCGCCTGCATACTTTTTCTTACTTGTCTTTTTCTTGATCTTTTGCAACTGGGCTACCCTGATCTTCTTGGAAACTCACTGTCCATGCTGAAACCTTCATCAAGACACATTCTTTGACATCAAACCAAATTGCTTCAAGACCTTCTTGACATCAATGACAACATCTACACTTAGAGTAAAGGCAATGTACCCAATGTACCCAAAATTGCCAACAATCTCCCCCTTTGTCATTGATGGCAAACCTTAACTGAAAACACAAGTCAAGAGCCAAAACTGAAGACAACTGATCCAACAACTGAGAATCTGCCTTTGAAGTTTTTGCTCCCCCGACTTGAAGCTCTCTTCTTCACTATGAAGCTCTCCCCCTTACTCATATCTCTCCCCCTTTGTCATCAATGGCAAAGGGTCACCTTTGGGGCTCGGGACTAAGAATGAGCCTCTTAGCTTAGTCCCTCCCCCACCTCCTGATGAGGTGATTTAAAACAAGGGTGGGAGTGAAACTCCCATTAGGCACTCATCATCATCAGTGTCTACAATTTCTTTGTCGGGCCTTCTCTTGAACTCTTTGTCAGTGTTTCTGTTCTTGTCACTTTTCTTGTTCTTGTTCTCATCTCTTTTCTTGTCCATACCTTGATCCTTGGACCTGTTTATACCACTGTTCCTATTCTTGTACCTTAGAAGATCAGCTCTGCATTGTCTAGCTATGTGACCTGCATTGTTGCACTTATAGCAAGTAACAATATTATTTCTTTCGGGCATAGCTGTTCTTTGAATCCGCCTGTTCTGACTAACCCAGTTCTTGTTATTTGTCTTGCAAAAAATTGCCTTGTGCCCGAACTGATTACAAGAGTAGCAATACCCTTGAAATAAATTACGGCCCTTGAAATTGTCATTTATCTTCCTTACTTGAGTCATGCACTGCGAAGCCATGTGGCCAAACCCGTGACACGCAAAACATCTGCCATGAAATATTCTTCTGTTTGACCTCTTGGGTCCCGAAAACTTCTTTTTCGCATTCAGAATTCTGTTTTCTATTTCTGCGCATTTATCACTCATGGACTCTTTCTCTATAATACTCTCTTCATCAGAACTCTCTTCTTTCTGAAATCTCTTACTTGATTCCCCAACTTGTTTTTTGTGTGGTTTAACAAAACCAAGACCTATTTTATCTGATGGATTTCTTTGACTTTGGATGAGAGACTTAACCCTTTTGGAGCTATCTTGAAACCTGTACAGCTTATCCTTGTATTCTTTATTTTCCTCTTTCATGGCAGCCATTTTCTGTTCTAAATCACTATACTCAAGCATCTTAGATTCTAACTCATTCTTGAGTTCTTGTGTCTTAGCCATAGAGATGTCAAGACTTTCTATGAGTTCATCTTTCTCCATACAACATTCATCTAATTTATCCTTGAGTCTAGCATTCTTCTTCCTTTCCTTTTTCAAAACACTAAGAGCATTAGTAAGTTCACATTCAAGATCCTCTATATTATTGCATTTTGAATCATCAAGGCCTTTTTCAGATTTCTTATCACTAGAGGTGCTATCCTTTTCAAAAACCATACAAGCATCTTCCTTATCATTTTCTGAAGCATCCTCATACATACTAGCAACCAATTCATTATTTGTGCAATCATCCTCAAGGTGCCCAAAATTTCCACATCTAAAACATTTCATGACAATGAATTTATGTTTCGGTTCTTCCTCTTTTTCTGAAATGAACAACATCTCATTTTCATCATCACTAGAAGAACTTTCACTATCACTGCTAGAACACTTACTTGCTTTGTCTAGGTAGAAGCTCTTCTTATTCTTGTGTGAATGCCTCTTTCCTTGATTGTTGTGCTCATCTTTGTTCTTTCTGTAATACCTGTGCTTTTCTGAATCCTTGCTCTTAACATCCTGTATATCTTCATCACTTTCATTCTTGGAAACAGTACAGTTAGTAGCATAATGACCAAACTTTCCATAGTTGAAACATCTTATG
This sequence comes from Wollemia nobilis, assembly GCA_028583015.1. Taxonomy (NCBI): domain Eukaryota; kingdom Viridiplantae; phylum Streptophyta; class Pinopsida; order Araucariales; family Araucariaceae; genus Wollemia; species Wollemia nobilis. The sequence continues at coordinate 2,794,399 of JAQPPZ010003172.1, read as the reverse complement.
TTTTTCTTGCTTTTGTGTTTTCTAGAGAACTTGCCTTTCTTGTTGTAATATGCCTCTTCATCACTAGAAGACTCATCACTCTCTTGAATCTGTTTGCCCTTTGATTTCTTGGTAGCTTTGAAAGGCGCCTCTTTCTTGACATCAACTTTCACTTGAGTTCTCAGCTCAAATGCTGCAAGAATACTATGGAGCTCATCCTTTTTCAATTTATCTAAATCTTTAGCTTCCTCAATAGCAAAAATATTTTCACTAAATCTATTAGGAAGAGATCTTAAAATCTTATCACACACATCATTTTCAGCAACCTCAAGACCTAGATCTTTCATGGAGTTAACAACCTCATCCATACGAAGCATGTAGTCACTAATATTTTCATCATCATTCATTTTGAGTTGTTCAAACATACCTTTAAAATGTCTCAATTTGGCCTTTCGGACATTTGCATCACCTGTATGAACCACCCGTAATTGTTTCCACATTTCACTAGTTGTCTTGTAGTGAATAACTTTGGTGAGATCTGCTTTCCGTAAGCCTCTCGAGATTGCATTCATGGCTTTTGAATTGCTTGTGAAGCATGAGCCTGTCTTCTTTGGTATAAGGACCATGTTCAGGAATAGTGTATTCATCTTCAATCACTTCCCATACCTCATTACCAAGTGCCATTAGATAAACTCTCATTCTTGCACTCCACAGACCGAAATCTGATCCATCAAGAATAGGTGCTGCATTGCCACCTAAAAAATCCATTGTGTTCTTAACCAGTTCTTCCTTCCGGTTGTTAAACCTTTTCGAAGGAACCCGCTCTGATACCAATTGAAGAACACAAGCTTATACTGAGAGGGGGGGGTGAACAGTATAAGACCACTTTTTAATTTGCTTTAAAATCAACTTTCAAAATAGTATAATGCAGTGTATAGATAGCAGTAAAAATAGCAGTAATCAAATCAATGCACAACACACCATCCACAAAGTGACACAACAATTTACGTGGTTCACCCAAGGTGGGCTACTCCACGGATAAAACTTTTCTCTAAAAGTTATATCACAGTTCTTTGGGAAACCTTCCCAATTACAAAGTTTATGGGCACCAACCCAAAGGAGACACCTTCCCCTAGCTCTGCTCTTAGTGGTGATCCTCTAGAAGACCTCTACCTCCTCTACCCTTAGCAAGTGGAACTCTATCCACAGAAGACACCTGTCTTCCCTGCTCTGGCTGGAGATCTCTGTCCTCAACTCTATCACTGCAAATCCGGTCCTCTTATCTGCACCAAAACACAGTCCTTCGATCTGGCACAAATCTGTCCTCTTCCTCTTTTCTTTTTTGTTACAGTTGCACTTGGTCGAAACCAACTTTTCATAGTCTATGCAAACACAACAGCACTCGATCAACTTATGCTCTTCTACGAAAACATAGTAGCATAGTCTTTGCACATCTTGCTCAAACACGATAGCACTGTCTTCGCAACCTCTACGCAAACACAGTAGCACAGTCGTCGCACACTCCATGCAAACACAATAGTCGCTCAGACTTCCACTTATGCACCTCTACGATCGAACTTCTCCCCGCACTCTATCTGTACAAATCGCACTTTGAACGCACACTTGATCGATACCAAACTCTTCAAGCAGCCCTCCTTTTATACTCATAATCTCAAGATTAAAATCTTGATCTTAGTCGGTTGTATATCCCTAAAACCACGTCGACTGCAAAACCCTACATTGCGTCGGCCTAGATTTAACTCTGTCGGCTCCACTACCTCCCTATAGCTTCTGGCGCAAAACTTCAACATGTCATGATATCATGACATTTTTATAGTCGTACACCTTCTATAGCCTATTGTCATGAAATCGTGACACCTTGGCCTTTGTCGACTTCCTTTGTGCTTCTATCACAAAATCGTGACACCTTTGCCTCTTGCTGACGTCATCTCACTTCTATCATGAAATCATGACACTTTAGTCTTCATGGCCTTCCTCTCAGCTTTTGTCATGAAATCATGACACTTATGAATTTTGCTGACGTCATCTTCAACTCTATCATGAAATCAGGATGCTTTCACTGCCTTAAGCCTTTTCTGCCATATGCCCACGAAACTGGAACATGTCACAAAATCATGACACTTTCACCTTCGAGCTCTTCCTTCTTCAATTCGTCATGAAATCATGACGCTTCTTCTGATTAAGACTTGCTAACTATTTCTATCATGAAATCGTGACACTTTCTCCAACTGCAAGCTGCCAACTCAACCTATCATGAAATCATGACACTTTCTACATCCGTACAACTTCTTTGTAGCTTGTCACAAAATCATGATGCTTTCAGCTTCTAAAAGCTTTCCCTACAACCTATCATGAAATCGTGACACTTCTGGCTTCCGTACGCTTTCTCCACTGCCTGTCGTGAAATCATGACGCTTCTCCTTTCAGACTCTTTCCTTTGCTGCATGTCACGAAATCGTGACAGTCCTCAACTCGACCTCTACAGCATGTCACAAAAATGCGACAGCCCTTACTTGGAACTTTGCATCATGTCACGAAATCATGACAGTTCTTGAATCACTTTCTCTCTCTTCAATCTTGTCATGAAATCATGACAGCTTACACTGCGGACTCTTTCTTCTGCAACATGTCATGAAATCGTGACATTTTTCTGTCCGTATAGCCTCCTTTGCAGAATGTCATGAAATCATGACACTTTTCTTTCTCTGCCTTCCTGCACTGTCCGAGTCACGAAAATGCGACATGTCACGAAATCGTGATAGTTTTGCCTACTTTGTCTCTGCCTTCCCGCATGTCGTGAAATCATGACACATTTGCCTAAAATTTCTCTCTCCTCAAACATGTCATGAAATCATGATAGTTTTGCCAGTGCTTTCTCTCTCCTAAAACATGTCACGAAATCATGATAGTTTTGCCAGCGCTTTCTCTCTCCTGAAACATGTCGTGAAATCATGATAGTTTTTCCAGCCGCCTGCATACTTTTTCTTACTTGTCTTTTTCTTGATCTTTTGCAACTGGGCTACCCTGATCTTCTTGGAAACTCACTGTCCATGCTGAAACCTTCATCAAGACACATTCTTTGACATCAAACCAAATTGCTTCAAGACCTTCTTGACATCAATGACAACATCTACACTTAGAGTAAAGGCAATGAACCCAATGTACCCAAAATTGCCAACAGCTCGTGCGGTAGCTTGGCCACAGCTAGGGCGTTCATGTTGGGGCAAGACGAGGATTTGATTCCCCTTGAGGTAGGTATTAAGTTTTTTATTAATATTTTATTTGGATTGCCTAAGGTGGAGTGATAATGGGTAAAGGTGCTTCGTTAGTTGATTTGTTGAGTAACCTTAGGGAATAAGGTCATGGTGGTTGTTTGAGTTGTGAATTATTTTTAATTGTGATTTTTTAAATTGTTAGGAGTAATAAGGATTTTTGATAAAGTTATTTTTAGTGAAAGTTATTTTGAGTAAGGGTTTTCTTTAAAAAAAAATAACTTTGGTGGATGTTAAAATAAAGTAGGAGTAATAAGGTGTTATTTGGATATTATTGTTGTGTTATTACTCAAGATCTCTAACCCTTGTTAAGAGTTGAAAAAGAAAGTGTGTTGAGTGTGACAGGTTTAGTGGACAACTCATTAGGCATAAAAAAGGTATGAGTAATATTCTCCATTGATTTTATTCGGGTGGTTGATTGTTAAAAATTAAGTTTAGAGTGAAAAGGATTTGATTAGGGTTTCCTTTTCAAAAGTGGTTGAGTTAATGTTTCAAGGTTTTCTGGATTGTGAGTTGTGATTAAACCTTGTTTGAGAAGCATTGTTTTTTAGACCATTGGTTGAGTGAAGTACTTTGAGTTTATGCTTCAATGTTTTCTAAATTGAGAGTTGTGATTAAAACCTTGTCTTATTAGCATTGTTGTTGAAGCCAATGGGTGATGAAAAGAACTTGAAATTGAGTTAGAAAAGAACATGAGTATCATTGTTATGTAAGATTTATTGTTGAGCATTGTTGGAAACATTTTGAGTTAGTTGATTCATGCTTGGACTAGGTTTTGTGAGAAAGAGTTGTTTCTTAAAATGATTGGTTGAGTAGAGTTGATTGAGCCTAGTCAAGTGGTTGCATGAAGTGGTTGTTCAAGTTCCATGAAACAAACTATTCTATATTCTAATTGAGTTGAGATTGAGAATTAAGAATAGAACATATTGAGTCTCTAAAAATTCTCTTTATGATTATATGTGATTGAGTTAAGATTGAGCTGAGTTGAAATTGATTTGAGTTGAGATTGAGATTTGAGTATAGAACATATTGAGTCTCTAACAATTTTCTTTATGCTTCTATAAGATTGAGCTAAGTTGAGATTGGGATTTGAGTATAGAACATATTGAGTCTCTAACAATTCTATTTATGATTCTATGAGATTGAGTTGAGATTTTGTTGAGATGATTTGAGGTAAGTCTTTGAGAAGGCTTGTGGACTATTTTTGTGTAAGCTTTTGTGAAATATTGCTATGCAGATTTGAGCAAGTCCTAGAGAGGACTTATTGAGAAGATTGGGACAAGTTCTATGTGAGCTTGTTGAGAAGATTTGAGCAGGTTCTGAGTGAGTAGGTTCTGAGTGAGCCTATTAAGCATAATTGAGTAGGTTCTGAGTGAGCCTATTGAGCAGGTTTTGAGTGAGCCTATTGAGCAGACTTGAGTAGGTTTTGAGTGAGCCTATTAAGCAGATTTAAGCAGGTTTTGAGTGAGTCTATTGAGAAGATTTGAGCAGGTTTTGAGTGAGCCTATTGAGTAGATTTGAGTAGGTTCTGAGTGAGCTTATTGAGCAAATTTGAGCAGGTTTTGAGTGAGCCTATTGAGCATATTTGAGGAGGTTCTGAGTGAACCTATTAACAGAGCTTTGGAGGTGACAGAGTATAGTGGATATAGTCTCAATGGATAGAGATCCAATAGCCAAGACAATTGAAGACAAATCTGAGTGAGGAGTCTTCAAGTGGAGAGAGATCCACTAGTTAGTGCAATAGAGAGACATAATCTTCTAGAAGATCACTAGATAGAGCAGAAGGGGAAAGAGTTATCTTGTGAAAAATATCCACAAACTTGATATTTAGGGGATCAACATCTCATTTGGATAGAGGTCCATAAACATTATAATTGGTAAGGAATCCCAAGAGATTGATTGAGAAATTTTTAGCAAAATATTTTCTTCGTGGAGTAGCCCGCATTGGGTGAACTACGTAAATTATTGTGTCACTTTTGTGGATGATGTTTTGTGCATTTATTTGATTACTGCTATTGATACTACTATTTATACACTGCATAATATTGAATTGAAAAGAAAAGTAAAAAGTGGTCTTATAATGTTCACCCCCCCTATTATTATAAGCTTGTGTTCTTCATTTGGTATCAGAGTGGGTTCCTTCTAAATAGTTTGATAGATTGAAGGAAAATTAGTCTAAGAACACAATGGATCACAAGGATCAAAAGGATGGGTCCTTCAATGATGCAGTACTAGTATTTTATTGAAGTGACTTCTTTTATTGGTGTACGTTGATGAGATTTCACCTGATAGCACTTGGAAATAAATTTTGGGATGCAGTGGAACTTGGATATGATTTTACTGTCAATCCTCCTAGAGATAAGGAAGGTAAGCTTCTAATACACACAAATTCAAGAGCTATGAATGCAATTATAAAATGATTGGGTATATTAGAATCTATGAAGGGTATGGATTATAAAACAACAAAAGATATGTGGGATCTACTGCATGACATATATAAGGGTGATAAAGGTGTCAGGAAATCTAAGATCAGAAATCTCAAAGGAGAATTTGAGAACTTAAGAATGAGAGATGATGAAAATATTCGTGATTATCTCAGTAATATTGATGAAATTGTACATGATATGAGAGGTCTTGGAATGAAGGTTTATGAATCTGATGCCTGTGATAAGATCTTGAGAACTCTTCCAAAAAGGTATAGTGAAAAGGTTTCTACTATAGAAACATCAATTGATAGTGATTATTTAACAAGGAATTATTTTCTTGGCATGCTTACTACTTTTGAGATAAGAACAAAAGATCCTATTCCTCCAAAAGAAGCTACATTCAAAGTGGACAAAAATAAAAATGGTAAAAAGACAGAATCAAGCAGTGAGTCATCTAGTGATGAAGAAGCTAACTATGGTAGAAGAGATAAAGGTTCCAAAATATTTATAGATGTAAGATCTATTTATTGCTTCAATTGTGAAAAGTATGGACACTATGCGATAGAGTGCAAAGAGCCAAAGTACAATAGTGATGAAGAAAAATAGGATCACAAGTACAAAGAATTAGAAAAACACAAGTACAAAAAGAAAGGAAAGGATGGACAAAGCAAACAAGGAAAAAAATTCTTTCTAAGGTAAAATAAAAGCTACTATGCAGATAATGCAAGTAAGTACTCAAATGATAGTGATACTAGTTTTTCAAAAAATGATAGAGATGAAGTCCTATTTATGGTTAGAGATAAAAGGACTCCAGTTATTCTCAAGTGTTTTAGATGTGGTAAATTTGGACATCTTGAAGATAATTGCACTAGGGATGGCTATACTTTCAATGATGATGGTTTTGAAGATGCACTTGAAATACCAGACGTGAATCTTCTAATGGCATTAGAAGATGAAGTAAGTTATCCTATAGTCCCTTGGAACTTTTTGGATCAAATGTTATAGAACTTTGGTTTTTCTTAGGGATGGAGAGAGTGGATCATGTGTTGTGTCTCTTTGACCTCCTTATCAATCCTCATCAATGGTATTCCCTTGGTTCAAATGTTTACATCACTCCTCCTTTTTCTTCTTTTTCCATTTATCAAGCTAAATTCAGTGATGTTTAGTACCCCCTTCCCATATATTTTGTATATGGTATTAACCTCATTCCCACCCCTCATCGACTAGAGGATTATTCCCATATGCACATGGATGTTTTAGATGTGGTAAATTTGGACATCTTGAAGATAATTGCACTAGGGATGGCTATACTTTCAATGATTATGGTTTTGAAGATGCACTTGAAATACTAGACGTGAATCTTCTAATGGCATTAGAAGATGAAGTAAGTTATCCTATAGAAGATAAGCCAAAAGGAAGTAATTATAGGGACAAAGGCAAAAAAATAGAGGATTATTCAGTGGATAATGGATATGATCTCAAGGGAGAACTTATATATGCTCTTGACACAGTAAATCAGGTAAGAAATCAACACTCTAATCTTGAAAGTTATTTTCAAGAATGTGATGAAGAAAGATTATTGCTCATAGAGGACTTAGAAAAGTCAAATGCTAAGGCAAGTAAGTTCAAGGATAAGTTAGAAGAAAATATTTTGGAGTGTGAAAAGTTAACACAAGAAGTGGCACTACTAAAGGAATATTTAGAGGATTCCAAGAAAAAGTTGTACAAATATGTGAACAATGCAAAGAGTGTAGACAAAATAATCAAGATACAAAGAAGAGCAACAAACAAGACAAGTATTGGTTCCAAATAGGATCAAAAGAAATGGGAAGAAAATTCTACTTCAAGTCTAGAAGAAGAAGGAATTTCATAAGAAGATACTTTAGAAAATAACAATGTAAGTTGGAATGAGACATCAAAGGATGAGTTGGACAACAAAGAGGTCAAATATAGAAACAATGCACAAAGAAGATATAAATGGAACAACAATTAGAATAGGATACCAATGAGGTCTAGGCAAGGAAGCTTCAATGGGATATGCTTCTCATGTCACAGGTTTGGGCACATGGCTTCACAGTGCAAGTCATACAAAAGACAGGAATATGGGAAAGGACAACTTTTCCATGGGTATTGCTACTCATACAATGAGTTTGGTCACAAGGCAATGAATTGTAGGGTTCATGGCATAAGAGGATATATATTCACTAGGAGATATCCTAAGACATTTGCACCTCCAAGGAATAATAACATTAAGTGTTATAAGTGCAATAATTATGGTCACACAACAAGATGGTGTAGAGCAAATATTCCAAAAGTAGGCATGAACAGGAATAGGAACATGGATGAGAACAAGAATAGGAATAGGAATAGAAATAGGAATATGGATGAAAACAATAAAAGGAATAGGAATAGAAGTGATGACAAGAACATGGATGATGACTTGGTAAGAAAGAGTGAGAGGATTCATAAAACTCAGAAAGGAAGAGATAAAGGTAAAGGTAAGAGCAGTGCTTTCGGGGAGTAGAAATACTCCCACCCTAGAATTAACAACCTCATGTGGAGGTGGGGGAGGGGCAAAGCTAAGAGGTTCATTCTTAGCCCCGAGCCCCAAAGGTGACCCTTTGCCATTTATGACAAAAGGAGGAGATATTTGTGTTTATTGAGGAGAGTTTTTGATATGGGGAGAGATTTGATATTTGAGATAGCTTTGAGCCAGGGGGATCAAAGTCCCAGGGGGAGCATAAAAGAAGATTATATTTTAGTAAAAAGATATGGGTTGTCATCAATGTCAAAGGGGGAGATTGTTGGACATTTTGAGTCCCTAAGCTAAGAGTTGTCATTGATGTCAAAAAGATCTATGTAAGTAAGCACTATGTTTGTGTTTCACAAAGAGCTTCATGAGAAGTAAATGTTTTTGATAAAATTTTAAAGAAGGGATGCATGAAATTTGGTTCCAAAAGGAGCTTCAAGGGAAGCTTTGCAAAATATTTTTATTTAAAACCATGGATGGCAGATTTGAAATGGGTTTTTCTTAAAACCCAAGTTGGATTTTAATTTCATCAAAAAGGTGCCCCGATGATGGAGAAATTTAATTTTAAAGGTTTTATTTAAAACCATGGATGGTAGATTTGAAATGGGTTTTTCTTAAAACCCAAGTTGGCTTTTTGTTTCATCGAAAAAGGTGCCCCGATGATGGAGATATTTAATTTTAAAGATTTAGTTTAAATTTTTATTTATTTAAAATTATAATTAAAAGTTTATCTGTCGACGTCATGAAGTAAGTTTCAAAAAGGTTGATTTTTCCAAAGCAAAGGGAAGGCATATAAATATGCCATTGAATTTTTTAATTCATTTATCCTTGCTCATTGATATTTGTGCTTGGGATTTGCGAAGAAAAAGAGCTCGTGTTTTTCATTTAAGTGATGTAGCAAACATTAAATGGAGACAACAACCACTTCCCAAAATGTATTGGGTAACGTGGCCTAGTAGTAACTTGGATTGTGCAAAGGTGTTGGTGACAAGGAGGTTGTGTGTTCGATTCCCGCAAGCATTATTTTTGGCTTTGTTCTATTGAGTCACCCAAGGCGCATACTTTTCTCTTAGCAGAAGAGGGTGAAATATAAGTGGGTGACACTTCTTTTTCACCAATGAACTTGTAGCTTATGCGGCAGCTTGGCCATGGCTAGGGCATTCATGTTGGGGCAAGATGAGGGTTTGATTCTCATTGAGGCAGGTATTAAGGTTTTTATTAATCTTTTGTTTGGATTGCCTAAGGTGGAGTGATAAGGGGTAAATGTGCTTCGTTAGTTGATTTGTTTATTAACCTTAGGGAATAAGGTCATGGTGGCTGTTTGAGTTGTGAATTATTTTTAATTGTGATTTTTGAAATTTTTAGGAGTAATATTTGTTTTTGATAAAGTTCTTTTTAGTGAAATTTATTTTGAGTAAGGGTTTTCTTTTAAAAAGAAATTTGGTGGATGTTAAAATAAAGTAGGAGTAATAAGGTGTTATTTGGATATTATTGTTGTGTTATTACTCAAGATCTCTAACCCTTGTTAAGAGTTAAAAAAGAAAGTGTGTTGAGTGTGATAGATTTAGTGGACAACTCATAAGGCATCAAAAAGGAATGAGTAATATTCTCCATTGATTTTATTTTGGGTGGTTGATTGTTAAAAAATAAGTTTGGAGTGAAAAGGTTTTGATTAGGGTTTCATTTTCAAAAGTGGTTGAGTTAATGCTTCAAGGTTTTCTGGATTGTGAGTTGTGATTAAACCTTGTTTGATAAGAATTGTTGTTTAGACCATTGGTTGAGTGAAGTACTTTGATTTTATGCTTCAAGGTTTTCTGAATTGAGAATTGTGATTAAAACCTTGCATTATTAGCATTGTTGTTGAAGCCAATGGGTGATGCAAAGAACTTGAACTTGAAAATAATATGAGTATCATTGTTATGTAAGATTTTTTGTTGAGCATTGTTGGAAACATTTTGAGTTATTTGATTCATGCTTGGACTAGGGTTTGTGAGAAAGATTTTTTTTCTTGAAGTGATTGGTTGAGTAGAGTTGATTGAGCCTAGTCAAGTGGTTGCATGAAGTGGTTGTTCAAGTTCCATGAAAAAAACTATTCTATATTCTGATTGAGTTGAGATTGAGCCTTGATAATAGAACATATTGAGTCTCTAACAATTCTCTTTATGCTTCTATGATATTGAGTTAAGATTGAGCTGAGTTGAGATTGATTTGAGTTGATATTGGGATTTGAGTATAGAACATATTGAGTCTCTAATAATTCTCTTTATGCTTCTATAATATTGAGCTGAGTTGAGATTGCTTTGAATTGAGATTAGGATTTGAGTATAGAACATATTGAGTCTCTAAAAATTCTCTTTATGCTTCTATGAGATTGAGTTGAGATTTTGTTGAGCTAATTTGAGGCAAGTATTTGAGAAGGCTTGTGGACTATTTTTGTGTAAGCTTTTGTGAAAGCTTGCTATGTAGATTTGAGCAAGTCCTAGAGAGGACTTATTGAGCATATTGGGACAAGTTCTGTGTGAGCTTTTTGAGAAAAATTGAGCAGGTTATGAGTGAGCCTATTGAGCATATTTGATCAGGTTTTGAGTGAACCTATTGAGCAGACTTGAGCAGGTTCTGAGTGAGCCTATTGAGCAGATTTGATCAGGTTATGAGTGACCCTATTGAGCATATTTGAGTAGGTTTTGAGTGATCCTATTGATAAAATTTGAGCAGGTTCTAAGTGAGCCTATTGAGCATATTTGAGCATGTTTTGATTGAGCCTATTGAGCATATTTGAGGAGGTTTTGAGTGAACCTATTAATAGATATTTGGAGGTGATAGAGTACAGAGGATAGAGTCTCAGTGGATAGAGATCCAATAGCCAATACAATTGAAGATAGATCTGAGTGAGGAGTCTTCTAGTGGAGAGAGATCCATCAGTCAGTGCATTAGAGAGACAAAGTCTTCTAGAAGATCACTAGCTAGAGCAGAAGGGGAAAGAGTTCTCCTATGGAAGAGATCCACGAACTTGAGATTTAGGGGATCAACATCTCCTTTGGACATAGGTCCATAAATATTGTAACTGGGAAGGATTCCCAAGAGATTGATTAAGAAATTTTTAGCAAAATATTTTCTCCATGGAGTAGCCCGCATTGGGTGAACCACGTAAATTATTGTGTCACTTTTGTGGATGGTATTTTATGCATTGCTTTGATTATTGCTATTGATACTACTATCTATACATTGAATAATATTGAATTGAAAAGAAAAGTAAAAAGTGGTCTTATACTGTTCACCCCCCTCTCAGTATAAGCTTGTGTTCTTCACTTGTTACCATAGTTGGGGTTCTTTTAGTCTAAAAGGACTAACTTGAAAGATAGCAAATATTTGTATTTTGAAACTAGCATTTCATTTTTGAGACACAAAGAGAAAAAAGGACTAAGGCATAAGAAATATCATTATTTCATGACATTACGAAGTTTCACGAGTTTAGAGAGGAGATAAAAAGCTAGAGCACCAAAATATCATGATTTTGTGACATAACAGGTTATTGCGAGCGAGCAGCCCAAAAGAACCAAAGTGTGAATGAATGTTATGATTTCGTGACATGATAGGTTTTACAAGCAAATAGCCTAAAAAATCCAAAGTGTGAGAAAATGTCACGATTTCATGATATGAAAATTTTTCATGAGCAAGCAGCCTAAAAAGGTGAAAGTGTGAGAAAATATCATGATTTTACGATATGACATGTTTTTGCCAAACAAATATATAAGTAGAAATAAATAAATATACCTTCAAAATCTTGTGTCAGCAACTGATGGCATGAAAGAAGCATCAAAATCTCAAATTTATGCTATCATATTTTATTTATTATTAGAAGCCATGCAAAACATATTGAAGCATTGTTATAGCCTAATTACTTGTAGTTGATTTTATGTCAGAATATACTATTGTAAAGATACTCACCATAGGGTATATATAATAGTAAATGCACCATAAAAATAGGTCAACTCTTAGGTGTTTACAAGACTGGATGTATGTACTCTGAATACAAGCAATAAAATTATGCTTCTATTGGCTTCTAGTTCACAGTGTGCAAGTATATTTATTAACATTTTTTGCTTCTATTCACCTTATTGAGTTGTATATTGAATTTGTTCTAAATATGGAATTATACATAATACAAATCTTATTTTTGGAGTTAGAATTCAATACATATGTGTGTTAGATAAATATCTAAATCACATTTGAAGACTATAATTTTTGCATGAAGATATAATAAATGCTTGAACAAAAATAGTATATGCATTTATCTTAGTTTTTGTTTAATCTATACCATGATAAAAGATCTAGCTATGGCTACATTTCCCTCTCTTTTAGTAATTATCTTTTCCTTCTTCTCATAAAACCATTAAGGAACTAGCCTCCTCTGGAGATTAGACAAAATATCCCAAGGCTAAGTTTGTCTATTCAATATTAACAAAGTCATAGGTCTAAATAAAAACCATAAGCCAATTTTATTCCAATAGTTTTCGGCATGCCTGATGGGATTCTAAATCCCACAGTATTCTATAATCAAATCACCTAGCGAATCCATGCAAAGGTACAAACCTAACAAATACCTTATCTATTTATCTAGTTAGAACTTATGATTGTTTACCTATTGACAACTAGATCTAAAGCAAGAAAATCTGAAGAACCCATTGAGTTCTTTGAGTTACATCTTAGTAGCCTAAGAGTGCATCCAGTTTTATCTGCTAGATCAAACCCACCTGCTACCAGTATTACTACCCTTGTACCTACTATTTTATCCAGCCCTACTGTTAATACATCTTCAAATATAACTACCAATAGTTCTATAGTGCAGACAAGTACATTTACTATAATGGCAGGTCTTCCACCAGCTTATCTTACATGGAACCACATGGGTCCACTGAACCTGGTGGCCCAAAATCTGATTCTTGTTGTAGCTTTGAAGGCATTGCCTTCATATGATGGAATAGGTAAAATGACGTATGAACATTTCTTAGATGTTGCTTCCTTAGTAGAAATTTACAACATCACTCAAGAGATGTAATGATTAGGTTGTTGGCCATTTCATTAAAAGGAAAAATGCTCTATTGGTATAGAGCACTTCCCGCTCAATCCATCATGACTTGGGAAAAACTTGATAGTAGTCTAGTAGATGAATTTAATCAGCATGCAGATTCATTCTCCTTGCTTAGTCATTTCAACATTATCAAAAAATATCCTCAAGAGGAAATTGTTAATTCCAATATCTGATTCAACCACACCTGGGAAAGAGTGCCCACCATATTGAAACCAACCATATAACAAGCAATGTATTATTATTTAAGATCTTTTTATTTTGATATCAATATGATAATATTAAAATCATGAATATTCACATTATTTTCTTTACTAAGAAACATATAAATTAGAAAGATATCTCATTGCCATGGGAGATATCCATGCCATTTTTTTGGATATTCCCCAAGCTCCTAGTACTAGTTCTTCAAGCTCTTTCCATTTTCCAAGTATAGATCTTCCAAAATGGAGTGGGCAACCATCCATTTCTGCAATACAGATACCTCAAAATTCCTTGGCATTACCTCCTATTCCCACTGTTCCTGCATTACCTACGTATCCTACTCAGCCAACCCAAGAAAATTAGCTCTCTATTATATTGGACATGGTAAAAACTTTGGTGAATGATATGACGTCAATGAAGAGAAGAGAGGCCAAGAGAAACTTTCAACCAAGGAGGTTTCCTCAAATAACAAGAGATGCAACTCAGTCAATCAATAGAGGGTAGGAAAGATAAAGTGTCATTTATGCAAACGAGGCCAAGGAAGCTACAACTCCTTCTACAAATTTTGATTACTGATGCACCACATGGAGAAAGTTCATGTATGATTCACCAGCACTATGTACAAAATGTAGTTGTTGAGAAAACAAAGAAAAACATGAAAGTTCATGTAAGCTTGATTAGAGAAATTGATCATAATTTATGATGCCTTTAGTTGAACAAGTTGCAGTCTTAATCAGATCAGAAAAAAACCTCTACAAGTGGACCCTCAAGAGCTTCAACCTCTAATTTTTCCCCTAGCTCCTAAAGCAACGCCTAAAAGAGATTATTCCTATGAAAAAGTACCTCAGGTTCCTACCCAAAGCTCTAGGATAGAAATAAATAAAGAGTTCACTCCATGAAAGGAAACAAAGACTCAATATCAAGCTAAGGAGAGGTTAATATTTCCTTCGTTAACTAAGAGATAAAGAACAGAAGCAACTCAAGGATACATAAATAGATATGACACTTTTTCCAAAGAGAGAGAAAAGAGTGTTGAATCATCTTCATTCAACATAGTGGAAGAAATAAAAAAGACTCCCTCAAAGGCAAGCATGTATGATGCTCTTCAGTTCTCTGGTCAGATTGACCTCCTGTAGGAATATTTAAAGATAATGAAAAATAAAGGTAAGAACACATCTTATTCAAATACAGTCCAGGAAAATCTAACATCTTCCACTTAGAAAAATAGACCACCTCCCTTCTATTTATCTCCTCAAATGGAAGGGTGGGTTGTACAACTGCATGATAGATTCAGGTGCTACCAATACCATGATATCCAAAGCAATGTGTGACATTATAGGGATGGAGTATACTAGAAACAATCCAAGAGTCTTACTATAGTACAATACTCCGGTTAAAATTGTAGGAGTGATTAAAGACATTCTCATACAACTCCATAGGATGCCTCAAATGGTAGTCATACAAGAAGTAGCAGTTGTATATTTAGCGCCATACTTTGGTATGTGTTTATCCAGAGAATTCATAGCAAATATAGGAGGATACCTATCTCTAGACTACTCACATTTAGAAATGCCTTTCAAAGGTAGGAGGATCAAGATATTTAATTAGAAACCATCTACTTTTCATGTAGAAAAGATAGGGGAGGCCGACACTATAAATATGATGACTAAGGAAATAAGAGATTTGGATCTAATGGAAGAGACCTTAGAGGAACTTCAAGCATAAGATCAGTTCTCTCTGAAGAATTTCAATGCCATGATAGAAATAGAAGTGGGAAGTTATTCCATTGAAAAACAAAAATAGCAATTGGCACTCGCTCCCAAATGAAACAATTCTACTAGTCAACTTTGGAAGCTATTATTTGATGGAGCCAAGTGTAAGAATGAAGCTAATACTAGAATATTTTTGATATCCCACATAGGGAAGGAAAGAATTTTCTCCTACATATTAACGTGGAGTTGCACCAATAACGTAGTAGAGTATGAAACACTTTGCTTGGGTCTGAGGAAAGCTGAGCAACTACTAATTTATGGAGATTCAAAACTTATCATGAATCAAGTCACAAGAAAATATATCAGTAAACAACACTACTTAAAGGCTTATAGAAATAAAGTGTGGGACCTTTTAGAAGCCTTTGAGGCTCTAAATATGAATTCTATTCCTAGAGAGAAGAATACTCATGCATATTTGTTGGCATCGGTGGGAGCAAATTTTTTACCATCAGCAACATTATCTAGAAATCCAAGATGGTTAGACTCATATATAAACCCTTCATGCCAGAAAAAAATATATTCTAGTAATTTTTTGAAAACGATGAGCAAATATTAGATTTTTTAATTTATGAGATGAACTTCTCGAGTGGCAGAACACTACAATATGAAGAAGAAGGATTGATTCAATTAAAAAATAATCATATCCCCAAGGAACTTATCACCCTTGAGAGTATATTTGATAATAATGATAGAGTAGTAGACCATAAAATAAATGTTGATAAGTGTCGGTATAAAGAAGTTGGACTAGAACTAGGAAAAATGATTAAATTCAGAATTCATTCTACAGTAGAAGAATTAAACCAAATTAGGGAATTATGCAAGAAATTTCTAGATATTATACCTTAGGTGTATAATGATCTAAAAGTGTATATGAAAGAGGTTATCCAAAACACCATTGAATTAGAAGAAGAAGCCAAGCCTTTTAGGCAAAAGCAAAGACCTGTGAATCCAAAGATAAAAGCTATAATGAAGCAAGAATTGTTAAAGCTCCTCCAAGCTAATATAGTGTATCCTATTAAACATTCTACTTGGGTGGAAAACTTAGTTCCAATTAGAAAGAAAAATTGGGACATTAGATTATGCATCTATTTCAGAAATTTGAACAGAGCCTCACTCAAGGATCATTATCCCCTTTCGTAGATTGACCAAATTTTACACACAGTTGCAGGAGCAGAGAGATTCTCTTTGCTAGATGTTTTTTCTAGGTATAATAAGGTATGGGTCAGAGATTAAGATCAATATAAGACTACCTTTACCACAAAATGATAAATATTTTCCTATCAAAGGATGCCTTTCAGCTTGTCTAACGTTGGAGAAACCTTCCAAAGGGTAATGGATGTGGCTTTCGGTGAGCTTGCTAACAAGATCATAGTCATCTATTTAGATGATATGATAGTTTTTATCATCATAAAGAGGATCATATAACACACCTTGAGCATGTGTTTGAAAAATATAGGGAATTTGGAATATCTTTGAACCCAAAGAAATCCATATTCACCGTAGAAGAAGGTATTCTACTTGGTCATGTCATCTTTAAATCTGGATTAGCCATATATCCTGATAGAGTGAAAGCACTCTTGGAACTCCCCTACTAGCTAACAAGAGAGGCTTGAAATATTTCTTTAGATAAATAAATTTTATGCATAAATTTATTACAGATTTTGCATAGATTGTTAAACCAATAACTGAATTGTTGAATAAAGATGCACCTTTCAAATGGATAGATCCAAGGAAGAATGCTTTCATAAATATTCTAGAAGAGATAGCTCAACCACCTGTGTTTATTAATCCTAAATACTCCTGATGATTCATCCTACATGTTTTTGGTGAACAATAAATTTATGTTGCAGACCTCACACAGAAGGGAGTAGACAATGAAGAAAGCCCCATAGCTTTTTTGAGTTCCACCATGTATGATCACGAAGAAAGATACAACTTTATTGAGAAATAAGTGTATGTTTTCATGAAGTCTTTGAATAAATTTAAACATTTTATATCATAGAGTAGGGTCATTGTTTATGTGATCCATCCTGATGTTAGAAATTTTATAATACAAGGAAAACTTGGCAAAAAGAGAGCTGGTTGGGTGACTAAAATACAGGAATATGATGTAGAAAAACATCCAACAAAAATAGTAAGGGGTATATCCCTATGCTAATAATTATCCAAGTAGGCTAAAAATGATCATGTAGAGCACTCGAATGTAATGGCAAACACAAAATCAGATCAAAATCTAGAAAAGACTGATTGGATTGATGATTTTATGAAGTACTTTCAGTCTGGAATGTGTCATGATAATCTGAATGCTTCACAAAGAAGAAGGTATAGAACACAAGCATTGAAGTACACCCTTCAATAAGAAGTGTTGTATAGGAAGAATATAGATGGTGTACTATTGAAGTGTATAGAAGAGGATAAGAAACAAAAAGTGTTGAAGGAGTTTCATGGAGGTCTCTTTGGCAGACATTATTCAAGAAGATCCACTGCTTTGAAGATACTCAGAGCAGGTTGTTATTGGCCTTCGACACTTACAAAGTAACTAATAGTTATGAGCAATAGCAGAGATATGTAGGGAGGAACATAAATACCTCTATGCCCTTAAAGTCTCTCCAAATTGAAGAACCTTTCCAAAAGTGGGGGTTAGATTTGTTTGGGATAATAGAGCCTAATTCATCAGCTGGCCACAAGTATATACTTACTACCATATAGACTATTTTACTAAGTGCGATGAAGTAATTCCCACTAAGAAATTTGACCAGGAAGTTGTGATCGAGTTTGTAGAAAGCTTTATTACAAGGTTTGGTGTACCAGATTCACTAGTTATAGATAATGGATCAGCTTTCATCAAAGCTAAAATAATTGAGTTTACTAGCAGATATGGTATATATTTGAAGACCTCTTCCAATTACTATCCACAAGGAAATGGCCTAGCTGAGTCTATAAATAAAAATCTCCTCAGAATCCTAAAAATAATGTTATAAAATAAAAAGAGAAGATGGCATTCTTTAATCAGCCAAGTGCTATGGGCTGATAGAATTTCAATTAAGAAATTTATTAATACATCATCCTATTATTTGGTCTATGGTAAAAAGGCTATTCTACCTATACACATGGATATACCAACACTAAATTTACTTAATCATATGGATTAAGAAGGAGGTCAACCAATGGATGCTCGGTTGATGTAGCTTTTATAACTAGAAGAACAAAGGGAACATGCCTATGATCACCATCAAAAGCATATGACAGACACAAAAGGATGGTTCAATAAGAAAAACACTTTTAAAAAATTTAAAGTGGAGGAATTAGTTTTAAAATGGAATGTGAAAATAGCTAAGCCAGACAACCATGATAAATTTTATGCCTTTTGGGAAGGTCCTTTTGAAATAATTACTAAAAAGTAATTTAATTATTTTCAACTGAAATATCAACAGGGTATGATTTTACCCATAATAGTGAATGCTTTTCACTTAAAGCTCTACTTCAAGTAAAGAAAAAAATAGAATTTTATATATAGTATGTATATTATAATAGGTTTGTAAATATATCCCTAAGTTATTTCTGAATTATAAAAATTTTTTTTTCGCCATTCCATGCCCAAACGTAGTTTACCAGCAATAAGAAGACAAAATAAAAAAGTGCTATATTTTTGGGTATAATGGTTTGCATTTGAAATCGCCACGTAGTTTTTTGATGATTGGTGGAAAGAACCATTTTTGAGAATAAAAG
Source organism: Wollemia nobilis (assembly GCA_028583015.1). NCBI lineage: Eukaryota > Viridiplantae > Streptophyta > Pinopsida > Araucariales > Araucariaceae > Wollemia > Wollemia nobilis. The sequence continues at coordinate 2,775,377 of JAQPPZ010003172.1, read as the reverse complement.
AAGTCTTGAGAGGTGTTATTTTTTATTTAATAAGGTTTCTCAGCCAGCCGCCAAAAGAAATTTTAAAATTGCCACATGGCTTTTCGATGATTGGAAAATAGGAACCACCTTTACAAATAGAAGGAGCTTTGGTAAGCATAATATTTATTTTAATACAGTTGATATCCATTGGCCAATTTTTCAAAATTTTCAAAAAGGTGATAGAAATAAGGCACAGAGGGATTCAAGAAAATCTAGCCCACCAATAGCAATTAATGCAATCATGCATGTCTTTTCTAAATTAATGTAAAAAACCCTAATTCTTCTCCCGAGTAAGTTTCATTGCACCACTTTCTATTTGTGCTTCCAAATCCAAGTTCAGTTTAGATAAACTCAATGTGGTAGTCTCTCATGGCTCTAAGGAAGAATAATCAAAAAACAAAAATGGTGGCTTCATCTTCTGCACCTTCAACACTGAGACGTGAAGAGGAAATGGGTGAAAAATTTATCAATAGAGATGCTAGAATCGATGACATAGTGGTAACATGGAAAAATCCATAAAGGATTCGAAGAGATATTGAATACAGAATAGCTATTGGTATTACTACATCTTCCCCTACTATTTTTGCATTCCATTCATTACTCTACTGGTATGTTTACGTTCCTGTGCACCCTTGTCTTGAATTGGTCAAAGCAATCATAAATTTTTATGATGAAGAAAAGATAGTTGTTAGAGATTACAAAGAGAGACTACTTTTTATTCTAAGTAAAAATGCATTTATTTTTGATTTCATCATTGGTTATGTACCTACCCTTGAACCTAAGGCTTTTAAACCTCTAAAAAAAGCAAAATATTTTGTGCCTTCTAAAAAATAAAGAATTTCCTCATTACGCAGTTAAAAAACCCACCTACTGGAGGAAATATGCTCGAAACCCCTATCCACCTAATATATTTCAAAAACCTAGAATTATTCTCTATATTGGCCATGGTGGCTAGGATGAAGACTGACGAGAAAGTTCATGGGTGCAGATTTCCTTAGTCAACTACTTGTCAAACCCAAAAAATTATGACTCTCCAGTCATGGATAAAAATATCAGGCCTTAATTCTTTGACTGGTCGGGGTATCTATTTCGAGAAATTCATGAAGGTGTGTCTGCAATGAAAAGGGGGTCTTAGTTTTATTTTCATTTTTCTTCATACTTGGTATGGCTATTCTTCTATTTTATGGCTAAGGAGTTAGATTTTATTTCTATAAATAATAAATATGAAAAAAGAAGAACATTGCCAGTATATGAGTGGACCAATGTATTGCACATAATAGAATCATATTACGATTTAAATAGGGAATTTTTGGGTCTAGCTCTAAAGATAATGTATGGGGAAATTAGAAGGTTAACCCCAAAAGCCGAGAAAATTCTATAGAAAAAACATGTTGAAGAGGGTGACTGGTTCATTCTCATTCAAGGGGTGAAAAAGGAAGGACATTGCCAGTATATGAGTGGACCAATGTATTGCACATAATAGAATAATATTATGATTTTAATAGGGAATTTTTGGGTCCAAATCTAAAGATAATGTATGGGAAAATTAGAATGTTAACCCCGAAAGTTGAGAAAGTTCTACATAAAAAACATGTTGAAGAGGGTGACTAGTTCATTCTCACTCAAGGGGTTGTCATTAGGTTATACGGGTTTACTGGAAAACCTTTCTTACTTCCCCACTATGTTATCGATAAGCTATTTTCTTTGGAATATGTCAGACAAACTAAAAAAATAAATTTAAATATGGTACAGGTATAGGTAAAACTAGTACCTGTACTATGCCTTTTCAGTTTGAGGGTATTATTATTTCTAGGAAGGGTTAGCATGAAGAAATTACCCAAGATATGAGAGAATTGGGGTTAATAGAAATACCTCAGATATGGAAATACGACCATATAAATAGATTTACAAAAGGTAAGCTATTTTAAATAGAACCCCAATGAAGAACTATCATGCATCCATTAGACCAGATATTGAAGCCTATAGAAATAATAATGAAGATGATGCACTAGAATGGCATGTAGAAAGAATGCAATCGTTGCCCCCTTGGCATGATTTTTATGAACATGTAATTTATTATGATCCTAAGAATAATTCTAAAAATGTGTTGGATGAAAATACCATTTCTAGAATGTAGAAGAAAGGGGCAGACTGGAAGGTAGGAAAATTTCATGAATGGTGGACCATGAGAGTATAGAAAAATATGATTGATTCGAGGTACCCTATGAAAAATGACCTTGAATTTTTAGTTTGTTATGACCATTATTCTTGGTCGGGGGTTTTCCTATAAAAGTACCTCCTAGCATTGGTGGCAGCAAGTCAACAAGTCATGAAGCTATGAAAAAATAGAATAATGACTAAGGTAAAGGAAAGAAAGTTGCAATTGAGCAGTCATTAGTTCAAGCACAACTTGGCTTTGAACCTCCAAGAAAAAAATTGTTGATGACTTTTTCATGAAAGAACAAGGAAAAGTGTATGGGAAAGCTGCTCAGATGATGTTGAAGATGTGATATGAAGGCAAAGGACTAGATAAAGAAGGGTAAGGGATCACTGAACCCTTACAGGAAGAAAGGATTGAAAAACATCTAGCACTAGGTGTTGATTTATCAAAAGGTAAAACTGCAACCTCTAAAACTCTGAAGTTTGTGCCCCATTCAAATTCAACTATGGAATTTGATGAAGAACCTCTTTGCATTAAGAGGATGAGGCTAAATTCTGTAGCAAAAACTCAAGAAAAAGAGAAACAAGATATTGAAAAGTCCTAAATAATGAGCAAGTTGCTCAAGATAATGATGATTGACACATAAAGGTTACTTACTCTACTCAAGATAATGATGTTGAAAACATTAGAACTGCTCCAAAATATGAACAAACTATTCAAAATGATGAATATGATGTTCTAGATACATATATTACTGAACAAGAGGGAGTGGAACAATTGATGATCCAAATGAACTTGCTCAAGAATGCCAAAATATAGCTATTTTCAAATAAATTATTGTAAAAAAGAGGATGTTGAACATAGAAGAGGATAGTGTGGGGAAATTCCCCTAAATGTTGAAATAATAAATCTTGAAGAAGATACAGGTGATGAAAATAGAGCTGATGAAAGAGAAAATAAAGAAGAATTTTCTATGCAAAATGAAATTTAGGATTATATTGTGAATGAAAGCACTAAATATCACAAGGAATAATATGGAAATCAATAAGTACTTCAGATAAAAATAGGTATGGCTTCCCTATTATCTTACTCTTTTATTTCTACTCATTATCGAACCAAATCTCCTTCCATTTCTAGTTTGAAGAGAGATATAATGTTTCCTTTGAAACCATGGTTTTCTTCCCCATAACCAACATTATATTCATAGCTCCAATCTAAGGCTAATGCTGCATTGGTTCCAAATCCATTTCTCCCTAACGTTTGTATTTCAACTATTAAATCTATATCCACTATAGATGTTGAGAGTCATCTGACTCTTTCAAAACTAAAATAATTGAGAAAGGCAAATAAAAATACCTTATATTGGTGGACATCTCATATGTTGGAGATTCCACAACTCCAAGTCATGCTCAAGAGATAATAGCTCTTGATACCACCACCATGTAGTGAAAAAAGGTAAAATTAACACCAATATCAAAGAAGTCTAAAGGAGAAATGACTGTTGAAGATTATTAGGCAGAAGGTATAGCTGAAGACATTACCTAGATTCACATACCAAATGAATGGGGAAGGGCTCAAGCCCATTTAGGAACCATCTACTTGCATGGAGAATATTTCAAGGATAAATTCATCAAAGAATAGGGGGCCAAGAAAGAATTGGAGTCTATCCTACAAGAACAAAAATTAATAGAAAAGACCCTGAAGCTGGAGGTAAATAAATGGGAAGATAAATTTGGTGAAGCTTCTAGTGAAGAAGCCAAATATAAAGAGAAACTGGAAGAGTTAGATGCACATATTTAATCTCTAAATATATAGGTTCAACAACTTTAGCAACAGATCCTAAAAAAGCAGAACGCACCATCTGGCCTCTCGAAGAAAAGAGTCAAAGAAGTTGAAAATAAATGTTTGAATATATATTATTACTAAGCCTTAGAGTAAGGCCTATTTTTTTATACCAATCCAAAGTAAAGGAAGTAATTGAAGTGGTCAGCGATGATTTAAAAGCTTCAGTGAGATTTCTACAAGAAATATCATATGTAAGAACAAATATTCAGGTCTTGTCTAAGAAAATTCTAGAGAGCATCACTGCTAAGATCCGAAGTGAAGCTTGGTCTCATGCCAATATTGTGGCCAAAAGTTTCTTTAGAAGGTTTAAACTTGTAACTCAAGGTGACAAACTCCTTCAATAGTTAGAAGCTGAGGCTAAGGGACTATTGAAGCATTTAAACTTGATGAAAAAATGTGGACTTCCATACTTGTGGGGTGTAATTCAAAAGTTTTAAGTGAAGATGCACTAACATTATCCCTAAAATATTTTATGGAGGATGAATATGAGATAGAGATTTGGGAAGAACCTGTAGAGGAAACACAAGTATTTGTTGCACCCTCACATAGATTAAGTCTTATTTACAAGAGTTTATTTTAAGGAATAAAATAGTGTCCCATGACAAAGTGGAAGAATTACAGTATGTATATTAGTTGTTCATGGATTCTTCAGACCTCAAAGATGAATATTGAAAATAGTTTTGCCTCACTTACAATGAAGTTATCGCTATGATATAAAAGCTGAAGAAATCAAAGTAGGTTAACAAAAAATAGCTGTTAGAAGGTGGAACTAGTCGTCAGCAATAAAACAAGTTTGAAGTTATTAAAGTGTTAATGTAATTTTAGTAAAGTATCCATAAATTGTAAGAGGTATTTTGGAAAGGTAATTCTTTACTTCTTTAAATGTATTTTCTTGATTATTTTCGTCCACAATATCATCTTCCATATTATTTTGACTCAGTTTCCCAGTGGTTGACGGTCCTAGATTCTAATATTTTTGCTAGCAAAATTCCTCAAAAGGCACCAAGAATGTTAGTCTAAAAGGACTACCTTGAAAGATAGCAAAGCTTTGCAGTTTGAAACCAACGTTTCATTTTTTGAGACATAAAGAGCAAAAAAGACTAAGGCATAAGAAAGGTCATGATTTCATGACATGACAAAGTTTCATGGGTTTAAAGAGGAGATAAAAATTTGGATCGCCAGAATGTCGTGATTTCACAATATAATAGGTTTTCACGAGCGAGCAACCCAAAAGAGACAAAGTGTTAAGGAATGTTGCGATTTCGCGACATGACAGGTTTTCACGAGCTAATAGCCCGAAAAAGCCAAAGTGTAAGAAAATGTCATGATTTTGTGACATGACAAGTTTTCATGATCAAGCAGCCCGAAAAGGCCAAAGTGAGAAAATATCATGATTTTACGACATGACAGACTTTCGCCAAACAAAGATATAAGTAGAAATAAATAAACATGTCTTCAAAAGCTTGTGTCAGCAACTAATGACGGACAGTGAAAGAAGCATCAAAATCCTAAATTTCTGCTATCATATTTTGTTTATTATTAGAAGCCATGCAAAACATATTGAAGCATTGTTATAGCATGATTGCTTGTAATTTATTTTATGGTAGACTGTACTAGCTGTAAAGATACTCACCATAGGGTATATATAATAGTAAACACACCCTGAAAAGAGGTCGACTCTTAGGCGTTTACAAGATTGAATGTATGTAATTTGAATATAAGCAATAAAATTATGCTTCTATTAACTTCTCGTTCATAGTGTGCAAGTGTTTGTATTAATATTTTTTGCTTCTATTCACCTTATTGAGTTGTATATTGTATCTGTTCTAAACATGGACTTATACATAATATAAATCATATTAATGGAGTTAGAATTCAATACATATGTTTGTTAGATAAATATCTAAATCACATTTTAAGACTATGATTTCTACGTGAAGATATAATAAATTCTTGAAAAAAAAGAGTATATGCATTTATCTTAGTTTTTATTTAATCTATACTGTGAGAAAATCTCTAGCTATGACTAAAATTCTCTCTCTTTCAGTAATTCTCTTTTCCATTTTCTCATAAAAACCATTAAGGAACCAGCCTCCTCTACATATTATACGGAATTTCCCAAGGCTAAGTCCGTCTATTCAATGTTGACAAAGTCGTAGGCACAAATAACAACTATAGGCCGATTTTGTTCCAACAGGTTCCTCAATGAAATCTTTCCTAAAGGCTTCAAATATTTTTTGGGCTGCATATTTAATTAATATTGAATCATTAATTTTGTGTTCTTTATTTATTTTACTATCCCTAGCTAGCCAATCCTATTACATGGTCCTTCCAATTAAAAATTTATTAGAAAATTGGATCATTAGAAAATTTGTAACTCCAATGCTTCTCATGCATATCTTGTTCTTGAGATATTACTAACCCACAATGTATACCTCCAGATGGATCATGTTGTTATTTATTATTCTAGAATGGTTCTGTTGGACTTAACTACATGATTCTATATTGTCAACATCATTATCCCAAGTAGGATTTGAGAAGCAAAAATACTTGGTGGACAAGATGCATGAAATGACACAATAGATGGAGTAAATAGGTTGCATATGGAGGTGAATTATGATGTGGTGGATAACAAATAAGTTATCATTAGTGATTATATTGGTTAATGGTAATATTTGTTGTGATGGTGATGAATTCCTTATGTATAATACTAATGGATGTTTTTGGAGTATATTATATTATTTAGTACCTTGCAAGTATTTTGTAAATACTTTGTAAATAGTTGGAGTCTAGGAGTCTTGTAAATATTTATCTTTTAGTAATCATTAGATGTTTGTAATTAAGGAGTCAATAAATATATTTATCCTATGATAAATATGAAGATTCATATATCTCTAGAGTTTGAGGATTTTGAGGAGATGAATAGATAGTTGAATGTGAAATATCCATAATTATTTTGTAAAGGCTACTTGTAGCACATCACATGAGGTTATTTTGTAACTAGAAATTGTAGTGCATATTCTTGTATTGTAATACTTTGTAACCTTATCATCTTTGTGAATATAGTGTGAGCATTTTACCTTGAGTTATGGGTTGATTATATATGTGAGATTGTGTTCCATTATTTTATGAGTCACTCTTAAAACTGTGTATTCAAATTTGATTAAATATAGAGCATTTTATAACAATGCTATCAAATCCATTGTTGATATAAGCCATGGTTGAGATAATATAAGGTTGAGAGAAACTAGATTGTGAGAAGCTATGATGAGAGAAGCCATGATGAAAAAGCCATGGTGAAAGGGCCACATTGATATATCCACATGAAGGTGTTGTAGGTGAGTTTAATTAAGTCCATAATTTTTTGTGTCACATTTGTGTTTTCTCATACCTATAAGTCCTTTGTGAATAAGAATGATAGTGAAGGTAAAGATATTTACCTACAAGTCCTTTAATAGGGTTGAAAAATATAGATATGTAAGGACAAGTAAGAGTAGGAATATATCATGGGAGGAACATGTTAATTAGTATGTCCAAACCTATATAGGAGAATCAAACTAGCCCATGAAAAATCTATGTTAAGAGCTAAAGCAACTTGTGATAAACCTGTGTTAAGAGCCAAAAGCTTGTATTGCAATTTGTAGAGAAGAATATTAGCATCTTGTCTATTTGCATGAGATAAATTAAAGCACTTTTAAGTGTGAATTATCCATAGGTGAAGGTATTTGTTGCATGAGAAACACTTGTTGGAACAAATTAGGCCATACAATAGTGATTTGCTATAGAAGAATATCCAAACCTAAGGGACATTCAACATCAAGAAAATAGTAGCTAGATGGACTATAGTAGGAATAAGCACTCAAAGGATGCAGTCATAATGCATACAGACATGCCAGTATAGAAAGCACATATTTTTTAGAATATTGGTGTTTCAATTCTGATTTGGAGGGAAAACTAAAAGCTTAAATTCAAGCACATAAAGGTACAATGTTATTCATTACCTAAGGTTTAATTTAAAATGTGCATAGTAATCGGATTTATTAAGAGAGAAATATTTTAAAGCAATACTTTTTAAGGAGAATAATTAAAAAGTGGGAAATAATTCTATTTAAAATAATCAATGAAGATGTTTGAGAAAGGATAAAACAATTGAAAGTGAAATATTTGAGAAAAAATAATTGAAAATAAAATAATTGAGAAGAGATAAATAAAAATTGAAGGAAAAATTATAAGTGAAATATTAGAGACTTAAAAGGAAGAAAATATTAAAAGAGAAAATTTTGATTTATCCAAAGAGAAATAAGATTGAATTAAACAAGAGAATAATGAAGGTTTGAACAAAATACAAGAAAAAAGAAAGAAAAAAACAAATCATTGAAAGAATATTGACTTGAATTTGTGAGAAAGGAAAATTCATTCAAATATTTTTCAAATATTGGCTAACATATTATTTGCAAAGGATATTGTGAAAGGAATATTGGAAAGGTATGTTGTTGAAGAAATATTTTGTCAAGGAAAATACATTAAAGGAAAATACAAGGAAAAATTATTGAGAAAATTCCATAAGGTATAAAATATTTATATGTTAGCTTCCAAATTTCATTGAAATATTGAAAGAAAAATAATTAGGTAGACAAAAGGAATTCATATGGAATATTTTTAATATTTTTTTAAAAAGAAAGCAAGAGTTTTTTTGAAAAATGAAACTCAGGAAATTATTTTATTCAAAGCCATAAAAGTGAGAATAAAAAAGGAAACCTTGAAAAGAAATTTCAAAGAATTGAAAAAAATATTTTTTGACAATTCCTATAAAAGAACTATAGTGAATTAATTAGGGATTCAAAAGGTTTTCTACTTGAAAAAAAAATCAAACTTGTCAATATCCAAGAAAATTATAGAATAATTTTAATTTATTAAGGAATTCTACATTCATTTGAAGGATTGGAAAAATAATTGAAAGATATTATTGTTACAAGGAATTCTAATCTTGTCTTTTTCAAAAAAAAATCTCTTACAAAGTCTCAAAATTTATTAGTCGAGGGACTTAAAAACAAAGAAAATTTTATCATAGAGAGGAGCATGGTCAATTGGGTCAAATTGCCACATTCTTTCAATAGAAAAATGAGAAATTAAATTTAGAACAAAAACTTGAAATGTTACATGGTATATGAAAGTCAAAGGATAATTGTTGGTATATCGATTTAAAGGTAAGTAATCACATGATTGGTAATACACATTGGTTTACATCTCTTGAAGTAAAATAAATCATACCTATCAAATTATAGATGATAGAATCTATCAATTCGTGGAGTAGGCAATGTTTCACTAAACCTATATTTTCATTACTACACGCTAAATAATGTATTGTATGTTCCTTGACTAGATAATAAATTTATATTAGTGTCACAATTGACAAAAAATGGTAGGACAATTGAATTTAGGGTTGTCAATGGAATCAAAAAATGTTTCATTAAAAGACAAAGAGAAATTAAAGCCATTGGTTCTATCAAAAATGGAATATTTGCTCTTAGATATGACACCACTTTCTCATAAAAAATTGAATCATCTACTTCCATGGGATAAATATCATTTACAAATGCAATATCAAAGAAGAAGTATAAATGATCAAAAATACAATATAGTACACATGGATTTAATTATGAAAGAAATAAATCAAGATTGTAAGGTAGAAAAGGATAAGTAGAGATGTTGGAAAAAAATGTTTAGAAAATTGATATGAAAATTCTTTGGATCCTATGAGCATCATATGAGTCATCATGCTCTTCATTTAATACCTATGATTGTAGATATATGAAACATTGTTTAGGAAATAAACATAGCATGCAACACAAGGAATTTGAACATTGTTTGTGAAGATAAATAGTGTGCAACAAATATATGCGTTAATTGTGATTGTGGTAATGTTAATTGTGATGCATGTAGTAATCCTCCATATAAAATAGACAATAATATTTTGAGCAATACTAATATAAAAATGGTTGTGAGCTAAAGATTTTTTATCATGTAGAAAAGGTTTGTGAGATAGTCAATATTTGTGATAATAGAAATAAGGATAGATCTAGATATGCTTCTTTAGAGAATTATGTTTTGAGGTTTTTAAATTTTGAGTTTTAGTTTCATATGTGTTCATAATAGTGCTTGTACAAGAAATACTAGCATTGATTGTGCAAAGTGTGTTGGTCAAGATGTAGGAAAAATTATCATAGTCGATGGATAAAGTGTTGTTAGTGATTTGAAGTCTTCCATTAGCGATAGGGATAGTGATGGTATAAGTCATTCAAAATTTATCAATAATGATCTAATTTGTCATAAATATTCTTGTGATAACTTATTCTATTTAAATCAAGATAATGATGAACTTAAAAGGCACGCAAATTAATTTGGTACTAAATAGGTATACAATGAAATAGGGAAAGTAATAAAAGAACTTCACTCAAGATACAAAAATATTAGATTTACAAGACAAGCTAATGTGATAAGGAAATCTAATATTATTTTTGTAATAAAAAATGTTGGTATAGGTGACATTGAATGTGTAAAATATAATAATAAGATAAAATTTATTAAAATGGAATCAAGAAAATAAATACATACAATAGAAAAACATTATATTCTCCATTTTTGTAAAATTTGTGGTGAACATAATTAGTCTAAAAAATAATCAAGAAAATAAAAACAAAAAAGATGTGCACTATGTTAGCTTTTGATGCTTAATACTTAAAGCAAATAACCACAAGATCTAAAATAAAGTTGTTGTAAGAAATACAAGTCAATGGAAATATTCTAAACATATAAAACTCATATATAACTTCTACAACAGGTTTGAGGTGTAGACCAATTGGTTCATCCAAACCCCATAAGGGGGCGGAGGTCCAAGGTTCAAATCTCGGGCCTCGTCGGACTGAACGCTTGTCCCTTTCCTGGTTCTTTTAGCACCGTAAAAGGTTTAAAATGATTGTGGCATGGTGGTTATAGGTGTGGACTGTACGAAGATCTATGTGGTGGCTTTCAGGGTGGACAACGTAGAATACTATGGCGGCCATAAAAGCTGGACAGCCTTCCCGAATTCGTGGCGGCTACAGATTCCACCATGTAAATACAAGGAAAAAAAAAACTTCTACTACAAATCATAAAATTACCATTAACAAATGCTCATAAAAATATTATATTGATATAATAAATATCTCCAATACACCATACTTCTACACATTCTCACTCTAAATTGTATATCACATATATACACACACACACACATAGACACATATATAAAAGAATGTGACTCTCCATATGGAGTACTCTTGGCCTTCACTCTTCTTGAGACTTCACTTTCCTACTCTAAGGACACATGTGCACTCTATAAAAAAAAAAAAACTTCTACAAAAAATCATAAAATTACCATTAAAAAATGCTCATAAAAATATTATATTGATATAATAAAGATCTCCAATACACCATACTTCTACACACTCTCACTCTAAATTGTATATCACATACATACACACACACACATAGACACATATATGGAGTACTCTTGGCCTTCACTCTTCTTGAGACTCTTCACTTTCCTACTCTAAGGACACATGTGCACTCTTACATAATGGACACTTGTGCACATCTACACTCATTATACTTGCACACTTAAATACAAGACACTTGTGCATTTCCTGCACATTATTACAATAAATAAAGTAAATACTCACACTCTATTCTAAGACACTCTCTTAATCTAAAGATGTGTCCAAGATGGTACATTAGCATGTACCAAATAATGTAATATATTCCAACACCTCCCTGTATCACATTATTTGGTTATTGAAGACTTTAGGTTTCAATATGGTCTTTTTCTTTTATCTTTAGTCTATCTATTTAAGATCAATTTTTGAACTTGCACAAAATAGTTCATGTTTTACCTCTGACGTGACCTATTCTATTCTTCTTTTTCTTTCTTTGCTTTTGTATCTTCTTTGATGATTCACCTTCTAAGCATTGTGTTAACAAATTATCACAATAATACAACTTTTATTTTTATCTTGAATTATTCAAACAAGTATATTCTTTAGGTTCAGTCTCCATCTTGCATTTTGTCTGATTTTTTTTCCTTACTTCACCTTTTCTTTTGTTTCTATATTTTTATTGATGGTATGTATTTGATGCAATGGGTTAGTAAATCATCATAATAATATGAAATTTTTCCAAATGACTCTTCTTTGAGATCATTTCTTTCAACTTGTATATTTTCTTGACAAAGTTCAAAGATAATTAATGAAAAATACATCATTAGACATTATTTTGAAGTGAGTACTATGACATTTTAAAAATAGTAAATTTTCCTTCTTTAGATTCTTTAAAAAACAAAATCAATTTATCTTTTAGAACATCAAATATTCAATCTCCATCAATGTTGGATATTAAGCCATGTGAATAAAACCTGAGTGCATGTAACATTTCTTCACTATCTTCATTAAATACTTTCTTCACTATTTCATCCATAGTCCTATAGCTTTGTATATTTTAAACCTTTGAAGTAGAATTCCTTATAGCTCCCTAGGATTTGTATGAAAAACTTAAAGATATTTTTTCAAATATCTAAACCTTTGAGGTTGACTACCTTATGTCTCCCTAGTTTTGAATGTATTATCCTACCTTGATAAAACATTTTCAACTTCTAAATTTAAGTTAAATTTGATTATATGATCAATACTAAATTTAAATTCTTCAAATCATGTAGTATACCTTATATTTTCTAATGTTTGGATAATAATCAGACAATATTTTTGACAAAGGTTTCAATTCTTCAAATCTCTAGGTTGAATTCCTTTTATCTCCCAAATTTCAAAAATATAATTTCTCAATTCTAAATTTCACAAACCTATGTTGGTGTTGAATTCCTTATACCTCCCCAATTAGAAATTTAGAAATTCTATAAAATATATTTGCAAGTTTTGTATTCCTAATTTGATGTAGGAAACCTTATTTCTCCAAAATTATCAATTTACAAATATTTCTATGCAACTTGAATTTCAAAATAGAGTAATTTCAAAAACTTTCAAATTAAATAATTCTCACTTCAAGAATCTTCTAAAGCATTCAATAAATTTTCTAAGGTTATAATTCATCAATTCATTACCTTAATTCTTCATTCATTCAATTAATCTCAAGTATAATAGATTAAATAACCTTAACCTTAATAATATTATTATTATCCCTCCTTAATATTTCCAAGGGGTTAAATCAATTCAACTATTCTATACCTCCTTGTTTATGGTGCACTAAATTTGAGTATTCAAATATTTGAACTCCTTTTGTATATTCACTGATCTCTTTGTCCTACAATATTGGGTCTTCAAGTCTTTGACCTCCTTCTGCATATTCACTGGCCTCTCTATACTCCAATATTCTCTCCTTTATGATGCACTCCATGTTCTTCAAGAAATTTGAAATCTATCTCACACTAAACTTGGCTCTCATGCATTAATGATGTGTAAGAAACATTTACTTCTCCCATGAATGTGGTTGGTATTCCTTCTATTATGAGCATGTGATAAACAATCTCTTCACTTCCTTATAATTTTGTTACCAAGTGACACTCAACATTTAAATGTTACAATTTTGATTTTGCTTCAACCTAATGGCTCTTCAACTCCTTCCTTAATGGTTGTTCAACTGGTGCTCTTCTTTGGAACTCTCTTCAACACAAGTTTTTTCTCTCCCTTATGATGGTTACAAACATAAAATCTTTTGTCTTCCTTATAGTATTTATGTGCTCAAGTGATTTGACCTCCTTTCAACGTATCTTTTGACTCTCCATGATGTCTCCTCATTTTTTTATGCTTCTACTCCTTCTAGAAACACTTATGCTTCCTCATCCTTACTTGGTGGCTCTATCATTCAAGCTCAATGGCTCTTCTACATTGCATGGTGGCTCATCTCCTTTGCACTATGTCTCTTTTTCTTTGCATGATGGCTCTTCTCATTTGCATAGTGGCTCTTCCTAGGAAACTCTTGAATGCTTGCCCCCCTATACTATGACTATTCATATTCATTATAATAGCACCTTGGCTTCTCTCCTATGGTACTCAAACTTCATTTTTTGGTGGTCCTTCCTTCAATACGATGGTGCCTCCACTTGTTCTTGGTGGTTATACCACTTATTTGGTGACTTTTATTCACCAATATTTTCTACAACTTTTACCTGTACTTTATGGTATATTTGGAAAATCTAACTCTACGTTGTTCTTATGCACTATTCTATCTCTTTCCTTTATCCAATAAGACATACAAATTCTGCACTTTCTTAAATTATAAAAATAGCATATATATTAATTTTTATATATATTAATTTTTACTTCTCCTTATTACTCCCTTTCAAGCAATCTTTAACTTCACTTTTTGTTGTTGTGTTTTGCAGATTCTAGGATGATAATGATGCCTCCTTCCTTGGCTTGGAGACACTTAGCTTAGACTATATTTTTATGCCTATAATAATTCTAATATGGTTGTTTAAAAAAACTTTATAATAAACTAATTTGAATGCTTGAATAATGAAATTTTATAACACCAATGTTACAAACCTATTTTACCTACTTTTGTAGGTAATCTCATTAATGATTTGATTCACCTTTTTTCTATCTTGAATTTAAAAAAAATGTAGCTCCACTTCATTTTACTTTGCTGCTCCAAAAATAACTTCTACCTTCTTCGAAGCATGTTGTTTGAAATCATCCTTCTTGCTATCTAAATTATCTACAATATTTAGCTTCAATAGCTGCCAAATATTCCTTCGCTTTGCTGTCCAAATCTCTCTCAAATCTGATCTCAAAATATTCAAAACACAGCTCTACTATCTCCTTCTAATGCTACCCTATTTTGCAGTCTTGGAAGTCTTCAATCATAGCTCACAAAATCAAATTTCTCCTCCTGTATCTTGATGTCCAAAAATAGTCTCTACTACCTTAGTTTGATGTCAAATTCTCCTTCATTTTTTCTCAAGGGAACTACAAAATCTTCCCAAATTTTATCCAATTTGTATGTCTATGTCACCTTCAATTTGTTATTCTGTGACCCTTCAACTTTTGCCTCGAAAAACATCAATCTTCTTTACAAATAAGCCTTCAAAATCTTAGTGGTTATCTTCAAACTTCTCAATATGGTGGCCTCTTCTATCCTATTTCTCATCCTTAGATCTTGCTGAATTCTATCTTTAAATTTGGCCTCTTTTCTGGCCTCTTATTCAAGAATCTGAATGTCTTGAAGTCTTACAAAATATTTTCTCAAATTTGGAAAACTTCTTGCCAAAACTCTTCTCCTTGAATCGGTTTCACAATTTTTTTTGGGTTTGTTGTTGAATGACAACAATTTTTTTAAAAATTTTATGTGATTAACTATTTTCAATAGTTTCTTCTTCTTGAAATCTTCTACCTCAAACTTTCTTCAAATCTTCTCCAATGTCCGCTTCTTCAAAATTTTCAATAGGGCCTCTCTAGTCTTCTTCTTGCTCCTTCTAGATTTTCTTGAAACCTCTTCTATTGGGTTTCCAAATTATTAAATCTTCTATATACTTTATCAAATATACAATAGGGACTTCTTCTCTCGAGTCTCATCTTTCTTCAATATCTAATTGAGCTTCTCTGACCTCTTTATCTCTTCTTCTTTCAATCTGCTATGGGGGCCTCTTTCTTGTGTCTCCTTAATATTCAATATGTAGTCTTCAATATTAATTTGGGATCCCTTTCTTGGGTCTCCTCAAACTTCAATATTCAATATTCAATAGGACCTCTTTCTTGGAATTCATTAATCTTCAATATCTACTCTTTTGTTGCAACTCAAAATTATTCCCTACACAAGGAAAATACATAGACTTTTAGGTAACCGAAGGTGAAATTCTTCTATATATGTTGTAGGAAGCTTATCAACTTCTAAGAACTAATTTTTTGCAACAAAAACTTAGTAGCAACCAAATACATCCAAAAATCCATAATTCTGAAACCAATAAACTTAATTAGTCATCCTTCAATCTAGTGGAAAGAAATATATGCTAAGTCCTAGTCTTCATGATTTTTTTTGCAACCCTATGGAAATACTCTAGCCAAATACAACTTTTAAATTATTTAAATGGAATCTCGCTATCTCCTCTCAATATCTCTTTTGGCTCTCCCTATCTCCTATCAATCTCCCTTATGGCTTTGATACCACTATTAGCTTTTGATTCTTAATACTTAAAGCAAAATAACCAAAAGATCTAAAATAAAGTTTTTTTAAGAATTATAATTCAATAGAAATATTCTAAACATATAAAACTCATAAATAATTTTTTCAACAACTCATAAAAATTCCATTAGCAAATGCTCACAAAAATAGTATCTTTATAGAATAAAGATATCCAATGCACCATGCTTCCATACACTCTCACTCTACATTGTATATCTCTCTCACACACATAGATACATATATAATAGAATGTGACTCTTCATAAGGAGTAATATTATACTTCAATCTTATTTAGACTCTTCACTTTCCCACTCTAAGGACACATATACACTCTTACATAATGGACACTTGTGCACATCTACACTCATCATACTTGCACACTTTAACTACAAGACACTTGTGCATTTCCTGCATATTATTACATTACATAAAGTAAAATACTCAAAATCTATTCTAAGACACTCTCTTAATCTAAATATGTACTCAAATAATTTAATATATTCCAACACACTATGGATGGATATACATGATATAATGTAATAGAATTGTAGAAATATTGAAATATCTCTATAAAAATGAAAAAACTTGATAAGCATAGGTTCATCCATAAATAATTATTTGTTTCAAAAATGCCTACAATTATTATGCTCATTGAACATGTAGGAAATAAATAATATTATAGTTTAGAAATTTATCTAGGAATAATGTTCAAACCAAAAATAGAAAGAATAAAAAAGACAAGATCTAGAGTCAATACTAGAATCAATGCTAGAACCAAAGATGCAAAGAAAGCAAGAGCCAAAGTCTATACTAAAGTGAAAGCTGGAAATTCAAAACCTAAATCAAAGATTAACAATATAACAAATAATATAATATGGGGGGATGTTGGAGTATATTACATTATTTGGTACCTTGCAAGTATTTTATAAAAACTTTGTAAATATTTGGAGTCTAGGAGTTTTGTAAATATTTGTCTTTTAGTAATAATTAGATGTTTGTAATTAAGGAGTCAATAAATATATTTATCCTATGATAAATATGAAGAGTCATATCTCAATATTTTGATGATTTTGAAGAGATGAATAGATAGTTGAATGTGAAATATCAAGAGCCTCTTTGTAAAAGCTATTTTTAGAACATATATGAGGTTGTTTTGTAACTGGAAATTGTAATGTATATTCTTGTACTATAATACTTTGTAACTTGGTCATCTTTGTGAATGTAGTATGAATATTTTACCTTGATTTATGGGTTAATTATATATGTGATATTGTGTTCCATTATTCTATGAGTAATTTTTAAACCTCTGTATTCAAAATTGATTAAATATAGAAATCATTTGATAACATGTGTATGGTGATGACCTTGATGGTATAATATACAAAAGAGGTGATGGGTGTTATGCCAAGAGTTTGGTTAACTATGGTAGGTGGTGTGCCTCCTAGAGTACTAGAAAATAGACTTATTATAGGATAATTAAGTGTAGAAAAATAAGTGGGTTAGATGAAAGAAGTAGAGATGGAAGAAACAATAGGAAGAGAAGTAGAAAATAGAAGAAGTGTAAGGCAGTAGAGGAGGAATAATAGAGGTTCCAAAAGTGTCAGCTTCTAAGATGGTTCTTGTGATATTTTATTTTCCTTTTTGGGTCTATGGAGACTTTGATGGTTGTTATATCCTAGCTCTTTTTCTACCTTCAAGTGTCATCAAGTGCTTTGAGTTTATCATAACTCACACTTTTTACAATGAGTGATAACACCATCTACTATATTTGGTGGTTGTTAACTTGGGAGAAGGACCTTCATAAGGGATCTCCTCCTATTTAAGTGGGGTGGCTATTGATTAGTCTCTTATCCTATTGTTGATTTAATTTCTTGTGGATCTACCATTTTCTCCTAAGCTAGCCCAACATATAGTGCTTCTTTGAACTGAATGCCTTTTTTTTTTAAATTATCCATGAGGGTCTCCTCGCTACTTATTTAGTCACTTTATATTTGTTTCTCAAATTGCACTATTGATCATAATCAGGGTTGATGGAACTATGGATATTATGATTCTAAAGGTAGTAATAGGGTCTATTCCAACCTTGGGGATAATAACAAGGGATTCTTATATGATTCTTGGCCTCTTTGCTATCTTCTTATATTTTCTATCATAGATGCTTGAGAACTACTTATCAAATGGACCCTAATGCAATAGTTTTTTTATGGTAAATATTTCATATTGCATCATCTATAAAATAAGGATCATCATTCTTGATAACATAATTTTTCTAAGACCTTTCTTACCTAATGGTTAATTTTTCAAACTTGGTCAAATTTGTGCTCGACCTTGACCTTTGCATAGAAGGAAAATCACTCTAGGGGGTGTATGACACTACTAAACTTTATATTTATTTCCAAATGCTTTCCCTATTTTTTCTATGGCTACTTCCTTTTATCTTAATTCTTAATTGTGTACCTTCTCTCACAAGGATATAATGTGTGTAACCCTTTGGCTTCTAGTTCTAGTCAAAAACAACCCTCAAGATCATATGACTAGAAATTCCTCAATTTTTTAAACCCCATAGTTATTTTTCCCCTATAATGTGGTAAAAATCTCATAACTTTTGTGTGATGCTCATGATTTGCTACTTGAGAGGGTAAAATACTGCCTTATTTTACCCCTTAAAATATTTCAAATTAACATAACCTAATTTTTACACATATTTAAAATTTAGTATCTTGAAGGGAACAATAGAAGAAAACAAAGATATGGATGAAGAATTTACATTCACTAGGTATAAGTCACTACTAGACCACTCTATATTTAGCAAGTTTTGGGCCTCCTTTTATAGTCTTGGTATCCTCTCCCTTAGTTTCAACATGGTTGAGCGATACACTACATAATAGAAGTGGTATAAAGTTCTCTCATTTTCTTCGTAGGGAACATTTGCATACTCCATAATGGGGAGAGATTTTCCTTGAGTCCCTACTTAGTTTAGTTGTAGTGAGAAAAATCACACTTTATTTTGGTATAAGAAGAACCACACCATAAAATATGTATAAGATAAATTCTTCATTTATTTGAAGTTCCTCCAATATATTTTTATATGGTTAATATTTGTTTATGATCTATCTAGTTTGTGTTTTGCACCCTATACAACGATCAAGATTGGCTGGATTAGAATTGCTTATGAGTCAACCTTTGAAGAAGGTTGGTTTCTTGCTTGTGCTAAATAGCAATAAATTTACAAGACTAAAGATAGATATAAGAAGGTTAGAGAGAGAGAAAAGGGATAGAAATTGATCAAATAGTGGTTGGATTTCAGGTGACAACAATGTAGCTCACTATGCAAATATCCCATAAACTAATACAAATAGAGCCTAATAGACCAACTATGAAATAAAGCATTATAAAATTTATATTCAACTTGTGTTATGCATCCTCTAACACTCCAATAGCTTTACCTAAAATAATTCAAATAGTAATCTAAAGTTAATAGTATCTCCTAATAGAATTCACCACCCACAAAGATTTTACAAAAATTTCTAGAAGTACATAACTCACATACACATTATCATTTAAAACACATATACTGGTAGAAGCCAAACATCTCTTTTCATTAATTACGAAGAAAAATACATAGCTTACAATAGAAAAACCCTAAAATTATTGACCCTCATATTGAGGAAACTTTAGTTGTTTATATTTTTGTACAATCAATTCAATCTAACTAAATAATTACATGGATGGTCTATCATAGGCTTGACATGAGTAGGCATAGTCTAGCCCTATACAAGGCTCATGTGCAATCAGGATGCTTGAGGGGAGCATGTTTTGTTTTCTTTCCTAGCATTAGATAGTTGTAAATATCTAATACTAATTATCTTGATCTAAGTAATCAATGCAATTACTCATAATACAGGTAGCCTCCTTTAATAGTCTTTGGCATCCTTAGCTGCTTAGCTCTTCACCACTATGTTTTATTGTTCTACTAACTATCATAATTATGGGTACTTATATTTATGATTAGCAAGGGAAATTGTTAGCCTTTGTATATTTTGGAAGATTGACTATCATTTTCTAGTGTCGATGGTTATAGAATCAAATTAATTGCTTTGATCTAGATGGTTGAGGAGTGATTGTGTGGTCTAGGTATTTTATATGCATGTTCTCTATTGCAAGTGACATACATGAGACCCTTTCCATGTTTATATTCATCTACTAATGGTTTTTGGATAGCTATAAAGGCCTTGTAGATCTAGTTAGAAATTTTTAAAGGCTCTACTAACATCATCATGCAAAACTTCTAAAATTTTTAGCATTCATGCTAATGTAACCTTTGAGAAATCCCAACTAGTATTGCTTTTTGGACACTAGATTGGTTAGAATGTTTGAAGACTTATGCTTACATCATCATGAAAAATCCTTGGTCACTCGTGTTCAACATTTTGGACTGACCAAAATGTTTGGGGTCATTTTCTTACATAATCTCTAAAAAATTCTACCCACTTCCATCCAAGATTATTACTTGCACCAAACCTGGCTAGGATTGTTTTGCACCAATGTTGATGTCACCTTGGAAGAAACCTTGGCCAATCTCACTTTTGAATTCTTAACCATCCAAAAATTTAGAGGAATTTGGCTAATGTAATCATTTAAATTCCTAGCCACTTTTGTTTTATACTCTAGACTGACTAGAACTTTCTAGGAGTTCTATTGACATCATCTTAAAAAACCCCTAGCCACTCTTTGCTTAGAAATTTGATTGGTTGGGACCTTTAGGAATTTTTTCTTATATCATTACTCAAAATTCCTAGCCACGCTTTGCTTAGACATTTTATTGGTTGGTACCTTTAGGACTTTTTGCTTATATCATTACTCAAAAATCCTAGCCCCTTTTAGCCTTGTTGATAGAGAGACCTGTGAAGTGGTTAGATGTTCTAAAATTTTGGGTCTGATAAGATACAGTATTTCAACCAATTACATGCAAGGGATATTAAAGTCCAATAAATTTTCCTTGTATTTTAGTAATTTTTTTACAAAGTTGATAGTCTTGCATTATTTGCTAGGATTTATCTATATGGGCAGTTTGCATTGGCCTACATTATTGATGCCTCTAGGGGATTTTTCTTGTAAAATTTAAAACCTAAAGAGATTTATTCATTGGGAAATGAAATTAATAAAATCCGTAGAAAACATTAATATGAGTAAGAGGCAAGCACTTGGGGATTAGATAAAATATAGAATTTTGTAATAAAATAGGAGCATAATAATAATAAAACTAGATGGCAACCAAAAATAGAAATATTAGCATTTTTGAGTTATAAAGGTTTCACCTTGTACTTCATACATTTGCTCTTCTACATCTAGGTACTTTCCCTAGCCATTACTTATCCCTTGGTTAGTTGAAGTTGCTTTCCTGATTAGCAATATTTGGTGAATATATTTCAAAGCCTTCATTGATAGGATCTTGAATATTTTAGATTTAGCATGGACAACTATTAGTTGATGAACCTTCTTGTATAAGAGGTTTATATATCTCCTTGAAAGTGCTTGTACCTTAGCATTAATGGTAGCCAATATACAAAAAATGCAAAAATTGCATCTTCACTAAGAGATTTTTATTGGAAATTTGAGCAAGTTTTGTTATCATTGGTGTCAAGAGGTTTGATTACTAGTTTTGCTATAATTGATGTCAAAATGTTGATTCTCCAAAATGCAAGGAAGTTGTTAAAAGGAAAAGGGTATAATATTTATTTTAGATATTATATGCCTAAAGAAAATAAAAATTTTGAAGACCCAAGAAAAGAGAAGCAAGCTTAAAAATAATTAATAATATTATAATATTTGGGCAATAGGAAGAGGTTACAATATCAAGGTCCAAGAAATCATCAAAAAAATATATCCATGACAAGGCCCATTGAGCAAGTTATAAAGGTTGGCAAATAGTTTAATTTTTTAAATTAAATTATTTTAACCTAAGGTTAAAACTATAATTTAAATAATTAATGGTGCCAAAGGTTCAAAGTTCCAATTCAAATTTGAATAAGGGCCGACGTGTTTCCATCCAAAGGCAAAGGTATTTAAAGGAAATGGTTTTCATTTCCAAAAGACTAAGCAATTTGAATGCCCATGTGATAATAAAATTTGTGTGCTCCAATTCGAAAGGAAGAAGACAAAAGGTTTACGCTGAGTTTGAGGCAAAAGATGTGGTATAAAAGGAGATGACGGAATACTAAGTTTCATTCATGTTGGCTAGCATAGATGGTAGTTGGAAAGTGGCTAAGGTGCTCATGAAGGGAAGGTCATGGTTTCAAATCCCATGTAGTTCATTTTGGTGAAGGAAGAAGGAGTTTTTATTTTCGATGAAATTCGTGAGAGGCAGACTTTAATACGAAAAATATGGACCTTTGGTTCACATGCAGGCATGTAGCCCAAGTGAAAGCCTAGCCTTGGGCTAGGGCATTGTGGTGGCATAGGTCACGGGTTCGAGTTTGGATGCTGGTCATTAAATATGTGCGCAATATTTTTTGTGGGCTATTTATTAAGGTATGCATTTTGAATTAAATTTTGCCAAAGGTTTTTTGAAAGCGCAAGTTGTTTTAAAGCCACATGATAGTAAGTATTGTTGATTAGATATTTTATTTTCAGTGCTTATAAAATAAATAAAGTATTGGAGATTATAAGGTGTAAGCAAGGAACTTTATTTTGATGTGTATTGAATATTGTTTTGAGAGTATTGGAGATTATAAGGTGTAAACAAGGAACTTTATTTTGATGTGTGTTGAATATTATTTTGAGAGTATTGGAGATTATAAGGTGTAAACAAGGAACTTTATTTTTGATATATGTTAAATATTATTTTGAAAGTGAAGGAGTGATAAGGTGTATTTGTGACTTGACATTTTATTGTATTTCTTGTATGGTGAAATTATTTTTGAGATAAATATTCTTGTGGATATTTTGAGATATATTGTTGCTATCTAACCTAGAATTGGCAAAAGGATTTGGTTGTGAGTAAAACAGGTTTTGAAGACATGTCTTCATAAAATTAAAGAGGTATGGGCACATCATATTTTGTTTGAAATATTGGAATGAATGTTGTGAAATATAAGGTGGAGTGAAAAGGATTGATAGATATTGTTGGAAATGAATGAGCAAGTTTAAGTGCATCTTGTTGATGGATGATTTGATTTGAGATAGATTGAGAAATATTTGAGTTAGGGTTTGAGACCCACATTGTGCTCTTTGTTTGAAGAAGTTTGAAAACACTTGTTTACGGGTAGTGAGTAATTTGTGTTTCATTAATTAAATGATTGAGTGAAATTCTTGAGCATTGGATTTGAGTGATATTGAAAGTGAATGTCCAAACACTAGAAACTAGAATTGTGAAAGCAAAAGACTTAATGATTGAGTAGAACATATTGAGTTTTTTATAGAGTACATAATTATCTATATGTTCGAGATGTTAAAAAAACTAAATAGAATATTTCTAAACTACTTCAAGTTAAATAAATTATCTTGAAGACTAGATAAAGTATTTGATAACATAATGTGCAAGATTTGATATTGATTGAGCAGATTTTGTAAGTTGTTTTGAACATGTATTGAGAGCAGATTTGAGGTAAGTCTTGGTGAAGACTTGAGAGTAGATTGAGAAAGTTCTTGAGAGGACTTGAAGGCAGATTTGAGGTAAGTCTTGGTGAAGACTTGAGAGTAGATTGAGCAAGTTCTTGAGAGGACTTGAAGGTAGATTTGAGGTAAGTCTTGGTGAAGACTTGAGAGTAGATTGAACAAGTTCTTAAGAGGGCTTAAAGAGCAGATTTGAGGTAAGTCTTGGTGAATACTTGTAGGTAGATTTGAGGTACGTCTTGGTGAAGAATTGAGATCATATTGAGCAAGTTCTTGGTAGGACTTAAAGGTAGATTTGAGGTAAGTCTTAGTGAAGACTTTATAGCATATTTGAGGTAAGTCTTAGTGAAGACTTGAGGATATATTTGTCGAAAGTATTGGTGAAGACTTGAGAGAAAATTTGAGGTAAGTCTTGGTAAAGAATTGAGATTAGATTAAGCAAGTTCTTGAGAGAACTTGAAGGAATATTTGATGCAAGTCTTGGTGAAGACTTGTAGGTATATTTGAGGTAAGTACTGGGGAAGACTTATAGGCATATTTGAGGTAAGTATTGGTGAATACTTGTATGTAGAGTTGAGGTAGTATAGGTATAGGCATACCTCTATAGATATTTTGCTAATCATTATTATTCAAAATGTTTCAACCATATTACAACAATATTCTTAGCACTCTCATGCCTTTACTACTAGTATTGCTCTTGGTTGTCCTGGACCTTGGTAGTGTCTTTTGCTTTTTCTTCATCTGATATTTCTATCGCATCATACTCTTTCTGATGTGTCTCTTCTTTGGCTTCCTCTTGGTCTTCAACCTCTTCCTCTTGTTCTTAATATTCAACCTCTTCATGTGCATCATATTTTTCTTCCTCTTGCTCCTCATATTTGTTTTCTTCTCCTTCTTGGTCCTCCTATTCTTCGTCATCCTCATCTTTCTCCTCTTGCATTTTTTCCTCTTGGTCTCCCTTTGCATTCTCCTGCTCTTCCTCATCTTTGGATTTATTTTGATTTATATCTACTTTAAAAATATGAGTGGCTTGGTTCAAGGTATTCATGGCCTTATTCTAGGATTCTTGAGAAGGATTTTGTATCTCCAAAAGTTCTTGATGGATGTAATGCAATTCAATAGTCTTATCATAGGAGAATGAAGTTTCACATTCTACTAAATTTACCATCAAGTCTTTCAATCTGGTTAATATTTTAGTCAATTGGGTTACTTTATCCTAGTCAATTGGATCTTGCCATATATCTACCTATAATTCTTCTTCAATCATTGCTTGTATGATTCTCTAAAGATCCTCCTCCAATACCATCAAATTATTCTCATCCTAAAATTTGCTAAATTTGTATTGCACCATCTCTTCATTAGTATCCATGATCCTCTGAAGCTCATTGTCCAATTTGTCAATCAATGGATACCCCTTATGAAATAAACTATTCTTCTTGAGGATAATTTTGGCTATGATCCTTGAAGTGTTCCAGTCCTTATTGGGGATGGGCCTACCCAGCTAATTACACATAGCTTCAGACCAATTGAGGATTTCACTGGCCTAAGGAGCTATTGGTTGTATTTTTTTATTATGGTATCTATATATTCTTTGGTATTCTACAACACATGGTTGGCTTCATCCATGATGTCAAATATGTGTTGGATTCTAGAGCACTTCTCCAATATTTTAGACAAAATTTTCTTTTTGACTTCTTTCATCTTAGTCTTGAAGAATCCTATAGCCTTAGTTATCTCAACCTAGAACTACTATTGTAAAGCATGTATCTACTTCACATATTATATATTTTGATCCTGTAGTTGTTGAACCTGCTCTTTGAAGTTGATCATCTGCTCAAAATTATTATATCATTTCTTACCATCATTCTACAAGGATTTCATTTAGTTATTTTTGTCCTTGATGGTGGCCTCAAGTCTGGTGATATTTTCTTCCATTTTGGTAGACTGCTCCATGTAGATATCGATAAACATAGTTTCTAATATGGATTTATATGTGAAAAAATCATCCTCCATGACCATTTGTGTGATATCTTCAGTATTTTCCTCTATCCAATAGTATTACATTATCATATCTTTCTTTGGTTTATCAACCAAGGGAATCATCTTGTAATTTATCCTCTATCGGGATACAGGGTTGACCATCACTTTTTTTCTCACCTTAGTAGCTCCCTTAGAAGACTGAGCCAATTTCATGCTCCAGTAGCTTTGTGATATTAGCAAAGTAATTTTGACCTTCTGCAAAGATGCTACTATGGGATGATCCATGGGATTAGATGGGGTGATATTTGAGGATAAAAAAGGTATCACCATGACTAGGAGGGGAGTAGTGGTGATAATAGTGGAGTCTATATCCACAACAAAATTAGCATCTGGAATGGAATTGGTGGTTGCATTTGATGGTGGGGCTAGTGGTAGTGATATTGCTATCATTGATGGGGGTAGTGATTATAGTAGAATTGGATTTATGGAAGTTAGAGGTGGAGATAACACTGGAACCTATGGTGAAGGAAGGGGAGATAATGGTTTAGGAATCTTTAATGTATGAAGTGGAGAGAATTTTTGGTGAGGAGATGAATGTGGATGAGGTGAAGATGGTTATGGAGAATTAGGTTTTGATGATAATATTTCCATTACCTTTTGAAATTGAGAAGTGGAGGGGTATTTCTTTGGGGAATAAGTAGGATAAGAAGGATAATAGGGACTAGAAGTCATACCTAATCCTACCATAGTAGAATGTCTAAAAAATTTCTTAGCACTCTTCCACTGCTTTTGCTGCACTTTTTGCCTACCGAATGTATGAGGAGATTGTGTCACTTCCTTCGCTTCACTCAAATTTTGTTTCTTAGGAACTAAGGTGTCAATTTCCCATATTACACCTTCTACCTTCCTCTTGAATATTATCTTATGATCTTGTTATTGTTGAGAAAGTAATCCTATAGATCCCATAACCAGGGTTGATTTATCTTTCTTTTTGGAGGAGGTTGTAGAAGTGAGGTCTATCACTTTCACATTTTTCTTCTTTTCCTCTTTTGTAGAATTATTTTCCTTGGTGGTTCTATGCTCGAACCTTCTCCTCCTTAGGGTATCTTTAGCCACACCTATTTATTTTATGGTATCTTCCTTTTGCTATAAAGGAGTAGCAGATGGTGGAGTGGAATCTTGTTGCTTTTTAGTTGCTTTAGCCTTCTTACTTTTTGCTTTACCTTTTTTGGCCTCACTCATTTCCACTTTTACAATAACTAATGCTAGGATATTATTTTCCTAAGCCTTCAAAGTTGCAACATGTTCGTCGTGCCTATTTTCAAAATTAGCATCAATTTTCTTGGGGTAATTAATTTTCATTGTGTTTCTTTTGACCCTCATCTTCCACCATTCCAAAAATTTAGCTTGAGATCATTTATAAGTTTCTTCCATTTATTTCATTCTTGTAGCACCAATATGAAGACAACTCTTGGTTGGATCATAGTCATTTGCATGCTCATAGAAATATCTCCAGGGTGGAAGTGGTTCCATGGTGTTTACATTCCATTAGAGGGGGGATTGCTCTCTATTATTTATGTGTTTCTCTATATGTGTGCGCTTGGATTTTACCAATTTAGCTACTTTCTCTCCATGCAACTCCTTAATTATTTCCATGAACAAATCATCTAGGTTATATCCCCACTGATGAGGGAGCTAACAAAGATCTAATTTTTCCACGGTTGTCATGATTTGCTCTCATTGTTATTTTCTCCATACGGTGATATCACCCTCCTTGAAAACATAATCAATAATTGCCTTCCTCTTATTCCTAGAACAAAATTTATAGTTTATGTAGTCTACCTACCTACAATATTCTAGTGTGAATATGAATTGGGTGATGTAATGTGGTAATAGGAATGGCTTCTTCGTGAAACCATACAATCTGATGACTATGCCATCTGTTAAGAGGTACCAATCTCCTTCTTTTGCCCATTTGAATCTTTTTTTTTTTAATTTTTAGGGCTAGCATAGGGTAGATGTTGTACATAACTCATAAAGTTGGTCTAAGATATTCATAATTAAAATTATAATAGAACTTTGTTCTGCTTAGAACCCTAGTCCAATAATATACTAGAAATTGATGCCCATATGCATCTTTTTCAACTACTGATATCCATGGATAATTTTCCTTAGTGGTGCTAAAGAGAATCCAAACTAAATTGGAGTAATATTTGAATGATGGATTCTCCTCATTATTCTTCATGGCCACCAACTGCTCATGAATTCTCTTGGCAAGGAATGCACGCGAGTTGAAGTAAATTGGGGTGTTGTTGTTATCCCTTGGCTATGTCATATTCATCTTAGTGTTGGAGATGCAGTATGTAGTGGTTAATTTCTAGTCTCTTACATCCAGGTCAAACTCTAGGCCAACTATCACAACCAACATGGAGTACAACTTTAGGTATGCAAATTCACTAGTGGGAATGGGAGTTGTGGGTAAGGCTTGTTTTGACTTAATGGTCTTAAACTAGCCATACACCCAAGCTATAAAATGGATTATATTTTGCACACACTTCTTTACGGTGTAATACTTAGCCTACTGCTCTAAGTTAAACTCTCTTGGTGAAGACTTGTAGGTATATGTGAGGCAAGTACTGGTGAAGACTTATAGGTAGATTTAAGGTAAGTATTGGTGAAGACTTGTAGGTAGAGTTGAGCAAGTCTTTGTGAAGTCTTGAGAGCAGATTTAATTGATTTATTTGTTCAAGATTTGTGTTAAGGGTTGGGGTAAATCTAAGTAGATTTGATTTATGATTGGATCAAGCTTTGTTTTAAGGCTTGAGGACATATTTGAGGATAAAGTTTGGTAGATATTTGTCAGCAGATTTGTGCTAGACCTGAGACAAAATTAGAGCATATTTGTACTACAATTGGGATAGATTTTGGTGCAAATCTAAGACAAAGTTGAGAGTAAGCTTTGGAGGTGATAGAGTAGAGGACATGAGTCTCCAGTGGATAGAGATCCATTAGCCAGGGTAGTGAGGATAGATGTCTTCTATGGAGAGAGATCCATAAGCTAGAGCAGTGGGGATAAAAGTCTTCTAGAAGATCATAAGCCAAAGTAGAGGGGAAAGAGTTCTCCTATGAATAGAGATCCATGAACCAGAGCAAGGGAAAATAGTTTTCTTGTATAGTATGATCCATGAACCAGCTGGGAAGATAGATTTATTCTACGGAGAGAGATCCATGAACCAGTTGAGGAGATAGAGGTCCACTAGATCAAGTTCCACAAACTATAGAAGAGGGGAAAGAGTTATTTTATGGAGAGAGATACAAAAATTAGAGCATAGGGGATTAGTGTCTCCTTTGGACAGAGGTCCATAAACATTATAATAGGAAATTGATTCCAAAGAATATTTTTTGAGAAAATTTAGTAGAAATATTTTCTCCATGGACTAGCCCACATTGAGTAAGCCACGTTAAATTGGTGTCTCTATTGTGTGTGATGATTTTTGCATTACTTTGATTATTGCTATTGATATTGCCATTGATAATATTGGATAATATTATTTAGGAAAGAAAAGTAAAAGTTGATATTATACTTTTCACCCCCCCTCTTAGTATAATCTTGTGTTCTTCAGTTTTGGACACTTATTAAATTCTTCTTCATTGATGCCCATGAGTTCAAATTGGGTCTTGAGCCACTCCCTGGCATTAAAAAATTATTATTTATCCTAGATAGTAGCGAAACTAAGTTTAATGATGTAGCTCAACTAAGCCATTATTATATCCCATTTTGCACATAATGATACAAAGAGCTTCCATCCCTATTGCACTACTTGATAACACTCCATGATATGAGTAGCTAGATTCATTACTTCCTCCCATTATCAACTTATGAATGCTATGAACTATGGGTCAGATATTTTCTTGAAAATAGCTACCTATTAGGGTCTGAATTGACATCAAGGAAAACTTTAACTGTGACTATGAATCTATGAATTTCTTGGAGTTGCACACCCGCTAATCATAGCTCAAACCCTAACATTGGATGGATCAAATATTTCTTCAATCCAACCTCCAGAGTAGGTTGGTATACCTTGTCAACTAATTGGTGTTGACTCAATTTAGCTCAATTAAAAGTGTAAGTTTAGGGATAGAAATGAGATAAGGGTTAGAAACAAGTTGAGTTAATAATGGTCGGATAAAGCTAACAATATTGAAAAATATCAAGAATCCTTTGATCAATCATATTTCTAGTATGCCACACTTAAGACTAACAACATTTAAAACTCATCATCTTCATAATTAAATAATAATATAACACTTAGAAAGCTATTTCAAACATCTAAAATGTTAATAATCCAAATAGCATAATTATATCAACCTTCAAATTAACATAAAAAGAAGCTCTCTAAAAAAAAATTTAGGCATGAACCATTCCAATTTGCTCCAAATTAGTAATCCAATATCAGAAGAATTGACTAATCATAACATTAGTAGTAGAAATGAATTCACAGGATAAACTCACAAAGATGAAGATACAAGTTTGAGGCAAACATCCAAGTAATGCACATTCTATTGATTTATCAACAAAATTACAATAATATATCAAGAAAATACTTCAGATCTAACCCTTAAAAATAAGGGTTTGACATCTATATATAGATTTCATAATAATAGTAAAATAATGGAAATATTACAAGGATTTTCTTGCCATATCAGTAGAAACTAAAGTGGTGGCCTCTTATTGGCTTTCAAGAAAAAGAATGGAGTTGTACTTTATGAAATCTACAATTCTAAGCTCTATAAGTTGCTTGACCTTCAACTGAATCCAACAGTTGAACTAGTTGCAGGTTTAGCTAGATCGTCTCTTATTCTTGATCAGGATTTTCATCCATAGATCTATAATTGAAAACATAGTCGAGTCTTGATTTTGGTGATGTTTGATCTTCTCTAGTTTTTTCTGTTGGTGCTCTTCATGTTTCGTTGCATTCTTTTCATATTTAAAATCCACTGCTTCAAATTTTCCAAGTCAGGTTTGACCAATTTGAGCACAGAATGAGAGTTTGGAAGCAACCTACACCATCCTATAAAATCTGCTACTTTGTTTTCCACTGGGCACCATTTGATCATGTTGACCATGGAATTTAGATCTTGTGTTGATTTTTGATGGACTTTAACACTACATCACCATTTCGTATTCAAAATCTACTAATTTAAATTTTTCTAACCCCTGTTTGATTGTGTTGACTATGAACTTCTCATTCTAACAAATTTTAACATTGCCAACACTTCACAGATTTTCCTTCCAATACTTATCTAATTTTACCAAACCTACTATGTGTGTGGCCTTCCACTGTAAAAAATAACCTTGAGCTATAGTTTCTCTTCTATATTCTTCTACTTTGAATTCTACTAGGCCCTATTTGACTGCACTGACCATGGATTTTACACCCTGATAGAATTTAATGCTACCTTTGATTTTTTTCTTTCAACACCTAGTGAATTTTACATTACCTTTTTGAATTACGCTACTGTAGTTTCCACTAGATGTTGTTTGATTGAGTTGATGATGGATTTTTCACCTTAGCATAATTTAACAGTGATCTTGAGGTTTTCCTCAACACTTAGCCAATTTTACAAATTTTGCTAAGTATTAATTAGGCTCTTTTGGGCCTAGATTATAGTGCCTCCTGGGGAGCATTGCTAGCAAGGCTTACAAAATCAGATCCTTATCCTTTGGGTACTAGAGTAAAAAAATGAATGGGTGAGCTATCACCATAGCCATGTACCTCAAAATTCCACCATATTATATTTTTTTGACTGATCTCCTTGAGGGTAGGCAAAATCCACTCCTACTGGTTGCAGACTATGCTTCTAGGAATAACTTCCTTATAAACCTCACTCTTTTAAGCCACTATAGAAAGACTCAAAGAGTAAAGGTTCATACAAAGGCCATGCTAGAAGTAGTTGTTTATATGCTCAAAATGTATGGAAGTATACTCTTTTATATACCTAGTCAAACAACTATTCATAAAAACTTAGCTTCACAACTTTTACATGCCTAGATAGGCTCATGCTTCTCTGCTTTCTGACATTGTTAGGTTCCAAAATTCTTTACAAAAAATTCCTCTATGGCTATTTCGCTTATCATTTTTATTTAAAATGTTTCAACCATATTACAACAAAATTCTTGGCATTCTCATGCCTTTACTACTAGTCCTACTCCTGGTTGTCCTGCTCCTGCTAGTCCTACTCCTGGTTGTCCTTTTTTACTTGTTTCACCTTAGTCTTGGAGAATCCTATAGCCTTAGTTCTCTCAACCTGGAGCTACTATTGTAAAGAATGTATCTACTTCACATATTTTTTATTTTTATCCTGTAGTGTCTGAACCTGCTTTTTGAAGTTGATCATCTTCTCAAACTTATTATATCATTTCTTAGCATCATTATCCAAGGCTTTCATTTATTTATTTTGGTCCTTGATGGTGGCCTCAATCCTGGTGATCTTTTCTTCCATTTTGGCATACTGGTCCATGTATATATCTATAAACATAGCTTCTAATCTAGCTTTATATGTAACAAAATCATCCTCCATGACCAGTTGTGTGATATCTTCAGTCTTTTCCTCTAACCAATAGTATTCCACTATGATATCTTTCTCTGGTTTATCAACCAAGGGAATCATCTTGTACTTTCTACTCTATTGGGATACAAGGTTGACCATCACTATTTTCCTTCCCTTAGTAGCTCCCTTAGAATATTGAGCCAATTTCATGCTCCAGTAGCTTTGTGATCTTAGCAAAGTACTTTTGACCTTATACAAGGATGCTACTATAGGGTGATCCATGGGAGTAGATGGGGTGGCATTTGAGGAGAAAAAATAGGACCACCATGGCTAGGAGGGGAGTAGTGGTGATAATAGTGGAGTCTATATCCACAACAAAATTAGCAGCTGGAATGGATCTAGTGGCTACATTTGATGGCGGGGTCAATGGTAGTGATATTGCCATCGTTGATGGGGTAGTAATGATGGAAGAATTGTATTTATGGAAGTTGGAGGTGGAGATGACATTGGAATCTATGCTGAAGTAGGGGATATAATGATTTAGGACTCTTGACTTTATGAAGTGGAGAGCATTCTAGGTGAGGAGATGAACGTGGATGAGGTGGAGATGGTTATGGAGAATTAGGTTTTGATGATGATATTTCCATTACCTTTTGAACTTGAGAAGGATAGGGGTATTTCTTTTGGGAATAAGTAGGATAAGAAGGAGAAGAGGGACTAGAATTCATACCTAAGCCTACCATAGTATAATGTCTAAAAAGTTCCTCAACACTCTTCCACTGCTTTCGCTACACTTTTGGCCTACCTGATGTATCAGGAGATTGTGTCACTTCCTTCACTTCACTCAACTTTTGTTTCTTAGGAACTAAGGTGTAAATTTTCCATATTATACCTTCTACATTCCTCTTGAATATTATCTTATGATCTTGTTCTTTTTGAGAAAGTAATACTATAGATTCCATAACCAGGGTTGATTTATCTTTCTTTTTGGAGGAGGTTGCAAAAGTGAGGTCTATCACTTTTGCAACCTCCTCCAAAAAGAAATATAAAGAGGTTGCAAAAGTGAGGTCTATCACTTTCACATTTTTGTTCTTTTCCTCTCTTGGAGAAGTATTTTCCTTGGTGGATCTATGCTCGGACCTTCTTCTCCTTAGGGTATCTTTAGCCACAACTATTTATTTTGTGGTATCTTCATTTTTTTATAAAGGAGTAGCAGATGGTAGAGTGGAATCTTGTTGATTTTTAGTTGATTTAGCCTTATTACTTTTTGCTTTACCTTTTTTGGCCTCACTCATTTCTACTTTTACAATAACTAATTCTAGGCTCTTATTTTCCTAAGCCTTCAAATTTGCTACATGTTCATCGTAACTCTTTTCAAACTCGGCATAAATTGTCTTGGGGTACTTACTTTTCATTGTGTTTCTTTCGACCCTCATCTTACACCATTCGAAAGGTTTATCTTGAGATAATTTATATGTTTCTTCTATTTCTTTCATTCTGGTATCACCAAGCTGAATAGAATTCTTGACTGGATCATAGTCATTTGCATGCTTATAGACATATCTCCAGGGTGGAAGCGGTTCCATGGTGATTACATTCCATTATAGGGAGGACTACTCTCTATTATTTATGTGTTTTTCTATATGTATGCACTTGGAATTTACCAATTTAGCTACTTTCTCTCCATGCAACTCCTTAATTATTTCCATGAACAAATCATCTAGGTTATATCCCCATCGATGAGGGAACTAACCAATATATAATCTTTCCAATATTATTATGATTTGTTCACATTGTTATTTTCTCCATACAATGATATCACCCTCCTTGAAAGCGTAATCAATAGTTGCTTCCTCTTATTCCTAAAACCAAATTTATAGTTTATGTGGTCTACGTGCCTACAATATTCTAGTGTGAATATAAAATAGGTGATGTAATGTGGTAATAGGAATGGCTTCTTCATGAAACCATACAATCTGATGACTATGCCATCTATTAAGAGGTACCAATATCCTTCCTTTGCCCCTTTGAATCTTATTTTCTTTTCAATTTTTGTGGCTAGCCTAGGGTAGCTGCTGTACATAACTCATAAATTTGGTCTAATATATTCATAATTAAAAGTATAATAGATGTTTGTTCTGGTAGAACCCTAGTCCAATAATATACTAGCAATTGATGCCCATCTGCATCTTTGTCAACTACTGATATCCATGGATAATTGTCCTTAGTGGTGCTAAATAACATCCAAACTAAATTGGAGAAATGTTTGAAATATGGGTTCTCCTCATTCTCCTTCATGGCCACCAACTACTCATGAATTCTCTTGGAAAGGAATGCATTCCAGTTGAAGTAAATTGGGGTGTTGTTGTTATCCCTTGGTTGCATCATATACATATTAGTGTTGGAGATGTAGTATGCATTGATCAATTTCTAGTATCTTACATCCAGGTCAAACTCTAGGCCAGCTATCATGACCAACATGGAGTACAAATTTAGGTATGCAAATTCACTAGTGGGAATGGAAGTTGTGGGTAGGGCTTATTTCAACTTAATGGTATTAAAATAGCCATAAACCAAGGCTATAAAATGGATTCCACTATGCACACACTTTTTTACAGTGTAATACTTAGCCTACTGCTCTAAGCTAAACTCTCTTGGTGAAGAATTGTAGGTAGATTTGAGGCAAGTATTGGTGAAGACTTATAGGAAGATTTGAGGTAAGTATTGGTGAAGACTTGTAGGTAGATTTGAGGAAGTCTTTGTGAAGTCTTGAGATCATAGTTTATTGATTTATTTGTTTAAGCTTTGTATTAAGGCTTGGGGTAAATCTAAGAAGAGTTTATTTATGATTGGATCAAGCTTTGTGTTAAGGCTTGAGGATAGATTTGAGGACAGAGTTTGGTAGATATTTGTGAGAACATTTGTGCTAGACCTGAGATAAAATTAGAGCATAGTTGTATTACACTTGGGATAGATTTTGGTGAAAATCTGAGATAAATTTGAGAGTAAGCTTTGAAGGTGATAGAGGAGAGGATAGGTATCTCCAGTGGATAGAGATCCATTAGCTAGGGTAGTGAGGATAGATGTCTTCTATGGAGAGAGATCCACAAGCCAGGGCAATGGGGGTAAAATTCTTCTAGAATATCATAATCCAGATCAGAGGGGAAAGAGTTCTCCTATGGATAGAGATCCCTGAACCAGAGTAAGGGGAAAGAGTTTTCTTGTATAGTATGATCCATGAACCAGTTGGGAAGATAGAGTTATTCTATGAAGAGAGATCCATGAACTAGTTGAGGAGATAGAGATCCACTAGATCAAGTTCCATGAACCAAAGAATAGGGGAAAGAGTTCTCTTATGGAGAGAGATCCACAAATTAGAGCATACGAGATTGGTGTCTCCTTTAGACAGAGGTCCATAAACATTATAATAGGGAATTGATTCCCAAGAATATTTGTTGAGAAAATTTAGTAGAAACATTTTCTCAGTGGAGTAGCCCATGTTGGGTAAACCACATTAAATTGGTTTCTCTATTGTGTGTGATGATTTGTGCATTGCTTTAATTACTGCTATTGATATTGCCTTTGATAATAATGGATAATATTGTTTGGAAAAGAAAAGTAAAAGTTGATCTTATACTTTTCACACCCCCCCTCTCAGTATAATCTTGTGTTCTTCAATTTTGGAAACTTATTAAATTATTCCTCATTGCTGCCCATAAGTTCAAATTGGGTCTTGAGCCACTCCCTGGAATAAAAAAAATAATGATTTATCCTAGAGACTAGGGAAACCAAGTTTAACGATGTAGCTCAACTAAGCCATTATTATATCCTCTTTTTCACATAATGACACAAAGAGCTTCCATCTCTATTACACTACTTGATAACACTCCATGATATGAGTAGCTATATTCATTACTTCCTCCCATTATCAAATTGTGAATGCTACAAACTATGGGTCAGATATTTTCTTGAAAATAACTACCTATTGGGGTCTGAATTGACATCAAGGAAAAATTTAATTGTGACTATCAATATATGAAATTCTTGGAGGTGCACACCTGCTAATCATAGCTCAAATCCTAACATTGGATGGATCAAATATTGCTTCAATCCAACCTCCAGAGTAGGTTTGTATACATTGTCAACTAATTGGTGTTTACTTAATTTAGCTCAATTAAAAGTGTAAGTTTAGGGATAGAAATGAGATAAGGGTTAGAAAAAAATTGAGTGAATAATGGTCGGATAAAGCTAACAACATTGAAAATATCAAGAATCCTCTGAACAATCATATTTCTAGTATGCCACACTTAATACTAACAACATTCAAAACTCATCATCTTCACCATTAAAAAATAATAAAACACGTAGAAAGCTATTTCAAACATCTAAAATGTTAATAATCCAAATAGTAGAATTAGATCAAACTTAAAACTAACATAAAAATAATCTCTCTATAGCATTTGTTTAGGCATGAACCATTCCAATTTAATCCAAATTAGCAATCCAATATCAATAGAATTGACTAATCATAACATCAGTAGTATAAATAAATTCACAAGATAAACTCACAAAGATGAAGATGCAAGTCTGAGGCAAACATCCAAGTAATGCACTTTCTATTGATTTATCAACAAAATTACAATAATATATCAAGAAAATACTTCAGATCTGACCCTTAAAAATAAGGGTTTGACCTCTTTATATAGATTTCATAATAACAGTAAAAGAATGGAAATATTACAAGGATTTTTTTGCCATATTAGTAGAATACTAATGTGGTGGCCTCTTATTGGATTTCATGAAAAAGAATGGAGTTGTACTCCATGAACTCTAGAAAATCTAAGCTCTATAAGTTGCTTGACCTTCAACTAAATCCAACAACTAAACTAGTTATAGGTTTATCTAGATCATCCCTTGTTCTTGATCAGGCTTTTCATCCATAGATATGTAATTGAAAACATAGTCAAGTCTTGATTTTGGTGATGTTTGGTCTTCTCTAGTTATTTTTGTTGGTGCTCTTCAGGTTTTGCTACATTCTTTTCATCTTTAAAATACACTGCTTAAAATTTTTTTAGGTTAGGTTTGACCAATTTTAGCAAAGAATGAGAGTTTGGAAGCAACCTACACCATACTACCAAATCTGCTACTCTTTTTTTCCAATAGGCACTATTTGACCATGTTGACCATGGAATTTAGATCTTGTGTTGATTTTCGATGGACTTTAACATTGCATCACCCTTTCGTATTCAAAATCTACTAATTTGAATTTTGATAGCCCCTGTTTGATTGTGTTGACTATGAACTTCTCATTCTAACAAATTTTTACATTGCCAACACTTCATAGATTTTCCTTCCAACACTTAGCTAATTTTACCAAACCTGCTATGTGTGTGGCCTTCCACTGCAAAAACTAACCTCGATTTGTAGTCGCTCTTCTATGTTCTTCTACTTTGAATTCCTCTAGGCCCTATTTGACTACACTGACCATGGATTTTACACTCTAATAGAATTTAATGTTGCCTTTGATTTTTTCTTTCAACACCTAGTGAATTTTACATTACCTTTTCAAATTTTGCTACTCTAGTTTCCACTGGATGTTGTTTTATTGTGTTGATGATGAATTTTGCACCTATATACACCTAAATCATGTCATTCTTAGGGGAGCTACTTACATAGATGCACTCATAAGATCATAAGACATAATATTGGACTTTCCAAGGATCAATAAAGGTTCTCACCACTCATTTGGGGCCTTTTCAAGCCATCTAAGATTGGCCACTCAATCCAAGAGTGAGCATATTCTAGCCACTCAATCCTAGAGTGGCCAGATCTATAAAATGCATATGACAATGACCAGATCATAGCCACTACAAATGATAGTGACTAAGCCATAAGAAGTGGTTTACCGAAAAATAGGCCCAATATCAGGCAGAAGTTGCATTTTGCATGCAATAAAGGTGAGTGGGAGTGTCTTTGCATTCCTTTTCATGACCATTTCACATAGGATACTTGAGTTTGCATTTGGACTTAAGTTAACTGACCTCCAAGCATAAATAAAGGACAAAAGCTTCTCATGATATTGACCAGTTCGTATAGAATACTCAAGTGGGTAGTTAGATTTTAGTTAACTGACCTTCAAATATAGAAAATGGACAAGAGATTCTCATGCTAACTTGCACTATGCATGAGAAATTCACTTCTAGGGATTGGAAATAGACCTAGGGTTTCACACTATAAAAGGTGCAAGCCTGAGAACACCAGGAGAGCCTTATCATATCTAGAGATCCTTTAATATTTTATCATACACAGAATAGAGACCTGAATCACATACATGAGATCATTTTAGAGAGAGAGTTCTCTTTGAGATCACGTGTACAACGAATCTTTGAAAAATCAAAGGGCATACCACCTACTTTATTCAACATCAGATCATAGTCTTTGACCCATATCTTTGGGGTAAGGAGAGCAAGGTTTTCTTTAGCAGTCGATGTCTTGGAAAGTGGCCCACAAGCTTGGCTTAGATAGACATAGCATATTTTATCTTATTTTCTTATATCATTAGCATATATTTACTTGATTCCATGGTATTTTTTTATCATATTTCTATTACATTATTTGATTACTAAGAACATCATATGGGGAGGCAATCTCGGACACCTAAAAGTATGTTGTAGTTTCATTGCTTGTAGGGCCACAGGTACATCAGATGAAGATTACAATATACGAGAGCAAAAGGGATCCCTCTTGGAGACATCCCTGGAGAAGGAGGCATTTGTAAGACCTCATACATTTTTGTGTGTGGAACCAATAAGCTTTTATAAGTGCACCATTTCTTCGTAGAAGGGGCACTCCTTGCCCACTTGTAATTTATACTATCAAAATGGGTATCCCTAAGAGGGACCAACATGTAACCGAGCTTCACTATCAATAAATAGATATGTCTTTTGTTATTTCATGTTATATGCTTTTTCCTCTTGTCTTTCCATTTTATCTTTGGTATTTTAAATAGCATTGCAAGTAGGGTTTTAGAAAAGGGATTGGTGCATGCATTTCCTGGGATCGCTACAGATGGTGATCATGGTTGGGTGACCACTATTTTTTTCCAAAATAATAACTTAATTTTATGTGCAGTTCTAGCCGATCTGAGCTACAATGGCTAGAAACTAGCCACTCTAAGATACAACGGCCAAAAACTAGTCGCTCTAAGCTATAATGACTAAGAACCAACCACTCTGGTCAACAACGGCCAAGACTGGAGTGCAGCAGAGGTCAAAATATCGACTCTCTAAGCTAGATCAAAGGTTGGTATAGCTTTTATGATATTTTATAGCTTTTTGTCTACTTCAGTGTGTTCAACATAGAGAACTTAAAGCACATTTATGTTTGGAAATTGAAAGAATAAAGAAGAAATAATTAAGCATTTCGCATATCTTAGATCTTCTTTTAAATTTTCCACTAGGCGTTACCAGGAACAACGACTTATGCCTAAAAATTTTGCCCTAAAATCCAATGTGCTAGACATTATATGTTGTTTGCTTAC
This sequence comes from Wollemia nobilis, assembly GCA_028583015.1. Lineage (NCBI taxonomy): Eukaryota > Viridiplantae > Streptophyta > Pinopsida > Araucariales > Araucariaceae > Wollemia > Wollemia nobilis. Next base: position 2,735,436 of record JAQPPZ010003172.1, on the reverse strand, counting down.
TTTGAGGCCATGCTAGAGGCCATAGTTACACAAGATAAAGTATGCTCATACAAATCATAGTAGTTCATGCATCTTTCTGAATATTGAAATGTATTTTTTTGCACTTAGGCATATAGGAAAGAATCATTGCTGCTATATGATGCACTTTATGTTATGCAAGCTTAAAATGAACACCACACACGCACGTCTCATTTAAACATTGGAGAGTTGGATTTCATCACCAACCTTCAATTCAGTCTAGTGATGTTGGAATTCATCTCCTTCCACTGGTTTTCCCCTAGAGCTTCCTAGAAATAGATTGGGAAACTTACTTATAATGACACTAAGTTACTTGTGTTCAAAATGTCTCCCACTATTGGAACAATTATTGGTTTAGAGTGGAAGAGCTAGGCGAACCCCCCATTGTGTCTTCAACAGTGTACCCTAGCTTATTTTGAGAAAATCATGTTTGGCATGAGTGTACTTGATTGTCACTATGGATGAGTATTATAATTCTTAATCCAAGAACAAGAGAAAAGAAATAAAGAGAACAACACATCAAACCACATCAAACAATTTAGAGCACACTCAGATCGGTAATCAAGATAAACATTTATTTGGTATTATGTGGTCATTCCTAAATTGCAAACTCAAAAGATCAAGTCATAAAACATGGTCAAAATAAGAAGTAAACACCCTCAGTCTGATGCCAAGGGAGAGACACAAGTAATTCATATCCATAGGTAGAGTCATAGTAATGTTGAATGACCTACCCGTAAGACCGTGAGACGTAGCTCCACGAGCCTAAGGGGTTATAACTCAACTCTTAGAGCATATCCTCGAGAAACCCAAAGTAAGGAACCACATCATGGAACAAATTCACATAAACAAAAAGAGGCTTCACAACCATCCTCATCAAGGAGACATGAGGAGACCTCAAGGGCCTCCTCTAAACACACATAAACATCTCAAAGACATGAGGAAACTTCAAGGGCTTCCTCCTCACATGGACATAAAGAAGGTTTTAAGACTCATTCTTCACATAGGTATGATGAGACTACCACATCTCCATCCACATGGAGAAAACATGTCACCACCAAGCCCTCTTCATAAAGAAGGCAAACAAGAATTACAACACCTCAAGACTCACAAGAAACATATGAAATAGATCTGCCCACTGAAGGGCAGGAAACTACAGCTACATCTAGTCATGGGAATAATATAGAAGAAACCCTTCACACAAAATGATAGATTCTCGTATACTATGATGTCATAGGAGTAAATGGCATCCCACAGGACCATCCATGGAGAACAAGACAACTAGATAGGTTGGATCGATTTCCTACACAACCAACCTAAAGAACTATAGCTATTGAGAACTTTGCATTTGGAAGCTCATGAACTATGACTTATAAACATACCTCCCATTCTGGGGGTACCTCAAAGCGAACCCACAAAATATGTGTGGAGTCTGATCATAGGGATATTCAATAGTACACTGAACAAGTCACATTAACTAGCAAGAGTACAAATACAACAAAAACCCCCTCAAGGAATCTGTGAGTCAAGACTATAATAACAGAGTCAGATAAACATGAGTCTTATACAACAACACAAATTGATCGAATGAGGCGGTTATAAAATGCATTAGGCAAAGAGTGAGAGTTAGTGGAAGCTATAAAACAAGAGAAATAAAGAGAAAGACTCTTGCGCCAACATGAGCAACATTTAAGAGAGCAAGCTGAGCAACTAGCTCTTCATAATTTATAGATAAATGGTGGTGACCACCAAATAACAAGACACGCTGACTCACCTAAGGAAAGGCACACTAGACAAGATATCACACAACGAAACCCCCCACCAAATCATGAACAAAATCTAACTAATGGGGGGAGGGAAAACATAACAAACCAAGATCACAATCCTGAGTCCCCTCATAGGAGGGAGGAAAATGGAACAAATAAAATGGATAGAGAGTTACCTCCATTGCCAATGTGAATAGGCTTGCACAAGGAGGAAATTCATGCATCAAAGGAATTTCAAGAGCTTTCTAAAAAAATGAAAACCTTTGATAAACAAGAGGCAATTGGGAACTCACCAAAATTGAGCAAGATATGCAATAAACCATTGTGCCCATCAATCCCTAGCCCTCCATATCCTAAGTACTTTGAGATGCCTAGGTTAGAGAATTTTAAAGGTGAAGAGGATGCACAAGAGCATGTCACCAATTTTATCAACGCTTGTTTTCATCTTGAATACAATGACACTCTCATGCTAAGAACATTCATAATGAAATTTTTAGGTGCTCCCACTCAATTGTTCAACCAACTACCTAAGCATAGCATAACCAAATTTGAACAACTAGTAAATGCATTTTTGAATCGTTTCTCCTTTGGTGCTAAGAAGAAGTTGAACCTTTTAGACTTGGCAAACCTGAAATAGTATTATGATGAGCCAGTAATGGATTATGGGAATATATGGAGAAAAATCATGGTAAAATTATCATTCTTCGTTCCATAGAAGAGATAATTTGTATCTTTACCAAAAAAATTTCTAAACATATCTCCCTCTTGCTACAACTCCAACAATATCCTTCGTTTGAGGAAGCTTTGGCACATGCCAAGCTCATCAAAGAGATAAAAGTAGATGAGGGAACCATTAAGCTCCAAAACAAAAAGGAGTGGAACAAGAATGGTAAGAATGACAAGTACAAGCATAAGCAGAGTAACCCTGCTCCAGTCAATCAAGTCGTATTGGCTACACCTAAGGATGAGGGTGCACAACAACCACAAAACTATCAAGCACATCCTCCACCAGCCAACTAAGACCAAAAGAACAATCAAGGAAGAAACCGAGAATGCAAGCCGCCTCATTATTTCATGCCTTTGATAGAATCAATGTAATCAATATTTAATCAATTGAGCAAGGCCAGGAGGATCATATTTCTTGATATACCTCTTGCAGATCCTAACCATACTAAGCCAAAAGGATATAAGGAAGATCAAGTTTATACTTATAACAGGATACCGGGGTATGACATTGAGGCTTGCATCGATTTAAGCATCAAGTGCAAAACATTATTAAGGTGGGAGAGCTCAAAGTTGACAACCTACTAGCTCCTAATAATAGAGACATAGGCATATACAAAAACCCATTGCCCAATCATGAAGCCCCTCGAGAGCAAGGGGCCCAAGTCAATCATTTTTGACCTGACATACCTACCCACGGATGCATTGGGATGGTTGAGATCGTTAACATAGCAACAAGGACTAGGTGGTATGGTCAACCACAACTGCCTATAGCTCCCATGAACATCCTAGCCACTCCTAGAAAAATGCAAGACAACCTTCCAGGTCCACCTACGATACCTGTGGTAACTATTCAAAGTAGATTGGAGCAAAACCTAAAAATGACTCCAGCTAAGTTATCCATCTATGAGCTCATACAACAGTACCCAAAGCATAGGGAGACTTTAATGGAGATTTTAAGAACAATTGAGCTTCAACCGTAATATGTGAATGCATTCACTCACTTTGTGGGACAAGTGCAAGAATGCCAGGAACCTGTAATCCAATTCTATGATCATGAGATTAAGACAGTTCATGTTGCCTTACCAAACCCTTTGCTAAACATTGTAGCAGCCATAAATAACTTACCATTCAAGAGGATTTTGGTCGATACAGGTTCATCGATAAACATTGTCACAACAACTACAATAGAGCACCTCAAGATACCCAAGACCAATATCATTCCAGGAACTTACACATTGAGAGCTTTTAATGATGCTTTATGCAATACTATGGGAATGATAGTCCTACCCATCAAGGTGGGGCACAAGACCACCCCTATGATGTGTCATGTCGTGGAAGGTTCTATGTAGTACAACATCCTCTTAGGGTGACCTTGGATAAGGGCCATGAAGTGCGTGCCTTCGATATTGCACCAGTGTGTCAAGTATGTGAATCAAAACAAAGTCTATGTGGTTTTGGCTGATGAATATCCTTTTAAATATGTTAATCAGGTGGATATTCTAGGAGAATTCATAATCCCTTCTACTCACCTATATGTGGCACCTTCATCCCCAACCACACAAGTTGGTAACAAATACAAAGGGGTAAGAAAAGACCCAGGCACATCAACACCTCCTGGTGCACTCAAGATAGTCAATGCTGCTAAAGTACCATCAACATCAAAACCAAAAGATAATAAGAAGCTAAAGGCCCCCTTAGTTAAGGAAGAGAAGCCTAAAGAAGTTCCAACTGTAGCCATTGCTGAAATGCCAAGCCCTATGGAAGAGGAAGATCATCAAGATCAAGAGGAAGATAGTGATTATCACCCTGTTTTTCCAGTATCATCCATGGGATCATCCATGTTGCATGCATCATTACACTTAGTAAGTATAGGAATAGGGGAATACCTTATGCAAAACATCACCTTTATGCCTATAATTGAGTCTGCATAGGACATAGGGAGGCCTAAAGACTTGAGACCGCTAGTAGGAACAGTGGTTCCACTTGGAATCCTTCCCAACCAAACCAATTTTGTCTATGCCGGTCTAGACTGCACTCATAAGTCTTCAGATATAGAAGTAGATGGTGATGAATTATTCATAGTCAATGTTAATTGCCTCTCTAATCCCAATTTTTCTCTAATATAATTTGAGTGTTGCCATTGGCATGGCTATGGCCTTGGCATATATGAGAAGGGGTGTAGGAGGCCTTATGAGACACTATATCAGCTTCCTTCTAATAGATTTGGCTTAGGCTATTATAGTGAAGGTAGAGATGACTCACTTGCCACAACATTAGAAATATTAAGCATAGGGTTGGGAGAAGACATTGATTTCATTCCTTATCACCCCTTGAGAATAGCAAACTTGAGCAATAGACAAGTGGCCATGGTAAAAATACCGCCTCCAAAAACTTATCATCCAAACACCTTAATTGATTCCACCCCAACAGGGTACAACTCATGGGATGAGGAGAATGGATATGAAGCAAGTGATGATGAGGCACAACTTGGCTTAGCCTATCAAGGGCCTCACTATTTACAAAGATTCACATGGTCCATCCACAATGAGATTGAATATACATCATATGAAAGTGACTATGAATCAGAAGACTCAATAGAAAGAGCTTACTTAGGCTTAAGCCATCAACCCCTAACTTTGGAGCAAGAGAAAAATGCAAATGGGTTCTTCATAAGTGACAAAGAATATGAAGATGAAATAGAGATGGCCTACTTAGGGCCAAGACATGAGCCCGTTATCTTAGGACCGCATACCAATGCTAACAATTTTTGGATAAGTGATGATGAATTTGAGGATGAGATCAAGATGGCTTATCTTTGACCTCACCACTTGCAAAAATTCAATGAGCTAGTAGAGAGAGGTGGCACTTTGTGCCATAGACCCTCAAATCTAATTTTTGGAGAGACCTTTTGACCTAGCTACCATTCATCGAATGTTTAATCCCCCTCCATCTACATTCAGAGAGCAGTTAGAGCCCAATGATCCTATTGTCTACCCTGCGCATGGGCCAGATCCAAAAATTACCATTCCTCCAGAATCTCATTGTGAGTATGGAAAGGAAGCCCCTGAGACAAGATTGCACCCATGTGGTCCTGAAGATTTCATCCCATCCATCAACATGATCTCCATCGATTTGACCACTCCACTTCATAATCTAATAGATCCTATCAAATAATTGCATCTTGATATAGACATTATTGATTGGGATCACGCTAGTTCACCCATAGAGCTAGAAGACCTCTTACCCAATGAAGAGATGTTACAGCCACTCCATTTTGCATCAGGTTGTGCGTATGACATATTCCATGTTGGTTTGGAACCTGAGTCAGTAGGTCCTATGAATCCCGTTGATGACATTCATTTGATACCCACACCTCATCAGCTAGAGGATGGGTCACATATGGCTATAGAAGCAAATTTTGAGGTGGACATCAGTGATGATCCTACCCAACCAAGGAAATTCAAGTTCAAAGAAAGTCTATCTCCATAGGAACAAGCCATCTTGATTCCTCTCCTCAAGGAGAGGTCAAATATTTTTACTTGGACTTACAAAGACATGCCAAGGATAGATCCAAAGTTAGTCATTCACAACCTTTCATTGGATCCCATGAAGAATCCAGTCAAGCAAAAACTAAGGAAAATGCATCTAACTGTCACTTTGATGGTAAAGAATGAATTGTAAAAACTACTAGATGTAGTATTCATAGTTCCTATCGACTACCCTGAGTGGGTGTCGAACATGGTACCCATAGGAAAACTTGATGAAAGAGTCCGTATCTGCATGGATTTCAGAGATTTAAATAGGGCAACACCAAAGGATTAATTCCTGTTTCCAAACATATATGTTCTTATAGATGCAATTGCAGGTCATGAAATGCTCTCCCTAATGGATGGTTTTTCTAGATACAACAAAATCCGTATTAACCCCAAATATCAACATAAAACTACTTTCATCACTCCATGGGGAACATTCTATTACAAAGTGATGCCATTCGGTCTCAAAAATATTGGTGCCACATATCAGCGGGCCATGACATACATATTCCATGACTATATACATAAGATCTTGGAATATTACATGGATGACTTACTAGCCAAGTCCCTATTGCAGCAATAGCATGTCGAAGTCCTTAGACAAGTCTTCGATCACCTCATAGAACATAATGTCCGATTGAATCCTAAGAAGTGTGTATTCGATGTAAATTTTGGTAAGCTTTTGGGATTCATCATATCCAAGAGAGGCATCAAAGTAGATCTTGCAAAGGTAAAGGCTATACTAGAAATAGCCACCCCTACCAACATTAGGGAGTTGAGGAGCCTACAAGGCAAGACAAGATCCATCAAAATATTCATTGCATAATTATAATACAAATGTAGACCTATGAACAGGTTGCTATGCAAGGAAGTCCCCTTTCATTAGGATGAAGAATGCCATAAAGCCTTTGCAGAGATCAAAACTTATCTGGCAACACCGCTAGTATTGGCTTCACCAAGGCTAGACATACCATTTTTACTATATATATCGACTACTAATTTTACATTGGGCACCATGTTAGCCCAAAAGAATGCACAATATAAAGAGTAAGCCATATATTACATTAGTCGTACCTTGGTGAGATATGAGCTAGGATATGTGTATGTCAAAAAGTTGTGTTTAGCAGTGGTATTTGCAACTCAAAAGTTGCGACACTACATGTTGAGCCATATGACCTATGTCATATCAAAACAAAATCCTTTGTAGTATATTATGAACAAGATATATCACAATACATGTACCACAAAGTGGATTATGATATTGATAGAATTCAATCTAGATTTCATAAGCCAAAAGTCCATCAAGGGACAAGTCATAGCTAATTAACAGAGGTGCCTCTTCAGGATAACAAGCCTCTCACCATACAGTTTCTTGATGATGTGGTCTTTGCATTATCAGATCTGCTAAAATGTGAAGAACCTAAGAGAGAAAAATACATGTCATTTTTCTTCAATGGTTCAAAGTGTGAACAAGGAGGCAGAGCAGGGATTGTATTTATCACACTATAGGGCGCTCCATTACCCTTATCATTAAAACTAGACTTCTCATGCATAAACAATAATACAAAATATGAAGCATTGATCCTGGGACTCCAAAAAGCCATAGCAATGGGAATTAAAATATTGAATATCTTTGGTGACTCATTGCTCATAGTAAACCAGGTCAAAGGACTCTTCCAATGTAGGTGCCCACTCCTGAAGACTTACAAGGAACTTGTTGACAATTACTTAGCCTAGCTATAATGGTACGACATCGAGGCAATCCCTCGTACGTCGAATATATTTTCATACACTATGGTATCTTTGGGATCCTTAATCCCTTAGAATTTGTCTACTAATTTTACAACCGTTCATGTAAAAGTGATTTCACACTCAGAAATACGTCGTGAAGCTTTTGACAATCAAGAATCAGTCAACATGATCAACATCAAACCAAATTAGGATTGGTCCTTCACAACTAAAGGTTTCTTGCAAATAGCACCTTGGGGAACGTTGATCTCCCAAGGACCCATAGAGTGTGGTGTGACCATATACCATAGATTTGTTCCTCAATCCATGTTCACTACCTCAAAAATGTAGGAAGATTAAGTTTTCTATTCTATAGAGGTTGTGGCCTATCAGGATTGGATTTCCCAACTACGGGACTTCCTAAAGCTCGGAATAATACCTCAAGGTTTGTCACATACTGAAAGGTGAACATTTAAACAGAGAGCAACAAGATACATTTTACTAGGAGAAATCCTCTATAGACAAGGATATTATGGAGTATTGCTCCGATGTCTTAAGCCCCTAGAAATAGCTTGGGTAGTTTCACAAGCTCATGATGAAACATGTGGAGGCCATTTTAGTGGCATGACCATTGTTAAGCGCATCTTGAGAATGGGTTACTATTGGCCCACAATGGAAAATAACTACTACGAGTATGTCAAGAAATGTAGTAAGTACCAGCATCATGCAAATCTAACGCACTTACCATCGCAAGCTTTACATCCCTTCCAAGTAGCATGGCCATTTTTGCAATGGGGACTAGAATTTATTGGGAATATCTCACCCTCGTCCTCAGGCTGACACAAATTCATCATAATGTCCACATAATACTTAACTAAATGGGTAGAAGCGATCCCATTAACATCAAAAACTGGACCAAGGATTGCGGAGTTTATACTCCACAATATCATAAGTCATTTTGGGGTCCCTTCTAAGGTAATATCGGATAATGGGACATGTTTTAAGAACAAAAATATGCATGATTTAATGAATAAATATCATATTCAGCATAGTTTTTTAACGCCTTATTATCCGCTAGCAAACGGGTAAGCAAAATCCTCAAAGAAAAAAATAGCCTCCATTTTGAGGAAGATAGTGCAAGAAAATCATAAGGATTGGCACATACAATTGCCTCTTGCACTATGGGCATACAAGACTAGTATACATACGCCCACTGGGGAAACACCGTTTTCACTAGTATATGGAATTGAAGCCATCATGCCTCTAGAGTTGGAAATCTTGACTCTATGCATAGCACTAAAAGATTTCATAGATGATGAAGTTGCACAACAAGGCCACCTTGATCAATTGAAGCTTCTTGATGACCATCGAGTCAAATCTTTAGAGCATCTCCATATCAAGGTCGCCTTGCACAAGCTTACAATAGTAAATTCCACCTAAGGGAATTCAAGGTTGGAGTTCTAGTGCTCAAAGAAAACCAGCATAATTCAAATCTGTCGTCGCATCTGCGAGATAAGTTCATGGTAAACTGGATAGGACCATACATGATTTCACATAGAGTTGGACCTGGAGCTTATCACCTTATATCATTATATGGTTTTGAAGAGCCTAAACCTCTCAATATCATTCACTTAAAGGCATTATACACAAAAACATAAAAACATTCAAATATTTCATAAAACACAAAAAAATGCAAATATGTCAAAAATAAAAAACATTCAAATATGTCAAAAATAAAAAACATTCAAATATGTCAAAAATAAAAAACATTCAAATATGTCAAAAACACAAACAAATCATAAAAGCATAAAATTTCAAAAATACAATCAAAGGCTCCAAGGGTAATTCATACCACTTGGTCAAACAATCAAATCAAAGGCTCCAAGGGTAATTCATGTCGCTTGGTCAAAAATCAATACAAAAATCTCCAAGGGTAATTCATACCGCTTGGTCAAAACCAAAATCATCAAAGGCTTCAAGGGTAATTCATACCACTTAGTCAAACATCAATTTAAAATGCTCCAAGGATAATTCATACCGCTTGGTCAAAATTCAATAGGCTCCAAGGATAATTCAAGCCGCTTGGTCAAAAATAAAATCAAAGGCTCCAAGGGTAATTCATACCACTTGGTCAAAAATTAATCAAAAAGGCTCCAAGGGTGATTCAAACCGCTTGGTCAAAAGCAATAACAAAAGCACCAAAGGCATAATAAGCCCTTTGGTCAAACTAATCAAAAATACAAAAACAACATAAAATCAAAAATACAAAAACAATTGCATCTCACATTTTGCATCCACATCATTGCATTGAATTTTCATATCCACTACAATTGCATATGTCATGAGAGCCTTAAAAGTGATACCATAGTTTGTCGCACAAGTCATTCATATCCATACCTCCATCCACATGTGTGTAATTATGTTTTTCAACACAACCATTATTTGTTGCTATACATAATATACTAAGGATTTTCGGTTAGTCAACCAAATCTAGTAATCTTATCAACTTTTGTGGAAAACAACTTTGATTAGTAGAAAATAAGGCCTAGCTATGATACATCCTTGGATATTAAATATCTCATCACTAATTGAAACACTAAAATCCTAGATAGTACAAGGAAAAGATGAAAGCTGCAAAGTGGTCTAGGTTACCTTAAGCAAAAAGGATTATCCTTGCTTATCCCCTTGTGCAACCAATTTAAAGGTGCTGACAATTTGCAAAAGGACAAGCTTTACCCTATCAAAATCCCATGCTTAAATCAAAACAAGAAAAATCCCAAAGCAAAGTACATATTCAAAAGGCCAAGCATACAGTCTAGATTTTAAAGCAAAAATCCGATACACAAATCATATATTCCAAATACAGAAAAAGCAAGCTCAAGAAAAAATCAAACAAAAATAAATAGTGATTTTCATCACTCAGAATGAGAAAAATAGATAGTGATTATCATCACTACAAAAAATCCTTGCTCAAAGAAAAAATCAATCAAAAATAAATAGTGATTTTTATCACTACATATGAGCAAAAATCCAAATCCAAAAAGAAGGGAATAAAGCTTGAATCCATGGAATTCTCAGCATTGTATAAAACTGGAAGGAAAAATCCTTATGCATGACGATATATCTATTACAATTGCTTCATGCATTTGTGTAGACCAATGTTTGAATGTGGATGATCTAGCTTAGGTAACCAAATATTGCCTAGTGGTATAGTCCAACTAAGTCCAACATAAGGATGAGATGAACACTTGAAAATCCCTAATCTTAGCAATGGGCTGAAAGAATCCCACTTGACATCGAAGGAAATGCTTTAGTTCTAACTTAAAGTATACAATCACATGCACATACAGATATCATGAAAAACCAGGTCCATAGTAAAAGCATTACTTTTCAAAAGTCTAAGTGGTAAGTAGACAATTTTTGATAGGGGAACTAGAGTGTTTGAATCTCCGAAAAACCCCAAATTTTTTTTACATAGCAACAAATCATAACATCATTCACACCATCATATTCCTTATAAGATTCTATAAATTAGGGGGTATCAACATAGTAGGAAAAATACCGTATATATATTAGAAATAGTATATAGACGGCCACTGACGAATTTATATCTTTTAATTTACAGAAACTTATTAAGAAAATACATTACACACAATTACATCTCATATATGAATACTTAATCAATTCTTATGATAGAAGTGATTATTTAAATTCATGATTATTTTTAAAATTTATGTGGTATCACCCATTAATATTGTCAATTTCATATGCATTTCGTATGATTTAAATGATTATAGCATACAATTTCATTTATACCATTCCATCACATGAGTTAGATGCATATAATTAAAGCAAAAATTAAACATGCATTTAACAATAACATTTGCATCCACAAAAACAAGTAATTAATCATCCATAAACCACATCATAAAACATATAGGCAATATCCATTTGCATACCATAAATTCATCATTCATCATCAAAATACATTGCATCATATCATCAAATCATATAAGCATCTACACATCCATCTAAGCATCTTCAAATATCATCTATCATCTAACATATTCATCATATCATCATAATACCATCATCGCATCATATCATAAAAGAAAATAACAATAAAAACATAAGCAATAAATGATACACTAATGAGTCATAAAATGCAAATATATCATAAAAGTATGTGTATCAAGTCCAATGGATATAGAAAAATGCTCGTGGACTATAATCATGTAGGTCAGTTAACCTCAAAAATAAATCAAGGACCAAGTAGAGAATCAATCAAGTGTCAGGCATGAGCCCCCTGCACCATCTCCTCTAGTTCCACCTCTCCATGTAGCGGTGTCATGAGTCAAGTGATGTGAGCCTATAGGTATCTCTATCTAAGACCGGGTCTACTGGCTAGGATGGGTGGAAGACTACCCTGAGGTAGAGCACCCATTGGCCTATAAACCACCTGCACCTACTGGATCCTTAGGGGTAATCCCATGCCTCCTGATATGCATCTAAAGGAGGGTAACATGATCCACAAGTCCCTAGATCCGGTCCTCATGCTCATCCAACAAGGACTGAAGCCATCCCACATCTACCCTTGAGCCTGACATTGGAACCTCCTATGATGTAGAATTAGGAACAACAAACTACATCCTGACATTGCCACACCCAATAGTAGCCTGTAGATCCTGTATATATTTTGTGAGCTTCTCAATTATAGCATCTCACTATTGTATCTAGATATTAGTATCCTGGAGCTTAGCCTTGACCTCATGTAATTGTGCTCTCAAAGGAGAGTCTCTCTCCTTAAGCTCTAACTTCTCCTCCTCCTCAGGAACATTAGGATCCTCTACTACCACCTACTTTGTCGGCTGGCTACATACCTCGGTCCTAGCTTGAACCTTGCATCCTTTCAGATCTGCACCATCACCCCCACCATAATCCTCACACCCTAGACTTCCAACTCCATGCCACATATGATCACCCCACCACTGAGAGTAGGCCTTTGTAACTTCCCAATCACTGTAGGTTCTATGACTGGGGAATCCTCCTCATCTATAAGCTCTATGACCTATCATGGAGGTAGGTCCCTTTCTGCTATGAGGCACCTATACAAGAATGGTACCAAGAGCACATACTACTGTAATTCATACTAAAAAAGAACTTGAGAGTAGAAGAAATACTCCCAGATGGAAATATTATGGCCAACGAGCCATCGCTCATGTTGTGTCCTAGTAGTAAAACTAGCTGAATCATCCCAAATTGGACACTCATAGTATGGCCACCACATGAAATTTTTGACCAACAGTCTGGTAAAAGCGTTAGTATAGTGGGACAACTCCCCTACAAAAGTATAGCTCTTACACTACTCATGCTCCTAATCCCATCTGGAAGTATAGCACTATGTATGAGCCTCAATAGATGTAATCTTAGTTAGGAGCCCCTTAGGATGATCTACCTTAATATGCTCCCATCCCCAAACCTGTAAGAGCAAACTGCAAGCAATGCTAATGTGTCTCTATCGATGGATGTGGTACAACTCATCGTAGCACTGAGCCAATAGTGATATACCCCATGCATAGATGATAGGCTCCTTACTATCCAGTAGGTCCTACACCATCACTAGGAGGTTCCAAGGGAACCTCAAACCCGAGCAATCTGAGACAAGAACATTGTTGATCACCATCAGCAACATGACATGTCTCACTATGAAAACCTAAGCATCATACCAAGTCTTGATAGATACTCCCTCGAACCTAGTCTCCTAGAGGGCCTATGTAGAGCGTGCTCCAAACACTGAGCATAGACGACCACTTGATCAGTAGTGGTCGACGAAACAATGGGCACCCCATCGAATGGGATCCAAAAAATCTTGTAAACGTCCTCCGACATGATAGTCATCTCGTCGGGCGAAATATGGAAGGTGTTGGTCTGTGGGTCCCAACGATGGGCTAAGGCCATAAGATATGTTTGATCAGCCATAATGTGGGGCAACTTGATAACATACTATAGCCCAAGGGCCTTAAACCACTCCCAGTCAGTGTCATCAAATCTAGGAAGCAAGTCAAGTAGGAGCTTTGGGTACCGAGCCCAAGCAGTAAGGATCTAAACAAAACAAAAGAAAAACAAAACATAACTACAATGCATCTAAGGCATGATTCATAATAAACATGAAAATGGTGCAAAAGAGTATGAGTTACTCTAAATCTAAGCAAGAAAAGAATAAATTGCACCTAAGCAAAGCAAAAATTAAAAAAAAAATCATAAAAATCAATACATAAAATGCAAAAAAAAGGCTCAAGCTTTAGCCGTTGTTGCCTACAACGACCGAAACCTGGCCATTGGAGGCAGCAGTGACCAAGGCCCAATGGTCAAATTTTTGACTGTTGGGATTCAAGCTTGGCCACTCTTAGTGAGAGTGGCTCAGATTCAACCACTCTGAGAAATAGTGGCCAAGGGGCGACACGACAAACCCATGAAACCTTGGCGAGAAAAGCAAAACAATTTACAATTTTGACAAGATAGCTTCAACAAAACAACAAAAGGTAGGGAAAGCAAACAAATTGGAAAACAAATCCCCTACCCAAGCATCGAAACTAAGCTAATTTTGAGAATTCCCAAAATGGTGGTAGTAGGGGAATAATGGAAAATTTTCAAAAACCCTAGGCTAAATCCATGGACAGATTGCAAAATTGGGGACCAAACCACTGTGGCAAAAAGGAACCTAAGCCTAGTTATGAAGTTTGTTCATTGCCAGTAGATTTAGTGATGTTCATTTTTCTCATTTCTTAGTGGAGTTCAATTTTACTTAAGCAAATAAAATAGAGCCAGGGTTTTGAAGAGAGATACCCAAGAAGCTCCGGCTCCTCCAGCAGCTGATGTCTCACCTCGCACAACCATGTCCTCAACACCAATAAATTTTGAAGTCACAATCGTCATCGTTGCACTAGAGCTCTAAAATTAGAATCTTCAATAGTGAAAATAACAGGTCAAAAACCTAGAATTACAAATTTTATATTTTCTTAATTATGCCTTGGCCGCTGCTAACGTCAGTGGCCCAAGTTTCTTGGCCACTCAAGGCGACAATGGCCACAGGTAGGAAATTAGAAATCGCTAGACCTGACAGCGACCAAGCTCAAAGATCAAAGTAAAGTAGTTCATTCAATGAAGGAATAACAAAAACAACAAATAATCACACTTTGATGGTTTAGGATCATCAGAATGTTCAAAATAACAAAAAAATTCATATAAAATCACAATCTCAAGCAAGCCTCAAATCCAGTTACCTACTCTATCCACTTGAAAATTGCAATGATTTGCACTCCATGTATTTTGGTGATATGAGTAGGCAACCATAAGGCCACTTGGGACAAAAGCAACTCATTTTGGAATTACGATATGTCACCCTTCAAACCCGAAGAAGATCAAGATGGTCAAACTACTCTACGGGTATGAAGGGATCATTCTAATTACCCTATGACATCAAAAATATTAAGTCAAAGTGATACAATCTAGGCATGAATAGAATCACTCATCCTAACTCCCTAAGAAGGCTATTGATAGCCATACCATTCCTCGGGATAGGTATGGATGATTATCATAAGCAATTGGAGTCACACTGTGGGATTGTCCATTAAAAGTAGCAAATGCTAGAAAGGAACCAAATTAGTCATATTGGTCAAGAGACTCGTCACTTCAATCATTGTCATTTCTTCACCAAATCATTATGTGAAGAGGTAGTTCAAAACTTCAACTTAATCATAATAAAAATAAATAAAATATCACTTGATCATAGCAAAATTGTGTTCATCCTTTGAATCATTGCATAAAACAATCACAAATTTCCCTTGTTTTTTGGGAACGTAAGCAGACATGACATCTTTAATTGCAGCTCTCCTACCGGTCGAAATTGTTGTATCAGCTAGAGCTACCCGATTGAGTTTGAGGAATGAGTGCAGTTTAACATGTAAAAGCCATTGAGCTAAGTCCTCCGAACATTGAGGCAATGATTCAAGGGATACACGCCATCTTGCATGATGGGTCCATTCGGAGTTGATCAGACAATTGATCACCATACACCCTACAAACGTATTAGTCTATGTTTTTTCTCAGCATTGTGTTTTCCACATAGCACATCACAAAAAGGGGTATTTGTAAATCGTGTCATGCTTAGGGGAGCTACTTACATAGACACACTCATAATATCATAAGACATAATCCTGGACTTTCCAAGCATAAATAGTGGTTCTCACCACCCATTTGGGGCCTTTTCAAGCCATCCAAGCTTGGCCACTCAAGCCAAGAGCGACCATATTATAGCTGCTCAATCCTAGAGCGATCAGACCTAGCCATTGCAGATGATAGTGGCTAGATCATAGCCATTGCACACGACAGTGGCTAAGCCATAAGAAGTAGTTTGTCGATAAATAGGCCCAATCCTAGGTGGAAGTGGTAGTCTACATGCAATAAAGGTGAGCAGGAGTGACTTTACATTCCTTTTCACGACCAATTCACATAGGAGACTTGAGTTTGCATTTAGAATTAAGTTAACTGACCTCCAAGCATAAACAAAGGACAAAATCTTCTCATGCTAACGACCAGTTCACATAGAAGACTCAAGTGGGAAGTTAGATTTTAGTTAACTAGCCTTCAAATATAGATAATGGACAAGAGCTTCTCATGCTAACTTGCACTACGCATGAGAAATTCATTTCTAGGGCTTGGACATAGACCTAGGGTTTCACACTATAAAAGGTGCAAGCCTAAGAACACCAGGAGAGCCTTATCATATCCAAAGATCCTTTAATATTTTATCATATAGATAATAGAGACCCGAATCACATATAGGAGATCATTTTAGAGAGAGAGTTCTCTTTGAGATCACATGTGTGGCGGAGCTTTGACAAATTAAAGGGCATAACACCTACTTTCTTCAACATCAGATCATAGTTTTTGACCCATAGCTTTGGGGCAAGGAGAGAAAAGTTTTCTTTAATAGTCGTTGTCTTGGACAGTGGCCCATAGACTTGGCTTAGATAGACAT
The DNA here is from genome assembly GCA_028583015.1 of Wollemia nobilis. Classification (NCBI taxonomy): domain Eukaryota; kingdom Viridiplantae; phylum Streptophyta; class Pinopsida; order Araucariales; family Araucariaceae; genus Wollemia; species Wollemia nobilis. The sequence goes on along the minus strand of JAQPPZ010003172.1, from coordinate 2,718,625 downwards.
AGCATCTTTTATATTGTTTTCTTATATCATTATCATAGATTTACTTGATTCCATAGTATTATTTTATCATATTTCTATTACATTATTTGATTACTAACAACCTCATCCATGGAGGCAATCTCGGACACCTAAAAGTGTGTTGTAGTTTCAGTGCTTGGAGGGTCACATGTACATCAAATGAAGATTACAACATATGAGAGCAAAATGGATCCTAGGAGACAACCTTGGAGAAGGAGGCATCTGTAAGCCCTCATACATTTATGTGTGTGGAACTGAGAAACTTTTATAATTGTACCACCTCTTTATGGAAGAGACACTCCTTACCCACTTGTAATTTATAGTATCAAAATGGGTATCCCTAAGAGGGACCGACATGTAATCGAGCTTCAATATCAATAAAGAGATCTGTATTTTGTTATTTTGTGTTATATGCTTTTTCCTCTTGTATTTCCATTTTATCTTTGGTATTTTAAATAGCCTTGCAAGTAGGGTTTTATAAAAGGGATCGGTGCATGTTTTCCCCGGGTTGCTACAACACCTTAGCAGAATTTAACACCACTCTTGAGGTTTTCCTCAATAGTTAGCCAATTTTACAAAATTTTCTAAGTATGTGGCTCTTTTGGGCCTAGATTCTAGTGCCTCCTGGGAAGCATTTCTAGCAAGGCTTACAAACTCAGATACTTATCCTTTGGGCACTAGAGTAAAAAAATGAATGGGTGAGCTAGCACCACAACCATGTACCTCAACAATCCACCATCTTACAATTTATTGACTGATCTCCTCGAGGGTAGGTAAAATCCACTCCTACTGGTTGCAAACTATGCTTCTAGGAATAACTTCCTTATAAACATCACTCATTTAAACCACTATAGAAAAACTCAAAGAGTAAAGGTTCATACGGAGGCCATGCTAGAAGCAGTTGTTTCTATGCTTAAAATATATGGAAGTATACTCTTTTATATACCTAGTCAAACAATTTTTCATAAAAACTCAGCTTCACAACTTTTACATGCCTAGATAGGCTCATGCTTCTCTGCTTTCTGACATTGTTAGGTTCTAAAATTCTTTACAAAAATACCTCTATGGCTATTTTTCTAATCATTGTTATTCAAAATGTTTCAATTATATTATAATAAAATTCTTGGCACTCTCATGCCTTTACTGCTAGTCCTGCTCTTAGTTGTCCTGCTCCTGCTAGTCCTGCTCCTAGTTGTCCTTTTTTACTTGTTTCACCTTAGTCTTGGAGAATCCTATAGCCTTATTTCTCTCAACCTAGAGCTACTATTGTAAAGCATGTATCTACTTCACATATTTTTTATTTTGATCCTGTAGTTTCTGAACCTGCACTTTGAATTTGATCATCTTCTCAAACTTATTATATCATTTCTTAGCATCATTCTCCAAGGCTTTCATTTATTTCTTTTGGTCCTTGATGGTGGCCTCAATCCTGGCGATATTTTATTTCATTTTTGTAGACTGCTCCATGTAGATATCGATAAAAATAGCTTCTAATCTAGCTTTATATGTGAAAAAATCATCCTCCATGACCAGTTGTGTGAAATCTTCAGTATTTTCCTCTAACCAATATTATTCCACTATTATATCTTCCTCTGGTTTATCAAACAAGGGAATCATCTTGTAATTTATACTCTATTGGGATACAGGGTTGACCATCAATATTTTTCTCACCTTAGTAGCTCCCTTAGAATACTGAGCCAATTTCATGCTCCAGTAGCTTTGTGATCATAGCGAAGTACTTTTGACCTTCTACAAAGATGTTACTATGGGGTGATCCATGGGAGTATATGGGGTGACATTTGAGGAGAAAAAAGGGACCACCATGGCTAGGAGGGGAGTAGTGGTGATAATAGTGGAGTCTATATCCACAATAAAATTAGCAACTAAAATGGAACTACTGGTTGCATTTGATGGTGGGGTCAATGGTAGTGATATTGAAATCGTCGATGGGGGTAGTGATGATGGAAGAATAGGATTTATGGAATTTGAGGTGGAGATGACACTATAATCTATGGTGAAAGAGGGGAGATAATGGTTTAGGACTCTTGACTGTATGAAGTGGAGAGTATTCTAGGTGAGGATATGAATGTGGATGATGTGGATATGATTACAAAGAATTAGATTTTGATGATGATATTTCCATTACCTTTTTAACTTGAGAAGGGGAGGGGGATTTTTTTGGAGAATAAGTAGGATAAGAAGGAGAAGACGGACTAGAAGTCATACCTAAGCCTACCATATTAGAATGTCTAAAAACTTCCACAACACTCTTTCACTGCTTTTGCTACACTTTTGGCCTACCTAATGTATCAGGATATTGTGTCACTTCCTTTGCTTCACTCAACTTTTGTTTCTTAGGAACTAAGGTGTCAATTTCCCATATTACACCTTCTACCTTCCTCTTGAATATTATCTTATGATCTTGTTCTTGTTGAGAAATTAATCCTACAGATTCCATAACCAGGGTTGATTTATCTTTCTTTTTGGAGGAGGTTGTAAAAGTGAGGTCTATCACTTTCACCTTTTTCTTCTTTTCCTCTTTTGTAGAAGTCTTTGCCTTGGTGGCTCTATGCTCCGACCTTCTCTTCCTTAGGGTATCATTAACCACACCTATATATTTTGTGGTATCTTCATTTTTCTATAAAGGAGTAGCAGATGGTGGAGTGGAATCTTGTTGCTTTTTAGTTGCTTTAGCCTTCTTACTTTTTGCTTTACCTTTTTTGGCCTCACTCATTTCCACTTTTACAATAACTAATGCTAGTCTCTTATTTTTCTAATCCTTCATAGTTTCTACATGTTCATCGTACCTCTTTTCAAACTCGACATCAATTGTCTTGGGGTACTCACTTTTCATTGTGTTTCTTTCAACCCTCATCTTTCACCATTCGAAAGCTTTAGCTTGAGATAATTTATAAGTTTCTTCCATTTATTTCATTCTGGTATCACCAAGCTGAAGAGAAATCTTGGTTGGATCATAGTAATTTGCATGCTCATAGAAATCTCTCCAGGTTGGAAGTGGTTCCATGGTGTTTACATTCCATTAAAGGGAGGAGTGCTCTCTATTATTTCTATGTTTCTCTATATGCGTGCACTTGGATCTTACCAATTTAGCTACTTTCTCTCCATGTAGCTCCTTAATTATTTCCATGAACAAATAATTTGGGTTATATCTCGATAGATGATGGAGCTAACAAAGATCTAATATTTCCAAGGTTGTCATGATTTACTCTCATTGTTATTTTCTCCATATGATGATATCACCCTCCTTGAAAGCATAATAAATAGTTGCCTTCCTCTTATTCCTAGAACCAAATTTATAGTTTATGTAGTCTACCTGCCTACAATATTCTAGTATGAATATGAAGTGGGTGATGTAATGTGGTAATAGGAATGGCTTCTTCGTGAAACCATACAATTTGATGACTATGCCATCTGTTAAGAGGTACCAATATCCTTCTTCCACCCCTTTGAATATTATTTTATTTTCAATTTTTAGGGCTAGCCTAGGGTAGTTGTTGTACATAACTCATAAATTTGGTCTAAGATATTTATAATTAAAAGTATAATAGAAATTTGTTTTGCTTAGAACCCTAGTCCAATAATATACTAGCAATTGATTCCCATCTACATATTTGTCAACTACTGATATCCATGGATAATTGTACTTAGTGGTGCTAAAGAAAATCTAAACTAAATTGGAGCAATGTCTGAAAGATGGGTTCTTCTCATTCTCCTTCATGGCCATCAACTGCTCATGAATTTTCTTGGTAAGGAATGCATGCCAGTTGAAGTAAATTGGGGTGTTGTTTTTATCCCTTGGCTGCGTCGTATGCATATTATTATTGGAGATGCACTATGCAGTGGTCAATTTCTAGTCTCTTACATCCAGGTCAAACTCTAGGCCAGCTATCACAACCAACATGGAGTACAACTTTAGGTATGCAAATTCACTAGTGGGAATCGGAGTTGTGGGTAGGGCTTTTTTCAACTTAATGGTCTTAAACTAGCCATACACCAAGGCTCTAAAATGGATTCCATTTTGCATACACTTATTTACGATGTAATACTTAGCCTACTAATCTAAGATAAACTCTCTTGGTGAATAATTGTAGGTAGATTTGAGGCAAGTACTTGTGAAGACTTATAGGAATATTTGAGGTAAGTATTGGTGAAGACTTGTAGGTAGAGTTGAGGAAGTCTTTGTGAAGTATTGAGAGCATAGTTGATTGATTGCTTTGTTCAATATTTGTGTTAAGGCTTGGGGTAAATCTAAGCAAAGTTGATTTATTATTGGATCAAGCTCTGTGTTAAGGCTTGAGGATAGATTTGAGGACAAATTTTGGTAGAGATTTATGAGAACATTTGTGCTAGACTTGAGACAAAATTAGAGCATATTTGTACTACACTTGGGATAGAGTTTGGTGTAAATATGATACAAAGTTGAGAGCAATATTTGGAGGTGATAGAGCAGAGGATAGTAGTCTCTAGTGGATAGAGATCCATTAGCTAGGGCAATGACGATAGAGGTCTTCTATGGAGAGAGATCGACAAGCCAGAGCAGTGGAGGTAAAAGTCTTCTAGAATATCATCAGCTAGAGCAGAGAGGAAAGAGTTCTCTTATGGATTGAGATCCATGAACCAGAGGAAGGGGAGAGAGTTTTCTTGTAGAGTGTGATCCGTGAACCAGTTGGGAGGATAGATTTGTTCTATAGAGAGATCCATGAACCGGTTGAGGAGATAGAGGTCTCTTGGATCAAGTTCCACGAACCAAAAAAGAGGGGAAAGAGTTCTCTTATGGAGAGAGATCCACAAATTAGAGCATAGGGGATTGGTGTCTCCTTTGGATATAGGTCCATAAACATTGTAATAGGGAATTTATTTCCAAGAATATTTGTTGATAAAATTTAGTAGAAATATTTTCTCAATGGAGTAGCCCTCATTGGTTAAACCATGCTAAATTGGTGTCTCTATTGTGTGTGATGATTTATGCATTGCTTTTATTACTGCTATTGATATTGCCTTTGATAATGGTGAATAATATTGTTTGAGAAAGAAAAGTAAAAGTTGATCTTATACTTTTCATGCCCCCTCTATCAGTATAAGCTTGTGTTCTTCAGTTTTGGCCACTTATTAAATTCTTCCTCATTGCTGCCCATGAGTTCAAACTGGGTCTTGAGCCACTCGACATAAAAAAATTTATTATTTATCCTAGATACTGGGGAAACTAAGTTTAATGATGTAGCTCAACTAAGACATTATTATATACCCTTTTGCATATATTGACACAAAGAGCTTCCATCCCTATTACACTACTTGATAACACTCCATGATATGAGTAGCTAGATTCATTACTTCATCCCATTATCAACTTGTGAATGCTACAAACTATGGGTCAGATATTTTCTTGAAAATAGCTACCTGTTTGGGTCTAAATTGACATCAAGGAAAAATTTAACTGTGATTATGAATCTATGACTTTCTTGGATGTGCACACCTGCTAATCATAGCTCAAATCCTAACATTAGATGGATCAAATATTGCTTCAATCCAACCTCCAGAGTAGGTTGGTATACCTTGTCAACTAATTGGTGTTTAATCAATTTAGCTCAATTAAAAATGTAATTTTAGGGATAGAAATGAGATAAGGGTTAGAAAAAAATTGAGTGAATAATGGTCGGATAAAGCTAACAACATTGAAAAATATCAAGAATCCTCCGATCAATCATATTTCTAGTATGCCACACTTAAGACTAACAACATTCAAAACTCATCATCTTCACCATTAAAGAATAATAAAACACTTAGAAAACTATTTCAAACATCTAAAATGTTAATAATCCAAATAGTAGAATTAGATCAACCTTCAAACTAACGTAAAAAGAAGCTCACTACAACATTTTTTTAGGCATGAACCATTCTAATTTGCTCCAAATTAGCAATCCAATATCAGCAGAATTGACTAATCATAACATCAATAGTAGAAATGAATTCACAGGATAAACTCGCAAAGATGAAGATACAAGTCTGAGGAAAACATCCAAGTAATGTGCATTCTATTGATTTATCAACAAAATTACAATAATATATGAGGTAAACATTTTATATCTGAACCTTAAAAATAAGGGTTTGACCTCTTTATATAGATTTCATAATAACAGTAAAAGAATGGAAATATTACAAGGATTTTCTTGCCACATCAATAGAATACTAAGGTGGTGGCCTCTTATTGGCTTTCAAGAAAAATAATGGAGTTGTACTCCATAACCTCTACAACTCTAAGATCTATAAGTTTCTTGAACTTCAACTAAATCCAACAGCTAAACTAGTTTCAAGTTTATCTAGATCATCCTTTTTTCTTGATCAAGCTTTCCATCCATAGATCTATAATTGAAAACATATTAAAATATTCATTTTGGTGATGTTTGGTCTTCTCTAGTTCTTTTTTTGGTGCTCTTCACATTTTGTTGCATTATTTTCATCTTTAAAATTCGTTGCTTCACATTTTTCTAGGTCATGTTTGACCAATTTGAGCACAAAATGAGAGTTTGGAAGCAACCTACACCATCCTACGAAATATGCTACTTTGTTTTCCACTGGGCATCATTTGACCATGTTGACCATGGAATTTAGATCTTGTGTTGATTTTTCGATGGAATTTAACACTCATCACCCTTTCGTATTTAAAATCTACTAATTTAATTTTTTCTAGCCCCTGTTTGATTGTGTTGACTACAAACTTCTCATTCTAACAAATTTTAACATTGCCAACACTTAGAAAATTTTCCTTCCAAAACTTAGCTAATTTTACCAAACCTGCTATGTGTGTGGCCTTCCACTGTAGAAACTAACCTCGGGATGTAGTCGCTCTTCTATATTATTCTACTCTAAATTTTTCTAGGCCCTATTTGACTGCACTAACCATGGATTTTACACTCTGATAGAATTTAATGCTACCTTTGATTTTTTTCTTTCAACACCTAGTGAATTTTACATTACCTTTTTGAATTACGCTACTGTAGTTTCCACTAGATGTTGTTTGATTGAGTTGATGATGGATTTTTCACCTTAGCAAAATTTAACAGTGATCTTGAGGTTTTCCTCAACACTTAGCCAATTTTACAAAATTTGCTAAGTATTAATTAGGCTCTTTTGGGCCTAGATTCTAGTGCCTCCTGGGGAGCATTGCTAGCAAGGCTTACAAACTCAGATCCTTATCCCTTGGGTACTAGAGTAAAAAAATGAATGGGTGAGCTAGCACCACAGCCATGTACCTCAACAATCCACCATATTACAATTTGTTGACTGATCTCCTTGAGGGTAGGCAAAATCCACTCCTACTGGTTGTAAACTATGCTTCTAGGAATAACTTCCTTATAAACCTTACTCATTTAAACAACTATAGAAAGACTCAAAGAGTAAATGTTCATACGGATACCATGCTAGAAGCAGTTGTTTCTTTGCTCAAAATATATGGAAGTATACTCTTTTATATACCTGGTCAAACAATTGTTCATAAAAACTTAGCTTCACAACTTTTACATGCCTAGATAGGCTCATGCTTCTCGACTTTCTGACATTGTTAGGTTCCAAAATTCTTTACAAAAAATACCTCTATGGCTATTTTGCTAATAATTGTTATTCAAAATATTTAAACCATATTACAACAAAATTCTTGGCACTAGCATGCCTTTACTGCTAGTCCTGCTCTTGGTTGTCCTAGACCTTGGTAGCATCTTCTGCTTTTTCTTCATCTGATATTTCTATTGCATCATACTCTTTCTGATGTGTCTTTTCTTTGGCTTCTTCTTGGTATTCAACCTCTTTCTCTTGTTCTTAATATTGAACCTCTTCATGTGCATCCTATTTTTCTTCCTCTTGCTCCTCATATTTTTTTCTTCTCCATCTTGGTCCTCCTCTTGTTCTTCGTCATCCTCATCTTCCTCCTCTTGCATTTTTTCCTCTTGGTCTTCCTTTGCATTCTCCTGCTCTTCCTCATATTTGGATTTCTTTTGATTTATATCTACTTTAAAAATATGAGTGGCTTGGTTCAAGGTATTCATGGCCTTATTCCAGGATGCTTGAGAAGGATTTTGTATCTCCAAAAGTTCTCGATGGATGTAACACAAATCAACAGTCTTATCATAGGAGAATGAAGTTTTCCATTCTACTAAATTTACCATTAAGTCTTTCAATCTAGTTAATATTTTAGTCAATTGGGTTACTTTATCCTAGTCAATTGGCTCTTGCCATGCATCTACCTATAATTCATCTTCAATCAGTGCTTGTATTCTTCTCTGGAGATCCTCCTCCAATACCATCAAATTATTATCATCCTAAAATTTTCTAAAGTTACATTGGACCATCTCTTCATCAGTATCTATGATCCTATGATGCTCATCATCCAATTTGTCAATTAACGGATACGCCTTACGAAATAAATTATTCTTCTTGAGGATAATTTTGGCTATGATCCTTGAAGTGTTCTAGTCCTTATTGGGGATGGGCCTACCCAGCTGATTACACTTAGCTTCAAACCAATTGAGGATTTCATTGGCCTAAGGATCTATTGGTTGTATTTTTTTTATTATGGTATCTATATCTTCTTTGGTCTTCTAAAACACATGGTTGGCTTCATCTATGAAGTCAAATATGTGTTTAATTCTAGAGCACTTCTCCAATATTTTAGACAAAATTTCCTTTTTGACTTGTTTCACCTTAGTCTTGGAGAATCCTATAGCCTTAGTTATCTCAACCTGGAGCTACTATTGTAAAGCATGTATCTACTTCACATATTCTTTATTATGATCCTGTAGTTTCTAAAACTGCTCTTTGAAGTTGATCATCTTCTCAAACTTATTATATCATTTTTTAGCATCATTCTCCAAGGCTTTCATTTATTTATTTTTGTCCTTGATGGTGGCCTCAAGCCTGGTGACCTTTTCTTCCATTTTGGTAGACTACTCCATGTAGATATCGATAAACATATCTTCTAATCTAGATTTATATGTGAAAAAATCATCCTCCATGACCAGTTGTGTGATATCTTCAGTATTTTCCTCTAACCAATAGTATTCCACTATCATATATTCCTCTGGTTTATCAACCAAGGGAATCATCTTGTAATTTGTCCTCTATTAGGATACAGGGTTGACCATTAGTATTTTTCTCACCTTAGTAGCTCCCTTAGAATACTGAGCCAATTTCATGCTCCAGTAGCTTTGTGATCTTAGCGAAGTACTTTTGACCTTTTGTAAAGATGCTACTATGGGGTGATCCATGGGAGTAGATGGGGTGGTATTTGAGGAGAAAAAATGGACCACCATGGCTAGGAGGGAAGTAGTGGTGATAATAGTGGAGTCTGTATCCACAAAAAAATTAGCAGCTGGAATGGAACTGGTGGCTACATTTGATGGCAGTGTCAATGGTATTGATATTGCCATCGTCTATGGGGGTAGTGATGATGGAAGAATTGGATTTATGGAAGTTGGAGGTGGAGATGAGACTAGAACCTATGGTGAAGGAGGGGGAGATAATATTTTAGGAATCTTGACTATATGAAGTGGAGAGCATTCTAGATGAGAATATGAATGTGTATGAGGTGGAGATGGTTATGGAGAATTAGGTTTTGAAGATTATATTTCCATTACATTTTTAACTTGAGAAGGGGAGGGGGATTTATTTGGGGAATAAGTAGGATAAGGAGAAGAGGGACTAGAATTCATACCTAATCCTACCATAGTAGAATGTCTAAAAACTTCCTTAGCACTCTTCCAATGCTGTCACTGCACTTTATGCCTACCTGATGTATTAGGACATTGTGTCACTTCCTTCACTTAACTCAACTTTTGTTTCTTAGGAACTAAGGTGTAAATTTCTCATATTACACATTCTACCTTCCTCTTGAATATTATCTTATGATCTTGTTCTTGTTGAGAAAGTAATCCTATAGATTCCATAACTAGGGTTGATTTATCTTTCTTTTTGGAGGAGGTTGCAGAAGTAAGGTCTATCACTTTCAAATTTTTCTTATTTTCCTCTTTTGTAGAAGTCTTTGCCTTGGTGGCTTTATGCTCGGAACTTCTCCTCTTTAGGGTATCTTTAGCCACACCTATTTATTTTGTGGTATCTTCCTTTTGCTATAAAGGAGTAAAAGATGGTGGAGTGGACTCTTGTTGCTTTTTAGTTGCTTTAGCCTTATTACTTTTTGCTTTACCTTTTTTGATCTCACTCATTTCCACTTTTACAATAACTAATTCTAGGCTCTTATTTTCCTAAGCCTTCAAAGTTACAACATGTTCATCGTACCTCTTTTCAAACTCGACATCAATTGTCTTGGGGTACTTAATTTTCATTGTGTTTCTTTAGATCCTCATATTCCACCATTCCAAAACTTTCACTTGAGATCATTTATAAGTTTCTTCCATTTATTTCATTTTTGTATCACTGAGCTGAAGAGAACTCTTGGTTGGATTATAGTCATTTGCATGCTCATAGAAATCTCTCTAGGGTGGAAGTGGTCCCATGGTGTTTACATTCCATTAGAGGGGGGACTCATCTCTATTATTTATGTGTTTCTCTATATGTGTGTGCTTGGATTTTACCAATTTAGCAAATTTCTATCCATGTATCTCCTTAATTATTTCCATGAAAAAATCATCTGGGTTATATCCCCATCTATGAGGGAGCTAACAAAGATATAATCTTTCTAAGGTTGTCATGATTTGCTCACATTATTATTTTCTCCATAAGGTGATATCACCCTCCTTGAAAGCATAATCAATAGTTGCCTTCCTCTTGTTCCTAGAACCAAATTTATAGTTTATGTAGTCTACTTGCCTATAATATTCTAGTGTGAATATGAAGTGGGTGATGTAATGTGGTAATAGGAATGGCTTATTCGTGAAACCATACAATATGATGACTATGCCATCTGTTAAGAGGTACCAATATCCTTCTTCTTCCCCTTTGAATTCTTATTTTACTTTCAATTTTTGGGGCTAGCCTAGGGTAGTTGTTGTACATAACTCATAAAGTTCATAATTAAAAATATAATAGAACTTTGTTCTGCTTAGAACCCTAGTCCAATAATATACTAGCAATTGATGCCCATATGCATCTTTGTCAACTACTGATATCCATGAATAATTATTCTTAGTGGTGTTAAAGAACATCCAAACTAAATTGGAGCTATATTTGAATGATGGGTTCTCCTCATTCTCCTTCATGGCCACCAACTACTCATGAATTCTCTTGGTAAGGAATGCACACCAGTTGAAGTAAATTGGGGTGTTGTTGTTATCCCTTGGCTGTGTCGTATACATATTAGTGTTGGAGATGCAGTATGCAATGGTCAATCTCTAGTATCTTACATCTAGGTCAAACTCTAGGCCAGCTATCACGACCAACATGGAGTACAACTTTAGGTATGCAAATTCACTAGTGGGAATGGGAGTTGTGGGTAGGGATTATTTCAACTTAATGGTCTTAAACTAGCCATACACCAAGGATCTAAAATGGATTCCATTTTGCACACGCTTCATTACGGTATAATACTTAGCCTACTGCTCTAAGCTAAACTCTCTAGGGGGATAGGAGTTTTATATCCCATTGTAAACAAATATCAGCAAGCTTGATCAGTGATGTAAAACAAGACCTTGCCATGGGATGTTCTCACAGACCTAGTTGGAGGGTCATAAAGTTTTGGCTATGGAAAAGACTATTTCTAGGTAAGGATGGAATGCATTACAAACATAATAAGAAATAAAAGAGTACATAACTCCAATACCTTGGTTTTAAAGAGGCTTCTCCTTGATGAATTTGACCTCATATCCCATCCTCAGGTGGTCTCTGGTTACATATGTCATATTTGTGTCTATGATCCCTACCTTCCTATTTGTGTAAATTGGTCTTTCCACATTGCTATATTTCCCAGTCTACTTTGTTGAATATGATGTCATTTTAGCTTTCAAGTAGCTTTCTCTTCCCAAATTGTTCTTAGGAGTATGCAAAAAAAAATGTTCTTGATAGTGCTCTAGTTATTCAGCTCAAACTATTCAAAAATGACTAAAATTTGAATTTCCTCACTTAAATAGATCTTCAAGAACTCCTCTGCCATTAATGATGATGAGTGGGTAGTTACCTACCATGATTTCAAATGAGTGAATCATATGTTGTGAAGCATGTCTTGTTAGTGAAGTATGCATATTTGATTGGACAAAATTCGTAGTAGATGGTGGTAAACTATTTGTTGGTACGCTTCTTAAGGAACATTAATTTACCCCTTTTCATGGTGAAACCTCATATTCGATGGATTTTAACATCGTAAATCTTTCAGCATGGAATCTAACATTAAATTGGATTTGTTTTGCTGGGTTTTGCTCCTTCAATTATTTTTGGGTACTTTTTGACCATTTTGACTATGGATTTTGAGACTATTTTTACATTAGGCACCACTAGTAGTTGTATTACCTTTGGAAAAAAAATTGGGCCCTACATTATGCTCTTTTGATTTTCGTTGGACCTAGTTTGACTGTGTTGATTGTGGATTCTGCACTGCATTACTTCCTTGTAGAGTATAGCATAGTATCATATCGAAAGCAAAAAATAATATCCTTCTCTCCATTTTTTCTTCTTTTTTATTTTTGGGATTCAATAAATAAAACATAATACATAATGCGTACATAAAGAAAATATAATACAAAATATGTACATATATTACAATAGAGATTCTCTAACTAAAATATAGTTTGAGATGATACCCATTTACAGGAATGGGTTATATATTTCCTTCCTTAACTTGGAGCTAAAAGGTATTGTTATTTTTTACTTTCATGATCTTGAAGGGTCCCTCCCAGAAGGAATCAATTTTTTTACGGTTTCCTGGTTTAGCATTTTCAACATTCCACCTTAGCACTGCATATCCTTCATTAAACTTTATGAACCTTGAATTCTTATCAAACCACTCTTTTGTATTCATAGAGTATTTATAAAATTTATCATATGCTTGAGTCCTTTTTTCTTCTAACTACAACAACTGCATCAACCTAGTCTCCAATAGATTTTTATCTAACTCCTGATCATGGTTGGCCCATTTTAAAGCTAGTATCTCAATATGAGTATGCAGAGCAACTTTATTACCATAAACTAATGCATAAGTAGATGTCTTGATAGACCTTTTTATGGTGATTCTATCTACCCACAAAACTTGGTCTAGTAATAAGTTCCAACTTCTTTTGTTCTCTTCCAGTGCCTTTTTCAGAATTCTGAGCAAGTTTTTATTTTTGGATTCTGCTAGTCCATTTACCCAAGGGTAATAGTTAGAATAATTATTTATATTTATATTATACTTTATGGTAAACTAAATATATTTTGTACCTATGAAATATGGGCCATTGTCACTTACTAATACCTCTAAAATTTTGAACATTTTGATCAAACTCTCCAAAAATTCAATCACTACTTCTTGGTCTGACATCTTGGCCAGGATAACCTCAAACCATCTAGTGAAGTAATCAGTGGTAGTAAGGATGAAATTATGACCTACTAATGAATTAGGTTTAATGACTCCAAAAAATTCAAGTCCCCATTTCTATAAAGGCTCCTCCACCTAAATTGGTTTGAGAAAAAATATTGCATTCTTGGTTCTTCCCACATATATTTAACACTTATCACATGACTTAGCTACTTTGAGAGCGTCTACAAAGATAGTGGACCAGTAGTATCTTGCCCTTATTATTTTGGTGGCAGTTATTCTTCTTGAAAAGTGACCTTTTGATAGGCCTCCATGAAATTCTTGGATGACCTTCTATTTTTCATTATCTTTTAGACATCTTAGAAGTACCTCATCTAGGTTCCTCTTGTATAATCCTTCAAGAAGCAATACATAATTCAAAACCTATAGTATAAATATTATCCTCTGTGAAGGATTGAGACCTTGTGGACATACTCCTATTTGGAAATAGGTTGTCAATTGATCTGCCCAATCTGAGCTCTCTAGAAAACTACCAGAGTGATCATCTTCTGCTCCCTAACAGACTACTAGTTGTTTTGATTCTGCTTTATTTGCAAGCTCCTGGTATAATGCTCTTCCTTTGATAAAATTGGTAGGATGTATTTCAACATTGTATTCTTGTATTTTAGTAATCCATATAGCTCTTTATCACCCAGTTATCCTTGAAGTATAAAGTTCCTTACATTTGTATGAACTACATAAACAAGAGTCTTGCTCTAAACCAAGTATTTTTTGAACTTCTTTAAGGATTTCATCATTGCAAATACTTGCCTCTCAATAAAATTATACTTGGTCTAATAATCATGCAAGGTTTGATTCCAGAAGAAGATAGGGTGTTCTTCCTCATTCTCATTATTTTGTGTGAGCACTGACGCATAGCTTTCCTCAGCTCCATAGGCATATAAAATAAAATATTTGTTAAAATAAGGATTTATCAATACTGGTGCAGTTGCAATTACTTGCTTTATAGCCTTGAAGGCTTGTTTTTTTTTCTCAATATACTTGAATTCCATGTTCTTATTAAGTAACTCTGATATAGGATTCACTACTTGAGAAAATTTTAAGATGAACTTCTTGTTAAAGTTGATTTTCCCAAAGAAATACTATAAGCCTTTCTTATTTTTAGGGAGGGGAAGAGCTAGAATTTACTTTATTCTATCAAGGTCTATTGTCATCCCTTCTTTGGAGACTACTTGCCCTAATAAATTACATTTATGGAAAACAAATCATTACTTCTTTGGGTTGAGGGACATGTTGAAATATTTGCACTTATGGAAGGCTTTCTCTAGATGTTCTAGATGTGATTCCTTTCTATGAGAAAATATTATCATATCATCTAGATAAATTAGAATTATTTTAGTGATTAGTTCACCAAAAACATAGTCCATGGCCCTTTGGAACATGGCTCTTGCATTGGATAGGCCAAATGAAATTCTTTGATAAGAAAATATGCCCTACTTAGCGGTCAAGGTTATTTTGAACTATTCTTCATATTTGACCCAAATATTATTGTACCTAGAGAAGCTATCCTATAGGGAGTATCTTTATACTGATGAAAACATATATAGAATTTGATCCATCTGAGGAAGTGGATGGTGATATTTTAGTGGTGCTCTATTCAAGTTCTAGAAATCCACACATAATTAGATGTCTCCATTTTTATTTCTTACCGAGACAAAGTTGGTAACCCATGTGGAATGCTTGATGGGATAGATGATCTTCCCTTTAAGAAGCTTAAGCAATTCATGCCTCATTATAGCTTCAATTTTAGTATTGAAAGGTCTTTGTTTCTTTCTGAAAGGTTTTGCATTAGGCTCTAGCTCAATGGTATGATGAATGATCCTCTTATCATAGATATTGAGGTCCTCATATGACTAAGTGATAATGTTTGGATATTTAAAGAACAATGCCTTGAATCCCTCAACTTCTTTCAGGGAACCCATTTGGGTCTGCTTACCAAACCTCCCAGCCCAGTTCGTTAATGAGTACTGGATTAGTGGCATAGCAAAGATGATAGGAGAGCTCATGGTAATATACCATTCAACTCAGGCAAGGACTAGACTGATGCATGCCAGGATCTATGTAAATGCAAACTTGGATTTTGATCTACATTCTCAAGTAGAACTAGCATATGGAGAGTTTCTAAGGACTTAGCCTATGGAGTATGAGAAAAATCTGGCATTTTGTAGTGTGTGCAAAACCTAGGGCCACCTTCAAGCCCAAATTCTGACAATAACTACAAACAAGGAAGCCAGGAGCGAAGGTTTTCTAGAGAAAGCTAATGGGAGAGGGATTCCAAAGTTTCAAGGATCGTGTCTTAACTTGGAAGGATACATACAAGTTAAGAATAACCAGGCTAACCAAGCCAACACAGAACTAGAAAAAATACAAGAGAAAGGAAAGCCACATAATGAGGGAGGCAAAAATCATAAGGTATGTAATAAAGATCCTAGCTTGAACATTTTTGATATCCTAGCAAATCTAGAATTTGAAAAAGAAAACAGTAAGGATGATACCATCAATGTCAAGTTTCCTGAAACCCTAGACTCCCCATACAAATCGAGACCATCCACAACTATGACAAAAGCCCCAAAAGCTATGCTCAAAATGAAGAAAAATTGCCAGGTCATTTCAGTTTAAACATGGAAAAAATAGAGTCAAGAGTCGAAGATGTGGAAACAAGAGCCAGGAATGTAGATCATAATCCAGTAGTGGAGCAAATTATCCCTTCTCAGATGAGCCCAATGGTAAAATGTTCCTTGAAGGAAAGCCCCCTGTTTAGGAACCAGATAGGAGAGGTGAACCAAAACAAGGCTGAGGATGAAGAGGGAATTGAAACCCCCCAAAATTAAGAAGAAGGTTCAAGCCCTAGACTATCATAGTATATGCCCCCTAATTTTAGTAAAAAATAGACTAGAAGCACTACCAAGCCTCCGATAGATGATGGAATTGAAATAAAGAAAGCGAGAATATCTACAACAGAGTACTATAGAATGAGAATCAATGAAGAAATTGCAAACAAAAAGCAAAGAACATTGTTACAGCAAGCTATTCCTAGCCAGGATAATAGTAAAATTGACAAACCCCCTTTGGATCAGGGAAGGGGGCAGGGAAAAATATCAAATAGTCTAAATGAAGGTTCTCTAATGGAATGTGAGAGGCCTAAATGGCCCACCAAAACAAAGGATGGTGAAGTCTATAAGGAAGGATTGGAATCCTACTATCATTTTTCTTCAAGAAACCAAAACAGATGCGACACAATCAACACTTATAGATAGAAGGATTTGGAATCAAGGGGAAGTGGCCTTTCAACAAGCGATAGGAGCATCTGGGGGCCTCATGATCTTATGGGATCCTATTAAAATAGAAGGAAGTATTATTCAATAAAATGAAAGAGTCTTAAGCATATTATTTCATGATTTTGATACTAATAAGAATTGGATTATGTCAAATGTTTATGCCCCCACCTCTATCCAAGGGCGGTCTGAACTATGGTAATTTTTGGGGAATTTGAGCCAAGCTTTAAAATACATTCCTTGGGTTATTGGGGGAGATTTCAATACCCACATTTACCCATCTAATAAGAAGGGAGGATCTGGGTTACCCTCAATGAGCATGGAGGACTCAATGAATTCATTAACACAAATGAATTGATGGATGTAAGACTAAAAGGAGCCAAATTTACATGGAGTAACAAGAGGATAGGAATTCAACTGATTCAAGAAAGGTTGGATAGGTTTTTTTTATCCAAGGAAGCTACAACAATGTTTGGTGATTCAGCGTTACAAGCCCTTCCTAAATGCGCTTCAAACCATAATCTTATTCTATGGGAGGCATTTTAGGCTAACTCCTTTAAAAAGCCATTCATATTTCTGTCAATGTGGGTTAAACATCCGGAATTCAAGAAACGAATAGAGGAATGGTGGCAACAGCCTATCCAGGGAAGTGCTTCCTTCAAACTATCTCAAAAACTTAAGATGGTGAAAAACAACCTTAGAATATGGAATAAAGAAGTCTTTGGAAATATTTTTGAGAATAAGAGAGCAGTGGGGGAAAACTGAGAATAATAGAAAGCAAAATCCAAAATGGAACCTATGATGAGGTGACAAGGACTGAAGAGAAGGAAACCCTTTGTGAGTTTTATAATATTTTAGCTTGTGAAGAGATGTATTGGAGGCATAAATCAAGGGCATTATGGCTAAAGGAAGGGGAATCTAATTCAAAAAAATTCCATGTTACCACATTGAGCAATAGAAGCAACAATAATATTAGAAATTTAACTAAGGTTGATGGATCCTCAACTCAAAATATTTAGGAGATCAAGGACGAGGCTGTTAATTTTTTTAGTTCATTATTGGGTGAAGAACGGGCCTGTAATGCCCAAGCAAAGGACTCTCTCCTTCAATTCATTCCATAAATAATTGATGAAACAATTAACGAGTCTCTTACAATAGCTTTTTTAGATGAAGAGATCAAGGAGGCTTTGTTTAACATGGATCCTGACAAAGCTCCTAGGCCGGATGGGTTTTCATCATGGTTTTTCCAAGTTTGTTGGGATATTGTTGGAGCAGAAGTTATTGCTACAATCAAGGAGTTCCAAATTTCAAATCATATTCCAAGGGGTTTCAATTCAACTTTCATTGCTTTGATCCCTAAAGGCCCCAACCCCAAGACTATGGCTAACTTTAGGCCGGTTAGCCTATGTAATATATCCTATAAAATTTTGTCCAAAGTTTTAGCCAACCGTTTGAAGAAAGTTCTACCGGTTATCATTGATCCAAGTCAAGGAAGTTCTGTAAAAGGAAGAACGATCTTAGATGGAGTTATTACTTCTCATGAGGCTCTTCATACAGCTGCTCAGACCAAAAAATCAGTCATGGATTTAAATTTAGACATGAACAAAGCTTATGATAGGATAAATTGGGAATTCCTAGAGGCAGTTTTATTAAAATTTGGCTTCAACATGAAATGGGTCAAGTTAATAAGAGAGTGTATTTCTAAGCCTTATTTTTTAGTTTTGGTTAATGGGTCTACTACAAGTTTTTTTCAAAGCAAATGTGGTCTAAGACAAGGATATACCATAAGTCCTATGTTGTTCATCATTATAGCTGAGGCCTTGGGAAGAACCATTAAGGCAGTAGCGGTAGCTGGACTCATATCAGGTATCAAGGCCACGTCGTTAACTACCCTGGTGACACATCCACAATTTTTTGATGATACATTGCTACTGACTTTGGCTTCTATGGTTGAGGCAAGAAGGATTAAAAAATTCTCAAAATGTATGCAGAAGCGATTGGATTAGAAAGTGAATTTTGATAAGAGCAAACTTTATTTCATCAATACCCCCATTCCTAGGCAAAATAGCATAGCAAGGATCATGGAATGTTAGATTGCATCCCTTCCCACCTCCTATTTAGGTCTTCCCCTATTTATGGGGAAACCTAAAGGATCAATGTGGAACATAGTTTTGGAGAGGATCCAAAAAAGCTAGCAGGTTGGAAAGAACATATGTTATCTCAAGCAGGCAAAGCAGTTTTAACTATGGCTTCACTTCAAAGTATACCCGTTTACTTCCTATCAGTCTTCAGAGCTCCTAGCAAGGTGTATCACAAAATTGAGAAGATTCAAAAAAATTTCTCTGGTTAGGGACTAAGGATAAGAAAAGGATCCATTTAGTAGGATGGAACAAGGTTTGTAAACCTAAAGCTGATGGGGGGATAGGATTGAGGAGAGTTGCTCATCTCAATACAGCTCTGTTAGCCAAAAAAGCATTGTAGTTATTGACTAAGGTCGATAATGAATGGACTGCCATAGTTAGGAGTAAATACCTCCAAGGTGTGAACTTCCTTAATGACGACTTAGCAAGCAGGGGGTCTACTTTTTGGAAGGCAATCCTCACGAGCATGGATCTTGTCAAGAAAGGTCTTAGATGGATTCTAGGAAATGGGAAAAAAATAGACTTTTGGAAGGATCGGTGGGTGAGAGTTGAGGAGTTATCCTAGAATCCTCATTTGGCTAGGATTCAAGAGCATATGGAGTAGCATATTGGGAAGAAGGTTGCAAATTATATGTGGCAAGATATAAATATCAACAGGTGGAAACACATTAGAGTATAGGGTTTTGAAGTGGAGTCTGAAGAGCTTTATAACATTTTAACTCAGCAAATTATTCCCTCTAGAGAGGATGAAGATCACATTTTTTGGGCTGAGACTGAAATTGGTGACTTCATAGTTAAGTCTACCTATAATTTGCTTCTCAATGTGGAAGGTCAACAATTTCAACCAAGTTTGGTTTGGATCAAAGGCTTAATTCCTAAAATATCCTTTTTTCATGGCTGGTGATTCAAGGGAAAAATCCTCACTATGGACAATATGTTATCCAAAGGTATGGTTATTGCTAACCATTTCTACATGTGCAGGGCAGGATGGGAGACAACACAACACTTGTTTCTGGAGTTTCCGATAGCGGAGTCCATCCTGGATGAACTTTTCCAAGCCTTTAGGATCTCGTGGGTTAAGCCTACTCTTATATCTGAAGTGTTCCATAAATGGCCTCAACCCTTTGTTAGCCTAAAACTTAAGTACCTATGGAAAATCTGTTGGCATCATTTTCTCTGGAAAATTTGGCTAGAAAGGAACCATAGAGCCTTTAAGGATACCATTCACAACCCAAAAACCATCCTCAATAGGATTATTGTCTTTGCGAAAGAAAACCTTAGCACCTTAGTGGATGAGAACCACTCAATTATTCCCCAAGAAAAATAATTAGCTCGGGCCTTAGGTATTGAGGACAAACCTTCCATTCCTTTGCCCAATTCTAGAAATGGGATTTCTTGGGAGCCACCCCCCCAGGGTTGATTTAAACTAAATTTTGATGGTGTGGCCAAGGAGAACCTGGGAAGAGATGGAGCTAGAGGAATAATCAGGGATCATCAAGGAAATATGGTCAAGGCCTTCACTAAACCATTGGGAATCAGAACTAATAACGAAGTAGAAGCTAGAGCCCTTTGGAGAGGGTTGCAAGTAGCCCAAGCAACTCAAGGTAACTTGATGATTGAAGGTAATTCTATGAACATCATCAACTTGTTAACCAATGGCAAAAAAACTCCATGGAGAATTGAGGGAGTCATCCATGAAGTGAGGATCCTTTTTGCGGCAAGACAGAATAGGAGGGCTCGTCACGTGTATCGTGAGGCCAATAGGTTAGCTAACAAATTAGCCAACATAGGTGTTGATGTTGGTAGTTTGGTTACATGGATACAAGGCATGCCACATGAAGTGGAAAACATTATTAGTCATGAAAATAAACCTACCTATTAAGGAGAAAGATGAATGGGTGTTCTTTCCCCATGGAGTTGGTAATAACTATGGGGTTTTCCTCTAAATCATACCAAATTGGAAATGAAGGTAACAGGGTGTAAGCCCTGGAAGATTCTGACAGAGAATAGGAAATGGGAAAGCAACAGGTTTCACAAGTGCAAAGCTCCAAACTTCAATTCCTGTCAATGTAAGTAATGTTTACAGTTATTTTTAGGTATGAGTGTGCTTTGTTAGTAAGGTGGTAAGAAAGTTTCAAGGATGCAATCTCGGTAGAAGGCTGGATATTGTAATAGGTTTTGGGTTAACCTGCAAAACCCAGTAATTAATGAAGACTTCTATTTACCAAAAAAAAATGATTGATATCTACTCCTATTTTAGAAAATCTTGTCCAATAATGACTTGATAATACTGTCACATGTTAACTCTCCCCTTTTGATTTCTCTCTACCTTTTCCATTGCTTGTTGTACATGATGTTGGTACATCATACAAGTCTCAAAATCATGTGGATCATTGTAAACTAAGCACCAAACATTGACCAAGCTAATTTTAGGTTCAAACTCTTGCTATGATTGATTTACAATGACTCTAGGACCTTCACTGCAACTCGTACTTGACTTCTAATCTTTATTAATATAAGGGAACCTTCTTGGTTGAAATTTCTCCATTTCTTACTTTTCAATTGCATTGAATTTATTGTTGAGTGATTTTAAAGTGCTCTAGATGTCCAATAATTGATGAGTGTTGTTAATCCCATCATTTAATCTCAATGATTTATCAATCTAGGGTGGTGTCCAAGGCTGTCTATGATAGAAGGTTAGGGTAGAGTATAATTTAGGCATTCATATTTCAAGCATTTATTGGGTGAGACAGATTTGGTTTAGCCTTTTGGTGTCACACTAAACCTAATCTATAGAATGGAAACTTGCAAGGAATAAAAACTAATTCCAATTTACAAAAATTGAAAATTAACTACAAGTGCAAGAATTGAAATTGTTGAATTGAAATCTAATCTACTTTTGCAGAATTGAAATAACATAATTGAAAATGCTAAATTAAAATGTTGCTGAAAATAAAATCTTAAATTACACTTGCAGAATTGGAAACCTAATTACTTTTGTAGAAGTGGATATCTAATTACAATTGCAAAATGGAGTGAGGAATGAAATGGTTGCATAAAACATAAACTAAATCCTGTCAGTTCTTTATTGCAGAAGGTTGTCAATTTTTTGTACAGTGGTTGACAACAACAAATAAAGGTACATTAAAACTGTAAATTACAGAAAATAAAATCATGTTGAAACTCAAATATTTTTGATAATGAAGGCAATAATTAGATCTACCATTAAGTACATTCTAGATAACATTGCAATTTTACTTTACATAGGGAATAAACAATAATACATGTCAGTTGATACAAAAAATGAAAATTGATAACTTTTACAACTAATTTGCTACAACAAAAATTAGAGTAAAACATGTATGTGTTAGTCCTCATCCTAGGCCTAGAAATGGCCATCATCCTTTTCCAGAAGAAGGTATAAGTTCCTCTCTCTCTCTAAATATTACATACACTCATACATGACAAAAAAAAAGGAAGAAAACCACACTTTTTATTCCTTCAAAAAAAGCATTACAATGCTGTTACAAAACTGCTGAACTGAAAACTGCTATTCTCCAACTAATGCTATGTACTATTTTATACTTAGCTCAACCAAGATGGGAGCTATCCTTTTATAGATGCTTAATATCTATTTACAATATAAAATATACCATTCCTATCCTATAGCTTTAACTGCCTATTATGTTGCAACAATTTTGGGGAATATTTTAGGATAAAGTCAGTTGTTTCAATTGATCTTTTTAGGAGCTACAGCTTTTGGTCAAAAAGGGATGGTGGAGACAACTGGAAGAGATTTTTCCTAACTTTCATCAACCCTTAGTTGCTTCTTCAACTCATTGGAAATCACAAAAATCCAAACTGTAGTGCTTTCCCTTATCATTTCGAAGATAAGACAAATATGCCATTCCAAAGATAAGACAAATTTGCCATTCTAAAGACAACAAATATGCCATTTCAAAGATAAGATAAATCTATTATTTTGAAGATAATTTATTCTGAAGACCAAACAGAAACTAGAATCCCTCTTCTATGTTTTGAATATGTCAAACCTTATGAATGCCTTCATACTAATGGTTAATATTTACATACTATATATTAAGTATTTACAATGATAAAAGTGTAAGAAACATATACCTGTTTTAAACAAATTATTTGCATGTTTTGATAGATGGCTGCCTCTGATGATGTTCTGCTGATTTTTATGCAACATTTTAGAATAAGTGTAGTTGATGGATTTGTACAATGATGATGTAGATTTTTTTCAAGGCTATGCATGCAGGAAAACCAGTTTTCATGCATACCAACTCAGTAGTGCCTCATAGAGGTTTTCACTACTGAATTATTCATTTTTCTCTCTTTTTTTTTTCTTGATCTTGATTGTGCCAATGAAGGAATTCATGATTTCCTCAAAATCATGCCCATGAAGGAATTCACAATCATGATTTATTCCTCTTTTTGGTCTTTTCTATTTTTTCTATTTTTTTCTTGAAACTTCCATTATCAAGTTGAGTTTGTTGAAGTTGAGGAAGAGGGGATCTCTTCCACTAGTTGTACATCCAAGCTGTCAAGCTATTGCAAAAAATCTTCTTTAGTTAGTGGTGTATGGTAAACCCAAATGCGATGCCCATTCACTACCAACTTCCTTCGTGAGTCATCGATAGGAGAGAGATGAACAAATCCATTTTCAAATACCTCATCAATCAAATAAGATCCAAGCCACCTAGTCCACAAATTTCTAGGAAAATCCTCATAACGAGAATAAAAAAGAAAGGTCCAATCTCCTTGCTAAAACTTCCTATGTTGAATGTGGCTATCATGCCACAACTTCCTTTGTTCTTGAATTACTTTAGTGTGGTGTATTGCATCCAACCGAAGTTCATCCAATGCATTCAGCTGTAAAACTCTATCCATTTGTGCCTGAGACAAATCAATTCCAATTTCTAAAGTTGTTCACAATGTTAGTAGCTCAAATTCAATAGGTAAGAGAGGCTTTTTACCAAAAACCAGTTCATAAGGTGTAAAACCAGTAGTGGATTTCCAGGTAGTATTGTAAGCCCAGACTGCTTCAGGTAGTTTATCTAGCTAGTTCTTCCTATGAAAAGCTACTATTTTAGTCAAAATCTGCTCTAATTCCCTATTTGTTACTTCAAACTGACCATTTGCTTGGGGGTGATAAGGTGATGATTTCCTATGTTTGATTTCATATAGTCTTGTAAAAGCTTCAATAACCTTAGATGCAAATTGGGGCCCTTGGTCTGTGGTAATAGACCGTGGAGCTCCAAATATCTGAAAAATTTGGGTATACAAGAAATTGACAACCTTCTCTTCATGAGCATGTTTGAAAGCATGCACCTCTACCCACTTTGTCAGGTAATCAGTGCATACCATAATATGCACCTTTCCTTGAGAATGTGGATCAATAGGTCCCACAAAATCAATCCCCCACCTCTCAAATGGTTCTAAAACCAATTGAGGCTGTAGTGGCATTTCATTTGTGTGAGTGGGTTTCCCCATTCTTTGGCATGCATCACAATGCCTGATGTACTTTTTTACATCCTTGTGAAGAGATGGCCAATAATACCCTATTCCTAATTTTTTCTAATTGTGCTTTTTACAGAATAATGTCCACCAGAGGGTTCATCATGACAAGCTCGAAGGATATCATAGACTTCATCCTTTCGGATGCACCTGCATAATACATGGTCAGGACTGCATTTAAAAAGTATACCTTTAATCCATGAAAAAGAAGAGCTATGATTTATTAATTGTTTCTTCTATTTTGAAGTGAAATGTGGAGGAACTTTCCCTGTGACCAAATAGTTGGCTATATCTGCAAACCATGGTGATTGAACAAATATAGCAAATAACTTTTCATCAGGAAAAGTATCCTCAACCAATTCCCCTTCCTCTGTGTTCTGCAACCTAGACAAAAAATCTACTATAACATTAGCTTTTCCTGGTTTTTTGATTATTGTGATATCAAATTCTTGCAGCAATAGTAACCAACGGATAACTCTTGCACTCACCATAGGTTTGTTCATCAAATATTTAATGGTTGTGTGATCTGTATGAATGAATATTTTATAACCCGTGATGTAATGTCTAAATTTGTTTATAGCATAAATTATTGCCAAGAATTCCTTCTTAGTGGTGTTATATTTTTTCTCTGCTCCTATCAAATTCTTGCTAATGTAATAGATGGCATAATGTTCACCATTATAAATTTTCCCTAGTGCTACTCCAATTGTAGTATTGGAAGCATCAGTTTGGATATGAAATGGTAATGTCCAGTTAGGTCCTCTTAACACAGGTGGAGTTACTAACTTTTCTTTCAGAGCCTCAAATGATTCTTGACACTTTGTAGTCCAGGAGAATTTAGAATCTTTAGTCAATATGACAAACATAGGATTGGCTATTGTGCTAAAGTTGGGAATAAACCTCCGAGGATATACAATGTGTCCAAGGAAGATTCTAACATCTATTTGAGTCTTAGGAGGGAGAATATTCTTGATTATTTCTACTTTATTTGGATCAACTTGGATCCCTTGAGGAGAGATGTGATGACCAAGAACAATTCCTTCCTCCATCATCATGAAACATTTTTCAGGATTTAAATATAATTGGTATGTTTCACGAGTTAAAACTTTATCAAGATGTTCTAATGTAAAATCAAAAGTTTCACCACATACTGTGAAGTCATCCATATATATTTCAACACTGTCGGTAGTCAGATCAGAAAATATTGCTAAAACTGCTCACTGGAATGTTGTTGGGGCATTACATAAGCCAAAAGGTAAGACCCTATAAGAAAATTTTCCCCATGGACATGTAAAAGTTGTTTTCTCCTGATATTTAGGTGCAACCTAAATTTGATTATATCCACTAAATCCATAAAGAAAATAGAAGTATTTATTTCTAGCAAGAGTATCTAAAACTTGATCTATGAATGGCAATGAAAAATGGTCTTTGTATGTTACTTTGTTCAATTCTTTGTAGTCTACACACACTCTCATTTTTCCATTCTTCTTTGGAACTATAACCAATGGAGAGACCCACCGACTATCAAAAATTGGATAAATGAATCCTACCTCTAAAGTTTTTCAATCTCTTCTTTGAAAATATCCCTCAAGGTAGGATTCAATCTTCATTGGGGTTGCCTCACTAGTTTAACATCTTCAGTATAGATTCTGTGAGTGCATACATCAGGGTGGATTCCTGACATATCTTTGTAATCCCAGGCAAAAGCATGGATATGCTTCTACAAAATAGCTAATAGTTTTGCCTCTTCTTCATTAGTAAGCCAACTATTGATATTCAAAAAATTTCCTGGCTCAACTTCTATCTGTTTTGTCCCTGGAAGGACATAATTTACTCCTTTATGTTGAGTTATTAAGGAGTTGAGTGGACAATGGTGATATTGGAGGAAATAAGGAATTCATGTCTCATTGATTTTTGATGGAAGCATATTTTGTATGGAACAATGAGAAGAAGGGAGTAGGTGATGATGCCACCCATGTGGTAATGAAACATATGTTTCTTGTAATGGTGTAGATGGCTTGCTTTCAGAACTTTGACCTTCCTCTCTTCCTAAAAACTGATGGATATTTATTTCTTCATCCCCTATTCCTTGCTCATGCAAAGCAGTTACCAAAATAGTTTCATTTTCCAAATTTTCCTTGTCATGGAAGTCTATCTCCTTTGTATGTTCTTTTACTATCACAGTGGCTAGTGTGGAGATGACCTCTTCTTGTTCTTCATCTAAATCAGGGAACCATAACTGACCTATAAAATTACTTGAAGGTCTTGTAGGAGGATACAGAGAAATTTTTTTAAGTCAATACCATTTGAAATGGTCATTTTTCTTGATCTGTAGTCTATGAAGGTTGCTGCAGTTGCAAGCCAAGGTCTTCCTAGAATAATGGGATAACCATGTGCTAAATTCCTTGGCTATAAAACCAGAAAATATGTAGGGTACTCCCAAGAGGAAACTTCTATAGGGACATCTTCAATGATACCTTTAGGTTTTGCAACTGACCTATCAGCCATTTCTAGTACTGTAAAGGTGGGACTTAGATGTTTGAGTTGTAATTGTTCCATTATATCCTTGGTCATGACATTTATTGCAGCTCCTAAGTCAAC
Organism: Wollemia nobilis; assembly: GCA_028583015.1. Classification (NCBI taxonomy): domain Eukaryota; kingdom Viridiplantae; phylum Streptophyta; class Pinopsida; order Araucariales; family Araucariaceae; genus Wollemia; species Wollemia nobilis. The sequence goes on along the minus strand of JAQPPZ010003172.1, from coordinate 2,691,518 downwards.
TAGGACATTTGATATTGGTACTGAGCTTATGGTAATTGTGATAACTGGACTTCTTGGGTCACTATACTTTGGAGGTACTAGTTTCCCTGATAAGAGATCAACTATCTTTCCTTCAACCTGAACAATATTAGGAAATGCCTTCTTCTTTCTCCATGATATTTTGAGACACAAATATTTGGATAGTTATTTTGATCAAAGGTACATCCTTAATTTATTGCAATAATGGGAGTGATATGGTTAGCTTTTTGAGTTCCTTGACCAGATCTAATTCAAAAAAAATTTGTGGTGTTGAATCTCTCAGGGTATGGAATTATCCCTGATGGAGGTAACTATTGTGCTTGTGGTTCTATTTTCTCTACTTATTTTTCTATTGTTGGTTTGAATCTACTTGGTTCCAAAAGTTCTTGCATTTCATTTTCTTTTATTTCAGTCAAAACAGGTTCAGGTTAGACTTTTCCTGAACAAAGTTGGATATTACTACAATCAAGAACATGTATTTCAACATTTTCTTCAGCTTCAACCACATAGACAGGGGATGCCTATCTTATGTTGTTTGGATTAGTCACTGGTTGGGCTGGTAGTTGAGGTTGTTTCACCTATTGTTGTTGTGGTTGATTTGGTTTCCCTTGAAAATTTTGATTTGGTGCAGGCAACAAATTTTGGGTTTGACCCTGATTTCTTTGTTGCCTTGGATAAGACTGGTATTGTTGTCCTGTTGTTGATTTTGCATCCAGGATGGATTACTCTGATTCTTATTCTAGGGTGGACTATTCTGATTCCATGATGGGTTTTCTAGTTATGATTTTAGGATGGATTATTCCAATTTGTTTATGGCCATTCTTGAAAAGTTGTCCCTTGAGAATAATTCCAAGGATGTTGGGGTGGTTCTGACTGGCCCCAAGGCATATTCCAAGGGTTATGCCCCCAATTTGTAGGAAAAAAATGAGGGTTTTGATATTGAGAGAAATTCCCCCTTGTTTTGGTCCAACATAATTGAGTTCTTCAGTCTAAGTTTCTAGAACAGTTTTGAGTTGTGGTAGCAGATGGCATTTATCAGTCAAATGCCCTTTTGAACAAATATTGCAGATGGATGAGATGGATGTTTTTTTAAAGGACATTCTTGCAAAGCATGTTTATTTTTGCATCTTGGGCAATAAATGGCCAGAGGTTCTATTGTTTTTGCTTTATAAGTCATTTTCCCTAAAGTTGTGTTTAATTGCACCAAAATATCAGTTTTGAAATTTGCAAATTCCTCTATTAGGTCTTTTACATCAGTGTTGTTTGCACTCCTCTTCTTCCTTCTTTGCTTAGTGTGAGAATAATTTCTATAGAGATCCACAATATCTTCATTGTTAAGAGTATTTACATCCCCATTTCCCATTAAATCCAATACTTCCCTGGACTCATCTTGTAGTCCTCTTAAAAATATGGTTTTGCACAATTCTGGTTCTACAAGTCCACATCTCCTTTGAACAAATGCAAATATATCAAGATAATATTCTAAAGTTTCATCATCTTCTTGCTTGATTCTGAACAACTCATCTTTCCTATTCCTCACACGACAATACTCCTGATACTTGTCCAAAAATATAGTTTCCATTTGATCCCAAGTTTGGATGGAATTTGGTTCTAAGCTCATGAACCAGTGTAATGTTGTGTCCTTGAGTGTTGAAGGAAAAACCTTGAGTTTCTGATTTTCATTTACATAGTCATAGGTTTGACACACTACTTTGAATTCAAACAAGAACTGATTAGGATATTCAGATGCAACACCTCGGAAGGTTGGAAGCACTGAAGGTGATATGGTCTTCATGGGAGAGTTTTGTGTTGGATTCAAATGAATAGGATATTCAAATGTTCTAGAGGGTTGGGGCACATCCTGATCATATTCTTGATCATGGACATGGCCATCCTGGCCATCCCCATCTAGATTGCCTCTTTTTGCCATAGTGTCATGTTCTTTAGGAACAGTCAATCCTATCCAAATTTCTTTTTCAAGAGGTCCTAGACTCTTTGTTGAAGATGAGACTGGTGATTTTTCTTTCTCTGGATTTTCTAATGATGATGAAGCTGGTGATTGTTGTTTCAATATTTTTGGTAATTCAAACATAGGTGATTCACCTCTTAAGCATGAAGATCTTCTTACTGGAACAAGCCAGGGATCACTTTGGATAAATCTACCTTTTTCATCCCTAGGCCTACTCATTCATGCTTACTCCTTAATGACATAAATTGTAGGTCAATAATTGTTACTTAACCAACTATTATGTTTAGATTTTACCTTGAATTTTCACAACTTAGCATAATTAACAACTACTAGACTATTATTTCTTCTAACAACACCGTTTATTCCTTGAAAATGGTGCCAAAATGATGAGTGTCATTAATCTCATCATTAAATATCAATGATTTATCAATCCAGGGTGGTGTCCAAGGCTTGCTACGATGGAAGGTTAGGGTATAGTACAATTCAAAAATTCAGATTTCAAGCATTTATTGGGTGAGACAGATTTGGTTTAGCCTTTTGGTGTCACACTAAACCTAATCTATAGTATGGAAATTTGCAAGGAATAAAAACTAATTCTAATTTGTAGAAATTGAAAGTTAACTACAAGTGCAGGAATTGAAATTATTGAATTGAGATCTAATCTACCTTTGCAAAATTGAAATAATAGAATTAAAATTGCTAAATTGAAATGTTACTAAAAATAAAATCCTAAATTACACTTGCAGAATTGAAACCTAGTTTAATTTTGCAGAATTGAAATGATGCTTAGAAATAAAAACACCTATCAATGTCCTGCCACAAAAGGTTGTCAAGCTTCTACTATAGGAATGGACAAAAAAATGAAATATTTTGAAAATTAAAGGTTACTGAAACATAAAATTAGGGAAACATGGAAAGCAGAGAAAAAAAGGAAAACAAAGGTCTAATATAATTTGTTAGCTGACACACACATTGGTTGTACAAAAACATAATGAAGAAAACATAAATAACATAATACAAAATTAAAACAAGAAAATGAAATTTGGCAAACAATCTGTCAATTTTGTTGTAGCAAAATTAGAGATTAAAACTTGCCATAAAAACCTCCTTCTAATTTTGAAAGTGGGCCCATACTTCCTGATCTAGAATGATATGTAAAAATAATCCTTAACTAATTAAAAATTAGAACAAAAATTAACAAAAAGACTACACTTTATTATTCCAGAAATGACATTACAATACTATTTTTGTACTCTGTTACATAACTGAACTTATTCTGCTAATTTCTAATAGCTACATTTCTAATTAGCTCAACCAATATGGGAGATATCACATTTATAGATACCTAAAATCTATCTACATATGTAAAATATGCTATTCCTATCTTGCAACCTGATTTCCTATTATGTTGCAACAATTTTGGAGATATTTTAGGACAAGGTTAGCTGCTTTAGTTGATATTTACATGGGCTGCATCTTTTGGTCGGCAAAGAACAATGGAGACAGTTTTAGGATACTTCCCCTAACTTTCCTCAGCCTCAAGTTACCTTTTTAACTACTTTGAAACCATAGAAATTCAAACTACAGCACTTTACCCTGTCATTCTGAAGATCTTTGGAATGACTGGTTGTAGATGTAATTTAAGCTCAAACGTCTTCAAAATGCTTATTTTGGTTGCTTATTTTAGGTAGGTCTTTAAATCCAGCTCCCAGGAGGTAAATCCAACTGACTTCACCCTTTCTCCTTAGTAAATTCCATGCCCTACCATTCATTGGTAGCTGGCTGGAATTTACATGGTAAACTACTGCATTTTCCAGCTCTGTTGCACAGTTGTAAAATATTGGCATTTATTACAAGTTAAAACAAATTAGAACATGGAAAAATAATTCAAATATCAACATGAATAATTACATCAATTTGCTACTGAATTTATACATTTTATTCACCAAGTAACCATGCTGAAATAGTGCAACAATGTTGCACAATTGTCCTTGCTCTATTATACCTTGTTGTTGCCTATTTAGACCATGTGGGAATGTTTCTAAATAGGTCAAATATCTTATGTAGTCCTTATAAAATTATTCCATCCATTTCCTCATGCTTTTATTAACATATTCGAGGTTCTTCTTTAATGTAATAGCTTGTTGTTTTTTGTATGTTGCACAATTTTTTGAACTGTTGAAACATGCCCAACTGCCCTTTTGGAGTGCTCATAACTTGTGCCTCGTAACTCCAATGTATACAAAATTTTATCCACATATTCTTGGTTGTATGAAATTAATTTGGTTCAATTTTAATCTCTTAACTCTTTAGGAATTATTCCTAGCATTGCTGTCAAGTTGGCCTCTAACACATATTTTTACCAGAATTTCTAGTTGTCAAAAAGTGTGAAACTATCATTTTGTGGGCCCATAAATTCCATATTACTTGTTCATATGCCTTAAAATTTAGGTCATGTGTTCTCTCTACTATGAAGTACCATTGGTATGAATTTGGTACTTTAATTCACTTTGGATCATTCCCAGTAGATTCGCCAATGTTCCTCTTAACGCAGATTTGCACCTATTAACAACTCGAAAAAAGACTAAGGCATGAACTAGAAAGAATGAGCTCCAGAATGATGAAACCTTCATAAATTTTTATCTACAGCTCAGATTGACTTGCTTAAAAAATCAAAGTTGTAGTTCTCTATGAGAGGCATCTGTTCATGCCATCCTAATGTAATTTTACTACATTTTTATTTGCTACTTAATCAACTGAAACAGTGCATAAAATGCTGAAAATAGTCAAAAACAGAGATATAATGTTCCTAACATAAAATCATGCAAACACTTAACAAATATATATTCTAATCAACTATTTGGAAATTAAATTTGTCATGTTTAGTAATATGGCAGTTTTTATATGTCAAACATAGTGTAAAAATGAGGCATGTCTAGGCCTCACCAGCAATACAAATGTTTCTTAGGAGTTTTGAGATGGAAGAGGAGAAAATGGGACAATAGGAGCTATTTTTGGAAGATATTATGGAGCTAATTGAGGATCTTATAGAGGATCCATATATGAAGGATTGGTTACTTTTGGTTGGAACTAGGGAATCTCAAAGCAGTAAGGCATTACCATTTTTGACGAAAGTCTTCCTACAGTAATTAATATATTTTTTCTTGGATAGTTTCTTGGTAAACTTGTGCGAAGGTGTTTATACCAGATTGTTAAGTTTGTAGCCCCCGATATAAACCAAGGGGTTTGATGTAATACATATATGCTAAATATGTTATTGGTCTGGCTTCAAGGGGAATCCTCTTCCAAGTTCTGCTAAACCTCAATTTAAAATAAAAGACTAGCTCATGTTGATGTTTTTGCATAGCTGTAAATTGATTTAGAAGGTAAAATTGATCAGATGACTCATTAAATTCTTCTATGGAAGGGCCCATGAGGTGATGGTTTTATCTTCTAAGATTTTGAACCAGTGTAGGATATTTCCTCTAAATGAAAGGGCTAAAAGTTTGACTATGACATCTTGATTCCTGATATTATGAACACTTGCTAAGTTCAATATATCTTGGCAATGCTCGTATACCATATTTCTAGTACCATCAAATGTGGGTATAGATTTTATAACATATTGAGGAATGTCATGCATATTAGCAAATCCAAGTGGTCCAAAAGTATCCCAATTGGGATAATTCTATTGGGGTTGGTTTTGATTACCCTGCTAAGCCATTGTAGGTGGGATTCTTGGTGGAATTGGTCTTGGAGGTACCACAGGGGGTGGTTCTACTGGGAATTCTTCCACAAATGAGTGTAGTAATAAACTTCTTATGATATTGGATCCTATTAAAGGGATCTCATAAAATATAATAGGGTCACAACTATTTTTAACAAATGGCCTAGTATTCATGAAAAATATACTATACTAGGGTGGTTTTTTTTGGAATTTTGCACTCAGGGAGTCACCAAGTGAATTTAGTTTATTCACTAAATGAGGTTAAGAAAATTCACTAAATATTTATTCCTCCAGGTATTATCAAATAAATGGGTAGGGAAAAAGATAGTGTGTCTTTAGTGTCCCATCAGGTGTGCTAGAACTGTTGGGGTTTGATATGACATCAAGGAAAAATTGAATTGTGACTATGATTATATGAATTTCTTGGAGGTGCACACCCACTAATCATAGCTTAAACCTTGATATTGGATGGATCAAATATTACTTCAATCCAACCTCCAGAGTAGGCTAGTATACCTTGTCAACTAATTAATGTTAACTCAATTTAGCTCAATTGAAAGTGTAAGTTTAGGGATAGAAATGAGATAAGGATTAGAAAATAATTGAATGAATAATAGCTAAATAAATCTAACAACATTGATAAATATCAAGAATCCTGTGATCAATCACATTTCCAGTATGCCACACTTAAGACTAACAACATTTGAAACACATCATCTTCACCATTATAGAATGTTAATAATCCAAATAGCATAATTTGATAAACCTTCAAAATAGCATAAAAATAATCTCCCTATAGCATTTTTTAAGCATGAACCATTCCAATTTGCTCCAAATTAGCAATCCAATATCATTATAATTGACTAATCATAACAAAAGTAGCAGAAATAAATTCATAGGATAAACTCACAGAGATGAAGATACAAGCCTGAGAAAAACATCCAAGTAATGCTCCTTCTATTGATTTATCAATAAAATTATAGTAATATATCAGGCAAACACTTCAAATCTAACCTTTAAAAATGAGGGTTTGACTTCTTTATATATATTTTACAATAACAATAAAAAATTGAAACATTACAAGGATTTTCATGCTAGGTCAACAAAATACTGAGGTGGCGGTCTCTTATTGGCTTTCAAGAAAAAGAATGGAGCTACGCTCCATGAACTCTACAACTCTAAGCTCTGCAAGTTGCTTAGTCCTCAACTAAATCTGACAACTAAACTGGTTGTAGGTTGATCTATTTTGTCTCCTGTTCTTTATCTAGCTTTTCATTCATAGATCTATAACTGAAAATATAGGCAAATTTTGATTCTGATGATGCTTAGTCTTCCCTGGTTCTTTTCGCTTGTGCTCTTCAGGTTTTGGTGCATTATTTTCATATTTTAAATTCGTTGCTTCAAATTTTTTGGGTTAGGTTTGACTAGTTTGATCGCATAATACGATTCTGGAAGAAACGTGTGCCATCCTCTAAAATTCTCTACTTTTTTTTCCATTGGGTACCATTTGATCGTGTTGATCATAGAATTTTGATCTTGCATTGGTTTTTGATAGAATTTAACACTGCATCATGCATTTGTATTCAAAATCTACTACTTTGAATTTTGCTAGCCCCTATTTGACTATGTTGACTATGAACTTCTCATTCTAGAGGATTTTAACATTGCCAACACTTAACGGATTTTCCTTCCAACACTTAGTCGATTTTACCAAACCTGTTAAGTGTGTGGCCTTCCGCTATGGAAACTAACCTCGGGCTATAGTCACTCTTCTAGATTCTATTAATCTGAATACTTCTAGGCCCTATTTTACTGTTTTGACCACAAATTTTACACTTCGAAGGAATTTAATGTTTCCTTTGATTTTTTTCTTTCAACACCTAGCAAATTTTATATTGCATTTTCAAATTCCACTACTCCAATTTTTTTTGGGTGTTGTTTGACTACTTTGACCACATATTTTGCACCTTAGTAGAATTTAACATTGCTCTTGAGTTTTTCCTCAACACTTAGCCAATTTTATAAAATTTGCTAAGTATGTGGCCCTTTTGGGCCTACACTACCATAGCTTTTGCTTCTTTCACCCTTTTAGCTATCAAACTTTGTATGGTTTGGAAAACAATTTGTGTTGCCTTGAAAACTTGCAAGCTAAAACTCAAGTAATCCAAGACTAAATACATATGCATGGAAACTTTAAATATTTTACTCAAACTATCTTTCTTGATTTTCACCAATGCTTCCTTGGAGAAGTGGGGGGCTTGTGACTTTTGCTTTTCTTCATCAAGCTCCAGTTTTAGGTTCTTCAAATATTCTTCTAGGACCTATATCTTATCATCCCTTTCTTACAACTAAGCTTGGGTTAGAGCTTCTTTAAGGATCTATTGTAGTTTCTTCATTTGTAATTGTAGGGCCTTCTTTTTATCCTTATCATCTATAAATTTTTCTAGGAATTCTACCTTTTGCTTCTCCCTATGGTATTTTGCTTCCATATATAATGCTTTCACATGTATCAAATCAACTAATGAGTGATTCATTTATGTATAATCACCTAATGTAATCCTAGAAACATCCACCTCTTGCATCATCCTCCTATAGTCTATTGTTGTTGATTTAGAGAATGGAATGTTAGCAGTAGGGGTGAGAATTATTACAATACAATTTTCTTTGGTCAAGTCCACAACACTTGCCATTATTTTTGTGCTTTCTTTGGCTCCTTCCTAGATGTATGTGCATCCATTCATCTTTATGCATTGGTTTAAGACTACTAAAACTGGATTAGAACATCCAATATTGGGTAGCTATAAAGGGGAACAATAATAAAATAGGATTCAATAATGGGAAATAGATAAATGGAGGGTTTATAAATTATGGTAGCATCCTCAAGGGTTGGAGGCTTTGAGATTTTGGAGGCCTACACATGTTATGGAAGAATGGTAGAAGTGATGCTATTCGAGGGTGATTGAGGAAGGGCTACCCTTTATGGGTGTTTCCCAAGAGGAAAGGAATGTGGTTGAGATGTATTAGGAGTAGTCATTAGGTTAATAAGATATGTATATATTCCTTGTGATCCAATATTCTCTTAAGTCACCAAATTTTTATCTTGGGCTATTGGAATTATATCTTAAGTCTTGTGTCTTGAAGGCTTGTGTTAGGACCCCATCCTAACACTATGATGTAATAATACTTGCTTAACATGGGGAACCCTGTGATAACTTTTTGTAATGATATTTTGTAATATTTTATAATATTTTGTAGTACTATTTTTTGGTAATTATTTTAATATATTAATAGTGGGTTTTTATAGAGGATCCTTAAACCTTATGTACAAAATTAGCCATATTTCTAATGATGCATCATAAATCTTGGCTGTAATAATAAGCCTAATTGCAAGTAAAGCCATCCTAATGCTAAAGACTTGGAAACTATAAAAAGGGCTTTTAGGCCTGGAAACCCAATGAAAAAGAAACAGGACAAAACCGAAGGAACACCAAGTAGAGCCCAAAGAAATGAAATGAGGAAAGCAAAATAGACAAGACACCATGGACAACTAAGTAGACAAAATTGCCATGCCACACCAAAACTCATCGGAGGGGGATTTCCAAAAACTGTGCAAGGAAAGCTTCATGAATGGATGTCTGCTCTGGCCAACCTTTCCACCTCAAATGGGAAGCGAGACTGCCACATGACCGGACACATGGTCATGAGCCCTTTGTTAGCCATGTGGTCAGCCACACAATTACCTTATCTCAAAGTATGATTTGTTGTCCACCTACCACAATAGGAGAGAAGCATTCTTGCATCAAGGATGATGTTGTAGACTTTCCAAGATGGATTTTTTGTGCCAAGAATGTAATTCATGATGTTAAGCGAGTCACCCTCAATAACAAGAGTCCGAGGATCCTCAGAGAGTATCTGAATACCTTTCAAAGCGCCTTGGGCTTCGACATAGTGATTTGTCTAGGAGCCCAAATATTCACAATAGGCCATCACAAGATTCCCATCATGATCTCTAACAACACCCCCAGCACCAGTGGGCTAAAGATTCCCCTTAGCCTCTCCATCAAATTTTAATTTAATCCACCCCACGGGGGGTTTAGTCCAAACAATATTCCTTCGACAGGGCCCTTTAACAACCTCCAGAAACGGCCAGAGATCCATCATTTTGAGAATCGCTTCTTCGCTCGAAATGTAGGGATGGGGACTGGGCACAGTAATAGAATTCTTGATGGTGTGGGACAACGCCCTTTGAGCAACAGAAGGGGGCCCTCTAGGAGCTCTATCAAATATTTTGGCATTCCTCTCTAACCAAATTTTCCAAATTGAATGATGGAAGGAGGCCTTGAGGAGGAAGCAGAGTTTGGGATTCTTGAAAGGATTAGGCCATTGGTGGAAAACATATCTGAGGGAACAAGGAGAGCACCATAGGATTTGGAAGGAGGATAGGACAATACTAAGAATAGAGTGGGAAAATGGGTAATGCAAGAATAAATGATCCTTCGTCTCGCAATCTGTAAGACACAAGTAACATCTATTGGGGAAGGCAAAACCTCTCTTGTGAAGGTTGTCAATTGTTAAGGCTTTGTTGTGGAAAGCAATCCACACAAAGAAGTTGATTTTAGGGATGACTCCTTTCCTCCACACAGTATTCCACCTGTAGTCTAGAGCAGTCTTGGTGGTAAGAAACTCATAAGCTAATTTAACAAAAAAAATCCCACCCTCCGTACCACTCTAGATGATTTTGTCATTCCTCCTAGTAGAAGTAATTAAAAATGATTGGAGGATATTTTCAAGAAAGGTAACCTCATTATTAAAACCCTCCACAACTAGAATATTCCATCGAGGAAAATGGGTGCTCCGATCTATGAACTCTACCACCCTGAGTTGGGAGTTAGGGTCAGTCAAACCTCTCAGCCCAACAAGATCCACCCTTGACCCAAGGGCTTATTCAGTCACCCACCTATCCTTCCAAAATAAAATGAGGTTGCCATCACCAAAAACCCAGCAGGCTCCCACGCTGATCAAATGTCGGGTTTGGAGCATAGATTTCCAAAAGATCGATGCCATGGAGGAGGTCTCAGCATCCAATAAGGAAATGGGGCCAAGATACTTATTTTTAACTAGCTTAACCCACTCCACCGAGTCGCTATATAGAATCCTCCAAGCATGCTTCGCTATCAAAGCCAAATTCATAAGTCTTGATCTTCTCAACCCCAGACCGCCTTGGTCTATCCTTGAACACACCTTGTCCCAGGAAACAAGGGGGAGTCTAGATTTCTCTTCGCTGCTAGACCATAGAAAGGTCCTCTGAATCTTCTCAATTTTAGAGTGAACTGCATCCTAAAGCATGAACACCGACATGAAGTAGGTCGAGATCCCCTGAAGACAAGCTTTGGTAAGGGTGGCTTTTTCGGCTTGCGACAGGAGTTTGCCCTTCTAAGTTTTGAGTTTCTTGTGAAGGTGCTCAAGAATCATGTTCCACATATCCCCACTCGCCCGCCCACTATAAGATAGAGGCAACCCCAGATAGGATGTAGGTAGGGAATCAATAGTGCATTCAAGAATTCTAGCAATTCGAAGTTGCCTATGCAGGGGAGTGTTAATAAAATAGATTTTTCTCTTGATGTAATTGACCTTTTGCCCTGTAGCTTGCTCATAACGGGATAGGATCCGCTTGAGTGATTTGGCTTGGGCAATATATGCCCTAGTGGATTGAGGGTGTCATCCAAAATTTTTTTATGAGTGACAGGATCAACTCTAGAAGTCGAAAAAATGCCAAAAATATTGTTCTGACGAAGATCCTTTTTCATGGACCAACTCAGAACCTCCGCCAGAAGAATGAAAAGGATGGTGGATAAAGGATCGCCATGTCTAAGGCCTCTGGTGCTATGGAAATACCCAGTTGGCGATCCATTGACTAGGACTAAAAAAAATGGAGTGGATATACAACTGTAGACAAGGTCAATCCAATGGGGATGAAATCCGAACTTGAGGAGGACTACACACAAAAAATTATGATCAACCTGGTCAAAGGATTTGTTCATGTCGACCTTAAGAAAAAGAGCAGCATTCTTGGAGTGGTAAGCGGAATGAAGGGTCTCATGGATAGTGATGACACCATAAATAATGTTTCTACCTTTAATAGTGCTTCCCTGACAAGGATCAATCAGGATGGGGAGGACTATTTTGAGTCTATTGGCTATAGACTTGGTAAGAATCTTGTAAAAAACATTGCACAAGCTGATGGGCCGATAGTCAGAGAAAATTTTGTAGGTAGGAGACTTAGGAATGAGGGCAAGAAAGGTGGAATTGAGTTTCGATTGGATGGATCTAGAAGCTTGAATAACCCAAATAGCATTGCACACATCCGGACCCACGACCTCCCACATAACTTGGAAGAATCGGGGGGGGGGGAAACCATTGGGGCAAGGGGCCTTATCTGGTTGCATGGAGAACAATGCTGCCTTAATATTGGATGAGGAAAAAGGTTCCAGAAGCTTAATGCTTACCTCATGGGGGACTTTAGTTAGAAAATTGGCGAGCAGAGATTTTTGGACCTGAAGGTTGCTGTCCGGAGGAGTGCCAAGAAAATCCTAAAAAAAGTCAACTGCTTCGCTCCTGATTTCCTCTATCTCTTTGGTAATGCACCCATCCTTACAAGCCACTTCTCTGATCTTGTTGGCCTCTCTGTGCCTCATAGTAGATGCATGGAAAAACCTCATGTTGGTGTCTCCATTATTCAACCAAAGGTCACGAGATTTTTGGTGCCAGAACATTTCCTCCCTAGCGAGAATAGAATGAAAGTCCACCAAAAGACTCCGTTCTTCCTCCATGAGACCCTCAGTGTAACCTTTGAGTTCCATCATTTCCTCAAAAACCTTCAGGTTCTTAGAGATGGATTTTTTGGACTCAAAAATGTTGTCGAAAACCTCTTTATTCCAAACTTTCAGCTTTTCTTTGACCATTTTGAGCTTTAGAGCCACCCTCTTAAGAGCATCTCATTCCACCTTCAATTGCCACCACACTGAAACCAAAACTTTGAAGCCCTTGTGAGAGATCCATATGGATTCAAATCTAAATGGGGTTTTAAAAACAAGCCCATCATCTGCCTCCAAGAAAATAGGGTTATGGTCAGACCCAATCCTTGGAAGAGCCGAAAGGATAGCCTCGCCAAGGATAGGAATGGCCTCTTGGGACATAAAAAATTTGTCGATCTTGACTTGAATCAAACTGCTCCCAATACTTCTATTAATCCAAGTGAAGGAAGCCCCTTTGAGTTTGATGTCGAGCAAGACATTAGTAGAGAAAAAATCCCTAAAGTCCTCCAAGTTGCAGCTGAAGTGGTCGAATCCTCATTTTTTTCTGAAGGATGAAGGGGACAATTGAAGTCACCCCCTAAAATGCAAGGAAAATTACTAAAATTCTCCCTCATCTGAGAGATAGCTTTCCACATTTTTGCTCTCTCTGTGGCAGAATTTGAAGCATAAACGTTGGATAGAATCCAAGAAAAATTGGTGGTTTTGGACTGGAACAGTACATTGATGATTCTGTTGGAAGTTGATAGCAGGCTGCCCTCAAACCTTGAAGGGTCCCACAAAACCATGAGTCCTCCTGCTATTCCCACTGTAGGGCTGGAAAGACAATTTTCCTTGGCCCAAATGGCCTTCGCAACTTTATTAGAGGAGATAGCATCGACCTTGGTCTCTTGCAAAATAAGGATGGAAGGATTAGTCCTCCTATGGAGATCAGACACTAACCTTCGTTTGGCTGCACTGTTCAGTCCTCTCACATTCCATGAGAGGACTTTCATCTGTATAGTTTGAGGTTTTTCTTGTCTCCCCTTCCTTATTGAGGGGGAGGTTTTGATGCATGCGCTTCGTCTGTCTGAGCACCATAGTCATCCAAAACCAGCAAAAATGGGGTTCCATTTGCAACGTCATTTGCTGTCTCTTTGTCCCGTCTGTCTTTGTTAGGAGGAAGGCCCTGCTTCCTCTCACTACCAAAATCCACACTTTGCTTTCGGCTCCTCATTTTTTTGGGGCTAATGTGACCGGATTGTTCACCCCTCCTTCCTAAGAGATAATCTTCTAGCATCATCTACGACTAGCTAAAATTGGGATGACCCATATCTTGGGGCAGAGAAATAGTCTGAGTCACAATTTGTGATGGGATCCATTCCTTCTCTTCCTATGATTCACTTTCCAAGTGGGAGTCTGCTTCTTGCTGATTGTCAACCTCAAGTTGCTCGGGGTCCGATTGGAGAGTGGGATTCTCTTTAGGCTGAGAGAGTCCGACGTAGACTCTAGAGGGGCTTGGAGATTCATGACCCTTCACATCTAGAAGATTTTACTGCTTCGCCTGACCTTCCCCATGCTCCAGGGGGTTACCATTTTCATGCTTCTGCTTACCCAATTTTTGAAGAGGACACTGGGATTGGAGGTGCCCTTGGGACCGACACTGGGGTAGAAAGCTGGTCTATTTTCATAGACAATAGCTTGTTTATGAAGAAAGGTACCTCCAGACCGAAGAGTGATGAAAGTTGGGAGTTCCACCTCCAAATCTGCCAGAACACACAAACGGGCTTGGGCAAACCTTGTTCGAGCTCGGGTGGGTGGGTCAATGGTGACCAACTCCCCAATGGAGCGTGCAATACCCCTTATGAAATTTTCATGCCAGCTAAAGAGGGGAAGATTCAGGAGCCTAACCCATATTGGTGCAATGTTGATGTTCTGGGTATTAGGACTAAAATCCATGTCCCACTTCCTAAGGAATAAACTTTTGTGGCCTAGAAACCATGGCCTGCCAGCCAAAATTTTACAGTAATCCTCCTTATTGTTCAGTCTAATGGCAAAAAAACCTTGGGATATGGTCGCTAGCTTCATATGACCATAAGTCCTCCATTTTCTTACTGCCCACTTTTAGATAGTTTCCATGTCGAGACGACCGCCAATGAATTTGCCTATGAGGGTAAATTTCTCAAACTCCATGAAGCTTGAAATAACTTTTATCGGGATGTCCAGCTCATCCCTAATCGAAAACAACTCTTTGGTAAAAAACCCATTTAGGGTTTCTGAGGCCACTGCCTGGGCATAAGACTTTTGAGCCCCACCACCCCCTTTGTCTGGTGGGTCCTTACCTCGACTAACATCATCAACAGCCCGGATGCTTTTGCACCTTCGGATCCCTGGTGCCCTTCAATTACTCCGTTGCACCCAAGACATGAACCGTAGCCGCTCCCGAGCTCCCCTATAGATGACTTCCTACCCATCGACATCTCCTCCCTCCCCACACTTGGAGACTGCTGCTCCACTCTTCGACTGTTGGTGGCTATTGGTTTCACCCTTTTGCTACTCTGCTGGTCGAAACCCTAGCTCTGCGGATCCATATTCTTCCAACTAGATCCCATGTTTTATTCTTCATTAATGTTGCATATTCTAATCCTATATTTTTTAGTACTATAAGTGACTATACAAGTGGCACAATTTTATGTAATTATTATCAAGAATGTAACTATTTTGGTTTGGTAGAATATTTTAGCTTAGATGAAATTTTGCATGTAAGCCAACCTTGAGTGTTAGGTAGTGTGATGAATTATTTAAAAATGCAAGGGATAGGAATGAATGTATATTTTTATAATTTAATGAAAGTATTAAAGGTTTTATGTCCCTTGAAGAGGCCTACAATTTTGTGTTGTGTTGTGAGATTGTTACATTTTTGCATTTGCGTTTTGTATTGCAATATATTATTTTTTATGAATTTTTATTTTATTGCAATATTTATGTGAATGTGTTGATTTTAATTAGAAAATTCCTAACAAGTGGTATCATAGAACTTTATAGGGTCATGTTTTATTGAAACTATGATAGTTTTTACTATTTTGATTGTTAGGTATAATTTTTTAGTGTTTTTAGTTTTTATCAGTTTCATTATTAAAAAACTAGAAAATATCTAGCCTTATTTTCCTATATTATTTTATTAGGTTAGAAACCTTGTGTTGAGGGTTTTAAAATATTATGGGAGAGTTATAATTATTAGCTAAGCTAGATTACATGTAAAGCGTCTAGTGAAGTGAGGTGTGAACAAGCTCTAATCCCTAAGCCTTAGACAACACATGTTTATATAATTAAGCTCCCATGTATCTTTGGGTATATTGGGATACCCCCTAGGATTAGGATAAACCTTTAGCCCTAATAATATTTTTTTCCTTGTACTCTCCATTGTATATTAAACATAGCATTCAAGATCACCCTCTCATACTGCTAGAGAGGTGAGTAGTGTGCTCAAGGGTATGTGTGGAATCCTCCTTGAGTAGTGGCCTAAAATATTGGTTCAATCACTATCATTCATCACTTGGTATAACAAAGGACCTATGGGAAATACATACACCCTATCTTAGAGTACCTTATTTTTTATTGTTAAACCTAGAACAATAAAAAAATCCTACCATATAAATTGAGCATACTAAGGAGACTTCACTGTTTCCAAATTACTGCATGAAACAAACAAAAGAATTTGATGATGAATAAAATAGTCAAGACAATTTCTATAGGAATAGTTAGTAATAATCAAGTATGAATTTAGTTAGATCTTAGTAATAGTTATGTATGAGTCAGGAATAATCAGGATAGAGTCTACCAACATTAGTAACAGTTGCTTGTGCCATTCAAATATCATAATAGAAAGGAAGTTTATCAATGATAAAGTCAATCTAGATAGTCATCAAAAAGTAGTCAACTATAGTGTTAGTTATTGAACAATGTTTGACATAAAAATTATTAATAGATAGTGTAGAGTCTCATAAGGGGTTGTCCAATAAAAACTAAATTTTTGAGTGAACTAAGACTCCAAGAGAAACATTGGCAACACTTGAAGAAAACACTCTCCTAGAAAAAGTTTGGTGTGTCAAAAAATAGTGTTGTAGTTTATAGCTCATTGCAACTGTCTCATCAAGCTAATTATTTTGGTATATAGCCTCCATGCACTTTTTACTGGTGTCAAAAAACATCATCATAGGACCTAGTCCATTATGATTGTCTTTTCAAGCTAGTCATTTTGATATATAGCATCTAAACACTTTTTTTGGCTCATTACTAAAAATAGTAACCCCTAAAATCACACTTTTATGTTTAGTATCATCAAAAGGTCACAAATGCTAGAACATGGCTTTAGGTACTCAAGAACAACAAAAGGCCTAAGAACTAGAGGCAGAAATTTCTATGCATGTAGATTCTTGGTGAAAACAGGTGGGATAATATTTATCCGATAACTTAAACTAGTTATGATCAGAAATCAAATCATTATATGATTTTTTTGAACTTTGTCATCAAGGAATAGAGGACAATGAAGATATAATTAAATATAAAAATTTAATAATCGGATAGTTATCTGTCTACTAATCCCCTCACACATGATATATTTGGTCCTCATGATTATAAGGATGAAGGAACTAGCCATCATCAACAAGATGTCCCCATTAACAATGGATTTAAGCTTTTCAAATTAGACTTTCCAAATTTTTATGGGAAGTATCCTGAGGGATGGATTTGTAGGGAAAAATAATATTTTAGTCTTCATAATGTCCCATAATATATGTTTCTAACAATAACTTCTTTCAATTTTGAATCAGATGCACTACATTGGTTTCAATGGGTCAGGAAAGCATATCCTGATCTTAGTTCGCTTGAATTTGAGCAACACCTCCTCACTCGATTTGGTCCTAATGAGTTTGAAGATTTATAAGAGCCCTTTTAAAACTCAAATAAGCTTCAACCATTTGATATTATTAAACTCAATTTGAAAATATGGCCAATCATACCACTAGTTTGAGTGCCAAATTATTTCAAAGTTATTTTATGAGTGGTTTTAAGGATGATATTAAAGTGAAAGTTAAAATTTTACAACTACAATCATTACAATAGGTAATATCTTTGGCTAGATTGGAAAAATAAGAAATTAAGGCTCAAGAATGCAGTCCCAAAATTTCTCAATCTTGACCACCTTTTTTGTCCAAGCCACCAAATTCTGCCAATAAAACTTCTACCATCAAAAATTTGACTTAAGAATTGATGGAAAATAGAAGGGCCCAAGAGCTATGTTATTATTGTGATGAAAAATATTCCCTAGGGCATAAGTGTGTGCACCAAAAATTTTATTTGCTTGATATGGATGAGGCACCAATTGTAGAATATTTAGAGGTAGAAGATGATCATCAAGAGGCAAAAACCTATAGAAAAATTAGAATTTATAGAGTAATCCCAACTAGAAATATCCATGCATGCCTTAGAAGGAATATCAACTCCCTAAAAAATAAAAGTGATAGGACACTTTAAAGGAAAAAGGTTCATCATTCTTATTGACTTAGGAAGTACACATAAATTTATTGATTTACTTGTGGCCAAACAGGGTAATTATTACATTACTACTTGTAATTCCTTTGAATTTATGATTGCTAATGGAGTCACCCTACCATGCAAAGATAAGTGTTATAATGTCAAAATCTAAATAGGCAAATATAATCTCAAGATGGATATGTTGTCCTTACCATTAGGTTGGTGTGATATCTTTTTGGGAGCATAATGGTTGTGGATGTTAGGCCCAGTCTTATGGATTTTTCTAAGTTATGGATGAAATTTAGCTAATAGGGTACCAAATACACTTTAATAGAGATGACGGTTGGGGTTGCTCAATTTATTTCAACACATAAGATGAAAATTAAAAAAAAAAATACTCCCATGGAGTTGTGGTACAATTATTTTCTATAGACGCTTATGAGAAAAGGGATAAGGACCATCAAGAGGTATTGTAGGATTTATTGTAAAAACATGCTCAATATTATGAAGAAATCAAAGTACTACCTCCTCATTCTCACAACCATGCAATTAAGTTTTTTCCTAGTAGTCTTCCCCCAAATGTTCACCCCTATTGGTATCCATATGCTCAAAAATTAGAAATTGAAAAAATGGTTCAAGAACTTCATGTTTCAAGGGTTATTCAACCCAATGTTAGTCCCTATTATTACCTTTTTTTATTGGTATGGAAAAATTATGGATATTGTTGCTTGTGTATGGATTATAGGGACCTCAATAAAATCACTATTAAATATAAATTTTCTATTCCAATGATTTATATAAATTGCTAGATAGGGTTATGCATAAGGGGTAATACCGAAAAAGTATTTATAAAAATTTGGTGAATCTTAATGCAAATCAAGGCAAATCGTGTCTAAACTAGGTGGTGAATTTTTCAAAATTTTGCAAAAAATTATCAAATTTTGGCAAAATTTTAATTGTTTTGTAAAAACTATAAAAATTTGATGATTGACAGAGTGTGACTAATAAAGCGTGACTACCAGAGTATGACTGGTATAGCACGACTAGAAGAGCGTAACTAATAAATAGTTATTGGTATATGGTAAATAGCAAAAAGCAACTAGCAAAAAGTGATTGGTAGAGGGCGACTAGTAGATGACAACTAGCAGATAGTGACTAGTAGAAAGCATAGAGAACAACTTGTAGAGGGAAAATTTTGCTGCGACAGGCAAAAAATGACTAGTAGAGCATGATTGGAAGAGGGTGGCCTCTATTAACATCAATAGGATACCACCATGTGCCCTCTTCTCTGCCACATATCATGCATCCTTGGATTTCAGCCATACAGACTTCTATAAATAGGAATGCAGGCTCATTTTTTGCCCTTATTTTCCAACGTAAGCTTTTTTAGAGATTTTTTGAGAGCGTTTTCCAAATATATTTTTAGAGCATTTTAGACTATTTTCAAAGCGTTTTTAGAGGGTTTTCAGACCATTTTTCAAAGTATTTTAAGACCATTTTTAGTGCAAAAATGGCTAGCTCTTCCTCTCCTCTGCCTGTGAAGTGTTATTCAAGAATAAATTTTACCCCAATATTTAGAATATTTTTGGCACACCTGGAAGATATTCATAATGGGTTTACACCTCTGGAGTTGTAGGAGTGATCAAGATACCACCAATGACAACGTCTCCCTGATGCAAAGGATAGTTAGTTCCTACGACCATGATGAGTCCACTATTCACATCAAAGTGGATAACAAGGATATTATTTTTCTGTGAAACCCTCAAATGTGCAGCAACTAATAGGGCTACCATTTACGGATGGTCACCTAGTGAGAAACCAATACACCTTGAGCAAATATGATAAATGGCTATTGGAGACCAGCTAGGTGTCCATTCCGATAATTTGAAAGGTATATTTTTAAAATTTAGTTTTTATTTTTCTGCATTTTTAGGTATTGTAGTTTCTATTTTCTAATAATGTTCTCCCTTTTGTAATTTCTATTTTCTAATAATGTTCTCCCTTTTTTTAGTTAATTCTACTAAGTCGAAAAGGGGCTTAAACATTTCCAACGTTGGAGATAAATTTCTTCATGCTTGCATTGAAATTTTTCAGGCAAGACTTATTTTGTAGAGATGACCTACAGATATCCCATTTTGGGCATTGGCCTGTTTGGTTCGATGTATTGCTAGTATTAGATTTTATTGGTCCATGCACATTTCAAACCACGTTAAACAATATCTTTTGAATGCCTAGAAAATACAATCTTCTTATGTAGTAACAACCAATAATTTTATTATTTCTCTTTTTAATGAAGCATATTACAATCTTCAAAATGTCTCTCCTCCAATTGTATTGCACCCAAGCTTGATGGCTATTGGTATGATGGAGCAAGAAATATAGGTAAAATTATTTTTTCAAAAAATCTATGTTTTCTTTCTTTCCAATCAATATTTTTATTTTCTAATTTTCTTTTGAAAGCAAAAAAAAGTAGCTCCATATTCTAGTAAAAGGGATGTCACCTTTAGGATGCACGAAGCCACTGTATATTCTAACACGTAGTCACAATCATCACCAGTAAGTACCTCAAGAACCATGAAATATTCAAGGTCTCCTATTAAGCAGCATACACCTACGACTCCTTTTATTTTTGGACATGTTACAGTCAATGTTGAAGAAGTAACCTCCAGCTCACAAGGTAACCTTATTATTCAAAACTACTATTTTAAATGATGTATTTTAATAATTTTAAATTATATTTAGTTTAAGGAAATATTTTATATGTTTTCAGAGCAAGGGCAAGTGGATGCATCATCAACGGGTGTAGAGTCTGAGTCTGGTATGTTTGGTTAAATTAAATATCTTTTTATGGCATTGTTTTTAACACTAGTTTTAATTGATATTTTCATGTAAAATTTTGCAGATGCGTTAGTTACATTCAAAAGACTAAAAAAATGCCTCCACCATCTCCACACCCACAAATGCACCCACATAAAGTGCCATAGAAATTCCATCCATAGAAAGTAGCACCAATGGTGAGGAACCAATCTCGCATGCATGGGAAATAGTTCCTCACATCACCACCTCTAGGAGCAAGCAAAAATATTTTCTAGACACACCATGTCTAACATTTTGAACTTCCCAATGATTTTCATTGGGAATTTCTCAAATATGCAAAGTGCATCTTGAACACCCTTTGGGAATCTCGATGATGATTTTATTTATAAAGATACCAATCCTAAAACTTTGCATTTCAAGGCAAGTGATGTGCTTTAGGGTCTGCAGATCCATCATGAAGAAGAAGATAATGTTGAGGCAGATGTCGTCGGAGTTTCCTCATCCCATCTCCAATAATTCTCCACCCATCATCCTCTAAATGATGATGATAAAGTTATTTTTTTAGAAAAAATTTTATTAGCTAATAGATGTAAAGCTATAGTTAATGATAGTCTACTTTCAAATATTGACGGTTTAAAATATTGAAAATATCGGGCCAAGGTTTTGATAAAAGAAATAAATTTCCGATATAGAAAATTTTTCAAAAAGAAAGGATTTGTTTTCAAAGGTGGAGAATGAGCCACAAAAGCTTGATGCTTTGTTACATAAAGTTGAATTTGGCATCATGCAGGTCGAGTCTATATACAATGATGAAATTTTGAAAATTATGTTGAATCGATTAGAAAACCTCAATGCCAAGGCCTAGGATAAGAAAAAGTAGCAGTTGTAGAAACTGCAAGACTTACCACTGATGTAAGTTTTACATATAATTGAAAATAATTTTTCCTTAAATATATTATGTTTATAAATATTAACCTTTTTCTCTTCTATTTTATAGTCTAATTTTGAACACTTAAAGGTGCAATTCAGTGCCATGAAAACATTGATTAAGACTGCAAGAACTAGTGTGATTAATGCTATGGAAGTGAAGAAAAGATTACAATCCATTGTCAGAGAAAATAATTGGCTGAAGAATTTTATCAAAGATAAGGGTCTAGATGTGGAGGTTGTATTAAAATAAAATGAGAAAGAACTTAATGCACCTTTTAGAGAAGATCCTATGAAGGAAGAAGGTTCATTGCTAGCAGAGTTGAACACTATAGCTAAAATTTTGTTAAGAGCTAGTGCATTACAAGCAAAGGATATTGAGGAAGATCAAGATGAATCTTCAAAAATTGTGAAGAAAGAAAACTATTTGACTGTTGCTTTTTTTTGTTGAGGAGAAACCAAACATGTATTATATTTCAAATCAATAACATAGAAAATTTCCAAAAAATTTGTATTATCTTTTTGAAATTTTATTTTAAATATTGTGATGTTTTGATTAGTTATGTGGATGCAATAAATAATTTTGAATTATGAGTGAATTGCTAGGAAAAATGTACATAGCCAAAATTTTCTTTTATGTTTTATAAAATCATTTGAAATGACTGAAATGCAACACATATATTTACTTTGCCAAAAATAGTTTATAAAATACAAATATAATAAATAATTTGAATATCATAGACTAATAATCCAATAACAAGACTTAAATAACATGATATACAAAATATCCAATAACACATCTATGATATAAAAAAATAATCCAGTGATCCATAATCAACATATATGTAATCAAATAATCCAATTTCATCAACATATACATAATCAATTAATAGGGCTATGATATACATAATATCCAATAGTATGTCTAGTATCATATTATATGATATCAAAAAATGCATGTCTCAAATTATAATCAAATCTTAATATTTTGTAGAAAACTAATAACATAATATGTTAAATCTATTCAAATGAAAGCATCCATTGATTATAATGTTGGAATTTGGAACAAACACTTTTCAGATTGTACAAAATATTTTGTACTCATACCCAAAAAATTTATCACCATAGTCTGATCAGTGTTACCATTATCCTCATCATCATGAGTATTCGTGACAACTCTTCTCTCTACCAGAGATTTCCAATATGTCAAAGCTCTTTCATAAGGATACTTCTCCACCTCATAGGTTGACACATATACTCTCAAAAAAATTTTCAAATTTTTGTCCAACCTATTTTGAACTTTAGATTTTACATATGATAATGCACTAAATACCCTTTCATATTCCACTAATCCTAAAATAATTGTTTGACATAATTCATATAAAATAAAATATTAACTCATAGTATGTTGTAAGATACTACTATGATGTAATATTTTCCACAAACGTGAAAACGACCCTATTTCATGACGATTAGTCAATTGTGAAACTTGAGCAAACATTGTCATTCCAAACTAGTTTGATTGTTTTATCAAAATATCTTTGTTGAGAATATCATTGATTTCAATACCATTGACTTCCACATATTTAGTGAAATGGTTACCAAGAGTGCCTATGTATTTGAGAAACAAAGCATATATAGTCTGGTATTCATTACAAGGATCCCAAAACATTGGGTTAACCACACCCATAGCCTCAAGCAATTCTTCTCTTTGAAAATAGTCTCTTATTTCTTTTGTCAATAATTTTGCTATTTTTTTAGTTTATTTTTTGTATTGTGTACAACTACATCAAATTTATTGTCTTTTATGGGTATTTGTTCAATTTAATTTGTATTTTTATCCATTCACTGACAAAAATAATATAAAGGTATTTTATTTTAGTGGACATTAATACATAGATGATCATTTATGTTGAAATTTAGAAAGTTTTGAGGATCATTGGCGATTGTTAATGCTCTCCAACTCTCAAACATGGGATCCATAAAACTTTCACTAGACACGTACATCATATCAATATGCATACAAATTTATTTTCTCAACCTGATGAAATCCATGATATAAATTGATCTTTGTTGTGCAAGTTTAATCAAAGTATTCATTTCTTCCAACATTGGAAGAATACCACATAATGTGAGAAGTGTTTCAAAGTCACTCATTCGTAATAACAAATTTTTAGCCTTATCAACTACCCTATGATTTACATACATAAACCCTACCAAGGATTAATATTATTTGAAAACTCTACATGTCAGTTGATACAATGAAATCCACCTATTATATACATATTTTAATAAATTTTTACCTTCAGTAACTCCTAGTGAAAACTTTTGAAACTCTAAAATATTTTTGGAATGCATGAAAAATAATTATGAATTTCATGGACAAGCTCTTGCACTCTCACTACATTTTAAGATGTATCTACAATTTTTCATGTAAGATTCATTCTATGAGCCATGCAATGAATAGAGATAAAATATGGGATAATAAATATTTTTAGTTAAATGACATAGATCTTTAGGAGGAAAAAATGGCATCCATAACAACCTCTGCAACTATAACTTTTGCTAGCAGGATTTCCCAAGCCTCTCTAGGGGATATGGAGCAAGGTGAAATCCCCCATCGAAGGATTCTCCCAAGGGCCCCAACCTAGACCTTGGTGGGAAGATCGGCGTCCCTCTGACTTACCTCGATAAGGTAATGGGTAATGCAAAACCTAGTCCCAATGGAAGCCCAAATCATCCCCTTGTGATCGCATCAGGGGAAAATATGGTCTTCCTTATCTCATTCATGGTATAAAAACTCTCTAACAAATCTCTCTCCTTTGTTGGCAAGTTTATGGGAGGGAGACATGATATGTAATCCATAAGAATATGGGCTAGATTCAAATGGCACACAGCGGGGAGACTCCAGCTAGTTGCCTTATCAAGGGGTTTCTTCTTGTTCTGTCTGAACAACCAAGATGATTATGCCTAGATTATCACAAGGGGGCCTAGTTCTTTGGAAGGAAAAGTCTATTTTTAAGAAAATGGGGGGAATATTTCAACCCCTAAACCCAAGATATCAACTATGCACCAATTTAGGTCTGCCTCCCCGATCTCCCCATCCAGTTCATCCATGAAGATAGACTTTTGTGGATTGGGGGATACATCGGTGATCTTATCATTGTTGACCCTACAATAAAAGCTCAGTACTTCATAACCCATGCACGAATCTGTGTTAATACCAATCTTGCATCCCAACTCCCAACCCACATAAATTTCATATATAGGGACTTTCAATGGTGCCAAGCTATCGAGTACAAAAATAAACCAACATTTTGCATCAAATGCAAATCCCAAGGACACCTATGATCCCAATGTCTGTCCCTCAAGCCCCAATAAGATGTGTCAAGAACCAATATTCTCCCCTCTCTGACACTAGAATACCCATGTGGGAGAACACAATGATCATTCCAAAGGACCCAAGAGCAACTAATAAAAAAGAGATAAAGGGAAGTAGACCACTCGCTAGGAACCTCTCAACAACAATCCTTCTTCAATATCATAATAGGTATGCTCCATTTTTGCTTTCCCCAATAGATTTGGGTCCTTAAGCTATTATAATTATGATGTTCTCTTCCCTAAATCCATTCCTATGCAAAACCCCTCTACCCATCCCCATCCCCCTCCTTTCCCATCTAAATTTAGGTCTTCCATCCCCATCCCTGATGTCTCCCTCCCACACCTCATCCCCCAGTTTGACCCATTGACTTATTAGAACCCTCTCCTCCATGATGGTGTCCCTATTACTTCCCCATTAGAAGAACCCCTATCCCTAACTAGATCCTATCATGAATCCCTAGAGGATGCATACAATCCCACCCATTACAGAGTGGACATAAGCTCCATCATCACCAGAAGAAAAAAATGCCTCATTGACATTGGGGGTGAAAGGAAAAGATTCTAACCTACCACCTATGTGTAAATCAATAAGGATATCGATGACTAGGTCACCAATGGAGTGTAGTTAACCCTCTTTCCAATATTTTTCAACCAGGCAAAGGACGAGAAAAAAAATCCCAAACCTCCCCCTCTACCTAACAAGGGAGGCAAGAAACCTACCAAAATATCTAGATGAGGATCCTCTCCTGGAATATCAGAGGCCTCAATACCATGATCAAACAAAGGTTAGCTCTAACCATAAAGAAAGAGTACAAACCATATATACTCATCCTTTAGGAAATGAAAACTGATGCTGACAGAACCCACAACATAGTTTAGAAAATTTGGAAGAATGGCCAATGGGCCTCATCCCTAGCAGAGGGATCTGCAGGAGGTCTCCTATGTTTCTAGGACCCTAAAAAATTAGAAGGTAGATTTATTTCCCATTCGACCAGAACCCTAAATATAGTTTTCTACTACAAAGAAAATAAATTCACTTAGGTGTTGTCCAACATCTATGCTCCTAACAATCCCATGAAAATATACATGTGGAGATCTTTGTCCCTCATGAAGGATGCCTTCTCCAAAATCCCCTAGATGGTAGTAGGGGATTTAAATTCCCCCCTATTTCATTCTAATAAGAAAGAGGGTGTGTCTACCCCTTCCAAGAGTATCATGGATTTCCAAGAGTTTGTCATTGAGAACGAACTCATGGACATATAGATCAGATGTTACCAATACACGTGGAGCAACAAAAGGGTTGGCTTAAAGCATATATAGGTAAATTTGGACTGGTTTTTTCTCTCCTAGTATGCCATTCCCCTATTTGGATACACTTCCCTAATCCCTCTCCCAATAATCAACTCTGATCATTCTCCCTTCTCCTGGAATCAAATAAAGCTCCATATTTCAAAACCCCTTTCAGATTTGAAAATATGTGGATCCATCACCTGGATCTGAAGCAGAGGATTGAAGACTAGTGGAAGACCCCTGTCTCTGTATCAACCATTTTCTAGGTATCCCAAAAGCTCAAGTAAATCAAAGAAAACCTAAAAACTTGGAATAAAGAGGTATTTGGGGATATCTTTGAATTCAAAGAAAAACCCTGAGCAAACTCAAATATTTGGAGCAACAAATCTAGCATGACCAGTGGACTCCACAGCTGAGGGATGAAGAAAGATAGTTGATGGCAGAATATCACAACATTATAGCCAGAGAAGAGATATTTTGTCACCAAAAACCCTGGGATTTCTAGCTCAAGTATGGGGATGCCAACACAAGGTTATTCCATGCATCTACATTACAAAACAAAAGCAAAAACAATATTAGATATCTCACCTTGGCAGATGGAACTGTCACTCAAGACATCCTCAAGATTCAAGAGGAGGCCTTATCTTTTTTTAGCAACATGATGGGAACTACCATTCCCACCAACACTAGAGTCTAGGAATCCCTTCTAGAAAACATTACCCCCTAGTCACCCCTGAGATGAACTGATCCCTAATCCAACCTCTCTTTGAGAAATAAATCAAGAGTGCTTTATTTTCCATGAAAGCTGACAAGGCCCCTAGACCTGATGGGTTTTCCCCTTAGTTTTTTCAAACCTTCTAGGACATAGTGGTAAAATAGGTTTGCAATACAATCATGGAGCTCCAACGAACCAAAATAATCCCTCGAGGGATAAACTCCACATTCATTGTCTTGGTCCCTAAAAACCCCTAATGCAAATCCATGAATGACTTTATACCCATAAGCTTGTGTAACATCATATACAAGATCCTAACCAAATACCTAGCTCTCAAGCTAAATATAATCCTCCCCTCCATTATTGAGCCCTACTAGGGTAGCTCAGTTGAATGGAGATCTATCACTGATATCATCATATCACTTCATGAGACCCTCCACTCGACCCTGCACAATAAAAAAGTTGTCATGTTTCTAAAAATAGATATTAGTAAAGCTTTCGATAAGGTAGATAGGGGTTTCCTCCTAAAATTCCTTTTCCAAGTCAGCTTCGACATAGAATGGGTCAACCTCATCAAGGGCTGCATCATTGCTCCATGGTTCTCAGTTCTAGTCAATGGATCTATTGTAGGTTACTTCCCTAGCCTCAGAGGGATCAAGCAGGGAGATCCTGTGTCCCCTTTCTTGTTCATAATACTTGTTGAATCCCTGGGTAGAGCTTTCAAGTAGGTTGTTTCTTATAGTTGTATGATAGGGATCAAGGCATCTTCAGAATCCCCTCCCCTATCCCATTAGTAGTTTTTTGATGACACCATCATTGCAACCTTAGATTATGTTATCCAAGATAAATCTATCAAAGGGATCCTTGACACTTATGCTTCTGAAGCAGGCCAAGAGATGAACTATCTTAAGAGCAAGTGTTATTTATTTAACACCCTATGAAACAAGCAAAAAAAAATTGCTCGCATCCTCCAATGTTGCATTGATGATCTCCCTACTTCTTACCTAGGACTCCCCCTGTTCACCAAGAGCCCGAAGGAATCAATGTGGGATAATGTTATTGATAGGATAAAATTCAAGCTTACTACTTGGAAGGGCTCCCTCATATCCCAAGTAGCCAAGGCAACCCTTACTATGGTGGTCCTCCAGAGCATCCTGGTCTACTTCATGTTAGTCTTCAAAGCTCCTGCTTCTGTTCATTCCAAAATTGAGCAAATCCAAAAGAGGTTTCTTTGGACAGGTTCGGAAAACACAAGTAAATTCCATCTTATAATATGGGATAAAGTATATCAACCCAAGTACCGAGGGGCCTTGGTATGAGAAGATCATCCAACATGAATATTGCCCTCTTGGCAAAGCAGGCTAGAAAGTTGTTCATTAACTACAAGGCAGAATGGGTCTCAACTATCCAAAACAAATATCTCAGAAACATATCCCTGATGGACAAAAACATCCCTATTAATGGATCAACATTCTTGCGAGTTGTTATCCAAGTGAAACCTCTTATCATTAGAGGCACCCGATGGCATCTGGGCAAAGGAACATATATAAAATTTTGGGAAGATGTGGTTGAAAGACAAACCCCTCAAGAAAATCCCTGAGGTGTTTGGCCTTAGACCGAGTCTAGAAAGGATATTGGGAAGCAAAGTAAAAGATTATATGGATAGATAAGGCAAATAGAAGATCCCCTCAAGAGGCGGTGAGCATCTTATAATGGGAGGAAACTTTATATCTGAGATGTTAAGAACCACCATCATCCCCACCATAGCATCCCCAGACCTTCCAAACTAAAAGTGGAGATTTTTTAGTTAAGTCAGCTCATTCCCTTTTGGTCAACCCTCTTGTTCCAACTATTCCATTAAAATTAGTGTGGTTCAAGTGCCTTATCCCAAAATTTGGTTTCTTTGCTTGGATAGCCATACAAAACAAGGTCCTCACCACTGACAATCTCATGAAAAGGGAAATCCCTGTCCCCAACAGATGCCACCTCTACCTATCCAACTGGAAATTTATAAAACACCTCCTTTTAGAGTGTGAAGACTCTAGGGAGGGCCTAGACCACATGTTTACCACTTTTCAAATCCAATGGGCCCTCCCCGATTCCCTCTTGGACCTGTTCATCTAATGGTTAGCTCCCTTCAGAAATCCTAAGGTGGCTTTCCTATGGAAAATCTGCCTCCACCACTTCATCTGTAAAGTGTGGCTCGAGTGCAATAACATGGTCTTTTCTACCACCTCAAACAACTCCATCTCCTCAGCCACCAAAGCCATGTCCTATGCTTCTCAAAACTCCCAATTTCTTCCTTGGCCTAGCTCCCTGCTAAGCAAGATCGAAGTTGAGATCGTAAATTCCCTCAACATTCCCATTCCCTCCTTGTCCCTCCCCACTCCTCATCCCTGTGTCAAATCTTGTTGGAATCTCCCTCGTAAGGGATGGCTAAAACTAAAATTTGATGGTGCATCAAAATGGAATCCTGGTCTGGTAGGGGTGGGGGGAGTTACCAGGGATCACAGAGGGGAAATCATTATGGCATTTGCAAAAAATATTCACCACCAAACCAACAATGTGGCTAAGGTATGGGCCCTATGGTGAAGCTTACACCTAATCATGGATATGTGGGTCAAGCTCCACGTTGAAGGGGATTCCCTCAACATTATTGGCTATATGACCTCTAACAAAATTCTCCTATGTAATATCAGATCTTTGATCCAAGAGAGCAGGAAACTTTTAAGTCAACACTGCCAGGTGGAAGCTACCCATGCATACATAGAAGCCAATTAGCTTGCTAATAGGCTTGCCAACATGGGCATAGGATAGACACCCATTACAGTGTGGCATGATTATTTTATGCCAAATGTCCTCCAAATTGTGACTTAGGACAAACATGGTAGGTCTTCTAAACCCCTCCACACTAATCAATGATTTTTGGTTTCAAAATATTTTAGGTTTCTCTCCAGGTGCACCCTCATTATAGATCCCCATGGAGTGTGCTCTGATGCCACATTGTGATTGGCCACCTTGTTAATGTCCAGTTTAATTATTTCATCGAGTCAAACTTAATATCTTCCTTTACCACTTCCAAAAGCCTTTCGCCTAATCCCATGGCCACATATGCGGTCGCACCTCTGCTCATTTCTCTATCACCTTCCACATCTGTAAGGAATTCCCAAAAAATTAACTCCACCCATGTAGATATCTTCCCAAGACTCCGACCCAATCCCCTTATTCCTTGGTATGGCAATCACCCATCCATCTATCTCTCATTTGTGGTGCTCGATATACCCCATCTACCTCCCCTCATCTATTTATCTACTCATCATTGTAATGCTCATTAATGTTTTCCACTGCAAGCCTTTCCTCTAGTTATTTTCTTCCACCACCTTCCCTCCAACCTCCACCCCCACCACCATGGCTTACCTAGAGCCGATTTAAATTTAGTTGAATGCCTTTTAGTCTATGTTTTTGTAGGGCTACAGGCTCACCACCTTTTTTTCAAAATTTTGAGGAGTGAAAGAGGACATTATGGTGGATTTTATCTGAACATGGTTGAATGGCCATGTTTGCATCAAGAATATACGTTTCAAGGTTACTCCCCAATTGATTGGTGAGATTGTAGACTTACCGCTCATTGGCCACATGGTTCGTCATGACAAGCACTATTGGGATCTAGATTTGGAGGGCTTCCCCAATTATCATAATTTCAAGTGGGATGGACTTGCCCTGGAGCGTCAGTCCCTTCCATCCATGTTTCCCTCTGTTGTAATTCCCCTTATGCAATACCTTACCTATGACAAACCTAATAAGCCCATGGCTAGTTTCCATATTGCCTTAGTCAATCATATCTGAGGGTACAACCCTATGAACATTCTTGGGTTCCTCCATCGCTCCATTTGTATCTTGATGTCTGTCACCCACAAAAATTCTACCCCTCCCTCCCATCAAGGATTGTTTGGTGTGATCTACTACCATGTTCTATCTAATCCTCCCATTGTGGCTACCCCCTTACAGTCTATTCCCCTGATCCTCCTCCTTACCAAAGCCCTACTCACTCTCTATCCAGTGATCCCTTGGACAGTGATGACGTTCCCAGCACCCCTACATCCAAAAAAAGCACTATGGTTGCTTCCCCTTCCAAACCCTCCCCTTTCCCTTCCAATTCGGTCCCTTCCCCTCCTAAACCCACCACTTCCCCTTCCAAACCCACCCCCTCCGCAAGAAAGAAAACTTCATTGGGTAAGCGCAAGGTCAAAAATAAGGAGGTGTCCCCTCAAGTCCGCAAGTCTTCCAGGACCAAGAAGCCCAGAGCCGAGTCTAGCTAGAATTCACCTCAGGAGGTCGAGGACCTTAGTGGATATTTGACTCCCACCTCTAGCATTTCAAATCGGTTCACTAGAATTTTTTTGAAGAGCTTCATCATGGCGTTCAAGAGTGTAATTTCAGCTCTAAAGTGGGCCCTTTAGTAGAGTGCAGAGCATGCGAAAGAAGACATCTTGGTGGTTGACCCCTAATCTGCTCCAAGATTGTAAGTTTTTTAAAGGGTCGTATGGGATTTCCTTCTATGGTTTTTAGTATCTATTTTTGTACCCTTTGTTTGCCTGCATTTTTGGGTTTCTCCATGATAGGCCCGGTGAGGGCCCTAGCTGATATCAATGGTTATATCATGTATATTTCTAGCAGCCCCTATGTTGGCGAGCATCCCGTCTCTACCGATATTAATATCCCTTGTGAGGAATTTTGTCTGTAATATCCCTTGCATTGGAATGCCTAAAATGACACATGTCTACCCCTATAGAAAGGTATTTTTCAATATTGGTATATTTTAGCCTCTTTAAGGTTTTGTATATCTAGGGTTGGGACCTAGTTAAAACCCTTATAAATATAAACACCAACTTACCAAAAAAAAATGTTTGTAGTTAACTAAAAAGACCATTATTGTGCCCTTTCATTGTATCAGTGCCATCAGCTCTGATACATATTAAGTTAGTGGCTATTTCCACATCATTCATTCCTAGTATTTCCTTTAAACAAGTTACAACAACATTGTAAAGCTTTTTCACATTGTAATTTTCCACCATATTATGTACTTCAGGTAAATGAGGTTGCCTTAAAATATTTTCCAATGTGTAAACATGCATGCAAATCCAAGATATGTTGTCAATAGCAGTCACCTCATCAATTGAAAGTGAAATAAATTTGTCTTTTTTACTTTCTCTTTGAGGTCATCCTGTTCAACCAATGAGAGATATTTTGCAATTTCCCAATCACTTTGATCCAACCAATGGGCTCTAGGAAAGTTATGCACATCAACTAGTTGAAATAGATATTTATAATCAATGAAATCATATATAGGTCTACCCTTTTTAAGAATAGTGTTTACAATAGTAAACTGCAAACTTTTTGAAGCTAAAGTGAACTTATTCATTTTTCAAAATTGGGCTTGAATCATTACACCTTTCTCAACTAAAGTTTGATTTTATTTCATTTCTTTATCATATTCTTGTGCATATCTGATATGTGCGCATTCTGATGCATATTTCCACCTATAATTTTTTGATATTGTTCTATCACTTTCTTTTTTTATATAAACTTTTCCATAATGTTTTTCTATTGTATATTTTTTAACTTGCAATCTAAGATCCCTTTCATGTTTCCAATTACAAATTAAGCATCTCAATTATTTTATTTCTTAACTACTATTCTCTAGATTCACTAGCTCAATAAATGGAAATCTTGATACCCAATTAGGCTGAAATGATCAATTAATTATTCATCTAGATAACTTAGCACGTTTATGTTTCTTAGAAGAATATTCTCTGGAAGTAGGGATTGTATGAGAGCTATTATTTTATTTTTTATTTGGCATGTTATTTTTAGGAATCTCTTCATGTTGTTGCATTTCATTAAAAAAAAATCATCTATGGATATTTTATTATCAGGGATATGTGGAAGTGGAGGCATACCAGGGTCAATAGGATTTTCTACAAATAATTTTTTTCCATGTCATATTTCATTTAAGAATATACATTTTATTAAAAAATATAGATAAACATTGGACAAAGCCATCAACCAAAAAACACCCTTCTTAATGAATAAAGACATTATATATAAAATTTACAATCTACAAACATTAACTGGTTAGTAACTAAAATACATTTGTACCTTGAATTTGTGCAGATGTTTATGGTTGACTAGATTTTGAAATATTATGAAAGTATTTGAGGATACTCATTTTATCAGATTACTAGTCTCCCTTCTTTCCATTTCTAGCAAGTGATATTTTACCTATATAAATAGAAGAGGAACATGAACATAATTTTAAAAATAAAAAAAAATTGGTGAAAGAGAACTATTGTTCAAGACAACAGGATGTCTGACGATAATTCTTGACGTCTATAGAAAATGTAAATGGAAGAAAGAAAGCATGCTTGAGATTGGTGGCCAAATAATAGGAAAACCTCCTTATTGAGTGTCCATGAACAAGATGTTTAAAAAATAAAATTAATGGTAAAATAAAATTATCTATAAATGGCTATCAACGTATGTCAGTCGCCCTCTATCAAAAATATTGGGAATCACCTTGTGTCAGTCTCCTTGTATTAGTCATCTTGTGCCAGTCACCTTGTTCTAGTCACCTTGTGCCAATCACCTGTGTCAGTTTCCTTCTATCAGTCACCTATTATCAGTCACCTTCTATCAATTTCCTTATGCCAGTTGCCTTGTGACAGTTGCCTTGTGCCAATCACCTTGTGCCAGTCACCTTGTTTCAGTCACCTTATATCAGTCACCTTCTTACACACTATAGTTGTCGTCCTTTGTCAATCGTACACTCTCTTTGTTCTATTTTCTTTTGCTTATTGTTTTTTGTCTCTCACTTGCTTTGTATTGCTCAGTATCGAGGAAAATTAATGTTTTAAATGTATGAGTATCACTCTTATGTTAGCTATATATAACAGGGTATAAGAGGTGAATTTGGTGGGATAAATAAAATATTTTATAATTTGAAGACAAAAATTAGGCAAGAAAACTATGTGAAATAAGGACTAATAAGTATGATAGCGGGGCAAATTGACCCTAAAAAAAAATTGATCGTAAAAATTTTGGGTGAATGGGCTGACTTCTAGGGTCCCCAATTTTGCTAAATTCTAATTTTGAAAATCCTAATATTTGTCCTATTTGCAAATATTCGCCACTATGCATAACCCTATTTCTAGATGAGTTGCATGGACCTCAATATATTTCCAATTTGGATTTATAGTCAAGATATCATCATATTTGAATCAAGGATGAGCACATTCCTAAAATAACTTTCAAAACTCATGAAGGACATTATGAATTCATGGTTATTCCATTTGTATTAACCAATGTACCTTCCACATTTCAAATTTTGATGAATTCCATTTTCTTACCTTTCCTTCACAAATTCATTTTTGTCTTCTTTGATGGTATATTGATTTACAATTATTTATGGGAAGAGCATCTCTAGCATATAGAAATTCATTTTTGTCTTCTTTAATGGTATATTGATTTACAATTATTTATGGGAAGAGCATCTCTACCATCTAGATCAAACACTACCA
Source organism: Wollemia nobilis (assembly GCA_028583015.1). Classification (NCBI taxonomy): domain Eukaryota; kingdom Viridiplantae; phylum Streptophyta; class Pinopsida; order Araucariales; family Araucariaceae; genus Wollemia; species Wollemia nobilis. The sequence goes on along the minus strand of JAQPPZ010003172.1, from coordinate 2,656,771 downwards.
CTTTTGTTTGAAAATAATCTCTATTACAAGAGGTCCAAATGTTCTTTTAGGTAGCATGAAGTTGAATATTTGGGTCACATTATCACCAAATATGGAGCTCAAGTGGACCCCAAAAATATTTAGGCTATTCAAGATTGGCCTAAGCCTTGAACCATAAAGGGACTTCGTGGATTTTTGGGACTCACTAGATATTATCAAAAATTTGTGAAGAATTATGGAAAGATAACAACTCCCTTGACAACCATGTTGAGGAAGAATTATTTTATGTGGTTAGAACCTATAGAGAAGGCTTTCATAGAGTTGAAGCATACCATGACCACTATCCCCATGTTAGCAATGTTTGATTTCTCTAAACCTTTTATCATTGAAAGTAATGCATCTGGCAATGGCATTGGGGAAATTTTAAAGAAGGTAAACCTTTGGCCTTCACTAGTAGAACACTCTTAGGCTAGAACTTGGGCAAGTCTACTTATGAAAAATATATGTTTTAAATTGTACATGTTGTTAGTCATTGGTTTTTTTATCTCATTGGGTGATATTTTTCCATCAGGACTAATCATCAAAGTCTCAAAAATTTCTTGGAACAAAGGGTGGCCCTCTAGAATAATAAAGATGGGTTTATAAATTATTAGGTTATTACTATGACATCACCTCTAAGAAAGGTAAGGAAAATATGGTGGTGCATGCTTTGTCCTAACTACATGAAGAGTAGTAAATGCTACATGTTATATCTACACCACTTCCATAATGGATTTATCATCTCAGGGAAGAGTTGACCAAGGACTCCTCTTTGCAAACTTTATTCAGCAAAATACAAGCCGAGCCTAACTCGTATCTTGGTTATACTTGGGATGGTTAATATTTATGATATCATGACCATATTTTCATTTCCTAAAATTCACAAATGAGGAATGTCATCTTTTAATAAATGCATGCATCCCCAAAAGCTTACCATTCAAGGTTTCTCAAAACCTATGCAAGGACCAAGCATACTTTTTTGGAAGGGAATGAAAATGGATATTCATACTTTTATAGCTAAATATGATGGGTTCTAGTGTATGAAAGGAAAAAATGTGTGTTCCCCTAGAATACTTCAGCTCTTACCAATTCCTAAACAAGTTTGGATAGATATGTCTATGGATTTCATTGAATGGTAACCAAATCGAGTAAAAACCTGGTTATTCTAGTGGTAGTGGATCATCTCACAAAGTATGCTTATTTGTATTTCCTATCCCCCCTATACCACCTTTTTCATTCCCCAAGTCTTTCTATACTCCATATTTTATCTCCATGGAATACCTAAATCCATTTTCTTCTATAGGGATCCTTCTTTCACCTATCATTTTTATAGGAATTGTTCAAGTTGTAGGGAACCCAACTCAATATGATTTTAGCTTACCACCATAAAACTCTAAAATTATCAATAAGTTCTTGGAAAAATACCTCTATTGCTTTACCTTAAAATATCCTACACAATGGGTCAAGTGGATTCCTTTGGCTAAATGGTGGTATAACAAAAAATATCATTTGCTACTAAGGTGAGCCCATTTGAAGTAGTATATGGTCATCCCCCACTAGTACCATCCTCTTATTTTCCAAGTAGATCCAAAGTTCAAGTTGTGGATTCCACTCTTAGACAACATGATTCCATTATTTGAAAACTTAAGGTCTATCTTATCTTGGATCAGAACAAAATGTATTAGCAAGTTGATCAACATCACTCTAACCATAGATTTGACATCAAGGATAGGTTTTTCTTCACCTACAACCCTAAAAATAGTCCTCTCTCAAAATTCATGGATGCCAAAAACTTGTCATAAAATATTATGGTCCTTGCTAAGCATTACAAAGGTTCAAGTTAAAAACATACAAACTAGCCCTTCCAACCACTTCTAGAATTTATCCAGTATTTTATGTCTCCTCTCTCAAAAATATTATTGGCAACAAGGTCTAGGTGTAATCCACACTACATAATTGAACGAAAAAGGCTCCATTATTCTTGAACTTGAATGTATTCTAGATAGGATATAATACAACCTTAACCACCTTGTCATGATAAATGTTATTTTTTAATGGTATGGCTTACAACCTAAATATGTCACTTGGGATCCCCTTTAGTAGCTTCACCAATAGTTTCTTCATATTTAGCTTTGAGGATAAAGCTTTTTGAAGGGGAAGGGCATGTCAGGACCTTATCCTAACACTATGATGTCATAAGTAATAAACCTTTCTTAACAGGGGGATCCCATGATAATGTTTTGTAATGATATTATATAATATTTTATAATATTTTGTGGCACTAGAAGTGTCTAGACAAGTGGTGATATTTTATGTAACTGTTATCAATAATGTAACTATTTTATTTTGTAGAATATTCTAGCTTGGATGGTGTTTTGCATGTAAGCCAACCTTGAGAATTAGGTAGTGTGATGAAGTCTAAAATTTCAAGGGAGGGGAATGAATACATGTTTTTTTATAATTGAAAGAAAGTATTGAAACAGGTTGCCCCCTCAAAGAAGTATGTGATTGTGTTGTGTTGTGATATTGTTACATTTCCACATTTATATTTTGTATTGCAATATCTTGTTTTCATAAAGTTTTATTTTATTGCAATATTTATGGTAATGTGTTAATTTTAATGAGAAGGTTCCTAAAAAATTAGATTATTCTAGCACAAATTGGGGATCCTCTTATGTTTTTAACTAGCTAGCGTTATCTCCAAGTCCTATGAAGTGTCCCCTTTATTTTGGTTAAATGGGATCAAGCATACTTAATGTAATTTTACCAAGGCCTCCTCCAACATAGCTCATCCTTTACATGAGTTCATCCCTCACTGAGTATCATTCCTAAAGCTCTTATATTGAGGGCAATTTACTTTCTTGCTACAAAGCTAGGAATTCCTTAGCAATTGTTATTTTTTCAAACTTGTTCTTTCCATAATCCCAACTTCATTTCTACCATCCCATAGTTTCTCTAATATGAATCTACTTGTTCTAAGAACTATTTACCTTGTTTCGAAGCTACTTCTTCCTCTTCCTCTAGGTCATATTCTTTTTTAATTTGCTATAGGAATTAAACCTCCTTATCATCATCACCTACCCAGGTTTGGTAATTTTTACTATAGAGTTTTTCAAACTCATGGTCTATATTAAGCTTGAAACGTTTTTCTACATGACATTCTTGCATCTAAAAATCCACCATTCTTAGATTTTGTACTTTGACCATTCATGTTTATTTTCCATTATTTCTTTCATTTGTTTATTTAGGATATGGATTTTATTATTGGTTAGATCATATGTTTCTATTACATCATAAAAAATCCCCAAGGAGTTTTTTTTCTTTTCCTTGCTCACATCTATATCGACTTCCTCATTTTTTGTATTATTCCATAATACCTCTATCTCTGATGTGATGAGGACATCATTTATACCTAGGCTTATGTTTTATTAGGTTTATTTTATTTTATTATTTCATAACTCTAAATTACAAAAAAAATATAAATATAATTCCAACTTGTAAATGTGGCACATTTGGATGACATAGTCATTGGATTAGATTTGTTAGCTTAGTGAAAGTTATCAAATTTGATTTGTTAGCTTAGTCATTATTTTATGGTTATCATATTCTATTTTGAGAAGATTATTGTTGTAAAAGTGTTATTTAAGCATCTCTTGAATAATAAAATAGTTGGCCAGTTTGGTTCCACTTCAATGGTATACTTTATTTCCCATTTTTTTTATGAAATGTATTTGGAGGAATATTCATAGGAATATTTCATTTTTTAAATTGTAAAAGGAAATATATTTCCCTTATATTTTGTTGTTGTAGACCTCTTGATGTTTTTCTCAATTTTTGAGGCTTGATCATTTTGCAAGTATAGGCTTGCATATAGTCATTGGAAAGATCTTTTTGATCTAGTTCTTATGGCATCAATATTTTACCATTTTGTAAAGGTCATTCTTAACCTATGGTGCTCCCAATTTTAGGTTGTCTAAAATTTCTTTCAGAAATAAATTGTTTTAATTTGGAGTGAACTTTTGGTTGAACCTGGTACTCCTTAAATCCACCATCATCTTTTGAGACTTTTTGGAGTGCATTCTCCTTCATAAGACCTTTGGCCCTTTCTATGTGATCATTGATATCACATGGGTACTCCACACATTGGAGTTATCTTTGCCCCTAGTAGGCTTGTCTCTTCATGGATTTTTTAGCTACCAACACCACATCAAGCACCACTTCTACATCAGTTCCACTTTCAACTGCTTGGTTCTTTTAGCTTTTGAAGACTTCTTATCAAAGAATGATAAGAATTTTGCAAAGCATCCTGAGTTGAGCTATGTAAACCATCCACAAGCATTACTTGTGTTCTAATAATATGAATACTAAAAATATTTGACACTTTATACAACCACCACTTCTAAAGACTACAGATATACATACACTTCAGAAGATAACTACTTGTGTCATATTATGGTTTTTTAATAAGTGTAGTTTGGTGGTACCTGATACTCCATTCTAACCTTATTTTAAATTGTAATGATTTATGCCTTTTCAAGTGAAACTTGTAATTATTAATCTCCTCTATCACACTTGGTGGTTGAAGTAGTTTGTTATCCATGTAATTTAATAAAATGGGCATATTACCATAAGGACACTTGAAGGATAATTTCTCCACTCTTCCTCCATCAACTATAGTTACAATATGCTTGCTTGGTAGGATCATTTGTACTTAGTTTTGGGTGCATGCTTATGGTTTAACATGGTTGGTGTGAAGATTTGTGACTTATTGAATATTGAACAACATTTTTACAAGGCCCTTTTAAAGCATAGTAGTGCTCATTCCTACATACTAGAGGTTGATCCTAGAGGCAACAGACCTCAATATCCCATTGGGGCTTCCTATTGGACCTTTTTTTAGCATGTGTTTTGCTCTTTGATACTTCCTTTGATGGATTTTTGGTGATCTCTTTAGGGCTCTTGTACATCGTCTATCTCTCTTCTCTTCTGAACCATTTTTAAGGATTTCATTTTTGGGCACTTGCACATATCTTCTCATCCCATTGTAAAAGCATTGGAGTCCAATGCTTATTTAGTGGGAAGGTATGATGAGGACATCATTTAGACCTAGTCTTATGTTTTATTAGGCTTAGTTTATTTTATTATTTTCTAAGTCTAAAGTCCTAAGTCTAAATTAGCAATAAATTACAAATATAATTCCAATTGGTTAATATCAGGACATTTGGATGACATAGTCATTGGATTAGATTTGTTAGCTTAGTGAAAGTTATCAAATTTAATTTTTTAGCTTAGTCATTGTTTTATGATTAGTATCTTCTATTTTGAGAAGATTGTTATTGTAAAAGTGCTATTTAATATCTCTTGAATAATAAAATAGTTGGCTAGTTTGGTTCCACTTCAAAATGCCATCTCAATCATACCTTCATATATTTGGAACCACGTTCAGCTTTAGGCTATATAATTTATATTTTAGAGCTTCATTTTTCTTTTGGGCCCTTAGGGTAATTGGTCCATAGTTTAGAGATAGATCATATGTGAAGGTTTTCTTTACTTTTGATCCAAAAATTACATCGATGCAATCTACTTGTCAAAAGAATTATATTCTAAAGACCCAATTTGTCACACAATAAGAAATAAAAAATATATCCTTTTTGGAGCCATAGATTCTAATTATTGTACCAATCTTGAGAAAACCAATATTTGGTTTCCTATCCAGGGGTCTATAGATGATTTATTGCTCTCTTAGTTAGCCTTGGAACTTCATAGATATAGGCTAGAGCATGGCTTAGAGAATTTATATTAAAATCCATTAAAGGATTTGAATTTCTAAGTGCTAGTGTTCAATCCACCACCAACAGGGTCTTCCCCTCTGGGGTTCACTTTCTTACGTTTAAACCTAGAAAAATATGTATTTTATAATACACAAACAACCATCCCAAGGATGAAGGGTACATAAATATTGTATATTCCTTTTACTTAAGCTCTACTAATTGGGTATGCATCATTGAGCAAAGTTACTAGGCCCAATAAAAGTATATGGGGATTTGGGGATTGGTCATGGTGTACACCATAGCTATTTGGTGGTCATATACATACTTATTACTATTCAAACTAAAAATTATAGCTATCATGGCAAACATTTATTGTAAGAATTTAAAATCAATCGATTTGATAGGACCCTCAATAAGTTTAGAGATACACTTGTACATTTTGTCATTGATCCAATTTTACTTTTCCTTATTGAAATTGTTTGGGTAATTTTTAACACAAACAACAATTTCAAATGCTATTGTAAAATTCTTAGGTTTGAGGAAAAAATTACCTATCCTTTACTATCGCACACTAGTCTAGTTTTGGCATTGTAATTAGTTACAACAACCTTTAATAGTTGTAGGTAAGGGTGCATGCACTTATAAAGCATACCATGTAACTACAACCAGATACTCCCTTAAATACCTCATTTATTTCTACTATGATGTGTCTCTAAATATTTTCGTTTTAATGTTGAGCTTTGGGTATTGAATTTCTACCATGTGGTCTTGGAGCTCATTCTTCTTGATGGCCATGGGTGCTTGACTTGCCTTCATGTGACAAACCACAACTACAAAAAACTACAATTACCCTAATGAAATTACTTTACACTCTCTTTTTGGGTGCTTTAGCCTTTAAATGTTTGATTGCTTAATGTGCAAATGAAACCTCAAGAATTTTATTTTATAGGTTAAGAATAGCAGTGGTAATCAGTAATACCAAAAGGTACATGTGCTCTACTTTATTTCTAAAATTACTTATTATATCTAATAGTACATGTTATCCCCTTGATGCACTTTCTAGTTTTAAATGGCATTGCTCTTCAATCCAATGGGCTCTTTACATTTTAAAATTTATCATTTAACCCCTATTCATTTCAAAATAGCCATGGGCTTGCCTAATTTTTCTTTTTTAAATACATTATATATAATTTTATGTTATTTGCTATGCAATTTTTTTTAAATACTAGCCATCTACTAAGATCAGCCATTAATAGTAGCTAGTTCAAATGTATTACATTCATACTTACTAACAATCTGATAAGATCCAAACCAAATGGAGTTAATTTTTTTATGCTTTCTCAGCCTAGCCCTTTCCTCATCCTATTTTAGCATGAGGTCACCAATATAGAATTATTGTGATGCAATTTTTTTATTAAACTAATTCTTCATAGTATCTTAATTTTGTCAAAATTTATTATAGTATTTTTCCTTTTGCTCTTCTATAAATAGCATCTCAAGACTCCTATTTTCCATTGGCTCCCTATCTAAGTAGTCCCATTTTATTAACAACATCCACATCTATATTTCTTTAAGCTCTTGATTTGAGATATGAAATATATTTTGACTGTCTAATCCTCAAATGCAATAGTTTCATATTCTAATTCCTATAATAGCATTATAGTCCTTAAGGGGTAACTCATCCTCTATTTATAATTACTTAGTCACATTTTTAAGGAAATCTAGATCATCTTCAATCAAGTTAATCCTTTCTTTTTTAATCTTCTTAGTGTGGAATGGGCATGGTTTTTCCACATATATTTTTACCTTCCTTTGTGTAGGATGACCGTGTGAGACTAATCGAAGGACAATTACCCACCCAATTTGGCTATAAATTCTCTTGATAGAAACAAGCTAAAGTATGAGTGGAGGTTGACCACTATCACCTCTTGAATGACTATAACCTTTGGCATCTTATGTAGCACCTATCCTTATTAACCCCAACTATTTAGGTTGGCATACTATCTAGCTATAGTACTACAGGGCTTGATTGGGTGTACTCCATTTCCATTGCTTCATAAGCTAATTTTGATATGACGGTAGTGGCTGCCCTAGAATCAACCATGAAATTGTGAACTATCCATCCTTCCATACATAAAGTGATGTAGGAGCCTATTTTTAGAGGGTTTTTTTTAAATAAGTTTTAAAGTAATTTTATATTACTCAAAATGAAATTATTTGACACAAAATATAATTTGCAAAAATGGTAATTACTAAAAAAATAATTTTTTTATGAAAAAATAATTTGTCGAAAATAGTAATTTTTTTATTTTTAGGGTTTTAAGCTTTAGGGTTTTCTTTTAGGGTTTCTTTTAGGGCTTCAAGTTTTAGGGTTTTATTTTAGGGTTTCTTTGGGGATATATATTCCCTTGGTATTACATTATAAAAGGGAAGTGAATCCAGAAATGAGAAAATAAATTATTTACTGGTTTATTTCCATGTACTGTAGTTTTTCTGTGAATGGAGGGTTTTACTGATTATTTCTATTTATTACAATTTTTTTTTTGGTAATTATAATAATAGATTAATTGTGGGTTTTTATAAAGGATCCCAAAACCTTATGTACAAAATCAGACTTGCTAAAATATATTTCATGCCGGATGGCTGGGTAATTAGAGCAGTTCGTAAAAAATATAGGGAAATACAAAATGCCCGAGGGCCCCAGAAGACACGGTCAGTCCTGGAAATATTGATCTTGAAAAACATTAAAATAGAATAATAGCTGAAGACAATATATAAAAAAACTTTGGGAGAAGACCTATGATACAAATTCTTCATTATGAGGGAATATATGCCTTGGCCAAATTGTCCACCTCGATTGGGAAACGAGAATGCCAAACAATCGGGCACATGGTCATTAGTCCTTTGTTGGCCAAGTGATCTACCACTTGGTTACCTTCTCTATAGATGTGCCCTACCTCCCACCTAGCGCACCGAGAGAGGAGCATCCTAGCCTCGAGGATGATATTCAGGACCCGCCACGACAGGTCTTTGAAGCCACGAAGGTAGTTGATAATGTTTAGAGAATCGCCTTCAATAATTAAAGGCCTAGGATCATTCGATATGACCTGCAACCCTTTCAACACACCACAGGCTTTGGCAAAATTATTGGTCTGAGGGCCCATATTTTCACAGTATGCCAAGATCAGCTTCCCATTATGGTCCTTGACAAGCCCCCCAAAACCAGTGGGTCTCGGGTTTCCTTTAGCAGCCCCGTCAAAATTAAGTTTGATCCATCCCAAAGGAGGTTTGGTCCAAGTGACCTCCCTGCAGCCATTCACTGAGTCAACTCTAGAAGAGGAGCCAAGGTCCAATCTTTTGAAAATAATTGCCTCCCAAGGATTGTGAGGGTGAGAGCTGGGAATAGTTTTTGAATTCTCAATAGCAAAGGATAAGGCCCGCTGGGAAATAGAGGGAGCCATTCTAGGGATCTTTTCAAAGACTCTAGCATTATGCTCTAGCCAAATTTTCCAGATGGAATGGTGAAAGGCAGCCTCACAAAGGAATCGGAGCTTAGAATTCTTAAAGGTCTTGGGCCATTGGAGGAAGGCGTCTTTAAGGGAGCGAGGGGAGCACCAGAGTACTTGGAAGGAAGACAACACACAACTTAGGACTAAATGGGAAAAGGGGCAATGCAAAAATAAGTGATCGAATGTTTCACAGTCAGCTAAGAAAAGATAGCACCTATTGGGAATTACAAGGCCTCTCTTATGGAGATTGTTTATGGTAAGGGCTTTGTTATAAAAGGCAATCCAAGCAAAGTAATTTATCTTAGGAATAATCCCTTTTCTCCAAATTGCTTTCCACCGGGGATCCACAGCAGCCTCACACGACAGAAGATCATAAGCGAACTTAACAGAAAACCGCCCATCCTGCATGTTGCTTCAAATAATTCTATTGTCTCTTATGATCGAAGGAATTAACATCGATTGGAGGACACTATACAAGAAATTCACCTCATTATCAAACCCATCCACCATAAAAATTTTCCATCGAGGGGGAAGGGAACTCCGGTCAATGCAATCCAAAACCTTGAGATGACTGTTTGGATCAATCTGGGCCCTCAAGCCAGCCAAGTTCTGATTTACAGTGAGAGCTTCATCTGTAGCCCACCTGTCTCTCCAAAAAAGGATTGTGGATCCATCCCCCAAGATCCAATGAGCACCCCTATTAATCACTGAACGACCCTGAAGCACCGTCTTCCAGAAATCCAAAGCTTCATGAGGAGACTCAGCTTCCAGGAGAGAATTTTCCCCAAGATACTTTCTTTTAACTATATTGACCCATTCCGTCGGTGCATTAATAAGAATTCTCCAAGCATGTTTGGCAATTAAGGCAGTGTTCATGAGCTTGGATCTTATCAATCCCATGCCCCCTTGGTCCTTTCGAAGACAAACCTCATCCCACGCCACTAGAGGAATTTTGGATTTTTCTTCACTATTGGACCAGAGAAAATTCCTTTGAATCTACTCGATTTTGGAATGGATAAACATAGGAAGCATGAAAACAGACATGAAATAGGTGGGAATTCCTTGAAGACAGGCTTTGGTGAGGGTTGCCTTCCCAGCTTGAGATAGCAATTTGCCTTTCCAAGTGTTGAGTTTCTTATGAAGCCGTTCCAAAATTGAATTCCAGATGTTCCCATCACCTCGCCCATTGCAAACTAGTGGCAACCCAAAATAAGTTGCAAGCAGGGCATCAATAGTGCATTCAAGGATTCTGGCAATGCGAATTTGCCTACGCAGAGGGGTATTAACAAAATAAATTTTGCTCTTCAAATAATTAACTTTTTGGCCAAAAGCCTTCTCATACCGGGACAGAATGCACTTGATAGATTTGGCCTGAGTGACAAACGCTCCAGTGGATATGAGCGTGTCATCCACAAACTATTGGTGAGTGACAGGATCAACTCTAGAAGTAGGCAGAATGCCAGAAATCTTACTTCGGTGGAGGGCTTCATTCAAATACCAGCTAAGGACCTCTACCAAAAGAATGAATAAAATAGGAGATAGAGGATCACCTTGTCTGAGGCCACGAGCACTCTGGAAGAATCCAGCGGGGGACCCGTTGATCAGCACAGAAAAGGATGGAGTGGAAATGCAACTGTTCACAAGGTCAATCCAATGATGATGGAAGCCCAACTTGTAAAGGACAGCACAGAGGAACCTCCTGTCCACTCAGTCAAAAGCTTTATTCATGTCTAGTTTAAGGAAAATATGTTTCTACCCTTAACGATGCTCCCCTAAGCTGAACCTACAAAAGAGGGGAGGAGGGATCTTAGACGATTGGAAATGGTCTTGGTAAGAATCTTGTAGAAAATATTGTAGAGGCTTATGGGATGATAGTCAGAAAAAATTTTGCAGGCAGGCGACTTAGGAATGAGAGCTAGGAAGGTAGAGTTGAGCTTCGGATGGATGGATCTTGATGCTTGGATTTCTAAGATAGCCTCACAGACATCAGGCCCCACAACATCCCACATAATTTGAAAGAATCGAGGGGGGAACCCATCAGGCCCGGGGGCCTTATCTGGTTGCATGGAAAAAAGAGCATCCTTAATCTCATAATGGGAAAAAGGTTCCAAGAGTTTAATACTTGCCTCATGGGGGACCTTGGTAGGGAAATTAGCAAGCAAGGATTTCTGAACTTGGAGGACGCTATCAGGAGGAGCACCCAGCAAATCCTAGAAGAAATTGACTGCTTCACTTCGAATTTCCTTAATATCCCTGGTAGTGTGCCCATCCTTACACAACACCTGTCTGATCTTGTTGGCCCCCTGTGTCTCATGGTAGATGCGTGGAAAAACTTTGAATTTGAATCACTGCTCTTCAGCCAGAGATCCTTGGAATTCTGATGCCAAAACGTTTCCTCACTGGCAAGAATGGAATGATAGTCCACCAGGAGGCTCCGTTCCTCCTCTCTGAGGCCTTTAGAATACCCTTCGACCTCCATATTTTCCTCTAAACTCTTCATGCGCTCAGAGATGGACCTTTTAGACTCAAAAATGTTTCCAAAAACCTCCTTATTCCATGCCTTTAAGTTATTTTTAATCATCTTAAGTTTTAGGGCCAGTATTTTGGATGCTGAACTAACCACCGTCACCTGCCACCATTCTGAAACCAACTGTTTGAAATCCTTGTGGGAAATCCACATGGACTCAAATCTGAAAGGTATCTTAAACCTAGGCCCGCTAGTGGCCTCTAACAAAATGGGATTATGGTCCGACCCGATTCTTGGCAAAGCTAAGAGAGTTGCAACGCTAAGGAAGGGAATAGCTTCGTGGGAAATGAGGAACCGATCGAGCTTGACCTGGATGAGATTGCTCCCAATCCTCCTATTGCTCTAGGTGAAGGATGCCCCCTTAAGTTCAATGTCTAGCAGATTATTGGATGAAACAAAATCTCTAAAATCCTCCATGCTACGGCTGGCCAGCTCAATGCCTCCCTTATTTTCATAGGGATGAAGAAGACAATTGAAATCCCCTTCCACAACCCATGAGAAGTCACTAAAACTTTCCCTCATTAGAGAGATGGTTTTCCACAACTCAGCTCACTCCGAAGCAGAGTTCGAGGCGTAAACATTGGTCAAAATCCATGAAAAATTATCAACTTTAGAGTGAAACAAGACATTGATAGTCCTGCTGGAAGTCGATAGAAGACTACCCTCGACCTTGTTAGAGTCCCATAGCACCATGAGACCTCCTGCAGAACCTATTGCAGGGCTGGAAAGGAATTTGGCCTTGGCCCAAATGGCCCTGGAAACCTTGACAGAGGCAGAGGCATCAGACTTAGTCTCCTACAAAATAAGGCTGGATGGGTTAGACTTTTTTCGGAGATCGACCACCACCCTACGTTTGGCCGCTCCGTTAAGACCTCTCACATTCCATGAGATGATTTTCATCTGGTCATTTTAAAGACTTTCTTGCCTCCCTTTCCTTGCTGGATGGGAGGTTTTGGGACAGGTGAATCACCCACTAGGGAGTCGAAATCATCTTGAAAAAGCAACTGTTGGGATCCATTTGCAACGTCTACTGCCGTTTCCTTATCCCTTCTTTCTTTTTTAGGAGGTCGCCCCTGTTTTCTTTCACAGCCAAAATCCACCCCTTGCTTTCGGCTTCTAGTGTTTCACGGACTAATGTTGCCATGTTGTTCGTCCCTCTTGCCCAGTAGATACTCTTCCAGCAAGGACTCGGGAGGTTTTTGGTTTTGACAAATAGGGGAATCAGCCTGAGCAGACATACGGGAAGGAGACTGATCCTTTTCCACTTGAGGTTCTGGTTGGGAACTTGCATTGCACAGAACGGTGTCCGACTCGAGGAGAACCCCAGAAGGATCTAGAGACTCAGGCATTGTCGCTACAGGGTGTTTCGGTTGTTTTCCTTCTTGCTTCGGGGGGTTGCCAGTAGCCCCACCCTTCATCCCCGGCTTTTGAAGAGGACAATTTGACTTAAGATGCCCTTGGGAACTATACCGGGGGCAAAAGGCCGATCTATTTTTGTAGTTAATGACTTGCTTATGAAGAATGGAGCCTCTAGACCGAAGAGTGATGGAGGATGGAAGGTTCACCTCCAAATCCTCCAGGACATAGAAGCGAGCTTGGACAAATCTGGTTTGGGCCCGAGTGGGAGGGTCAATGGTGACCAACTCACCAATGGAATGGGCGATACCCCTGATAACATTTTCATGCCAACAAAAAAGGGGAAGGTTCGGTAGCCTAACCCATATTGGGGCAATATTAATACTCTGGGTTTCGGGGTTAAAATCCATCCCCCACTTCCTGAGAAAGAGACTCCTGCATCCCAGAAACCAAGGGCCCCCAGCAAAAATTTTATAGTAATCCTCTGCATTATTCAGCCTAATTGCAAAAAAACCCCGGGATAGGGCAGCCAGCTCCATATGACCCGAGGTCCGCCATTTTCCTGCCACCCACCTGCAGATGGTCTCCATATTGGGACGCCCTCCAATAAACTTCCCGATTAGGGTAAATTTTTCAAATTCGATGAAACTTGATAGGATTTCCTCTAGGATGTCCAGTTCATCCCTAGATGGAAAGAGGTCCTTAGTGAAAATACCATTTGGGGTTTCAAAAGCCGCTGCCTCTGCATACGATTTCTATTGGCAGTCTCTCCCTTTGTTAGGCGGATCCTTCCCGCGTCTGCCTCCATATTTGGGTAACTCCGTCGAGCCTACATTCTCTAACTGCCCTCCCTCCACCTTGCTACGACCCTCCAAGTTTCCGATGCCTAGGTTCATAGTACTGGCGCTCCCACTCCCGTGCCCTTTTGTCGCTACCTTCCCATTCATTACTGCTCCCCCAATGTGACCCCTATTGTGAGTCTCATTTATTACAATTTTTATGTAAATAGAGGGTTTTACATATTATTTTTATTTACTATAGTTTTTATGTAATGGGAGGTATTTTGTTTTGACCTCTTGCAGCTGGATTCACATCATTTGGTATCATAGAAATTTGGATCTTGTTGGGAGGAGAAAAGAGAAGAGAAGAAAAGAGAAAAAGAGAGGTGAGCAAAGAGGCTCCCAAAAAAAAAAATTGGCACTCTATGCAGTGCTTACAGAAGTTTTGTAAAACCTTGGAGACAAAAATTGGCACTTTGTGTAAGTGCTTGCTGGAGGTTTTTTTATGTAAAATCCTTAGAGAAAGAGATTGGCACTTTGTGTAGTTCTTACAGAAGGTTTGTAAAACCTTGGAGAAAGAAATTGGCACTCTATGTAAGTGCTTGCAAGAGGTTTTTTATATAAAACCTCAGAAGGAGGAATTATCACTTTATGTAGTGCTTGCAGAAGGTTTGTAAAACCTTAAAGAAATAAATTGACACTCTGTGTAGTGCTTGTAGGAGGTTTTTTTATTAAAAACCTCAGAGGGAAGAATTGGTACTTTGTGTAGTGCTTGCAGGAGGTTTGCTATTTTAAAACCTCGAAGGAATAAATTGGCACTATGTGTAGTACTTGCAGGATGTTTGAGACATAAAACATCAGAAGAATTTGGTACTTTGAGGAGTACTTGCAGATGTGTGACACTCTATGGAGAGCGATTATGAGTTTGATCAGAGGAACTCATAGGAGCAGAGTTCTTTTCAACCAAAGGAGAATGATGCAGGAGCCTATTTTTAGAGGGTTTTTTTAAAAGAAGTTTTAAAGTAATTTTATATTACTCAAAATGGAATTATTTGAAGCAAAATATAATTTGCCAAAAATGGTAATTACTAGAAAAACATTTTTTTATGAAATGAATAATTTGCCAAAAATAGTAATTCTTTTATTTTTAGGATTTTAAGCTTTAGGGTTTTCTTTTAGGGCTTCAAGTTTTAGGGTTTTATTTTAGGGTTTCTTTGGAGATATATATTCATTTGGTATTGCATTGTAAAAGGGAAGTGAATCCAGGAATGAGAAAATAAATTATATACTGGTTTATTTCCATGTACTGTAGTTTTATGTGAATGGAGGGTTTTACTGATTATTTCTATTTATTGCAATTTTTATGTAAATGGAGGGTTTTACATATTATTTTCATTTATCGTAGTTTTTATGTAATGGGAGGTATTTTTTTGACCTCTTACAGTTGGATTCACATCATAAAGACATGTAGAAAGGTGGAGATATTTTTTTCCCCATTCTAGGGCTTTGCTAATCTTGAGCCAAATTTAGATGTAGGAATTTTAATTTGTTTAAAGAGACTTTTCAATGAAGCCTTGAGCAATTCAATCTATTTGGGCATCAATAGCTAATAATACAAATGATTATTCTTTAGTTTCTCAATAATTTTATACCTAAACACTTTTGGCAACTTATTTTTTTGGTTTGGCTCATCATATTTCCTCTGGTATTTCTTAGTTTCTTCTAGTATTTATCTTTTGGTAATTGAGATATATCACAACTTTTTAAATGTTTGTTCTCTAGAATCTTCTTGAATTAGTTTTTCTTACTTTGACCTTAGTTGCTCTTTTATCTACTCCTACTATGATTGATAAGGAACCCTCAAAGGCACAATTTTATATGGTTCCACTTGTAGAGGTTTCTTTCCAAACCTTTTTAACACTTGAATGCATTCACTATCTACATGCTCTTCAAATAACATAAATTGGTTTGGGTCCATCAGCATGTTCACCACTCATTTCTATGTCTTTTATGAACTCTATGCAACTGCTAATTAGGCTTGGTGATGATAGACCATGTATGTGTGTATGTTATGAGGCTCATTGTAGTCCAAGAACCACTAAATATCTTGATAAGAAGTAGATGGTCCATCCTCTTTCTCACTATACACAATATTTGTTTTTTGGTCACATTGTTATTGGAAGCCCCCTGGTATTTTGTGACATACAATAATATTCTAATATGATAGCCTTAAAATCTCTTCTCAACATCTTACCTCTCCAAAATAATGACTTTATTGTTAATATTTCTCACCATTTCTCTTAGTTCTTGCACCTCCATGTTCTCTTTAGTTTTTGGATCTATAAATAGATGTAAAGGTGGTACATGTGATTGAGTCAAATCTTTAGGTATAGGTATAGGAGAAATATAAGGTAATAATGTGGTTTGAGCTAGTGTCTATTGGTTTGGTTGAGGAAACTCTAGAAAATAGGGCATGGTAACCTTAGAAGTTAGCTTGACAATAAAGACTAGTACATTTTTTGCAATAATTGTAGATTGAAAAACCTATGGGAATCTCATTTCATTGGCTAGCTAGATTTTCAAACCTAGTTCTAGGAAAAAGGCTTAGATATAATATGTAATACTAAGCATGAGAAGGCCTTATATATTAATATATTTGCTTCTATGTCTTGTTGAATTTTATATTAAAGTATGTGATATTTTCTTTTGGATATCTTTGAATAGAAGTGAATTGAGTGAGAAATGGAAAATGGTTCCCTAACTCATTAAAATCTAAGATGAACATAACTATTGGATATGCCCATAAGCTAATAGTACTATCTTTAATAGATCTATACCATGTTAACACCTTCTCTCTAAAAGATAATTCCAACAATATTACCATGACATCTTCATGTTGGATGTTGTGGATAGTGGATAAAGTGGCCACATCTTGAAAATTCTTATAGGAAGTTTTTTTAAAACCATTATTGGTTGGAAAATATTTAAGTATTACTTGAGTAATTTCATGAATATCTACCAAATCCACTGATCCAATTCTAATCCATCCTAGAAAAAAATTTTAGCCATGGTCTCAAAGTGGGAACTATGAGGAGACTCTCTAGGGAAAGCTTGCAAAGGTGTAAGACTTTGAACAGGAGGATCTCTAACTAGAGACAATGAATTATTTGGTATTGGTGTTCTACAAGCTAATAATTAAATAAAATTCAAATATTCTTTGAGTTTTTTGGCTATTGATCTAGATATAATTTGATTTTAGAGCTTCGTTCTTCTTGGTCTAAAATATAGTCTATGAAATGACCCCTAGACTTTGGCCAAGATTGGATGACTAGAATTTCTCCCAAGGTCAACCTCTAGAGAAGGTTGTCTCCTTGTATTGATTTGTAAAATTAGAAGAAAGGTTTAGTATTAAATAAGGGATATGAGGGTTAGAAGAAGGTAAGGGTTTAGAAAAATTCTTAAAGGTGGATGGAAGATAGCATAACAACAATGACAATATATTCCATAAGAGTCTTACACAATCAACTTGAAATGAAGCCTAAGAGATAAACCATAAACAAAAATACTATAGGGTTCATTAAATTCTAGTTATACACTTTAAGATTTTTAAATACTATATGAATAGTAATCCAATTCAATAGAATTTTCTTTAGTAGAATTTATTAATTATAAAGTTTAGAAAAAATGCATTAAAATGTAAATTTAATTCATAGATACCTAAGAATGCAATCATAATGGAGGCCAAATACCACTCACTTTTTATTTATTGGTAGTAGTTATCATATAGTATATAATCAATCAATTGCTATAGAACCAACCCTCATTATGAGTAGAATCAAGCTATTTATATATTTTACATGAATATTGTAACCCAATATTTTCAAAAGTTTAATATAGGTCTATTAGAAATAGCCTTGCAAGAAACACTCATTGGAGTAGATGTCATTTTTGTGTTTCATAAATCAACTGTTTGCATTGTTGATATAGTCAATCTAGATTTATTTTTTTAGCTTTAGGTCACGCAAATCTCCAGCAAATCCATAGATCTTCAACTATTACCCTCTACAAATTTGTTTGGTAGTTGCAAATATATTCCACAGGTCTCATTTTTAAGCTCGATAGCTTTGGCTCGAGTGTATGGGAAGTTATAGCTTCTGACAAGTTCATTCTAGATTAAAAGGACATGCTTGAATGGTTTTTTTCTCATTGCTAGCGTTTGTAGTGATGTCAAGTCCTTTTAATTGCTTTGGAGACCTTTTGATATGAAACCAAAGTTTTGGGTAAGTTTGGCTAATGTCACACCTTAGAGAACATGGGTTTTTTTCTTTTTAGGTATATCTTGGCTTCTTTGGACTTATGCATTTTTGGATTTTTGTGGAGTTTTTGCTAATGTACATATTTTGAAAACCCAACTATGCATTTTTTCTTAGACTCGAGCTAAAGGTATGCTTCACTCAATCAATATCAAAGGTATGACATCATGATTTTCCTTTTTTTTAGACTTTTATGGGGATTTTTTTGACATCATCACTTCAAAAATTCTAAAATGAGTAAGTCCTAGGTTTGCATATTATCATAACCTTTTGGGACTTGGCCAAATTTTCACGTCATTGTATAGTATCTTGATTTACTGCTTTTCCATGATTTTGAGCCTTCTAAAACATGCTTAATCACTTTGGAACTTAGCTCTAGACTAATGCATTTGAATTTATATTGTATTGAATGTGTTGCTATGATGTTTAGGATAACCTTGGGATGGTTTTCCTTAGTAAAAATTCAGAAAAATTACAAGTTGGATTGGTTTTCAAAGGCTTACAAATGTGAGTTTCATTTTGACCTACATGCTTGATGTCTCTTAGGGGTTTCTAATTATAGAAATGGACCTAGAAAGCCTTATTTATTGGGTATATATTCAAAAATGTTAGAGGCTATAATAACTACAAAATTATGGAAAGTAAGGTAATCATGAATATGAGAGTGGTGATAGATGATGATAATGGATAATGTATAATGTAGAGTGGGAACAATAATAAATCAAGAAGGAGGTGGTTGAATGAAATATGTGTAATGGTGATATGAATGGGAGGAAGAAGAGTGTAGGGAAATGGGAAGTGGAAATGTAAAGCAAAAGGAAATATGAGAAGAATAAAGGAAATGAAGTTAAATGGAGATATTTGGGTGGTGGTACCTCCTACAAAAATTAAATCCTTTTGAGCATAGTCTGCCATAGCTAAGAGTTACTTCAAATCCAAGAAAATTGCCTTAGGTGAATATTCTAGGCACTCAAATATTATGTCCTTCCATTGCTCTCTACTTCCTTCTTTACAAAACTATGCAAAATATTTTCTTCAAAATTATAAACTTTTGCATGGGTCTCTTCTGATACTCCTAAAATATGCATGGTTATCTAGTCACTTATTTAGGAAAAACTTTAACCCAACACTACTTTGTCTTATCCTAGGCTTACTTTTCATTTTCATAGTATTTTTTATGACTATGCCAACTAATGCCTAAAATGATTGTTGATGTCCTTTTATAAGTTTACATACTTTCTTAAAATTGCATGCCTTGTGTAGCTAGTTCTTTCATGTGATCCCCTTTTAAGTAGACAATAGATTTCTACCAACAATCTCATTCTTGTCTAGACATATTGTGTTTGCTTATGTCATTAGGGTGTTGAGTCATCATGTTGTGAGCTTATTGTATCCTTTTTCTACCTTTGTATGTCAATTTTTTTTTACCAACTTCTATCCTTATATTATCAACAACTAGAGTTCTTACATATGCATCCTATTATTCTTGCTCATGTATGGATTCTATCGACTCTTCTTCTTGCTATTCTTCATTGGCTTCTTGGTTAGTAAATATATCTTTGATCTACTGCAATAATTTTCATGTGATATTCCATGTTTTTGGATCCATATATTTGATTGTTTTCACCCTATCATTTATAGCGTAAAGGCTTTTTTATATGATAGTTCCTTATACCTTCTACCCATTTCTTAGATTTTTTCTTGTATTATAGTTAGCTTCCTCATAAATCTAGAAACTTCAGCTTCCATGATGGTCTCTTTCCATTGGTTGAACTCTTCCTTACTACTTGTGATTAGCTCTATTTTGTCCTGAAACTCTTCCATAGTGTGGAATTCAAGTTGTTCATCCCAAAATCCTAGAAATCCAAGACATTGATTTGTTGGAGCCATCACATTTTTAGATTTTATTTATAGTTTATCCATAATTTTCTATCCTTTTTGGACTACTTTGTTTTCTTCTATAAAATTTTGGGCAACATTTATTACTCCATTCCACTCTCTGTTTACCATGGCTTACCATAGCAGATAAAATATTTTTATTTTAAGTCTAGGAAGAGATTCAATTGGTTCTATTTTATTTTTTAGCTTTTATTAAGTCTGCATTTGCACCTTTAGTGACTTCTATGGTGAATATCAAGTAGTCTACAATCAGATATACTTTGAGAGAGCTTTGGAGGATTTTTCTATAGATCTTATTATTAAGTTGTATTAAAACTTCCTGAGAGAAATGAGTATCTTCAACTTCTTTTTTTCTTATTCTAGATCTTGTTGTAGGCTTTGCATTTGTTCTTGTAAAAATTGAATCATGTCCTTTTCTTGCAACTGTGTTGGAGTTAAATCTTTAATGATGGTTCACCATACTTTTTGGATATCATTTTGCAAAGACTTATTTTATTTTTATCTTTTTTTATTTTTTCTTCTAGGATATTTATTATCTTTGTTATCTTGTTTTATTTGCTTCTTAGTTTATCTCCTTGGAGATACATTGTGCTAACTTAAGTTTAAGTACTATGCAAGGTGTCCTTCAATATAAGTCTAACAATATCTATATCTTGTAGAAACATGTTGTGGTCATCTAACATCATCTCAAAATTAGGCTTATCTACTAGTGGGATAGCTACTACCATTAGCTACTAATATGTGGTAGGATCAACAATGTTCATTAGCCTAGGTGGTTCTCTTTTATTTTATTTCCTTGACAATATTTCTTTCCACATTTTCTAAGCATTTTGGTCCATTGATTTAAGATTATCAATGGTGGTTGTAGACGAATTATTGGAAGGTGGTCATATTGTGAAGATGGGTTAAAGAATGGAAAATGAATATGAAGGGGTTTTTTAGATTGATATAATAGCACCTATAAGGGTTTGCATTTGTGATGTGGATGTGGTGTAAGGTGGATTAGGTGTTGTTTATTCCTGGATGATTTGCCTTAGTAGGGAACATGGTGGTGAAAGAGAATAAGAGGGAATCTTAGAAAGGATTAGAGGAATAGAAGAAGAGGTTGTAAGATTTTGAGAAACCATACATGTTCCTTCCATGTGAGGTTCCTCCAAAGCTAGTGTGATTACTTCTCGTATTACCAGAACTGTGTTCTGGCCTCTAGCTTTCTTTGATCCCATTTCTTATTGGTTTAAAGGAGAATATTTTTTTGATACTCTCTATTCCTTTAATGGAGTTGTATTATTAGGATATTTTAGTCATAGGAAATTATTTTATCCTTTGTCTAGGTGGTTGGCACCAGTTTCACCCATTTATCAATGTTGCCCCTACTTCTGTTATAGGAATGCTTGTATGATCATATCAAGCTTGTTATTGCTTTCCATAGTCTAGAAAAACTTTTACATAATATTGGGTGATACTATTTTTTTGGGTTAATTTGATGCTCAGGTGGTCCTAGCAAAAATTGTGTAGTGTTTTGTGTAACATTCTTTTTTCTAGACTTGGTAACTCAAGATCCGAGAGCTAGATTTTTTGGCCTTCACTATACTTGCAGGAGCTCCTATATTCTAGAAGTTCTTTTTTCCTAAGAATCCTATAGTATATCCCACATTTCCAATAATCCTATCCCCTATCATGTAATTTTTCTATTGAAGTTCATCTAGTACAAATGAGGGAACTTCTTGTTATTATTTCAAACTTTTTTCTAGGGGCCTTTGTTCTTCTAGATTCATTAAATTTGGACTTCCAACTTGATTTTCATTTAGAATTTGTAGATTTTATTTAGAATGCTCATTATTAGAATATATATATTCAATCTCTTATTCTTATTTTATTTTTGTAGGATATTCTTCTTCATATTCTTCTTCCTCATTACTTCCAACAATTTAGGGATGAACTGACTCTTCTTTAGGATTCTATTAAGAAATTTTCATCAATAGCCAGCCCATATCTTGAATTATATAAGCCATGTTTACATCTAAGTACCCACCATTCTATAATTTTCCCTTCTAACCATCCTAGTTTTTTTTACATTTGCATTATTATATTTTGGGTTAAAAGATGGTCCTTATTTTTCTCTAAATCATAATTTCTCACTATGTCGTTGAAGTCTCTCCAAGGGAAAAATCTTGCATTTTGCTTATATTCCAATCAAGTTAATTTTTCTTTGAGTTATTCTAGAGTTGTTCAATTTTATTCCAATCAAAATGCATAAACATCAAATGGTTTCCCGTCTTTGGTTTTTCTAGTGTGTCTATGAATCTGGCCAATGGGTCATACTTCCACTTATGTAGTATCTCATGCAATTTAAAATTTTCAAGTCTTTATTTTAGAACTTCACCTTTACCTCTTTATTTTAAAGTAATAGGTTCAAAACTAAATAGAAATTCATATGTGCCAACTCTGTTTAATTTGAATCCATAAGCCTTATTTATTTCTACTTGGTAGTAAAATTCTATATTAAATATCTAGTTTATCATATAATAGGGGAACAAAAATAGCTTACCAACAATTTCATCTACTCTTATCATATTCCATTCTATCAATAACTACTAATATAATTCCTCTTGTTGAGGATTTAAAAACTTTTTTGCTACATTTTGAGAGAATTGAGGTAAGTTTCCATATATGAGCTTCAATGTTAGGCCCAGGAATTGCCTATTGAAATTGTAGTAAGGATTGGAAATCCTAATGAGGTGTGTCTAGTCTACTACTACCATGTACATTCATTGTGATTTTATCCTATCTATTACTATCCAAGGCATATTATCTACCATATTGTATAAAAACAAACAGGATATATGTGATGGGAATTTGAATACTTTGTATTTCAATATCTACAAGTTTGTGAGTTGTGCATGCACTTTTTCACATAGGAAGTGGGCCCAATCAAAGAAAGGAGGATTTTTTGATTGATCCAAGTGATATGTGTCATAATTCTAAGGATTGGTGATAAAAAAACCTATAGAAATTTGGTAGTCATAGACATATTTATCTATCTGTAGGCCAACAATAGAGCTAGCATGGACAAAATATTAAGATACTAGAACTCAAAAATCTGAATTAGGATTTTTGGCAAGACATTACCAAATGGAGGATGATGTAATTATTGGTAAAGCTAGAATTTTAGGCCTCTACCTCCACCATTATAGCTCCTAGGGTCATAATATATTTTTTGACCTTTTGTGGTAAATTTTTTGGGTGTCACTCTATGTTAAGCACCTACTGCAAATGCATTAGTGAAAATCTTGGGTGTAAGATAAAAAATTACCTAGTATTCTTTATTTTTAAATGTCCAAATTTGGGTATTGTAGAATATTTTCATTGCTAGCACCAACTCTCAATAGGGATGTACTGGCTTATGCATGTACAAGGACAAAAACAAGTACCATGTAGTTGCACCTAGGCTCCTAGGTGAAACAATTTTTTCTCTTTCCTTGACACTATTTTGGAGACTTTATACTTTAACTGCAAAATAATTTCTATGTGTTTGATTTTAATTGTGATGTTTTGTAGCACCTTTGGTTCTTTCTAAATTTTTTTACTTTTTATAGTGCCCTTTTGAGTGCTCCCTATTTTCTTGGAAGATGTTTTAGCATTGTTGGCTATGTTTGCTAATATTTTCTTGACTAAACATTTTTGTACTGAGATCTATCAAATGTAACCAATACCACTTGCATATGAGGTCTTAAATTTTTTTTTCTCAAAATGTCTCATCTTCTCAAGATCTCTTCCACTTGGTAATTTTCATGTAAAATTCAATTTCCAAGGCTTTGCTTTATAAAATAAAATAGGTCACTAGAACAAATAATGCAATAGATTGGCACATTCTTTGTTTTTCTTTAAGACTAATTTTTTGCATTTCCTGGGAACATGTGAATTCTTCTACATGCTTGCTTAGTCATTGTTGCATTAAATAGGAAAGTGATATTTTAAAACTTGTCATTGGCTATATTTTTCTTTGGCCAATCAACTTCCAACAATCTAAAATTACCTTGGATTATTGTAGTTTATTTTTCTATGTACATAAAATACAAGTGCAATGGCACTTTCTCTCACACAAAGTGTTTTAAATGTAGGTCATTTACCAAAATCGATAGAAGTTAGCTGATAGTGTTTGCCAAATCATATGCATTGTAGTCACATTTTACAATGATGTGATAAGATCCAAACAAGAATGAATAAAACTTTTGATGTTTTCCCTTTTTTATTCTATCTTCATCCCACTTAAGTACTAGGTCACCAATTCAATAATCCTATAATGAGGTCTTTTTATTAGACCATCACTTAATTATATTTTGATGTTCATAGAGGTTATTATAAGCTCTCTCTCTCTATGTTCTTTGAGGAATAACAATCCTACCAATTGGAATTTCATTGGTTAAATATTTGAAAACTCTCCCCTATTTATCAATTTCATCATTGGCAACTCTAGGTGTAGAGGTAGGATAGATTCTTTGTCATAAACTAATGATTATGGTGAGGATTTTAGTTCTTTATTCATTGTGATGTAATCTACCCACAATGCTTGACTAAACATTAAGTGCCAACTCATTATTTTCTCCAAAAAATTCTCTTGATTGTCCTTAAGAAATTCTTATTATCAAATTATGGTATTCCCTTATGGATAGTAGTTGAAGGGTGCCTTCAAGTAGATACCATTTTTTTAATATATAAGCTTTAAACTTATGAATGTAGGGTTTTTATCTATTATTATAGTGGCTAGGATACCAAACCTTGTTATTCATATTTCTAAATATTTGATAATGGTATCTAGATCATTTGTTTTCATGGCTATTACCTCCAACCACTTAGTAAAATAATCAATCACTGTTAGAAAAAACTTGTATTCAATATATAAATTTAGGTTTATAACTCTTATGAAGTCAAACCCCTACTACTAAAAATGCTCTTTTGCAATAATTGGTTGTAGGGAAAGTGTGAGGTTCTTTCTTATTTCAATGAACCTTTGACATTTATCACAAGATTTAGCTATTTTAAAGGCATCTAGAAAGATAGTAGGCCAATAGTATATAGCTTGAAGAATATTAGTTGTAGTAGTCTACCCAGAATAGTGACCTTTGGAGAAGCTTGAATGGAATTCATCTAATACCTTCATGCATCAAAGTATTTCCCCATAAAAAAATGTTTTTAATGGTCCTTCTAGTAATAGTATATAATTCAAATATTGTAGCCTATATTTACATCTTTGGGAGGAATTTACATATTCCAATTTAGAAATATTTGGCCAATTTAGTAACCCAATCCACTTCCCCTACACACTCATTCCTAGATTCTACTTAAAAGTTGTCTTGTATGCACAAGTTGAGTTTTGGTTCTACTATAGAAGCTAGCTATTCACATAAACATCTTACTTTCACTAGCTTAGTTGGTTGGATTTCAATGTCATATTCTTGTATTTTAGTAATTCATCCAACTCTTTTTTCTCCTAATTCTTCTTGAAGAAAGAAATTTTTGATATCTGGATATACAAGTAGACCAATATTTTAACTTGAGACAAATAATGTCCAAGATTTTTTAGTGACTTCATGATAGAAAATAATTGTTTCTTTATTAAATTGTAATTAATTTGATAAGCATGGGGTGTTTGGCAAAGAAATATGGTTATCATATTTTTGAGTCAAAGACTATAGCATAACTATCCTTAGATCTATAGGCATACAAAATGAAGTCTTTTCCATAGTATGAATTTATAAAAACTAGACCTTGTGTTGTTACCTATTTGATCTATTCAAATGCTTTTCTCCTTTTTAGGATCCATACAAATATTTCAACCTTCCTTAAAAGCTCTATCATAGGATTGAATATCTACACAAAATCTAAAATAAATTTTTTAATAAAATTAATTTATCTAAAGGATTGTAAAACCTTTTTGCTAAGAGGAAGTGCCAATCTAGTCTAGGTTTATGGCTAATCCTTGCTTAGAAACAACATGTCCTAGTATTTTACCTTTGTGCACAACAAATATGGATTTCTTGGGATTAAGTGATACTCTAAACTCTCTACACTTCTAAAAGACCATTTTTAGGCAATTCAAATGCTTTTGTTTACCATGGGAGAATATTGTCATGTCATCCAAGTATATTAGAATTATTTTATTGTCCAGCTCTCCAAAATTAAAAACCATTTATTTATAGAAATGAGGTGGTCTCTTTTTCCCTACTTCAAGGATCAGTCAACCCTAAGCTAAGTTAAACACCAGATGTAGCATACCTCTTAAAATAGTTTTCTTCAACAAAGCTCTAAGAAGGTTGATTTGTTTGGGAATCATTAGAGCATCATACATGCTTGATTTTGAAGGGGTCTTCTTTAATTATTAAATGATATTAAATCCCAATAATTTTGGTTACTTCTTGTATTTCTTCTCAATTTTTTCAAATATCTTCCAGTATTCTTGGGTTGCTTCTAGCCTCTATTGTTTGGTTATAGAAGGATACTTGAGTTTATCTTGGGCTTGTTATGTGGACTTGAATTGAATTTATTTTTTCTCTTTTACTTATTTTAGCTTTTCTTGTTCCTTCCTAGCTCTGAAAGAGGCTAAGCCTTACTAGGATTTGACTGGGCTTGATATTTCTTAGATCTTGGCTACATTTTATCTTTCTATTTTATATTCTGAGGCTAAGTCAAAACCCTAAATGGCTCTAATATTTATGGGTCCACCTGTAAATGTTTATTTATAGATCTTTTTAGAACTGATATACAACCTTCTTCTAAAGTATCATCTGTGATCATAATCTAGTCTAGATCTCATAGCATATGTATCTGACCTTTTTATGCCTTCTCAACCTTTTTTTGCAGTTGCTAGCTAAGCTTTATTTTGATACATTACACATGTGTTAGTATTACAAGGATCATTACATATGATGCATCACTAATTTTCTTTAGATGTAGAGGTAGATGGTCCTTCCTCTTGATCATTGTAAACATTGATGGATTTTTTGGCAATGTTGCTTGTAGAAGCCCTTTGATCTTTAGTGATGTAGGAGAATATTTTATGTTAATACCTCTTACCCTCTCTCTTTTTAATTGTAATCATATCATTGCTTAAATTTTTTAATGTAGTCAACACTTATTGCATAACATTGATGTAGGAGGCAATACCTTTGAAGTGGAAATTAGAGCTAATTATGGCAAAGGTGTGATCATAATCAGAGTTTATTTCTATTTATTGGGTTCAAAAAAATTTGGAAGTATGGTATAACAACCCCAAGGGAAATTTTTCCTATAGAAATTAAATCATTCTCTATATTTACTACAACTTGATAGACTTGATGGAAGGTCATCATATTAGATTATGAAATCTAGAGGTCTAAACTAGGATTAAAAGCATAGATATAATAGATATATACCTATGGACCAGATGGTCTAGTTTCTAGAGGAATTCTTGTCCAAGTTTGACTAAAATTTATATTAAAGTTAGTGATGGCTTCCTAAGGATGTCTTTGAATAATAGTGAACTATGTGAGTAATGATAAAGGATCCACTAATTCATTAAACTCTTTGACAAATGGTCTAGCTAAGTCTTCCATGAATGGATACTTCTATATTCTAAGGAACAGTACCAATGTGATATATTTCTCTTAAAATATAGTGCAAGGAGTCTTACCATGATATCCTCCTCTTGTATTCTATGAATCACAACCAAAGAAACCACATCCTAATAGTTCTCATATGTTGTCTTGCATATGCCATCATATGTTGGTAAGGCTTTAAGTGCTACTTGGGGAATATCACTAAGGTGTGCTAAACTAAGTAGCCTAATAATGTTCCATCCAAGGAAATTTTAAGAATCTTAGTTAGCTTATTGAGCCATGGACTTAGAGCTAGGTGTGTCAAGTAATTCTTAGGAACTAGAGTATGTAGAAGCTATGTTTTCTATTGGAGATAATAATTTAGGAGGTAAGGATCAAATTTGTATGAAACTAAGGGGTGACAACTTAAGAAATGGTAATGAATTTTTAATATTCTTGGATGATAACCTTGTAAACATGAAAATTTATACTATATGGCAATTGGGTCATAAATAACTAATCCCTTTTATTAGAGTTGTCAAGTGAAAAACCAAAAGATCTCAAAGAGTAAAATTTCATCAAAGGTTTTGCTCAATTAAATAGGTGGGCATATTGACAAATTTCCAGCTAGGTGTGCCAAAACTCTCAGCCAAAGTCTAGGGAATATTTTATAGATTAGGGAAATTTTGGACCAAGAGTTCTTATAGTGGAGTTGCCAATCTTAAGTTCTTCCAATCAACAGAGTCATCGGGTAAATAGATTTTTATCAGCTTTGTGAGACCAAGATATTCACCAAAGTATGATCATACAAGAATTTGGGTATACCAAATAATAATGCACATGGTGGATTTGACTTTTTATCTAGTGATAATTGCACTTATATCCCATTAGACATGCCAAAAATCTTGGTCCATGATATGCCTAGTTTGTATTTTATACCCTAGACCACAACCAAGATTATATGGCTTAGAATTGCTTCTTAGTCAACCTCTAGAGAAGTTTGGTTCCTTGTTTGTACTAAATAAATAAATAAAAAATATTAGACTATATATAGAGATAAAAATTTTAGATAGAGGGAACAAGATAGAAACTGATCAAATAGTGGTTAGAGTCTAGGTAACAACAATGCAACCTACTATGTAAATGTCCTACAAACTAATGTAAACATATCCTAAAAGACCAACTACCAAATAAACCATTACAAAATTTATATTCACCACATGTTATGCATCCTCTAACACTCCAATAGCTTTGCAAAAGATAATCCAAATAGTAATCCAAAGTTAATAGAATTTGCCTATCAAAATTCACCACCCATAAAGCTAAATATCTAGAAGTATATATCTCGCATATACTTTATCATCTAAAATTCATTCATTGGTAGAATCTAAAAAACATCTCTTCTCATTAACAGTGCAAATTACATGACTTACAATAAGAAAACCCTAAAATTTCCAATCCTCATACTGAGTTAACTTGATCTACATATAGTTTTTTACAATCAATTCAATCTAGCTAAATGATTATATGTATGGCCTATCATAGGCCTAACATAAATAGGTATATCCTATCCCTATGTAGGGATCATATGCAATCAGTATGCTTAAAGGTAATGGGTGTCACTTTCTTACCCTATCTTAGCCAACTATCAGTCTGTAAGCCTAACTATCTTGATCTGGGCCATTGATGTAGCCACTCACAATCCAAGAAATATCATGCCTCTATTAAGCTTGGGAATCCTTAGCATATTAAAATATTTTCCACTATTTTTTTATTCTACGAATTATCATAATTATAGGCACTACCATTTATGATTAGCAGGTACCTTTTTTAGGTTCTAGAAGACTGGTTATCATTTTCTAGTGTCAAAGGTTGTAGACTTAGCCTAATTACTTTGATTCAAATGGTTGAGGAGTGATCGGTGGTCCAATCCTCTAACACACATGATTTAAACTATAAGATACCTAGCCTAGAGTATTTTATCTTTTGTCTTCATCTACCAACAATTTTTAGCTTACTATCAAGGCCTTGGATAATTGGTCAGAACTTTTTGAAGGCTCTATTGACATCATAATTCAAAAATTATAGCCATTTATGGTCATCAAATTACTTATTTATTTCATGTTAATAGACATGACTAAGAATTTTGAGCACACATGCTAATGTAACCTTTGAGAAACTTTGACTAGTATTGCTTTCTAGACTCTAGACTAGCCAAGAGTTTTGAAGAATTATACTTACATTATCATGGAAAATCCTTGGTCACTCTTGATTTTCACTTTGGACTAACAATAAATTTTGGGTTCATTTTCTTGCATCACTTGAAAAAAATGGCCACTTTCATCTAATACTATTACTTACTCCAAACCTAGTTGGGATGTTTGTGCACTAATATTGATTGCAAGCTAGAGGAAACCCCCACCACTCTCACTTTAAAATTCTTGACTAGCCAAAACTTTGGATGACTTTGGCTAATGAAATCATTTAAAATCATTGACCACTCTTATTTTCATCTTTGTATTAACTAGAACAATTTAGGATTTTTGCTAACATCATCTTTGAAAAACCTTAACCACTCTTTGATTGGACATTCAACTAGCCAGGACTTTTGGGGCTCTTTTCTTATATCATTTCTCAAAATTCCTAGCCACTTTTAGCCTTGATGATGGAGAGACATAAGAAAAGTGATTTTAAATCCTTTCCTTAGAAAATTTTAGGCCTAACAAGACGTATTTGGTCTTTTGACCAGTTATATGCAAGGGATATTCAAATATGGTAAAGTTTCCATACATTTTAGCAAACAATTTACAAAATTGTTAACCTTGCATGATTTTCTAGGATCTATCTGTGTGTAGTTTGCATTACCCATAGTTAGTAATATACCTTGCATAATTTAATTATTTGGGAGTGTCCTAGGTATTTATTTACTATATTCAAGAGTAATATATGTTCTTGTAAGTGGCCTAATGGTAGAGACTTTGGAACTATGGATAAAGGTCCAAGGTTTGAATCCAATAGGATGTAGGGTTTTACACCATGGTTTAGTAATGGAATAACCATTTATTAAGAAAATAGCATCCTCCATGAGATTCATGTCATATGGCCTATGGGCTTGTAGATGATAAAAACTACTTTTACCTTTACCTTGTTAAACTTTTATATCTATCTTTAACCCTAAAATTAACACTATATTGAAGAGTACCAATTATAAATCATGTTTAAATAGGTCTAGTTCTAATGGGATTTTGAAGTCCAAAGCCTTGGTTGGGTTCTTTAGGTAAAGCACAAGGAAATATTTCCAATAGTAAAATTCATATTTATAATAATCATTCTTTTGGGCCTCAAAATTGCATGTCACCCATATGGCGGAATCGTCCATCATATATATCATCCCCTTAATATCATATTCCTTGATATAACAATATTCTTCCTCATATTTTGATGGATTATGTTCCTCCCCTCATGATTATTCCTTTTGGCATATTCTTCAATCAACTCTAGGCAATTCCAAACTTGGAACACTAAATTCATTGCAAATTCTAATGCCCAGGTTGGTTTATGCTTAAGAATTTATTCCTACTCCTAATTTAAGCATACTCATACCTCTTTTCTTACTTTAGTGAGTTCTAAACTTTCTCTCCACCCATATGTAAGGTTTTTCAAATATATATTTAGGCCTCTTTTATGGAAGGGGAGACTTCTTCTTTCTAGATTTTTCTTTGCCTTTGTTCTTGGATAATCTAGCATGTGTGGTTAGTACCTAAATCTAAATAGGCTATACAAGAGAGGTAATCAATTAAGTGGTAGTGGTAATGGATGGAATTACTAAATTTGCCTTGTACAAGATGGTATTAAAGTTGCAAAAGTGGTATCCATGGTGATTTGTTAGGATGCACTCACTTTTTTGAAAAACATTACCAATTTATAGGAAGGGGAGTGATTAACTAGATGAAGTGGAGCAAATATATTGATAGGGATGAGTGAATTTCTCAACCATAAACACTTGCAAATATTTTATTTTAGATAATGTGTGTATATCACCTAGTCTTAAATGAGCAAATCATTCCTTGAGTACTTGGATGAATTTATTTAAGATAGACAATGTGTGACTTACTTGACATTGAGCAACTTTCTACCAAAGGTGAAACCTAACAAAAAAAGCTCTTTATTTAATGATTAACTATAACGTGATTTGACAAGACCATAGTAGAAGGTTTTGTTTCAATGGTCATATGTTTAATGACTTTGTGAAAAATGAAAGGGGAATTATCTAGAGTTTACCTTAGTTTTCAATGGCTAGGACAAGCCTACTAGGACTCATAATAGAGAATTTTCTAGGATTGTGAGGGAGGGTTTATGTAGCATGGTTATAGCTTCCACTAATAGAGATGGAAGTGTGATCAAGAGAGGAAAGAATTTAAAGCTTGGAGTTTTTATAGTCATAAAAATAGTGAGAAGATAGAGTTCAAATGGTTTTATGCCTTGTATTTACATTGCATGCTTTATGTTAATAATACCCTTAGCAGGTTATTGGTTTGGGAGCCCAACCAATTTGCTCTATATATTTTTTCCACTATTTTTCCATGTCGAGTGATTTGAACTAGAATTTGAAGCAATTCACACCCTAAGTAGTGAATCTCTATCTTTTTAAAACTTCAAAAAATGTTTTTACAAAATATTTTGAGAAATGGGAAGATAAGGAAAAAATGAAACTTCCAAAATCCCTCTTTAGTGTTTTCACTTGAACTTGGAAATTTCTTATTCTTTCATTTTTTTCTCATTTTCTATAACATTTAGTTTTTTTCAAATTTTTATCTTTTTCTTTTAAAAAATAAGAATAGAAGGGAAGCTTTTTTGGCCTTGTATTATCCATAGTACACTGAACATAGCATCTAGAAATATCACTCTCCCATATTGTTAGAGAGGTAGGTAGTGTTCTCAAGGGTATGTATGGAATCCTCCTTGAGTAGTGGCCTAAAATATTGGTTCGAGCACTATCATTTATCACTGTAATATAACAAAGGGCCTATGGGTATTATATACACCTTGGCTTAGCATACCCTAGTTTTGTTAAAAGCTTAACCTACAAAAACATTCTTGTTTTGTTGAATGTTTAACCTGTAACCAAAAATCATCCCATAAAAATTGAGCAGATTGAAAAAACTTCCCTATAACAAAAATACTATTTAAAATGGATGAAATAATTGGTGAACATAATAGAAATAGTCAAGCTAATATACCAATGTTAATAATAGTTAGGTATCACTTTAGTTTGAGAACAATAACAGTTAGGTCAAACTTATCAATTGTTAGTAATAATTGTCTATGATAGTCATAATTTATAGAAGGTAGATAATTGTTAGTGACACAATCATAACAAATAGTTGTTAGTACAGGGAACCATAGTTTTAGTGACTGAACAATGTCAATAACTAGCAATGCATGGTTAGTGTTATAAAGGTTGGCAACCAGAAAACTTATATTTTGAGCCAAGCCTCCAAGAAGAAAATAAACAACACCAACAACCTCAACAACAAAATAATAAAAAAATTGAGGTGTCCAAAAATAGTGTTATGGTATATAGCTCATTGTGATCATCTAGTTGAGCTGATCATTTTGATATATCACACCCAAGCACTTTTTTTGGTTCCTTACTAAAAATAGTAACTCCTAAAATCATACTTCTATTTTTAGTAAGTCAATAGTAGTAGTCCACATCACACCAAAATGGTTGGTGGTACTCGTGGACACCAAAAGGAGGTAGAACAAGCCAACTCTTTGGAGCAAATAAGTTCCACACTTAATACCCTTGTCAATATGATTCAAAACATGCAGGATGACATACAATGTTTAAGAAGTGATTATTTCAGCTTCAAATACAACTTAGAATAACACTTCTTAGAGGTTGATGCATTACTTAAGGATGGCCCAAAGGTATTTGAGAGTCATGACATTTAACACCTCGATTGTGGAAAATGACTCCATAGAGATAGGGAAGGCTCTCACACTCTTTTTGAATAGGATGCTCCATTTAATATGCCTAAATTATACTTTCCTAAGTTCAATGGAAAGGATGCAAATGGGTGGTTATGTTGTGCAGATTAGTTTTTCAAAATTTACAATGTCCCTAAATATTTGTGGATCACTATGCCATATTTTAACTTTTAATCTAAATATTTACAATGGTATTAGTGGTTACAACACAGTTCTTGATCCTTCTTAGGAACTTTTGAGTCCTAATTACTCACTCATTCTGAACCTAGTGAGTAAGAGGGCTTGATAGGATAATTAACCAAACCAAGACAAACCTTTACATTTTGTGACTACCAAACCCAATTTGAGAAACTGGCTAACAAGACCAAGGTATTGAATGAAGGATTTTTTTGAGCTATTTTGTTAGAGGCTTGAAGGATGATCTCAAGGATGAGGTCAAGATGTTCAAACCATAAACTATGATGCAGGCCATAAGCTTGGCATGGTTGACCAAATAAAAATCCTTAGATCAAAGGAGTACACCTAAATTTCCATAGGCCAAACTCTCCTTTCCTTCCAAGAGATGGATGCTTGATGCACCTAAGGTTTATGTTATAATTGTGATGAAAAATATACACAAGGGCATAAGTGCATCCAAAATAAGCTATTATTGATCAATGTAGAGGATTAAAAAAGTAGTGAACAACTTGAGGATGAAGCAAAAACATCAAAGGAACCACCTCAAGATGAGGGTGACACACAAGAAGAGCCACAACCCAAAAATTTTGTTCATGCCCTTGTGGGGATTACTACCCCACAAATAATGAAAGTAGTAAAATTTTTCAAAGACCAACATATTACAATCCTCATTGATTTAGGAAGCACACATTATTTTATTAATCCTTAAGTCACCAAGAAATCCAATTGTTACATACATACATGCAACTCCTTTGAGGTTATCATGGCAAATGGCTGAACCTTACCTTGTAAAGGAAAATGCTACAATATTAAGTTGAAGCTAGGGGATTATGAGCTCAAAATGAATATTTTTTCTCTTCAAATAGGGGTATGTGATATTATGCTCAAATTTAAATGGTTAGATACTTTGGAAACCATCACCTAAGTTTGTAGAGTTATTGATGTAGTTTTTATAGAATGGTAGATCCTACACTCTTTGTGGGTTACAAGTAAGATAATTCAAATCATATGGAGAAGCTATTAAAAATATTCTTGTGGGTTAATCACTTAGATATTTTCCATACAACACCCTTTAACCAATGATAAAATTCCAATATATTTGCAACTCGTTATGACCAAGTATGATGTAGTCTTTGTGGAACTAATATAATTACCACCCTATCGCTCCCATGATCATGCAATTCCATTGGTCCCTAGTAGTGTGTCACCTAAAATTATACCTCACTTCTACCCCCATGAACTTAAATAAAAAATTAAGAAACTAGTACAAGAATTATTAAAAGTTGGATTCATTCAGCCTAGTAACAGTCCTTATTCTTCTCTAGTCTTATTGGTTCACAAGAAATATGGGTCTGGGAAGTTGTGTATAGATTTTTGTGAGCTCAACAAGCTCACTATTAAGGATAAATTTACTATTCATATGGTAGATGAATTATTAGAGAATTTTCATGGTGTTATATTTTACTTCAAGTTAGATCTTTGCTTAGGTTACCATCAAATATGACTTAAGTAGGAAGATATTCCTAAAATAATATTTCGCACTCATGAGGGCTATTATGAATTTTTGGTGATGCCATTTGGATTGATAGATGTACCTTCCATATTTCAAATCCTCATGAATGCCATTTTTTCCCATTCCTTTGTAAATTAATTTTAGTTTTCTTTGATGATATTTTGGTTTACAGTCACTCTTGGGAAGAGCACCTCATCCGTGTAGATCAAACTTTGTAGCTTTTAGGTCAATATCAACTTAATGCTAAGAAATCCAAGTTTTATTTTGGGTTGCCTATATTAGAGTATTTGGGACACAATATCACCAAGTATGGAGTTAAAATTTATCCCTAATAAGATCCAAGCAGCTCAAGATTGGTTGAAGCCTCATACTCTTAAGGGTCTTTATGGATTTTTGGGGCTCACAAGCTATTATCATAAATTTATTTATAATTATGGAAAAATCATTGCTCCTTTAATAACCATGTTAAAAATAATTATTTTACTTGGATAGGCCCAACTGTGTAGGCTTTCCTTGATATAAAGAATGCTATGAAAACCACTCTAGTCTTAGCAATGCCTGATAAATCCAAACCATTTATAATTGAAACAAATGATTTTGACAATGGAATTGGAGTCATGTTTATGAAAGGAAACCCCTTGACCTTTACTAGTAAAGCACTTTCAAGCCAAAAAATTGGGTAAATCAACTTATGAAAATGAGATGCTTACCATTCTACATGTAGTTACTTACTAGCAATCCTATCTCATTGGGTATCATTTTTTATTAAAACAGATCACCAAAGTCTCAAGTATTTCTTGGAGCAGTGGGTCACTACCCTATAACAACATCTCTAAACTCATGGACTAAGAATTATGATATTACCTATAAAAAATTAAAGGAGAACATTATGGTGGATGCACTCTCTTACTAATTTGAGGTTCAAAGTATGTTGTGTGCCATCTCTTCACCCATACCTCAATAGAGACATTTTCTTTGAGATGACGTGTAAGGACTCAAGATTGCAAAATTTGATTGCCACACTTCAAAAAATTCCTACCTCATGTTTAGGATACACTAGGAATAGACAAGATTTATGATATATTCAATGCCTTATTATTCTCCACACTTCTCAACTCTGGGAACCTATCTTGAAGGAGATGCATGCTTCACCCACTATAGGCCATTTTTTATTCCTCAAGACCTATAAAAGGAATAAATATACTCTTTTTTGTAAAATCATGAAGAAGGACATTCACAATTTTGTGGTAGCATATGGCATATGACAGTGGATGAAAGGAGAAATGATGCATTCTCTAGGAAATTTTTAGCCCTTGCCTAATATCGAACAAGTCTGGACATATATTTTCATGGACTTTATTGAAGGATTATATAAGTCCAAAGTCAAATAAGTTATTTTTATGGTAATGGATCATCTCAAAAAATATGCTTATTTTTTTTCCCTCTCCCATCCTTACATGGCCTTAATAGTCACCCAATTTTTTCTTGATTCTATTTTCTACCTTCATGGCATTCCTGCATCCATTATGTCTGATCAAGACCCTACCTTCACTAGTAATTTCTAGAAATAATTATTTAAGTTGCAAGGAAATCAACTCAAAATAATCTTAGCTTAGTATCTACAAATGGATGGTCAAACAAAGATTGTTAACAAATTTTTGGAGAGCTACCTTTGTTTCTTTACCTCTGATCATCCTACATAATGGGTGAAGTGGATTCCCTTGATTGAGTGGCGGTATAGCACTTCCTATCACACTATAAAAAATAATTTTTTTTTAAACCAATTTATGGATGACCTCCATCAATATCGTCCTCCTACATTCTAGGCAGCTCCAAGGTCCATGCAGTTGACACTACACTCAGCCTACATGTCAAATTCCTCTATCAATTGAAGATGAATTTGGAAGTGGCCTAGAACTAGATGTGCCAATAATTTTATCAACACCATTCAGAGTGTATCTTTGAAGTTGGAAATATGGTCTTCCTCTATTTGCAGCCATATAAACAATCATCACTCTAGATTCACAGGTGCCAAAAACTCATTGCCAAATACTATGACCCCTACTAGGTCTTACATCAAGTAGGTGCAATGGCCTACAAATTGGCCCTACTATCTATATCCAAGATCCACATTGTCTTTCATGTATCCTCTCTCAATAAGGTTGTAGGAAATCAGGCATAGGTTCAATCTACTTTACCTAAAAAGGATGAAGAGGGTTCTATCTTGCTTGAACAAAAATAATTATTGGACTGTAGGATGTGCACTCTTCGCAATTGGATAATCATTGAGGTTCTTATTTAGTGGTATGGTCTACAACAAAAATATTTTATGTTGGAGTCTCTCTAGTAGCTACAACACTAGTTACCTCATCTACATCTTTGAGGACAAAGCTTTTTAAAGGGGAAGGATATGTTAGGACCCTATCCTAACATTATTTTTGTAATTCTCATATGATTATTTAATGACCGACTTCCAAAATGGGTATCCCTTTATAATACTATTTTATAATACTTTGTAATGGTATATGGAAATTAAATCGCCTAGATAAGTGGGGTTATTACATGTAATCATTATCAAGAATGTAACCGATGTTTGGTAGAATATTTTGGCTCAGGTGGCATTTTGCAATGTAAGCCAACTATTGAGAATTAGGTTTTTTTTGCATGAAGCGTATCTTTAAAATACATAGATCCATGAACAAATTTATATTTTTATAACTTAATGAAATTATTGAATGAGGTTTCCCCTCAAAGAGGCCTGTGATTCTGTGTCGTTGTGAGATTGTTTTAATTTTGCATTTACTTTTTGTATTGCAATATACTATTATTTCATGAATCTCTATTTTAATTACAATATTTGTGTGAATGAGTTTATTTTTACTAGTAGGTTATTAACATAATCAAACTATGAGAAATTAGGTTGCATGTTTATGCATAAAACCCTATTAGACCAACATTACAATTCCCATAATAATATTTTAAAAATTTGTAGTTATAGGTTTTTTGTCTTTTCAAGGCATTTCATAATGTTTACTTATAATTTTCAAGATGTTAAAATGAAAATCAAGACTTAAAATCTTATATTTATGCATATGTACCTATATATACAAGTACTATGTTAAAATTTCTAATGTCATATTTTTTTAGCCTTGTCAAACTACCAAATATTTTTGTCCTAAAATGATTATTTTTTGGGGGTTTTTTATCATTATACACCAAAATAAAGACTTTATTCTTCATCCTACTAGATGAAATTCTATGAGGAAGTACATTTGAAATGGGAGGATGTAATGCCCACTCTCCCTCAAATAATTAGACACTACTTCTATTTTATTACTTGATTTAGCTTTGGCTATACATTATATGATCTAGTATTGGATATTTAATTTTGATGATTATGTTATATAATGATGTGGATAAATTAGATGATGATGTGAATGAATGATTATGTGAATTTGCCTAGTTGATTTTATATATTGTAAGGTTTTAAACCATGAAACGAATAGAATTGTGTGTCATAAATATTTATTATACAATGATATTAACCTTAATTTTTAATATGAAGAAAGTTTCTTTATATTCTAGGTGTCAA
This sequence comes from Wollemia nobilis, assembly GCA_028583015.1. Lineage (NCBI taxonomy): Eukaryota > Viridiplantae > Streptophyta > Pinopsida > Araucariales > Araucariaceae > Wollemia > Wollemia nobilis. The sequence goes on along the minus strand of JAQPPZ010003172.1, from coordinate 2,617,749 downwards.
AGGTCATCTAGGGGGAGTATCCTAGTATTGTTTTTACTAGTAGTTAGTGTCCTTGTTATGTATTATTATGGTCTATTATTTTTATAGTTAGAAATCCTATAAGAACCTAGGTCTCTATTTTTTCATGTGATGTATAAATAATTCTTATTAATATGTCTCAAAATCATGTAAATTAAGGTGTTTAAAAATTAAAATTATAAATAATTAAGAGAATGAATGGATTGTTTGTAAGGGTGTTAGAAGTGGTTGATGTGGTTGTGAGAAGTGAAAACAAAGCTAGAAGAAGTGATGAACTAAATTGGAAGTGAAGAGGTTGGAAAAATAGACATGGAGGTGGAGGAAAGGGGATTTGCATGCAAAGGAATAAAATAAAAGGGATATCACATGAAGAGGGGTTGATGGTTGTTTAAACAAATGGAAGAAGGAATTGTGGAAAATAGAGATGCAAATAGAGGGTAGTATAATCAAGTATAAATGGAAGGTTGCATAGGCTTAGGTACCCCTTCTCAATATTAACTAAGACTATAATATTATGAATGGTTTATTTGTAAATAATCTATTAATAATTTTCTTGATTTTATTTTTGTAGGAGCAAGTTTCCCCATATTGAAATGTTTTATTATGCTTGCATACACATACCCTTATTATTATTATTTTTGCTAATTATTGCATGTTAAAAATACCTAAGGTATATCAAAGAAAATAAGATTTTGTGTGTGGTATGTAGGAGAAATATAAACTACATGATGGGGGAGATAATTATCTATAGGAGGAATGTATGTTAGAGAAATATATGGTATGTAAGATGTTTTGATGTGGATCTTGGTGGGATGTAGGTACCTTAGGAGGTAACATGGCTTTATTGTATATTTGTTTATCATATTCTATTAAGTGTATGGAAATTATGTCAGGTATGAATGTATTCTATTTATAGTTATTTATTAGTAATATTTGTTAAATCTATATTCATGTTTGTTGTCCTCTCCAATTGTCACAATCACTAGATGTAAGGACCAGATGATTATACAATTATGCATTTCATGGATGCATTAGAGTATATTTGATAGCATGATAAGTGGCTCAATTAGACTACCTTAAAGGTATTTTACAAGGCCAAATCCTTTTAAGATGTGATCTTCAACACTATCTAACCTAACCTACCTAGCTATCGAGTGCACAAAGGAAAATATAGGAGAAACACAAGAAATAAAAATAGAAAAAAAGGTCCTAATATAACCTAAGCTAACCAATGGTGATGTGCCAAGATAACAAGATTCTTCTACACAACAGTGGGATAAATGAACATGCGAATCATCCATAGATAATGCACAATAAACACTTTCTCTTCTTAACATGTAAAGTTAAGTGTGGATTGCACATACAAGAAACATGGCATAAATGAAGTAGTCATGGTCTCTTATACATGTGCATAATCATACATACCCACAAGAAATGGGATAGAAAAACCCCAATAGTCATTTATTTTAGCATATACATGAATATGAATGTTATAAGTCATGTCTTAAGCGAGGGCACAAAAGCATATCTATAAAAATGACCTAAGGTTCAATTTCAAATTGTTATACAGAAGAAAATGAAAAGGAAGTTACATAGAATACCTAAAGTAACTTATTGATCCTTAACAATGCCTAAACAACTACTATTTATAGATAAATTAGGGATATTTTCCCTCCAAAACGTGTACAAGACTCTCTGACAAAGCTCCTTTACTGCTCCTTTTATTTGATATTTCTTACATCATTAGTTTTGAGTTTTTGGATGTTCAATTACCACCCTAGGGATCTTAAAAACTTATCAAAAGCACCTCTCTACAATCAATGTTGTTAGATTTGGGGTTGTTATTATGGTTAGCATGCTTCTACATTCAATAGGACAACCACTTTTCTTGAATTACTGAACCCAATTGATGTCAATAGTGTAGGACCAAAAGGATACATACATAGAAAAATTTACAAAAAATCTCAAAAAAATTCTAAGTTTGAAAGAGTGTCTCCAAGCCACAGGCACTTCTAGCACCGTCCAGCTCCAAGTTATAGTCAGCGTGGTCAAAATAGAGGTATATCAAATATATATTATATCTAATAGCAAGTTTTCATATCCTACATCATCTAACAGGCTCCAGGATGCACACAACATTGGTTGATGCCAAGCCACAATTAGCACAGTCAAATAGGATGAATTCATGTTTTAAAGTGTGGCCCAGTGATAATAAGATCTAGACCACACTCAACAAAGGTGATCTCCAATTCATGATCAACATGGTCAAATTACAAATTAGAGCAAGGCAAATACTATTAAGAGTAGGTTGTAGTCCACAAGTAGACCAATGCGAGTCAAATTAAGTGAATTGTAAGATGTGGTCATTCACTACCTAGACTAGTTCTATGTCACAGTTAGCATGGTCAAACTGGTTAGTTATCAAATCCATAATGCAACCTAGAGCAGGGTCTCCTTGTACTATGATCAAAATTTATTTTGGATCAAATAAGAGAAAAAGGATGTGGTCACGAGCCACCAAGCAAGATCTATATCATATTCATCAAACTAACAAGATTTGTATTCTAAAATGTGGTCCAAGGTATGGTTTCACACCATAAATGATGAAAGTTGATCAAATCCATTGGACTAAAAGGGGTCCCATCTTGGAATAGGTTCTAGGCTATAGGTTGGCTCCAAGTTATGGTCAAACCTAGTCAAAATCATCCTACAAAAGAAAAGAAGTGCAAATTCAATATTCCAAAAGAGAGAATGAAGCATATTTGAGCCATGTCCATTAAAAGTATAGTAAAAAAATTTTAACCTTTGATCTCAACCATTCATTGGTAGATCGACAAGAAACATTAAAGTTGGTTGGGGATGAGCATAGAATGAGATTTCATCACAGCATAGAGATGATAAAATTAAAACTTCCTTCTAAGCTAAAGACTGTTAAAATAGGAATATGAAGTGTCAAATTCAGTCTTGGATCCACAATTAAGAATGAATACAAGAACAAGTGATAGTCTAGATGTGTTCTTGGTAAGATCTTATAGTTGGAATTCATGAAGGCCAAGCAAGTTGTAAAGGCCAAATGCAAGAAATCAATTGAGCATGATATCTCAACTTTATTTGATCAAATGAGAGATCACCACATAAACATCTTGTTGGATTGACACTCCAATTTCCTTTTAATGCTCATATTTCTTAGAATCTATTATAAAAAACTATAAATAAAGGTCATGACCTCTCAAAAGTTTAGCTCTAAAGTGTTTACTTGTGCTATTATTGTATATTCCTGCAAATTAATGAAAAGGACCATTACTTGTAATGTTTGCCTCAGATTTGCATCTTCATGTCTTATGAATACTATCTTGTGAAGTCATTTCTGCTATTATTTTTATGCTTAGTGTATTCTACTAATTTGAATTGCTAACTTAGAGCAAATTGGAATGATTCATATCTGAATGTATGCTTGTAAAAATTTATTTCTATTATTCAAGGTGTTAATCTAATTCTATTAATTTAGGTTATTAATACTTTAGATGTTTGGAATGATTCTTGAAGCATGCAATTGCTCTTAATGTTGAAGATGACTAAGTTTTGAATTTGTTAGTTTTAATTGATATTATGGAAGTTAAGTTGTTAGGGGTTCTCTGGTAGATGCTTATGATGTTAGCTTTATCTATCCACCATTGATTCATTTCTTTCTTAACTCTTATTATTTCTATCTCTATATTTTACACATTTAATTGAGCTTAAATGAGTCAACATTCAGTAAGTTGATAAGGAATACCAATCTACTTTTGAGGTTGGGTTAAAGCATTTTGACCCATACAATGTGTTATTTGAGCTATGATTAGCAAGTGCTCACCTTTGAAATCATTATGGATGATAGTCAGAGTTTAATTTTACCTTAATTTCAATCTAAGTTGCAACAGTATTTGGCATGCCCGATGGGACCATTCATAAGAATTCATATTCCCACAATACAATATTTATTGCATATTATTAAAGGAATCAAGATTCAGTAAATTTTCTTATCCTCAATAAGCAGTGAAAGTAAATTCACTTGGTGACTCCCTAAGTTTAGAACCCTGTAAACCCTTGTTTGTTAGAATTATATTTCATGTTTACCATGTCATCTACAAAGAACAATTAAGAACCAATTAGTTTCTTTGAGTTATTCTCAAATTCTAGGCATTCAAGATATCCACCTTCTAAATACACTTTTGATGATACTCGATCAACATCCTCTGAGCCTAGCACACAAAGGACTCCAATCAATATGGATCAAGAACAGAATGCAGGACAACATAATTTCCTTGATTGAAACACTATTGGTCCTTTGGATTTCTCTTAAATAAAAGGTATTCCACAATTTTCACTAAAAGACACACCTACTTATGATGGTTTTGGAAGGACTCCATATGATCATTGTCAATATCTTTTGTCTATGGAATCCATTCATAATATTAGAAATGAAGACATCATTGTAAGACTACTAGTCCTATCTTTTAGAGGTAAAGTTCTACATTGGTTTAGGACACTTGAAAACAACAATATTAGGTCATGGGCTGATTTGGTAGGCCCTTTTGTGGAAGAATTTAATGAGTTAGTAGATCCATTTTTACTTCTCATCAAATTCATAGCTATTCAAATACATCCATAGGAGTTAGTCTCTAATTTTAACCTTATATTTAGTAGAACATGGAAAATAATCCCTTAGGAATATATTTCAACCACCCCTCTTACCTATATGTATTATATTAGAGCTCTTGGACATGATTTAGGGTTACAAACTCAACAGTCATGAGTAGTCTCATTTCCACAGGTTTATCAAAAGGCCATCCACATAGAAAATATTTTAATTTTAGTAGTTAGATTGCCTCCTAAGATTGTTATGCCTTATTACCTAAAATCACTCAACATCCTCAATCCAAGACCTCATCATCCCCTACTATGAATTTTCTCATTTGCTTTAATCACATTTCCTCCACTTCTATCCCAAGGATCCCAAGTATCATCATTGTTATTTAACATTAAAAAAACTTTGAAGACTATCAATAACAAAGTGAATGTTATGGAAAAAAGATATATGGAAAGATCACAAAAAATAATATTCCTATATGTTAATAGATATTAGAGGCTTGGGACTAGTAGCAACACAAGTCCAAATATTAATGCCAACTATGAATATCAAGAATTGCTCCCTAAGGCTAGTGGAAATATTTGGTGCTTAGTCTGTAATTATCCCCATGACCTTTATACATGTGTAATGTACCAACAACATGTACAAAAAGCCATAAAAATTGACAAAACCCAGAAGGGAAGGGTCAATATGTTATGGCAACATGAGAAATTTATGGTTGGACAAGATCTCTTTGAAGAAGAATCAATTTTTGTCCTAACTAAATCTGGAAAAAAACCATTGCAGGTGGATCCACAAAAATGGATCAATTCCAAGTCCCCTCTCAAAATAAAAGGGAGCATCCCCTACCAAATAATGATAGATTTCCAGTTCTATAGACAACTAAAAAGTGAGGTCCAATTCCTAGGGATTAAGAAAAGGACAAGAGCACTCCTAGGCAAGGAGAAAAAGAAAATAATAAATAACAAGTAGGTTCTAAAGATGAAGCACAAGAGAGATTAAAATTTCCTTCTATCACCAAGAGATAGAGAACTGAAGCTACCTAGCAATACAAGATAAAGTTTAGTGAATCAGAGAAGAAATATGAGAAAATCCCTCTACAAAAACTTGAGTTTAATAATATGGAAAAATTGAAGATAACTCCCTCTAGAGAAAGTATTTATGACATACTTTTCATTCTTGGCCAAATTGATCTACTAAACCCTTCCTTAAATAAGAATTCTCCAGAAAAGGAGACCAATATTGTGTTTAATTTGGCTCATGACCAAGGAAATATGACTCTAGAAACCCTAAAAAATAAACCCCCACTATTTTATATTTCTTTAAGAATGGAAGGGTGGATTTTCCATAATTGCATGATAGATTCAAGGGCCTCAACTATAGTCATGCCAAAAGTAGTATGTGATGAAATGGGAATGGAATATACATGTTCATGTCCAATATTTTTGTAGTTATATGGAACACTTGTCAAAATCATGTTTTAAATATGTTCTGATGAAATTACATAGAGCTCCAGAGGTCACTATAGTCTAAGAGATTGTAGTAGTAGACCTAGAGCCTTATTTTGGCTTGTCTCTCTAGGGAATTCACTGCCAAGTTAGGAGGTTATATGTATTTGGATTGTTTCTACATGAGGATAAGGATCACTCATGAGAATCCAATAGCTTACCACATTGAGAAAATTGAGGAAGATATGTATAATCACTCTTTAATGGAAGAACCAAAGCTAGTGGAAATATTTGAATATATGGAATTTGAATATGAATTACAATTTAAGGAAGATCATAGTTTACTTGAAACATGAATGGGTACCTATAACATCTCTTCTAAAGTAGAGAAAAAGACTCTAGCCATATCTAATTAGACCTTAAGAGAATAAAAAATTTAGACTATGAATTTTGATGGAGCAAGACGTAAGAATGGAGTTTGAGTTGGAGTAATTCTAAAATCACCTTTAGAGGAAATAATTTTTTTTCCTATATATTAACTTGGTCTTGTACAAATAACAATATTAAATATGAGACCTTATACCTAGGATTGATGCAAGTAGATAAGATGTGTATTAAAATATTGGATATATATGGCAATTTGAAATTGGTTGTAAATCAAGTTACAAATAAATGTAACAGTAAGCATCATTATTTGAAGACCTATAGAAATAGAGTTAGGGACCTAATGGAATATTTTGATGCTTTGAATCTACATGTTGTTCCAATATAGCAAGACCTCTTGGAATATGCTTTAGTTGTCAAAGGTTCTAATTTTTCTCCATATTCAAATTATGGTTCTACTCAGAACAAGGGAGTTAAACTAGTTTTTAGACCTTCAGTATCAGATATACGATATTTTGGTAGGTATTTTAAATGATGATCAGATTATTGATTTCTTAGTCAAAGAGGCTAGTTGTATCAGTTCACAAGGTGATACTTCCCAAGAGATCGAGTAGCATAAAACTATACAGTTAAAGAATAATCACATACCTAAAGGGTTCATTACCTTATGAAGGCATTTTGACAACGAGGATGGAAAAAGGTCAAATAAGATGTAAGTAGATGATAATATTTACAAATAAAGTGAAATTGAAATGGAAGAAGGCTGAAAATTGGTATCCAATGCACTACAAAGGAATTAGAATAATTCAAGGCTTTATACCTACAATACTAAGACATAATAGCTTGGACCTATGAATATTTAAAAGTTTATGATAAGATCATAACTAAACATACTATTGAGCTAATGCCTAATTCTAGACCATTTAGGTAGAAATAAAGACCAGTGAATCCCAATATTGAAGTAATCATGAGACAAGAGTTGCTCAAGTTGTTAAAGGCAAACATCATTTACCCTATTAAGCATTCTACAGGCATAGAAAATTTAGTTCCAGTAATGAAAATAATGGTGATAGTTGCCTATATGTGGATTTTAGGAATCTAAATTAGACATCTCTTAAATATTATTATCCCTGGCCACAGATTGATCAGATTTTACAGGTAGTAGTGGGGACTGAAAGGTTTTCTCTACTAGGTGGCTTCTCTGGGTATAACAAAATTTGGGTAAAGGATGAATACCAATATAAGATAGCTTTCACTACCAAATGGGCTATTTTTCTTATTAGAAAATGCCATTTGGACTATCTAATGCAAGGGCTACATTCCAAAGGGCTATGGATTATGCTTTTGGAGAACTAATTAATAAAATAGTTTTGATATATCTGGATGATATGATAGTCGTTTCTCATAAAAATAATCACATCTCAGGCATCTAGAACATGTCTTTCATAAGTGCAGGGAATTTGGAATATCTCTCAATCCAAAGAAGTCAATATTTAAATTTATGAGGGAAAGCTACTAGGACATGTTTTGTCCAAGCAAGGAATATCTATTGACCTAAATAGAATAAATTCCATATTATCTCTACCCCTTCCAATGAATAAAAATATATTATAGTTCTTATTTGGGCAGATCAACTTTGTAAGAAAACATATTTTTGATTTATCTCAAATTGTTAAGCCTATTTTAGAGCTTCTTAAGACATATATGGAGTTCAAATGGACTAATAAAATAAAGTAAGCCTTTGAGATGATCAAGCAAGCAATTGCTACTCTTATGTTGATCAACCCTAATTTTAACAAATATTTTATCTTGTATGCCTATTTTATGACACTTTCAAAATTGCTAGATCATACGATAACTATCATAGATATATGGGGAGAAGCAGGAATGCATCCTTGCCACTAATACCGATATAGGTAGAGCAACCATTCCAATAGTGGGGGCTAGACTTTATTGGGGTAATCAATCCAAATTATTCAGCTGGTCATAAGTACATTCTAACTACCACAGACTATTTCAGCATATGGGTTGTGGCAATTCCAACTAAAAGATCAGATCAAGATGTAGTTATTGAGTTTGTTGAAAGATTGATCACAAGGTTTGGTCTCCTAGAATCCTTGGTAAGTGATAATAGTCCAAATTTTATAGGATCAAGATTCGTTGATTTTTCCAATACATATGGTATTTATTTAAATATTTTTTTGAAATATTATCCACAAGGGAATGGCCTAGCAAAATCTACCAATAATAATGTGCTCTGAATGCTAAAAAAGGCCTTGAAAGATAATAAAATAAGTTAGCATCTACTCTTGAATTAGGTCTTTTGGGTAGATAGGATCACAATAAAGAATTCAATAAGTACATATCCTTATGCCTTACTGTATGGAAAATAAGTTATCTTTCCTACACACCTTAAGATACCTACTTTAAAGATAGCTAGCTAGAGTGATTCAACATATGAAAATCCTTTGTAATTAAGGCTACTGTAGTTATTGCAAATGGAGGAATAGGGAATGAAGCATATGAACAATTTTAGAAGCACTTGGAATAGACTAAATGATGGTTTTATAAAATTACCACATGCAAAAAATTCAAAAAATTAGATTTTAGTCTTAATATGGAATGAAGAGAAAGCAAATCCAAACAATCATCAGAAGTTTGATTCATTCTAGGAAGGCCCATACAATATTTTTACAGTCAAACAGAATAATTCTTTTTAGTTGTGAGATTAGGGAGGAAGTTTTCAACCAATCCTAGTCAATGGATACCATCTAAAATTTTACTTCAAGTAAAAATCCTCTCCTTTCAAAAAATGATAGAAAAAATAAAAAACAGGGGGGTTATGGCCCACAATCAATTTTCAACTAGGAATAAAATATTAAAAAGGGTCAAAATTTCTACACATGGTTATGTGTCGCATCTAGGGTATAATAGAGAAAATTAAGATGCTAAGTTTGAATGCAGCCCAAAGTCAAATATTAGCTAGAGTCAGAGCAATCAAAGGCCAAGAAATCATAAGTTTTTTGTCATGAGGTTGTGTTGCATCTAATGCAAAATGGAGAAATTAACTGTTGAGTTTAAAATGTGATAGATGACATGCCCCACACTACAACCAAGATTTTGGTGTAAGCTTTGCTTCTTCTCCCACCCATTTTAAAATTTGAATGTTATGTTAATTTTAGTTCAACCACTACATTAATTATGATAGATAGCACGTAAGCTATATATATAGCAAGAGTTTTCATTGGTATTTTTGGTGGTCAAATTTAGAAATTTGTAGAGAATATTGGAGACAGACCCAATGAGTGATTGCAATGGTGTGAAAGGGCTTTTGTAGAGCATTTTCAAAGCTTCCATTAGCAACAATGGCATCTCCAGCTTCAAATAAAGCAACTAAGAGTGAGAGTAGCGAGATAGGTCATTATTTAGATGCAACAATGTCGATAGCTAACACCATTATGACATGGTAGAAAAGAGATAAGCTAAGTAAAGACATCGATAATAGAGTCCTAAAGGAATTATTAGCATTAAGCATAGGTTCTTATGTCATATTTTCCCTACTCTCTTTTTATAGTTGTGATTCTATACATCCTTTCCTAGAGTTAATTTTAGCCATTATTAAATACTACGACCCTAATAATAGGGTAGTCAAAATTGTTGATGGTAGATCTCTTTTTAGAATAATATTTGAGCTATATTGCAATTTTTTGCCATGGGAAGAACCCCACATGTCAAACCAAAGCCTTTTTGTCTAAATGAGTAGGCTTAGTATTATACCCTTAAGGGGTATTCAAAGAACGAAGAGAATTTTCTAGAATGGGTAGGAATGCAGTTGAAAAGCATAAACTATAAAGATATTTTTCCAATACCCCAATTGCTACCAAGTATTTATCCAACCTTAAGCTATTTTCTATGCTAGTAGTATTAGTGAGGTTAAATTCATATGTCAATGTGTGATATTGGCAAATAGCTATAGCTTACTATATCTCAAATGAGAAAATGTATGATATGTTTCAAATTAATAGCAACACTAAGTCAATTTACTTTTATTGGCCCCCTTTTCTCACCTAAATAATCCATGAGCAATTAGTTTCAATGAATAAGGATACCCAAGCTATCTCATTCAAGCATTACTCTAACTCTCTGTGGATGTTTTTTGTTGCTATTAGGCAATATATGCCTTGGATTGCAATGATGTCAAATGATGATAATGGAAGCCCTAATCCTATCTATCAATGGACTAGCATCTTGAGTAGGTCTGAGTCCAATTATGATTTTAATAGAGTTTTTAGGGCCAGCCTTTAGGATTATGTATGGTTAATTTCCAAGATCCCCCCCTCTAGAATGGGAATTTCTATTAATAGAATAATCTAAAGAATGGAAATAGTATAGTTTACTTAGGGTATGGTGATTAGGTTGTATATATTCATAGGGAAGCCATTTATACTTCCATATTTTATCACCAATTGAATGTTGGTACTAGAATAATATAGATAGGCTGACTATATTAACTGCATCTTTTGCTTTGGATAAAACAAGAAGATAATAAATTAACATCAAAATATGGGAGATATCACTTTGATAAGGAGGTGTTAGTATGAATAAATAGCCCAAAATATGAAGATATTAGGGCTTGTAGAGCTCCCACAGAGATGAATATATGACCTTGTAATAATTTCTTGGAAAATATAAAATATATAAATATTGGAAAGGTTCCAAAGTTTGAAAGTACTCAAAGGCCACATATTGAACAATCTAGAAATAACAAAGAGGATTCCCCCTTGAAATGGAATGTGGGAAAAATGGAACCACTACCCCCTTGGAGGGATTTTTATGAGCAAGTGGTAGAGTATGACCCTAAGCACAAAAAAGATCATGAGTTATAAGACTTGAAAATACAAGCCATTCAGTAGAAGACCGAGTGGGATGAAGCAAAAATTTTGGAGTGGTGGAAAATGAGGGTGGAGACAAAAACTATACCATCCAAGTATGGTCACCAATCTGATATTGATTTCTCTAGTAAATATGATGCATACTTTAAAACTTGGAAGGCCAACAATAGGAAAAGCTTAACATTAAATTCTAGAAAAACTAAAATAGGTGAAGACATGGGAAAATCTAAGGCAAAAGGGAAAATATCAGAGGTTAATAAGTAGAAGAAGATTCAAACACCTCTAGCTCCTCCTCCCCATCAATCCCAACGGTTTTAGAATATTGCATCAGTCTCACCTCCAAAGTTTGAAAGGGCACAATCTACTTTTGAACCCTCACAAGAATAATTGTAAATACAGAACAAAGGAGTTGTAATGATGTAAAATATGGGATGCTCTAGTGGGGGATTAGGGAAATATGAATCAAGACCCACAAAGAACATAAATTTGGAAAATAGGCTGAAGTATGTAGCCCTAGAGGCAAAACGTTCATCCTAAGAGCCAACAGAAGAAAATATAGATACCCTTCCCAAAGTCAAATTTACTTTTGTAGCTCCTTCAAAACCTCCAGATTCACCTGTTCAAAATTTTGTATCCTCTCTACAAGATAGTGATTTGCAAGCCATTATTGCATCTCCTTTTGTATTCAAAAGGAGGTCAAAATATTTAGTCAGGGAGGTTTCCAAAGAGGAAGTTAGTTCAAATGTAATAGGCATTTGAATAGATGCAAGTTGCAATAATAACACAACCATATCAACAAGTTCAGTAGCCTAAGATGAAGGACAAATTTTAGAAATCTACTTTGGTAGGTTTAGATATGGCTTATATTCTTTATTCTCCTTCTCCTTTTCATTCCCTAAGAAATTCTTTCTCTCTTTCTAAATAATAGGAGGTGCCACCACCATCACATGAACCACCTCCATAACATCCTAATCCTCCTTCTCCTCATATTACATCTTCTTCACTTCATTCATAAAAAATTCAAGTGTCATCATCTTTAACTCATATCCATTCATCTCCAACATCATCACCCCTCATTTTAGTAGAGGGACAAACTGTATCCCCCACCAATATCTATAGTGGCAACAACTATTACTACTACAACATATGTTTCCACTCCTACCATAAGCATAGATTCCACTATCATATCCCTATCATCATTTCTACTATCATTAGTTCCATTTCTACCATCACTCATCACTACATCCATACCTTCCACCCATCCAACTATGGCTTCTTTATAGAAGTTCAAAAGTGTGGAAATAAACATGCAGAGCTACTAGAGTAAGAAGTTTGCTCAGTCTTCCAAAAGAGTAGCTTGTACAAGTAAAACCATGATAGTTGACCCAGTTTCTCAACAGAGGACAAGAATATCCATTACTCCTCTAGAAACCAATCCAAAAGAATACATGACTCTAGAGGACTATCAGCTGGTAGAGCAAATTGAAGACATCTCTTAGTTGCCCATAGAGGATGAAAATTTTATTTCCAAGGCTCACCTTTATACCATTTATGTCCAAAATGATATTTATAAGGAGAAATAAGAGAAATTAGAGGAAAATGTGGAAAATTTGAAATCACCAATAAAGGATCTAAAGACTATGGAAAACAGTGAGAAATGAGAGGAAGAAGTACAATAGCAAGTATTAAGATATGGTCAAATTCAAGGAATAAATTGAAGAGCTAAAGAAAAAAAACCAAGAACAGGCCAAACAGATAGAAGCTCTGCAATAGCATATTTATATTGAAAAGGCTAGAGATGCAAGATTTTCCAAAGATAAAATCAAGCAGATCATAAAGGAGATATGGAGTGAAGTTATGGATAAATATGCAAAGACTCAACCTATGATCAATTTCTTAGATGAATCTAGATTTTTGTTAGAGAAGATCAAAAAGGATATTGAAACTGCTCATAGTGAGGTTCAGATAATGGTCAAGCAATCCATAAAGATATATAGGTTATTTGAATCTATATGTAGTTTACTTGCCAAGCCTATTTCCAAAAAATAATGGATTATTGCAAGTCTAGTAGCCAAGAATATCCTCAGGAGATACAAGTTGATCCATAAAGGAAGGTTGTTGATTGATACAATTGAAGGGAAGATCCAAAATATTATGGATTCCACCTAGGAAATGATGGAATATGGTTTCAATGGATTCTAGGATGAATATATCATACTCTTAAAATTGTAGGACCTTCAAGCAAGCATGGGATCAATTATCCAAGATGATTTTGAGATAGATGTTTGTCCAGATCCCATTAAACATGATCAAGTGTTAGAACTGGTGAAAGGCCTGAATACATCCAGGGATTTGATGGGATATTTAGTGGAAATAAGATAATTTATGTCTTATGACAATATGGAAAAGCTTCAATTTACCGATCAAAAATTTATGTAGATATGAAATCCTACTCTAGCATCTTGGAAGGAAGCTTTAAAGATATTGATTTTTATAGAACAATTATTTGGAGAAGAAATGGAACATAAAGTTGAAGTTGCTAAAGAGGAAGATGAAGAGGAAGAAGGAGAAGAAAAAAATAATGTTGATGAGGAAGGAGAACAAGAAGAAGATCACCCTAAAGGATAACTCGGAGAAGATGATCTTGAAGTAGATCAAGAAGAAAATATGGGTGAGGATGAAGAGAAATAGGAAAATATTAATGAAGGTGAGAAAATAGAGGAATGTGTTGAGCAAACACTTGAAGTAGAAGAGGAAGAAATTTTTGAAGAGATACAAGAAGAAGAAGATGATAGTGAAAAATACCTGAAGGAATGTAAACTTAGCAAGGAGGGAGATAGCAAGAATAGGGCTCACTTCTAGAACAATGTAAACAATCATGAGCATCTTAGTTGATATGGGGCCTAGAAACACACAATATAAATGGTTTCAACTCTAAAACTCATCAAATACAGCAAGGAAAGCATGATTATGTAGATATCATGAGGAAGTTATGTGGCTAAACATTTTAAAAGGTAAACATCTCCCTATATATAAAGCATATATTTTTGCCTCATGCATTGCTTCCATGTGAACTGTTACCCTCTAAATATCTTGTTCTAAATATTTGAAAGGGTAATAGTCATAGGGAAGTAATATTTTGAAGCATAATTTTATAGATATCTTAATTCCTTCCTTCCATTTCATACCTCTTCGTATTATTTTTTATCATAATTCACTCTTTTAACCCCATCCATCTGTCCATCCATCCATACCTCCATTTATTTCATTCTCTATACTATTTTCACCCATCATCCTTCATTTTCTCCAAGTTATTTTATTTCCTTTTCTCATTCAAAGTTTTGACTCCATGTACCCAAAGGATAAGGCTCTAAATTTTGAAACTCTACCAGTAAAGTTCCCTTAAGAGGCACCATAATGTAGTTCCAAAAGGCTACATAGAAAATTTTGAAAAAAACCTCAAACAATTTATGTGTGAAAGAGTGTCTCTAGGCTGTAGTCACTTCTATCATCGACCAAATCCAAGCCACAGTTAGCACGATCAAAATTGAGGTATATCAAATCCATATTGTGGCTCATAGCAAGGTTCTACATCCCACTTCATCCAACGAGATTCAGATTGCACACAACATTGGTTGGTACTAGGCCATAGTCAATACATTCAAATAGGATGAATTTGTGTTTCAAAGTGTGGCCCAGCGACAATTGGCTCCAAACCACACTTAGCAAAGGTGACCTCTAGGCCATAGTCAACATGGTCAAAGTGCAAATGAGAACAAGGTGAATCTCAACCCATAGCAGACTATAGGTCGTAAGAAGAATGATACAAGTCAAGTTAAGTGAATTGTGAGATGTGATCACATGCCACCCAAACTAGTTCTAGGTTGCAGTCAGCATGGTCAAACCAACCAGTTCTCAAATCTAAAATGTGATCTAGAGAAATATTTTCCATGCTACGATCACACTTTATTTTAGAGAAAATAAGAGGAAAAGGGTGTGGTTGTGATCCATAAATAAAGATCTAGACCATAGTCAACATAGTCAAACTAGCAATATTTGCAATCCAAAATGCGATCTAGGGTAGGGTTTCATGTCATAAATGATGAAAATTGCTCAAGGCCAATGTAATAAAAGAGATCCCATCTCAAAATAGGTTATAGGTTGCAGGTTGGCTCTAAGTAATTATCAACCTAGTCAAAGTTGTCCTATAGTATAAACAAAGTGTAGATTCAAGATTCCAAAAGAGATAATGAAGCATCTATGGATCGTTTCCATTAAAAACATAATAAGATTTTTTGAAGCTTTGATCTCAATTGTTCATTGGTAGATCAATGAGAGGCATTAAAGTTGTCTAGGGATGAGCATAGAATGATGATTTCATTGTGGCATAGAGATGATAAAATCAAAACTTCCTTCTAATATAAATATTGTTAAAATAGGAATATGAAGTGTTAGATTTAGTCTTAGATCCACGATGGAGAATGACTACAAGAATAGGTGATGATCCATATTCATTCTTGGTAAGATCTTACAGCTGGAATCCATGAAGGCCAACCAATTTGTAGAGGCCAATTGCAATATTTTGATGGATTATGATTTCTCAACTTTCTTTGATCAAACAAGATATTGCCACATCAGCATCTTGCTGGATTAGCACTCCAATTTCCTTCTAATGCTCATATTTGTTAGAATCTATTGTAAAAAAATATAAATAGAGGTCATAACCTCCTTTCAAAAGGTTGGATATAAAGTGTTTGCTTGTGCTACTATTGTCTATTCCTACAAATTAATGAAAAGGAGAATTACTTGGAATGTTTACCTTATACTTGCATCTTCATGCCTTATGAATACTATATTTTGAAGTCATTTTTGCTACTATTGCTATGCTAATTTGGATTGCTAACTTAAAGCAAATTGGAATGATTCATATCTGAATGTATGCTTGTAAGAAGTCATTTTTGTTGGTTAAGGTGTTAATCTAATTCTATTAATTTGGATAATTAATACTTTAGATGTTTGGAATGATTTTTGAAGCATGCAATTGCTCTTAATGTTGAAGATGGCTAAGTTTTGAGTATTGTTAGTTCTAAGTGATATTCTTGAAGATAAGTTGTCAAGGGTTATCTTTAGATGCCTATGTTATTAGGTTTATCAGTCCACCATTGATTCATTTCTTTCTTAACCCTTCTTATTTCTATCCCTATCTTTTATACATTTAACTAAGCTTAAATGAGTCAACATTTAGTAAGTTGACAAGGAATACCAACCTAATCTAGAGCTTGGGTTAAAGTATTTTAACCCATCCAATGTTTGGTTTGGGTTGTGATTAATGGGTGCTCACCTTTCAAATCATTGTAAATAGGAGTCACAGTTCAATTTTACCTTGATTTTAATCTAAGACACAACAAATAAGTGATCCTTAACTATTCTTAGTAATGGCCTATCTATTTAGATTATTTTCCCTTTTTAGATTTTATGCACTAGCAATGATGGCTTATGATATGATCTTCTTTCTTTCTAACACTTTGTCATATTTGACCATTCTTCCTTGTTGGCCACTTATGCATTATGCCCTACTTTTTAGAGTGATTATGCTATCTTCTTCAACTTCCCTTTATCTTTCAAGGTGATAAGAGCTATTAATTTTCAATCAGATAGTTGTTAGAACTCTTCCTAGTCTCCCTTTGTTAGAATTTTATAAATATTTGAGGTTGGGATGGACTTTTATCATATGATAAGTGGAAGACTTTTCTATTTTCTTATTTTTAGGTATTTTGGATGTTATGTCTCTTGGAATTTACATCTTATTCACCTTTGGAATTTTCTTATGACTTGTGATCCAACTCTCAAGAATTTATCTTCTTTTCTCGATTTGAACTTGCTTAACTTTTGACATTTAGAGCTATGCTATTCTTGCGCCTATCAAAACTTCTCTACTACTTTTCTCCATTTTGGAATTTTAGGCCATGTAGGCTGTCAAAATTTATATCTTCCTTTTTTTATCAAAACTTTATAAAATGGCATCAACCCTTCATCAAAATATTTTTACCTATATTGATCTGATGTTTCTTTCCTCTCCTTTTGTCAACTTTTCCTCTATCTCATTCTTCTTTCAAAAATATACTTAAGGAAAAAATATATTGAAGGTGAGCTAAGCCTTGCTAAAACCTCTACAAAACTAGCTAAATTTAGAACTTATCAAATGAAACCACCATACAAGGGGTCTTCTTACTTGTTGAAGAAGAATTTAAAATCGTTGCCTTCATCATTGGGTGTAAAATTAAAACTAAAAAAAAATTAAAATAGAAAACAAAAAAGAATGCAAAGAAAAGAATACATAACATTACAAGGTTGGCAATTTGTCTAGAACTTGCCTAATTCCTCCCCACTCCATCTAAATGGAACTATATTAGTCCAAATTATTCATAGATTTCTTCAAGCTCAAACTAATCATTACAAGAGAAATTTTTTGTGCGATTAGCAATCTTGTACGCTTGGATACTTAGTGCATCTAAATTTCCAATTACCCCAACAATGTTCTTTACCTCAAGAGGATCCAACCATGCTTCAAAAGGAAATATATCCTCTTTATATTGCCCTCGTAGTTGTATAAATTCTTATTCTAAGATAATCATGCCATCTATGTCCTAGGGAGAAGGTAGTCCCTTTTGCAATAATGAGCCAATTTGACTCTTGAGCTACTTTGTAGTAGTAACTAATGCAACTACTTGGGCTTTGTACTATTGTGCAACTTGTTCCTTTTGGATAAAAGCTATCACTTTTTGTATTATCACCTCTCTATCATGAATCCCAACATATATTAGCTTAGATTTTGGTGCAATGGCTAGTTTTCCCGATAATTTCTAACATTAGCTAGTTTTGAAAAGGTTTTAGCAAGGCTTAGCTCAATTTCTTGATTCACCTAGGCACTTTGTATGGTGTTTGTATTAATAAATCTAAATTTTTGGAAAAGTGCTATTGTTATGCTAACAATCTCATTCTAATAGTCATAACTAAGCTTTTTTACTAGGCTTTTGATTCTTTAGGGCTACTCAATTTTATTTTTCTACCTTATCTCTTCCAATTGTTTATGGATATTTTTTATCTCCTAGTTAAGCTTATCTTCTTGTCCAACAGCTTGTCTATAAATATTTTTATTTTAGTAGATATTTTGAAGGTTGTTCTCTTAGATGCATAGCAAGAATATTTATCTAGTTTTGGACCACTTTGGTTTCTACCAGAGAGTTGCTCAAGGTGTTTTTTCACATATTCTAATTATTTCTCCTTCTTCATAAATTTTTGACTCTATGAATCACAATAATATGAAACTATATCTTTAGTTTCCTCCATGAGTTGTACTTTATTTCTAACTTAGACAGTTTTGAGATCAAGCCCTTCTATCACCACTTGCCAATATTGTTTTTTCATATCTCCTTTGGACTTTGATACTAGTGACTCTATTTGTGTAAACAATAATGCTTTTTTTCTATGGGAAAAAGTGGTTGATTATCTAAGTCATAACTAGTATTTATGCTAGCATAGTTTGCTTCTTCTAGTTGTATTGCTCGATCTACCATTGAACCATTTGAAATTCCCATAGTGGACTTAAAACTAGTACAATCATTTACAAGCCTTCTAATTACACTAGAGGTGGCAAAAATATAGTCAAAGATTTGAAAAAGGGGACTACTAAAGGAGGAGGAATTGGGGTACTTGAGTAATATGATATTGGGGGAATCTAGGATTATTGGACTATTGAATCTTGAATGGAAGAGGTTGTAGGGGAATTCAAAGGAGCATCGACCAATATAGTTGTAACACTAGGCATCTAGGTTTGTGAGGCTAGAATATTTTGTGAAACTAGAGGATCACCAATAAGAGAGGATATAGATTTTTATGGAGAGGTTTCTACAATGAGTGGTTCAATATTAGGGATCTCATCCCTTTTCTCTCTCACTCTTTTTGAATATGTTTCCAAGGAAAAAATAGGGAGTAATGCTACAGCTACATCTTCATCATTGACTAATACTACTTCCTCCTATATATAGTTAATCAATTCAACCACTTGCTCCAAATATTAAGGTATTTTGAGGTGGAACTTCACTCCTTTATCATTCCTATAGTGATTCTAATTTAAGTATCAACCTCTTCTTCCTTGGAGGGTTTCCATTTCTTTTTTATCTTTACCACATCATTTTCTTGCTTAGAAACTCCAACTAAATTATTGTGGTTTCATTTGGAAGTATCTATATCATATTTGTGATCGACGCCCCTTTCTTCATGGTCTCTTTATCCTTATCCTATGTCTTGAGGGGTACTTATCCTGGGTTCTCCACATCATAGCATTGGCTAAATGTTTTATCTTCATTTGGATCCAAGTTTCTAAAATTTACCTCAATATTGACCTATCTCTTTATGGAATTTATAATAAGCTCCAATTTTCTAACTACCTCATTTTTACTTCCATAAAAGCTTCTTCTTGGTTGTGATAATTTTAATATCTAGGTTAGAAATATATAAAAACTTTCATATAATATTTTTAGGGGCTCATCCAGCAAGAATTGTTCTCTTCTAAGTGGTGGGAAAATTTCTTCTATACTCTAAAACCTTTCAAGATCACGTATGGGTTCATGAATGAGATTTTTGGATATCCTAGCATTTTTTATCCATGCAAAAAAATTTCCATCTAGTTTATAATCCTAGGCATCATCCAAAATCTCCAACCCTAACTCCTTCAAGTTAGCTTCCAATTCATTGGTTGCCCTCCTTTTATTTTGGGATATACTTCCTACTAAAAATTATTATTTTGCTCTACCCACTTCTATAGGTGTTATCAATAAAGTCCCCTTGCCTTGATATTTCAATATATGCTATTCTCTCCAACACATATTTTGGCAACAAATATATAGATATTCTAAATCTAAAAATACAAAAAATGGTGGCATCCTCTAGGAAATTTCAACCCCTTTTGATCTGTAGCTACAAGACTTTGATGATATCTTATGAGATACACCAAATATTTTCTCATTTTATTTCACTCACCATTGGTATTAAGGAATTGCTTGCAAAAAGGAAATAGGAGGAGCTCAAACATAGGACTTTTATCTAGCAAGGAATGTATCTTGTTTGTTCTTCTTCATCTTTTATTCTTAAATTGAGATGCTCAAAAAACTAGATGTTTTGACATAACACTAAATGGTTCAGGAATGAGCAATACCTAAAGGTTTTATTCTCCTTGAAGCTAGTCAGTCCCTCATGAATTTGTTGGGCTATAAAGTCACTGAATCCAAGGATTAGAGGCTTTACTTTAGAGCTATTCCTTAGCATATAAAGGACACCCAATTATTCTTATGCTAGTTTCCTATCGTCATTAGTTTCAAAGATTAATGTTGTCATGCTAAAGGTGTATCTAGACTCCTTAATGAATATTTATTGTCTTAAGGGAAACTACAACATAGCCTCTACAAACTTATTGAGCACTAGATTCAAGCACTTTAGATTATCTTTAATATTGGCATAATATCAATTTGTAATCTTTGGGCTTATCTTGAAATCCAATGGTACTTAAAGCATTTTTTGTATAGATTCTTCTATCAAAGTTACTTTGAAAAGGTTATCATGGCTTGCAAACACCTTCTTTAAGTGAGATTAATAGTGCAATGCACATGCCTCTATCAGTTCGTAGCAGGAATGGACTTAAGGAACCATGTATTGAGCTAGTTATTGGTCCAGATATTTATGAAAAATGACTCTCCTTTATTTTTTAAGTGTCTCTGGTAAGCTTCTTCCCTCAAGTTATATGTATATTCTAATAGCTTAGGATCCATAATCCCTTTGACTACATATTTTATGCATTTTAATAGTTTAATTCTTGTATATTGAGTATGAGTTACCCCTTTGGTGTTAAGCAAGCAATTGTAGCAAATTTTCATGGTGCGATAGTAGTTTTACCTATCTTAGTGGATTTCATTATCATTACAAGCTTTTTGATTTTGGTGAGCTTTTACTTATACCTTTGATCTTACTATATATTTAAGTATTATTTGATGCAAATAAGATGACTTCAAGAAGAAGATATATTAATAGGAATTTAGCTCTTCATATTTTGCCATTAATGCACCTATGGATACTCTGTCTCTTCTTGTTTGTAAGGGATAATTATGATATTTCTTCAGATAATGAGACCACTCGATTTGTGTATTGTTCCTAGGGATTGGATTTCAAAAAAATATATTAAGTGTTTCCTACTTATCGACACATTCTTAAAGTTTATCCATTTGTCCATTTTCCTACTCTAACATCTCAAGATTTACCTCTTTTGGCTTAATGAACTAGTAACCAAGTGCTATGAACCTTACCTTAAAGAGGCTACTTTGAAATTCATGGTAATGCTAGAAGAATCAAATAATTTGGTGCCATGAAATAATTTCTCGCACTTCACTTGTACTTGGAATTATTTTTTATAGATATGTACAAACAAAATATCTTAACTCAACCCATATCTATTGGCTCAAATATCTCATTGAGATTGGGATCCCAAGCTTTGATAATCCATTGTTCTTTTTTATTATTAAGCTCAAAGAGATGTACCCCTTATTTGTACATTATTTTCATGAACCATTCTTCCTCTGCTATAAAGGGTTGATTAGTGTTTGTACCTACTAAAATTATATGCTCAATATTATGTGTGCAAAGTGGCTTTGATAGAATTAATAGAATTATTATCTTGGTCCCATATCTAGCTCTTAGATCATTAGCAACTAATCCATCTATAGGTAGCCTTAAAATTTAGCTATGAAATTTCATGATAGAAAAATATTAAATGATGCAAAGAGATCAATTATTGCTATACTTAAGACATTATGAATCCTAGATATGCATGCAAAGTGAGCAAAAGGATTTCCACAACTACTAATCTCTATATTGCACTACCATCCAGTTGCACTATCCTCTGGTAAGACAGACCTGATGAGTCTACCACCCTTTTTGGCATGACTGAAGTGCTTTCCCTAGAGTTTATCATGCAATTATGGGTTAGTTTATATTTATAGACTAGGGAAAAATAAAAAGGAGTGGATTTGGGCTTGCTCACTCTTGGGGAAAATATTTGTAAGACTGTATGTATCTTATGCTAACCCACATCTTTTTGTTCCTCTAATACCTTCCTCAAACACTCTTTATATTCAGGGATATCTAAAATATCCCATATAGGCATTGCTATTATGGATATATTCATATGGTTGATGATGCTAAATGACCCAAGTAAAATAATATTCTAAGGACTCAACATCCACTGATTTTTGGACTTGTTCATAGTTGATTAAAGAATTTTTATCTACTCTAAATGGTGAGTGAGTTGGTTCGATTCTTCTAGATCTTTTGGCTTGCTAACCATTATAGATTCTGGTGTGATCTACTTTTGTGGTACTATGGTGGGATATCCCCTTCCAATCTCAATAGTCATTTTCTATAGGTCTAGGGTTGACTAGTTGATTTTATCTTTATCTTCTATTGATTACTTTTTGCCCTTATTGCATAGTCTAATTAGACTTATGGTCTATTGATTACTAGATTTCCTACTTTGTTAGATATGGCATAGACTTCCTCCTCATCCTAGGTTACCAATATTTGCTCTAAATATGCACCACTTAATTCAATGAGAAATAAGGAAGGAGAATGTTTGACTATTCCTTGTGCTTCATCCCTTGAATAATATATAGATTCCTAAGGAGGAATAATTTCACTTGGTATAGTTGTAGATGGTTGGGAGTTTTCTCCATAATAGATTTGGGCAGGGTAGGTATTTGGAGTTGGGAAATACCAAGAAGTAGACTCCACATAATTATTTTGGATGGGAGCTATCTCCCTAGTATGGTTAGAAGGTACTCATTATAGAGGGGTTGGTATCCACACCACTAGTTGGTTATGGCTCTATGCCTAATTTACATCCCAATTGGCCTAAAATTGATGCCTTGGTTAAACATTATAAAGAATTATATTGCATTGTTTATTTTTCTGGAAGGAAGGCCTTGGTTTTTTCTAAGACTAAAACCTTTGGGTATTTCGTTGCCTCCTTGTAGACAATATTTCATTGGTGATGATCTTAAGTAGACTTTTTATCGCTTCATATTCAAAGTTATCTAAAGTAGAGGGAAGTTGGACAAGAAGGAGAGTAGGGACTACTAGTATGACTAGTGTTTATTGAAAGGGCATTGGTAGAAATACTTGAGGAGGCTAGTTTGGAGATCGCACACTAGGAAACAAAGGCAACAGAGGCCTATGGGCTAGCCTTCCAATCTCGATTAGGTCATATTTAGCCTGTATGGCTATGCCATTGGCATTTTGTATAGAATTTTCTCCCCTAGCCTTAATCATCAAGGAAATTTTAAAATCTAAGGCCTTTAAAATATAAATAAATACCATACCTAGGAGGGGATGGATCTCATTAGGTATTATATACCATGCCTTGTGAAATTAGATGTTGAAGTTGTCCATAGCCTCCATTTGTGCTCTCCTAATGGTTGATAATTGCTCCAAGAGAGACACTCCATACACCTTCTCTCTAAATATTTCCATGAACAAGGTAGCAAGGTGGTCCTAATAAATAATCAAGTGGAATAAATAATCAAGTGGATTTAAGTGTCATACCATTCATGAGCCTTGCCTCTAAATGATGCTACCAACAACCTCAGAGCCACATTTTTATTTATCACATTATAAAGTATGCATAAGCTAGCCATGTTATATAGGTGGTCAATTGGAGTTGTCATATCTTTTCTAGTGTAGTATGGGAGATATTTTAGTGTAGACGATGGAATCTCATCTCACATTGCATGTAGATAAGGTCATAATGGACCTCTATCATTAAATTAAGGAATGTTTTTAGTGGTTGATTAGTGATGATATGGTCTTTACCTTTTATTCTTCTCAAAATGATGTTAAGTGGTGGGAGCAATGCTTGAATATTGACAACAACAAAGTATCTAGTTGCAGGTTTTTTGTTCATATTGTAGAGGGGAGAAACTGCCCTACCACGTACAATTCCCAAGAGTTGGATCTGTAAGAGAGAGCCTTGGGATGAACTGCAAGGGTATGTTGTTCTTTAAACTTGATGCTAGGGGGAGGAAGGATTCACCAGGAATGGTTTAAGGACTCACTCTAAGTCCTCTAGTTTTTAGGAATATTTGATGTATTTGATTCAAGAAAAACACCTAGATTTGGCCTTTCTAGATATATGCTATAAAATATAAAAATAATGCAGAAATAAAAAATACAAGAACACAAGAGCTAACCCTAGAATGATTCTTCCTTTGAATTTTTTATAACCCTAGGGTTTCAAACAAATAACCTTTAATCAAGGGCTCAAGAAGAGATGCACAAATAGAATTAACCCTAAGTGCACACTATATGTTGTTCATATTTCAAATACCTGGAAACTAATTAAATATATTTCTATAAAATTAGATCTAGGGTTTACAATAGAAATATAAATCACTCAACAAATAGCCTAAATATTAATCAGAATACTTAGCTTATCCAATGATTTATCCTTGCCTTTATCCCTTTATCCAATGTTATCAAAAAATTCCTATTCCTACAAGACAATTTGGTAAACACTTGAATAATATGGTTAACGTTAGGGGTGCTGCTTAGGTCATTGTACAATAATTCTTAGAGGCACAACAGTCAACCCCCCTAGGTCCTTTTAGCCGACCTTTGATATATAGAAGCAGAAATTGACCTTTGGAATAAAATAAACATAATACAATACAATAGAATAAAATGATAAAACCACATAATAGAATGTAGTATCAATATCTAAATGTAGTCTAAAATGCAATGGTGAAGTCTAGAACAACAAATTGTCCCCAAATACTATCTAGGAAAGATCACACCCTATAAAAGGTGACCGCAACTTTGTTCAGGAAAAATCATACCTCGTAGAGACTCGGGCATGATTTCATAGAAGTGAGACGAAATATCTCATATCATATCAAAATAATAAATCTTAAGTGTAGCAAATGAAAACAAACATGCAGAAAAGCACTTTCACCTGGCAGAGAGCAAGGAAGTGTTGAGGTGTGATTTTGTTCGATTACAAATATCACCCAACAATTAGGATCGTAATCCTCTCTTGCAAATAAAATATGTTTCTCCAAGGTTCTTTTACGTAACATGTTATGAATTTATGTCAATTAAGTGCACAAAACATCTCAGGTATTAACAATCAATTGTTAACAAGGGGCCTAGTATAATAAATATTTTGATCTTGAAATCATTACTTGCATTTTCATCAGTATAATTTACTTTCTCAAAATGAATAAACTTACCTTTTAAAGCTAATATTTGAGAATGCAAATCTATTTTAAAGATGAACTTTGATTAAAAATGCTTTTAACCTTATATTAAACTTGCATGAATGTTTTAAAGAATTTTAATTCAAAACTTGCATTTATTTCATGAATGAAGCTTAAAATCAGATCTAATAAATGATGAATAAAATAAAAACCCTAATTATAAAATGTGAAACACTTTATAATCCCTATGTTTGGGTCTTTAGAATATTCTAAGCTTTATAATCCTTGCTTCTTTTCATAGAATATGAATAATTAATGTGTATGAATTCTAATTATAAAGTTTTGTACTTTATAATATAAAAATTAGAATTCATATAACCTTTTAAACCAAATATTTATTAATTCAAATATTTGAAATAAATAAATAAAAATAATTAATATGTATGAATTCTAATTATAAAGTTTTGTACTTTATAATATGAAAATTAGAATTCACGTAATCTTCCTTAATGTGATGTTTATTTATATTCAAATATTCATTAAACTAAATATTTGAAGTAAATAAATTTAATCCTTTCAATAGTACTTTGGACTTTATGATTTGAGATTGAAAATTTTAATAAATCAAACTTCTAGAAACATAAATAAATCTCAAATTATGGATTTTAAAATTTTATGATATTAAAATCAATAATCCATATAATCCTTCTCTGTCTCTGAAATTTATTTTTCAAATATTTATTAACTTAAATATTTGACCCAAATAAATTTTACAACCCTTTCTATAAATCTAAATTTTTGAAATTCAACTTAGGGTTTTAATAAAACAAATTCAATGAACTTTATAAACTTTATGAAATTTAGAATCAAAATTTCATTGATTCCCTCCTCTGTGAAATTTATTCACCCCAAATATTTATAGAATTAAATATTTGAGTGTTAAATTCAAACTTTAACCTAGTTGTAAAATTTAAATCTTTTATAAAATAAAGTAGGTTTTATCTTAAATTTTTCATGCCTCAAATAAATTAAAAAGGTCTTAGGGTAAAGAAACAAATTTGAATAAAATGTTCGGACAAACTTGCTACAACACAAAAAACATAACTTTGAAAACCAAACTCAGGTAGACCAGATTTTACACAATCCTACCACAAATTTGGTGTTATCTTCTACAAAAATTTTAATTAAAAAAATTATATCAATCAACTTATAAATTAAAAACACCACAATAGTGCTTGCTTTCAATAAAAATTGAATTTGATATAAAATATTAGATCTTACAATGAATCCAACAAAGTCTTTGTATTCATGTGCAAATGTAGCTTCCTCTGCAACTTGGTCTTCTATTTGGATCCTTTCAATCTTTCCTCTTTTTCTCCAACTTGTATGACCCTATCTTTGGTTTCTAATTCTCCATTTATAACTTGAGAAATTCGTTCCTCTTGATTAGTTTGTTCCGTTCCATCAATTTTTAAAAATAAATTCTTGAAACCCTAATATCAATAAACCCTTTTCAAAGGATTTAATATTTCTCATCATTGGCATTCAAAAATTAAAATTAAGACATGTCCATGAAACCGTAATGTCACCAACACCTTTTCAACATACTTTAATAATCCTACCAACAACACAAATATTAATTAGAATATAAAACATTTATAAAATAACCTTATTAAATATAATTAAACTATAAAGTTATAAAACTTTATAATTTGATTAATTTAAAACATATTTATAATATAACCATTCTAACTATATTAAATTATAAAGTTATAAAACTTTATAATTTAATTAATTTAAAAAAATAAACAATTTTAACTATATTAAATTATAAAGTTATAAAACTTTATAATTTAATTAATTTAAAAAAATAAACAATTTTAAATATATTAAATTATAAAGTTATAAAACTTTATAATTTAATTAATTTAAAACATAACATAACTAAACACACCATACGAACAAACATATACATAACACCACACACTAACAAAATACTCTAAAATGAATTAAATCTACAAAACACATTAACTTCATGCCAAATTGATGGAACCACAATGTGCTAGAATTAAAGCATAGATCCAAACTCTCACACCTTGTAGTGAATTAAAACCTGCTATACGACCTTCCTAAGGAACACCAATTTTGTGATATTTCAAATGGTAACAATGATAAACTAAGGCTTTAATCACTAAATTACAACATGACCTTGCAAACATAACTCAAAATATTTTAGATCTCAAGGTGAAATTTGACAATGCGCTTGCTATAAGACAAAACACATAAAGATGAATATTATTGACATTCCAATGGTGACAATATGAACTATAAACGTAGGCAATGCATTGGCATCAACTTCCAAATTTCAATTGCAGGAAATATTTTGGCATCAACTTTCAAATTTCAAGTGGGTCCCCAAATTTTGGGGTCATTGTGAAGGACATCACAAAAATGGTGATTCTAATGGTAAATGTCCCTGGACATTTTGGATTTAAAAACCAAACTCTGAAAACACACAAAACTCGAATATTAGAATTACAAGCATTAGTAAGTATCTAGAGAATGAGAATAGACCAATTTGACATGAACCACCAGAATCATTCAGCATTAGCTCAGTGTGTGTGAAGTGATTCATTACTTATCACCTAAAACCATTCAACATTCCATCGTTAGTTCCACATTTCAAGCTATGAATAATTCCTCTTTGAAGATAAAACCTACACCCGATTCTCTTCAGATATTGCTCTACTACTAGCCGAGAATTCATAGCTTCGATAGATATTATCTGAAATACCCATATATTAGATGGATGTTGTGTTTTCTTTGATTCTAAACATTGCTTCACTGTCAGTCGAGCGTCTATAGATCCGGTGAAGATTATTTAGTTCTGGATGATAGATTTATCATTATAGCTCTTTCATGACTTTTCTCTAGACCTTGCTTCACTGCCAGCCGAGCGTCTATAGCTCCGGTGAAGATTGTCTTACTTTTTTTTAGTAATAGATTTGACTCTATTTCCAACTCTCTTTTTTTTTTTTCTCTTTTTTTTATCTCTTTTCTCCTTATCTCTCTCTGTTTACATCCGGTAGAATGGTACTTTGCAAAAAATCCACCTACCACCTGGGTTAGAGATCAGGTAAGGCTAAAAGAGTATATAAAATATTTCACCCTAATTTGCAAAACTAACAACTTCATGCATCCAAAATTTCAAATGATATTATTTAAGGTGTTTGTGATACTCGTGGAGCTTTTGCAACACAATTCCAATGTTTCATATTTCCTTATCTTAGTTCTCATTCATGAAGACATAAATTAACATCTCATTTTTCTTTTTCTCTAGGTTTCATAGGTTTTCAAAATAGGTAATTTCATCCTATACAATCTAGGATCAAACATAAACAGAACCAAAAAGTGACCAGTGTCTCAATCATAACTACCTTACTTTTGAAAAACCCACTTTGAAATTATATCAACTTGAATCACACGTCAAAATCATGAAGCTTCAAAACTGGCAAAGTCAATTTATCGTTGTACTCAACAAAACACAACAAAATGTGACAACACTTAACAACAAAATAACAAAACATCAACAACATCACACATTAACACATCAACAAAATAACTAACTAACAAACTCACAAAATAACAAACTATACAAAACACAAAAACAAGAAAACAAAATCCAAAAGACTATTTACAAAAATATACATTATGTACAAGATACTGCAAAATTTTTGCCATCATTTCCCTGGATCCCAAACATGATAGGCACACCTTAAAAGACATATATCATGATTTGCATTCCAAGCTTTACATAGATCTGACCAAAACAAGATTAAGTCAAACAATGCAACCTTCATTTTGTATCTCACACCCCACTGATTTAATTCAAGTTGATAAGCAATTCCATGTTTAAGATTTGATCTATTAACCTTATAAGTAAATACATGATCTTCCATGATCTTATGCTTATTCAACAAGATGGGAATTTCAAACCCTGATTCATCACTTTGACCTAAATTCTCATTTTCACAAGTATATAGGAGTTCTTTCAAATATGAAGCAACTTCTAAAAGTTTTAAAGTAATATCATCATCCATGTTTTTATACCAATCATATTCATGCAAGAATTTGCAAGAATCTAGGATATTTATAAAATAAGAATCATTGTGATTTTGTATCCTAGATTGAATTATCAGTTGTTGATGAGCTTGGTTCAATGATTTAAGCATATCCTCTTTTTCATTTAATAATGCAATCCTATTGGTGGTGGGAATTAGAATCCCTTCTATTGCTTCATCGACCTCTAATGACATCTCATCATAAACAATAGTAGAAGCCAATAACTGGTTATGCAAAAATTTACCTGATTCTTGAGTGTTTGAATACAAAGGATAAGATTCTACCTTTTTTATACTTTCATTTACCACTACTTGATGAGCCACTATAATATTTTCTTTTGCTTTATGATCTCTATCATCATCATTTTGTATACTTTCCATTATGACCTATTTTTCAAAAGCATCAAAATTAGATATCCAACCAAGAATATGTCCATATTTTTCAAACCATAAATCTTGTTGATCAAACAAAGCAATAGTTTCTTTAGGAAATCCTAGTTCTTTGTTAGCCATACATGAAGTTTCTTCATTTGAATATTCAATACAATCATGAAAATTTTCACTCAAATCTTTAGTATTCGAGAATGAAAGAAAAGAATTTACCTCTTCTTCATATAAAATAGATGAATCATAAGAAACCTTTACCATTTTTTCCTTTTCTATTGCAGAAGAATATTCTACAAATTCATGCTCAAAATGATCAAATCTTGGAATCTTATCTACTTCTAAAATTGACATGTCATCTTCCAATTGGATAACAATTGCCAAATTTTCATGCAAGATAGAGGTTTCAATATCTTGCATATCAAGTGAAATGGAAAATTCATCAGTAGGATAACTAGAAATAAATAATTCCTCATATCTTTCCCAACCATTATAATAATCATCTTCCTAAAACATTTTATGAGATTGCATCCCTTCTTTCATTTCTTCTAGATCATTATTTTGAGAATACTGAAATTTTTTATCATCATTTTCAATGATCTCATCCAAATTTATGGAAGGTTCTGAATTATCATGTGTTTCAAAACTAGCCCACTCTAGGACCTCTCCACTGTCTAGAAGAATATCACTTTTAGCATATTTGATCTTTGTCTCATGAGAATGATTTATATAATTATCAAGATATGCATCTTGATGCATTTGTCCCCATGCTTGATCACTGTTTCTTTTAAGCTATAGAATTAACCTTTGCAACTTGTCCTACAATTTAGGTGAAGCAAGTACTTCATTAGAAAGAGAAGCAAAATCCTCCCATTTATTCCACCAACAATAAACATCTTCTAAAATTAGGGAGTGATGTTCAACCACTTATTCACACTCTATAAATTCAACAATCGAATGCTTTTCAAGTTCACCTTCATCACTTTCAAAAAAATATCTTCAATGAAAAACTCATCTTCCTCAAGTAATAAACTTTTATGACCAATAATAATGAAATTACCTCTAGAATCTTTCAATTATAGAGATTTAATTGTTTCATTCAACTCTATGGAAGATTCTATTCTATCATATGTTTCAAAGCTATTTAGATCTAAAACTCCTCCAATATTTGAAGACTCCTGCATTTCTACATTTTGATAAACTTGATTACGATAATCCTCATTGATGGATATTGGATTTGAAACTTGCACTTCCTCTTGGATAATATTAAAAGTGGTTGAAAAACTAGGATATTCAATTTCATTCGATGGTGCCAAAAAATGTGTATCATGACTCATAGATGGTAATTGATTTGAAACCCTAAGGTTAAGTAATGATAATCTACCCATATCAATTCCTCTTGAAATCAACAATTGTTCTACAGTTATTGCCCCACCATAAGCGTTAGATAAGCATAAATATTTAATAATATTTACTAACAACTTAATAGTAAAAGGATCTAAGGCTTCCAAGTATATTTGAACAACTTCTTCTTTTGAAATGATAAAATATATGGTAGGTTGATTAAATCCGTTCTCCTTCAACAAGAGGAATGAGTGAGCTGAGGTTTAGCGGGTGTGGTGGGAGTGAGGGTTTGAATTTTTTGGGTAGGAATCTCAGCCAAGGTGGTAGAGGTAGAGCAGGTAAGAAAGGGGTGGGTGGGAACCTTGAGCATGGATCAAGCGAGGATCCAGAGGAAGGCGGTCAGGCTGCAATAGATTTGGAGGCAGGCATCACACGGGAGCCCAACCCTCCTCAAAAAGACCCCAAAAAAAATATACAAAGGACAATGTGGGGCCGAATAAGTGGTTGAATCTTAGAGGAAAAAGAAAGGAGGTTCTCTCTCTTTCGCCCCTAGTTCCAGTAAATAAAAAAAATTTAGCCCCAACAAGTTCCATGAGCCCTTTCCTTTTAATGGAAGAATTCTCCCTGGTCGGCAAGTTTTTGGGAGGTAGGCCGGACATGGAGACTATCAGGGCTTTGGCGACGAGTAAATGGCGACTGGTAGGTAGCTTGGAGTTGGTAGCTCTAACTCAAGGGTTATTCATTATCTGTTTTAACAATATGGAGGATACTAACCACATTTTAACAGGAGGTCCTTGGTTTCTAGGCAAAATGAGCCTTTTTCTCAGATGATGGGGTGAATATTTTGACCCTAAAAAGCAAAATATTAACATTGCCCCTATTTGGGTTCATCTCCTGAGTCTACCTGCCTAGTTCTTCAATGAATATTGGCTATAGGGCATAGCCAGAACTATAGGGGACATGATCTCCATTGACCATGTGACCTTGGCCAGGACAAGGATGACTCATGCACGAATCTACGTAAATGCTAATTTGAATAATGAATTGCCAAGGTTTATGGAGCTAGAGTATAGAGAATACTATAGAAAATAGTCGATAGAATACAAGAACAGACCGACATTCTATGCAGAATGTAAAAATCAAGGACATCTATGCAATCAGTGCCCTAACCTGAAAATGAATAGAGAAAAGCAGAAGCAAGGAATGCTAGACAGAGGAAATTTGAGGAGTTTCCCTGGAAGAGGCGATTTCAATCAAGCAACCTATGTCTACCAAAAAAATAAAAGAGAGGGTGTAGGGTCCCAGCAAGATAAAGGAAAACAACAAATTTTTGGCAACCAAAATACTCAGGTAAGTTCCAATCCTCTATTTTCAAATAAATTTTCAATTCTATCCAATATGGGAGTAGGAGGATTATCAGAAGACATGGAAGCCCAAAAAATTTAGGCTAATCTTTCTGACTCTCTCGAATCCCCATCAAAGTCAATATTCTCAAACCCTAATGCTGAAATTACTGTAAGCCCTATGGGCATCACAAATCCAAACCCTAATGCACGATCTCTAGAATCCACATCCAAGTCAAGATCCTTAAACCCCAATGCTGGAAATACTTCAAGCCCAGTGGGCATCCCAAAGCCAAACCCTAATGCTTAAGAACTTAGGAAGAAAGTTGAGGCATTGGACTTTAAAAAGCATTGGAAAATAAAATTTCTCATTTCCCTAACATCATCACTAGGAGCCAAGTGAATCCTACTAAGGGGTCATCCCGCAGACCAAGAGAATACAGGAAAAAAGGATAATATTTTGATGTAGGGGTGGAGATATGTGAAAATATTCAGACTAAGAAATATGGCAGTCTGATTCTGCAACAAATTACCTCCCCTCAGTTTAGTCCTAAACAAAATAGGAGCACTGTGAAGTCTCCTATAGATTTTTGTAGTGAAAAAAGAAGAGGAAGAATATCAAATGCTAAGCATCAAAAAATTAAAACTGATAATGACATTGTCAATGGAAAACAGAGAACCTTTTTTCAATAGATTATTCCAAGTTTTGAAGACAACAAATTAAGAAAACCCCCTCAAGGGAAGAGGGAGGAAGAAATCCCAAACAATATAAATGAAGTGCCTCTCATGGAATGTGAGAGGCCTCAATGGCCTGCCCAAACATAGAGAAGTCAGTGCAATAATAAATCAAGTGAATCCAACTATTATCATGTTGCAAGAAAAAAAATCTGATGAGATTCAATCAAAAAAATAGCAAAAAAAAATTGGAATAAAGTGGAGATGGTTTACAAATAATCCAGAGGAGCATCTGGAGGCCTTATGACTTTGTGGGATCCTCGGATAGTAGAAGACACCATTATTCAAAAATATGACAGGGTCCTTAGTGTTTTATTTAAGGAATAAATAGCAACAGGTCATGGATCCTTTCAAATATTTATGCCCCGACTTCAATTCAAGGGAGAGCTCTACTGTGGGAGTACTTAGGCAATCTAAGTGAAATCTTTCATAATTTTCCCTGGATTCTAGTTGGGTATTTTAACACTCCTCTTTACCCTTCAGACAAAATGGGTGGAAATGGACCACCTATCAGAAGCATGGATGAGTTCAATGACTTTTTGAACTCCAACATGTTGATGGATGTAAAACTTAGAGGAGCAAATTATACTTGGAGCAATTAGTGGATAGGGTGTCATCTCATTCAAGAAAGGCTTGATAGGTTTTTTCTATCAAAGGAGGCTATAAATTTGTTTGATGATTCTACCCTGCAAGCCCTTCCTAAAATTGCCTTTGATCATAATCCCATTTTTTTGGAGATCCCTAACTCTCTGTCCTTCAAGAAACCCTTCAGATTTCAATCTATGTGGATCAAACATTCTAGTTTCAGAGATAACTTAAGTCAGTGGTGGCAGCAGCCTGTCAGGGGTAGTGCAGCTTTTTAAACTTGCTGGCAAATTAAAGTTTGTTAAGGAAAAGCTTCGAACTTGGAACAAAGAGGTATTTGGGAACCTCTTTGAAAATAAAAAATAGGTTGTTGAAAGTTTGAAGATAATTGATCAGAGTATCCAACATGTTGATGTTGATAAAACTAATAGGCAAGAGGAATGAACAAAACTAGCAGAGTTTCATAACATTTTGGATTGTGAGGAAATCTATTGGAGGCAAAAATCAAGGGCTCTTTGGTTGAAATATGGAGATTAAAATTATAAGTTTTTTCACGTCACCATGCTTAGAAATAGAAGCAATAACAAGATAAAATTAAAAAAAAAAACAAATGGTTCTATTACTCAAGACTTAACAGAAATCAAAAAGGAGGCAGTAACTTATTTCAATTCTATCCTTGGTCAGGAATCATAGTGCAATGATGAGGCCAAAGATATTTTTTTGCAATCCATTCCTAGAATAATAAATGACGATATAAATTTTAAGCTTCTAGCTCCCGTTTCTAATGAGGAAATTAAGGAAGCCTTGTTTAGCATGGAGCCGGACAAAGCCCCGATACCCGATGACTTTCACCCTCATTGCTATCAAGCTTTTTGGGACATCGTAAGTGAGGATGTAATTTTTGCTTTCATAGAATTCCAAGCAAGCAATCATATCCCAAAAGGTATCAACTCTTCTTTTATTTCTCTAATTCCTAATAAGCAAACCCCTAAATCTATGGTTGACTTCAGGCCAATCAGTCTGTGTAATTTTTTTTACAAGATCCTAACTAAAGCCATTGCAAATAGAATGAGAGATATTCTACCTCGCATTATAAATCCATGCCAGAGAAGCTCTGTCTAGGGCATGTCAATCTTGGATGGAGTTATCACAGTTCATGAAGCTCTACACTATACTCATAAGACTAACATGTCTATTTTTACCCTCAAGCTTGATATGAACAAAGCATTTGACAAGATAAATTGGGACTTTATGATTGTTGTCCTCCTTAAGTTTGGTTTTCACCACCAATGGGTTAATTTGATCAAATAATGTATTTCTAAATCATGGTTCTCAATTCTAGTTAATGGAACAACTGCTAGTTACTTTCAAAGTCATAGAGGAATTCGATAGGGGGACCCTATCAGCCCCATGTTATTCATCATTATGGCAAAAGCTTTAGGTAGAACCATAAAAAATGCTTGCATTTCAAGGCTAATATCGGGAATCAAGGCAACATATCTCACTAGGGCTATTTCTCACCAAAAATTCATAAATGATACCCTTATATTAACTACGACATTAGTGGTTGAGGCCAAAATAATTAAATACATCCTACAGCTCTACGAGGATGCTGCTGGTCAAAAAGTTAATTTCAGTAAAAGCAAGTTATATTTCTTGAACACCCCCATTAAGAGGTAAGGAAATATTGCAAAAATTTTAGGGTGTGATATAGCAAACCTCCCCACTTCGTATCTTGGTCTCCCTCTTTTCATTGGTTCTCCGAGAGAGTCAATGTGGGACAGGGTTATTGAAAGGATTTAAAAAAAACTTGCTAGATGGAAAGGTCATCTTCTATCTCAAGCAGGAAATTCGACCCTCACAAAGGCCTCTCTTCAGAGCATTCCAGTCTATTTCCTCTTCGTTTTCAAAGCCCTTGTGAAGGTTTTCCAGAAATTTGAGAAACTCCAAAAAGAATTTTTATGGACTAGATTAGAGGAGAAAAAAGGATACACCTTGTAGGATGGACCAAAGTGTGCAGACCCAGGGAAAATGGGGGCTTAGGTCTAAGGAGAATTTCTCATATAAATTTAGCTTTACTAGCTAAGAAGGCATGGCGTATCATTTTCGATGAAGAAAATGAATGGACAGCTATCATCAAACGAAAGTATCTTCAAAATATGGAATTTCTAAGTGACTCAGTTCCAATCAGAGGTTCTACTTTTTGGAAAGCAATTCTTAATTGTAAGGAAATCATCAAAAAAGGTTTAATATGGGTTTTAGGCAATGGTGAGAGGATAAATTTCTAGAATGATAGGTGGGCTAAGGACGAACCACTGATGTAATATCCTAACTTAGCCTAAATTAGAGATATCACAAAAGAACTCATTGGTAGAAAAGTCTCCAATTATATGGTTGAGGACAAAGATAGAATGAAGTGGAAACAAATAAGAATTTAGGGATTTCAAGTGGAATCAAATGATCTTTGTAACATTATCTGGCAACAGTTTATTCCCCATGAGACCCAAGGAAGATCAAGTGACCTGGGCTCCTACCAAAAATGGGCAGTTCATTGTTAAATAACCTTACAAGTTTCTGCTTGATGACGAAGATTTTGTCCTCCAAAAGGACTTAGTTTGGATAAAAAATTTAATTTCAAAAATTACAGTCTTTTCATGGTTGGTTATCCAAGGAAGAATTCTAACCATTGATAATATGATGTTTAAATGTATTTGTATCACTAATCATTGTTATCTATGTAGGGCTAATTGGGAGACCATTTATCACATTTTCCTTGAGTTCCATTTTTCCTTGACTATCCTAAGTGGGGTTTTTTAGGCCTTTAATATTTCATGGGTTAAACCAACCACCGTACTTGATTTGTTCATCCAGTGGCCTTACCCCTTTTCAAGCCAAAACTTAGATACATGTGGAAAATTTGTCTCAATCACTATATTTGGCAGGTGTGGTTAGAAAGGAACCATAGAGTCTTTAATGAGTCTATCCATGATCATAAAACTATCATTGTCAGGATCCTATCCTTTGCCAATGAGAATGTGAACCTTATCCTTTTTTATAGTTGTAAACCTCATCTGCAGGAGACCACGATTGCTCAATATTTAAGCTTAACCTTGTTAGATGAGTCTGTGCCTAGGGTAGTTAACCCTAGAGCCAATGTTAAGTGGTCTCCATATCCTATGGGTTGGTTTAATCTTAATTTTGATGGAGCAGCTAAGGACAATCCTGGTAGAGAAATCATTGGTGGCATTATACAAGATCATAATGGGAATATGATGCTTGCATTTTTTAAATATTTGGGAACAAGGACGAGCAATGAAGTTGAAGCTAGAGCTATGTGGAGAGGCCTTTAAATGACTCAAGATTTAGAAGGCAATTTGATCATAGAAGGAGACTCTATGCATGTTATAAATCTCCTAAATAATTGGAAAACACCATTAAAACAATTGTTGAAGAGGCTAGGATCCTTTTCCAAGGAAGACAGGATAGAAAAGCCCAACATGTCTTTCGGGAAGCTAACAAAATTGCTGATAAGCTAGAAAATTTGGGTGTCGATGGTGATGAACTTTTCAAATGGGAACACGGTGTCCCAAGTGAAGTAGAGGAGCTTATTCAACAAGAATGCCAAGAATGATAGTCAAATTTACCAATAGGGAAGACACTGTAAGTTCGAAGGCTAGGAGTATTCCCGTCTCTTTTTTGAATTGGACACAATAAAAATTATCTGAGTTGTCAGTCTTCGTGGATGCTGCTTGGAAATACCACAAAGACTAATGGGGATAGTCACATGTCAGATAACATGGCTCCTAGTCATATTAGTAATTTGAGGTTGGTTGATAATCACAGGGAAGGAAAGAAATGATAATATAAGACTTCAAACCAAAGCCACGTGGACCACCAGATAGCCACCGCCATAAATCTAGACAACAGGTTCACTTCTCCAAGGCTGATTGGCAAAGATAGTATGTGGTACCAAAGCATGTCATATACAGAAGAAAGCAATTACCAAAGAATTATTAAGAGTAATTATCAATACAGATATTGTGGGAGTTTTTTTCAGTACTCTGCTATGTGTGTCTGTAGCTTTTTGTTTCTCCATTGTCTCAAGTAAGGGATCCGTGTCTGTTTATTTTTTGTAATTATGATGCATGTGTGTTTTCTCGGGGTATACCCAAAATTTTGTATGGGAAGTTTCTTTTTGATAACAGGCTATGTGCCTTACCATATGTAATGGCTTTTACGCCATGTAGATTTTACATATATAGGATCCTTAGTAAGGATATGTTCATCAACAACCCTAGGCTGATTTTTGTAAAAGGTTTTGGGTCAACCTGTAAAACTCGGTATTAATGCTATAGTATCTTATCTACCAAAAAAATGATAAAATATATTTCTATTTCAGTATACAACTTATGAAACCTATCATTAAATTGACTCATGGATTCATTAGGGTTTTTACAAATAGAGGAAAATTGATTTGATAACAAATCTATGTCAACCGATTTTCCAAAATGTTCAAGAAACATTGTTTCTAGTTGATTCCAAGAAACGGTAGAACCTACAGGTAAATTGATAAACCAATATTTAGCAAATTCATCCAATGTGTATGGAAATATTCTATAGAGAACATCTTCCTGCATAATTTGAAAATGAAACATAATTTTTTTATATGCCTGAATATGTTCTTCAGCTGTAATCGTCCCATCATGTTTAAAATAGGGTAAATCATTTTCTGCCATTGAACCAGTTTTAATATACAAGGCTATGTATGAAAAATTTGCAAAAATTGAATCATAACCAAATTTTTGAATTTATGACAGATTAACATTAATGCAACATAAATCGAAAATTTTTAATTTTTTTTTAAACTAAGATTTGAAAGACTTCAAATGAAAATAAAATATTTACCTTTCAAGCCCTCCTTCTAGCGCCAATTTTTTGAGGTGTGATTTTATCCGATTACAAATATCACCTGACAATTAGGATAGTAATCCTCTCTTGCAAATAAAATATGTTTCTCCAAGGTTATTTTACGTAACACGTTATGAATTTATGTCAATTAAATGCATAGAACATCTCAAGGATTAACAATCAACTGTTAACAAGGGGCCTAGTATAATAAATATTTTGATCTTGAAATCATTACTTGCATTTTCATCAATATAATTTACTTTCTCAAAATGAATAAACTTGCATTTTAAAGCTAATATTTGAGAATGCAAATCTATTTTAAAATATGAACTTTGATTAAAAATGCTTTTAACCTTATATTAAACTTGCATGAATTTTTTAAAGCATTTTAATTCAAAACTTGCATTTATTTCATGAATGAAGCTTAAAATCAGATCTAATAAATGATGAATAAAATAAAAACCCTAATTATAAAATGTGAAACACTTTATAATCCCTATGTTTGGGTCTTTAGAATATTCTAAGCTTTATAATCCTTGCTTCTTTTCATAGAATATGAATAATTAATGTGTATGAATTCTAATTATAAAGTTTTGTACTTTATAATATAAAAATTAGAATTCATATAACCTTTTAAACCAAATATTTATTAATTCAAATATTTGAAATAAATAAATAAAAATAATTAATATGTATGAATTCTAATTATAAATTTGTATACTTTATAATATGAAAATTAGAATTCAGGTTAATGTGATGTTTATTTATATTCAAATATTCATTAAACTAAATATTTGAAGTAAATAAATTTAATCCTTTCAATAGTACTTTGGACTTTATGATTTGAGATTGAAAATTTTAATAAATCAAACTTCTAGAAACATAAATAAATCTCAAATTATGGATTTTAAAATTTTATGATATTAAAATCAATAATCAATATAATCCTTCTCTGTATCTAAAATTTATTTTGTCAAATATTTATTAACTTAAATATTTGACCTAAATAAATTTTACAACCCTTTCTATAAATCTGAATCTTTGAAACTCAACTTAGGGTTTTAATAAAACAAATTCAATGAACTTTATAAACTTTATGAAATTTAAAATCAAAAGTTCATTGATTCCCTCCTCTGTGAAACTTATTCACCCCAAATATTTATAGAATTAAATATTTAAGTGATAAATTCAAACTTTAACCTAGTTATAAAATTTAAATATTTTATAAAATAAACTAGGTTTTATCTTAAATCTTCATGCCACAAATAAATTAAAAAGGCGTTAGGGTAAAAAAAATTAAATAAAACGTTCGGACAAACTTGCTATAGCATAGAAAAATATATCTTTGAAAACCAAACTCAAGAAGACCAGATTTTACACAATCCTATCACAAATTTGGTGCTATCTTCTACGGAAATTTTAATTAAAAAAATTATATCAATCAACTTATAAATTAAAAATACCACAATAGTGCTTACTTTCAATAAAAATTGAATTTGATATAAAATATTAGATCTTACAATGAATCCAACAAAGTCTTTGTATTCATGTGTTAACGTAGCTTCCTCTGCAACTTAGTCTTCTATTTGGCTCATTTCAATCTTTCATATTTTTCTCCAACCTATCCGACACTCTCTTTGGTTTCTAATTCTCTATTTATAACTTGAGAAATTCATTCCTCTTGATTAGTTTGCTCCGTTCCGTAAGTTTTTTAAAATGAATTCTTGAAACCCTAATATATTTTTTTTGAAAATTTTGAAAAAACTTGTATTAAAACAAAGATCAATTACAATTTGGGAAGAGACACTTCCCAGCCGAAATCAGAGAGAACACATGCTTACAAGAGTAAAAGAAGATTTGCAATGGAGCCAAATCTCTTGAACCAATAACTAGCTAACAGAGGGATCGGTTTGGTCTGTTGATGCAACTTGTCGCGATATCGCGACACTCTTTCCGTCTTCTCCTTTGGCCGCGAAAATGCAACATGTCGCGATATCGCGACACTTTTCTCCTCTGGCCGCAAAAATGCAACATGTCGCGATATCGCGACATTTTTCTCCTTTGGCCGCGAAAATGCAACATGTCACGAAATCGCGACACTTTTCTCCTTTGGCCGCGAAAATGCAACATGTCGCGATATCGCGACACTTTTTCTCACTTGGCCGCGATGTTGCAACATGTCACGAAATCGCGACATTTTTCTCCTTTGGCCGCGACGAAGCAACTTGTCACGAAATCGTGACACTTTTTCTCCTTTGGCCGCGACGAAGAAACATGTCATGAAATCGTGACACTTTTCTCTCTTGGTCGCGATGAAGCAACATGTCATGATATCGTGACACTTTTCTCCTTTGGCCGCGATGATGCACCATGTCGCGATATCGTGACACTTTTTCTCCTTTGGCTGCGATGATGAAACATGTCACGATATCGCGACACCTTTTCTCTCTTGGTCACGATGAAGCAACATGTCACGATATCGCGACACTTTTCTCCTTTGGCCGTGACGATGCAACATGTCACGATATCGTGACACTTTTTCTCCTTTGGCCACGACGATGCAACATGTCGCGATATCGCGACACCTTTCCTCCCTTGGCCACGACGATGCAACATGTCGCGATATCGCGACACTTTTTCTCCCTTGGCCGCGACGATGCAACATGTCATGATATCATGACACTTTTTCTCCTTTGGCCATGATGATGCAACATGTCACGATATCGCGACACCTTTTCTCTCTTGGTCGCGATGATGCAACATGTCGCGATATCATGACACTTTTTCTCCTTTGGCCGTGATGATGCAACATGTCATGATATCGTGACACTTTTTCTCCTTTGGCCGTGACGATGCAACATGTCACGATATCATGACACCTTTCCTCCCTTGGCCGCGATGATGCAACATGTCACGATATCGCGACACCTTTCCTCCCTTGGCCGCGACGAAGCAACATGTCACGAAATCATGACACCTTTCCTCCCTTGGCCGCGATGAAGCAACATGTCATGAAATCGTGACACCTTTCCTCCCTTGGCCGCGATGAAGCAACATGTCATGAAATCATGACACCTTTCCTCCCTTGGCCGCGATGAAGCAACATGTCATGAAATCATGACACCTTTCCACCCTTGGCCGCGATGAAGCAACATGTCATGAAATCGTGACACCTTTCCTCCCTTGGCCATGACGAAGCAACATGTCACGAAATCGTGACACCTTTCCTCCCTTGGCCGCGATGAAGCAACATGTCATGAAATCATGACAACTTTCCACCCTTGGCCGTGACGAAGCAACATGTCACGAAATCATGACACCTTTCCTCCCTTGGCCGCGATGAAGCAACATGTCACGAAATCGTGACACCTTTCCTCCCTTGGCCATGATGAAGCAACATGTCATGAAATCATGACAACTTTCCTCCCTTGGCCGCGATGAAGCAACATGTCACGAAATCGTGACACCTTTCCACCCTTGGCCGCGACGAAGCAACATGTCACGAAATCGTGACACCTTTCCTCCCTTGGCCGCGACGAAGCAACATGTCACGAAATCATGACACCTTTCCTCCCTTGGCCATGATGAAGCAACATGTCATGAAATCGTGACACCTTTCCTCCCTTCTGCACGATGTAGAAATCGTGACACCTTTCCTCCCTTGGCCGCGATGAAGCAACATGTCACGAAATCGTGACACCTTTCCTCCCTTGGCCGCGACGAAGCAACATGTCATGAAATCGTGACACCTTCCCTCCCTTAGCTTTTTCTTTGATCATTAGCTCAGGGACCTTTCAAGACCCTGCCTAATCG
The DNA here is from genome assembly GCA_028583015.1 of Wollemia nobilis. Taxonomy (NCBI): domain Eukaryota; kingdom Viridiplantae; phylum Streptophyta; class Pinopsida; order Araucariales; family Araucariaceae; genus Wollemia; species Wollemia nobilis. The sequence goes on along the minus strand of JAQPPZ010003172.1, from coordinate 2,574,847 downwards.
CCTCATCCTCAATAGCCATGTCACTGTGCAACTGGACCCCTACCTCCTTCTCAGCACCCATCTTAGCCAAGAAGTCGGCCGCTTTGTTTAAATCTCTACTCACATAAACTGGAATCACATCATCTAATTCCCTCCATAATTCCTTAATTTGAGTAACAAGAATCCTCAACCTCCAAGCTTTCAAGGCAAAGTTCCTCATGCAGTCTAGAGCTCCAACCATTATTTGAGAATCTGATTCAAGAATTATCCTCCTGTGGCCCTGTTTAACTGCCCAAACAGAAGCAAATTTGATAGCTATGGCTTCTGCTTCATTGTTTGTGGCTCTTCCCAAGCCTTGCAGTTCCCAATAGAGCACTGATCCATCATGATTTCGGCAAACCACTCCAATTTTGGCACTACCCGGATTGCCTTTTGCAGCTCCATCAGTATTAATTTTAATCCAACCTTCTGGGGGTGGTTTCCAACTAGCTCTGTCCTGTCCCTCTTGCTCTTCAACTCCCTCTTCCATTGGCCCAGTAACAACCTGAGTTTCCTCTTTAGCATAGACGGCCACAGTTTCTATGACTTTGCTCCAGATGACCTGCCAAACTCCATCTAACGAGGAAAAAGTTTCTCTAAAAATTCTAGCATTTCTCTCCAACCACACTTGCCACCAAATGAAGTTTAATCCAAGCTCCCAACCAATACGAAGAGCTTTAGATTTAAATCTACCCCTCTTCCATCTTTCCCAGATATTAGTCCGATTCAAGTCACCATTAACTTGAATTTTATAATATAAAAGCCATCTCTTCCAAATCTGACGCGTGAAAGGGCACTCAAACATCAAGTGATCAGTTGTTTCCTCGCTCTTGTAGCATAATACACATTGAGATGGACCGATGATTCCTCTACATCTGAGATTGTCAAAAGTGAGAATTTCGTTGTGCATGAACTGCCAGGCAAAAAAGTTTACTTTCGGCCAGCCCTTGGAGTGCCAAATCTTTCTCCAATCCTCTACCGGATATGAATGGGGGGAGGCTCTGAAGGATCTTGTCATATCCGTCCTTCACAGTATAGACACCAAGGCTCCCATAGCCCCAAGCTAATTCATCCTCCTCGTCTCTACCTGTGAGAAATATTTCTGTCAAGATTTTAGTCATGATGGGTGCCAACTCCGGAGGGATTGAAATTGGCCACTCCTCCAACTTCTTAAACCGCTTAAACTTATACTCCCCCAGCTGACTAGTGGTGAAATAACTTTCAATTTGGACCCATCCCTTGGTTTCTATGGCTATTTTTATTGGTTGCAATTCAGGAAATTCAACAATGATAGGTGGGTATTGATCCCATGAATCTGTCCAAAAACGTGCCTTCTCCCCTCTCCCCACTTTCCAAAACAATCGATCTTTAACTACCTGAGATCCTAGCTTGAGAGCCTGCCACACTAAGGATCCAGTACCATCCAAAGGGAAACGGCCCACCTCATTGGGGTTAACATGTCCCAAATATTTACTAGTTAGGATTCTATCGAATAAGGAAGTTGGTTGGGAAATCCACCTCCAGTACAGCTTTCCAGCCAAAGCTTTATTATTTATCTTGGATCTTCTCAGTCCCAGCCCTCCTTTTACCTTGGGCTGGGTTACTTTATCCCAACCAACTAAGGCCCATTTCCTCTCTCCTTTTACTCCTTCCCATAAAAATCTTCTAGCCATCTTGTCCAACTCTTTCCATATAGTATGTGGGGCAGCCAGGATAGAGAATTTATAAATTGGCATGGCCTGAATGACTGACTGTAAAAAATTTAATCTACCCCCATAGCTTAACCATTTGTGAGACCAATGATTCATTCTATCCTTGATACAATCCAAAATATTCTTCCAGATATCTATTTTTAGTTTTTTAAAATGCAAAGGGACCCCCAAGTAAACCACTAGGAGAGAAGTCCTTGTGAATCCCAAGATCTCTAGAACTCTGTCCTGAAGCCTTTGATCAAGATTGAGAAAGACCACTTTGGATTTTTTATCATTGATGACTTGGTTTGAAGCCCTAAGGTAGACATTAAGAGTATCTCCGATCACTCTTGCTTCCCTGAAGCTGGCCACTCCCACCAATCTGGTATCATCCACAAACTATAGGTGAGTCAAAACTTCCTCACCCACCTTGATACCTGTTAGCAAACCTTGTTGTCTTCTCCTCAAGAAAAGTCTACCTAATCCTTCAGCCAAAATGAGGAAAATATAGGGAGAGCAAGGATCCCCTTGACGAAGGCCTCGAGTGGCTCCAAAAGGTTGCGAGGGAAGACCCTTGATTAACACTGAGTAAGTCGGAGTAGAAACACAACTCATGACCCATTCTATCCAATCCTGAGAGAAACCAAAGGCTGCCATCATCTTTGACAAGAAACTCCACTCCACCCTATCATAAGCCTTTGACATATCTAATTTTATGAACATTCCTTTATTACCAGATGTTTGCATTGTATGGATTGCCTCCTGAGCAAGAACCACCCCATCCAAGATCTGCCTACCCTCTACAAAACCCCCTTGCTCTGAGGAGATAATGTTATGTAAAAGAGGTTTTAGGCGCTCAGCCATTACCTTTGTGATTATTTTATATATCACATTGCATAAGGCAATAGGTCTATAATCTGAAATATGTACCCCCTCCTCCCCTTTTGGAATTAAAGTGATGAAGGTATGATTTAATGCTTTAAGCATTCTTTTATTACCTCTGGACTCCTCTATGACAGCCAAAACATCCTCCTCCAAAATATCCCAAAAGGCCTGAAAAAACTCAATTGGAAAGCCATCTGGTCCTGGAGTTTTTCCGGTGCTCATTCCAAAGACCACATTCTTCAGTTCTTCTCTATCAATGGGTTTAAGAAGGGTCTGATTTTCTTCTTCAGAGATAACGGAAGGTATGACATCAATAACTTCGTTTTGAGCCTCTTCATCTTGCACCATACTTTCCTTAAATAGTTTAGAAAAATAATCCATTGAATGGGAATGCATACCAGGAAGAGTATCAAAGGAGTGTCCATTCTCATCTTGAAGAGCTTCCATGTTATTCATCTGTCTCCTAGCACAGGCAGTCCGATGGAAAAATTTGGTATTTCTATCACCTTCTAATAACCAAGTGGTTCTTGCTCTCTGTTTCCAGTAGGTCTCCTCTTGGTTGTCAATGTCCTCAACCGCTTTACGCAAGGCATCATCCTCGGCTTTGAGCTGCTCTGTAATTGTTCCTTCCCTAAAGTGTTTTTGAACCTCATCCCATCTGGCCACCAAAGGAGCTCTTTGGAGCTGGAAGTCTGTCTTGTTAGCTCGCCTCCATTGTTTCAGTTGAGCTTTGACATAATGAAGTTGTTTGTGGAATCTAAACATTGTTGTCCCATAAGCTGGGCGACCTTCTTCCCACCACTGTGGAATTTTCTTTCGAAGTTCCTCTTTTTGTAACCAAAAATTCTCAAATTTAAAAGGTTTGTGATGCTGCCCTGTCTTAATCCCTCCCTCCAACAAAATGGGAAAGTGATCTGAAACTGGACCCTCCAAAATCTGAAATTTTGTATTCCATTTTACAAATGCCTCCTCTGAAACCAGAAAATGGTCTAGCTTTACCTTCCTGCTATGTGGCTCCCTCCTCTTGTTAGTCCAAGTATAGTTGGTTCCAGGGCATTTAATATCCACTAAGTGAAAATCCTGGACTTGGGCAATCATAAGTCGATCCCCTGGGTCCAAAATTGGGGTTCCCCCTTCCTGATCTCTAGAAGATAATTTAGCATTAAAATCCCCAAGCAATAATCCAGTCTAAATCTTCCCTTGAGATTCTCATGTTATGCACAACTTTCCATTGAAGCCTCCGACCATCAAGGTTTTGAGCCCCATAAAAATTTGTGATTAAAACATGTTCAGCTGTGACATTATTCCTAAAATGTGATGTGAGAACACCCCTCCAAGCTATATGTTCTATTGCAGTCCATTCCAGAGAGTTCCAAAGAGTAACAATCCCCCCTGAGGCACCTTGGGCAGCCACTTCCATATGACCAGCGCCCCTCCAAATTTTGTTAACTATTTTACACATAAGATCTAACGACATTTTTGTCTCCTGGATAAGCAAAAAATCTGTTTTGCATTTTTCTAAGAGTCTTTGAACAACAGATTGATGGGTTCTACTGTTTAAACCCCTAACATTCCATGATTGTATAATCATTGGTTACCTTGAGAGCAGTAAGAATCTATTGGCCTCACCGATCCTCCAATGATCAGTTTGTCTCCTTGAACTGCTAGCAGTTCCTTATTTGATTTTCTACCCACTCCTTGAGAGTTGCTATTTTTTGATCTCTTTTCCACCTGAGTTATCCCTAGAGTTGGCCTTTCTCTGTTCTTTTCTGCTATTCCCATGCTGACATCCTTAATTATTGGTTGCTCTTGGGTATGCACTATCAATGCCCCTGCACTCTCTGACTACGGTAACTCAGTGTACTCAATTACTTGTTCTATGACGGTGGGAGATGAAAGAGGAGCTTGAGCGTGGATGTTATTATTTTCACTATTCCCATCCACTCCTTCCATGACTTGATCCTCTTGGTCCACTAGTGTCTTAAATATTTCATACCTATTGGCTGGCTTGAGTTGTGTTTGCTCTTTACCATTTTTCTTTTGCTTTCTCCTTCTTTTGGGCTGTTCAAAACCATCTCTCTGAGCTTCTTTACCCTGAGGAGTATTGGTTGGTTCTTTGATTAGAGTTGACTTACCCTCCCTAGGAAGATTTGACATTCCTAGCGGGGCCTCCATTTTTGTGTTCAAATTATTTGGGCAAAACCGGGCCAAATGCCCGTATTTGTGGCAAACTCTGCATCTGAAGGGCAGAGCCTCATAATCTAGCTGTTGAATCCAAGATAGTCCTGCCAGTTCAAGCTCCACCTCTTCGGTAGAGGTTGGCTAATATCCATTTCCACACATATTCTTGCAAAAATAGCTGTGTTTCCTTCTATGGTGTCTTTGGAGACACCCAAATGTCTTCCAAGGGAGTTACCGATAATTTCCAAAACTTGCTCACCCCAAAACTCCATTGGAAGAGCATACAAACGGATCCAAACCGGGACAGCCGTGGGTTCAATTCGAGGATCGAAACCCACTCTCCAGGGTTGAACAAATAACCCTGCCGGACCATGGTTCCTCTTTTCTGATTCGAAAGCCCTATTTCTATCGGCCAGAGAAGAAAAACTAACAATAAAATACCCATTGCTAATAAACCATAAAGAGTACTCACCATGAGGCTCCCAGTTTTGCCTGACCCAGGAATGCAAGAAATTCAGGGTAGGGCGAATACCCATGAATTTACAGATCAGATCGTGATTGGCTCTGTATAAGACTGTTTCTTCGACCATCCTTGGCTCGATGACAATCTTGGGCCTTGATTCGGACTGCGAAAGGCATCCATTGACTCGTTGGGCTGTTGATCTCTTTCCAGCATCCTTGAAGAGCATTTTAAGAGCATTTCTTTGTGCTTCGTCATTATTAGATGGAGATTTATCTTTTAACAAATCTGCATAAGAGCTATTTCTCCCTATGAGAGGATCCGGAGGAGTCCCCATTGGACCCTCCTGGGGCAGCAAACTTGCCTTCAGATCCACAGTAACCAGAAAAACACTTCGGCAACCCACCTGATGCCCTAGATTTTCCTTAGCTCCAGAAACCCTAGTTCATCGCTTCCCGCCTGTTCGTCATTTCAAAAAAAGTGTAATGGGCTTTGTTCTTCTCTTAAAACCCTAATATTACTAAACCTTTTCCAAAGGATTTAATATTTCTCATCATTGACATTCAAAAATTAGAATTAAGACATGGCCATGAAACCGTAATGTCACCAACACCTTTCAACATACTTTAATAATCCAACAACACAAATATCAATTAGAATAAAAAACATTTATAAAATGACCTTATTAAATATGATTAAACTATAAAGTTATAAAACTTTATAATTTAATTAATTTAAAACAATAAACAATTTTATCTATATTAAATTATAAAGTTATAAAAATTTATAATTTAATTAATTTAAAACATATTTATAATATAACCATTCTAACTATATTAAATTATAAAGTTATAAAACTTTATAGTTTTTTTTTTCTTTATTTTTATTTTTTTATTATTATTTTTTTTTAAAGCGAAAAATCCCTTGCGGGGTCGCCTTGGTTTGAGAGACCACGAACAAGGGGTTCTACACCGTCAAAGTCACCCGGGACTCGCACCCAGCCTTGTCTGCACCAACATTATCAATTGGATTTTGGGTACCCAATTCAGCTTTTTTGTAGGGTGGAGATTCGAAGGACCTTCCTTGGAGGATAAAACTTTATAGTTTAATTAATTTAAAAAAATAAACAATTTTAAATATATTAAATTATAAATTTATAAAAATTTATAATTTAATTAATTTAAAACATAACATAACTAAACATAACATATGAACAAACATATACATAACACCACACACTAACAAAATAATCTAAAAAGAATTAAATCTACAAAACACATTAACTTCATGCCAAATTGATGGAACCACAATGTGCTAGAATTAAAGCATAGATCCAAACTCTCACACCTTTTAGTAAATTAAACCCTGTTATATGACCTTCTTAAGGAACACCAATTTTGTGATATTTCAAATGGTAACAATGATATACTAACGCTTTAATCACTAAATTACAACACGACCCTGCAAACATAACTCAAAATCTTTTAGATATCAAGGTGAAATTTTACAATGCACTTTCTATAAGACAAAACACATAAAGATGAATATTCTTGATATTCCAGTGGTGACAGTATGAACTATAAACGTAGGCAATGCATTGGCATCAACTTCCAAATTTCAATTGCAAGAAATATTTTGGCATTAACTTTCAAATTTCAAGTGGGTCCCCAAATTTTGGGATTGTTGTGAAGGATATCACAACAGGAAGCAGGAAAAAGGGTTGAGACCTACAGATAGTTGATCTCTCCTTTGGGCTTCAAATCCACCAAGAGTGAGCAACAATAATCAACAATCCAATGCATCTGAAAACCAATAATACTTCACACTCCAAAGTTAATTTGCTTGCCAATGAAAAAAAGGATGTAGACCAAATAAGAACACTTCGTAAGAAATAATAAATCATCAAATGTTAGCTTACAATAATTTATAATTGTTTCGTGTGTGAAAAGTGAATTCAAACCCTCCTTATATAGCAAATTTGAAGGCAAGAAAGCTAAGAAGTAAAATATGCCAAATCCAAAAAAATAGGGTTTTCTTGGACCAAACCCTAAAAAGGTGAAGTCATGCCACATCAAGGTTGACCATGATTTAACCTATGTGAATTCATGCCCCATCAAGGGCGAGCACAATTTCCTATAGAGGGAGAAAAAGGGCAAAATAGGGGAAGAGAAGACTAATCCTTGCCTTAGGCAAATGTAGGGGGGTCTCCCAAGAGGATCTAGGAAGATTGCCCACTAAAGTGGGTCAATTTTTTGTGTCTACATTTTACCCCCTCTTTGATGCATTTAAGGCTAAGTAAATGCGTCAAAGAAATATGTAGACCCCTATAGACAAGAAGACAACAAGCACATAAAGAAGTGGCTAGGTTTGGGAAAAAGGATGATGCAAAAAGGAGTATCACGAAGGACACTCTAGAATTTTCCATGTTAGGTGAGATATTATTACCATTAATGCCTATATGGCTAGGGTGCCCCCTCGAGTTTTGAAAGAAATTGATATTCCTTAAGAAACTTGAAAAAATGCAAGGAGAAAAAAAGCAAAACATAAAGAACAAAGCAAGAAAGCAAATAGTAGAGCAAATATTACTAGGTACAACATGGATCTAATGCAGATAGCATAAAATGCATAGATGAAAATAGAATAAAGGGAAAGCAAGAAGAAGGGAAGATAAGATAAGAAGAAGAACAATTAGAAGAAGTAGAAGAAAAATCCAAAGGTCAACCATAGAAAACAAGAATAGTTGATCAAAGGACCCTGAATGAAGGGTTTTATACCCAAAATAATGGTTTAAGTGTGGAGTGAAAATCTGCTATGGGTGTAGTACTCGCTGAGATGGACAGATGGGCAAAATATGGAGCATAACCTACAATGGGTGATTTCTCATATGATAAATTATGGAGTTGTAACCCGCTATGGATGATTTCTCGCTAGTGACTGTTGTAGGGCAATTACCTGCTAGGATGTATGCTGAGGCCTATTGAAATGGCCAAGGAGCTTATCCTATAATGGGGTGTTGATCTCGCTGAGTCAAAAGAAGTGTAACCCAATAGGAGAATACGTTATAACTGATGTGAATGATGTATTAGCAAGTACCATCTGATAGGGGTGTGCAAGAATATATATAGACCAAGTCATATGAGCATAATACAATGTGAGTGTGTGTGTGTGTTAGAAAAGAGGAAGAAAATGAGGTGCAAATAATTGTGCGTGTGTGCCCCCAGCTTGAAGTTTCAGCTAGTGAAAATTCAAGAGGGAGGAAATGTACAAGCAAGAGAGAGAAGAAGGTATATCCATATCTAAAAAAAAATACAAAGGGAAAAAGTAAGGATTATGCAAAGGACAAGTACATACCAAAAGAGGATTGTATTCCTTAACTTTGAGGAGAAATTATGATCATTGTAAAAAATTTCAAAGTCAATAAATACAAGAAGAAGATAGAAGAGAAGGAAAGAGAAAAATAAGGTGAGAGGAGAAGAAGGGATGAAAATGCATGAGCCCTAGTTTGGGGTTTCGCTAGGCATTAGAACCCTAGTGAAAAATTCAATGCATGCGAGCTATGATCTAGCTAGGTATCATCACATGCCATTGCTGTGAGTCCCTAAAAGCTATATGAACAAGCAATCATGAGCAAATAGCAATGCAATTATGACAAGTACAAATGCAAGAGAAACAAAATGCTAGGCAATCATGCAAAATATGATAAGTAGTCATGCAATATGAATAGGCGAATAGATGCAATATGATTTAAGCTAAATGCAAAATGCAGATGATGGATCAAGCATAATATCTTTTTAAATGTATTATATTCATAGGTTCTTTAAGTTCTTTTCCATCCAAAGAATCCAAACAATAGGAACCTGAGCCAAACTTGGCAAATATGACAAAGGACCCTAACCAATTGGGCTAAAACTTAACTCGAATATCAGCACAAGCATTGGTGTTCTCTTGGTTTTCCTTGAGGACAAGGTCCCCAACCTCAAAAGAACAATTGTGAAATTTCTTAGAATAATATCATCGAATTCTATCCTAATAGGCTCTCAAATGCTCTATGTAATAAATGCACTTTTCACCCAGTAGATCCAATTGGTGCAAACGATCTACATGATACTCATCATCGACCTCAACATATTGCAACAAGGTATGCAATTAAGTAACCTCAAGCTCAAAAATAAACACCATATCAAACCCATACACCAAGACATATGGTGAGGCCCTTGTGGGAGTATGCACACTAGTACGATAGGCCCATAAGGTAGGATAAATCTGGATATACCAGTCACAATTGGTATTACTAACCAACTTTTTTAATATTCTAATCAAGGACTTGTTAGATGCTTCAGCTTGTCCATTACCCTGAGGGTAATATGGAGTTGACCACCTTTGTTGAATGTTGTACTTAGTACAAATATTATGAACATCCTTATTCTTGAAAGGAGTGTCATTATCAAAAATAATCACTAAAGCAATATCGAACCTACAAATAATCTGGTTGAATATGAACTTAGAAACTTGAGTTCCATTCATCGTAGCCAAGGGTATGGCTTCAACCCATTTAGTGAAATACTTAGTCATAGTAATGATAAATTTGTGACCATCCGACGATATTGGGTTAACTTTCTTGATAATATCCAATCTATGGAGAATGGTCAAGGGGAAGAGGTAACTTGAAGGTCCTAAGAAGGAGCATGGATGAGATGATCATGGCATTGACACTTGTCATAGCATCGAACATAGTCACATGCATATTTCTCCATAGAAGGCCAATAGTACCCCATACAAAGGAGATTTTTGGTAATAGCATTGCCACTAAAATGGCCTCCACATGAGCCTTCATGAGTATCACTAAGAGCAAGCTGGGTTTCATTGAAGTTAAGATATATCAAGAGGATTCCTTCAAAATAACATCGATACAAGGTGTTGTTGATGAATCGACACACTCTTTTGCACAAAATTTTACATTGATTGCAATCTAAACCATTAGGAATCAAACCATATTTAAGTAAATTAAATATACCTTTATACCATGGCTCATATGGAGAAGCTTTGATGATAAAACAATCTAACAAGACAAGACAATAACCAAGGGATGTAGGTTCTCGGAGTTGTCTAATGATAATTGATGCTTGATCATATTCTAACTCTAGAGGGAACTAGGATGCAGCAGTACCATGGCATTTGCATGGCAGTTTGAGTATCTAGGGATAAACTCTATGGTTACTCATTCAAATGAGGACAACAAATTAATAACAATCTCCTTGTAAGGTTTAAGTTTATTATCTCAAGTTTGATAAACTTCATTAATTTGATTAAACACAAGTTGAGAGTCACCAAAGACTGAAAGGACTCTAACCTGCAAAGCTAAGGTAACTTTAAGACTGAGAATCAAATATTTGTATTTTGTAGTGTTATTTGTAAAAGAGAAATGAAGCTTGAAGGACAAGGTGATGAGTTGCTTTTTTGGGGTAACTAGAATGACTCCAGCACTAGCACCCTTCATGCATAGGGCTCGATCAAAAAATAAATTCCAAGACTCTGACTCTTCAATTTTGACATTGAAGCACTCATCGAGAAACTCAAAAACTATAGGATGAGAAGCTTCTAGGGGAGCAGAGGCTAACTGATTAGCAATTACCTAACGCTTAACAGCCTTATGACTTATGAAATTCAAGTCAAACTCACTAAGGATCGACACCCATTTAGTAGCTTGACCTGAAAGGTGGGGCTTAGACATCAAATAGCACAAAGGATCAAACTTTACAACCACTAACATATTATGGTTGAGCATGTAGTGTCTTAAATTATGAGAAGAAAACACTATGACAAGGTAAATATTATCTAAGGGAGTGTACCTGGTTTCATAGCTTACCAAGGTTCTATTGATATAGTAGATAGCTTGTTCTTTTTTTTTATCATCGTGTTGGACCAACATGGCTCCTAAAGCATGATTAGTGGCTACTATGTAAATCATCAAATACGTATTAGGCACATGGGGAACTAAAATAGGTGGGGAAGTGAGATATTGTTTGAGATCATCAAAAGCTTTTTGACACTCAAAATCCCATCGAAAGACTACATCTTTCTTAAGAAGCTTACGAAAGGGTTGACACTGAAAGGTTCCCCATGGAGTAGTGAATGTTATATTAGCCTGATCCTCAGGGGTAATCATAATCTAATTGTAGCTTGAGAAAACATCCATAAGTGAAAGTATTCCATATTTGGCAATGAAATCTACAATATGATCTATTTTGGGTAAGGGAAAATCGTCCTTGGGACATGCTAAGTTAATGTCCCAAAAGTTGGTATATATTCTAATTGTTCCTTCCTTCTTAGCCATAAGAACGATATTGGATATCCAATCATAATAGTCGATAGCTTTTATAAAACTAACATCAAGGAGTTTTTGGAGCTCTTCCTTGACTGATAAGGCAATCTTAGGGTGCATCTTCCTAAGTTTCTACTTAACAAGATTAGCACTAGGCTTAACTACCAAATGATGCATGATAAGGGAGGGATCAAACCCTAGCATGTCGACATATGACCAAGCAAAAATATCTTGATATTCTCTTAATAAATTGGTCAATTGCTCTTGCTCATCCATAGATAAGGATTTACCTAGCTTAAGGATTCTAGGGGCTTTCTCAGAACCTATGTTCACATCTATGGTCTCATAAATAAGTGAGATCTAGAAGATTCAATTTGCATAATGCAAGGGATAGACCCGTCAGAGTAGATGTCATTCTAAGTAGATCCTCATCTTTGATATACTGATCAAGGGTTAACACCAAAAAATAAGGAGAAGGTGACCCCTCACCCTTAACACTCCACTCTAAAATTTGATGAGATTTATCTAAAAGATATTCTTGACAATAAGAGCTAACTTGGTACCGAGATGAGATATTGATTGGTAATTCCTTATCAATTTTTTTAGGTTGCTTAGCTTTATTAGATAAATAATCTAATGAAAAATGATCTAGATCTTTGAGTGAGCAAAATTCAAATGGATGAGGATCACCCAAGATAGAAATAGGTTGATTTTCAAATTAAAATTTTACACATTGATGAAAAGTAGAAGGGATGGCCTCCATCACATGGATCTAAGGATTTACAAGAAGAATATTGAAATATGCAGGAAAAAATATCACATAAAACAATGTATCTAAAATTTTAGGTCCAACTTTGAGGGGAAGTGATATGGTACCATAAGATTTTTGGGACTTATTGTTGAAAGTTTTAATGATATCATTGGATTTAGTTATATCTTCCTATTCTAATCCAAACTTTTGAAAGAAATGAAATGTACATAAATTAATGGAAAAACCATTATCAATCATAACTCTTTTGATAAAAGTATCCCCAATAAATATGGTGATGTAAAGAGAAGAATATTTTTGCAAGTATGAGAAACAAATATCAGCATCCGAGAATGTGAGATGATGTATCCCAAGAGATCTTACAATATTGGTCATATCACTAGGTGAAATATATGGAGGGATAGATTGTCGTTTCAAAATATTTTTAAGCCTTCTCCATGAGTAGGAGAATGTTGTAATATTTTCAAATGAGAGATATTTGCTAAGAAACTAATTTCCTACTCAGATCGCTAAATTTGTTGACTTTGTACTAAATTTCCTGAAGTAGCATTTATCATACCAACCATGTTATTATCATAATGGTGTGGTACACTTCTATATTATACTTGATTAGCTGCCTATCTAATTACATTATGACTAACATATGGCTTTTTTTTAAATTTCCCACATCAAGATGTTCTACATCAATCAAATATTGAACCACATATTTTAATTTCTTACAAGAATTTGTCCAATGTCCCTCTACTCTATGATATGCACAATGATGGGCTATCTTATACCAATGAGTTGTAGTACCTGGTTGCCTTATGGGAAGTAACTCAATTGCATTGGCTTCTAAAAGTTGTTTTAAAACTACTTCCATAAACATTTTAAGCCTTGTAAAATTTCTTTGTGGAGGTTTCTAAAGTACTATCTTTTCTAGGTTGTTAATAACATTGTTAAAAATCCTACTATCCATTCCACCATCACCTCATATGTATTTATTCTAATTTTGAGACTTAGGAGGTTTCTCTTATTTAACTTTGATTTGGCCTCTTCTGATAAGGGCTTGTTCCATTTTTCTTGCTAAATCAATTGCTTGATCAAAATATGTAATAGCAGTAGTCTCTAATGCATAAGATAATTGTTCTTGTAAATTACCAATAAATATCTCAAGCATATCCCTTGGAGTTAAAGTGTATCTCAAGCATCCAACTAAACTTCTCCAAAAATCCAATAATTCTAAAAAAATTCTTCTTTTCTTTGTTTTAAATTGTAAACATCTTTCATTGTCACTTCCTTTTCAATATAAGCACCAAATTGTTGAACAAATAATTCTATCGTTTCTTCAAAATTCTTCAAGGAATAATTAGGAAACCAATAATACCACTCTAATGCCATGCCACCAAGACTCTTAGGAATTTCTTTAAGTAATAACATGTCATCATAAATGATATCATGGCAAGTTTTTATAAATATTCTTAAATGCTCAATTGGATATTTTGTCCCCTTATAGATAGAAAAAACTGGCATAGGAAAGTGCTTAGAATAATGTCTAGCAGAAAAAATAGGATCCAATGGCTGATTACACATTTCCTTATAACTGTAAGTGAAACTTGAAGGATGAATCATCTCAAATTTTGAAACCAATTGATTTACCATGTTTGTTAAATTCTATACGTTTGGATCACTGTTATGTATTGTCCCCAGATTTCCTAAAGGAGGAGTGTTGGATATATTGATATTGTTGAGGTATGTGGTATCTTGTTGAAGAGGGTGACTAATATTTGGTGGAATAGAGGCAAAAGTGTTGAGATACGTAGATTGAGAAAGAAATTGAAAATTTTGATTGGAACTACTAGTTGGAGGGACTTGTATATTCATTCCAACATTGGTGGTTACAGTAGTGGCATAAGTTGGATGGTGAACAATATTACCATGATTCAAAGATTCACTTAAGGAGTTATCATGAGATGGTCTAACTTCCTCAAGTAGGGTTTCTTCCTCTAAAGTTGCATCCAATGCATGCTTATGATATTTATAAAAGGTCCACATATGTTCAAAGGATTTATATTAAGGTTTCCATTGGTTCCCTTAATAGGATCAATGTTATTATCAGTCTCTTCTTCCTCAAGGTTAGGATTTTATCTATCAACTTGATCACTCTCTTGAAAAATCTCATCAAACCCTAAAAGCCTTCTTCCATTCCCAATGTTGGAAGCCGTTGAAAAAGGAGAGAAAGAATAAGAAAAAAGGAGGGAACTAAGACCCACAAAAACAAGAACTAAAAATTATTTTCTTAATATTTTCTGATACAACACACAAAATTAATGATCTTGATTAATATTTTAAAAGGAAAAGGAGGTTTTCACATTGGATTCACCAAAGATGTAGAGGGGAAAATTTTCCCTACCGTGTATAATTACCAAAAGTTGGATCTACAAGAGAGAGCCTTGGGGTGAACTGTGAGGATATGTTTTTCTCTACACTTGATGCTAGGGGGAGGAAGGGTTTACCAGGAACAGTTTAAGGACTCACTCCAAGTCCTCTGGTTTTCAGGAATGTTTGATGTATTTGGTTCAAGACTAACACCTAGATTTGGGCTTTCTAGATCTATGCTATAAAAGATAAAGAACAATGCAAAAATACAAAATGCAAGAACACAAGAGCTAACTCTAGAATGATTCTTCCTTTGAATGCTTTCTAACCCTAGGGTTTCAAACAAATAACCTTTAAGCAAGGGCTCAAGAAGAGATGCACAAACAAAATTAACCCTAACTGCACACTATATGTTGTTCATATTTCAAATACCTAGAAATTAATTAAATATATTTCTATAAAATTAGATCTAGGGTTTACAACAAAAATATAAAGCACTGAACAAACAACCTAAATATTAATCAGAATACTTATCTTATTCGGTGATTTATCCTTACCTTTATCCCTTTACCTAATGCTATCAACAAATCTTGATCTTGTAAGACAACTTGGTAAACACTTGAAGAATATGATTAGTGTTAGGGGACCTGCTTAGGTTGTTGTACAACAATGATTGGAGGCACAATAGTCAAACCCCCTAGGTTGTTTTAGCTGACCTTTGTTAAACATAAGCAAAAATTGACCTTTGGAAGAAAATAAACATAATACAATACAACAAAATGAAATGATAAAAACATAGAATAAAATGTAGTATCAAGCTCTAAATGTAGTCTAAAATATAATGGTGAAGTCTAGAACAAAATATTAACCCTAGATACTGTTTAGGTGAGATATTGCCCCTTAATAGGTGATCGTGACTTTGCTAAGGTGGAATTGCGTCCCATAGAGACTCGGGCACAATTTCATAGAAGTGATATGAAACATCTCAGATCATATCAAAATAATAAATCTTAAGTGCAATGAATGAAAATAAACATACAATAGAGCACTTTCACCTAGTATAAAATGAGGAAACAGGAAAAAGGGTTGAGACCTCCAAATAGTTGATCTCTCCTTAGGGCTTCAACATAAATCCACCAAGAGTGAGCAACAACAATCAACAATCCAATGCAATAGAAAACCAATCAAACTTCACACTCCAAAGTTAATTTGCTTGCGAACAAAGAAAAAGGATGTAGACTAAATAAGAACACTTTATGAGAAATAATAAATCATCAAATGCTAGCATGCAATAATTCTGAATTATGTCATGTGTGAAAAGTGAATTCAAACCCTCCTTATATAGCAGATTTGAGGGTGAGAAAGGTAGAAAAACCAAGGAGGGCTGACGTAAAACACACCAAACCTAAAAAATTAGGGTTTTCTTAGACCAAACCCTAAAAAGGTAAAGTCACACCCCGTCAAGGTCGACCATGATTTCACCTAGGTGAAGTTATGCCCCATCAACGTCGAGCATGATTTCGCATAAAGGGAGAAAAAGGGCAAAATAGGGGGTCATAATCCTAACCCTTGCCTTAGGTAAGTCTATGGGGTCTCCTAGGAGAGTCTAGGAAGATTATCCTCTAAAATGGGTCAATATTTCGTGTCTACACATATATTTCTAGATTATTTATTTTGAGTAGAGTCGCAAGTGAATATTGTATTTTCTCCTTAAGTAGGTAGAATGAGATCTTCATCAAAACCTTAATATGGTATATTTCTAAGTAGTTTCTTTTAGATATTTTTCTTTGAGGGGATTCATCAAGTGAGATTGTTTAGATGATTTAATCAAGTATATAGATAGGGACCTTTATCAAAACCAATTAAAATGAATCAATTGGATCACACTAAGCATGCCATTAAATTGTTTTCTCATTGATTGTCATGATCACCAAATGTGGGGACCAAATGATCATATGATTACATCTCATATGGAGAAACATAGTAAGGCAAATTTAAGAGGAAAATGGAAAGAGAAACCACAAGAAACAAAGATAGAAAAAAGTAAAAAAAGAGCCTACGTTAACCTAAGCTAATCAAGGGTGATATGCCAAGATCATAAGATTCTTCTATGTAATAGTAGGATAAATAAATGCATGAATCATCCATAGTCAATGCACAAGGAACACTTTCTCTTTTCAACATGTAGAGTTAAGTATAGATTGCACATACAAGAAATGGGATAGAAATGAAGTAGTCACAACCTCTTATGCATGTGCATTATCATACATATACACAAGAAATAAGAGATAAAAGTCCAAATAGTCATGGATTCCAATATATATATGAATGTTATAAATCATGCCAAAAGTGAGGACTCGAAAGTATATCTATAAAAATGACCAAGGGTCTAGGTCTATATTTTTATATAGAAGAAGATGAAATGGAAGTTATATACAATACCTGGGGCTTGAATAAGCAACTCATTGATCCTTTACAATGCATAAAAAACTACTATTTATAGATAAAAATTGGAATATTTCCCTCAAAAACGTATACAAGAGTCTCTAACAAATCTCTCTATCACTCCCTTGATTAGGTCTTACTTGTCATTTTTATCCCTTTGAGGTATCTAGATATAGAATCATTAGTTTTAAGTTTTTGGATGCTCAACTACCACCCTACAAGTCCTAAAATCTGATTAGAAGCACCTTTTGTAATCAATGTTATTAGATTTAGGATTGTTCTTATTATGGCTTTTGCCTTCAATAGGCTAACAACTTTCCTTGGATTACTGAGCCTAATTTATGTCAATAGGTGATCGTTAATTTTTTTTAGTAATGGCCTATCTATTCAGTTCATATTCCCTTTTTAGAATTTGTGCACCAACAATGATGTTTTATGATGTGATATTTCTTCCTATCACTTCACCATATCTAACCATTCTTCCTTATTAGCCACTTTTGCATTATGCCCTACTTTTTGGATAGATTGTGTTCTCTTCTTCAAATTTATTTTATCTTTTAAAGTGATGAGAGCTATTAATTTTTAATCAGATAGTTGTAAAAAATTGTCCTCATCTCCTTTTATTAGACTTTTATAAAATTTCAAGGTCAAGCTAGACTTTGTCAATGGAAGACTTTTTCCTTGCCTTCTTGTCATACATTTTGGATGTTATGTCTCTTAGAATTTCTACCTTATCTACCTTTGAAAATTTCTTGGGACTTTTGATTTGACTCTAAAAAAAAATCTCTTATTTTCTCCTTCTGAACTTTCTTAAATTTTGACCTTCAAAATTGTGCTCTTATTGTGCCTATCAAAACTTCTATATCACTTTCTACATTTTTGAAATTCTAGGCTACATAGGGTATCAAAAATATTACCTTGCTTTCTTGGTCAAAACTTTATAAAATGGTTTCAACCCTTGATCATAACTTCCTTTTTTCATATTGGTCCAATGTCTCTTTCGTCACCTTCCACCAGCTTTGGCTCTGTCTCATTATTCTTTCAAAAATATGCCTAATGCAAAAAATTTAAATGTAGTGAAATTCACTACAATGTGTATTTATCAACACATTATACTTGTGTAATAGTGAAAGGTAGGTATTAGAAGGAGGAAGGGTAACACAATCCCTTTCCCCAAGTTTATGGTTTGCTACCAAGATCAAGTTAGTGAATCTAAACAAGGATTGTTATATTTTCATAAACTTTTGGTTAAACATAAGTGCAAAAAAAATGAGCATGTCATTTAATTCATCTATATTTATTATGTCTTCCCTCATTGCATTTGGTGAGCAAAAAATGGTGTTTCTGAAAATAGTTAATTTGCTTCCATTTAGTTTATTAATCTGGGAGTTCATAAACTTGTTGAGTACCTATGCACATTATATGCCTGTAGTATATGGGAGATGAGTCCTATATATCACTTGATTTGGGGGGTGTGTTTTTTTTGTTCACGTAGTTCATTTTATCCAAATCATTAAAACTGAATACAAAAAATTAAAACACACTGTTGAAAGAAAGTGTAGTTCATAAATTTCTGAAATTAAACTATCATTATCAAACACATGACTAAAAGGGAAATGATTGAAAGCAAACACACAATTGTAAATGAAATTGTTGAAAAAGAAATACACTTGCAAAAATGAATAAATCACGAAAAACTCACATAACATGAATAAATAAATACAAAATTGAAATAATAGGGGAGGAATACTTCCTGGAGTGGGCCTAGGCTCCCGTAGACATTCGCCCAACTAGTTACACAACATGCACTCTTTCAAACTCACGTAAATGAAGAACACTCAAACTTTTATTAATAATGCAGTACAAAATAACAAGACTTTATGGATAAAATTTGGGATCCTTTACTTTAGGGGTGGCCTACATTTTATACAGAACGTGGTCATCCCCTATTACAAAAATAGACTATCCTATTTTAATCACTCAATGTGATTCACTTCGGTTGGTGCATGCATAGTTACAATCGGTGTCTAATAAAAGAGCATCCATGTCTAATTTTAATCATTTATGATAATGATAGCACTCCCTAAGTTTACATAACAATATATTTGTAACTTTGCATGGTCTCCCAGTCAAATGGTCAATGCCCAAAATAAATAAACTTTATTCCCACCGAATATAGGCACCTACCAGCCTATCATCGGGATATAGGAACCTTACAACCCATCATTGAAATAAATGTGCTGAATATAGGTATCCTCTAGTGTCTCAAGAAGTAATAATTTTTTCTGTTACTAGAATATAGGCATTTTTCTAGCATCATAAGATAGGCACTTTTCAACCATTGAAAGACAAGCACTTATTTTTTTACTAGAAGATAGATCCTTTTCCTCCATTATTGAAAGATAGGCTCTTTTCCTCCTTCATCATAAGATAGGCACCTTCCAACCTATTGTCTGGATATAGGCACCTTTTTGTCCTATTATCAGGATACAAGCGCCTTTTGGCCTATTATAAGGATACAGGTACCTTTCGACCTATTGCTGAGATACAAGCATCATCCCTTACCAAATTTCAAATATCAATTCCTAACACCACTATCTCCTTCAAGTCATTCATCACATGTTACAAGTGTTGTCCAATGCCAGGTCCATGTGGGACCTTGACTAAAAGGTGTGAAAAAGCAACAAAAGACTGCATCTACACATATTTTCCACTAAAAACACCAGTCAAGCATAATACATCAATTTATATTAAATATATGCAATAATTACATAAAAATGCAATTCTAGTGTTAATAATATTGCATAATAACCCATTAAAACATGCATAAAAATGAGTATTTTTTGTGCTCATCATCCCCTATGCCTAAGTATTGCCACATCCTTGTAGCAATTATTGTTGGTAATCCTCTAGTTTAGTAATAGCTTTCCAGTACATTCTGGTCTAGTGTCTCCTTTCCTAATTCATGGTCTTTTATTTCTCTTTGTCTTGTTTATGTTTGCCACGCTCTCTGGGTTGGCTAGGACCTACATTTATTTTTGGTTTCCTCTTTTGTTGACCACATTTACTTGTGTCCTCAATTTTCAACCCTATGAATGTAACAACATCATGTTCAAGGATTGGTTCAGCTTACCATCATAGGAAATGATGTGTAGGAAGACACATTGTTATTTCAATTGTTGGCTTCTCCCATGGATGGAATAGTGACATGTTAACTACTTGGGATTTTGATAGATGTGCCACCTCTAGGTTAAGAATTTCCTTATATGTAGCATCCTAATCATCATCATACTATAGAGGTTGAGGTTCTCTAACAAATGATGGCATCATGGGTTCCTTGCCAAATATCCCCATTTATTGGAAATATTTCATCATCCGTAATGGACGTCTGCCAATAGAACCATAGAAGGTCCAAAATTGTGCAAGATATGCAGGCTTGACACTGATACTTGGCTCCCTAGCCATACACTTATGTTCCCACCACTCTTTTTTGCTCTTCTTTAGATCCTCCTTGAGCTCTAAAAACTTATGTTGGTGGTCAACAAAATATTCCAGTGATGCATCCCACTCTTCATCAAATTTGGGTTCCTAATGTGCCTTATTTCTTCTTTGTGGTGGCCTCTTGACCTTAACCTTCAACCTTCTCTATGGTGGCCTCTTTACCTTGGAATTTTTACATAGTTTCTTTATGGGGCATAGGGCTTTTGCATCTGATGGTGTTTCCCTTAGACCAAGCACCACTTCCCTCCTTGGAGGTGGTAATTCTTAAATTTTTGGTGGCTCTGTCTTTGGCATGCACTGGTCCATTAATGCATCAACAAGTGGTTTAACCTTTGGATGATCGTCATAATGACCAACCATGGTTTAATCAACCATGTTTTGACCAAATAACTAGGCATATATTTAAGGCTTAGCTAACTTCACTATTGATTATGCCATGTCATCCTACTCAGCCAATCCCCCAATCGACTGGGCATCCTCTGAGTGGTCAACATCAGGATGACCAATTTATGGGGTAGCCTTAGAGCTTTTGGTTGATTCACCAGCTAACTAAGCAACCTCATCCTCCTCATCATCTAATATGTCCATAAAAATTGGCCCTCTACAAAAAAAAAGCTCCCCTATTCTTGAGAAGCATTTGCCACAGGGTCTTTTAATTGGTCCCCTACATCAAACATTTGGGTGTCTGATGCCCTCCTAGCATTAGAATGGTATGCTACAATGTATGATAATTTTTCCTTCGAGTCAAAAGAGGAAATATTTAGGTCCATGGCCCAATTCATTTGTACAACAACATCAACCCTATCCTCCTTTGTAGCGAGCAATTTTTGCAATTACTACACTATATTTTCTAGTTGTTGCACCTTTTCTATTAATTACCACTTAGTGCATTTCAATGCATGTTGTTCAACGGTGATAGCCCAACGAAATTCCTAAAACTCAACCTAAACTTCAATAAATTTATCCTCCCAACTAGATGCTTACACTTTGAATTCCCTTAATTGTCCCTAAATTTCATTCTTTGAAGAGTCATTACAGGGAACTTCGCTAGAGACCAAGCCCTACAACACTTGGGCGATCAGTTCATCCTCTATGGTATGATTTTCCTCATCCTCTGATGAATTGTAATTCACCAAACTTTTTGATTTTGCCTAACTTTGAGTTGTAGGTGATGATGTTGCTTTCTCTACCTCCCCATTTGAGTCACTTTGTTGGGAGCCAGTGCCCTTGTTTTATCATCCTAATTGTCTTCTTATCACCCATTGGATGATTCTGATGAAGGTTCCACTGCTGCAATATCCTATGGTGGTAGCACAACCTGTTATGCCTCAACATATCAAATTATGGCTAAAATCATCCCATGATGCCCTAATGCTACTATAGCACCCATTTGGTATCTACTTGCCTCATCCTTTAGGGAACTCATTAGATAGTATGAAACATTAATGTGGTCTCGATGCAACAAGTGATTTAAAAATCATAGGTGATTGGTGTTCAACCAGGAGTATTTACTTGTGTAGGTTAAAAACCTAGCCAGTTTCTCAAAAACCTGCCACCATAGCTTAGGGACATACTATTTTTCCAACCCAAACCACATCAACTGCGTTGTGGGTTATCCAAAAAAAATTTAGCACAACATTCAATACTATCACCCTTGTATGTCCGCTCAGCTACTACTACGTATTCTTCTATTACTAGTATTACCAATCCTCACATCAGTACAACTTCGTCATTCATTGAAGCTACAAATTCTCGTACTACTATAAGTTCTTGGTCTTGTTTGACCAAGCGACAATAATCCATCCACCCTACCACTTCGAATTGTTCTTGAAAAAAACTTGTAATGCTTAAGAGATATGTAGAATCATACTTCTTCAGTGCATGATTGTGTGAAGATCCTTCCATGGTGTATGTTCTATTTTTTATGGCATCACTGGTTACAAAAATGGGCACCTTCATCCATTTTAAGAATATTGAAACACATGACTGTATCCATGTATACAAGGCACCTATCTTCCCATAATCAAAAATAATTATAGAATCTATGTAATTAATCTTAATTTGTGTGCTAGGATATAGATGGGTATAGTTACAACCACTCTTATGCCCGATTGGTGCCACATGAAAAATTGTAGACTTTAGGGTTGCACGATTGGACAATAGAACCATGGGGCATGTGTTGGCACATTACACAAAAATATTTTTTTATGATAACTATGCACACATATAATAGAAAAATCAGTACATACCTGGGTGGTTTTTTATGAAATATGATGTGCAAATGCTTGGTGGTGCAACTTGATTGATAAAAGTGTGATGACAGTGTACCGGGGTGAATCAATGGCTTTCATTTTTTTATGTGGAGAAATCTTGTCAAAGTAATGTTATTGGGTATTGCATATTTATTAAGTTTGAGATCTCATGCAAAAAATGAAGAAAAACATGATTATTTTAATTATTATGGGATGACACACATCCCCCTTAGAAGTTGATATGCGTGTCTTGAGAGTATGCATGTTTTACCAGTGGGAAAATGTGGACTCTAGTGGTCAAATATCATGAAGAAAATAGATTCCATCATCGACAATGGGAAAAATAGACATACTCGATTCCATGAAAAGGTTGACTTTGTTGAATGTGCATGGATATTGGTAGCATCACTGCTCTGAATATAGGCACCTGTTGCTTTTGTAATATAGATATCTATTACTTCTTTGATTTCAAATATAGGAGCTATCTCTTCTTCATAATACAGGTATCCCTTTCTTTTCTATGGATACAGGCACCTTCTAGGTTTAGGATACATGCATATTTTCTCTATTTTCTAGATATAGGTGCCTACTGTGTTTGGAATATAGGTACATTTTCTATGTTATTCTCGATATGGTAGCCTACTATGTATAGGATATAGGCACCTTATACAGAATATAAGCACCCTCTATATTTTGTAGATATAGGTACCTTTTGTTGTTTTGGAATATGGGCACCTTCTCTCTGGTGGAAAGTGAGTGTTTGCTAGATTGATCCAAAGATAGGTACCTTTCTACAATATGAATATAGGTGCCTCCTTTTGAAATATAGGTGCCTTCTCTATGGTTTAGATACAAGCAACTATCTTTAGTGAAAATTTAACGCCCACTACTTTGAACCGTATATAGGTGTTTTCTTCTGTTGGGAAGTAAACACCTGTACGCAATCCTGGATGTAAGCATTATCCTCCTGGCAAGAAGTTGGTGCTTTCTCCACTCTACTACCCTCCTAGAAAGTAGAAAAACTATAGGTTAATGTTGCTTCATGCCTGATAGACCTATTTTGACTTGACTACCTACATATTACATCTAAGTCCATGTGTCCTGCAAAAATAAACACACAAAAAGTAAAAGCAAAAACAAGGATCATGGCTTCGTGCTTGATAGGCCTAGTTTGACCCGGTTGCCTACAGATTGCATCTAAGTCCATGTAACCCTGCAAAATAGAAAATAAATAAAAATAAAACCTATGCTAAGCATTAAAAATAATAATATATATAATAATATTTTTTTGTGAACGCATAAGCATTCATCAAATTGCTAAAAATAAATTCATCAAATGGGGTCTCCCCCATGCCTACATCTGAGTCGATCACATGGATTGGAGGCGCATGGTATGGGTGTAAGTGGTGGTCATTAAATATTAAAATGATATCACTGCCATTGATTATTTTGACATGGATTACATCCTTATTAATTATTTCAACCACCTCATACGGGCCCATCCACCTCTGCATGAGTTTTCCCTTGTGCTCCTAGAACCAAGAATCATAAAGTAATGTTCAATCTCCTTATTTAAACCATTTTGGTCATATTTTGTGGTCATGCCTCATGGACCTCTACTTCTACATGACTTCTATGCACTGTAGCACATATTGATGGTATTCATCCAACTAGTTTAGTTGGTGAATTTGTTCCTACTACGTAGCATCTAAATTTAGATTCAGCTCTACAATAGTTTTGATTTCAAACTCGATTGGCATCATTGCATGTTTTCCATACACCAACTAAAATGGTGTAAACCCCATGGTTTTTTTCCAGGTAGTTTGATATGCCCATACTACTTCCGGTAGGC
Source organism: Wollemia nobilis (assembly GCA_028583015.1). NCBI lineage: Eukaryota > Viridiplantae > Streptophyta > Pinopsida > Araucariales > Araucariaceae > Wollemia > Wollemia nobilis. The sequence continues at coordinate 2,550,113 of JAQPPZ010003172.1, read as the reverse complement.
GATTTACCTAGTCCTTCTTGTGTTGTTACATTATTTTGGTGAGAATGTTCTCCAACTCCTTGTTTGTGACCTCAACCTACCCATTTGCTTGTGGATGGTAGGGGTGGTTTTATTGTGCTATATTTGGTACTACTACATCAGTTCCTAAATCATCTTCAAGGTGAATTAGGTCCCCTGGTCAGTGGTAATCTCCCTGGGAACACCAAACCTGGTAAAAATAAATTCATACAGGAACTACGCTATGGTGTCTTCCTTTGAGTTTCGTAGTGCCTGCACTTCAACCCACTTAGTCACATAGTTAGTACATACTAAAATATATCTTTTCCCATTATACTGTGGATTAATTGGTCCAAAAAAATCCATCCCCCATTTATCGAATGGTTCAATATGCACATGGGGTTGAAGGGGCATTTCATCATGTGGAGTTGGTCTACCCATTCTCTGACATTGGTCATAGTGGCTGACATATTTTATTGCATATTTAAATAATGAGGGCCAGTAATACCCTATTTGCAAAATTTTAAATGCAGTTCTACATCCAAAAAAATGTCCACCACACGACTCATCATGATAGGCTTTTAATATTTTTGTGGTTTCATTCTCTACAACACATCTATGCATGATTTGATCGGGCCCAGTTTTAAACAGGCATCCATCAATCCATGAGAAGGTTGCACTCTTCTCAATTAATGTTTGGGATTCTCTGGGTGTGAGTGCAGGTGATATTTTTTGGTAGCTAAGTAGTTTTCCATATCAACATACCATGGAATTTTTTCATCAAGAGCAAAGAGATGCTCATCCAAAAATTAATCTTCAATGGTAGTATTATCTTGAGAGATTAACTTGGAGAGAAAATCTGCAACAACATTATCCTTGTCGGGTTTTTCAACAATGGTTACATCAAATTCTTGCAGAAGTAACAACCATCTAATAATTTGGCCACTTACCATCGACTTGCTCATCAGATACCTGATGGTTGTATGATCTATGTGTACAAATATTTTGTAGCCCATGATATAGTGGTAAAATTTATTGATCGCATGTACTACTACAAGAAACTCTTTCTCCATGATAGTGTAGTTGAACTCAACACCTATAAGATTCTTACTGACATAGTAGATGGCATAGAATTCATCTCCATCCTTCTACCCTAGTGCTGATCCTATCACATTATTGGATGCATCTGCATAAATGTGAAAGGGGAGGTTCCAATTTGGACCTCTCAACATGGGAGTAGTTGTCAGTTTTTCCTTTAAAGTTTGGAATGCTTGCTCACATTCACTAGTCTAGAAAAATTCAGCATATTTGGTTAACTATGTATGTATTGGTCTGGCGGTCTTGCTAAAATCTTGGATAAACCATCGGTAGTACCCAATAGAGCCTAGAAAACTATGGATATCTCTCTATGTTTGGGGAGTGGGTAGATTTTTAATCACTTTGATTTTTTGTTTGTCTACCTTGATCCCTTCAGCAGATATGTGGTGTCCTAACACTATCCCTTCTTGCATTAGCATGAAGCATTTTTCATTACTGAGGGACAAGTTTATTTCTTGGTAGTGTTGGAGTACTTTCTCCAGATTATCTATAGCTTCTTCAAAATTTTCATCATAAATGATGAAATCATCCATGTAGACTTCTATAGTCTCTCCTACCATATCTGATAAAATACTAAGAACTACCTTTTGAAAGGTGGCATGTGCATTACATAACTTGAATGGTAAGACTCGGTAAGAAAAAGTACCCCAAGGATAGGTAAAAGTGGTATTTTCTTGATCCTCATCCCCTATTTGAATTTGATTATATCCACTAAATCCATCAAGGAACAAAAAATATTTTCGTCCTGCCAAGGTATCGAGGACTTGGTCTATGAATGGTAGGGAGAAATGGTCTTTTCTAGTGGCTTTATTTAATATTTTGTAGTCCACACAAATCTACCACTTGCCATTATTTTTGGGCACTACAACCAAAGGTGAAACCCATTGGCTATCCAAAATTGGATAGATGAATCCAGCTGATAAAAGTTTTTGTAGCTCAACTTTTACTATTTCCTTCATTGCAAGATTCATTCTCCTTTGAGGTTGTCTTACCAGTCTTGTGTTATATTCCAAATAAATTTTGTGCATGCAAAATTCGAGTGCAATCTCCCTCATGTGTTTTTAGTCCCATGCAAAATATTTTTATGTTTGACTAATATTTCTCTCAACTTATCCTCTTGAATGGTTGATAATGAATTGTCAATGTTCAACATTCTATTAGGTTCTATCTCTATATACTTAACATGATTTTCCTTGTTTCCTACAAGTGGGGACTCTATAGAAGGATGTGAGGATTCTCCCTAGAAGAAGTTTGTTATGACTACATCTTCATCGGTTTCATATTCTACCTCATCTAAAGCCATTATTGATTGTAGCATTGGCAAGGTATCATTGTTTAGAAATTTAAAAACTCGTTCTCCCAAATCACTAGTGGATTGTGTAGGAGGATAAATGACTAAGTTTTTAATATTGTGTCCATCTAAAATTATCATTTGTCCTATCCTACAACTGATGTAGGCATTAGTTGTTTCCAGCCAAGGATGTCCTAATATGAGTGGATATCCACCCAATCCTGATCTAGACTACAAGACTAAAAATTCTACCAGATATTCCCATGCATCAATTGTCATGATCACATCTTCTAACATTCCCTCTGAGAGTACTGTAGACCGATCAGCCAATTGTAAAACTATTTTGGTTGGCCTCATATCTGTAAGTTATAGTTTTTGCATGGTTTCTTTGGGCATGACATTTATAGCTACTCCTAGATCTACCAAAGTGTTGGGTAACCTTAAGCCTATGATTTGGACTATTAAAATTGGGCTTCCTGGATCAAAGTACTTTGGGTGGTAGGTGTTTCCTAACATTAAGTCAGCTAACTAACCTACCACATGCACTACTTTTGATGGTTGCTTTCTTCCTAGTTTCTTAAGACATAACTCTCTAATGGCCCTTGTATAAATTGGTACATCTCGTATGGCTTGATAGAGGGGAATTGTGATAGTCAGGTTTTTCAACCCTTCCATGATGTCAAATTTTGGTTGCATTTTCTTTCTGGGTTCTTGTAACCTCTTGGGGAAGGGTGGAACCCCTTCATTATTGGTTTGTTCAATAGTTGAATTTTCTTCCACCCCCTCTACCAGAGGTGTTTGTTCTTCTACTTCTACTTCTACCTCCTCTTCCTCCTCCACTATTGGAGGTGCAGGAGCTGCTCCTATCTCTCTACCTAACCTAAGCTAAATAGGATTACAATCTACACTAATATGATACATAGGGTACATCCCCGTGTCTACCTGATATGTGGGTTGATTTATCTTATTATTTGGATTTGGGGTTGGTTGTGCTGGTAATTATTGTGGCCTAGAAGTAGGTGGTGTCGATAAACTCGGTTGTAGTGGGGCTTGTGTAGTGGTCTATGGAGGTGTAGTCCACGTATTATAATTTTACCACTATATTCTAGTTTATTGGTATGACATCCATGGATAAGAGGTGTAAGGAGTAGATCCTTGGGTGGCATTCATCCAAGGTGACGGACCCCACCATCCCATATTGGGTGGTTGGGTTTGTCCTTGGTTCATAAATTTGGATCCCCCATAGGGTGGTACTCCTCCTGGCATACTACCTCCCATAGGAGACTCTTTACTAGTTTCTCCTGTTACCCATGAAATAAGTTTTTGCTACTTCAGGTTCTTCTTTCATATTGGCTAACTTTGGGCACAATTTCATTTTGTGATCCATTTGAAAAATAGCACACACTCTGATTTTATTTTTTGGACACTCATTCTTGGGGTGTTTTCTTCTACATATTGGGTAGAAAAAGGCTAGTGTTACTCCAGTTTCTTACTTATTTCTTTGAAGATGGAGTGTGTCTAATTGAAGTGCAAGGGATGATAGGATATCACTCTTCATGTCTTCTAGCAAATTTCTTATTTCTGCCTTGGTTATAGAGGTTGTGGTTTTTGTTCCTCGCTTGATGGGTTTACCCTTTCTTCATATAACTATCGAATATATGGCATTTGGTGTTGGTAAATATCACCTCCCAATAACAAGTTTAAGGCTTCTAAGGATTCATTTGTGAGACCCCTTAAGAATATGCTTCTCAAGGATTTCTCACCTAGTTTTGCATGGGGTGAACATTGAATATTGAAATGAAACCTACCCCAGTAATCTTCCAATGACTCTTCCTCCCTTTGCAATATATCTAGGACCTCTTCCCTAGCATCTCATGCCCTACCAAAATCTTGGTATTGTTCTAGGAATATTTTCTTCATGTCTTCCCAGGTGGCAATGTGTTTGTTCCCTAGATCGATAAACCAATGTAATGCTGAATCATCTAACGTAGAGGGAAACAATTTCAATTTTTGGGCATCAGTTTTATAGTCCACTGATCTACAAAGCACATCAAATTTGAAAAGAAATAGATCAGGGTCCTCAATTGGTAGTCCTCTAAAAATAGGAAGGTGTGTAGGAGAGATATGTTTCATTTTGGTATCTCCTCTTATTTCATCAATAGGAAAATCAAAATTAGAAGAAGCTTCCTCATTGGATTCAATCGTAGTTTTATGTGATGTAGGTGTTAAGCCAAATGCTTCTATGGATAAAAATAAAGCATCACACTCATTTTTCTTATCTACCAATAATATTCTTAAGTCAAAATCTAAGATATTCCCTTCTTCAACCACTTTCCACCTTTGATTATTCAATATATCCCATAAATTGTATTTACGAACCAGGGTGGAGTGGGTGGAGATGGCGGTCCAGTAGTAGAAAGTGTTTCAGATTCAATAGAAGTTATTTCTGGTCTTTTAGGAGGTATTTTAGTAGGCTTTGAGGTGACCTCTATTTTCTTAATAAAATGTATGTTTGGTCCTCTTAATCTTGGTGGACTCATACATTATCAGGTAAGGGATCTATGGGTAAGATAGTCTAAACATATATTTTTAGGTTGGTTGACCTATAGATCCTAAAATACTATAGTTGGCACTCCCCAAAAACGATGCCAAAATGGTGAGTAGAAAATGGTGTTTCTAAAAATAGTTAATTTGCTTCCATTTAATTTATCAATCTGGGAGTTCGTAAAATTGTTGAGTACCTATGCACAATATATGCCTGTAGTATTTGGGAGATGAGTCCTATATATCACTTGGTTTAGGGGGGTGTTGTGTTTGTTCATGTAGTTCATTTTATCCAAACCATTAAAATTGAATACATAAAATTAAAACACACTATTGAAAGAAAGTGCAAGAAATAAATTGCTAAAATTAAACTATCATTATCAAACACATGACTGAAAGGGAAATGATTGAAAGCAAACACACAACTGTAAATGAAATTGCAGAAAAATAAACACACAAAAATGAATAAAGCAGGAAAGAAGCACACAACATGAATAAATAAATGTAGAATTGAAATAACAAGGGAGGAATACTGCCTAGAGTGGGCCTAGGATCTCATAGACGTCCACCCAACTAGTTACACAACACACACTCTTTCAAACTCACGTAAATGAAGAACACTCAAACTTTTATTAATAATGTAGTACAAAATAACAAGACTTTGCGGATAAAATTTGGGATCCTTTGCTTCAGGGGTGGCCTACGTTTTATACAGAACATGATCGTCCCCTATTACAAAAATAGATTATCCTATTTTAATCATTCGACGTGATTCACTTCGATCAATGTATGCATAGTTACAATCGGTATCTAATAAAAGAGTATCCATGTCTAATTTTAATCATTTATGATAATGATAGCACTCCCTAAGTTTACATAACATATTTCTAACTTTGCACGGTCTCCCAGTCAAATGGTCAATGCCCAAAATAAACGTACTTTATTCCCATTGGATATAGGTGCCTATCGACCTATCACCAAGATATAGGCACCTTCTAGCCTATCACCTAAATAAAGGCATCAAATATAGGTATCTTCCAACGTCTCAAGAAGTAATCACTTTTCTGTTATCGAAAGACAAGCACTTTTCTGGTGTCGAAAGACAAACGTTTTTCAGGCATCGAAAGACATATGCTTATTTCGTTATCAAAATATAGGAACTTTTCCTTTGTTATCATAATATAGATACTTTTACTCCATCACTGAAAGGTAGCCGAGTTGGTTAGGATGAATTCTTGCATGAAATAGGTTGTGGGTTCAATTCCTATGAAGGATAAATTTTTTATATAAAGTTTTTTTATATATTATTATTAAAATATTAATTATATTATATTTAATATATTTACTATAATTGCTTTTCTAAATTTTTTTTAAAGAAATTATTTTTTAATCTATTAAATAGTAATATATTTTTTTTTAATATATATCATATAAGAAAGAAAGGCATTGTCTAAGAGAAAATTATTGTAATCGAAGGATAAATTTTTCACTTGATTCAAGGAATCATAAACTATAGAAATTTTGTGTAATAAGCCTAAGAGGCTTAGTTTTTTTTGTAAAAGAGACAAAATATCCAAATTGACAAATTGTAAAGAGGCATTGATGATAAGACCAAATGGTTGTTATCATGCCTTATGTGCAATTCTAGCAAGAGAAGGTGTAGAGAGGTTTGATGAAAAATTAAGAGGTTATGGGCTCAACATTGTGTTTAGCCAACTTCAAAATGCAGTGATAGCACATCAAAGGCATCTTAACTCAGGGTATGAGGCAGACTTTGAAGACAACTCATTCAGGAGTCAATTTGAACAATCAGAATTTGTACAAGCTGCACCACAAGAATCAAATAATACACACTACAATATTTTAGTGGAAATCTTAGAACCAGAATCACCGAAAATAATATTTATAAGTGACGACGAAGAATAAATAGCAAATAATTTTGTGAATCAAGAGATAGCATCCCCACATAAAGAGGAATAAGCAGTGAATGATAGAGTAGAAGAAGTAAGATTTGACTTAAGTTTGTAATATCTTCTTTCTTCCTTCTTCTTCTTTCATTCTTTCAAACAATAAAGTACTTTATTGTAACCATTAAATGAAGAGAGTTTTTTGGTAACTACAGCCTCAAAAAATAGCTTACCTATACCATAATTTAATGGTTATGACTATGACGATTGGTCTATAAATATGAAGACCTTGCTCATAGGAAGAGGTTTGTGGGACATAATAGAATAGGGATACATAGAAACCTCATACTGGACAACACTAAGTGCCGCAAACAAGAAAACATGAAAAGAAGAGAAAAAGAGTAACTCTTCTGTTATTTCTCATCTCCAAGCTGCATTGGAGAAAAGCATATTCCTTAGAATCGTCGCTTGTACAACTGCACTAGCTACATGGAAAGAATTGAGTGATGTATTATAGGGTAGTAATCAAGTGAAGCAGGTAAGGCTTCAAACACTGAAGAGAGATTTTGAAAATATCCGAATGAAGGATGATGAAAAAGTCGATGATTATTGTGTTAGAGTAAAAGCAATTGTGGATAAAATGGTTACACTAGGCGAAAAAATCATGCCTGATACAATTTTAACAAAAGTGTTTATGAAAACCTACACAAAAATGGAACCATATTGCCATAATTATAGAAGAATCCAAATATCTTTCCCTTTTAACATTCGATGCATTAATCGGATCATTAATATCACATGAAGAGAGGTTTCCTGAAACTCCTTCAACCAGCTACGGAGGCGATGATAAGGCCTTCACTTCCAATGAAAAAAATGGAAGAGGATAGGGAAGAGATCAAGGCAGAGGCAAGCAAAGAGGTAGAGGTAGAAACAACTATAGAGGAGGCAATCAAAATAGAGGAGGCAACCAGAACAGAGGAGGCAATTCCAATAGAACAGACAACTCATACAGAGGAGGCAATCAACAAAGAGGTGGAAATCAAAATCAATGAGGAAATCAAGGACAAAGTGGAAATCAAGGGTGAGGAAGTGATAAGTCAAAATCATCTTGTTTCAACTATGAAAATCTAGGTCACTTCGCTCGCGACTGCTGGTCAAAATCTTCACAAGGCAACAGTAGTCAATATGGTAATTATGGAGAAGAAGATGATACCTCTAATATTTTTCTTTCGTATGGACAATCAAAACACAATATAAATGACACATGGATTCTAGATACTGCTTGAAACCACATAAGTGGCAAAGAACATTTATTTGCTACTCTAGATTCCACTTATAAATCCCAAATCAAATTAGGGGATGATAAGACATTGCAAGTAGAGGGTATTGGAGCCATGGAGGTTCCAACCAAGAAAGGACTAAAGAAATTGCATGACATCTATTACACTCCAAAGCTCCAACACAATCTGCTAAGCATTGGACAAATGATGGAAAACAATTACAAACTTGTATTTTATGAAGGACAATGTATCATTTTTTATAAAAATAATTGTAATTGTGTCATCACACAGGTCCCCATGACCAAGAACAAGTTATTCCCTCTCAAATTTGGTGAGCCAGGAGGAGCTCAACTTGAAAATGTAGCTATAACAAATCCAAGTGTGCTTTGGCACTTACAATATGGTCACCTTAATTTTGCTAGCTTGAAACTTCTCACTTCTCAAGCTATGGTGACAGGACTTCCCAAAATTAATGAACAAAAGGAGGTCTATGAAGGATGTGCTTTGGGAAATCACTCAAGGTCGAAGTTTCCAAAAGGACAAGCGTGGAGAGCCAGCTATCCACTAAATTTAGTACATTCAAACATTTGTGGACCAATGCAAACACAGAGTCTTGAAAACTATTCTTATTTTCTCACTTTCATAGATGACTTCTCTAGAATGTGCTGGATTTATTTTTTGAAACATAAAGATGAAGCTTTTGATTGCTTCATAGATTTTAGAAACAATGTAGAGAATCAAAGTGGAAATTATGTAAAATGTCTTAGGATAGATCGAGGAGGTGAATACTCCTCAAAAGCATTCTTGAAATATTGTAAAGCAAGTGGGATTAAAAGGTAATTCACCACTGCCTATACCCCACAACAGAATGGTGCAGCCGAGAGAAAGAACTGCACCATAGTTGAAATGGTGAGATCGATTCTTCAGACTAAGCATCTAACTCATATGTACTGGGCAGATGTTGTAAGAACCAGTGTATATATTCTAAATAGAATTCCTACTTCTAGTTTAGATGGTGTTACTCCTTATGAGGGGTGGTACGGAAAGAAACCTAATGTAAAGCACTTCAAAGTGTTTGGTTCTTTAGCATATGCACACATTCCTTATGATAAAAGGAAGAAGCTTGATCCAAAGATTCAAGCTTATATATTTGTAGGGTATTGTGAGTCTACAAAGGCATATAGACTCTATAATCCCAAGACTCATAAAGTTATACTCTCCAGGGATGTAATTTTTGATGAAGTGGGAGAATGGGATCATCAAAGAATTTTTTTTGATGATGAGCCCCAAGATGTAAGTTCTTAATAGGTACAACAGGTGTCTCCAAAGAAAATCAAAGCCACGCCACCCCCTCCAAGCCCAAGTAGGAGTACTACATCAAGTACTTCAACCGCCACTCCAAGTCCTTCTCCACAGAGATCAATAAGTTCTTCATCGATGGACATTGATAGAGACTCTCCATCAAGAGGTAAAATAAAATTACAACATCATCCATATTTTCAAATGTTGGATAAAAATTTCTAGAGAATATTCACTAGAATCCAAGCTAGTGAAATGAATATAGTTTTGTAGCAACTTGAAAATTTGCAATTGTATGGGGATGACGACTCCCATGATCCTAGGGGAGATGTATTCAATTATGCTTTATTGGATACCAAATAGCTAGAACCAGCTAGCTATGAGAAGGCTTGTACTCAAAATGTATGGCAAGAAGCCATGAAAGAGGAAATAACCTCTATAAAAAATAATGATACATGGGAGCTAGTAAAGCTACCCAAAGGAAAAAATGTGTTGGATGTAAATGGGTCTACAAGACCAAGTACAATGCTAATGGAAGCATTGAGAAGCATAAGGCAAGACTAGTAGTAAAAGGTTTTGCTCAAAAATTTGGCATTGACTATGAGGAAACCTTTGCTCCTGTTGCACAACAAGAAACAATCAGATCGGTTCTTTCCTTAGCAGCCCATAAAGGATGGAATGTTCAACACATGGATGTGAAAAGTGCTTTTCTGAATGGATACTTGATAGAATAGGTTTATGTTCAACAACCTCAAGGTTTTCAAGAACAGGGAAAGGAGAACCTTGTTTACAAATTGAAGAAAGCACTTTATGGCCTCAAGCAAGCACCAAGAGCTTGGTACTCACGCATTGATGGTTATTTTAGTGAGTATGGATTCACGAGAAGCAAAAGTGAACCAACTCTATACTACCTAAAGCATGGAGTAGACATTCTCATAGTTTGTTTGTATGTGGATGATCTAATATTTATGGGTAGTAACAATAAAATGAATATGGAGTTCAAAAACTCCATGATGAAACATTTCGAGATGAAAGATCTTGGTTTAATGTGATACTTCCTAGGTATGGAAGTGCATCAATAAAATAAAGGAATCTTCATATGTCAACACAAGTATGCTCGATACATGATCAAGAAATTTGCCATGGAGCAGTGCAAATCAGTTGCAACTCCAACTGGACATGGGATCCAATTGAGCAAGAACGATGGAGCATCAAAGGTTGACATGACCACTTACAAAAGCATGGTTGGGAGTCTGATGTTTCTCATCAAAACAAGGACCTATATTCAATATGTTATTTCTCTAGTTTCAAGGTTTATAGCTAGTCCATCTGAGCTACATCTACAAGCAACTAAAAGAATATTAAGATATGTAAAAGGTACATTGGATTTTGGAATCCATTACCAAAAATGTAATTTTGTGAAATTAGTTGGCTTTAGTGACAGTGATTGGGGCAACAATATAGATGACAGGAAATCTACATCAGGAAATTATTTTAGTCTAGGATTAGGACTAATTACATGGAGTTCCAAGAAACAAACTGTTGTAGCATTGTCATCGACTGAGGCTGAGTATAAAGCCATCACACATGCTAGTACTCAAGCCCTATGGTTGAGAAAAGTTCTTGAAGATATTAGAGAAAGTCAAAGTGGTCCAACTCGATTGTATTGTGATAACATAAGTGTCATTCAGTTGGCATACAATCCAGTCCACCATAGCAGATCAAAGCATTTTGATATGAAGTATCACTTCATTCGAGATATGGTGGAAGAGCAGATAGTTGAGCTTCAATATTGTAGCACTTTGGATAATATTGCAGACATCTTCACCAAAGGTATAGCTAAAGCTCAATATATAAAGCTAAGAGACTGTATAGTCAGTCCTATCAACTTTAAGAGGGAGAATGTTGAAAATTAAGCCAGTTAAAAGGAGTAAAAATTTGTTTGCAATGGTAAGCTTTGGATCTTACCCTTTTACCTCCTTGGATGACAGATGACTGGGCAAGTAGTTTGACTTGGACAACAACTGACTGGGCAGATTGGATGGCATGGGCGGCAAGGCGGACAACACCAAATTCCCTTTCTCCTTTCCTCCTTATTCTTCTTATTTTCCTAACTTCTCCTATATTCCCTAAGGTTGTTTAATCAACCACTATTTAAACTTTGTAATTCTTATGTTTCCAAGGTTGAATATAATATTTCTGCATTTTCCTATTGCTCCTAATTCTCACGTGCCCACATTATGATGGATAAATAGATGTATTATATTGTTATGATATGTAACCTTATGTATTTTATATTCTTTATTGTTAAATGGAATATAACTACTAACTAATTTGTCTTATTAAATGTGATAGGAATTAGTTTTAATGGATACAAAATTCTTATTAGAAGAAAAATGTATTACAAATCTTTTAACCCTTTGATGTTTTGAATAACTTTACATGATATGAATGTTGAAAATGCTCTAATAGAATATTGAAGAATTGCATTAGTTTATTAAGTTTTCAAAGTTGTATCTACATTATATATATTATAAATGGATTTGTTAAGTGCTTGACTTATGTGGAAGTGTGTGCTTTTGAGAATTGATTTTAACCTTGTAGGAATTAGGTAAAGGATTTTCTCATGATAATTTATTAATGAAAGTTAATTTTATAGATGAAATCCCTACCATTAATAATCATACTTGATCTTATTTTCTAAGAATCGTATGCCTTCTTGAAGTTGTCAAATCCATACATTCAATATAAATGAAACAATTTATTTCCAAATTTAATTAATTGATAAATTAGATCAAAATTCCTCTATGTAGAATAAAAATACTCAATTTTCTATATTATCACTATAACAGCACTGAAAGTAAAGTAATTTAAATTAGGTCATAAACCCATAATAATTATAAGAATAATAAATACCAGTATATGTTTGTAATTTAGATTTTGGTAAAACATACCAACCTTGAATATAATAGAAACTATTTTTGAGACACACATGTTATGCAATTGAATAATCTTATTAAATCATTTTTTGGATCCTTTGGAATTAGGTGTACAAATGCCTTTGTGATGTTGAAAGAAAGAAAAATGACAATGCTAGAAGATAACATTCATTTGAAATTCAAAAGTCCCATGGCAATGGAGGGTCTAAGGATTCCTAGCCCCCTCTATCCACTCTTGCATTATGAGGAACTAAAAGCCTTATGTTAAATCATTTGAATTCCAAGGTGGAGACCTAAGTTACAACTTAACAACAATGTACGTGTAATTATCCAATTTGGTGTATAATATTATCCTGAAGTATAGTTATGGTAAATAATTTAATCGTCCAACCCAATGTTGATTGTACATAGGTAATATATTGATCTTTAAGTATAATACATCGTGTCTTAAGAACTTCATAATTTGTCTTCTATATATATGGTTCCTTTTGTTGCTTGTAGATAAAAAGCTACCTTACTAATTTTGCTTAAATTAAAAAATAGATTGTAGTTTTTATTGTTCAAGATGGACACTTCAATTATCTTTCCCTCTTTCTTGGGGCTAATTATGAACAGTTTGAAATAAAATTAGTTATAACCATTGATCTTACAATCAATGATAGCCCTCTAAATTGCATTAAATTGTAATTATATTTTAAAAATTTATGGATAAAATATGAGGTTGCCTTTTTTTAAATGATAATGATGATGATGTGTTTGTGTGAGTGAGTGAAAGAGAGAGAGAGAGGGTGAGAGAGAGATGTTTGTATTTAAAAAGTGTTTAAAAGTAGAATATATAATCACCTATCTACACAAAAGTTAAAGCTTGCCAATGATGGTCCAAACAAAATTACAAAATATTAAAGATTACTCTAAATTATTAAACCAAAATAAAATCATAACCACCAAATAAAAAAGTCTTGATACACAACATAAATCACTTGGACTTAGGTAGAGCGATAATCTCCACATTTTGCATAACATCCAATATTTAAACTATAAATACATCCAATTGAAGAACTTAGTCACTATCAAATATTTCTCAATATTTTATTTCATTTCCTCTAATAAGTTCTTATTGACCCTCATTTGGGATCCAATGGATGATATAATCACCCAATGCCTCTTTCTAGAGCCTCTTCATTGTGTTACACCTATTCCTTAAGATTAACAATCAAAGCATTAACCTAAAAATTATAATTAGAGTAAGATCAATGAATTTGAATTGACCTAGAGAGACTATCTTCATGAAGGTTATTGTAACACATAATACACCATATGTAAATAAGCATAAAAAATTCAAAAATTTTACCAATCCCATAAATGTATAAAATAACCTCAAGACATTCTTTTAATTAAGCTTTCTACCAAATACTACAAAACACTCCCTTTGAAACCTGTTCAAGATTTGCTTCGTAGAGTGATAAGACCAAAAAATATGTTTGATAGTTATTGATATTCTACACTTAACACACCTATTATCTATGATGCTTGATTTTGTTAGCAACATACAAGAGTAAAGTCTTGATATATAAAGTTGTCTATGAAAGTAATTTATTACCCATTTAAGATCTATAATTTTGGATCCTTACACTAAGTAGCCTCTAAGATTATATAGGAAATTGTACTCACCATATTTATCATTAAGCTTTGGGGCCACGATAATAGTGACAATAAGTTCCTAGTGTAAAGACCTACCCTAAGTATTATAAGTTTGTTGGTGATTAGGCCAATTCCAATCTTTAAGATGATTATAAACCAAAATGATTAAAAGCTTTATCTATATTTTTAAAATAGACCCCTAACTTATAAGATAGCATCCTTATGTCTTTCATCCAACCCAAACTAAGATTTAAGCATAGACCAAGATTTCCATTGGGATGCAATAATGTTAGACAAATTAATAAACCTAGAAATTCCTTTCTTGATGAAGCTTTTATGCTTCAAGTGACAGACCAAAGTTAGAGGTTGATCCTTACAAAGGACTAACCTATTCCACAAAATTAAGGAGATGGCAAAGCTTAAACCTTATCTTAAAGATAATTGCATGCCAATAAAGAAACAATGTAGAAGTCTTCCAAACCTTTTGAATATCCTTGACAAGAAGGGATCCTTTGATTGTAAAGCATTAAACATTGAGGATTTTATCAAAATAACAATAGATTTACATGCACCTTGATGATGAGTACCTTGAATACACTACAATATTATTTATTTTTAAGGCTCATTCCCACTTAAAAACTTGGCAACTCACTTAGACATCAAACTTATCCCTTGCACCTAGGGATTAATCAAGCCAAACCCCCTCATTTGCTTGGTTGAGTACACTACATCCAATAAATGATAATTCATTTTTGACTTGTCTTGTTTCCTCCACTAAAAAATTCAAACCATTCTTAATATTGACTTTTATAAGGAAACCAAGAAGAATAATATACATGGGTAGCAATTAAAACATTCTTTACAATCTAAAGGATACCAATTAGCAAAAGATAACAAGTAACCCAATTATCCAATTTCCTTTAAAACTTAAGAAAAAGCCACTGCTAGAGATCCAAAGCAAACAAAATGAACCTAAAAGGAATGCCTAAATAAGTGATGACCTCTCCATGTTTAACTTGTCTCAATTGCTTAGGAATCTAATCATCCCTATTGTTATCTTGGACAAAACAAATTAGCCTTTAACCTTCTAAGATGACAACTTGACACTAAATATTAGTAAAAAACAAATTAAGAATAGTTAAAGCATTTTCAACCTCCTTGTCATTAAACAAGAAATCACTATACTATACTAGGAAGAACAATATTATTTTTATTATTTGAATTTACATGGTGGAATTAGTAGCTGCCATGAATTCGGGTAGGCTGTCCAGATTTTATGACCGTCATAGTATTTTGTGTTATTCGTTTTATAAGTCGTCACACAGATCTTCGTGTAGTTCACCCCTATAACCATCATGTCACAATCATTTTAAACCTTATACGCCGCTAAAAACACTAGAAAAAGGACAAACATGCAGTTTGACGAGGCCTGAGTATTAAACCTTGGACCTCCACCCCCTTACAGAATTTGGTCAAACCAATTGATCTACACCTCGAACCTAAAATAAATTATTATAAATTTTAATTATAATAAGAATAAAACATTTTACTTTAAATCACATATCTCTGACTTACACTCTAAAATGTTGCTATATTTAAATTCTTGCGCTGCTGAAAGCACTACGAAAGGAAAAAACGTTCACTCCGACAAAACTCGAGATTCAAACCTTGGACGATGAAACCTGAGAAAATCACATATCTATCATTTACACTCTAAAATGCTATACTTAAATTCTTACACTGTTGAGAGCACCAAAAAAGAAACCCGAAATTTGAATCTTGAACGACGAACCCCAAAATATGAACCTTGGATATATGTCCCCTTATAAAATTTTGCCATACTAATTGTTCTATACCTCAAACTCAACCCTTAGTTGGCGATCCTCTTTTAAGGATTAAAAATATAAAGGTAATTATTTGTAAAATGGAAAGGAGGAGAAGTCCATCTCTTTGGATGCTCCTACATGATTTTAAGGCAGTCCCGTAAGTGTCTTTAGCATCCTGAGTGCCGACCCCTTTTCTGTGGCATCTATTGGTCAATATCATGCACAAATATCAACTTAGATGTTGGCTATATCCAAAACAATTATAACCCAGCTTTGAAAAAAGCATCCACCTTTAACACTTTAGCTTTTTTTAATAGATAAACAACCAGCAACTACCTTTTAACAGCTTTTCCATAATAGGTCGTTTTCTAACATTCAAAGAATAAAATTGGGTTGGGTGTCTTCTTTTGATGTAGTCTTCGCGTGCGTAAAAGCACGCAAAAACTTCTTGGTACGACTGACGAGCACCATGTGCTTCCGTTCCCGCTCGCGCTAATGGCATCTCCCCGCAAAAACCGATACTTGAGCCCCCACTCTCATTCCCATCTGTTGTCTAATTCCCCTACAGCGAAATTTCCGAGACCGCTTAGGATTCTTTCTCCGAGATCAGCGTTACAGTTAACAGGGTCCCACCTGTGCAGTTTATCTGTTAAAATCCGTAGGCATGCTTTATCTTCTACGTTCTCGTGACAAGTTGTCAAATAAACCGTAGGTGCGGCGACATTTTTGGATTAAACAAGCCCCTTAACTTGCGGAATTGTTATCGGAATGACCCCACTCGCATTCCCGTACTCAGATTGCGGCCCCGTCGCCCATCATTCTCTGCCGTGCTCAAAACCTTCGTTCACACTGGCTACCTCCTAATCCCTATAAATCCCCCACATTGTAAGTAATGCAAGGCACAGGAAGCCCCCCCCCCCCCTCCTCCCCCCAGCCTTGCTTGTCGAGTGTTGGGTTCAGGAGTGCTTAAGCGCAATGGAAATGAGGAGAGAAATTTGCATGGCTTACATCTTTGCAGTCATGTATTGCTTTACATGTGTGATTAGAGCTGACGCCAATTACTTCAATAACATGCAGTATGCAAATGACCGGGCCAGTTACTACGGCAACATGCGTTATGCTCATGGCCGGCGCGGCCCCTCCCTGTCTCATAACTATAGAGACGCCCTCACTAAATCCCTTCTCTTCTTCGAAGGTCAGAGGTCCGGAAAACTTCCTCCTACTCAGAGAATGAGATGGAGAGGAGATTCTGGACTTTCCGATGGATCGGTCGAACGTGTATGTTCAATTATTTTTGTCTTTTCACTGGTTTATGTAATGTTATTCCATATAAATTGTTTATTTCATAGACCAGTAAATATTAATGCGGTGTGACAATGACGCTGTGACAGGTTGATTTGATAGGAGGATATTACGACGCAGGAGATAACGTGAAATTCGGATTGCCAATGGCTTTCACGACGACAATGCTGTCGTGGACGGTGTTGGAGTTCGGAGGACGGATGGGAGACGATCTCCAGCATGCTAGAAATGCCATCCGTTGGGCTACAGATTACTTGCTCAAAGCCACTGCTCATCCGGGAACTATATATGTCCAGGCACGTACTTGTACATATAATATCGCTTTGCATAATCAATGGTCTATGAGATTATAATAATAAGAATGAAGGTAACTGTAAATGTAACTGCAACTGTTCGTTGATGGTGCAGGTAGGAGATCCGAACATGGACCACAAGTGTTGGGAGAGACCCGAAGATATGGACACTCCTCGTAGCGTTTACAAAATAGACGCTCAAAATCCTGGCTCCGACGTTGCTTCTGAAACTGCTGCAGCACTCGCAGCAGCTTCCCTCGTATTCAGAACAACAGACCGTCCTTATTCTCAGCTTCTACTCCAAACTGCAATGCGGGTAAAGCATCAATATCTTTATACTTATCCTTTTAATTTCTTACGTTGTACATTAAGATGGTGCATTATGTCTTTGTTGCCAGGTGTTCGATTTCGGCGATAAATACAGAGGCGCTTACAGTGATTCTCTCCAGTCTGAAGTCTGCCCGTTTTACTGCTCGTATTCCGGATACCATGTCAGTATTCAAACTTTCTAATTTAAAACTGAGTGGGTATGATGATTCTTTTCTTAAACGTTGAGTATTCTCTGGTGTTTTGATGTAGGACGAGCTACTCTGGGGAGCAGCTTGGCTGCAAAAAGCCACAGGAAACGCAACGTATCTGAACTATATTCAAACCAACGGCCATATTCTGGGCGCTGAGGATAACGTCAATGCATTCAGCTGGGACGATAAGCATGCAGGAACGCGAGTTCTTCTGGCCAAGGTAATCAACATCAACAAAGCTAAACTAATTTTTCTTGTGGACTCTGCTCTGCAATGCACAATCCATACTAACTCGTATGATTTACCTTTCCTTTTTTTTTTTTTTTTCTGCTCTCCTGTAGTCATTTCTACTCAGAAACGTGCACTCCCTTGAGGAATATAAGGGACATGCGGACAACTTTATTTGCTCGCTTCTGCCCGGCGCACCGACTTCTCAGGCACAATATACACCTGGTAAAGTTAGTATATCCCTGCGCTGCTCTCATGGATTCCATCATATAGTACTAGGGAATTATAATGTCCTAACACAGTAAAGTTTTGACTCTTTGTTCAGGTGGTCTTCTGTACACAATGAGCCAAAGTAATTTGCAGTACGTAACATCGACAACATTCTTGCTGTTTACTTATGCAAAGTATTTGAGCGTTTCCAAACAAGTGGTGAGATGCGGGAACATTGTAGCGACTCCTGCCAGGATAAGGACTATTGCAAAGAGACAGGTATTTATACAATCTTTTTATTTAACCGGGTTTGAGCCAGATGTTGTGGGGTTGATTAAAATTGAAGATTATGTTGTACACAGGTTGACTACATATTGGGAGATAACCCGCAACGTATGTCATACATGGTGGGCTACGGTGCTAAGTTTCCGCAGCGGATTCATCACAGGGGATCGTCGTTGCCTTCGATATATCACCATCCGCAAATCATAGCGTGTAATGATGGGTTTCAGTCCTTATATTCGAATGCTCCAAATCCCAATATTTTGGTGGGAGCGGTGGTGGGAGGGCCCGACAACAACGATCAGTTCTCCGATGAGCGGAGTGACTATTCACACTCTGAGCCCACCACTTACATTAACGCTCCCTTCGTTGGTGCCCTTGCTTATTTAGCCCACTTGTCTTAAATCCTTGTACGCAACTTGTGAACAAGGCCTTTATGTACTAAAAAATTATACTTTCTCGTCTCTGTTTTTATTTTCATCTTCAAAGTGAAACGGAAAGCTAATTAAAATTAGTTCCGTGCTCCCTAGGATAGGATGCCTTCTGCTTTATTGTAAGAGTGATTGTAGACATGAATCCCCCCTGGACGAGATGTACATATTGTTGTCATAATGTTATGAGTAAAGACACAAAATTTCAAAATCCATTGCGATTGCTTTTTTCTCGAATGCTTACTTTTTAAGACCATGTCCTGAGATTGAATAAGACAAAAATTGCTTTTAAAATTTCATGAGGTGAGAATGTAGGATGAGAGGGCGGACAATAACATTTTCCGGGCGTAAACTTACTCTCTTTTTAATTTAAAATGATATTTAACGCCACAAAAGTAGTAAATGTTCAAATACTTAATTTCAAAATCCATTGCGATTGCTTTTTTCTCGAATGCTTACTGTTTAAGACCATGTCCTGAGATTGAATAAGACAAAAATTGCTTTTAAAATTTCATGAGGTGAGAATGTAGGATGAGAGGGCGGACAAGAACATTTTCCGGGCGTAAACTTACTCTCTTTTTAATTTAAAATGATATTTAACGCCACAAAAGTATTAAATGTTCAAATACTTAAGTAATTCAAATGTTCAAATAAGTTATATCGATGCGGCTATAAGAATATTGGATAGATAAGGCCCTTTCAAGAGATGGGTTAAATTAACTCGAATAGGTTACAGGAATACAAGTGCATAAGATATTCAAGGTGAAGATATATAAATTATATATTAAATAAAATAATTATTTCTAATATGGTAAAAAAACTTATATTTACCTTAAAAGATAAAGCTTATAAAAATTCTTAAAAAAACTTATATTATAATTAAACCTTATATGAGATGTGTTATTGATATATTCGATAAATGTGGGATACTTTACCTTAAAATATGAATAAGCAAACCCAATGAACATTGGATCCATATTGCTAGGTTTTGGGGGTCCCAACCTCCTATATGATTATGACCACGGTGGTTAATCACAAGCGTGTTTTGTTATCACAAGACGTGTTCAACTACGTGATTAATGTGCTTCTACATGCTTTACAAACCATTACCGTAATAATAACAAATAAAAAGGTTTTCGTATACACTACTCGTTTTAGGGAAGGATTACGAAGCACCACAAGAAAATTTCGTTTCTATCAACATGTTTCACATTGCTTCCTGCACCGAGATGACTTGATAAAGATAAAAACTGCTGATTGAAATTAACTCTAGGAAACACGTTTTCAAAGTCTTTTTATGTAGCTTAATTAAATAATAAATA
Source organism: Wollemia nobilis (assembly GCA_028583015.1). Taxonomy (NCBI): domain Eukaryota; kingdom Viridiplantae; phylum Streptophyta; class Pinopsida; order Araucariales; family Araucariaceae; genus Wollemia; species Wollemia nobilis. The sequence continues at coordinate 2,529,702 of JAQPPZ010003172.1, read as the reverse complement.
GGTCAAACTCTCATAACCCAACGTTATATATAAAATACAAGCAGGAAAAGACAATATTATATTGTAAATTTTAACGTACGATCACAAGGAAAAAGCGTATATAGGTGTTGAAATGGAGTGGAAGGAAAAAATACTCATTGCTCATATAAGGACCAGCTCTCATAGGCTTAGATGTGAAACGGGGAGATGGACAACGTCCAAAGAACAATGGGAAGAAAGGATATGTACTCTATGCAGACACGAGGCGGTAGAGACCGAGGAACACTTCATCTATAAATGTTCGAGTTTTTCAGATATCCGTGACAAATACAAAGAAACACTTGGGAACGAGTTTATGACAGATTTATAGGGGCAGTAGAGACCGAGGAACACTTCATCTATAAATGCTCGAGTTTTTCAGATATCCGTGACAAATACAAAGAAACACTTGGGAACGAGTTTATGACAGATTTATTTGAAGACAATAAAATAAAAAAAGTTGAGGAATTGCTAACACAAAGGAACAACCTTCTCAAAGATATTAATGATCATGAGGTCCTACAGACCATATTTGGGTCTCGCGCGACGTAATTAAAATCTTTCATTTCATAAGAAGTTCAAAGGTTAAATCCTTCCCTTTACATGTAGATATAACCTTAATCTAAAAGTAATAATAATAATTAGAAATAATAATAATAATAAATAAGTTTTCCTTAATTTAATTAATAATAAATAAAAATAGTTAAATAATATAACCTATCATTAATGTTGGACTTACATTTTGAAGGGTGTTTTTCTTTAATATTTTTTAATAGTAAAAGGTTGGCGAAGATTTTAATTTTTATGACAAATAAAAATAAAATATGTGTTTTATTTTTTATTTTATTTTTAATAAAGTATTTAAGATTTTAATTGCACTAAACTAATAACAACTCTTGCATTTTAAGTTTATATATTTTTTAAGATTTGGACTTTATTTTTTTTTAACATGATTCATTCCAACCATTAAAACTTATCTATACAATAGATCGCTGCGACGATGATATCTATGCTCATAGAGGAGGTGGTCAACCACTTGGACGGATTCCAGAAAAAAGGTGGTGACTCCTATCCCAATAAAGTCTTTTTTACTGTGGTGGGGTCTTTCTTTTTTTATTCTATTTTTGTTCTTCTTGATTTGGCGCAATGTCGGATGAACTTTTGTTTTCCTCTTTGAAGGTTTTCTTCTATAATGTTTTTCTCGTTCAGGTTTAGTCCCGTTTTTTAAGTACAGGTTTTCTTGTGATTTTTTGGTTTTTGTTTTCGTTTTTATGTTATATGTAAAAAGTTGGGAAATCTTTAAAATATTTTTTTATTTTTTAATAAAAAAAAAATTATAAATAAAAAAATTGATAACATTGATTTGGCGCAATGGCTGATGAACTTTTGTTTTCCTCTTTGAAGGTTTTCTTCTATAATGTTTTTCTCATTCAGGTTTAGTCCCGTTTTTTTAGTACAGGTTTTCTTGTGAATTTTTTGGTTTTTGTTTTCATTTTTATGTTATATATAAAAAGTTTGGAAATCCTTAAAATCCTTTTTTATTTTTTAATTAAAAAAAATTATAAATAAAAAAATTGATAACAAGCAATGAAAAAGATTTAATTCAAGGGTTTTTGGACAATTAATTATGAAGATAAATCAATTGCTAAAAGTATATCATCTAAGTAATAATAAAAAAAAAACAAAGATACTATTATTTAGGCTCTCAATCTTTCTGGTGGACGACTGTGTAAGGGGTTGTTTTGGTGTGTGTTTGGTCAGCTCAACTCTTATCCTTATGAAAGGTCATGGTTGGGATGGAGATGTCTTAGGGGTTTCTCATAGTAATTTAATTAAAAAAGAAATTAATAAATTCTTTCAAAACCCTGTTTTTCACCATTAATTAAAAAATAAATAAATATTAATTTAAAATATTAATTTTTCTTAACATAATCATATATTTCTTTTTATTTTTTATTTTGATTAGAATAGTATAATAAATCACTTCATATTCACAATCTCTTCCTGTGTAACCTTGATTTTTATTTATTATTTACCTTAAAACATCACATTCAAAATTGAATAATATCCGCTCATGTAGAGGAGTTGGAGAGCAAATGAGTAGTTAAAACTCTCCAGTTATCGAGAGGCCCAGGTTCAAATCTCTCCCCTCACATGTTGCGGATATGTTGTATATAAAAGGTTCCTCATCAAAAAAAAAAAAAATGAATAATAAATTTATTTTATGTAATTAATATTTTAAAAATAATATAAATTAAAAATGATAAGTATATAAGATATGTTTAATAAATATTTTGAAACAATTGTTTTTAAAATAAATTTTAAATTTTAAATTTTTTTTACATAATTATATTTTTAATAATAAATTTATTTTATGTAGTTAATTTTTTAAAAACAATATAAACTAAAAAAATATAAGTATATAAGATATGTTTTATAAATATTTTGAAATAATGTAAAATTGAAATGTTAATTATTTATATATAATCTTATAATTTTTTTATAAGTATATAAAATATATTTAATAAATATTTTGAAACAATGATTTTTGAATGTGAATTTAAAATGTTAAAAAAAAAATTATATAACCATATATATTTTATTTAGGTAGTGTGATAAATTTTTAGTAGTCTCCTTTCAATCATGATCTCTTGTAAAGTTTGAGAGCTACGCTTTTCAATAGAGGATTAACACAATTAAATCATGACCTCTTGTAAAGTTCGAGAGCTATGCTTATCAATAGAGCATTAACACACAATCACACACTCTACTTATCAATAGAGGATTAACACACAATCACACACACTCTGCTTATCAATAGAGGATTAACACACAATCATACACACGTTGCTTATCAATAGAGAATTAACACACAAGCTTATCAATAGAGAATTAACACACAATCACACACATTGCTTATCAATAGAGGATTAACACACAATTACACACTGCTTATCAATAGAGGATTAACACACAATCACACAAATCATGACCTCTTGTAAATCTCAAGAGCTACGCTCATCAATAGAGGATTAACACACACATGTTGCTTATCAATAGAGGATTAACACACAATCACACAAATCATGACCTCTTGTAAATCTCAAGAGCTACGCTCATCAATAGAGGATTAACACACACATGTTGCTTATCAATAGAGGATTAACACACAATCACACAAGTTGCTTATCAATAGAGATTAACACACAATCACACAAATCATGACTTCTTGTAAAGCTCGAGAGCTACGCTTATCAATAGAGGATTAACACACAATCACATACACTGCGGTTTGAACCTTGAACCTCCTAAAAAAAACCAAGTCTTAAACCGCTATGATATCTCCCCAAACATATAAATAACCATATTACCTTAACAATAAAGCAATATTATATTTTAAAACAAATATATAAAATATTTATTAACATTAAAATAACTAAATACATAATAAACATCCAAAGTGCCATAATTGGCTAACTTCAACGTGTCAATAAGTGTCGTCCAATGCACGTGATGAAGATTCCCTCAAAGTTACAAATTTTTTAAAGTAAACCGATCACATTCACGAGTGTGAATAAATACAAGTTGGTTACTATCCCTTAAATGTGGCACTCTCGACCAAAGTTGTGAGATAAAATCCGATCGTCCCACAAATAAACACGTGCTTCTTACTAGATACCCTCCAACATGTAACATTTTTAGCTTTGTTGTGGGATTATCGGTTGTATAACACTAAATTATTGCTCATGATACAATTTTCAGAAAATTACTCCCCTATTATGATGAGAGCACTTCAACCGAAAATTATTCGTTTGCGTCTCCCCTATTATGATGACGAGAGGACTTCAACCGAAAATTATTCGTTTGGGTCTCCCCTATCATGATGAGACGACTTCAACTGAAAATTACTCATTTGCATCTCTCCTATTATGATGAAGAGGACTTCAACCGAAAATTACTCATTTGTACTCACCCCTATTACGATGAAGAGGACTTAAACCGAAAATTGCTCATTTGCATCTCTCCTACTAGGATGAAGAGGACTAGTAAAAGTGAAAAAAAAAACTTCCTTGGGATATCATGATATGCTTGAGTAGACATCAACTTACTGTTTTGCTCACGGACGCTTGCTCTGTCTCAAAGCGACAAAAATTATCTACGCTCCTCTGCTCACGGATGCTGAAATTTTCATTCAGCTGACTGCACGGTCTTCGCCTCTCAAGAGTGCCCGATTTTAAGTTTCTTATATATACATCTATATATGTTTTTCAGTTGCATAATTGTACTCTAGAAATTGTATAAGGAATCTTTGCAAACTTTAGTTTATTGGAAAAAGACAAAGTTTATAGGACTTCAATTACTTAGAGAATCAAACTAGACAGCTACCAATCAACCTATCCTTGTAGGTTAAGGGAACCTTTATGAGTACTCTAGGAATTGCATAGGGAATCTTTGCAAACCCTAGTCTATTGGAAAAAGACAAAGTTTATGGGACTTCCACTGTATAGAGAATCAAACTAGACAACTACCAATCAACCTATCCCTTGTAGGTTAATATTTTATTAGAATAAAACACAAGCTTTGAAAAGGTGTTAGTCCCTTGCTTTGAAAGGGTGTTAGTCCCTTGTGTGGTTTGAACTTGGATTTTCTAGATGAAAACCCAAAAACATTACCATTGTGATTTTTCAACAAGATAAAATTATAAGGTAAAGTACAAGTTTTTGAAAGGGTCCTCGTCTTTGTATAGTAATTTGAACTTGTATTTCCTAAATGAAAATCAAAGACATACAATATCTCAATGGGTATTAAAAATTCTAGTGTGAAACAGAGGTTTTGAAAGGGTTTTGATACCTTGTATGGTTTGAAATTTAAATTTTTTTGTGTCATACAAAGGTTTTGAAAGGGTCTTGATCCCTTGTGTGGTTTGAACTTCGTTTTCCTAAAGAAAACCCAAAGACATATCACTATGAAGTGTCAACCGGGGTAAATTTTTTAAGATAAAGCATAGGTTTTGAAACAGTCTTGGTCCCCTTTATAGGGGTTTGAATCTTAGATGAAAACCCAAAGACATACCATTATGGTATCTCTCATGGGATAAAAATTTTAGGGTAAAGCATGAGTTTTTGAGGCCCTGGTCCGTTGTGTAGTTTGAACTTGGATCTCTTGGATGAAAACCCAAAGATATATTTAAAATCTAGGTCTCATGGATAAAAATCCAAAGACATATCACTATGGTGTCCAATAAGGGACATAAAATTTTAGGGTAAAGCATGGGTTTTTGAAAGGGTCTTAGTTCCTGTTTGAACTTAGATCTCCTGGATCAGAACCTTGGATCAGAACCTAAAGGTGTACCACTACAGTATCCAAACAAGGTATTATTAACATGGAACGAAATTCCAATCATCCCAACAAGGTATTATTAACATGAAATAAAATTTCAATGATGGAATATGCCACTAGACTTGCATCGTCACATTAACCGGTTAGAAAGCAAGAGGGTCAATGCACATTTTAAGATAATGCACATTTTCTGGGTTTGAACTTGTCTCTTGGATGAAAACCCAAAGACATACTACTATGGTATCTCTCATGGAAAAAAAAATTTAGAGTAAAGCAAATTTTTTTGAAAGGGTCCCAATACTCTTATGCACTAGTTTGAACTTCGATATCTGAATGAAAATTTAAAGATATACCACTATAGTATCCCAACATAAATAAAAAATTTAGGATAAAGCTTAGGTTTTTGATAGGATTTTGGTTCCTTGTGTAATAGTTTGAACCTAGATTTTCTAAATAAAAACTTAAAACCATACCACTACGACTTTCCAATAAAAACTTGTTTATATATATAATTAGTCAATAATAACACATTTCAATAGATATTAACGCATTAAAGATAGAATTTGATTGTCATGGTAGCATAATAAGTAATAATTGTTCCAGATTCACTTGTGTGAGTATTTGCTACGACTTGTGGAGTTCCTTTTTTACAAGGTTCCACAAGCCTGGGGGACGGGGGGACGGGGACAACGGGTCGATTTTAGGGGACGGCTCGGGGACGGCTGGGGGGGACGGCTGGTATAATATTATAAAAAATGAATTTTTTTAGAAATTTAGAATAATCTACACATTCAAAATTCTACACCCAACAAAAATGATATTTCATATTACTAATCAATTATGTAAGTGCAGCCATTCATATTCAGATTAGTTACTAACACATAAGTGCAGCCATAATTGAGTCATTTAACATTTTCATGTTCATATTAGTTACCATTTAATTGTTTCAAGTTCAACAACTATAACTTGAAGGTTCAGCCAAGGATATCAAGTGCAAACAATGTTCAAACAGTCATCATTTTAAGTAATAACAGTCATCATTTTTTCAGCCACCAATGTTCAAACAAAGATTGTCATGTTTAAAAAATTTCGAGTCACTAAGCTGTTCAAATATGACAGCAATAAGAAATTTGAAATAGTCATAGTATCAATGCTCATTTGCAACAAAAAGACTCAAAACTAAAATAGTAAAGGAGTATAGTTATACAATGTAATAGAACTCCTATGGAACTTTTGTTGGGCTATCACTATCAAAATCTGTATCACTATTTGATGAGATGCCCTCATCATCTAAGTGAAGATCCTCCAATGAAACTCCAACCAACCCCTCATGACTCTCATCCTCATCAATTTGTCCTGCATCCTCTAGATCAACATCCCATCGTGTAGCTGGAGATTGCTTGTACTTTGGCTTAACTCTCTCACGAAGACGAAGAGAGCTATGCACTGCAACTAGCTTCTTCGCTCTGCGAGAGGTAAGCCTATTCCTCCTCACATTGTGGATAAATTTGTATGTAGACCAATTCCTCTCAGCGACGAGAGGAACTAGTAACTCCGTGAAAGAACCCTAATTGCAAAATATTTCAAGTTAGGTGTGTTGTCTCCATATAGCTGCCACCATCCAATGGGATTTCTTTGGGCAATGGTAGCCCTATCCTCCCTACACTCTGGGTGGCTGAAGTGAGGGCCCTCGAGATTAGCAAAATTGAGCCACTCATTTCTAATATTTGAGCTCTCCTCCTTCGCATATATCTTTCTAATGGCCTCCAAAAACCCTTCTCTCACCTCTGGATCCTCATGGGGAGGCACTCTCCCAGGCCTAAGCTCATACCACTTTGGGTTTACTGCATATGCTGCCATATGAAGGGGGGTGTTCATCCTATCCCACCTCCTCTGTATAATAGGCCTGATGTAGGCCTCATAGAATAACAGGGATGGATCTCTAGCATAAATGACTTTTTTAATCTCCCCCAACATGCTGTCAAAAGTCTCATATATTTCTCCTAGACTAGGAGCATCTATGTCAGCATATCTGATGACAGCAACAATAGGGGCAACAAAAGACACAATATACCTACAAGAAATCAAAAACAAAATTTAGAAACTTATATGTCACATTGTCATATGAGCACTCCAATTTGAAACAAATAATGAAAATTGAAAAATCATAAATTAAAATAACATTTTGGTTTCTTACTTGGCTTGAGACCACCAACTATCATCCAATGTTTTGTCTCTAATTTTTTTGCCCTCCTCTGTCCTTGATTCCAGCCACCTCTTCCACTCCGTGCATACTACCATGGATTGTAGAGCATCTTGCACCTCAATCATCTTCTCCAATAAAATGAATTAGGTGGCATATCTAGTGTCTCCCAGTTTGATGAACTCCTTCTTTGAAAAGGACCGAAAGAGGGCTAACGAAGTGTGATGGTTGCAAATGAACATTTGCATATCTCTGGCTTGTGCAACCATCTCCTTCACCCAATCTATCCTCCCAATGTCTTTCAATGCATTGTTCAATGCATGAACACAACACGGGGTCCAAAAAATATGTTTATATTCTTGTTCTATCATTTTGCCTGCACGTTGGCAAACAGGGGCTGCATCTGTAACTACCTGTAGTGTACAACAAAAAATTAAAATGGTCTCATTTAAGTTTTTAACAGCCATTTAGAATCTAGATTTGTAATTTTAAAATTTAAAGATTTTGATTTTCATAAAAAAATTTGAAAAAATTAAAACTTAAAACTTAAAGTAAAACAGAAATTATCGAATTGATTAACTGTACAACATTGGAGGCTCCAACCTCCTCAATAGCCTCCTTCAACTGAAGGAACTGGAACTCAGCATCATTTTTTTTTCTCGTGCAATCAATGGCTTTGAGAAAATAGGGACCTGCTTTACATGTGACGATGATATTGATGAGTGGACGTTGACGAATGTCAGTCCACCCATCCATGATGATAGAACATCCATGAGTCAACCATGTGTTCCTCATCTGCTCCATAACCACACTGCATTTGGAATAATGTTTGTCTAAAAGAGAGGTACGCAACCTATTTTCTCCAGGCGATAGATATGAAGTCCCTGCCTTGGTTATTTCTCTTACTACGTCCTTGAAGTAGGGGGAGCGTGCAATATGGAAAGGCAGCCCATGTGCAAAAAATAATTTTGCTATAGCATCATCTGTTGATTCTCTTCCTTGCACATTAAACATTTCATTTACAGTTCCCCTTTTCTTTGAGGGCAGCGGTGGCATACTGGATGTTTGGGTTAATTCTTGTGGTTGTTCTAAGGAGGCCCCAACGTCCTCTCTAAATGATGGGCTGCCTGTAGATGAAGACAAACCATAATTTTTAAATCTAGACTCTTGCACAATATTATGGATTTCATTAACTTGTGCCCGGGTCATTTTTTGGCAAGCCCTAACCCCTGTTCCTGCCTTATCTGTGAGATGAGACTCAACCCTAGTATAGCTGCCCTTAAATGTAGTTTTGCAAATATTACACAACCATGTTCTTGAGCCCCCAGAATTTTTTTTCCCTTGGTCACAGTTAGTTACAAATTGCAGCAGTGGTTTTTTTATATTAAATGGACCCTGGGCATATTCTTTAAGTAACAAAGATGGGCAGCCAAAACTAGGTTGAAAAGCAGTGCTATCCCCTTTGGAAGTTTGGGGTTGGATGTTAGAGGATGAATCCCTAACAGCAACAGTATTCATGTTTATGTTTGGATTTTCGGTTTGGTTTTCCTCCTCCAAATCAACCTCAAAAGACCCTGATGCACTGCTGGCCATGTTTTGTGTTGAAATTAAAATATAAAATTTCAATTAGAAAACTTCAAAACCCTAACAGCTTGGAAGAGGTAATTTTTTTTTAAAAACCTAGTGTTGTTGTTGTTGTTTGCTGCCTTCTGCTATTGTTTGCTGCCTTCTGCTGTTGCTTGCTGCCCTTGCCTACTGCTGCTGCCCTTGCTGCCCTTGCCTTCTGCCTTGTTGCTTGCTGCCCTTGCTTGCCTCTCTGCTTTGCCCTTCTTTGCCCTCTTGCTGTCTTTGCTATCTTGCCCTTGCTACTGTCTTGCTTTTTCCTTTTGCTCTCTTTTTCTACTCTTGAAAAATGAAAGATGAGTGTAAGTAGTTTTTACTTTTTTGTTTTCACTTTATATAACATAGTTTTAGGTTTAGGGTTTTGGAGGGGGGGGTGAGACTCAAAATGGGTCCCACCCCATACCTTTTTAAAAAGTTAAAAAGTTAATTTTTTTTTTTTCCCCTTTGGTGGGGACGCCCAGCCGTGGGGGACGGCTGGGCCCCATGGGGGACGCCCAAGCCGTCCCCGGGGACGGCCCGAGCGTCCCCCATGGGGCCCAACCGTCCCCGGGGACGGCTGGGCGTCCCCAGGGACACCCCAAAAGGGGACGTCCCGGGGACGGGAGGCCGCAGGCCTCAGCCGTCCCGAGGACGTTTCCCAGCCGTCCCCCAAAAAGGGGGACGGGGGGAAACGTCCCCCTTGCCGTCCCCCCGTCCTGGGGGACGTGGGAAACGGGGGGACGCGTCCCCCAGGGTGGGGGACGCGTCCCCGTGGAACACTGCTTTTTTAAACACATTTACATAGCAGTTTTCTAAATAAAAGTTTAAAACCACATCATTGCTTTATCTCAAAATATAAAGCCATCATAACACACCTCTGACCTGTCTCATTTGTTATTTCAATTCGCTATCTATATTACACTTTTTTTTTTTTCAATTTACGATAGGACAAGTTTAATAACAGCAATCGTAAACTAAGATGAAAATTCTTTTTTAAAAAAGAGAATGAGATGATGGTGGCCCGATGATGAACTTCCGTTTTTTCAAAAAGGAGAATGAGATGATAGTGGACTGATGATGAACTTCGTGAAAAAAATACCGAACTCCAACTAGAAGTCACATTCCCTTAATTGCGCCGCGGATACAACGCAAAGACCCGGAAAGATTACCGGCCGTGTGAGATGATAGTGGACTGATGATGAACTTCGTGAAAAAAATACCGAACTCCAACTAGAAGTCACATTCCCTTAATTGCGCCGCGGATACAACGCAAAGACCCGTTAAGATTACCGGCCGTGTGAGAGGGTTATATTCAAGATAGCCAATGGTTATAGTTTTCTTTTTTCTTACTAAAATTCAAATCCGTGATTTCGATGTCTATCCACGTCGTGCAGAAGTCTGTTCTTGGGGGGAAGTACATGTATATCCAAAACAATCTAAAGTTGTTTTGACTTGGCTTGTTAAAGCACTTTGATTATTCTCTACTTGGCGCCCATGCTATTTTACCGCGAATATTTGGCTTGGAAGTGTCCCCCACATATGCTATTTATCAGTAAAAAAAAAAAAAACAATTAATTTACTTGTAAAAATAAAGGCAAAGACTTTAGCTACTCTTAACTAAAGGCAACATATCCTATTTATCAGTAAAAAAAAAAACAATTAATTTACTTGTAAAAATAAAGGAAAAGACTTTAGTTTTTTTTTATATATAAAAGCAATGGTTACAATCACGATATTTTTAGTAACACAGCTGGTAGGGTTCAAACTATCTACCAAGGCTCCCAGGATTTTCACCGTCTCGGTACATGGTAACCCGACGTGAGATGCAGGGGTTGCACACCCGGCGTGAGATGCAGGGGTTGCACCGTCGTCATCAATCTGGCACACCACTCAAAGGAATCGGAACTGGGCTACTGTCTGTGCATAAACAAGCCCGTGGGATTAAAACCTAGGTCTCCTCTCGGTAAACGCCTCAACTTACCAATCCACCTCGACCCACCGATGACTTTAGTTACTCTTGACTAAAGGCAACGGAACAACATATTCAACCCGGGAAAACAAAATTAAATTTGTCCATCACTTGCTAAGCTGACTATAATTTTATCTTGAACGCGAGAGCTCAATTTTGGAAAGGACAAATTTTGCTTTCACTAGAAGACTCTGGGTGCCATGCACATGATGTTTCTTTCTTGATGATTTATAAGAGAGTGTTAATGAGATATAATGCTAATATAACCTCAACCATGATTATAACAACTTGCGGGTTAAGCATAAAAGGCATTTACTCTTATAAACATGATTCATTATTCATGGGCTTTAAACCTGTCTTCACGGCTTGCAATCAACAATTATTCAAAAAATCGTATTCTAATTTTTAATAGGAAAATTCAAAAAATTGTCTTTGATGATCTTGTTTGACATGGCTTCCTCCACCTCACATGACCTGCAAAGCTAAATGTTTGTCTACGGCCGTTTACGTTATTATTTTCCAATTCAAGGGAAAAAAATGAAATGCGTTAGCACTTGGAATCACATATTATGCAGACAGACAAAGATTAAGGTACTACTGTATTGAATTAAAAGAATTTAAAAAATTATAAATAAAAATATAAAAAGAAAATTAGGGTTGAAAGGATATGACAAGTCTAAAATTTAGATAAATTAAATTTAAAAATTATTACGAAAAAAGTTTAATTTAAGTTTATATATTATTATTATAAAAGAAACCTACATAGAGGTAACCATCATGAGAGTGAATATATATTATAAAAGAAACATACATAGAAGTAACCATCAATCGAGAGTGAATAAAGAGAAGTAGAACGAGAGGATATGTACAAAATACAATAATTAAGATAAACTTAATTTCTTATCAAATACAGACATATACTAATATTGGAGTTAGTTATCTTGAAACTCTAGAAATGATACTATTACAAAAACTGTTTGAAGAAGAACAACCTACTTTTAGCATTTGTAAGTTTAAAACCTTTTATTTTATACTAGATTAAGGGAGGGTGAAATTTTTGGGAATACTTTTTTTTGAAGGTTATTTTTTAATGCAATGGTTGTCTTTCATAGACAAAAAATACATAAATGTTAATCATTTATGAGTTGTATAGTTAAAACTTTTCATTTTTAAAATATTTTACTTAATAAAATGATTTAATAATGTATACATATCTTCTTAAATGTGATGGCCAAGGAATGGTTTGGAAACTTAAAACTATTAGTTGGATTTACCATTGACAGAGTTCTTGGATTTTCATTCTTTTATTTTTTCTTTTTGAAAGGTTGTTTTTTCTTATATTGAGGTGTATTTCTAGTGACATTGACAATTTTTTGTTTTAAAGATGTGATTGTTTTATATTGTATCTCAAGGACATTGACATAATGGGTACATTTGATTAGTTGCAAGTATATTTTCTATTTGGACATGGTTAGGAAAATACCTCATTTACATAGGAAATACTATTTGTATTATTTGGAATAGGATTATATTATTATTATTTTTTAGAAGATGAATATAGCCTTGATTTGAATTACTTTAACCCCCTCTTTGATTATACCCTTGATTGCATTGTATATGATTGTACCCCTACTCTTGATTATTTTACATGTTTTGACTTCTTTGGTGATTATACCCTTAATATTGATTAGGCATGGGTTGTTGTTAGTTGGAGGTAGAAGCTTTTTGTTGATCATGGTTGATAAATGAGGTGTTGTAAATACCTAATCATTGATTGTGGGAATGGTTTGATTTTCTTTTGAAAACTTTTATTTCATGAAAAAATTGATCCTATATTATGGAATCTATCTATGTTGAAGTTGGGATCAAATGTTTACTTAAATGGTATTTTTGAAGTTCTAAGCAAGTAATAGCATCATGCCTAAAGTTCCCATGTCAAAAGAAAAAATTATTTGGATCATGCCATTTAGATGCTTCAAATTTGTTGTTATAATGGTCAAGTTTTATCCTAGGGGTTAAAAAAATCTTAAGAATATTTTTTTGAGTGCATCAAGGTACTATATTCTTAGGTTTTGTGTCAACTTGACCTTAATCAATAAATTAATAAGGATTCCACCAATCTCTAATTCATCTGAGTTATCTTGGACACCTATATTACACATCCCATCCTCTACAACATTCTTGTTAGGTTTTTATTACCTTTTTTCTCCTAATGTCCAAGGATTTTAACCAATGATATGATTGTATCATTGGGAGATAAACCACATGAGTTGTGCTCATGGAATTGAGCTTAAAAAGAATCTCTTAATTTATTCACAAACATATGAGTTATTACCTCTTTAGTTGAATACCATATTAGCATTAGATTTTAATCTATCCAATATTTTATCAAATCCACCCACTAATTCATTAGGACCTTGTTTAACATTTATGAAAATATTTATTGCTTCTAAAATAGTCACATTATCATCAAACTCTTGTTTAAGTTTTTTAACAAAATTTTTTTAGAAATCAATGGAATGTTTTGGTGAAGAATCAAACCAATCAATTGAATAATTTACTAAAACTTTATTCTTGAGTTTTCTTAAATCTTTCTCATTATGTAACCAACCCCTATTATATATAGTAAATCTATCTATGAAAGTTTAAACTTTGTTAGTTCGATCATAGAAAAATCTGGGGACATGCTATGATAATTCTTCTATATCAAGTTTTAAGGATTGACTATGGCAATTATGTAATATAGGATCTAAGAACACATGCATTGTTTTTATAGGGTTAGATAGAGGGGGGTGAAGGAGGAACATTACAATTTAAGATAGGAGAAATTATAGCTTGAACAACAAGAATTTTTATTGCTATTATTTTCCATGACTTGTGAAATTATTTTTATCATCTCTCGCATTATATCCTACATTTTCTTAGAAAATTTCTACCTTATACCTCCATTCATGAATCATTTTCTCATCTTGTGGCTATCAAATTGCTAGTCCATTTATGATTACTTATTGGCCATAAATATAGATAATATTTAATCATAAAAAATTTTAGAAGTAAGCTAAGGTTGCATGGGGAGGGGGATGTTCTATGCTCTATTTTTATATTGGCTAGGGTTAACCAAAATTCCTACATTAAACAATGGTCATAATAGGATGCTACATTCTTCTATAAAAGAGATTACTAATACCCCTAGGGCACCTCCCTATGACAAAATATCATACTAATAGAGTTGCATCATTATATTTAGTTGGGTCACTATAATCCTCATCATCATATTTATATTTCCTATTAGTTATGTCTTTGATTCAAACATGAATGTGCTCATAGGGAGAGTGATGTGGGTTTATATAGTTATGGGTTTATATAGTTATTAGCTAGATGAGAATAATCCAAGTTTTCTTTATTTTTCTAAATTTATTTTTTCTTGGATTGGTGGTTATACCATCATCCATAGAAGAGGAAGGATCTATAAGGGTAGTAAGAAACTACTTCAAAAATAAACTAGGATTTAGAAACACCAATCCCAAAGCAAAATACTAAAAAAAATTCCTACTAAAACTCTATTACCTCAGGATAGAAATAAATTATTTAGAAGAACTAATAAGAGAGAGAGAAAAACTACAAAAAATATGATAAAAACCTATGGTAATAAGCAATGTATAAATTAAATTCTATAGTGGGTCTATATCATGTAATCTTAATTCCCATGGTTAAGTTTGATCGAGCATATTGATAAAACTATATAAGGAATAGTATTCAAAGATGAATACCTTTCAAATAATTTGTGGAGATATGAAAATCACATTAGATTATGTCTAGAGGATTCTACAAGTGCCCATTAGGGGACTCCTATCTACATGAGTTAGAGCCAATAATAAAATATCAATGACTAACCAATGATGTGCACTTCTTGTGGTAAAACTAGGCATTGATATAAATATCACATACACCAAAGGATAGTTAGATAGGTAGGTAGTACTACTATCTGCCTTAGTGTCAAGATTCTCATCAGTGACATCAATAAGAGGATGATGCACATGGAATAGTTAGATTTCATGGATGATATTATCGAGTACCATATAGTGTTCACCTTAGGACTTATCATCCTATCCCAATTATACCATCCATAATATTGGGTGGTGTATAGGTGGTAGGGGACTATCATGCTACACATTTCTCCAAGTGTAGGCTTATGATCACATAGTTGTATTACAAACACCAAGGATATGAGGACAAGTGGAGGATGCAAAGCCACCATTAGCATATTGATGGATGCATCATTTTGAGGGAGGGTAGAGGAGGAAAAGGTGTAACAAGGAATGGATACAAAAATAGTCGTAGAGGAGGAAGACAAGGGGGAAAAATTTGAATATAATACGACTCTGAAGGGAGACCTGTAATTTGGTATCAAAATTATCAAGAATGGGGTAATTTTACGAAGAACTGCCCCAACCTTAAAATACGAACACTACTGGTGGTAACAATGTTACCCAGATGTGTAGGTGATGTGGTCCAGAAAACCATAAGGAGGCTAACTACCCAAATAAGGCAAGTTCTAGTGGAACACAAAATATCAATCTGATTGATATTGGTGAGATAATTACAGTGATGGAAAGAGAAGATGAAGTCCTAACCGTAAAAAGGACACATTCTAGGAAGTTATAAAAATATCTAAATCCCACCAAGGAGAAAGAGAGATGGCAGGAAGAACAAGAATTGATAAAAATAGAACTAGACAAAGGAAAGCAAAAAGGCTAGTTCTGGAGAAAGCTATAAAAAAGGTGGAGATCCCAAAGGATAAACAAGCATAAATAGAAGGCTTGGTGACACAGGTGTTGAATATGATAGTAGAAGTAAAGGTGGCCAATCTATTCAACATAGTATCGAAGTTATACACTATAGTGGGAGAAGTAAAAATAAAGAAGAGAGAAACCCAACAGGTAGCACACATCAAGAAAGGATATTTCATTGATCCAATGATATAGATGATCGAGGCAGGGAAGAAGCCAACTTTAGTTCATATGGAGATACTGGACCATAAGTTAAATTAAGTGATTATTGATGGAGGATCAAGTGTGAATGTAATGCTAGAAATAACATGGAAGAATATTGGTCAACCCACAATAAGATCTCTAAACTTCAAATTGTATAGATCAGATCAGTATGGCATCGAGATAATAGGTGTACTAATAAACCAAAAAGTATGCATAGTGGAACATGATTTCATATTGGATTTTATTATAATTGTCATGCAAAAATTGGTATATGATGCATTACTAGGACACGAGTGGTTATGAATGGCAAAAGTAAACTATAATTGGAAGAAGGAACATCTGACCTTCAAGAAAGATCAGCATAGATATTTAATCAATATAAAGAACCAGGTAGTAAGACAAGATATTGCAAGTTTTGATGACTCAGGAGTTTCTTCCTCAAATGAAAGATCAAGATATGAACCAGATGAAGAGGGAGTACTACACCTGGAGGATTGCACGAAAGATGAGTATAACAAAGACAAAGTCTTACTCCACTAGCAGCAGGAAGACTATGAAGTTTTCCCTCCTCAATGTTTTTTCATTGATGCAAGAAATAAAATCCAAGAGGATAAGAAAAAATAACTAGAAAAGGCAGAGTAGTAAGAAATAAACAACAACATAGAAGGATAAGGAGAGGGAAAAATAGATATTCCCCAAGAATTTTACAAAATATACAATGGGATACGTAGTTATTGAAGACAAGCCTGCCCACCCCATTGAGGTTCTTAAAGCAAAAAATAAACCTGAATCCATTAAATATGAAGGTCTGAGAATAATTCAGGTAAACTTGGGAGAAGATGGTAAGGAGAGGATGATTAAATGTGGAGATGATTGAGATCCAGTACTAAAGGTAGAAAGTTTTAAAATATTTATGGAGTATAAATATGTCTTCGCTTGGACATACAAAGACCTGAAGGGAGTCCCACCAAAAATTTGCATACACAAGATTCCCCTTATTGAAGGTGCTCAACCAGTAAGAAGGTGACCATACAGGATGAATCCCAAATACATGGCACTAGTAAATGCTGAAATTGATAAAATGTTGGATGTAGGCATTATTTTTAAAGTTACGGCAAGTGAGTAGGTGTCATCGATCATGATTACCTTGAAGAGGGAGGTTGAAAAAATTTGAATTTGTGTAGATTTTCTAAGCCTAAATGTTGTAACCATAAAGGATCCCTTCCCGATCCCTTTCACAGATTTCATCCTGGAAGAAGTAGCGGGCCATGAAATCTATTCATTTTTGGATGGTTTCTTAGGGTATAACCATATTAACATTACAGAAGAAGATAAATTGAAGCCAACTTTCATGGTAGAAAATGGAATATATTCTTACAATCGCATGCCATTTGGGTTGTGCAATGCACCAGCTAATTTTCAGAGAATCATCCTATATATCTTTGATAAGATGTCCACATGGAATTTTAAAGCCTTTCTTGACGATTGGTCATTATATGGGAAGACACAAGAACATTTGAAGTCATTGGAGGAATGCATGAGCTTGTGTATGCAAGCTCAAATATCATTTAATCTAGATAAATTTGTCTTGATGGTACCATATGGAAAATTGTTAGGGCATATTGTATGCCAAGAGGGTCTCAAGCCCGACCCGAATAAGATTCAGGTAATACTACTGATGGAAGAGCCATATGATGTAAGCTTGATGAAAACCTTCTTGTAAATAGTGGGATACTATAGAAGGTTTATTCACAACTATGCATTAACTTCTCATCCACTAGATGTCCTTACTCGTAAGGGTATTCCTTTCCATTGGATAGAAGAGCACTAAGGAGCTTTTGAGAGCTTGAAAGTACATCTACTAAAGGTACCTATCCTAGCGTACCCATACTGGGAGAAGGAGTTTCATGTGCATGTTAACACTTCAAATTATGCTATTGGGTGTGCATTGGCTTAGGAAGGTCAATTTGGATTAGATCATCGATCGTGATTACCTTGAAGAGGGAGGTTGAAAAAATTTGAATTTGTGCAAATTTTCTAAGCCTAAATGCTGTAACCATAAAGGATCCCTTCCCGATCCCTTTCACAGATTTCATCCTGGAAGAAGTAGCGGGCCATGAAATCTATTCATTTTTGGATGGTTTCTTAGGGTATAACTAGATTAACATTACAGAAGAAGATAAGTTGAAGACAACTTTCATGGTAGAAAATAGAATATATTCTTACAATCGCATGCCATTTGGGTTGTGCAATGCACCAGCTACTTTTCAGAGGATCATCCTATATATCTTTGATAAGATGTCCACATGGAATTTTAAAGCCTTTCATGACGATTGGTGATTATATGGGAAGACACAAGAACATTTGAAGTCATTGGAGGAATGCATGAGCTTGTGTAGGCAAGCTCAAATATCATTAAATCTAGGTAAATTTGTCTTGATGGTACCATATGGAAATTTTCTAGGGCATATTGTATGCCAAGAGGGTCTTAAGCCTGATCCGAATAAGATTTGGGTAATACTGTTGATGGAAGCCATATGATGTAAGCTCGATGAAAATCTTCTTGTAAATAGTGGGATACTACAGAAGGTTCATTCACAACTATGCATTAACTTCTCATCCACTAGATTCCCTTACTTGTAAGGGTATTCATTTCCATTGGATAGAAGAGCACTAAGGAGCTTTTGAGAGCTTGAAAGTACATCTACTAAAGGTACCTATCCTAGCATACCCATACTGGGAGAAGGAGTTTCATGTGTATGTTAACGCTTCAAATTATGCTATTGGGTGTGCATTGGCTCAGGAAGATCAATTTGGATTAGATCAACCCATCTAATTTGCAATTTGGTTGTTGTTTCGAGTTGAGAATAACTATAGTACAATAGAGCACGAAGCACTAGGGAAGGTGTATGTAGTACATAAGTACCAACACTATTTTTTGGTTAACCCTTTTGATTTTTATGTGGATCATCAGGTGCTATTATACTTTATTAACAAACCAACAATTTATGGATGAGTGAGTCGATGGCTCATAACTGTGTAGGAATTTGTATTTCGAGTGGTAGCAACACCGAAAAAGAAGCACATAATTATGGGCCAACTATTAAGGATTCGTTCAGGAGAAACTACAGAAGGAGGAATATCATATGAGTTCCCCAATGCATAGTTGTTCATGATAAGTGTGATACCTACATTGTATAAACATATTGGGGATTACCTATCGACAAGAGAGTTGCCAAAGGAGACGGTGGTAGCTGAAAAATGAAAGGTGATTATGAAGTCTGCACCTTTTACCTTGATTACAAGATTGCTATACAATATGGGGAAGGACCAAATTCTAAGATGATGTATGATAGAAGATGAAGTACAACAGACCCTGAATAAGGCACACGAAGGATTGGTCGAAGGACATATGGGACCTGACACAACAATAAGAAAAGCGGTGTTGGAGGGTCTATGGTGGCCTACTCTATTTCACTATGCCAAGAAATTTGTTAAGACATGTGATACATGTCAAAGAACAAGGAAGCCAGTGAAAAGAGACTTCATGCCACTGTATCCATTACAACCTCAAGAACTTTTTGAAATATGGGGTTTAGATTTTGTAGGTCCATTGAGAACAAGCCATAAGAGAAAGTGTATATACATCATAGTCATAACTGAGTACTTAAATAAATGGGTCAAAGCAAGGGCACTACTTGATAATTATACAAGAAGCATGGCTTGCTTTGTGTATGAACAAGTTATCACACGATTCAACATACCTCTTCAACTGACAAGTGATAGAGGAGGCCATTTTGTAAATGAAATTATTCAAAATTTGACGAAGAAATTCAGGATATTTCATTCCTTGTCAAGTCTATATTACCCTAGAGCAAATGGGTAGGCAAAGGCAACAAATAAGATCTTGGTTTTTATTCTATACAAAACATGTGCAATTGAGTGCATAGATTGGTAAGAGTGCTTATCAAAAATTCTATGGGCATATAGAACCACATTCAAACCAACCACAAACCACACGCCCTTCTAATTGATGTATGGATAGGAGATAGTAGTACCAGTAGAATTATTTGTACCTAGCTTGAGAGTAGCTATTTATACCCACCTAAATTATGATGAAAGGATGGATAAAAGACTCACAACATTGGTACAACTAGGCGAGAAAATGGTGTTGGCATAGTGGGCAACAAAGATTACTCAACAACTTCAAAAATATTTGCATGATAAGCATCTTCAAAAAATGAACTCGAAGGCTAGTGATTTGGTTCTCAAGTACAATGGTAAAAGGGAGATCAATCCAAGAAATATGAAGACCCTATGGCTTGGACCCTTTTAGGTAGAAGAGATATTGGATAATGGGACTGTTTGACTAAAGAAGTTGGATGGAACAACTTTCCTGAAGAAGTAAATGGCTCTAAGTTGAAAGTGTATAAAGCACAAGAATAGATCAATATGATCAACTTGGAATTTAAGGAGGACACCTCTAGTAACCCAAATGAAGAAGAGAAACCAGGTATATGATCCTATGAAAATGATGGACCAAGTAACACTATTCTAGAGGATGAACCATCCAACCTAGAATAGTTGTTTGGAATATGAGAAGAACCTATAATAGAACAAAGGGAGTCGAAACCTAATGTATGAGTTCTAGAAAGTGAAGTAAAAAATTGGCTTCAAAACATTGCGTACTTAGCTTCACAAGGGAAAATACTAGAAGTGGAGGATTATGAAGGACAAGGAGCAAAAAATGGCTTTAGAAACACAATGATTGTAGGAGGAGTATGAGACTCTTCGTTAGTATAATGCACAATTTAGAGAACAAATTATTCAGGAACTAGATGGAACTATGCAACAAATACAACAATGACAAGATGCATGTAGAGCACAATGGGTTGAAAGAGATCAAGATGATTTTAGGAGCTTGAATGGTAACTCACCATATAGTAGTGTATTCTCGGTGGCTCTAGATCACTCAATACCAAGACACTCTCAAAGGTAAAAGAATCAAAGGTTGTAGGTAGGTGGATTGGAAATAAGAGAAAATATAGAGAATAATGTAATTTCCTCAATAGATTCAGATAGTTCATCTATAGCAACACTGAGAATCATCCTGAATATAGATGAATCATCAAAAGCAACTTCACCATTGATTAGGCATCCTTGATGATATGGAAAGCAAGGAAATTACAACATAACTTGGCTTCTAGTAGCGCATATTCGATAAGTCAAGGAGAAGAAACTGATATTCTATGGTGAGATGTCAGGGAAGTACCTAAATGACCAAAATTCAAAGGATGATCAAAATACTCAAGTGAATACGATAATAAACCTCCTAATCCTAACATACCACACATCAGTATTAACCCAAACCATCAAAGATAAAGAGATGAAATCTGCAGCCAACGAGCAAGGATTAGATTCCTTGAAACTGCATAGGTGATTGAAGATGATGAGTCTCTAAGTCCACAAGATGAGTACAATGGAGAAGTAAATGAAAATATAATATCTCAATGGCCAAAACCACATATTTTGAGAACACCATATGTAGGAGCCATGAGATGCATGACAAAATGTGAAGTGGCTAGGTATCATATGGTTTCTCTTGACTTGTAGCAACATCGAAGAGAAATTAAAATATTACAATAACGAGTCCAAGAAACCTTTGAATATCAAATGAATATGATAGAAGAGGGAAATGACTCAAGTATGCATTTAACTTTCTCAGATGAGTACCAAGAAGCCCTAAATCATTATGCACCACAACAACACTTTGAGGAAACAAGATGGTGATGATGATTGATAAGGGCTAATAGGAGATTAAGAATCTTGCACCAAATGACACTTATAAGTTAGAAACACCCACCAGAAACATGTGTAAAACTAATACACCAAGCTCAAAATAGAGACAACTTGGGCAATTTCAGGAGTTTTTTAGGACTTTCGAGATTAACTAACCAAGGGAGGAGTGTGGTTGACCTCCATCCTAATAGCTTGAGAGGAAGAAATTCCCATTTTGCTACCCATAGGTTAATTATTCCATGAATTGGACTACAAGCACCATTTAAGGACATAGTCCAAGCCAACCCATCACTACGTGATCCTCAGAATAGACCTTCGAGTCTACCTCAAAAAGCTTGTAGGAATCGAATACGCCATTAAGAATGACTGAGGGATCGATTGAATATTGGAAAACTGGGAGTATAATATCCCACATTAGGGATATTTGATCAACAAGAGGAAGAGGATGAGTTACACTAGCTTATGGAAGAAAAGGACCTCAAAGTAGGAATCCCTATCAGGATCAAGTAGACCAAGGATGGGCATTTATTCATTGTTATATCAAT
Organism: Wollemia nobilis; assembly: GCA_028583015.1. Taxonomy (NCBI): domain Eukaryota; kingdom Viridiplantae; phylum Streptophyta; class Pinopsida; order Araucariales; family Araucariaceae; genus Wollemia; species Wollemia nobilis. The sequence goes on along the minus strand of JAQPPZ010003172.1, from coordinate 2,507,232 downwards.
AGACTTTGAGGTCGAGGCCATGGAAGGGGTAGACTCAATCATAACATTGGATAGAGGGAGAATCATATTTCCACAAATCAGACGACCAACCATCAAGAACAAGGATGAACAATGGCCTTCTACCTAGATGATTGTGTGATAATCCAATAGGGTGACAAAAGAATGGAATAAGTTAGTCTGGAGGAAGAATCAATTCATATGGACCTTGGTAGTAGTCGTCTAGATGATGGAGCCATACATTTAGATGGAGGAATCCATATGACAGATGTCTAGTAGGAAAGAAGCTATTTAGTATATGTATAGCAAGAAAGCAAATGTATAGTAGATGAGGCATGTCAGAATGATGTTAGAAGAAGTAGACATCTAGCAGAACTAGATCAGACATCTAGGCAAGAATTACATCATTAGTTGATAGAGGAGGAACATCCAAACTAGTGAGTTATCCCACATAGAATGAGAAGATGTAACAGGCAGTCTTAGATGGAAACTTCCTAGAGTCAGAATAATCGTCATAGTCATGAACATATGAAGGAATAGGAAAATCATGATGGTTTCAATAGTTTTGAAACTAGTAGTCATCATTAGGAAGATAGTGCATTTAATACCTTGGAAGTGTACATTGGCATTACCATGCACTTCACCCGACGGTGTTAGAACTAGAAAGACACAATTTTTGAAAAATAAAAAGAAAAAGATAAAAATACAAAAAGACAAAAACAAAAAAAAAAAGACAAAAACAACAAAAATATGAAATAAGGTAAAATATGATAGACATCTCGTCCATGCAGAATTGGCAACGTGGAAAGCATGTAGACAATTGGAAGTTAGGTGGCGATTGAAAAGGTAAGTTATAGGGGCAACAAGAGTCCTATAAATTGGAAGTGTTGGGTATACTTTGTGCAATTGCTTTTTGTTTATGCAAGAAACAAGAGCGTAGGAGAAGTGGATATGAATCAACTTTGATAAAGTGCACCAAGATTTTTGTGAGATGAAGCATAGATATCATCTTCATTGGAATTCACTAGCTTTGTGGAGGATTTCTTATTTTCAATGCAAGTACAAAAACCCTACCGTCATGAAGGCATCCAACTATGTCATGATCTGCTAGGGCATCCATACAAAAACACTACCATCGATGTGGCCAAACCAATAGATATCCAAAGGGGAGTAGCAGACGTCTTGGAGGAGGCCTATCAATTTGAACACATCGCAACCACTTGGAAGGAGAAGAATTTGATGAAAGTAGCAAAGGGAGAGGCAAGTTTTAGCCATCTGATCGAAGATACCATCTAGGAGGGATACGTACAATCGATAGGTCTAGGAGGGAAATGTCTAAATAAAATGTCTAGATGTTTGTCCATCTAGTCTAGATAGCTAGATAATCACCTTATATGTCTAGAGATTCAACCTAGATGGCCAACCATCCATATTAGATATCAACACACACAACCAACTAGTCATTATACTCAGACGTCTAGCCTAAACATTTTAATGTCTAAGTGTAAGAAGTCATTAAAAGCTAATACATCCAGTAGTATTGAGTCATATGAAGTGCATGAGATATCTAAAAAGAGAGTATGAGCTATCAAAAGTCTATACAAACTCCAATGCAACCCAAAGTATAACCCAAGTTTGTTGTGGCAAAAATACTTCAACATCAACAAGAAATGATGGACGAACAAGTGCCAAGCCTAGACAAGGGGTAGACTCGTGGGATATTAGAAGCAACAATGCAAGAGAAAGTTCAACTAAGCAGAAAAGAGTAGATTTTTATTGAGGAAATCACTTGGAATTTTCCTATGGGTGAATTTTACCTACAATGGTGGATAAAAGCACCAAAAAAGAGTCTGGTAAAGAAGAATATGCAAGTAGTCAGAGTAAATTTTATTCTGTAGATACCCAATTTTGACAATGAATTTTTCAAGAGGTATTTGATGTAGATGCTATAGACATATAACCCAAATCAAAATACCAACATGGTATAGGTTTCTGATCAGACTATAGAAGTGGAATTTTCTCCTAAGGCATTTAGGTGAACTTTCGAATTCCCCAGGAAGGGCAAACCGGTAATCAATGAACAAGGAGATCCCAAGAAAACTCGATAATTGATATTGATAGTTACTACCCTCACAGAGGAGGAGGTGGAGATAATATTAGAAACTCGTGGTGGTAGGGGAGTAAAACAATCCCAACTAAGGAATAAGGAGTTGTAGTGCATCATGAATGTTCTAATGGCCAGACTATCAAGGGAAAAATGAAGTTTATATCTTCTAATCTGGTTGATCCCATACTTGCTCGAGATAGAATAAAATGTGCAATATGACTGAGAAACTCATTTGGTGCTTCATATTAAATTTTTTTTTATGTAAATAATGAAGAAATTTTCAATGGTATTTCATGCCATTGGGTTACTTTTGGGTACGGTTTCAAGGGCAGTAGTGTAGATCCCTGACTTTGATTTACCTCAACAAATTCTAGATTTGGCACCAACTATCTTACTCTAGAAGAATGCCAAACCATAGGTAAATAAGTCAACATCGATGAAGAAGTAGCAGGTGAAACAAGTCTCTCATAAGCCGTCACATTAGGAAAAGATGATGACCAATTCATAAGGGGAGGATACAACACCACCCATGGATGAGGTGAGAGAACCAAAAAAGTAAGAGGCTACTCCATCATCAAAATAACCTAATCCAAAGAGGAAGAGAAGGTAATTTTAATCCCTACGCCCTTCATATACTCTAGATTCAATGTGCAAGATTACCATAGAGCAGATTTCTCACAGTTGGGAGGTAGCTCAAAGATTTGTACAATAGATGATAGTACCCTAGGAAAAGGTTAGCTTTGATATAACTTAGACCTTGAAAAATACTACAAAGGGATCAAGTGTTGGGAATGTAGGACCTAAGGACTATTTGATGGAAGCTCATGTTCAAGCTTAGGGAATAGTGCTAGATATATCCATTCCACCTATAATTACAACAACTTCCTTTGCAGCTTCTTTGCAAGTTGTGTCCTATGTGGATATTATCGCAATTGAAGAAGCTAGATAAAAAATACCCATGGAGATTCCAGCTGAACTTGTAATCAATAGAACAAAGGAATATTTACCTTCTATGAATATAGAAAATTCAGCACCTAGGATAGAGCAACATCCCATCTTAGTAGATGAGGTATGATGAGCACTAGAATGCTCATATTTTGGCATAGGTTTTAATGATTTTTGTGTGATATATATTATATCTGAGTTGTAATTTTTATGCATGTTTATATATATTTAATGAAAATTATGCATATTGCCTAACTTACATGTAAAGTGTGTCTTGTGTGTATATTTGATTAATTTTTTTATCTTTTTGCATGATCCCATCGAGGTCCTAATAATACCTAGCATATTCACTACCTAATAAGGCTAAGGCATGTCAAGGCAGAAGGCACCTTGATCCCATTGATGGGAGGTGCCTTGATCCCGTTGATGGGAGGTACCTTGATCCTATTGATGGGAGGCACATTGATCCTATTAAGGGAAGGCACCTTGATCCCATTTACAAAAGGCACCTTGATCTCATTCAATGAAAGGTGCCTTGATCCCATTGGATGAAAGGTGCCTTGACCCCATTAACAGAAGGCAATTTGATCTCATTGAAAGGAGGTGCCTCGATCCCATAGAAATATGCCTTGATCCCATTCAATGGAAGGCACCTTGACCCAGTCAATGAAGGTGCCTTAATCTTGTTGAAGGGAGGTGCCTTGATCTCATAGAAAGGTGCCTTGATCCCATTCAACGGAAGGTGCGTTGATACAATTTGTGCCTAATGAAGATCACATCTTACTGCATTGACTAGAGTTGACTGCTGACTCCACGTAAGACATCAATTCTGGGTAAATGATAAAATATGTCAGATGTCATGTTTTTATAGGAAAAAATGGAATAATCATTTACTAAAATAGAATATGGGTAACGACAAGAATTGAACAAAAATCTACCATTCCTATGAAAAGACAAAAGAACTATTTTAATACGTATCTACTACTGTACATTGAATTGTATCAACTTAGACGTAGCAAATTTTATCATTGTAACAACATTATAACAAAATTTCTTGTGTGTATTATATAAACACATAGAATTCTCTAAGAAAGGGATAAATATTGAAGAGAGAAAAATATATTGTACTACAATTTTTATTCATCAATAAAGTTCATTCGAGAGTTTCTTATTTGCATTCAACTTTCGTAGTCTATTGAGCGGAAGCATCTGGAGCATGGTCCCACTCCTAGCTAGTATTCCTCCCCTTATTTTCTTTGCTTTACTAATTAGATTCATTTTTTTTCTTATGTGTGTACATTTTATTTCTACAAGTTTCTTTAGTTCATTAAGTTTCCTGCTCTCTTTTATTTTTGCATAGTGTGGTGTCATTTTATTTTTGCAATTTAATTTATGCAAGTTTAATTGGTGTGGATTAATTAATGCTATCTCATAAAAACCTCCCAATGATAGAACTAGTGGACTCATATCCATAGGTGTTGTGATTGATCTCAACTTGGTGCTTCACAAGCTTACGAGTTTTCTTGGGTTGAAAAATTAAATGAAAGGGTTGTGCCAAAAATAGTGTAAATCTAACCAATATTTTTACCTCAATATTTTGGCACCATTGTTGGGGAAGCGCCAATAGTATATTATATTATAGTACCTTAACATTTCCATAATATTTTATATGAGTCCATCAAGAAGCAGAGGACTAGACGGTCGTTTCATAAGAAAAATCCCACAAGAGAATCTTGAACCAGTTGTAGATTTTAAATTTGAACTAGAGTACCCACAATCACCCCTAGTTGTGCATTGGACTGAACACCCCACCTTTGCACAAAGTTCTTCCACTTATTATCGACAAATAAAGGAGTGAATCATACAAAATCCTTTATTTAAGAGAACTCCATCCAAAGAGGATCTGCTATGGAAAGTTGTTGAGGATGAAACCATCTCATCAACTGATTTTTAGGATCTTGTGCAAAAATTTAAAAACAACCGAAAGGCCATAGAAATTGCTTTAGAAATAGAGACCATATTTCCTAAAAATATGGTTGAGGAAGAAGAGGTATCAACCATCTTTAGCTTCCCAATCGAGGAGGCCAGAGGAGAAACAAAGATGAAAAACATATTCTCTACCCACCTTCCTACCTTCATAGGATCACCAACAGAAGACCCTGAGTTGTTTTTCTTTAAGTTTGATTTCTTGTGCAGGTATGTGTATTACAAGTCAGATGTGCAAAATTTGAAATTATTTCTTCCAAAATTGTATGATTTAGCCCTATGTTGGTTCATCAGATTGGAAAATAAACAAATCGCCACCTGGGGGGGAATGAAGAAGATCTTTCTAGAGCAATACCAAGATTTTGGTAGAGCATGTGATTCCAAGGAGGATGTCCTAAACATGACTCAAATGGAGAATGAATCCTTGGAGGTGTATTGGGACTAATTCAATTTCAATTTGCAAAGGTCCCCCCATGCAAAGTTGAATGATAAGTCCCTCAAGAGCATTTTATTGAGAGGAATTACTAATGAATATCTTGAAGCCTTGAATATAATATTTGGAGGGGATGTATACCAACACTAGATATCAAAAATCTGACAACTGTATCAAGATTTAATCAAGAAGGAAAGGTAAACCCACTTCTAGAACCGTGAAGGCAACTGCCTCAGTCATAAATACAGAAATAGGTAACATGTTAGAGGATTTGAAAAGTAAAATATTTTTCTCCCTAGCATTGCAGATAGAAACTCTCCTACTGGAGAAAAATAAACAAGAGAATGAAGCTACATTGACCTAATTCTATCTGAAATACAGAGGAAAACATGCAAGAAATGCGTATCCATAAAATAAAGTTAGGGTGTGTATTTTTTATAGAAGAATCACAAGACCAGATTGTAACAAAAAATTCTAACGATTAAAGAAGATTATAAAGTTTCAAAAGCATACTTCATGAGTAATCGAAGGAACTGGAAACAATCCCCTATGGGAAATATGCTATAAAGAATGCTGCCCTGGGGAGGATGGAATTATATGCCACAAGAGCATGTCCAACTGCCCAATACGGGATGGTGGGGATCGCCACCTTGGATGAATGCCCCTCAAGGAGACTCATTTCCCAACTAGCACCCATGGAGGCCATACCAACAACCTAGGTAGCAATGGAAGAACTACGGTACATGGAATTTAGCTCCACAAAACACAGTATAAGCTCCACTATAGCCAAGCTTACCAAATCCTCTTGTAGTGAGGCCTGTGCAACTTCCAACACAACTAATGATCAACCCCAATAAAAATGTAAATCAACCCAGATATCAATTGGAGGGAGAGATGTTTCCCATGTATAATATTAGAAGTTGCAATCTTGTACAACTATGATCAGGTAGACAGATAGGAATAGAGGCTCCTCATTTAATAGAAGAAGAGGAGAACGTAGAAGAATCACCTCTAGTAGAAGAGGTTGAATAAGGACCAGTTTCTGAGAAAACTGAAGCTCCTCCATTTCCCAAAAGGTTACAAGAGTAGAGGAAGCCAATACAACTAGATTTTGACATACTTTCGAGCTTAAATAATTTAACAACAACTATTCCATTGTTTCAAGCTATAAGAGATGTCCCAATTTACACCAAGGTGATCAAAGAGCTATATCTGAGAAGGCCAGGATGTAGGATAGCCCAGACCATAAATATGGTGGAGAAGTTTGTAGATTTAATATTAGGGAATACATGCCACCCCAAGTATGTAGATCTAGGAAATCCAATACTGATCGTGAAAATAGGAGTTTGCTTATTGGCCAATACTCTGGTTGACTTTGGAGCGGCCATTAACGTCATGTCAAAAGAAACTATGCAAAATCTTAGGTTCATAGGCCTAAAATATACCAAGACTGTTATGAAACTAGTAGACAGATCAAAAGTATCACCATAAGGGTTTTTGGAAGACATCATTGTTATGGTGGATGCATGGGAATACCAGACTGACTTCCTGGTACTACAATCCAAGTATGTATTGGGAGGCTACCCTCTCATCTTGGGAAGGCCCTGGCTGGCAACATCCGATGCTTATATAAGGTATCGATATGGAAAAATGACAATTTTAGATGGCTAGAACATAAAAAGGCTGACCATCTCTCCACCAACACAGTTTATGGATGCACTAGAAGAACTGTATGGGATGATATGGATGAAGGAATATTGTCAATAATGCAAATTGTGATGGCATTGGATGAATTAGAATATGGAGTTGATGAATATGGCATTATTACAAACTTCCTCCAGGGTGAATCTTCGCCCATCACTCTAGAGTTGCCATTGGTAGGTGGCCAAGATCACCACATTAGAACGATTGAAATCAAGCCTAGGAGAACACTAAATGTCAGCAAAAAGTTGACACCTAAATATATTATTGCACTAAAGGAAATATTGACTAGGCATCAACAAGATTTTTCCTAGGACTACTTGGATATGAAGGGAATCTCTCCAGATATCTACACCCATCACATTTACCTCAAAGAGTAGGTCAGTCTGATCAAGCAACCACAATGATGAATGAACCCTACCATGAAGGAGATAGTCAAAGTAGAGCTGCAAAAACTCCTATCAGCTAGATTAATTTATTCGATATTTGTGTAAAAATTGCAAGAGCATTAGCTATTATTCACGATGATGAAATATATATATATATATATATATATATATATAAACATATTGTAGTTTGGGTAGTTAATAACTGAATGAACCAACCCTAACTATAATATGCCCTAAATGAAGCGCTTGTGAAAATACACTCATTATAATGTAATAAACTATATAACTATAGTTAACTGTAGTCTATGCTAACATCCCCCCTTATTATATTATGTTGAAATATAGAGCATTGCGAAACAATTCAAATTTGACATGTGCAAGTACCTTAGTGAAAATATCTACAACCTTCTCATTAGTGGGAATGTACTGGATCTGTATGTGGTGCTTTGGAACTTCATATTGAATGAAATGATATTGAATGTCAATGTTTTTGGTATGCTCATGAAATACTAGATTCTTGACAAGGTTCAAAACACCTTGATTGTCGCAAAACAAATGAAGTGGAAGATTCTTTAGGAGACCCATGTTTTTAAGAATATGACTTAACCATATCACCTCGCAAACTGCTCCATGTGTTGCATGATATTCTACCTCTGTAGAAGATAAAGCAACCACCTGTTGCTTCTTAATGTGCCAAGAGATATGTCCAAATCAAAGATGGAAAACATATCTAGAAGTTTATTTTTGATCATCAATGGATCTGGCATATTTTGAGTCTGTGTATCCCTGTAAGAAGAAATTGTCATTCTTCTTGTACTCTAGGCCATATTCTATACTACCACAAACATAATGAAGAACTCTTTTTGTTGCTTTCCAATGAATCACCTTAGGTTCATGGATGAACCTTGAAATATAAACCACAATAAAACTAAGATCTGATCTAGTATTTGTTAGATATGTGAGACTCCCAATCAACTGGTGATAGAGTACCATATATCTGTGGAGATTTATCATATCATGATAACTTAAGCCCTGGTTCCATTAAAGTTGATTTTGGCTTACAATATATCATGCGATATTTTTTTATCAATGTCTTGGTATACTTCTTTTGTGTTAATTTTATATGATTATTTTTCTAATCCACTTCTAAACCAAGACAATAGTGAAGAAGTCCTATATATGTCATCTCAAAATATTATTTCAAATCATATTTTACTGCATCGATCATGTTCTCTGAACTACCAATGATGATCAGATCATCCACATAGAGTACCAAAATCACTATGTCAGAACCATTGTTCTTGATATAGAGATTAGAATCTGAAGGGTTTCTTTTAAATCAATTCTGCAATAGGTGACTGTCTATTTTGATGTACCAATATTGTGGAGCTTATTTTAACCCATACAAGGGTTTAACCAACTTGCAAACTATCTACTCTTGGCCTTCAACCACAAATCCTTTTGTATGGGTCATGTACACTTCTTATTGTAGATCACAATTTAAGAAGGCACTTTTGACATCCATTTGATGTAACTTCCACCCGAATTGAGTTGCTATGGCATAAAGTACTTGAATGGTAGTTATTTTTGCAGTGGATGAAAAATTCTTTTCATAATATATACCTTCTTTTTGAGCATAGCCCTTTTCAACAATATGGGACTTATGCTTATCAATAGTTCTATTTACCTTATACTTTACTTTGAACATCCATTTGTAGCCAATGGGATTCTTTCCTAAAGGTAGATCAACTAGCTTCCATGTATGATTTTTCATAAGAAATGTATGTTCAGCATCCATAACAAACTTCCATTGAGGCTCACTAAGGGCATATTGAACTATTGTGGGTTCATTCTCATCCAATGCAGACATATAAACTCTTTCATCATCCATATTAGATTATTTATCTTCCTTTGTATCTATAGATAGTTCATCAAACTATTGGCAAAGATCATCAACCTATGAAGTTGATGCCTCTGCTCTCATCTACTGAGTCATACTATGAGTACAAGGGTGATCTAGAGTTAGATATGGAAGTGAAGTCAAATTTAAATCTCTCAATGTGCTAGTATACCATTTTGGAACCTTGTTCTATGGGGGTGGAGTCTCTTTCTTAGGCTCCTCTTCATCTAGTTATACAACTATAGATGTGTTATCTGATGTGAAATATTCATTAATTACCACGTCTCTACTGGTGTGTGTTTTCTTAGTCTTGGGATCTATCAATCGATATCCTTTTGAATGCTCATCATAACCAAGAAAAATACACTGTAAGGTTTTATCATCTAACTTCTTCCTCTTCTATTTTGGAATGTGCATGAATGCTTTACATCCAAAAACCCTTAAATGAGAAATGAAGGGTTTCCTACCACTCCATGCTTCTTATGGAGTCATGCCCTATAAATATTTTGTGGGTGCTCTATTTAGGAGGTACTTTATTGTATTCACTACTTCTACCCAATATTGTTATTCAATATGTGCCCCCTTAAGCATACAATAAACCATTTCCATGATGGAATGGTTCCTCCTCTCAACAATTCCATTTTGCTATGGAGTATAGGCTATTGTCAGCTATCTCTTAATCCCATGTGCATTAAAAAATGATGAAAATTATTTGGAGGTATATTCCCCCCTTGATCTGAGTGAAGGGTCTTGATGGAACATCTTGACTCCTTCTCAATACTCTTTTTGAATTGCTAGAAGTACAAAAGTGCATCAGATTTCAATTGTAAAAAGAAAACCCACATCTTCCATGAGTAATCATAAACAAAAAATTGAAAATACCTCTTTCCACCATAAATATTGGGCATAGGACTGTACAAAATAGTGTGTACCAACTCTAAAGATTTCTTAGCTTGTGAAGAACTAAACTCAAATGGTACCCGGTGTTGCTTCCTTGCTAAGCAATTTGAGCAAACTAGAAATATGGATGAAAGGTTGGGAAGGCCTTTCACCATATCATATTTGCTCAACTTGAGCAAATATCCTGAAATCATATGTCCATATATCTTGTGCCAAAGAGAAGTGGCCTCCTTTATGTTTACCACCATGGCAACATGAGGCGTAGAAATGGCATCTAAGATAAACAAGCTATACTTGTATGAATCTGTTGCTACATGCTTTTCATTTATAGTTATGAAGCATATCTTTATATCATCATCAAAACTAAAAACAACATCCATGTTTCTATCCAAGATCTGAGGGATGAAAAACAAATTGTTTGTCAATCCAGGAACATAGAGAACCTTATCAATCTGAAATTTGCCATCTAGAAGAGTGATGAAAACATATCCTTCACCCTAGAATTGGTAGGTCTTATCATCAATGATTATCATTGGCCTACCTTCCTTTGCCTAAAATGTCTCAAACAATGATCTATCACCATTCATGTGTTTGCTAGCACCAGAATCAATATACCACACAGGATCCTTCTGTTGAGAATATGTGTGGGTCATGAGCACTTTGTGTGCTCTCTCAAAGTTTGAGTCTGATTCCTCATAAGCAACATGTCCCTTGGGTTTCTTATTCTTCTTCTATGGTTTGTAGTTTCCTTTTCCATTTTTCTTATGATCTTGGTCATTGGGTTGTTTATTCTTAAACCAACACCTATTGTTGTTATGGTTATTCATATCACAAATTTTGCAATATTGTTTTTCTTTCTATTGAGGTTTTTTCCCTTTTCCTTTGGATGAAGATCCTCCCCTCTAAAATTTACCTTGCTTCCTTCCACCTTGCTTGGAGTAAAATTCATTATCTGGCACTTCATCTCTTTGAATTTGATTTGCCTCCTCATTTTGAAGTAAATTTACCAATTCCACAAAGGTAACTTGTCTACAAGATACTTGTAGAGACGTGATCAACACCTTGTAGGATTCTAGAAAATCTCTCAAAATTACTGAATTCAAGAGAGTATCTGCCATTGCTTCTCCCATAGCATTCAATTTAGCTTTCAATTTTGCCACTCTGCATAGGAAAAGTTCAACTATCTCACCAGATTTCATACTCAGTGTATGTAGTTGAGATTTAAGGTTAAGAATAGTGAACTAATTTTTCCCTTCATAAATGGTAATTAAAGCATCCCAAACTTCTTTACCAATTTTTGCATCACAAATATGAGGTTGTACCTCATATGTAGTAGCATGCAGAATAAACATGAGACACCTTCTATCCTTCTTATTAAATACCTCTTGATATGTCCCTATTGTTGAAGGATATTTTGTAGTTCCAGTTACTACATTCCACAAATATTCAACCTAAAGGATAGCTCTCATCTTTGTCTTCCATGGTGAAAAATTAGAAATTTTGAGAAACTGTGAATCTGATAGATATTTATGAACACTATCCATTATGAATTTTCCTTATAACACCAAATAGTCTCTCTTTCGATATAATGTTAGATTGATAGACCTAATCTGTTTGATATACCTGCTATTTTGATATACCCATTGGTACGTGGAATAATATGGTCCCCTTTATATACATGACCGTGTGTGAGGGAGACTTTAAGGTACGTGAACCAAGATTGATCCGTGGCACATAAGTAGTACTGAAAGAGAATTCAATCAAATTGATGGCACCTACCTCAAAACCCTTCTAAAAAAGGATGATGAGTTGGAGGAGTTTAAGCCAAACAATCAAAATAAATTAGGGTATAAAATGGAGTGAATATCAAAACTAGATTTCCTTATTTCTTTGCGATGATTTATAGAGAACAAGCTCAGACATCGTTGTTGCAGCTATGTTAGGTGGCTGATACAGTTGCCCAAAGCATGACAACATTACCTGTAAGTATGGGCCAGAGGTATCACATATACCAAACACTATAGTGCAATAAATTACACAAATAAGTGTAAAATTTGGGGTCTTTTATTTTCTTTTTATATTTTATCTTATGATTGAAATAAAAAAAACAAGAAATTTAAATGCAAAAACAACCACAAGTGCCCACAAATTTTAACACTTAGGTGTCGGTTTCCATTGAAAATGCACCTATTACAATGCCAATTTTGTTACAATGATTTTTGCAAAATATATAAGGTTTTGGTTTGTAAAAATGATATTCATATCCAAATGTTCTTTTCAAATCCACAAATTTATTCCCCCATTGTCTTAGAAATTTACAAGAGAAAAATGCTTTTGATCCCCCCTTTTTATTGCAAAAAAAACAAGGATGAAAAATTGTGATATACCCTTTCAAGTTTCCAAAAAAAATGTGCTTATCCCTCCAAAGTTTGCTTGAAATGTGCAAAAAAGAAAGGAATTGACAAAGTATCTTAAAAAAATACCTCTTAAGTAGCTCCTCCTCTTTCTGTGGCAGAAAATGACTCTCCGTTGGCAAAAAATAGTCAAAAATTACTCTTCTTGAGCAAAAATTGTGCAAAAATTGCCCTCCTTTGACAAAAAATAGGCAAAAAGTGCATTTCTTTAGCAAAAACAAATGTTCTTATTACGCTTTAAAGCTAGTGGGATTCAAACTCTTGACCACCTGCTGGGTGTTGAGTGATATTTTCACCCAATTGTGAAAGTACACACTTCCTTAGGATTTGGGTTCCAAATCCCCTCTTGCAAAGAAGTCAAACAAACGACTTCTCCAAGATCTCCGCTATATTAGCATTTGCATATGTGTATTAATAATCTCAAATAAAGATATTCAATTTAAATTCTTGGAACACCTTAGTGGTTGCAAGTAACTGTAAACAAGGGGCAATGTTGGTTTATTTTACCATGAAACTTTAGTGATTGTTCATTGAACCAAAATAAAGAAAATGTGAGTTGGCCCTCATATGACCTTCAATGTGATGCTCAAATTACCCCTCTTTCGTAAAATCAGAATTTTTATGAAGAGAGGGCAATTTTAGGCTCCAAAAATTGAAATTTGTGAAATGCCATAAAACATAACTCCTTCAATGAAATTGGAATTTTCATGAAGGGAATGTCATCATAGGATCATGAGTGTAAAATAAAGCTGAAAAAATGAAATTTGACCTTAAAATGAAAATTTTCTATTTTCAGATTTTTAAAATCTGCAGTAAAACAACAACTTCGTAAATTTTTAAAAATACTAAACAACTCTGAAAATGAAATTTCAAAGTGCGCATGGGAAGTCTGAAGTATAACCTACGCAATGGTGAAATTATTTTTTGGATTTTGAAAAATTTTAAATGTTTATTTTAATGCTTGAAGATTAAAAAAAAGTTAAAATTTTTGGAAAATAAAATGCAGAAAAAGTTGGAAGAAAATGCAGAAAACTGAAATGGCATAATCGTTGTAGCACAAGTAAGTGGATCAAGATTTTCAATTTCTTTTCCTTCAAAGGAATCTAAAGCAAATGACTCTCTTTCTTGATTCATGGTTGTAGAATCCTTATCATGTTCCAAAATTTTATGAGATTCGAATTCCTCTTCCAAAACTTTCTCAAATTGTACAGGATTTATAGTATCCTCATGTGAGGAAGCAATTGAGTTATCCTGCATATTAATTGACACAACAAGTTTGTTAGAAGATTTAGATTGATAATATTCTTCCCATTTCTTCCATGAATCATAGTAATCATCTTCCAAGTTCAAGTTGTGACGCTCAAGTATTTCTTCTTCATCTTCTGATTCATCAACATGTTTCTCATCCAATTCATCTTCACCTTCCTTAGATGGTCCCGTTATTTCCAAAAGTGGGTTATTTCTTGAATTCAAATTGGTAAAGCTATCATAATCCAAATTTGTAACCCATGATTCAATTTTATCACAATTTGGAAGGTGTGGATCCTCTTGGTCATCACTTTTGAGAGCATCATCCAAAGTGTCTTTCGAGAACAAGTGGTGAAATTCGATTGTGTCTTCAACTTCCTTTGTTGATTTTATTTCAAATTCATTTTCAGCCACTTGTGATGACTTAGGAGCTTCTATAATGGGATCAATTTTTGAATTCTGTGTCATATAGTTGCTCCAATCCTTTGCAAGTACATTTGCCCAAATCATATCCACATAAGTTTGTTCATCCAAATCCTCCTTTTTGGGTAATGATTCTAGATATTTATTTTCCAAAACAAGATGGTGATCATTTGATTCCAACTTCTTGTTACCCATCCATAGAATTTCTTCTCCAAAATCTTCATGCTCTTCAAGACTTTTCGAATAGGTATTTACTTCAACGTGAGTCATCTCAAAATCTCTTGTATCACTTGAAGAAGCATAACATGAAACATCATTAAGATCGGCATTATGAATTTTCTTCCTGGGATAATTTGGATGCATACATTGATGTGTTCGTTTTTGTGGTGGAACATGCCTACATACCTTCTTAACCACTTTCTTTTGCTCTTTTACTTCCGATATGAACTCTTTGGGTTGAGTGGTAGAAGTAGTAGGATTAGTTGGATTGATATCCATGGACAAAGCTTGAACATTTGTTGCAATAGTTCCATGAGTGACCAGATGATTCTCTAATTGAGGCATAGTTGGATGGATGGAAGTACTTGTATAAGCACATGTGGGAGCATAAGTTGGTATGGTAGGATAAAGTTGATTGTAGGGAAAAATATTTGATATCAAATTTTGTTGTGCCCATGCTTGATCTACCATCGAGGTTTGATTGCAAGCCCCTAGTTGTCCTACCATAGTTGATTGCTCTATTCCATAACCTTGTGGCCTCAATTGTTGATCTACAATCATAGCTTCTGTGTAGGCCGATGCAAGATCAGTAACCAAGGGATTCATCCTAACAAATATGGCAAACAATGGATCCAATGCTCGAAAGTATATTTGAAGAGCACCCCTTTCCTCAATAGTATAGGGAGAAATTAATCTCGCATGAAGCTTTCGAAACCTCAAGTTGAAACTTCTCATTGGCTCATTAGGTTCTCTTTTGCAAGAAGCAAATTGTTGATATATCGTGAGAGGATCAATGAGTAACCTAAATTGATTGATAAAATCATCTTTCAATTGAGTCCAAGATGTAATAGAACCAGTGGGTAAATTGATGTACCAATCATATGCCACCTCATCCAGGGTTCCAGGAAACATTCTACATGCCACATCCTCATGCACGACATTCCATCTAACTAGGATATCCACATAGGCTTGAATATGCTCCTCGACTAATGTTGGACCATTGTGTTTAAACTTGGGCAAATGTTTTTCTACGTTCTTGGGTAAATCATGAGAATCTCCACTAATGTTCAAAGGATTAGCATGTATCCCATACCACGTTCCTGCAGTTGTAGCCATTTATGAAACTCAAAGAATAACCTCAAAACCAATTTGTTAGTCATGAATAGAAGAAGGAACCATGACAAAGCAATATTCTAAAAATGTAAATTAGTTTCCGATTCACCAGATCGCATATGCGCAAGTGAAGAGCATACTCCTAGTGTTGTAGGCTTTCTAATTCACAAGATCACATTACACGCAAGTGAAGAGCATAATACCGACAACAAATACATTTTAGAAAAAATAATTCCTTACAAATAAGCATGAAATGACTAGCAAATATCAAACATGTAACGTGTTAATAATCATGTTAGCATCAACCAAGAGATGTATCCATTAAAATCAAATGAAAGTAATTGCATGAAGACAACCTCGTTAGTCAAGACCAATTTTTTTCAAAATCAAATCAAATCACATTATTCTTGTATGAACAATCAAAAGCGTTAGAACAATGCATAGCAATTTATGTCCTCCTTTTAACACTACAAGGTTGTATTGTTAAAAGAGGGCTAAAGATAATAATCAATAGGGCATGAAATATTTAAAATTTAAATCCCTATAGCATTTAAATCACACTGAAATAAACCAATTCAGGCCCTCCTTCTAGCGCCAAAATGTTGAGTGGTATTTTCACCCAATTGTGAAAGTACACTCTCCCTTAGGATTTGGGTTCCAAATCCCCTCTTGCAAAGAAGTTAAACAAACAACTTCTCCAAGGTCTCCGCTATATTAGCATTTGCATGTGTATTAGTAATCTCAAATAAATATATTCATTTTAAATGCTTGGAACACCTTAGTGATTGCAAGTAACTGTAAACAAGGGGCAATGTTGGTTTATTTTACCATGAAACTTTAGTGATTGTTCATTGAACCAAAATAAAGCAAATGTGAGTTGGCCCTCATATGACCACGATGTAGTGCCTTAATTCCTTTTATCTTGAGAGTTTTAAGGTAGATTTTATCTTCTTTATTAAGTCCAAATATGGCTTCTTATCATGAAGATAAAGATAGCTTTCAATATGATCGATAAACTATCCCTCTTTGGTGAAATGAATTTTCACAAAGAAGCAATAATTTATGGCCTTAGATAAAGGGCTTTAAATGTCACTTTAACTTATCCCTCTTAAATGAAATCAAATTTTCATCAAGATGAACAATTAAGTGCTTTGAAGAAAAGACCTTCAATGTAATACTCAAATTACCCCTCTTTCGTAAAATTAGAATTTTTATGAAGAGAGGGTAATTTTAGGCTCAAAATGGAAATTTGTGAAAATGCCATAAAACATAACTCCTTCAATGAAATTGGAATTTTCATGAAGGGAATGTCATCATAGGCTCATGAGTGCAAAACAAAACTGAAAAAATGAAATTTGACCTTAAAATGGAAATTTTCTATTTTCGGATTTTTAAAATCTGTAATAAAACAACAACTTCGATGAATTTTTAAAAATACTAAACAACTCCGAAAATGAAATTTCAAAGTGCGTATTGGAAGTCTGAAGTATAACCTACGCAATGGTGAAATTATTTTTGGATTTTGAAAATTTTTAAATGTTTATTTTAATGCCTGAAAATTAAAAAAAAATTAAAATTTCTGGAAAAATAAAATGCAGAAAAAGTTGAAAGAAAATGCAGAAAACTAAAAATAAAATACATTCAGTATGATGCTATCCTATTCCGACAAAACCGAAGATGTGAGGTTTTCATGCATGCAACCTAACCTATTGGACTTGCAAAACAAGCACAATCCGGATAAGCTAAGTGTTGGCTCCTAGGGTTTAAAATGAGATTTTTCAGATTTAAACATTAGCATGAAGCAACCAAGAAACTTGCATAAACTCCATTTACAAGCCTAAAATCTGAAAAGGGAAAAAAATAGACATTTAATCTTGCATGCAGAAAATGACTCCTCCTTTCTTGCCCATAAGATGCAACTTTCTGAAAATTTCTGCATTAAAAAATTGTCATTGTACATGGCAGAAATCTGGTTTTCTCAAAGAACCAGTCCAATGTGGAAGGAAAAATATCCAAAAAATCCCAGTGCCAAGGCCTTGCCTTCATTCCTGCAATCTTCTCTGAAAAGTTTCCGACCCGTTTTCTCCATCCTTCAATGCATTATTTAAAACTTTGAAAAAACTCTTCTTTCTTGTTCGTTCCATTCCTCTCCTATGTTGAAAAACTGTTCATTTTAGTTGTCCGTTCATTTCTCCCAATTGTCACGACGCCTTTTCTCATTACCCTTGGCAATGCTTCCTTTCCCCATAAGTGCCTTGGTAACGAATATCAAATGAGAGTTTTATTGTTTTGTCTTTATTCCACGTGTTTCCACCTTACCATGGGCCTTTGTTTTATTAAAGACCCTACACCTCCTCGTGTTTCCACCTTACCTGCACATAAAACAAATAGGTGAATTAGCTTTAAAAAACAAACTCTAAAAACAAAATATATCATACTAAAAACATAAAGTTAAACTATTAAAAAAAAACTTTAAATTTAAACTATTTTAACATGTAAACTAAAACGTGGTGAATGAAGCACCATGGCTTCATTCACTACTTTTTATTTTTATTTATATTTTATTGTTTTTACTTTTTTTTTAACTTACTTATATATATATATATATATATATATATATATATTTTTTTTTTTTTTCACTTTTAAATTTTTTTATTTGTTTATATATATAAAAATATATATAAACTTGTTTTTTTTTTAAGATTCAAAAAGCTTTATTTAATTATTATTATTTTTTTTTTTACTTGCTTTCTCTTTTATTTTAAATTTGATTTAATTAATTTTAAATGTTTGAATTGATTTAATTCAAAGCATTAAAATTAACTAAAACAATAATAATAAAAAATAATAATAATAAGGACGAACTTAACCAATCCACTAGACACTCAAAATGAAACGAAAACACCCAAATACCAAAAATAAAAAGGTGGGTCCCCAATTTTGGGGTACGTTGTGGAGCAACCACAACAAATGGCGACTCTGTTGGGAAATGCTCCTGAGCATTTCGGTGAGAACCCAACTTGAAAACACACAAACTCAAATACAAGCGTCAACAAATATCCAAAGAATGAAAATAGATCAGAAATACATGAAGCATTAGAATCATTAAGCATCGACTCAATGTGTGCAGTGTGCTTCATTCCCTATCATTTGAAACTCGATTCAACTTTCCATTGTCAGTTTTACTCGAATGCATATGCGAGGTTATGAATGATTTGTGCAGGATTTAATGTATGACAAATATGCTAGAGATATAACAACCATGCTTTGCAAAGGCTCAAACTTTCTAGTACCATGAACAAACATATTAAAACTGTCAAACCCTCTTAGGACCAAATATGTGTATACTGAATTAATTTACTAGATCCCAAAGTTGGTTATGTGTCACTACCATCTTGAACCCATGTGCAAGTGTAAGTGAAATCGGAGCTTTGGGGAATAGGATTCCCAACCTAAGCGAGATGGGAATTTAACCCTATCCTTACTACTCGATCTGGAGTTCATTACCTCATCTTGAACAAAATGATTTAACCTGTTATGGATGAAACTTGTCAGGCTAGTCTGTCCGTTTGAGCAGTCAGTGGTCTTGCTTTTAGACAAGACATGTTGCCACGCATGAGCATACTCCACTGCCAGTCAGGCGTCTATAGCCCCGATGGAGATTAACCCCATAATCCATGATTTGGCTTTACTTTTGATTTCTTGGACCTTGGGGATGACTACCCATCCTTGCAAGGGACATGTAGTACGATCCTTCCAATCCAATATTAATGATGAAATGAAGAATATTTGCTTTGGAATTTCAAGTTCTTGAGTGGGGGGCAAAATAGAAGCTTTGGGGAATCGGATTCTCAACCTAAGCGAGATGAGAATTAGACCCTATCCTTACTACTCCATGAAGGTCAAATCAGAGCTTTGGGGAGTTGGATCCTCAACCTAAGTTCGATGAGGATTTAACCCTATCCTTACTACTCTGATTTTAGGCTTTAAGCACTATGGGAGTGGTAAAAACCACTGTTTTAAGGATTATGTTGCATGATAGGATAGACACGAAATACTCCTTTCGCCTCACCTTTTCTTCCAAGTATGGTTTTGACCATTTTGCTCAAGATCCTCTTTAATATGTGTAGAATGTGCTTGGTTCAAGATAGTTCGGGCATCAGTTCCCAACCTTAGGATCCTTTTAATATATGTTATGTAATAACCCTAAGAGGATTCGACACCTTTTCAATGATTGTATTTGAAATGAAGATGCAACTGAGATGAAATGTATATGCAATGTGGAATGTAACATGAGATATGGATGAATGCATTGCTCTTTTTGAAATGCGGATGGAGTATATCACCTACTTTGCCATAATTTGTAAAACTGACAACTTCATGCATCACAAGTTCCAAACGATATTCTTTAATGTGTTTGCGATACTCGTGGAGCTTTCTGCAATACAATTCCGATGTTTCATATTCTCCTAGTCTTAGTCAACATTCATAAGGACATAAGTTGACATCTCGCTTTTTTTTTTTTTTTTTTCAAGACAAACCAAAAGTGTCCAAAGGACCAACACACAAAACTTAAAACCAAAACTGAAATGCAAACCCAACATCAAAACACCAAAAAATTATATACAAATGTACAATATAATACAAGATGGTGCAAAGTTTGGATTATCATTTTCCCGGATCCCAAACCTGATTAGAATTCTTTAAAAGACATATGACCTGATACGCATACCAAGTGTTGTAGGAATCCAACAAAAACAAGATCAAACCAAACAAAGAAACAAACTTCAACTTGCCCCTCTCACCATACCAATTTGATTTAGTTTCATTAATAATCCCTATGGTGGAGATTCAAGTTTTCAAATTGATTAGACAATGATTTGATATTCAATTCTTCTATGTCTATTCTTTAAGATGTCCATTCCATACTTTGATTCATGGTGTAGAAATAAGCTTTCTTTATTCATATGAAATTTTGTAAGCAGAGCTATTACTAAAAATTGTCAAAGCTAATTCATTTTCCATGTTCTTAGGCCAATTAAAATTGTGCAACAATTCACAAGTCTAGGATATTTACTATTGGATCATTAGGAATTTTGATCCTGGTGAAGAATTAATTGTTGATGAATTTGATTTAGACTTTGAATGCATAAGTCTTTTCATTTTAAGTAATGTTACTTCAAAGATGTGATTAGAAATTAATCCTTGTTCTTCATTCACTTCCATGACATTCATCATCATGTAGCACTTGTTCTTTCTCCATGACTTGTTTATCAAAGGCACCAAACTTAGGTACCCAATTGAACACATGTCCATCCCTTTCAAACCATAAGTCTTGTCTATCTAGGGGTGGGTTAACTAACACATTTCCATGATCAATCACTTGGGTTGTTTTGGGTAACGTGAGATTTTCAATTGGATCATCAATGATATCAAACCCAAATGATTTAGGTTTTGTAATTTTCTCATTTTGAAATGGCATAGTCATTGTAGCACAAGTAAGTGGATCAAGATTTTCAATTTCTTTTCCTTCAAAGGAATCTAAAGCAAATGACTCTCTTTCTTGATTCATGGTTGTAGAATCCTTATCATGTTCCAAAATTTGATGAGATTCGAATTCCTCTTCCAAAACTTTCTCAAATTGTATAGGATTTATAGTATCCTCATGTGAGGAAGCAATTGAGTTATCCTGCATATTAATTGACACAACAAGTTTGTTAGAAGATTTAGATTGATAATATTCTTCCCATTTCTTCCATGAATCATAGTAATCATCTTCCAAGTTCAAGTTGTGACGCTCAAGTACTTCTTCTTCATCTTCTGATTCATCAACATGTTTCTCATCCAATTCATCTTCACCTTCCTTAGATGGTCCCGTTATTTCCAAAAGTGGGTTATCTCTTGAATTCAAATTGGTAAAGCTATCATAATCCAAATTTGTAACCCATGATTCAATTTTATCACAATTTGGAAGGTGTGGATCCTCTTGGTCATCACTTTCGAGAACATCATCCAAAGTGTCTTTCGAGAACAAGTGGTGAAATTCGATTATGTCTTCAACTTCATTTGTTGATTTTCTTTCAAATTCATTTTCAGCCACTTGTGATGGCTTAGGAGCTTCTATAATGGGATCGATTTTTGAATTCCGTGTCATATAGTTGCTCCAATCCTTTGCAAGTACATCTGACCAAATCATATCCACATAAGTTTGTTCATCCAAATCCTCCTTTTTGGGTAATGATTCTAGATATTTATTTTCCAAAACAAGATGGTGATCATTTGATTCCAACTTCTTGTTACCCATCCATAGAATTTCTTCTCCAAAATCTTCATGCTCTTCAAGACTTTTCGAATAGGTATTTACTTCAACGTGAGTCACCTCAAAATCTCTTGTATCACTTGAAGAAGCATAACATGAAACATCATTAAGATCGGCATTATGAATTTTCTTCCTCGGATGATTTGGATGCATACATTGATGTGCTCGTTTTTGTGGTGGAACATGCCTACATACCTTCTTAACCACTTTCTTTTGCTCTTTTACTTCCGATACGAACTCTTTGGGTTGAGTGGTAGAAGTAGTAGGATTAGTTGGATTGATATCCATGGACAAAGCTTGAACATTTGTTGCAATGGTTCCATGAGTGACCACATGATTCTCTAATTGAGGCATAGTTGGATGGATGGAAGTACTTGTATAAGCACATGTGGGAGCATAAGTTGGTATGGTAGGATAAAGTTGATTGTAGGGAAAAACATTTGATATCAAATTTTGTTGTGCCCATGCTTGATTTACCATCGAGGTTTGATTGCAAGCCCCTAGTTGTCCTACCATAGTTGATTGCTCCATTCCATAACCTTGTGGCCTCAATTGTTGATCTACAATCATAGCTTCTGTGTAGGCCGATGCAAGATCAGTAACCAAGGGATTCATCCTAACAAATATGGCAAACAATGGATCCAATGCTCGAAAGTATATTTGAAGAGCACCACTTTCCTCAATAGTATAGGGAGAAATTAATCTCGCATAAAGCTTTCGAAACCTCAAGTTGAAACTTCTCACCGGCTCATTAGGTTCTCTTTTGCAAGAAGTAAATTGTTGATATATCGTGAGAGGATCAATGAGCAACCTAAATTGATTGATAAAATCATCTTTCAATTGAGTCCAAGATGTAATAGAACCAAGTGGGTAAATTGATGTACCAATCATATGCCACCTCATCTAGGGTTCCAGGAAACATTCTACATGCCACATCCTCATGTTCGACATTCCATCTAACTAGGATATCCACATAGGCTTGAATATGTTCCTCGGCTAATGTTGGACCATTGTGTTTAAATTTGGGCAAACGTTTTTCTACGTTCTTGGGTAAATCATGAGAATCTCCACTAATGTTCAAAGGATTAGCATGTATCCCATACCACGTTCCTGCAGCTTGTAGCCATTAATGAAACTCAAAGAATAACTTCAAAACCAATTTGTTAGTCATGAATAAAAGAAGGAACCATGACAAAGCAATATTCTAAAAATGTAAATTAGTTTCTGATTCACCAGATCGCATATGCGCAAGTGAAGAGCATACTCCTAGTGTTGTAGGCTTTCTGATTCACAAGATCGCATTACACGCAAGTGAAGAGCATAATACCGACAACAAATACATTTTAGACAAAATAATTCCTTACAAATAAGCATGAAATGACTAGCAAATATCAAACATGTAACGTGTGAATAATCATGTTAGCATCAACCAAGAGATGTATCCATTAAAATCAAATGAAAGTAATTGCATGGAGACAACCTCGTTAGTCAAGACCAAATTTTTTCAAAATCAAATCAAAACACATTATTCCTGTATGAACAATCAAAAGCGTTAGAACAATGCATAGCAATTCATGTCCTCCTTTTAACACTACAAGGTTGTATTGTTAAAAGAGGGCTAAAGATAATAATCAATAGGGCATGAAATATTCAAAATTTAAATCCCTATAGCATTTAAATCACACTTGAAATAAACCAATTCAGGCCCTCCTTCTAGCGCCAAATGTTTCTGTTGAGTGGTATTTTCACCCAATTGTGAAAGTACACTCTTCCTTAGGATTTGGGTTCCAAATCCCCTCTTGCAAAGAAGTTAAACAAACAACTTCTCCAAGGTCTCCGCTATATTTAGCATTTGCATATGTGTATTAGTAATCTCAAATAAATATATTCATTTTAAATGCTTGGAACACCTTAGTGATTGCAAGTAACTCGTAAACAAGGGGCAATGTTGGTTTATTTTACCATGAAACTTTAGTGATTGTTCATTGAACCAAAATAAAGCAAATGTGAGTTGGCCCTCATATGACCACGATGTAGTGCCTTAATTCCTTTTATCTTGAGAGTTTTAAGGTAGATTTTATCTTCTTTATTAAGTCCAAATATGGCTTCTTATCATGAAGATAAAGATAGCTTTCAATATGATCGATAAACTATCCCTCTTTGGTGAAATGAATTTTCACAAAGAAGCAATAATTTATGGCCTTGGATAAAGGGCTTTAAATGTCACTTTAACTTATCCCTCTTAAATGAAATCAAATTTTCATCAAGATGAACAATTAAGTGCTTTGAAGAAAAGACCTTCAATGTAATACTCAAATTACCCCTCTTTCGTAAAATTAGAATTTTTATGAAGAGAGGGTAATTTTAGGCTCAAAATGGAAATTTGTGAAAATGCCATAAAACATAACTCCTTCAATGAAATTGGAATTTTCATGAAGGGAATGTCATCATAGGCTCATGAGTGCAAAACAAAACTGAAAAAATGAAATTTGACCTTAAAATGGAAATTTTCTATTTTCGGATTTTTAAAATCTGTAATAAAACAACAACTTCGATGAATTTTTAAAAATACTAAACAACTCCGAAAATGAAATTTCAAAGTGCGTATTGGAAGTCTGAAGTATAACCTACGCAATGGTGAAATTATTTTTAGATTTTGAAATTTTTTAAATGTTTATTTTAATGCCTGAAAATTAAAAAAAAGTTAAAATTTCTGAAAAATAAAATGCAGAAAAAGTGAAAGATGAAATGCAGAAAATGAAAATAAAATGCATTCAGTTTGATGCTATCCTATTCCGACAAAACCGAAGATGTGAGGTTTTCATGCATGCAACCTAACCTATTGGACTTGCAAAACAAGCACAATCCGGATAAGCTAAGTGTTGGCTCCTAGGGTTTTAAATAAGATTTTTCAGATTTAAACATTAGCATGAAGCAACCAAGAAACTTGCATAAACTCCATTTACAAGCCTAAAATCTGAAAAGGGAAAAAAATAGACATTTAATCTTGCATGCAGAAAATAACTCCTCCTTTCTTGCCCATAAAATGCAACTTTCTGAAAATTTCTGCATTAAAAATAAGCCATTGTACATGGCAGAAATCTGGTTTTCTCAAAGAACCAGTCCAATGTGGAAGGAAAAATATCCAGAAAATCCCAGTGCCAAGGCCTTGCCTTCATTCCCGCAATCTTCTCCGAAAAGTTTCCAACCCTGTTTCAATCCTTCAATGGAGTATTTAAAATTTCAAAAAACTCTTCTTTCTTGTTCGTTCCATTCCTCTCCTATGTTGAAAAACTGTTCATTTTAGTTGTCCGTTCATTTCTCCCAATTGTCACGACGCCTTTTCTCATTACCCTTGGCAATGCTTCCTTTCCCCATAAGTGCCTTGGTAACGAATATCAAATGAGAGTTTTATTGTTTTGTCTTTATTCCTCGTGTTTCCACCTTACCTGCACATAAAACAAATAGGTGAATTAGCTTTAAAAAACAAACTTTAAAAACAAAATAAATTATACTAAAAACATAAAGTTAAACTATTAAAAAAAAACTTTAAATTTAAACTATTTTAACATGTAAACTAAAACGTCACTACTTTTTATTTTTATTTATATTTTATTGTTTTTACTTTTTTTTTTACTTACTTTATATATATATATATATATATATATATATATTTTTCTTTTCACTTTTAAATTTTTTTATTTGTTTATATATATAAAAAATATATATAAACTTGTTTTTTTTTTCTTTTTAGATTCAAAAAGCTTTATTTAATTATTTTTTTTACTTGCTTTCTCTTTTATTTTAAATTTGATTTAATTAATTTTAAATGTTTGAATTGATTTAATTCAAAGCATTAAAATTAACTAAAACAATAATAATAAAAAATAATAATAAGGACGAACTTAACCAATCCACTAGACACTCAAAATGAAACGAAAACACCCAAATACCAAAAATAAAAAGGTGGGTCCCCAATTTTGGGGTACGTTGTGGAGCAACCACAACAAATGGCGACTCTGTTGGGAAATGCTCCTGAGCATTTCGGTGAGAACCCAACTTGAAAACCTTCAAAACTCAAACACAAGCGTCAGCAAATATCCAAAGAATGAAACTAGACGAGAAATACATGAAGCATTAGAATTATTCAGCGTCAGCTCAATGTGTGCGGTGTGATTCATTCCTTATCGTTTGAAATTGATCAACATTCCATTGTCAGTTTTACCTGAATGCATATGTGAGGTTATGAATGATTTGTTCAGGATTTAATGTATGGCAAATATGCTAGAGATATAACAACCTGCTTTGCAAAGGCTCAAACTTTCTAGTACCATGAACAAACATTTTAAAACTGTCAAACCCTCTTAGGACCAAATATGTGTGTACTGAATTAATTTACTAGATCCCAAAGTTGGTTATGTGTCACTACCATCTTGAACCCATGTGCAAGTGTAAGTGAAATCAGAGCTTTGGGGAATAGGATTCCCAACCTAAGCGAGATGGGAATCTAACCCTATCCTTACTACTCGATCTGGAGTTCATTACCTCATCTTGAACAAAATGATTTAACCTGTTATGGATGAAACTCGTCAGAGCTAGCCTAGTTCGTTTGAGCAATCAGTGGTCTTGCTTTTAAACAAGACATGTTGCCACGCATGAGCATACTCCACCGCCAATCAGCATCTATAGCCCCGATGGAGATTAACCCCATAATCCATGATTTGGCTTTACTTTTGATTTCTTGGACCTTGGGGATGACTACCCATCCTTGCAAGGGACATGTAGTATGATCCTTCCAATCCAATATTAATGATGAAATGATAAATATTTGCTTTGGAATTTCAAGTTCTTGAGTGGGCAAAATAGAAGCTTTGGGGAATCGGATTCTCAACCTAAGCGAGATGAGAATTAGACCCTATCCTTACTACTCCATGAAGGTCAAATCAGAGCTTTGGGGAGTTGGATCCTCAACCTAAGTTCGATGAGGATTTAACCCTATCCTTACTACTCTGATTTTAGGCTTTAAGCACTATGGGAGTGGTAAAAACCACTGTTTTAAGGATTATGTTGCATGATAGGACAGACACGAAATACTCCTTTCGCCTCACCTTTTCTTCCAAGTATGGTTTTGACCATTTTGCTCAAGATCCTCTTTAATATGTGTAGAATGTGCTTGGTTCAAGATAGTTCGGGCATCATTTCCCAACCTTAGGATCCTTTTAATATATGTTATGTAATAACCCTAAGAGGATTCGACACCTTTTCAATGATTGTACTTGAAATGAAAATGCAACTGAGATGAAATGTATATGCAATGTGGAATGTAACATGAGATATGGATGAATGCATTGCTCTTTTTGACATGCGGATGGAGTATATCACCTACTTTACCATAATGTGTAAAACTGACAACTTCATGCATCACAAGTTCCAAACGATATTCTTTAATGTGTTTGCGATACTCGTGGAGCTTTCTGCAATACAATTTCGATGTTTCATATTCTCCTAGTCTTAGTCAACATTCATAAGGACATAAGTTGACATCTCGCTTTTTTTTTTTTTTTCAAGACAAACCAAAAATGTCCAAAGGACCAACACACAAAACTTAAAACCAAAACTGAAATGCAAACCCAACATCAAAAACCAAAAAATTATATACAAATGTACAATATGGTACAAGATGATGCAAAGCTTGGACTATCACTTTCCCGGATCCCAAACATGATTAGAACATTTCAAAAGACATATGACACAATAGGTATGCCAAATGTTGTAGGAATCCAACAACAATAAGATCCAACCAAGCAATGCAAAAAAATTCAACTTGCCTCGCTCACCCCACCAATTTGATTTAGTGTCATTAGTACTCTCATAGGTGAGATTCAAATCATCAAATTGATTAGACAATATTTGATCTTCAATTTCATCTCGTCTATTCTTTAAGGTATAAATTTCATAATTCCATTCATGATTTAGAACTAGGCTTTCTTTATTCAAAATGAAATTTTGTAAGCAAGAGCCTATTTCTAAAAATTTCAAAGCTAATTCATTTTCCATGTTCTTAGGCCAATTAAAATTGTGCAACAATTCACAAGCCTCTAGGATATTTACTAAATTGGGATCATTAGGAGTTTTTATCCTAGGTTCAAGAATTAATTGTTGATGAATTTGATTTAGCAATTTAAATGCATCAAGCTCCTTTTCATTCATTAAAGTAATGTTATCAAAGGTGTGGTTAGAAATTAATCCTTGTTCTTCATTCACCTTCAATGGCATTTCATCATAATGTAGCACTTGTTCTTTCTCCATGATTTGTTTATCAAAGGCACCAAACTTAGGTACCCAATTGAACACATGTCCATCCCTTTCAAACCATAAGTCTTGTCTATCTAGGGGTGGGTTAACTAACATATTTCCATGATCAATCACTTGGGTTGTTTTGGGTAACGTGGGATTTTCAATTGGATCATCAATGATATCAAACCCAAATGATTTAGGTTTTGTAATTTTCTCATTTTGAAATGGCATAATCGTTGTAGCACAAGTAAGTGGATCAAGATTTTCAACTTCTTTTCCTTCAAAGGAATCTAAAGCAAGTGACTCTCTTTCTTGATTCATGGTTGTAGAATCCTTATCATGTTCCAAAATTTGATGAGATTCGAATTCCTCTTCCAAAACTTTCTCAAATTGTACAGGATTTATAGTATCCTCATGTGAGGAAGCAATTGAGTTATCCCGCATATTAATTGACACAACAAGTTTGTTAGAAGATTCAGATTGATAATATTCTTCCCATTTCTTCCATGAATCATAGTAATCATCTTCCAAGTTCAAGTTGTGACGTTCAAGTATTTCTTCTTCATCTTCTGATTCATCAACCTGTTTCTCATCCAATTCATCTTCACCTTCCTTAGATGGTCCCGTTATTTCCAAAAGTGGGTTATTTCTTGAATTCAAATTGGTAAAGCTATCATAATCCAAATTTGTAACCCATGATTCAATTTTATCACAATTTGGAAGGTGTGGATCCTCTTGGTCATCACTTTCGAGAGCATCATCCAAAGTGTCTTTCGAGAACAAGTGGTGAAATTCGATTATGTCTTCAACTTCATTTGTTGATTTTATTTCAAATTCATTTTCAGCCACTTGTGATGACTTAGGAGCTTCTACAATGGGATCAATTTTTGAATTCCGTGTCATATAGTTGCTCCAATCCTTTGCAAGTACATCTGCCCAAATCATATCCACATAAGTTTGTTCATCCAAATCCTCCTTTTTGGGTAATGATTCTGGATATTTATTTTCCAAAACAAGATGGTGATTATTTGATTCCAACTTCTTGTTACCCATCCATAGAATTTCTTCTCCAAAATCTTCATGCTCTTCAAGACTTTTCGAATAGGTATTTACTTCAACGTGAGTCACCTCAAAATCTCTTGTATCACTTGAAGAAGCATAACATGAAACATCATTAAGATCGGCATTATGAATTTTCTTCCTAGGATGATTTGGATGCATACATTGATGTGCTCGTTTTTGTGGTGGAACATGCCTACATACCTTCTTAACCACTTTCTTTTGCTCTTTTACTTTCGATATGAACTCTTTGGGTTGAGTGGTAGAAGTAGTAGGATTAGTTGGATTGATATCCATGGACAAAGCTTGAACATTTGTTGCAATAGTTCCATGAGTGACCACATGATTCTCTAATTGAGGTATAGTTGGATGGATGGAAGTACTTGTATAAGCACATGTGGGAGCATAAGTTGGTATGGTAGGATAAAGTTGATTGTAGGGAAAAACATTTGATATCAAATTTTGTTGTGCCCATGCTTGATTTACCATCGAGGTTTGATTGCAAGCCCCTAGTTGTCCTACCATAGTTGATTGCTCTATTCCATAACCTTGTGGCCTCAATTGTTGATCTACAATCATAGCTTCTGTGTAGGCCGATGCAAGATCAGTAACCAAGGGATTCATCCTAACAAATATGGCAAACAATGGATCCAATGCTCGAAAGTATATTTGAAGAGCACCCCTTTCCTCAATAGTATAGGGAGAAATTAATCTCGCATGAAGCTTTCGAAACCTCAAGTTGAAACTTCTCACTGGCTCATTAGGTTCTCTTTTGCAAGAAGCAAATTGTTGAAATATCGTGAGAGGATCAATGAACAACCTAAATTGATTGATAAATTCATCTTTCAATTGAGTCCAAGATGTAATAGAACCAGTGGGTAAATTGATGTACCAATCATATGCCACCTCATCTAGGGTTCCAGGAAACATTCTACATGCCACATCCTCATGTTCGACATTCCATCTAACTAGGATATCCACATAGGCTTGAATATGTTCCTCGGCTAATGTTGGACCATTGTGTTTAAACTTGGGCAAATGTTTTTCTACGTTCTTGGGTAAATCATGAAAATCTCCACTAATGTTCAAAGGATTAGCATGTATCCCATACCACGTTCCTCGTAGCTTGTAGCCATTAATGAAACTCAAAGAATAACTTCAAAACCAATTTGTTAGTCATGAATAAAAGAAGGAACCATGACAAAGCAATATTCTAAAAATGTAAATTAGTTTCTGATTCACCAGATCGCATATGCGCAAGTGAAGAGCATACTCCTAGTGTTGTAGGCTTTCTGATTCACAAGATCGCATTACACGCAAGTGAAGAGCATAATACCGACAACAAATACATTTTAGACAAAATAATTCCTTACAAATAAGCATGAAATGACTAGCAAATATCAAACATGTAACGTGTTAATAATCATGTTAGCATCAACCAAGAAATGTATCCATTAAAATCAAATGAAAGTAATTGCATGGAGACAACCTCGTTAGTCAAGACCAAATTTTTTCAAAATCAAATCAAAACACATTATTCCTGTATGAACAATCAAAAACGTTAGAACAATGCATAGCAATTTATGTCCTCCTTTTAACACTACAAGGTTGTATTGTTAAAAGAGGGCTAAAGATAATAATCAATAGGGCATGAAATATTCAAAATTTAAATCCCTATAGCATTTAAATCACACTGAAATAAACCAATTCAGGCCCTCCTTCTAGCGCCAAAATGTTGAGTGGTATTTTCACCCAATTGTGAAAGTACACTCTTCCTTAGGATTTGGGTTCCAAATCCCCTCTTGCAAAGAAGTTAAACAAACAACTTCTCCAAGGTCTCCGCTATATTAGCATTTGCATATGTGTATTAGTAATCTCAAATAAATATATTCATTTTAAATGCTTGGAACACCTTAGTGATTGCAAGTAACTGTAAACAAGGGGCAATGTTGGTTTATTTTACCATGAAACTTTAGTGATTGTTCATTGAACCAAAATAAAGCAAATGTGAGTTGGCCCTCATATGACCACGATGTAGTGCCTTAATTCCTTTTATCTTGAGAGTTTTAAGGTAGATTTTATCTTCTTTATTAAGTCCAAATATGGCTTCTTACCATGAAGATAAAGATAGCTTTCAATATGATCGATAAACTATCCCTCTTTGGTGAAATGAATTTTCACAAAGAAGCAATAATTTATGGCCTTGGATAAAGGGCTTTAAATGTCACTTTAACTTATCCCTCTTAAATGAAATCAAATTTTCATCAAGATGAACAATTAAGTGCTTTGAGGAAAAGACCTTCAATGTAATACTCAAATTACCCCTCTTTCGTAAAATTAGAATTTTTATGAAGAGAGGGTAATTTTAGGCTCAAAATGGAAATTTGTGAAAATGCCATAAAACATAACTCCTTCAATGAAATTGGAATTTTCATGAAGGGAATGTCATCATAGGCTCATGAGTGCAAAACAAAACTGAAAAAATGAAATTTGACCTTAAAATGGAAATTTTCTATTTTCGGATTTTTTAAAATCTGTAATAAAACAACAACTTCGATGAATTTTTAAAAATACTAAACAACTCCGAAAATGAAATTTCAAAGTGCGTATTGGAAGTCTGAAGTATAACCTACGCAATGGTGAAATTATTTTTAGATTTTGAAATTTTTTAAATGTTTATTTTAATGCTTGAAAATTAAAAAAAAAGTTAAAATTTTGGGAAAATAAAATGCAAGAAAAAGTTGAAAGATGAAATGCAGAAAACTGAAAATAAAATGTATTCAGTATGATGCTATCCTATTTCGACAAAACCGAAGATGTGAGGTTTTCATGCATGCAACCTAACCTATTGGACTTGCAAAACAAGCACAATCCGGATAAGCTAAGTGCTGGCTCCTAGGGTTTTAAATGAGATTTTTCAGATTTAAACATTAGCATGAAGCAACCAAGAAACTTGCATAAACTCCATTTACAAGCCTAAAATCTGAAAAGGGGAAAAAATAGACATTTAATCTTGCATGCAGAAAATAACTCCTCCTTTCTTGCCCATAAAATGCAACTTTCTGAAAATTTCTGCATTAAAAAAAATGTTCATTAACATGGCAGAAATCTGGTTTTCTCAAAGAACCAGTCCAATGTGGAAGGAAAAATATCCAGAAAATCCCAGTGCCAAGGCCTTGCCTTCATTCCTGCAATTTTCTCTGAAAAGTTTCCGACCCCTCTTCTCCATCCTTCAATGCATTTTTAAAACTTCGAAAAAACTCTTCTTTCTTGTTCGTTCGATTCCTCTCCTATGTTGAAAAACTGTTCATTTTAGTTGTCCGTTCATTTCCAATTGTCATTTTCTATTATTGGAATGTTTTATAAGTGCTTGGTAACGAATATCAAATGAGAGTTTTATTGTTTTGTTTTATTCCACGTGTTTCCACCTTACCATGGGCCTTTGTTTTATTAAAGACCCTACACCTCCTCGTGGTTTCCACCTTACCTGCACATAAAACAAAAGGTGAATTAGCTTTAAAAAACAAACTTTAAAAACAAAATAAATTATACTAAAAACATAAAGTTAAACTATTTAAAAAAAAACTTTAAATTTAAACTATTTTAAAACGTAAACTAAAACGTGGTGAATGAAGCACCATGGCTTCATTCACTACTTTTTATTTTTATTTATATTTTATTGTTTTTACTTTTTTTTTTACTTACTTATATATATATATATATATATTCTTTTCACTTTTAAATTTTTTTATTTGTTTATATATATAAAAAATATATATAAACTTGTTTTTTTTTCTTTTTAGATTCAAAAAGCTTTATTTAATTATTATTTTTTTTACTTGCTTTCTCTTTTATTTTAAATTTGATTTAATTAATTTTAAATGTTTGAATTGATTTAATTCAAAACATTAAAATTAACTAAAACAATAATAATAAAAATAATAATAATAAGGACGAACTTAACCAATCCACTAGACACTCAAAATGAAACGAAAACACCCAAATACCAAAAATAAAAAGGTGGGTCCCCAATTTTGGGGTACGTTGTGGAGCAGCCACAACACTACCCCCTTCTATTGCTCTTGGTCACGAAAATGCAACATGTCGCGATATCACGACACTTTTTTCTCCTTGCTCTTTCTCTTTGCTTTGGATTGCGAAAATGCAACATGTCGCGATATCGTGACACTTTTTCTTTCTTATTATTTCTCTTCTTTTTTGGCCATGAAAATGCAACATGTCGCGATATCGTGACACTTTTTCTTTCTTGTTCTTTCTTTTCTCTTTTGGCCGTGAAAATGCAACATGTCGCGATATTGCGACACTTTTTCTTTCTTGTTCTTTCTCTTCTCTCTTGGCCACGAAAATGCAACATGTCGTGCTATCGTGACACTTTTGTTTCTCTTCCTGCCTGCCCCTTTTGAGTCACGAAAATGCAACATGTCGTGATATCGCGACACTTTTGTTTCTCTTCCTACCTGCCCTTTTTGAGTCGCGAAAATGCAACATGTCACGATATCATGACACTTTTTCCTCCTTGCTCTTTCTCTTTGCTTTGGACCGCAAAAATGCAACATGTCGCGATATCGCGACACTTTTGCCCCCTTCTGTTGCTCTTGGCCACGAAAATGCAACATGTCACGATATCACGACACTTTTTTCTCCTTGCTCTTTCTCTTTGCTTTGGACCGCGAAAATGCAACATGTCGCGATATCGCGACACTTTTTCTTTCTTATTCTTTCTCTTCTTTTTTGGCCGCAAAAATGCAACATGTTGCGATATCGCGACACTTTTTCTTTCTTGTTATTTCTCTTCTCTTTTGGCCGCGAAAATGCATCATGTTGCGATATCGCAACACTTTTTCTTTCTTTTTCTTTCTCTTCTCTTTTGGCTGCGAAAATGCAACATGTCGTGATATCGTGACACTTTTTCTTTCTCTTCTCTTTTGGCTGTGAAAATGCAACATGTCGTGATATCACGACACTTTTTCTTTCTCTTCTATTTTGGCCACGAAAATGCAACATGTCACGATATCGTGACACTTTTTCTTTCTCTTCTCTTTTGGCCGTGAAAATGCAACATGTCGCGATATCGCGTCACTTTTTCTTTCTTGCCGTGTTTTGCTTTTTCTTTGATCTTTAGCATATGGGCCACTTCGGTCTTCTTGGAAAACAGGCAAAAGGGTGGGTCCCCAATTTTGGGGTACATTGTGGAGCAGCCACAACACTGGGTAAGGTCATCCAACTAGCCAAGCGAGCTAGCGAGGCAAACGAGTATGGAAGGCGAACACCTTCTATTAACTGCTTCGCATGAGCAGGACCAAAAAAATGAGGACCGCAAGGTTTGAACCCCTGCCATTTGGCTTCCCAATGCCTTAACATCTACTCATCGAATGATCAGGCTACTGCACTTGACAAGAAAAAAGGTGAATCACCTTTGTATTGTAGTGGACTTGGCCATGTTAATTGAAAAAAATAGGGATTATTATCCCACATGCAGTGTGGTGCTACCTTTGCAAGTGATTAAAAATAAAGCTACTCACTTTTTTAGGTGATTACCTTTGGGTAATCATAACCATGTAGATTATTTTGCCAACTACTACCATGCCACCCATAGGCTATATCAGCTGTCTCCAACTACTGTAATGTCAACTTGCCATGAGCCACATTGGATCCAATCAACACATGCCATGTCAACAATTCCACGTGTCTGCCATGTCAGCCTAGCCACGTATCTATCTTAGAATATGTGCTCCACCTCATCAATACATACCTTGCAACATCAACCACCTTGTTGGATGCCACATCAGCCTACACTCCTTGATCTGTGTGTTCAAAAAACATGCAAAATGCTCCTTGATCTGCATGCTAAAAAAATATGCAGAATACTTCTCTATCTATGTGTAAATATTTGTGCTCATAGCAAGGGGAAAAACTATCTTGCGTGCTCCTATGATCGATGACTCTACAACAAGGGATTGGAGAGGACGATTAAGATTAGAGTGATTGAAAGCATATTAAATCACATTGTCCAAAAGAAACATCCACATTACCCAAAACCTCCATAGCACTCTGATACCATGTAAAAGTTGCACGAGCATTAGTTATTATTCATGATGGTGAAAAATATATATAGAGCAACATATGGTAGTTCGGGCAGTTGATAACTGAATGAACCAACCCTAACTATAATATGCCCTAAATGAAGCGCTTGTGAAAATGCGCTCATTATAATATAATAAACTATAGACTATAAACTATAGTCTATGCTAACAATCTAATAGTGAGTGGGTGTCACCACTGGTGGTGGTGCCTAAAAAGAATAAGAAATGGTGAATATGAATTGACTACAGGTTGTTAAATAAAGCAACCAAGAAGGATCACTTTCCTCTGCAATTCATTGATCAATTTTTGGACACTTTGGCAGGAAATAATTCTCCTTTATGGATGGATTTAGCAGATACAACCAAATCCAGATTGGAGAAGAAGATCAAATTAAGACAACATTCACTTGTCCATGGGGTACATTTGCATACAAGGTCTTGCCCTTTGGACTGTATAATGCACCATCCACCTTTTAGAAGGCGGTATTGTGCATTTTTTCAGATATGATGGGAGAAGCAGTTGAGATCTACATGGATGACTTCATCATTTATGGTGAGACCTTTGATGAGGCTATGACAAATTTGGAATGTGCACTCCAGCGGTGTCAGTAAAATAACCTTTCTCTAAGAAACGAAAATACTTTATCATGATGTAGGAAGGGATAGTGCTAGGACACCACATCTTAGCAG
This sequence comes from Wollemia nobilis, assembly GCA_028583015.1. NCBI lineage: Eukaryota > Viridiplantae > Streptophyta > Pinopsida > Araucariales > Araucariaceae > Wollemia > Wollemia nobilis. The sequence continues at coordinate 2,470,988 of JAQPPZ010003172.1, read as the reverse complement.
AAGGGATAAAGGTAGACAAGAAGAAAATTAAAGTTATCAAAGATCTGCCCAGTCCTAAGATGCAAAGAGATGTAAGGATATTCCTTGGATCCACTGGATATTACAAGAGGTTCATAACGGATTTCAGCAAAGTTTCCAGACCCCTGCATGCACTACTATCAAAGGACATGGAGTTTATTTGGACGAAGGACTATGAACAAGATTTCCAAACATTGAAGGATAAGTTTATCACTACCCTAGTGTTGCAAGGCCTAAACTAGGCCATTCCATTTCATATTTACTCTAACACATCTAACAATGTGATTGGAGTAGTCCTAGGATAGAAATATGGCAAAGAATTCTATGCTATATACTATGTCAAAAAAAATATAATAGGGGCTAAGCTCAATTACACGATGACTAAGAAAAATTTCCTTGTAGTTGTACATGTCATCAACAAATTTGACCATTAAATCATAGGATACAAGGTGTTCATGCACACAGGACATAATCTGGTATCTAATAAAAAAACCTAAAATCAATGGTAGGATAATCATGTGGCTCTTACTCCTACAAGAATTTGAAATCACCATCGTGGACAAACCAGGTAGAGACAACGTGGTCACAGATTCTTGTCCAGATTAATGCCACTTGATCATACAGCTATAGAAGATCAATTCCTAGATGAGCATATTTTTTCTTGAAAAGAAAAAATATTATGGTATGTAGATATGGCCAATTACTTAGCCATTGGTAGAGTATCTCTTGCTCTTTCACCCCATGAAAAGCAAAAGCTAATCAAGAAAAGTACAACTTTCTCATGGATTAATGGTTGCCTGTTCAAAACAAGACCCAATAAAATATTGAGATGGTGTGTTGCTAAGCACGAGTTTCCATAAATCCTTAAGGCTTGCCATAACGAACCTTGTAGTGGATATTTTGTAGTGAAGAGGACTGCGTTCAAGGCATTACATACCAGATACTACTAGCCTTTGTTTTTCAAGGATGCAATCAAACATACAAATCAATGTGACAAATACCAAAGGATGGGCAGACCAACCTTTAGGGATGAGATACCTCTCCAACCACACATTCACATTGAACCATAATGGGGGATGGATTTTGTAGGGCCGATCAACCCACCATCAGCTAGGAAAAGGTATATTTTGGTTTACACTAACTATGTAACCAAGTGGGTTGAAGTGCAGGCTCTAAGATATTCTAAAGAAAAAATGGTGGTAGATTTCCTATTTTCACATATCTTCACAAGGTTTGGGGTGCTCAGAGATATCACAACTGATTAGGGGCCCCAATTTACTTCAAGGTTGATTCAGGAATTGATGCAGTAATATAGAATCAGACACAACAAAACCACTCCCTACCATCCACAGGCAAATGGGTAGGTTGAGGTTACCAATTGAGAGTTGGAAAAAATCCTTATGAAGATCATGTAGTAGCACAAAAAAAATTGGGCTAAAATATTACCAGAGGTAGTATGGGTTTATAGAATAACATGGAAAACAACCACTGGTTTTACTTTGTTCCAATTGGTATATAGGAAAAATACAATGATACCCATTGAGTTTTAAATAAAAACTCTCAGGACTACAATAGAACTAAACTTGAGTCTAGATGAGGCACAAAAGGAAAGGATTCAACAGCTGAACCAATTAGACGAATATCGATTGGATGCTTTACATAGAATAAAAGTCATCCAAAAACAAAGGAAACAGTGGCATGACCACCACATCAAATTGAAGCAATTCAAAATATTAGAATGGGTGCTACTGTACGATTCTCAATTCTAGGAATGAAATGACAAGCTAATGCAAAGATGGATGGGACCATATGAAGTGATCAAACTGATCAATAGAGGTGCAGTATGTGTTAAGATGATTGATGGTAGTGACACCATATTGATGGTCAATGGTCACCGATTGCGATTGTACCACACATCTAAAAGTCAGGTGATGGAGTCCAAGATAGGCATGGGGGAGAACCCATCCAATTGATTTAAAAAAAAAAATTCTCAGCAACCAGTGGACATAGGATTGTTCACTTAAAAATAATTTATTCTTTAGTTTTTCTTTTATTTCTTTATGTTTTTGTTTTGTAGGCATAGTGCTCTGAATGCAAGCTATAGACAACCTAAGAAACCTAGGCCTAACAGGTTTATACTACACTAGACTACACCTTACTATTTTTTAATTTTTCTTGTTTGCTTTTATAGGTGAATGGCCTTGAATGCACAAAGTAGGCAGCCCAAGAAACCTAGGTATCACCAACATATAATCCATGACCTATATTCGGTTTTCTTAGAAGGTAGAACCTTGACTATCTGCATCCATAGGAGAGAGTCACACTCTGAAATGAATGAGGGTGTTAAATTCCTGCAAAAGAAAAAAACCCACCTCCGTGTTGGATGAAACATCTACTGACAAGCAAAAGAAAAAAATTGGAGGGCCTGATCAACTCTGCAACAACAGATGTGCTAGCAAACTATTGACTTTTCAATAGTAAAAGGGAACTTTGATTTCATTTGGAGGAAGGCACCTTGATCCCGTTATGGGGAGGTTCCTTGATCCCATTTGGAGGAAGATGCCTTGATACCATTATGGGGAGGTACCTTGATCCCATTTGGAGGAAGGTGCCTTGATCCTGTTATGGGGAGGCACCTTGATCCCATTTGGAGGAAGGCATCTTGATCTAGTTATAAGGAGGTACCTTGATCCCATTTGGAGGAAGGCTCCTTGATTCCAATGGGAGGAAGGCACCTTGATCCCATTGGGAGGAAGACACCTTGATCCCGTTATAGGGCATCGGTGCCTTGATCCCATTATGGGGGGGTGTCTTGATCCTATTACAGGGGGCACCTTGATATCATTACCGAGGATACATTGATATCGTTACAGGGAACACCTAACTCCCAAATAGATGAAAGATGTTTACTTATCAATTCCATACATTCTAGATTCCTTGATTCCAAAAAAAAAAGAATAATATGTCAAGGCACCTTGATACCATACACATGAGGTACCTTGATTCCATGTATTTGAGGTACCTTGATCCCATGTATTTGAGGTGTCTTGATCCCATGTATTTTAAGGTGCCTTGATCCCATGTATTTGAGGTGCCTTGATCCCATGTATTCTAAGGCGCCTTGATACCATGTATTTAAAGTGTATTGATCCCGTGTATTTGAGGCACCTTGATCCCATGTATTCTTAGGCACCTTAATCCCATGTATTATGAGGCACCTTGATCCCATGTATTTTGAGGCACCTTGATCCCATGTATTTCGAGGTACCTTGATCCCATGTATTTAAGGCACCTTGATACCATGTATTATGAGGCACCTTGATCCCATAAATTTGGATGTGCCTTGATCCCATTCATTAGGGGTGCCTTGATCCAATTGAACACCTATAGAATGACCACAACTACATCATCATCCCATGTTGCAAAAAAAGATGAATCTTTATGGGAACTTATGGAAATTGTGCAAATTATTTATGTGCATCCCAAAGCAATCATTGAAGGGATGAGCGAGCCAACCATATTTCCTCATTTTTAGCATGAGACCTTGAATGAATGAAGTTGTAGTACCCAAGGGAAAACTATTTGAAGAACCAAATCACATGGGAAAATACCATTACTCTATCACGGATGATCAAATCAACATGCTCCAAGTGCACGAATCACCAGTGAGGTATGTGTAACTTTTTTTTTTAGATATATACAACATTCATAATAAGAACTCTAAAAAAATATGTTGTCAACACAAATAAATCGACCAATTATTATTCATCCATATCATTTGAAAAATGTGACAATGGTTAATTTGGGGAAGTAGATCCTCATAACATCCAATACCCTAGATATATGCCTACCTCAATAAATAGGTGCCTTCCTACACAAGTAAGTGGTACGAAGTAACGAACCAGTCTAGAAAGTTAATAAAAGTTGTAGAAGCTAAATTGAGAGGATTCAGAATGGGGAGCAAGTCAAAGAATCATGGCCAGAAGAAAAATGAGCCCAACCATGTAGGAGGTATTAGTGAAGAGGTCCAAGCTCGATTTGAGGCCGTTGGGTGGATGAATTATTTCTTCTTGGTTAGTAGAAATAAATATTTAGACACAATAAAGGATTTTGTTGCGACATTGGATGAAGGGGTTGCACACATACATGGACCAGAAATTCTAGTCATGGAAGAAGTTATAATAGCCGTCACTATTCTTCCCCGCACAGGGGAACATATTTACAAGGAGGGAGCACCAACTACGTGTGCACAAAAAATTTTAGGGCATGCTCCCACAAACCTAGGGCACTCAAGATTGCTAAAGCAGAGTCTCCCAGAGCTCTAGCAACAAATTTTTGAGCAAATAGCTAGCTTTTTCACTTGCACGAGTAAGTACACTCATCTGAATGTGAACCACATGAAGTTTTTTAACCATTTACTACATGGAAAGCAAATCAATATCTCGTTCTACCTGGATTGTACTTGAAGTATGAAGCAAGACAATATCCAATAGGGGCATCCACTACCCTAGCTCACCATGGGCTAATATTAGCCCTAATATATTTTGTAGAGGCACCTAGGGAAGCACTGGTAGCGATTGCAGAAAGGACTTTGACATCCAATTCCTAAGCTTGATTGGTGCATGAGCCCAATTTTCTAGAGATGCTCATTGCATAGTAGCCACTGATCTCCCATGATGATTTGGTTGAAGAAGGAAAAGGGTAGACCTCATCACCCCACTCCCCATGAATTGATGCTAAAATTGGACTAGATAGTCCTAGCCCTGACAGAGTAGATGACCTCTCTCTATAGGTTGATTTGAAAAGTGGGATAGAAATTCCCAGACCTGATTGAGTGGGGCATCACATAGAAACCATAAGGGGAAGGAAGAGGTGGAGATGCCTAATTCTATTTAGTAAGGAAGAATATGAAGAGAATGATGCAGAAGCAAGAGTTGCAACTTGGTGCTGCTGAATATGGCTAGCTGAAGTCTCCCATTACAGTAGACTTTGGAGGACCTACAAGGACATATCGATTTAAAGCTTTAGTAGGTCCTTGCTTGGAAAAAAAAATTCTAGGAGGAGCAAAGAATATTTAAGGAATTTAGCAAGGTAGTTTTAGAGGAGAAAAAAGGGCTCAAAAAGAGCATATGTCAGCTATAGTAAATAGTGTACCAACTCATTGAGGAGAACCTACAATTGAGGGTGAAGCAGATAGAAAAGATGGACACAACCACTCAGACCGACTAGGCAATGGAGATGCCCATGAATTCCTCAGACTCTCTACAGAGAATTACTTCATCTGACCCATTCATAGGTTGGATGCAAGGAACGAGGAAGCTAAGGTTGGGGACTACTCCTATGCCTCAGTAAAAATAGCTACTTAGGAACATGGGAACTTTGTCCTAAAAATAGAGCCCCTTGTAATTGAAATTTTAGATGATGAAGATGACAATACATTAACCCCAAGCCAACTAAAGGACGAGGAGCAGGATGACAAAGCAAAGACACCAATGTAGAAGTAATCAATGCACTCTATTGAAGGGCCAACATAGCAGTCACCAAGCATCAAACTAGAGGAAGAAAAATGATGGGGGAAATGGATGTGTAAGGAAATTAGGAACCTAAACCTTCCTCCACCATGGAAGAAGCACCTATTATAGAGGAAGATAATATCTGTTTCCCTCGAGACAATCCCATCAATGCCCAAAAAGAATGCGACCAAGGTACCATAGTAGAGGCCCAAAAAGAAGGTAAAATGTAGGAGCGTATCCTACTTATAGTACTGATGAAGAATGGGCAAGAGGGTTGCAGAAATTTTCTAGGTAGTGGGAGCAATTTAAAAATCTTCAAGAAGAATGTGTAGCCACAAAATCAGCGAGGAAGGCATTCAAGAAGGCCATAAGAGAACCTGGGATTACTATTGACCCTACTTCAGAGAAGCAATTTTGGTGGATATATGGGTCGGTTCAAGGGCAACCTTCCCAAATGAGGAAATATCTGGAGCGACATGGAGTATACGATCTAGAAGTAGAAGTCACCATAATAGCGAAAGAAAATGTTGGTCTCTCCCCAGAGGTGGCCCGATTGTTTAAATCCAAGGTAGTAAAATAGGAATGGGATGATTAAGATATCTCACTATCAGAGCTTTGACCTCAACATGCTGATATTTAGAATAAGGTTGAAGCTACATTTCAAAAATGGGAACCCATATTCACTAGCTACTATGCAAATAGGATCAATGGAAAAATATATTATGTTACAAAACAATCTTGCAAAGATGAAGGGCCCAACAGAATAGATATACACATTCAATGTAGCTGAAATCCACAACAGGAAACCAACACCCTTCAACAAGGTTGTAAACCCAGGGACAAATAAAAAACTAAGGTCACTACTCGAAAGAAGTAAAGGAAAAACAAAGCTTACTGGGAGGGGGTCGATAGAACTAAGGATTATAAGTTTCAGGTGCCATGAGGGCGTAGCACTCGATAGGCATGGAGGGATGATGAGCCCCAGAATGATCAGATTTTGGCATAGGTTCTAATAATATTTGTGCATCATATAATATATGAGTTGTACTTTTTATGCATGTTTATATATATTTAATGAAAATTATGCATATTGTCTAACTTGCATGTAAAGTGTGTCTTGTGTGTAGATTTGATTAATTCATCATATTTTTGTATGATATTTTTGAGGTCCTACTTAGACCTAGCATATTCACTACCTAAGAAGGCTAAGGCATGTCAAGGTAGAAGGAACCTTGATCTTGTTGATGGGAGGCACATTGATACCATTGATGTGAGGCACCTTGATTCCATTAAGGGAAGATGCCTTGATCTTTTTGATGGAAGGCTCCTTGATCCCATTGATGGAAGGCACCTTGATCTCATTCAATGGAATGTGCCTTGATCCCATTCGACAAAAGGCATCTTGACCCTATTAACAGAAGGCACCTTGATCCTGTTGAAATGAGGTACCTTGATCCCATAGAAATATGCCTTGATCCCATTCAATAGAAGGCACCTTGACCCCGTCAATGGAAGGGCCTTGATACCATTGAAGGGAGGCACCTTAATCCCATATAAATACACCTTGATCACATTCAATAGAAGGTGCCTTGATCTAATTTGCACCCAATGAAGATCGCATCCTACTACATTAACCAAAGTTGACTACTGACTCTAGGTAAGATCTTGATTCTGGGTAAATGATAAAATATGTCAATTGTCATATTTCTATAGGGAAAAATAGAATAACCATTTGCTAAAATAGAATATGGGTAATGACGAGCATCGAACACAAATCTACCATTCATGCGAAAAGACAAAACTATTTTAATACGTATCTACTATTGTACATTGAATTGTCTCAACTTAGACGTAGCAAATTTTATCATCGTAACAACATTGTAATAGAATGTCCTATGTATTATATAAACACACTGTCTTCTTTGAGAAAGGGAGGAATATTGAAGAGAGAAAAATATATTGTACTACAATTTTTATTCATCAATAAAGTTCATTCAAGAGTTTCTTATCTGCATTCAACTTTCGTAGTCTATCGAGTGGAAGCATTTGGAGCCTGGGACCACTCCTAGCTAGTATTCTCCCCTTCTTTTATTTGCTTTCCTAATTAGATTCATTTATTTTCTTGTGTGTACATTTTATTTCTGCAAGTTTCTTTAGTTCATTAAGTTTTTTGCTCTCTTTTATTTTTGCACAATGTTATGTGATTTTATTTTTGCAATTCGATTTATGCAAGTTCAATTGGTGTGGATGAATTAATGCTATCTCACAAACATCCCCCAATGATAGAACTAGTGGACTCATCTCCATAGGTGTTGTGATTGATCTCAACTTGGTGCTTCACAAGCTTACGAGTTTCCCTGGGTTGATAAATTAAATGAAAGGGTTGTGACAAAAATAGTGTAAATCTAACCAATGTTTTTGCCCCAACAAGGTAGTCTCATTGGAACAAGAGACTAATATATAAAAGGGAGAGTAGCCAAAGATAGATGTGTCTTAGCAAGCTATTGGGATAGAAGGTGACAACAGTCAGACTGTAGTGACAGAAGGTAAGACAACCAAAAAGATCATTGGTCTCTATAGTAAAGGGAAAGAAATAGTCCAGGAAGAGGAACAAAAGGAGCAAATTAAGGATGCATGGTTTGAATGTTTTCTAGTACAACTACCCAATCTAATGGATTCTTTACATGATATGGACCAGTGAGTGGTAGAATGTTTTTCAAAGTTAACAAATATAATGGAAAATTTGTAGTTGCAATTTGATATAGCCTATGTTGGTCAATGGAAGAAGTGTCAGTCTATGCCAGAAGAAGAATTGAACAAACTGGTAAAATGGGCCATACAAGATCCTTGGAAGACAAATATTTCTATTATCTATCAGAATCAACCTTGGACAATGCCCACTGCACATTTGTTAACAATGGAGGGAGTAGAACAATTGGCTAAAAATATGCCAACCCTCTACTTGGAATCTGGACAAGTGTACGTTTGTGGCCACAACACTGATCCTTCTTCCCAGTAGTCCATAGAGCAAGGATAGCAAGTGAAGTTAGCACCTGAATTACTGCCTATTTATAAATAGTATAACTTCTTAGACCACTTGTTATGTTAGCTAGAAGAAGGTATTAAGTACTTGCATTCAATAAATCAAATGGTGGATAGTGAATTGCAAGAGGTACAAGGAGAAGTGAAACACAAAGTCCAACTACTTGAAGAAGGGAAGGCTCATATGGAGGCCATCATTCAGGAAATCCAAAAAATATCATGAGAATTGGAGTCTTCATACTAAGTTTGGAGAAAAAGCATAGAATATTACCACTCTAGAAAATGATGTGTCAAAAAAAAAATGCTGAGCTGCTGGTCAAGCAAACTGAAGCATTAGTAGCTCAAAAAAATTAGAGTGACCTAGCCTGGCAGCACAAGGAAAGTCAGCATGGAGAGACTTCGAAATAATAGTTGGTAGTGGTAGAATAAGAATTATGGCAAGCACAATAGCGTGAAATAACTTTGAAATAAGAACTGATATCAAAGGCCTCATATTCATCCATAATTTTGGTCCCACGACTGAGAGAAATTTTCATACAGTGGAATATTGAATTGTTGAATAGGCTTTAGGAAATAGAAAATCACACCAATATCATAGGAGTGGAATTGGATAAATAATTCAATTATGCCAAGCAACTTAAGGCTGATAATGAGGCTCTACATATGCAATTGGATGAAACCTTACCAACTACAACTCATAAAGATGCTGAGACTCATTAGAGTGAGTAGAGAAATTTACCAAGGACATCAACTTCTTTGAAGGGGAGGATAGATGTAGACATTAATTCCAAGTATAAATAAACTATGAGGCTATTTGACATGAATGCCCTATGAAGATTCACAATTTTGATTATATACAATAATTTTGGTAATGTAAGAATCATGAAAATGACAAGTTGCAATGTAAAATCAGCCAATTCAATGAATATGGCTTGATGAGTAAATGTGTACAAAATAACAAACATAGTCATGTTTGTGTTAAGACGTTTGGATGAATTAGATGTTTGGATTAGTCAAACGTCCAACTTAACTAATCAGATGTCTGGTTGTGTTAGATGTCTAAAACTGTCAGTTAGGTAGTTAACACATTTTTAAAGAATAATAGGTGGTTTGGATGGTTGAGATGGGTTGGTTGCACTAACTACCCAATATTACCTATAAATACCCCCTATTTTATTTTGTAATCTATCCATACTTATCTATAATGTAGATATATTATGCAACAATTGTTAGTATGGAATGTGTGTTGTATGAGATTGCATCTGTGTTATAGTGTTGTGTTGTAGGTATTGATCATAGCTTGGTACGAGAGCATGTATTGTTGTGTGTTGTTTTCTTATTATAGGGCATGCTGAGGAACCTCAAGGATTGGAGATGGAATGTGTAGTTGAAGACATCTAGACCTTGGAAGATCAACCCTTGCACATATCAGTCTAGTTGTCTGGTTTCATTGGCAACCATCCAACCATCCAATCCCAACATATAATCAATTTTGCAGCCCATACGTCTAGCTGTCTAGCCCAAACGTCTAGTCGTCTAGTCTAGACGTCTAGTCTAGATGTCCAATTGTCCAGTCTTGATGTCTATTCATTTAGTCTAGACGTCTAGTCGTCTAGCCCACTGATGAGTCCAAAAGTCTAGTTCAAACATCTAGCCAGCCAATCCAGACATCTGGCCATCCAGTCCATATGTCTAGCCATCTAGTCTAGATGTATAGCCCAGACATATGGTCGTCTATCCCTAACATACAACCCAAAAATTTATTCATTTGTCTTAAACATCTAAAATATTTGCCTCAGATGTCTAATATTCAAAGAATTTGTCAAGACTTGTCTATTCATACTTGTAGTTAATGATAATTGGTGTACCTTGTCCTATCATTCCCTCCTAGTTTATCATCATTCTCTCATCTCGATAAGTACTTACCCTTGTCTACAATACCTCATTGAGGCATTTTATGTAGGGCAATGTACCTAATAGATGATCTTAAAAAGGAGTAAGTGATATAGAATCCCAACAACAAACCTACCAAGTATTTGGTTACAATGATGACAAATAAATGCTCTACAAAGTGGGGTTCACAGTTTGTTCACCAAATGTTATGGGGAAAATGAGCATCACTTATAAAGTTATTAAAAAATATTATAAGTAATGCAAAAAGTCTAACCAAAATAGTAAAACAAAATTTAAGCTATTACTATTCCAATAAAAGAAATAGAGAAATTTGAATAGAAACAAATCTATTTCCTAAACTAAATTAATCAATGATATTAAAATTTTAAAACTAGTGTAAGAAATGGAATTTGATACCCTAGAAAATTAAGGATCAAAACATCAATAAAATTATAATATTCAAAGTAGTAACAATAATTAGCTCAAATCAAATCAATATAGCTTATGACATCATAATATTAGTAAGGATATATCATACTTGGGATTTACATAACAAACATAAGAAGTCTAGAGCTAGTTCATATTAATCCTAGGTATGTAAACATGATAGTGTTTGGATGAAATGACAAAAACCTTAAATATTGTCAAAAACCATCATTACATGTTTTTAGATATCACAACACCATTTATCATATAGAACCATGCTTTGGAGGATTTGTATTGGCACATCTCTTAATGAATTATGTTCTTATTTAGCATATTTTGGAAAATTTAGTGAGCAAAATGATAAGGAAAAGATATAAAAAAGTGATAAATTGGTACTTTAGAATGAAACCAAAAAATTTTCCCAAATGGTTAACCATTTTCCTACCTAAGGACTAAAAACGTTAGGTAATTTCTATTCCAAATTAGGAGGACAAAAATCTCCACTACCTCCAAGTTACTTGTTAGTGCTCTTTTTTAAAATGCATACCTAGCATGTAGTATTTTTAAGCCTATATTTTTTTTTATTTGAGGTTCCCTCCACATGGTTCATCATGATAGGGCTTAAGGATGTCATAAAATTTATATCTACTTTCACACCTATGCAATAATTTCCATGGTACAAACAATAAAGGTATCAATAAATTCATGTGTATAGTATTTGAATACACTATGCTCATTGCTTCTTTGAGTAGTATTTTGGAAAATTTCCTACAACCACATAGTTATCTACATATACAAACCATGGAGAATTAGTGGATGTAACAAATAAACATTCATTCGAATAATCATTTTCTACTAGAGCAAATTCTTGCTTGGTCAATTTAAAAAGAAAATCAATGACTATATTTTACTTATAGGGTTTATCCACTATGGTCCATCAAAGTCCTATAACAACAAGAGCCAATGTATGAGTCTACCATTAGTTGTAAAATTTTTGATGAGGTATTTTATGGCTAAGTGGTTAGTATAAATGAAAACTTGATAACCCAAAATGTAGTACTAAATGTTGTTGATAGCATAAATTGCTACTAGAAATTTCTTTTGAGTGATAGTATAATTTATTTTGGCTCTAATAAGAATATTTATAATAAATTAAATCACATAAGATTGAATTCCATAATTTTGGTCAAGGACTATTTTTAAGGTTGTTATAGGTGTTGGCGTGGATTTGAAATGGGAGGTTCCAATATATTCTTCAAAAGGCTTATATGGAGGCTATCCTCTCCTTTAGACCAGTGAAGGCTTATTGGCACATAGGGATCCATTCAAATTTAGTAACTTTTTCAAATAAATGAGAAGTAGTATCTCTAATATTTTTTATAAACTATCTATAATAACCTACATGTCCTATAAAGCTCCTTATATTTTTAGGCTTATGAGAACTTGTGAGGTTTTTGATGATCTCAATATTAGCCAGATCTAATTTGATACATTTGAATGCTATATCATGACCTAAAAAGATCCCCTTGTTCATTAACAGGTAGCATTTTCATTTCTAATGGAAAGGTTTATCTCTTAAGACTATCACAACACCTTTGCTAGGTTTACCATTTCTTCCTTGAATGAGTTACCATAAGTAGTGGAGTCATTCGTATATTACTTCAATATTTTCATGAATAAATTTTGAGAAAATGCTAAGAACAACACATTAAAAATACCTATGTGTAACAACCTAGATCTACCCCACTTGGTTGTCCAATTCAGTCCTACATGTTGGATTCTCAAAATGAAAATTTTGACCAATTTTAAGGTCTTAAACAAAATACAAGAAAAACACTTGACAAACACCCAATATTTTATTAGTATGAGGTATAGTAAAATTCCACTTTTGGGAATGCTGACCGTTGTAGATGATCTCCCAAGTGGTTGATATTGGCCAGATCCTATGGAAAGGTGCCTTTTTGTGAACCTATCGTCTCATTTCAAGAACCTAGGATCACAACTGGGGTTATCCTCTAAGGCCCATAACACCTAGAAGGTGGACGCATAATTCCCCATCCCTTGGCGTGAAGGACTTAGGTTCCATTGACCTAATTTCTATCCTAGAATTCTTAAACATGTAAGGGGTTAGCGTAAATATACCTTGTGCTTAGTTGAGAGTCCATCTTCCCTAGAGTCAACTAGGGCCTACTATTTCCATGGCTCAGGTCTAGGTATCTCTTGTCATGGTATGATTGATGAGGATTTATTACATACCAACTCATCACTCAGTTTACTAAGCTACCTCCTAGTTTCAGTATCCTACTAGTTATCTCCCAATTGTACAATGATCAAGAGACCCTTCACCATACTACTCACACAATGACTTAGATATGACATCCCATACCACCCCTCATCACTTGTTCTTGGCAAAAGGACCTCTCATCCTAGGCTGGTTTTACAGAAAGCAAAATTCTCAATTCATAGTGATTTACCTACCTGCAACCACCGACATTGGGTATTTTATGATTCACAGTGATTACCCATCTTAAAATCATCGATATTGGTAATTTTATGAATTATAATCATTTCCCTTCCCATGGTCATCGATATTGGGCATATTATGAGTCATAGTGATTGTCCTTTTTGTAATCACCAGTATTAGGTCTTATCATTTTACCATCCTCCTCGATGGATAATCTATCATCCTTATTAATGAAATGTTCTCCTCAATGGATAAGCTTTCAAAATTTCTCATGGAAGGTTCTTTGGCTTACAAGGATATATAAGGTTGAATTATGACTTAATTTACTTAAGCTTTATCAACTATAAATTTTAGTTATAAGTTAAAATTTAACCAAAAAACAAGCTATAAACTATCCTTTAATAAGAACATCTCTTTAAATATGAAATCATGGATTAGTATTTCTAACTCTTTCACTTGGAGGTAACAAGGAATACTAACTATTTCATTAAATAAATCATTACATAAACATATATATAAAATCTACAAAAAAATGTATTTAAATAAAATACTTGAACAAAAACGCAAGTCTACAAGTCATCCAATAACTATATTCCAAGACCTTATTTATGTAAATATTCCTTTCAAAGATTAATCGATGCTATATATTCGGTAATTTAATAAAGCACTCATGCATCATAAAATTTCCTAAAAATATTGTTGCTCCTATCATAGATTACCTTTTCTTTTAAATCTACACATAATTTCATCTTACTATTAACTACTATACTTATCTTTTGCAAATCCTAAAAACCAAGATCTTAAATTTAACAATATGACATATTGGTTTTCAAAGAGGACTATAATTTTGGTTTTTATATTAACTAAACATATATTTATATTAGATTTATTCATAGATGACACGATGAGTCCATTAGAGTCTTTAAATTGAATTTAGAGTTTAACATCTATCACTCTTTTATCTAGGTTTTTCCAAAATAATCAAGTATTAGGTAATGAATGCACGTAAAATAGAATTCCAACGTTACCTAACTTGTGCATGAGCTCTAGTTTCAAATTGAAAATGCGCTATGCATCGAATTTAATTATGGCTAAAGTTTGAACCTATTTTAAAAGTTAAACTAAAACAAACATAGTTTTTTTATGCACTCCCACCATCGGTGGAGGTTACAACTTTATAACAGATTTAACATATTAATACATCATTAACTATTATGTGATAAACGTCTTGGAAATATGTTTTTCAGCATGCACATATCTAATATTCATTGTTGGCCTCCTCTACCAATCTAAGTTTATCAAAGAATATTTTAAAATTTAACTTTTCTATACTTAAATTCATTTAACATCAACCTCCACTAAAATCCAAACAAATACGTTATGTTAAAAGTAACCTGAGTATTCATTTGACTTTTTAACTTAACCACATTCATTATTGATTCAAGTATAACAACAAATGTAGTGAAATAAATTATTTATAGTTCAAGCCTTCAACTTGTTTCAAGTATTAGAAAGAGGTTATTTATTCATTTTATTGTTCTTAGTTGAGGGTGTACTCTTATTTCTTTAAAATGACAATCAGATAGTAACAAATAATATAAATTGAAACCTTATTCAACTTCTTTTAAAATACGAATTTCAAGTTATAGTATCACCTTACAAAATGACTAATTAAAACATTATCATTATTCATTAAAATGTAAGACATTATCATTTTTCAAGTTTATTTCTCAAGAATTCTTGGTTTCTCTACTTGATCCTAGGTCTTTTACTTCCATAAGCTAATGCAAGCATTTGGTAGGCTGAACCATTAATAGTAGAACATACCTGATTTTATGTATAGGATACATAATAAGCTATGTTACCGTGATACTACCATTTCTGAGTCTACTAACAACGAGTTCAATAGATTTTTTTTTGATAAGTTAAGGATTTCATTGCTATAAGGGTTTTAAGGATCCCAAAACCTTGTTACAAAAATAGCCATGCTTTCTGTAAGCAGAGAGGATTTTCAACAAAGGATGCAACCCTGAGCCTAAAATAGAAAAGAGCATAACTGAGGACACAACCTCAGATATAAGGAAAGAGGAAGAAAAAGAACACTGCCTAAGTAGGTTGACTCGCATAGCAAAAATAAATAGGCTCCATGTAGGGTAGCCGCGGGAACAAAATGAAAAAAACTTAGAGAAAAAGAAGCAGAGTCCATGTAGGGTAGTTGTAGAAGCAAAAAATAAGAAAATAAGATCATTCCTTAGTGGAATCCTTTTCCTCATCCTTAGTGTCACCTTTTATAGGGTTCTTAGGATCCTCCTTGACAATAACCACGCCCTCCGCTTCAGACCCGCCGTCAACCTCCTGACTGCTCTAATCTCCAAATAAAAGCTTTTGAAGACCTTCTCTAAGATCGATGATCAAATTAACCATAGCATTAATCATACCTATTGTAGTGGAGATTATGAATACTTTCAGCTGATGTACCTCATCATCCGTCTCTTTGTCATCAGTCTTAATGTCAATTATCTTCTTGCTACCTCTCACTGCCTGATTTTGAAGGTGTGTAGATTTCCTTATGGGCCCTTTTGTATTATCAAAGCTAATGCTCTTCCTCACATTAAGCTCCTAAACAACTTCAATGGTCTTCCTATTTTTTTCTATAAGTGATAGGCGGGTAGAGGGCCCAAAAGGTTTGGCGACTAGGCTGGGGATGATCAGGTTGGCCTTAGGACTGAGGGCTAAGATATAGGTGTAGATAACCTTGAGCATTCCTTTATGAAAAGGGAGGTCATGGCCTTTCTTATTCCTATAGGATGTAATTGAATAGTTTATTGAATTGAAAAAAAATTGAGGGATGTTTATGGGATTAATATCACGAAAGTGGTTAACGAAGGCCAAATGGAAACTACATAGCACTTTTTTTGGGTCATTGATAGTGATGAACTCCATGACCGACTTCATCACATTATTTTAGAGGTGTTGAGATAACTCCTATAGATACCTTGCTTTGCTCCTTTGTAGATCCTATCATTATCCTTGAACTCCTTAAGTTCCCCCTCCCATTTGTATTTATGTCTATGGATTGAGTGTCCTTTCACAGCCTAGGTAGTAATTATAGACAACAAGTTGACATCCATGTAGAAACTTCTCCCTTGAGCTGTAACAGAGCCGTTATCCCAGGATTCCAAAAAATCCATGGTGATGTCGAGCTCCTCACTAGTGAACATGTGAAATAAGAAATAGAAGTTCCACTCAGTGAGGATTCTCTTAGCTAGGGTGTCACATTCAACTTTTTTAGGCTCGATGAAACTCATGGTGAGTTGGTGATGATGGTTGGTAAATGGAATAGAAGGAATAGTAGAGGTCTGAGGGTCGAGGGGCTTACTGCACCAGTAAGGAGGGAAGACAAACAACAAAGGAAAAATTATGGCTTTGCATGGAGCGGAAGCACGGGGATGCCTATGGTGGATTTATGGATGAAATATTGAGGAAAAAGGTTTGATAAAGGTGCATTTATACCGCTCAAAATTCATCTACCAACAAGGTTTGATAAAAGGACTGCAAAACCCTAGGTTATTATAGCGGTGATGCTTGATCCCAACAAACCAAAATCAAATAATGGCAATTTATTTTTCTTATAAGATTGCAAAAGGTTATCTCTAAGAACGTATCTAGAAGATATGAATAACATTCTATGAACTTGCTTAAAGCCTTCTAGCCAACATAAGCTCACTTACGCAAAATATTTGCACAACAAATCTTTCTCAACCTTATGAAAAACATAAATCTAATGGTTACTTGATAGTGAATGAAATGCAATACTTTCACTTTAAAAATTTAAATATATTTTAAACTATTTATATTGACACTGGATAGTATGTTTCTCAGAAGCAATCGAATAATCTTACAACTAGGATTTAATAGTATCATAGGTACCAATTTTTCCAATTGATAAAGAAAAATATTTCACTAGCTTAATATTTTGAATACACCAACCTTCTACTAATTCATAGACACACCATTATTATTAACAAGCTGAATTTAGTATTTAATGCAAGCTAATGTTGAATAAAATAGCAAACGACACCCACTAGATATTCAGAGCATAAAACATACATGTCTCAAATATAATTATATTTTGTAAACTTAATTGGTTAACATATATCAATAAATAATATACACTAAGTAAGATCCTGCTTCAAGAAGACGTCACTTCTAGACATAACATAAACCTCTCATATTTTAGAGAGAAGATAGTTATTTTCACCAAAAAAACTTAAGGCTATATGTTCTAATGATAATTTATTTCAAATCCTCAACAAAGTGTATATTACAATTTAATACAAAAATCAATCAATAATCATATATTTCCAGGATGAGGTTTTCTACATTGGAATTTTATTTAAAGAATATATAAATTTTATCAGAAGAGACGTATATTGTGTGTCAGAGGTACCCATTACAAAGCACTTAATTTAAAGTATTATAACATTCAAATTCAGTGCCTGAGAGACACATTTGAATGTAAGGTCATCCATCGAACACTTTTGTCCCTCCAAGAATTCTGACATTTGAGGTGACCTAGGGGGGTCTCATGGGATCAACACGACTCAAGATGAATGTAGTGTAATATAATATGAATGCAATCAAGTTTCATTTCATTTTATATTAAGGTATACACACAATTGTAAGACAACACAAAAAGCAAAAATAATACAACCAAAATCTTCTCAAACTAGTCAAATATTAAATAAATTAGTAGTTATGTTAAACAACAAGCA
Source organism: Wollemia nobilis (assembly GCA_028583015.1). Taxonomy (NCBI): domain Eukaryota; kingdom Viridiplantae; phylum Streptophyta; class Pinopsida; order Araucariales; family Araucariaceae; genus Wollemia; species Wollemia nobilis. Next base: position 2,452,857 of record JAQPPZ010003172.1, on the reverse strand, counting down.
TCTGTAGTTTAATAGGCAAGTTGCGAACAAATTGTTACAAGGTGTGTTTACAATTACAAAAAAAACTGATAAGGGAAATTCAGTACTCTTTTATCTTATTCCCTCAATATAAAAATACCACACATAACCAAAAAATAATACATCTGATCTGAGGATTTGCTTGAGAACTACAATCCACAGTTCTATGAACTTGCCAAATTTCTCCTATCATATCTTTCACAAGTCTTAACCAGAACCCTCTTGACTTTTCTTTTTAGCTTTTTAAAGAAGATACAATAGACAAATTACAAACATCTATTCACACCATGCAAGCTTCCAGCACATCTGCTTTCCAGGTGGATACCGAGATTCATATATTAAACTCTTAGATTAATACCAAACAATATGCACATTATACCTTTTAAAGATAATTAACTAACATGAAATATGTCCATATGCATATTTATATTTTAACTAATTTTTATTCTAAATTATATAAAATTTATTTTAAATCTTATATTAGTTTAATTTTAATTGATTATTATTTAATATTTATCCATTTAAGAGTGATATAAAGTAGGCAACCAACAAACTAGACATGCATATGGTCCAAAGCAGATGTTTTATCAAATAACTACATGAATGCAACTATATGGATGCAATTTTATGAGCTTCAATGTACTCACGAGCCATGGTGCTTTTTTACACTTGCATCATATCCCTCCATACCTCTCGTGGTCTACCTAATTCTACCACATAAAGGAGGATTCCTAATTCTCTTGTAGTTGCTCTTATTTTAACTACTTCAAAGATGGGTACCTAGTCCTACAATCACAAACCCATTAGTAGTACCACATCCTAGGGATAAAAGCAAGTATAAATTATTTAATATAAAATTTGTTCTAGTAGGGTTGTTATACTATGGCATTACATAATATAAAAGGTAGTGCATGATATGTATCTCCCCCATGGGTAGCTAAAGGTTATTTTCTCTTGATCATTAAGGGTAATTTGGATATGATTATAGCTACTAAAGCCATCACCACAATAATACTACATTCTTGCCTAAGTATCTATGACTTGATTAATAAATGAAATGGAAAATGCTCTATCTATGTGGATTTCTTTAGTTCATTATAATTAACATAAATACTCCATTTTCTATTCTTATTAGGAGTAATGGTGAATGGTGAAACCAACTAGCTATCAAAAAATAAGGTAAATGAAGACAACATTGAACAATTTTTGTATTTTTGTTTTAACATCAATATTGGGTTTATTTTTGATGCAGGAGCATCCAGTGGCAGCAGAGCAATCTTGCATCAACAAAAAAAAAAAACAAAAAAAAATTCTAAGTGTTTTGCCTTGGTGTTTGTCAGCCGCCAGTTGGGCGGGAAAGTAGAATTTAAAATTTTATCAGCCGCCAGTTGGGCGGGAAAGTAGAATTTAAAATTTTGTCAGCCGACAGTTGGGCGGGAAAGTAGAATTTAAATTTTCAGCCGCCAGTTGGGCGGGAAAGTAGAATTTAAAATTTTGTCAGCCGCCAGTTGGGCGGGAAAGTAGAATTTAAAATTTTGTCAGCCGCCAGTTGGGCGGGGAAGGTAGATTTTAAAAGGGGATTTTGGATCTGGAAATATGGTCTTCGATCTGGGATTGGGCTCCAATATTGAACAAGTCTGGCATTGTAATTTTTGCCCCTTTAGGCTGGCATTATGAAAATAATTCTAATTTAACTCCTTGGATTTTTTTTTTTTGTTCATGTTTGTTGATCCTCATCAAGTGGTATCAGAGCGGGAGTTCCTGAGTGTGTAAATAGATCGTCGGACGTGAGGAAGTTTACACCAGGATCTATGGTTAAGGTTTGTGAGAGAAGTGAGCAGAATGCCTCCACGAAGAAACCATGGTGGTGGGAGAAATATGGTGCCAGAGGAAGATTTCAAAGCTTTGCAAAGGCAAGTTCAGGCTCTACAAGAGGAGTTGCGTAGAGGGTTTGAGCCAAGGAGAGAAGAAGGTAGTGAAGATGAAGTTGAAGAAGAAGAGGACCAATTTGAGGAAGAAGAAGAGGTAGTAGATCTTGCACAAGCCAGGTTATACAGAGCCATATATCATATTGGAAAGAGACCGAAGATGGAGGTTTCTATGTATTCTAGAAATCTTGATCCAGAGGAGTTGATTGATTGGATCAATGATTTGGAAGAATACTTTGAGTATGAGGAGGTTGAAGATCTTGAGAGGGTCAAGTTTGCTAAGACCAAGTTGAAGGGTCATGCTAGAATATGGTGGAAAGGAGTACAACTTGACAAAAATAGAAGGGGAAAAAAGAGGATCACCAAATGGGAACGAATGGTGGAAAATTTGAAGAGGTAGTTTATTCCAGTGATTATGAGTTGGATCTGCTGAAGAAGATGCAAAGTTTGAGACAGTCAGGAAAGTCTGTCAAAGAATACATCGATGAGTTCTACAAGATCTTGATCCAAACCGGCCATTTTGAGGCTAACAAGGAGAAGGTAGCCCGTTACATCAATGGGTTGAGAACCAATATTCAAGAAGAGTTGAGTCTGGTTAGGATGAGCACCATTGAGGATGCTTACCAGTTTTCTCTAAAAGTTGAAGAGAAGCTAAACAGAAGGTTTGAGGGTAAGCATAAAGGAAGAGGTCATGGAGAAATAACTGGTGGAAGAACAGATGGAGGATGAGATGAGAAGAAAGAAGAAGCTAGCAATAGTCAGGATCATAAGGGAGATAATGATTATAGATCTCGTGGTCAGAACAACTACCCAAGAGGAAGAGGTAGATCTAGTCAAGGAAATGGAGAAAGAGGGTTTCATGGAACCTGCTTCAACTGTGGAGGAGGACATCGAGCATATGAGTGTCCACAACACCAAGAGAAGCCAAATAGGAGGCCAGCGGGTAATGCCAGAGCTGCTATTGTAGATGAAAGAGCTAAATCAGAGTACTCTGAGGAGGCAAAGAGAGGAGAAGTTATGGTCACAAGGAGAACCTTGTTGAATGAGGAGAAGGAACCAGACCAAAGGAAGAGCCTGTTCCACACAAGGTGCAAATGTTCAGGTAAGGTTTGTAATGTTATTATAGATAATGGTAGTACTGATAACTTGGTCTCTGAAGAAATGGTTACTAAGTTACAGCTAGAGAGGAGGAGACACCCACATCCATATCGGATTGCGTGGTTGCAGAAGGACCATAGGGCATTGGTCAGTGAACAGTGCTTAGTCAAGTTTAATATTGGGAGATACCAGGATGAGGTCCTGTGTGATATCCTACCTATGGATGCTTGCCATATGTTGTTAGGAAGACCATGGTAGTTTGATCATCGTGTAGTCCATGATGGACATGCCAACACTTACTCCCTAACAAAGGAAGGAGTGCACCATAAACTAAAGCCACTGAAGGAGATGGATGAAAAGAGTTTGCTAACAACAATGAGAGTGGAAGTTGTGGGGTTTGAAGAACTTAAGGGTTTGTACCCTGAAGACCCAGATTTTGTTGAAGCTTGGAGAGTTTGTACAGCCCCAGTTACTCTAGATAGGACTGTCAATAGGAGTATTGGTAAATCACCATTCCAGATTGTATATGGGAGTAGTCCAAGAAATGCTTCTGAGTTGAGGAAGTTGGATAGGGGAGAAAAGAATAGTGCTGAAGCTGAGAACTTTGTAGAGCACCTGAAGGATTTGCATGAAGAAGTAAAACAACACATCAATAAGATGAACACTCAGTACAAGATAAAGGCTGATCAAAAAAGGAGGTTTAAGGAGTTCCAGGTTGGTGATGAAGTCATGGTGCACCTGAGAAAGGAGAGGTTTCCTGCTAAAACATATAACAAGCTAAAAATGAAGAAGTTTGGACCATGCAGGATCATACAAAAAAGAGATTCAGGAAATGCATATGAGGTGGAGTTGCTGAGTGGATTGAACATATCACATGTGTTCAATATTTTTTATTTGGTAGAGTATCATGAAGGTGATAGTTTTAAGGAACCAGTTGCAGAGTTGTGGAGTGTTTCGACATCGGCTCCAGTGATAGAAGAGATAGAGGAAATCCTGGATACCCGCATCGATAGAATTAAAAGAAATAGGCAGTATGAAGAATATCTGGTGAAATGGAAGGGAAGGCCTATAGAAGATTCGACTTGGCTGTCCAAGTCCGAGGTTGACCGCCTTGGTTTTCCTCCAACAACAAAGAAGTGAGGTCACTTCTCAAACTTACCCTGGGTGTCTGATGCAGTAGCATCTAGTGGCAGCAGAGCAATCTTGCATCAACAAAAAAAAAAAACAAAAAAAAAAATTCTAAGTGTTTTGCCTTGGTGTTTGTCAGCCGCTAGTTGGGTGGGAAAGTAGAATTTAAAATTTTATCAGCCGCCAGTTGGGCGGGAAAGTAGAATTTAAAATTTTTTCAGCCGACAGTTGGGCGGGAAAGTAGAATTTAAATTTTTAGCCGCTAGTTGGGCGGGAAAGTAGAATTTAAAATTTTGTCAGCCGCCAGTTGGGCGGGAAAGTAGAATTTAAAATTTTGTCAGCCGCCAGTTGGGCGGGGAAGGTAGATTTTAAAAGGGGATTTTGGATCTAGAAATATGGTCTTCGATCTGGGATTGGGCTCCAATATTGAACAAGTTTGGCATTGTAATTTCTGCCCCTTTAGGCTGGCATTATGAAAATAATTCTAATTTAACTCCTTGGATTTTTTTTTTTGTTCATGTTTGTTGATCCTCATCAATTTTACATTGTGGTTGTCTCATGGGTATACAATCATTTTTATGTAAATGTGATGTGTGTATATAAAGGATAATTCCATTCATTGTTGGAGATATAATATTATCTAGTAACATTAAAGTACCTTGGTGTACTATTATAAATATTATATTAGGTAGTGTGTTTATATTTGTCTATTGTATGTGTGAGTGTGTGAGAGTGTCCAAGTGTTATATAATAAAGTGTGCAAGTGTGCAAAGTGTGAGAGAGTGCAATGTGTCACGTACGTCAAGAAACATAGATATTAGGTTTTAAATATACAAGTGAAGATTCACATGATATGTGGCAAGATGTAAAGTGAAAGTCATGAGAGTTTTGTCATATGTGAGAAATGTGAAAGGATGCATATCCTAGATGTTTGAGGAGAGAAATAGTTAAGTATTGAAGAATCATATTTTAAGGTTATATAATGAAGATAAAACTCCATGCATTGTAATGAGAAATATGATCGAATGATTGTATATTTGATGATTTATGAATATATATGTGAGATTTATTGTTATGAGATATTGTTGATCATTGAATGAGTTTATGTGAATAATTTTTTGATTATGAGATATTGATTATTGAGTTGAATGCATTACTATTGTGATTAATATTTGATCCTAGTAAACATAACTATGAGATAATCTTAAGTAAATTCCCATCAATGGTATTAGAGTTGCACTCTAGCCAACTTGAGAAAATTGAGAGGTCAATTAATATTGCACTGAGAAGGAGAAATTGATATTAGATACTAAACGCTTAAGGATATTTGTTGCTATGAAGGATGGATTGATTGCACCTTGAGATCATTGGAGTCAAAGTAAAGTTAATATGGATTGTATATGTTGGCATTTTAGCCATATTTAATCATAGGTCCCAATATCCAAGATCAAATATAATTTATAGAAAATATATATGAAGCCTTAATCATAAAATAATATCAATGTAAATGAATATAATATTCATGAAATAAGACAATATCAATCAACAATATAATCACAATATTATTGATGAGTCAAATATACAACTTGAGATTTACACAATATTCAAATACATTTCATGGAGCTTTATCTCTATAATATAACCTTAGAAAGGTGACTCTTGAATACTTTGACTATTGCTCTCCTCACATATATAAGAGATGCATCCTTTACTATTCCATTCATAGGATAAACCTCTCATGCCTCTTGGATTTACATCTTACCACTTGCATACGTGACTCTTGAATTTATATTCACTTGCACACTTTACTATATGTCACTTTACACACTCTTACATCCACACACTCTCTCACATTATTACATGATACTTGCACACTTTCTTATTTTACACACTTGCACACATTACTACATGACACTTGTACTCATACTACACAGACACATCACGCACCCTAAACTATTGACTCACACTCTAATATAATATTTATAATAATACCATGGGGTACATTCACTTCTACCAAATAATGTAATATTCTCCAACATCCCCTGTATTACATTATTTGGTTATTGAATACTTTAGTCTTCAATATTTGATTCTAGCATTTGTCCTACTCTAACTCACATTGTTCTGTTGACTTGATGAGGCTGCAAAACTGCCTTATTTTTAGCATCCTTAAACCATTTTGTCCTTTTTTTATTAAAATAATATAGCATATGCTAACCATTAATAAACATTTATGTTAATATAGTGAATAAAATAAGATATTTTCTTTATCTATTTTGAATGGTTTTTATGTGTTAAGGACTAGTTGCATAGTTCATTCTTAAATGAAGGATAAAATAAATTAGTAATAATTTTGTAGAATTTTGTGAATAAATCAATAAAGCTAAAGTGTTTGGTGGACCATTGCTTCAGAGTTTTTTTAAAATTTATATGCTTGAGTTATGAAAATCAAAGTAATCTGGTGCTAGTTGTATATGAGAATAATCTAAGTTACAATTGAGTGCCATAATAACTAAGGCATTGGAATAAAAAGACAGGAATTATGCCAAAATAACAAGATGTGGAGTGCTCTAAAATAGCTATGCATGGGAGGAAGTAGAAAATCATATGGTCAAACCACCTTGGAAGCATTTTTTCAAGACCATGAGTCACACGATTTGAGTTAATATTAACCAATAACATTGATGCAAATCTATAATCACACATATATATAACAATGCTAACCCATAGTTCATTCTAGAGTTGTTACTTTTTTTTCATGCCAAAATAAAATTAATTGTGTGATGATAAGGAGCTTAATGCACGTAGACTGGATTAGGGAAACATGCTAGAAACCTTATATCTATTTCAAACCAATCAACAACAGAAGTCAAAAAAATGGATGACTTATCCAACCAAGTTTGTTGTTACAATCTGATTGGTCAGATTGAACATACAAACCTATGTATTAAATTAAAATATAGATTACTTGAATAGTTAGAAAATAAGCTATAAATAATAATGTATGCCTATTGGACAAGGTTAAGTAGAAGCTGAAATGAAAGAAATGCAAGAATAATTTGGTTTTCAGCACACTGTTTTAGTATAAATTATTTTATCCTATTGCATATGTGACTTTGACCTTTTAGACTAGTTTTCTATTAACATATTCTACCTCTTTCTAAACCTCAGAGCAAGGACCCAATATTTGGAATAGTGGAAGGATAATTATCATAGTGGTAGGTTTTCTATTGAGTTTCCTTTATGTTATTTATTTTAGCAAATAGAATAACATAACTAAAGTTGATGAGTTTTCTTTCATTTCTAGTTTGTCTTAGTTAATTTTTGTTTATGATTGATGGCTTTTTAAGCCTTACTACTACCACAAATATCACAAGTTAAATATCACATGATCTAATATAATATAGCCACAATAAAATAAGATTAAAATATAGATATGAGTAGAGCAATATGAGCAAATTAATATGTAAAAAAAGGCTAATAATATATCAAATAACATTCAATAATAAAAAACAATATGAATGTAAATAGCCTGAATCATACATGTACAAAGCATGTAGAACAACTTACAATATTAATTGCTCAAAATATATGTAATTTTTATTACTTCTCTTTCTATTACAAACATGATATGATACTACTGATCAAATGTAATTAGTTGTAATCAAATGTAATTAGATTCTTCTATGGAGTACTATATAGCCATAATAGAATGACTCTTTGGATACTTTTTTTTGGTAAATAAAAGTCTTCATTAATTACCGGGTTTTGCAGGTTAACCCAAAACCTATTACAATATCCAGCATTCTGCTGAGATTATAGATCCTAGTCATCCTTGAAACTTTCTTACCAGAAATTGTGTTGAACCCCTACAACACCTTACTAACAAAGCACATCCATACCTAAACATAACTGTAAACATTACTTACATTGACAAGAATTGAAGTTTGGAACTTTGTACTTGTGAAACCTGTTGCTTGCCCATTTCCTATTCTCTGTCAAAATCTTCCAAGGCTTACACCCTATTACCTTCATTTACAATTTGGTATGATTTAGAGGGAAACCCCATAGTTATTACCAGCTCCATGGGGAAATAACACCCATTCATCTTTCTCCTTAACTGGTAGGTTTCTTTTCATGACTAAAAATGTTTTCCACTTCATGTGGCACACCTTGTGTCCATGTCACCAAAATACCAACATCAACACCTATGTTGGCTAATTTGTCAGCTAACATATTGGACTCACGGTACATGTGACAAGCCCTCCTATTTTTTCTTGCCGTAAAAAGGATCCTTACTTCATGGATGACTCCCTTGATTCTCCATGGAGGTTTTTTGCCATTGGTTAACAGGTTGATGATGTTCATAGAATCACCTTCAATCATCAAGTTACCTTGAGTTTCTTGGGCTACTTGCAACCCTCTCCAAAGGGCTCTAACTTTTGCTTCGTTATTAGTTCTGATTCCTAATGGTTTAGCGAAGGCCTTGACCAGATTTCCTTGATGATCATTGATTATTCCTCCAGCTCTAGCTCTTCCCGGGTTCTCCTTGGCTGCACCATCAAAATTTAGTTTAAACCAACCCTGGGGGGGTGGCTCCCAAGAAATCCCATTTCTGGGATTGGGCAAAGGAATGGAAGGTTTGTCCTCAATACCTAATTCCCGAGCTAATTGTTTTTCTTGGGGAAGAATTGAGTGGTTCTCATCCACTAAGGTGCTAAGGTTTTCTTTCACAAAGACAATAATCCTATTGAGGATGGTTTTTGGGTTGTGAATGGTATCCTTAAAGGCTCTATGGTTCCTTTCTAGCCAAATCTACCAAAGAAAATGATGCCAATAGATTTTACATAGGTACTTAATTTTTAGGCTAACAAAGGGTTGAGGCCATTATGGAACACTTCAGATATAAGAGCAGGCTTAACCCACAAGATCCTAAAGGTTTGGAAAAGTTCATCCAAGATGGACTCCGCTATCGAACACTCTAGAAAAAAGTTTTGGGTAGTCTCCCATCCTACCCTGCACATGTAGCAATGGTTAGCAATAACCATACCTTTGGATAACATATTTTCCATAGTGAGGATTTTTCCTTGAATCACCAACCATGAAAAAAATGATATTTTAGGAATTAAGCCTTTGATCCAAACCAAACTCGGTTGAAATTGTTGACCTTCCACATTGAGAAGCAAATTATAGGCGAGAATTAACTATGAAGTCACCACTTTTAGTCTCAGCCCAAACAATGTGATCTTCATCCTCTCCAGAGGGAATAATTTGTTGAGTTAAAATGTTATAAAGCTCTTCAAACTCCGCTTCAAAACCCTGTACTCTAATGTGTTTCCACCTGTTGATATTTTTATCTTGCCACATATAATTTGCAACCTTCTTCCTAATATGCTGCTCCATATGCTCTTGAATCTTAGCCAAATGAGGATTCTGGGATAACTCCTTAGCTCTCACCCACCGATCCTTCCAAAAGTCTATTGTTTGCACATTTCCTAGAATCCATCTAAGACCTTTCTTGATAAGATCCCTGCTCATGAGGATTGCCTTCTAAAAAGAAGACCCCCTGCTTGCTAAGTTGTCATTAAGGAAGTTCACACCTTGGAGGTATTTCCTCCTAACTATGGCAGTCCATTCATTATTGACCTTAGTCAATAACCGTCATGCTTGTTTTGCTAACAGAGTTGTATTGATATGAGCAACTCTCCTCAATCCTAACCCCCCATCAGCTTTAGGTTTGCAAACCTTGTTCCAACCTAATAATTGGATTCTTTTCTTATCCTCAGTCCCTAACCAGAGAAATATTTTTTGAAGCTACTCAATTTTGTGATACACCTTACTAGGAGCTCTGAAGACTGATAGGAAGTAAACGGGTATACTTTGAAGTGAAGCCATAGTAAAACTGCTTTGCCTGCTTGAGATAACAGATGTCCTTTCCAACCTGCTAGATTTTTTTGGATCCTCTCTAGAACTATGTTCCACATTGATCCTTCAGGTTTCCCCATAAACAAGGGAAGACCTAAATAGGTTGTGGGAAGGGATGCAATCTGACATTCCATGATCCTTGCTATGTTGTTTTGCCTAGGAATGGGGGTATTGATGAAATAAAGTTTGCTCTTATCAAAATTCACTTTCTGTCCAACTCGCTTCTTCATACATTATGAGAATATTTTTAATCCTTCTTGCCTCAACCACAGAAGCCAAAGTCAGTAGCAATGTATCATCAACAAATTGCTGATGTGTCATCGAGGTAGTTAGCGACGTGGTCTTGATACTTGATATGAGTCCAGCTACCGCTACCGCCTTAATGGTTCTTCCCAAGGCCTCAACTACAATGATGAACAACATAGGACTTATGGGATCTCCTTGTCTCAGACCACATTTGCTTTGAAAAAACCTGTAGTAGACCCATTAACCAAAACTAAAAAACAAGGCTTAGAAATATACTCTCTTATTAACTTGACGCATTTCATGTTGAATCCAAATTTTAATAAAACTGCCTCTAGGAATTCCTAATTTATCCTGTCATAAGCTTTTTTCATGTCTAAATTTAAAGCCATGACTACTTTTTTGGTCTGAGCGACTGTATGAAGAGCCTCATGAATAGTAATAACTCCATCTAATATTGATCTTCCTTGTACAGAACTTCCTTGACTTGAATCAATGATAACTAGTAGAACTTTCTTCAAACGGTTGGCTAAAAATTTGGATAGAATTTTATAGGATATATTACACAGGCTAACCGGCCTAAATTCAGACATAGTCTTGGGGTTGGGGCCTTTAGGGATCAAAGCAATGAAATTTGAATTGAAACCCCTTGGAATATGATTTAAACTTTAGAACTCCTTGATTGCAGCAATAACTTCTGCTCCAACAATATCCCAACAAACTTGGAAAAATCACGATGAAAACCCATCCAACCCAGGAGCTTTGTCAGGATCCATGTTAAACAAAGCCTCCTTGATCTCTTTGTCTGAAAAAGCTACTATAAGAGACTCATTAATCATTTCATCAATGAGTTGTGGAATGAATTGAAGGAGAGAGTCCTTTGCTTGGGCATTACAGGCCCGTTCTTCATCCAATAATGAACTAAAAAAATTAGCAGCCTCGTCCCTGATCTCCTGAATGTTTTAAGTTGAGGATCCATCCATATTATTTAAATTTCTAATATTATTGTTGCTTCTATTGATCAATGTGGTAACATGGATTTTTTTTGAATTAGAGTCCCCTTCCTTTAGCCATAATGCCCTTGATTTCTGCCTCCAATACATCTCTTCACAAGCTAAAATATTATAAAACTCATAAAGGGTTTCCTTCTCTTCAGTCCTTGTCGCCTCATCATAGGTTCCATTTTGGATTTTGCTTTATATTATTCTTAGTTTTCCCCCCAATGCTCTCTTATTCTCAAAAATATTTCCAAAGACTTCTTTATTCCATATTCTAATGTTGTTTTTCACCATCTTAAGTTTTTGAGATAGTTTGAAGGAAGCACTTCCCTGGATAGGTTGCTACCACCATTCCTCTATTCGTTTCTTGAAGTCCGAATGTTTAACCCACATTGATAGAAATCTAAATGGTTTTTTTAAAGGTTTTAGCTTGAAATGCCTCCCATAGAATAATATTATGGTCTGAAGCGCATTTAGGAAGGGCTTGTAACATTGAATCACCAAACATTGTTGTATCTTCCTTGGATAAAAAAAACCTGTCCAAATTTTCTTGAATCAGTTGAATTCCTATCCTCTTGTTACTCCATGTAAATTTGGCTCCTTTTAGTCTTACATCCATCATTTCATTTGTGTTAATGAATTCATTGAAATCCTCCATGCTCCTTGAGGGTAACCTAGATCCTCCCTTCTTATCAGATGGGTAAAGGGGGTATTGAAATCTCCCCCAATCACCCAAGGAATGTCTTTAAAAGCTTGGCTCAAATGCCCCAAAAAATCCCACAGTTCAGACCGCCCTTGGATAGAGGTGGGGGCATAAACATTTGACATAATCCAATTCTTATTAGTATCAAAATCATGAAATAATACGCTTAAGACTCTTTCATTTTCCTAAATAATACTTCCTTCTATTTTAATAGGATCCCATAAGATCATGAGGCCCCCAGATGCTCCTCTTGCCTATTGAAAGGCCACTTCCCCTTGCTTCCAAATCCTTCTAGCTATAAGTGCTGATTGTACCGCATCTATTTTTGTTTCTTGAAGAAAAATGATAGTAGGATTCCAATCCTTCCTTATAGACTTCACCATCCTTTGTTTTGGTGGGTTGTTTAGGCCTCTCACATTCCATGAGAGAACCTTCATTTAGACTATTTGATATTTTTTCCTCGCCCCCTTCCCTCATCCAAAGGGGTTTGTCAAATTTTCTATTATCCTGGCCAGGAATAGCTTGCTGTAATAGTGTTCTTTGCTTTCCGTTTGCAATTTCTTCATTGATTCTCATTCTATAGTGCTCTATTGTAGATATTCTCCCTTTCTTTCTTTCACTTCCATAATCTATAGAAAGCTTGGTAGTGCTTCTAGTCTATTTTGGACTAAAATGAGGGGGCATATACTGTGATAGTCTAGGGATTGAACCTTCTTCCTCATTTTTGGGGTTTTCAATTCCCTCTTCATCCTTAGCCTTGTTTTAGTTCACCTCTCCTATCTGGTTCCTAAACAGGGTGATTTCCTTCAAGGAACCTTTTACTGTTGGGCTCATCTAATAAGGGATAATTTGCTCCACTACCAAATTATGAGCTACATTCCTGGCTCTTATTTCCACAACTTCGACTCTTGACTCTATTTTTTCCATGTTTAAACTAAAATGACCTAGCAATTTTTCTTCATTTTGAGCATAGCTTTTGGGGATTTTTGTCATAGTTGTGGATGGTCCCGATTTGGATGGGGAGTCTAGGGTTTCAGGAAACTTGACACTGATGGTATCATCCTTACTATTTTCTTTTTCAACTTATAGATTTTCTAGGATATAAAACATGTTCAAGCTAGGATATTTATTACATACCTTATGATTTTTGCCTCCCTCATTATGTTGCTTTCATTTCTCTTGGATTTTTGCCAGTTCTGTGCTGGATTGGTCAGCCTGGTTATTCTTAACTTGTCTGTATCCTTCCAAGTTAAGACGTGGTCCTTAAAACTTTGGGATACCTCTCCCATTATATTTCCCTAGAAAACCTTCGCTCGTGGCTTCCTTGTTTGCAGTTATTGTCAAACATTGGGCTTGAAGGTGGCCTTGGGTTTTGCACATGCTACAAAATGTTGGATTTTTCTCATACTCCACAGGATGAATCCTTAAAAACTCTCCATATGCTAGTTCCACCTGAGAAGGTAGATCAAAATCCAAGTTTGCATTTACATAGATCCTGGCATGCGTCAGTCTAGTCCTTGCCCGGGTTGAATAGTCTATTGCCATGAGCTCTCCTATCATATTTTCTATGCCACTAAGCTAGTACTCATTAACAAACTATGCTGGGAGGTTTGGTAAGCGGACCCAAATGGGTGCTATATTAATTTTTTGCTTCTCAGGGTTGAAATCCTCCTCCCACTTCCTCAGAAAGAGGCTACGCCTTCCTAGAAACTAGGGTCCTCCTATCAATATGTGCTCTGAATCATCTTTGTTGTTGAGTCTTATAATAAAAAAACCTCTTGACATGGCTACGATTTCTAAGATTCTTGAAGTTTTCCACTTTACCGCGGCCCATGAGTGAATAGTCTCAATGTCCGACCTTCCTCCCAAAAAATTGCCAACTAAGGATGATGCCTCCATATCCAAGAATCTTTCCATAATATCCACTAGCATAGTTAACCTGTTATTGTTTGGTATTAGGGGTGGTAGTTCACTGACTGGCTCCTTATTTTTCTCTTTCAACATTTCCAAAAAGGTTGAGCCCTTGTTGCCATATCCCGAACCCCAATGGGACCCTTTGTATGAGGGTTTATCTGGAGGATCTATACCTTTAGCATTTTTGAACTGAGCTAACAAGGAATCCTTTTCCTTTCCAACTACAACATTTTGTCCTCATTTGGATCTTCTCCTTTCATTGGTTCAAAATTCTTGCCTGTCATTTTTGCTCCTCCTTTGCTTCCCCCGCTTCCTCCATCGCTCCTCATCTCTCCTCTTCCTCCTCCTTTTATTTTGTCTAGAAAAATCAAAGGATACAACCTACAAAAAATATCTTTTAACCTCCTCTTCTTCTATTGCCATCTATTACCCTACTACCCACTCTTTGGATACTTGAATATTCCTTTCCACATGCTATGTATCATAACTCTTCGCTTCTCTACTTGAAACTTGCATACTTAATGAACACTTGACACTATATTGTATACACACCTAAACATGACTCTTGACCTTTACTTTGCACTTTCTATCATAAGACACTTGTGCATGTCTTTACATAATATATTTGCACTCTTACATGTGAGACACTTGTGCATAAATAATCACATGACAATTATGCATTTCCTACACATTACAACTTTAAATGACACTTGTGCAGATCCTACACATTCACACTTACATAGGGGGGAGATAATAGTCACACTCTAAACTAACTCAGCCCTTATCTATGATTTACAAGATGTACCATGAAGGTACCACAAGGGCACATTAACATATACCAAATAATGTAATATACTCCAACACCCCCTTGTATTACATTATTTGGTTATTAAAGACTTTAGTCTTCAATCATGGTCTTCATCTTCATCTTCAATCTTCAAGTGACCTTGCAATGTATGTGATCTTCTACTTGAGCTTCATCAGGTTCATCTTCTTGCTTAAATTTGTGTTCTAACTTTGGCATTGCTATTTTTTTCCTTCTAAATTTTTTATTGAATAAGTTCATACCTTTCTTGTGCCCATCTCTAAATTTTGAGAAATATTTATGAGGAAATCCATTAATAGATTTTCTTGTCATTGTGTATATCCATTCAAAAATATGATTTTCTTTGTACCAACAATATCTTTGAGAATGATTTGTACCTCCACAAATTTTACAACAATGAAGATTCCAAAATATTTCTATCTTGTGTCCATGCTTGCTACAATGTTCACATTTGTTTTTTGAATTTTCTTTATCACACACAATGTTTGCACACTCTTTTTCTTCATGAACTATGTTTAAATTATCTTCAACATCTACTCTTGGATCAAGTTCTTTTGTATTTATAAATTTTAAGTTATAAGTATCATAACTTGTATCACAATTTTATTTTCATTTTGATAAAGATCATTCATATCATAATATGCATCTATCATAATATAATTTAATATATCTTCTATCATATCTCTTAAATCATTTGCTTCATTTGTAATATCAATAAGCTTATTTTTCAAATCTATAATCATTTCCTTGTCTTCTACTCTTGTCCTTGAGGACTTCAGTAGATAGTAATTCCATGTACATTATATTACCTATGTCATCAGATAATATATAAATATATTTAGATTTTTCAATTGCTTAATTAAGCTTTGAACTTAGATAATTTCTAAGCATTATTATTATTATTTTTTTTGGCTTCTCTCATAATTAATTGTAAAACTCTCTTTACCTTTATTGATATATCCTTTTGTTCTTCAAAATTTTCTATCATGTACTATGTACAACATTTAAATCTTACAACATTTTCTTAGTCTCTTCTAGTGAGACATTCTGATTGCATATTTTTTCTTCTTGGAAACATAAGTTTTCTTCTTTATTTGTTTTTGACGACTCATGTATTTCTATTTTTTGACCATTTGAGGTGTATACTATTATAGGGAGTACAATCCTTTCCTATGAAACATCATAACATATATATTAGATTGAATTTATAGAAAATAGGATCATGGGAGCCATAACAACAACGATCCCCAAAATTTGAGCATCAATTGTAGAAATATCTTACGCTCAAATCATAGGAATCCCTAGAATATTGAAATAATGGTGGTAGTGTTTCATCCAAAGGCTAAAAACCACTTGGTATTTATGATTCTAGATCTGGATACCTCAAAGTAACCAACTTAAATTAAGATATGACCTAATTCCTAGAGCAATAGTCATCTTGAAATCTCTATAAATAGTAGAAGTGTAGATATTGTAAAGGATTAACAAGTTGTATAAATTTCCCTTCATTTTATCTATATAGTAGCACTTGGACCCTAGATAATTTATGAATATGTTTTTTAACCCCCATTTTTGGCATACCTTTGGCTGTTACTCCACCTTGTCTTCATATTATTTCAAATTTTTATCTTCTACCCCTAGGGTATCCTTCTAGGAATTTTCCCCATGTTTCTCTTGATCCTTCTCTAGAAATTCTCCCTCCTCAAGGTTTTCATCAAGAAAAATAAACTTATTTGCATCTCAATAAAATATCTTAGGAGGCTCCTCTTCCATTGTATCATTTTCTTTTGGTTGCTCTTTCCTCCTCCATACCTTATTAACCAATTATTTATATGGGAAGCTTTTCAAAAAATGTCCCCTTCTTTTACAAACTTTGCAAAGGGTCTAATATTTTTCATATTCAATAGGTTGCTCCCAAAATCAATACTCAGAAACTAGCCTAATAGAGGTTGGGAGCTCCTTCCCCAAATCAATATTAACACATAACCAGGTGAATATAAGTCTAGTTTTTGTCTTTGTCACTAAATTGAAAGCTATTAATTGTCCCATCAATTTATGTATACCTGCTATAATATCTTCATCCCAAAACTCCAATGGAAGCCCTAGTAGGCAAACCCAAACTGGAGCTAAATTTATATTTTTAGAATCTAGGTTAAAACCTAGTCTCGATTTCCTATGAAAATACCCCTTTTCCATACAACCAAGTTCCTTTTGTTAAGGCATGTCCTAAGTTTTCATAGTTTGTGAAGTAAAAAATATAAAACCCTTAGGGAGAGCAATAATATTGATATGCCTCCTTGGATTCCATTATTAGTAGCCCATTTACTTACCATATCTAAATATGGCCATGCCCTAATAAATTCCCCAATAAGGCTATTTTGATTTTGGTTCACTAGTCTATTTGATAGCTTTTTTGGGGATTTTTAAGCAAAGCTTCTCATCTATGTCATTTTAAGCAATATAATATTTCTCCTCTTGCTCAAGATCACCACCCAAGAGTTTATCTCTCCAAGACATCTCTTCTAAGGCTTCTTAACATCCTTCACTATATTTACATCCTTGGATCCCTTAGAAAATCCACTACCAATGCCACTATCGATGCCCAGATCCATTGCCACTAAAGCCCACTCACTTTAGATCCACTCTACAAAATTACTTCGTGGCATGCACATACAATTAATTTTCCTCATATCATAAGAATTATGTACAACTACATCCCAACCAATCCCTTGCATACCATATACTTGGATTGTTTATTAGTGAGATGACTATTAAGGTACTATCATTCTATGAACCACATTTATTAGTTGTTACTAATCCTAGGCTTATCAATCCTATCAGTCTAACCCTCAATCTAATGCACATGTTACATCTCATATTAGGTAAATATGTGTCTTCAATTTAGTGTGAAAATTGAACCAACAATATCAAAATATTTTATTGACCACATATTTGGATGCTTAGCTCTCTATAAATTACCATTTTCTTCAACCTAATGAATATAAACTATAAATATCACTCAAAACTTAATTCATTACATCATTAAATAATTTAAATCATAATTATATGAGATAATTTTATTCATCATAATATCCTCTAAGTGTACCACATGTTGGTTTGTTATCAAAGAAAATGTAATTGAAGCATCAAATCTAATATGTGGGACGATAATTGTGAGCTATTGATAAAGAGTGACTCAAGCCATTGGTTATTCTTATTTGAGCAAGTAGAAGTATAGTAATAGTCATATAATAAACGTATCTATGAGGTCTTACTTATGTTATGGTTTTAAATCATTGGTGCACTTGAATTCTCCATAACTTTCCTAAACAACCACCATCACTCACCACACTAAAATATCTAATCTTGATTGAATTGTGAGATTTGAAAATTTGTACCAATGATTTCACTAGGTGTTGGAATCCTTAAGAACTTCCTATCATGAAAAAATGAAAATATTTAGAAATATCTTATCCTTATTTTTTAATGAATTACATGGTCCATTCTTAAATGGTGGTTCCAATTCAAAAGTCCATTAAGAAGAATAATTCATCCAAAAAATGATGAAATTTTTATACTGTTTAATCAAGAGGTTCAAGGATACAACTTTATTCCAACACATAACATATATTTATGATATTTATTTGAATAAAATAAAATCATACCTTATTTTTTTACTAGAAGAAAAGAAAAACAACACTACAAATGTTTTATAACCAGTAAAATTTGACAAAAAAATTATCTTAATGAATGATTTAGTGCTTTTATAGGATCTAAAATATCCAAATTATCTTTGATATATAGATTAGAAAACAATATGACTACAATTCAAATAAAATTTTACTATAATTCACTTTTACATTCATGATATTTTGGTAAGAGGAAGATAATAATTTATAAATTATTTTTATTTATATGATAAAGCATATATTTTAATAATTTAAGGAGATAACATAATTAGGAATACCTTGAAAATGATATACAATTGCTTGTGCAACTCCTGGTTCATGAATAGTTCTAATATTATCATTGTATTACATTGAAGTGATAAGATTTAAAGTATGTTAACTTATTTTTCAAACTTAAATTGTGCAAGATATTTAGGAAATATTAGCATATTGATTCTACATAGGGTAGAGTTAGAGTTGTATGTTATGTTTAATAATATTTTCATGAATGAAATGACACTCAACCTTAATGTTTTTCATCAACTTATGAAATTCTAGGTTACAAACAAGGTTTAGGATTCCTTAATTATTATAAATAATATTGTCAAATATTTTGTGAAATATCCATTCCTACTCAAATGTAAAGTAGGCATATTGTTGTATAAATAATTCCTCCTAGTATACAATATTTTTATGTAATGGAAGATCAACTGATAATATGTTGCTCCTTACTTACCCAAGATATTAGATTAGATAAAAGAAAAAATATATTTAGAAGTGGATCTCTTGTCATTAGTAGATATTGCATAGATTGTATCTATATATCCTATAAAGAATAATTTATTATTCTTCTTATATTCTAGGCCATATTTACTAATACCATCAGTCTACCTAAGCACTCACTTTCTTTCTTTCTAGTGACATACCTTTACCTCTTGTATGTGTAGACACCAAATCCTAGCCATTCATCATCCATTCATTTCCATCAAATATCAACCATTTTCATATATATATATATATATATATATATATATATATATATGATATTAAATCACAACCATCCATCAAACTTCAATCATTTCCTACCATTTGGCAATCCCGACCACTTAACCAAATCTTAATCTCAGTTGCTCATCAAGGTTTAATCTTAGCCGCTCATTACCACTGTCAAAACCCTAATATTTACTAAAAAGGTTATGAAATACTATTCACTTTGGTGAATAAATGAGATCACACAAGTTATTAAGAGCTTGAACATTCACATGACATTTTGCATGAGAGAAAAACCCTAGTCATCATCCACATTAAGCACCACATTTTTTGTTTAATCACTACAACTTCTACAAACCAGATCCAAATTCTTCAAAGCATCTATCACAATCTGCATATGCCTCTAAGCATTTACCAGATGTTGTAGGGCATCCATCACAGTCCATGAATGCTTCTGAGTATCCATAAGATATAGTTTTATGTTTAGCAAGCCCTCAAAAATTTTCTAGCATCTATGCAACAACACTTCGAACCCTCAAGAACACAAATCAAGGTATTTGTTTGCTATTTTTTGTAGTGCATAAAGTGTATAAAAATATTTGATGATTCCAAGCATATTGTTCATCAAGTAAATAGATCATACCAATGCAAAGAACTAGTCTTAAAACTTTACCATGAAATAGGAATGAAATTGCTTGCAAACATTTGACTGGTATGAGATTGATAGCTTTATCGTTCAACTAATAGATTCATAGATGCGATGACCTCTCTAGGATCATTGATTCCAAAGAAATCTGTAGGATATGTTCAGCCAATGATCATCACAACAATCTCTAAATCTACAATTTCATGAGCTAAATCTAAATATGAGAAGGATATTTGCTTTATTCACATAGAACCATATAAGCCTTCACTTAATCAAGTAAAATAATTTCTCAAGTTTGGGATGCTCCCATAAGATCTATCACAAACTACCAAACAAACTTTCAAACAAAAGGCAACTTGTTTCACTCTCTTGGTAGATGTATTGTGTATACGTGGTTATGATGGAGTCCTCCTTCATTGTCTCAAGCCTATAAAGGCACAAAAAGCCATATTTGAAGCTCATAATGGTACTTGTAGTGGTTTCTTTAGTGTAATGGCCATCACAAAGTGTATTTTACATATGGGTTACTATTAGCCCACCATAGAACATGACTATTGCAATTATGTCAAGAAGTGTCAGAAATATCAACAACATGCTAATTTAACTCATGTGCCATCACAAGCATTATAGTCTATTCAAAGTCTTTAGTCCTGTTAGATATTTTTCTTGCATCCTTAGGATTTGTTGTCATGCTACAAAAAAATCTGCTTCCAATCAGCAATTAGAGGCTTTGGTTGACCTACCTCTTTATCCTAGGAATAGAGTTTTATATATTTCTATAAATTAAAAATCAATAAAACCAATGCACTATAGCATCAACACACAAAATATATTGTACAAGGAAGAAATTAATGTATTGTAGTAGTGTGGGGGAGACTTAATCTCCAATTTTATAGTAAAACCTGTATGAATACAATAATTACAATATAAGGGTTTTGAAAAAAATTATTCACAAAGTATAGTAGGTGTCTTCTTCATCATATTTCACTTGAAGCACATTGTAGGTGGGCTTGAGTATCCCTATGGAGCCACCCAAGCTCAAAAAAACATAAAGAATATGGTTTCTGCACCTAAAAATAGATCAACAACACTAAGATATCAATAGCATATGAGAGGGCTCCACTATGTGAGGCCATCTATAAAATCAAATCTATTAAAACCCTAGTGTTGTAAATGGTGAAATGCAAGCAAAGTACAAAAATGTAAGATGTAAAATAATAAAATTTGTTAACTTGTCAAAATTATTTGATTTATCTAATCCATGCTCCTATGTTTGTGATCTAATGTCATACGAATACCCAAAGGCATTTAAGGGTATGGAAGCGATAAAATAAAAGATTGAAAAATGTCCAAAAGTGTTTGAAAATGGTGGTGAATTCCTAGCAATATTCCTATAATGCTTAGTAGCATTCACAGGATACTAGGAGGTATTCAGGGGTTTCTATGGAAGATACTATAGAACCATATCTGGTTCACAAGGGTTTAGGCAACTGAAATTGAAGGATTCAATGGTGATAATGAGGGAGATGGTAGTAGAATGCTAGGGTTTTGGGGAAGTATGGAAATGAGGGCTTAACAAGAATTCTTAATCACTTATAAAATCAAAATATCACTTAAAAATCAAATAACCACTTAACCTCATTCATGAGAATGAGTGACCTTTTATAACTTGCCTTCCATATTCTAGGGTTTTGATGACACAAACATGCGATCAATATTAAAATATAATGGATGGCTAGGATTATGATATTTGTGATGTGACACATATCAAGTCAAGTGGATGGTTAATATTAAAACCTTAACGAGCAGCTGTGATTTATTCATACATACATGTATATAATGGGTGGATGTGATTGGATGATGTGGATGGAGGACATGTGGCTAGGATTTGGTGTATACAAATGCCCCTTTTTGGTGCAACATTTGAGTGTGCCAGGTAGACACCCATGAGCATTTGAGCACATAAAAAATAGTTATAAGAGTGTTGTAGAAGTGAAATTTGACTCATTATTATGTTCAAGAGTTTCAAAAATAATGTCTGATGAGTGATGCAATGAGTGAGTGAAGTGGTGGTAATGGAGGAAATGGATGTGGCAACATGTGTGGAGGAATAAGTGGTTGAGGTAAGTGCCCTTGGCACTCTTGTTTGGATTTGTGTAATATTTTATTTTACATGTGTAAATGCTTTTAATTATGCAATGAATGTGATGGTAATGTGTGTTGTGTTGCTACAGTTGAGGATCTTGGAGGCTCATCATAGATTCTCATTGATTATACTAGGGGTGAGGAAGGCCTTGCAGGAGGATGATTGGAAGAAGTTGGAGGGGATGGGACTGGTGAGTGTGGCCTAGATAGAGATGGTGAGGGTAGATGAGGGGTATCTCTCAGACTTGGCTAAGAGATGGTATCAATATAGAGGGACCTTCCAACTCCTAATTGGGGAGATGACAGTGACATTATTGGAAGATATATACTACATCTTACAAGTGCTAGTGGAGGGATTATGTGTGCAATTTGGGCACAATAAGGGGTATGAGATGAGTCAGATATTTGGAGATGAATGGAGGTATGTGAACATCCAAGGTGGAGGGATAAGGTATTTGGCTATGTATGTGAGGTAGGAGTTGGAGGCCTTTCCCACCTTGATCATGTTTCTGTTGGCCAACATATTGGTGCCTAACAACACCGGGTGTCGGTTTCCATGGAACATGATAAGGTTGGTATATGATATGATTGATGAGCCTCAAGTGTATGCATGGGCACCTGATCTACTATATTAGATGTATTTGGAGATATATGAGGTGAGGAGGTGGGAGCAAAAGGGGTTGAGCTACAATGTGCTATTGTAGTGCTAGCATTATGAGCATTTTAGTGTGGCTCATCCTATGGTCTTGCATTATGAGAATTGGGATAGGGATAAACCCTATTATTTGAGATGGTGGGTGTCTAGGGAGGTTCAGCTAATTCATCCTAGTTGTAGTGGCTAAGAGTGTAGGGATCTATGGGTAGGTATTACACTAGATCATGTATTATAGAGGTCATGGTGGGAGACTAGGTGGCCGAGTGATAGAGAGTAGCTATAGAGGACTCAAAAAGATAGATGGATGGTTGGGTTGCATGGGAGTGAGAAGGATATTATAAAATTCTCATGAGTTCTATGGTAGTTTTGACTAAGGTAGGGAGTTCCATAGGCCCTAGTTCTCTATAGGAATTGATTGAATGAGTTGAGCTTACCTTGGGTGGAGTGGTGGGTGCAGTGTGAGAATAATGAGGAGATAGATATCTTAGATGTGGATAATGTCAGGACTACAATAGAATATGAGGCTTGGTTTACCTCACAACCTCTATGGGTGTCGATTTAGGTGGTCAAGAAGGATGGTAGAGATGAGGAGGAGGCAACAATAGAGGAGGCTCCCCAATGTTAGAGGCATCATTGGTCTAGTAGTAAAGTGAGGGATGCATTAGATCAGTGTCCAAATATTGAAGGTGATGATGGTGGTAGGGATGACATGTAGGTTTGAGAGAGATCCGTAGGTTAGAGTGAGGAGTGGGTAATATAGGAGGTATATTGGTACCAAATTTGTTAGATTGTGGTAGAGTGAGATGTGAAGATAGTAGCTCAAGATGTAGTGATAGTAGCTCAAGATGCCAAGAATGCTTGACTATGAGTAGAGATAAAGGCATAAAGGGTAATAGGCAAAGGCAATTATGCTATAGTAAGGCTCCAAGTAGAGCTAAGATAGATGTTCTCTCATCAGTGGCATGATGTACTACGCCTTTGATCTTGGTAGGCATATATCCAATATTTAGAGGATCTATGTATGCAACACCACATTGGGCTACCAGATAGATCATCTTCTTCCATAGCGGATTCTAGTAGGCATAGTGGCTCTAGGTATAGTGTCACTAGGTCTAGATCTCCTTCTGGGTCATAGGGGTCCTCCTATAGGTATTAGCTAGTGCTTAGATACACTTTTTGTATATGAGCCTTGGTGCTCCTTTAGACATTCATTGTACATGCAATTATATATACATGGACTTTACTTTTATGTTATGAGTTTGTGTGGATGTGTGTGTGAATGCATTTGTATATGTGATGGATGGTAATGTAATGATGATGTGTATGCATAATGAAAATAATGCAAATGAACTAATGCACTAATGATCATTCATATTCTAGAATTTTTCTTGATCATTTTTTATCATCGCTTATTTAATAAGGGGCACCAAGATGGTGGTATGTGAAATGGAAGACACATATAATGATATGGATGTTGTTATATTATGAATAGCTAATTGTTTTGCAAAGACTCATACATACTAGTGATTTCAACCAAACTCCCTAACTTCTGCTTAATTTCTCTAAGACCAAATGTGTGTGAAGGTGAGATGTTCATTTACCAAATAATGAGCATGATACGGAATCAAGGCAATAAAGAACCAATATGTGTGCAAGTGAGTTCATTAATCCATATTTAGGAAATTGAGATAAAACCTGTCATGGAGGAGACCATGAAGCTATCTTTCCCTTATGTGCAGTCAGAGGTTTCTTATAGAGAGATGTGTCACCGCACGTGAGCATACTCCACTACCATTCAAGTATTTATATCCCTGGTCGAGATTAGATCCATAGTTCAATGATTTTATCTCTAAGATTTGGGGATCTGAACTACCTAACCATCTAGATGGAAATGTAGTTCTATACTTAGAAATTGAGGATATGTGGTGTGTGATGTGTAAAAAATTTAGATCTTTAAGGAATCATATTCTCAACCAAAGTGTGATGAGAATTTTACCCTATCCTTACTACTCATTATTTTATTTTGGAAATGTGAGTAGTGGTGAAGAACACTATTTTTTATTTTGGACTATGAGCATAATGAAACAAGCAAAGATGACCTTTTTTGCTTCAAGTTTCAACCCAATCATGGTGTTATTTCTCTTTGGCACAAGATGTTTTTAGTATGTGTAACATGTGGTTGACCCAAGAGTTTGAGTCAATCCCAAAACTCAAGATATTATTCCTAGAGAAAGTTTGACATGTATTGGAGGTTGCTTAAAACACTAGGAGTGGCTGAGTGACCAAAAACACCTAGTGTTAATGAAGTGATAGTACACATGGTAACTCATAGGGTACCTAGGAATAAATATTTGGAAATATATTATTATATTGTATAAGGGTTGGCATGGTCCACACATAACCCTAGGTTGATTATATTATAATAACTTGACTTGTGAAATGGTGTAATAAAAATGGATATGAACATGGGGTGCCCCTAATTAAGGCAACAAGATTTATTGGATCAATTATTGTCTAAAATTAACAAATGATTCCTAGTATGGTGGATGAAATGCATCGGAATGACAATAAATGTGCTTTTGAAAGGAAATGTGTGAAATGCAATGTGGTGTGGATTCCATGTGTCAGAATGTAATATTTTTTGTGTATTAGCCATGTATATAAACATATATGTAAATCACATTAAGCATGGAACACTCTTAAATGGATGAGGTTAAGTGGTTTGGGCTCTTCTTATCCCCCTAGATTGGCAAGCCTATATGCATTTTATGAATGAACCTCAAAAACTTGGATAGAAGCAAGAAACATGTAAATGCAAATGACAAGGCTATGCACATGCAATGCACAAAATTTTTGTGTTTTGAATTTTTTTTTGTAATTTTAACCTTTTTTTTTTAATTATGTACATATGTTACAAAATTTTTCAGTGAGGTGGATCAATAAAGTGGAGGTGGTTCATCGGTTGGCTTAGATCACTCCCTAGGAAGAAGCAAATAAAAAATGGGCTAATGGATGGGGAACATTCAGAGGTAATACTCATCATGTTCAGTGAAAGGAGTTATGGGTGTTGATTCCTCATCAGATTATATAACATCATATTATTCATATATTTCCTCTTTAGATTCATAGTTGTGGGTGGTTTCTTCTTCTAAACCTAAATGAAGGCTTCAAAAAGCTTGTTCAAGAGAGGAAATGGTGGGATGATAATGATAGCCTAAACTTGAATGGTCATGCACTTCTTGATATGGAGTGTCAATAATGTTGTGCATAGCTTGTTCATGTCATCCTAGGCCATATCATTGCAAATTGACTTGGTGAAAGTAACATGAAGGAAAATCTATCATGCATTCTATATTGGTAAGGGTTGGTTGTTTGGGTTCATCTAGGAAAGCTGGATTATATGATGAATCAATCCCCCCATACATAAAAGTTAATGCTATCACGCATTGAACCCATATTGTACACCGCTTCTATGGATAAGGGTGGGTCACGCGGATGATCATAATCCCTAGTAGTTTGAATATTTAGTGGTATAATAGTAATGTATTAGACCACATATTCACAAATTCTAGGACTAGTGAGGTGTACAACAACTTGGGATGATATGGAGGTGGATGGAGTGGATTTATATGTGGAAGGCTCTTGGATGATGTGTGGCTTAGGTAGTGGAAGGGATGTGTGGTGAAAGGGTATCTCACAATATGTTAGATCAACTTGTGAGACATCTTATTATGTGTATGCACATGGATTTGTTTGAAAGGTTTGATGGATGGTTGATGATGCTAATGTGGTAGTGGATGTTGATGTTGACGATGTGGATGGTGTGGATTGAGTTTGACCACATGTGCATGTGGTTGAATTTGATGAAGGTGGGGGTGTAGAATTGGAAGCCTAATGTGGAGTGGTGATGGGAAGTTCCTCAGTAATGGGAGATTTAGATGAAGAAGTGGTGGATGATGTGGTTGATGGGGTTATGAATAGGTGGATTTTAAATGAAATTGTAATACTTAAATGGTTTGATGTCCATCAGTATGCAATGAACCTGTACCTCATGAATATATTTTAAACATTGATGCAAAATTGAAGGGACACATTTCATCTCCCTAATCCAGGGGAATTCGATGAGTACATTGTAAGCCATGGATCCCTCTAGAATGTGAAACATGGTGTGCAATATTTTTATCCCCACTTCTATGGATAGAACGATAATACCAACTATGGAACAAAGAGTATCATTGAATTCTCTTAGGGTGAATGTGAATTTGGTTATATGGGATGGTGGAATATTGAGATGTTGGAGGGCAGATGTGGTGATGATATTTATGGAAGAACCAGTGTCAATTAACACTCATTTAAATGGATTCCTATTGAATTGAACCATAATATGTAATGGAAGGTCCACCGCTTCTAATGATATTGATTTAATTTCAAAGTCATAAAATGTGATGGAAGGCTCCATGCACATTTGAATACTCCCTACAAAATTATTGAAGGCATTAGTGTCTTGTGATTGGAGTTAAATGGATTTCAAAATTTCCATTAATACCTCATGATGTGGGGGAGATTATTGAATTAGCTCATAGTTCAATAGTTTAGCTGAAGCCATTTTGAGGCTAGTTGTCAACCAACTACTTAGTGAAATGAGAATGGTTTGGAGGATGAATTGATTGAGATGGATGACTTGGAATATGAATTGGATGGGATGAATTGGGAGATAAATGGATGGGTGATGGTGAAATGACAAGTTGTGGTGACACACTTGCTTGAGGTGCTATAGGAGGTTGAACTGTTTACTATTGTTCATTTTATCAGTTGGTGATTATTTGACCATAGGTGACTACATGAATAGCCCCCACAAAACCTTTGTACTATTGTACATGATTGAACTGAGTAGGAGTCATGGTATTTGATCCTACTATTATTTGTTTTTTAGCTTTTGATACAACATGCAATGGGAGATAGCATTCACAAGATGCAGAATAATAAGAAAGAAAGTAAATCTATGAGATGACTGAAATATGCTATAAATAGAAATGATGAAAATGAGTACAATAGTAGCTATGGAGGAAATGAACACTCCATGATACAAGCTACTGCTCAATGAATGAGCTCTGAGCTTATAGCTCACACACACTACACTACTGTCTATCCTACACTACTGTAATCCTACACTACTATGTTATCTCTTCTATATCTATGGCCCTTTATATAGGAAGATAAGTTCCTTGGCCAACACTCTACCTAGTTGTACAAGTGGACACCTTGCACATTACAACTTGCACATTGACACTTGTGCATTTATTACATTGCATGAAGTAACTAGATAACTTCCCCCTAAAGTAATCTAATGTCCTAAGTATGTACCAAGGAAGGTACATTTACATGACCCAAATAATGTAATATAAGCTATTTCTAACACCCCCTGTATTACAATATTTGGGTATTGAAGACTTTAGTCTTCAATGTGGATCTTCCTCTTGAATATGGAATTCTGATTCTTCTTCTCTGATTTTTGTAACCTGTTCAAGCAAGTTGTTAGTGTCTTCAAAACCTATCATTCTTGCTGAAAGAGCTTTGATTTCATAATCATCTATCGGTTCTCCTAGTTCTTCAATTTCTTCTATCCTCTGAGCTAGATGTCCTTTTTTATTTCCTTTTCGATACTCCAATTGGGGATAATTGGTTGGATGCTAAAATTGTTGTTGACGAGGATTTTGATATTGTCATGGCTGAAATTGGTTCCCATTGTTCATCTGATTTCCTTGATTCTGATTCTTGGGATTGAACCTGCAATAGCTGGTACTGTGGCCTTTTCTCTTGCATATCTGACAATACCTATTGTACCATGGTTTTCATCCTTTTGATGAAGAAGCAATGTTTCCCTATGGATTATCTTTAGATGCCAATGCAATGTTAGACATCTCATATTTAACTATATTTTCCACTTCATATTCCTATAGAATATTGACTAAGTCATCAAAAGAAGTATCTTTACTTAGAACTTGTAAAGATGTTACCAAATGTTTATAGTTGTCTGGAAGTGCTCTCATGGTTACTTGAGTAAGAAGTTCATCCTTAACTATTTCTCCTAAGGTGAATAATTTCCCTTTGATATCTACTACTTTCCTTAGGAATAGTTCTATGCTTTCTCCATTGTTCATCTTTAATGAATGAAGTTGACTTTGAAGATGAAGAATAGTTACCTTATTCTTTCCTTCAAAAATTTTCTCTAGGCTTGTCCATGCATCTGAAGATGATTTTGCTGAACTGATATAGGGTTGTATTTCATCAGTGATAGCAAAGGTTATTATCATTAGAGCCTTTGAATCATTTTCTACAAACTTTAGGATTTCAATATCATCTGTAGTAGGTATTTGAGCTTTCCCTTTGACAATATCCCAAAGTTTTTCATATACCAAAATAGCTTTCACTTTATTCTTCTAGGAGAAATAATTAGGACCCTTGAGTAGCTGAGATTCTGCTAGGAAGAATTTATTTGAAGCCATTTAAGTTCCCTAATACCAATTCTTAGGTTTTGTAGAATGCCTTATGACTCCCTAGTATGTTTTGGATAAGATATAAAGTGCTTTTGTAAATTTTAGTTCAATTTTGGTTGATTTTGTAAAGTTTTGTAAATAACAAAATCAACTTCTATTATCCTTATTGCTCCTATTGAACTAAGCACTTTTCCCAAATTTAAAGAGGTTTTAATGTTGGATCTTTTGTCTCGATTTGAGAAGATTTGAGACAAGTAAATATTATAAATTTCCAACCTTTAAAATTTTTTAATAAACCTCTTATAATGGCCCTTTGAAATTTGATTTTAATTTTTCTAATTTCCAATAAATCAATTTGATGTAGTAGACCTTATGACTCCCAAATTTGGAAAATTAGAAAATATAATAATATTTGCAAAGTATTAAATAGTTCAACCTAAGTAGAAGGCCTTATATCTCCTAGGTTAGCTTACAAATATTATTTTAATTTTTGGTAAGTTATCTCCTATATCTTTTGCTTTCACAACCTTAAAATTTATCCTTGATTTTATAGCCTTATATCTCCTATGTTTGAAAGCAATATTAATGAGATAATTCACTTACCTTAGCTCCTTGTCTTCACACTTGAATAGTATTGGTTTTGATTGAGTATAATAGTCCTCTTATGTACCCTTTCTGTGGTGCTTGAGTTGATGAATCTGGATGGGCCAAGTGTGGTATGGTTGAGTGAGAAATGGTTGGGCTTGTTCTTCGATGTTGGAGAGTATGATGTTGGTAATATATCCTTCTTCTATGGAGCTTTAAATGCTCCTTGCTCCCTTTCTTCCACGCTGTGCTAGAACTGGTTTGACTATGATATTTCCTCCTTTATTTTGATTACAATTTGCTCTCCTCTTCACCCTATTCTTGCTTTGAAATTAGATTGCATTTATTGGAGGTCAAGGGTGGCCAAGTGTATTTTCCATTTCTTGAGAGCGTTGTCACTTGTGTAATACCAATATCTTCTTGTAATGCTTCTGCGGTGCATGTTACACCTTTGTAATGTATGAGAATTTGCTCTGGCGCTTGTAACTCCCCTTCGATGGTCTCTTGAGCATTAGGAAATGAGAGGTGCTAGAGAATATTATGCCAAGTGGCATTCAGTATTCTTGCATGAGAATTTTGATGTAACACCTTCAAGAAGGAGATTGTAACTCCTTCGATTATCTTCCTCCTTAGCTTGCTTTGTTTTCTTGGGTAGCAAGCAACCTATTCTTCTGCAAGTGGCTTCATGAGGCATCTTGGAGCTTCGATCATGGATGATAGTGCTTCCTTTTGTGGATGTTACTCTCAATGTAGCATCTATCCTTCTTTTTTTCTTCTTGCCTTCAATGTGCTCCCTGTTATGCTGCTTGTTCACCTTGGTAGGAGTGGAAGCTTGATGCTCTTTCTTCATGGATGAGCTCTCTTCTATCTACGTAAATAAGCTTCTTATTTTTGTCTTCATATATGTCCTTGATAAGATTGCTTTGGTTTATGTAAATCACTTTGATGAGCTTCCTTTGTCTTGCAGGTTCATCCATGGAGAGTATGCCCTTTTGATGGTTGAAGAGCGCTAATATTTTGGCCCTTCTTTGGCTGGATTTTCCTGTACCTATTGTGCCTTTTGAGGCACCTTCAAATCTGCTCCTTTCCCTGCATATGATGTATTGTAGAAGTGCAATACCATGTAACCTTTACATGTATATAAAACCCTTTTTATTGCACCTTTTCTTGCACTCTTTTGTAGGCTTGAGATTCTGATTTTGTAGCAGATTTTATGAGTGCATTATGAGGGTTTTGAGGATGTCTCTTTGGCTAGACTCCTTACCCTCTTTTCTTGGATATTTTATGGTGAATCCAAGCCTTGTAAATGCTATAAAATAGAAGCTTTATTTTAGTTGCACTAACCCCTTTAGTGCTTTGGATTTGAGACTCACCAAGTCTCAATATTTGAAGCTTCTTTTTGGTTAGCTTTTCTTTGCTTGTACTAACCAATTTTGGTGGCTTCTATTGGCCACTAAGAGTTGTAGGTTTTTGTGCTTTAAGAGTGTCTTTAGACACTTGATGCAAACTAGATTTTGTACCTTTTTTCAATGCACAAAACTAATTTCTTTTGAGAGTAATAATAGTGCAAATGAATCTAACAAATTCTACTTTTTAATGCACTAAAAATTACACCTTATCACTCCAATCTACTCTCAAGAAAATGCACTTAATCAATTCACTACAACTAATCAAGAATAATTTGAAATGAACCTTCAAATATTCTGCAAATTCACTACAATTAGTATTGTAGGATTCAATCTTCTTTTCACTTTCCAAAGTAGATAATAGGTAGTTGATAGATAATTAATATTTGGAATCTAATCAACTCCTAGTGTGCAAATGAACCTCTAAAAGGAACCTTTTTATTTTGCACTTCTGAAGACTATAATTTAGGTTGCAACTTTAATCTAGATTAAGGTGCTTTAACAAATCTAAAAAGTAATCCAATTAATGAATCTACTTGCACCAATAGTTGCTTACCTTTTTTGAAAGATTTTGTAGCTTCTTTGTCACTTCTGTAGAGGATGTAGATCTTGGTGTCTTAGATCACCAAGTTGTTACCTTGAGTAAGATCTTGCAACTCTTTGTAGACTATTTTGAATAACTCCTTCTTCACCAAATTGTAGTCTCAAACTTTCTTTCATGAACCTAAGATTTGGTGACTTTGTTCTCCTCTTGTGGTCTCCTCCTTCTACTGTATATTTGGAGAAGTTTATGTCTCTAAAGTGGTGTCCTCTTGCTATGGGAGGTAATATTCAATCTTCTGGTTCTGGCCAACTTCTTCTATCTTCAAGTCTTCTTGTCAAATTCTGACTTCAAGCAGGATCTTCTTCTCAAGATTCTGAATATCTTGAGGTCTTCACTGGATTCTTCTTCCACTCAGATTTGGCACTCCTTGCCAAATTCTCCTCCTCTTGGGCTTGTTTTCGGATGGTGATAATTGTCCCAAGTCCTTCACTATCAAGGGCTTCTCCTTGGTAGTGGATTTCTCTAGTGAGTTCTTCTTTGATGATTTCTTTAGCAAGGCTCTCCTAGCCTTTTATTGGATGCTCATCGAGACCTCACCAAGGTCTTTGATCTTGCAGCTTCTTTTGGTCTTCCTTGAGACCTTATCTTCAACCTTCTACTTTTGGAAGTGTTGGTGGTGAGATCTTCTCCTGGATATCTGATTCTACTGCTTTTGGATTCGAGCAGGACTCTCCTAGTCCTTCTTCTTCTTCCTTGTCTAGAAGTTCTTCAATGAGATCTCCTCCTGATATCTTTTGCTTCAGGTGTTGGATTGATTCTAAAGAGGTTGCTCTTCCTAAATTTCTTGTAGGAAGCTTTCTCGACTTATTGGATCTCCTTTACCTACAACAAAAATATTAGTACTAAAATCTACTTCTAAATTAAGTACTCTCTTCTGGAGTCTTCTTCAGGATAAAGGCATCTATGGCCTATTTTAGTATCAAGGCTTTATGGCCTTTTCTTTAATATCAAGGCTTCTATGGCCTTTTCTTCAATATTAAGGCTTCTATGGCCTTTTATTTTGGATCAAGGCTTCTATGGCCTTTTCTTCTGAATCAGGGCTTCTATGGCCTTTTTATTTTTGTGAAGTTCTTCAATATAGCAATGGAGATCTCCTGTCTCCTGACTTCACCATGATTCTTTTCTAGAAGTTTCTTCTAAAGTATTCTCCTTTCTACAACAACTAATATCTGCACTATGAAGGCACTCTGACCTTCGAGCAATGAAGTTGAGGTCTCCTAGATTTCTATTGTAGGAGGTGTCCCAATCATCTAAGAATTAATTCCCTACAATAAAAGAAACTTTAGGTAAATATTTCTAGATCTCTTAGATGAGCTTCACTAGTTGTTTCATCAAACTAGTGGATCAAATGTTGAGTCCTAGTCTTCACGAGTTTTTCTGCAACTCTGTGGAAAGACTCTAGCCATATGCAATCTCAGTATTTCTAAAACTGAGATTTCATTCAGTCCTCACTTGTGGCTCTCCCTAATTCTATCACCTAGACTCTTCTGAGAAATTTTGATAGTGATTGGTCCAATGGCGCATCAGGTTGACAAAAAACTCAGGGTCAATGATAATGGTGATTTTCCTATTGATCTACCATAGCTTGATCTACCGTAGCTCTGATACCATTGTTAGATTTTGATACAACATGCAATGGGAGATAGCATTCACAAGATGCAGAATAATAAGAAAGAAAGTAAATCTATGAGATGACTAAAATATGCTATAAATAGAAATGATGAAAATGAGTACAATAGTAGCTATGGAGGAAATGAACACTCCATGATACAAGCTACTGCTCAATGAATGAGCTCTGAGCTTATAGCTCACACACACTACACTACTGTCTATCCTACACTACTGTAATCCTACACTACTATGTTATCTCTTCTATATCTATGGCCCTTTATATAGGAAGATAAGTTCCTTGGCCAACACTCTACCTAGTTGTACAAGTGGACACCTTGCACATTACAACTTGCACATTGACACTTGTGCATTTATTACATTGCATGAAGTAACTAGATAACTTCCCCCTAAAGTAATCTAATGTCCTAAGTATGTACCAAGGAAGGTACATTTACATGACCCAAATAATGTAATATAAGCTATTTCTAACATCTGTTGTTGTTCCTCATGATGAGGAAGTGGTGTTTGGTATATGCCAAGGTTTTGGTTTTGTTGAACCAAGGGAATATCAAAATTGATGGCCCCTAGATCTATCAAATCTTACACCACATGTTTAAATGACCAGAAATTGTTAATGTCATGTCTTTTATATCGATGAAAAGCATAAAATAAGTGCTCCCTATCACCCTTGTCTTATTTAACTTAATATTCTAGTATCATTTTAGGAAATGCAATAGCATTGGTGTCATACAACCTATAAAATATGGAGGTGTATGATTCGAACAAAGGTGTGAAAATACGATCTTGTCAAACAAATTGTCAATGTTGACGAGTCTCCATAGTTGATAATATAGTGTGAGGTTGGTGAGGTGGGGAAACCACTTGGTAATTGATTTGTTGCAATTTTTTTTGCATGAGTTGTTGCTATTGTTGATCCATTTTTGACTGACTCATAACCACTTTATTAAATTGATTTGGCTTGGATTGTCCAAAATAACTTCCTTTTAATTGACCCTTGTTTTTCCATTCTTTCTTTTTTGGATTTATCTTAACCTCTTGAATTTTTATCTCTTCAATGACACAGGCTTGAGCAAGAGCCTCATAGAATGTTCTGTATTGTTGTAGTTGTAATAGCAAAGATATATATTTTAAGCAACTTCTTATGAACATTTGGGTCAATTCTTTCATTGGCAAGGAGAATGATAATTTAGTGATAACTACCCTCTAATGGTTTTTGAAATCATAAACTGAATCTTATTCAAATTGTCTTAAGTTGTATAAGTCAGTCAATGTGGTTTTATTTCGAACATTAAGGGAAAATATCTCCAAATATTTATCTTCTAGCTGTTCAAATGTGAAAATATTATGGTGACGCATATGGTTATACCAATCTTGAGTGTCTCCCTCCAATGTCTAAGGAAAGGTTTTGAGCATTAAAGCATATTGGTCTTGGATCTGAAAGCATGAGTGGATAAATGTGCTTACGTACTCTCTAGAGTCCTCAGTCCCTTTAAACTTGTCAAATTTTGGTACTATGAAATCTATCGGATATGGTGGTGATGGTACCAAAAAATGGATATATTGATTGATTAGTTGTATTAGGGTGGGCTTCTAGTACATCATACCAAGAGTATGTTGAATAAAGCTATCAATCTGTTGTTGTATTGCTTAGATTTTGGGATCTTCCATATGTGTATGAAAATCCTAGATTGTTTGATGATTAAGTGGAGGTGATGTGTGTGAAGAAATGAATTGTTGTAAAGAAATGTGATGTCGATGGCTTGTGAATTGAAGGGAATTTGGTGATGTTGGGTGTTTTTTTGGATTTAATTTTGGAATGATTGATGTTGATGAATTGGATGTGAAGTTTGTGGGATGTGAATGTTTTGATTTGTGAGAGTGGTGTTGGTGTGGGTGAATGAAGGCATGGGTAAAGCAAACTAAGAATATGATGATACCCAAGATAAATTATGTGTGAAGTAAGTGTGTTTGCTTGGGATGGAGTGAGGTTTGAAAAATTTTGCTTGAGGTTGTTGTTGGGGATAAGAACTAGCATCTTGCTGGCCCATGAGCAATTTGTTGAGATGTTGCCATACTTGTTGTATGGAAAATTTTGAAGTAGATTGTGTTCATAGTGGATGTGGATGAGATGTGAAAGTTGGCAATGTTGGTAGATATTGGTGGAGGGTAAGTTGCAAAGGGAATCACAATAGAATGAGGGGTAGTGGATGGAATGGTAGATGGAATGTGTGAAGCTACATTGATATGTGCTTCATAAAGTGGATTAGTGTAGGTGGTAGTATGGGTAGATGGGATGGAAGGTATTTGGCTATGTTGTGGTGGAGACATGTGATGAGAAGGTGTGGTTGATACCTCAAAAAGAGGATTGGTGTAGGTTTGGGTGAATTTGGGTGGATGTGAATGAACAAATTCCTACTAAAAAGAAGGAACTTGGCTATGTGGAATGTTGAGTTGTTCTAAGATTGGTCTGGTTGGTCTTAGATAAAGTCCAACCTTATCCATGTCTATGTATGTGATTTGGGAATCAGTAGGTGTAGAAGGCTCGGTCTCTGGGATGGAAGTGTGAATAGACCTTTCCA
The DNA here is from genome assembly GCA_028583015.1 of Wollemia nobilis. Classification (NCBI taxonomy): domain Eukaryota; kingdom Viridiplantae; phylum Streptophyta; class Pinopsida; order Araucariales; family Araucariaceae; genus Wollemia; species Wollemia nobilis. The sequence continues at coordinate 2,416,669 of JAQPPZ010003172.1, read as the reverse complement.
TCACATATGCATTTGAAGTAAACACATAATGCAAAGGTCCAACAGAAAAACTAGAATAGCTTATCTGTGTCACACTTGTGGGGTTAGCCACAAAAGTGGTTGGAAAAGAGGTGATGCACTCCATGGATGAAGTGGGTTGGTTGGTGGATGTTTGAATCATGATTCTAGCTTGGATTTGAGTTGAAACCATAAGCTAATGAGACAATTGGGATAGTGAATATGAGGAATTTGTGTGAAAATATGGAATAAAAATGAAAAGCACACAAAATAAATCAAATAATTTAATTCTATGTCTTGCAATAGTGCTAATTTTTTATGTGGTTGGTATGTTTTGATGTATGCCTCAATATAGACTACTATGCAAGGTGGATTCCTAAAGTGGATGGAAAATGAGGATTATTCTGGTGATGAAATCCAAAAAAATGCTCATGGGTTTCTAAGGTGTCTATGGGGCAAGAAAATGGATGGAGATGAAACCCACTATCATTAGTCTTGATCAATGGTTGGTGATGAATTCCAACTCACTGATTTTTAAAGTGATACATGCTCATGTGTGGAATGTTTTTTAAATTTTAGTTGTCTATATTGTTCATACAGTGCCAAGAAACCTATTTTTACTTAGTTAATATATTGACCAAGGATATTAATACCAATTTACCTCAAAATAACCTAGGATATACCACTTAATATCCACCCTGAATCATCAAGTGACTCCATCACTGGAGGGTTCACCTAGCTCTTCCACCCTAAATCATCAAGTTATTTCAACAGTGGGAGTATGCTTGAATATTAATGGATTATTCCAACTTCAAAGAAGTAAATATGGGAGAATTTATCCTAATATGCAGCTACATATGCTTTTTCATTTTTATTGCAGGTAAAAAACAATGTAAAAAGTAGAAACACCATAAACAACAAAAACTTTAAATTATTATGATGTATATTTTGATGAAACTAGCGTGGATGCACAAATGTAAATCTATCCTATGTGTAAACTATATGAAGTGGTATTTTTAAATGTCTAAGATGCACAAATTTCTTGCTTTTTAAATAGAAAGTAAGTATTTATTTTTTTCAATCTCTCCTTAAAAAAGCAAAGAAAAATGGAGGTGGGGTTTGATCCAGACTTACCAGGAAGTCTACATTATTTTTCTTCCCAACTCTCTTGAACGCGATGAGGAATCTCCTGGATGCAGTGAGGCATATCTTGGATGCAGTGAGACATATCTTGTATGTAGTAAGACATCCCTTGAATGCTGCAGGGTATTTGTGCAGTCATAAATCAAATTTTGCTACTTCTAGAAATCCTAGTTTCATGATTTTTGCATGATCGAATCTTTGAAAATCTACAACATAAACATAAAAACATAGATAAAAATCAAGATAAGTTAAAATATAAAACCCTTTATAGGTCCCACCATGATCGCTATTTTGTAAAGCAAAAATCGACAACACCAATGTAGTAATAACATAATCAACACATAAAATATATTGCACAAAGAAGAAAGGAATGTATTGTATTAATGTGGGGGAGCCTTGATCTCCAATGTTACAATAAAATTTATATTGATACAATAGTTACAATACAAGGGTTTTGAAAACCCTTGTTCACAAAGAATAGTAGTTTTCTTCATTGTATTTCACTTCAAACAAGTTGTATGTGGGCTTGAGTATCCCTACAAGGCCACCTGAGCTGCAACAACAATAAAGAATATGGTTCCTACACTTGCAAACAAATCAACAACACCAAGAGGTCAATATCATATGAGAGGGCTCCACTGTGTGAGGCCCTCTATAAATCAAATCTATTAAAACCCTAATAATATAAATGGTGAAATGAAAGCAAAGTACAAAAATGTAAGATGTAAAATAATAAAATCTATCACCTTGTTAAAATTATCTAATTTGTCTTATCCACGCTCTTGTATTTGCAATTTGATGTCGTACAAACATCCAAAGGCATTTGAGGGTATGGCAGTAGCAAACTGAAATATTGAAAAATGATCAAAAGTGTTTGATGATGTTGGTGAATGCTAAGCAATATTCATAGAATGCTCAAAAAACTTTATAGTATACTAGGAGGCGTTCAGAGGTTTCTACGAAAGATATTGCAAAATCAGATCTGGTTCGCAGGGGTTTAAGCAACTAAAAATGAAGGATTCGATGACAACGATGAGGAATATGGTAGCAAAATGTTAGGGTTTTAGGGAAGTATGGAAATGCTGGCTTAATGAGAATGCTTAATCACTTCAAGAATCAAAATATTGCTTAAAAATCAAATAATTGCTTAACCTCATTCATGAGAATGAGTGACATTTTATAACTTGCCTTCCATATGCTAGGGTTTCGATGATACCAACATGCGATCAAGATTAAAACATAATGGATGGCTAGGATTATGATCTTTGCAATGTGACACAAGTCAAGTCAAGTGGATGGTTAAGATTAAAATGTTAATGAGCGGTTGTGATTTATTCATACATATATATTAAATATATAAATATAAATATAAAATACTTATATTTATATATAATAATATAAATATATATATATATATATATATATATATATATATATATATATATATATATATATATATATATATATAAATAATGGATGGATGTGATTGGATGATGTGGATGGAGGACAAGTGGCTAGGATTTGGTGTCTACAATTTCTAGATAGACTAAGTATGGTAAGGAAACCCTTGAGGTGAACTTAAAGATTTAATAATTTTTGTTCATGCTCTTCCAGATTTATCATAAAAAAGTAAATTTATATTCTCTTGATCAAGATTCACAATAATAGTTCAATTATACCTTATGTGTATGATCGATGCCTTAATCCTTTGGGCTATTGTAGCAAGATTTTAGAACAATTCAATGTAATAGAAAGAAAGGGGAAAGAAAGAATTGGTTCAATTAAATTCATTTGAATATCATAATAAACATAATTGTTGACCAACAAAAGAAGTGTCCATCCATACGTTCAAATAATGTAACATGTAATGGAGACACACACAAGACTACAAAATATATGATAAATAAGAAGCCTAAAATTTTATTAATATCAAGAGTGATTACATGAAGAGTTGACCTAAAATTGCCATTTAACTATTTAAAGATTAATACAATAAAAATCCTCATTCAAATAATGTAACAAGGACTTTTCACTCTCCTGTTCCAATCTAGTAACAATTGAGTCTCTAGACCTTTAGCTCAATATCTGGAAATAATCTCAGTTTCTTGAGCACTTCTCTCTTAGAACCTACACAGTAATGGGAAGAATAAGAGATGGTAAAGAAGGAAAGACACAAGAGAAAATACAACAACAACGAACAATATAAGTGAATCATCGATAATAGGATACCTCCATAACTATATTCCACCAAGGTGTGAAGATATTTTTGAGGCAATCAGATCACCAACTTAGGTGATCATTTATATTATCCATGTCTCCTACATTTCCTTGCATTAGCAAGAAAGAACTCCTTAAGTTACTTGCACCTTCTTCTGCAACTTCCTACTTGTTTTCTTTGATCCATATTTAATTCTAAAAACTTCATCGTGATATTAGATGAGGCACATTTCTTTATATAGGACTGAATTGGGGGAAATCCTTTCATGAATTGACAACTATATAATCATGTTGTTTTGATTTAAAAAATACTTGGCTTGCTCAAACTGGCATTTGCACGTCATATTAATATTTTACTCATGCTATTTGACTTGTGAGTTGACATTCCCTTGTACAGGTCATGATATTTTATCTTACTCATTGATCTCTCCCACACGATTCATAATTATTACCTTGTTAAAAAGTTGTAAGTGCTCAATAATTCATCTACTGCACATTCTCTCGACTGATTTCATAGCTTACGGAGTTGATGCTAGCCAAATTTTTACCATAGTGTTTCATAGGAGAATGACTTGCTTCATGCATATTTTTTAGTAATGAGGCTATAGTATTGATGTGTTTTTAATCATTTGTATAATAAATTACTTTCCATTCATATATTTTGTCTGACTGGCTTTGACCAGAGTGTTTTGCTGGTGAGAGTCATATCTATCAAATTCTTTGTGTAAAGCATCTTTTGGCCTTTGTCATATTCTCCTTCTTAAGGTTTCCATTTGTCTTTATTCAAAATTTAGTGCACACCGTTGGATATGCTCAGGGTTTAGGTGTGTCATTGGATTTATCTTTGAATAAGACAAAGCTTTATCTTTGGTACTATGATAATCTAGAGAAAATACTTCCAACTTGTATTCATGTGCACCGTTAGATGTAGCTAGAGAGTACATACGTCGTTTGATATTTATGAGTTGCATGCATGTTATCTAGAAATGGGGAAGAAGGAAGTGGGAATTTTACGGAGGCAATATGAACTTAATAAAACCTTAGTACCAAAGAAAATTTCTCATATTTATGTTTAATAATCAAAATCCATAATGCATAAATATTACATTAAGTTCCACCTTACCTTGAACTTCAGCACATTTTAATTCATGCTTGCCTTCATATTAATCTTTCATCCCTATGCACCACTCTTTAGGACCAAAACTATCTGTTATTTAAGTGAAAGGAAGGAGGGGGTATCATGTAATAGAACCATGAAAATATTTTGATTAAAACCTTTTGCCTAATATTTCAGGAAAATGATATGCCACTTACTTTTCCCTTTAAATCTTGAGCAATTTTAGCTTCTTCTCACCATGTGCACATCATCGAATCAACTCAAGGGTATACATGCACCTTTCACTTTTCAAATGATGCTCGAGAGTTAAGAGAAGGGGATGCATAACACATAAAATGAAAGGGGAAAATTAAAATTTTAGGAACATTTAATCAAGTTTGACATTTAGACTTAGGAAAAATGGTTTTATAATTTTTCATTTATCTTGGGCCATTATTCTTCGTGCAACTTTATGAGTGTGCCCCCTTGGATGGAGCTAGGAAAGCATGCATGCCACTCATATTTGTAAATATGCATGATTCTTAAGTAGAAGAGGGGTGCCTAAGATGTAGGATATTTTGGAAACTTCAAACTTTATTTTATTAAGTGTACCTTAAAGGACCTAACTTTAGAATTTGGAATATTATTTCTTTCATTAATGGTGTAGAAACAAAAACCTAGCCACTTGTCGTCCATCCATGAATTTTTGTAATATTTCCCATTTATTTATATATATCTAGACATATTTATTAGATATATGTTTAATATTATATTATATATATATATTTAATAAATGTAAATATTATGTATGTGAATAAATCAAAACCATCCTATTTGACTTAATCCTAGTCATCCATATACATCAATCCATGCCACACACCCAAAATTAATATCCACCCTTTGATGTATTTTAATATGAGGCACAAAATTTTTGTTGCTCAAACCCTAACATACCCTAGTGTGGATTATTAATATGAGCTATTTTGATGGCTCAACCCCTAAGTTTCTTAAGCAATTCATGTCCTGAGTAATTCGCTAGGTCTTCTTTGAGTCCTAAGACATTTAAGAAATCCAAGCATCCTCACCATTCATCCTCACTCACCATAGCCCCCACATCCACCACCACCTATTTTTCTTATCTAGATCTACTTCTACAGATTTTCCCTCAGCCACCGAATGCCTTCGGGCACTTCCCCTCTATCACCAAGCACCTCTGGGTACTTTCTACCATTCTCAAGCATCCACGGGTATATTATGCTACCACCAAGCACCTAAAAGCATATCATACCAAATCTTTGTAGCCCTACTAGCCCTCGGGTGATGCTAGGAAATTACTGCACCTATTTGCTGCACCAGTTACATCAGATAAAAAAATGGCAAGTTAAACAAGGTAAACTTTTCATTGTTTTATTTCATTCCATGCATTTTCAATTTTTGTTCACTCTATTTACATCATATAGCTAGGGTTTTTGTATTGATTATAGAGGGCCTCATATTGTGGAGCCCTCACAGTTGCTACTAACCTATTTGCTATTTTATTATGTGTAGATCTAGAAGTGTTACATCAACATTGTGTAGTTTCTTAAGTTGGAGTGGTCCAATATTGGATAACATGAAGCCCACTCACATCTATAGTGTGAAGAAGTGAGATTGAAGATACCACCAATGTTGTTTTATAGGGTTTTGGATAACCCTAGCTATTATAAAAATTTGTATCAAAGAAATCAATTCTTTCATTGTAACATTGGAAATTTGAGGCTCCCCCCATTAATAATAAAAATCATCTCTTTTGGTGCAATATTATCTATTGATTTCAATTTATCTTGTCATCTATTTTTTTTGGTGTTTCACTTTTGCATCTACAAATGGTAATCACGGTGGGAACCCCTAAGGGTTTCTCATTCTGATTTACCTTGTTTACTAATTTGTTATTTTCTACCTTATTTTATAGAGTTTTTAGAAGCATAGATCACAATTTTTGCTATATTTAGGGTTTCTAAGGATTCACAAAAAGTTGCAGAAGGTGCACAAATGCCCAACGATGGTTGAGGGTCATCTAGAAACACTGAGGTGTGTTTCAAAAGTGCCCATGGGTGTTTTATAAAGAGTTAGATAAAAAACATAGGCTTATGGGTAAGTTTACTATCAAAACCTAACTTTTTATTTTTATGTATCTGGTAGTTTTACATTTTTTTATATTTTGGGATTAAAATGAACATCATTAATAAATATGGTAAAAAACAAATCATTTTAGTTGCATTTTAGACATTATATTAATAACTGCATTCATTCACACATTTCTACTTAAATATTTCTTAATCTTCTGGTGTGTTACATTATTGTTTGCATTTGAACTGTCAAGCGCATACATTAGTTTGCATCATAGGGTTAGAGATTTCTATTTTTGTAAAGTCTAAGTAGGAACAGTGTCAAGATACCAAAAGTATCCCTATACTTGGGTGATTCTATACGGAGGAGTAGACGAATCCCCCAGCTATCGAGAGTGGGTTTTAAGCATTGTAATTTATATCCTTTGGAGAAATTGGTATTTTGGATATTGGGTTCTGATTTAGACTGTCGAAAGTAGTTATTTTCTAACATTGTATGCACACAATAGAAAATTAGAAACCTTTAAAAATAATCACACAATTCACAATTCAAATTAAATAGTAGTGGTTGGATTTCATCACCAACCATTGCTTGATATTTGGTGACGATGAATTTTATATCCATCCACCAATCTCTACCCTTAGACACTTTAGATTACCCTCAAGAAAACTTGCTAGATTTCATCACTATAAAGAATCTCGTTGCCTCATCCAAGCCATAGGATTCATCCATTTAATTCATATTAGCACATTGAAACACACAAAATCAAAATCTAAGAAAATTAATTCACATTAAAATGAGATAATCAATGAATGAGGTAAGACACATTTGTTGAACAAACTTAGAATTGATTGATCTCTATTTTATTTTTGTGAAGTTTCAATTCTATATTTTATTTTACTGCACAATTTGTATTTGGTTTATTTTCTTATGGTATTAACAAGAAAACAAAAGAAAACATTAAATCAAAACAATTCCATGGAACCTTCATACACCTTCCCCACCACTTTTGTGGTAGATTCCTCAAATGTGACACATGAATATTTATCTATAGGTTCCTCATATTCCTTGTCACCCACAAAATTTCATATGGCTATTCCCCAAATAGAGTCAACCTCACCAACAATTGATCATCACATTACCCACATAGGCATGACATGAGTAGAAGCTCTTATGAAGTCTTCTAACTATGCCTTAGAGTAAATTCCCAAAACTCAAGATTTTCTTAGTGTATATGTGTGGTGGTCCTAAAACGAACTCGACATGTATTTTAGAGGTTGCTTAAAACACTAGGAGTGGCTAAGTGATTGAAAACACCTAGGCAATATTTGTTAATGATAATTTGGTTTTATAAGAAAATGGATGATGATGTGAAGGTGCCCATGATTAAGGTAACATGATTTTATTGGACCAATTAAAATATTGAACTTAATTAATGATACCTATTATGAAATTTGAAATGGAATGGAATGTGTAAAATGAAATGTATGAAATGCAAAATGAAACGTGTTCTAATATAATATTTTCGCATGAAATGTATGCAAATGAAATGCAATGTTTTTGTAGATACAAAAGTGAAACACCACAAATAGATATAAAGACAAATTGAAATAAAAACATAATATTGCATAAGAAGAAATAATTTTTATTAATATGGGGGATGAAAGAATTGATTTCTTTGATACAAATGTTCACAATAGCTAGGGTTCTTCGAAACCCTAGAAAAAAATGTTGGTGGTATCTTCAATCTCATTTATGATCCCAACAGATGTGAGTGGGCTTTGTGCTATCCAATACTGGGCCACTCCAACTTAAGCAGTTGGACAATGTTGATGTAACACTTATAGATCTACACACAATAAAATAGAAAATAGGTTAGTGGCAACTATGAGGGCTCCACAATGTGAGGTCTTCTATAATAAATATAAAAACACTAGCTATATGATGTAAATAGAGTGAATAGAAACTGAAAATGCATGGAATGAAATAAAAAAATGAAAATTTTACCTTGTTTAACTTACCATTTTATGATATGATGTAACTGGTATAGGAAATATGTGCAGTGACACCCTAGCATCGCTCAAGGGATAGTAGGGCTACAGAGCTCTAGTCTAAGACACCCGTGGGTGCTTGGAAATAGCAAAAAATACTTATGGATGCTCATGAATGGTAGAAAGCACCCAAAGATGATTGGCAACAGAAGCACCCGAAAGCATTTGATGGTTGAGGGAAAACTTGTAGAAGCATATCTGGTTGAGTGAAACAGGTGGCAGTTGATGCAAGGGCTATGGTGAGTGAGGATGAATGGTGAGGATGCTTAGACTTCTCATATGGCTTAGGACTCAAAGAAGACTTAACAAATTACTCAAGACACAAATTGCTTTAAGAAACTTAAGGGTTGAGCCATAAAAATGGCTCCTATTAATAATCCACACTAGGGTATGTTAGGATTTGAGTGACATGAATTTTGTGGCTCAAATTAAAACACATCGGAGGGTGGATATTGATTTCGGGTGTGTGGCATGGATTGATGTAGATGGAAATCTAGGATTAAGTCAAATCATATGGCTAAGATTTATTCACATGTATAATATTTATATTTATTATATATATATAAAATATAATATTAAAATATTAATATTAAACATATATTTAATAAATATGCCTATATATATAAATAAATGGGAAATATGGCAGGAAGACTTGGATGGATGACAATTGGCTAGGTTTTGGTGTCTATAGATGCCCCATTTTGTATTGCATTACATGAAACACAATGCAATGCAAAAACACAAGACACTAGTTTTGGCTAGGCACAAAAGTAGATTTCTCTTGATATGTGAAACATTAGCTTGAAGATAAAAGAATTAAAGAATCTGGATTTGTGTAGATTACCCCCTCAATTGACAAGTAATTTTGCAGATGAATCTCATGAGCCAATTAAAAATTCTATGCAAATTAATGGTGGATGATATGAATGATGTAAATATGATACCATTTTTGCCCCAATGGTAGGAAGGGGATTGGTGAAAAAAATGAAATGATGCATCTGGTTTTGCCCTAATAGGTGAAGGATTCTGTGAAAAATATGATGAAAATTGTGTATGATTTTGCCCCAATAGATGAAGATATTTTTTCCAAGTGTAGATGCCATGATCATGTAATATGTATCCCATTGTGTGAAAGTCAAAAACCAAATATGGTTTCCCCAAGCTTCTGGTGATTTGATGCTGCTGAAGAATGTGCCTTTGGGTGTCATTGATATGCAAGGATGAAATATACAAAGATAAAAGATAGTTGAATAATTTCTATCATCAGATTAAATCACCCTAGCTATAGCCAATCACCATGATGACTATCAAGTATAATTGAAAGTATGAAATGTGATTTTGTCCATGTTTTAAGCCCCACAAACTAGGCCATCAATGATAACTTTTGAGCAAATTGGTCTTGGCATAGTTTCACCCAAAAATTGAAGTACCAAATGTGATTATGATTTCAAAAAAGGAGATAAGTGATGATGACAATGACCAAGTGTCCTTATGGTAATTTATTCATCTTACCGAATTGCATGGATGCAAATTGCTACAATTGCCAAGTATATAGAATAAACTACTAGATACAAGATTCACTTGAATGTTGTTTGAACTTGGAAAATATGCAAATGTTATGATTGAAAATGATGTGGAAATGAATTATTGGTGATGTAAATGATTATTATAGTCATTTTGTGAATATTTTGAGCATTTTGGAATGTTTTAGAATTTGTAATGCAATTTTTATGACTTTTGATCGCAATTTAAAAGTATGCATCCAAATAAATTGTAACCTTCACAAAACTTGTTGATATGATGATATTAATGCAATTTGGATTGATTTGGTGAGGATAAGCCATTGGTTTATAAATATTTATGTTTTTTGTCGATTTTGATGCCAAATTCCAATTGGTGCTTTTAGCATGTGTAGATGCCCACTGATGTTTGGGCATTTTTCAAATGCCCTAGTGCACTTTAGTGTGACAAGAAATGCCCATGGGCATCTCAAGGTTCCTAAAACAACTAAAAATAGCTTGTTGGGTGAGATTTGAGCTCATTTATGTGTTTTGTAAGTTTGAGAAGCTGCATTTGGGAGATTTGGGTGGCGTGGAGTGGAGTGAGGTTAATCCATTTTAGTGCGAAAGCTAATTACAATAGAAGGAATGGATGTGGGGGCCAGAGCTAGAGCTGGAGTGTGAGTGGCTAATGTAATGTCCTTTTTGTGATTTTTTTTTATGTTTTTATGTTTTTTTTAAGCATGTGTTAATGACAAATATTTTGTGCCATGTTGCAGCTTAGGATTTTGGAGTCTCAGCATCAGTTTTCCTCGTATATCCCTAAGATAAGAAATGCATTGATGGAGGAGGAGTGGGAGTTGCTGAAGGTTGTGGGGCTAGTGGTGGTAGCCTAGATGGATGAGATCAAGGTACAAATATGAAGAAGATGTTTTGTGATAGCTAACAGGATGTGATGGTTGAGAGTGGTGGTATTCCCTACTTGTCCATGCATGTGGACAAGGAGTTGGATACCCTATATGCTTTTGTGATGTTTGTGTTGGCCAACATCATGGCCCGAAATAGTACTAGGTGTAGGTTCCCTTGGAACCTGATAGGGTTAGTGAGCGATATGCTCACTATGCAGTAGGTGTATGCATGGGCTTCTGACTTATTGGTGCAAGCATATTGGGAGCTCTATGAGGTGAGGAGGTAGGGGAGGAAGGTATTAGGATGCAACTTGTTATTGTAGTATTGGGGATGGGAGCACTTAAGTGTGGCTCAATAAGAGGGCTTACCAGTGGGAGTTTTGGATAGGGAGTAGCCCTACGTGAGGAGATGGGTGGTGGTTGATGAGGTACAACCGAGTTGGCCTATGTGGATGATCCAATGGTACCAAGATTTATGGGTTGGATTAACATCCACCTAAGTGATATGGAGGCCATGGTGAGGTAGCATATGGATGAAATATGGAGAGCATATACGATAGCTATGACTGGCTAGGTGGGTGGTTGGGAGGTATCATAGTGAGGTTAAGTATTTTTAGTTCTCATGGGTACTCCAAAAGTTTTGCTTGAGGTAGGGTATTTCGAATGAGTTGGTGCTCTATAGGAGGTATTGGGAGGAGATAGGGCTACCATGCGCAAAGGCATAGAGGGAGGCTTACAAGGAGGAAGAAGAGATAGATCTCCCTGATGTAGATGATGTAGGGACTACTCTGGAGTATGATGTATGGTTCGCTACACATCCACCATGGGTACCAAATCTAGTAGTAGTTGGTGGATATGTGGATGAGGTAGAGGAGACTCATGAGGATCCTAAGAGACATAGGTGCCTTCTATTAGATAGTCAAAGGAGGATGACTAAGGGTGCGGTGAGGTAGGTGTGAGACAAGCAAAGTCTCCCCAGGATTGAAGAATGCTCCATAAGATCAATCACACACAAAAGAGAAAAAAACCCACAACACCAATATTAAGTGGTAAAACCCTACTTCAAATGAAGAAGGGAAACATCCACTATGAAGCTCACTATATTACTCAATGATTCAATAATACAAGAATGCTTCAATGTTATGCAACAATATGCATCAACATGATATTACAAGATGTAGTAGACAACACCCCTATTTAAAGAGAAGATTTTCTTCTACAACCCTAAAATTGACAAATATTATCACAATATTATATTGAGATGTGTGACAAGTGGCATATATCAAATATTAAAAAGTGATTGGTTAATTTTTAATATTTTCTAGAAAAGGGAAATAACTTTTTCCCACAAATTAAATATTCCTAGCACCCTTATTTTATTTATTAATTGGGTGGGAATTTTTTACATAAAATAGAATTATTTTCTAATTCAAATATTATTCTTTAGAATTTATATTTTAGTCTAAGAATAATTTACACAATGTTACATTACATATTCCAATGCTCCCCCTTAATGCAATATTTGGGAAATGAATTATGAAACAAATAAACATTCTCCCCCTAAATATACAAACGGGGATGAGAATCAAATGAGTAATATAGTTACAATGAGCTTTTATGACCAAGAATGGTCTACAATAAGGCACCAATATAAAATGGGTCAAAATGAGACTGCAAGACCCCAATGGAGTAGCTTCAGATACAAGTAGCTTACAAAGCCATCCATCAACCACAAGTGGTTGCAAATGACAAGAAGAAAACATCACAAGGGTGTCTTCAGTAAGCCTGCAAAACCCCAAATGAAATTACCTGCAAGCTACAAGTAGCTCAACATAATATTAATTAGATACATCATCATAAATATATTCACCACAACATATATGAATATCCAAAGATGATAACAAAACTGATATAACAAATAGTGAACTATAAGTCATCACAAAAATATTCCAAGCCATACTTATAGTCACGTGCTATATAGTTGATAAAAAATATCATGTACAAAGTTGCATAAAGCAAACAAGGAGTACCATGATAATGCAAACTCTAAAGTACCATGTACAAAAGTAGCACAAGGCTAACAAAAAGTACCATGTACAAGATTTGCATAAGGTAATTTCATCCTATACCATACTTGCACAATGCCATCTAAAAAGTAACATATACAAAAGTTGCACAAGGCAAACAAGAAAGTACCATGTTCAAAAGATATGCAAAATGCAATTATACCACCAAATATCAACTCATATATATAGCACAAAACACCTAATAAGGATGAAGTTGTCATAGCAAAAGTGTAACTACACTTAATTCCCCCTTGAGGACAAATTCACCAAACCAAGTGAGTCCCTTAGCTTACAAAATTGCTCCTTAGGAAGAGGTTTGGTGAACAAATCAGCATAATTAGAAGATGATGGGCAATACTCCAACTGAATAGTCCCATCCAATACCTTCTCTATGATAAAGTGGGCTTGGATGTCAACATGCTTTGTATTTTTATGTATTACAATATTTTTAGCCAAGGAAATAGCTGATTGATTATCGGAGAGCAAACGTGAAGGACCAAATTGCTCAAATCCAATTTCCTTCATGAGGGTATGAAGCCAAACTGCTTCCTGTGCAGCTGTTGTAGTAGCCTTATACTCTGCTTCCATTATAGAAATAGCAATTGTATCTTGCTTCTTGGAAGACCAAGAGATAGTTGTAGACCCAATACTAAAAACATATGTTGTGGTAGATTTTATGTCTATTCTATCCCCTCCAAAATTAGAATCAGCATAGCTGAAAAGAGCAAAGGAAGGAAGCCTAGAATACTTGAGTGCCAAATCTCTAGTACCTAAAAGGTACTTCAAAATCTTCTTGGTAGCTTGTAAGTGCTCAATATAAGGTTTCTGTATGAACCTAGCCATCATACCAACTGCAAAGGCAATATCTGGCCTTATGATGGTAACATAAAGAAAACTACCAATGAGCTGCCTATACAATGTTGCATCAGCCAACTAAGATTTTGTACCTACTTCCAAATTAACCCCTATAGAAATAGGAATGGAAGTAGGATTGCCATCCTACAAATCAAACCTCTTAAGAAGATCTTCAATATACTTGGATTGACTCAAAAAGGTACAATCCTCATGCTGATAAACTTGATGCCAAGATAGTAGTGTAGAAGATCAAGGTTAGTCATTTCATACTCTGACTTTAATTTGGAGATGAAATAAAAAATGGCCTCATTCTCATTTCTATAAGAGTCATAACAAGGTCATCAACAAATAGAGCAATTAAAATGACCAATTTATCCTTCCTAAGCACATAAAGATCTATATCCGAATAACATTTATCAAAACCAAGAGACAAGAAGTAATCTAAAATCTTCATGTACCATGCTCTAGGTTCTTGCTTCAGATCGTACAAGGTTTTCTTTAGTTTACACACAAGTGTTTCATTACCTTGTACAAAAAATCCTTATGGTTGACTCATGTAGATATCCACATCCAAATCACCATTTAGAAAGGCACTTTTCACATCAAGCTAAAAAATATACCAATCTTGAGTAGCAAAAATAACAATGATAAGCCGAATGGTGGGCATTTTGGCAACTGGTGCAAAGGTTTCATCATAGTCAATGCCATATTTTTGAGCATAACCCTTGAAAACCAATCTAGACTTATACTTTTCTATATATCCATTAGAATTTTACTTGATTCTATAGACCCACTTGTTCCCAATAGCATTTCTCTTATTAGGATAATGCACTAGATCCCAAGTTTTATTATTTAGAAGATAATCCATCTCAACCTTCATGGTATCAACCCAACAAGAGTATTGTGAAGCTTCTTGGTGAGAAGTAGGCTCATGATCATTTTATCTCTTAGATAGAAGAGACATGTTAAGGGTCATACTTCTAGTTATCCTTTGCATAACTGAATTTTGCTCTTTAGGACCCCTAGAATGATCCAACCACTTGGTCCTTTTGACACAAGGCCCACCCTTTTCTAACTCAAGAAGGTCTTCATTGAATTTGACATCTCTTTAAACAAATACAATGTGTGAAGAAGGTGAGTATAACCTGTAGCCCCTATGTTCTGCATCATAGCCAACAAAGATGCATTTTGAGAATTTTTTTTCTAGTTTCTTCCTCTTTTATGAAGGAATATATGAAAATGCATCACATCCAAACACTCTTAAGTGTGAAAATTTTGGATTCTTACATAAGGAGTCTTCCCCTAAACTGATTTTGAAGGACACATATTAATAATGCAGATTGTTGTACTGGCTGATTCACCCCAAAGAAATTGAGGTAAGTGGTCACCAAGCATGCATCTTACCATATCCATGACTATTTTTCCTCTTTGCAACACCATTTTTTTGAGGAGTGTATGGACAAGTAAACTACCTTTTGATCCCATGAGAAGAACAAAACTCATTGAAATCATTGCTATTGTATTCCCCTCCATTGTCACTTCTAATCATTTTGATCTTTGCTCCCTTTTTATTTTCTACCAAAGCTTTGAACTCCTTGAATGTCTCAAAACAATTTGATTTATTCTTAAGTAGATACCCAAAGATCATTCTTGAATAATCATCTATAAAGGTGAGAATATAGGATGCACCACCAAGTGATCTAACATGTAATGGACCCATAATATAAGTATGAATGAGTTGAAGAATTTGTGTGGCCCTTGTTGAGTTTTCCTTTGCAAACTTTTGTTTGCTCATCTTGCCTAAGATGCATGTTTCACACAAACCATGAATAGGTGAAATGTTAGGCAAGCCTTCAACCAAATTTTTGGACTTCATCATTTGAATATTTTGATAGTTTGTATGGCCTAACCTTAAGTGCTAAAGCTTGCTACTAGGAGAAACATTAGTTGCTAAACACACTTTAGGAGGAGCATCAACTAACACATAAATATTATTCTTCACATAACCTGTAATTATTAGTAGCATGATTTTCCTAACGCTCCATGAAGTTGCATTGAACTCAATAGTGTGACCACTTCTAGCAACTTGCAAAACTGAAATTAAATTTCTCCTAAGGTTAGGAACATATAGGACATTATAAAGTAATTTCCATTCAATTACAACATTGCTAACACCTTCTACTTGAAGTCTAGTATTATCACCAATGAAAACTGAATCTAAAGAGTGTTTATCAAAGTCCAAAAAATTATCCTTTTCAAAACACATATGGTTAGTGCATCCAGAATCTAACACCCGTTCATTAGAAGTAGATGATTCAATGGAGTAGATGGCACAAACAAAGGTATTTTTTGCTTTACATTATTATTATTTTTATTTACCTTGCCAAACCATTTCTTAGGTCCTTGTCCCTTAGCCTTTTCTTGCTCTTCCTTTTCTGCAATCTTCTTCTTCTTGAAACAATTTTGTTCCTTATGGCATTTCTTGCCATAAAAGTTGCAAGTGAAATCAACTCTAGGCTTGTTGGGTTGGAAATTTTAATTTTTCATTCCCTTGTATTTCTTTTTTAAGGAAGCCTTAGTGGCACTCAAGGTAACATTCTTCTCCTTGACAACTTGACGATTCACTTTGTCTCTATTAAGAGACTCTTCATGTTGAATCAATAATTGTGAGAGTGTTGAGAGGAATGCCATCCTCTTATTGCTCTAGCCTAGTCTCAATAATGGTGACAAAATTCTTGAACTTGCTTGACAAGTTCCTCAAAATGATAAAGCTTAAGAGCTTCTCACTTATCCAATCACAATTACAAGCCAATAGTTGAGTTCTCATGTATTTCATCTTTGAGAGGAAGATCAAGGCACTTTCTTCTTCACTTTGCATAGTGCTAAGAATTTTGGACAATAAAGTAAATTTCCTTGATGTGTTGGATCCTATATGGACTTGTTTTAGCAAATCCCATGCATCTTTAGCATGCTCACAATGTCTTATAGTGAGCAATATCTCATCACTCACACTATTGATAATCATGGAAAGTGCAAGGTGACTCTTGTTGTTGTATGTCTCAAGTTCCCTTTCTTGGGTTGGGATTGCTTCATCTCCATTCACAATGGGCCATAATTTTCTTGCTTGAAATTCAGCCCTCATCCTTGGTTCCCATATTCCAAATTTTGATCCATAAAGGATGTGCTTAGGTGTGAAGGAGATTCCATGATCAACCATTTTAGAAAGTGAACATAATAAAAACATAAGATGTATTAACAAAGGAAATAAATGATGCAATAAAAAAGTAGATAAAAATACTTGCGTATATATATAAAATATAACTTTCAAGTAATCTACATTTCAATCATCAAATATAATCATAAGGAAAGATAAACATCATGAAATATAATCAAAATTAAGTATCATCAAGAGAGATAAACATCATCATGAAAGATAATCAACATCATCATGAACTACTATAACCATCTTGCAATAAACAACTATAACCATATTGCAAATGAATAAAGGAAATAAACCAAGATAAACTTGCAATAAGAAGGTAACTAACCATAACAATAATCTTACAACAAAATAATCTAACTTGAATTGAACCATAAAACATTTGTTAAATGTTAGATAGTCAATAAGTTAGTTAGTGTTCATTTTAAGGTTTTTCTATAGCCTAATGAATTGCCAATTCATCTCACCCAAGGTCAACCAAGCTATCCAAAATGGTACGGGTACGAGGACTGTTTTTGATAATTATTTGACAATTTGACTAAAAATTTGCCAAAAAATGACTATAAGGTCTAAATTATTTGACAATTTGACTAAAAATTTGCCAAAAATTGCATAAAAGGATTCTAGTTGTATTATATAATAATAAAAAAATGCATTTCAATTTATGCAAAAAAATGACTATTAGGTCTTAAAATAAAATAAATGACTATTTTTTATTAAAAAAATAGAATAATAAATTACTGTTTTTTTTATTAAATGACTTTTTTTTTAAATAGAATAATAAAAAATGACTGTTTTTTATTAAATAACTATTTTTTTAATTAAAAAAATAGAATAATAAAAAAATGACTGTTTTTTATTAAATAACTATTTTTTTATTAAAAAACAGAATAATAAAAAATTCAGACTATACAACAAAATGGGTGGGGGGGCCATTTGGCCCCTAAATAAAAAAATTTCCTCAGATTTATTTTTCACCAAAATAGGGCAAATAATATATGGAAATAGGGTTTTTGGGCCTTTCGAACGCAACCATGGGATCCGTTTGGCTCCAAAACCCTTCTAGCAAAAGCTCAATGCCAAAAATTTATAGATTTAAAATGAAATCACCATTTGCAAAATATCTAACAACTAGATCAATAAAAAACAATAAATCTATAAACCCTAATGGCAGATTTGCAAAATAAGTTTGTCTAAATATCAAATGCATAAAATACCCAAATATCAAATGCATGCATTAAAAGAATATATATATATATATATATACCTTAATGGGTTTTTCACCTCAAAGGATTGAAGACACTTTATGGAGATCCCAATCGCTCTGATACCAAATGTGAGACAAGCAAAGTCTTCCCAAGATCGAAGAATGCTCCACAAGATCAATCACACACAAAAGAGAAAAAACCCACAACACCAATATTAAGTGGTAAAACCCTAATTCAAATGAATAAGGGAAACATCCATTATGAAGCTCACTATATTACTCAATGATTCAACAATACAAGAATGCTTCAATGTTATGCAACAACATGCATCAACATGATATTACAAGATATAGTAGACAACACCCCTATTTAAAGAGAAGCTTTTCTACTACAACCCTAAAATTGACAAATCTTCTCACAATGTTATCTTCAGATGTGTTACAAGTGGCATCTATCAAATATGAAAAAATGATTGGTTACTTTTTAATATTTTCTAGAAAAGGGAAAATAATTTTTTTCCACAAATTAAATATTCCTAGCACCCTTATTTTATTTATTAATTGGGTGGGAATATTTTTACATAAAATAGAATTATTTTCTAATTCAAATATTATTATTTAGACTTTATATTTTAGTCTAAGAATAATTTACACAATGTTGCATTACATATTCCAACAGTAGGCTCTAGCAAGTGGAGGAGATGGTGGAGATGGAGATGACATAGAGGAGACTCTGGATGGAACTCATGGTTAGAGCAAGGAGGATTAGATGAGGTTGAAGTAGTAGATAGTGGAGTGAGATGCGATGGTGATGGCTTGGGATTAGAGGATCACAAAGCTCTAGGAAGATCTACTAGAGAGGAAGCATCAACATAATGTTGACATAGTGCATCTTCAGTCTTGGTATAGGTATATTGAGGCGTTGGAGGATAGGTTGATGGAGCATCATATTATGCTTCTTGATACTCCAACCTCATCTGTATCTGGTACTGCTAGGCATAGCGAGTCTAGGCATAGTTCTAGGTCTAGGGATCCTTCTAGGTCACAAGGGTCCTCTTAGAGGGTGTAGCTAGTGCTTAGATGCACTTTTTGTATAGGAGCCTTGGTGCTCCATTATATATAGCCTTTTGGCACTCATTTTACATTCAATATTAATACATATATATATATATACATGGATTTTACTTTTGTGTTATATGTTTGTGTGAATGCTTTTTGTGAAATGCATGTTTATATGGATGATTAATGCATATGATATGTTATGGATGATTAATGTAAGTGGGAATGCAAGTGGAAATGGGATGCAAGGATTCTAATGATCATTCATAGTTTAGATCTTGCTTGGCCATGTTTTAGCATTATTGTTTAATCAAGGGCACCAAAATTGGTGGTATGTATAGTGAATGGCTCATGAAGTGACATGGATGTTGATATGGAAGAAGATATGGATGTTGATATGGAAAACTAATTTCTTTGCAGAGACTCAAACATACTAGTGGTATCAAACAAAATCACTAAAACTACCTAATCCCTCTAGGATCAAATGTGTGTGCAATGAATTCATTTACCGAATCAAGAGCATGGTAATGACTCGAGGTAATCAAGAACCAATGTGTGTGCAAGTGAGTTCATTAACTCATCTTGATTAAATTGGGTGTGACCTATTATGGATGAAACCAAGAAGCTAGCTTATTCATATGTGCAGTCATAGATATCTTTAAAGGAGACGTGTTACCACACGAGTGTACTCCACTACCATTCAAGCGTCTATAGCTTCGGTGGAAGCTAACTCCATAATCCAAGGATTTGATCTCTTAAGTATTGGGTATGACTACTTAATTGTGATTATAAATATAGTACGATCCTTACAACCCATTGATCAGTGGTGTGTGATGGAAAATATTTAGAGCTTTGGGAAATCAGATTCTCAACCTGTGTGATGATAATTTTACCCTATCCTTACTACTCTATATTTTGAATTTGGAAGCAACTATGATAGTGGTTAAAACCACTATTTTTGTGGACTATGTTGCATTATGGGACTAGCAAGGAATATCCTTTTCACTTTGAGGTTCAAACCAAGTATGGTGTTATCCCTCTTTGACACAAGATTTTTTTAAGATGTGAAATTGTGTTTGGTTCTTTATTTGAAAAATTATGAGACTCGACAATACGGGAGAAGTGAATAATGGACCCTAGAATTAACTTGGGGCCCATGAGGGAAAACAAGCAATGGAAACCACACATGCAAAAAATTCCACACTCACCACCATTGAGTGATGCTCCCACGAGAGAGGATGGAGCATATTATTGGAAAATGATTCACTCATTTGAGGGGTTATGTCATGGTTTGCTTTCATCCACTTGGACATTTAACCCAAAAGCCTGCTTCTCGATTTACAAAGCTCTATGTGGGTGTTGTGCTTTATATACCACCATGAGGGCCATTGTGGAATAAATGTGGGATAATGGCTCAAGACTCTCATAGTGTTGCTCAAGTTAATTTTTAATATTTTTTTATTTGATAAATTATGAGACTGGGTAGTACGAGAGGAGCGAATAATGGACCCTATAATTAACTTGGGGCCCATGAGGGAAAATAGCCAATGGAAACCACACATGGGGAAAATTACACACTCACCACCATTGAGTGATGCTCCCAGGGGAGAGGATGGAGCATATTTTTGGGCCATGATTCACTCATTTGAGGGTCTGGTTCATGGTTTATGTGCATCCACTTGGGAATTTAACCCAAAATCCTGCTTCTCGATTTGCAAAGCTCTATGTGGGTGTTGTGCTTTATATACCACCATGAGGACCATTGTGGAATAAATGTGGGATAATGTCTCAAGACTCTCGCAGTGTTGCTCAAGTTAATTTTTAATAATTTTTTATTTGATAAATTATGAGACTAGGTAGTATGGGAGGAGCAAATAATGGACCCTAAAATTAACTTAGGGCACATGAGGGAAAATAGCCAATGAAAATCATACATGGAAAAAATTCCACACTCACCACCAGTGAGCGATGCTCCCACGCGAGAGGATGGAGCATATTGTTGGGTCATGATTCACTCATTTGAGGGGCTGGATCATGGTTCATGTGCATCCAATTGGAAATTTAACCCAAAATCCTGCTTCTTGATTTACAAAGCTCTATGTGGGTGTTGTGCTTTATCCATGAGGGCCATTGTGGAATAAATGTGGGATAATGGCTCAATACTCTCACAGCATTGCTCAAGTTAATTTTTAATAATTTTTTATTTGATAAATTATGAGACTGGATAGTACGAGAGGAGTGAATAATGGACCCTAGAATTAACTTGGGGCCCATGAGGGAAAAAAACCAATGGAAACCATACATGGGGAAAATTCCACACTCACCACCATTGAGCGATGCTCCCACGAGAGAGGATGGAGCATATTGTTGGGCCATGATTTGCTTGTTTGAGGGGCTGGATCATGGTTCATGTGCATCCACTTGGGTATTTAACCCAAAAGCCTACTTCTCGATTTGCAAAGCTCTATGTGGATGTTTTGTTTTATATACCACCATTAGGGCCATTATGTAATAAATGTGGGATAATAGCTCAAGACTCTCGTAACGTTGCTCAAGTTAAATTTTAATAATTTTTTATTTGATAAATTATGAGACTGGGTAGTATGGGAGGAGTGAATAATGGACCCTAGAATTAACTTGGGGTCCATGAGGGAAAATAGCCAATGGAAACCACACATTGGGAAAATTCCACACTCATCACCATTGAGCGATGCTCCCACGAGAGAGGATGGAGCATATTATTGGGCCATGATTCGCTTGTTTGAGGGGTTGGGTCATGGTTTATGTGCATCCACTTGGGCATTCAACCCAAAATCCTGCTTCCCAATTTGCAAAGCTCTATGTGGATGTTGTGCTCTATATACCACAATGAGGGCCATTGTAGAATAAATGTGAGATAATGGCTCAAGACTCTCGCAACATTGCTCAAGTTAATTTTTAATAATTTTTTATTTGATAAATTATGAGACTGGGCAGTACGGGAGGAGAAAATAATGGACCCTAGAATTAACTTGGGGCCAATGAGGAAAAACAACCAATGGAAACCACACATGGGGAAAATTCCACACTCACCACCATTGAGCGATGCTACCACGGGAGAGGATGGAGCATATTGTTGGACCATGATTCGCTCATTTGAGGAGTTGGTTCATGGTTGGCATGCATCCACTTGGGAATTTAACCCAAAAGCTTGCTTCCTAATTTGCAAAGCTCTATGTGGGTGTTGTACTTTATATACCACCATGAGGGCCATCATGGAATAAATGTGGGATAATGGCTCAAGACTCTCATAGTGTTGCTCAAGTTAATTTTTAATATTTTTTTATTTGATAAATTATGAGACTAGGTAGTACAGGAGGAGCGAATAATGGACCCTAGAATTAACTTGGGGCCCATGAGGGAAAACATCCAATGGAAACCACACATGGGGAAAATTCCACACTCACCACCATTGAGCGATGCTCCCACGAGAGAGGATGGAGCATATTGTTGGGCCATGATTCACTTGTTTGAGGGGTTGGGTCATGGTTCACGTGCATCCACTTGGGCATTTAACCCAAAATACTGCTTCCCAATTTGCAAAGATCTATGTGCATGTTGTGCTTTATATACCACCATAAGGACCATTATGGAATAAATGTGGGATAATGGCTCAAGACTCTCGCAACGTTGCTCAATTTAATTTTTAATAAGTTTTTATTTGATAAATAATGAGACTGGGTAGTACGAGAGGAGCAAATAATGGAACCTAGAATTAACTTGGGGTCCATGAGGAAAAAAGCCAATGGAAACCACACATGGGAAAAATTCCACACTCACCACCATTAAGTGATGCTCCCACGGGAGAGGATGGAGCATATTTTCAAGAGGCAAAGACAGGGTTTTGTCTGATTTATGCAGCAACAACAAGATTAGGGGTCATTTTGGCATTGAAATGGTGGCGAAAACCAAAATTAACATCTTGGGAAGCTATTTTTAGCCCTCAAGACTATGGCTATCATATTTTTTATAGGAGTCCTATTTGGGTAGTTGATGGCAAGATCACTAACCTTACTGTACATAATATTTCTTCTCATGTACTGTCTAATTTTGAAATTAAAGCTCTCAGCTTGGGATTAAAATTTATTCCTACCCCTTCCCCAATTTCTAAGAAGTCCATTATTAAGGAATTCTCTGCTTTTTGCAAATGACTTAGACTTGAGTGGTTTTTTGGACCTAGATGTGGCCCCCCAAAACCCATCAAATCTATTGATCCCTTTTGTGTTCCTAACCCATGCTTCACTCCTTCTGAACTTTATAGGTCCCTAGAAGACATCATTCAGTTGGGAGAGAACTTTATTAAAAATAAGCTCAATGTTGTCTATTCTATCCGTACTAGAGATTTTTCCTCCCATATTTTGTTTGCCATCCACTCTCTTGCTAATGATAACTCTATCATCATTAGGCCTGTAGACAAAAACCTAGGTGTTTGTGTTTTGTATCGTGATTGGAATGTCTCGAAATGGTATGAAACTAAATAGTGTGAAAGGAGAAATTGTTTTTATATTGAATCGCTTTTTGATTGTAAGGTAGAAAAACCCACAATAGACTTAATTAATATATATTTTTGATGATGCCTTATTATCATATTTGGATTGCATTTAAATACCTAGTCTAATTAATAAATAATATAAGTATTAGGACATGTTAGGAGGGTCCTAACATGCCACCCCCTTAAAGGAGCTTTGTCCTCAAAGCTGGAAATTTGGAAATTGTTACTGGATATCTTGAAAATTTTCCCATGTTGCGTCTTCTAAAGGTAGACCTTTCCAATGGATTAAAACTTTCGTGATATCATGAGTATGAAGGTGACGAGAGTGGTGATCCATGATAGATTTTGGCTTGACTAGAAGTACTCCATCATTGGATAATTGAGGGAGAGTGGTTTATGTTGTGATATGGGCTCCAACTGCGAGCTTAAGGCAAGATACATGAAATACGGGGTGAATTTTGGAAGAGGGAGGAAGCTCTAGTTTGTAAGCAACGGTCCCAATATGTTGGAGAACTTTATATGGCCCGTAAAAATTGGGTGCTAACTTTCGAGAACCTTTTTGTTTAAGAGAGGATTGACGGTAAGGTTGGAGACATAAGAAAACTATATCACCCTCGTTGAAACTATGTTTGCTTCTATGTTGATTGGCTTGATGCTTCATGTGATGCTAGGCGGTGTGTAGGTTCTCTTTTAGGATCCATAGTATGTCATATCTATTAGCAAGTTCTGTTTCCACCGCATGGAATTTTGTAGTCCCTGGAATATAGGAAGTGAGGGATGGTGGTGTTTGACCATATAGTGCTTCATAAGGAGTCATTTTGATGGACGTATGGTATGAAGTGTTATACCACCATTCCGCTAGTGAAAGCCACTTTACCCAATGGAGTGGTTGAGTAGAAACAAAACATCGAAGGTATGTTTCCAAGCATTTATTTACAACTTATGTTTGGCCATCGGTTTGAGGATGGTAAGCAGAGATCATACGAAGTTGAGTACCTTGTAATTTGAACAATTCCTTCCAAAAGGTGCTAGTGAAAGTTAGGTCACAGTCACTAACAATTGTGGAGGGCATACCATGTAATTTAAAGATGTTATCTAGGAAGAGGTGGGATATAGTGCTAGCGGTATAAGGATGAGCCACGGAACAAAAATGGGCATATTTAGATAAACGATCAACAACTACAAAAATGGTTGTTTTTCCTCCTGATTTTGGTAATCCTTCAATAAAGTCCATAGAAATATCTACCCATTTTTTGTGGGTATAGGAAGAGGTTGAAGTAATCCTAGAATAGCGAGGGTCTCCCCCTTTTGTCTTTGGAAAACTTCACATTATTTTACAAAGTTTTTGATGTAATTTTTCATTCCTACCCAATAGGAGGTAGTGGCTTTTTTATAGGTTTTTAAGAACCCTGAGTGGCCTGTAGTGGGTGAGGTATGTAACTCATGAAGAAGTTTTTCATGATAAGTTGAATTGGGGGTGAGGACCATCCTCCCTTTGTATCTTAATATATTGTCCTTCCAAGTGTATGGAGGTTTGCTACTAGGATTATGTTGAAGTTGTTGAATTAAGGCATGGATAGTAGGATCATTTATCCATTCTTCATGCACCTCATCTACCCATTTAGGAATAAGGGAGGAAAGAGCATGGAATTGAGGCATATCTTCAAATTTTCTAGAAAGTGCATCGGTTGCCATGTTGTCCTTTCCATTTTTATATGTAATTTCATAATCATAGCCAAGAAGTTTAGTAACCCATTTTTGTTGTTCTGGGGTATTTGATGCGTAGTCGTTATACCATCATTAATTCTCAATGAATCTGTCAATCCAGGGTAGTGTACAAGGCTATCTGCGGAAGAAGAAGTGAAACAGCTATAACTTAGGTCAATCTAGAGCAACAGGTCTTATTGGTGGAACCGGTTGTGTGGGGGGTTTTGGAACATTCCTATCTCTAAATTGCATGAATTAAATCTTAATCTAAGTTGCAAAATTGAAAACTAATCATTAACTGCAGAAATGAAGTCCTAATTACAATTGCAGAATGAGACCTAATTATATTGCAAAAATAACAATTGTAGAATTGAAAGTCTGATCCTAATTGCAGAAGGAAAATCTAATTACTTTTGCAGTAATGAAAGTCTAATTCTAACATGGAAATGAAAACTGTCAAGGCTCTGTAATAGAAGGTTGTCAATCTTCTATGCAGGGTTTGACAGCAAAACATAAAATGCAGGAAATTGCTAAAAAATAGTAAATTCTAGGAATAACAGTCTAAAATAAAATGGAAGCTTTGCTGAAAGTAAATATTACAGCTAAAAAATTAAGCACAAGATTAATCTAAGCATAAATAAACTAAGACTACAAATATTGTCAATTGTTTACAAGCAATTGAAATAACAAGTTCTACAACTCATTCTGCTACAGCAAAATCAGAATAAAAACCTGCTTGTTAGTCCTCCTCCTAGGTCTGGAAGTGGCCAGCCTCCTTGTCCAGAAGAAGGTATAAGTCTCTCTCTCTTCTAAATCTTAATCACACTCATTTACAAGCAATATGAAATAGAACTGGTGCACTTTATTGATTAAAGAACATGATTACAATAATTCTACTAAAAACCTATTACAGGACTGTAACAATCAATTTCTACCTATTCTCTGCTTCTTCCTAGCTTCCTTACTCTTCTACTACCTTACTATCTACTACTAGGCTCAACCTGAATGGGAGCAATATTTATAGATGTCCTAAGGTCTGATTACAAACAAAGAATATCTCAAAAGATCTAATCCTACAATGCTGCAACAAATTCTGGTTTTATCCTAGAAGAGGATTAAAACTTGATCTTTCCCTTAATGATGGCTTTGGTCGGCAATGATGGCAAAGACAGATGGAAGATCTTTTCCTTTACCTTTTCCAACCTTTATTTCCCTTTTTCCGGCTTCAAAAATCGGTCAACAAGTCAAAAAGCACACTTTGTTTTCATTCCAAAGATAAGTGGCTTCATTCCGAAGACAATGCAATTCTCATTTCGAAGATCGCTCATTTCGAAGATACTGCAATTCTCATTCTGAAGATACTGCAATTCTCATTCTGAAGATCCGCTCATTCCGAAGATACTGCATTCTTCATTTCGAAGATCCGCTCATTCCGAAGACGCTGTGTTCTCTCATTTCGAAGATATCTGTTCATTTCGAAGATACTTCGGAATGAACAAATGTGTGCTTTTCCAGTGATTTCTTCTACATCTCTCAGGTGGGTTATCTCCTAAGATCAAATTCCAATGGTCTTCATCCCTTTCCTCATGTGAATTCCATGCCTTGCTATTTATGGACAAGTGGCTAGAATTTACATGGGAAAGACCAGTTTTCTTTGCACAGCAACAGTTTGCTTGCATTGTTGCGGATTTAGGTGAAATAAATGCTTGAGACAAATCAAAACATGATTAGTGAAATGCTGCTATTATTCTAAGCATATCCCATTTTAGCAAATCATAGCAAAAAGAACACAAAACTATGCAAAAAGTTGTAAAAATCAGCATATAATATTCCAAATACATTGATCATGCAAAATGGTTAATATACGACATATTGAATCAACTTAACTAACATATCAGATAAAACATAAGAGTTTATAGGCATTTTTAGTGTTCAAAACATGTTATGATTGAGGCATTTCCAGGCCTCATCATTTTCCCCCCAACTTATATTAATGCATGCCCTCATGCATTCTATTGGGCTATGGAATCACATATGTCCATGTTTAGATTCCATGACCTGTAGAATAATTTCTTGCCTATGTAATACCCCCTATTTTCTTGAATGTTTTTGAGCCAATCTTCAAATTGTTCATCAGGCTGGGCATCTTCCTCAAAGTAGAATGGAACTGGAGTAATGATGGTTGGAGGCCTGAACCTGAGACCTATCCGGTTATGTTGCATGATTTGAATCAGCTGGATTACACCTTCTGCTCTTCTTCTGGACCATTCTAAGTTGATGGGGGAGATAGGTTCTCTTTTCCTCAAAGACATGGAAAGTTCAGCCCATCTATCTCTGCACACTGATAATGTTAGGAAGAAATTGTGATCACAAAAATTGTTAAATCCGGCCACACTAGTCCCTCAAGTTGTTCAAGTACATTCTCTTTATATCATCCCTGTTCATCATTGAGAAGTGTTGCCTGGTGATAACTAGGTGATTTGGCTGGATTGCTCTGACTAACAACTCAGCCCTTGTTTCAATCACTTTATTCTGCTTTTTCTCTTGATCCCAGTAAAGTTGATTCTGCAAAGTAGACATAAATGCTCTCAACTGAACATCTCCAATGTAGATTTGAGGATGAGAGTCAACTTCCTCTGGAATGAAGAAACTGTGTAAAAACAGTTCACACAGGAGATTTTTCTGCTCAAAAGGACTGTCAAAATATGCCTCCAGGAAATCTGCAGTTGTGTCCAATTTATATGGGAGGTTTGAAGTAATCCTCATGACCTGCCATCTGAGGTATTTTTCCTTCAAAATAAGGCTGTAAAATCTGGCTGGTCGTCTAAATTGGACTAAAAATTCAGCAATTTGGCATAAGTCAGACACCTTTTCTTTCAATGCCTGAATTTTTGTGTCCTTGGCTTCTAGTTGTTTTGCTTCCAATTTGAACTTTTTAGTTTTAGTGGCAAGCTGCTCATATCTAATCATCCAGCTAGCTATGTCTGCATTGTACTGCTCTAGAGACACAATATTAGGTGGTTTGACTACAGGGGGAATCCTAGGCAGCAGATCTATCTGAACTCCTTTTTCTCGCCACTTCCATTGGTTGTTCATCTGTCAATAACTCTACTTGCACCCCCTTATTTGCTATTTCTATGGGGTTGTCATCGAGATAGTATTTCTACTTGTACCCCCTTATCTCTGTTTCTCTTTGAAAGTGTAACAAGTTGAAATGCAGGGACCTCAATAGGAGTACTTACTTGAACATTTTCTTGCTACTGGGATTGTTCCTGTGT
The DNA here is from genome assembly GCA_028583015.1 of Wollemia nobilis. Lineage (NCBI taxonomy): Eukaryota > Viridiplantae > Streptophyta > Pinopsida > Araucariales > Araucariaceae > Wollemia > Wollemia nobilis. The sequence goes on along the minus strand of JAQPPZ010003172.1, from coordinate 2,387,726 downwards.
TGGTGGCTCATCTTCAACATCCTCTGCTATGCTCTTTACCATTTTTGAAGCATCTTCAGAACAAGAAGGCAATGCTTTAGAATGAGATGGTGCTACTTCGGAATGAACAGGCACTTCTTCAGAATGAAGGGGTGCTATTTGGAATGAACTCCCATGTTTGCCTCAACAGAGTCATCTACCCTTGATAGACCCAGAAGCAATTGAGCCAAATTGTCTTCATCAATGGATATAGTTGGCTATTTTTTAGATTGTGACAACATTCTTCTCAATTCTGCCACTTCCTGCTGTAACTCTGTAATTTTTCTTTCTTGCATCTCAATGATGCTTTCTTTCTCCTCAATCCACTTGGTCTGTGTTTTGACAACACTCCTTGCTGCCCTCAGTTGCTCTGTGATGTCTTCCACTTCTATTTCTGCTTCAGAAGCTGATGCAGACAAATCAATTACAGTTGGCTGCTCAACCAATATCTCTTCTTCTGCAATAATTTGTTCTTGTTCAGGAGGCTCTATGAGACTGTCTATAAGGGTATCTACCATATCCGTAGCCTGTTGAACTGTAGCCTCCTCCAAACCATCTTGCTTAGTTTCTGCCTCAGCTATCTGTTCAGGGAATTCTGGAAAGTTTTCAGAGGCTAGTTGTATCTCTGTGACATCTGGGCTACTTGGTCTATCTTCTTCCTCCATGACCTGTTCTGTTGTTTCTTTCAAATGGATTCTTGTAGACCTCCTAGTTCCAGATGCAAACTTCTTCTTTTTGCTCTATTTTCTAGTGACAGCAGGGGTCATGGGGTCAGTTTCAGATGCCTCTATTTCCCTTGTTGTTTCTTCCTCTGTTTGGTTAAGTGCTTCACTTCTCTGTTCTAACAAATCAGTTGCAACTTTAGAAAAATGAACCTTCTTTTGTTTTTCTGCTCTGCTGCTAGTTCCAGATCCTCTTCTCTTTTGTTTCTTGGCTCGTGAAGTTGAGGGTTCAGGAGCAAGGTTTTCTGCTGCTGCTATTGGGTGTAGTTCTATAACAGCTTCTAGGGCACCTTCTGTAGTTTCATCTTCTGCAGCAACTTCTGTAGTAGTTGTTTCCTCTTCTGCAGCAACATCAGTAGCATTTGGTTCTTCTTCTTCCTCACTTTCATCCCCAAAAATGACATCATTTAGGGTAGAGTAAAACCTATCAAAACTCCTAGGGTTTCCTCTAAAATGGTGTTGGCAAACTAGTTTGATGAGGCCATGGTGGCGAAGGCTTCCTTTACCCTCCTGATATCTCTTTGCCATGTTCTTTAATTCTTGATACAGATACAGGGGAAGATTTACCCTAACTTTCGGTTGTTGCCCACCATGTCTGAGATGGTTCAAAATTCGTAGATGATGCCCTAACAACAACACATACTGCCCTTCACAGGTTAGGAATTTAATTACCCAGGTGGCTACTTCATCCCAGGGTTCTTGTAGGTGGCCCCTTTTAACCCTTTGCATGTGTTGTTATGGGTTAAATACTTTGGTTCTCTATCATTTTCTTCTACAAACTGATTAACTACATTTGCCAATGTGTTCTTGCTAGATCTAGAAATTGAAATCCCTTCTAATGGCAGCTCAGTAATCTGACTTAAAATTTTAGGGCTTACCTCAATAGTCATGTCGTTAACATGTGCTCGGTTGTTTCTGAATGTATGGGTGAACATGCCAGCCAAATCTTCAGAAGACCCATTAAATTTATCCAGAAATGGCATAAACCCTCCATCTTCAAAAATCTGCAGGACTGCTGGATTTTCTCGGAGGTAGGTGGTATCTGCAGGTTCCGTTCTGATCTTTCGCCCCATATTTTCTGTTTAAAAACCGTACACTACTGCTGCTATTCTTCTGTTGGATCTCTGGTTTTTTATGTTGCAGATTTGCAGAGTTTTAGTTTGAAACCTTTGTTGCCCTGTTTCTCGTCTTCTTCTTTGAAATGAACCGTAACCTGAGCATTGTACTTCGCAAACACGTCTTCGGAAAGAAAGGTGGCACACATTTCTACTATTGCACCGAACACCTATCCGTCAATGATTGCATGGACGTCCTTGCCGTCAGATCCACCTCATTTGGTTTTAATTTTTCTATTTCAAGTCTCGTAGATTCTCACGTGCAAAATAAACCATGTCCTTGATTGACACGTGTTCCTTCCTATCGTATGCAACTAAAAAAATTTGATTTTGTCGTACCTTGTCTTCTTGGATGCCACGTGGAAATGCTCTTTTCGAAGATTATAACTTATTGTGTAGACAAAATTTCATTTCGAAGATTATGACTTCATTTCGAAGACAAGTCTTCATTCCGAAGACAAATCCTCTTTGCAAAATCTTCATTTCGAAGATTAATCCTCATTCCGAAGATCAATCCTCATTTCGAAGATCAGGCTGTATTGCGAAGGTAAATCATCATTCCGAAGACAAAATTTCATTCTAAAGACAGATCTTCATTCCGAAGACAGATCCTCATTCCGAAGATGATGCAACAAGTCATCATTTCGAAGACCAAGTTTCATTCTGAAGACAAATTGTCATTCCGAAGACAAAGTTTCTTTCTGAAGACAAAGTGCAACATTCATTTTGTTGTCATTCCGAAGACAATTTCAATCCAAAGATAATACAACAGGCACTGTTTTTGGCATTCTTGTTCTGAAGATTAGGCAGAAATCAATATTTTCATTTTCAAAACATGTCTTTAAGTATGCCAACTCTTATGAATACCTTTTATGCTGAAGTGGTTAATGTCCTATATATATATACCAATCATTTTACAATGAAGAAAAGTAAAATCGATAAGAAATATTATGAAAGGTTGAAGAATGACATCTCTTTGTATGAGTGTTTCCCAGATTTTTTGCAACATTTCAAAACAAGTGCACTAGATGAATTTGTACAATGAGTGATGAGATTGCCAAGAATATCATCCCTAAGATTTTCATCAAACTAGGTTTAAGACATAGTACCAACTCGAGTTCATTAAGACAAGCTCTTAGGAGCTATTCATTCACTTCATCTTTTCGTCACCTACTAACACATGCCATGGAATTCATGATTCAAAACATACCCTTGAATCCATTCAACTTTGTTTGTCTATTTTTTTTTTTGTTTTGAAGTGAAATGTGGAGGAACTTTCTCTGTGACCAAATAATTGGCTATATCTGCAAACCAAGGTGATTGGACTGATATAGCAAATAGTTTTTCATCAGGAAAAGTGTCATCAACTAATTCCCCTTCATCTATGTTCTGCAACCTAGACAAGAAATCTGCCACAACATTAGCTTTCCTTGGTTTGTTGATTATAGTGATATCAAATTCTTGCAGCAACAGCAACCAATGAATAATTCTTGCACTTACCATAGGTTTATTCATCAAATACTTAATGGTTGTATGATCTGTGTGAATAAATATTTGATAATCTGTGATGTAATGCCTGAATTTGTTGATGGCATAAATTATTGCTAGGAATTCCTTCTCAGTTGTTGTATAATTTTTCTCGGCTCCTGTCAAGTTCTTGCTAATGTTGTAGATGGTATAATGTTCACCATTATCAATTTGTCCTAATGCTACTCCAATTGTTGTATTGGAGGCATCAGTCTGTATGTGAAATGGTAATGTCCAATTAGGTCCTCTGAGCACAGGTGGAGTTATCAATTTCTCTTTCAGAGCTTCAAATGCTTCCCGACACTTTGCGGTCCGGGAGAATTCAGAATCTTTAGTCAATAGGGCAAACATAGGATTGGCTATTGTACTAAAGTTGGGAATAAACCTGCGGTAAAAACCAATGTGTCCTAGGAAGCTTCTGACATTAGTCCGAGTTTTAGGAGGAAGGAGATTCTTGATAATTTCCACCTTCTTTGGATCAACTTGGATCCCTTCGGGAGAGATGTGATGACCAAGAACTATCCCTTCCTTCATCATCATGAAGCATTTTTCTGGATTCAAGGATAAGTGGTATGTTTCACAGCGAGTTAAGACTTTGTCAAGATTTTCCAATGTAAAATCAAAAGTTTGTCCACATACTTGTGAAATCATCCATGTATATTTCAACACTTTTGGTGGTCGGATCAGCAAAAATTGCTAGGACTGCTCGTTGAAAAGTTCCTAGGGCATTACACAAACCAAAAGGTAAAACCCTATAGGCAAATGTTCCCCATGGACATGTAAAAGTTGTCTTCTCTTGATCTTCAGGTGCAATCTGAATTTGATTATATCCACTAAATCCATCAAGAAAACAAAAGTATCTTTTTCTAGCAAGAGTATCTAACACCTGATCTATGAAAGGTAATGGAAAATGGTCTTTGTATGTCACCTTATTCAACTCTCTATAGTCTACACATACTCTCATTTTTCCATTTTTCTTAGGAACTATTACCAATGGAGAAACCCATTGGCTATCAAAAATTGGGTAAATGAATCCTACTTCCAGAAGTTTTTCAATTTCTTCTTTCACAATATCTCTTAAGGCGAGGATTCAATCTTCTTTGGGGTTGTCTAACTGGCTTGACTTCTTCAGTATAGATTTCGTGGGTACATATATCAGGATGAACTCCTGACATATCTTTGTAGTTCCAAGCAAAAGCATGAACATGCTTCTACAAGACAACTATCAATTTTTCTTCCTCTTCCCTAGTAAGCTGGCTGTAAATGTTCAAAAATTTGCCTGGTTGGACTTCTATTTGTTTTGTATTTAGAAGGACTGAATTCACTCCTTCATACTTGGTGATTAGGGGATTAAGAGGACATTGCTGAGATGGGAGAAAAGAAGCAGTTTCTATTTTATTGTTGCTTGAGGGAAGCATATCTTGTATGGAACAGTGAGAAGGAAAAATTGGATGATGGTGCCATCCATGTGGTAGTGAAACAGAGTTTCCCTGTGATAGTACGAGATGGTTCATCTTCAGATTTTTGATTCTCCTCATTACTTAACAGCTGTTGGATATTTGTTGCTTCCCCTTCTAAACCTTGTTCATGCAGAACATTCATCAGGATTGTTTCATTTTCTAAATTTTCTGTGTCATTGAGGTCTTCTGTGTGTTCTCTTACTACTAAGGTAGCTAGTGTAGAAATGACCTCTTCTGGTTCTTCCTCTGAGTCAGAAAACCATAACCGACCTAAAAATTTGCTAGATGGTTTTGCAGGAGGATATAAAGAAATCTGTTTCAGATCAATACCATTTGAAATAGTCATATTTCCAGATCTGCGAGTCTATGAAGGCTGCTGCAGTTGCAAGCCAAGGTCTTCCCAAAATAATGGGATATCCATGTGCTGAATTTCTTGGCTGTAAAACCAAAAAATCTGCAAGGAATTCCCAAGAAGAAACTTCTATAGGGACATCTTCAATGATTCCTTCAGGTTTTGCAACTGACCTATCAGCCATTTCTAAAACTGTAAATGTGGGGCTGAGATGTTTGAGCTGTAATTGTTCCATTGTATCCTTGGTCATGACATTTATTGCGAGCTCCTAGATCTACTAAAACATTTGATATTGGTACTGAACCTATGGTAACTGTGATAATTGGACTTCCTGGGTCACTATACTTTGGAGGTACTAGTTTTCCAGATAAGAGATCAACTATCTTTCCTTCAACCTGCACAGTCTTGGGAAATGCCTTCTTTTTTCTTCCTGCTCTTTTAATGCACAAATTTTGGATAGTACTATTAATCTCTGGTATTTCCTTAATGGCTTGCAATAAGGGCAATGATATAGTCAACTTTTTGAGTTCTTTGACCAATTCTGACTCAGAATTTTTTGGTATTGCATTGAATCTTTCAGGATATGGAATTATCCTTGGTAATTGTTCTGCTTGTGGTTCTGTTTTTGTCTCTTTCTCTATTGTTGGTTGAATTTTCTCTGGTTCCAATTTTTCTTCTGTCTCTATTGTTGGTTGGATTCTCTCTGGTTCTGATGATTCTTGCTCTTCATTTTCTTTGATTTCATTTGAAACTGGTTCAGGTACAACTTTTCCTGAACGAAGTTGGATGTTACTACAATCAAGAACATTAATTTCAACATTTTCTTTAGCTTTAGCCACATAGACAGGAGGTGTCTGTCTCATGTTGTTTGGATTAGTGACTGGTTGAGCTGGCAATTGAGGTTGTTTCACTTGCTGTGTTTGCTACTATTTTTCTTGAAAATTTTGATTAGGTGCAGGCAATAAATGCTGAGTTTGACCTAGATTCCTTTGTTGCCTTGGATAGGATTGGTATTGCTTGACTCCATTGTGGTTGGTTTTGCATCCAATGTGGATTAGTCTGATTTTGATTCCAAGCTGGATTGTTTTGATTCCAAGATGGGTTGTTTTGATTCCATGAGGGGTTGTTTTGATTCTGATTCCAGGCTGGGTTACTCCAATTTGCTTGTGGCCATTCTTGGGAATTTGTCCATTGAGGATAATTCCAAGGACGTTGGGGTGGTTCTGATTGTCCCCAAGGCATAGTACCAGGATTATGCCCCCAATTTGTAGGAAAATGAGGGGGATTTTGGTATTGAGAGAAATTTCCCCCTTGTTTTGGTCCAATATAGTTGAGTTCCTCAGTCTAGTTTTCTAACACGGTTTTGAGTTGTGGTAGAAGGTGGCATTGATCAGTTGAATGCCTTTTTGAACAGATACTACAAATGGTTGAGATAGATGTTTTATTCAAAGGACATTCCTGCAAAGCATGTTTATTTCTACATCTTGGGCAATAAATTGCCAAAGGTTCTATGTTTTTTGCTTTTGCAGACATTTCCCCCAAAGTAGTGTTTAGGTGCACTAGAATATCAGTTTTGAAATTTGCAAGTTCCTCTATCAGGTCCTTCACATCAGTGCCATTTGTGCGGCTTTTTCTTCTTCTCTGCTTAGTGCGAGAGTAATTCCTGTAGAGATCCATAATTTCCTCATTACTGAGAGTGGTTACATCCCCTTTTCCCATCAAATCCAGAACTTCTCTGGATTCATCTTGCAATCCTCTCAAAAATATGGTTTTACATAATTCCGGTTCTACAAGTCCACATCTCCTTTGAACAAAGGAGAACCTATCAAGATAATCTTCCAATGTCTCATCATCTTCTTGCTTGATTCTGAATAACTCATCTTTTCTATTCCTTACATGGCAATATTCCTGATATTTGTCTAAAAAGATAGTTTCCATTTGATCCCGGGTTCTTATGGAATTTGGCTCTAAGCTCATGAACCAGCGCAATGTTGAATCCTTGAGTGTTGAGGGAAAAACCTTAAGTTTTTGATTGTCATTTATATAATCATAGGTCTGACACACTACCTTGAATTCAAACAAAAACTGATCGGGATCTTCAGATACAACACCTCGAAAGGTTGGAAGTACTGAAGGTGAAATGGTCTTCATGGGAGAGTTTTGTGTTGGATTCGGACGGATAGGATATTCAAATGTTCTGGAAGGTTGGAGTATATCCTGATCATCTCCTTCATTATGAACATAGCCATGTTGGCCATCTATATTGCCTCCTTTTGCCATAGTTTCCTGTTTGTTGGGAGAAGTTAAAGCTTCCCAAATTGTTCTCTCAAGAGGTCCAAGCCTCTCTATTGATGATGAGTCTGATGAATTGTCTTTCTTAGGATATTCTGATGATGATAAAATTGGTGATTTTCCTTTCTCAAAATGTTCTAATGATGGTGAGACTGGTGATTTTTCTATCAATCTTTTTGGTAGTTCAAACACAGGTGATTCACCCCTTAGGCATGAAGATCTCCTTAATGGAACAAGCCAGGGATCCTTTGGGGTAGTTCTACCTTTTTCATCCCTAGACTTACTCATTCATGTTTACTCTTAAATGACATAAATTAAGTCAATAGTTGTTATCTTCCTCAGTTGTTGTATTCAGATTTTAACCTGAATTTTCATAGCTTAGTCTGATTACGGCTATTGGACTATTTGTTTTCTTATGGCAACACTATTCCCCGACAACGGTGCCAAAATGATGCGTAGTCATTATACCATCATTAATTCTCAATGAATCTGTCAATCCAGGGCAGTGTACAAGGCTATCTACGGAAGAAGAGGCAAAACAGCTATAACTTAGGTCAATCTAGAGCAACAGGTCTTATTGGTGGAACCGGTTGTGTGGGGGGTTTTGGGACATTCCTATCTCTAAATTGCATGAATTAAATCTTAATCTAAGTTGCAGAATTGGAAACTAATCATTAACTGCAGAAATGAAGTCCTAATTACAATTGCAGAATGAGACCTAATTATATTGCAGAAATAACAGTTGCAAAATTGAAAGTCTGATCCTAATTGCAAAAGGAAAATCTAATTACTTTTGCAGCAATGAAAGTCTAATTCTAACATGGAAATGAAAACTATCAAGGTTCTGTAACAGAAGGTTGTCAATCTTCTGTGCAGGGTTTGACAACAAAACATAAAATGCAAGAAATTGCAGAAAAAAGTAAATTCTGGAAATAACAGTCTGAAATAAAATGGAAGCTTTGCTGAAAGTAAATATTACAACTAAAACATTAAGCACAAGATTAATCTAAGCATAAATAAACTAAGACTACAAATATTGTCAGTTGTTTACAAGCAATTGAAATAACAAGTTCTACAACTCATTCTGCTGCAGCAAAATCAGAATAAAAACCTGCTTGTTAGTCCTCCTCCTAGGTCTGGAAGTGGCCAGCCTCCTTGTCCAGAAGAAGGTATAAGTCTCTCTCTCTCTAGATCTTAATCACACTCATTTACAAGCAATATGAAATAGAACTGGTGCACTTTATTGATTAAAGAACATGATTACAATAATTCTGCTGAAAACCTGTTACAAGACTATAACAGTCAAATTCTACCTATTTTCTGCTTTTTCCTAGCTTCCTTACTCTCTCTACATATATTACCAGCTCAACCTGAATGGGAGCAATATTTATAGATGTCCTAAGGTCTAATTACAAACAAAGAATATCTCAAAAGATCTAATCCTACAATGTTGCAACAAATTCTGGTTTTATCCTAGAAGAGGATTAAAACTTGATCTTTCCCTTAATGATGGCTTTGGTCGGCAATGACGGAAAAGACAGATGGAAGATCTTTTCCTTTACCTTTTCCAACCTTTATTTCCCTTTTTCCGGCTTCAAAAATCGGTCAACAAGTCAAAAAGCACACTCTATTTTCATTTCGAAGATAAGTGGCTTCATTTCGAAGACAATGCAATTCTCATTTCGAAGATCGCTCATTTCGAAGATATTGCAATTCTCATTTCGAAGATACTACAATTCTCATTCCGAAGATCCGCTCATTCCAAAGATAATGCATTCTTCATTCCGAAGATCCGCTCATTCCGAAGATGTTGTGTTCTCTCATTCCGAAGATATCTGTTCATTTCGAAGATACTTCGGAATGAACAAATGTGTGCTTTTCTAGTGATTTCTTCTGCATCTCTCAGGTGGGTTATCTCCTAAGATCAAATTCCAATGGTCTTCATCCCTTTCCTCATGTGAATTCCATGCCTTGCTATTTATGGACAGCTAGCTGGAATTTACATGGGAAAGACCAGTTTTCTTTGCACATCAATAGTTTGCTTGCACTGTTGCTAGATTTAGGTGAAATAAATGCTTGAGACAAATCAAAACATGATTAGTGAAATGCTGCTATTATTCTAAGCATATCCCATTTTAGCAAATCATAGCAAAAAGAACACAAAACTATGCAAAAAGTTGTAAAAATCAGCATATAATATTCCAAATACATTGATCATGCAAAATGGTTAATATACAACATATTGAATCAACTTAACTAACATATCAGATAAAACATAAGAGTTTATAGGCATTTTTAGTGTTCAAAACATGTTATGATTGAGGCATTTCCAGGCCTCATAAGTATTAGTCCTTTGTTCCAAAAAATACTTCAAGCTATGATGGTCAGTGCGTATAATGAAATGTTGGCCAATAAGGTAAGGCCTCCAATGTTGAATAGCATGGACAATCGCCAACATCTCTTTTTCATACGTAGAGCGAGCTAAATTCTTAGGAGAAAATGCTTTGCTTATATAAGCTAGAGGCTTTTCATCTTTCATGAGTACGGCTCCCATTCCCATTCCTAAAGCATCACTTTCAATGACGAATGATTTAGAAAAGTTGGGCATGGCTAGAACAGGGGTGGTACACATTGCAATTTTCAAGGTGATAAAGGCCTCATCCACTTTAGACGACCATTTGAAAGCATTTTTCTTAAGTAATGTTGTTAGAGGAGCAGTGATTTTACCATAATTTTGGACAAATTTTCTATAATATCCTGTTAGTCCAAGAAAACCACGTAGAGCTTTTAAGGTTTTTGGAATAGACAAATTTTTCACCTCTTCGATTTTGGAAGGATCTACCATAACTCCTTCCTTTGAGACAATATGCCCTAAGTATTCAATTTCTTGTTTTCCAAAGGAACACTTTGATATTTTTGCATAAATTTGATTTTCCTTCAAGATTTGGAACGCTTGTCTAACATGGTCCAAATGTTCTTCCCATGTTTTGCTATAAATCAAAATGTCATCAAAGAAAACTAATATAAATTTACGAAGAAAAGGGTGAAATACCTTATTCATTAGACTTTGAAAGGTAGAAGGAGCATTGGTCAGGCCAAATGGCATCACCAAGAATTCGTAGTGCCCTTCGTGAGTGCGAAAGGTCGTCTTAGGAATATCCTTTTCATTGACTCGTATTTGGTGGTAGCCTGACCGTAAGTCTAACTTGGAAAAATAAGCTGCCCCGTGGAGTTCATATAATAGATCATCTATGACCGAAATAGGAAATTTATCTTTGATGGTCATTTTATTAAGTGCTTGAAAATAGACACATAAATGCCACGATCCATCCTTTTTTCTAACTAAAATAATTGGAGAGGAGTAAGATATTTTGCTAGGTCTAATGATTCCTACCTTAAGAAGCTCTTGTACTAATTTCTCTATTTTTGTATTTTGGAGGTATGGATAACGATAAGGTCTAATATTAGGAGGTTAATGCCCTGGAAATAGTGGAATAGTGTGATCGTGACTTCGTTATGGAGGTAGTCTTTTTGGTTCATTGAATACCGCTTTATGGTGGTCTAAAATATTTTGTAACTCTGGTGTCTCGTCTTCTTTGTGACTAGGTTGAATTAGAAATAATTGGGTGACCATTCCTTTATTTCCTTTTCAGATAATTTTCTCCATTTTATGCGAGCTGACGATTTGGGAAGGTCCTAATTTCAGGACTTGGATAATATAGGTTTGGTTCTTTTCTTTGAATTTTGTCCATAGTTCATCAAATTCCCATTGGACTATGCCCAAGGTTCGTAACCATTGTACGCCTAGTACAATGTCACACCCACCTAGGGGTAGGACGTACATGTCGCCTTTCATGTTATAAACCCCCATAGTTAGTTTTATATTTTTGCATTTTCCTTTGCATGCAATTTTTTTGCCCTTTCCAATCATCACTTCAAAGTTATTGCAAGGGTATATAAAACAATTAGCTTGTTTAGCCACCTTTGGATCGATAAAATTATGCGTTCTACCAGAATCTAGGAGCACGGTAAGGTTTTGTTTCTTAAAATACCCTTTTACTCGCATTGTTTGAGGGCAAAAAAATTTGGCAAGGGCGTTGAAGGAAACCTTTGGTGCATTTTATTTGTCACTTTCAAGTGTGTTGGATAATACCTCTACTTCGAGTTCAGGTTCCTCTTCAGTAGAATTCCTTTCCTCTGTGGCATCTAGAATATATAATTTCCGTGAGGCACATTTATGATTTCTGTCAAATTTCTCATCACAATGGTAGCAAAGAACCTTAGATTGTCTTTACTTCATTTCCTCGAAACTTAGACGCTTAATTGGTAGAGTGGGGTTAATTTTGGGGGCTATGTAGGAGTTTTGGGTTTGTCCATTTTGCATTGGTTTGGGGTTGGTATAAGTGTTTGATGGTTTCCCCCAAGTTGGTTTTGTGAACCGATTTCGTGCCTTGATTTTGTCCTCTGCTAATTTCGCCAAGTCGATGGTCTCTAACATGTTTGTAGGGTTATACATTTGCACCTCTATTAAAATTTCTTCTTTTAATCCACTGACAAATCATTCTTGAAAGAATGCAGCGTCTAATCTGGATGTTCGATTAGTTAGCCTTTCAAATTCTGCATGGTATTCGCTTACTGAAGTGGTTTGGCATAATTTAGTGAGGGCCCCTGTAAAGCTTTAAAACTTGCTAGGGCCAAATCGCACTAATAGATTCTGTGTAAAGGTTGACCATGTCAGAGTGCTGTTAGTTTTCTTGAACCATTGGTACCATTGGATGGCATTATTTTCCAAGTGGAAGGAGGCGATATGTACTTTTTGCATTTTTGGAATTTGATTTAGTGAGAAATATTGCTCTGCTCGGTAGATCCAGTTTGTAGGGTCTCCTCCAAATTTTGGGAAGTCTAATTTGGTCATCCATGGTAGAATGAAAGTTTGTGGACCTCCTAACATTGCTCGGTTTGATGACCCATTGTTGGTTGAATTTGCATGTGTTATTGCCTGATTTTGACAGATGGCATCATGTTTAACATCCATTGCAAATATTTTCTCGAAGAGTTCTCTTGTGTTACGGGTATTCTCCTCTCTTTCCTATTTCAGTGAGCCTTTCATGTTTCTCATGAATGGAATCTAGTGATCATCGCCCTTCAGCCATTGCGGTTGGTGTAGGTAATAATCAATATGACTTGGTACAGGATTGGGTAGTGGTTGGTTCACGCGAGGTACGAGGGAAGCATGACCGAAGTCACGTTCTTCCTTTTACTTTTTGGTGCTTATAAAGTGCTACAAAGATGTAGCACAATGAATGTGGGACTTTTTTTTTTTTTTGGTAATTATTTTAATAGATTAACAGTGGGTTTTTATAGAGGATCCCAAAACCTTATGTACAAAATCAGCCTGGCTGGAATGTGCATCATGCCTTGTGGCTGGAGGAATAAAACTGATGACAGAAAACAAAAACTGCTAATTTCCCGAAGGCTACAAGTAGGGCCCTTATGCCTGAATATCTTGGAAACAAACCACATTTTACCAAGGAAAACAAAAATACTAGCCGGAGAAATTTGACCATCGAAAGCAGAAACAACCAAACCAAACGAATGACCTTCTAAAGCGGGGAGAACATCATGAGAGGATATCCGCATTGGCAAAACTCACCACCTCAGACGGGAAGTGTGAGCGCCACACAACAGGACACGTGGTCGCAAGCCCTTTGTTGGCCATGTGGTCTGCCACATGATTTCCTTCCCTAAAAATATGACACGCCTTCCACCTGTCACGTTGAGAGAGGAGCATCCTAGCCTCAAGAATGATGTTGTAGACCCTCCAAGATGGGTCTTTAGAGCCTAGCAGATAGTTGACTATATTGAGCGAATCACCTTCGACTATCAAAGGCCGAGGATCCTCGGAGAGGATCTGGATACCTTTCAAAACACTTCTGGCTTCAGCATAGTGATTAGTCTGGGTGCCCAAATCTTCACAATAAGCCAACACGAGATTCCTATTATGGTCTCTAACCACACCACCAGAACCAGCGGGGCCAGGATTGCCTTTGGCCGCACCGTCAAAGTTTAATTTAATCCAGCCCACAGGGGGCTTGGTCCAAATAACATCCCCATGTTGAGACTTAGAAACACCATCATGAAAAGGGAAGAGGCCCAAACTTTTGAAGATCGCTGCTTCACCAGGAAGGCAGGGACGAGAACTAGGAACAACTTTAGAATTCTCAATGGCAAAGGATAAGGCTCTCTAAGAGACACAGGGAGGTACTCTAGGGACCTTGCCGAAGACTCTGGCATTCCTCTCTAGCCAAATATGCCAAATGGAGTGGTGGAAAGAGGCCTCAAGAAGGAAGCAGAGTTTAGGATTCTTGAAAGGATTGGGCCATTGGTGGAAGGCATCTTTGAGGGAGCGGGGAGTGCACCAAAGGATTTGAAAGGAAGACAGGACAGTGTCGAGGACAGAATGGGAAAAAGGACAGTGCAGAAATAAGTGGTCTGTCATCTCACAATCAGCAAAGCACAAGAAGCACCTGTTGGGAATAGCAAAACCCCTCTTATGGAGGTTGTCGATGGTTAAGGCTTTATTATGAAAGGCAATCCATGCAAAGTAATTAACTTTAGGAATAATACCCTTCCTCCAAATCACTTTCCATCGGTGATCCATGGCAATCTCACAAGTAAGAAGGTCATAGGCGGTCTTGACAGAGAATAGACCATCCTCCGTGCCACGCCAGATGATTCTGTCGTCTCTTCTAACAGATGGAATTAAAACAGACCGAAGAATATTAGACAAAAAGGTCATTTCATTGTTAAAGCCATCCAGGACTGGAAAATTCCATCGAGGGGGAAGAGAGCTCCGATCAATGAAGTCCACAACCTTGAGTTGGGAATTTGGATCCACCTAGGCTTTCAGGCCAGCAAGGTCCGCTCTCAACTCGAGAGCTCCATCAGTAACCCACCTGTCCTTCCAGAAGAGAATGGAGTTGCCATCACCCAAAATCCAGCGAGCACCAGAGTTGATCAGAGAGTGGGCTTGAAGCACCGATTTCCAAAAGGCAGACGCTTCAGGAGGAATCCCGACATCAAAAAGAGAACTCGATCCAAGATACTTCCTCTTAACCAGCTTGACCCACTCTGCTGGGTCATTAGTCAGGATCTTCCAAGCATGCTTAGCGATCAAAGCAGTGTTCATGAGTCTTGATCTCCTCATTCCCATGTCGCCTTGGTCCTTTCACAAGCAAACCTTATCCCAGGCCACAAGAGGGATTCTGGATTTTTCTTCATTGCCAGACCACAGAAAGGTCCTCTAAATATTTTCAATCTTGGAGTGGACAGAAACAGGCAGCATGAACACAGACATGAAGTAAGTTGGGATTCCTTGGAGACAAGCTTTGGTAAGGGTGGCTTTCCCAGCTTGCGACAGGAATTTGCCTTTCCAAGTGCTCAGCTTTTTGTGAAGATGTTCCAGGATCATGTCCCACATGCTTCCATTGGCCCGACCATTACAAGCCAGAGGCAAACCCAGATAAGACGCAGGCAGGGAATCAATAGTGCATTCCAAAATTCTGGCTATGCGGAGCTGCCTTCGCATAGGAGTGTTAATAAAGTAAATTTTTCTTTTGATGTAATTGAATTTCTGTCCGGTAGCCTTTTCATAATGGGAGAGGATTCACTTGATGGATTTGGCTTGAGTGACGGACGCCCTAGTGGAGATGAGGGTGTCATCCACAAATTGTTGATGAGAGACAGGATCGACTCTGGAGGTGGGCAAAATGTCGGAGATCTTATTCTGGTGAAGAGCCTCTTTCAAAGACCAACTCAGAACCTCAGCCAGAAGGATGAATAGAATAGGAGATAGAGGGTCACCTTGTCTGAGGCCTCTGGCGCTTTGGAAATACCCAGTAGGGGATCCGTTGATTAGAACAGAAAAGGAGGGAGTGGATATGCAACTACTGACAAGGTCAATCCAGTGAGGGTGAAAGCCAAACTTGAAGAGGACAACACAGAGGAACCTCCTGTCAACTATGTCAAAAGCTTTATTCATGTCCAGCTTGAGGAAAAGAGCAGCATTTTTGGAGCGATGAGCAGAATGGAGGGTTTCATGGATGGTGATGACACCATCGAGAATGTTTCTGCCTTTCACGGTGCTTCCCTAAGAAGGACCAACCAAGGAGGGAAGAAGGGACCTCAGACGGTTGGCTATGGACTTGGTTAAGATTTTATAAAAAACATTGCACAGGCTAATGGGACGATAATCAGAGAAACTTTTGCAGGCGGAAGACTTAGGGATGAGAGCAAGAAAGGTAGAATTTAGTTTTGGATGGATGGATCTGGAGGCTTGAATCTCTTGAATTGCTTCACACACATCCGAGCCCACAACATCCCACATAACTTGAAAAAAATGGGGGGAAAACCGTCGAGCCCAGGGGCCTTGTCTAGTTGCATGGAGAACAAAGCTTCTTTAATCTCGGACACAGAAAAAGGCTCCAGAAGCTTAAAGCTTACCTCGGGAGGAACTTTGACTGGGAAGTTATCCAGCAGAGATTTCTAAACCTGGAGATCACTATCGGGAGGAACACCGAGCAGATCTTGGAAGAAGTCAACCGCTTCACTTTGGATTTCCTCAATATCCTTGGTAACACGTCCATCCTTGCACACCACTTCCCTGATTTTGTTAGCCCCTCTGTGTCGCAAAGTTGACGCGTGAAAAAACTTCGTATTGGAGTCTCCATTTCTCAACCAGAGGTCCCTAGATTTTTGGCACCAGAAAGTTTCTTCCCTTGCAAGAATAGAATGATAATCCACCAAGAGCCTCCTTTCCTCCTCCCTCAGGCAATCGGTGTAACCTTCGAGCTCCATTCTCTCCTCCACCAATTTTAGGTTCATAGAAATGGACCTTTTGGACTCAAAAATGTTGTCGAACACCTCCTTGTTCCATGTTTTCAAATTCCTTTTGATTAACTTGAGTTTTAAGGCCACTCTCTTGGAAGCGGAACCTGCTACCTTCTGCTGCCACCAGGCCGTAACCAACCCTCTGAAGTCCTTGTGAGAAATCCACATGGACTCAAATCTGAAGGGGGTTTTAAAAATAGGCCCATCAACCATCTCCAGGACAATAGGATTGTGATCAGACCCAATCCTCGGTAAGGCCGAGAGAGTTGCCACACCGAGTATGGGAATAGCCTCTTGGGATATGAAGAATCTATCAAGCTTGACTTGAATAAGATTGCTCCCAATCCTCCTGTTGCTCCAAGTGAAGGATGCCCCCTTGAGGTCAATGTCAAGCAAGTTATTGGTGGAAACAAAATCTTGAAAGTCTTCCAGACTATGGCTAGAGTGGTCCGATCCTCCTTTCTTTTTAGATGGGTGAAGAGGATAGTTGAAATCTCCCCCTAGAACCCAAGGGAAATTATAGAATGTTTCCCTCATCTGGGAAATAGCCTTCCACATTTTTTCTCTCTCCGAGATAGAGTTTGGGGCATACACATTGGACAGGATCCAAGAAAAGTTAATGGCTTTGGAATGAAACAAAACATTGATAATCCTGCTGGAAGTTGAGAGAAGGCTACCCTCAAAAATATTTGGATCCCAAAGAATCATGAGACCGCCTGCCATTCCCACCACAGGACTGGAGAGGAATTTTGCCTTAGCCCAAATGACCTTAGCAGCTCTGGCAGAAGAGATAGCATCGGTCTTAGTCTCTTGCAAAATTAGGATGGACGGATTCGTCCTCTTTCTGAGATCAACCACCAATCTCCGTTTGGCAGCTGCATTAAGCCCTCTCACATTCCATGAGAGGACTTTCATCTCAATAGTTTGATATTCTTCTTACCTCCCTTTCCTTGCTGGAGGGGAGGTTTTGGGACAGACGAGTCACCCATCTGGGAATCAGAATCATCCTGAAAAAGTAGTCATTGAGTACCATTTGCAACATCTGCCATCGTCTCCTTGTCCCGCCTGTCTTTGTTGGGGGGACGGCCTTGCTTCCTTTTGCTACCAAAATCAACACCTTGCTTTTGGCTCCTCGTATTACGAGGGCTGATATTACCAGACTGCTCACCCCTTCTTCCTAGTAGGTAATCTTCCAGCACATTTTGGGACTCGGGGTGGTTATGGTCTAGGATTTTGGGTGAATCTGCCTGTGTGGTGATTTGGGGAAGGGACTGGTCCTTCTCCTCCTGTGGTCCAAGGTGAGGGCTTGCACCACATGGCTCAGAGACCGTTTGGGGGGAGACTACTTCCATCGGGTGGGAGGATTTGGGATGGTCCCTAGACGGGCCTGGAGATTCATGCCCTTTCGTAGCAGGGTGCTTTGTCTGACCTTCACCGTGTTCCAAGGGGTTGCTGGAATCCCGTTTCTTCATCCCTCGATTTTGAAGAGGACAGTTGGACTGGAGGTGCCCTTGAGAACTACACTGGGGGCAGAAAGCTGGTCTATTCTCATACACAATGGCTTGCTTGTGGAGAATGATATCTCCAGACCGGAGAGTGATGGATGATGGAAGGTCAGCCTCCAAATCCGCCAGAATGCAGAATCGAGCTTGAACAAATCTGGTTCGAGCTTTGGTGGGAGGGTCAATGGTAACCAACTCACCAATGGAGCGTGCAATTCCTCTGATTACATTTTCATGCCAACAGAAGAGGGGGAGACTCGGGAGTCTAACCCATATTGGAGCAATGTTGATATTTTGGGTATCGGGGTTGAAGTCCATACCCCACTTCCTTAGAAAGAGACTTCGCGGCCTAGGAACCAGGGACCACCGGCCGAGATTTTATAGTAGTCCTCCTTGTTATTCAGTCTAATCATGAAAAAACCTCGGGTTAAGGCCGCCAACTCCATGTGACCAGAGGTTCACCATTTACCTATCGCCCACTTGCGAATGGTCTCCATGTCGGGACGGCCACCAATAAACTTACCGATGAGGGTAAATTTTTTGAATTCCACAAAGCTTGAAAGAATTTTCGTCGGGATGTCCAACTCGTCCCCGACAGGAAACAACTCCTTGGAGAGCAGACCACTAAGGGTTTCTAAGCCGTTGCCTGAGCGTACGACTTCTGAGGTCCACCTCCCCATTTGTCTGGTGGATCCTTGTCATGACCTACATCCTCTTCGGTTGGAGAGGACTCCTTAGCGCCCCCGGTCTCTGACTGCCCTCCCTCCACCCTGCTGTGCCCCTGGTTCAGTCTGTTGGCGTTCCCGTGCTCTCCCGTAGAAGCTTTCCCGCCCGCCGTCATTTGAAACCCTTCATCATGCATTTTTTGAGAGTCCAACAGGCCTCTAAAATTCATCACGAATGTGGGACTTTAGTCCTTAGAAAAAAAATATTTTTTTTCCTTTGCATTTCGAACATCGAAAACCTTGATGCTGCGTTGAAGATTTTAGCTTTTTCAAAACAGCCACAGGTCACCATGCGAAAGGTCGAGCAATTTTGGTGTAAGACAACTTAATTCGTACCTTAGGAGAAGGTTTAATTTTCTACGAGGATTATGACATGGATCCATGAAGCGTGAATGTTGTTTGCGTCCTCACGAATGTGGACTGGCTGAAATGTGTGGTGGGAAAAAAAATTTAATGGTGAATTTTCTTCTTGATCTATCTCTGATCTAGATGGTATGAAACTAAATAATGCGGAAGGAGGAATCATTTTTATATTGAATCACTTTTTTATTGTAAGGTAGAAAAACCCACAATAGACTTAATTAATATATTTGTTCGATGATGCCCTATTATCATATTTGGATTGCATTTAAATACCTAGTCTAATAGTTGTAAGAGTGAACGGTTGTGACCCTAGAATATAATTAATAAATAATATAAGTATTAGGACATGTTAGGAGGGTCCTAACACGAAAGGTCTTTCACAGCTCTCAGACCAAAATGTTTATGCCTGTGTTTCTAATGTCCCTTGGTCAGACATATTTTTTCAACTTCAAGACTTGTTAAACATGGCCCTCCACAAAAATATTGTCTCAGATAACCATTTTAAGTTCATGCTACAGGTCAAACCCTCTTCTGCTCGTGTTTGTGTTTTTTATTTACTCCCTAAAATTCATAAGCCTCAGCTTTCTAGGAGACCTATCTACTCTTATTGTGGTTTTATGTTGGAACCCGCTTCGAAATGGCTTCATCACCTCCTTCTACCCATTATTTTGGAACAAAAGAATCACTTAGTGGATTCCATATCCTTAATTAAGGATTTATGCATCTATTCCTTTCCTCAAGATGTAATTTTATTTTCCTTTGATGTTGAGAGCTTATATCCTAGCATCCCAACTATGGAAGGTCTGTTAGCTCTTCAATATTTTATGAAGGATAAATTTAATCCAGCTAAGACAAACTTCATCATCCGGCTTGCAGAACTAGTGTTAACACAACACTACCTGGAATTCAAGGGCAGAATTTATAGACAGATCAGAGGAACAACCATGGGGAGTAACTTTGCAGTAGTTTATGCTTGCTTGTTTCTTTGCCATCTTGAGAAGCAAGTTTTTGTTAATGTTTCTATGGACAATATTTTGTTCTATAAAAGATACATTGATGATGCCATTGGTGTTTGGCATGGCTCAAGGGAAAAACTTGACAGATTTTTGGCCACTTATGGATCTTTCTACCCGAGCATTAAAATATCAACATCTATTTCAGATTCAGAAGTGACTTTGTTGGATACTATTTTTTTAAAGGGCCTGATTTTGTTCATACAAGGATTTTGTGTACAAAGTTGTTCCAGAAACCAATGAACGCCTATCAATACATTCCAGCTTCTTCTCATCATCCTGTCCACCAGTAGAAGGCCTTCATTTTAAGTGAGCTCAACAGGTTCTTAGTCAGAGAAAGCTCAAGAGAGAGCTTTATTTATGTTAAAAATAAGTTTTTTAATAGACTTAGAGCTAGAGGGTATAAGATTAATTTTTTGCTTTCACTATTTGAAAAAGTCAAATTTGATGGAAGACCCTCTCTCCTAGCCAGAGTTCTTGAAAGAGCTGCATGCAGACAAGGCACCAAAGTCAAACATGTTCCACTTATTTTGAAGTTAGACAATTGTGATTTTGCCAGGAGTTTGCACTTGGGCAAAAATGTTATTTCTCCCATGTTCGAAAAGTGGAGTAAGGATAGGCAACTTAAACATATTGCACGAGCCATCATCTACTGGAGGAATCACAAACCTCTCAGATCCTATCTTTGCAAGAATAAAATTTTGTAAAGGGATTTTTTCTCCATCTTGTTTATCGCATTTTTTAATGCACCTTTGTAACAGGGTGGGTGTTTTTTTGGGGGTTGAGCCTGGGAATATTTAATATGTATTTTTTACCGTTTGGTCTATAAACCTGCGGTTTGTATTTAATGTTTGGGAATAATTTTTTATCCCACATGCATTATTTTTTGGCTCCTCCCTAGAGTTAGGATTATAAAAAGAGGATATTGTACCCCTCTAAGACTCACACTCCGCTGATGAGACCCAAAAGGTCAAAACGCGTTCGAAGTTTTTTAGTTGTATAATTCCTTTTTTAGAATAAAAATTCTTTTTCAGCATTTTTGTTCCTTCCTAACTCATTATTTTTATCTTTCTCTAAAAACCCCATTAAAAAACATTTTGTTGTGGTTATTATGCTCTTCACTTGCCGCGTAACGCGATCTGGTGAACCAAAAATACTCCAGCACTAGTAGTATGCTCTTCACTTGTCGTGTAATACGATCTGGTGAATCAAAAACTAGCACATGTTTTTTTAATAGAGTACTGCTACGCCATGTTTCCTTCTAAGCTAAGTTTTATACCCTCATATGGCGCACACTGCTCTTTCCCTCACTGATATTTCTAATTTTGTTGTTGATTCATCTCCTATAGTCCCTGATAGTCCCCCTTGTTCCCCTATTCGATTGTCCAAGAAACGTCAACGACGAGAGGGCACACGACAACAGATTGTGGATTTGGGAGAGCAAATTTTTGACATAGATAAAATGATAGAATTTCATAGGGGTTTGGTAGATACAAATGTTTTCTTACAACACAATCGACATCCTTCCTCACAAGACATGAGGACCTTCATTGATGGAATTGGTGCAATGAATGATGTCCCACCTAGGCCAAAATATTTGAATAAAATGGTGGAAACAAAGTTTGATGAATACAAGTTGTTTTTTTAAAAAGCAGAAAAAGGCAGATCTAGACTACTCAAGTATGAGGAGAACTTGGGGCAAGGGGTTGTTCCCCATAGTCTACGAATTGAAAAGCCAAAACTGCATCTACCAGATGAAGATATAGACAAGCATTTTTGCAATGAAGCTGAACAACTCATGGAGAAATTTCGTCTGGAAATGGCAAAGTTATATGTTGGGAATTTTAAAAAATACACAGAAAAGTTAAATGCCCAAGTGAATGATTTTATTCCCAATAAATTTGTTCCTGCCATTAGGGATTTGCTTTCAAAATCAATCCACCAACACAAAATAATTTCTCAAGAGATTGCCACTGCTTGGGAAGTACAGGTCAAAGATTTGTTCAATGGCAAATTATAGACATGGATAGTGGACATGCAAATCCGTAATGAAGCTCAAGAAAGAGCTAAAGAAGCTCGAGATAATGCAGCTAATGAAGTGCCAGAAGTTAATATGAATGAAGCTACCGAGAGTGTTGTAGACCTAGTAAAAAGGAAGATTAAACAACACATGGATCATCTTGAGAAGCTCCTCTCAGATAGATTCTCCCATGGTCAGCAAAATCATAGCCAAAGAAGAGGATCCAAAAGAGGACATGTCCCACAACAACAACAACAACAACAACAACATAGGCCTCCACCACAAAAAATTCCACAGCAAAGGGCTCAACAAAGGCCTAGGCAACAACATAGAGACCAATCACAACAAAGACAACAACATACATGAAAGAATTTAAACTACAATGGCCCCTCTTCACAAATATGGAAGAGGGGGAAGAGATTTCAGAACCACACTTCCTCTGCACCCTGGCAGTCATCTCAGGACAATGGAGGTTATTTCCAAAACTCTGGTTTCAAGAGGTAAAGACAGGGTTTTGTCTGATTTGTGTAGAAGCAACAAGATCAGGGGTCATTCCGACGTCGAAATGGTGGCGAAAACTAAAATTAACATCTTGGGCAGCTATTTTTAGCCCTCAGGACTATGGCCACCATATTTTTTATAGGAGTCCTGTTTGGGCAGTTGATGGCAAGATCACTAACCTTGTCGTACATAATATTTCTTCTCGTGTACTGTCTAAGTTTGAAATTGAAGCTCTCATCTTGGGATTAAAATTTCTTCCTACCCCTCCCCCAATGTCTAAGGAGTCCATTATTAAGGAATTCTCTGCTTTTTGCAGATGACTTAGACTTGAGTGGTTTTTTGGACCTAGAGGTGGCCCCCCAAAACCCATCAAACCTATTGATCCCTTCCGTGTTCCTAACCCAAGCTTCACTCCTAAACTTTATAGGCCCCTGGAAGACATCATTCAGTTGGGAGAGAACTTTATTAAAAATAAGCTCAATGTTGTCAACCCTGTCCGTCCTCGAGCTTTTCCCTCCCATATTTGGTCTACCATCCGCTCTCTTGCTAATGATAACTCCATCATCATTAGGCCTGCAGACAAAAACCTAGGTGTTTGTGTTTTGTCTCATGATTGGTATGTCTCGGAAGGTCTTTCACAACTCTCAGACCAAAATGTTTATGCCTGTGTTTCTAATGTCCCTTGGTCAGACATATTTTTTCAACTTCAAGACTTGTTAAACATGGCCCTCCACAAAAATATTGTCTCAGATAACCATTTTAAGTTCATGCTACAGGTCAAACCCTCTTCTGCTCGTGTTTGTGTTTTTTATTTACTCCCTAAAATTCATAAGCCTCAGCTTTCTGGGAGACCTATCTGCTCTTACTATGGTTTTATGTTGGAACCCGCTTCGAAATGGCTTCATCACCTCCTTCTGCCCATTATTTTGGAACAAAAGAATCACTTAGTGGATTCCATATCCTTAATTAAGGATTTATGCATCTATTCCTTTCCTCAAGATGTAATTTTATTTTCCTTTGATGTTGAGAGCTTATATCCTAGCATCCCAACTATGGAAGGTCCGTTAGCTCTTCAATATTTTATGAAGGATAAATTTAATCCAGCTAAGACAAACTTCATCATCCGGCTTGCAGAACTAGTGTTAACACAACACTACCTGGAATTCAAGGGCAGAATTTATAGACAGATCAGAGGAACAACCATGGGGAGTAACTTTGCAGTAGTTTATGCTTGCCTGTTTCTTTGCCATCTTGAGAAGCAAGTTTTTGTTAATGTTTCTATGGACAATATTTTGTTCTATAAAAGATACATTGATGATGCCATTGGTGTTTGGCATGGCTCAAGGGAAAAACTTGATAGATTTTTGGCCACTTATGGATCTTTCTACCCAAGCATTAAAATATCAACATCTATTTCAGATTCAGAAGTGACTTTGTTGGATACTATTTTTTTTAAAGGGCCTGATTTTGTTCATACAGGGATTTTGTGTACAAAGTTGTTCCAGAAACCAATGAACGCCTATCAATACATTCCAGCTTCTTCTCATCATCCTGTCCACCAGTAGAAGGCCTTCATTTTAAGTGAGCTCAATAGGTTCTTAGTCAGAGAAAGCTCAAGAGAGAGCTTTATTTATGTTAAAAATAAGTTTTTTAATAGACTTAGAGCTAGAGGGTATAAGATTAATTTTTTGCTTTCACTATTTGAAAAAGTCAAATTTGATGGAAGACCCTCTCTCCTAGCCAGAGTTCTTGAAAGAGCTGCATGCAGACAAGGCACCAAAGTCAAACATGTTCCACTTATTTTGAAGTTAGACAATTGTGATTTTGCCAGGAGTTTGCACTTGGGCAAAAATGTTATTTCTCCCATGTTCGAAAAGTGGAGTAAGGATAGGCAACTTAAACATATTGCACGAGCCATCATCTGCTGGAGGAATCACAAACCTCTCAGATCCTATCTTTGCAAGAATAAAATTTTGTAAAGGGATTTTTTCTCCATCTTGTTTATCGCATTTTTTAATGCACCTTTGTAACAGGGTGGGTGTTTTTTTTGGGGGTTGAGCCTGGGAATATTTAATATGTATTTTTTACCGTTTGGTCTATAAACCTGCGGTTTGTATTTAATGTTTGGGAATAATTTTTTATCCCACATGCATTATTTTTTGGCTCCTCCCTAGAGTTAGGATTATAAAAAGAGGATATTGTACCCCTCTAAGACTCACACTCCGCTGATGAGACCCAAAAGGTCGAAACGCGTTCGGAGTTTTTTAGTTGTATAATTCCTTTTTTCGGAATAAAAATTCTTTTTCAGCATTTTTGTTCCTTCCTAACTCATTATTTTTATCTTTCTCTAAAAACCCCATTAAAAAACATTTTGTTGTGGTTATTATGCTCTTCACTTGCCGCGTAACGCGATCTGGTGAACCAGAAATACTCCAACACTAGTAGTATGCTCTTCACTTGTCGTGTAATACGATCTGGTGAATCAAAAACTAGCACATGTTTTTTTAATAGAGTACTGCTACGCCATGTTTCCTTCTAAGCTAAGTTTTATACCCTCATATGGTGCACACTGCTCTTTCCCTCACTGATATTTCTAATTCTGTTGTTGATTCATCTCCTATAGTCCCTGATAGTCCCCCTTGTTCCCCTGTTCGATTGTCCAAGAAACGTCAATGATGAGAGGGCATGCGACAACAGATTGTGGATTTGGGAGAGCAAATTTTTGACACAGATAAAATGACAGAATTTCATAGGGGTTTGGTAGATACAGATGTTTTCTTACAGCACAATCGACATCCTTCCTCACAAGACATGAGGACCTTCATTGATGGAATTGGTGCAATGAATGATGTCCCACCTAGGCCAGAATATTTGAATAAAATGGTGGAAACAAAGTTTGATGAATACAAGTTGTTTTTTAAAAAAGCAGAAAAAGGTAGATCTAGACTACTCAAGTATGAGGAGAACTTGGGGCAAGGGGTTGTTCCCCATAGTCTACGAATTGAAAAGCCAAAACTGCATCTACCAGATGAAGATATAGACAAGCATTTTTGCAATGAAGCCGAACAACTCACGGAGAAATTTCATCTAGAAATGGCAAAGTTATATGTTGGGAATTTTAAAAAATACACAGAAAAGTTAAATGCCCAAGTGAATGATTTTATTCCCAATAACTTTGTTCCTGCCATTAGGGATTTGCTTTCAAAATCAATCCACCAACACAAAATAATTTCTCAAGAGATTGCCACTGCTTGGGAAGTACAGGTCAAAGATTTGTTCAATGGCAAATTATAGACATGGATAGTGGACATGCAAATCCATAATGAAGCTCAAGAAAGAGCTAAAGAAGCTCGAGATAATGCAGCTAATGAAGTGCCAGAAGTTAATATGAATGAAGCTACCGAGAGTGTTGCAGACCTAGTAAAAAGGGAGATTAAACAACACATGGATCGTCTTGAGAAGCTCCTCTCAGATAGATTCTCCCATGGTCAACAAAATCATAGCCAAAGAAGAGGATCCAAAAGAGGACATGTCCCACAACAACAACAACAACAACAACAACATAGGCCTCCACCACAAAAAATTCCACAACAAAGGGCTCAACAAAGGCCTAGGCAACAACATAGAGACCAATCACAACAAAGACAACAACATACATGGAAGAATTTAAACTACAATGGCCCCTCTTCACAAATATGGAAGAGGGGGAAGAGATTTCAGAACCACACTTCCTCTATGCCCTGGCAGTCATCTCAGGACAATGGAGGTTATTTCCAAAACTCTGGTTTCAAGAGGCAAAGATAGGGTTTTGTCCGATTTGTGCAACAACAACAAGATCAGGGGTCATTCCGACGTTGAAATGGTGGCGAAAACCAAAATTAACATCTTGGGCAACTATTTTTAGCCCTCAGGACTATGGCCACCATATTTTTTATAGGAGTCCTATTTGGACAGTTGATGGCAAGATCACTAACCTTGTCGTACATAATATTTCTTCTCATGTACTATCTAAGTTTGAAATTGAAGCTCTCAACTTGGGATTAAAATTTCTTCCTACCCCTCCCCCAATGTCTAAGGAGTCCATTATTAAGGAATTCTCTACTTTTTGCAGATGACTTAGACTTGAGTGGTTTTTTGGACCTAGAGGTGGCCCCCCAAAACCCATCAAACCTATTGATCCCTTCCATGTTCCTAACCCAAGCTTCACTCCTTCTGAACTTTATAGGCCCCTAGAAGACATCATTCAGTTGGGAGAGAACTTTATTAAAAATAAGCTCAATGTTGTCAACCCTGTCCGTCCTCGAGCTTTTCCCTCCCATATTTGGTCTGCCATCCGCTCTCTTGCTAATGATAACTCCATCATCATTAGGCCTACAGACAAAAACCTAGGTGTTTGTGTTTTATCTCATGATTGGTATGTCTCGAAAGGTCTTTCACAACTCTCAGACCAAAATGTTTATGCCTGTGTTTCTAATGTCCCTTGGTCAGACATATTTTTTCAACTTCAAGACTTGTTAAACATGGCCCTCCACAAAAATATTGTCTCAGATAACCATTGTAAGTTCATGCTATAGGTCAAACCCTCTTCTGCTCATGTTTGTGTTTTTTATTTACTCCCTAAAATTCATAAGCCTCAGCTCTCTGGGAGACCTATCTGCTCTTACTATGGTTTTATGCTGGAACCCACTTCAAAATGGCTTCATCACCTCCTTCTGCCCATTATTTTGGAACAAAAGAATCACTTAGTGGATTCCATATCCTTAATTAAGGATTTATGCATCTATTCCTTTCCTCAAGATGTAATTTTATTTTCCTTTGATGTTGAGAGCTTATATCCTAGCATCCCAACTATGGAAGGTCTGTTAGCTCTTCAATATTTTATGAAGGATAAATTTAATCCAGCTAAGACAAACTTCATCATCCGGCTTGCAGAACTAGTGTTAACACAACACTACCTAGAATTCAAGGGCATAATTTATAGACAGATCAGAGGAACAACCATGGGGAGTAACTTTGCAGTAGTTTATGCTTGCCTGTTTCTTTGCCATCTTGAGAAGCAAGTTTTTGTTAATGTTTCTATGGACAATATTTTGTTCTATAAAAGATACATTGATGATGCCATTGGTGTTTGGCATGGCTCAAGGGAAAAACTTGACAGATTTTTGGCCACTTATGGATCTTTCTACCCGAGCATTAAAATATCAGCATCTATTTCAGATTCAGAAGTGACTTTGTTGGATACTATTTTTTTAAAGGGCCTGATTTTGTTCATACAGGGATTTTGTGTACAAAGTTGTTCCAAAAACCAATGAACGCCTATCAATACATTCCAGCTTCTTCTCATCATCCTGTCCACCAGTAGAAGGCCTTCATTTTAAGTGAGCTCAACAGGTTCTTAGTCAGAGAAAGCTCAAGAGAGAGCTTTATTTATGTTAAAAATAAGTTTTTTAATAGACTTAGAGCTAGAGGGTATAAGATTAATTTTTTGCTTTCACTATTTGAAAAAGTCAAATTTGATGGAAGACCCTCTCTCCTAGCCAGAGTTCTTGAAAGAGCTGCATGCAGACAAGGCACCAAAGTCAAACATGTTCCACTTATTTTGAAGTTAGACAATTGTGATTTTTCCAGGAGTTTGCACTTGGGAAAAAATGTTATTTCTCCCATGTTCGAAAAGTGGAGTAAGGATAGGCAACTTAAACATATTGCACGAGCCATCATCTGCTGGAGGAATCACAAACCTCTCAGATCCTATCTTTGCAAGAATAAAATTTTGTAAAGGGATTTTTTCTCCATCTTGTTTATCGCATTTTTTAATGCACCTTTGTAATAGGGTGGGTGTTTTTTTGGGGGTTGAGCCTGGGAATATTTAATATGTATTTTTTACCATTTGGTCTATAAACCTACGGTTTGTATTTAATGTTTGGGAATAATTTTTTATCCCACATGCATTATTTTTTGGCTCCTCCCTAGAGTTAGGATTATAAAAAGAGGATATTGTACCCCTCTAAGACTCACACTCCGCTGATGAGACCCAAAAGGTCGAAACGCGTTCGAAGTTTTTTAGTTGTATAATTCCTTTTTTTGGAATAAAAATTCTTTTTCAGCATTTTTGTTCCTTCCTAACTCATTATTTTTATCTTTCTCTAAAAACCCCATTAAAAAACATTTTGTTGTGGTTATTATGCTCTTCACTTGCCGCGTAACGTGATCTGGTGAACCAAAAATACTCCAACACTAGTAGTATGCTCTTCACTTGTCGTTTCTAAGTTTTCTTAGTGGAAATATGCTCCATCATTTTGGAGTCAATTCCTAAAACTCAATATTTTCTTAGTGTATATGTGTGGTTGTCCTAAAAGGAACTCAACATGTATTTTGGAGGTTTCTTAAAACACTAGGAGTGGCTGAGTGACCAAAAACACCTAGGCAAGATTTGCTAATGACAATTTGGTTTTATGGGAAAATGGATGATGATGTGAAGGTGCCCTTGATTAAGGCAACATGATTTTATTGGACCAATTAAAATATTGAACTTAATGAATGATCCCTATTATGAAATTTGAAATGGAATGGAATGTGTGAAATAAAATGTAATATTTTTGTGTTTTAGCCATGTATACATACATACATACATACATACAATATATATATATATATATATATATATATATATATATATATATATATATATATATATGTCTCATTATGCATAGAATGCTCTCAAGTGTATAACATTAAGTTTGGGTTCTTTCTCTCCCTCTAGACTGATAAGCCTATAAATACCATTACTCACTCTTTGAGTGACCATGTATGGACCCAACCAATTAGCTGTGAATTTATCATGAAGATGCAGTAATGCATTGGTGTTTTGTTGATTCTCTTTAAGGACAATATATCCTACTTGGAATTCACGTAGATGAACTTT
The DNA here is from genome assembly GCA_028583015.1 of Wollemia nobilis. Classification (NCBI taxonomy): domain Eukaryota; kingdom Viridiplantae; phylum Streptophyta; class Pinopsida; order Araucariales; family Araucariaceae; genus Wollemia; species Wollemia nobilis. The sequence continues at coordinate 2,358,305 of JAQPPZ010003172.1, read as the reverse complement.
TGCATTGTAAGCACGCTTTAGGAAGTCTTGATAAATGCATAAATACTCTAAAGCATTAATTCACATCTCGTAAAGAAGTGTGAGTTGGTCAAGATGTGTTTGTATAGTAGTGTTGTCATCTATGAATTCCTGCAAAGAAATTACGAGGGGATATCAAGCTCAAGAGGCATGATTGCTTTGGCTCCATAGAACGGTGAAAATGGTGTTGTCCTTGTGGTGTGCGGATGCTTGTTCGATAAGCCCATAATTCCAAGGGAATTTGTGTATGCCAATATCTATGATTTTCTTTGACAATTTTCTTGAGAATAGCAATTAAGGTCTTATTGGAAGCTTCAACTTATCCATTTTCTTGTGGGTAGTAAGGAGTCGAGAAACTATGTTGAATGTTGTATTTCTAACAAAGTGTTTGAACATCATTGTTCTTGAAAGAATTATCATTGTCAAAGATAATTTTCAAGGGTATATAGAAATGATAAATGATGTGATGAAGTATGAACTCCACAATTCTAGGTCTTGTCGCATTGGTTAGAGGAATTACCTCAACCCAATTTGTGAAGTATTCAATGGTTATGATTATGAATATATGTTGTCCCAATGAAGGAGGTGAGATTTTACCAATTAAATCTAGACCCCATTGTGAAAAATACCAAAGGCTTTGAATAGGCTATAAATCTTGTGATGGCACATGAGTTAAGTTAGCATGTTCTTGACATTTATTAAAATGTTTAACATAAGTGAAAAAATCACATTCCATGGTGGGAAAATAATAAACCATGCGTCAAATACACTTTGTGATGGCCATTCCACTAAAATGACCACCACAAGTGCAATCATGAGCTTCAGCTATGGCCCTTTGTGCCTCACTAGATTCAATACAATGAAGAAGAACTTCATCATAACCATATTTATATAACACATCCCTTAAGAGAATGAAATGGGCTAATTTTTTCTTCAATGTACATTTAGAAGTTTGAGACATATCATATGGGAGTGTTCCAAACTTGAGAAAGGCTACTATTCGGCTTGACCAAAGCTCATATGGATCTGACTGGATAAAGTAAATATCCTTTTCATCTTTAGATTCAGCACAAAAAATTACAAATTTTTAGACCGTTGAAATGATAAGTGGCTTTACCTCTCCAAAGGAGTCTTTTGGAATCAATGATCCAAGGGAGGCCATCGCATCTGCAAATCTATTAGTTGAACATGGTAAAATATTGATTTCATACCAATCAAATTTACAGAGCAATTTCATTGCTACTTCATGGTAAAGCTGAATGGTAGGTTCTTTGCATTGGTATTATCCATATATTTTCTTAATGACAATTTGAGAATCACCAAATATCCTAATACACTCAATGCTCATAGTTATAGCTGATTGAAGACCTAAGGTTAAGGCTTCATACTTTGTGGTGTTTTCTATGCATTGGAAGTCAAGTTTAAATTATAAATGGGTAGGTATCCCTGGGGTGTATGAAACACGACTCCAACACCTTGATATTTTGTGCACTTAGAGCCATAAAATAATAGTGTGATATCAACTTCTTCCTCTATAATGACATATTTTTCTTGTTTGGTGACAACAAATACCGAAGCATCTGGGAGCTCAATAATCAAATGATGATCACTAGGTAGTGGAGTTTCTACGAGTTGATCAGCTATTACCTGAACTTTAATAAACTTTTGGCTAATTAATTCAAGATCAAATTCAGTAAGAAGCATTATCCATTTAGCGGTGCAGGTGTTATTGTAAGTGTGAGATATCATATAACATAGAGGATTTTCTCTAGCTATGACATATGTTGTGTGACTAAGCATATAATGTTTAAGTTTCTCATTGCTAACCACAATTTTTCTACATAAGTGTATCTAGTTTCATAGCTTACCAATGTTCGACTAATGTAGTAGACAACTTGTTCTCTATTTTCTTCATTCTTTTGTGTAAGCATATTCCTAATGCAAAGTTTATTTCTAAAAAATAAATATAGAATGGGATCCTCAGACGAGGAGGAGCTAATACTGGTGAAGAAGCTAGGTATTTCTTAATGTCATCAAAGTCTTTTGGAACTCATATATCCAATAAAATAGCACCCCTATTTTAGTAGGTTATTGGATATTTTCTTGTAAACTATGAAATTCCTTTAAATTAGTTAGGGGAGGCATCTCCATGATGGCCTTGGCCTCATTTGGGTCCACCTCAATACATTTTTTGGAGATAATGAACCCTAATATTTTTCCATAGGTAACACCAAAGACACATTTCTTGGGGTTCAACCTTACATTATGTTCTATAAGTCGGTCAAAAACTTTCTCCAATACACCAATGTGCTCTTGTTAAGTTTTAGATTTAGCCAAGAGATCATCCACATAATATTTGATAATATTATGCATGTAGTCATGGAAAATGTATGTCATGGCATGTTGATAAGTGGCACCTACATTTTTAAGGCCAAAGGGCATCACCTTGTAACAAAAATTTCCCTAAGGTGTAGTGAAAGCTATTTTTTCTCGGTCATTGGGATTTATTCAGATTTGGTTGTATCCTAAAAAACCATCCATGAGAGAAATCATTTCATGGCTAGCACAGGTGTTGATAAGAGTATCAATATTTTGGAGAGGAAAGTCATCCTTAAGACATGCTTTGTTAAGATATCGAAATTCAGTGCAAACATGTATCACCCTATTAGGATTACAAACAGGTACCATATTTGAGAGCCATTCAGGATAGTCGATAGGAACTATAAAGTTCACTTCCAAGAGTTTTTGAAGCTCTATTTTTATTAAAATGGCCATGGTAGGATGCATCCTCCTAAGTTTTTGTTTGACCAACTTAGCATCAGGTTGTAAGGTGAGATTATGGGAAACAAAACTAGGGTCAAGAGCAGGCATGTCCTTATAGGACCATGCAAAAATACCCATTTTTCCTCTTGAGGAGAGCAATTAATTACTCTTGTTCATCGTTGGATAAGATTTTGCCAAGATTGAAAATTTAGGGATTGTATTTGTATAAACTAAGGTCCACATCGATGGTATCTTCAATGGACATATGGTAACCTTCCTCATGTTGATGGGGTGCAGGGATCAGATGAATTTCATCTAAGATATCATCAAACTCTTTTGACTTATCCTCATCTATGTCTGCATGGAAAACCTTAGGGTTCGAAGGTGAAGGTGAATGCAGAGGAGATGGAAGAATGTAGTTGGTTGAAGCCCTTAACAATTCCTTGGACAAGAAAAACTCGAAGTATGGAGGCAAGTAAATATGGTCCATATCAATGAGACTCATGTCAATTGGAATTGGATTTATCAAATTATATGGATTATGGAGCGGGGTAAATAAGTCAACATGATTCATGTTTACTTAAGGGAAAATGGATGAGGTTGGCTAGAATGAATGGAACCTAAGAACCGGTGCTAGGAGCTTGGTAAACCTGGACAACAATAAGCAACATAAATTAATGCATTTAAGTAAATGATTTATAATGCAATGCAGAGAAATAAAATGTTTTTTTTATTTTTATTTTTTGATATTTTATGATTTTTTTTGGTAGTGGTGAAAACAACTATTTTTTTTTATGTACATATGTTACAAGTTTGGCTTATGAAATGGATTAATGAAGTGGAGGTGGTGGTTGACTAGTAGGATTAGCTCACTCTTGTGGAAGAAGCAAGCCAAATATGGGCTCATGGATGGGGAAAATTCTGAGATAAAAATCATCTTGTTCGCTATAGGGAATAATGGGCTCCAGTTTCTCTTTAGATTCATCCAAAATTATCGACATAAGTTCAAAATATTCATAGATTTCATCGTTATAGTTATCAGGGTGGAGGGCTTCTTCTCCTGAATTTAGACTAAGCCTTTGGAAGGCTTGTTCAATATAAGAGGTGGTGGAAAGTGGGTGGTAACCTAGACCTGAACGGTCGTGCACTTCTTGATATGGAACATTAATAGGCTGAAGCACTCCTTGTTCGTGCAATCCTAGGCCATGACCTTACCAATAAACTATATGAAAATAGTGATATGGAAATCCTGACATGTTTTGAATGTTGGTAGGTGTTGGTTCCTTGGGTTCCTCTAGGGGAGCTAGATTTGATGAAGAATCAATCCCCTCATATATAAAATTTATACTATTGGGAGTTGAAACCATGTCATATACTGCTCCTATGGATAAATATGGGTCACGAGGGTGATCAAAATTCTTAGACTTAGGAATGGTAAGTGATGTGATGGTGATTTATTGGACCATATATTCACCAATACTGAGATTAGTTAGGTGGACCTTGACTTGGGATGATGTGGTGGATCATGATTGGATAATGGCCCAGGGAATGGTGAAGATGAAGATGTATCACAATTCATCAATTCAACTTGTGAAATATTGGGTGAGGGAGATGGATTCATTTGGGAAGGTTATTGGATGGTTGGTGATGATGAAGTGGAAGGCAAGGATGTGGATTTACTTTTCCCACATGTGCATGTATTTAATTATGAGGATGATGGGGGATTGATGCTAAAGGAGTCCTCAAGAATGGGATACTTTGATGATGAAATGGGTAGAGTGGTAGATGGATTGGTTTATGGTGATAGGAAAATGTGGGTGGAAGGAAGCATGGATTCATAAGGATTTGAAATGAAATTGTAATACTTGAATAGTTTGATATTCGCTGGTATGCAATGTACTTATCCCTCATGAACATACTTCAGGTATTGATATAAAATGGAAGGGACACATATCATCCCCTCATCCAAGGTCTTCCAAGGAGTACATTATACACCATGGATCCTTCCAAGATGTGGAAAATAGTGTGCAACATTTTAACCTCTACTTCAATGAGTAAAACAACAGTGCCAAATTTGGAACGCAGAGCATCATTGAATGCTTTTAGGGTGAAATATTACTTGGTGATATGAGATAGAGTAAGGTTAAGATGATAAATGGAAGATGTGGTGATGATATCTATGGAGGAATTGGTGCCAATTAGAACTCTTTTAAATGGCTTCTTGTCAATTAGAGCCATGATGTGCAATGGAGGATCTACTAATTCTAATGAGATTGGCTTAATCTCAAAGTCATAAAATATAATGGAAGACTCCATGAATGTTTTAGTGATCCATAATTTTTTTTTGAAGGAATTAGAATCTTGAGATTGTAATTCAATGAATTTTAGAATGTCCATCAATTCCTCATGATGTGGGGGAGATTGTTGAATTAAATCATAAATTGATAATTTGGTGAAAGTCATCTTTAGACTTGTTGTTAATCGGCTACTCAATGAGATGACTAATCATGGTGGATGATTGATGGGTGGAATGGGTGGATTTGATTGGATATGAATGTGGATTGGTGATGAAGTATTGGGGGAAATTTGGATGGGAGGTGATGTGGGAGGTTGTGACACACTTACTTGAGGTTATTGCCTTGCATTTTGCTGATTTTTTTGTTGACCTCTAGTGACCACATGAATGGCACCTACAAACCCTTGGTATTTTTGGACGTGATTAACTTGATTAGGAGGAGATTTGGTATTAGCTCCTCACATATTCGGTTGCACCTCCTCATGGTGAGGAAGTGGTGTTTGAAAAATACCAAGGTTTTGGTTTTGTTGAGCAAGGGGGTTGTCAAGCTTGATGGACCCCAAGTCAATAATGTCTTGAATGATGTCTTTGAATACATGGAAATTATTGATATCATGCCCATTTTACCTATGATAAGGATAAAATAAATATTCTTGGTAATGTTTTCCACTTTAGCAGGATCATCTCATCTGATTTTGGTCAATGCAAGTTTATTTATGTCATACAACATTCAGAAGAGGGAAGCATATGAATCATACAAGGGGGTATATTGGTGACTCTATCAGATATATTATCATCGGGGATGATTCTCTATAGATGGCACCATTTTTTGCATGGCTTGAGTTACCGAGGGTGCCACATGATAAGCAATTTGTTGCGGTGGCTATTGCGCTGATTGTTGTTGAGCCATTACCAAGTTGGCTCATGACCACTTGATTAACATGATTATGATGACTGGTTGGAGTTGCCTGTGTTGATTTTGATTGGCCAGAATGATTGCTTTTATATTGGACCTTATTTTTCCATTCCTTTTTCTTAGGCTTCAGTATGCCCTCTTGGATTTTTATTTCCTCTATGACACTAGCTTGTGCTAGAGCTTATTCAAATGAATTAATGTCTATAATTCAAGCATCCAAGAGATAGGTTTTAAACAACTCTTGGTGAATAGTTTGATAAGCTCTTCTATTGGTAATGTGAATGGCAACTTGGTAATTATGAACCTCCAACAGTTTCCAACATCATAGATAGACTCATCATCATATTGTCTTAAAGCATAGACACTAGACAATGAGACTTTCTTTCTGATATTTAGGATAAAATGCTCAAAGAACCGATCAACTAATTGTTTGAAAGTATAAATACTATGACTAGGCAATTGGTTGTACCACTCTATGCCATATCCTCCTAATGTCTAAGAAAATTTTCTAAGCATGAGAGCATTGTCATTTTGGATTCTAAAGCATGAGTGTACAAACATGCTTACATGCTCTTTGGGATCCTCAATCCCCTTAAATTTTTCAAAATTTGGTATCATGAAATCTATTGGATATGGCGATGATGGTACCGAAATATGAATAGGTTGGTTGATCAACTCACGTAAGGTTGGATTCTAGTTTGTCATACCAAGAGTATATTGTATCAATTGATCTATTTGTTGTTGCATGGCCTTAATTCTAGGGTCTTCCCTAGGAATGTGGAAGCCTTGAATTACTTGATGATTTTGAGGAGGTGTGTTGGAAAAATGTTGTGGGGTAACTAAATGATGATGGGATTGATGATGAGACAATTGATGATAAAAATATGGGAAATTTTGAAATAGGAACAATGCATGGGGACTAAGGATCCCAAAGAGCATGTTGTAAGGATCACACTATATTTCCAATCAGACGGTTAAGAAGTCATCCCCAAAATATAAAATATTAAATCCTTGGACTATGGATTTAGCCTCCATCGAAGCTATAGATGCTTGAATGTTAGTGGATTATGCTCATGCATGGCAAAACATATCTTTCAAAGAGACATATGACCACACATAAGGACAAGCTAGCTTCTTGGTCTTCTCCATAACAAGTTTCATCCAATTTACTCAAGATGAGTTAATGAACTCACTTGCACACACATTGGTTCATGATTACCATGAGTCATTACCATGCTCATGATTCAGTAAATAAATTTGTTGCACACACATTTGGTCCTAGAGGAATTAGACAATTTTAGTGAGTTTGTTTGATATCACTAGTATGTCTGAGTCTTTGCAAAACAACTCGTTTTCCATATCATCATCCATATATTCTTCCATATCAACATCCATATCATTACATGAGTCTTCCAATTCACATGCCACTAGTTTGGTGCCCCTGATTAAAAAAAATGCTATACATGGTCAAGAAACATCCAAACTATGAATAATCATTAGAGCATTAGTTTATTTGCATCCATACACATTATCATTGTATTATCATACATCATCCATATACACATGCATTCACACAAAAGCATCCACATAAAGGCATAACACAAAATTAAAATCGATGTATATATATATATGTTATTTACATATGCAAAGATTGCTAGAAAATTCAAACAACATCACAACTTGGGGGTGTTCAATATTATCACATATTTGCCCCAATCAAGCAAAAAAGAACACAACTTGGGGGTGATCAAGGTATCACACCTTTCCCCACCAGTTCAAAAAATAATTCAATCATCATCCACATCAATTTCTAGGTTCAAAATATTGCATTCTTTTTTCAAAGGTTGCACCCTTTGCCTTGCATTCATTCCTTGTCAAAAATCCCTTTTTTGTTAGGGCAAAGAATAGACACATTCATCGCATTTTCCCATTTCATAAAACCCTTAATCTAAAAATCCCTTTTTTGTTAGGGCAAAGAATAGACACATTCATCGCATTTTCCCATTTCATAAAACCCTTAATCTATTGGGTTAAAGAACATATATAGTCATTTCATCACATTTTCTCCATTTCAAAAAATCCTTCATTTGTTAGGGTAAAGAATAGACACAATCATTTCATCATATTTTTCCCCATTTCAAAAATTTATTCATCTGTTAGGGTAAAGAACAGACACAATTATTTCATCTCATTTTCCCTATTCCAAAAACCCTTCATCTATTAGGGCAAATAATAGACACAAGTACAAGTGAACCTTATATTTAGTGGTTTATACTATTAACCTGGTGGTTGAAATGACTAGTCATACATGCAATCCAATAGGATGTATAGATCACCATACGGATACTTACATTTTCAAATACCCCTTCATCTATTAGGGCAAATAACATACACAATCATCACATTTTTTCCATTTCAAAATCCCCTTCATCTGTTAGGGCAAATAATAGACACATTAATCTCATTTTTACCCATTTTAAAATCCCTTCATCTGTTAGGGCAAATAATAGACACAATCATCCTATTTTTCCCATTTCAAAAACCCCTTCATCTGTTAGGGCAAAGAATAAACACAATCATCATATTTTACCCATTTCAAAAATCCTTTCATTTGTTAGGGCAAAAAACATACACAATCATCACATTTTACCCATTTCAAAAATTCCTTCATCTGTTAGGGCAACTAACAGACACAATCATTTCATTACATTTTTCTCTATTTCAAAAATCCCTTCATTTTTTGGGGCAAAAACAAACACAGTCATTTCATCCAGGGTTATGCACAACGAAAAATATTCACCAATTGGGCTAATATTTGCATTTTTGAAAAATAAAATTTGCTATTTTGGGGGACCTGGACGCCGACCCTTTCACCCAAAATTTTTAGAATTTATTTTAGGTGTCGATTCATCATGCATTGATAATAGTATTACAAATTATTTTTAAAATTCGCCAACAATCCCGCCTAAGAGGACCCTTTTCACCAAAAAAATTTAAATTTTAAAATTATCCCACCCAATTCACCAAGTATACCACTATATATAATTAACAACCCAATGGTACTTTTTCATTTTTTAACCCTATTCTAAAGTAGATGGATATCTCGATCCAGTTCTACACTAGATTGGACCTATTTTTGTACCAGATCGGACCCATTTCTACACCAGACCAGATCTTGTTTAGCACTAGATAAAATCAAACCCTATTCTACACTAGAATGAATCTTGTTTAGCACTAGATAATATCGGATCCTATTCTGCACCAGATCAAACCCATTTTTATGGTATATTAGATCATGTTATGCACCCGACTAGACCCTGTTCTAGACCAGGTTGATATCCAAACCCTATTCTACTTTTAAATAAACTATCAAACCCTGTTCTGCACCAGATTGATATCCATATCTTGAACTACCAGACCCTATTTAGCACCAGGCCAAGTTTTAGACCCTATTTTACACTAGGTCAAATCCTATTCTACACCAGGCCAATTTTTGAACCCTATTTTACACTAGATCAGACCCTGTTATGCACCAGGATGATATTTGAACCCTATTTTACACCAACATGGACCCTATTCTACACCATGCCAGACCTTGTTCTGCACTAGGAAAATTTTTGAAACCTATTTTTCACCAGGTCAAACCCTATTCTATACTAGACCAATATCCAGACCCTATTTTGCATCAAGTTAGACCCTATTATGTACCAGATCGATATCCAAACCCTATTCTACACCAAGCCATATCATGTTATGCACTAGGATAATTTTTGGACCCTATTCTACACCAGGTTGGACCCTTTTCTACACCAGGTTGATATTTGAACCCTTTTTTACACTAGACCAGACCTTATTCTACACCAAGCCGATTTCCAGACCCTGTTCTACACCAGGATAATTTTTGAATCCTGTTTTGCACTAGGCCAGATCTTGTTTTACACCAGGCTGATATCCAGACCCTTTTTTACACCAGGCCGATATCCAAACCCTATTTTACACTAGGCCAAACCTTGATCTACACTAGAATGATATTTGGACCCTATTTTACATCTGAATGGACTACCATATTCTATTTAACAAAGAAAAAAATACATCTACTTTTAAATTCAGAGGTGCTACCCTCAAATACTTGCTAGGGGGGCTCCATAAATTTTTCTTCCCCCCTTGACTCCCCCAATGATGTAGTATAGGGGGCATTTCCCCCCCTACACCCCTCTTCATGGAGTGGGTCCAAGTGCAGATGAAAATAAGACCTCCAAATTAGAGAGAGAATCAAGCTCCACAACCAATACCATATTTAGATTCCAGACCATTTTCTATACCTAGTTTGAGGTCGAATCATTTTTTGTACCGACCCATGGCCGAATCTCGTTTTCCACGTAATATGGCCAAAACTATCAAATTCACCATTTTTTTCTACTTTTTTTCAAAAACTAAGGTAATTTTCCATTTCCTCCAATATGAGGTTGGCCAGGATTCACCATAGTTTTGAAATGGATTCACCTATTTTTTACAAGTACATTTTGGGTCTAACCCCTTATGCATAACCTTGATTTCATCGCATTTTGCCCCATTCCAAAAAATCCTTTCATTTGTTGGGGCAAAGAACAAACACAATCATTTCATCGCATTTTTTCCTATTTCAAAAATACCTTCATCTATTGGGGTAAATAACAGACATATTCATTTCATCACATTTTATCCATTCCAAAAACCCTTCTATTAGGGCAAAGAATAGACACAAGTATAAGTGAACCTCGTATTTAGTGGTTTATCCTATTAACCTAGCGGTTGTAGTGACTGGTTATCCATGCAATCCGATAGGATGGATAGATCACCATAAGGACACTTACATTATCAAAAACCCCTTCATATGTTAGGGTAAAAATAGACACAATCATTGTATTTTTCCATTTCAAAAACCCCTTCATCTATTAGGCCAAAAATAGGCTCAACAACTTACATCCATATATTCAAAAATGTAGCTTACATCCATAAAATCACTCAAATTACATCCATCAATACATTTCTCATCATCACATTCTCATGTCATCATAAAATTCATCAACAATTGCATTTACATTCAAGATTTTCCAAGTTCATATATAGCATTCAAGTGAACCTTGTATCTAGCAGTTTATTCTCTATACTTGGCAATTGCAACGATTTGCATCCATGCAATTCGATAAGATGAATAAATTACCATAAGAACACTTGGTCATTGTCATCATCGCTTATCTCCTTATTTTAAATCATAATAACATTTGGTACTTCACTTTTTAGGTGAAACTATGCCAAAACTAATTTTCTCAAAAGTTATCATTGATGGCCTAGTTTGTGGGGCTTAAAACATGGACAAAATCACATTTCATACTTTCAATTCTCCTTGACAGTCATCATGGTGACTGGATATAGCTAGGGTGATTGGTTTCGATGATAGGAATTATTCAATAGTCACTAGTTGGCCTCTAAAGTTGACTATCTTTTATATTTGCATATTTCATCCTTGCATATCAATGATACCCAAAGGCACATTCTTCAGCAACATCAAATCACCCCAATATTGGGGAAAACATATTTAGTTTTTGAATTTCCCACAATGGGATACATATTACATGATCATGGCATCTACAATTGGAAAAAATCCCTTCATATGTTGGGGCAAAAACAAATATTTTTTATCACTTTTTTCACAAAATCCTTCATCTGTTGGGGCAAAAACAAATGCATAAATTCACATTTTTCACCAATCCCCTTCCCACTATTGGGAAAAAAATGGTATCAAATTTACATAATTCATATCATCCACCATTAATTTGCATATATTTTTCAATTGGCTCGTGATATTCATCTACAAACTCACTCGCCAATTGAGGGGGTAAGCTCATGTTTCACATCTCAAGAGAAATTTGCTTTTGTGCCTAGCCAAAATAGGTTTCTTGTGTTTTTGCACTGCATTGTGTTTCATTTAACACCTACAAGAAGGGTGTCTTTAGACACAAAAACCTAGCCACTTATTGTCCATCTAGGTCTTCCTACCATCTTTCCCATTTATTTATATATATCTAGGCATATTTATTAAATATATGTTTAATATTAATATTTTAATATTATATTATATATATTTAATAAATATAAATATTATATATGTGAATAAATCCTATCCATCCATATACATCAATCCCTGCCACACACCCAAAATTAATATCCACCCTCCGATGTGTTTTAATCTGAGCCACACAGTTCGTGCCGCTAAAATCCTAACATACCCTAGTGTGGATTATTAATAGGAGTTATTTTGATTGCTTAACCCCTACGTTTCCTAAGCAATTCATGTCTTGAGTAATTTGCTAAGTCTTCTTTGAGTCCTAAGCCATTTGAGAAGTCCAAGCATCCTCACCATTCATCCTCGCTCACCATAGCCTCCGCATCCATCACCACCTATTTTGCTCAGCTAGATCTACTTTTGCATATTTCCCCTCAGTCGTTGAACACCTTTGGGTGCTTCCTCTCCATAACCAAATGCCTTGAGGTGCTTTATATAATTCCCAAGCACCCACAAGTGTCTTTTACTACTTCCAAGCACCTGTAGGCATCTCAAACTAGAGATTTGCAGCCCTACTAGTCCTCGAGTGATTCTAGGGCATTGCTACACCTATTTCCTGCACCAGTTACATTAGATCAAAAAATGACAAGTTAAAAAGGTAAAATTTTCATTGTTTTATTTCATTCCATGCATTTTTAGTTTCTATTCACTCTATTTACATCACATAGCTAGGTTTTTTTATTGATTATAGAGGGCTTCACATTATGGAGCCCTCGCAATTGCTACTAGCCTATTTACTATTTTCTTGTATGTAGATCTGGAAGTGTTACATCAGTTTTGTGCAATTTCTTAAGTTAGAGTTGCCCAATATTGGATAACATGAATCCCACTCACATTTATTGGGATTAGAAGAGATATTGAAGACACCACCAACATTGTTTTCTAGGGTTTTGGAGAACCCTAGCTATTGTAAACATTTGTATCAAAGAAATCAATTCTTTCATTGTAACATTGGAGATTTGAGGCTTCCCCCATTAATAATAATAATCATCTCTTTTTGTGCAATATTATCTATTTATTTCAATTTATCTTGTCATCTATTTTTTTGGTGTTTCGCTTTTGCATCTACAAATGGCAAGTAAACAACTCTTTTGGAGGATACACATGCATCGTCGGATCTCTCTTAGATTGATGCACATCGTTAGATTCAGAAAATATGTGAGGGTTTGTTTTAAAAACATGAGGATGGGTGAGAAAATTTAATTTCTAGAAGATTTTAATTATTTCTAGGACCCTTTTTTAAATATAAAGTAAGTTAAGTCATGCACGCCATCATATCTACTTCAAATTCATGCACATCATCCATCTAGTAAAATATGCTTGACACTTACGGGTGGACCTTAGAATAATTTTGATTATATTTTGGGTCTTATATCATTGAATTTTCTTGTTAACAGTCGGGCAACTCAACACATGTGCATCCTTGGATTAAGAAGATAATTTTACGTGCATTCTTCATTACCAAAGAGATACTCTTTATTTAACCAAATGGACACATTATGCATAGAAAGCGTCAAATATTAGGCTTTGGAAACAATATTTTCTTTTAGTGGCTTTGGTTAATTTCATTACCCATGATCTTTTAAGTTTGACCTAGGCAAAATTACTAATAACACTTTTTTTTCTTTGTGTCATTAAATTTTGGATAACTTCATATGTGTGTGCCTTAGGATAGAGTTGGGGGTGCAAGAATACCTCTCATTATTGTTTAAGGTTATTGATATTTAAATAAAAGGAGGGACATGAACATTGGTCGTGGAACACTTAGGGAATACTTTAAATAAATTTTTCAGAAAGGAAAATTAAAAGAGGTTTAGACCATAACATCTCGAAACTAAAGTTTTAACATTACAACTTGGTTAGTATGATGTATGCACGTCCTTGGATCTTGGTCGAATGTGTGTACACCATCGGATTCTGGGAACATGTGAGAGGTTTAATATGAAGGGGGCACGTGGACTTATTTAGGTAATGTTTAGTATTATTTACCCTTTTTAAACTTTAGACTTTAGGATGACTTTAGGTATATGGTTAAGATTAAATTTTAGATTAAACACAACTTAGGTTGATACATGCATGCCATTTAATTTGATATTTAATCCACGCATGCTATTCATTTTAGCCAAAGTTGTTCGATCTTGAAGCATGAATCTTAGGAAATAATTTTAAATAAGGCCTTTATCAAATGAATTTGAATTTTCTCACTAAATTTAGAGTAACTTATCTTGCATGCACCCTCGGATCAAGCGAAATATAAACGTGCTTTTTCTCCCTTCAAAGATATGCACAAGATTTAGCCAAAGGGGATTTTAATATTTTGGTTTAGGCCAAGGAACTTAGGCTTAGAGTGAAATGATCATGGATTTAAAATTCGGACAAGTTACCCACTTCACTACATGATGCTTTCCTTCATATTATTATCATGGTATGCATGCGCTCCTAGATGCATGTAAGATGCACAACTTTTAGCCTTGAAGGGGTGTGCTTATAATATAAGCCTTTGTAACCTTAGGAAATACCTTAGGAAAACATTTTATTTGGATTTTAATCATTGGGGACCATGATTATCATAAAATTTCATTTGTACGTGGATGAATGACCTTAGGAGATAGACTTAGATTTTATTTAAAAAACCATTAATCCCTTTAAATTTTTAGAAATATTTAGGAGACAATCAATTTTTCAAAGATCAAAACCAGACAAAATACACCTAGAACTTAGGACTTAATAATCTCAATCAGAACCATGGGGGGAACTTTTAGTAACAACCAATATTAAAGTAGAATTTGTACACCCTTTGATTTAAAATTTTAGTAGCAAAATGGAAAACCCATTTGAATGGACAAAAACAATTTAATCCTAGGATGGGTCATGGCCTTCCATAATTTTAAAATTAGGGGTACTTTTCATGTTGGATCATTTTAGGGTCCAACATAGGTCTGACTGGGACAAGTGGTGATAATTTGGGGTGCTTGAGAAATCTAGATTCTCCGATGAGTAGAGATATGACTTCAAAGCTTTGAAATGAGAATCAATTTCCAAAATGAAGGTCAAAATGACAACAAAAAATAATTTTACAAAAGACTTATCTAAAAACAACAAATAGTGAAATAGTGAAAGGGAATACGTAAGAGTAAATCACAATAGCAATGTGAAGGTGAATATCTTTAATATATGATATTCTTTTCAAAGATCAAAACTAGATAAAATACACCTAGATCTTAAGAATTAATAATCTCGATCAGAACCATGGGGGGGACTTTTAGTAACAAAAAATATTAATGTAGAATTTGTACACCCTTTGATTTAACATTTTAGTAGAAAAATTAGAAACCCCTTTTGATTGGACAAAAACAACTTAATCCTAGGATGGGTCATGGCCTTCCAAAATTTTAAAATTAGGGGTACTTTTCATGTTGGATCATTTTTGGCTCCAACATAGGCTCTGACTGGGACAAGTGGTGAAAACCTGAGGTACTTGAGAACTCCATAATCTCCAGTGAGTAGAGATATGACTTAAAAGCTTTGAAATGAGAATCAATTTCTAAAATGAAGGTCAAAAGGGCAAAAAAAAACAATTTTACAAAAGACTTATCTAAAAACAACAAACAGTGAAATAGTAAAAGGGACTAACATTGCTCTTAATCAATAAAATCAGAGGATCTATTTTAAAATCAGATGAGCTTTTGCTTATGAAGCATAGATTGTCCAACAATATCCCAAGGTGGAATTAGAAAGAATTTGTTAAAGGTTACTATTTTCATCATGCATTGGTCTGAAGTGTGTGTTTGTGCATTCATTTTTATTTCTTGATCAATCAAAATTTTATCATTTTGATAGAAGTTAGGCCTAGTAAATTTTAATCTTAAAGATATTCACCTTCGCATTGCATTCCCAATCAAGCATTTATAGCTCTGGTGGAGATGACCTTGATCCTTTTTGGACCTTATGTACTACTAGTCAAGTATCTATAGCCCTAATAGAGATTATCTAGGTAGCCCAAGCATTTTCTCAATTTGCATTATTAATATTTTTCTTATTTTCCAAGAAGAATTTTGATGAATTGCAAAGTTTTTTAGTATGCTTTATGGGTTAAGGATTTGCTAGGCTAAAGAACTGAGTGTAATTATTTTTAGCATAACTATTCTACCAAAGATGACTCTATTCTTCTGACCCTGAAATAAATTTTAATATTGTGATGAATGTGAAGCCTTGGCATGATGTGGAAATATTTCTAACTTCATCTGTGTTGGGTTCAAAACTATGAGACAATTGTTGAACATCCATATCTATAACTTATTAGCAACATCTACTTTTAATCCTAATATTATTTTCTTGAATGAGTAAGAGTAAATCACAATATGAAATACAAGATAAACATTGGCAAGAAAACTCACAACACTCTAACACTCTATAATAACTTGACACAAAATAGAAATGACACATCAAAATTTCACCCAATTAGAGGGCTAGAAAGGGTGGTGGCTTGAATTTTTTTTATAATATATTATTATTATTGTTGTTTATTCTCTTCTAACCCCATAGCAGGGGTAGTATAGTTTTAGGTGTTGGCCATTTATTGGAATCTTCATTTTTTCACCTTTCAAAGTTTGCAACTTGTAAGTGTTCTAACCAGTAATCTGAACTATTTGATAGGGCCCTAACCACTTAGGTTTAAGCTTACCTTTTTCTCCATGTATTTCATTTTTTGGGGTCCAATAAATGACTTTATCCCCTTCAAAAAATGATGAACCCTTAGCTTTATTGTTGAAAATTTACACTATATTTTGAGTTTCTTATATTATTTTGTTTAGTGCATCTCTTCTTTCTTCCTGCAAAAATGCAATTTGATCTAAACTTCTCTGTAAGGCATCAGGATTTTCATGATTTTGGAGTAATAGGGATAGGGATATTATCTATATATAATGGGGTAAAAGGGATTTTTCTCCAAATACCATCTCATATGGAGTTTTAACTATATTTATCTTGACAAACAATTTGTCTTCCCATAGAGAAAATTTCAACTCACTATCCCACCCCTTTTTATTTTTACCCAATGACATTTTGATCCTTGTGATTATATTTTTATTTGATGATTCGTCTAGGTCGTTGCCCTAAGGGTAATAATATGTAGAATGAGAAAGCTCTATGCCATATTTAGCAAAAAATTATATCATTTTGAAGGAGACAAAGTACTTCCCATTATCAGTCACTAATTTCTTTGGGACTCCAAATCTTGTTAGGATTTTTTCCTCTAAAAAACGTATGACTACTTTAGTTGTTGAATTTCTTAGATGGGAAGCCTCCACCCACTTTATAAAATAGTCAGTAGCAATGATGATAAATTTATGTCTACCTAAGGAATTTGGGTTTATTTCACCAATGAGGTCAATTCCCCATTGTGTGAAAGGTTCCTCTATGATTACTAGCTTAAGGGGCATTGCTACTAAATTTTTATTTCATGTAAAAATTTGGTAGTTATGACAACCTCTCATATAATTGTGAGCATATTTAAAAAAGGAAGGCCAATAATAACCTACTCTCATGATATTATTGGCAGCGGATTTTGGTGTGAAGTGACCTCCACAGAATCCATCATGGAATTCTTTTATTATTTTTCAAATAGGTAGAGTAGTAAGATTCCATATGGATGCTTCCAATAAAGTTTACATTCTTGGATATAATATTTTTGTGCTTGTTGCTTTACTGCTCTTATTTTATTTGTAGATATACCTCTTGGGAAGGATAGGGTATGAAGATATAGCAAATTGTCATCATACCATTTGCATTCAACATTGTTAATTCTCCTAATTTCATGCGTTTCATCAACTATGACAATGTTATTCATATATTCTCCTTATTTATTAGCCAAGTATTTGGCTAAACCTTATCCTCTAATAATTTTTACTACTTTAAATTCCACATCATATTGTAGTAACTTGACCATCCACCTAGCAGGACTACCTATAGGTTATGACTGGGTGAAAACATATTTTATAGCTATGAAAGGAATACAACATATAACTTTGTTTGATCCAAAGATGACCTTGAAGTATTCTAGTGCTTTTATCACAACATAAGCCTATTTTTCTATCATTTTGAATCTTAGTTGGGCTCCTTTTAGTCTTGTACTCACAAATGCTATGGGTCTTGCATTTTTCATCATCTTTATAGGAAAGGACCGCAACAATAGTATGTTCTAAAGTGAATGAGTATATGTTAAAATCTTTGGAATAGTCAAGATAATTTAGCACTAGGGCAGTGGTAATAGCATCCTTGATTTTTTTAAAGGATTTAATATTCTCCTTGATCCACTTTATGTTAGCATATTTCTTTATCATATCATTTATTGGTTTGGCTATCTCAACAAAATTTGGCACAAACCTTCTTATGAAGTTAATTTTTCCAAAGAAATATCTAACTCCTTTTAGGTTCTTGGGAGGAGGTATATTTGCAATAGCTTCTACCCTTAAAGGATCAATGCTTATTCCTTTTTCAAATACTATATGACCCAATAATTTCCCTTGCCTTGCTCCAAATATATATTTCTTTGGATTTAAATATATCCCATATTCTTTGCATCTGGTAAATACTGTGGCTAAGTGTTCAAGGTGATCTTATGGATTTTTTGAAAATATTGTTATCTCATCTAAGTAGACAACAACTATATTACACATTAAACCTTTAAAAGCAAAGCCCATGGCTCTTTGAAATATTTCCCCTATATTCATTAGTCTGAAAGATATTCTTAGGTATTCAAAATTTCCCCAAGGAGTAGTGAATGCAATTTTATGTGTGTCTTCTAGGTTGACCTGGATATGATTATATCCTGAGAAACCATCTAGTAATGACATTTTGGCTGAACCAAATACTGCCTACAACAATTATTCCATATTTGGAAGAGGCTAGTTATCTTTAAGTGAACTTCTATTTAAGTTGTTAAATTCAATGTAAAGCCTAATTTCTCTATTATTCTTCCTCACAGGTACTAAATTCACTATCCAAGAAATAGAATCTTATTTTTCTAACTATTTTTTCATCCAATAGCTTCTAAACTTATTTTTGCATGATCATATATAAAGTGGGGTTGAATTTTCTTTGATTTTGCTTGAATGGCTTTGCATGTTCTTTAAGAGTGATGATATGAGTCGTGAAATTAGTTTTGAATGTCTTTAAATATTCATAACTCCAAGCAAAATCTTCTTTATTTATTTTTAGAAAGATTATATATTGTTCTTTCTCTTCCCTTGGCAAAGATTTATCAATCTTAACCAACTTGGGCTCTTATTTTATTCCAATTTTTACATCGTCGAATTTTGTTTCTTTGAGAAGTGGTTTATATGCTTTGTCAAAATCATCAAACAACATTTTTAAAGAAACTAGCCCCTTTAGAATTTTTTTCCTTTTAAGTTGAATTACTTCTACAGGTTCTCCAATTATATCTTTCAACTTTTCTTCATCCTCCTCTTCACATAGTACATCAACATATTGGTTTTAGAGGGTCATGAAATCTTTAATATCTATGTCATCCTAAAATACTTGCAGATAGACAACATTATTGGGTATGAAATATTTTTAAGTAGAAATACTAGGGAATGTAGGAAATATTAAATGCTAGGAATTTATCAATATCATTTAAGACTACTAATTTGTATTACTTTAACGTGGGATGTTTAGTTTGATACTTACCTTTGACTTGTTGGATAATCAATTCTACATCACCAATGATAGTCAAGAAATTTATGCCTAATTCTTTTGCTTCCCTTATTCCTAATAGTAAGGCTTCGTATTCAGCCACATTATTGGTGCAAGGGACTTTTATTTTATAAGGTATTCCTATAAAGTTACCCATAATGTATGTTAAATTGATTCTTGCACCAACTCACCAACTCAATTTTGAGACTTTGCTCCATCAAATGTCATGGTCCACATTTTCTAAGTTGGATTCTGCACCCACTAATTTTCTAATTTTAGGATTCATGTCCTTTGCATCAAGGAATTCTATTAAGAATAGAGAATGCCAAATTGAGTATACCTCATTTCCTTTTCTTCTATATATTTCACCAAACTAACCATATTATCATGTGATTTTATCAATTCAACTACGTACTTGTTAAATGGTTCTCTCCTAAGAGTAATGTTTTCTTTACTTGATATGGGGATAGTTGCATATGACCAATATAATTGAATCGAACCACCTAACTATTATACCTAATGTCTACTTAGCAGAAAAGAAAATAAATGGTCTACGTCTATGATCACAATGTCCATTACTATTACTTTTTGGGATATTCATCCAAATAAACAAGAAAACCAACAATTACCCCTACACATGGTATTTTCCTACTATCTATTATTGAAACATGAGGAGAATACCTTGTGCAAATGAGTCCTATTTGATCTGCTATCTATTTAGGCATGTTATTATGGGATGCACCACTATCAAGCATACAATTATGGACAACATACCTCTCTCCTTCATATAAGTTGTATCTAAGAGATACCTAAAATGCTCTTACTGATAAGGGTATCATGATTGGTGGGTTTAACCTCATTACAGGAATTATTTTATTTTTGTTCTATTAAGCCAAAGACTTTACATACATGTTCTCTATATTTCTAGACTTTCATTAGCTCTCCAAAAGTTATATTAACCTTATGTCTAATTAATTATGAACCAGTATAAAATCTTATTTTTTGACATCAAGTGTTTTTGCACATTTCTCTCTTTGTAATTCTTCTTCTATTTCTATTGTTTTAGGAATAACTTTTTTTTTGGTTCTTTTCAGTTTTTTCTTTATATGTGTTTTTATTTGCAATAGACTATCCTCTAGTTTCATTGGTTGAGGCTTTATCTATTTTATTTGGTACAATTTTATTTCTCAAATTCAAGGTATGAGTTGTCTCTAGCTCTTCTACCTCTTGTGCTATTGGGATCAATTTCTCTTGTTTCATATTTTCATACATAGATTCTTGTGGTTTTTGTAATATTTTAGCATTTTCTGCTACTAGAATTTAAAAAGATTACAATATATAGGCATATGCCTATATGAAGAACATGACACTTGTCAAAGAGAATGACAAGTGTCAAGATAAACTGGCATAGTGCACATTAATAATATTCTAACATTCCCTCTTAATATGCACTATCCTAACTATAGAAAAAAACAAGTCAATATTAGGTAATATTAGGTAACATCCCCCCTTAATGTTGACTCTTCTAAAAAAACCTATCATCCTCCTTTATTACATGATTTGGTCTTGGCTCGTGCTCTTTGCGCTTGGCTCTCCAACTATGAATAATGCTATATCAATGGTGTATACATCTCATTCTATTGCCATAGGGTCAACCACTTTCTTGGATCTATTGCCACTTGGTCAACCACTTCCTTGGATCTATTACCACTAGGTTAGCCATCTAAGTGCCTTAGGGTCATCCTGTGTACCTCAGGGTCAGCCACATATGGGTTTGTTGCCTCTGTAGGTAGCCACATATGGGTTTCTTGCCTCTGTAGGTAGCCACATATGGGTTTGTTGCCTCTGTAGGTCATCCTCCAGGTATTTTGCTTCTCATAGGCCACTGACTAGATCCACCATGAATATCATACCCCCGCATGGTGAACTCAATATAGAAGGTGTCGATCTCAGCCGTCTAATGCACCTTAATACAAACTAAATACGAGCCATGAAATACAATAAAAATGAGCCATAAATCCAAATTTGGAGGAGAAGAAGAAGAAAGAAGAGAATAGAATCTTTTGAAGTGTCTTTGTCTGTAGTCTTCAGAAGTTGATCCATAAAAGACCTCGGATAGAGTCTAGGGTGTCTTTGTCTGTAGTTCCTAGAGTAGGTGTCCTTATGGTGACCTCCTCATCCTACCAAAATGCATGGGTAACCAACCACTACATCCGCTAGGTGCTCTAGAGAAGGTAACTGGATACTAGGATCACTTACAAATTCCTTGGGAGTATCAGATACAACAATGAGTGCACTCCAAGGTACACAAATTTAAGGTTAAAAAAAGTAAATAAAATAGCCTCAAAATGAAAATAGGACACCACAATTGTTTCTATCACGGAAAATTTTTTCCAAAAACTATAAATACCCCTATATTTGGGTCTCAATGGGGCCCTCATATTTTGAAAAAATAACATCATCGCACTCAAGCGACATCGTTATTTGGTAGAAAAAACATTTTCTCAATTTCCCTCGTAGGGGAATTACATAGGACCATGCGGGATGTCATAATTTAAATACAATATATATGACCACTCAAATCAAATTGTAGCCTTCCTTAAAAAAATACCCCTCCCAATTGAAGATTTCCATAGCCCATATGACCAATCAAAACAATGCACTAAAAGATTACCATTTGTGTACATGTCGAACCTCTATCACAGGTTTCATTTCATATCCCCATACAATAAAAAATTACCAAACTCCCAACCACCTCCAATGGCCACTGTGGAGCTTGATATCCATCTCCACACTTTAGGAAATAAATATTTAAACATTAAACATTAAAAAACTAAATGGCCCTTAACGACAGTGCCCGAAAACATCCCACTTGCAGAATGTCTTACGGGGTCCTCTGAATCAGCTATTTGTTCAATGTGTTCTGACTAAGTTTCCATCATCATGGTGCTATTTGTGCCTACATCACATGATGCAATGCAATGATTGCTATCTTGGTGGCCTGCAACTTCATCTATAATAAAAAACACGTACAATCTGCTCAAGGCCATGCTTTTCAAGCATCTCAGGTTGGCAGTCTAATTCAGCGTGGCCAAAATTTACACTTTGAACATCCTGGTAGATGTGTAGCACAACTTGAACAATGTCTTCAATATCTTAGCTCAACCTGCATTTCGTTCTCTGATGGTGTACGACACACTTAGCACATGCATCTACATTCCTTGGTGATGTTTCACCATACCAAATCGCACCCTGCATAGCAAAATTCTCCCTTTTGGCCATTTTATAAATATAAAGGCATATATTAAAAAAATACCCCCAATGTCATCATAATAAATCCATGGCCACCACAAAAAAACACTTCTCCACTGTTACGCTTATCAGTAGAATATTAGCAGCGATTCTGGAACTACATGTCTCTTGTGATGCATTCTTCCTAGAATCATGGTGAAGTTTTTTTTTTGGCTAACAGTATGGATTTATAGGCCATTTTTTTCACATGGAAAGTGGAAGTGGAAGGCCCTCATGGCCACTTTATTGTATTCAAGAAGTGAAGGCCCCATTGAGAGTGAAACATAGGGGTATTTATAGTCGTCAGAAAGGTTTTTCCATGATGGACACAATGGTGGTGTCCATTTGTAATTTTGAGGCTATTTCATTTGCATTTTTTAGCCTCAAAGTTTTGTACCTTGGAGTGCACTCTCGGTTGTACCCGACACTCCCAAGGCAATTTGTATGTGATCCTAGTATCTAGTCACCTTCTCTAGAGGACCTAGCGAATGTAGTGACTAGTTACCCATGCATTTCGGTGGGATGAGGAGGTCACCATAAGGACACTTATTCTAGGGACTACATACATAGACACCCTAGAATCTATCTAAGGATTTTTTTGGATCTACTTTTGAAGACTAATACAAAGACACTTCAGAAGATTCTCTTCTTTCTTCTTCTTCTCCTTCATATTTGGAAAATTTTGGGAATAAAATTGATGAGATGTATTGATACAAGAAAGGTTACAATATATAGGCATAAGCCTATATGAAAAGTGTCAATGAAACTGACAAGTGTCAAAAAGTAGGTATAGTGCACATTAACAATATTCTAACATTCCCCCTTAATGTGCACTATCCTAACTAAAGAAAAAACAAGTCAACATTAGGTAACATTCCCCCTTAATGTTGACTTATCTAAAAGAAACCTATCATCCTCCTTTATTACATGATTTGGTCTAGGCTCGTGCTCTTTGCACTTGTCTCTCCAACTGTGAATAATGCTATATCAATGGTGTATACATCTCGATTTGTTGCCATAGGGTCAACCACTTCCTTGGATATGTTACCTCTTTGTCGGCTGTCCAAGTGCCTTAGGATCATCCTATGTGCCTCAAGGTCAACCACTTTAGGGTATGTTGCCTCTGTAGGTCATCCTACAGGTATGTTGCCTCTTGTAGGTCATTGACTAGATTCACCATGAATATAAAATCCTCTCTCAAGGTGAACTCAATCTAGAAGGTGTCGGTCTCTTCTAAAAATTCACCTTAATACGAAAGAAAAAATGAGCCATAAAATACAATAAAATATGAGCCACACAAACCAAATATGGCGGAGAAGAAGAAAGAAGAGAATCTTCTAAAGTGTCTCCATATGTAGTCTTCATAAGTTGATCTAGAAAAGTCCTCGGATAGAGTCTAGGGTGTCTATGTATATAGTCCCTAGGATAAGTGTCCTTATGGTGACCTCCTCATCCCATCGTAACACATGGGTAACCAGCCACTGCATCCGCCAGGTGCTATAGAGAAGGCAACTAGATACTAGGATCACTTACAAATTACCTTGGAGTGTCGGGTACAACCGAGAGTGCACTCCAAAAAATTTTGAGGCTAAAAATAAATATAAGACTACCTCAAAATTACAATTGGACACCACCTCGTCATGGAAAAACCTTTTCAATGACTATAAATACCCTTATATTCCACTCCAATGGGGCCTTTATTTTGGATAAAAAACAAAAACATTCCTCTCATCGCTCTCAGGTAGAAAAATAACAATCTTCAATTTTCCCTCGTAGGGGAAACTTTGAGGGGGGGGATTTCCATGAGAGAAATACCCTCTCAAGCTCACAAGGGCAAAGAATGTCTAGAGCTCTAATACCAAATGCTAGGAAGAACAAAATGAGATTTATTTGTACATGAAAGAGATTACAATATATAAGCATAAGCCTATATGAAGAACATAACACTTTTCAAAGAGAATGACAAGTATCAAGATAAACTGGCATAGTGCACATTAACAATATTCTAATAGAAATAAGGTGTAAAACAAGTTGATTTTTGCTATCCATAAAACTTTACAAAATCAACTCAAAATTGAACTATTATTCCCAAAAGCACTTTATCAATCATTCAACATATGCAATATTACTAGGGAGACATAATGCATTCTACAAAACTTGATAATAATAGCATTCATTCAAAATTTATCAAGTACTCAATCCATTTGGGATTCATAAGGTGTCTACAAATCCTACAAGGATTCTACTAAATCAAATCTCTTAACTAGGGAGTCATAAGGAAGCCTACAAAACCTAAGCTAAAAATGTTTTATCAAATCAAGCTCATACACTCTAAAAGTAAGGAGTTATAAGGTAGACTACTATAGAGGTTATATTATACCTCAATGGAAAGAAGAACACACTTCCTCATGAAAAAACAAGAACATGGCACACACACTACATCATGCCACAAATGCAAAAATAATCCAAACATGGAAAATTCAATAAAGCAAAAAATACATGGCACATTGACTCAGAAGCTAGCCATCATATGACTGGAAATCTACAATGGTTTTATTTTCTTAAAATTACTAATGGTTACAAACTAAGAATTGCAGATAGCCAAACTTATCCTATACATGGATATGGATGTGTAACACCAAGTAAATCATTTCCAAAATTTCTACTATAAAAAGTATTGTATGTTCCTAGATTAGCATTTAATATCATTTCAGTAAGCAAGTTAGTAGAAAGAAATTGGACAGTCAATTTTAGATATTTTAATGAGATCAATACATGCATTTTCATGAACCAGGGTGAGATAGAAGCAACAAGATAAATCGATGGAAATACATATATCCTAGATTCAATGGAAATCTCACAAGACATTGTTGTATTTCAAAATGATACTAACTCATTTCCTAAGGAACGGGTTGAAGAAAATGAACATGTACACTATAATGGAAAGCATAGAAGGACCAAAATAAAAAATATGAGAGGCCAACAACACTATGCTCTACTCAGCCAACTACAATCTGAAGAAGCAATAGAACCAAATTAAGATACACACAAAGAAGAAAACAAAGGAGGATGGATAGAAGAAGAAGATGGTTCAGATAAAGGAGGACTCCAGAGCAAAAGTCAATTGATGAAAGAACCTGATCAAATCAAAGACCATTATCAAGAAGAAGATCCATATTAAGTATTGAAATCTTAAATACCCAAATAATGTAATACAAGGGATGTTAGAGTTAGAATATATTACATCATTTGGGTCATATGAATGTACCACCTTAGGTACATAGTTAAAGTAGGAGATTATTTTAGGGGAAAGTTAGCTAGTTACTTCAAGCAATGTAATAAATGCACAAATGACAATGTGCAAGTTGTAATGTGCAAGGTGTACCCTTGTACAACTAGGTAGAATGTTGGTCAAGAAATACATCTTCCTATATAAAGGACCTCATACATCAAGTCAAATCAAGTCAAGTTCTTATCTAGTGCAGTGTAGTAGATAGTGGTGCTTCTATATGGAGCACAATGTAGATCTTTAGCTCATAGTAATGGAGTGACCATTTCCTCCATACTGCATTGTAATTTTGTCATTTCTATTTATAGTATATTTCAATCATATTGCAGACTCACTTTATTTCATATTTATTGCATCTTATTAGGACTTGTGTTAGATCTCTTCCATTGCATATATCCTCAAAAGCTAACAAATCCCTATCGAGTATATGTTTATATATATATATATATATATATATATATATATATATATATATATATATATATATATATATATATTCTCTAGTTTGTTAGTTAGATTTTTGGGTCGTTACACTTGTGGAAAGACTCTAGCCAAATGCAACTTGGAATCTTCTTCTACCTTCAAATTTTCTTTCTCTATCAAAATTTCCAATAGGACCTCTTTCTTGGGTCTCTTAATCTTGTCAATGTCAAGGTCTATCTTCAAGAATTGAAACTATGTTGTAGATTACCTTCTATTTCAAATTTATTCTTGGAATAGGTAAACTCAATCTATCTAAAATTTTCAAATATTGAATCTCCAATATTCACTGGTTTTTCTTCAACACAGTGGAAATACTATCTTCTCTAGTTTTCCTTCTCTAGAGGTAATATATTCAACTTCACTGGTTTCTCCTTGACCAGTGGAAATGTCCTTAGACTATTTGCAACTTTTAAAAACTTGTGCAAGAAAAGACTTGTTGTAGCCTTGATACCACTATTAGCTTTTGATGCTTAACTCTTAATGTAAATAACCACATAATAAAATATAAAGTTGCAATATAAAATACTCAATAATGGTAATAGTTTATTCAAATATAAATCACAAATAACTTCATAAATAACTCATAAAATGGACACTAATAAATGCTCACAAAAATAGTAAAATGATATAGAATAAATGTCACACACACTCTCTCTTCTTTACAATGCTTAGTCACATATATATAATAGAATGTGAATCTTCATATGGAGTACTCTTGGCCTTCACTCTTCTTTGAGACTCTTCACTTTCCTATTCTAAGGACACATGTGCACTCTTACATAATGGACACTTGTGCACATTTACACTCACCACACTTGCACACTTAATTACATGACACTTGTGAATTTCCTACACATTATTACATTACATAAAATATTTACTCACACTCTAATCTATAACACAATTCTAATCTAATATTTTCAATGATGCACCCAAGGTGATACATTAGCATGTACCAAATAATGTAATATACTCCAACACCTTCAATAAATTTATAGAAGTTGAACACTTTGTCCAACACAATATGAGGAATTTCTCTCTTTTTGAAGATTACTATTTCAATGGTGGTTTTAGACCACTATGATTATTTTTCTTTTCTAGAGAATCCAATCAAGGTGATTTTTTAATATTACCTCATGCCCAACTATTTTCATATTTGGCTCTTTCAATATTATTTTAGCTAAGTCCCTGTCTTCATTAATTTGTGGTTAGACTCTAGCATTCAAATAAAGGTGAATTTTATTTGTCCCCTCAATATTTACTCTCCAAGTATTTGAATGGAGTTCTAGTCTTCACTTCCTTTAGAGTGGAAAGACTCCAATTGAGGAAAATATCAAATATTAATTTCAAGTCCAAGTCTTATATTACAATGGATCTAATACCATTGTTAGCTTTTAATCCAAATGAGCTCAGGTCCCAGTATAATTACTCAAGAACACAATTAAATATAATAGTAATCAAAATATGTGTTGGCCAATATAATTTATAATAACATAAAATATGAATGTAAATGGTCAAAATCATTCATGTAATAGCATGAAGAATACTTATAATAAAATTTCTCAAAATATGTATATAATATTTATTATCAATACTTGTTGGTGATCTTGTTTTAGATATTTTTCCAATATAATGTATGGAGCTTTGTATCCATAGTATACACATAGAAATGTAACTCTTCAACTTGGCTATTGCACTCCTCACATATCCAGGAGTTGCAACCTTTCCTATTCTTTACATAAGTCAAAAGTCTCATGTCCTTTGGCTTCTCATCTTGCCACTTGTATACAAGACTCTTAACTCTATACTTACATGCACACTTAACTCTATGACACTTGCATGCTTCTACATGATACTTAATTGCCTATATGCACTCCTAATACATGATACTTGTGCACATCCTCACATTACTTATTTGTACACTTACATCCATGACACTTGTGCACTCTCTCTCATTACACACTTGCACTTTTATATACAGGACACGTGCATATCCTACATATTACACACTTGCACTCTTACTTAAATGACACTTGTGCATATCTTATACATAAACACTTACATAAAGGGGAAATATAAATAACTCACCTAATCTATAAACTAAAATCCTAATCTATTACGTATTTACATTTGTACCATAAAGGTGCCATGGGGGTACATTGTATGTACCAAGTAATTTAATATTCTCCAACAATTTATATAAGAAAAAATGAAATATCATTTGAAAGCAACAAAATAAATACTTAGGCATATCCATAGTATGACTTAGTATGGTGTGGAGTACAAGAAAATTGACCCATTTTTATTGATAAGAGTCATAGAGGGAGAGCATGCAGGATTCATAGATGATTAGAGATCCACATATAAATATGTTTTTTTTTTGGGATTTGGTCTAATATATTGGTGAAGTAAAAAGTAGTGTTATTGCTTGATATTTTACTAAGGTAGAATATCATGTTGTGGAAGGATATTTCTAGAAGGCAACATGTTATCATCACATATTGTCAGGAATGGATATTTCTTGAAAGCAATTGATAGTCTTGAAATATGAAATTCAAGGAGTTTTAAAGCTTTTTTGTTATCCATATTTTCATGAGTGCATGAATCACATTGAGGTTTAGTGCCACTACATTTATAAACATGTTTAGGACCATAACATACAAATTCTATTAACATACATACATTTTTATAGTCTCTTACAAATGTAAACTTTTTGTTTTTTAAATTTTCTTGATTTAACCTTGATTAGACATTGATGTAACATTATAATAAAATTTTAAAACATATATAATCAGATCTTGTTAGGTCACGACCAAAAGTGTGGAAGAATTTCCTTGAGTATTATTAATATTGCCTATGGAAAAGTGTATATATAATCCTATGGGAATTCTTCTATGTAATCCTATGTGCCTTTTTGTAAGTCTACGAGCATATTGATGTAATACCAAGGGTAGCCTTCATGTATTCACCCTTAGTGATATTGGTTAATCCACATTTATGGATAATCTTAATTAGAGGGTGTAATTTCATATTATATTATTGTAACTTAACCTCAAATTCAAGTTAATGTTAGCTTGAGGTTGATGTTTAATTAGGGTTTTGGTATCACTATAAATACCCCCAATGACTAATCCATTGCATAAGTTCATGATATACAAAAACATTGTGGGATGCCTATGGGAACCCACCCCTTATTCCTTCTATCTATTTATGTCATTTAACTCTTTTATTTTTTATTTATATGCTCTTCTATTTTGCTCTTAATCCTTTTTCTACATATCATTATGGTGAATTTATGTTTTAGGATGTTTGTATAAAATATTTTGAATTACAACAAGGTATGAGAGTAAAAAAAAAACAACTTCACTCAAACACACAAAAATGATATACAAGGAAAACCATGGTAGATATAGATAAACCATCTACTCTAGTGTATTTGTTGATCCTTGTATTGGCTATGTTGGTTGCATTTGGTTTGTTGATCCCTTTTACTAAATTTTTAGTTGATTCACCCTAACATATGCATGATGGCCTTGATGGAGGTTTCACTCTTAATATTTTCTAACAAGCGATCTTGCCTTGTAGGTAGAATGAGATGATGACCACTTATATGCTAATTAACTGATGTCATATACCAAATGTGACTTACTTATGTAGATTTATTGTTTTCAGGTGCCTAGCATGGCTACCAATAAAAAATGATATTTCATTTGTGTATACGCATTCTCCTATGGTAGTGTGATAGATATTTGGTACTCCTTCGAGCTCCAATCAGGTACAAGTGTTTTGACAAGTCCAAAACTTAGTCATTTTTGCCTATTTTAACCTTTGACTACATGATGAGCTTTTGGTACCCTGACGGGATTCAATCAGGTAGAGGAGTTTTGGTAGCCTCAAGAAAACCACTTTTTCTCATCTTCAACCTCCAACACTATGATGGATATTTGGTACCCCAACGAGCCCTAACCTAGTATAAATATTTTGATGGATCTAGGGCTTAGTCATTTTTTCCCATTTTTATCTCTAGATTTAAAATAGATATTTGGTACCCTGATGGACCTTGACCTGGTACACATGCTCTGATGGGTCCAATACTTAGTCATTTTTATCTATTTTGATCTTTGGCTACACGATGGGTTTTTTGTACCCTGATGGACTTCGACCGGGCATAGGAGTTTTGGCAGCCTCAAGAGTTATCCATTTTTTCTTATCCTCAACCTACAATACTGTGATGAATATTTGGTACCCCGAGGGGCCTTGGCCTAGTACAAATATTTTTATAGGTCTGAGACTTAGTAATTTCTACCTATTTTTATCTCTATCTACATGATAGACTTTTGGTACCATGATTGGCTTTGATCGGGTATAGGAGTTTCGGGGCTTAGCTATTTTTCTCATCTTCAACCTCTGGCATTGCAATAGATATTTAGCACCTTGATGGACCTTGACCTAGTACAAATATTTTGATGGATCTAAGACTTGGTCATTTTTGCTTGTTTTGATCTCTGGTTTTGCAATAGGATTTTAGTACCATAAAGGGCCCTGACTTGGTACAAATATTTTGGTGGGCCTACAACTTAGTCATTTTTGCCTATTTTAATCTTTGACTTCTATTGAATATACTATTGCACCTTCTACCAAAGTTCATGTGGGTGATGCTAAAATATACCCACATTTTTGGTGATTCACAGGGACTTTTTTATAGTAAAAAGAGAACTCGGGGTGACTAATTATATATTGTAGAAATATAAAAATTTCTATAATCTAGGTATATGAAGGAATAAAATAATAGAGGACTATAAGTATAGTACATTTTTAGCAAACAAACAACTATAGAGAAAATACAATATAAAACTGTGATAATAATATGGATGGTGGAGTTCGTGGTAACTTTTGTAGGTGATAAAACTGAGTGAACTAGAAATTATGGAACAAAAATGGTGCATGGGGATACCTGGAACATGGGACACTCCTAGAAAACCTAAGTAGATAGGTAAAAGGTGAGATTTATGGTAAATTTTATGGGCACAAATATGGACAAAAATAGAAAAAGGAAAGCATAAAAGAAAAATATCCACAAAATTGAAACTCCATGAGTAAATTTACCTATAGCTAATAGCTACCTCAGGTCTAGGTAAGGCACTTTAGAAAATTACCATTCTTCTACTTGTTGTGCTCCTTACCTTTTCTTATTTTCTTGATCCAATTGAGTAAGAAATTCTTCATTGCTACACCTCCAAGCATCAAACTCTTCTTGCTTTCTCTCATCATGCTAATTATCAATGTTGAAGGATACTCTTCAAGTGAGGCCTTAAATAGATCTATACCCTAAGCTAAATTGTGCCAAAAAATTCATCATAACTTGTGATCTAGGTAAATCTTGAAAACCATATTAGATTGATGTAAATTTATTACCTAGTGCATGCATTTGATACCATGTACTAAGATATGTCTAAATCTTCCTAATGACAAGTACCATTATTGTCTTCTTGTTTGTTGTGTCAATATGATATTTATCACCATTACTTAGCCTTTTATTTTGAGTTGATCCATTAGGCTTCACAGTAGTTATTACTAAAAATACAATATGATACAATTGTACAAGCAAAAATCCATATGGTACAAAAAGCATTACTTTCACATTATATCATTCACCCCCCTTGTCTAATGGATGTTGTGACTCCCCTTCCTACTGAGGTTGCCTAAATGAAGGTTATTTTTATGCTTCACCATGTTGTGAACTTACTTGAGATGTTGTAGGGATCTGGAGTTCTTGGAGTATCCTATTCCAAACTTCTAGAGAAGGATTTGGGATTCCCTTGAGCTCAAATACAATGTTTTTCAATCTATAAATATTTGCATAGGGAGAGTTACTATACCTTCCAACCATTTATTCTACTTTGGTTAAGAGATGAGAAAGTTTATAGAAAATTCCAAAGACCTTATCTTTCTCCAATGGTTTTGGTAGTGATTCAATCTCACTTTTAAATTGTATTTTTTTATCAAATAGCTGGCTAGCACTTCTAATTTGTGGAAGTATGTGTTGTTATCCCATAATCTTGGTGTACCAAGAAACTTGAGCTCCTTAGCAGTGGTAATCATATCTTTAGTTTATTTTCTCTGGATAACAACTATCTCTTGTCCTTGATCAATAAGATCACCTGCATGATATATATAATGAGTCAAAAGTCTCCATTCATCTATATCTTTCTCAGGTTGCTTCCACAAACTAGGATAACTATTATAATTTTTTAGCATTTTTCTCAACTTCTATGCTTCCTGAATCTTGGCCAACAGAGTCTTTTTCCCCTGTAAAATGCTTTCATGGCTCCTAGGGTTACAACAACAATTTCTCAAAGTTTGGTATAAAAAGGAGGGTGGGCATGTAAGACCGCTCCTTTTATTTTCCTCCAACAATGGATCCTAACTTTTCTGAGCTAATATTTTTTAGATGTTTGAGCCATGTGACCTATATTTATCCTAATACAATTCATTCATGGTAATGGATAGGGCTTCCTCCTGTTGTTGTAGCTTGTCTTTGAGATCTAGAAGTTATGAATCTTGTTGTTGTTTCACATATTATACCTTTTGTAGTTCTAGTTCCAAATTCCTAATTCTTTCATCCTTCTGCTACAATTAATTTTTAGGGGGATTTATCAATGATGTTTTTTAATCTATTGAATTTATTTTTTAGAGCAATTTGATCTAGTTTTTCTTTGGTAAGCTTGACCTCTAAGGTTTCAATTTTTTCTTAGCAGTTGTCATGCTTATTTCATTTTTTGGGACTATACAAACAATGTATCCACCTTTGTATGAATAGCCTGGAGAGTTTCTATCTTAGATATGTTAGAGATATCTCTGCTATGATATTTTATTTTCCAATATTTCTATCTCATTTTGGAGATTGGTTTCTTGAATTTTGGTTGAGCAATCACTTTTATTATTTTTTCCTTAATTGGTTCCAATGTGTCATAACCCATGGTGATTGCTTCTTATTCATTTTCCTATAGCTACTCTATCTATTCTTCTTCTTTTCTCCACTTGTTTTTATTCTCTTATATGGTCGGGATGGTAGAAAAAATATTTGAAAGTGGTTCTTTAGTAGCTAGGGGGAGAATCAAGGTAGCTAGGAATGATGGTAATGGAGTGAGAGGATAGAAAATCATAGATTTTTTAGGGGACATATTTTCTTGAAATATTTGGTGCTTCTATCTTTGGGGAGGTGGAGTGAGTAATGGAGGATGCAATGGAGAGTCTTAAAGAATGAATGATTAAGTTGGTGGAGTGGATGCAAGGAATGGTGGAATTATTAATTAATCTTGTGGTGTATATGGAGTGGATGACAAAATTGGTGGAGAGAAATGTGCTTCTAACATGAGCTTTACAATAGAAATGATAATATCTGATGATAGATGGGCTTGATAGATTGGAGAGGCTAGAATCTTAACTAATGAGGGAATTTGAGAGAATGGAGAGAAGGGTTTAGGGAACATACCTTGCTCTTGTGCTTCTAGCATTAGCTCCTCTGTTTGGACAACTTTAGCTACTATTAATTTAACTTCTTTATTATTTTCTTTCTCAACCTTTGTTAGTGCAACTGTTGCTTCATATATTTTCATCTCTTGCTACATTTATTATATCTTGCTTGCAAGTCACTCTGCTTCTTTTTGGACTCGCTACCATTTGGTTGTGACTCTTTTTGTGTCTAAAATTTTAGAATTTGAGTGATATTTTTGTTTTGTTTTTTAATTAAAGTTCTACCCAGAGGATTTGGGTTTTGTTTCTAAAGATATTTTGGTTTCTGTGGGAGTATTCAATCTTTGGTATAGGTGGTAGGAAGAGTCTGAGGTAGTGATTCTTCTTCATCTTCAACCTCGATATCATTGGTGCTAGGTGAGGCTTGCGACTATCATCAAAATTCTATTTTGAAATCTTACTCCTAGAAATATTCCTTTGATTCTTATTGTTTTAGTACTTTTAGGAAGATTTTTTCCTCATTCTTCTACTTCTAGCTGATAAATTGATTATCAAAATTTGTAATGAACAATTTATCAACCTTATCATCCAAGGATACCTTCTTAATTAAGTGGTGTTTTTACCATGATACCCACCATTCTTCAATTTTGTGCTCCTCCCATCCCTTATATTCTATAATAATTTGGATGAGGTTTGGGCTAATCAGTTGATCTTCATTTCTTTATGGGTCAAAAATCCATTTTAACCAGTAGTATGTTCTCCATGGTGGGATTTCCTATATTCCCATATAATCAAATGGTGCCACCTGATCTTCAACTAATTTTATGAACATTTTGATATCTTGGCATGGTACATGTTTAAATATAGGTGATTTATTGTTTATCTTTGATAATTTATCCTGACTCTATCCTTAAAACCAATAATATCACCAACATTGAAAAATGTGTTTGTGCATCTAAGGTGAATTCTTCTAGCTTCTTGTTCATGGTCATGTATTCCTCTAGTATCTTACCTACTATTTTGGTGAACCATTTCTTAACTGGGTCATTTTTTAAGTACTAAATTTGTTCCTCCAAATAAATTTTCTTTAGTTGGACTCCTGACTCATCCTTAACTACAAATTATTCCATCATAAATTCTTTGTTGATAGTGAACAATGGCTCTAAAGCCTAATTATAAATTGTTGATGTGTTGAGATCATAAAATTTTGATACTACTTCCACAAGTTCTAGGCACATGTGTATGGAGGGTATGAACCTACTCAACCCTAAATTCTAGGTTGTACCAACTTGATGAGTGCTAGAAAATATTTTCCCCTTAGCTTCAAAGCCTTCTCAAAAATTTTTCTAATTGGATTTGATCATGATAATGGTATCATGAATGCCCACCATTCTATCCTACAAGTCATTTTTGGTCTTTTGTACAACATAAATTTTATTTCCTCTTGCCATATTTTAGAATTTTACCTCTATTTTATATGACTAGTTTCTGGTGTATAAGAGATCTCACCTATACTCTACAATCTGACTTCTTATTAAAATGCAACTCCTTGAAGGTGAAGTTTAATTTATAGTATTTGGTTATAGCCTTTTCATCGTTTTGGGGTCATCACTGTCCTCATGCAAAATATTATGCATGTCTAGGAAGATCTACCTTGGGAGAAAATTTTTAATACATGTGCTTGGGAGGAGCATAGTCATCCAATAGAATTATTTTATATTTTAAAATTTTAGGTTGATAAAGGAATGGTTCATTACTCAAAGCACTTTATGAAATAACTACTATTGATAGTCCAATTATTGCCACCTTATTTTGTAGGTTTAAGTATTTTTTCTAATTAGGGAAAATATTGTTGGGGACCACCATCCATTATGGCCATAATGTCACACACTCTTCTTAGCAATTTTTTTGACCAATAGTATTCTAGGACTTATCAAAATTGGGTGGCTTGTGTATTTTGACACTTTCCAGATAATGACTTCTTTACAGAACGTGCCTGAGAATTTATTATTTAAATTATTTCTTTATTTTTGGGTTAATGGACTTGTGGTAGAAGACGATCATGATATTTTAGACAAAATCAGGAGGTGATTCTCCATGTTGCAAATTAATTACAAATGTAGCCTTTTCAAGAACTTGAATTTTTTTAAGAAATCAAACCTACTATATACAAAGAATGTACACCTATTATATTTACATATATACACAAGGAATTCAACTTTTTTAAGTATTCTTTAGATGTTGGACTTTTACCAGGATTGACAATAGATGACCATCCATGTGGCACAATTCGAACACATTTAGATCCTTTTGTTCAATTATGTATGGGCCATACCACATTGAATAAAAATATTTATATGACCCTAACTTTGCTCTATCTATATCCCATTTAAGGACCACATCACCTTCTTCAAACATTTTTGATGTAGCTTTCTTGTCAAACCAATGTTTGATGACTATTTGGTGATGGTAGATATTATTGTATTCTTATTCGCACATTTATTCTAATTGGATTAGATCTACCATCCTTTTCTCCATTGGATGTAGATTCTATAGACATATTTCATTTATAAATCTTAGCACTAAAGTTTCTAGGTTGATCGATAGCACAACTTCTTTTCCATTTACTAGAGTGTAGGGTGAAGTTTTTAGAGACTTCTTGACTGTGATCCGATCAACCTACAATGCTTGATCTAACAACATGTGTTAAATTTTGGTATTTTGTTTGATACTTCATTTTATTATCTTCAACAAGTTCTTTTTAGTGGCTTTTGCAAGGCCATTCCCTTGGAGGTAATAATTTTATGAAGCATTCCAGTATATTTAATACTTTCTTATGAAATCAATAGTCTTAGAACCTATGAAGGATTTGATATTGTCTGAGATGATAGTGTCTAGAATTTTGAATCTTGTAATCAAAATTTTTGAGAAATTGATCACCATGTCTTGATCAACATGCTTGGTGGTCTTAGGTTTCTATCCACTTGGTAAAATAATATGTAGTTGTGATGATATATCTATGTACGATGGATGCATTGGGGTTGATGATGTTGATAAAATCCAATACCCATTGTTGGAAGGATTCTTCTATAACTATTGGTTGAAGGGGTGTTGTTGGATGTTTGCTTTTGCCTATGAACCTCTGATATTTCTCATAAGCTCTTACCGATTTGAATGCATCTAAGAAAATAGACCAACCAATAGTATTTGGCTCTTATAATTTTCACTGTAGTAGTCTACCTGGAATAATGACCTCTTGAGAAACAATTATGAAATTTTGTAAGGAATTTTTCCATATTATATGAGTGTAAACATCTTAGTAGCACTCCTTCAAAGTTTTTAATATATGATGCCTTCAACCATAACATACTTTATGGCCTGTAATTTGTATCTACGTCTTTGGGATACCATAAAAACATCTGGACATCTTCCTGAATTGAAGTTATTATGTAACTGCTCAATCTAGGTGTCCAACTACACTCGGTCCTTCTTCAGCTTGGTACTTTATTATTCTTAATTTAGCATATTGACATTTTGACAAGAAAATTTTGCTAAGTGCTAACATAGGGCTCTGCCTCTTATCAAGTTAGTTGGCCTAATTTTAACATCATATTCTTGAATTTTAGTCACAAACCAACTCTTTTTTCACCTAAATCTCCTTAAATAATAAAATTTTGGACATATGGATGTGTAACATATACCAAGGTATTTCTCTGAGAAACAAATTGTTTAATTTTTTTTTTTAAAACTTCATTATCACATAGACTTGTTTTTAAATAAATTTATCCCTCTCTTTATAATCATGTAAAGTTTGACTTATAAAAGCTATTAGTTTTTCATTTTCCTCTCTTTTCTAAGTAAGTACAACAACATAGCTTCCTTCTAGTCTAGATGCATAAAGAATG
Source organism: Wollemia nobilis (assembly GCA_028583015.1). NCBI lineage: Eukaryota > Viridiplantae > Streptophyta > Pinopsida > Araucariales > Araucariaceae > Wollemia > Wollemia nobilis. The sequence goes on along the minus strand of JAQPPZ010003172.1, from coordinate 2,320,067 downwards.
AAATATTTGGAGTAGTCTAGATTGATGAGAATGGGAGTCTAAGATATTGATTCCTTGATTTTATTGAAAGCATTCTTTTAAATATCCATCCATTTGAAATCTAGTTCCTACTTTAGCATCTCAGTCATAGATTTCACTATTTGAGCAAAAAATGAAATAATTTTTTGGATAAAAGTGATCTGCCCAAAGAATGACTAAAGTTCTTTCTTGTTTATTGGTAGATCAAGTGCTAAAATGGATTTAACTCTATTTGGCTCAATGGCCAGTCCTATTTTTGATACCACATGTCCTAATAATTTCCCTTCATGCATTGTAAAGATTGACTTCTTGGGATTTAATGAGATACTAAATTGTCTATATTTTTCAAACACCATCCGAAGATGCTCAACGTATTTTTCTTTGTCATGAGAGAATACAATCATGTCATCCAAGTAAATAACAATTATCTTGTTTACCAATTCACCAAATGCTAAATCCATAGCCCTTTGAAAAGTAGCACCCACATTTGATAGGCCAAAATGCATCCACTAATATGCAAATGTACCCCATTTGGTGGTGAATGCAGTCTTGTATTGGTATTCATATCTGACCCATATCTGATTAAAACTAGAGAATCCATACAATAAAGAGAATCTCTTAGATCCATCCACAGTATAAAAGATCTAATATATTTGTGGGAGGGGGTAATAATCCTTCAATGAAGCTTGATTCAAATTCTTGAAGTCCACACAAAGATGAATTTTTCCATTTTTATTTTTTATTGGGACTAGGTTGGACACCCATGTAGAGTGCTTAATGGGGTATATTATCTTAGTAGTTAATAGCTTTAGTAATTATTGCTTCATCAGAGCCTCTATATTGGGATTCACTGATCTGCCAGAAATGTTTTGCATCTGATATAAGCTCAATAGTGTGTTGGATAGTATACTTGTATACCTTGAGATCATCATAGGTCCATGTTATGATATCATTAAACTTCTTACATAAAACCAAAATTTGGTTGACCTCTTATTCTGAACAATGTACACCAATTTTGATGCCCTTGACAGGTTTAATTTACATATCCTTATAATTTTAACTATCAACCTCAATTCTATGAGTAGCTAGTCGGTATTTGTTATCAAAAAAACTCTCTAAAGTTATCAATTCTTTTGGGATGTGATTATTATTAAGCTGAATTATTTCTCTTTCATCATCTTCTTCTAGAAATTGGTCACTTGTGCAATTCATATCTTGAATTAGAATATAAAAAACTTATTCATCATTATCGAACACTTCCCAAAAGGTGTCCTTATATAGCATAGAAGGCCTATACACAAACCTCATTGTTTTGGATTTATGTATAACATTAGGTATTGGATAGAATTTTTCTCTCATAGATGATAATATATCTACATGGGTGTTTTTCTATCTAGGGATGGCCTTGATATTTAGGACCTCAATGGCCTCCAACAAATCCCATACTTTGTTTCTATAGGTCCTGAGGTAATGTTGTTTGCTGCTATACTTTTAGAATCACCAAATATTTGTAGTTTTCTAATCCCCATATTGTCAGTTTTCTTCAATCCCAAGCATAGTGCTTAATAATCTACTGTATTATTTGTATAGCTCCATATTAAGCTATGTGAAAATGTATTTTTGGCTCTAGTAGGTGCTATCAACACTATACCAACCCCGACACCATTTTACATTTGGCTCCATAAAAATAAGAGCTTCCATAGTTGGTCTTTTTGGGGAATTTGACCTATTGGGGCTGATATATTATTTTATTCTAGATTCATGATTGAGTAGGTACCAATTCCTATTTCAATCATAGCATTGAAGTCCTTCAAAGAGAACTGATCTTCAGTCTAGAGATCTTCTAGTAATTCTTCCATCAGATCCACTTCTTCTGATATCATGTTGACTATGCTAGCTTGTTGGATTTCCTTTTTGAGCTTATCTATATGGAAGGAATATGGTTTCTTAGATAAGTAACCACCCAATTTGGTAGTGAATTCTCTTGATAGACACATACAAAAATATGGTTCCAAATAAACTACCACAATTTCCTAGATAATATGATCTAAGGCAATATGTGTAATTTTATGGGCACATATTTAATTATGAAAATTATTTTTACTAGTGTACCATCCATGTACAACACACCAAGACTACTAATTATATATTCCATACCCATTATCTCACAAAATACATTGGGAATTACTATGATGGCTACTCCATAATCAATAATGCAATTATAAACTATCCATACTTCCATTTAAAAGAACATATAAAATGGTGATGGTCTATTTTTTCTTGTTATTAAGATGGGGCGATCTTGAGCTAATTTAAGCTCTATTGGAAGCTTCCATTGATTTTGATTGAATTAAATGAATCTTGTAATAAATCAATCTATCCCAATATAATGAGTGTATCATACATATTAGCCTTTGATGGAGTCTTCTTTAGTTCCTCCATGATGTTGAAACCAAGAATGTCTGGTTGCTTTCTATGTTCCTTTGTAGGTTCATCATATTTGCTCCTATATTCTTGGGTTGCCTCTATCCTTTGGTGCTTGGTTAGAGATGGGTATCTCAGCTTATCTCTAGCCTATTCTTGAGTTTCACCCTCCTTTGTTATATTTTATTGTTGTTGAGTTAGCTTTTGGGTTGGGGTAGCTTGAAGTACATCCTTCTTTGGCTGGTTTTTTACCTCAAAAGGTACCTTGAAAGGATCCATTTCCTTAGGATCAACTGGAAAAGATTTCTTTCTTGATGTTGTAAGTACTGATACCTATTCAACAGATGGTATCATAATATCATAGTCCATTTCTCTCAATATGTTTAACTAGCCCTTTTGGGCCCTTTCTACCTTTTCAATGGTGATTTATTTGATGTGATGTTGGTGAATCATGCATGAATTTTCACCATGAGGATCATTGTAGGTTGAACACAAAAATTTTGATTCAAAGTCAAAGACAAAAGGTTCACCTTCTTTATTGTTGTAAATTGTGTTGGGTTTTTCCACAGGCTTACTAGTAGAAGCAACTTGGTCCTTTGTGACAAATGAAAACCTTCTTGGTTGAAAATTTATTTTAGCTTCCCTTATCTTTATGGTAGTAACTTAATTAGTGAGGTTCTTCATGGCTATGATTATTTCTCTTAAAACTATTGTTTGAGAATTAGGAGCTAGTAATGCAAGGACAAAATAAGGTGCTAGAAATAATGGTATTGTAGGAGGTGTCAAAAGTGTTTGGGTGGTTGGTTGAACTGGCCATGTTGGGAATTTTATGGTAGTAATGATTATTGGAAAATACTTGTGAGGGATAGGGGTCTACATTTACTATTGAGAAATTTTTGGGAATATTGGCACTACCATTTTTGGTGGTAATATTCCTATAGCAATCAAATCCTTCTCAACCTTTAGTGCTTCTTGAAAGATTTGAGAAAATGTGAATACATTAGACTTCCTTATAACCATACCTAGATCTGAGTTGAAGGTCCTCATATAATAATACATGGTATATTCACTATTTGGTATGATACCTTGGGGTACTCTTATCCATGTATGGCTAAACCTAATATTGAAATTAGAAATCTCCTCCTGTGCGTGCCTTTGTATTATAGTGAACCATGTTAGTAGAGAGAACAAATATTCTTCCATATTGAATTCTTCCATCAATTTTCTAGTTAACTAGGCCCAAGAAGTTATAGTTTGATCTAGCAAGGTTTTGTACTAGTATAACATTTTTCCCCTCAAGGATATAACTAACAGTCTAATCATGATGTCTTCTTCTTGAATATTATGTATGGTTGCTAGTGATGCTACATCTTGACAATGCTCATAAGCCATATTTCTAGTGCCATCATATGTTGGCGGTGATTTTAGGATTGCCTAGGGCATGATATTCTATATGAGCAAATTTAGGGGACCAATATGATTCTAGGTTGGGTAATCTTGAGGATTTTGATTTCTAGCTATTGTTGTTGCTATATTGAGAGGGATTGCATGAGTAGTATTTGGTGTATTTATTAGATTATCAGTAATGAATGAATATGGGGTTGATTCAGAGGACAAAATATGATGTATTCTAAAACTCCCAAGGTGCACTTCTAGAAAAACTCTAGGTTCCTCGAATCTTCTAGTTGCTTATCTTGTGATCATGTATCTTTGAATTTAGTAGAGTAGATTGTATTTAATGATTTTATTTAAATGGATATGGGAAAATCATTAGGTTTTTGTTTGAATGAATTAACTAGGTGATTGATATGATCTATGGTAATAGAGCATCACTAAACCTTGGTCTATCTTAATGGTGTGGGATTTAGGTCCCACCGGGCATGCCAAAAAATATTGGTCTATAAATCTTCCTAAGGTAAGGTTGTACACCCATAGACCTTGACCAACATTGAGTGACCCAAAATTCGTGAGGCTTCAATGGTCAATATTTGGAGGAGGTCGATTCCTTTGAAGTTCAAGCTAACTATTCCTAAAGTATGGGGGGGAAAGGTGCTAAAAGAAGCAAAAGAAGTTGAAGCTAGAACTTATAATGGTGCAAATTAAGCCACATCAAAGTACATGAGACATAAAATATTATGCAATTAAGATAATAAACAAATTACCTAACAGACCAACCAATTTTTACCAAATTATAAAACATTCATTCATACATTATATATCTTTCAGATTGCAAATTCTAGAACCAGAGAACAAATCATGAATAAAAATCTAGAAAGTAAAATTAATATCATGAGCATTCAACAAGTCATAATTAGAAATAAGCAATCCATACATACATGTCCTACAACAAGGTGAACCAGAGGCCAAACAACAATCTCCTTATATTCCTTAATGTGCAAAATGCTTCATACATGCAAATTATAAAAGCCTAAGAGCCAATATTTTTTACATACTACATTCTAGTATTTATAGCCTTTTACAATGCATTCAATTATCTAGGCATCATTGCCTTAGAGATGGATTACTATTATGTCAAAATATTCACCAATATATTAAACTTCTTGGAGGCATGCTTACTCTAACCACCTAGTTGTGGCTTGTTGACTAGACTGAATCTTGCATTATCTTGAGTTGTATTGGCCATGCTGGTTGCATTTGGTTTGTTGATCTCTTTTACTGACTTTCTAGTTGAACTGTCATGGCATCTACATGATGGCCTTGATGGAGGTTTCACTATTAATGAAATGATGACTACTCCTTGTTGATTAACTGAAGTTAGATATCAAATGTGACTTACTTATGTAGATTTATGACTATCGGGAGTCTAGAAAGGCTACCAATAGATGACGAGATTCCATCTAGGTATAGGTATTCTCCTCTAGCAATGCCACAAAATTTTGGTACTCATTTAGGATTCGATAAAGTACAAGTGTTTCAGTGATTTTGGGTCTTAGTTATTTTTACCTATTTTTACCTCTAGTACGCAATGGGCTTTTGGTATCCTAATAGGATCTAGTTAGCTACAATAATTCCAATATCCTTGAGACTTAGACATTTTTACTCATCTTCAACCTATAACACTACAATAAATATTTGGTACCTTGATGGGCCTTAGCCTAGTACAAATATTCTGATAGATTTGGGGCTTAGTCATTTCTATTCATTTTGATCTCTAGATTTATGATGGATATTTGGTACCCCGATGAACCTTGACCTGGTATAAATATCTAATGGGTTTGAGAATTAGTCATTTCTACTTATTTTTATCTCTGGTTGTGTGATGGGCTTTTGGTACCCTAACAAGCTTTGGCTAGGTATAATAGTTCTGATAGCCTCGAGACTTAGTCATTTTTGCATATCTTCAACCTTCTGTACTGTAATGGATATTTGGTACCCTGATAGGCCCTAACGTGGTACAAATATTCTAACGAGTCTATGAATTAGTCATTTCTACTTGTTTTGATATTCATCTATGCAATGGGCTTTTGGTAACCTAACAGGATTTGATTAGGTATAAGAGTTTTGATAGCCTTGAGACTTAACCATTTTTGCGTGTCTTCAACCTTTGGTACTATGATGTATATTTGGTACCTTGACAGGCCACAACCTGGTATAAATGTTTCTATGGGTCTAATACTTGATCATTTTTACCTATTTTGATATTTGGTTGCATGATGGGCTTTTGGTACCCTAACGGTTCTTCACCTAGTACAAATGTTCTAGTGGACTTGGGACTTAGTCATTTTTACCTATTTTGATCTCTAGCTTCTCTTAAATCTACTATTACACCTTCTACCAAAGTGCATGTGGGTGATGCTCAAAAATACCCATATATAGTAAGATCAAAGGAAGTACAAAAGTCTATAGTATTTCCATAGTTGTAGGAATAACTAGTGAAGACTAGGACTCAACTATAGAGTCTTTCCACTATTGCAAAATAACTAGTGAATATTAGGACTCATATTTGGATTAATCGACTTGAATATAGTTGATTATTCAAGGAAATAACCAAACCTAACATTGATTTGAAGATTTGCAGATTAAAGACTAAGGTAAAATTAACTCTTAATATAGTTGGTCATTTCGAAAAATCCATCCTAACATTGGGTTCTCTAATAAGAAGGAGATAATTGGATTTCTTAGGTGAGACCTAAGACAAAGTTGTAGTAGATTTTAGACATCATAAGAGTTAAAATATTTCTACAATAGAAAGAGAAGAGTTTCATCTTCAAGAAGAAGGTAGAAAGATTTCATCAAGTAGGAATTGATTTAAGTTGTTAGTTATTAAAGTTTAAAGTCATAGAGAAATTGACCTTGATAAAAAAAAGTTGCAGTTCTTGAAGGTAGATCTTGATAGGGAAGAAGGGTTATGCATAAGGGGTCGGACCCAAAATGTACTTGTAGAAAATTGGTGAATCCATTTCGAAACCATGGTGAATCCTGGCCAACCTCACATCGAAGGCAATGGCGAATTACCTTATATTTTAATAAAAAATTGTAAAAATTTGGTGAGTTGAATATTTTTGGTTTCCTCGAATTATGTGCAAAACATGATTTGGGATTGGATCAGGTGCAAAACATGATTCGAGCTCATATCAGGTGCAAAACAAGATCCGGGCTTGAATCGGGTACAAAAACATGATCTAGGCTTAGACCGTATGCAGCACACGATCCGATGGATCAAGTGCAAAAATGTAGACAAAATGGGTGAAGGATTGTAGATGAATCGAGTGCAACAATGTAGACATATTGGGTGAAGTATTGTAGATAGACTAGGTACACCATTGTATATGGATCGGGTGAAAAAATGCAGAGGGACCAGGTGAAGTATTGTAGACATACCGGGTGCAACAATATAGGAGGACCGCATGAAGAAATATTGATGGATCAGGTGAATAAATGTAGATGAGTCAGGTGCAAAAATATAGATGGATCAGTTGAAAAAAATGTAGATGAACTGGGTGTAGTAATGTAGACAGACTAGGTGTAGTGATGCAGATGGCCCGGGTGCAATGATGCAGATGGCCCAAGTGTAGTAATGCAGATGGACACCACCACACGCATGTCCAATAACATGCTACCATGTGTCCACCCCACACGCATGTCCAATAACATGCTACCATGTGTCCACCCCACTTAGTCTTGTCTATAAAAAGGCATCAATAGTTATTTTTACAAACTTTTTTCTACTGCACGAGATCAGAGCGAAGCTGCTAACACTTCCCTTCCCCAAGAGACCATTACCCCACACCTTTCCAGAGTGATGGCGACCATGACGACACAAAAAATTGCATTCAAAAATCAAAGTTGCATCGCATTTTTAGAGTACTTAGCTGGGACAGATGGGATAGATCGTATATGGGTTCAGAATGCAGGTTTTGGGGGTTTGGCTTCTATGCCCCAATTTAGAATAGATAAATTTGTTCTACACAATATAATCGATGCTTACGACAATGATCTTGGGGTCATTACTATGTCTACACAAAATCAAAAAATATATTTTACAGTCAAACCCTCTGATATCCAGAGATTGATTGGACTTCCATAGAAGGGTCTCGCTCTAGTAACACATAAGCTTCTTCTCTCAAAGAATGATAAGGCTTTCCTAGCGGAGCATTTCGATATCTCTTCGGAATTGTTGTCAGGTATAATTCTCTTCAGTTGATTATCTAAAATTTCATAATTTAAAATTTGTTGTCACCTAATTATTTTTTTTGTAGCCTCTACGGCGAAGTCCAAGAGAGGGTTAACCAATAACTCTGTTTCAAACAATGATTTCAAGGCAATTCTTGAATTTTTCCAAGCAAGACTGTTTCTGCTTGGAAGATCGAAGATTCCATTCTGGTCATTGGCTTATATTGTTCATTGTTTAGAGTACCATGAGAGATTCGACTGGTGTACATATATTTCTGATCGAATCAGATCAGAACTCTATATTGTTTAGACTAGCCAGTCAGACAAACCTCTCATGGTTGCCTCGATAAATTACATTTTAGCTCTTTATTATGAAAGTTTTCATAATTTGCAGGATACTGGTTCACCAACTATATTGCACACCAAATTACAAAGCATTGCTATGACTATCGAAGAGTTGAAGGTAATTATTCTATTTTTCACCAATAATAATTTTTATATTTTAAGATATTTTTAATTTATGTTTTAACTTTTTTTTGCATCTAAATGCAGAGTAAGGTAGCCATCACACGGGAAAAGAAGGATGTTGGTGTTAGAAGTCACATGCTAGAGGATGGTGGTGATTCAGAAGGGACAATGATTGAATTTCAACCATAGAGACCTCATAAACGCCAGAAGCCAGCTTCTTCTCCCACTTCTCATCAACATGTGCAAGCAAATGCCATGGAAGGTGAATCCAGTTATGTCACACCAATGATGGGTAAGTTTACTATTTCAAGTTTTTGTTGATTCATTACCATTTCTGTTTAGTTGAAATTATATCTATTTTTCATTTTTTGGTATGTTTTTTAGTTTTACGCCAAACCACCACAAACACTCACACCCAGTTGTCTCCACAGGTTGAAGGGCAACACGAGATCTGTTCATCAGGTATGTGAGTTTTTTAATTGTTAATTATAAATTTTATCTCCTTTAATTTTGTTTAATAATATCTTATTATAATATATTTAGGTCCCTCCCCACAATTTCATGAAAGAAGGAAGAAAATGATGCCACCGCCACCACCACCAGGTCCACCACCACCAGGTCCACCACCACCAGGAGGTCCACCACCACCAGCACCAACAACATGACAATCTCAAAAATGACAACAATTAATGCGAGGTCAAGTTGTTGGAAAAAATCTTGATGGACCGAGATCATGGGTGGGACCCACACAATCAAAGACACAGGGACAGGCATCTAGATTTCTAGCATTGTCATTTTCTACTAGTTGTTCTTTGAAATATGTTTCAACCTCCGATTTAGATGTGCCAGAATTCGATCAAGATTTTCTTTTTCAGGGGAACATTGAAGGGTTAAAAGTGTCAGAGATGGTAAATTTGCAAGAACCTGAAGCTGAGATAATTTCATCATCGCCTTCTGACACCTCCGATCCTGATCTTGAGGATGAAGAAGTTAGTTTATCTGAAGATAAGTTGGTTTCTGATAGTTGTTTTTCAGTGATCTAGGATGTTTTGCTTGAAAATTTGAAAGATTTGAAGGATTGGGAATTGTGGGCAAAGATCCTTATCAAGGAAATAAATGCTCACTATAAAAATTATGATAAAAGGGAAGAAATTTTTGCCCCTGTCAGAAACCAACCTGAGAAGCTTGTTGGGTTGCTACATCAAGCCCAATCAGGATCGGTGAACCCTTCTATTTCTTATGATGATAAAATTTTAAAGACTATGTTGTGCAAGTTAGAGAACCTGAATGTTGAAGCCCAGGCGTATTACAACCTATGGGCTTCTGATAAGAAGAAAGTTTTAATTGTTGATGTTGCAAGAGATGTTGCAGAGGTGAGACTTTAGATGCAATCAAATTTATCATTATCTTTTGTAATATAACTCTCGACTAACTAAGGTGTTCTTTAATTTTTATGCAGGTAAATTTCTAAAATTTATAGAAACAAGTTAATTTCTTGGTTGTTAATCTTGAGGCTGCAAAGAAATCAATCTTAAATGCGATAACAATGAAGGAGACCTTACAGACTAAGGTCAGGGATAATAATTATTTAAAAGCAATTATCCTCGAGCACAAAATGGATCCAAATATCTTGCTTAAGAAGAAGCTTAAACAAAATGAACATGTAGTCCTTGAGGATCCAGCCAAAGATGATAGATTGTTGTTGGGGAGCTTACAAAAGGTAGAGGAAGGCCTCATCAGAATGGGAGCACTGAAATGGCCTGAGCATGTTATTGGTACAAGAGATAAGGGAAAAGAACCTACAACTTTGGAAGCATCTCAAACTAAAGGAGATGCAGATATACATGGAGCATCTCAAACTCAAGGAGATGCAGATATACAAGGAAAGACTGAATCTCAAGGCCTAGGTGATCCATGTGCACAAGGAGCATCTGAATCTGCCCCTGCTCACCCTTGAAAAAATTGCTTTGTTGTAAAACATTTCATTGTTGAAAGAAAGTTCTGGATGGTTGTTCTGTAAACAATTTTGTACTATATATTTTCTATGCTATTAATGAAAAATGCTTTTGTTAATTTGAATTCTATCACTCATTGGTTGTTTCTATTTATATTCATGTGCTATTTTTTAAATTTGTAATGATTCAACTATATTCACAATTACAATCTGAAAAGAAATGAATGATTAAACTATATTCACCATTCAACTCAGTTATCCCATACATTAATATCAATACACTATATTTTTGAAAATTATGTTGTAAATCGATTATGAAAGAGAATTCTATATTTTACATCATAAAACATATAATTTGAAAGACAGTGTTGTGTGATAAAGAATAAAGTTACAATTTAGATAGATGAAACAATCTTGTGATGACAAATAAACACATTCATATTGAACAAGGTTGTAAAATCTTGTAAAAATTACAATTTAGGTAACTAAAACAAATAAATACTATGATATAAATGCAATTAAAACTATTTCAAAAATAACACTGGGATCCATAAACAAACATTCTTGGCTTGTCCAAAATCACTATTGTGAAATCTAATATCAAATAAATTCAAATTTATTAATGTTGTGAAATATTGAAAAAATCACAATACTAGAAAATTCACAAATCAGGTAGCTGAAACAAATATTCTCAGCTTGTCCAGAATCACTATTGTGAAATCTGATATCAAATAAATTCAAATTTATTAATGTTGTGAAATACTGGAAAAATCACAATACTAGAAAATTCACAAATCAGGTAGCTGAAACAAACACTTCTCAACTTGTCCAAAATCACTATTATGCATAGCAGTTATCTGTGTCCCCACAATCTGATCACTAAAATCATCATTATCATCATTATCATCATTATCATTCGTATTCTCGGTACCCCTTCTGCCTACAAGGGAATTCCAATATGCCAATGCCCTATCATAAGGAAATGTGTTCAACTGATATGATGACACATAAATTCTCAAACAATTTTCTAAATTTTTGTCCAGCCTATTGCGGAGTTTAGATTTAATGAAAGATAGTGCACTGAAAACCCTCTCATCTTCCACAGATCCCAATATCATTGTTTGACATAATTCATATAAACAAAAGTATTCACTAATAGTATCTTGCAAGACACTACTTGGATACAATTTTTGCCACAAATGTGCAATGGAACCAGTCTCATGGATGTTACTCAAAAGTGACGTTTGTTCAACCATTGTTCCACCAAAATGCGATGACTATTGTTTTAAGAGATCTTTGTTGAGTATACCTTTGATTTCAACACCATTGAATTCCACACTTTTACTGAAATGATTAATAAGTTTGAACATATATTTAACAAACAACTCATGTGCATAATTGTATTCAGTACAAGGACCCCAAAACATGGGGTTAACCACACCCATTGCCTCAAGCAACTCATCTCTTTGAAACCATTCTCTTATCTCTTTTGTCAATGATTATGCTATTTTAAACAAATTTGTCTTTATTTTGTGTAAAACAACTTCAAATCTATTGTGTGTTACAGGAACTTGTTCAACATCATCAACAACTATACTTGCCTGCCTTTCAAAACAATACAAAGGTATCATCTTTCCATGAACATTAATACAAAGATGATCATTGATGTCAAACTTCAAAAAGCTTTTTGGATTGTTTATGTTTGTCAATGTATTCCAACTATCAAACAAGGGATCTTCAAAATATTTTTTGAAAACATATAACCTATCAATAATCACACATATTTGCTTTCTCATCCTTATGAAATCAATGATATAGATGGATCTCTCTTGTGCAAGTTTAATCAACCTATTCATTTCATGTAACATTGGAAGAATACCACATAATGTTAAAAGGGTTTCGAAGTCAGTCAAATGGAACATCAGATATTTTGCCTTATCAATAGCCCTACGATTTACGTACATCAACCTCGTTAATGATTGATACTCTTTAAAAACTCTATGTGCAGGTTGATACATTGAAATCCACCTTGTATCCACATCTTTTAACAATTTTTTTCCTTCTGTAACTCCTAGTGCAAACTGTTGAAACTCTGCAAACCTTTTTGGACTGCAAGAAAAATAAGAATGTATTTCATGAATAAGGTCTTCTACTCTTGCAACATTTTCAAAAGAGCTCATGATTTTATATGCTAGATTTACTCTATGAGCCATGCAATGAATGGGTATCATATATGGGGCAACTGACGTTTGGAGATGAACACAAAGACCATTCTTGTGCCCTTGCATTATAGCAACACCATCAGCTCCGACGCATATTAACTTTGTGGCTATCTCTATATCATTCATTCCTGCAATATCCTTTAAACTACTCACAACAACATTATAGATGTTTTCTGCATTTGAACTTTCCACCATCTTATGTAATCCTAGCAAACTAGGCTGCCTTACATGATTTTGAAATGTGTACACATGCATGCAAATCCATGATGTGTTGTCCACAATCGTCACCTCATCAATAGAAAGTGATATGAATCTGGCATGTTTTACTTTCTCCCTCAGGTCCTCCTTCTCAACTAATGATAGACATTTTACCATTTCCCAACCACTTCGATCTGACCAATGGGAACTAGGAAGGTTTTGCACATCGACTATTTCAAATAGGTGCTTATAATCACTAAAATCAGACATGGGTCTACCCTTTTTGAGAATATTATATACAACAACCAACTGCAAACTTTTTGAAGCTAAAATGGTCTTATGCATTTTTTGAAATTGGGATTTAATCGTTCCACCTTTCCCAACAAGAGATTGTTGTTGCTTTAAGTGATTTTCATATTCTATTGCATATCCGACATGCATACATTCTGATGCATCCTTCCACTTAACTTCTTTTTTAATTTTACCATCACTTCCTCAAACTTTTACATAAACTTTGCCAACATGTTTTTCTATTGTATCTTTCTTATTTTGCAGCCTGTGATCCTTACCTAGTTTCCAACTACAAATTTTGCATCTACATTATTTTTGTTCGAATTGGTTGTCCATGGAAGGGATAGGCTCTATCCACGAAAATATTTCTACCCATTCATCTTTAAATGCCCTTCCAATAGCCCAGTTAGATGTCTTTCTCTTTTTAGTATTTTTGCTTGAAGATTCGAAAGAATCTTTTAATGTATTTGATTTATCGCTTTCATTTTCAGTTGGCATGTCCATTTGAGGAATATCTTCAAGTGTTTGTTGGATGTCATTGTTAAGAGAATTTTCATTAGAAGGCATCTCTTGGCGAGGAATATCTTCAAGTGGAGGTATATCAGGGTCAATAGGGTATTCTTCATAGTAGCATACAATAATATTCTTTATCATTTTTGGATTTAACAAAAAAAACTTACAAACAAGAATATGATTCATATCATCATGAAATATGGATAGAGGCACATACTGTGAGTTAACTATTTGAGAAAGAAAGCATTATTTAAAATAATCATTGAATATACAACTAACTGTTCAGAAGTCAAAAATCATTTGTACCTTTAATTTGCTTCGATGTCGATGGCTCATTGGATTTCGATATATTGCTAAAATAATTCAGGATACTCTTTTCAACAAGAGATTTGACCCCCTTCTTTGCATTGCTAGTAGGTGACATTTTACTTGTAAAGAAAATATTTTTCAATTTAGAAAAGTAATAAAATGAAGAGATTTTAATTCTGTGAGGGCTCAAGATAATGTAGTAATTAGAATAAACATATGGTGGTTTGGTAGAAAATACATACCTGTTTCCAGACATGATTTATTGTGTTCTTTTTGCCACTACACTAGAGATAGCACTTGTAACTAAGAAGAGCATAAAACTAATCAATATACAAATTCAAATCAATGTAAGAAAAAAACTTGTGTATGCGAAATAGAGCATCACAATGTCCTTAGAGAACCAAAGCAATTACCTACTCATAATATTGTAATAGAAAAGCATATCTCAATAGAAATAAAGAATCAAAGAGTGTTAATAGAAAGAGAGAAAATACGGGAAAACATGGAGAATATGATGAAATAGAGAATAACATGGGAAATAGAGCATTGAATTATTTTTAATAAATTATTAAAAATCAATAAAAAAAAAGCAATGAGATGACAGAAAACATATCTTATTTCTACAACTGCTTCAACTCATATTCTCTAAAAAAGCAAAAAAATAGCATCATAGATTCACAATGTTTTAAGAAATAGAGTACTTGGTGCAGAAAAAGGTTTGGAGGTAGATGCGGTTGGAAAAAAGATCAATAGTCAACCCGATTTAAGAATAATGTCGATTGTAGTCCTATGTCAGGTCATCCGTAGTTTGTGTAAATGTCGGTTCATGTATAGAATAGAGACCGGATGTCGATTTGGGTATAGAACAGGAACAAGATGTCGATCCAAAATCAAAACTTTGTCAGGCCATCTGAATACTGGAACGACTACAAATTAGTTTTCGTGTGGCGGTTCGGGTATAGAACAAAGTCGGGATGTCGGTCCGAGTGAATATCTGTGCAATTGTTTTGTATGTCGGTCCGTGTGCAGAACTATGTCAGGTGAACGGATTTTGGCCCGGGTGCATAACAAAACTCGGATGTCGGTTCGGGTAAAGAAATGTGCTTGTCTATCATTTCGGGTGCAGATATGGTTTTCATTTTGGTCCGAGTGGAGTTTTGACCCGGATCGACAGGTTTTTGGACCCGGTTGAACTTCGATGGAATTCTGCAATAGATCGAATGTACTCTTCGGTTCGGTTGTGAAAAAGTATCACTGGCGTGTTAGTTATTTATAGTGTTATAGTTGGCGAGTTGGGTGGGATAAATTAAAATTTTTAGAAATTTAAGGTAAAAATGGTCCACAATTTAGGCGGGAGTGTTGGCGAGTTTAAAAAAAAGTAATACTATTATCAACGAATGGCGAACCGACACCTAAAAAAAATCCAAAAATTTTGGGTGAAAGGACCGACGTCTAGGGTCCCCCAAACTCGCCAATTTGAATTTTTGAAAATGCAAATATTCACCCTATTGGCGAATATTCGTTGTTGTGCATAACCCTATAGGGAAGGATTCGGGTCTTGAAGATAGACCTTGACATTGATATAATGGATAGATATATTGAAGAAAAGACCTTGTTAAAAGTTTTAGATAGATAGAAGATTCAGGCCATATTGACCTTGACAAAGACTTAAGAAGTAACCATTTGATTCAGAGAAATTTCTAGATATATTTGAGAAAAACAATTATTATCTTGATAATGGCTTGACATTGGAAGCCATGTAGAGAAGATTTAAAGTATAAATGATAGAGACTCTTCAAAGAAAGAGATCCATGATGAATATTTGAGGCTCTTATTAGTGAAAAGGAAAAGAGGCCATTAAAGAAAGGCCCATAATACAAAAAAATCTCTTGATGATGGAAAGCATTAAATATCAAGAAAATATTTTTTAGAAAATACGAAAGAGCTACTAGCATAAAGAAGGAGGAGGCATTCAACATTGAAGCCATCGATGCAAAAATTTACATACATATAGAGATCATATGTAAATATAACAGAAGGAGAACCTACAAGAATTTGGGAAAAAATCATCAAAGGATAAAAGCTACAACTAGAAAGAATGTAGAATCATCAAGGAACAAAGAAAAAGCTGCCTAAATCATGAAATCAATATGGGCAAAAATATTAGCAAGAGCATTAGGTAAATTAAAGAATATTTCAGTGCTTAGAGGAGAGTGCTACTCAATTAGAAGAATCTATGAATAAGAAAATAAAGGCTCATGATGCAGAGTAAAGGCATCTATTAGACTCACTACACGACCAACTATAAAAGGAAGAAAGAGAGGCCAAGGTTTCTTGTCTATATAAGAAAATAATGATAGATTATATACAAAAATGCTATGAGAACTAATATTAAAGGATATTTTGTTACAAGCATAGAAGTTGAAGCCATCTCCTCTAAAGAAAAGGAGAGTACCAAGCTACATGCATTGGAAAAAGTTACAAGAACTCTATGTATTGAAATGGAACATTGAAGAGAAAGAGCAAGATAGATCTATTTGTATCAATAAAGTAAGATTAAAGTAAAAGGTATAAGTCTTAGGTAGAACAAGTATGCTCTATAGAAGTACCCAAGTCGAACCAACACTCAACTAAAGAACCACCTAAGCCACTTAGAGAAGCACCCAAGTCAAACCAGTCATAACACATGACCAAAAGTGCCTATGCAAAGTCTTCAAAAGTGAAATATACTATACAATGAATAAATATAAGCCAATTACTCATTATTCCATCTAGAATAGTGATCAATGGAATTTGAAACACCAACTGATGACCCCATAAACATAGCACCAATAGAAATCATCTCAAGAAGTGATTTAGAATGTGAATAAAATGCAATTTGGAACTCAAAATGTGAAGACACTTGAGAAGGAAAAACAAAGGAAATGAATCATATAGAAGCGCATAATGTTTCCTTATAAGCATACAATAATAAGTGCTAGAACTGTATCACTCCAAATTTTTTGCATCCTTACCTTCAGGTTATAGGATCCACGCCCGAAAGGGGGATGCGAGAAGGATGGGACAATACTTCAAACTAAGAGGCCCTTTGAAGGTCACGCCTCTTAGGGGAGGGGTATAAGGGTGAATTTTCGATGAATGGTGGGTTCACCAGGAAACTTTTGAGTGGCATTTTCCACACCTAGGTTGAGAGTAGGTTTGATGTGTTCATTTTATACTTTAATCATTCAATTTCTAGGTTTGGCCAGGATGAATCTAAGCTATTTTATATGCCAATGCTGATTTATATGAATATAGAAAACATGAATAAATGCTAAACACAGAGAATATGCTAAATAATATAGAATATACCTGATTCTGGATGTCTGATGAAGATTCTGAGGTTTGTAGAAGTCCAAATCGTCTCAAATCATATGTAATTGTCTGAAATTGTACAGAATCATCTTAGATCTTAGTCAGTCATCTGAGATCATATGATATCATCATCGATCCAAGGAATTCATCAGACAAATTTGTCAAAAACCTGCAATCACAGAAATGGATACCAAAAACCAAAAATGCAACTACAATAGTAAAGTGAAATGATAGAAATGACAATAAATTTGCCTAAATGATAGATCTAGATAGTAATTAAAAGAAATGCATTAATTTAATAATTTGTTTTAACTTTATCATGCATCTATGCTAAATGAGGTGAACTCCATGATGCAGAAAAGAATAAACTAAGTCAATGCATAAAGAAATGAAGAGAGAAGATAAAGAAATGCAAACTCTAGGTTCTGATTGCCTGCAATCTAGACTATAGTCGAGATCTCCTCTAATCGTACGATATCATCATCGATCTATGATAGGATCATCTGAAATCGTCTGTAATCACCTGCGATGATCCAAGCTTGCTCTGGCTAAAAAACAATAAAATCCCTACAAGAAAACTTGAAATACGCAATGCAAACAAAGGTGTGAAGGTGTTCTAATGCACGAAGAGTTAAAGTTGCAAAGAAATCAGTCAGCTAGGGGGTTCAGGGGGATAAACTAAGAAAATCCTAGTTTATATAGGATTAGGGAGAGGTTAGGAGGTTGGAGATCATCCCAATTTGGGAGATCTCCAATGGGGGAGACTCTAACTATGCAGACACGCTTTCTGCCCAAGTTAGAGAAGTTGAATAGAAGCTAATTATGAAAATTTGATTTTGGGATGAAATCGTCTGGATGTTCTATTCCAGGCGAATTCATCAGATCTAGGATGATTTCGTCTGATTGTCGACGATATCATCCAATGATCAAAACAAATCCTAAACAGGGTGTAGAAAACGAGGAGAGCGGGTAACGGGCAGTTTGGGTTAAAATTCAAATTTTTATCTTTTGACTAAGGTTTAACTACACCAATTTTAAGATGCTACATTTTGCCCCCTCTTTAGCAAATTTTTTCAAGAAAATGTGTTAAAGACGAGTTTTTCCTGTTTTACGAGAAAGCAAAAATTTACTCTATTTTCTAGATGACGATTCTAGGTCGAATCGTATGACTGTTGACTATGGTGCCCCATCCATGTTTTTACCCAAATCGAACGTTTGAGGTAAAAGCGTGAAAAAGAAAAATTAAAATATTGTTATTTTTAAATAAAATTAATAAAAATAGGGTAAAACCCTAATTCATTTTTACTATTCATGTTTACTGGTTTAGAGCTCTACAGAAAAAATGGTTGAGACAGCACACCGATCGACAGAGGTCCGACACGGGCTACGGGTAAGGATCTAATCCTAGTGAATTATGTTTGAATTTGTTTTGTGCAATTTTTTGTTTTAAATTTTGACTGTTTTGGGGCATCGTGGCCATTTTTAGGCCGTCAACGACGTTGGGACGAAATCGTCCCTATTTCGTCTAAATTGTCCCTAGATCGTCTATTTCGTCTGAGGGCGAAATCGATGAACTAGAGGCGATCCCGTCCAACAAGGGGTGATCCCCAAGTTGTGAAATCGGAGATGATTTCATCCTACAAAGGATGATTTTGCCCAATTTAGGACGATATCATCCAATGGTGGATGATATCATCATTTTTATGAAATTAAGCTTGTTTGAATTGCATTTAATTGATTTTAATGATTGGTTTATTAATGAATTTTATTGTTTTATTGTTTGTTTTATAGATGGGATTATTAAAGAGTCAAGAGTGGAAATATGGTGGGCTGAGAGATGACATAGCCACACTCGACCAGGTGAAGCATGACCGACTAGCACAGGTCGGTTTGCAGCATGTGGCAGAGATGCCATAAGTACCGACGAACATGGGGCTACTGACAGCCCTAGCAGAGATGTGGTATCCAGGGTCATCCTACTTTTGGTTATCGACAAGGGATATGGCTCCCACACTAGAGGACGTATGGAGGATTTTGAGGATCCCCATACAGGGACGGTTGATGACTCCTGTGGCCAATCAGGGCTAGGCGATGATGAGACTGAGCGAAGACTCGAGCTTCACCCTAGAGAAGGGTAAAGTGAACATCAAGTCACTGAGGTAGATGCCTGGGGAATCTAGGTTGACTCAGGTGCTGGTCGGGGTAGTGGGTGGCTTATTACTGTGCCACCAGAGTGGGTGCAGATTACCCTGGATCCTTTCAGATGTGGTTTGTGACATGAGAGACCATGAATATAGATATTCATGGGGCAGCTTTATACTATGCCGCTTGTATAGAATCCTACATGGGGTCGTATACAATGGAGGCCAATGTCTGGTTGTGACATCACTACTATAGGTTTTGTGCTGGGAGCACATCACTGTGTGGAGGCCGTAGGGCTCCCAATGACAGGGGTTGACCGGGAGAGGCCCCAAGTTTTCTACTGGTGGTTATAGAGGGGGTCATAATGACGGATAGATTTTCTGATGTCATGGAGGTTGGTAGATGACCTCATCCTAGACCAGATCACCTGGAGGCCATGGAGAGAGCATCTAGGGTGGGCAAAGGACGTGCAGGAGCTAGCTCACATCAGGCGAGTCTGCTGGCTGAGGATGAAGTGGGGAGAGGTAGATCTCCATCACTATGATTGAGTTTTGTGGTATTTCGATCTTCAGTAGGGGATCCCTTATCTTAGGGATTATGAGTACTCCCAGACTGTCTAGGATAGTACCACATTGAGTGGGGCTCCAGACATGCAACTATTCTGGAGTTAGGATGCATATGATTCCCCCATCCAACCAGTGGATGGTGATGATGCTGAGGTTGTCGATGAATACGATGCTTGGTATGTAGGCATTCGCCCTCCTTGAATGACAAGGGCACAGGGTCCAATGCACACCATAGTGCAACAGATGGGGAGGCAGCACCAAGCTACTATTGAGGCAACGCGAGGTCATGACAGGAGAGAACAGTGATGGTCTTCGTAAGAGAGATGCCATAGGATGGCACAGGCTCCATAGAGGTTGCAGTAGACAGGGAGGAGGGAGGAGAGATTCCCTTCTTAGTAGGGGGAGAGGCCACTATTGCCCAATAAGGGCAAGGGTGTTAAGGTGGGGGAGAGCAATGAGATGGTGGCTCTCCAGGCTGAGAATGCCCGCCTTCGGGCTTAGGTGCATACACTACAAGATGAGGCTACATGTCTCAGGGCTCAGAGCGAAGGGGTGAGCACTCGAGATCTGGAATCAGCTATAGCTCAGACCACATTCTACTAGGGGTTGTACTATCACATGGTTCCAAAGGGGTAGAGGATACCATTGCCAGCCCCCATTGTAGAGCTGATCACAAGGGGATCATTGAGGACATCCTCACGATGACGGTGAGGACCCGAGACACAACCTGGACTTCTATGGGACCACCTCCTCCACCTCAAGGTGGGGGAGGAAATGAGGGTGAGAGCTCGAGGGCTTCTCGAGGCTAGCTACTACAAACTGCAAATTGTATTATGACTTTTTGAGGGGATTGAGTATGCCAGGGTATTGATTGTGGCATACCAGTCCTAGATGATGTACATAATTGATTGATATATATAGATTGTATTTTTGATGATATGATTGGTGTATATGTTGTATGATGCTTTAATTTTGAATTTTGTGATTGATTATTCATGTAATTATGTCGTTGGAAATAAGTTATAATGTTATGTCATGTCATAAAATTGTAAATGAAATAATCTAATGTGAATAAATTGGTTGTTTTGTGGTGTGATTTGATGAAAAATAAAAGGGACTTCTAACAATAATTTCAAATGACATTGTCACTATTATAGACCATTTCATGGAGTTGTCGCTCACTAGGTCATCAAGCTAATCCCAGTATAGAAATATTGCTAAAAGTAAAAGGGTGCTTAAGAGACTATCTTAAGACTTTTGTGTTGTGATGATGAAAAATGATGATGGTGATGATTTGTTTTCAGATTTTCATAAAAAATATTATGCATGACATATTAAAGAAATATGATTTTTTGCTAGGCATAAATTCCTAAGTGTGATAAAAATTTTGAATAAGTCCCTAGGAACGATACCATCATTGCAAAATTGAATGTTGACATAATAACATAAAATAAAAAAATTTGCGTTCTTTTTAAAGCACAATTGGGTAACATAATGATGTAAGCCATATGTTTTTATGAATTAAAATGAATGGGAAATAAAATGAGAACAATGGTTTGCGCTAGGAATAGAATTATAGGTATAGACTTATACCCTCATCACGAAATCCAAAAAAAAAAGAATTTGATATTTTAGTTTTATTGCATGATTGATTTTTTGGTTTTCAGATAAAAATAATAATAATATATAAACATGACTTTATTTTGCGATGTTTTTTTTTTGAAGATGTGAAAGAAAATTTTTGTTTGTTGGAAAGACATATATTTAATTATTTTTATGCTAAGCAAATTTTCTTAAATAAGAAGATGAAATGATTCAAAAAGAATTGCAAAGATATTTTAAATTATCTTAAAGACAAAAATGTAGATTTATAAGGAACCCTCATGTGCAAATGTGATTTCATTACTGATCTATTGGCAATTTTGGGTACTTTGGGTACATTGCCTTTGCTCAAGTGTATAAGTTGTCATTTATGTCAAGAAGGTCTTGAAGGAATTTGATTTGATGTCAAATAATTTGTTTTGATGAAGGTTACGGCATGACAGTTTTAGGTCTTTTGCAAACCCCAAGTTGGCAGGTTTAAAGATTACAGGTGGATGCATTGGTTTAATGCATTTGGGTCCAGGAGGAAGTATTTATTTAAATAATTAAAAAACCTTGTTAAGGTTCCATTTAATTATTTTTAAATAAATATTAATTTATTATTTGCATGGGTTCTCCTAATCCATGGCGCAAGTGTCTTATCAAGGTGGGCGCTATGTTTTAGCTTTGTGGGCGCTAGCCAAGACCTCCACCGACGTGTTAAAGACCTCCGTCGACGTCAAAGAGCCTATGGTAAAATTCATATAAATATCTCTCGATGAATACAAAGATGCATCCCATCCAAATTTTGAAAGAAAGTTAATCTATTGTTCGGCTGTGTGTCTTCACCGTTTTCGTAATCCATTGTTCGACTGTGTGTCTTCACCATTTTTGTAATCCATTGATTGTTTGTGTGTCTTCATCGCCTTCATAATCTTTTGTTTGTTTTATTGTCTCGCCATTTGTCGAATCCACCATATAGCTTGTTGTCTACGAATTTGCGTCAGAAGGAAGGGAGGACTGTGTTTTATTTTCCCTGGCGCAGAAGGGACAAGCATAACAGAGTGAGGTTTAAACCTCACCGGGTGCCTTTGGCCCACCGGTAGCGGCTAGGTTATTGGCACGCTACCTAAACAGGAGGTTCCACGTTCGAATCATGCGAAAGGGTTTTTCGACGTGAAGTGGTCGCAGCAGGTGGTGTTAGATTTCGGGCGTAATTTCTCCATAGCGATTTTTGTTGTTGGCTAAGGTATTTTTCGAAATTAATCTTTTGCTAAGTGTATGTTGTGGATGGAGGATGTTTGTTAGAAGAAAAATAGCTTAGGAGTCATAAGGGTTTTAAAGCTTGTTTTTATTTTGATAAAAGATTATTTTGAAGGTGTTGTTGAAATATCTTATTGCATTCTTATGAGAGATCAACTTTATTTTTGATGAGACAATAAGGGAGAAATAAGGTTTATAAGGGATACATGTTTCTTGTAATGTTGAGAGTGCTTTTGGTTGATTATGGAAATGAAAGCACGATGTTTTAAGGTTAATTTCTTCTTGTGTGAAGTTGTGAAACCTTAAGTGGGCAGCTTTGAGATTGACATTTTCTTTCATTAAGTTGGTTATAATCAAGCTATTCTTTACTTGGTTACAGTGTTGAGCTTACTCATTTGTTGATGAATTGAAAAGTTGTTTTTATGCTATTGTGAGTTGAGTTGGTGGATGCTTTTTGTTCAAATAATGTTGGAGAGAAAAGGAGTTCTACTTGTTTCCTTTTTTGATGTTGATTGTGAAATGCTTCAAGGTTGTGTTTTGAGTTGAATGGTGTTGATTGAACCTTGTTTGATGAGCATTGTTGTTGAAGCCCTTATTGATGGTGAAAAGAACATGAGTATCATTTTTATGTGATTCTTTGCATAGTTGGCAATTGTTGGGGTTTCATGTTCTTGAAAGAAAGCATTCTATCCTATCCATTTCAGATTTTGAGTTGAGTTTTCAGATTTGAGATTGAGGTTGAGTTGAGTTTTTTGATTTGAGATTGAGGTTGAGTTGAGTTTTTTGATTTGAGATTGAGGTTGAGTTGAGTTTTTAGATTTGAGATTGAGTTTGAGCTGAGTTGATTTGAGTTGAGTTTTGAGATTGGGAGTTGAGTATAGAACATATTGAGTCTCTAACAATTCTATTTATGCTTCTATGAGTTTGAAAAATCACATTGGGTCTCTAAAAATTCACCTTGTGATTTCCTACTAAGAAATTTTTTCTTGGTGAGCTTGCTGAGGTTTTGGACAGGTTCCGATGGGGACTTGTGAGCAGGTTTTGGATAGGTTCCGATGGGGACTTGTGAGCAGTTTTGGATAGGTTTCGGTGGGGACTTGTGAGTAGGTTTTGGACAGGTTTCGATGGGGACTTGTGAGTAGTTTTGGATAGGTTCCGATGGGGACTTGTGAGTAGATTTGGACAGGTCCTAGTAGAGGACTTGTGAGCTGAGTTTTGAGAGTTCTATCAGAGAACTTGAGGATAGAGATGCACTTTTTCTTTGAGAAAAACCTGAGGACATATTTGGCAAGTCTTTGAGAAGGCTTGTGTGTAGAGGATTGGTTTGTTCAAGTGTTGGACAAATCAGACAAACAGAGGAAGACTTGTACTAGACCGACTGACTGTGTTTGGTACAAGTTGTTGAGCTGCTGTGGACATGATCATAGAAGGTAGAGGTCTCTTAGGCTAAGCATTGAGGACAGGAGGTCTTCGGTGGAAAGAAGTTCCACGTGCTGGCAAGAGGTAGATGCAGTTGATCTTCTGAGGGATCATTTCTAGAGTAGAAGGGAAGGTATCTCCTTTGAGCAGAGGCTCATAAATCCAGATTGAGGGGAAGGTATCTCCTTTGAGCAGAGGCTCATAAATTCAGACAGAGGGGAAGGTATCTCCTTTGAGCAAAGGCTCATAAATTTAGATAGAGGGGAAGGTATCTCCTTTGAGCAGAGGCTCATAAATTATTATTGGGGGAAGGTATCTCCTTTGGGCTGAGGCTCATAAACATTGTAATTGGGAAGGATTCCCAAAGAACTTTGAGATAACTTTTAGAGAAAAGTTTTTTGGACGTAGCCCAGCCATTTTGGGTGAACCATGTTAAAATTGGGGTCACTTTGTGGATGTTATTATGCATTGCTTTGATATTGCTTTGGGTATATTGCTTTACTGTTTTGAAGTATAAAGGAAAAAGTAAAAATAGGTCTTATACTATTCACCCCCCCTCTCAGTATAAGCTTGTGTTCTTCATGATCTTGATTTATCATAATGATACAAAATATCTCAAATACAAATGTGTGTGCAATTGTATTGTTCATTCACCAATTTTGAGCAAGAGAATTTGATACAAGTAATTTGAATTAACCAAATAAGGGTTCATTGACCATGATTTATATGCATGTAACCATACCAAACTACTATGTAAGTCGGGTCATCAAGAGCTAGCTAATCCATAAGCTGACATAGGTCTGTACAAAATAAGGTCGCTAATGTGACAGACATATCACCACGCTAGGGATTAACCAAGGCCAAGAGGGTTGGGCACAAACCACCTATTATGGGGCTTACCTCACAGTTTTCGAATAATTGAGAATTCTAGGGATTCAAGATCATTCACCCTTATTTTCTTTTCAAGGGGTAGGGAAAAGGATTTTATTGCTTTTTGTTTTTCTTTTGCTTCTTTTCTCTTTTTCTTTTTTTTTTTGTATTTTTGCTTGGAACTGAGACAATGCTGAAATATTGTTGCGACGATACAAAATAATATTTTTCTTTTTCTCATTTTCTTTGAATTTTTCTTTTGCTTCCTAAACTAGGGATACTTGCTTGGATTGGCTGTAGAGCAAGGGATTTTTATTCTGGGTAGGGGTGAGCTTGTACTTTTGTCAATTATCAAATATTCTAGACCATGTGCATGATAGGATAGTAGGGGAAACTTTTCGCTCAAGAAACCACTTCTACTATGTAGCATCATATCGAATTTGTAATGAAATCATTTTAATGTGAAGAGATGTACTTGGTTCAAGTAAATAACAAGATCAGTTCTTCTATGCTCAAAATGTTATTTAATTCAACTGTGGACTTTGATATAAGAGATTAATAATCATACCAAATAAAATCAAGATATTTATGCATGTGAGTGTGAAAGTATGGGATTCCAAATAAATGCTAATTTATCCAAAATATAATTGAAAATATAACTACAATACGTCAAGAATTGACAAGTACGAAAATAAACAATGTTTTGAAGATTTTGATGATTTTGAAGTTTTTATATTTTGATTTTGATTGATGATTTGAAAGAATAACTACTATTACTATTTTTGAAAAGTTTTATATGGATGAAGAAAATGAAACAATATGCAAAATAACAATATATACAAATGATGAAATGACCAAATGTTATGCATAATAGCGCTTAAGATGAATAATTTTCATAGGTTCTTTAAGATCTTTACCATATAAGGTAGCTAATCGGTATACTCCTGAGCCAAATTTAGCAGTGATGATATACGGTCCAAGCCAGTTGGGCTCAAATTTATCTTTAAGGTCTTTAGTTGCATTAGTATTTTTTTTATTTTATTTTAATACAAGGTCGTTGATCTCAAAGGATCGATGATGAACTTTCTTGAGGTATGCTCGCTTGAGCTTGTTTTGGTAGGCACGAAGATGCTCCAAATAATTTATGCACTTCTCATCTAGGAGTTCTAGCTGACTAAATCTGCCAGCATGATATTCATCTCCTACTTCAGTATCTTTAAGTAGTAGAGCCAAAGAAGGAACTTATAATTCAAAGGGAAAAATAGCTTCAGCGCCATAAACCAAAACAAAAGGTGAAGTGCCCATGGGAATGTGAACACTAGTTCAATAAGCCCACAAAGTAGGATATAATTGGATGTTCCAATCTTGACTAGATTTATTGACCAGTATTTTGAGGATTTTAATTAATGTTTTATTAGATGCTTCTACTTGGCCATTACCCTGAGGATAATAGGGAGTGGACCAACGATGTTGAATTTTATATTTTTGACATCTTTATTTTTGAAACAAGTTCCATTATCTGAGATGAGATTTGCAGGAATTATGAACCTACAAATAATTTGATTAAAAATAAATTTAGAAACTTAGGTTCCATTGCAAGAAGCTAAGGGCATAGCTTCAACCCACTTTGTGAAATACTCGATGGTGGTTATAATGAATTTGTGTCCATCAGATGACATAGGGTTGATTTTTCCAATGATGTCTAAGCCCCATTTTGAAAAGGGCCAAGGAGATGAAATAGCCTGTAGTTCTTGTGTAGGCACATGGACGAGGCCAACGTGTTTATGGAACTTGTCACAATGGCGTACATAATCATGTGCATCATTTTCCATGGTAGGAAAAAAATATCCTATCCTAAGGAGCTTCTTAGCAATGGCACTACCACTAAAATGTCCCCCACAATATCCATTGTGGGCTTCACTCAAAGCTGATCTAGATTCTTCTAGATTCAAACATCTCAATAGGATGCCTTCAAAAGATCTCCTGTACAACGTATTGCCAATAATTACGAAGCGACTTGCTCATCTACGTAATAACTAACGCTGGTTGCTATTACAACCTTCAGGAAAGGTCCCATTTTGAAGAAAATTAAATATATCAATATACCATGGTTGAGGAGTAGTTTCATTGATTAGAAGAACATCCAAAGGCTCTAAGCATGATTTATTTGAAGTGGGTTCCTGGATTCAATGAATAATTATGGTAGCATATTCGTCATCTAACTCCAAGGGCAAAAGAGATGCAGCTACAGCCATAGCGTCAGCCACACAGTTGCTAGTTCAAGGAATAGCTCCAAGGTAACTTGATCAAATAAAGATAATAATTGTAAGAAATATGCTTTATATGGATGTAATTTATCATCTCTAGTTTGATAAACATCATTGATTTGATTTATGACAAGTTGAGAATCATCGAAAACCAATATATTTTTAATTTTCAATGCCAAGGTAGCTCGTAATCCAAGGATTAGAGCCTCATATTCAGAAGTGTTATTAGTGTAAGCAAACGTTAATTTAAAGGACAGATGTATAAGATGTTTCTATGGAGATATCAAAATAATACCTACACCAACCCCACTCATGTAGCAGGCTCCATAAAAGCATAGGGACCATTGCTCTGGATGGTCTGCCTCTAGTTTAAGGTATTCATCAAGAAACTCAATTATGAGGGGATGGGTAGACTCTAAGGGTGTAGCAGCTAATTGATCTACTATGATTTGACCCTTAACAGACTTATGTCCTATAAATGTGAGTTAAAAATCACTTAGTGCAAGAACCTACTTTGTTGTGCGACCAGATAAATAAGGTCGACTCATGATATATCACAAAGGGTTGAATTTAGCAATAACATACATTTTCTGACTGAGCATATAATGGTGTAATTTCTGTGTAGAAAATAAGACTACTAGACATAGTTTCTCTAATGCTGTATAGTGAGTTTCATAACTGATTAAGGTTATTCTAATGTAATAATTAGCACATTCTTTCTTCTCATCATCAAGTTGAGCTAACATGGCTCCTAAGGCAAAATATAAAGCAAAAATATACAAGATAAATGTGCGATCAGATCTAGGTGGTGAAAGCACCGATGGTTTAAGGAGATATTGTTTGAGGAGTTCAAATGCTTCCTGACATTTGTCGTCCCAATGAAAAGAGACATCTTTCTTAAGAAGCTTAAGAAAGGGTCATGTTTTGTCTGCCAACTTATCGATGAAGTGATGAATAGCTTGAAGCTTACCTTGTAGACTTTGTAATTCAGATATATTTTTGGGTGTAGGCATATCAGTGATAGCCATGATCTTGAGAGGTTCAATTTCAATGCCACATAAAGAAACTATAACCACCAATAATTTACCAGACTTAAATCCAAATATACATTTGGCTGGATTCAATTGGATAATATATTCCCTTAACCGATCACATACTTTTCTCAAGTCATCTAAATGATCATCTTCTTTGATGGAACGAGCTATAATATCATCTACATAATCATGTAGAATATCATGCATCATATCATGAAATATATAAGTCATGGCTCGTTGATATGTTGCACTTGCATTCTTCAAATTGAATGGCATCACTTTCCAACAAAAGGTTCCCCAAGGGGTAATAAAGGCTATTTTAGCCTGATCTTCAGGAGCTATCCTAATCTGATTATATCCATAGAATCCATCCATTAGGGATATCATTCCACTCCCAATAGTAAAATCAATGATCTGATCCATGTTGGGAAGAGGAAAATCATCTTTAGGGCATGCAACATTAATATCTTGAAAGTATGTACAAACCCTAACTTTGGTAGCTTCTTTCTTAGTTACTGGAACTACATTCGAGATCCATTCATAATAATAAATGGCTTGTATAAAAATAACCTTCAAGAGTTTTTCTAATTCCCCTTTGACTAGTAAGGCCACTTTAGGATGCATTTTTCTAAGTTTTTGTTTAACAGGTTTAACATCCGAATGAACGACTAGGTGATGCATGACTACAAAAGGGTCTAAACCTAGCATATCTTCATATGTCCAAGCAAAAACATCTTCATAGTATTTAAGTAATGCAATGTATTTATCTTGTTTATCTTGACTCAATTCTGATCCAATTTTGATTACGTGAGGGTTATCTTCGGTTCCAATGTTAATTTTTATGACGTTTTCTACTTTTATGTGTAGATCTCTCTCAGAATTAGGTGGGGCGGGTGAAACACCCAATTATTGTAATTATTTCAAGGTTATCTTAGATAATTTGTCTTGAGGAGTTGTGGCCTCAAGTTGGGATATACTA
Source organism: Wollemia nobilis (assembly GCA_028583015.1). Taxonomy (NCBI): domain Eukaryota; kingdom Viridiplantae; phylum Streptophyta; class Pinopsida; order Araucariales; family Araucariaceae; genus Wollemia; species Wollemia nobilis. The sequence continues at coordinate 2,290,561 of JAQPPZ010003172.1, read as the reverse complement.
GGTAAGGAGCCATCGAAATAAAATTCATTATGTAACAATTCCTCAATGGAGACATCATGGAAGATATCTCCCTCCAACTCATCATCGGATTTAGCGATCATCTGAGGGTAGGCTTTAGATAGCATATGACATGTAAATGGCTTATTCATTAAATGCAAAGCATCATTTTTACCCAAATAATCTTGGTAACATATGAGATGGTCATCATCCTCAAATGGGAAGGGCTGACCTTTACTAGGAAATAGGCCCACACCACATCGGGTAGGCCATGGTTCTACCTCAAAAGGTTCTTACATACCATTCTATAAATGTCCCAAACCTTTCCCTTTATATCTTAATTTAAGCATTATAGGTTTAACTTTAATATACTCATTAGCAAAATAACATCGAGCATATCCATCGTAATGAGTCTTGATGTCTAGGTATTCTTCCCCAGTCATATCCCTTGTAAATAAAAGCACAGCTCCCGACTTGGTAAATACTTCCCATAGGCTGTGGGAGGCCCAAAGTACGAGGAGAGGATGGAAAATTATTTAAAATAAGGGAATTTTGCATAGTAGTGTTTATTTTTTTTTATATAAGAATTTTAGATAAATCGGGTAAGAGCTCATCAGTAAGAGCGTAAGAGGTAGACGAAACATTTCCTATATCTTCGGATGCGAAACATATGCCTCTGGTAGGTGTAGACATTGTAGATATGTCTATGGATGGATCTATATGTATGGAAGTTATAGGAGTAAAACAAGAAACATTGGTTGCGGGTTTAGGATCCTTTTGAGGTCCTAATGTGGTTTTTTCGAAAGATGGTTGAACTATATGTAGAGGTGGAGTTGATGGGGAAAAATTAGATGATGTTATGAGTGTGTGTTTCACACGTTTAGTCGGATGATTAGAATCAGGATGTGTGGATGATAGAGCAAGGCAAAATTGAACTCTAATAGGTTCTGCCAAAGAACACATATCAAAAGGTCTAGGATCACCATGAATGGTAACCAATTGATTCTTAAATTTGAATTTAACAGACTGATGTAAAGTTGATGGAACAGCTCGCATCGCTTTGATCCAAGGGAAACCCAAGAGTATATTGTATGATGCAAGGCAATGCACAATAAACACGATTGTGTCTAAGGTTCTAGGACCAACTTGCAATGGGATAGTAATAACTCCACACGTTTCTTGTGTTTCATCATTGAATGCTTTTATGATCATATCAGTTCTTTTCATTTCATCACTTCTAAACACAAATATTTTTTAGAAGTCAAAAGTGCAAATGTTTAAAGATGAACCATTATCAATGAAGACTCGTTTAACTTCTACATCTCCAATTAGGGTAGTAATATATAAGGGGTTATCCTTATGTAAACTGTGTTGTGGTATATCTCTATCCCGAAAGTTAATACAATCGACTTCTCAAGTTATGATAGTATTGGATATGGCTTTAGGTTGAATATTTTGTGGTACCATCATTTGGCTTAATGTGAGCATTAATTCATCCCTATGTGTAGGAGAAGATCTTAAAAGGTCCAAAAGGGAAATTCTAGTTGTAGTATTTGATAATTGTTCATTAATATTATAAGGAGGTTTAGGTTGAACATTAGGCGCATGATTCCCTTTATTAGGAATTTTCAAAACAAATGGAGCTGATCCATCATTCTGAGTTTGATTTTGTTGAGAATTTTGAGTCTGTTGTCGAGTAACAGCTCCGATGGTACCTACAACATTATTTTATGGATGATGAATGGGTCTTGGTCTAGTGTTTATGGCTTGTTCATTAGAAATTAATTGGTGAGAAGATGGTCTAGTAATGACTCTTCTTGGAAATGGTTCTTCTAGAACCATAGAATTTGTGATAGGTTGAATAGCATATGATTCATCTTCAAAACTACTCGAGTTATTTGAGGTGATTTCCATGTCACTTACAGTCTCGTATTCTGTATCACTAAGATTAGGTGTCTGAATATTATATAGAGGTCTGGTCGTAACCATGGATAAAGTTGTGTCAAAGATTTGTGGATCATGAGCAGGTAAATGTCCACTAATAGTCCCTACATATCGGGTAGGAGGGGGAATATTATGATGCTCAATTTGATTAGCCACCTCTTTACCATGCTTTAGTAAAGGATGTTGAAATATGTCTAATGATTGATTGGCATTCTGATTTTGATTTTGGAGGATGTTATTTTGAGCATTATTAGGAGGATTTTATTTATGTTGAAAGGCCTGTACCTCCATCTCATTGTTATCAATTAAGTCTTGTATTTTATGTTTTAATATTTTACAAGAGTTGGTAGCGTGTCCAAGTCCTCTATGGAAATCACAGTGTAAATCGGCTTTGTATCCGGGTATAGTTGGATTAGGTTCCCGGATATTTGGTAATTGGATCAAACCTCGTTCTAATAATTATAGGAAAATGGTTGATAAAGGTTGATTTAACCTAGTAAATTCTCGGGGTGGTTTATCAAGAGGTTTCAGTATAAACTTCTCTGTTGTTTTCACAACATTAATAGTAGTGATATTTCTACTATTAGTGACTCCATCACCCACAACTTGTTTATTTTTAAATTGATTTCTAGATGTTTTCTCATCATCTTTATTTTTAAGCTGACCTCTCCTAATGAGAGCATCTTCCACTCTTCGAGCTAAATATATAGCTTGATCGAAGGTGGTCAAGGTAGCGGTTGATAATTCATAGGATAGTTGTTCTTGTAAATTATTGATAAAGATATCTAGCATTTCTCGATAAGGTAACACAAAGTGCAATTTTCCTATCAACTGTCTCCATCGAGCTAGGAAATCAGCAAAACATTCATCTTTGTCTTGTTTTAGGTTGTACAAATATTTAATGGTTACATGCCTTTCAATGTAGGCACTAAATTGATGCACAAAAGACTCGACTGTCTCTTCGAAATTCCTCAAAGAATGAGTGGGTAATTGATAATACCACTCTAATGCCATTCCTCCTAAACATTTTGGGAACATTTTTAGTAATAACAAATCATCGTGTGATATATAATAACACGCTATTCTAAACATATGAAGATGCTCTATGGGATCTTCGGTTCCTTTGTATATAGGTAGGACAGGCATAGGAAAGTGTTTAGGATATGGCTATGCTACAACTATAGGATCTAGAGGCTGACTACACATCTCTCGATAATTGTACGAGGGACGGTAGGGATCTATCTAGTCCATGCGGGAGACTAACTGTTTCACCATGGCTTCCAAATTACCAGTTTTTCCACCATATTGGTTTGGTGGTACATGAGTATGGGATTTGTGAGCATAGGATGGCGTGACGTAAGGATTAGATGCTATATTTCTGTTATGCAAATGGTTGGTAGGAAGAGTATTATGAAGAAGATTTGTAGTAGCATTATGTTGTATCCTAGATTGTTGGAAATTGGTGTTTGGTTTTGTTTTAGGATTTTTTTGATTTGAGGTATGTTGATCAATAATTTGGCAAAATAGAGCAGTGAATGATGGTTTCTTTTGTGTGGGAATAACCCTAGGCTTGGTAACACGCCCTCTCGATGGTTGGGTAACCTATTGTTGTTGCATGTTTTCAATTATAGCGGCCATAGCCAAATTAGATGGTCCAGCTTGATCACTTTCTTGATCAATGAAGGACAAGGGATTAGTGCATGTGTGATATATTTCTTCTAGGGTTGCTTGAGTGTCACTAATTTGATCCTTGTCCATATGGACTGCTCTATTAAGGGCACCAATATTAGTATTGAGGAACTTCCAGAAATGTTCCATATTCTCAAAAGTAACGACTCCTTCGGAGACATTTTAGGAGATGAGGATCCTTCCTCTCTAACGGTTTCTCTTTGTTCATTTCCTTCAGCAAATTCTTCTTCTTGTTGGTCTAGGGTTCCTTCTTCCTGAATTGGGTCTTCAGGAAGGACATCTTATTTATTTATTGGTTTTCCTAACCAATCTTCTTCTACTTCAATCTGTTTTCCATTCCTGAGTCTAGTCATTATGCTTAAATTTAGATTTTAGCAAATATATATATATATATATATATATATATATATATATATATATATATATATATTTTGCAACAAAATTGGGGAGGTATATATTTTAATTATATACCTACTATAATACTTAAAAGAAAATGTTTTTATTTTTGATATATTTTTGTTTTTTTTTTTGTTTTTACGATAATATTATAAAGAGAACAAACAACATACTAAATGCAAGAAATAATAATAATAAAAGAATGGCTTAGTTTTCTATAAATAGTTTATAGATTTCATTGATGGGATCAAGTTCATCAGGAGTCATGAAATGCTCCTCTTCAAATTGGAAATGGTTTTTCAAGAACTTGACAAAATGTGCTATAGTGATATTATCTGTTTCTGACTCTAACTTGTAAAAATAGAGCTCATGGAAATACTCTCGCTATAACACAGCTCTAGGAACTCTATTCCATATTTTTCTATTCATAAGAATGACCTCTTGATCCTCTATACGAGATAGAAATTTATGTACTACAACTGCGTTCTCAAGGTATTCCTCAAAGGTGTATAATTCAGAAGACACAAGGGCTCTTTTATCTTCTAACCACCTATGGCAAGCTCTCTGAAGCTCATGATATAAGTTCACTTGATCAGGATCTAGGATTCTATCTAGGACAAACCTCTTGATTTGCCTAAGTTCGGTTGATCTATATGAAATAAGATTCAATCTCCTATTAAGTTCATCCCATAAAGGTGGGACTCTATATGTTTGAGATACTCTAAGCAAAGAAGTAATCTCTATAGCTGCTAATTGATTTTCAACATTAATGGTGACAACTCATTTTTTATTATAATCTACCATCTAAATATGATATGCAACTTAAATTTTTTGTCTGTCTTTTCTAAATGCATTTATGTTTTATTTTTTATTTTTGGATTGTTTTCAAAAGGTTTTTAGTTTTCACGTCGGGTTCACCAAAATGTATCTCTCCAATTTTTTTGCATCCTTGCCTTCAGGCTATAGGATCTGCGCCCAGAAGGGGGATGCGATAAGGATGTGACAATACCTCGGACTGAGAGGCCCTTTGAAGGTTGCACCTCTCAGAGGAGGGGTATAAGGGTGAATTTTTTACGGTTGGTGGGTTCACTAGGAAACTTTTGAGTGGCAGTTTCCACACCTAGGTTGAGAGTAGGTTTGATGTGTTCATTTTTTACTTTAATCATTCAATTCCTAGGTTTGGCCAGGATGAATCTAAGCTATTCTATATGCCAATGCTGATTTATATGAATATAGAAAACATAAATAAATGCTAAACATAGATAATATGCTAAATAAGATAGAATATACCTGATTTCGGATATCTGATGAAGATTATGAGGTTTGTAGAAGTCCAAATTGTCTCAAATCATATGTAATCATCTGAAATTGCACATAATCATTTCAGATCTCAGTCGATCATCTGATATCAGATGAGATCATCATTGATCTGATGAATTCGTCAGACGAATTCGTTAGAAACCTACAGTCACAGAAACGGATACCAAAAACCAAAAATGCAACTGCAATAGCAAAGGGAAATGATAGAAATGATAATAAATTTTCCTAAATGATAGATCCAGATAGTAATTAAAAGAAATACATTAATTTAATAATTTTTTTTAACTTTATCATGCATCTATGCTAAATGAGGTGAACTCCAGGATGCAGAAAAGAATAAACTAATTCAATGCATAAATAAATGAAGAGAGAAGATAAATAAATGCAAACTCCAGGTTCTGATTACCCCCAATCTAGACTATAGTCGATATTGCCTCTAATCATACGATATCATCACCGATCTATGACAGGATCGTCCAAAATCGTCTGGAATCGCCTACGACGATCCAAGATTGCTTTGACTAAAAAATAGTAAATACCTATAGGAAAACTTGAAATACGCAATGCAAATGAAGGTGTGAAGGTGTTCTAATGCACAAAGAGTTAAATTTGCAAAGAAATCAGTCAGCTAGGGGGTTCAAAGGGATAAACTAAGAAAATCCTAGTTTATATAGGATTAGGGAGAGGTTAGGAGGTTGGAGATCATCCCAATCTGGGAGATCTCCAACGGGGGAGACTCTAACTATGCAGACATGCTTTCTGCCCAAGTTAGAGAAGTTGAACATAAGCTAATTATGAAAATTCTATTTTGGGATGAAATCGTCTAGACATTTTGTTCCAGGCAAATTCGTTAGGTCTGGGATGATTTCGTCCAATCATCGATGATATCGTCCAACGGTAAAAACAAATCCTAAAAATGAGGAGAGTAGGTAATGGGCGGTTTGGGTTAAAATTCAAATTTTTATCTTTTGACTAAGGTTTAACTGCGCCAATTTTAGGGTGCTACAAGAACACCATCAAAAAATCCATTCGAAGGATATTCCACATTGAGTATTTTTTAGAACATTACATTGTGTAACGTAAGCTACACCACTTGCTATGCATGATGTGAACAGATAGGAATATAGAGTTGAAATATTTATGGAGTGTGCGGTTAAAGAGTTTGTCAAATAAATTTGGTTGCAACAGTCCAAAAAATCAATGAATCCAGAGAAAGAGCACAAACACCAACGTGAAAGTGAGTGGAGGTAAAATATTAAGATTTTAAGTTTGATTTTTGAAGTTTGAATTTAAGGTTTAATTTGGAGCTATAAGGTCTTATTAATTTTTGGAAGTTATAAAGTTATCAATTAGTATTTAATTAAGTTGTGGAGTGATAAATGGTTTAAAATAATTTTGATTATTTTTTATAGTGGAGAGATAAGTAGATTATTGGTAGATTAAAGAAATATTAAGTTTGGAGTTATAAGGTTTTTAATATTAATTTGCTTTATTTGATTTTTTGAAATAATTTGATTATTGAATTTTTGCAAATTAATTAATTTGGGAGTCAAAAGGAAGTCAACATCAAATTCAGGGAAATTTTAAATTTACAAAATTTATATTTTCTAGTTCCTAAATATTAGGTAGACATAAGGATTCCTATTTCATAGTTTTTAATTTAGAAACTTTGTTTTATTTAAACCTAGGGAGTCACAAGGATGTCTACTTCAAAAGATAACAATATAGAATTCATCATTAGAAAATAAAAAGCAGATGTCATAAATTTTGGGTTGAAAATTTTGCTTGAAAAATCTAAAGGAAAAATGTATTTGGTCTCAAAATTAATCTATAGTGAATCCATGGATGAAATTTTTGAAACATTTGAATACTATTTACATGCAAGAATTATTGAAGCAATTGATGATGGAAAAGATAGTATTATGATACCTTTAGATATTGGTAGCATAATGTATATGGCATTGCTTACACTTAGGTTTTATAAAGAAGAAAATGTGAAACAAAATAAGCTGATTGAATCTCTCAAGAAGAAAGCAAAAGTAGATGATTTTTTTTTTTTGAAAAATTACTTCACTCTTCATGCAATATTGGTATTATAAGTCATCTAATTAGGATCCTATTATGATGCTTTAAGTGAGTTTTTAGAAGTCTCCATACAGGGAAAATAATGGACCATTTGATTCTAAGGACAAAGGCAAAGAAAAAATTCTTATACAAGAATTAAATGACAATAATAAAGTTCAAGAGATATGTAATCTTGAAGCTACAAATACTGAAGAACATGAAGTTGAATCCAAAGACAAGGCCAAGCAAGGAGAAGAAGAAGAACCTGATCAAGATGAAGGTCACATGCATTGTAAATTCAATTGAAGGGCAAAGACCTAGATTGAAGACTAAAATATTCAATAACCAAATAATGTAATATAGGGGGTTTTGGAGAATATTACATTATTTGGTACATGCTAATGTACCCTTATGGTACATCTTGTAAATATTAAATTAGGGTTGTATCTTAGATTAAAGTGTGTATAAATATTTTATGTAATGTAATAATGTGTAGGAAATGCACAAGTGTCATGGGTGCAAGTGTAATATGTGTAGATGTGCACAAGTGTCTTTATATTAAGGAGTGCTAAGTGAAGATTCATGTCTAGGTGTGCATACAAGATAGAGTCACATGTATGAAAGAGTCAAATAGATAATCCAAGAGTCATGAGACTTGGCATATGGAAAGGATTCAAGCATACAAAGAGTCATCCTACTATGGCTATATATTACTCCATAGAGGACATTGTCTATATCACCTACATTGTCTACACAAGAGTGTTGTGATACATTTGTAAGAGAAAAGAGGAGTAATAAAGTTTGCATACATTTGAGCAACTAATATTGTAAGTTGTGCTACATGCTTTGTACATGTATGATTCAGGCTATTACATTCATATATTTATGCATATTAATGAATGTTAGTTGATTTATTATAAGCCTTGATTTTACATATTAGTTGGCTCATATTATTCTGGTTACATTATTATCTTGATCTTACTATATTACAGCTATCATATATTTGATCCTATGAGATTTATCTTGTGAGTTTCATATTAATATTAAGGCTTCAAAAGCCATCATGAATAACCCACTATAAAAGTAGTTAGGAGAAAATTATGTATTTTTTAGTAACATAACTTGTATATAGTTCATTTTGTACATCAATGAAACATTATTGTAGCCAATTAGCATTCACATTAGTATAAAATGTTGAAACATATATGATCATATCTTTTTAGGCCAAGGTCAAAAGTGTGGAAGAAGTGCTTATGAGCACTATTAATATAGCCTATGGGCAAGTGTATATGTAATCCTATGGGAATTCTTCTATGTAAGCCTATGTGCATTTTTGTGTAAGCCTATGAGATTCTTGATGTAAGCCTAAGGGTAGCCTTCATGTATTAACCCTTAGTGATATTGGTTAATTTGCCTTTCTGGATAATTTTAATTAAATGGTATAATTTATTATTATATTATTGTAATTTAATCTCAAAGTCAACTTAATGCCAACTTGAGATTAATATTAATTGGGGCTTTGGTATCATTGTAAATACCCCCCAATATTTTATCCATTGCATAAGTTAGTGATATATAAAAATATTGATATGCCTACGAACATCCACCCCTTATTCCTTCTCTCTATTCATGTTTTTGTCTCTCTTTTTTATTTATATGCTCTTCTATTTTACTCAGTCCTTTTTTGTACATATGATTGTGTGAATGTATTCTTTAGGATATTTCTATAAAATATTATGAATTACAACATGGTTCATAGCCAAAATAAAGCAACTTCACTCATTAATATAAAAAGGTTGTACACGACAAATCATGGTAGATATAGTCAAATCATCTACTCTAGTGGATTCCTTGAAATTTTTTAGTAGAGTCCCAATTCAACTTTCTTCTTGATTTCTCAATCTAACACATGTTTTTCACATTCCTAAATTCTCTCTATTTCCCTCCAAATTTTAAATTCTAAAAGGGAAATATTCTATAGAGTATTTCATGTTTTGGTGGTAACTAGGTGATGCACATATCTTGTGTTTTATCTAGTGATTTTGGAAGATTTTACCAAGTTATGGATGACTTATCTAGCCATCAAAGAGGAGATTAGTGTAGTGGTATGGAATTTTAGTGTCTTAGTATAGGTTATGGTTTCAATTTACCAATTATTTAGGTAATAGGGATCTCCCCTTCTATATATGAAGGGTATATGATTCAAGTATGGCATTGGAGGATATATTCATCTCTCCTCAACACACTAATAATATGGAAGAATCTCCATTTACCTCACCACACGTTAGCCTACAATTTAATATTAGGGTCTTTTATTTACTTCTTACAAATCCCTAGATCAAATATCTCTAGACCCATCTTGTTTATGTAGCTCAATGATAGAAGTAATATTTGCTATTATTCCTTTCATACCTAAATTCAACCATGAGGCTAGTAGACTAGTTGGGTGTGGAATTCATAGAGGTATGAATGTAGGTTTGATCCATAAGTGGATTTTTTAGAGATAAGGTACAAAGGTTTTGTGGTGAAGTACCCATGGGATCCAAAGTTATAATTTATGTATTTCTTTTTTAGAGTCACCAAATTTTCCCTTATATTCATGGCCTTCAAATCAAATAGTGGTGCATTTTTTGGTATGTTGTGTTTTAGACTATAAGTCCTGATTTTTAATACCGGGAGCTTTTTGTAATTTCCTATCTCATATATGTCATAGTATATTTTAATATTGAATGTATAGATCCCTTTTTTCTTCTAACTATATGTGTGTTAGAATGGTAGGAAACCTCCTTCTTGCAAGCTAGGTCATGGGTTCAAATCCTTTTTGTGTCAACTTTTACTTTTCTATGATTCAAGGTATTCAGTAATTTTATTAACTTTTTCTACTCTTTGCTCTCCCAAAGAACATTGTTGAATGCATAGCTTTGGGAGTATCCTCTTGGGAACTTCCCTTAACACCAAGAGTTCATGCCCTATCAGTAATGAATAATTTAAAAATATTAAATATGTATCTATCTATGTATATCTCTACCAAAAAGAAGGAACACCATGTCAAACCATTATTCATTAAATATAAGTATTCAATAAAGAATTACTTTATGTCAAGTGGTAGTATTTGATTCAACAAATCTCCTTATAAGGTTTTACATTTGTTTTTTTTCTAATTTGAGTACTAATCCATCCAATCTTTCAAAGGCTATAAATTTTGCTTTTAGAAGCATGTGGGGGAATGTTTTTAGATCATATGATTTTTTGAGATCTACATAGTGGTGACATAAGTTTATGGACCTGTTAAAATTTTCTATGGAGTCTTATATGAGATGATTTCATAGGAATATGTTACTTACCTCAATAGCAAAAATATAACACCTTGTCAGTTGAAATTGTAGGGTTACTTAGAATTAATAATATCTTGTTTATCTTTAATGATGAATATAATGCATTACTGAGAATGAACTTGGTAAAAATGAGGAAGCCCTTGGTCTCTTCTTCATATTAGTCAAGTTAGACATACTTTTTCATATTAGACAAAAGATTGAATATTAAGGTATGAACAACATTGAAGGATGCCCATGGAAAAGTAAGCCCTAGAAAAGTTTACAAAATAGATATGAAGCTTTTCAATCTTAATTTTTTTAGATTCTATTAATGTTAAAGACTATAAATCTCACTTCAAAGCCCTAAAATATGACTTAACCATGACATTAGGCACTTGAATTTTGAAGAGAAGTCCAAGGACTACATCTTCATTGGATATAGTGATGAGTCAAAAGAATATCAACTCATGGACCTTGATCCCAAGAAGCTATAATAGTTTGGATGTCATGTTTTATGATCAAAATAAATCCAATTATTCTTATATTAAACCAAACATTTTAAATGAAGTACTTATTATTTTGTTTAATGATGTGACATAAGAGAGAGATGTTAAAGAGTTTGATGATGATTTTTTTAATTTATGGTATTAATAAAGGGTATTTTTGAAAGGAACCCCAAACACCTTATTTACAATATATGGAGCACTAGACAACCCAGGATAAATCTAGAGGTTCACCATAAGACCGACAGGTCTCACAACCCAAAAAACTAACCAATAGTCCAACAAAAAATTTTATAAAGCTATATTTCCTTGAAGGAACCACTAACCACACTCTAAATAACACTAACAACTACAAAAAACATAAGATAAACAAGCCATCCAGGCCAAGTAGGATCCTAGCCCAATAATAACATTGCCACAACTAATAAAAACTAATTTTGTTGTATCCAATCTACCTCAGATCTAAAAGAGATACCATCCAATGATAATTTGATTTTTTTTAAAATACAAATCTTGCCAAGTCTATGAATGCGAATCTGCTCCAAAATAATTAAAATAAGTCTAAAGGCACAATTTATAACCACAAGAAAGGGATACCAACCAAGCCAAATAACTTACTATAGCACAAAATCCAAAAAAAATTCTAGCTCACCAAGAGAGCTCCACCAACTGTTAGGCATACATACCAAGGCCACAAGAACTTTTACTGTAAAAAACCACATCCTTAAAATTTGAAACAACAACCAACAACACAAATACTACACTAAAACACTACTAAATCCACCAATTTCCAAGGGAAGAGGTTTTGAGAGAAGATCCATAAAGACCTCCCCCAAAGTTAATAACTAATAAGGAAAATCCAATCCTCCCTAGCTCAAGATAAATAAACTCCAACATATATAAAATATAAAAAACTTTTGGATCCACAAAATAACCCAACATATGAATAAAACTTGAAATATTTTGGATCCACTCAAGGACCCACGATGTCAAAAAAAATAAATAAGGGTAAATGATAGTTATGGCTAGGATCCCATGTACAATATCATCCAAATGAGATCCAAAAAAATGGGATAAACCACACTCAGGTCCCAAGAAGATAGACCAATCCAACACAAACTATATTATAAACAATACCATTACCTTCTATATAGATATGCTAGAGATGAACATCAACCCAAGACTACATCAATCTCTTATATTGCCATATTATGTTTGAAACATTTAAAATAGGGGTTTGGGACCCTTTTATGGTGTTGATAATATTAAGGGAATCTCCCTCAATAATAACTCTTCTAATATTTAGAGGGCTCAACAAAAATAGACCCTAATAAAGAGCTCGAACCGTAATGAAATGATAGGTTTCGATGTCCAAGTTTTTTGAAAAATCTAAACGTAGAACCCATTTGTCATCGTTGATCACCCCCTACACCTACCAACCCTAGGTTCCCATTTTAGGTTCTATACCCTTTGAGTTTCTATCAAAATTTAACTTAACCCATACTGTAGGAGTTGGTTCCCATTCAATAGAATCTCTTAGTCTGGATTGAGTATTACCAACCCTAGATCTTGGTTTGAGACCTAAAGATAAATAGAATATTATCTCATCCTCCTTGCCTCCATTTAAGTCTACCTTGATGCAAGATAAATTTTCATTGCAGTTGACATCATTCAGAGGTATACAATGGTGATATCTTTGCTAGAATTGTTAAAGGCCCTTTTGTTCCACTTCTTGCAAATGTTCAAACAAATAAATGGGAAACAAAATTGTCATATTAATTTTAACCTTGTAGCCAAGAAAGGATTGAGGCATTGTTCCCAATAGTCTAAGAAAAATTTCAAAGGGATCCAACAAACTCCTAGAGAGTTCAACATAGAAGTCAACACCCCATATGAAAAAGGATATTGAAAGAAAATATGGGTAATTTACTCCTCCTTCAAGTTATAGAGATAAAACCTATTTGGAAAATACGTTCCTCTTTTTTTTCAAGTTATCCAAAGTTAAAATTTTGTTCTTAATAGCTAGCCAGAAGAACATGTTAACTTTAGGAGTGATGCCTTTTATCCAAATTTTAACTGAAGAAAACCAATGCCTAGGATTAGAATCCAAGATGAGTCAGGTTGATTTTAATAGAGAATGAACCATATTTCTCTCCCTTAAAAAACCTAAAATCCTCTTCTTCCCCATTCTTAATAACCTAAAATTTCAACTTACCCAAAATAAAGCACTAGGTCTCTCTCTCCATCTAATTCAGGGTAGACATATCCAAGGACTTCCACCTCTTCAAACCATTAACTGTTTCTAAATGCTAATCCACGTAGACCTTGAGTAAAGCTCTAGTAATAGGTTTCACACAATATAGAGTATCATAGAGTGAAAGAGGCTAATCCAATATCCATGAGTCATCCCAAAAATCAATAATTTAACCATTGTCCAAACATCATCTACTCCCATTAAAAATAGTAGACATCGACTTTAGTAATTCTTTCCAAAAAGCAGAACCTGAGGGTGGAGTGCGTTCCTTGAAAAAAACACCATCATTCCATAAATATTTAGCTAACATAATTTAGACCTAGTCAACATTCTCCTTACTAACTAATTTCCATGTTTGTTTGGTCAGGAGGGTCTTGTTCATTAAATGGATCTTCCTAATGCCCAACCCACATTGAATATTACTACTAAAGGCCTATTTCTAGGATACCAAGTGGATTCATTTTCTATAATTGATCCTTGACCACAAAAAATATCATTGGATGCACTCAACCTTGCACAAGATTTTCTTTGCAATATGAAAATTGATATAAAGTACATTGGAATACTTGGTAAGGAGGATTTGACAAGCATAGTCTTACCCATAGAGCTCAATATAGAACCCTTCTACCCAGTGAGTTTGTTACTAATTATATCAATCATAGGATCCCAAAAGATCTCTTTTAATCTACATTTAAATAGAGGTAGCCCAAGATAAATAGAAGGGAGGGTTGCAATCTCACACCCTAAGATATTGACGATTCTTCTCTATCTATTTATTGGGGTATTAAAGAAGAAAATCTTACTTTTCAAAAGAATTAATTTTATGATTTTTTTGATTTCTCAAACAATATCAAACTATTCTTTACTTCTTTGGCTTGAAGTATCAAGGCAACAAAGTAAAGTAGAGTGTCATCCACAAATTGGTGATGCAAAATTAGATTTAGAGAAAGAGCAGGTTTAATACCCTCCACCTTAGATGATGCATTAATGGATATTCCTAGTGCCTTCGCCAAATGGATGAAGAGATATGGAGAGATAGTATCCCCTTGTCGTATACCTCTACAACTACTAAAATAACCCACTCAAGATCCATTGATGATGACTAATTTTTTTATAGAAGATAAGCATACCTTAATAATATTTATCCAATCTAGGCAAAACCCAAAGCTAGACAACACTTTCAACAAAAAATCCTAGGACACTCTATCATATGCTTTATTCATATCCAACTTTAAGAATACCCTTGGTCTCCCACTTTTATCCACATAATGCATCAATTCATGAATAACAATGACACCATACAAAATTTATCTCCTAGGAACAAAACCAAATTGGGCTTCATCAATTAGAATAGTTAAAAATAGTTTTAACCTATTCACTAACACTTTCATCAATATTTTGTAGAGAGTATTGCATAAACCAATGGGTCTAAAATATCTGAAGTCTTTCACCTCAACCAAATTTAGAATTAGAGTAAAAAAAGTGGAATTTACCCCATAAGAAAGAAATTTTATCCTTTGAATCTCTCTTAAGGCCTCTACTACTTTGTTGCCTAAAATGTGCCAATACTTCTAAAAAGCAAAAGGGAAAATTTTTTAGGTCTAGGGGCCTTCAAACCCTCCATATAAAAAATATAGTTCTAATCTCTTCATCATTAAAAGGAGCCATTAGTGAAGAATTCATGTCTAGAGTCACTAAAGATGGAATATTTCTAAGAGAGTTACCCTCTGCCTCTCCGTCCCCATCATATTTGACCCTAAGGAGAGCTTTGAAAATGGAGATTACTTTTGCTCTAATTTATTGGAACTTAAACACTTTGGACCCATCGTCCTTTGTGATTTCCCTGATTCTATTAGCAACTCTATACCTCAAAGTGGACACATGAAAATAATTTTGTATTTCTATCACCCTCATTAAGCCAACATAGTCTTGATTTATGTTTCCATATTAGTTCTTTCTATGCTAATGTATTATGAATATCCACCAATATTTGTTTTTCTTTTATTCAAGTATCTTTAGAAAATGTCCCTTCTTCCACCTCTGCTTTGACTAGCTTGAGTTCATATTTTAGTGATTCTTTCCTTATAGTAACATTACCAAAAATGAATTTGTTCCACTCCTTGAGCTTGGACTTGATGAATTTTAGTTTAAATACCACTTGTAAAGCTTTAGGACCTACAACTGCAACATTCCACCACTCCTTCACTCTATGTTCAAGGTCTGGATGATCAACCACATAGCCTTGAACTTGAAAGTCCTATGGAAGAAATCCACATTCTGTTATGACTTAAACCACAAAGGGATATGATATGAGCCTATTCTAGATAGGGAACAAAGAGTAGCATCCCCAAATAAATAAATACACTCCCTAGAAAGTAAAATTCTATTTAGCTTGATCTAAATGAGTTGAGAGCCTATTCTCCTATTACTCTAGGTGTATTTAGAACCCTTCAAATCCATATCTAGAAGTTCATTTTTGAAAACAAAATCCTGGAACTCTTCCATTCCCTTAGACTAGGCTAGATTTCCCCCTTTCTTATCAATCAAAAATAAGGGGAGTTAAAATACCTAGCTAAGAACTAGGATTCGAACCTAATGACCTCTTTCATAGCACTTAGAGATAACCACAAAATACTTATGCCTATTGAATTAGGAGCATAAATATTCAACATTACCTATCTTCGTCTAGAGGTCTTACAAAAAACAAAATGTTTATAAATATGTAATTAGAAGAGATGATAGAACCATTGGTGGGCAAAAATTATGTTCAGAAAACAATCATTTCTTTTCCATAAATTATCATTCCAGAAAGTTTGTAAACTTATGAGTGTCATGCACAGTATATGCCTACAGTGTGGGGGAATGAATCCTTATGTACCTATTTAGTTTGGTGGGGGCTGTTTGTGCATTTTTATCTCAGCCAAACCAAATAAAATAAAGTGTAGAAAAATAAATTATAAGCTAAAATGCTAGAAATGAAATGTTGAAAATAAAAGTGTAGGAAAATAAAACATAGTTGAATTAAAATAAAGTAGGAAATAAAACAATAAATCTAATCTACTGAAAATAAATGATATAAATAAAATAGGAGAGGACTACTATAACGAGTGGGTCCAGGCTCCCATAAATAGTCCACCCAACAAATTAGTAGAGCTTGCTTGAAGCAAATAAAAGTATTTTCAACTCTTAATGAATTATACAGAAAAAATGAATAAAATAGTTCTTTGTGCAATTAATCATTCCCCCTTCTCTTAGGGAACGTGTGCATTTATACAATGGAAAAAATTCCTCTGTTATAATTTTAGGCAAGCCTATTTTGGACTTGTAGTTACAGTAGATATGCATTAAATATTACAATCATTCAATTATAATAGTAACACACTAATTTTACCCCCTCATAGGATAAATCAGGTGTGTTCTGTTTTATCGAAATAGAATAAATCTGACATTATAATCAAGTTGGCAATAATAAATCCATTTGAGTGGTTGTCCATATTAGTCGCTAATGAGAAATATATTATTTTCCTAGTTCATAACATTTTTTGTTTACCCGTATCGATTGCTAGAAAATCGTTGCTCTGATTTATCTATAAGCATGAGAAAATAATGCTCACCTTACAAAGTCAATCGGTCAACCGATCAATAATAGTAGTGCTTTATCTTATTCTAGCCATGATGCACGATTAGAATATTTTCCCTTTGTCTCACATGCAACAACCTCCTTAGCCCATTGGTCAATTAGTCAATGTTGACTTGGTGCATCTTCTGAACGGGAGCAAGGCACCTTCCAAATGTATGGGATCAAGGCACCTCCAAATGTATGGGATCAAGGTGCCTCCAAATGTATGGGATCAAGGCACCTCCAAATGTATGGGATCAAGGTGCCTGGAATACATGGGATCAAGGTGCCTAAAATACATGGGATCAAGGCACCTCAAAATACATGGGATCAAGGTGCCTCAAATACATGGGATCAAGGTGCCTCAAAATACATGGGATCAAGGTACCTCAAATACATGGGATCAAGGCACCTCAAAATACATGGGATCAAGGCACCTCAAAATACATGGGATCAAGGTGCCTGAAATGTATGGGATCAAGGCACCTCTAATGTATGGGATCAAGGCACCTTCTACCGCAATACACCTTGGCTCCCTTGAAACATAAATATGCCAAGTCCAAGTGGGATGTAGACTAGGAAACACCAGATTAGTAGCAAAATCTGCATTTATACATATTTTCCACTAAAAATACTAGTCAAGCATAATACTTCATTTTCTATCAATTATATGCAAAATTTATATAAAAATACATCTCAAATGCTAATTAGACCAATAATTATGCCCCTTAAAAGTGTATATAAAATGAGCATTTTTTGTGCTCATCATCCCCCCATGCCTAAATATTGTCATATCCTCGTGACAGCAACCCCTTGGAATAATAATATATTTTTTTCATAGGAGTAAGGCGTCTTTATATGGGAGTAAGGTGCATTTATATGGGAGTTAGGCATCGAGATTAAGGCACCTTTATATTGGAGTAATGTGCCTTTAAATGGGAGTTAGGCACTGGGAGTAAGGCGCCTTTATATGGGAGTTAGATGCCTCCTATTTTTACATGGGAGTTAGGCGCCAAAAGTAAGGCGTCGTCGAGAGTAAGGCGTCCCCCGCTATTTTTTTTTTAAATGGTCTTGGGGTAATGATTTTTTTTTGTCATGTATGAGGTATGCCATGTGGCAGAATTGTAATGGGATATTTTGACAAAGGGAATTATGGAGGCATCTACTGGTATTAACATAGAAATGATTTTTAAAATAACTATGCACATAATTAACAAAAAACTCAGTACATACCTAGGTGAATTTCATAGAACATGATGTCTATGATGCTGATGGTGTGAAATATCTTCATTCTTCCTATAATCATGGTGTACCAAAAAATGGGGTTGTTGTGACATTGGTGCATCTCAATTTTTTCTTCATCATCCACACTCCTAATCATCTCCGTTGTTCTTCCTCTAAGCTTTGTTGCACTAACAGTGAAGCCAGTAAATTAAACACAAATAATCAAATCATAGCCATTGTGAAGTAGTGTAGGTCTCTATCTCCTCTAGGATTCAAAATCACAATTGTCATCCAAAACTACATTGACATGGGACCTCCAACATCGAGATTTTTGTCATCTTGAGATGGTGCATTAATTTTAGGATTGGAAAAATATAAAAAATTTACCATAGCCAATAGTGTGTACACTAAAAACTATGATGGTAGTGTTGTGTAATGGTATCTATGGTCCATTTGAATTCTTACTGCAACCACGTGGTCCCCACCACTACAACCAATTTGCTCCTCACAACTTAGAATAAATCATGTAAATTGAGCTAGTTTCCATCTCAAAAACCCTCATCAATCAATGAAGATATCATTTTTTATGATTGTGAAAATTGTGGCATTATTTATGTGGTGTTCTCTTAAATAAAATAATGATGAGGTTCTATGGTGTAGAGGAATATTTCTGGTTTGCTGAAATATGAGCGATCTCCATGAAATTTATTGGACACATATTTCATTGATCTGAATCAAATAGAGCATAAACAAATCTACTCTATTTCCTCTTCCTATGGTACCCCTTTCCAAGATGTGGTAGCTCTGATAGCAGTAACCGTGATTCTATTTTTGTATTTTTGTGAAGCATGCACAGATTTGAAAACCATGACTTTTAACAATATTTACACAACTCTGTAGTAAAATATTTCCACTTTTGTTCTTCCCCGCTCGTTAACTTATCTTCATTTTTCCAAATGATTTTATAGATTTTAAGGATTTTTTTTAAGATTCAGCCTGAGCCCTCTTCTACTGGTGTTGTCATGCAATGACAGTTCTCCTCTTGAGGGTGATCATGCTACCATCAAATATGAACACTAGCTTCATGCTCCTCCCCTATTTTATTTTGTTGTTATTGGTTGGAGATTTCTCATTCCCCTTTTGAACCAAGTTGGTTCTAGGAAAAGAGGATACTCTCTTCCAACAAGTAGCAAAAAATAAAGCTCTATTTATGATTTGCACTATAATAGGAGATTCAAGCTCACCCATATTCTCCCCCACTTAAGTTGGTGATGCCCTCATCGCTAGTAATAGGTCCCTCTATGCAACAAGTCTACAACCCTCTAAACATCAGGTCCCACACTAAACAATAGGAACCCCCAACCTAGGAAGAAGAAGTTTGAGCACTATATGGCATAAAGTGGGTCTGCAGCCCTCTTCGCAAGGAAGGCCTATAGCTTCCACAAGGCTTCTTCTCTTTACCATCTATCAAATTCTCCATAAGGTTTTTTTTAATCAAATATATGGGCACCACTCTTCCTGGTGGAAGATTGGTACCACTTATTTGTGCCCACCTCCAAGTG
This sequence comes from Wollemia nobilis, assembly GCA_028583015.1. NCBI lineage: Eukaryota > Viridiplantae > Streptophyta > Pinopsida > Araucariales > Araucariaceae > Wollemia > Wollemia nobilis. The sequence continues at coordinate 2,270,675 of JAQPPZ010003172.1, read as the reverse complement.
GAAAAATGGCACTACTATACTGGGTTGATTGTAGGCACTATATTTCTAGTGGGAAGTAAGTGCATTTTTTCACATTATTGCACTCCTAGCAGGGCATGAGATGTCTACGTCTGTTAGGCCTAGTTTAAGCCAGCTACCTACAGATTGTACTCAAGCCATGTCCTACAAAACTAACCACACAAAAGTAGAAAAATAGGAATCATGGAACCTATGCCTGATAGGCCTAGGTTACCCAAGCTACCTACAGATTGCATTCAGGGTAGCAATTCCTACAAAGCAAAAACACATGAAAGCAAGAAAATAAGAATCGTGGAACCTGTGCTTGATAGGCCTAGGTTTCCCAAGCTACCTATAGATTGCATTCAAGGTATGATTTCTTGCAAAGCAAAATAAAAAGAAATTTTATGTTAAGCAAGATAGGTTCCATGCGATCTTTTTTTTTATTTTTTTCATGCGAGGTGCCTTATGTGGTCTCTTTCCATTTTGTTTATGCAAGGCACCTTCCGATAGGAGGGATGAAGGTGCCTTCTGCCAGTAGGGATCAAGATGCCTTCCTCCTGATGGGATCGAGGAATCAGATCAAGGCACCTTCGAGCGAATGTTATAATAATAATTTTTTTTTTGCAAGGTGCCTTCCTCCTATGTATGGGACCGATGTATGGGATCAAGGTGCCTTCCTCCCAATGTATGGGATCAAGGTGTCAGATCAAGGCACCTTCCTCTCGATGTATGGGATCAAGGCACCAAATCAAGGTACCTTCCTCCCGATGGGATCAAGGCACCAGATCAAGGCACCTTTGGGTGCATTATAATAATAATTTTTTTTCACATATCCTTCCTCTTTTTTTTCAACAACGAATGTGTGAACATTCATCAAAACTATTGGTATGGTATGGGGTCTCCCCCATGCTGATGTCTGATCCATATTCTCAAAAATATGAGGTGGTTGTAGATGGAGCCCATTTGACTGTTACTCGAGCATTATCTTGGAACTCTTCTTCACTCTTGGTGTAGCATCTTTGACTTTGTCTACCATCTACTCAAGTTGTAACAATCACGCACTTTGCAACAAAATTTCCCCAAGTTCCACAACCACCTTGGGCTAGAAGCCTTTCACTTGATTAGGGTTACTTAGCCTACCTTCGGGTGCCTATGTTTTCCAAGAAAAACTCTGTTTGCTTTCACCTGTTTGGACTGGATGCTACATGATCAAGGTACACAAGATGGTTCGTATAGTGCTATTACAAACTCCATGTATAAATCTCACTTTATGAAATATTCATAGACAACTCCTTATTCATCTACATCGCACTTCATGTTGTCCTACAAAACATAAAAAATAAAAATCTAAACTAAAGGTAAAATTAAAATAAAATTCTGACTAAATTTTTTGTGTGAACATTGTGAACAATGTTCATTATGTTGTTGGTGGTAATAATGAAGGTGGGGTCTCCCCCATGCCTACAAATGAACTAGTCTCTAAAAATCATCCTTTTATTTATCAACTAGTTTGATATGTTGTAGCATGAGAAGAGCATTTTCCTCCATGGCCTCAAAATCAAACTCTTTCAACTTATTGGTAAAATGTGCAGGCTAGAAAATGACTATCTGTGGGCTAGCAACTAGAAGAAAATATGGCGTAGCAGTATTTTAAAACACATGCTAGTTTCTGATTCACCAGGTCACCTTAAGCGCAAGTGAAGAGCATACTCCATAACAAGATGTTCTATTTAAATTTAGCTCTATCATTTTTCCTGCTACTAATATCATCGTTAAAAATTTACCAATATGTTGAGAACTATTAAGCTTGAATTTTTTTATCGTTAAAACTAGGCTTCTTGAGGCATAATTTCCTAATGGTTTCTGTGTAAATAAACACATCCCTAATAGTAAATATTTTCAACTATATCAGACCTAGGTTGTGCCATTTCTCTAATTTCATGAAACCATTGAGAATATGATGGAATTCCTTCATTGCCTAATTTTCTAATTTTTCAACAACATAATTTATTCCTACTTCTACACTTAATATGGTACATCGAGTTCATTCCCATATTTACCTAAGAAGCTGGTAAATTTAAATTGTTGCCTTATGGGATTCGGCTCTAGTTGTGCTGGCAACTATTTTGGCCTTGTAAAAAGGCCCTTGGTGGGCTCATGCTTCTCAGGTAGAAGATCTACAAGTAATTTTAAATGGAATTTTTAACTAATTTGTGGATCATAACACTATAGTTTTGACACTCCCCAACAATGACGCCAAAATGGTGAGCAAAAATTATGTTCAGAAAATAATCATTTCTTTTCCATAAATTATCAATCTGGTAAGTTCATAAACTTATGAGTGTCATGCACAATATATGCCTGTAGTGTGGGGGAATGAATCCTTTTGTACCTATTTAGTTTGGTGGGGGGTGTTTGTGCATTTTTATCTCAGCCAAACCAAATAAAATAAAGTGCAAAAAAATAAATTATAAACTAAAATTCTAGAAATGAAATGCTAAAAATAAAAGTGCAGGAAATTAAATATGTAGAAAAATAAAACACACAGCTGAATTAAAATAAAGCAGGAAATAAAACAATAAAGCTAATCTACTAAAAATAAATGATAAAAATAAAATAGGGGAGGACTACTGCAGGGAGTGGGCCCAAGCTCCTACAGATAGTCCGCTCGACTAATTACGTAGAGCTTGCTTTAAGCAAATAAGAGTATTTGCAACTCTTAATGAATTATACAAAAAAATGAATAAAATAGTTCTCTGTGTAATTGATCATTCCCCCTCTCTTAGGGAAGACCTATGCATTTATACAATACAAAGCCTTCCTCTATTACAATTTTAGGCAAGCCTATTTTGGACTTGCAGTTACAGTAGATATGCATTAAATATTATAGCCATTCAATTATAACAGTCATGCACTAATTATAATAGTCACACACTAATTTTACCCCCTCGTAGGATAAATCAGGCATGTTCTATTTTATCAAAAAAAATACATCTGATATTATAATCAAGCTAGAAATAATAAATCCATTTGAGTGGTTGTCCATCTTAGTCGCTAATGAGAAATAGATTATTTTCTTAGTTCATCACATTGTCTGTTTACCCATATCGATCGCTGGAAAATCATTGCTCTAATTTATCTATAAGCATGATAAAATAATGCTCACCTTACAAAGTCAATCGATTAGCCGATAAATAATAGCAATATTTTATCTTATTCTATCCATGATGCATGATTAGAATATTTCCCCTTTGTCTCATGTGCAACAACCTCCTTAGCCCATTGGTCAATCGATCAATGTTGACTTGGTGCATCTTCTGAACGGGAGCAAGGTACCTTCCAAATAAAAGCATCTCCAAATGTATGGGATCAAGGTGCCTCCAAATGTATGGTATCAAGGAACCTCAGAATACATGGGATCAAGGTGCCTCAAAATACATGGGATCAAGGCACCTCAAAATACATGGGATCAAGGCACCTCAAATACATGGGATCAAGGCACCTCAAATACATGGGATCAAGGCACCTCAAAATACATGGGATCAAGGTGCCTCAAATACATGGGATCAAGGCGCCTCAAAATACATGGGATCAAGGTGCCTCAAAATACATGGGATCAAGGCACCTCAAAATACATGGGATCAAGGTGCCTGAAATGTATGGGATCAAGGCACCTTCTACCACAATACACCTTGGCTCCCTTGAAACATGAATATGCCAGGCCCAAGTGGGATGTAGACTAGGAAACACCAGATTAGTAGGAAAACCTTTATTTATACATATTTTTCACTAAAAACACCAGTAAAGCATAATACTTCATTTTCTATCAATTATATGCAAAAGTTATATAAAAATACATCTCAAATTCTAATTAAACCAATAACGATACCCCTTAAAAGTGTATATAAAGTGAGCATTTTTGGTGCTCATCAACCATAAAGCTTATTAGGATACTATAAGAAAAATAGATCCCAAAAAGTGGCCTGGGTTGGCCTAACTATAAAACTTGTCTTCTTCCAAATCATCTTTCTTACTAAATCTATATTACCCTCTTCAATATTTATCTCCTAGAGGAAAATAATATCTAGACAAGACTCCCTTCTGATAGAGTTAACCAGATGTTGTTTAGTAGGACTATTAAGTCCCCTGATATTCCATGATAAGAGTTTCATTTATAGGTTTTTAGGACCTTTTTCTTACCTCCCAAAGCCACTAAGGCTTACTAGAAAAATAATTCTATTTTAAGCTACTTAATTCCTACATCTTTTTCCATCTCTGCTTTTATTGTGGCTTGGGACCCATTAGCAATTTTTGATTTTGAATTTTTCTTCCTAAGGGATTTGTTGGAAGGTCTTCTAATATTCTTCTCAGGTCCATAATAAACCAAGAATTTCCTTTGGGTATGAGTTTTGAGACTCAAAGTTCCCTTAACCAGATTGATTTTTAGAGAACCCTATGACAACTTAGAGGAATGATCAACCATCTAAACAATAGGTTCATCCTCCCCTAAGAAACCAAAATAATTATAAAGGACATTCTTAGATACCAATACTTCAGTAATAAGTTCTAAAGGGTTTACCTCAAAAAGAAGAGTTGAATAAATTATATTTGGCTAGGTCAAGGGCACTAAGTCCTCATCAGACACCCACTTGATACTTCCTAGACCACATCATCTACCAACTTTTTTCTTGGACTATTCCCAAGGATCATGTATCCCAACTAGTGGGACTCCTCTACCACCATTTGGACTCTAGGGAAATTGGAAAACTCCTAGGGTTAGTGGATTTTGGTCCACCTATTTTATTCCTTGAGTTTCCATGAATCATAGGTTTCTTGGAGGATTTTTGGATCCATTTGTTAGGGTTCTTCACCCTTCCTACATTAGGTTTTGACCCTGATCCTCACTAATAATAGTGCTCCAAAGAATGACCTTGTATTTTACATCTTAAATAGACACTAGGTCTATTTTTGTATACAGCAACCTAAGTCCAGTAGACCAAAAGGGTTTCTAATTCAAACAAAGAGGGGATTTTAGATTCTAGGTCTACCATCATGCACATTCAGGCTATGACCATACTTATTTTCACTCTGGTGGCTAAATAAATAAAAAATATATCCCCTATTACCTTGGCCATACCCCTAATAATATCATCATGCGATAGGTGGAAGGGAAAACCTAAGAGATTAACCTAGAGAGAAACCAATTTAATATTTGGGCATTCAGGTCAAAACCAATCTCCTATTTTCTAAGAAATAGTCATATTTTACCAAAAACCTAGGGGCCTCTATCCAAAATTTGCTTTGAATGCTCTTCATAGTCCAGTTTAATAATAAATAAAGCTTTAGGCACTACAACTATTTCTAGCAATCCCAACGAATTCTATTTGGTTATCACCCATTTATGGATGGAATCTATATCTGATCAATTGCCTTGAAACTTTCCCACCAAGTTCTAGGTGCCTTCATTTAGCGTAATATTTAGAAAATTTATTGGAACCCTAATCTTGTTCTGGATTGGAAAGAGATAAAAAAGACACTTTGATCTACAACTCTTACTAACTTTTTCCATTCAAACAAACAAATTTCTTGGATCAAAAATCTTAAGCACATGATACCCCAAGCTATGGGCCCCACACTCATAGGTGACAATAGTAAACATGTGATTAACTACGTGATCCATAGGCCCCTTCTAACATACCACCTCACTGAATCCACTAATGCCTTCTACAAACACCACCTGAGAGCCCATCCCCCAAAACAAGCCATTGAAGCAATCACCCCCATTGCCAGTAAATCACTAGCACCAAATAAATCCTAGGGTCTACCAAACCCCTCCACTCTACGAGCTTGCTCACCCTAAAAACCCACCTTCCCATGCTTTTCCAAACCAAAAGCTTCACCTATCAACTTGTAGTAAGCATCTAGTTCCATTTTGCAAAAATCCTAAGTTGCACCCTAAACAAACCTTAAAATGTTATTATTATAATAATAATTTCAAATTCACTACTCAAATCCCATTCCTACTATGGAACCTCCACTCCATGAATCTCTGACATCAATGCAAATATCTCACTCCTCCTATTGGAACCTCCACTTCATGCACCTTTGACATCGATATTTTTAAATTCTTTTAAGATAAATAATTTTTTAATATTATTTATAAATTTTGCTCCTCCTATGGAACCTCCACTCCATGCACCTCTAATATTGCTGCTCAAACCCCACTCCTATGGAACATCCACTCCATGCACCTCTGATGTCAAGATTTTTAATTTTTTTAAAATAATGATTTTTAAAATATTATTTACAAATACCACTCCTCCTATGGAACCTCCACTCCATTCACCTATGATGTTGCTACTCAGATATTGCTCCTCCTATGGAACCTCTAGTTTGATGATGATGTTAATGATTATGATTATGGATATAATTCTATGAATGATAGAGTTTATTATCTAATAATATTTAAACCATATTTTTCAAATTCCACTCATAGGTCCAAGTGGTATCTTAGTACTATTTATGATACAAACTTATATGGTGTCCTAAACATGTTAACTATAGGAAAAATAATATATAATAAATATTATAATGAGCTCGACCTTGCTCTTGTAAGGATAGTCATGTAAAAATTTGAACTATCAATTGTTCAAGAAGCACTTGTATTGTAACAATGGAATAATGTCATTGATGTTGAGTATCAAGCTTTGATGAAGAACATGACATATCAACTTATTGATCTTCCAATAAGGAAGAAAATTATAGGTTATAAGTGGGTTTTCAAAATGATATAAAAATATGATGGTGGTATTAACAAGTATCATGTAAGGATTATTGAAAAGGGCTATGCATAGGAGTAAGGTATTTACTATAATGAGAACCTTTGCTTTGTGATTAAATATCAAAATAATTCAAGTGGAAACTCTAATGGTAGCTTAGTTTGTATGGGAGTTGTATTGGATGTATGCAAAGACTACAATCCTTAATGATGACCTCACTAAATAAGTATACATGATGCAACCAAAGGAATTTATCATATTTAAATAGGAGATGAAGGTATGTAGACTCATCAAATCTCTCTATGGGCTAAAGTAGGTTCTTAGAGCATGGTATGTCAAGATCGATGAACATCTTAGTGCGTCATGAATTTTATCACAATCCTTATGATTATAAACTATACTTGAAATGAAAAGGAGTAAAGGTCATGATCATAATTATGTATGATGGTAACTTGGTAATCATTGGAAGTTTTAAAAATTTGACTAAAAGGATTAAAAATGATTTGAAGAAGTCATTCAATATGACTGATCTTGGTCTAATGCATTATTTTCTTGGCTTGGAGGTGTGGTGAATAGAGAATCATATTACTTATGCCCAAAATAAAGTATTATCAAGACATTGATCAAGAAGTTTTTGAAGACACATTATAATCCTATGCCTACCTTAATGAAGACAATGTTTTAATTATCTTGAAATGATTCATCACCATAGGTAAATGTTACTCTACTTCGTCAATTGATTATAAGTATATTTATTTGATCTTATACTAGAATTAATATTTATTATGCTAATATCTATATTTTGTAGTTTATGTAAGAACCAAGGGTGTATCATTGAAAAGCAACAAAGTAAATACTTAGGTATATCCATGGTATGATGTAGAGTACAAGAAGAATGACTAGTTCTTCTTGACAAGATTCATAAGGTAACGCATGCAAAATATATTGATGATTAGAGATCTAATTATAGATATATATTATTTTATAATATGGTATAGTATATTGGTGAAGTCAAAAGTAGTGTGTTATTGCTTGATCTTATAATAAGGTACAAATTTGTGGGAAGATATTTCTACAAGGTAATATGGTGGCATCACATCTTGTCAGGGATGGGAATTTCATGAAAGTAATTGCCAATTTTATAATATGATGATTAAGGAGTTTTAAAGCTTGTTTACAATCCATTTTTTAATGAGTGCATGAAGTACATTGAGGTTTAGTGCCACTTAATTTGTGAATATACTAGGACCATAGTATATTCAATTAACATGCATACATTTTCATATTCTCTTACACATGTAAATATTGATTTTTATTTATTGTTTGTTTGTACCTTGATTAAACATTGGTGTAATGAGGGGGAACATTTTCAGTAATACTTTATAAAAGTAGCTAGGACAAAATTATGTATTTTTTAGTTACATTTGTAAATCCATAACTTGTATTAGTTCATTTAGTACATCAATGAAACATTATTGTATCCACTTAGCATTCACATTAGTATAAAATTTTGAAATATATATAATCTGATCTTGTTAGGCCAAGGCCAAAAGTATGGAAGAAGTGTTTATGAGCACTATTAATGTAGCCTATACACAAGTATACATGTATTCCTATGGGAATTCTTCTATGTAGACCTATGTGAATTTTTGTATAAGCCTATGAGAATGTTGATGTAATCCTAAGGGAACCCTTCATGTATTCATATTTCATGATATTGGTTAATCCACCTTTGTGGATAACCTTAATTAAATGGTGTAGTTTATTATTACATTATTTTAATTAACCTCAAAGTCAAGTTAATGTTTGCTTTAGGTTAGTGATTAATTGGGATTAGAATGTATGTATTTCTCCTTGGTAGTCACCAACTTGTTACATCTCTTCATGGCCTTCAAATTAGACATTGGTTCATTTGTTGGTATGTTGTGTTGTGTACTCTAAGTCCCGAGTTCCAATAACAAGAAATTCTTGTGCTTGTCTATCTCACATATTTCACAGGATATTTTACTCTTGAATATATAGATCCCTTTGTAAATCCAACTGTCTACATGGTAGAATGGTAGGCAACCTCCTTCTTGCAAGCTCAACCATGGTTTCAAATCATTTTTATGTTGACTTTTACTTTGCTATCATTCAAGGTATTCAATCAATTAATTAACATTTGCTTATATTTTCTCTTCAAAAATACTCTATTGGATGCCTATATTTGGGAGTATGCTCTTGGGCATTTCCCTTGATATCTAGAGTTTAAACCCCATCAATAATGAAGCATTATTTAAAAAAGTTATTAAACATGTATATGTACATATACATATATATGTGTGTATACATATATGTACATGTATATATACATACATACATACATATAGATGTGTTTGTGTCTACCAAAGAGAAGGATCAATTGTCAAAACCTTATTCATTGAATAGAAGTATCCAACAATGAATTACTTTATACCAATGGTAGTACTTGATTTAAGTAATATCATTCTAAGGTTTGACATTTAGTTTTTTCTAATTTGAGTACTAATCCATCCAATATTTCAAAGGCCATAACTTTTGCATACATAAGCATTTGAGGGACATTTGTTTAGATCATATGATTTTTTAAGATCTATATAGTGGTGACATTAGTTTATGGACCCGTTAAAATTTTGTGTGGACTCTTATGTGATATGATTTCATAAGCATATGTTACTTGCATCAATAGCAAAAATATAACACCTTGTTAGTTCAAATGGTAGGGTTACTAAAAAGTAAGAATATTTGGTTAATATTTAATGATGAAATTGAATAAGATCTTAGAGAGCATGAATTTGGTAAAAAGCAGAAAGCCCTTGGTCTCTTATTCATATTAGTCAAGTTAGATATACTTTTTCACATTAGAAATACCGTTCCTATAAAGTTATGGATAACTTGGAAGGATGTGTATGGAAAATTAAGTGCTAGAAAAGTTAATAGAGTAGAGATAAAGCTTTTCATTCTTAAATATTTTTTACTCTATTATTGTTGAAGACTATAAATTTCACTTCAAAGCCCTAAAATCTGACTAAACCATGATAGGATGCACATAAAGTTTAAATATAAGTCCAAGGACTACATATCAACTCATGGACATTAACACCAAGAAGCTATATTAGTTTAGATGTCATGTTTCATGATAAAAATAAGTCCAACTATTATTCTATTAAGCCACATGTTTTAGATGAAGCACCTATTATTTTGTTTAATGATGAGACCTATGAGAGAGATGTTTAAGAGTTTGATGATGATGTTAATTATTATGATTATGGACATAATTCTATGAATGATAGAGTTGATTATCCAATAACATGTAGACCATCTTCTTCAAATGCAACTCATAGGCCCATGTGGTATCTTAGTACTATTTATGATAGAAACTTAGATGGTGTCCAAAACATGTTGACTATAGGATAAATAACTTATAATAGGGATTGTAGTGAGCTCAACCTTGCTCTTGTAAGGATAGTCATGTAAAAATATGAATTATCAATGGTTCAAGAATCACTTGCATTGTAATAGTAAAAGAATATCATTGATGTTGAATATCAAGCTTTGATGAAGCACATGATATATCAACTTGTTGATCTTTCAAAAGGGAAGAAAATAATAGGTTATAAATGGGTTTTAAAAATGAAATATAAATACGATGGTGGTATTAGGTAAGGATTATTACAAAGGTATATGCATAGAAGGAAGGCATTTACTATCATGAGAACCTTTGCTCTAAGAAAAAATATCAAGACCATTCAAATGGAATATCCAATGGTACCTTAGTTTAGATGGAAGTTGTATTGGATGTTTATAAAGAGTGCATTCCTTAATGATGACCTCATTGAAGAAGTCTACATGATGCAACCAAAGAAATTTACATATCTATATGGGAAAGGAAGATATGTAGACTCATCAAATCTCTTTATGGGCTATAGTAGGATCCTAGAGCATGGTATGTCAAGATCAATGAACATCTTAGTGCGGCATGAATTTTATCATAATACTTATTGTTATAAATTATACTTGAAATAGCGAGTAAATATCATGATCATAATTATGTATGATGGTAACTTGGTAATCATTGGAACTTCTAAAATGTTGATTGAAAGGATAAAAAATGATTTGAAGAAATCATTCAACATGACCGATCTTGGACTAATGCACTATTATCTTGGCTTGGAGGTGTGGTGAATAGAGAATCACATTACTTATGTCACAAATGCAGTATTACCAAGACATTGATCAAGAATTTTTGGATGAAACATTTATCATTGTAATCTGATGCCTACCTTGATGAACATAATGTTGTAATTATCTTGAAATTATCCATCATCATAGAAAAACATTACTATGTATCATCAATTGATTATAAGTCTAATTTATTTGACCCATATTGGAACTAATATTATTTATTCTAACATCTATATTTTGTGGCTCATGTGAGAACCAAGGATGTATCATTCGAAAGAAAAAAAATAATTACTTATGTATATCCATGGTATGATTTAGTATGTTGTAGAGTACATTAAGAATGACTGGTTCTTCTTGACAAGATTCATAGAGATAGATCATGCAAGATCAAATTATGATTAAAGATCCACATCTAGATATGTATTCTTTTTAGAATCTAGTCTAATATATTGGTGAAGAAAAAAGTAGTGTTTTGTTGCTTGATCTTCTACTACGTTACAATATCGTGTTGTGGGAGGATATTTCTACAAGAAAATATGGTGGCATCACATCTTATTAGGAATGGACAATTCATGAAATCATAATGGGGAATAAAATTCCTCATTCACTTAAATATTAATTGAATTAAAATTTTATCAAGTGGCATTAGCTCAACAGGTTAGATTCCTCAATATTTAAAGAGGAGACCAAGGTTTAAATCTTGCCAAGCAATACATGGATAATATCTAAGCTTTGTTGTAATACCACTATGTGGTGATGATGTAATATGGGTGTGGCCCATTTAAATCCCATATAACCAATTGAAAAAATTGAATTAAAAGTTTAATTAAAGTACTAATTAATAACCAGTTAATAATTAATTTTTAATTTATTAATATAGCTTTATGAAAAGTTATATTGTAAGAGATGTTTATTCAAATCATGTATATTCATGTAATATTTATATTGAATAATGAAGAATGAGAATACTAAGCTATTTTATTTTCAATTTAATATATTCTCACCCATTTATCTCTAAATAATTTGATGGATCGTGTAGTTCCATAACCTGGATTTCACCCTTCCTCCTTTAATATGGCCGTCTAAAGTTTTTAGGACATTCAAACATTTTTTAGATAATTTTAAAGATACATAGTACACATATCGAAGGAAATTTGTGCAATGTGTGTAATTGCACACAGTTCAAGTGCACATATTATTCAATTAATATATAATATTTGCGGTCAATATTATTACATATTAACTATATTTTTGTGCATGTTATTAAATACAATTTAAATTTTTCTTTGGGTAATATTATAAAACATTATTATGCCCTCTCTTCTACATGTAGTTTAGCATGTATCCTAATACACTACATGTATTTACTTTAAATTAATTTATTTTAAAGTAAATTTGTTTATTTAAAATTTACCATTGCATGCAACAACATGCAGATTCACACCCTACATTGTAGTATATAATGCAATACCATGTGTTGCATGACAACGCTATTGGGCCCCCTCCCCCCTCATTTACACATAGTAAGGCCATGTGTAATAAGCCTCGACAACCACCTTTAACATGGCACCTTCGACTTGAGAGGAAATTCCTTCTCTGTCTCTTTTGGTGTATGTCATAGAAGATGATGTTCCCGATCCTACTTCACTTCAAGAAGTATCCTCCTTTACTAGTTTAGAGGACCAAAATCTTGACAATAGTTTGGAAAATACATTTATAAGTGAGCTTGTGGAGGATGAGACTAATTTATCTTATCTACCACTTATATCTAGAGTGGGCCAAGTTAGTGATTGAGATCCCAAGTTGAAAAATATATTTTTGGATGGAAGTCCTATCCACCCAAAGTTACATGTTGGTGCACCTGCTTATATTATTCCAAAAATTGAATCCATCACTATGAAGGCTCTAGATTCTTGAGAAGGGAATACCCTCCATATGTTTTAAAGAACATTCCTACGTGCCCCCTTTGCATGCTCAATGCCAAATCATAGGGCTCCTCATATTTATTGCTCTTATTTTGAATGAATTGGGGTTTAATGCGCATATCATTAGGAGGAATGATGAGGAATAAAATTCCTCATTCAATTAAATATTAATTAAATTAAAAATTAAATTAATTTTTAATTAAATATTAATTAAATTAAAATTTTAATTAATTATTAATTAATAATTTAATATAACTTTATAAAAAGTTATATTGTAAAAGTCACATCTATTCAAATCATGTCTATTGATGTAATATCTATATTAAAAAATGAAAAATGAGAGTACTCAAATTTTTGTTTTCAATTGAATATATTCTCTCTCATTTATCTTTGTATCAAAACAATTTCCAATCATGAAATACGATAATCAAGGAGTTTTGAATCTTGTTTGCAATCCAATTTTTGATGAGTGCATAAAGTACATTGAGATTTAGTGTCATTTTATTTGTGAACACGCTCGGACCATAACATACAACTTATGTTAACATGCATACATTTTCATAGTCTCTTATTTATTAAAAGTCTATTGTGCCTTGATTAAACATTGATGTAATAAGGGGGGAACATTTTGAATAACTCTTTGTAAAAATAGTAATTAGATAATTATGTATTTTTCAATTAAATTTGTAATTATACAACTTGTATATAGTTCATTCAGTACATCAATGAAAAAATTTCATAGCCAATTAGTATTCACATTAGTATAAAATGTTGAAACATGTGTAATATGATCTTGTTAGGCCAAGGCCAAAAATATGGAAGAAGTGCTTATAAGCACTGTTAATGTAGCCTACGGGTAAGTGTATATATAATCCTATGGGCATTCTTCTATGCAAGCCTAAGGGTACCTTTCATGTATTCACCCTTAGTGATATTAGTTAATCTATATTTATGGATAACTTTAATTAAAGGGTGTAATTTATTATTATATTATTTTAATTTAACCTCAAATTCAAGTTAATATTGGCTTAAGGTTAATGATTAATTGTAATTTTGGTATCACTATAAATACCCCCCAATGTATGATGCATTGTATAAGTTTGTGATATATAAAAGTATTGTGGGATGTGTATGTATATCCATCCCTTATTCCTTCTCTCTATTTGTTCATTAATCTCCTTTTTAATTCATACACTCTTTTATTTTTCTCTTATTTCTTTTTTGTACATATGATTGTGATGAATGTATGTTTCAATATGTTTCTAGAAAACATTATGAATTACAAATATGGTATCAGATCCAAATTAAGACAACTTCACTCAATCACACAAAAAGGCTATACAAGGAAAATTGTAGCAGATATAGACAAACTTGCAAATTTTTAATAGGGTCCTAGTTCATCTTTCTTCTTGATTTCTCCATCTAGCACCTCTTTTTCACCTTCGTAAAGTCTCCTTATTTGCCTTCAAATTTCAAAATTTAAAAGTGGAATATTGTATAGAGTATTTCATGTTTTGGAAGGAACTAGTTGATGCACACATATTGTATTTTCTCTACTATTTTTGGAAGCATTTATCAAGTGGTGGGTGACTTTAGAAATCAAATAATGGTGTAGTGGTATGTCATCGAAGTTAATTGGTACAAGTTATGGGTTTAATATGAAATTTCTCTAGGTAAAAGGGATTCCCCTCTTATTTGTGAAGGGTGTGGAATTCAAGGATGACATGGGGGGGTGTATGCATCTCTCATCATACCACTTTAGATATGGTATAATTTCCCTTTACATTCTCATATCTTAATTGATAATGTAATGGTAGGTTCTTTTACTTGCTTCTTACAAATCCCTAGATCAAAGTTCTTTGGACCCATTTTGTTTTTGAAGCTCAATGGTAGGAGTAATATTTTTTATTATTAATTTTATTCCTAAAATCAATTATGAGGTTGAAACACTAGTTGGATATGTTATTCACATAGGCATGGATATAGGTTAGACCCATAAGTGATTTTTTTAGGTAGAAGGTACAAAATTTTGGTGGTGAAGTACCCATGAGCTCTAAATTTATAATGTATGTATTTCTCCTTCAAAGTAACCAATTTTTTTCTTCTCTCCATGACCTTAAAATCAGGTAGTTGTTAATTGGTTGGTATGATGTTTTGTGGATTATAAGTCCTAAGTTTTAATATGAGGATCTCCTTTTACTTGTCTATCTCACGTCAATTGTATAAATTTTACTCTTGAATATATAGATCCCTTTTGGATTCCAACTATCTATATGGTAGAATGGTAGGAAAACTCCTTCTTGTAGGTCAATTCATAGGTTCAAATCCTTTTTGTATCAACTTTTACTTTGCTAGAATTCAAGGTATTCAATCAATTTATTCACTTTTAATTTTATTTTCTCTCCCAAAGCATTTTATTGTATGTTTGGCTTTGGAATAATCCTCTATGGTGTTTCCCTTGACATCTCGAGTTAAGCATTTTTAACTATGAATAATTCTTTTTAACAAACTTATTATTAAACATATGAGTTTATGTGTATCTTTGCCAATAAGAAGGAAAAACTTGTTAAACCACTATTCACTATATAGAAGTAGTAACAATGAATTACTTTATGTAAAATGGTAGTACCTAATTTGAAAAATATCATTCTAAGATTTGATATTCATATTTTTTCTATTTTGAGTACTAATACATCTAATATTTTGAAGGCCATAACTTTGATATACATGAGTTTTTGGAAAATATGTTTTTAGATCATAGTATTTTTTGAGATCTAAATAGTGGTGACATTAGTTTATGGACCTATTAAAATTTAATGTGGACTCTTATGTGATATGATTCTCTAGGCATATGTTACTCATATTAATGGGTAAAATTATCACACCTTGTTAGTTCAAATGGTAGGGTCACTTAGAAGTAAGAATATATAGTTTATATTTAATGATGAAATAGAATATGGTCTTAATGAGCATGAAATTGGTAAAAAGGATGAAGCCCTTGGCCTCTTCTTCATGCTACTTGATCTAGATGTACTTTTCATATTAGAGAGAAGACTGATTCTATTAAGCTATGAACAACATTGAAGGATCTCTATGGATAAGAAAGTGTTAATAAAGTTAACAAAATAGAGACAAAGCTTTCCAATATTAAAATTTTAGATTTTGTTAATGTCAAAAACTATATATCTCATTTCAAATCCTTAAAATCTAACCTATCCATGAAAAGAGGCATGTGAAGTTGGAAGAGAATTCTAAGGACTACATCTTCATTGGATATAGTGATGAGTCAAAGGTATATTGACTCATGGACCTTGACACTAAGAAGCTATATTATTTGGGATGTCATGTTTCATGATAAAAATATGTTTAACTCTTCTACTATTAAACCACATATTTTAGATAAAGCACCTATTATTTTGTTTAATGATAAGAACTATGCGAGATATGTTTAAGAGTTTGATAATATTGTTAATAATTATGATTATGGAGATAATTTTATGAATGATAGAGTTGATAATCCAAGAATATTTAAACCATATTATTCAAATACCACTCATAGGTCCAAGTGGTATCTTAGTACCATTTATGATGTAAAATTAGATGGTATCATAGACATATTGACTATAAGGCTAGTAACTAATAATAGAGTTTGTAATGAGGTCAACCTTACTCTTGTAAGGGTAGTCATGTAAAACTTTAATTTATTGATGGTTAAAGAAGCACTTGTACTATAATAGTGGAATAATGACATGGAGGTTGAATATAAAGCTTTGGTAAAGAACATGGCATATCAACTTATTGATCTTTCAACAGGGAATAAATTCATGGGTTATAAGTGGATTTTTAAAATAAGGATTATTGCAAAGGGCCATGCATTGAAGAAATTTATTTACTATGATGGGATCATTGCTTTGAGAGCAAAGATCAAGACCATTTAGATGACATTTGTAATGATAGCTTAGTTTAGATGGAAGTTGTATTAGATGTATGTAAAGAGTGCATTCCTTAAAGGTGATCTCATTGAAGAAGTCTACATGATGCAACCAAAGTAATTTGTCACACCTCAATAGGAGATGAAGGTTTGTAGGCTCATAAAATTGCTCTATGGTCTAAAACAAGATCCTATAGAATATCATTTTAAGATTAATGAACATCTTA
The DNA here is from genome assembly GCA_028583015.1 of Wollemia nobilis. Taxonomy (NCBI): domain Eukaryota; kingdom Viridiplantae; phylum Streptophyta; class Pinopsida; order Araucariales; family Araucariaceae; genus Wollemia; species Wollemia nobilis. The sequence continues at coordinate 2,253,610 of JAQPPZ010003172.1, read as the reverse complement.
ATATGACATGGATTTTATAATAGCCCTTATATTAGAAACTATACTTGAAATGTCAAGGATTAAAGTTCATGATCATAATTATGTATGATGGTAACTTATTCATCATTGGAATTTCTAAAAAGTTGATTGAAAGGACCAAAATTGATTCAAATAAGTCATTCAACATGACTAATATTGGCCTAATGCACTATTATCTTGGCTTGGAGGTGTGGTGAATAAAGAATCATATTTTTATATTATAAATGAAGTATTACCAAGACATTGGTCAAGAAGTTTTGGATGACATATTGTAATATTGTGCCTACCCCAAAGAGGACAAGGTTGTAATTATATTGAAATGATCCATCACCATAGGTAAATGTTTATCATTAATTGATTTTAAGTCTAGTTTATTTGACCTATACTAGAAGAAATATTTATTATTCTAACATTTATCTTTATAGTTCATGTAATAACCAGGGGTGTATCATTTGAAAGTAATAAAATAAATGCTCAGATATATCCATGGTATGACTTAGTATGGTGTGGAGTAAAATAAGAATGACTAGTTCTTATTGAAATTATTCGTAGAGTTAGAGCATGCAATATTTGTTGATTATGAGAGATCCACATCTAGATTGTAGATAGGTAATTTGATATGTTTGAATTTAGTAAACCAAATTTGGTATTTTATGTTATTTTATAGGTGTATCCAAAGTGTTTGATGAAATGTGCATACATATATTTAATAATGTTATAAAGTGGTGTTATAATATTGTACATATTAATAAAATGATGTTAATTCATTTATGTCGGTAAATTTATAAGTCATAAGCTATTTTGTCCTATAGTGGGAAATGTCATGTAAATGCAAGTTTAAATGCATATGAAATGTAATTTGAGGAAATGATGAAGTGTCAGGTAGTTGGACGGTGTAACTAATTTTGTTTTTATAAATATGACCCTCCCTCATTCATTCAAATGCATTGATGGTTGGAGAAGCATTGGTACATTACAGAGAATGCTATTGTATATCTACATAAGGCATAATACAGTCAGGCTATGGATGCAATTACGAAGAGGAGTTTGTATAGGATTACAGATTGCAAGATTGTAATGCTGAAACTATAACATTTTTGATATGCTCAATGGGAAAATTAATTTGATTTCTTATTGAATTTAAACTATTGAAACCCATGTAATAATACACACATCAATCATTATGCTAGAAATCAAGTATTCTATGAAAGATCTATTATAGCTCAAAGCAACCAACCATTGCAAAGTGCTAGTAAAATATTTTGACAACTTTAACCAATTTTATGGAAACTCCATTGAGAAGAAACCTACCATTTATTAAGACTAAAGAAGAGATTTTGAATTTAGATGCAATAATATTTACACATAGATGTGAAAATTAATTTAATGTCAATCATTAACTAGAGTAAATTTATAAATCCCATGCAAAAAATTTAAAGAAACTTATATACCCAAAATATTTTTTAGTTGTCATAGTATCAGTAAGGATTTTTGACATATCTAGTATAAGGAACAAATATTTATTTTAGTAAAGTATTGGAAAATTTGGTAAAATTCCTTTACAAGGAAAACTAAGATCCATATCTATAGTTAGGATTAACTTTTAAGAATTTTTATGATGAATCCATGATGGGATCTAATTATTTTAATTACTAGATCTGAATCTCATAAATTAGATGGTGTATTTTATTTTAGTGAGCTTCCTCTATAGTCTCAATAAGACTTAGTAAAGGAATTAGATCTATTTAAAAATAGAATAAATTAACAAAGGATCAAGAAATCCCATAGATTCAATTTTAAAAAAGTATCATGACACTTAGAATCCAAAAAATTCATAGATCCTTATAACTTACAAGGTTAAGAAAATTTGGTTTAAGAAAGAAGGAATATCTATTTCTTTTCTACATAAATTTACAACACATGGTGCAATCACCACAATAGGAACAACTAGTGCCACAACATAATTATCTTGAGTAGGATAATCAAGGTCCATTGAATTTAGATGTTTATTTAGTCATGCCCAAAGTAACATTGAAGCCTTTACCAATATTTAGTAGATATGAAGGAAAAACAACTTTAGAAAACCTACAAAAATTACCCACATTAAAGCCTATTCACAATATTCAAGAAGATGACACAATGGTGAGATCATCAATTTTCTTGCTAAGAGGAAATGTTGTAATGTAGCATAAAATTCTTATGAATAGACATGTCATTGATTGGAAAACCATAGTAATATGCTTGTGGTAACATTCAACAATGATATAAATATTTTCTATTCTTTTTTAGTTGAACATAATCTCTAGTCATCCTAATAAAAATATTCATGATTTTAATACAAGTCTCATTTGGATACTATATCATATCCTAGTGAGTATTTGGCTATCAAACCAATAAGATATGGTTGATTATGTAAATATGTGATTGTTGAATTTAGATATTATAGTGGTAGTTGTGAATCATGACACATTGTAAAGATCATTTAGAGAGGTAACCCATGTGGAGAAATAACTAGTGTAAGTTGTGAAAGTACTATTAATGCCTCTAATTCCATTTCCATCAAATATAAGTTAAGCTCTAACATAATAGTTCCAGTTTCCTCCATTGTTGTATATCATGCCACTCTCAAGTGCTCTATTGTATCTACCACCACTATTGACACTACCATTAACACTATGACAATTATCCCTACCTTCATTAGCTTACTATAACCAATCACTATATGGATGCATAAGGGTAGACAAGGTTGACCAAATATTAGATGAGGTACACTCTCTTATGAAGGATGTGTCCAATAAATTAACCATCAACAAATATTAAATATATGACCAAATGTATCATGGTAGGTGGTAGAAATATGAATGTCATGTGTTATAAGTTATCAATCTAATCAATTTCCATATAGACAAACTTACAACACCATAAATCAGACTCATAATAATACCACTAACCCATTATGAATATTAAATAGAATCCATGCCAATTTTATGTATACAATATTGGAAATTTGAGCAAGTTTTGTTGTCATTGATGTCAAGAGGTTTGATGTCCAGTTTTGTCATCATTGATGTCAAAAGGTTGTTTTTCCAAAAGGCAAGGAAGTGGTTAAAAGAAAAAGGATATAATATTTATTTTTAATATTATATGCCTAAAGAGGCCTAAAAGGTTGAAGACCCAAGGAAAGAGAAGCAAGTTTAAAAATAAATAATAATATTATAATATTTGGGCAAAAGGAAGAGGTGAAAAATAATGAGGTCCAAGGAATCATTAAAAATATATATCTCCGACAAGACCCATTGAGCATATTATAAAGGTTTTAATTTAATTTATTTAAATTAAAATATTTTAACCTAAGGTTAAAATTTTAATTTAAATAATTAAATGACACCAAGGTTTCAAGGTTTTAAGGTTTTAATTCAAATTCAAAATTCAAAATTAAAAAAGGGCCGACGTGTTTCAACACAAGGGAAGAGTATTAATAGGAAATACTTTTCATTTCCTAAAGCCAATGCGATATTCGAATGCCTATGAAAATTGTAATTTGTGTGCTCTATTTTGACGAAGAGAAGAAGCAAGTGAGGTTTTTAAATAAAGGAAGGTAGAATTATGCTCAAGTTCATTTGGTGTGATTGAAAAATTCCATAGCACTGAGTAGCACAAATGGTGGTCAAACGTTTACTAAGACACTTGTAAGGAACAGGTCATGGTTTTGAATCCCATGTGTTTGTTTTTGTTGCAGAAGAGAAGCGTTTTGTTTTTGTCAAAGATTGTGTGATAGCATTAGTAGGAGAGTGTGGACATTTGGTTCATGTGTGGGCATGTAGCCCAGGTAGTAGCTTAGCCTTGGGCTAAGGCATTGTGACGACTTTGGTCACGGGTTCGAGTTTGGGCGCAATCAAAGACGTGCAAAATCTTTTGGTGTCGTGGGCCAACATATAAGGTATGCAATTTTAATTTAAATCTTGCCAAATTTTGGAATGCACAAAGGTTTTTGGGGCCACGTGATAATTAAAAGGCATGTGTGGAATGTATAGGGAGTCATAAGGGTTGTTGAATAATATTTTATTTTGGTGCTTGAAAATAAATAAAAAGATTGGAGATTATAAGGTGTTAACAAAGGAACTTTATTTTTATGTGTTGAATATTATTTTGAGAGGATTGGAGATTATAAGGTGTTAAAAAAGGAACTTTATTTTTATGTGTTGAATGTTATTTTGAGAGGATTGGATTGTTTCGTTGATAAAGTTTGGAGATTATAAGGTGTTAACAAAGGAACTTTGTTTTTATGTGTTGAATGTTATTTTGAGAGTATTGGAGATAATAAGGTGTATTTGAGACTTGATAGTTTATTGTATTTCTTGAATGGTGAAATAATTATTGAGAAGAATATTTGTGTGGAGATTTTGAGATAGACTGTTGCTATCTAACCTAGAAATTGGCAAAGAGGTTTTGTTGTGAGTAAAACAGGTTTTGAAGACATATCTCCATCAAAGAAAAAAGGTATGGGCACACTATATTTTGTTTAGAGTGTTTGAAATGAATGAATGAAATATAAGGTGGAGTGAAAAGGATTGATGAGTATTGTTGGAAATGTGTGAGCAAGTTTAAGTGCATATTGTTGATGAATGATTTGAATTGAAATAAAGATTGAGAATTATTTGAGTTAGGGTTTAAGACCCACATTGTGCTTTGTGTTGGAAGAAGGGTGAAACACTTGTTTAAGGTTTATGAGCAAGTTATGTTTCATTGGTTGAATAATTGAATGAAACTTTTGAATGTTGGTTTGAGCATGTTTATGATTGAGCAAGTTCTTGAGAGGACTTGTAAGCAGATTTGAGCAAGTCTTGGTGAATACTTGAGACAAAATTGAGAGCAGAGTTGATTGATTGATTTGTTCAAGCTTTGTGTTAAGGCTTGGGGTAAATCTGAGCAGAGTTGATTTATGATTTGATAAAGCTTTGTGTTAAAGCTTGAGGTAGATTTGAGGATAAAGTTTGGTGCAGATTTGAGGGTAGATTTATGCTAGACTAGAGTCATATTGTGGGTATATTTATGCCAAACCATAGATAGATTGTGAGCAGATTTGTGCTAGACTGAGGATAATGTTTAGTGTAGATTTGAGATAGATATTGAGAAGAGTTTAGAGTAGACTTTGGAGGTGATAGAGTAGAGGATAATAGTCTCTAGTGGATAGAGATCCATTAGCTATGGTAGTGAGGATAAAGGTCTTTAGTGGATAGAGATCCATTAGCTAGAGTAGTGGGGGTAGAAGTCTTCTAGAAGATCACCAACCAGAGTAGTGGAGAAAGAGTTCTCCTATGGATAGAGTTCCATAAATCTGAGCATTAGGGTATTGGTGTCTCCTTTGGATAGAGGTCCATAAACATTGTAATAGGGAAGTGGTTCCCAAGAAATTTGTTTGAGAAAATTTAGTGGAAATATTTTCTCCATGGAGTAGCCCACATTGGGTGAACCACGTTAAATCATGTCTCTCATGTGTGTGATGATTTATGCAATGTTTACTACTTTGATATTGTTGATGCTATTGATTGGATTAAAAATTAAAAGGTTTTATCTTATATTGTTCACCCCCCTCTTAGTATAAGTGTATGTTCTTCAATTGGTATCAGAGTGGGTCTCTCCGTGAAAAGACTAACAACTTGGAGGAAGATCCGATAGGAACACACATGACTTTAGAAAATGAAGAAGAGGCCATGATCGACATAAAAGAGGAATTATTTGCTGCTCTCAGGAACTTGGAAAAGGTTAGAAAGAAGAACTCAAGTTTGAAGGATCAAATTCAGGAGGATGAAGAAGAAAATATGGAACTTCTACAGAATCTCATAGAACTCAAGATAAAGGTGGAAGAGGGAAATAAAATTGAAAAGGATATGATAGATCTATTAAGGGCAAGAGAAGTAGAGTGTGAAATATTGGAATAATAAATTCTCTTTAAGGAATGAAGTTGAAAAGACTAAGTTACGATAAGATATAAAGTTAGGGAAATAGAAAGAGGAGTCGAGCTCTCAAGAAATAGAGACATCAAACAAAGATAAGCTCATGACTCATACTAATACTCTAGAAGGAAAAGGCATCAAGAAAGAAGAGGGCAAAGAAGAACCATGGACAAGATTCAATCACAAGAACAACAAAAGAAGAAGCACTCGACCATATTTTCCAAGGCACTCAAATAGGTTACAAAATCTCTTCCATGGCTATTGCTTTACATGTAATAAATATGGTCATAGAGTTGCACATTGCACTGGTTATGTGAAAAATAATGTTGATAGAAATTTCAATTCTTTTGCACCTCTTATGAATAATGATGTCATATGTTATAAATACAATAATTTTGGGCATAAGGCTAAATGGTGCAAAATGGTATTTCTTGAATCAAGTAAAAAGAATACAACTTCAACAATTAGGAGAGAGAGAAAAGAGCATGAGAAAGTTAGATCAATGTTAGTACAAACAACTCTTCATGTTCAAGATAAGGGAAAACAATGGTTCCTTGATAGTGGTTGTTCTAGTCATATGATAGGAGACAAGAGTAAATTTCTTGTACTCAAAGAAATTGATGGAGGATTAGTAAAATTTGGTGACAATGGATCAACAAAAATCTATGGAAAAGGAACTTTGAGTTTAGATAATGGAAAAAAAAATACAGAGAATGTGTTGTATGTCAAGGGGTTGAGGCACAATCTACTAAGTGTAAGCCAACTTTGTGATCAGGGGCACATGGTTACATTTCATCCAAATAGGTGTGATATTAGAAAGTCTAAAACTAGAAAACTTATCACAAATGCAAATAGAACTACAAACAACCTCTACATGCTAAGTGATATTAAAGGAGAGAAGTGTTTTCTATCACAATAAGATGAGAGTTGGTTGTGGCATAGAAGAATGGGTCATTTGAACTTTGAAAATATAGTGAAAATAAGCAATAAGCAGGCTATCAAAGATTTACCCAAGATAAAAAGGCCACAAAACATAATTTGTGCACAATGCCAACATGGGAAGCAAGCTAGAACAAGTTTCAAGTCAAAAGGATTTATGTGATCTGAGCCATTGAAACTAATACACACTGACCTATGTGGTCCTACAAGGACAAAGAGTCTACAAGGTGAAAGTTAATTTATATTATTTATAGATGATTATTCCATAATGATTTGGGTAGCTTTCTTGAAAGAAAATTCAGAGGCTCTTGAGAAGTTTAAATATTTTAAAGAATTAGTGGAAAATGAAATAGGTAGAAGGATTAAGGGTTTAAGATCAGATAGAGGAGGAGAATTTACCTCAAATGAATTCATAGATTTCTGTGAACAATATGGGATCAAAAGAGAATATTCAACAGCAAGAACTCCTCAACAAAATGGGGTAGTTGAAAGGAAAAATAGGACTATTGAAAATATGGCCAGAGCCATGTTAAATGAGTCTAATATTTTAGATGGTTTTTGGAAAGAGGTAGTACATACAATAGTATATATCATCAATAGAGCTCAAATAAGAGTAAATCATCACAAAACCCCATATGAGCTCTAGAAAGGAAGACCAACCACAATAAAGTATTTCAAAATCTTTGGAAGCAAATGTTACATAAGACGAGAAGAGAAAAAATTGGGTAAGTTTGACTCAAGATGTGATGAGGGTATTTTTCTTGGCTATTCCACTAAGAGAAAAGCCTATAGATGCTACAACAAAAGGACACATACTATTATAGAAAGTATAAATGTAACAGTTGATGAGAAGATAGGGTCAAGAGAACCAACTCAAGAAATTGTGTATCAGGAAGAAGAAATTTACCAAGAAGAGTTAGGTGAAGAATAAGAAGAAGAAGAAACACAAAGACTTTTACCTAAGACTCCATCCAGGTATGTACAAAAAATCATCCAAGAGATCTAATCATTGGGAATCCAGATGAGAGACAGACAAGGAGGAAGATAATAGCAACAAATGAGCATGCTAATTTTTCTTTGTTATCTAAAATTGAGCCCAAATATTTCAATGAGGCAAGAGAGGATAAATTTTGGATCAAGGCAATGAATGAGGAACTAGATCAAATAGAGAAAAGTGAGACTTGGGAACTTGTCCCATGACCAAAAGGTAAGAATGTGATTGGCACTAAATGGGTATTCAGAAATAAGTTAAATGAAGATGGTCAGGTAGTCAGAAACAAAGCAAGATTAGTATGCAAAGGTTATGCACAGGTTGAGGGAATTGATTTTGATGAGACGTTTTCTCTAGTTGCACGACTTGAAGCTATAAGAATGTTCTTAGCCTTCTCAAGTTTCAAAAAATTCAAAGTATATCATATGGATGTTAAATCAGCCTTTCTAAATGGTGTCCTGGAAGAAGAGGTTTACATTGAGCAACCAGAGGGATTCAACCTAACTGATAAACCAGACTATGTATGTAGATTGAAGAAGGCACTTTATGGACTAAAACAAGCTCCTAGAGCTTGGTATTCAAGATTGGATAAGTACCTTTAGGAATAGGGTTTTAGGAAAGGAATAGTGGATAGTAACTTATACATAAAAAATGAAGGAAATGACTTACTAATTATGGTTGTTTATGTGGATGATATCATTTTTGGAGGTAACAATGATAAGATGTGTCAGAAATTTACAAAGAGCATGCAGAATGAATTTGAGATGTCAATGCTTGGTGAGTTGTCCTTCTTTCTTGGACTTCAGATTTCACAATCAGAGAAAGGTGTATTTCTCTCACAAACCAAGTATATAAAAGAGATGCTAAAGAAATTCAAGTTAGAATATTGCAAACCAGTGAGTACCCCCATGGTTACAGGATGCAAGTTAAGTAAAGATGATGAATCTCCTGAGGCAAATCAAAAATTGTACAGATCTATGATTGGTAGCTTACTGTATGTCACAACTACAAGACAAGATATAATGCAAGTAGTGGGATTAGTGGCAAGGTTTCAAGCGGCACCAAAGGAGACACATGTAGTAGCAGTAAAAAGGATTCTCAGGTATTTAAAAGGGACTATGGATTTTGGGCTCTGGTACCCCAAAAGTGACAATTTCACTCTCACATCATATACAAATGCAGATTGGGTTGGCAACATTGATGATAGAAAAAGCACAAGTGGAGGAGCATTATTTCTTGGATATTGTTTAGTCTCTTGGCTAAGCAAGAAACATGCATCAATATCCTTATCCATAGTAGAGGTAGAGTATATTGCAGTAGTTGCTTGTTGTACACAAGTATTATGGATGAAGTGAACTTTAGAGGACTTCAAGATAAAGCATGATCACCCTATTCCCATATTGTGTGATAATACAAGTGCTATAAATATCTCAAAGAATTCGGTGATGCACTCCAAGACCAAGCACATTCCGATCAAATATCATTTTCTGAGAGAGCAGGTGACATATAAGCAAGTCAGGTTGGAATATGTTACTACAAAGGAGAAGATTGCAGACATCTTCACTAAGCCACTTCCAAAAGAGACTTTTGAGTATCTTAGAGGAAAATTGGGAGTAGTTCTACTCCCACCCCAAAATTAATCACCTCAAGGAGAGGAGGTGGAGAGGGGGCTGAGCTAAGAGTCTTATATTTAGCCCCAAAGGTGGCCCTTTGCCATTGATGTCAAAGGGGGAGAGATTTGAGTTAGGGGGAGAGCATTCAGTCAGGGGAGCAGTTTCTTAGGGGGAGAAGAACTGAAAAAGGTAAAAGAAATGCTTAAAGAAAAAAGGGTTGCCATCAATGACAAAGGGGGAGATTTTTGGAAATTTGAGCAAGTTTTGTTGTCATTGATGTCAAGAGGTTTGATGTCCAGTTTTGTCATCATTGATGTCATAAGGTTGTTTTTCCAAAAGGCAAGGAAGTGGTTAAAATAAAAAGGATATAATATTTATTTTTAATATTATATGCCTAAAGAGGCCTAAAAGGTTGAAGACCCAAGGAAAGAGAAGCAAGTTTAAAAAATAATATTATAATATTTAATATTATAATATTTGGGCAAAAGGAAGAGGTGAAAAATAACGAGGTCCAAGGAATCATTAAAAAATATATATCTCCGACAAGACCCATTGAGCAGATTATAAAGGTTTTAATTTAATTTATTTAAATTAAAATATTTTAACCTAAGGTTAAAATTTTAATTTAAATAATTAAATGGTGCCAAGGTTTTAAGGTTTTAAGGTTTTAGTTCAAATTCAAAATTTGAAATTAAAAAGGGGCCGACGTGTTTAATGCAAAGGATAAAGTATAAATAGGAAATACTTTTCATTTCCTAAAACCAATGTGATATTCGAATGCCTATGAAAATTATAATTCATGCACTTTGTTTTGATGAAGAGAAGAAGTATGTGAGGTTTTTAAATAAAGGAAGGCAGACTTATGCTTAAGTTCATTTGGCATGACTAAAACATTCCATAGCATTGAGTAGCATAGATGGTGGTTGAAGGTTGGCTAAGATGCTTGTAAGGAGCAGGTCATGGTTTCGAATCCCACGCATTTGTTTTTGCAAAGGAAGGGAAGTTTTTTGTTTTTGTCGAAGATTATGTGACATAATTAGTAGGAGATCATGGACATTGTGGTTCACGTGTGGGCATGTAGCCCAAGTGGTAGCTTAGCCTTGGGCTAAGGCACTACGGTGGCTTTGGTCATAGGTTCGAGTTTGGGCGTAGTCAAAGACGTGCACAATATTTTGGTGTCGTGGGCCAACATATAAGGTATGCAATTTTAATTTAAATCTTGCCAAAGTTTGGAATGTGCAAAGGTTTTTGGGGCCACGTGATAATTAAAAGGCATGTGTGGAATGTATAGGGAGTCATAAGGGTTGTTGAATAATATTTTATTTTGGTGCTTGAAAATAAATAAAAATATTGGAGATTATAAGGTGTTAACAAAGGAACTTTATTTTTATGTGTTGAATGTTATTTTGAGAGGATTGGAGATTATAAGGTGTTAACAAAAGAAATTTGTTTTTATGTGTTGAATGTTATTTTGAGAGGATTGGAGATTATAAGGTGTTAACAAAGGAACTTTGTTTTTATGTGTTGAATGTTATTTTGAGAGGATTGGATATTATAAGGTGTTAACAAAGGAACTTTGTTTTTATGTGTTGAATGTTATTTTGAGAGTATTGGAGATAATAAGGTGTATTTGAGACTTGATAGTTTATTGTATTTCTTGAATGGTGAAATAATTATTGAGGAGAATATTTGTGTGGAGATTTTGAGATAGACTGTTGCTATCTAATCTAGAAATTGGCAAAGAGGTTTTGTTGTGAGTAAAACAGGTTTTGAAGATATATCTCCATCAAAGAAAAAGGTATGGGCACACTATATTTTATTTAGAGTGTTTGAAATGAATGAATGAAATATAAGGTGGAGTGAAAAGGATTGATAAGTATTGTTGGAAATGTGTGAGCAAGTTTAAGTGCATCTTTTTGATGAATGATTTGAATTGAAATAGATATTGAGAATTATTTGAGTTAGGGTTTGAGACCCACATTGTGCTTTGTGTTGGAAGAAGGGTGAAACACTTGTTTAAGGTTTATGAGCAAGTTATGTTTCATTGGTTGAATAATTGAATGAAACTTTTGAATGTTGGTTTGAGTATGTTTATGATTGAGCAAGTTCTTGAGAGGACTTGTAAGCAGATTTGAGCAAGTCTTGGTGAAGACTTGAGACAACATTGAGAGCAGAGTTGATTGATTGATTTGTTCAAGCTTTGTGTTAAGGCTTGGGGTAAATCTGAGAAGAGTTGATTTATGATTTGATCAAGCTTTGTGTTAAAGCTTGAGGTAGATTTGAGGGTATACTTATACCAGACTAGAGACATATTTTGGGTAGATTTGTGCCATACCAAAGATATATTGTGAGTATATTTGTGCTAGATCGAGGATAATATTTAGTGCATATTTGAGATAGAGATTGATCAGAGTTTAGAGTAGACTTTGGAGGTGATAGAATAGAGGATAGTAGTCTCCAGTGGATAGAGATCCATTAGCCAGGGTAGTGAGGATAGAGGTCTTCAGTGGATAGAGATCCATTAGCCAGAGCAGTTGGGGGTAGAAGTCTTCTAGAATATCACTAGCTAGAGTAGTGGAGAAAGAGTTCTCTTATGGACAGAGTTCCACAAACCTGAGCATTAGGGGATTGGTGTCTCCTTTGGACAGATATCCATAAACATTGTAATAGGGAAGTTGTTCCCAAGAATTTTTTTTGAGAAAATTTAGTGGAAATATTTTCTCCATGGAGTAGCCCACATTGGGTGAACCATGTTAAATCATGTCTCTCATGTGTGTGATGATTTATGAAATGTTTATTGCTTTGATATTGTTGATGCTATTGATTGGATTAAAAAGTAAAAGGTTTTATCTTATACTATTCACCCCCCTCTTAGTATAAGTGTATGTTATATAGTGATCGACATGATCCAATGAATTATATTCTAGAGATACAAATAACCTAAGTGACAAAGGGTAAAATAGGTTATAATGTTCATGAGGTTGTAGGCCATATAAGATGGATATTATTTCCCAAATATATGGTGATCCCCAACCATACTTTAGTTATCAAATCATGGTGTACAACCTTACCCCCACAATATTTGACCCTTGGATCTCTATTTAGAGTTCTAAAGTATCCATTGTTAGACTACTCAGGCTACATGAATTCAACCAATTTTATAGCCTACTACATAGAATCAACCATTAAACTCTACATACAATTCAATAATATTTGGAACAATGTAGTCCTGATTAAATTTTACCTAGAAAATGAAGAGGGTTATCCCTTCGGAATATATAGTAGTTTACTAACAATATCATGGTGTTATGACAAGGTCCAAAAGGAGGTTAATAGATGAAGAAGCCCAACCACTCACACCTCAAAATTTTCCTCAAAGGTATTCTAACCCTAGATAAAATTTAATTATGCTAAAAAGAGGATAGCCATCATCATAATTCAAGAATTCAATTTAGTACAAACCTATTAAGTAGCAATTTCAAGCTTCAACTTCTATGCCTTCTCAAACTTAGAATCAAATTTGGTCAGTTCTACAAACTAAATGAAAGGAGTTGTTGAATTATCCAAATAGAAAAACAAGATAAATTGAGAGTAATAAATGATAAATATAACCCTACAATATCCATTTATTTCTTTGGAAGAAAGACAAGTAACTTCTTGATAGTTAAAATATTCGTTTCTAGGGGTGAACATAATGCAACAAATAACTAATTTAACTTGGTTGAGGAGATAAATATGAACCCCACTACAATAAATATGCTAGAATCACTATCGTTACAAATCCAACATGATATGCTTTTGAAAGCATTGAAGCAACAAGAATGGGTCTATACAAAAGCAAAATAAAAACAATATAAGACACCTATAACCCAACTTTATCAACTACATCAATAGAAATAAATGGTCAAGTTCTAGTAAAAGTGCATGTGAACATGGTAGACTTAATGAATTTTTCATATCTAAATAAATAAGCCTCATAATTTTATCCCATGCTATGAATTAAAACATTTCTTATCATACAATGCATAGTGGATTTGAGAGTAGCAATGAGAGTTATGTCAAAATTTATTTATGAGAAAAATAGAATTCACATACACCTATATTGTTGGTAGAATTAGGGAGAGTCACGAGTGAGGACTGAAAGAAATCTTAGTTCCAAAAAATACTGATATTGCATTTGACTAGAGTCTTTCCATAGAGTTACAGGAAAAACTTGTGAAGACTAGGACTCAGCATTCAATCCACTAGATTGAAAAATCATCTAGTGAGGATCATCCAGGATATATGGAAGTGCTAACTATTGCCTAAAGTTTTTTTTGTTGTAGAAAATTAATTCTTAGAGGATTGGGACTCCTCCTACAACATAAATCTATGAGACTCCAACTTTGTTGCCCGAAAGTCAACATGGCTTCATAGTGCAGAGATTGGTTCCTTGTGCAAGAGAAGAACACTATGAAATAAGACTTATAAAGAAGAGCTATGGTGAATTCAGGAGACTAAAGATCTTCAATATTGAATCGAAGAAATTCACAAGTTGAATAACAAGCCATAGAAGCCTTGATACAAAAAGGACATAGAAGCCTTGAATAAAATGCCATAGGATCCTTGAAGGAGAAGCCACAAAAGTATTGATACTAGAAAGGCCAAAGAAGCCTTGATACTAGAAAGGCCACAAAAGCCTTGATATTGGAAAAGGCCATAGAAGCCTTGGTATTGAAAAAGATCATAAAAGCCTTGATACTAAAAAAGGACCATAGAAGCCTTGATACTAAAAAAGGCCACAGAAGCCTTGATCCTAAAGAAGAATTTGGAGAGAATATCTGATTTAGAAGTAGACTAAATATTTTAGTACTAATACTTTATTGCAAGGAAAGAAGATTCAGTGATATGGGAAACTTCCTACAAGAAATTTAGGAAGGGTATCTTGTTTAGAATCAATTCAGCACCTAAAGAAAAAGAGATTAGGAGAATATCTCATTGAAGGAATTCCAAACTTGGAAGAATAAGAAGGACTAGGAGAGTCATGCTTGAATATAGAAGCAGTAAAATTAGAGATCCAAAAGCAAATATCACTACCAACACTTTGAGGATTATAAGGTTGAAGATATCTCAAGGAAATACTAGTAGAAGCTACAAGATCAAAGACCTTGGGAAGGTCTCATCAAGCATCCAAAAAAAGGCTAGGAGATCCTGATTGAAGAAATTCTCAAAGGAGAACTCACTAGAGAAATACACTACCAAGGATAAGCCTATGATAGTGAAGGACTTGGAATAATTATTGCCATTTGAAAATAAGCCCAAGAGAAGGAGAATTTTGCAAGGAGTGTCAAATTTGAGCAAAATAAGAATCTAGTGAAGACCTCAAGACATTCAGAATCTTGAGAAGAAGATCTTGCTTGAAGTTAGAATTCAACAAGAAGACTTGAAGATATAATAAGCTCGCCAAATCTTGGATATTTGAATATTACCTCCTACAGCAAGAAGGAACTGCTTCATAGATAAAATACTTCTCCAAATCTATAGCAGATTAGGAGAACAAAAGAGGAGAACAAGCCATGAAATCCTAGGCTCATGAAAGAAAGTTTGAGACCATCATTTGGTGAAGGAGTTGTTCAAAATAGTCTACAAAGAGCTGCAAGATCCTACTCAAAGAAACAACTTGGTGATCCTAGACACCAAGATCTACATCCTCTCTAGAAGTGACAAAAGAGCTACATGAGATTTCAAAAAAAGGTAGGAAAATTATTGGTGCAAGTAGATTCATTAATTGGATTACTTATCAAATTTGTTAAAGCACCTAAATTTGGGTTAAATTTGCAATTAGACTACAGTCTTCAAAAGTGAAAAAGAAAGGTTCTCTACACATTGATTAGGATTTGATTAGATTTTTGAATTACTTCTATCAACTACCTATCATCTACTTTGGAAAAAGAAAAAGAATACTAAGTCCTACAATATTGATTGTAGTGAAATTACAAAATAATTATTGAAGGTTCATTTTAGATTATTCTTTATTAGTTGTAGTAAATTTTATTAAATGCATGTTCTTAAGAGTTGATTGGAGTGATAAGTTCAAATTTTTAGTGCATTAAAAGTGAAATATTATTAGATTTATTTGCACTATTATTACTCTCAAAAGAAATTATTTTTGTGCTTTTGAGAAGGGTACAAAATCTAGTTTGCAACAAGTGTCTAAAGACTCTCTTAAAGCATAGAAATCTACAACTCATAGTGGCAAATAGAAGCCACCAAATTTTTTTAGTACAAGTGAATAAAAACTAACCAAAATAAACTTCAAATATTAAGACTTGAGTCTCAAATCCAAAGCACTAGAGGGTTAAGTGTAGCAGAAAAAATATTCTATCTACAACATTTGTAAATCTTGGATCTATCATTAAATATCCAAGCAAAGAGGGCAAGGAGTCTATCCAAAGGGACATCCTCAAAACCCTCATTTATGCATTCAAAATCTACTACAAAATCATACTACAAGACCTACAAGTAGTGCAAAAAGGGTGCGATAAGAACGTATATTCTCATAGAAGATTACAAGGTATTGCACTACATTATTTGTAGGAAAAGGGTAGATTGAAGGTGCCACTAAAGGCAAAAAACTATAGGTAAATCCAACCAATAAAGGCTGAAAATCAAGCAATAAATACCAAATGTCAAGTACTCCTCGTCCATGACACAAAAAGCTATTCAAAGGGGCTCACACTTCACATATTGGATGGATGAATTTACAAAAGAAAATGCACATATCAGTCAATCATATACCTGCATTTATGTAGATAGAAAGGGAGCTCTCTTTTACAAGAAAAAAGGTGATAGATTCTACCTCAATCAATGTGGATGAACAACATAAAAGGAGCACATTGAAGGGAATAAGGAATGAGGATAATAGATGATATATTAATAGGTTGTTAGCTTGGTGAATATTATCCACCAAAAGAATCATCTATAACATCATTCAAAGATCAAAAAATTCCTCAATGATCGATCAACAAGAGAAGAGTTTGCTTGCACTCCAAGAAACATAGCAATAAAATAAGAGGTATAAAAAAGGAGTTATACTCTCCTTGGAAGTGTTATAGTGAAAGAAATCCATGTAGAAAGGTAGAAAGCCACTTGGCATGAATTCTCTAAGATGACATCCCATTTCTTAACGTCCAAGAAAACTCACGAAGGAGTTACAAGCACTCACACAAGTTTTCATGCATTACAAGGTGACCAAGAAGCTAGTAGAGCGTTACTAAAGGATTGTTATGTTAAAAAGGAGCAAGCACTCATACATAATAGTTGTTACACTTTTCAAAAATTTCAAGACTTATCTTCCATAAAAAGGGTGATCAAGGAGGTGAAAGGATAATAAAATCAAGGTAGAAACATAAGCAAGCAAGTTTGAAGTGACTTGGTTGCATTTCGATCGTATCGTGGCAGTATATCAATAGCTACACGATAGCATATCGACACCAAATTGGAGAAAATTTTGAGAGTAAACGAAAAAGCACATTACTCCTAATCAAATGGCTTAAGGAAGCATTAAAGTGAGTGTTGAAGAAAATTGCATGTGGAAGAATATTCCATTACTCACAATGCCCAAGAAGGATAGTCTACCACCAGTTTTATAAAGGTACAATTTCCATCTATTTTGTTTTCCATAAAAATGGAGTTATAAGGTTGAATTATTAAAAGAAAACAATCTTCATTTAAAAGAAAAACTTAGTGAAATTAGATATTAAAAATTTATAATATTTTCAAAGCATAACCTAGGAGAAATAAGGAATACTAATTGGAATTATTTCATTTAAAATTTGCAAATATTAATGTATTCTAATTTTTGAGAGTCATAAGGGCTACAAATCCAAACTAGGTTATTGAAAATTAGAAACAATCCAAGGGATATAAAAAGAGGTTATTAAAGATTTTTAAGGTTGGAAAAATATAATATTCTTATCTCAAAAAATTCTCTAAAGGGACAAAAGAAATCCAACATTAAAACCTCTTCAAAATTGAAAAGTGCTTAGTTCAATAAGAGTAATAAGATGTTAAGAAGTTGATTTTGATCTTTACAAAATTTGTACAAAATCAACCAAAATTAAACTATGTCTTTACAAAATAACTATATTATATCTCTAGGAGTCATAAGGCATTCTACAAAACTTGATAATAATATCCTTCAAATATTATCAAGTTGGGAAGATATAAGATTTCTAAAAAAACCTAAAAATTAGGTAGTCATACTCTCATCACTAGGGAGACATAAGGAAGTCTACAAATCTAAGGTTTTATCAAATCAAGCTTATATATTCCAATATTGGGATCCATAAGGTAGAATACTATTCTATATTTTTTCTTCATTTCTACTTCTCCAAATGGTAAAAGGAATATCATACAATTAATGTAAAACTTGCTCCAACAAGAACCAGTATACAAAACATGAAAACATGTGGTACATTGACTCAGGAGATAACCATCATATGACAGGAAATATACAATGGTTTGACTATCTTGAAGTTTCTAGGGGATAAAGACTAATAATTGCAAATAACCAAACCTATCCTATACATGGATATGGATGTGTGACACCTAGCAAATCATTTCCAAATATTCTACAAAAAGCATTGTATGTTCCTGGATTAACTTTCAATCTCATTTTAGTGATCAAGCTAGTAGAAGACAACTATATGATAAAATTTGGATATATCAATGGGATAAATGCATGCCTCATTATGAATAAATATGGAATAAAATCAATAGGAACAATCCATGAAAATACATACATCCTATACGCAATGGAAATCTCTCAAGATATTGTGTTGTTTCAAAATGATGCTAACACATTTACAAAGGAATAGGTAGAAGAAAATAAAGAACCAATACACCAAAAAGGCAAGAATAGAAGAATAAAGAATATGAGATGATAATTACAACATGCTTTACTCATTCATAAATAATCAGAACCAAATGAAGATACTTGCAAGGAGAACTACAATGGTGACTGGATAGAAGACACAGATTACCTGCAAAACCTGAACATAGTGCAAGGTCAACTAAAAGAAGAACCTATAACTTCAACCTATTTTGCATCATCTAAATACTGAAGTAAAAATAGTACAAATATCATGAGGAAGATCCATATTGAAGACTAAAGTCTTCAATACCCAAATAATGTAATATAGGGGGGTGTTAGAAATAGAGTCTATTCCATCATTTGGGTTATGTAAATGTATCTTCCAAGGTACATACTTAGGATATTATATTACTTTAGGGGGAAGTTATCTAGTTACTTCATGCAATGTAATAAATGCACAAGTGTCAATATGCAAGTTGTATATGTGCAAGTTATCCCTTGCACAACTAGGTAGAGTGTAAGCCAAGGAACCTATTTTCCTATATAAGAAAGGTCTCAATGTCAGATAGATATGAGAAGGGGGACATAGATAGATAGATTTACTTACAACATAGTCATATGTAGTAGTGCAGTGTTGTGTATATCACTATATATTGGTGATGGGTACAATGTAGTTCAGTAGATTCATTAATGGAGTGTTCATTTCCTCTATAGCTACATTGTATTCATTTATGTTATTTCTATTCAACATACTTTAGTCATATTGCAGATTTACTTTATTTTATATTATTTTGCATCCTGTGATTGTTATCTCCCATTGCTCATTACATAAAAATCTAACATAAACATGAAATGATTCTAAACTAGGGATAAAATTCACTCAAGGAAAGTCATGCAGATTTGCACTTTTCTTTCTATTCAACTATACAAAAATATAACTGAATATGATGCACTCTATATTATAATTTAGAAGGAAAAACATCTTGGGATTAAATAGTTAAAAAATATTCAATGACTATAAGTCACTAGTGAAGCAAGATATATCAATATATTCCATCAACATAAGTTTATAAAGTCATACAATTGCAAGGCTTGAAACCTATCATAAATCTTTGAAACCATCGATATTAAAGCATTATTGTGAGACCAAAATCAAGAAGTAAATTAGTTGGGTTTCCAATCTAAATAAATTTATCCTATACCAAATTGATGGGCCAAACAAGATGAACTTAAATCTATTTTTAGACCCACAATCATGGAAATTATTGACAATTGGTAAATACTTCATAATGATGAGCAAATCATAGTTTTTTTGGTCATTGTGGGTTTGAATACTATAGAATAAAATGCATGTGGATACGATGATGGTATCATATAGTTAAAATCATATTAGCTTCATAGAGAGATGATTATTCTAGAAAGCCTATTTTTAGATATGATAAAATCAAGAAAGAGAGCATCCAAGTAAAGTATTTTAATTACAACTAGTTAAATTTCTAATAGAAAACTCTTTATTGTTAGTATAACAATGCATGGAGAAGGAAATCAGCCATTTAAAATAAATTCATCCTAGTTTTGATATCATTGTGTGAATTTATATATATTTGAAGGTGTATGGTGAAGTCATCTAACACACCCTTTACCTAGTGTCAAGAGCAAATTTTTTTCTATCAAAATAAAAAACTACTTAATCCAAAAATTGTATAAATGAGAATAGAGATACTAAAGTTGTTTCAACTGATCATCTATTTAATGAAGCACTCTAATTGGATCATTAATTTTGTTCTAGTATGTAAAAAAAATAGAGATATCAAATTTCATGTGGACTAGTTCCGAGGTGTAGACCAATTGGTTCATCCAAACCCCATAATGGGGGTAGAGGTCCAAGGTTCAAATCTCGAGCCTCGTCGGACTGAACGCTTGTCCCTTTCCTGGTGCTTTCAATGACATAAAAGGTTTTAAATGATTATGGCATGGTGGTTAAAGGGGCGGACTGCATGAAGATTTGTGTGGCAGCTTTTGGGGTAGACCGCGCAAAATATTGTGGCGGCCATAAAAAGCTGGACAGCCTGCCCGGATTCGTGGCGGCTACCGATTCCACCATGTAAATTCAAAAAAAAAAAAAATTGATGTGGACTTTGAAAAATCAATATTCACTTTTTAGGATCAAATTGTACAAAAAAAGTTGGATCAAAGATGTTATCATTGTTAAATGGAATCTTGGGGTATAAATAAATCTAGGTATGGAACAAAGATCAACACAAGATCACTTTCACCACCAAGTGGGGCATGCTCATGTATCATATAATTCCTTTTGGTTTGTATAATACATGTGCTATTTTTTGAAGAGTGACAGATATAACATTGAGGAGATTGAATAATAGCATCATATTAATCTACCTTAACAATATAATGGTATTTTAAAAATATCATAACAAGCACATGAATCACCTTTGAGTAGTTTTTAAATGTATAGAGGATACAATATCTACTTCAATCCAAAGAAGTCAAATTTTAATGTGCAATTAGGGAAGTTTCTAGGGAATGTAGCTTTAGAGGATGGATTATTCATCAATCCAAATCATGTGAAAGTAATAATCAACTTACCCTTACATTATTTGAATAAGGATGTATATTCTTTTCTAGGCTAGATCAATTCCATGAGGAAGTTCATCACTAATTTTACTCAAATTGTTATATTATTCACAAAGATGTTGAATAAAGATACCATGTTCACGTAGTAATAAAATGGAAATTGAATATTTATAAACATCAAAGAGGTCTATATTAATATTTGGTACTAATGAATCCAAAATACAACAAATATTTCATCCATTATGTATCTAAAATTGATGTGTGCCATTTTCCTATCTTACAAGAACTAGTAGGAATAAGAACACTCAATTTCTTTCATGAGTCATAAGTTGCATAACTATGCTATAATGAAGGTATTAAAAAATTTAAGGTATTACCTATACTAGGATAAGACAATAATTTGCATAGTGCACATAGAGATAAAAACTTTTATAATACAAGTGAACTGGGAGAGAAACAAGCTAGTTGAGTCTCTAAAATCTAAGAATTCAACATTTAAATAAATCTAATCAAATTGGTGTAAGGTAGAGAATCATGCAAAAAAAATGCAAGGTCACATAAAAACAATCAAGTTGGTTTCACGAAAAATAGAGGTAACATACAAAGGAATGACATGCCTAGGATAAGTCTAAATGGATGCATTGAGATTATTAAATATATTTAGATTAATGTCATCCTTTGAGGCCTCATGCCCATTCAAAATTAATAAATTGAAGTATAAAACTATTCATTATTGATTAACTGAAGGGATTATATTTCAAAAGGGATTTGATGGCATATTTGAGTTGCATAAAAAAGGAAATGTAGATGCAAAAAACTGACCCACTTGAGTCAGTTATTTTCCCTAGACCCTTAGAGAGACCCTCCAATTTTCCCAAAGCAAGTTTGGGCCTCTCTCTCCATCCTTTTCCCCTATTATTTTATTAGTTTTTATGAAATCATATTTGTCCCTTATGGGGCATGATTTCACCTAGCTAGGGTTTTCTCGTAGAAAACTCTAATTTTCCAATTTGACCTTCTTTGACATCAGCCTTCCCTTAGTTTTCTTACCCATTCTTGCTTTAAATACCTTATAAATAGAGAGTTTTGAAGCTTTATTTCTCCTCTAAGAAATCTCATTAGCCATAAGCCTAAGTGAAATCCTAAGCAAGAAATTAAGATTCCAAGAATAAGTTTTTGAAGCAAATGCTAACAAGATTCAATTGCAAGTGCCAAGTGATTTGTTGAAGCTATTTGAAATTATGGAGATTTCTTTTGCTACATTGATTGTGTGTTGCTACCTTGGTGGATAAGTGTGTAAGCCCTAAGGAGGAGTCTACTATCGATTTCTTCATCCTTTTTTCTATTTTTTGACTACCACCAAGTTGTTTTTGCTTATCTGCATTTGTACATTGCTAATTTTGCATCTGTTATTAATTTATTTGCATTGTTCTACTACATTTTCCTTCTATTATAAAATTGTACCCTATAATTACAAGGTGCATTTTCATCAAAAGTGAAATCACGATTGCCTTGTACAAGGCATGATTCTACCTGCATTAAGCTTGGGGGTAGAAGTTTACCCCTAAACCCTATATCTACATGTTGTATTTAGATCATAATTGCATAATTTTTTATCATATTGTTCTTTTGCACTATATTGTATTTTTTCATCTTTCAAAAAGGTCAACTTTCACTTTTGAATTCTAAAGGTTAGCTAAAATGACCTAGGGGGCTTGACTTTTGCACCTCCAAGTACAATCATACAGTGGCCTAAGTAGGCCCCCTAATATTGATCATATTTTTTTAGGGTTTTGTGAAGTTATTTTGTAGGATTGAAGCTATGGGATATTGTTGGATGCAATATAAAGCTTGGAATAACCATTGAATCATATAAGTGCCCTAGTAGATCTCTAGGTTGTTCGTTGATTGCTTTCCGTTCATTTCTATTTAAAATATATATCACAAGTAAAGAAAAACATCTGATTAAATTTTTAGGCATTTGAAAGAATAAAAGCATATAGTGTGCATCTAGAGTTTTAACCTTGTTTGTGCATTTTTCTTTAACCCTTGCTCAAAGGCTTTGTTTTACAATACTAGAGTTAGTGATCATTCAAGCAAAGAATTATTCTAGGGTTAGATCTTGTCTTCTTGCCTCTTGTATTTTATATTATTCTTTCTCTTTCCATAGTGTAGTTTTAGAAAGGCCAAACATAGGTGCATGCTTAATTAATAAATCAAAATGCATTCCACCCTGGACTTGGAGCGATACTTATAAACATTTTTGGTGAACCCTCCCCCTTTTTTCCCATTGAGTGTAGAGTTATAACATAACCCCATGTTTCACCTCAAATCCCAGTGGATCTAGCTAAGAATCGTATGCGGTAAGGCAGTTTTCCCTCTCTACATATTTGGTGAACACGACATGAATGTGCATCTTAGTGGTCAAATTAGGAAGCCTATTTATTTGCTCTTCTTGAAAACCTCAAGACCACTAATTTTACTTGTTTAAATCAAATAACATTAATAAATATCTTAAGAAACTTCTTATGTGCGTCTCTCCTTGGTTTTCTCCTTTATCCTTTTGCTTCTCCCAATGGCTCCTTCTTTTAGGAGTCAGCGAAGGCATATAATATTTGATCAAATTCCTCAAGAAGATGATCAAATTGATAGGGAAAACCATAACCTTGAGATAGAAGAGTAGGAACATGTTGAAATTGATACCAACTATGATCCCTTTGAGGGGCCCAATGGAGGCTTCACATTCACAATAGTTGATCATCTATGGGGTTTTATGAAACTCCACAAGGAGACTTTGCTCAAAGTGATGGAGTGAGAAGCTCAACTTGAAAGAGGTGAGACTCCTCCTCCTACCATCTCTCCTAGGAATGTTCATAACAACCCCTTATTTGAATCTTTGCATCATGGTAATCTTGTTCATAACCCAACATATGCTACTACCATGACCACCAACGTTGGAAGGGTTTCACAAATTCCTCCAACTAGTAGTGCATATCAAGATCATGTTCAATTTCCTCCTCATTCAACTAATCTCAACATTCATGCTTCTATTCCACCAATTTTTAATTATCCTCCACAACAAGATACCACATATCACAATAGTATCAATACCTTCAACATAGGCCAAGTACCCATTCAACAGCCTACCTATACCCCTCCCTTAGGGAATCTAGGGGCCTTGCACAACAACAATACTAAGGTGCAAAGTTTAACTAATATGGTGAAACAATTGGTTTCAAGAGTGGATATGATTCAACCCCCTAGTTTCACCTACAACTATAGAGAAATATGCAATCAACCCTTAGACCCTATCATAGCTGCTAAGCCTTATCCTAAGAATTTTCCCATGTCGATTTTGCCTATATATAAGGGAATAGAATATCCAATTGAGCATTTAAGAATGTTTAGAACAACTTGTCATGATATCATATATGATGACATGTTGCTAAAGACATTCCCTAAGAGCCTTGGTGGCATGGCATTAGAGTGGTATTATCGATTACCCAACCATTCTTTGAGAAATTTTGAAGAGACAACTGAATTATTTGTGCAATAATTTGGTGCTTATGTTGAAAATAATGTGACCATGAAATATGTTTACATGTTAAAACAAGGTAAAGAGGAAAGTTTTTTAGAATTTCTATCTCATTGGAGGAGTCTAGTTGGACGCTTAAGATATACCTTACCTCCTTGAGACATGCTTGAGATATTTAGAGAAATTTGCAAGAGCAATTGTCTTATGCATTGGAAACTACAACTATCACATCTTTTGATCAAGAAATTGACCTAGCAAGAAAGGTAGAACAAGCTCTTATTAGAAGAGGACAAATTAAAGTGAAAGAAGATAGGACCACTAAAAATCAGTATAAGAACAAGCATGTGGTTGGTGATGGGGTAACAGATAGTAGACCTTTAAATAGTATTATATAACAACCTACAGAATATGGTGCTTAACCAACCCCAAAAACCCTCACGAAGGAATTTTATGAAGCTCAACGTGCCTATGAATATGGTCCTATAGAAAATTTTAGAAGCTAATATGATTGAGTTACCTCCCATAAGGCAACCTGATACCACAACTAATTGGTATAAGGCTAGTCAACACTGTGAGTATCATAGAGTGGAAGGGCACTAGACAAATTCTTGTAAGAGGTTGAAACATGTGGTTCAAGACCTGATTGATGAGGGTCACCTTGTCATAGAAGGTTCTCATCCACCAAAAAACCAACCTCCTACTCAACAAGTACCCACAACTAATCAAGATATGGGAATCTTCCAAGATCCCCTACCTAAGCATGGGAAGTAGGAAACTAATCAAGTGTCATACTAGAATGTGCTCCCTCCCTATGATAATGTGGTTGGTATGATAGCAGTAACTATAAGGCAACAAGTGCTAAATAAATCAACTCAACATTCTCAGCAAGAGATGAACTCTTCATCCAACCCACCCTCAGAGCCCATCCTAGTCTTGAAGAATGCTCAAAGAAGGAGTACAGGAGTAAAAACCCCATATTTGGTGTTGAAACCTCAACCTAAAGTCTCCTTTGACCTTCAACAATAGTTAGCTAGTACTCCAACCAAGATATCTATCTTAGAACTCTTACAAACTTCTCCTACTCATAGGGAAGCTTTGTTGGAACTTCTAAGACAATAATCTATCCCTGTAGACATTTCCCCTAGTGTTGTAGCTAATGTCGTAGGTTCTCTTGGGATACATCACATCACATTTTTGGATGATGATATGCCTTCCTCAGATTTGAAATGGGATTCTTCCCTTTACATCACAATATTTATTGGGAGAAATTTTGTCAAAAGAATCTTGATTGATAATGGTTCTTCCCTTAATTTATGCACTTATCAATTTTTCCAAAATTTTGAATTAAAAGAGGAAGACCTAACTAAATACGATATTATCATCAAAGATTTCAACAATGAGTCCCAAGAGGCCTGTGGCATTATATCCCTCCCCCTTAGGGTTGGGACCAAGATCTTAGATATTGTGTTCTATGTGGTGTCTTGCCCTACATATTTTAATCTACTTCTCGGACGTCCTTGGATCCATGCGATGAAGGTTATCCCTTCTACCTTTCATCAATGTTTGAATTTTGAATTTAAGGATCAAGTTGTCACCATTATGGGCGACCCTCATCCATTAAAATATTATTTGATGGTTGAGAAAGTTCAGTTCAGTCTCAACATTTGTCCTTCAATTTCATCATCTAATTCCTCTAAGTTCCTCATCTCAAACATATGAGCAACTCAAAAGTCTAAAAGTGAGTGAGAAACCTCTCATCCAAGTTTCATCATGGGATCAAGTTAATCATTTTATTCAAGATCCTCTTCTAGATCTAGCCAAGCTACCACCTTCACCAAGGACTATGGGTTTACCTCGTAAGAAGGGTGAAGTTGTACACATTGGCATGTGTACCTTTATCTTCATAGGAATAACCTTCAAAGAAAATATTAGTGGTAGCAACCCTTCTCCTATGGAGCATTATTTTGCTCACTATTACTTATCCAATGATTACCCACTCCCAAAATAGATCCTATCTAGCATGGGATATGTTGGTAAAGGTTTGGGACCCCAAAAAAAGGTATTCAAGAGCCTTTGGGTGTCGAAGTCTATCCTGGGAGGTGTGGTGTAGGCTACATCCCCAACAAAAATCAACCTTTACCATTTGATAATGATGATCACCTTAAAAATTATGATGAATATTTAGATCATAAAATATTGGAGTGGAGTGATGAGGATGAGGGACCCCCTTATCCCTCTAACATTTTATTTTGTAATATGATAAAATTTATGCATTCTGATGGTAAATTTTTTGCTTCTCAAGGAGATCCTACTTCACTATCTTATAGAGATCTTGCAAAATTAGGGATTTCCCCTCCTTTTGTTAAGAAAAATGGTTCAGTTAGGGATTATGAAGATTTTTGTGCAAAGGCTACCAGAGAAAAGGCTATGAAGGTGACTCCTTGTGATTTTGATCATCAAGATGATCCCTATTCTAGATTTTTTTTAATGGATCAATCCCTTGCATGCCTATTCTTTTTGTCAAGATAGGAGGTACAATTAGACTATGTGTTGACTATCATTATGCTCACTTGCATTAACAAACTAAAAATAAAATAAAATAATAAACCACTAATTAGGCATACCTTGCATTTTCATCTATTGCATTTGTTTATCTATTCATACTGCATACTTGCCTATCATATTTTGCATGATTTTCTTGATATTTCATCACATTTGCATCTTTAATTTTCATAATTGCATTGTTTCTTACTCATGATTGCTTGATCATATAGTTTTTGAGGATCTCATGAAAATGGCATGTGATGATACCTAGTTAGGTCGTAGCTCACATGCATTGCACTCTCACTAGGACTCTGATGCCTAGAAAAGTCCCCAACCTAGGGCTTTTGCTTCTTCCTTCCTCCTCTTGTTTGTTGTCTCCTTTTTTCTTTGTCTTCACTTTTTGTGTTCCTTGACCTTGAAAGTTTTATTGATGACCATCAATTTCTCTTCAGGTCAAGGAACACAACCTTCTTTGTTTCTTTGCTTTCTTCCTCTCTTTTCTTCTAGCACATGCACACACTCACATCTTGTTTTGCTTTGTCCATTCACATTCTTGCACACACGACACCCCTATGGAGGGACTACTCATTTTGAATCATCTTCATAAACATAGCACACCCCATAGAAGATATCTCCATGGTCACGAGCAAGTGGTAGCCTCCATTTGACCATTTATGAGCATACATCCCAATGGGTGTATCTCTTGACCATTTATCCATCTTTGTGAGCACTACACCCATAGCAGGTTTTGCTCTACATTTTTACCATCTTAGCAAGTACTACACCCATAGTGGTTATCACTCCACTTATCGATATTATCTTCGCTTGTTGTATGTATGGTTGGTCACATTGATCTGATATGATCTACGCTGATCCAAACATCATGCTGTGAGCCCCTATTTTTTTGTTTTTGGCCTTTTTCTTCTTCTTTTCTACTTTTTTTTTCTTCTTCTTCTTTCTCGTCATTTTCTTCTTTGTCTTCTCCTTTTTTTAAATTGAACCTCATCTTTATAGGTCATGATTTCACTTTGTGATTTTATCACGCTCTATTTTTATGGGATGCAATTTCACCCAGAGTAGTGTTTTAATCCCTTCTTCTTCCTCCTTTCCTCTCCTTTTCTTTTGTTCCCCTTATTCCATCCATGCATTTTCATGCATTGCATTCACTCCATTGCATCCATACATTTGCATTTTAGATTAAGTGCATTCCATAGTTAAATCATATCATGCATAAAAATTAAAAATTAAATAGTAAAATAACATTAAAAATACCATAAAAAGAAATACATACGCACATATAACACAAAATGCAGCATGATATTATTTGAGAAGTAGAAAGATATATAGGTCTTCCTAATCGATGTACCACAATTCAAGCTTGGTACACTCGACCATCCCTAGGGATGCATGCCACACTAAAAAATTGGCATGTCACCCCGTATCACCCAAATTTTTTGCACCCTTACCTTTAGGCTAAAGGATTCATGCCCGGAAGGGGGATGCGAGAAGGATGGGACAATACCTCGGATAGAGAGGCCATTTGAAGGTCGTGCCTCTTGGGGGAGGGGTATAAGGGTGAATTTTTGATGGATGGTGGTCACCAAGAAACTTTGAGTGGCAGTTTCCACGCCTAGGTCAAGGATAGGTTTGATGTGTTCATTTTATGTTTAATCATTCAGATTCCTAGGTTGGCCAAAATGAATCTAAGATATTCTATATGAAATTTTTGGTTTATATGTAGACAACAAACATAAATGAATCCTAAATACAGAGAATATCTAAAGTGGAGAAGAGTGCACCTGAATTCTAATGTCTGATGAAGATTCTGAGCTTGTAGGAGTCCAGATCGTCCTGAATATGATAGGATCGTATGTAATTGTACAGAATCATCCATATCACATGAGATCATCTAAGATCATGCAATATCATCAACGATCTGACAAATTCATTAGAAACCTGCAATCATGAAAACAGACACCAAAAACCAAAAATACAATTGCAAGAAGGATACAAAATGATAGAAATAAGAATGTAAATGCTTAAATGATAAATCCTGATATCAAATCAAATAGGATCAAAATATGCTAAATGGGGTGAACTCCAAGATGCAAAATAGAAGTAAATTAATATACTGCACAATTAAATAAGAAAAGGGATAGAGAATGCAAACTCAGGGCTCCGATTGCCCCCAATCTGAACTGTAGTCAAAATCGTCTGCAATTGTACGAGATCATTGCCGATCTCATCAAGATCATTCAAAATTGTGGTTGAATCACCTGCGACGATCTGAGATTCCTCCAGTTGAAACATAGTGAGATCCTGCAATACAAATTGAAAACACATATGCAAATGATGGGGAATAGGATGTTCTAATACAACAAAAGCTAAGATTGTAGGGAAATGATCAGCCAGGGAGCCAGCAGGGGGATAAACTGAGAAAATCCCAATTTATATAGGATTAGGGGAATGTTAGGAGGTTGGGGATCATCCCAATCTGGGATATTTCCAATGTAGGAATATCCAACCGCACAGACATGCTTCTGCCCAATTTGGAGAGGTTGAAATAGAAGCTAATTATGAAAATTTAGTTTTGGGATGAAATCATCTGGACATTCTATTCCAGAAGAATTCATCCGATTTGGGATGATATCGATAGATCAACGAAGATATCATCCAATGGTCAAAAAAAACTCTAAAAAAGGTGCAAAAAATGAGGCGAGCGGTTAATGGGCGGTTTCGGGGTTAAAATTCAAATTTTTATCTTTTATTGATGGTTTAACTATGCCAATTTTAGGGTGCTACATTTTGCCCCCTCTTTAGAAAATTTTTTGAAGAAAATGCGTTAAATATGAGTTCTTCACGCTTTACGAGAAAGCAAAAATTTATTCCATTTTTTAGACGATGATTCTAGGTCAAATCATACAACTATTTTCTATGGTGCCCCCTCTGAGTTTTTACCCAAATCGAACACTTGAGGTAAAAGCGCAGAAAAGCAAAATTAAAAAAAATGTTGTTTTTTAAATAAAAATAGGAAAAATAGGGTAAAACCCTAATTCATTTTTACTATTCACTTTTGTTGTTTCAGAGCTCGCAGGCGAAATGGTGGAAACGGCACACAGATCAACAGAGGTCCGATGCGGGTTGCGGGTAAGGATCTAAACCTAGTGTATTATGTTTTTAGCTTGATTTGTTTAATTTTTTAGTTAAATTTTAATTATTTTTGGGCATCGTGACAGCTTTTAGGCCATCGACGATGTCGAGATGAAATCATCCCAATTTCACCAAAATCGTCCCTATATCGCTGATTTCGTCTGAGGACGAAATCGAAGAAATAGGGGCGATCCCGTCTAATAAGGGGCGATTCCCAATTGATGAATCAGAGACGATTTCTTCCTATTAAGGATAATTTTGCTAAATTTGGTACGATATTGTCCAATAATGGGTGATATCATTTTTTTATGAGATGAAATTGATTTTAATAATTAGGTACTAATGAGTTTTGTTGTTTTATTGTTTATTTTGCAGAGGGGATTGCTAAAGATTCGAGAGTGGAAATACGGGGGTCTAAGGGATGACTTAGCTGTGCTCGATCAGGCTGAGTGAGATAGGGTAGCAGAGGTTGGACTGCAGCACGTGGTAGAAATGCCACAGATTCCTACAGACATGGGGCTACTGAAGGCCCTAGCAGAGAGATGGTATCCAGGGTCATCTTGCTTTCGACTACCGATAGGGGAGATGACTCCCACTCTAGAGGATGTGTGGAGCATCTTGAGGATCCCCATACATGGCCGATTCATGACTCCTATGACCAATCAGGGTCATGCTATGATGAGACTGTGCAATGACCCGAGCTTCACCTTGGAGAAGGACAGAGTGAACATCGAGGCTTTGAGGTAGATGCCTGGGGCATCTCGATTGACCCAAGTTTTGGCAAGGGTGGTAGGTGGCCTTCTTTTATGCCACCAAAGCGAATGCAGGTTATCGTGGCTGCTCTCAGATGTGGTCTGTGATATGAGAGATCACGAGTACAGGTTTGCTTGGGGCAACTTTGTACTGTGCTGCTTGTATAGGATCCTTTATGGGGTCATATACAAGGGGGGTTGATTTTTGGTGCTAACATCGCTCCTATAGGTTTTTCTGGGAGCACATTGCGATGCGAAGGCTGGTAGGGCTTCCACTGATAGGAGTTGATCGGGAGAGACCCCGGGTTTTCTATTGGTGGCTCTAGAGAGGGTCACAGTAGTGGATAGATCTTTCGATGTCCTGAATGTTGCTAGATGACCTCACCCCAGATAAAATCACCTAGAGACCATGGAGAGAGCATCCAGGGTGGGGAGAGGATGGATAGGAGTTAGATCACATCAGGCAAGTCATCTGGTTGAGGACAAAGTGGGGAGAGGTAGAGCTCCATTTCTATGATCGAGTTTTGAGGTAGTTCAGTCTACAATAGGGGATCCCTTATCTTAGGGATTATTAGTACTCCCAAACTATTCTGGATAGTACCACATTGAGTGGGGATCCAGACATATAGTGGTTTTGGAGTCAGGATGCTGATGATGCCCCCATTCAGCCAGTGGATGGGGATGATGTAGGGGTAGCATACATGTATGATGCCTAGTATGCGGGAATTCACCCTCCTTGAATGATGAGGGCATAGGGTCTGATGCACACTATGGTGCAACATATGGAGAGGCAACGCCAGGCTACCATCGGTGCAGTGAGGGGTCACAAAGGGAGGGATCAGTGATGGCCTCCTCAGGAGAGATGTCAGAGAGTACCACAGGCTCTGGAGAGATAGCAACAACTGGAGAGGAGGGAGAGACTCCCTTCTTAGTAGAGGGATAGGCCACCATCATCTAATAAGGGCAAGGGTGTCGAGGTGGGGGAGAGCAGCAAGATGGCAGCTCTCTATGTGGAGAATGCCTACCTACGATCTGAGGTGTAGACTCTACAGGATGAGGCTACACGTCTTAGGGCTCAGAGCAGAGGGGTGAGCATTATGGAGCTGGCATGGGTTGTTGCGTAGACCACATTCTACTAGGGGTTGTACTACCATGTGGTTCTAGAGGGGCAAAGGATACCGTTGCTAGCCAACATTGCAAAGCCGATCAGGATGGGGTCATCAAGGACATCATCACGATCGACGTTGAGGACCCGTGATACAGCATGGACCTCGATGGGACCACCTCCTCCACCTTAGGGTGGGAGAGGAGATGAGGCTGAGAGCTCAAGGGCTTCTCAATACTAGCTTCTCATTTGTACATAGACTATATATTTTTGAGAGGATTGAGTATGCCAGGGTATAGATTATGGCATACCAATCTGTTTTGATATGATGTATATACTTTTTGATATATATATATATATATATATATATATATATATATATATATATATATATATATATATATTCTTTTTATGATATGACTTGTGCATATGTTTTATGATGCTTTAATATTTGAATTATTGATTGATTATTCATGTAATTATGTCATTGAAAATATTATAATTTTATGTCATGCTATAAAATTAAATGAAAATAATCTAATGAAAACAAATTGGTTGTGGTGGTGTGATTTTATGAAAAATAAAGTGACTTCTAACAATAATTTTAAAGGACATTATCGTTGTTATATGACCATTTCATGGAGTCGTTGCTCGCTAGGTCATCAAGCTAATCCCGTTGTGAGAGAAATATTGCTAAAAGTAAAAGGGTGCTTAAGAGACTTTCTTAAGAATTTGTGTTGTGATGATGAAAAATGATGATGGTGATGATTTGTTTTCAGATTTCCATGAAAATATTATGCATGAAATATTAAAAATATGATTTTTTCTAGGCATAAAATTCCTAAGTGTGATAGAAATTTGAACAATTGCCTAGGAATTATACCATCGTCGTAAAACTGAATGTTGACATAATGAAATGAAATAGAAAAGGTTTTCGTTCTTTTTAAAACACAATTGTGTAACATAATGATTTAAGCCATATGCTTTTATGTATTAAATAAATGGTAAATAAAATTAGAACGATGGTTTGCGCTAGGCATAGAATTTTAGGTATAGACTTATACCATCATTACGAAATCCAAAGAATAAATTGATGTAATAGTTTTATTGCATAGTTGATTTTTGATTTTGAGATAAACAAAAAATATAAAAATGAGGACTTGCACTAGGCATAACATTCCAATTTAGGTTTAGGAACTATACCATCATTGCAAAAGTTGAAAATATATAAATGTGACTTTATTGCTAGATTTTTGAACATGTTTTGAAAGAAAATTTTTGGTTTTTTGAAAAAATGTATTTAATTATTTTTACGCTAAACGAATATTCTCAAGTAAAGAAAATCAAATTATTCTAGAATATTTGCATAAATATTTTAAATTATCTCAAAGACAAAATTTAGATTTATAAGGAACCCCATGTGCATATGTGAGTTCATTGCCGATCTTGATCTATCATAATGATACAAAATCTCTCAAACACAAATGTGTGTGCAATTGTATTGTTCATTTACCAATTTTGAGCAAGATAATTTAATACAAGTAATTTGAATTAACAAAATGAGTGTTCGTTGACCATGATTTATATGCATGTAACCATACCATACTACTATGTATGTCGGGTCATCAAGAGCTAGATGATCCATGAGCGGGCATAGGTCTGTACAAAAGAAGGTCGCTAATGTGAGAGACATATCACCACGCTAGGAGTTACCCAAGGCCAAGTGGGTTGGGCAAAAACCACCTATTATGGGGCTTACCTCATAGTTTTCAAATAATTGAGAATTCCAGGGATTCAAGCTCATTCACCCTTCTTTTCTTTCAAAGGGTAGGGGAAGGGATTTATTGCTTTTTGCTTTTTCTTTTCTTTTGCTCTTTTTTTTTTTTTTTTGCTTGACAC
Source organism: Wollemia nobilis (assembly GCA_028583015.1). Lineage (NCBI taxonomy): Eukaryota > Viridiplantae > Streptophyta > Pinopsida > Araucariales > Araucariaceae > Wollemia > Wollemia nobilis. Next base: position 2,219,658 of record JAQPPZ010003172.1, on the reverse strand, counting down.
TGAGATAATGCTGGAAATATTGCTGAGAAGGTACAATATGATAATGCTTCTGAATAATTTTCTCTTTTTCTCATGATTTTTTTTTTTTTTTTTCTTGCTATACTAGGGATACTTGCTCGGATTGGCTATAGAGCAAGGGATTTTTATTCTAGGTAGGGGTGAGCTTGTCCTTTTGTCAATTCTCAAATATTCTAGACCATGTGCATGATAGGATAGCAAAGGAAATTTTTCGCTCAAAATACCACTACTACTATGTAGCATCGTTTTAAATTTGCAATGAAATCATTTTAATGTGAAAATGTGTACTTGGTTCAAGTAAATAACAAGATCAGTTTTCTATGCTCAAAACTTTATTTAATTCAACTGTGGACTTCAATATAAGAGAGATTAATAATCATACAAAAAAGATCAAGATATTTATTCATGTGAGTGTGAAAGTGAGGGATTCCAAATAAATGCTAATTTATCCAAAATAACTGAAAATATAACTGCAATACTTCAAGAATTGATAGGTACAAAAATAGAAGATATTTTTGAGGATTTTGATGATTTTGATTTTTTTATATTTTGATTTTAATTTATGAATTAAGATAATACATAATATTACTGTTTTTGAAATTTTTATATGAATTACTAAAAGAAGACAATATGTATAATATATACAGTGACAAAATTACCATATTTATGCATAATAGCGCTTAAGATGCATAATGTTCATAGGTTCTTTAAGATCTTTACCATCTAAGGTAGCTAATCTGTATGCTCCCGATCCAAATTTAGTAGTGATAATATATGGCCCAAGCCAGTTAGGCTCAAATTTACCTTCAAGGTTTTTAGTTGCATTAGTATTTTTTTTATTTTATTTTAAGACGAGGTCGTTGATCTCAAAGGATCGGTGATGAACCTTCTTGAGATATGCTCATTTGAGCTTGTTCTGATAGGCATGAAGATGCTCCAAAGCATTAATATGTTTCTCATCTAGGATTTCCAACTGACTAAATCTGCCAGCATGATATTCATCTCCTACTTTAGTATCTTGAAGTAGCAGAGCCAAAGAAGGAACTTCTAATTCAAAGGAAAAAACAACTTCAACGCCATAAACCAAAACAAAAGGTGAAGTGCCCGTGGGAGTACAAATGCTAGTTCGATAAGCCCACAAAGCAAGATATAATTGAATGTGCCAATCACGGCCAGATTTATTGACCAATCTTTTGAGGATTTTAATTAATGTTTTATTAGATGCTTCTGCTTGGCCATTACCCTAAGGATAATAGGGAGTGGACCAACGATGTTGAATTTTATATTTGTGACATAGTTTTTTTATATATATTTTTTTGAAACAAGTTCCATTATCTGAGATGAGATTTTCAAGAATTCCAAACCTACAAATAATTTGATTAAAAATAAATTTGGAAACTTGAGTTCCAGTGCAAGAAGCTAAGGTCATAGCTTCAACCCACTTCGTAAAATACTCGGTGGTAGTTATAATGAATTTGTGTCCATCAGATGACACAGGATTGATTTTTTTGATGATGTCTAAACCCCATTTTGAAAAGGACCAAGGAGATGAAATAGCCTACAGTTCTTGTGCAGGCACATGGACAAGGTCAGCGTGTTTCTGGAACTTTTCGCAATGGCACACGTAATCATGTGCATCATTCTCCATGGTAGACCAAAAATATCCTATCCTAAGGAGCTTCTTAGCAATGGCACTACCACTAAAGTGTCCCCCATAAGATCCATCATGGGCTTCACTCAAAGCTGATCTAGACTCTTCTAGATTAAAACATCTTAGTAGGATACCTTCAAAAGATCTCCTATTTAAGGTATTACCAATTATGATGAAGCGACTTGCTCGTCTACGTAATAACCAACGCTGGTTTCTATTAAAACATTCAGGGAAGGTTCCATTATGAAGAAAATTGAGGATATTAGTGTACCAAAGTTTGGGAGTAGTTTTGTTGATTAGAAACACGTCCAAAGGTTCCAAGCATGATTTAATTGAAGTGGGTTCCTGGAGTCGACGAATAATTATGGTAGCATATTTTTCATCTAACTCCAAGGGTAAAAGAGATGTAGTTGTGGCCATAGTGTCAGCCGCACGATTGCTAGTTCTAGGAATAGCTTCCAAGGTAACTTGATCAAATAAAGATATTAATTGTAATACATATGCTTTATATGGGTGCAATTTATCATCTCTAGTCTGATAAACATCATTAATTTGATTTATAACAAGTTGAGAATCACCGAAAACTAATAGATTTTTAATTTTTAGTGCCATGGTAGCTCGTAATCCAAGGATTATAGCCTCATATTCAGTAGTGTTATAAGTACAAGCAAACATTAATTTGAAGGATAGAGGTATGAGATGTTTTCATGGAGATATAAAAATAATACCTACACCAGCCCCACTCGTGCATTGGGCTTCGTCAAAGTATAAGGACCATTTCTCTGAATGATCTACCTCTAATTTAAGGTAATCGCTAGGAAAATCAATGACAAGGGGATGGGTGGACTCTAAGGGTTTAGTAGCTAATTGATTTGTTATGATTTGACCTTTAACAGACTTTTGTCCTATAAATGTGAGTTCAAACTCGCTTAGCGCAAGAACCCACTTTGTTGTGCGACCAGATAAATAAGGTCGAATCATGAGATACTACAAGGGATCGAATTTAGAAATAACATATGTTTTTTGACTGAGCATATAATGGTGTAGTTTTTGTGTAGAAAATACGACTGCTAGACATAACTTCTCTAATGTTGTGTAGCGGGTTTCATAACTAATTAATGTTCTGCTAATGTAATAATTAGAATGCTCTCTTTTCTCATCATCAAGTTGAGCTAACATAGCTCCTAAAGCAAAAATATACAAGATACATGGGCGATCAGGTTTAGGTGGTGATAGTACAGGTGGGTTAAGAAGATATTGTTTGAGGAGTTCAAATGCTTCCTAACATTTGTTGTCCCAATGGAAAGAGACATCCTTCTTAAGAAGCTTAAGAAAGGGTCCAGTTTTATCCACTAGCTTATCGATGAAGCGACGGATAGCTTGAAGCTTACCTTGTAGACTCCATAATTCAAATATATTTGTAGGTGCGGGCATATCAGTGATAGCCGTAATCTTGAGAGGGTCAATTTTGATGCCACTTAAAGAAACTATAACCCCCAATAATTTACCAGATTTAACTTCGAATATACATTTGGCTGGATTCAATCAGATAAGATATTCCCTTAACCGATCAAATACTTTTCTCAAGTCATCTAAATGTTCATCTTCTTCAGTAGAACAAGCTATAATTTTGTCTACATAATCATGTAGTATATCATGCATCATATCATGAAAGATATAAGTCATGGCTCGTTGATAGGTTGCACTTGCATTCTTCAACCCGAATGGCATCACTTTCCAACAGAAAGTCCCCCAAGGGGTAATAAAGGTTGTTTTAACTTGATCTTCAGGATCTATCCTGATTTGATTATAACCAAAAAATCCATCCATTAAGGATATCATTCCACTCCCAACAATAAAATCAATGATTTGATCCATATTGGGAAGGGGAAAATCATCTTTAGGGCATGCAACATTAATATCTCTAAATTTTGTACAAACCCTAACCTTAGTAGATTCTTTCTTAGTTACTGGAACTACATTCAAGATCCATTCAGCATAATCAATATCTTGTATAAAAATAGCATTCAGGAGTTTTTCTAACTCCTCTTTGACTAGTAAGGCCACTTTAGGATGCATTTTTCTAAGTTTCTGTTTAACAGGTTTAGCATCCGGGTGTACTACTAGGTGATGCATAACTATAGAAGGGTCTAATATTGGCATATCTTCATATGTCCAAGCAAATACATCTTCATATTCTTTAAGAAATGCAATGTATTTATCCTATTTTTCTTGACTCAATTCTGATCCAATGTTGATTATGTGGGGGTTATCCTCGGTTCCAATGTTAATTTTTATGACATTTTCTACTTCCATGTGTAGATCTCTCTCAAAATTAGGTGGGGTGGGTGAAACGCCCAATTCTTGTAATTCTTCCAAGGTTAACTTGGATAATTCATTTTGAGGAGTCGTGGCCTCAAGTTGGGCTATACTAGGTATAGAGCCATCAAAATAAAATCCATTATATAATAATTCCTCAACAGAGATGTCATGAAAGATATCTCCCTCCAAATCATTGTCAGATTCAGCGATCATCTCAGGATAAGCTATAGATAGCATATGACATGTGAATGTCTTATTTATTAAATGCAAGGTATTGCGTTCATCTAAATAATCTTGGTAACACATAATTTGGTCATCATCCTCAGATGGTAATGGTTGACCTTTACTAGGAAATAGGCCCACACCACATCAGGTGGGCCATGCTTCTACCTCAAAAGGTTCTTTCATACCATTTTGGAAATGTCCCAAATATTTCTCTTTACATCCCAATTTCATCATTATAGGTTTGGCTTTAATATACTCATTGGTAAAATAACATCGAGCATATCCATCATAATGAGTTCTGATGTTTTTGGGTATTCTACCCCAGTCATATCCCTTATAAATAAAGGTATATCTCCCAAATTGGTAAATACTTCCCATAGGTTGTGGGAGGCCCAAGGTACGAGGATATGGCGGAAAATTATTTAAAATAAGGGAATATTGCATAGAAGAATTCATTTCTTCTGATATAAGGATTTTAAATAGATCGGGTAAGAGCTGGTCAGTAAGAGCATAAGAGGTAGAAGGAACATTCCCTATGACTTATGATGTGGAAAATATGACTTTGGTAGATGTAGACGGTGTAGATGTGTCGATAGATGGGTATATTATAGGTATGGAAGTTATAGGAGTAGAACAAGAGACATTGGTTGTGGTATTAGAATCTTTCTTAGGTCCTAATGCGGTTTTTTCAAGAGATGGTTGAGCTATATGTAAAGGTGCAACTGATGGAGAAGAAGTAGATGACTTTGTGGGTGCAAGTTTCACATGTTTAGATGGGTAATGAGAATTAGGATGTGTGGATGACAAAGCCAGGCAAAACTGAACTCCAATAGGTTCTGCCAATGCACACATATCAAAGGGTCTTGGATCACCATGAATGGTAACCAACTGATTCTTAAATTTGAACTTAACACATTGATGTAAGGTTGAGGGAACAGCTTGCATTACGTTGATCTAAGGATGACCTAAGAGTATATAGTATGATGTAGGGCATTGTACAATAAACATAGTCATATCCAAGGTTCTCGGACCAACCTGCAATGGAATGGTAATAACTCCACATGTTTCTTGTGTTTCGTCATTGAAATATTTTATTATCATATCAGTTCTTTTCATTTCCTCACTTCTAAACCCAAATATTTGGTAGAAGTCAAAAGTGCAGATATTTAAATATGAACCATTATCAATCAAAACTCGTTTGATTGCTACATCTCCAATTAAGGCAGTAATATATAAGGGGTTATCTTTATGTAAACTATGTTGAGGTATGTCTCTATCCCGAAAGTCAGTACAATAAACTTCATGAGTTATTATAGTATTGTCCATGGCTTTGGGTTGAATGTCTTGTGGTACCATCATCTGGCTTAATGTGAGCATTAATCCATCTCTATATGTAGGAGAAGATCTTAAAAGATCCAAGAGGGAAATTCTAGCTGTAATATTTGATAATTGTTCATTAATATCATAAGGAGGTTTAGGTTGAACATTAGGTGCATGGTTCCCTTTATTAAGAACCTTAAAAACAAATGGAGTTGATCCACCATTCTAAATTTGATCTTGTTGAGAATTTTGATCCTGTTGTCTAGTAACAACTCCGATGGTACCCACAATATTATTTTGCGGATGATGAATGGGTCTTGGTCTAGTGTTTATAGCTAGCTCATTAGAAATTAATCAGTGAGACGATGGTCTAGTAGTGATTCTTCTTGGAAATTGTTCTTCTGGAACCATATTACTTGTGATAGGGTGAATAGTATCTGATTCATCTTCAGAACTATTCGATTGATTTGATGTGATTTCCATATCACTCTTAGTCTCATATTTTGTATCACTAAGATCAGGTATCTAAATATTATATAGATTCCTGGTTGTAACCATGGATAAAGTTATGTCAAAGGTTTCTAGATCATGAACAGGTAAATGCCCACTAATAGTTCCTATATATCGGGCAGGAGGAGGGACATTATGATGTTCAATTTGATTAGCCATCTCCTAACCATGTTTTGGTAAGGGATGTTGAAAGATGTCTAATGACTAATTGGCCTTCTGATTCCGGTTTTGTGTGGTGTTCTGTTGAGCATTAGTAGGAGGATTTTTCTTAGGTTGAAAGGCTTGTACCTCCATCTCATTATTATCAATCAATTCCTATATTTTATGTTTTAATATTTTGCAAGAGTTGGTAGTGTGTCCATGTCCTCTATGGAAGTCACAATGTAAATCTGCTCTGTATCCGGGTATAGTTGGATCAGGTTCCCGGATATTTGGTAATTGAATCAAGCATCATTCTAATAATTGTTGTAGAATAGTTGATAAAGGTTGATTTAACCTAGTAAATTCTCGAGGAGGTCTATCAAGAGGTTTCAGTACAAACTTCTCTGTTGTCTTTGCAGCATTAACATTAGCAATATTTCTGCTATCGGTGACTCCATCACCCACAACTTGTTTATTCTTATATTAATTTTTAGATGTTTTCTCATCATCTTTCTTTTTAAGCTAGACTCTCCTAATGAGAGCATATTCCACTCTTCGGGCTAAGTCTATAGCCTGATCGAAGGTGGTCAAGGTAGCAGTTGATAATTCGTAAGATAGTTGCTCTTGCAAATTATTAATAAATATGTCCAACATCTCCCTATAAGGTAACACAAAGTGCAATTTTTCTATCAACTGTCTCCACCTAGCTAAGAAATCAGCAAAGCATTCATCTTTGTCTTGTTTTAGGTTATATAAATCTTTAATGGTCGCGTCTTTCAATGTAGGTACTAAATTGATGGACAAAAGACTCGGAAGTTTCTTCGAAATTCCTCTAATGCCACTCGTCCCAAGCTTTTCGAGAACATTTTTAGTAATAACAAGTCATCATGTGATATATCATGACAAGCTATCCTAAACATACAAATATGCTCTATGGAATATTCGGTTCCTTTATATATGGGAAGAACAGGCATAGGAAAATGTTTAGGATACGATTGTGCTACGACTATAGGGTCTAAAGGCTTACTACACATCTCTCGATAGTTGTACGAGGGACGATAGGGATCTATCTGGTCCATGTGGGAAACTAGTTGTTCAACCATGGTTTCAAGATTACTAGTTTGTCCACCAAATTGATTCGGTGGGACATAGGTATGGGATCTATGAGTGTATGACGATGTAACATAGGGATTAGATGCTATATTTCTATTATGCAAAGTGTTGGTAGGAGTATTATGAAGAGGATTTGCAATAGTATTATGTTGTACCCCAGATTGTTGGTATTTTGTGTTTGGTTTCATTTTAGGTTTTTGTTGATTTGAGGTATGTTGATCAAGAGCTTGGTGAAATAGAGCAATAAATGAGGGTTTCTTTTGTGCGGGAATGACCCTAGGCTTGTTAACAGGCACTTTAGGTGGTTGGGTAACCTGTTGTTGTTGCATGTTTCGGATCGCAACTACTATATCCAAATTGGATGGTCCAGCTTGATCACTCTCTTGTTCAATAAAGGACAAGGGATTAGTGCATGTGTGAAATACGTCTTCTAGAGTTTCTTGAGTGTCACTAATTCGATCCTTGTCCATATGGACTGCTCTATTAAAAACACCAATATTTGTGTTAATGAACTTCCAAAATTTTTCCATATTTTCAAAAGTGATAGCTCCTCCCAAAGACATTTTAGGGGATGAGGATCCTTCCTCTCTATTAGTTTCTTCTTGTTCATTTGCTACAGCAAGCTCTTTTTCTTGTTGGTCTAGGATTTCTTCTTCCTGAACTTGGTCCTTAGGAGGAACATTTTGGTCAATCAATGGTCTTCCTAACCAAACTTCATCTTCTTCGATTTTTTTTCCATTCCTAAGTCTAGGCATTGTGCTAAAATTAGGTTTTGGCAAATATATATACTTATATATATGCGGTAGGGTTAAGAGGTATATATTTTAACTATATACCTACTATAATACTTTTAAAAGTAAAATGTTTTGTTTTATTTTTGTTTTTATTTTGTTTGATTATATTATTATTTTGCGAGAATAAAAATAACAAACAACATGCTAGTTGCAAGAAATAACAATAGTAAAAAGACTGGCTTAGTTTTCTATGAATAGTTTATGGATATCATTGATAGGGTCAAGTTCATCAGGAGTCATGAAATGCTCCTCTTCAAATTGGAAGTGGTTTTTCAAGAACTTGACAAAGTGTGCTATGGTAATATGATCTACTTCAGAATCTGACTTGTAAAAATAAAGTTCATGGCAATACTCTCAATACAACACAGCTCTAGGAACTCTTCCATATTTTTCTATCTGTAAGAACGACTTCTTGATCCTCTATACGAGATAGAAACTTATGTACTACAACTGCATTCTCAAGGTATTCCTCAAAGGTGTAAAATTTTGAAGACACAAGTGCTCTTTTATCTTCTAACCACATATGGCAAGCTCTCTGAAGTTCATGATACAAGGTTACCTGATCAGGATCCAGGATTCTATCTAGGACAAACCTCTTAATTTGTCTAAGTTCTATAGATCTGGATTCGATAATACCTAATCTCCTATCAAGTTCATCCCACAAAGGTTGAGATCTATTTGTTTGAGGTATTCTAAGCATAGAAGTAATCTCTATGGCCGTTAATTGATTTTCAATATTTATGGCAACAACTCATCTTCTATTATAATCTACCATCTAAATATGATATGCAAATTTGATTGTTTGTCTAATGATTCTAGATGTTACTTAATAATGTGTTTTTTTTTTGTTTTCAAAAGGTGTTTTAGTTTCATGTTGGATTCACCAAAAATGTATCGCCCAAATTTTTCACACCCTTACCTTTAGGCTAAAGGATCCGTTCCTGGAAGGGGGATGCAAGAAGGATGGGACAATACCTCGGATGAAGAGGCCCTTTGAAAGTCACGCCTCTCGAGGAGGGGTATAAGGGTGAATTTTTTACGGATGATGGGGTTCAACGGGAAACTTTAAGTGGCAGTTTCCACACCTAGGTCCAGAATGGGTTTGATGTGTTCATTTTATGTTCCATCATTCAGATTCCTAGGTTGGCCAAAATGAATCTAAGCTATTATATATGAAATTTTTGGTTTATATGCAGACAAAAAACATAAATGAATCCTAAATACAAAGAATATCTAAAGTGGAGAATAGTGCACCTAAATTCTGATGTCTGATGAAGATTCTGAAGCTTGTAGGAGTCCAAATCATCTTGAATATGACAGGATCATCTGTAATTGTACAAAATCATCCAGATCACATGAGATCATCTGATATCAGGTAAGATCATCAGTGATCTGACAAATTCATCAAACGAATTCGTCAAAAACCTGTAATCATGAAAACAGACACCAAAAACCAAAAATACAATTTCAAGAAGGATACAAAATGATAGAAATAAGAATGTAAATGCTTAAATGATAAATCCTAATATCAAATCAAATAGGATGCAATGTTTTAATAATTAATTTTGAATTTTATCATGCAAATATGCTAAATGGGGTGAACTCCAAGATGTAGAACATAAGTAAATTAATATACTGCACAATTAAATAAGAAAAGGGATAGAGAATGTAAACTCAGGGCTCTAATTTCCCCCAATCTAAGATGTAGTCAAAATCGTCTGCAATTGTACAATATCATCGTCGATCTCGTCAAGATAGTCCAAAATTGTGGTTGAATCGCCTGCGACGATCCGAGCTTCCTTCGATTGAAACACAGTGAGATCCTACAATAAAACTTGAAAACACAGATGCAAATGATGGGGAATAGGATGTTCTAACACAACAAAAGCTAAGATTGTAGGGAAATGATCAGCCAGGGAGCCAGGTAGGGGGATAAACTAAGAAAATCCTAGTTTATATAGGATTAGGGGAAGGTTAGGAGGTTGGGGATCATCCCAATCTGGGAGATCTCCAATGTAGGAATCTCCAACCGCACAGACACGCTTCTGCCCAAGTTGGAGAGGTTTTTGAAATAGAAGCTAATTATGAAAATTTAGTTTTGGGATGAAATCATCTGGACGTTCTGTTCCAACCGAATTCATTCGATTTGGGATGATATCATCAGATCGATGATGATATCATCCAACGATCAAAACAAATTCTAAGAATGGTATGAAAAATGAGGCGAGTGGTTAATGGGCGGTTTCGAGGTTAAAATTCAAATTTTTATCTTTTACTGATGGTTTAACTATGCTAGTTTTAGGGTGCTACACACCCTGATTCCCTCCCTAAATTTGAGATCCTGTCTCCTCTACTCTACCCATTGAATGTGGTCTTGGTGAGGGCATGTTCACGAATCATGAAATGATTCATAATATGGATCAAGTTTGAATTGGTGAATACAAGGATGACAACGGTGGCACTCATTGATCCATAAAAATTTCCTAATAGTATACTATCTAGAAGAAGGTTTTCCTCTATAATACTATCTCTAGTATCTCTCATACCCTCTATAGCTCCACTTGTAGTAGATGGATCCCATCATCCTAATGGATACTACTGACCACAACCATCCCCTCTACTCAAACTCATTGTTGCTCCTCATCCAACCAACTCACCTCTCCCTAAAGGTGGTCTACCTCCATTCATGTTGTATCCCTCTCCACTTTTGTAGTGCCTAGTGCACTCTATAGTACTTCTATACTCTTGGCCTTGTCCTCTAGAAGTATGTCCATATCCTTCTATAGAGTTGTTATTTGTGCTTGTAGTACTTCTATCTCCCTCCTCGAGTCTCTCTAACCCATGATCTTGCTTGGATCGATTGTTGTTGATGTAGAGGTCTCTTCAATCCCTCTACTTGCTATGGATATAGCTATCGTGGGGGTAATTCTGGTCACTCCTACCTCTTTGGCACCAGTTATAGTTGTGGTAGCCACCACTATCTCCACTTAGACCCACATCTATATTTGCCTTGGACCTTCCTATCCCTATCATTTCCACTCCATGGTGCATCGAGTGGCCTCTTAGAGTATTAAATGCATGCATCAACTCATGACTTGGCACCTCTACACTAGCACTGGAGGGGATATCCTTAGGGGTATGACATCCTTATACCATATCTAGTAGTCGAGAGCCACCTTGACATCATCCACACCTAGATCTACATAGAGTGGATTTTCCAAGTCCTCTACCCATCATGCCACATTGGGATCCCCTCCAACTTATGATGGATCTTGGTACACTTGCCTATACCAGTAGTCACCCAAGGTCAAGATCTCCTAAAAATCCCAAACTACTATTGGAATTTATCAAATTGAAAGAGCTTTAGCTCCTTCTCTATAGAGAACCACCTAATCCTCATCACTCTAGCTAGCTCCTTCACATCCTTAGCCCATCTAGGGTGTAGATACCATGGTTGTGATATAATATTCAATCTTTGTAGCTCATCTATTACCCACATTGCTAGTGGTAGGTTCCCAATGTATGTCCTTTGGACCCACTTGTGGGACCTGGACCATTTGTATATAGTTGGCTAATTTGGATTGGGCAATGGCTTTGGAAGTGCATATGGTCTCTGTACTGCTATGTGCTCCCAACTCCACACCTTGAGAAATGGTGTACACACTAATATTGTATGTTATTTGTACTCAACATTGTATAATATCCTATACAATCAGGCCAACACATATGGATCCCATGCAAATCTAACCTACTTATCTTGCATATCTACCACTATACCTACCATCACCCATGGTAGATATCACCTACTATTATGGTATATCAATAGTCCTACCACCACCCCATAAAGCATGGTCATCAGAGCATCGATCCCATAGCATCCCACCATATCTTCGATCGATATCATACTCTCTTGAACTAGTGGGCCTAGCCACATGATAATCTCTATAGTGTGGTCCACTACCCTCATGCCCTATAAACTACCCTCCCCCTAATGGGGATGTGCAAGATGCATCGCATATACTCTAGTGTGACTACCATCTCTCTTATAGGTAATAGAAAGGTTGAAAATTCTAGGTGCCACCTCTCTACTAGCACTATCAAAAACACTCAGGGCATCTTCACCAAGTGGTCTAGCCCCACTACCTCTATGGTATCTCTCTTTGCTTTTGAGAGGCCATCTAGCTCCACCTCCAAGGAGCTCATTTTCCACTCGTGAATCTCTAGTACATCATGTTGCATCCACAACCATAATAAAAAATTTATCGGTCTCTTATGTACATTAATAAATCATAAATTAAAAAAAAATAATCTTCTCTTCTTTTTCTTGTTGGTTTGCTTTGTTTTTCTTCTCTCTGATGAGATCGTGCTCGTTTAGCTCCAAGTACGATTTAATTTTATTTCTCTTTTGCAAAACCATGCTCTTTGGCTTTGAGGTGTGATTTCACAAAATCATGTCCCATGTGTGCAGGGCATGATTTCACTCACCATCATGAACCAGGGCAAAATAATGATCATGCCATAAAATCATGCTCAGGTCATGTGCAATGATTTCCAAAGAAAATTCAAAAACAAAATAAAAATGCTTAGAAAAAGAATTAAAATATACCCTAACCTAATCTAGAGTGGATATTTTAGTCCTTACCTATGCCCACTCCGCTATTGCACAAACTTTACCCCTCACAATGACTGAAAAGTGTGTAGGAAGCACCATTTTTGTTTTCTCAAGAGCTCATTTCTTTTGTTTTGTGTGATGAAAATAAATTAGGATTTTCAATTTTTCCCTCTTTTATGCTAGTTCTTCTACTTCTCTCCTATTTTCTTCTTGCTTTCACTCTTCTTTATTTTACGTATACCATTTTGAGTTCCATTAATAATTTTACATTCCTTCCAAAAATCGAGGGGAACCTTGGATGGAGAGGCATTAATGTCCCTAATACCTTGATTTATGTATAACACAATAAAGTATCCATAATGACATTGTTTTTACACCACTCCTTTCTTATAAACTAGCCGCTCCTTTTTTTTTTTTTGTCCTCCATCCATAGGTGTTTACATATTTCTTTGAATCATTTATTAGATTGTAAACACATCAAAGAGGGGGTAAAATGTAGACACAAAAAATTGACCCACTATAGTGATATTTTTACAAGACCCTTAGAGAGACCCTCCAATTTTCTGAAGCAAGTTGGGGCCTCTCTTCCCCTCCTTTTCCTCCATTTTTCCTAGTTTCAACAAAATCATGATCGTCTCTTACAAGGAACGATTTCGCTTAGCTAGGGTTTTATCTTAGAAAACCCTAATTTTCCAATTTGATCTTCTTTGGCATCAACCTTCCCTCAATTTTCTTGCCCATTCTTGCTTCAAATCCCTTATAAGTAGAGTTTTTTGAAGTTTTCTTTCTCCTATAATGAAGCTAATAAGCCACAAACAAGCCTAAGTGAAATCTTAAGCAAGAAATTAAGTCCAAGAACAAGTTTTTGAAGCAAGTGCTAGCAAGATTCAATTACAAGTGCCAAGTGATTTGTTAAAGTTTAATTTTATGGATATTTCTTCTACTGTATTGATTATGTGTTGCTTTCCTTGGTGGATAAGTGTGGAAGCCCTGAGGAGGAGTCTACTATCTTGAAGGTCTTCATCCTTTCATCTACTTTTTTGTTGCCACCAGGTTATTTTTGCTCATCTGCATTTGTACATTACAAATTTTGCATATGTTATTAATTTATTTGCATTGTTTTACTACATTTTCATTCTATTACAAAATCATATTCCATAATTACAGGGCATGATTTTTTAAGAAGTGAAATCGTGGTCATCACATGCAGGGCATGATTTCACCTACGTTAAGCTTGGGGGTAGAAGTTTATCCCTAAACCCTAAATCTACATTTCATGTTGCATTTAGACCATAATTGTATAATTTTTGCTCTGTTTATCATACTATTATGTTGCACTGTATTTTGTTTTTTCATCTTCTAAAAAGGTCAACTTTTACTTTTGCATTCTAAATTTGAGCTAAAAGGGCCCAAGTGGCTTGACTACTGCACCTCCAATTACAATCATATAGTAGCCTAAGTAGGCTCACTAACACTGATCATACTTTTTGAGGGTTTTGTAAAGTTATTTTGTAGGATTGAAGTTGTGGAACATTACTGGATGCAAGATAAATCTTGGAACAACCACCGAATCATATAAGTGCTCTAGTAGATATCTAGGTTGTTTGATTATTGCTTTCCATTCATTTCTATTCAAAATATAGATCACAAGTAAAGAAAAGCATTTGATAAAATTTCTAGGCATTTGAAAGAATAAAAGAATATAGTGTGCATCTAGAATTTTAACCTTGTTTATGCATTTCTATTGAACCCTTTCTCAAAGGCTTTGTTTCACAATCCTAGGGTTAGTGATAATTTAAAAAAAGAATAATTCTAGGGTTAGACCTTGTCTTCTTACATCTTGTATCTTGCATTGTTCTTTCCCTTTCCATAGTGTAGTTTTAGAAAGGCCAAACATAGGTGCATGCTGAATTGATACATCAAAAGACATTCCACCCCAAACTTGGAGCTTGTCCTAAAATAATTCCTGGTGAACCCTCCCCTTGGTTGTCCACTAAGTTTAGAGTTATAACATATCCCTACATTTCACCTCATCTCCCAATGGATCCATTTGATAATTGTACATCATAGGGTAGTTTTCCCCCTCTACAGGAAAAATGTACTAGATCTAATTTAAAAATACCATGACATTGAAGGCTATTATTTAGCATATGTCATGGATCAAAAAATATTAAGATATAGTTATTACTATCCCATGATCATTTTTACACTTTCCAAAGGGTGAAAAGATGTAGATCTTGCTACATATTGGAAAAATAAGGGCACCACATCCATTTTATCCCATAGTTGTAGCTGAATTATTTTAATAGTGAGGAAAACTGTATTGGTAATATCAATCCATAGCCAACATAATAAATGACTATATTTTGAGGGCAATCAACCATTTCATAAGATGTTAGATGCTATGCTAGTAAAGAGTGCCAACGAAGAATCAATAATTAACCTATTAGATGATATCATCACAAGGTTTGAGGTACCACTAGTGATAACAATAGAATATGTATTGATATTATTGGGCTCAAAGTTAGCATAGTTTCTCTTTTGAGTTCAATATTACCATGAAGACCTCATATAATTATTATTCTCAAGATAATGGCCTATTCAAATCAATTAATAAGAACATGGTCCGAATACCCAAATTAAAAAATGGTTAAATTTCATAGGGATTGGCCTACTCACTAAAGATCATCTTGGTAGATAGAGTAACTCCCATAGTTTTCACTATAAATACTATTCAAAAAGAAATTTTTATACCCATTAATTGAGAATTCCCATCACTCCAAATGGTGAAAAAAATAGAGCTAGAATATACTAGTATAAATTCCATGTAATTAGGTTGAATGGGCTATTATTTATTGAAGAAGACAGGAGAATTTTTTCTAAGAATTTCAATAACCACCAAGCACTAGTTTGATAATAAAGTGATCAAGATTTATATCAAGGTTATATATTTAGCATTAAAGTGGGATGTAGACTTGAAATACCTATAAAACATGTGAAACATGATTCCTTATAGAGTAGTCCATCCTAGTTTACCATGATTCAAGGTGTAAATGTATATGAGCTAATGGCACTAGATGATCAACAATCATCCATTTCTATGAGTAAGAAATACATAAAGCATATGTAGTCAGCTTGAGATAGAAGCCTCAACTTATATATCATGCATATATTTCTCTATTTCTATAATTCCATGTTGTTTGTGTTGGATTTTATAATACTTTTTAGAAATCACATGAAGTATAACATTCACCACAAGCATATGCAAGATAGTAAAGAAACAAAATAGCAATATCAAAAATATGAAATAGGATGATTCGATGACCAAGATAGGTATCCCTAGTAATAGCTTAGATAAGAATATTATATTACAAACTATTACAATGGATCAATGGTTGGGGGTATTTATAGTGGAATGGTTGGGGGTATTTATAGTGGATACCTAATCTCCAAATTATAATTGCAATTACATTAAGCACGGCTAGCATAAGCTCAAGGTTAAGCTAATTTAACTAAACCTTTAGTTAAGGTTAACCGTCTATATTGTTTAATCAATCCAACAAGGGTTGAATACATATCAATACAATTGGATTAGCCAACCCTATAAGGGTGAATATAATAATATTACTATCAAGGTTATATAAAATATTATCTCTAGGGTTACATCATCATCTATTGAGCTTGGGAAATAAGGTTAAATTACCATATCTTTTAGTGCCCCTAATAATATTATCTTAGGGCTAAGGAGATAAGATATTAGAGATGTTATAATTTCCACTAGAATGAATGCTTGATTAGACTTAAGAATATTTGAACCAGTAAGATTACTACACCATCTAGAAGACTATCAAATTACCAAGGAATGAACCTCCATAACCATTTGGAAGATTATCAAGATGTCAAAAAGGTGGTCCTCTATATATTTTTGGAAGGAAGATAATACTAAATCTAAGATACTCCTACAATTGATCTCATGGTAGTTTAGGTGTGATGTGGGTCAAGTTTTTCCAAATGAATCTTATTATCTTCTATTTCTAAAGGTACATGAATTGGATCAACTATTTCTTGAACAATAAGTTATGACTCCACCTTCTAGTTCCAATATGTTGAGTTTCCCATGAGAGAGTCTCCAACATGTAATATGGTGATCATAGTCTATCCTCCAATTCCAAAATAAAGCAAGTGAATCTTCAAGAAACAAGTAGTTCTATAAATAGTCAATCTCATGGTTTGAAAGGTACCCATAGGAATAAGGTATACCCTATGCTAACCATCAAAAACCTACTCCTTATTGAGTGAAGAAATATCTACAAAGCTATAATAGGTTCTCAATAAAAAATTATATGTAGTCCATAACGCTCCTACAAAGTCACCACATTATTCTATCAAAAAAGAAGAAAACAACTAAAACCATTATAAAGATCTTGAAAAATGTATTATTCCAAAAAAAATTAAAAATACTTTCATATGTAAAAGTTATGCTCTTTAGAAGTTTACCCCTCCATGCATTAACAAAATACTAAAATTTGAATTTAAATATTTAAATTTACAAATAAATACCTATGAAAAATTAGAGATGATATATATTTTAGAATGATTACATTGAAAGAAAAATTAGATGATGCTATATATCATAGAATTATTTCATCAAAAAATCCACTTGTCTCCTCAGTCTAAAACTAACTAGGTAGGTGATTGAGTAAGCAATAAGGTCTTTATACCACTTGTCAATATCTATCTGGTTAGACCTATTAGTGGTAACCTTTAAACCTTTGATTTTCTAAGTGAAAAGCCTTTACACATGTTTGGTTAGCCAAATTTTCATAAATCTACATGTTGGTAGCTCCTCTTGAGTGGGCCTAATGATAAGACTTTGGAACTCCAAATAGGAGTTCCATAAATTGAATCTAATAGTGGTATAGTTATACACCATTTATCTGTAACTAAAGTTTGGTTATATAAACATAAATTAGGTAAACAACATCCTCTATGAGGATCATCTCATATGGCCTATGGTCTTGTGGATGTTAAAAACTACTTTACCTTTTTACCTTTGCCAATAAAATTCCTTTAATGAAAAAAGTAATTTCCTAAGAAAAATAATTAGGGAAAATGTTTTAAACCTACAACTCAACACCAAATAAAGGTTCTATACATTTTACATAGCCACATGGTCTACCAACCATATGATAACTAAATTACATAATGACTTATGAGGTTGTACATAACTAGGTGATTAATGCACTTGACCAAGTACCTCCCACTCATATATGCAAAAACATTTAGAGTTGTATTTGAACTGACTTCCAATGGCAATGATAAATTCATAATGAACCTCAAAATAATTTTAGAAATGTAAATGTAGGATAAATAATGAAGAATCTAATTTGACCTATAAATTGATTTAGTATAAAAGAACCACAATCATTATTAATGATGAAACATTATGCACTCTCTATAGGCTATGTTTGCTTGCACTCCCTGTTACACCAATAGCTTTACACCTTGCCTTTGAACTAGTTAAATAAATGGAAAACATCAATCATCTAAGCATTCTAGGGTCCCTATATAGACTTATCTAGAAATGCATGTCCTAGGAAACCTACATGGTGTCATCTACCTGTACACACAATTACATATAGTGGTTAATATTGCCAAGTGGGTCACCACACATCATCCAATTGTTACACTATATAAAATATCCAATATTAACAAAAGAGTGGGAGAAATGACAAAAATAATGGGATTCAAATCACTAAGTTGAAGATAAAATGTCTTTACACCATCTCCCAAACCACCAAACTAAAAGATGCTTTACATTTCAATATGAAAGAAAAATCACTAAGATGATTTTTATGGGGGGAGCAATTGCACTCCAGTGGATTGATACATAACACAATGAGATAGCCATATGATTCTAAAGTAGAAAAATTACATGCTCAATGGTAAATTTATCATGGATGATTTCCTTGGGTTTTGACCTTACCATTGATCAAATTCTATCCAATTACCCTACCATTGTGCTAGAGTTCAATGCGATACAAAAATATTATGTTGCATATTTCTTGTATATTATGATGGCTCAAAAGGTTATAGAATAAATGGCCTAGTTACACAAAAATCTATGTAAGCAAAGATTTGGTTTTTAATTAAGAGAACAAAACCAATATTGAATTTCCAAAGGTCAATGCATTTTCTATCCTAGATATTTCATTAGATAAAGAAGAAATTTTAGATGATGAATAAAAAATATTTAATGAACCAGTTGAAGACTTTGAACTTATAATCTCACCTCAAAGAAAGAGGTAAAATGGAACATAAATATGCTTAAGGACTCAAAGTTAGAAAAATTGCTAGATCTTACAAGTACAAGACTTAAAACTTAAAGCATGATAAGAAAAAATATGAGGCTAATGAGTTCAATAATACAACCTACAATGATACAATATGCCATAAGACAACCATCAGAATATACAACAATAATGAAGAACAAAACATAGGATTTAGTTAATCTACCAAAAGGAAAAAATAATAATAGGATGTAAATGGGTCTACAAGATAAAATACAAGGTAGATGGTTCTCTTGACAAATATAAGATATGACTAGTTGCAAAAGGTTATACTCAAATAGAAGGAATTGACTATGAAGAAACATTTGCACCTATAGCAAAAATGACTACTATTCATACAATTTGTGTACTAGTAACTCAATTTGGTTGGAAAATACATCAAATGGATGTTAAAAGTGCATTTCTTAATGGTGATCTTGAAGAAGAAGTATACATGATTCAACCAAAAGGATTTTTTATCAAGGGATAGGAACAAAAATTTTACAAATTAAAAAAATAATTATATGTTTTAAAACAATATCGTAGAGCATGGTATATTAAAATTAATGATCATCTACTATGACACAATTTTAAAAGAAGTGCATTTAATTCAAATATTTATATAAAAAAGGTCATATCTAAGATAATAATTCTTATAGTATATGTTGATGATCTAGTAATCATAGGAAGTTCAAAAACACTAATATATAGTGTAAAAAATGATTTGGCAAAATAATTTGAAATGACAGATTTGGGACTTCTACACTATTGTCTTGGTCTAAAAATTTATCAAAAGGAAAATAACATAATAACTCAAACAAAATATGCAAAGTTATTACTTGAAAAGTACAAAATGATAAAATACAAACCCAAAGATACCCCAATGTGTTGGATGTGTGCCAAAAATACTAGATTTGTGTTACACCCCTTAGGCTTGTACACTTGAGAAAATAATTAGTTCCACTTTTTTTGGAAGATGATTTTTTAGCTAACAAATTACCTTTATAGGTACCCAGTTTTAGAAATTTTCTCATGGTTGGGAGTTGCTAGACATATGTTGATATGTTATTATTTGGTTTCCTAATCATGGACGAGAAAACCTTAAACATGGTACCTTCACATGTGTATCTATTTTTGATAGATGAAACTATGTAATTGAATGTGTGAAGAACCATGAGAGAAGAACATCTCTCAGATGTAATGTTGAATGTATTGTAAATGAAGTTCTTCTTCTATTTTTTTGTCTATGATCTATGGCATTTCATATATAGATATTTATTGGTAAATCATTATTTTATTTCCTATTAGTCGCTTATTGACTGCACATTTTTTCTTTATTATATGAGTTTATTTCATCATTTATTTGTTATTGAGTTGTTTGGCTACACATTTCATTGTGCCAACAACTGGTTTTAGAGCAACTTAAAGAAACTTATTTTTTTTGGCTATGAACAAAGCTTGTAAATAATTTTTCTATGTTATTTTTTACGAATTTGTAGATAAATCCATTTCCATAGTACATGGTGCAGTGGGAGATTTGTAAATATTTATAGTAGTACAAATGGAAGGTAAATCTAGTATAGATAATTTTAGTGGGTAAATATTTAATCTTTGGAAGTTAAACATGGAGTTTTTTCTTATGAAAAGAGATATGAAGTGGTTTTCACAAAAATGATGCCTACAAGAATGACATAAGATGAATGGGATAAACATAATGAGAAATTCATTGCCTTGATTGGGATGAACTTGGTTGATTCTATTTTGATGAATTTCCAGGGTGTTAGGGATAACCTAGGAAATCTATATGAGTTCAAATATTTTATGAACTTGATATTCCTAAGGAAGAATTTGTATTATTTGAATATGAATAATGGATATGGTATAGCTAACCAATTGAATGTTTTCAATACATTGATAAACCAACCAAGGTCTATTGGTGATGAGGTTAAAGAGACTAAATAGTGCATCTACTTGTTGTGTAGTTTGCCTAACTCTTGGGATAATCTTATTGTGGCAATCAGTGGGAGTTCTAAGCTAGAAAATAGCAATAAATATGATATTGTTTTCCAACTTCTACAAGAGGAAACAAGGAGAAGAAACATGGAGCATTTTGAGCACTCAAAATTTTGATAATCAAAGGACATGCCAAAGATAGATATGGTGATAAATATTTTGATGCAAGAAGATCTACCAATTGAGGAAGGAATTCTCAGCTAGCATGTTAGAGTTGCAAGTAGAAAGGTCATAAGAAACATGATTGTAAAGTAGATTTATCCAAAAACAAATATGATTTACCTATAGGAACATCCACTAATGATGAGAATATTTTACGTATTGCTAATACATGTCTTGTTGTATGCACACAATTTGATATGTGGTTGATATATTCTAGGGCATCCTTTCATATGAATTCCCATAAGGAGTGGTTTGCATAATATGAAGAAGTAAACTATGGTAGAATTTTCTTGGGTGATAGTTTCAACCATGAAATTATTGGTAGAGGTAAGGTTAAACTTAGACTCAGATATGGAAGTGTTAAGTGTATCCCAGATGTTAGAAACATTATAGGATTAACATGAATTCTTCTATCAATGAGCCAGATAACTGAAGCAAGAATGGAGATTACGTTTAATAAGGATGGTTGTAGTTTGATACATGGAGTCATTAATTGAGCAAGTGAAGTAAGAACTGTAATATTATATAAGCTAGATACAACATGTTCAAAATTTGCATGTGCACATGCAACTACTATGGAAACAAGTAAACCCTTAGATTCAAATATGGAATGTATGATGTTGTGGCATAGGAGGTTAGAACATCTTAGTGAAAGGAGCTAAAAGAGATGTGTTCAAAGTAGATAGTTTGCATATTAGAGAAAGAGAAGTTTGGTTCTATAGATTTTGTGAAGCATATATTTTAGGAAATAAAAAAAGAGTAACTTTTGCCTCTAATGACTATAGAACCAAGGAAATATTATAATTGGTACATTTTGGTATTTTTAGTCCTTTTGAAGATGCTTCATTAGGTATATCTAGGTATTTTATTACTTTCATTGATGATTTCTCTAAGAAATCATCGGTTTAATTTCTTAAATAAAAGTTAGGGGATCTTGTTGCTTTCAAAGAGTTTATTATTGTAATTGAAAGGCAAACTGAGAAGAAAGTGAAGGATTTGAGGAGTGATAATGGTGGATAATATTTATCCTAGGAATTTAATGGTTCTTGCAAGTTACATGGTATTTTAGGGTAGAAAAAAACTCCATATACACTGCAACATATTAAAGTTACATAAGGCTCAACAAGATAATATTGAAGAAGGCAAGAAGCATGAGAGAGGATGTAGGTTTGAATAAAAAAATTTGGTCAAAGGTTGTTAATACACCTAACTATGTGAACAATATGTCACCTAGTTCTATTCTTAATGGTAGAACACCAAAGGAATCTTGGAGTGGAGTTAAACCATTAGTTACTCATTTGAGAGTGTTTGGGTGTGGTATTTGTTCTTGTATCCAAGGGAAATAGGAAAAAGCTAGAAAATATATTTTTTAAAGGAGTACTCATTGGATATGGTGATGGAATCAAAGGTTATAAAGTATGGATACCTTCACAACATCACCATGTGTTCAATGTTGATATAGTATTCAAAGAATACATCTGCAACAAATAAGAGTTCATGGAAACAACCCTAGATAGCCAAGAATAATTTGATAAAACTATTGGTTTGAGAAATCAACAAGCTAAAAATTAGCCACAAATAGTTCCATGATTAAGTGTAGATCCCATTTCTACTCATTTGTTAGAGTTTCCATATAATACTAATGAATCTTCATGTAATTGGTAACATCAACAGGATAATGAGATTGTTGTAGAAGAGTCCAATAAACCTCAATTTTTTGAAGAGCAACTTGCTCATGAGGAGCAATTTTAGAATTATGACATTATTCAAGAAGTGCAAACTTTGAAAAGAAGTTAACGATAAAGGAGTGCACCAATCATATTTGGTTATGATGAATACAATAAATTTACATTATCTTCCATGAGTGATGAACATGTAGGTGTTAAGAATGCTCTCACAAATTATGAAGCAATTCATTAGAAGAAATCTATGGAAGAGAAAATGCAATCACTGAAGAAAAATAATACTTGGGACTTACAAGTTTTGCCTAAGGGTAGAAAGACAATTGTCTATTAATGGATGTTTAAAGGAAATACAAGGCTTATGGTTCAATTTAGAGATATTGGGCTAGGTTAGTAGAAAAAGGATACTCTCAGGTTGAAGAGCTTGACTTTGAAGAAACATTTTCTCCCATGGCAAATATTTCATCTATTATATTGTTCTTTGCATTGACTACTACAAATGACTAGGAAATTGAGTAGAATGATGTGAAGACAACTTTTCTTCATGGAGATCTCAATGAAGATATTTACATAGAGAAACCAATTGGGTTTGAAGTAAGTGGAATAAATATTTATTGTAAGTTAAGAAAGTCACTATATGGGTTGAAGCAATCCCCAAGGCAGTGGTATAAAATATTTGATACATTTATAATTAGGTGTGGTTTTGTGAGAAGTGATGTTGATAATTGTATATATCTCAAGCATGAAGGTAATCACTTTCTAATTTTTGTGTTATGTGTATATGATATTCTTATTTTCAACAATTTGAAGGATATTATAAAGAAGGTCAAGTCTGAGTTATCAGGAGAATTTGACATGAAAGACCTTGGCCCATTACACTATTTATTGGATTTTGAAGCGAAGAGAAACCATGGTGAGAAGAAGATGTATATTAGCCAGAAGAAACACATTGCAAACTTGCTTACTCCTTCAAAATGGACCAATGCACTCCTGTATAGATACCTTTTCATGTTGGAGTTGCATTATCAAAATATATGAGTCCAAAGGATTATGATGAGAAGAGTGATATGGATAAAGTTCTCTATGCAAGTATAGTTGGTAAACTAATGTGTGCAATGGTGTGTATAAGACTAGATCTTGCTCATGTAGTAAAATTTATGAGTAGATTTTTGTCTAATATTGGTAAGGAACATTGAATTGCACTAAATATGATTCTTATATATTTGAAAGGCATTAGTGATTTTACAATTTGTTATGATAAGCTACAAGGTTTTATAAATTTTTATTATGGTGGAGATGTAGATAATTCTAAATCTACCAGTGAATATGTGTTCACACTATTTGGAGGAGCTATGAGTTGGAGAAGTAAAAAGCAACAAGTGATGGCTCAATCAACAACTAAATTTAAATACATTGTTATTGCAAAAACATCCAAGGAGGTAGCCTAGTTGCATGTAGTGTGTAGAGGCATTGATTTTAAATAAAGTTATTATTTTATGGTGTGACAATCGAAGTGCAATTGACTTGATCATGAATCCTAAATTTTAATCTCATACTAAGCACATTCGAGTAAAATTTTATTATATCAAAGAGATGGTGGAATCTGAAGAAGTTGAGTTGCAGAAGATTGGTACATAGGACAATGTAGTAGATGCATTAACAAAACCATTGGATAGTAGGAAGTTCATTTGGTGTAGAGATTTTATGGGAGTTCTCTCATTTTTATTAGTAACCCTAAAGAATAAGGAAGAAGACATTTCATGTTCATTTACTTAGTATTTGGCAAGTGAGAGATTGTTGGATGTGTGCAAAAAATATTGGATTTGTGTCATACTCCTTAGACCTATACACCTAGGAAAAATTTTGGTTCCACTTTTTTCAGAAGATGATTTTTTAACTAATATTAAAATACCTTTACATGCACACAGTTTTGGAAAAAAATTCACGATTGGGAGTTGCTAGACACGTGTTGAGATGTTATTAGTTGGTTTTCTAACTATGGCTAAGAAAACCCTAAATATGGTACATCTATGCATGCATTTATTTTTGATAGATGCAACTCTATAATATGAATGTGTGAAGAACCATGAGAAAAGAACATATCTCAGATGTAATGTTGAATGTATTGTGAATGTTGTTCTTCTTCTATTTTTTCTATTTATGCTCTATGGCATATCTTATATAAATATTTATTGGTAAATCATTCTTTTGTTATTTGTTAGTTGCTTATTAGTTGTACATTATTTTATTCATTATATGAGTTTATTTTATCATTTATTTGTTGTTGAGTTGTTTGGCTACACATTTTGTAATGCCAACACAATCGAACAAGGGATTCAATTATCAAGATATGATGAGTCACTATATTTTTTTGCTACTATGTATCATCAACTAATCGAGAGCCTTCTATATTTATAAATTACTAGACCAAATTTTGTTTTTGTTGTAAAACATCTCTAGATTTATAAAAGATACCAAAGAAAGTCACTAGAAAACCACAAAAAATAATACTACAATATGTCAAAAATACCACAAGATATGGTCTAGAGTACAAGAAAAATGATAATTTCTATTTATAGGGATATTCAAATTCAGACTATGTAGGTTCAATAGATGATAAAAAATCAATATCAAGCTATGTATTTTATCTTAGATCAAGACCTATTTCATGGCATAGTAAGAAATAACATGCAATAGCTCTCTCATCAATAGAAGTAGAATATTTTGCAACAAGAGATTATATATGTGAACCACTCTAGTTACAATACATTGTATCAGATATGGGGATAAAAATTCCTACAATACTAAAGTGTGATAATCAAGTAGTTCAAAAATTAGTCAAAAGTCTTATGTTTCATTAAAGGACAAAACATATTGAAGCTCAATGTCACTTCATCAAAGATCATGTTCTAGATCATCATCAAAAATGTGTTCTTACTGAAGATCAACTTGTATATATTTTTACAAAAGCACTTGGACAAAACAAGTATAATATATTTCAAAGCCATTTGTGTACAAAAAAAGAAACAAAATTCTTTCACCCCAAATAATGTAATATGGAGGATGTTGAAGGTATTACATTATTTGACACCATTGTAAATATTTAGATTAGGGTGTGTGTTTGATATTTGTGTATAAAGTATGTGTCAAGTTATTACGATTAAATATGTGTCATTTAAATAAGTTTGTAAGGTGTCTTGTTAGAAGTAGGAGTTATAAGTATAATGTGTCAAGTCTAGAAGTAGAGAATTATGTGCAATCATGAGAGACTTTATCTTTATGTAATATGTGAGAGAAGAATATGAATAGTTAAGTTATGTCATGAGTTTGAAGAGAGCAAAGGTCAAAAAGTCATGTAATGTGAAGAGTCTCATGTATATTTATATTGAAGACAAAACCATGTAAAATGTAACCCAAAGAAGCATTGCTTCAAAATATTTTTCAACAAAGTTTTTTCATTTATGTGATATTATTGTTCAATATTGTTCATTTGATATATGCATGATTATTGATGTGATTTATGATCCTAGAATTATATAACCTATGAGAATAGCATTATACTGCTAACATTAATGAAATTTTAGTTCCTATAATTTTGAGATCACTCCCATCAAAGTGCACTATTTTTGTGACTACATTAAATATTACTAAGCAAACACCAATATTTGAAAAATGGGTGAACCTACTTCAGAAAGTAGAGGCCTTGCATACAACATATGAAGAACAATTACTACTTACAATTCAAAGAGGGAAGCATCCATTCAAAAGAGGCATGATACCTCCATAGTGCTTCCAACAAAGAAATAATTTTCAAAGATATCAAAATTAGAGAAATGATTCTCAAAGAGGTACTTTCTACATGTAAAAAATATATGAACATTATGGAAGAAATGGATACACCATGAGGGAATGTTGGCATATTCCATTTAAGAAAGGATTCCATTCCTGAGAGATGAACTAGCAGCATGACATGCAATATTCAAAATAGAAAAATTAAATTTGGAGAAAGGCACATCAAAGTAATGTAGTTGAAGAGAATCAAGTCAAAGAAGCAAAAGGAGAAGTTTAAT
This sequence comes from Wollemia nobilis, assembly GCA_028583015.1. Classification (NCBI taxonomy): domain Eukaryota; kingdom Viridiplantae; phylum Streptophyta; class Pinopsida; order Araucariales; family Araucariaceae; genus Wollemia; species Wollemia nobilis. The sequence continues at coordinate 2,192,696 of JAQPPZ010003172.1, read as the reverse complement.
GATAATAAGAAGAGTATGTTTTTGTCACATAAGCACACTTGAGGTAGCACATTAATATTTGGTATAATCCCAAACATATGTCAGGTCGAGAAACTTGGAAACATCTAAATCATCAAACAAGAAGAGTTCCATAGGTTGATCACTTCAAGCCAAGGAACCAACATGAGGAAACATTGCCTAGATATAAATGTTGGAATGTCTGGTACATGCTAATATACCACCTTGGGTACATATTTAGATTATGAGTGTGTCTTATATTAGAGTGTGAAATTTTACTTTATGCAATGTAATAAATGCACAAGTATTATTAGAGTGTGTAAAGTATTTAATGATGTATGTGCATAATAGTCCATGTGTACACGAGTCCATAGAATAGGAAAGTGAAGAGTATCAAGAAGAGTGAAGATCAATAATACTCCATATAAAGATTCACATTCCATTTTGTATGTAGGTCTATATGTGAGTGTGAAATAGCATAATAAAGAGATATAATGTATATTGAGCATGTATGAAGTATGGAGTATTTGAGATCTTCATTCTATATCAAAATCCTATTTTCTTGAGCATTTGTTAATGGAAGAATTCTATGTAGTTACAAAAGTTATTCATGAGTTTTATATGTTTAGAATATTACATTATCTTAAATTTGATATAGAATTCTACTTTTAGATCTTGTGGTTATTTTACATTAAGCATTTAGTATCAAAAGTTAACAATAAATGGAACCATTATAAGCATAATCCATGGGACACCTCTAAGGCCAATAAGTTCAATACATTCTAGAAGAGACACCTCTAAGGTCAATTCTAGAATGAAAATGGTTTGTTCAAAGTCAAATCATTTTCTACTCAATTTTTTAAGTATAGAGAAAAAACATCTATAGGATGAAGGACCCATTGTGAAGAAATATTTAAAAAGTAATGGGATAGATTTTAAATTAGATCTTGCTAAAAGGATATTATATATTTTCAAAACTCTAACAAGAGACCCATACATCATTATCAAAGCCTCAGATCTCATAAGACTATTGGCAAGAAGTGTACCATCACTACAAGTAGTCAAGATATTAAATTATAGGATGCATTATGAAATTATCAAGATTAACAACATAACTTGAGATAAAGGAGGATTTATTAGATAATGACAACAACTATTGGGTGCTAATAGCTCAAATCTAAGGACCATTGAGCAATTTATAGGTTGTTTTATTTTGATTCAAGAAAAAACTATGGCAACTATGGGACCATTCAAATGACTAAGTCAAGTATGTAGAATTTCCAAAGATTACATTCAAAATATACATCCCATTTATCATAGCATAGAACATATGATAAAAGGAAAACTTAGAAAGAATCTAGGACTTGATAAAAATGATGAAAATAATTAAAAGGAAAGCAACAAATGGAATCATACACAACTTTTATTCCATCATATGCAAGACAAAAATCGATGGTCAATCAATTCAACAAAGGATATTGGATGTATGGTAACACATGCTTCACTTGAAGATATTGAAAAAAATACTTTTCAAGAATTAAATGCTATAAGCAATACATAAGCATTTTGTAATAAATGTATTTGGAGTGCATGGATAGAGCCCAATACTCCTAAGTATCAAAATTAGAATGTCTACATTATAGGGGGGATTTTTCTCTTAAATTTTAGCATCACCCTAGACATTATTCTTTGGTCATAAGTAAAATAGAGCTTTTGACTATGATGTAATAATGGGGGTATGTTAGGAGTTATTACATCATAAACCATGTGAGAATTCAAGTGGTATAACCACCCCTCTCAAGCTATATGCATGTAGTATAGGATAAGATAGTTTCAAGTTTGTTTGAGAGTTTGTTATGCCTAAATTAGGATCCTATGTGCTTAAATACCTTTAATTTCTATAATATAATTCATTTGAAGCATTAAGATGTAATAATTTTCATCTCATTAGCTAAAATCCAAGTGGAATCTCATTGGAATATATTTGAAATAATCCGAATGACCACCTATTTATACCAATTTGGTAATTTAGGTCAAATTTGAAAAGGGCACTAGTTAATTAGCCATGCACTCATCGACAAGAAAAAAACGACTCAAATAATGTTCAAAGTTAGCTTTGAGGGCCCTATTTGACCTAATTATGAAGTCAATTTTGATGTATGTTTTATTTTTTTGAGAGCACCATTTTTTACAAGTTAGTGCTCTTGTCAATCTAGGCAACACTCTTGCAGATTATATGAATTTTGTCCAAACTCGGTATCAATTTCAAATAGTCATACTTATTAAATATATAATATGACTACTCATTTTTACAATATGTGATCCAAGGAATTTAATGAAAGTATCATTGTTTAAACATAACCAGCTTATAAATAGATTTGATGAAATTTAGGAAAGACGTGTCAAAACAAGGTCAAATTTGGTTAAATTGAGCATAATTGGAGGTATAGAAGGATGTATACATGCATGAAAAGTTTTTTTTTAGTAATAAAGAGGATATTATATGTCCAATGGAGTTGTTTAGAGGGATGTATCCATATTTAGAATGAAATAGTAAGGTGAATTAGGCCTAACTATACAACATTGAAATGGTTCTATAAGTGATATATGATGCTTATGGGTTATCTATGGCTTTTAGAAGCATGCAAGATAATTTATAATGTAGGATTGGTCATAGGGATGAAGATCCTAAAGGTAAACCGTGAATTATGGACCTCAAGGTCATCTTGCTCGCTACCCATACCCATACCCCTATCTTAGGGGTCCATTAACCATGAATTAGTTAGAGGGTACTTAAATTTACAATTAAATTTTGTAGAAGTCAGTTTCCTAAAATACAACACTTCTACTCAATAGGAGGCCGCCTCGATAAACTCATGGTATTCAATGAATGTATCCCCATGTATTTGGCTTCATTATTGTATAGTATAAAATGTCAATTATATTTACAATTTTTTGAATAGGTGGAATCCTCTAGACATGCTAGCTTTCTCTTTAATCAACCCCATTCTTGTAAGAACAAATGATCATTCTCTTTTATTTGGATTAATTTGGTGGGGTTGTATGTCATCATACCTTTTTCTCTACTTACTTCACCAATTAGAATCCTTGGTACTTGGTATCCTTTAATGCAGACTTAGGTGGAGCCCAATAGTGCTTGTATGAATGGATGTGGATCCATTTCTTTGCTCAAATCCATATGTATTCTTTACCTATGTATTGAAAACTTCTTTAAACTTAAAACCATTTAAAATACCATCTAATTGATCAATAGGAGCATCATCTCAATGTTGGTGTTAGTGGGATGGCTTAATCGATTTCTTCAAAAAATCATCTATCCTACTATGATTAATCAAGCTTGTGTCATGCTTATATCATCCATCCATTAATCAATGATCCATAGATTGATAGGTTATAGATTGACAAGTCGTAAGACTTAGTAAATTTATAACTTTTTACCCTTTTTGACTTAGAATTTGATGACTTTTGAACTCAATGCAATGTTCTCAAGTGATCAAACTAAGCCCCTTTTTATCTTTATTTCCTGATTGACTGAATTTTTCTCTACTTTTGAATATGTAATAAATTACCCAATGGGAGTGGTGCAAACCACTACGAATCAAATCATACATTTTCAATAGTATATGTGTTATTACTTCTTAGATTCCTCCATTTGAATTTGTATGCCATAAACCTCATTAATATCCTTATCCTTAATTGGTATTCTAATTGTTAACCAATATTTGATATTTTGTACTCTCTTACTTGTATTTGACTAAACATCCCCTATATCTTTTTGTATTTTGAGTATCCTCCCATTCCTAATACCTTTTTTGCTTAAATGTATTCTTCATTTCAATCATTTTGTTATCAATAAGTGCTCACAATATGCTATAATCTTCTTTCTTAGGATAGCAATATGTCTCCGCCATCATATTGTTGTCACTTGTTTTTTGAGTCTTCATCTACTTATGATTCTCCATAGGTCCTTGGGCAATTGAGTTTATATTTGGTGGAGACTATAAAATGTGCAAAGAACTTCTAGCCTCATAAAATTAATATGGTGGAGTTTTTATTAATATATTACTTAATTTTTTTTAATTCTTTAATGAATGGTAAAAAGTTTCATTGTTCCTTTTTTATGTATTAATGATGTGTTTGTTCATTCATATCTTAATCCTAAAGGAAGAATAGGATAAAAGTATCTTATGACAAAAGAATATTTGTTCAATCCTTTAATTGAGCATAATCCAATGATGCACATTCCTTACAACCTTTTAGTAGTATCTTTAATATTCACCTAAATCTATTAGGGCTCCAAGTAAACAAATGGTAGTGCAATTATGTGAATTTCACACAAACATTGATTTAAATAGATTTTAAAATTTAATATTCATTTTTAAACAACGATAAAGAAGCTCGCTAAAATTTGAAAAATAGCTTGTGATATTGGAATTTATCTTGAAAGGCATTTTATAAAGTGCTTGGGGCATTCATTGACCGACATAGACCTAAGTGGCGGAAAGGAAATAAGAGATGGGAGTTTCCAAGTGGCATGGATAATTTTCCCCTCAATCTTTTGTGCTTTGGAACTTTAAGTCGTAAGGAAATATACAACACTATCAGACCTGCAGGTGACAACGTCAGCTTTTCTGCCACATTTTCATTGACTAGCTAGCGAGCAAGAATCTATGACAAATGAGCCAACAATATGTACATCCCGTCCAGGGGGGATTCATGTCTACAATCACTCTTACAATAAAGCGAAAGGCATCCTATGCTAGGGAGCACGGAGCTATTTTAAATTAGCTTTCCGTTTCACTCTGAAGATGAAAATAAAAACAGAGACGAGAATGTATAATTTTTTAGTACATAAAGGCCTTGTTCACAAGTTGCGTGCAAGGATTTAAGACAAGTGGGCTAAATAAGCAAGGGCACCAACGAAGGGAGCGTTAATGTAAGTGGTGGGCTCAGAGTGTGAATAGTCACTCCGCTCATCGGAGAACTGATCGTTGTTGTCGGGCCCTCCCACCACCGCTCCCACCAAAATATTGGGATTTGGGGCATTCGAATATAAGGACTGAAACCCATCATTACACGCTATGATTTGCGGATGGTGATATATCGAAGGCAACGACGATCCCCTGTGATGAATCCGCTGCGGAAACTTAGCACCGTAGCCCACCATGTATGACATACGTTGCGGGTTATCTCCCAATATGTAGTCAACCTGTGTACAACATAACCTTCAATTTTAATCAACCCCACAACATCTCGATACCAGGACTACCTTGGGTCATATCTAGATGTAATTTGCATAAATAAATACCTGTCTTTTTGCAATAGTTCTTATTCTGGTAGGTGTTGCAGCCATGGTTCCACATCTCGTTACTTGCTTGGATACTCTCAAGTACTTTGCATAGGTAAAAAGTAAGAATGTCGTTGACGTCACGTATTGCAAATTGTTTTCGGTCATTTCGAAGAGAAGTCCACCTGCACAAAGTTTAAAACCTCAGAACATTTGCTTAACTAACATTGTGAATAACAAAAGTGAGCAGTGTTTTTATTGCAATATTCGCGTAACCTGGCGTGAATTGTGCCTGCGAAGTTGGTGTTCCGGGCAGAAGCGAGCAAATAAAATTGTCGGCGTGGCCCTTGTATTCCTCAAGGGAGTGCACATTTCTAAGCAAAAATGACTACAGAAAAGTTGGAAAATAACAGTTATTATGGAGTATCAAAAGGAAAGACACCAGGGGTCGTGTATTTTAGAACACCAGTTCAACAAAGCTGTTGAGATCCAGTACCTTAGCCAAAAGAACTCGCGTTCCTGCATGCTTATCGTCCCAGCTGAACATATTGGCGTTGTCTGCAGCGCCCAAAATATGACCATTGGCTTGTATATATTCCAGATAAGTTGCGTTTCCTGTGGCTTTTTGCAGCCAAGCGGCTCCCCACAGTAACTCGTCCTGCATTTAAAAAACAAGGAGAGGGAAAAAGCAAAATTTTAGAACTGAACAATTTCCATATAGACTTCTGACTGAAAGTTTTGTTTGAATACTGACATGGTATCCAGAATACGAGCAATAAAATGGGCAAACGTCGGAATGGAGGGAATCGCTATAAGCGCCTCTGTATCTATCGGCGAAATCAAACACCTGGACACACAGAAAGACAATAGGAAAGGGCCGTCATAATGCAGAATGAAAAGAATTGAAAGGATTAGAGCGAATAAAGTATAGATATGTCAACTTTACCCGCATTGCAGTTTGGAGGAGAAGCTGAGAATAAGGACGGTCTGTTGATCTGAAGACGAGGGAAGCTGCTGCGAGTGCTGCGGCGGTTTCGGCAGCAACGTCAGAGCCAGGATTTTGAGCGTCGATTTTGTAAACACTACGAGGAGTGTCCATGTCTTCAGGTCTCTCCCAACACTTGTGGTCCATGTTCGGGTCTCCTACCTGCACCATCGATGGACAGTTTTTTGTTTTGGTTAGCAGCCAATCAGTTACATTCATAGTCATTTTTTATTATCGAACTTTGGGTTGCCCTTTATAATTCTTGCGACGTCTTTTTATTAACCCAGTGTGAGATGGCGTTTATACCATGGTCAATCTGGCGCACACTCAGACGATTCAGATTAGACTACTTCCTTTGCTAACTGGCACCACCAAAGTTTGAACCTAGGTCTGTTCTTGGTAAGTGCCCATCAAAACTAGCGCCCACTAGAGAATTCAGATTAGACTACTTCCTTTGCTAACTGGCACCACCAAAATTTGAACCTAAGTCTCTTCTTATAAATACCCATCCAAACTAACACTTACCAATTCCCGCTGATTACATTTACATTTGCTTCATACCATTGATTATGCGAAGCAACATTCATGTGTAATTACGTACCTGGACGTATATGGTCCCCGGATGAGCAGTGGCTTTGAGCAAGTAATCAGCAGCCCAACGGATGGCATTTCTGGCATGCTGGAGATCGTCGCCCATCCGTCCTCCGAACTCCAAAACGCTCCACGATAGCATCGTCGTCGTGAAAGCCATCGGCAGGCCAAATTTCACGTTGTCTCCTGCGTCGTAGTATCCTCCCGTCAAATCCACCTGTCAAACCGCATTCCCACACTGCATTAGTATTTACAGCATCATCAGAAGACAAATATGGATCAAAATTCATGTGCCAAGCGGTTGAACATACACGTTCAACCGTCCCATCAGAGAGACCAGAATCCCCTCTCCACCGCATTCTTTGGTTAGGAGGAAGTTTGCCAGATCTTTGGCCTTCGAAGAAGAGAAGAGATTTAGTGAGGGCGTCTCTATAGTTATGAGACATCGAGGGGCCGCGCCGGCCATGCGCATAACGCATATTACTGAAGTACCTGGCCTGGCCATGTGTATACTGCATTTCACTGAAGTAATTGGCCTCTGCTCTAATTACACATATCAAGCAAAACAGGGCTGCAGTGAAAAAAACCCATAAGTTTTCTCTTCTTGCTCTCATTGCACTCCCCATTTTCACTCTCTCCTGAAAATGTACTCAAAAAACAATACTGAAAATGGTTATTGCTTTGCTTTACTTATAGGAATTTTGGTGAAGCCCTACAGAAGAAAGCTTAAACGAGAAATTCAGTGTGCAAATGGAGACAGGGGTTGGGTGGTTCCACTTCCGCATGTTAAGGAGCGTTTACTGTACAGGACTTGGGATGCCAAATAAATTGTCGGTTTCTGAGTCAATTTAACGAATCCCTACGTCGTGGAATATTGCAGGTTGAACAGGAACGTTTTTTAGGACAAACGGCAAAAGTGGGGACATTTTCAACTGTAGCGCCGATCTTGGGGGCAAAACTCGGCAATTTCAATGAGATGATGGGATTTGTGGGCCCAAAGAACGGATTTTGCACCGGCGCGAAGAGGAATGGTCGCTGCTCAAGGTAAAAGTTAAAAATGGTTATACCAGAATGCTTTCAACGATCAATTAGACACGGAGAATAATCAAGGTGCTTTATTAAACGCAGAGTCAAAGAACTAAGAAGGCTCCCTAATATTTAATTTGATAAATGTGCCAAAGAGAGACCTCGCCTACCTAGAGCGAAAATACTTTAACATTGAATTGATGGATTTGAAGTTTTGGTGGGACAAAGTTTATAAATCGAGGAGGATGAAGATATATTTCAACTAGCCTATGGCCCCCCACGTGTTAGTATGGCCCAAGTTTAGGTATGATGAACAACACTATCTCAAAAGTGGTTTAGCTATGATTGACAAAGTGCTTTAGTCGCTTTATCTTAACATATATCCTTTTCTCCTATACTATACATCTTAAAGTTATGATCTAGGACACTCTCTGTATATACACCGAGGATAATTCTATGATATGAACCATTTTTTTTTGTTTTTGTTTTAGAGGTTTTAGCTTTAGATTTATAGACATAAGTTTGTACATTAGACTCACTTTTTTAAATTCTTTACTTTTTAAGACCAAGTTTGTTTTTCAATAATCCGATGTGGGGTTTTGAAATATATTTTTAGCAATAATTTTTTTTTTTTTTTTTTGTTGAGTATGAAAAATTAGGATGGAGATTGTCCTTTACACTTTGGGTTTTAACGTAGTACAAAGATATAAATGATAATTCAAATTGGAAATAATTCAAAAAAAACAAAAGAGATTGAAGAGGATTTAAAGATTGGTGGGAATTTAAAGGAAGGAAAAAACTTAAAAGTGGGATAAAAAAAAAAGGAAACTTAAAGGGATATTGATCTGAGGAGCCATAAATAAATATGATAAATGTTAACAAGAAGTGGAGTTAAACCCATAACTAAGAATAAAAATGATTATAAAGATGATATCTCAAAATATTAGGACATGAATATAACCCTTTAATAAAATGTTATCAAGTAAGTATTAGAGCATCATAGTTCTAAAATTCTTTTAGTATAAGAGATAGAAAGGTAGTGAGTGATGACTTTAGCAGCATTGCATTACACTACGAGATAGAGATCAAAGCAATAGAACATCTTATTGATGAAAATAGAAGTGATACAAAATGAGGTGAGCCATGACCCCCTTCATATAGGAAGAAGGGTTCCTTGTCCAACACTTCATCTAGTTGTACAATGAGATACCTTGCACACATGCATACTGACACTTGTGCATATGTTGCTTGTTCCTCAAGTAACTAGATAACTTCCCCCTAAAGTAATCTAAAGTCCTAACTATGTACCTTTGGTACATTTACATAATATCACCCAAATGATGTAATATACTCTAATTCTAACACCCCCCTGTATTACATTATTTGGGTATGAGATTCCTTTGAATTGCATAGATGATCTTTGAATTTTTGAAATTTGATCTTTCCAAGTGCCTTTGTAAAGATATTTGTTGTTTGATCTTCTGTAGGCACATACTTGAGGATGATGTGTTTGTTTTGAAAATATTCCTTGATGAAATGACATTGTGCTTCTATATGCTTTGTTCTTTCATGTATGATCAAATTCTTGATCAGGTTCAGTACTCCTTGATTATCGTAGAATATCATGGTTGGAGTTCGTTTAATTCCCATGTCATCTAGTATGTATTGTAGCCATAGTGCTTCAGAGGTGGTATCTTTTACTGCTTGATATTCTGATTCAGTTGATGATTGTGCTACTGTATGTTGTTTCTTGTTGTGCCAATCTGGGTCCTGATCCGAGGTAGAAGACATATCTTGAAGTAGATTTTCTATCATCAATAGATCCAACATAGTCTAGATCTGAATAACCCTATAGACAAAAATATTTGACAAGTTTCAAATATATTAGTCCATAATTTGTAGTCTTCTTTATATATTGCAATATCCTTTTTGTAGCTTTTCAATGACTTTCTCTTGGTTCTTGCATGAACCATGATAGATAATTTATTGCAAAAGTAATATTTTGCTGGTTGTTTTTTAGGTATAGAAGATTTCTAGTCAACTATCGATATAATATTGCTGAAACTAGTGGTGTTCCATCATTCTTAGATAGTTGAATCCCTTTCTCCATTGGTGTGTCTTTGGGATTGCATTCTGTTATTCTATATTTCCAATAGGGCTTTAGCATATTTTGATTGAGTGATCACTATTCTATCCTCTCCTTGATGAATTTTTAGACCAAGATAGTAACTCATTAATCCTAGATCTATCATTTCAAATGCCTTTTCTAGATCCTTTTTTATATATCTTATTATTATTTTTTTGAGCTTCCAGTAATCACAATGTCATCAAATTATACTATGATAATCAAGATACCATTTCCAAATTTCTTAGTATATAAAATGGGATCGGATGAACTTATTTTAAAGTTATGTTGTAGTAGATATTTTTTATCTTTATATTCCATGTTTTGGGAGCTTGCTTTAAACCATATAAATATTTATTTAATCTACATACCTTATTTTCCTATCCCTGAGTGATAAAGCCTTCTGGTTGTGACATATAGACTTCTTCTAAGTCACCATTAAGAAAGTTACTTTTTACATCCATCTGATGAAGTTTCCATCCCTGATGTGTTGCTAGTGCGCAAACTATTTTGATAGTAGTCATCCTTGTTGTTGGTGCAAATGTCTCTTCATAGTCTATTCCTTCTTTTTGAGTATATCCTTTTACCACTAATCGAGCCTTGTATTTTTCTAGTGTTCCATATGCTCTGTATTTGACATTGTAAACCATTTACATCCTACTACCTTTGTTCTAGGGGATAGTTCCATTAGATTCTATATTTTATTCTTTTGAAGTGACATAAATTCAGATTCTATTGCTACTTTCTAGTGTGAATCATTTAGTGCCTATAATGTTGATGTTGGTTCTACTATATTACTCAACATCCCTCTGTTCAATTTGGTTATGCTACGATTATGAGGTCTTGTAGTAGTAAGATTTGACATCCTTTCTATATTTACCTCTTTGAGTGTTTCTTTGAGCCATATTGGTTCTCTTCTAGGATATTTTGTTCCTTGCTCTTGATATTTTGATTCTAACTCTTCACTTATTATCTCTTCTTTAGATAGATCTAAAAGAAATTTTGTGTCACCACAAGATTTTCCTGTGTCAACTTTAACTTTTTCATCAAAGACTATATCTCTACTAATGTAGAATTTTCTTGTAGATGGATCTAGTATTCAGTATCTTGTAGATTCATTGTCATAACAAAAAATATACTTGCCATGGTTTTGTCATCTAGTTTAGTCCTCTTCTGCTTTGGAATATGCATATAGGATTTACATCCAAAGATTTTAAATTTCTCCATGTTGGGATTTTATCCTGACCATGCTTCTTCTAGTGTAATATATTTGAGTACTCTTGTAGGTAGCCTGTTTTGTATGTAGATTGTTGTTTGTACCGATTCTACCAAAAAATGGTGATCAATTTGTGCTTATTTCAATATGCATCTAACCATTTCCATTATTGACTTGTTTCTTCTTTCTGCAATTTCATTCTGTTGAGGTGAATATGCTATAGTGAGTTGTCTTTTAATTCCATTTTCTTCTAAAAATAAGTTAAAATCTATAGAAATAAATTATCCTCCTCTATATGAATGAAGTGATTTTATAGTCTTTCCTAATTCTTTCTCTACTTTGAGTTTGAACTATTTTTAAATAACTAATTTCATCTGACTTGTATTTCATGAAGTATACCCACATTTTCCTTGTGTGATCATCAACAAACAACTAAAAATATTTATGTCCTCCAACATTATCAACCTTCATGGTCCCACATAAATTTTTATATGCTATCTCTAAAGGTTGTTGAGCTCTATGTTGACGTAGTTCAAAAGGAATTATGTGTTGTTTTTGTGCTAAACATTTTGCACATACAGTGGTTTCTAGAGATAGGCTAGGTAATCCTTCCATCATTTGATATTTGAATAATTCCTTCATTGAGGTCTCACTGGTATATCCTAATATTTTATGCCAAATTTCTGAAGCATTGACCAAAAGAGCTGAGTGAATAGTTGTATCCAAGACATATAGACCATTTTTATATGATCCTAATTCTATCATTCTTCCTTGTCTTGAGATGTGACATTGTTTTCTCCTAGTGAGAACTTTGAACTCAACAGTTAAGTCTTGATCCATAAGTTGAAAGACAGAAATGAGATTGGTGGTTAATCCTAGAACATATAATACATTTTTTATTATTCTTTTTTAACCCTTATCGCTCCAAATTTTTGTCATCCTTACCCTCAGGCTATAGGATCTGCGCCCGGAAGGGGGATGCGAGAAGGATGGGACAATACCTCGGATTGAGAGGCCCTTTGAAGGTCCCGCCTCTCAAGGGAGGGTATAAGGGTAAATTTTTAACGGATGGTGGGTTCACCAAAAAACTTTTGAGTGGCAGTTTCCACACCTAGGTTGATAGTGGGTTTGATGTGTTCATTTTGTACTTTAATCATTCAATTCCTAGGTTTGGCCAAGATGAATCTAAACTAGTCTATATGCCAATGTTGATTTAGATGAATACAAAAAATAGGAATGAATGCTAACCACAAAGAATATGCTAGCTAGAACATACCATACCTGATTTCGGATGTCTGATGAAGATTCTAAGTTTTGTAACAGTCTAGATCACCTCAACTCGTACGTAATCATCTGAGATCAGACGAGATCGTTGTTAATCTGACGAATTCGTCAGAAACCTATAATCACAGAAACAGATACAAAATATCAAAAATGCAACTGCAAAAACAAAGGGAAACGACAAAAATAACATAAATTTGCCTAAATGACAGATCCAAATAGCAATTAAAGAGGAAATGCATCAACTTCACAATTTATTTTGATTTTATCATGCATTTATATTAGATGAGGTGAACTCCAAGATGCATAAATATAATAATTTAAGATAGTGCAAAAATATAATAGGAAAATGCAAAAAAAAACTAAGGAAATGCAAACTCTGGGCTCTGATTACCCCTAATCTGGACTACAGTTGGGATTGCATCCAATCGTATGAGATCGTCTACGCTCCTCGACAGGATTGTCTGAAATCATCCGAAATCGCTTGCGACGATCCGAGTTCCTGCAAGAAAACATAAAATATCGAATACAAATGATAGTACAAGGATGTTCTAATGCACAAGGAGCTAAATTTGCAAGGAAATCAATCAACCAGGAGATTCAAAGGGGGTTCAATTGGATAAACTGAGAAAATTCCAATTTATATAGGATTAGGGAGAGGTTAGGAGGTTGGAGATCATCCCAATTTGGGAGATCTCCAACGGGGGAGACTCTAACTACATAGACACGCTTTCTGCCCAGGTTAGAGAAGTTGTTGGAACAGAAGCTAATTATGAAAATTTAGTTTTGGGATGAAATCATCTGGACGTTCTATTTCAGACAAATTCGTCAGATCTAGGACGATTTTGTCTAATTTGCGACGATATCGTCCAACGGTCAAAACAAATCATAAAAATAGCACAGAAAACGAGTAACAAGCGGTTAACGAGTATATTGAGGTTAAAATTTGAATTATTATATTTTACTAAGGTTTAACTGTGCCAATTTTAGGGTGCTACATTTTGCCCCCTCTTTAGCAATTTTTTGAAGAAAATGCGTTAAAGACGAGTTCTTCTCGATTTACGAGAAAGCAAAAATGTACTCAATTTCTAGAAGACGATTCTAGGTTGAATCGTACGACTGCTATCTATGGTGCCCCCTCTGTGTTTTTACCCAAATCGATCGTTTGAGGAAAAAACACGGAAAAGAAAAATTAAAATGTTGTTGGTTTTGAATAAAATTAAGAAAAATAGGGTAAAACCCTAATTCATTTTTACTATTCATTTTTACTGTTCCAGAGCTCTGTAGAGAGAAAAATGGTGGAGACAACGCACAGAGCAATAGAGGTCCAGCGTGGGCTACGGGTAAGGATCTAATCTTAGTAGATTAGGTTTGAATTTACTTTGTGAATTTTTTTTATTTAAATTTTGATTGTTTGGGGCATCGTGGCCGTTTTTGGCCGTCGACGATGTCGAGACAAAATCATCCCTATTTTGTAGAAATCGTCCCTATATCACTGATTTCGTCTAGGGGCAAAATCGGTGGAATAGGGGCGATCTCGTCCAACAAGAGGTGATCCCCAAGTTGCGAAATAGGAGACAATTTCATCCTAACAAAGGACGATGTTGCCCAATTTGGGATGATATCATCCAATGGTGGACGATAACATCTTTAAGCTTGATTAAAATGTGTTTAATTTGATTACAATTATTGGTTTATTAATAAATTTTGTTGTTTTATTGTTTGTTTTGCAGAAAGGATTACTAAAGAGTCAGGAATGGAAATATTGCGAGCTGAGAGACGACATAGCCACGCTCGATCAGGCAGAGCGTGACTGACTAGCATAGGTCGAGCTACGGCATGTGGCAGAGATGCCACAAGTACCGACGGACATGGGGCTACTGACAGCCCTAGCAGAGATGTGGTATCCGATGTCATCCTATTTTTGGCTACCGATAGGAGAGATAGCTCCCACTCTAGAGGACGTATGGAGGATCATGAGGATCCCCATACAAGGACGGTTGATGATGCCTATGACCAATCAGGGCTAGGCTATGATGAGATTGATTGAAGACCCAAGCTTCACCCTGGAGAAGGGCAGGGTGAACATCGAGTCTCTAAGGTAGATACCTGGGGCATCTAGACTGACTCGGGTTTTGGTAAGGGTGGTAGGTGGCTTACTGTTGTGCCACCATAGTGGGTGCATATTACCATGGCTCCTCTCAGATATAGTCTACGATATGAGAGACCACGGGTACAGGTTTGCATGGGGCAGCTTTGTACTATGTCGCTTGTATAGGATCATGGGGTCGTATATAAGGGAGGTCAATGTTTGGTCTTGACATCGTTGCTACAAGTTTGGTGCTGGGAGCACATTATGGTGCGGAGGTCGATAGGGATCCCATTGACAGGGGTTGATTGGGAGTGGCCCAGGTTTTCTACTGGTGGCTACAAAGGGGGTCACAATGACGGATAGATCTATCGATGTCACGGAGGTTTTTGGATGACCTCATCCCTGACCAGATCACCTAGAGGCCATGGTGAGAGCACCCTGAGTGGGCAGAGGATGGTCAAGAGTTGGCTCGCATCAAGAAAGTCTGCTGGCTAAGGATGGAGCAAGGAGAGGTAGAGCTCCACCGCTACGATCAGGTGCTACGATAGTTTGGTCTACAGTAGGGGATCCCTTCTCTTAGGGATTATGAGTACTCCTGGATTGTTTGAGATAGTACTACGCTGAGCAGGGCTCCAAAAATGTAGCAGTTTTGGAGCCAGGACGTGGATGATGCCCCCATCCAGCCAGTGGATGGTTACGATGATGGGGTAACTGACGAATACGATGCTTGGTACGCATGCATTCACCCTCCTTAGATGACGAGGGCATAGGTTCCAATGCACACCGTGGTGCACTGGATGGGGAGGCAGCACCAGGCTACTATTGAAGCAGCACAGGGTCACGATGGGAGAGAGCAGCGACGGTCTCCATAAGAGAGATGGCAGAGGATGGCACGGGCTCCACAAAGACCACAATATCCAGGTAGGAGGGATGAGTGACTCCCTTCTCAGTAGGGGGAGAGACCACCATCACTCGATAAGGACAAGGGTGTCGAGGTAGGAGAGAGCAGCAAGACAGCGACCCTTTGGGCTGAGGTTGCCCACCTCCAAGCTCAGGTGCAGACACTACAAGATGAGGCTACACGGCTCAGAGCTTGAGGCAAAGGAGCGAGCATGTAGGAGTTGGCACGGTCTATGGCTTAGACTATGTTCTACCAAGGAGCATACTACCAGACAGTTCCAGAGAGCCAGATGTTACAGCTGTCAGCTAACATTGTAGGGCTGATCAGGATGGGGTTATCGAGGACATCGTCACGATTGATGTCGAGGACCCATGACATAGGGTAGAATTTGATGGGGCCTCCTCCTCCACCTTAGGGTGGGAGAGGAGACGAGGTTGAGAGCTCGAGGGCTTCTCAAGACTAGACGCTCACTACACAAAGATTGCATTTATTATTATATATATTTTTTGAGAGGATTGAGTATGCCAGGCTATTGATTGTGGCATACCAGTCCAGTTTTGATATGATGTACATAATCTATTGATATATATATATATATATATATATATATATATATATATATATATATATATATATATATATATATATATGGTCTTTTGATGATATGACTTGTGTATATGCTTTAATGTTGAATTTTGCAATTGATTATTGATGATTCATGTAATTATGTCATTTTTAGAAATATTATAATTTTATGTCATGTTGTATGATTTAAATGAAATAATCTGATGTAAACAATTGGTTGTTTTGGTGTGATTTGATGAAAAATAAAAGGGACTTCTAACAATAATTTCAAAGGACATTGTCGCTATTATAGACCATTTCATGGAGTCACCGCTCGCTCGATCATCAAGCTAATCCCCGTATAGAAATATTGCTAAAAGTAAAAGAATGCTTAAGAGATTGTCTTAAGACTTTGTGTTGTGATGATGGAAATGATGATGGTTTGTGATTTGTTTTTAGATTTTCATAAAAATAGTATGCGTGAGATATTAAAAGAAATATGATTTTTCTAGGCATAAATTCCTTAGTGTGAGAAAATTTTGAACAATTCCTTAGAAATTATACCATGGTTGCAAAATCAAATGTTGACATAATGACATGAAATAGTATAAGTGTTCGTTCGTTTTAAAGCACAATTGTGTAACATAATGATGTAAGTCATATGTTTTTATGAATTTGTTTAAAATAAATGGAAAATAAAATTAGAACAATGGTTTGCTCTAGGCATAGAATTATAGGTACAGACTTATATCATCATTGCGAAATCCAAAGAAGAAATTGATATTTTAGTTTTATTGCATCATTGATTTTTGATTTTTGATAAACAAAAAATAATAATATGAACATGACTTTATTTGCTAGATTTTGTAATAGGTTGTTTAAAATAATTTTGGATTTTTGAAAACAATGTATGTAATTGTGTTTATACTAAACAGATGTTCTGAAATAAGAATAAAATTTATTCCAAAAGAGTTGTAGAAATATTTTTAAATTATCTCAAAGACAAATGTAGATTTGTAAGGAACCCTCATGTGCATATGAGAGTTCATTGCCGATCTTGATTTATCATAATGATAGAGAATCTCTCAAATACAAATGTGTGTGAAATTGTATTGTTCATTCATCAATTTTGAACAAGATAATTTGATACAAGTAATTTGAATTAACCAAATGAATGTTCGTTGACCATGATTTATATGCATGTAACTGTACTAGACTACTGTGTAAGTTAGGTTATCAAGAGCTAACTAATCCATAATTCGACATAGGTCTGTACAAAAGAAGGTCTCTAATGTGACAGACATATCACCACGCTAGGGATTACCCAAGGCCAAGCGGGTTGGGCACAAACCACCTGTTATGGGGCTTACCTCACAGTTTTTGAATAATTGAGAATTCCATGGATTCAAGCTCATTCACCCTTCTTTTCTTTTCAAGGGGTGGGGAAAGGAATGTTATTGCTTTTTGATTTTGCTTTTCTCTCTTCTCTTTTTTTTTTTTTGTATTTGTGTTTGATATTGAGAGAATGCTGAAATATTGTTGTGATGGTACAAAATAATATTTTTCTTTTCCTTTTTTTCATGGAATTTTCTTTTTCTTCCTATGCTAGGGATACTTGCTCGGATTAGCTGTAGAGCAAGGGATTTTTATTCTGGATAGGGGTGAGCTTGTCCTTTTGTCAATTCTCAAATATTCTAGACCATGTGCATGATAGGATAGCAGGGGAAACTTTTCATTCAAGAAACCATTTCTACTATGTAGCATCACATCAAATTTGCAATGAAATCATTTTAATGTGAAGAGATATACTTGGTTCAAGTAAATAACAAGATCAATTCTCTATGCTCAAAAATTTATTTAATTCAACTGTGGACTTTGATATAAGAGAGATTAATAATCATACAAAATAAAATCAAGATATTTATTCATGTGAATTTGAAAGTGCAGGATTCCAAATAAATGCTAATTTGTCCAAAATAATTGAAAATATAACTGTAACACTTCAAGAATTGACAAGTATGAAAATAAAATATGTGTTTGAAGATTTTGACGATTTTGATGTTTTATATTTTTTTATTTTGATTTTGATTGATGAATTGCAAGAAGAAATACTATTACTATTTTTTGAAAAGGATTTTGATAGAAATGGCTAAAATGAAACAAAATGCAAAAATACAATATATACAAATGATGAAATGACACAATGTTATGCATAATAACGCTTAAGATGCATAATGTTCATAGGTTCTTTAAGATCTTTACCGTATAAGGTAGCTAATCGGTATGCTCCCGATCCAAATTTAGCAGTGATGACATATGGTTCGAGCCAGTTGGGCTCAAAATTTAAGGTCTTTAGTTGCATTAGTATTTTTTATTTTCTTTTAAGACAAGGTCATCGATCTCAAAGGATCGTTGATGAACTTTCTTGAGGTATGCTCGTTTAAGACTATTTTGGTAGGCACGAAGATGCTCCAAAGCATTGATGCACTTCTCATCTAGGAGTTCTAGCTGACTAAGTCTGCCAGCACGATATTCATCTCCTACTTCAGTATCTTGAAGTAGTAGAGCTAAAGAAGGAACTTCTAATTCAAAGGAAAAAATGGCTTCAACACCATAAACCAAAAAAAAAGGTGAAGTGCTTGTGGGAACGCTAGTTCGATAAGCCCACAAAGCCGGATATAATTGAATATGCCAATCTCGACCAGATTTGTTGACCAGTATTTTAAGGATTTTGATTAATGTTTTATTATATGCTTCTGCTTGGCCATTACCATGAGGATAATAGGGAGTGGACCAACGATGTTGAATTTTATATTTTTGACATATTTATTTTTGAAACAAGTTCCATTATCTGAAATGAGGTTTGCAGGAATTCAGAGCCTACAAATAATTTGATTAAAAACAAACTTGGAAACTTGGGTTCCAGTGTAAGAAGCTAATGGCATAGCTTCAACCCACTTCATGAAATACTCAGTGGCGGTTATGATGAATTTATGTCCATCAGATGACACAGGATTGATTTTTCCAATGATGTCTAAGCCCCATTTTGAAAATGTCCAAGGAGATAAAATAGTCTACAGCTCTTATGCAGGCACATGGACAAGGTCAGCGTGTTTCTAGCACTTGTCGTAATGTCGCACATAATTATGTGCATCATTCTCCATGGTAGGCCAAAAATATCCTATCCTACGGAGCTTCTTAGCAATGGCGCTACCACTAAAATGTCCTCCACAAGATCCATTGTGGGCTTCATTCAAAGCTGATTTAGATTCTGCTAGATTCAAACATCTCAGTAAGATGCCTTCAAAAGATCTCCTATACAAGGTATTACCAATGATCACGAAGTGACTTGCTCGTCTACGTAATAACTTGCACTGGTTGCTATTACAACCTTCAAGAAAAATCCCATTTTGAAGAAAACTAAATATATCAGTGTACCATGGTTCAGGAGTAGTTTCATTGATTAGAAACACATCCAAAGGTTCTAAGCATGATTTACTTGAAGCAGGTTCCTAGAGTCGACAAATAATGATGGTAGCATATTCGTCATCTAACTCCAAGGGCAAAAGAGATGCAACTACAGCCATAGCGTCAGTGGCACGATTGCTAGTTCGAGGAATAACTTCCAAGGTAACTTGATCAAACAAGGATAATAATTGTAAAACATATGATTTATATGGGCGTAATTTATCATCTCTGGTCTAATAAACATTGTTCATTTGATTTATGACAAGTTGAGAATCATCGAAAACCAATAAATTTTTAATTTTTAGTGCCAAGGCAGCTCGTAATCCAAGGATAAGAGCTTCATATTCAGCAGTGTTATTGGTGCAAGCAAATGTTAGTTTGAAGGACAGAGGTATAAGATGTTTTTGCAAAGATATTAAAATAATACCTGCACCATCCCCACTCATACATCGGGCTCCATCAAAGTATAGGGACCATTGCGTGGGATGGTATGCCTCTAATTTAAGGCATTCATTAGGAAACTCAATGATGAGGAGATGGGTAGACTCCAAGGGTGCAGCAGCTAATTGATCTGCTATGATTTGACCTTTAACAGAATTTTGTCCTATAAATGTGAGTTCAAACTTGCTTAGCGCAAGAACCCACTTTACTGTGCGACCAGATAAGTACGATCGACTCATGAGATATCACAAAGGGTTGAATTTGGCAATAACATATGTTTTTTTACTGACCATATAATGTCATAGTTTCTGTGTAGAAAATACGACTGCTAGACATAATTTCTCTAATACAGTATAGTGAGTTTCATAACTGATTAAGGTCTTGCTAATGTAATAATTAGCACGTTCTTTCTTCTCATCGTCAAGCTGAGCTAACATAGCTCCTAAGGCAAAATAGGAAGTAGAAATGTACAAAATAAATGGATGATCAGATTTAGGTGGGGAAAGCACCGGTGGTTTAAGGAGATATTGTTTGAGGAGTTCGAATGCTTCCTGACATTCATCCTCCCAATGAAAAGAGACATCTTTCTTAAGAAGCTTAAGAAAAGGTCCGGTTTTGTCTACCAACTTATCAATAAAGCGATGAATAGCTTAAATCTTACCTTGTAGACTTCATAATTCTGATATATTTGTGGGTGCAGGCATATCAGTGATAGTCGTGATCTTGAGAGGGTCAATTTCAATGCCACGTAAATAAACTATAACCCCCAATAATTTATCGGACTTAACTTCGAATATACATTTGGTTGGATTTAGTCGCATAAGATATTCCCTTAACCAATAAAATACTTTTCTCAAGTTATTTAAATGATCATCTTCTTTGATGGAACGAGCTATAATATCGTCTACATAATCATGTAGAAGATTATGCATCATATCGTGAAAGATATAAGTCATGGCTCGTTGATATGTTGCACCTGCATTCTTTAAACCGAATGGCATCACTTTCCAACAAAAAGTTCTCCAAGGGGTAATAAAGGCTATTTTATCTTGATCTTCAAGAGCTATCCTGATCTGATTATAACCAAAGAATCCATCCATTAGGGATATCATTCCGCTCCCAGCAGTAAAATCAATGATCTGATCCATGTTGGGAAGAGGAAAATCGTCTTTAGGGCATGCAACATTCATATCTCTGAAGTCTATGCAAACCCTAACTTTAGTGGCTTCTTTCTTAGTTACTGGAACTACATTCGAGATCCATTCAGCATAATCAATGGCTTGTATAAAGATAACATATAAGAGTTTTTCTAATTCTCCTTTGACTAGTAAGGACACTTTGGGATGCATTTTTCTAAGTTTTGGTTTAACAGGTTTAGCATCCGGATGGACTACTAGGTGATGCATAAATACAGAAGGGTCTAATCTTGGCATATCTGCATATGTCCAAGCAAAGACGTCTTCATATTATTTAAGGAATGCAATATATTTATCTTGTTTTTCTTGACTTAATTCTGATCCAATTTTGATTATGTGAGGGTTATCTTTGGTTCCAATGTTAATTTTTATGATGTTTTCTACTTCCATATGTAGATCTCTCTAAAAATTAGGTGGGGTGGGTGAAACACCTAATTCTTGTAATTCTTCCAAGGTTAGCTTGGATAATTCATCTTGAGGAGTCATGGCCTCAAGCTGTGATATACTAGGTATAGAGCCATCGAAATAAAATTCGTTATGGAACAATTCATCAATGGAGACATCATGGAAGATATCCCCCTCCAACTCGTCATAAAATTTGGAAATCATCTCAGGGTAAGCTATGGATAGCATATTGCATGTAAACGACTTATGCATTAAATGCAAGACATCCCGTTTATCCAAATAGTCTTGGTAACATATAATATGGTCATCATCCTCAAATGGGAAGGGCTAACCTTTACTAGGAAATAGGCCCACACCACATCGGGCAGGCCATGGTTCTACCTCAAAATGTTCTTTCATACCATTCTGGGAAGGTCCCAAACCTTTCCCTTTATATCCCAATTTAAGCATTATAGGCTTAGCTTTAATATACTCATTAGCAAAACAGCATCTAGCATATCCATCACAATGTGTCTTGATGTTTCTAGGTATTCTTCCCCAGTCATATCCCTTATAAATAAAAGCACAACTCCCGACTTGGTAGATACTTCCCATAGGTTGTGGGAGGCCCAAGGTACGAGGAGAGGGTGGGAGTTTATTTAAAATAAGGGAATCTTGCATGGCAGTGTTTGTTTCTTCTGATATAATAATTTTAGATAAATTGGGTAAGAGCTCATCAATAAGAGCATAAGAGATAGAAGGAACATTTCCTACATCGTCGGATGTGGAAAGGATGCCTATAGTGGATGTAGATGTTATAGATATATCGATGGTTGAGTCTATAGGTATGGAAGTTATAGGAGTAAAACAAGAAGCATTGGTTGTAGTTGTAGGATCTTTTCGAGGTCCTACTGTGGTTTGTTTGGAAGATGGTTGAGCTATATGTAGAGGTGTAGTTGAAATAGTAGATGACGTTATGGGTGTGTGTTTCACACGTTTGGGTGGGTGATGAGAATTAGGATGTGTGGATGACAAAGTAGGGTAAAATTGAACCCCAACAGGTTCTACCAAAGCACACATATCAAAGGGTCTAGGATCACCATGAATGGTAACCAACTGATTTTTAAATTTGAATTTAACACACTGATGTAAAGTGGAGGGAAAAACTCACATTGCATTGATCCAAGGGCGACCCAAAAGTATATTGTACAATGCAGGGCAATGTACAATAAACACGGTCGTGTCTAAGGTTCTAGGACCAACTTGTAAGGGGATAGTAATAACTCCACACGTTTCTTGTGTTTCGTTATTGAAGGATTTTATAATCATATCAGTTCTTTTCATTTCATCACTTCTAAACCCAAATATTTTGTAGAAGTCAAAAGTGCATATGTTTAAAGATGAACCATTATCAATCAAGACTCATTTAACTGCTACATCCCTAATTAGGGAAGTAATATATAAAGGGTTATCCTTATGTAGACTATATTGAGGTATATCTCTATCTCGAAATTCAATACAATTGACTTCTCAAGTTATGATAGTATTGGACATGGCTTCAGGTTGAATATTTTGTGGTACCATCATTTGGATTAATGTGAGCATTAATTCATCCCTATGGGTAGGAGAAGATCTTAAAAGGTCCAAAAGGGAAATTATAGTTGTAGTATTTGATAATTGTTCATTAATATTATAAGGAGGCTTAGGTTGAACATTAGGCGTATAATTCCCTTTATTGGGATTTTTCAAAACAAAAGGAACTGATCCATCACTCTGAGTTTGATCCTGTTGAGAGTTTTGAGCCTGTTGTCTAGTAACGGCTCTAATGGTACCTACAATATTATTTGAGAGTTTTGAGCCTGTTTTCTAGTAACGGCTCTAATGGTACCTACAATATTATTTTGTGGATGATGAATAGGTCTTGGTCTAGCATTTATGACTTGTTCATTAGAAAGTATTTGGTGAGAAGATGGTCGAGTAGTGACTCTTCTAGGAAATGGTTCTTCCGGAACCATAGAACTTGTGATGGGTTGAACATGATCTAATTCATCTTCAAAACTATTCGATTGATTTGAGGTGATTTCCATGTCACTTTCAGTCTTATATTCAGTATCACTAAGATCAAGTATCTGAATATTATGTAGAGGTCTGGACGTAACCATGGATAAAGTTGTGTCAAAGACTTGCGGATCGTGAACAGGTAATTGTCCACTAATAGTTCCTACATATCGGGTAGGAGGGGGAACATTATGATGTTCAATTTTATTAGCCACCTATTTACCATGCTTTGGTAAAGGATGTTGAAATATGTCCAATGATTGATTGGCATTCTGATTCTAATTTTGGGGGATGTTCTTTTGAGCATTATTAGAAGGATTTTGTTTAGGTTGAAAGGCTTGCACCTCCATATCATTTTTATCAATCAGGTCTTGTATTTTATGTTTTAATATTTTACAATAGTTGGTAGCGTGTCTAGGTCCTCTATGGAAATCACAATGTAAATCAACTCTGTATTCGAGTATCATTGGATCAGGTTCCCAAATATTTGGTAATTGAATCAAACCTCATGCTAATAGTTACGAGAGAATGGTTGATAAAGGTTGATTTAACCTAGTAAATTCTTGGGGTGGTTTATCAGGAGGTTTCAATATGAACTTCTTTGTTGTTTTCACAGTATTAACATTGGCAATGTTTCTACTATCAGTGACTCCATCACCCACAACTTGTTTATTTTTATATTGATTTCTGGATGATTTCTCATCATCTTACTTTTTGAGCTGACCCCTCCTAATGAGAGCATCTTCCACTCTTAGGGCTAAATATATAGCTTGATCGAAGGTGGTCAAGGTAGCAGTTGATAATTCATAAGACAGTTGTTCTTGTAAATTATTGATAAAAATATCCAACATTTCCCGATAAGGTAACACAAAGTGTAATTTTCCTATCAAATGCCTCCATCGAGCTAAGAATTTAGAAAAACACTCATCTTTGTCTTGTTTTAGGTTGTACAAATATTTAATGGTTACATGCCTTTCGATATAGGAACTAAATTGGTGCACAAAATATTTGGCGGTTTCTTCGAAATTCCTCAAATAATGAGTGGGTAGTTGATAATACCACTCCAATGCCATCCCTCCTAAACCTTTTGAGAACATATTTAGTAATAACAAGTCATCATGTGATATATCATGACATGCTATCCTCAACATATGAATATGCTCTATGAGATCTTCAGTTCCTTTGTATATAGGTAGGACAGGCATAGGAAAGTGTTTGGGATATGGTTGTGCTACAACTATAGGATCTAGAGGCTGACTACACATCTCTCGATAATTGTACGAGGGATGGTAGGGATCTATCTGGTCCATGCGAGAGACTAACTGTTTCACCATGGCTTCCAGATTACCAGTTTGTCCACCATATTGGTTCGGTGGTACTTGAGTATGGGATTTATGAGCATAGGATGGCATGACGTAAGGATTAGATGCTATATTATCGTTATGCAAATGGTTGGTAGGAAGAGTATTATGAAGAAGATTTTTTGTAGCATTATGTTGTATCCCAGATTGTTGGAAATTGGTATTTGGTTTTGTTTTAGGCTTTTGTTGATTTAAGGTATATTGATCAATAGCTTGGCGAAATAGAGTAGTGAATGAAGGTTTCTTTTGTGTGGGAATAACCCTAGGCTTAGTAATAGATACTCTAGGTGGTTGGATAACCTGTTTTTTTGCGTGTTTTGAATTATAGCAACCATATCCAAATTGGATGGTCCAGCTTGATCACTTTCTTGATCAACAAAGGACAAGCGATTAGTGCGTGTGTGATATATGTCTTCTAGGGTTGCTTGAGTGTCACTAATTTGATCTTTGTCCATATGGACTACTCTATTAAGAGTTCCAATATTAGTATTAAGGAACTTCCAAAAATGTTCCATGTTCTTGAAAGTAACAGCTCCTTCTAGAGATATTTTAGGGGATGAGGATCCTTCCTCTCTATAATTTTATTTTTGTTCATTTCCTACAAAAAATTCATCTTCTTGTTGGTCGAAGGTTCCTTCTTCCTAAATTGGGTCTTCAGGAAGGACATCTGGGTTATTTTCTGGTTTTCTTAACCAATCTTCTTCTAATTCAGTCTGTTTTCCATTCCTGATTCTAGTCATTATGTTTAAATTTAGATTTTAGCAAATATATATTAATATATTTGCAACAGATTTGGGAGGTATATATTTTAATTATATACCTACTATGATGCTTAAAAGAAAATGTTTTGATTTTTATTATGATTTTGTTTTGTTTTTTTATTTTATTTTATTTATTTATTTTTATAAAGATAATAAACATCACACTAAATCCAATAAATAACAATAATAAAAGAATAGCTTAGTTTTCTATAAATAGTTTATAGATGTCATTGATAGGATCAAGTTCATCAGGAGTCATGAAATGCTCCTCTTCAAATTGGAAATGGTTTTTCAAGAACTTGATAAAGTGTGCTATAGTGATATTATTTGTTTTAGACTCTATCTTGTAAAAATAGATCTCATGGAAATACTCTCGATATAACACAGCTCTAGGAACTCTATTCCATATTTGTCTATTCATAAGAATGACCTCTTGGTCCTCTATACGAGACAAAAATTTATGTACTACAACTACATTATCGAGGTATTCCTCAAAGGTATACAATTCAAAAGACACAAGGGCTCTTTTATCTGCTAATCACCTATGGCAAGCTCTCTGAAGCTCATGATACAAAGTCACTTGATCGGGATCCAGGATTCTATCTAGGACAAAACTCTTGATTTGCTTAAGTTCGGTTGCTCTAGATGAAATGAGATTCAATCTCCTATTAATGTCGTCCCATAAAGGTGGGACTCTATATGTTGGAGCTACTCTAAGCAAAGAATTAATCTCTATGGCTACTAATTTATTTTCAACATTAATGATGACAACTCGTCTTTTATTATAATCTACCATCTAAATATGATATGCAATCTTTGATCCTACATGCATTTATGTTTTTGTTTTTTTTTTTGGATTGTTTTCAAAAGGTTTTTAGTTTTCACGTCGGGTTCACCAAAATGTATCGCTCCAAAATTTTTGCATCCTTACCCTCAGGCTATAGATCCGCGCCCGAAAGGGGGATGCGAGAAGGATGGGACAATACCTCAGACTAAGAGGCCCTTTGAAGGTCCCGCATCTCGGAGGGGTATAAGGGTGAATTTTCAACGGATGGTAGGTTCAAACTTTTGAGTGGAAGTTTCCACACCTAGGTTGATAGTGGGTTTGATGTGTTCATTTTTTACTTTAATCATTCAATTCCTAGGTTTGGCCAAGATG
Source organism: Wollemia nobilis (assembly GCA_028583015.1). Taxonomy (NCBI): domain Eukaryota; kingdom Viridiplantae; phylum Streptophyta; class Pinopsida; order Araucariales; family Araucariaceae; genus Wollemia; species Wollemia nobilis. The sequence goes on along the minus strand of JAQPPZ010003172.1, from coordinate 2,165,782 downwards.
AATCTAAACTATTCTATATGCCAATGCTGATTTAGATGAATACAGAAAACAAGAATGAATGCTAACCATAGAGAATATGCTAGCTAGAACATAACATACCTGATTATGGATGTCTGATGAAGATTATGAGTTTTGTAACAATCCAGATCACCTCAAATTGTATGTAATCATTTGAGATCAGACGATATGGTTGTTAATCTAACGAATTCTTCAGACGAATTTGTCAAAAACCTGCAATCATAGAAATAGATATAAAATACCAAAAATGCAATTGCAAAAACAAAGGGAAACAATAGAAATAAAAGTAAATTTGCCTAATTGACAGATCCAAATAGAATTTAAAGAGGAAATGCATCAACTTCACAATTTATTTTAATTTTATCATGCATTTATATTAGATGAGGTGAACTCCAAGATGCATAAATATAATAATTTAAGATAGTGCAGAAATATAATAGGAAAATACTAAGGAAATGCAAACTTTGGGCTCTGATTGCCCCCAATCCGGACTACAATTAGGATCACCTCCAATCGTATGAGATCGTCTGCGCTCCTCGACAGGATCATCCGAAATCGTTCAAAATCGCTTACGACGATCCGATCTTGCTTTGACTAAAAAATAGTAAAGCTCCTGCAAGAAAACATGAAATACCAAATACAAATGATAGTACAAGGATGTTCTAATGCACAAGGAGCTAAATTTATGGGGAAATTAGTCAACCAGGAGATTCAAAGGGGTTTCAGGGGGATAAACTAAGAAAATCTCAGTTTATATAGGATTAGGGAGAGGTTAGGAGGTTGGAGATCATCCCAATTTGGGAGATCTCCAACGAGGGAGACTCTAACTGCGTAGACATGCTTTGTGCCCAGGTTAGAGAAGCTGTTGGAACATAAGCTAATTATGAAAATTTTATTTTGGGATGAAATCGTCTGGACGTTCTATTCCAGATGAATTCATCAGATCTGGGATGATTTCATCTAATTTGCGACGATATTGTCCAACGGTCAAAACAAATCCTAAAAATGGTGCAAAAAATAAGGAAAGCGGGTAACAGGCGGTTAACGGGCAGATTGAGGTTAAAATTTGAATTTTTATCCTTTAATAAGGTTTAACTATGCCAATTTTAGGGTCCTACATCACCCTTAAGAATATCCCTAATTTCTTTCACTTCATATGTTTTACTATCTGCTACTGCAACTAGTTTTTCATTTATCTTTTTCAAAGAATTAAACGAAAGTAAGTTTCCTGTTATATGATTTCTTGCACCTAAATATACTCCATGATATAGTGTTATAATTTTGGTTGATTTTGTACATGTTTTGTAGAGATCAAAAAGATAATTTGTTAACACTTTGTTTGAACTAAGCACTTTTCAAATTTTGAAGAGGTTTTGATGTTGGAATTCTTTTGTCCCCCCTTTTTAAGGTTTGAGAAAAGTAAGAATATATTTATCCAACCTTAATGGAAACCCTAATAAAATCTTTCATATCCCTTGGATTATTTCTAATTTCCAATAAAATAAGTTTGATGGAGTAAACTTTGTGGCTCCCAAGTTTGGAAATTTAGAAAAATGATAATAATATTTGCAAAATAATTTAATCCAAGTCGAATTCCTTATTTCTCCTAACTTAAAAATTGTAAATATTAAATTAATAAGATAAGCTATCCCTTTTACTTTCAATATCTAAGTTTTAACCTTAGTTTATAACCCTTGTATCTCTAACTTATGAAAGCAATAATAAATAGGATTTAGACCTTATGTTTTTATATGTAATATCTCTTCAATGTTTGACGCTTTCTACGGTTGAGTATAACAACATATAAATGGTACCTTAGGTGCTTGAAATAATAGAGATTCCTTGGAGTAGGTAGTCTTGAATGCTGGTATGTAGGTTTTGAAGGTTTGACCTTCAAAAATGGAGAAGCCTTTAATGCTCCTTCCACCTATATTCCATGTTGTACTTCGAATATTTCTACTATGATTCACTCCTTATTTGACTGTGCTTCACTCCCTCTTTGGATACCTTTGATTGCGATTCACTCACACCTTTGAAATTGGACTTCACATGTCATTGTTAATTAATCATAGACCTTGTGACATGTGTCATGTCCATTACAATAGAATTCTCCTTTATGTAATGCTTCAAGTTATTTATTCAAAACTCTTGAAGCAACCCAAAAATATATGGGCACTCGTGTGAAGCTGGTGGAGAATACTAAGTGTCCTTGCTTCGCTGTAACTCCTGCATAGGAGTTTTTAGAATGTTGAGAGAGGAATGATATCTATAATTCCAAATGTTATTTCTACATGGAGTCCATTCTTGTAATGTCTTCAAATATGGATATTATAACTTCTCAATCCCTTTGCTTTGATACATTGCTTGGGCAAAAAGTAAGCTATTTTTATACAGGTGGATAGACAATGTGCTATGGAGCTTGGACAATGATTTGGAGCTTCCTTCGATGGATGGTATTCTCCAAGTTAGAGAACACTAATGTAACACCTTTGCCTCTTCCTTTTATACCTCCAATCATGTTGAATCCCTTATAGATTTTTGACTTATTTTAGAAATATATATACACTTGCTTGTCTACGTAAATGTAGCTCTTGAATGATCTAAAATGAGCTTTGATTTTGTAGGTACCTACATACAATATGAGCCCTTGAGTGGATCCTTCTAGATTGGGAAGAAGAGTACTGATGTCCAGCCTTCGTTGGTTGATTTTACCTGTAGTAAATATACCCTTTTGTGGCACTTCCAAATCTACTTTTTTGCTATCAAAAACTAGATTAGAGTAGTGCATATAATGTATTATAATGTTGTATAATAAGGATTTTTAATATACCTTCTATTGCACTCTATTTCTAGATCTAAAATTTTGGTTTTATGGTAGATTTTTCCTACAATACAAGGGTTTGAGGTTGTCTTTAAAGAGTAGACACACCTTTACTTTTTTACTTGGACATTTTAATAACAAATCCAAGTTTTGATAACAATAGATATAAGCTTTTCAATTGATGCAATTTTCTTTACTTTCTTTCCTTGCATTCAACTTGTAATGCTTTTTGATTTGAGACTCACCAAGTCTCACTTTCTTAAGCTTCTATTTATGTTTTTGGTTAGTTAAGTTCTTATCCAAATTTTGGAGGATTCTAACCTTTTTAATGGCTTATTTTTGCCACTACAAGTTGTAGATTTTTGTGCTTCAATAGTGTCTTTAGACACTTGATACAAATTAGATTTTGTGCCCTTCAAGAAACACAAAACTAATTTCTTTTTGAGAGTGGTATAATAGTACAAGTCCTTCACTTTTAATGCACTAATATTACACCTTATCACTCCAATCAACTCTCAAATTCATGCACTACTAATTTACTGCAACTAATCAAGAATAACCTAAAAAATATTCTTTTAGAGTTATTCTGTAATTTCACTACAATCAATGTTGTAGGACTTAGTCTTATTCTACATAATAGGTAGTCGATAGAAGCTAATCTAAAATCTAATAAACTCCTAATAAATGTGCAAATAAATCCTTAAAAATAATTTGTTTCCTTTTGCACTTTAGAAGACTGTAATCTAATTTTCTTCTTGCAACTTTAATCCAAAATAAGGTGCTTTAATAAATATAATTAACAAATATATTTGCACCAAGGATTGTGTACCTTTTTAAGATTTTTTTTTCTCCTTTTTTGCTTCTATATCTTCTTTGAAACTTCTTACCTCATTCTTATCTTCCAGAGACTTGGTAGATCTCCTTCTGTTCTTCTACCTTCTTCTTTTTGGGATTGTTTTTGGATTACGATAATTGTCCCAAATATTCTACTTAGCAGAAAATTCTCTAATCTTATTATTCTTGTCAAGCTCTTCTCAAAATCTCAAAGCAATGGAATTTTCAAGTGGCAGGTCCAAAGGCATGTCTATTTTACAAAACCCTATAGCAATGAATTTCCTTATTCCTCCCTAGGAATGACCGTAGCTCTCATACCAATGATGACTTTAGCAGCATTGCATTACACTACGAGACAAAAAACAAAGCATTAGAACATCTTATTGATGAAAATAGAAGTGATACAAAATAATTTGAGCCATGACCTCCTTCATATAAGAAGAAGGGTTCCTTTTCCAACACTCCATCTAGTTGTACAATGAGATACCTTACACATATGCATATTGATATTTGTGCATATGTTGTTTGTTCCTCAAGTAACTATATAATTTCCCCCTAAAGTAATCTAAAGTCCTAACTATGTACCTTTGGTACCTTTACATAATATCACCCAAATGATGTAATATACTCTAATTCTAATAGTGATAAATGTAGGGAAGCATTCAAAAGAATCTTGAAGATGAGAAACTTCCTAGGAATTTTTGTCATGGAAGATTTTGGATGTATTTCAACTATCTAGGATAATTTGAAATGGAATGGCTAACTATTGCATGCAAATGTAATTAGATTGTTGATTTTTTAAAAGAAATAAGTTGGAATCATAAGTATATAATGCTTCAAATATAAGTACTCTTCAATATAGATATGAGTACAACCTTAGTTTATCAATGCTAAATTTATTAATGACTCATAGCTTTGATATCTAATTTTTTGAAGGAATATTTAATATAGTTGTTTCTTCCTCAGAGAAGGATGTTAAATCTAAAGGGTATAGATCAATGGAGGAATTCATTTCCTTTGTTAATCTAAATGGCCTTTAAAATTATATTCTTTTAAATATTGGAATATGGTAATTTGACATTATTGGCCAGGTTCGATATATGATGACGTGAGCCTATGGGAAAATTTGATGTAAGCCTACAAAAATCCTCGATGTACACTTATTAGAAATCATGATATAAACCTATGAGCATCTTTGTGTAAGCCTACAAGCAATCTTGATGTAAGACTATGGGTATTCTTTATGTAAGCCTACATGCATCTTCTATGTACCTTTAAGGGTAACATTGATGTATTCACCCCTAGCAAGATTGGTTAATCCACTTATATTGTAAACCTTAGTTAAACCTTAATTAAGGTTTAGTAACTTATAGTTAAAATTGGATTAACCTTGAGCCTTATTTTATCCTAAGTTAATATGATATGTAATTATTAATCTTGGATATTAGGTATCTAGTATAAATACCCTCAACTACTGACCCATTATATTAGTGTGATGATGTGATATCATGGAATTCCTATGGGCACTTAAATATTTATTTATTTCTATCTATATTATTTGTTGTTTATTTGTTCTCTTATTTAACTCTTCTATTCCTTTGCATCTGACTATTATGAATGCTATGCTTCAAAATGTTTCTAAAAAGTATTTTAAAACCCAACATCATATAAGAGCAATTATGGAGCAATGTCACTCAATCAAGAGAAATTATTTTGAAGCATTTAACTCTTCTCCTTTTTAAATAAAATATATAGTTTGTATTTCATAAGGCATATTCGATGTCACAAAAATCATGAACAATTCCATTTAGGTTATATTTCAAATCTTAGAAGAGTTTTCCAACATAAGGAATAGACGAAGGAATTTGTTTATTATTATTTCTTAAAAAATGAAAGATATTCTAAGGAAATTGATGTTTAAAAAATATTACTTTAGGGCTATTTTGGAGGGTTTAGAGGCCATAGCTTTTGCATATGAAATCATATGGATCAATTTTTTGTTAGGTCATATAATTTTCCAATCTCTTCATAGTGGTTATTTATTTTATTTTATTTTACTAGTAGGCTATGATAAATTTATAGTATCTTCATAGACCACATATAGTACATTTTCCCTAATAAAATAGGTAAACTTGATCCAAGATCATGCCAAAAGTATCATTTGAGTGATTGTGGGAGCATCTTGGATTAGTGAGAGTTCCTTTAAGGGATATTGGAAGTATTCTAGATGGGGATGAGGGATAACATATTACTTGGTAGCTTGATTGTCTTCTAGATGATGTGGGAAGATTAGAGGTTTAGATATTCTTTGGCCTAATTAATAATTCATTGTCAAGGATGGGAGAAGATGCTAACTTCTCTAATATCTTTTTTCTTATCACCAAGCTCAAATTATAAGGGGGTTTTGGAATAAGGTAATATGAACTTACTTATTAGGTTCAATAGGTTATGATGTAAGCCTATAGACAACCTTGATATAATCCTACAAGCATTTTTTATGTAATTCTATGTGCATCCTCTATGTAAGCTTATGAGAAATCTTGGTGTAAGTCTATGGGAATTATTTATGTAAGACTTTTAGGCATCCTTTATGTAAGCCTATGGGTAATCTTGATAGCTTTATTCTAGAAGCATAATCTTAATGTTGGTGTTAGTGGGATGACTCAATCGATTTCTTCAAAAATTCCAAGTATCTTCTAAAATTGTTTATTCTACTATAATTGATCAGGATTATGTCATACTTATATCATCCATTCATTAATCATAATACCTATAAGCAACATTGATGAATTCACTAAAAGTAGAATTGGTTAAGCCATTTGTATGTTTAACCTTAACCTTCATTAAGGATTTAGTATCTTATGGTTGAAATTGACTTAATATTGAGCCTTATGTCAACTGAGGTTAACATGATATGTAAGAATTAATTATAGGTATTAGGTATCTACTATAAATACCTTCAACTACAAATCTATTGAATTGAATTGTGATGATGTGGCCTTATTTTTTTTATTTTTATTTTTTATCATCTATTTGCTCTCTTATTTCATTTTATTTTTATTTTCTTGCATCTGATTGTGGTGAATGCTATGCTTATATATGTTTTTGAAAATTATTGTAGAATCAGGTTTGAGGTGTAGACCAATTGGTTTGACCAAACCCTGTAAGGGGGTGGAGGTCCAAGGTTCAAATCTTGGGCCTGGTTGGACTGAACGCTTGTCCCTTTTTTGGTGCTTTCAATGGCGTAAAAGTTTTAAAATGATTGTGGCATGGTGTTTATAGGGGTGAATTACATGAAGAACTGTGTGGCAGCTTTCAATATGGAAAACGCAGAATACTATGGCAGCCATAAAAGCTGGATAGCCTACCTGGATTCGTGGCGGCTACCTATTCCACCATGTAAATTAAAAAAAAAACCAAATATTGTTGAGTCCAACATGATATTAGAGCATTTATGGAGTGGTGTTACTTGGTCATGCACATTAATTATATTGAAGCATATATATCTTCTTTTGATTAGAGAGAATTAATAGTTTGTGTTTCATAAGGTGTATCCAATGGCATAAGGACCATGAATAATTTCCTTCAAATTATTTTTAAAGCTTCAAAATATTTTTCTAGTATAAGGAACAAAAGAAGAAATTAGTTTTTTTTTTTGCTATTCCTTGCAAAAAAATTAGAAGAAATTTTAAGAAAGTTGATGTTTTAAAAATGTCACTCTAGTGCTATCTTGGAAGGTAAAATTTTGAATGCCATAACATATGGAAACATTTGGAGCCTTTTTTTTTTAAATCACATTATTTTTTAATCTATTTTTATTGGTTGCATTAGTTTTTTCTATTCTACTAGTAGAATATGATAATTTTATAATTTTTTAGAAAGTATTGTAAAACTCAACATGGTTTAAGAGCAATTATAGAGCGACATCACTCGGTCATGTAGAGAAATTATTTTGAACCATTTATCCCTTCTTTTTATTAGAGAGAATTTAAATTTTATGTTTCATAAGACATATTCAACATAATAAGAATCATGAACAATTCCCTTTAGGTTATATTTTGAAGATTCAAAATATTTTCCAACATAAGGAATAGAAGAAGGAATTTGTTTATTATTATTATTATTTTCAAAATAATCAAAATAAATTTGAAGAAAATTGATGTTTTAAAAAATGCCACTCTAGGGATATTTTATAGGGCCTAAATGCCATAGCTTTTGGATATGAAACCTCTTTTTTTGAAATCACATGATTTTTAAATATCTTCATAGTGGTTGCATTAATTTTATTGAATTTTACCAAAAGTATATGATAATTTATAAGAGCTTTATAGACCACATATAGTACATTTGCCCTAATAAACTAGGAAAAATAGATCCAAGATCATACCTGACTTTCCATTTGTATGATTGTGGAAGCATATTGGGCTACTATGATTCTAAATATTTTTTTAAAATATCGTAAAATATAACATGATATCAAAGCAATTATTGTTGGAATATATTACATTATTTGGTATATGCCAATGTACCACCTTGGGTACATCTCTATATTAGGATTTTGATTAGTATTTACTTTATGCAATGTAATAAATGCACAATTGTTGTTAGATTGTGTAAAGTACTTGATGATGTAAATGTGCATGTAGTCCATGTGTACATGAGTCATACAATAGGAATATGAAGAGTCATAGGTAGGTGAAATACCAAGAGACATATCTCATTATATATAGGACTCTGATAGATAAGAGAGTAGCATAGAGTATAGTAGAGAATAGATAGGAGAGTAGAATACAATTTAGACACAATGTAGAACTTGTATGAAGCATGAAGTATTTGAGATCTTCAAATTTTGTATGAATATCCTATTTTCATGAGCTTTCATTAATGGTAATTTTATGAGTTATTGCAAAATTTGATTATAATTTTTTCCTACTTAGTATATTTCTATTATCATATATTTAATATTGCATGCTCATTTTAGTCCTTGTGGTTGCATTTCCTTAAATATATAGTATCGAAATATAATAGTGGTATCAGAGCACAAGGTAGATTAATAGGAGATAGAGAGAGCCACACGAGATATTGAGAGGATATAGGAATATTTTATTTCTAGAATTTATAGAATTGTTATTTGGCTAGAGTCTTTCCACAAGGTTGTATGAAAACTCGTGAAGACTAGGACTCAAAAAAGATATATTTTTCCACTAGATTGAAGGATAACTAGTGATGTTTATTGAATTATAGAGATCTAGATATTTGCATGGATTTACTTGCTACTGTCTAAGTTTTTGTTGCAAAAAATTAGTTCTCAGAAGTTGAGAATATTCTACAACGGATAGAGAAAAATTTCATCTTCGATTTCTTGAAAGTCTATGTGCTTTCCTCGTGTAGAAATTAGTTCTTTGTTGTAGAAAAAGTAGACATTTAATATTAAGGATATCCAAGAAAGAAGGCCTCATTGGATATTGGAGGTAGAATATTGAAGAGACCCAAGAAGGAGGTCCCCACTAAAGCTTGAAGATTGAAGACTTCATATTGAAGAAATAAAAGATTAAAGAAAGAGGTCCTCATTGAAGTTTAAAGATTTTAGATTGAATATTGAGAAGAGAGAAAGAGGCAAAAAGAGCCCTATAGAATATTGGTTATTGGAGATCAAGGAGACCCAATAATGAGGTCCCCATAAAATATTGAAGAAAGTATAAAGTATCTCTAGAAGGAGGAGACCCAAGAAAGAGGTGCCATTGAAGAAATTTTAGATTTGGAAGATAGAAGAATGAAGATTGAAGATATAGAAAGACTAGAAAAATTTATATTGAACATTTGAGAAGCTACAAATTTTAAATACCCAAGAGAAGAGGTCTCAAACAAACTTGGAAGTAGAAAGAAGAAGAATTTTTAGAAAATCACTATTGAAGAAATTTGAAGAAGTGGCCATTGAGAAAATTTGAAGAAAGCTCAATAAAGAAGAATAAAGCAAGGAGAAGCTCTTGATAAAGAAGAATTTGGGAAAATTATCACCATCTAACAAAAAGCCCCAAAAAAATGGATTTGGCAAGAAGTTTACCAAATTTTAGAAAGGATTCTAGAAGGCCTCAAGACTCTCGTATTCTTGAGAAGGAGGCTAAAAAATAGGCCAAGTTTGAAGTCAAAATTTGACAAGGATATTGGAGGAGAAAGAAGCTAGAAGAGACCACCAAATTTAAGAGTTTTAAGGACAGTCATAAAATATTTGAAGGTTGATTTATGAAGGAGAAGAGTGATGGTTTTTATAGTAGAAATTGAAGAGTCACAGGACAAAAAATTTAAGGTGACAAAAAGCTATGATTTGGAGAATATTTGGGTAGATTTTGGAGTTTCCTTGAATAGCCAATTAAAGGAAGGATTGACAAAAAATGAAGGCAATAATCAGAGCTGCAAGATTGACAAGTTTAGGGCAAAAAAGCACAAGGAATTGAAGCTATAAAATTGATAAAGTTTAGGAAGTAATTGAGTAGAAAGGAAAGCTACAAAGTTTACAAATTTTGGGAAGCAAATAGGTGAACCAAATCACCTAGAAGACTAGATACAAAAAGGAGGCAAATAGGTATGAAATATTGGTGCTATAAAAGTTTATTATTCGAACATTTACATTAGTCTATTATAAATTTTTTTAGAGTTATTAAAGTTAGCATAAAGAGTTTAATATAAAGGACTTCAATCCAAGAAAGGAGGTAGCATTTTCATCTTAGAACTTGTAAAATACAAACAACTAAAGATAGAGTTAAAAGATTGCTTGAAATAGGAGTAATAAGGAAAAGAAGTTATATAGTGAATGTTGTTTTTTATAAGCTAATACAGTGCAATATTATTAAAGAAAAATAAGATAATAACAAGTATTTTCAACAAGATAAGCACAAGGATAGCTACAAATTTGAGAAGTTTGAACAATAGGTTCAAATAACAAAAAAACAAGAAGGCACATTAAAGCAGACAAAAAGGTCTAAATTTTTTTGGTGCAATATGGTATTTTATCCAAGTTAAAATATATTCATTTCTAGTTTTAAAAGCACCACATTTGAGTTTTTTAAAATTAGCAAAAACAAAGGCAAGATTTTAAGTGTCTAAAGACACCAAGTAAGGGACTAAAACTCCAAGAAGGTAGTGCCCACATTGGATTAAACTTGCAACAAAAGAAAGAATTTAAGGAAACAACCAAAGCAAGGATAAAGGTCCAAGTCTTATGTAAAAGAAATAAAGTATTTACCCAAGTAAAGAGACTTGTATATCTGGAATAACAACATTGAGAAGCTATCGAGCAAAGTGATGAAAAAACCACCAAGAAGGAAATGTTGAAGCATCACCAAAGGGAGATCCACCAACGTAGAAGAGGAGAATCCATTGAAGGAGAAGAGCTCCACAAAATGTTAGAAATAAAGAAGTGCTAGCAAGAATTTAAGAACAAATACCAAGCATCTCGTAGTTGCAAAAGGAAGACCAGACAACATCTGTTAAAATAAAGAAGCGTTGGCAAAAGATACTAAAAATATTAAGGAAAGAAGAAATATTGAGCACCAAAGAAAGATGAATAATTACATGCAAGTATTAAGATGAGTGGAGCCACCACTTTTCATGTTAGTTAAATAACTCATATGCCACTTGGTGCAAAATAAAAGAGCACCAAAAGTCATTGAAAACACTTCAAACTAGAGCTCATTGAGAAAGAAGGACACATGTCATAAAGTAACACTTACTTTGTCATAACGCCATCTTATTGGGTAGAGCAACAAGAAGTAATTCCCAAATAATACGTTGAGTGCGATGTGGCACGTAAGAAAAAATATATAGTCAAGTTTGAAGAGCCTAAACCATTAACAATGCACATTTAAAGTCAAATAATGTAGAGGAAGAACGAGGAGGACAATCAAAGTTGAAGAAAGCACTATACACAATGAAGAGAGATAAATATAGTGAAATAACATCATGTAAGCATTGAATACTGAGGGGAGAACAATTTCTAATTAGACCATAAGTTGCAGTCAAAGGAGTAGCAAACCAATACATAACGTCTCACCTTTAAGAAGGTTTATTAATATTTAAATACTATTTGCATTGCATAAAGGTCAAGGAGGTATAAGGTTTATCAATACTAATATTAAGTTTTGTTAACTAAATGAATGGAGATATAAGGAAACAAATTGGTAAATTACAACCTTAGATGATTTATTGATTGATTTAAAATACTATTGAAGTAAGGAGGATTTAACTTGAGAACATTTTGAAATTGCATTATTTGAAATTCAAGTATTGAAATATTTGAAAATAATTTAACTAGGAAGAATAAGGTTTTCTACATTGAAATTGAAACATTAAATTTACAGATATCCTTTATTTTCTAAATTTCTAATTAGGGAGTTATAAGAATTTCAACACCAATTTAGGTTTTTGAAATTTAGAAACCTTACTATTAGAAATTGAAGCACTATATAAAGTTTTTGAAAAGTTGGAAAACTACATTGAAATTAGTCTCTTTCTCAAAATAATGAAACATAAGGAATCCAACTCTAAAGTCTTGAAGATAGAAAATTTTATCAATTGAAAGAGCATTAAAATTATCTTTAGCTTTCTATTCACAAATAGGGAGAAATAAGGTGAAAATAGAAGTTGAACATTAGGGAGATAAAATGGATTCAACTCAAAGGAAAAATAAGAAAGCTAAGCACTTTATCAAGACCATAGTATATTCAAAACACTTGGGAGATACAAATTATTCTATAAAACTTGAAAATTTGAAAAGAGGATGTCAAATTTGATTATATACCAAAAATACTATGGAGTTAAAAGGAATTCTACCTAGATATTTAAAAAATTTAAACCCTTGTCAAAATAATTGATTGAAATATAACTGAAAGTTCATTTTTGAAAGTGAGCAATTGTGCAAGGATTTCATCTGTGTTGAGTGCAAGCAACTTCAGAGGTTGTTTTTCAAGGCCTTTAGGCCCTAGTGGCCAACATTTTTTTGCTTTCTGCTCAAGATTTTAGTGGGATATGTTGGAAGGGACCTAAGACAAGTTATAAATATATATTTCAATAGATATTCATGTTTTAAACTTGATTTACAATGACTTCTAATTTTTTGTACAAAATAAAAGTGAAAATCATACTTTTTATCGACATCCAAGGCATGGATTAAAGAGATCTCAAAACAAGTTTCAATAATCTGATCAAAAAATGGTTTAGATCTAAAGTGAATCTGGTACTAAGGAGCATCCCCAAAACAAATCCACTATGGAAACCCCTTTCAAGGGTAAGGATTTCAAATACTTAGTCCCCAAAAATGAATTTTAGGGATGCCCTCCATGGTGGACAACCTCAACCTAATACTAACATTAATCTTAGGGTTTTCCATAAATGTCCAAGAATACCTAAGATTGATCCTAGGAAAATTGAGTCGATATGTCTTAGGGAAGTTGATGGAACTGTGATTGTTAAGCTAGATATGGGCATCATTTAGATTAATATAGATGATATATAAAAAAGATCCCTAATTTTTCATTTCTTGGGTTTTCGTCTGAGCCTATCTAATTTCAAATTTTGGGCTACAAAAAACTGAAAAATAAAATGTGAATTACTAATAATTATTTTATCCAAATGGTTATTTTCTTGTTTTATTTTCTAATAATGTAGATAGAGAGAAAATATTTCAAGGGATCCTTGGTTTATTGGAAGGGTAGGGACTTTCATGAAGCCTTGGAATACTAAATTTAAAGGTAAACAAGAGATGCCTTCTACAAGTTTTGTGTGGGTTAGACTCTTTGGCCTCCCAATTGAATTCTGGAATCTGACTGGTTTTTATTCAATTGAAAACTCTTTAGAAAATTTTATGATGACTGTTGATTGTACTAAAAAAATTGAACATATTATTTATGCTTTAATTTGTGTTTTAATGGATTTTGACAAACCCCTACCTAAAAATATCTCATTACAATTTGGGGAGGAGACTTGGGAGCAAGTGATGGACTACAAGAACATTCTTTTTCATTATTGAATTTGCCATGAATATGGTCATTTGGCTAGTGTCTACCCAAATAAAAATCTAGATCAAAAGAAAGAGGATACAAACTTAATAGGTTTACAAATGCCTAAGAAGAATAACACCTATAAAAAACCAATTATGAAGGATCAATAAAAGTTATCAGCTAATATGTTTGAATTTTTTTCCACAAATGATGTCCTAGGTTAGGAAGATGAAATAATTAAGACAAAAAACTTAGAAATGCAATTTAAATATGTAGGGAAGGACTCAGAGATAAACCAACAAATTAAAGGGTTTCAAAAAGAAAAAAAATGAGGAAATATACACAAGAAAAACAATTTTTTAAATGTTGGGACTTTAGATAATACAAGTCCCAAGATAGACTATGTTGAACCTTCCAGTAACACTTTGGTGTTATCACAATATTTGAGGTCAGAAACCATCTCAGATTCAATTGGGGTAAGTAAAGAAATAAGAAAAAAAAATTAATATGGATTCCAACCAAAAGGTAAGTCACAAGACCAATCAACATCATATGGTAAAAGAAGGTGAAAAGCTTGTAGAAAGGTAATATTACTGCCCTTACCAATTTTTTTAGCCCTGGTATTAATGAATATCATCTCTTGGAATATTAGAGGAATCAAAGGAAGTCTCAAAATAAAATGAAATTAGAAGAATGATTCAGACAAACCATCCACATCTTATTTTCCTTCAGGAAACAAAGATTTCAATAGAGGAAATGGATTCAATTGCTAGTAAAATCTAACTAGCTAGAAAAGTTGTTTTCCTCAATTACTAGGGGAATTTTGGTGGCATTTCTTGCCTTTGGGACCCAAAAGAGGTTGTTATTCACCATATGGTTGGCAGTTGGGGTATTGTGACTATAGCTATTCAAAGTAGACATTCTAACTGTTGGCAGTTTTGTAATATGCCACCTTGAATTTTTTTGATGGTTTTTCAATTTTAATACAAAAAATATACTAATGTTATGATACAATATTTTGGTTAATATAATATGTTGCATTTTATATTTTATTTTTCCTTCTTTGTTTTCATGCATCCTTTTTTTTGGCTTGGAAATAATGGATGTTTTAAGGAAAATCATTGGGAAAATTGATCGGTGACTTCGGTTAAAATTACGCATTAATAGTTGCAAAAAATGGTGCTTAGAGATTAAGTGCATAAATTATGGGAGATTTACTTGAAGGGAAAATTGCATTCACCTCAAACATTGGGTGAAAGGCTTGTTCGCCTCACTTTGGGGCAAACGTAAAAGAAAATGTGAATGACAAATTTTTGCAAACATGTTCACCCCAATTGAGGGGTGAAAGTCCTTTGCGCCCCTCATTGGGGTGAAAGAGGAAATTTAAAAATTAATTTTTTAAGTTGGCTAAGTGTTGAAGTCGCCTAAATAAAAAATGTAGAAAGAAACACGTTTGCCCCAAAGTCAGGGCGAAAGCTTTGTTTACCCCACTTTGGGGTGAATGTCTTCAAAAGGTCAAAGAGATACACTCAAAATTAGCACCAAAGTTAGTAGCTTTTTTAAAAAAGGGGTGCATTCATCCAGCGTTGATGCAAAATCATAGTTCACCCAAAATTGGGATGAACGTCATTAAGAGCAAACTGTTAAAAAAGTCAACGTGTTTGCCCTGATTGAGGGGCGAAAGTTCCATTTGCCACTCCCGAGGGTGAACATGCTATGAATGGTAAAGTGGGTGGAATTAACGAAGTTTAGAGTGACTTGGAATAGTTAACTTCATGTTCACCCCAAGAGGAGGGCAATGACTCCTTTCACCTCTTTTAGGGGTGAACATAGATTTCAATGGAACAAGGCAACTGTTAAATGCGCTTTCACCTTGAAGATAAAAGGTTGATTACTATTGTGATAGGGGAATACATGGAATATATTAAATTGATAGAGGCACCCTCTCCACCAAGGAACACAATGGAAAGAATAAATATGCATTCACTCATTGTTTAGCTGAGGCAAATTTTATTGTCAATGATATCAAATATTTTTGAGAGCGCCTAAGACATACATTGAATAATTGAGGCAAGGAGTATTTCATATTGTGGATATCGAGCAAAGGGAGCAATAATATTAAAAGCACCAAGTGATTTTCATTATTTCCAAGCAAAAGCATATTTTCGAGGATGGCTAACATATCAAAGCAACAACCAAGATTTGTAGTTTTTTGTGCACCGATACATAGAGATACTGATTTCTTGGAGGAATTTTATTAGAAGCTGGATCATTGTCTCAAAAATATGATCACTCAGTATTTTTGAGAGGAAATTTTCTCGCTATGGTTCTTGATCTATAATTTTTTTTTCTCTATGTGCATTTAATGAAAGAGGCAAAATCCTCTATAAATACTAAGCATTCCGATGTATTAAAGGAAGGTTAGACACTTTATAGAAAAACTATTCAATTTCTTAGCATCAATAGAATATACTTGACTTTTGAATTTGCAAGTGATATTGTGTGTTATTTCCTTCTATTTTATGCATTTCTATTTCATGCTCATATTCATTGTCTACTGTTAAGTTTAAATTCTACATCTGAATTTGAACATTGTTGGTGAGGGAGTGAGTTCTGGAATGTGACCCTAGAGGTTGTCTCTACAAGGTTATAAGTAAATCTTTCTACCTTATTTTATTACATGCTGCTTCAATGCTTGGGTGGATTTCTTGCTACTAGTTTGGCCCCAATCCTACATCTTTGACCTGTGTCCATATTTCCCATTTCTTTCAGTTATTTTCTATTCCTTTCTCTCAAATCTAGTATTAAACCAGTGTAGGATTTAGTAAGGGAGCCAACCCCCTCTAGAGATTGGTACATAGGACATTCCTTTCCTTCGACCTTTCAATGTTGTCCATATCTAGGGTGCACAAATGCATGTTTATATAATTAGGCAGATATTTGACCAACACTAACCAAATTAGTCTTTGCATAATTTTTTATGCTCTGGCTACTTTGGAAGAAAAAAGAAGATATTGGAAAGATATAAATTATATTATCTCTCATTTTCTTGAAGCCTAGATTTTGGATGGAGGATATTTCAATACCATCCTCTCTTTGGATGAGAAAATAGGGAGAAATGAAAATTTGGACAAAAGCATTGATCTCATGAGTGAATATATTACAAAAATTCATCTTGTGGACATCCAACCAGATAATAGCCTTATTACTTGGTCTAATAGAAGGCAAGGCTTAGCTTGTATTATGGAGAGATTGGATAGTTTCTTGTTCTCTGGCAATTTCTTAATCCATGATCACATTACAAAATAAACTAGCTGAGAAAGCCACAAAGGCTACAATCTTCTCTCCAAAAATAATCAAAGAGGCTTGCCTTTGTTTGGCCCAAAGTTTCAAAAATTTGACAGTAAAAGTAGTGCAGGTTTTACATTATCTTTGGGTAGCCTGAATACAGATTCATATGGATCAACAGTTGATTGACACCACAGAGGAGATGTTAGAACCCCACATGGAATTGGTTGTAAAGATCCAAGCTCTGGCTCAATCTAGCATGCACATTCACCCCTAAGTGAAATGGATCATGCATGGTATATTGCCAAGGTCATGCTATGAAGATATTTTTAGATAATGGACCTGGTGAGATAAGGTAGGAAGATCCTCAATGACATAGAGCAAGAGCATATTGTTTCCATGATCCATTTTGATGCTCTCATTGATATGGATTTTCTAGTTTTTACTAATGACTGGGGCGAACCTCTGTCAAAAGAACAATTGGAAGTGACTTGGAAGAAGTTTGTGGAGGACACATCAGAGATGGATACATGGAAGGAGCCTATAATAGAAGCACAAGTGTTGTCACTTATGCAAAATTTCACTCACATGGAGTTGGCGTTGTTTGAGTTGGTCTAGCAAGAAAAGCACCTTAGTCTGGAGGATGTCTAGATTCTATGGTATGTGTATGAATCTTCGAGTACCCCTTGCTTATTTACTACACATGCTTAGGAGGCAATCATAGTATATGAAGTTACCTATCAAATATTAAAAGAGCAGGAGGAGCAAAAATTAGTAGAGCGAGCAACAGCTAAATAAGTAGCAGTAGAAGCAGAGCAGGTAGAAATACTTTGAGTAGCAGTACAGGCTAAAGCCATTGAGGAGGTAGAATATCAAGTGCAAAGAAAAGTATCCACATAAAGAGTGCCCAAAGAAGCTAGTAAAAAGAATCCATAGAAACCCAATGGATAAAGGCCATGGATCGCTTGCATCCATACGAGTTGGATACCGCGTGAGCCACCATAAATATTGGTAGTTTTGTAATATGCCACATTGAAATTTTTTGATGGATTTTTTATTGTAATACAAAAAATATACTAATGTTATGATACAATATTTTGGCCGATATAATATGTTGCAATTTATATTTTATTTTTCCTTCTTTGTTTTCATGCATCATTTTTTTGGCTTGGAAATAATGGGTGTTTTAAGGAAAATTGTTGGGAAAATTGATCGGTGAATTTGGTTAAAATTGCCCATAAATAGTTGCATAAAATGGTGCTAAGAGATTAAGTGCATAAATTATGGGATATTTACTAGAAGGAAAAATCACATTTGCCTCAAACATTGGGTGAAAGGCTTGTTTACCTCACTTCAGGGTGAATGTAAAAGAAAAGGTGAATAAAAAACTTAGACAAACACGTTATCCTAAATTATGGGGTGAAAGTTCTTTGTGCCCCTCATTCTGGTGAAAGAGGAAGTTTACAAATTAAGTTTTTAAGTTGGCTAAGTGTTGAAGTCACCTAAAGCAAAAAGATAAAAAGAAATGTGTTCACCCCAAATTCGGGGTAAAAGCTTTGTTCACCCTACTTTAGGGTGAACATCTTCAAAAGGTCAAAGAGACACACCCAAAATTAGCACCAAAGTTAGAAAATTTTTAAGAAAATAGGTGCATTCATCCAAAGTTGAGGTGAAAGCTTCGTTTGCCTAAAATTGGGGTGAATGTCATAAAGAGCAAACTATTGAAAAATTCAACAACACGCTCACCCAAATTGAGGGGTGAAAGCTCCATTTACCTCTCCCGGGGGTGAACACACTATGAATGGTAAAGTGGGTGAAAGTCACAAAGTTTAGAGTGACCTGGAATAGTCAACTTCGTGTTCACCCCAAGAGGAGGGCAATGAATCCTTTCACCTCTTTTGGGGCTAACGTAGATTTCAATGGAACAAGGTAGCTATTAAAGGCACTTTCACTTGGAAGATAAAAGGTTGATTGTTGTTGTGATCGGGGAATGCATAGAATCTATTAAATTGAAAGAGGCACCCTCTCCACCAAGGAATGCAATGGAAAGAATAAATATGCATTCGCTCATTCTTTAGTTCGAGTGAATTTGATTATCAATGACATCAAAGATTTTTGAGAGTGCCTAAGACAGATATTGAATAATTGGGGCAAGGAGTAATTTATATTGTGGATCTCAAGCAAAGGGAGCAACAATATTAAAAGTACTAGGTGTTTTTCATTAGTTTCAAGCAAAAGCGTATTTTCAAGGATGGCGAACATATCAATTCAATGATCAAGCTTTGCAGTTTTTTGTGCACTGACACCTACAGATGCTGATTTCTTGGAGGAATTTCCTTAGAAGCTAGATCGTTGTCTCAAAAGTATGAACGTTTAGTATTTTGAGAAGGAATTTTCTCACTATGGTTCTTGATCTGTAAATATTTTTTCTCTATGTGCATTTAATGAAAGAGGTAAAATCCTCTATAAATACTAAGCATTCCAATGTATTAAAGTAAGGTTAGACACTTTGTAGAAAAACTATTCAAGTTCTCTACATCAATAGAAGATACTTGGCTTCTGAATTTGCAAGCGATTTTGTGTGTGATTTCCTTCTATTTTATGCATTTCTATTTCATGCTCATATTCATTTTCTATTGTTAAATTTAAATTATGCATCTGAATTTGAACATTGCTGGTGAGGGAGTGAGTTTTGGAATGCGACCCTAGAGGTTGTCTCTACAAGGTTGTAAGTAAATCCTACTACCTTCTTTTATTACATGCTACTTCAATGCTTGGGTGGAATTCTTGCTACTAGTCTATCCCCAATCCTACACCTTCGACTTGTGGCCATATTTCCCATTTCTTTCTATTATTTTCAATTCCTTTCTCATAACTCTAGTCTTAAACTAGTGTAGGATTTAGTAAGGGAGCCAACCCTCTCTAGATATTGGCATGGAGGACATTCCTTTCCTTTGACCTTTCAATTTTGGCCATGTCTAGGGCACACAAATGCATGTTTGTATAATTAGGCAGATATTTGACCAATAATTTTTTGGCATGCCCGATGGGACCCCAAAAGTTCCACTTTCAATAGTATTGAGGTTTGATGTTTGCCTTCATGTTGTATAGTTAGAACATATGGTGACTCAATTATACCCAGAAGCCTCCAAATGTGAAGGCAACAAAAGCTATGCTTCATGATTACAAGATCAAAGGCCAAAAATCTTGAATATCCCATTGAGTTTTACAAACTTGATACCAAAATATTAGGTGAACACCCCAGGTTAGTTCCTTCACCTTATACGTCATCCACAACATCCTCACAGATAGCTAGTGTATTTTCTATTCCATCAAGTCCATCTAGTACTACTACTAGCATCCCACCTCCACAACCTCATACACCAATTCAAATGGCTCAGAACCCACCACCACAGTAGCCACAACCACCAAGGTAGTTCCCAACATGGAATAGCTTAGGAGCCTTGAATTTACAAGCACAAAATCCAGTTCCCCAAGCAGCTTTGAAGGCTTTGCCTACCTATGATGGTACTGGTAAGACCGCTTATGAGCATATTCAAGATGTGGCTTCTTTGGCAACTATCCATGACATCACAGATGAAGACATTATGGTAAGGCTACTAGTTTTATCTCTTAGAGGGAAGTTGTTATACTAGTACCGATCATTATCACTCGCTACTATCACCACATGGGATCAGTTGGTAGAATTACTGATCAAGAATTTTCATGAGCAAGCTGACCCATTCTCCTTGCTACATCAATTTACAATGATCCAAAGGCATCCACAAGAGGAGATAGTGGACTTCAATGTCAGATTTACCCGAAGTTAGAAAAGAGTTCCTGATGGTCTTCAACCCACGCATGAACAAGCTAAATTTTACTATCTCAGAGCATTTAAATCTAACATTGGCATGGTTGTTCGATAAGCCAATGTGAATATGTTCCCAGATCTGTACATGCATGTGCAAAAGGCCGAATCAGACTTAATCACCATAGGTAAGCTTCCCCTAAAAGTGACCATACCTATCCTCCTCGATCTTCCACAACACTTATATTCCAGTGCATTTTCAAAGCCTATGCCTTCTATGTACCTAGTTCCCTCATGGATCTTGGGTCCACCTCAAGTCGCTCCGATTCTTGTCCCACAACTTCCTACTCCAAGATTTCCATAGTTACTCGCACCAGCAACACCACAGTTGCCAACACCTGTTCCTTTCCCAACATTACCAGCATCACCAATTCCATTGCCATTGCCTACCCCATAAGCACCTCTACCTTTATCGACACCTCCTGTGCCCTCGAATCCTGATCCTTATATGAAGTTGTTACAAGAGGTGCAATATATTAATTTGACCATAAGGATGATGTCAAATGAAATCACCATAGTAAGGAAGAAATAAGAAGAAGATGATTTTCGGTCAAGGAGATTTCAAACACCATCGATTTCCAGGGATCAAGCAGGGGCCCTGAAAGGAACACAACTATGTTAACAAATGAAGAAACCAATACGTCTAAGAGAGCATACTGGTGCTCCACCTGTAATGATCCTCATGGAGAAGACATGTGTATGGTGCATTTGAACTATGTACAGACTTTAGCAGAAATTTCTACTAGTGGAAAAGTTAATATGATAATGGAAGCTGATCATAATTTTATGGTCCCATATTTAGAGCAAGTTTCAATTCTTATGAGGACCGAAAAGAAGCCAGTGATTGTATATCCAATGGAATTGGAACCCTTGAAGGTCCCCACTGATTAGAATGCACAAAATGAAAAAGTGCAACTGCCAGCAAAAGTATAAAGTGCAATAGTGAAGCAATAGGATTCTATCTTGTTGAAATATCTACTACCTAAGCAAGCTCAGGAGAAATTGCAGACAAAGGCATCAACTTCACAACCTGTAGCTACTCAAGAACAAAATGAAGTGAAAGAGCAAGCCAAAGAGTACCTCAAGTATCCATCATTGACAAAGAGAAAAAGGGTGGAGGCTACTCAACAATACCAAAATAAGTATGAGCAGGTTGTAGAAGAAAATGTTCCTAGTACCTCCAGTTATAACATTGTGGAGGATATGAAGAAGATACCAACAAAAGTGAGCTTATACGATGCACTACAGTTACCAGGGAAAGTTGACCTACTGCAAGAGTCTCTCAAGACTACAAAAGACCAAAATAAAAGTCATTCCTAGACTATGCTAGCACATACCTTACCTACCTTAGCCATCGATAAGAATAGACCACCCCCATTCTATCTATCTCTCAGGATGGAAGGGTGGGTAGTGCATAATTGTATGATTGACTCCGGTGTCGCAACTACTATCATGCCAAAGGCAGTATGCGAAGTCATGGGAATGGAATATACAAGAAGTAGTCTAGGAGTATTGTAGTTGGATGGGACCCTAGTCAAGACAGTGGGAGTAATCAAGGATATTCCTATTGTTCTACATAGCATATCGTAGATCACTGTTATTCAAGAAGTAGTGGTGGTTGACTTGGAACCATACTTCAGCATGTGTCTCTCAAGGGAATTCACAACGAAACTAGGAGGGTACCTTTCCTTGGACTATTCACATTTGGAGATTCCATTCAAGGGAAGAAGAATCCATATTTATAATGAGAAGCCCTCTAATTTTCATATAGAGAAACTGGAAGAAGAGGAAGAAAAATCCATAGGTGTAGTCAACATGATGACTAAAGAATTACAAGAAGTTGATTTGATGGAAGAAGTGCTTGGTGAGCTCCACCTTGAAGATGAATTTTCACTCATGGATTTCAATGCAATGGTCAAAATTGACATTGGTTGTTACACTATAACCAAACCTGAATAGATTGAAGAAAAGGTCCCTGATTCCCTAGACCCTATCGTAGATCAGTTATGGAAGCTATATTTTGATGGCACAAGGTGCAAAAATGGTGCAGGGGATGGTATTGTTCTTGTTTCTCCTACTAGGTTGTAGAAGACCTATTCATATAGATTAACTTGGAGTTGCACAAATAATACCACCGAATATGAAGCATTGTGTCTTGGTTTAAAGAAAGCTAAGAAATTGGGCATAAAATAGCTGTAAATATTTGGAGACTCTGAACTCATTATCAACCAGAATACAAACAAGTGTGTGTCAAAGAAACACTACTTGAAGGCCTACCGTAACAAAGTGTGGGACTTGTTTGAGTCATTTACTACATTGAATATCCAAGCAATTTTGTGAGAGTAGAACAAGCATGCAAATATTTTAGCTTCCCTTGGTGCTAATTACTCTCCCATGGAGCAAGTAGTTAGGAAACCCAAGACTATCAGGGTAATTTATAGACCCTTAGTCCCTGATAAAAATCTCTATTAGCAAGTGTTTGACAACGATGAGAAAATAGTCAATTTTTTGATTAAGGAAGCTACGAGTGCAGATGATAGAGTACTTGTCAAAGAAGAAATGGAAGGAATGATTCAATTGAAGAATAATCACATTCCTAGGGGATTGATTTCGCTAGAAAGTCTGTTCGACCAAAATGATAGGGCTGAGAAGCATAAAATCAAGGTAGATGCGAAGGAATATAAGGAGTTGCAGCTAGATCCTGAGAAGATCATCAAAATTAGAACCGATTGTACTTATGTAGAGTTGGAAGATATCAAGATGTTACAAATTTCTTGATATCATTGCATGGAGCTATCATGATTTGAAGGGATATGACAAGAATATAATCCAACATACCATTGAACTACAGGAGGGAGTAAAACCTTTTTGGTAGAAACAATGACCTGTCAATCCTAAAATTGAGGTGCTCATGAAGGCAGAACTGTTAAAGATGTTGGAAGAAAAAATAATATATCCAATTAAGCACTCAACATGGGTGGCGAACCTAGTGCCAGTTTGGAAGAAGAATGGAGATATATGTCTATGCGTGGATTTTCGAAATCTAAATTAGGCATCATTAAAATATCACTACCCCCTATCGCAGATTGATCAAATCCTCCATGTAGTTTCTGGAGTGCAAATATTTTCTTTACTAGATGGTTTCTCTGGTTATAATCAAATTTGGGTAAAATATGAGGACCAACATAAAATGGCATTCACTACCAAGTGGGGTACGTTTGCCTATCAAAGGATGTCATTCGGTCTTTCAAACGCTGGCACTACCTTTCAGAGAGCCATGGATGTCACTTTTGGTGAGTTGTTGAATAGATTTATTATGATTTACCTTGATGATATGACTATGTTTTTGCATCGCAGAGAAGAGCACATTTCTCATTTGAGGTAGGTGTTCAAAAAATATCGAGAGTTTGGGATTTCCATTAACCCAAAAAAGTCCATATTTGTTGTCAAATAGGGGAAGTTGTTAGGTCATGTGATCTCACAAGAAGGACTGGCGATTGATCCCACAAGGGCTAAAGTGCTCTTGAAACTACCACTTCTAGTTAACAAGAAGGACTTGTAGTCATTCTTCGGTCAGATAAATTTCATTCGGAAGTTCATAGTTGATTTTGCTCAGGTAGTAAAACCCATGACCGAGCTCTTGAAAAAGAATACATATTTCAAATGGATCGAGGAGAGGAGACAATATTTTTGGGAAATCAAGGAAAGAATCACTCAAGCACCAGTATTAATTAATCCAGATTATTCAAAAGACTTCATTCTCTATAAAGTGGGGGAACAAGAGAGTTATGTCGCCGTTCTCACATAGAAACAAGAATATGAAGATGAAAATTTGATTGCCTTTTTGAGCCAAGTTATTGCACCACACTAGGAGAAGTATAATTTCATTGAAAAATAGGTGTATGTAGTGATGAAATCCCTAAAGAAATTTTGGCACTTTGTCTCACAGAGCAAAACAATCATTTATGTTATACACCTAGATGTCAGAAACTTCATTCTTCAAGGGGAGTTAGGCGACAAAAGAGCGGGTTGGATCTCAAATATTCAAGAGTATGATGTGGAGATCCAACCAACAAAGCTAATCCATGGATGAGCTCTCTACCAGGAATTAGCCAAAAGCACAGCATCTGAATCATTGGCTATGGTACAGGAAGAGGATATCCATGAAAGCATTTGTGCAAATCATGCTATAAGCGATTGTGACTGGATAGAGGACCTTGTCGAATTCTTTACCTTAGGGAAATATCCATCACATCTTGATGCTTCACAACATTGAAGGTTTAGGCTGCAAGCACTTAAATATGTCTTATTGCCAAGTGGACTATTCCATAAGAATGTAGATGAAGTGCTCCTTAGGTGTGTGAAGGAGTCGAAAAAGGAGAAAATATTGGAAGAATTTCACTCTGGCTTATCTGGTGGACACTATGCAGGAAGGCCTATGGCCTTGAAGATCATTCGAGCTGGCTACTTTTGGCCTACTCTTTTTGCATATGCACACAAGGTGAGCCAAAATTGTGATAACTATCAGCGGTATGTTGGCAGGACTAGGAAAGGATCATTGCCCCTGCACCCGATTCAAGTGGAAGCACCATTTCAGCAATGGGGTTTGGACTTCATTGGAGTCATAGACCCTCACTCATCAGCTAAGCATAAATACATCCTAACTGCAATAGATTATTTCACTAGGTGGGCAGAGGCCATCCCTACCAAAAAAGTAGATCAAGCTACGGTCATCTCTTTCCTTGAGGGATTGATCACCCGTTTTGGTGTTCCAGATGCTATTGTAATAGATAATGGGACTCCATTTATTGGGGCTAAGATCATCGAATTTGTAAGAAAGTATGAGATTTATCTTAAGATATCATCCAATTATTACCCGTAAGGGAATGACTTGGCCAAATCCACCAATAAAAACTTGCTACGAATCTTAAAAAGGATACTAGGAAGCAATAAAAGGAGTTGGCACTTATTGTTGAATCAAGCTTTGTGGGCAGATCGGATATCAGTGAAGAAGTCTATTAAAGCCTCTCCTTACTCCCTCGTGTATGGGAAAGAAGTAGTCCTACCCACCCATATTGAGCTACCTATGCTTCAGACCTTGCAGTTGTTCAAAGAGGAAGATGATGAGTTTGATCCTATGAGCGAGAGGTTGGCTCAATTATTGCAGTTGGAGGAAGAAAGAGAAAAGGTATATCAAGATTTCATCGAACATACAAAAGTGATGCAGAAATAGTTTAGAAAGAATGATAACAGAGCACAAGTTTCAGGTGGGAGATTTAGTCCTCAAATGGAACGAGAACAAAGCCAAGCCGAGGAAGCACCACAAGTTTGATGCGATCTGGGAAGGTCCGTTTCAGGTCTCGGTAGTGAATTTAGCAAATGCATATCATCTTCGGGATATGGATGGCTGGGATCTTCCGATTCTAGTGAATGGTCTTCATCTGAAGGCCTATGTTCAATGATGAACTCAAGAGGTACCAATTTGTAAATATGTACATATTTCTATTTGCAAGCAATTTTTATTTGATACTGCTTAATATATATAAAAAAAATATGTGAAAAAATATATATATGTATGCAATGGTTTCCTCTCTCTGGGCGGGATTTATTTCTCTCCTAAGTCACTTCTCTAAAGACATACCATGGTTTCGAGCAGAGTTAATAAAATATTTTACCATGTTACATTGCTATGAAAAACCTCAAATTTAAATGCTCTAGGGAAGTACAACAGGGATAGTTGAAAGCACAAGGAGAAGGTTTTTCATAAGGCCACATTTTGAGAGGTACGAAACACAACAAATAATAAAAGTGCCTTCACTCCAAAAAGGGAGCGAAAGTGTTGTTTGCATCCTACAAAGATGGGTGAATACACACTCTAGGCTCTGATTTTATGTTAAGAATCAAATTTGTTTTCGCCCGCCAAGTAAGGCAAAAGCCCCATTCACCCCAAATGTTGGCGAACATATTTTATAAAAAAAAAAAAATCAAAGAGGATTCAAAGGGGTTTTCACCCCAATGGGGTATGAAACTCCCATTCACCGCTCGTTGGGGGCGAAGATGAAAAGAAAAAAGAAAACACACAGCGCCCTTTGAAGTCTTAAAAGGTGCACACCCCATTTCGACGAATATATTCAAATTTGATGCAATACTTTGACATCAATATAAGATGTCAAAATAAAAAAATAAAAAAAGAAAAAGAAAAAGAGAGAAGAAAAAAAGACAATAAAAAAACAAGAAGTTACACAGGATGTTTGGCATGCAGGCAAATTTAGAAGGGCTAAAAATAGAAAAAAGGAAAATGCCATAAAAGCAAGTTTTTTTGAAAAAGATAAAATATTTGCTTTTTCTAATTTTGGGCTAAATGACACACAAGAGATAACTTTAAAATAGAAAGATATTGACCATGAATTCCAACAAATAGGTAAATATCACTTTCGAAACAAAGGAGAATAAGATCAAGTGTGCTTCAATAGTGTTTTTGCCCTCATTTTTCTTTGAAGCGTGGCATTTTTTTTTTAAGGCAAAAGGAGATTAGGAGTGCCCTCAAAGTGGTTTCGCCCATAACATGACATATTTTGACAAAGTGGGTGCATTAAATAATGCATTCTTGGGGTAGTTAATGTTAAATGTGCACCCAAGTTACATTGGGAGGCATTTTTACTTTTTTGAAAGCTAGAATTTCACCACCTTAGAAGTAAAGGGACCCATTAATCCGCAAGTGGCAATTTTGTTGTTTCCTAAGTAGTTTAGACATCTAATACATGTTTTTGGGGCATTTAATTCAAAATGTGTGCCCATATTTGTATTAGAAGGTATTTTAGTGTTCCCAAGAAGTGAGAATCCACATCATTGGTTCTAGAGAAGCCAATTAATTTTTCCCAAGTAAGCTCTAATAGATAGGGCATGTTTTACGATGAAATCACATGGTAAGGAAGGCATAGTTTTCAAGGATGATCTTGCGGTGAATAACATTTGATACTTTTAGAGCATTAGGAACAGTGCTAGGTGGGTGAAATAAAGCACATGTTCTTCTAAAATCACCCAAGGAAAATTTGGTATTTACTACGGTGGTTTGAAGGGCGCTCTATATAAAGGAATAGGTAAAAGCCTCGTAGTTTAATTTTTAAAATTTTATTGATGTTGTGTTTTTGAAATATTTTGTTGTAGAGATTACAGAGAGATTTTAGGATATTCACCATAGGGATATAATGGAAAAAATAAGTAAGGAAGCATAGGAAGTTACAAAGCCCAAGAAGTCTAGAAATAAAGAAGGTGGATTGAAATCCAAGAAGGCCCGAAGAAATGAGAATGTGTATTTAGACCTGTACTCTGACACTATGGTAGAGATTGAAGATTGTGTAATTACTAACAAGGGCATAGAGAAACTACGTCAGGATCTGGATTTCGTAGTAAATCAAGGATTAACAATAGAAAGCCTTTTAACTATGTCATTCCACACACAATTATCTTGGTATTTATGTACGCTTGTACATCATTGTCTAGATTTTGTGAAGATAATTGCTCGATTTTATAATCCTATTACTAGGATGATACAAACGAAAAATAGAGAACCACTTTTTTCTAATTTTGTTGAAGTATGGGAAGAATTTTCATGTGGGTTGAAACATCCTTCATATGTGATAAGTAAAAAGCTACATACCAATGATCAAGAAGACAAATATGTATCTACTATGATGATGCATCGGTTCATGGAGATGCAGTTAATTAAAGAACCGTAGCTAGGGCAACTGTCGAACTTACCAAATTTGCTCACATAGTTCAAAAGCCCAGATATTTACTCAATGTTAGCGTGGGTTGCTAGTTTACTGATAGATTCTATAGTTTATAAATGGCAAGTGGCCCTAGCACAGTGTATATGCAAATGGATGAGAAAGATGAGCTCCTGCCAGTATATATATGGACTTCTGCTCTATCAAGCATGGATTAATTGTATAGTTTTAACCATTTGTTTTTAGGGCCCACAATAGAGTTACTTTGTGGTGCATGTGAAAGAGTGCCACGAGAGATGAGAGAAGTAGTCGCTATGGTAAAAAATGGTGACATATTTTTGTTAACTCAAGGTGTGGTCATAAGAATCTATGGCTTCATGGGTAAGCCATTCCTGCTCCCATACTTTACCATCGAACACATTTTTTCCATGGAGGTGGTGCACCAAACAGACTATGCTAATGATGTGTATGGAGTAGGGTGCGACAAGAGGATGACTTGCAATATGCCTTTCAAGTTTGGCAGTATAGAGGTGAACCAGGTTGGGAAAAATAGGCTACTCATAGTGGCACTTTAGGACCTAGGTTTGATAGAACTACCGCAATGGTGGAGGTATGACCCATTGGGAAAATTTATAGAAATAATCAAGGCCAAGACATTTCATTGTTGTCCATGGCCCGACATTGAAAAGAGGTGCAATAATTTTGATGGGCATGACTTAGAGTGGCACATAAAAAATATGATGTCGCTCCCACCCTGGCATGACTACTACAAATAGGAGGCTGAGTATAATCTGATGGTATATAAAAATTATATTCCTCCACCTAGACTGTTTAGTCAGGTAAAAGAAATCCAACCCCTATGGACTGAGGAAAAAATTATGAACTGGTGGATAATGCGGGTCCACAGAGGAAAAATTACATCTCCTTATGGGTTGAATATGGATGAGGCATTTTCGGAGGCCTATGATGAATATGTTAACGCCTATCAACCCATCACTTTCACCAAGATCTTACCCTAAATTTTTCAACATTCTGACAGCGATGAAAGTAGGAAAAGAGAAGAGCACCCGATAATTGAGGAGGAGACCCACGAGGAGGAGGAACAATAGTATGTGTTTCAACGGAGGTCGCAATGAACGAAGCATAAAGTTGATGAGGCACCTTTGGTGGAGAAGCAAACTATCCGAGATGCACCCCCATTTTTGAAAGCTATGAAGAATCCAAGGACCGATGCTACTTCCTCATCTACTACTATAGTTTTGATCGTTGTAGTTCCCATAGTTGCAGTTGTTTTGACGACTATTATTTCCCTTCCACTAGTGATAGATGCTTCGATGATGGTCACCCAAATATTTTTAATGATTCATGAATAGTCAGAGGACCAAAAAATGGATAACCCATAGGTGGAGGTTGTTAACATTAAGGAGGAAGTGGAGGAGCAATAGGAAGAAATTGTTTCACAACTGCCTCCATCACCAGAACACATGGTGCCTATGCCTGAAGGTACATCTTTCTTTCCTCATCCTTCTTCAAAGCATGTAGTGACTGTCAGTTTATTTCCTCCAATTTTTGCATCAGTATCTCCCCCCTTTAGTATACCCTCCATATCCATTTCTCTTCCTTCTTCTTCCCCTTTGCAATTCACTACTGCTCCTTCTTCTATTCCCATTTCTTCAGCCTCCCTTTCTTTCAATTCATTTGCATCAGGTTTGAACCCATTTTCGTGTCCTTCCCCTTCCATTGCTGCTACCACTTTCACCGAGGCTGTAAGTATGCAAGCTCATCCCAGAGTGAGTGTAACTACAACCAAACTTGGTTCCTCCACTCACTCTACCATTTTGGTCCCTCCCCTTCTAGCCATCTCTTTTACTTCCTTTGAGCCCGATCGCTCATAAATTTTGATACCTTTCACACCATTTTTGGAGTTACAAGTACTGCCAAAAGTTGAGGTGGCACCGAAGCAACCTAACATAGAGAAAATCAATCGGGTGCACCTCAATTCATCGTAGTGGTTGAAAAAATGCATAGGCGTAAAGAAGCACTGGCTCCAGCCCAACCACTCAAGAAGGTTAATTTTGATCCGATTTCCATGGAGGCTCACACAACCAAGATCACTCCCCTGGTCTAGAAGCCACAAGGAGAAATGATGTCGAGTGATTATGTTTGTGAGACTATAACAAAATACCTAACCAAGATTGATACCATAGAGAAAATGGGTAATATACAAGTTGATATGATTTTGGTATACTTGCACGATGAATATTATAAGCAGAGATATTTTGATAATGAAAATAAAATTATCGAACTCAAAAATACCTTGGCCACAAGTAGAGCACAAGAGGAGAAGACAACCATAGAGAATGAATACTTGTGCCAATAGGTAGGAGTGCACTTGAAATAAAGGGATGCAGCAAGAATAGAGATGCAAGCACTCAGAATGCAACTGGAGGCCATACAAAATAAACTAGCTGAGAAGGCCACACAGGCTGTAAGATTCTTCTCGAAAACAATCAAAGAGGCTTACCTTCTCTCGTTCCAGAGTCACAAAAAGTTGACAGCCAAAGTAGTGCAGGTTTTGCATTATTCTCTGGGTAACCCAAATACATATTCAGATGGGTCAATAGTTGATTGATACCACAGAGGAGATGCTAGAACCCCACATGGAAATGGCTATAAAAATCCAAGCTCTGGCTCAATCTAGCATGCACATTCACCCCTTGAGTGAAATGGATCATGCATGGTCTACTGCCAAGGTCACACTGCAAAGCTATTTTCAGAGAATGGACCTGGTGAGAGAAGGCAAGAAGATCCTCAATGACATAGAGTGGGAGCATACTATTTCCATGATTCATTTTGATGCTCATTGATATGGGTTTTCCAGTTTTTATTGATGACTAGGGCAAGCCTCTATCAAAATAATAATTGGAAGTAGCTTAGAATAAGTTTGTGGAGGACACCTCAAATATTGATACATGGGAGGAGCCCATCATAGAAGTGCAAGTGTTGTCGCTTATGCAGAATTTTACCCGCATGGAGCTGGCATTGTTTGAGTTAGCCCAATGAGCGAAGCACCTTAGTCTGGAGGATGTCCAAAACCTGCGGTATGTGTATGAGTCTTTGAGTACTCCTTGCTTATTTACTACACATGCTTGGGTGGAGGCAATCACAGTCTATGAGGTTACCTACGAGATATTGAAAGAGCAGCAGGAGCGAGAAGCAACAAAGCGATCATTAGCTAAACAAGCAACTATAGAAGTAGAGCAAGAAAAAGTACTTCGAGTAGCAACAGAGGTTGAAGCCACTGAGGAGGTAGAAGAGCAGGTGCGAAGAAAAGCATCCACATCAAGAGCACCCAAATTAGCCGATAAAAGACTCCATAGAAGCCCAATGGATAAAGGCCTAGGATCACTTGCATCCATACGAGATGGATACCCCATGAGCTGCCAGAAATATTGGTAGTTTTGTAATATGCCACATTGAAATTTTTTGATGGATTTTTTATTGTAATACGAAAAAATATATTAATGTTATGATACAATATTTTGGTCGATATAATATGTTGCAGTTTATATTTTATTTTTCCTTCTTTGTTTTCATGCATCATTTTTTTTGGATTGGAAATAATGGGTGTTTTAAGGAAAATCGCTGGGAAAATTGATTGGGACTTCGGTTAAAATTGCCCATAAATAGTTCTAGAAAATGGTGCTCAGAGATTAAGTGCATAAACTATGGGAGATTTATTGGAAGGGAAAATCACATTCACCTCAAACATTGGATGAAAGCCTTGTTTGCCTCACTTCATAGTGAATGTAAAAGAAAAGGTGAATGACGGACTTCGAAAAACATGTTTACCCCAATTGAGGGGTGAAAGTCCTTTGTGCTCCTCATTGGGATGAAAGAGGAAGTTTAAAAATTAAGTTTTTAAGTTGACTAAGTGCTGAAGTTGCCTAAATTAAAAATGCAGAAAGAAACGCGCTCACCCCAAAGTCAGGGTGAAAGCTTCGTTCGCCCCACTTTGGGGTGAACATATTCAGAAGTTCAAAGAGATGCACCTAAAATTAGCACCAAATTTGAAAAAAATTTAAGAAAAGAGGTGCATTCATCCAAATTTGAGGTGAAAGCTTCGTTTGCCCAAAATTGGGACAACGTCATTAAGAGCAAACTGTTGAAAAAGTCAATAGTGTGTTCACCCCGATTGAGGGGTGAAAGCTCCATTTGCCTCTCCCAGGGGTGAAAATGCTATGAATGGTAAATTGGGTAAAATTCATGAAGTTCAGAGTGACTTGGAATAGTCAACTTTACGTTCACCCCAAAATGAGGGCGATGACTCCTTTTTCCTCTTTTGTGGGCGAACATAGATTTCAATGGAACAAGGTAGATTTTAAAGATACTTTCACCTATAATATAAAATGTTGATTGTTGTTGTGATTGAGGAATGCATAGAATATATTAAATTGACATAGGTTCCCTCTCTACCAAGGAACACAATGGAAAGAATAAATATGCATTTGCTCATTGTTTAGTTTGGGTGAATTTTGTTGTCAATGACGTCAAATATTTTCGAGAGCACCTAAGATAGGCATTAAATAATTAGTTCAAGGAGCAATTTAGATTATGGATCTCATGCAAAGGGAGCAGTGGTATTAAAAGCACTAGGCAATTTTCATAATTTCCAAGCAAAAGCGTATTTTCAAGGATGACGAACATATCAAGTCAACGACCAAGATTTACAGTTTTTCATGCACCGACACCTAGAGATACTGATTTCCTAGAGTAATATCTTTAGAAGCTAGATTGTTATCTCAAAAATATGAACATTCAATGTTTTTGAGAGGGAATTTTCTCACTATGGTTCTTGATCTATAAACATTTTGTCTCTATGTGCATTAAATGAAAGAGGCAAATTCCTCTATAAATACTAATTATTCTGATGTATTAAAGGAAGGTTAAACACTCGGTAGAAAAACTATTCAAGTTGTCTACATCAATAGAATATACTTGGATTCTGAATTTTCCGGCGATATTGTGCTTGATTTACTTCTATTTTGTGCATTTCTATTTCATGCTCATATTCATTGTCTGTTGTTAAGTTTAAATTCTACATCTAAATTTGAACATTGTTGGTGAGGGAGTGAGTTCTAGAATGTGACCCTAGAGGTTGTCTCTTCAAGGTTGTAAGTAAATCCTACTACCTTATTTTATTACATGCTGCTTCAATGCTTGGGTGGATATCCTACTACTAGTCTAACCCCAATCTTACACCTTTCGCCTATGGCCATATTGCCCATTTATTTTAGTTATTTTCTATTCCTTTCCCATAACTCTAGTCCTAAACTAGTGTAGGATTTAGTAAGGGATCCAACCCCCTCTAGATATTGGTATGGAGGACATTCATTTCCTTCGAACTTTCAATGTTGACCATGTCTAGGGTGCACAAATGTATGTTTGTATAATTAGGCAGATATTTGACCAACACTAACCAAATTAGGATTTGCATAATTGTTTATGCTTTGGCTACTTTGGAGGAAAAGAGAAGATAGTGGAAGTATATAAATTATATTATCTCTCATTTTCTTGAAGTCTGGATCTTGGATGGAGGATATTTCAATACCATCCTCTCTTTGGATGAGAAAATGGGGGGAAATGGAAATTTGGATAAAATCATTGATCTCACTAGTGAATATATTACAAACCTTCATCTTGTGGACATCCATATAGATGATAGCCTTATGACTTGGTATAATAGAAGGTAAGGCTTAGCTTGTATTATGGAGATATTGGATAGGTTCTTGTTCTCTCATAATTTCTTAATACATGGTCACATTCCTAAGGTGAAGACTCTTAACAATGTTGATTCGGATCATTGGCCAATCATGGTGGAAATTTGGAAAACCAATGTGAGTTTCTCACCTTTTAAATTTTAGTTAATGTGTCTTAGAGATAGTTCCTTCAAACCTTGAGTGCAACAATGGTGGAAGGAAGGTAAACCAAGGTATGGGACTAAGATGTTTTGTTTTGCCAAAAGGTTGCAATACATTAAATTCAAAATCAATATTTGGAATTGGAAGAAGTTTGGAGATGTTCAACAAAAAAAACATGAAGTTATTGCTCAAATTGAAAATTTGAATAAGAAAATTTGTTTAGATGGCCTCACAAAGAGTAGAAGTATAGATGAAATTAGACTCACTTCTCAATTGGAGGAATGGGAAAAAAGATAACTCTTATGGAAGCAAGAAACTAGGATCCAATGGCTCAAATAAGGATATTGAAACACATATTTCTTCCACAAATATATTCTAGCTCAAAGATCTCACAAATTTATTTCTTCCTTGAAATCTGAATCTAGAGAATTTGTCTACACTTGGGATGGCATGAACTCTGTTGTTATCAATTACTTTTCCAATATATTTTTTGTTGCACCTCTTGAATTATCTTCTCAACAAAATATTCTTCAATCCATTCCTACTCTTATCACTTCTGAGAAGAACTCTATTTTGATTGCTCTAGTTACGATCAATGAGCTTCAATAGGTGATTTTTAAAATGCAAAAAGGAAAAACCCCAGGTATTGATGGTTTTCCTATTGAGTTCTATAAATATTTTTGGGATATCCTTCATGTTTATTTATTAAAGGTTTTCCTATTGAGTTCATGTTTATTTATCAATAGCTCTTGCCCTAAAAGCTCAAGAGGAATATCATATCTCAGCTTCTAGACCTATAGCTTTATGTAATGTTCTTCTCAAAATCATTACAAAGATCATGACAGAAAGGTTGAAGCCTCTTTTGCATACGATTATTTCCCTTGAACAAGGGGTTTATGTGGAAGGGCATCAAATAGTGGATGAGATAGTTCTTGCTCAGGATGCCATCCATTCCATGGAAATGCAAAAATTTCCATCTATGTTAATTCATTTAGAATTATCTAAAGCTTATACTAGAGTGGATTGGCACTTCCTTGTCAAATTTTTAAGGTAATTTGACTTCTCTTAGGATTAGATGGACTGGATTATGGGATGTATCTCTTCGATGTCCTACTCTATTCTTATCAATGGCAGGCCTTCTCAGCTATTCCCTACTTCCAGAGGTATTAGGTAATATGACTCTCTCTCCCCTTATTTATTCATCATTATTGTTAAATGCTTGGGTAGGACTATAACCAAAAATAGAGTAAACAAAACCCTTGAGGGAGTTACCATTGCTTTTGGAGTTGGGTCTATTTATCATCTTTAATTTGTTTATGACTCTACTCTGTTAGGTAATTCTACAGTCAAGAAAGCTTCTAAACTTAAGCAAATCATCAACTATTTTTCTAATGCTACCAGACGATTGATCAATAAATATAAATCTAAAGTCTTTTTATATCACTGCTCTCCCAGACATGAATCCATGGTCTTGGATAAATTAAGATATAAGAAGACCTCCCTTCCAATCACTTATTTAGGAATTACTCTCATATTCAAATATGAAAAAATAAATATTGGAATTGGTTATTGGATAGAGTTAAGAAGAAAATTGGAAAGTGGACCAATAGGTGGCTTTCATTTGGAGGTAAAATTACCTTGGTAAAATCAATCCTTCAATCTATACCTATTTATGTTTTTGTTGTGTTAAATATCCTAAAGGATGTTCTTCAAGAATTAGATCAAATAAATCATCGGTTCCTCTAGAGTGGTATTAAGAAGAAAAGAAAATAGGCCTTGGTGAAATGGGATACTTTATGTCTTTCCAAGAATGAAAGGGGTTAGGTTTTTGGTCTTATATTAATAATAATAAGGATTTTTCTGCTAAACCATATTGGAGGATTTTGCAAAACCCCAATGCTCTTTGGACCAAGAATATTCACGCTAAATATGTTGAGAAAAAAATTCCTGAAGACCTTGTTTGCTATCAATTACCTACCAAAGGTTCTCCTATTTTAGCGGTTCTTAAGACTAGTGAAGATTTGATTAAGCAAAAGTTGTTTTGGATAATTCATAATGGTAAAAAAATAAATTATTTGATAGATTCTTGGGATGGTCACCAACCTTTGATAACCTAGTTTCCTAATTGGAGGCCTTGGAAGGAAGAGCTTCATCGAGCTAACTAGATAAAGGTTGCTAATTACTGTTGGTACCATACTAGTAATTCATAGGTTGGTAGATATTGGATCCCTGTTGAGGACTAGCCTATTCAAATGCTAGAAATACAAAGAAAATATATCCAAAGCATCCTTCATATGATATCTCTCTCTTGGTCCCATGATAAAGACTATTTTGGATGGAACAACACTACTAAGGGTGAGTATTCAATTTCTCAAGGTTATTTGAACTTATGACATAATAATCCCAACTAATATTATGATATATTTACTCAATTGTGGGCTCAAAATCTCTAGCCTAAGGTGAGGTTCTTTGCATAGATTTTATTTCATCAGAGGGTGCTTACTGGTGAATAATTTATGAAACATCATTTTCATGGCCCATTTAGATGTGAAATGTGTGGAGAGAATGTGGAAACTCTAAACCATATTTTTATTGAGTGTACCTTAGACTCTGAGCTATGGAGGAGAATGGCCATCTTACTTGGCTTACAATGGTCCAAGTTTTTTTACTTTTGAACAACTTTGAAGGGATTGGCCTAATCAAGAGGGTGTTGATCACTTTATTAGGTAACTAGTTTGGATGGGTTCTACCATCCTACCTTGGAATATTTGGAAAGAAAGAAACAACCAAATTTTCAATCAAGAAATGAAGGACATTCACTATATCTAGAAAAATACCATTGTCAACTTAGTTGAATCAATCCAACAATTCCTTAAACACCCCAAAAACTCCCATCAAATAAGGGATCAAGTGATGCAAATATTGAAGATTAACTATTTTAAGGGCAATCAGATTAAAGGGAATGTGACTAATAAAAATATGGATAGAATAAGTAATTAAAAACCTCCTCCTAAGAATTTTGGAAAATTCAATACCAATGGAGCCCCTACGGAGAACCCCGAAAAAGTTAGTGCAAGAGGAATTGGTAGAATTCAATGGTTCCTTAATATTCACTTTTGCTGAGAATTTGGGTATCCTTTCCAATAACCTTGTTGAGGGGTATGGTATCCTTAGAGGCCTTCAAGAGGCTACTAATGTCAGATGGAAAAAGGTTTTGGTTGAATATAACTCTCAAGTCATGATTAATTTGTTGAAGTCTCCTAAGAATCATAAGGTAGATTTGAGAATACAAATTTATTTTGAGAAGATTCAAATAATCCAAATGTGTTTTTTGAAAGTTGAATACAATCATGTGGTCAGAGAGTAGAACAAGAGTGTTGATACTTTAGCTAATGGGGCATTGGAAAAAGGTGGTCTTACTTACTACGACCACCCTCCTAGATGGTGGGATTCATAAAAAAGTGAAGCTCTTCTTTCTATCCTTTCTTTGGATGGCTCCAATACTAGAGGTACCTAGTTCATTTTTTCTTTGTTTTTGCTTCTCTTTGGTTCGATCAGGGTATTTTAGTTCCCTTGATCAAATTGATCATTCTTATGTTTTCTTTGTTGATTCTTTCCTGAATAGCCTTTTGGCCTAGAAAGGTCAAACTTGTATTATGATTTTCCTCCTTTTTTGTTTTTTGGTGTGTGTGTTGTTTTGTATTTTTTTATTATGTTTTATTTTTGTATTTTTGTCTTGTTTTTGTTCTTTTTTTGTGTGTGTGGGTTTTTTTTTTCTTTCTATTGTGTTTGTGTGTTTTTTTTTGTCTTTTGTGGTTTTTTTGTGTGTTTTATGTTTTGTTGTTGTTTGCTATTTTTTACGTTTTGTATGGTTTTTATGTTTTTGTGTTTATTTTGTGTTTTTTTTTGTCTTTTGTTATCTTTATATTTTTGTTTTTGTTTTGTGTTTTCTATTATCTTTTGTTGTTTTTGTATTTTTTAATTATTATTATTGTTTTTTGTTGTTTGTGTGTTTTTTGTGTTTGTTTGTTTGTGTTTTTGTTGTTTTAAGCATGCCCTTTGAGTATGCCAAAGGGGGTAGGCTAGGTACGATCCTTTGGTAGTTTTGGCAGAATAGATGCCCCTACCTCCTTGGGACTTACCTGAAAGTGGCATCCAATTGGATGTTTTCCACAACAAAAAAATTATTGATTGAACATTAGAATTTTTGGGGTATCCTACAAATTTGATAATTGAAAAGAATTCATTGAGTTTGATCTCTAAACTAGGGAGTCATAAGGTAGTCAACCTTGATGGTTTTTGAAAGTTAAAATATTCTATCAAAACTATTATCAATACATAATACTAGGGAGCTATAAGGAATTCCACTTCAAAAATTAAATTAGAAGAAGCATGAATGCAATAGTGAGGAATGCATTTAATAATGAATAACTATTTAATGAATTGAAATTTTATTCATAAAACTTAATAGATACTTTTGATGGATACAAGTATTTGTCTACTAGTAAAAAATAAAGATTCTCTTTGTTTCTCAAGGAAGCAAAAGAAGGAAATTTTATGATATTAATTGGTTATCTTTATGAAGAAACTAATTATTTACTTGATCAAGATGCAGATAGAGAGTACAATAAAGAAAGTAGAAAAGAAGAGCTCAAGTTCTAGAACTAGGACAAAGACCATATTGAAGACTAAAGTCTTCAATAACCAAATAATGTAATACAAGGGGGTGTTGGAATATATTACATTATTTGGTACATGCCAATGTACCACCTTGGGTACATCTCTAGATTAGGATTTTGATTAGTATTTATTTTATGCAATGTAATAAATGCACAAGTGTTGTTAGAATTTGCAAAGTACTTGATGATGTAAATGTGCATGTAGTCCATGTGTACATAAGTCATAGAATAGGAACATGAAGAGTCATAGGTAGGTGAAAGGCCAAGAGACATATATCATTATATATAGGCCTTTGATAGATAATAGAGGAGCATAGAATATATTAGAGAATAAATAGGAGAGTAGAATACAAGTTAGACACAATGTAGAAATTGTATGAAGCATGGAGCATTTGAGATCTCCACATTTTGTATGAACATCCTATTTTCGTGAGATTTCATTAATGGCAGTTTTATGAGTTATTGCAGAAGTTTATTATGAGTTTTTCCTACTTAGTATATTGCCATTATCATATATTTTATATTGCACACTCAATTTATTCCTTGTGGTTGCATTTCCTTAAATATATAGCATCAAAAGCTAAAAATTATGTAGTGGTGTTACTCGGTGATGCAAAGAAATTATTTTGAAGCATATATATCTTCTTCTAATTAGGGAGAACTTATTTTTTGTATTTCATAAGATGTCCTTAATGGAATAATAATCATGAACAATTCCCTTGAGATTATATTTTAAAGCCTTAAAAGATTTTTTCCAGCATAAGGAATAGATGAAATTTCTTGTTTATTATTATTATTCCTTATATAAATTAGAAGGAAATTAAAAAAAATGATGTTTTGAAAAATATCACTCTAGGACTAATTTGGAGGGTAAACTTTTGAATGCCATAAATTATGCATATGAAATCATTTGGAGCCATTTTTAAATCACATTATTTTTTGATCTCCTTGTAGTGATTGTATTAGTTTTATTCTATTCTACCAATAGAATATGATAATTTTTCAAAAGTTTCATGGACCACATATGCCATATTTTTCCTAATAAAGTGGGAAAACATGACCCAAGATAATGCTCAAAGTGCTAATTGAGTAATTGTAGGGGCATCCTAGATTAATGAGAGTCCCTTTAAGGGGTATTATCAAGCTTCTAGATGGTAATTGAGACTCACATATTCTTTCTTGACTTGATAGTATTTCAAATTAAGTAGGAGGCTTAGAGGTTGAAATATTATTTGGATCAATTGAGAATTCATAATTTGGGGGAAATGTTATCTTCTCTAATGTTAACATCTAATGTTGTATCTCCTTGGCCCCAATATTGGATTGGGGTGTTAGAATATCACAATTATAGATGATAATATAAGCCTATGGAAAACCTTGGTGTAAGCATACACGTATTCCTTATTTAGTGTTATGGGTGCCCTCTATGTAAGCCTATGGGAAATCTAGATTTAAGCCTATAATCATACTTTATATAAGCCTTTTGAGCATCCTCTATGTAATCCTATGAGAAATATTGATAAGCCTATGGGAATCATTTATTTAAGCCTATGTGCATCCTCTATGTAAGCTTACATGCACCATTGATGTTTTCACTCCTTACTGGTTAAGCCACTTCTATGGTCAACCTTAACTAAACCTTTATTAAGGGTTTAGTAACTTATGGTTGAAATTGACTTAACCTTGAGCCTTATATTGATCTAGGTTAATGTGATATGTAATTACTAATCATGGGGATTATGTATCTACTATAAATACCCCCAATGATTAATCCATTGTTCTTGTGTGTGATGATGTGCTATTGTGGGGTGCTTAGGGGCACCCACTTCTTCCTTTTTTTTATCTTTATTATTATGTTGTCTATTTGATCTCTAATTTCACTCTTGTATTATTTTGCATCTTACTATGGTGAACACTATGTTTTATAATGGTTCTAATAAGCATATTAGAATATCCTATATAGTTTATGTGCTTCAAGACCCCATTTAATTCTAAATTATTATGTTATAATGGGATGAGAAAAATATTAAAATATATATATATATATATATATAGGATCATTTAAAAACTAAAATATATATGAATGAAATATGAAGATATGAAATATTAAATCCTTTAGTAATATATTTAATAGAAAATATGAAATTAAATATGAGATCAAGGATTTGCAACATATAGTGTAAATAAAGGGAACAATCTTGTATCTAAGAAAAACAACAATGAATTAATCATCATAGCATATGAAGAAATGATACATAGTGGCCCTAGAAAAATGGTGAGATATAGATTAATAAGGGTTCCTAAAAATTTTCTATGCTATAACCAAAATAGAATTGATTTTTTACATTATTAGAAGCATTTCAAATGTATATAGAAAGCATAATGAATAAGAAGAGGAGATTGGGAAGGAAAGAGTCAATTATTTTAAATATTTCTATACAAATATGGATGGGATGATGAGGCTCAATTTTATATTCTGTAGAACATTAAATCATTTATCTTGTGAAGAACAATAAATATTGATAAGGAATATTTTAATGGAGAATATATGGTTTAAAAAAATTTATCTTTCCATTCTAACAAGGTGACTAGTCTTTATGGATCTCCTACGCTTTTATTTCACTTGTTCAAAAATTTCAAAGATATATTTTAGTAGAATTAAAATTAGATAAGAAGAAATATATAATAATTGATATTAACTATACTTATGGGGAAAATACATGGTAATTATGGTCTACTAATTGTAAGGTCTCTAGAATTAATTAGAAATAAAAGTGTGCAAAATTAGGTAAAAGGTTTTTAAAATAAAAATGGTTTAAAGTAAATATTATTTGTCGAAAGATATGCAAATAAAGTAGATAAAATATTATTTAAATATTAGAACTATTTTAAATTCTATAATTAATAATCAATAATTACAATTATGGTAAAGAATCAATTGCTATAAAAACATGCAATATCAAATAATCCTAGCAATTTTCTAGTAGACAATGACTAAATATTCACTAGATAAAAAAACAAATCTAGAGCAATATAAAGAATAATATTATCTATAATTCATGTAGGTGGGAATACTATTTAGAATAACACAAAAACGTGACTATGAAAAATTCATAATGATTTGAAGATTTTCCTTGACCTCCATCATTTGGATGACACCAAAACAAGATCATGGAAACATGATGCTAACAAAACAATTCTACACTAAATGGTTTAATTAATTGAATAATAGAATAATCAATTTAATGGTAGTAATATCATTAATGGATTGGGATTATTGCAATAATATAATGAAATTGACTTATAAAAGCAAGAGAATGACCCAAGGAATCAACATAAAGTTATATACTTGATGTTCATTCCTATATGTGTTGCTTGGAAATCATATTTTGTTTATGAATTATTATAAGACCCTACTTATAAATCAATGGACCAAGATTATCACTTCAACTAGTGATCTTGGTGTTGTTGATCCTACAATAAAATCACATTATGATCATCATCATACACCCACTTCAAGCACATGAAAAATCATGACCATTATATAAATTCATAACATAATCAAGGGTTTAAATATTAATGGATAAAAGAAGTCATAAGTTTTGAATTTAATTTATATAACTCAATAAAAGGTAAAGTGAATACGTAAAATGATAAAAATGACACGAGCTAAAGAGATATGAAATTCAATAGAAAGGGATAATGGCCTAAAAGTTAAGTAGCCTTAAAAAAATAATTTTTACGACATATTACCCAAGAATTAATAGAGCTAGTCTAGCCTAATTCCATTTAGGGAGGTTGAGGTATTTCATTAGCTATATTAAATAGTTTTAGTAGTATTTTTTAATAATACAAACTATTAAATCTCAAGGATCATGTATATCATTAGAAGGGATTAACTATTGTAATTCATAATATTTTCTAAAAATTATCTGAAATATACATTCTCTATAATCATAATAAAAAATATGCAAAGAGTGATTTGAAGATAGCATTGATAAATGAAATAGAGACATAATAAATGATACAAGAGGAATAAATGGTGGGTTTCCATAGGAACCTCTTAACATTTTACATATATCATATATTGATACAATGGATTAGTCATTGGGGCTATCTATAGTGATACCAAAGTCCCAATTAGTTGTTGAACTCAAGCCAACATAACTTAACTTGTAGATTAAATTACAATATAATAAATTACACCTATTTATCAAGGTTTTCCATAAATGTGGATTAACTAGTATCACTAAGGGTGAAATATGAAGGGTTTCCATTAGGCTTACATGAACATGCACATAGGCTTACATAAATGATTATTGAAGGCTTTACATGAAGAATTCTAACAGGCTTACATATGCACTTTCTTGTAGACTACATTATGAATGCTCATAAGCACTCTTTCACACTTTTGACCTTGGCCTAACAATATTAGATTACACATACTTCAACACCCCCCATAATATGATTCAAGGGGCCAAGGAGAGGAGACAATAGAGGTAACATATTCCCCCATAATAGATGCTATACTGGGCCGCTGCTTTATCATCTTCATCATAAAAAATATTGTGTCAAAATCGCAAGAATTTTATCTTAATATTCTTCGATATCATTATGCAATTTTTTATGGAGTGTTGTTCCCTTTTTTTATTCTTTGAAATCTTAGAATTTCCCTTATTCAACTAAGACTTATATTACATTATTTTAAATTCATTTAGATAAGCCTATGTACAAGAAAGAGATCAAAAATTCTTCATTGCAACTTCTTAATGGATAAGAATATTGAAAAGTACTTTGAGAGAAATAGGTTATGGATCCTTGATGGTTATAGAATTCACATGAAGATCCATTCCAACCGTATGAAATGGAGGATAAATATTAGAAGCAATGGATTTGATATTGATGCAGATCAAAAAATCGCACTCTAAATATTCCACATTTTTTTTTCATTAAAACTAGAAAACAGATTACAAGACAGCCCGCAGGCTTTACAAATTACCAGCGCTCGGCTTGGTTTTCTATTCTATGCAACTTCACGATCCTACGTCCCTGGAAGGAAAAACGTGCACCCTCTAAGCCGGATCTCTGTCCTCGGCTCTACAACTCGACCTTTCGAGTTTCTTCTGCATATTTTCCCCCTTGATCCTATTACAATGTTGGGTGTTTATAGAGGTCCCGACCTTCTACGTTTATAGGCTGCCCATGACCTGCAACTGCCGCTTTGTCAGAAGATTCCTCTAAAACTGTTGCTTTACTTTTTAGTGTACGCATGTCCGACATACTTGTCAGAATATTCCTCTGTGCCTGTTGCCTCTTTTTCAACGCGCGCCTTATTTTCAATGTGCACATGGCCGATCACGTGTTTTTTTTTTGTCGTAAAATCGTGACATGTCACGATTTCATGACCCTTCATCTGCTGCATCGTCGGCCCTGCAATTTGGTCATGATATCGCAACGTCGTGATATCGTGCCATCTCCTTCTTCTTCTTGTTTTTCTCTTCCCATCATGATATCGCTACATGTCGCGATATCGTGACACTTTGGCTTCCCTACGCTCCTTCTTCCTTTTGGTCATGATATCATGACATGTCACGATATCACGATGTTTCCCTTCATCACCGCCTTCCTCACCTTTGGGTCACGATATCGTGACATTTTTC
The DNA here is from genome assembly GCA_028583015.1 of Wollemia nobilis. Classification (NCBI taxonomy): domain Eukaryota; kingdom Viridiplantae; phylum Streptophyta; class Pinopsida; order Araucariales; family Araucariaceae; genus Wollemia; species Wollemia nobilis. The sequence continues at coordinate 2,120,968 of JAQPPZ010003172.1, read as the reverse complement.
CTTTCTACATCCCTTCTCGCCTTCGGGTCATGATATCACGACATATTCCTTAAGACGCCTCCGCTCTTCTTCTTCGGTCGTGATTTCATGACATGTCATGAAATCATGACAATCCCAACTGCTCCTTCTCCTGGCTGCTTCTGGTCACGATTTTGCGATGGTCGTGATTTCATGACATGTCACGAAATCGTGACAATTTCCTTGCCTTCTTTCGGCTGATCTGCGTCACGATTTCGCAACGGTCATGATTTTGTGACATGTCATGAAATTGTGACATCCACCTCAGCTTCTGCATCTGGCTACACGATGTCGTAATTTTGCGACGTTGTGATATCATGACGTCGTGATTTTGTGACATGTCACGAAATCACGACATGTCACGATTTCATGACATGTCACATTTTCGCAACCCTCCGCCTTTTGCAACTTTTGCTTCTTCTTCCTTAGCCCTCCTGCCACTGGATGCTTCTGCATTAGGTGCTACTGGATTCTCCTGCATCAGACACCCGGGGTTGGTGGAGAAGTGATCTTCACTTTTGCACTATTTGGTTACTACCTCCTGCAGCACTTCCAGACCTTCATCTACCTCTGCAGCCTATTTCAACCCCTTCTCCTAGTCTAAACAACTTCTGCCTTCCTCCAGATAGATTCTCCCACTGCTGCATACTTCCTCATCTATAGCTGGCTTGTACTCCTTCTCTTGGCCAATTAAATTTCTGCCTTCTTCCAGGCAGATCCTGGCACTACTGCACTCTTCTTTGCATGCAACCTTTAATGGCTTCATCTTCTGATGAACTCCAGCATCTCTCTTTTTTTGTCTTTCTTCATGCCTTCTGTGCCACTCCTCTTGCTCCTACAATTTTATTCTGAGCCACTCCTCTTGTAGGGCTTGCACTTGCCTCTACAATGTCTTGAACTCTCTCATTGTCATCAAATCTCCCAAGCCCTTCCACAGATCCTGGTGTAACTGCCTCATGTTCGGTGATCTGTTACACACTCAGGAACTTTTGGTTCTAATACCACTTGACACAGATCAAAAAATCACACTCTAAATATTCCACATTTTTTTTTTTCATTAAAACTGGAAAACAGATTACAAGACAGCCCGTAGGCTTTACAAATTACCAGCGCTCGGCTTGGTTTTCTATTCTATGCAACTTCACGATCCTACATCCTTGGAAGGAAAAATGCACACCCTCTAAGCCGGATCTCTGTCCTCGGCTCTACAACTCTACCTTTTTAGTTTCTTCTACGTATTTTCCCCCCCGATCCTATTACAATGCTAGGTGTTTATAGAGGTCCCGACCCTCTGTGTTTACAGGCTGCCCATGACCTGCAACTGTCGCTTTGTCAGAAGATTCCTCTGAAACTGCTGCTTTACTTTTTAGTGCATGCATGGCCGACATACTTGTCAGAATATTCCTCTACGCTTGTTGCCTCTTTTTTAGTGCACACCTTATTTTCAATGCGCACGTGGCCGACCGCGTGTTTTTTTTTTGTCGTGAAATCATGACGTCATGATTTTGTGACCCTTCGTCTGCTACGTCGTCGGCCCTACAATTTGGTTGTGATATCACGACGTTGCGATATCATGCCATCTCTTTCTTCTTCTTCTTCTTCTTCTTCTCTTATCATCGTGATATCGCGACATGTCATGATATCGCGACACTTTGGCTTCCCTGCGCTCCTTCCTTTTGGTCGCGATATCGCGACATTTCCCTTCATCGTTGCCTTCCTCACCTTTGGGTCATGATATTGTGACATTTTTCCTTTTTGCGTCCCTTCTCACCTTCGAGTCATGATATCATGACATATTCCTTCGGATGCCTCCACTCTTCTTCTTCGATCGTGATTTCGTGACATGTCGCGAAATCACGACATTCCCAACTGCTCCTTCTCTTGGCTGCTTATAGTCATGATTTCATGACGGTCGCGATTTCGTGACATGTCACGAAATCATGACAATTTCCTTGCCTTCTCCTTTCGGTTGATCTGCGTCGCAAAATCATGACAGTCGTGATTTCACGACATGTCGTAAAATCATGACATCCTCCTCAGCTTCTATGCCTGGCTGCGTGATGTCACAATTTTGCAATGTTGCGATATCGTGATGTCACGATTTCATGACATGTCACGATATCGCGACATCATGATTTCGTGACATGTCGCATTTTTGTGACCCTCTTCCTTCTGCAACTTCTGCTTCTTCTTCCTTAGCCCTCCTGCCACTGGATGCTTCTACATCAAGTGCTGTTGGATGCTCCTGCATCAGATATACTCTTCATTTCCTTTTACCTTACCTTTTTTCATAACTAAGTTATCTTTTAGGAACTTGAAGTGAAATATGTAGTCTTCAACACTACTAAAACATGAAATTTTATAATTAGAAATCCCTATCTCTATTTTGTCAACTTCACTAGTGCTTACTTTTCTATAGAGATCCTTCAATGTGGTCCATATCTAAATAGGATTGGTTCTCTCTAATGTGAAAAAATACATATAGTTCAATTCATATAAAAAATACCAAGGGCTCCCTCATTCTTCTTACCAAGTTTATGATCATTTATACCTTCTAATCCACCATTAAATATAAAGAAAATATTCTTGATTATAAGTAATCCTACCATTTGAACTAACCAAGTGCTATAATTTTTCCCACTAAAATGAGTAACATACCATAAAGAATCTATTTTGCATAAAAAACCATTTAAAACTATAATCTCTAATGATGTCATCCTACATAGAGCTTGAAAAACCATGCAATCTAGAAAAAATGGGCTCCATAAGCTTCTATATGCAAAATTTATGATCTCTAGAAGATTTTGCATAATAACACTTAAATAAAAAAAAACAAATTGCAAAACTTCAAAAAATAACTACCAAATTAAATTTGACCACTTGGTGCAATCTACCATTGAAATTTGAGGATTGATCTCTTCTAAATTTAAGTGATGCAACTTATTCACTTTAATACCATGTTGTAATTTATAATATATTTCATAAAAAATGTAAAACATGCATTCACCATGATTATAACTACAAAAGATATATAAGAGAGAGAGAGAGTTATAGATATATATTGCCTAGGATAAGCATTTTAGAAATTTTATGTCAAATTAAATTTTCATTATAAAGCACAAACCATAAGCATTTTAGATATATATATTTGTGTGTACATATATGCATGTGTGTGTACACACACACACATATATACATATATTTGTGTGTATAATTTTTAAAATTTTATGAGAATAGTTTTATTTTAGAATCTTCAAACCAAGGCATTTACATTTAGCAATAATATATCAATTTTAGTAGTTTGGACGTGTTTCAAACATATCGATGCACTTTGTTTTTATGTATATCAAATAATAGCAATAGTGTATGAAAAAACAACAATAGCAATAATGTTTAAAAATAAATACATACATACAATAATGTTTAAAAATAAATACATACATACATATGTATGTATTTATTTTTAAACATTATTGCTATTGTTGTTTTTTCAAACACTATTGCTATTATTTGATATACATAAAAACAAAGTGCATCGATATGTTTGAAACACGTCCAAACTACTAAAATTGATATATTATTGCTAAATGTAAATGCCTTGGTTTGAAGATTCAAAAATAAAACTATTCTCATAAAATTTTAAAAATTATAAATAGAGGGTTATGTATTTATTTTTAAACATTATTGCTATTGTTGTTTTTTCAAACACTATTGCTATTATTTGATATACATAAAAACAAAGTGCATCGATATGTTTGAAACACGTCCAAACTACTAAAATTGATATATTATTGCTAAATGTAAATGCCTTGGTTTGAAGATTCAAAAATAAAACTATTCTCATAAAATTTTAAAAATTATAAATAGAGGGTTAATTTAAATAGTAACTTATTTTTATATATGCAATTAATCCATCAATATCATAATTAATAGTATTTGGATATCTTGGAGCATCCAACTAGAGTGTGATAGGATACAATGGTATGCGTATGAGGAAATTGTACCACCAGTGAAGGCCATATATCACCCCTATTAATTCTTATAGTTAAAATAAACCATCAAATAGGATTAGTAGTAAAATAATTTTAATGGACCATTACTCAGTTTTTGAAAATGAGTTATTGATAAAAATCCTACAACAAAGAAGGAAAAACATAGTAAAAAATAGAAAAAGTGACAATCAAATATAACGTAGCATGATCTCATCATTCAAGTAGTGAACCCAACTTGTTTATAGGTGATATTGGCTCAAAAGAGACATACCTTATCTTTAAGAGGTAATCCCAACTCAAAAGAGGGTGAAACCATTAGGATAAAGACAAAATCAAATAGAAATATAAGATGCAATTTTAAAGTAGCCAATAATGTTTTCAATCGACACATGGTAACTAAAATGGAGACCCGTACTAAGGAGAGACTAGACACACCCTAGGAGAGGTTTTGGAGGTGAATTCGAGTGAGGTAGAGGGTGAGTTAAATTTGAGGATGATGATCCTAGACCTTAGGAACTAGATAATAGGATGTGGATCAAGGATTCTAAGGAACAACATGTTGATCCAATGATTCCTACACTCGCCATAGAGGGAGATATCCTAGAGATACAATTGATAAAAATAGACATTTTTATCTTAAGAGGTCTAACTCTTGATTCCAATCTTCCTAAGGTTGGTACTCTCACTATTGGACTTGTTGTCCCTAATGATTTAAGGATATGGATAGTAGGCTAATGCAAATAGAATTAGATATGCTTGGTCAAATAATGCTATTAAAGTACTATAGCATGTGTATATGAGACCATGTAGATTCATATATCATGCATTAATTGAGATGTTGGAGTCAAGGAAAAATATGTTCTGATGGACTACATAGTCGACACACCATTTATATAATCTTGTTGGAGGATATATATACTACATCACAATATTATTGATCTTAGACTACACACTACAAGTGTACACATATGCATATATTTTCTATTAGATGGGAAAGTGTATATCGAGATATCATAGGCTAGAGATGAAGATGATTATATAAGTGTAACAGGTCTATGTTGTAGATGATAGCCATCTTGTGGAGAGGGTGGAAATCATTACTATTTTCTCCTTTGTGCAAAGGTATGAATAAGATGTTAACCTCATTTCTTTAGCCATTCTACTAAGATTTAAAGTAGGACCATATTAGGCCAATAAGAGGGATTGCATTAGTATAATATCTCATCATCTAATCATATCATGTTTTATATATAGTACTGTTAATAGGGATACAAGATGCAAAGAAAAGGGAAAAATGAGTTGGGATTGATTTTACTTCTTTGATATGGCTATATGAAAATTTTCCTATGTTTTAGCCTCTAGGGTTTTCCCTTGTAGTCTAATCTAGGGTAATCAATATGAGGAAGTGGTAGCTCCATTAGCTAGTGATATGAGTGATTTAGTTCTATTAATTAGGATCTTAACTAGAATATTGGACCTCAATCCTATGATCATAAAGTATCCAATATTATAATGACCCAAAAAACTGGCTAAAATAAACTAATTTTTTATTAGAGCTAACAGAGAGGGATCTGTAAATCCCTAACTAGCATAATAGTTTAAGTTAATCTATTGTTTAGGTTTACCAAACTACCCAAATCTACAAAGAATCATGTTGCACTTAATACCCTACACAAGTTCATTTGTGTAGGTATATCATGTGCATCGTAGATAAGATATCCATCTCATCCTTCTGGATGAGCTAACTTATCACATTTAGTACAATTTAAGGTATACACCCATATCCATACCATGCACAAGTCCATCTATGCGAGTATGCTATGTGTATTGCAAGTTAAGTCATCCATATCATATTCCTAATGAGCTAACTTAATCCATTTGTATATTATCAAGTTTGCATAATTTAAATCACCCTAACAGGTCAAAATCTCTTAGGCCTATTATATGTTCACCGTAAGAGATCCTAATCTCTTAGGTCTATTCTAGGTTCACCCTAAGATGTATTAATATCTTAGGTTTGTTCTATGTTCAACCTAAGAGATATTAATCTCTTAGGTCTTTTTATAAATACAAGACTAACTTAATTTATTTAATCTAAACAAGAACAATATCTACAAAACATCTAATAAGTTCTTTAAAATAAAACATAAAGAATAAGATAAAACATTAAGCAAAGGAATGCTAAATATTCACAATACCTACATATTACATAAATAGTAAAATATATTCCTCATTCATTCATTACATCATTACATAAATCCAAGTATGGTAAAACCTCCATACTTTAAAAGAATAAAGTATTACATCAATGATTACCTAGGGAATATTCCCCAATCTAATAACCACTAAACTAAAGTAAAAGTTAGTGCTCTAGTTTAAAAATGTCCTCTTGGTTCTTCCTATTTCCCATTGTTTATTTTAAGGGTAGTAGAGGATCAGGACAACTCATGGTTCTATGAAAAACATGCATCTATATGCTTCTACTAAACATAAAGCAAGTGCATATATAGATTTATTTGCCAAATTGCAACTATACAAATCTATCACAAGCATTTAACCATCTATTATCTAGTTGATCTCATAAGAATTTCATCCTTTCTATTCTTATCTCTAATAACCCAAGAAATGAGTCATTCCATCAAACATAGAAAATTCACATTTCTTCCTTTAACCAAATAGTTCAATAAATCATTCTTCCAATTAACTAAAGTCTCATTCATTAATTAATAAAATAATTTATTTAAATTATTTATTTAGTTAATTAAAGTCCCATTCCTTTAATAAACTAAATAATTCAATAAGCAACTCATCTATTTAACTAAAGCCCCATTCCTTTAATCAAATAAATAATCCAATAACCAACTTATTCATTTAACTAAAGTCCCATTTCTTTAATCAAATAAATAATCCAATAACCAACTTATTCATTTAACTAAAGTCCCATTCCTTTAATAAAATAAATAATCCAATAACCAACTTATTCATTTAACTAAAGTCCCATTCCTTTAATCAAATAAATAATCCAATAACCAACTTATTCATTTAACTAAATTCCCATTCCTTTAATCAAATAAATAATCCAATAAGCAACTTATTCATTTAACTAAAGTCTCATTCCTTTAATCAAAATAAATAATTCAATAATTAACTTATTCATTTAACTGATGTCTCATTCCTTTAATAAAATAAATAATCCAATAAACAACTTATTAATTTAACTAAAGAACCATTCCTTTAATCAAACAAATAATCAAATAATCAAATAAACCTTCTAATTCCTTCTTTCACATGAATAAAAGATTTAAATATTTTAATTCCCTTTTTGCAACTATGAGTTCTTTTTTCTTTATAAATTAAAGAACCTACTAATAAATTTTATACCAAAAAGGACCCTTCACTCCTCAAGCATCCAATGGATCTCTTACTTGAATAAGTATTAGAAGAATTTTAGCTAAGAAACTAAAGTCCACGAAAGGCAAATTGCCAAGAGAATAGGGTGTAACACAAACTATGGATGGTCAAGGTGAGGGTTTTAGGAGGCCATCACTATCCACATGGCACTTCAATAGTCCACAAAAGTAACATTAAAATAGAAAATATCATCCCTAAGTAGGTTGAAGAGATCAACTGACTTAGCAACAGGTAGGCATAGCTTCTTGTCTAAAATATGCCCCGTGTAGGACAACACTTTAGGGGATTTCTTCTATGGAAGATAAGATGCACAATCAACTTGGAAGCAATAGAAACATGATACAAGAAATATATACCCTAAGGATGCACCAACCATTGGTAGCAAGTGGGTGTGAACAATGCCTAAGTTTTCTAGAGGGGGAAAAAAAAGCCAAAGGTATTACCTTGTTTGAACGTCATCACACAGAAAGCAATCTAAGCTAGGCAGTTGTTCTAAACATGGAGGGTGAGATGCTTACATGCAACCAAGGCAACTATCCCTTCCCAAGCATGGATAGTGCCAAGCCAACCAAGGGTGAATGTAACGACAAACATAGACCAGCTAACAGGATGTTCTAATACCAACAACCTAACAAAGAAAACACATGAGCATAGTCCATCGGCTAGGGATCGATTTTGTAGGGGATTACTCTCATGGTTATTAATATATGAAAGCCTAAAGTTCTTAGATATTGAATATCTATTGAACTCAAAATAAAACCTAGTGAACCTGGCTAAAGAAGACCAGTGATGGATGTCTGGTTTTAATCATTAAGCTTAGATCTAAATCTCTTAAGGAAAACAAAGAGATGTCTTTCCAAAACCAACCTAAGTTTTTAATGGAAGCGATGTCCTTCTTCTGTGTCATCTTGAGAACATCCAATGCTTGCTCTTCATTCTTCTATTATTTTTTACCATCTTGCTATGTATGAAAAGATATCTCCTTTCTCTTGCCTTATGCTCTCATACCTCAGGAATCGTGTCCACCTTTCCCATGCCTTATGACAGTTTTTCTTAACTCCTATATCCCCGCATTTAATTACTTCCCATCCAACAAATGGAAGTAAGATATTTGTTATTTTTTTAAATTATTTTTCACCTTATTCAAATTTTTATCATAAATGAAGCTTTTAAGTTGGTTGGAAGCTTCCATAAGAAAAGCCTTATCTCCTATTTTTTTAATTCTATTAATAATCAAATAAAAGCTCTTAATAATTATTTAAATAAAATTCTATTATTATTTAAATTAAATTCTTATTATCTATTTAAATAAAATTCTATTATTATTTAAATAGATTCTACTATATATTTATATAGGTTATTTTATCATAAACTAGAAACATGCTACTCTTCAAAATATTTACAGCAAATTCAATGAATTTAAAGGCAACCAAATTATGCACACTTTCCAAAACCAATGATGCAGTAGAGTGATGAAGTAAAAGACAACCAATCATATGCAACAAACAAAGAGGGAGTCTTTCCATCAACCCAGTCACCCATCTCAGTCAAAGAATTTATGATAGCTACTAGGCTATCAACTGCGGCTCTAGGTGGTTGGCTAGTTGATGATTATCCCTAAAATGATAATGCATGCCTATATGAGGGTAGTCATCCATGTTACCCTGAGCCATCGTAATCATCACTTCCCCTATTTCAAGTACCCCATTTCTGGTGGATGATTCTATTTCTTCCACCTCATGAGTGTACCTGATCCTGCACATTGACAATCATGTCAGTAGTACCATGTTCTTCAAATATGAATCAATCTAAACATTGTATAATCATTCATTTGCAACAAAACTAAGTATCAAATTAACATTGATCATCACATAGTCTTTCATGCCAAAAGTTCTGCTAGGGAGGGTCATGACATACTACCCCCTGAAGCTAAACACCATCCTGGGTGTTTCCTATTTTAAAGAAATAAAAATTATTACATTATATTTTCAAATAAGAAAGGAAAATATTTTTGCATGTCCTCCACTTTTTCCCAAGTGGCATTTCTTTCAAAAAAATGGTCCCATTGGACCTTACATTGTTCTAGAGTCTAGTTTCACATAGACTTAGAATGAAACTCAAGAATATTTACCGACATCACTTCAATAGCCTCAGGGTTTACCATCTATAATTTAGAAACATCCCACACATGTTCAGGGTCAACAACATATTTCCTAAGTAGGGATATGTGGAAGGTGTCATGGATCTTTGATAGGTTAGGTGGTAAGGCAAGTCGGTATGCAATCGGGATGATCTTCTCAGTGATCTCAAAGGGTCCCACAAATCGAGGATCCAACTTTATGGATTTGATAGCACTTTTCATCGGTTTAACCCTTAAGAATACTTTATCTCCTATAGAGTACTCCCTTGGGGTTCTCTTTAGATCAACATAACTTTTCTATCGATCGATAACTTCCTTAAGCCTTTGCCTGATCACCTTTAGTTGATCTTCCATTTCTCTGACCATATCTGGACCAATCACAACTTGATCTTCTAGATTATCCCAAGATAATGGTGTTCTACACTTTCAACCATACAAGGCATCAAAGGGAGCCATCCCCAAAGAGGAGTGATGTCCATTATTGTAGGTAAACTCTACAAGGTGTAGGTAGTCTTCCCAATGAGACTTTTGATCCATGCAGTACATGTGGAGCATGTCTTCTAGTACTTGATTTACCCTTTCTGTTTGACCATCTGTCTCAGGGTGGTATGTCGAGCTCATATTCAATTTTGTGCCTACTGCATGATGTAGGGCTTTCCAAAATTCAGAAGTGAATCTAGAATCTCTATCTGAAATGATTATTTTAAGAAACCCATGCAATCAGAATACCTCTTTGGAAAATCTGTTAGCCACTACCTGAGCATCGTCCTTGATGTTTCCTAGTATAAAATGTGCAACCTTAGTCAATCTATCGACTATTACAAGGATTGCATCATGTTGATACCTGGTCTTGGGTAAACCTACTATGAAGTCCATAGATATAACCTACCATTTTTGTGTAGGTATATCATGTGGATACAATTGTCCTATAGGATGTTTGCATTCAACCTTAACCTTCTAACATTCAAGACATCGAGTGATAAAATCGGTAATATCCTTCTTCATTCCTATCTAGAAGAAGGTCTTTTTCATATTTTCCCTCATTTTGGCCCCTCTAGGGTGAGCAGAATAAGGAGATCTATGGGCTTCTTGCATTATTAGCTTCCTTAAATCACCCATTTTTGGTATGATGATCCTACCTTGGTAGCATAAAAGATCATCTTTCATGCTAAAATCCTTATTACCCTTAGGGTCCCTGCTCATTTTAACCTAAATTTCCTTGCAATACTCATCTTGAGATTGCTTCTTCCTCACTTGATCTATTAGATCCATATGACTCCTGGTTATGGCTACTATATGCTTCCTTCTACTCAAGGCATCAATAACCTTATTCTCTTTCCCTTTTATATACTCAATCTCAAAGTCATATTCAACAAGAAACTCGACCCATCTCCTTTGTCTTGCATTGAGTATAGGTTGGGTGAATATATATCTCAGAATTTGATGGTCAGTTTTTAGCTCAAAGGGCCTTCCTACCAAGTAATGATGCTAAATTTTTAGAGCATGCACTACTATAGTTAGCTCTAAATCATGTGTAGCATAATTGATTTCATGCTTCTTAAGCTTCCTTGATGTATATGCTACTACTAACTCATCTTGGGAGAGTACTCCTCCTAACCCTTCTAGTGATGCATCAGTGCATACTGAGAAGTTCCCTTGAGGGTCTAGAATTTTTAATATTGGTGTCGTAGTGAGTTTCTACTTTAGCAATGCAAAGGTAGTCTCACACTTCTCTATCCACTTGAATTCCTTTCCCTTTTTTTGGAGGTTAGTTATTGCAGTTATAATCTTGGAGTAATCCTTTATATAACATCTATAATAGCCCATCATCCCCATGAAGCTTCACACTTCTATCACATTGGTAGGGGGTGGCCAATTCAAAATGGCTTCAATTTTCTTTGGATCTACTACAATTCCTTTTGTAGATATTATGTGCCCTAGATATCGTACCTTCGAGATATAGAAATCACTTTTTGCTAGATTTCCATAGAGTTGGTTCTCCCTTAACAACTCTAACATGATTTTGAGGTGTTTATCATGTTCCTTCCTATCTTGAGAGTATATTAAGATATCATCTAAAAATATGAGGACAAATTGATCTAGATACCTCCTGAACACACTGTTCATTAGATTCATAAATGCAGTTAGGGCATTAGTCAGTCCAAAGGGTAGGATTGTAAACTCATAATGCCCATACCTAGTTTTAAATATCATTTTGTGAGTATCCTCCTCATGTATTCTTAATTTATGGTACCTTGATTTTAAATCAATCTTTGTGAATATCATGGCATCTTTCAGTTGGTCGAACAAATCTTCGATTCTAGGTAAAGGGTATCAGTTCTTGATTGTAGCCTTGTTAAGCATTCTGTAGTCAATACATAATCTTAATGAACCATCCTTCTTTTTAACAAATAACATCGATGCACCCCATGGCGACACACTTGGCTTTATCAATCCCTTTTCTAATAACCCTTGTAGTTGCACCTTTAATTCTTGCATCTCAATAGGATTCATCCTATATGGAGATCTATGGATAGGTTTCCACTCCTAGCATAAGTTCAATAGTAAAATCAAATTCCCACATAGGAGGAAGTCCTAGGTAAATCCTCAGGAAACACATCTTTAAAGTCCTACAAAATTGGGTGTTTCTCCAACACCTCTCTCTTCTGATCTTCTCCAACTTCATTGAGTTTTATGACATAGACTATCCCTCCCTTCTTGAGGGCTTTCTTTAATTGCATAGCTGACAACATCTAGGGTTTAAATGACCCTTGTTCACTATGAATTCTTAGTCTCTCCTTACCCTTTTCTGAATACTTGATCCATCTATCTTGGAAATTGATCAAGGCTTTATGAGCCTATAACCAATCCATTCCTAGGATCACATCAAAAGCATGAAGTGGAGCTACATACAAATAACCTTTAGTAGAACCACTAGTTAAAGTAATCTCTACCATTGGAAAACATTGGTTTATTGAGTAGGTTTACCCATAACCATACTCGACCTTCCACCCTTGGGCCAAATATCCTAGCCTTTTTGACATATCCCTTGCTAAACTAGAATAAATAAAACTATCTGTGGCCCCACTATCAATTAAAATATTTACTTCTTTATTAAAAATCTTACCTTTCACAAGCAATGGGGTAACTTACCCTTCTAGCTTTTGGTTCTCGGTTGCAACATAAATTTGATGGGTGGGTTCCTTTCCCTTGGCATTGGATGTACTTGGCCCTACTTGATGTGGACATTGGCTAGCATAGTGAGGGCCTCTATAGTTATAACACCCATCCTTGGGTCCTTGACGCTTTTCTAGTTTATGTTCCTCTACTTTACTTACTGGGGCTGAAGTTTATGATTTTTGAGGTTGAGGTTTAGCATTGTTGGGGTTGTTGTTGTTTTTCTTTTGGAAGTTCTTCTTGAACCTTCTCTATTTCCCATAATTTATCTTCTTATATTTTTGGGGGTTCTTGGCCTTTTTATCATGTTCCTCTTCCCATTTCAAGAATCCCTAACTATTCCTTTTCCTAAGTGCTTGCTGATCTTGCTCAAATAGGATGAAATAGTTGAATTGTAAGTGAGACTCTACCTTCTTTTCTAGGTCATATCAGTGACTTAGGCTCATGCATATTTACATCATGTCTCACCCTAGATTCTAATCTAAGGATAAACTTATGGACCCTCATATTTTCATCATATGCAGGTACATATTTAAGCAACCAAACCAACTTTTTATAGTATATCTCCATAGTTTTGGTCCCCTATCGAAGGTTGGAAAATTCTTCAAATTTTAACATATAGAAATGCTCTGTCAGGAACCTTTTCTTGAAGATTACCACAAAGTCCTTCCATTTAATATTGATAACTTTGATCTTATTTTTCTCATGGTAGGTTTCCCACCAATCTAATGCAACCCCTTCTAGGTAAATTATTTCCCAAATTGTTCGGGTTCCTAGGGAGTAGTCCTTCATTATGAAATAAATCTCTAACTCTCTCAGCTAGGCTTCGACTGCATCCCCTTCCCCTTCTCCATCAAATTTGGAGGTGCAAATATTTTTTAGATCTTTAGCCAATTCCTTTTCTAACAGAGTTCTGGCCTCCTATTTTTTTGTAGTTAGTTCATCGGCTTGACCAACCTCTGAACCTCTAGCCTATGAATTTTGATTTGCAATGGTTTCCAATATTTGTTTCATTTGATCTTGCATGGTAGTAACCATAGTAGTGAGGTTTTCTACCTCTTTATTGGAATTTCCTAGATTCTCATCTCGAGTTCCTTCCTCGACATTACTCTATCGAGTTCACCTATTTGAAGGTGTAGGCCTCTCTTTTCTAGCCTTAGGTGCCATGTATCCTAGTCACAACCAATAAGAGAAGATTAGGTTATAGCTTCACCTTGAATTGTACTACTAATTCAAGCCATAATATAGAGTTCTCTTGCTAAAACCATCTATACTCTAATTAGGGGGTATGCTAAGCTAGAAAGTAGCTTAAATGCACATGTCTATTCTTACTATAAGTAAGGTGTCATAATGTTCTAGCCACCCTTAGGGTTAGTCCCCATTAGATTCTTAGCAAGTAGGAATTCCAGGTCTTCTCAACTTTATCCCAAAGCCTAAAATAGAAAGACATCCAAATCCCTTAAGCACATTAAGAAGCTCTATACCCTCGTACCTAGAGCTCTGATACCAGATGTAATGACCCAAAAACTAGCTAAAAATAACTAAGATTTTTTTAAATACTAACAAAGAGGGATCCATAAATCCCTAACTAGTATATCCAGTTTAAGTTAATCTATTGTTTAAGTTTACCAAACTCCCAAATCTACAAGGAACACATCATGCACTCAATACCCTACACAAGTTCATCTATGTAGGTATATTATATGTACCATAGATAAGCTATCCATCTCATCCTTCTTGATGAGCTAACTTATCACCTTTAGTACAGTTGAAGGTATACGCCCATCTCCATACCATGCACAAGTCTATCTATGTAGGTATGCTACATGTATTATGAGTTAAGTCATCCATCTCATCTTCATGATGAGCTAACTTAACCCATTTGTAGATAATCAAGTTGGTTCATAGTTAACATCTCCCTAAGAGGTCTTAATCTCTTAGGTCTTTCTATGTTCCTCCCTAAGAGGTCTTAATCTCTTAGGTCTTATCTTATGTTCACCCTAAGAGATCCTAATCTCTTAGGTCCATTCTATGTTCATCCTAAGAGATCTTAATCTCTTAGGTCCTTTCTATGTTTAGCAAGAAGACAAGAATAACTCTATCTATTTAATCTAAACAAGGAACAAAATTTATAAAGCATATAAGAAGTACTTTAAAATAAAACAACATTAAATGAGAATAAACATTAAATAGAAGGAGAAGCTAAATAATCACAATGTCTAGATACTTCATAAATATAAATTAGAAGATACATTCCTCATTCATTTATTAAATTATTACATAAATCCAAGTATGGTAAAACCTCCATACTTTAAAAGAATAAAGTAATACATCCATGTTCATCTAGGGATTTCCCCAAGAAGTTAGATAACATGAATAAATTATTGCAATTATAAATCAAATTGGTGCATTGGTTCCAATTGTCCTCTTTGGTCCTCCTTGTCTTCCCATCATTCATTTGAGGGTAGTAGGGGATCAGGACAACTCATGGTTCTATGAAAGACATGCATCTAAATGCATCTACTAGTAACATGAAACCAGTGCATATATAGATTGTTTTCCAAATTGCAACTATACAAATCTATTTCAAGCATTCAACCATCTACTGTCTAGTTGATCTCATAAGAATTTCATCATTTCCATTCTTATCTCTCATTAACTCAAGAAGTGAGTCATTCCATCAAACATAGACAATTCACATTTCTTCCTTTAACCAAATAGTTCAATAAATCATTCTTCCAATTAACTAAGGTCTCATTCCTTAATTAATCAAATAATTCATTTAAACCATTTATTTAATTAATTAAAGTCCCATTCCTTTAATCAACCAAATAATCCAATAAGCAACTCATCTATTTAACTAAAGTCTCATTCCTTTAATCAAATAAATAATCCAATAACCAACTTATTCATTTAACTAAAGTCTCATTCCTTTAATCAAATAAATAATCCAATAAACTATATTCCTTTATTTAACTAAAGTCCCATTCCTTTAATTAACTAAATAATCCAATAACCAACTTATTTAATTAACTAAAGTCTCATTCCTTTAATTAACTAAATAATCCAATAAGCAACTTATTTAAATTAACTAAAGTCCCATTCCTTTAATCAACTAAATAATCCAATAAAAACTCTATTCAAATTAACTAAAGTCTCATTCCTTTAATTAACCAAATAATCCAATAAGCAATATTCATTTAATTAACTAAATCAAGTCTCATTCCTTTAATTAACCAAATAAATAATCCAATAATCAAATAAACCTTCTAATTCCTTCTTTCACATGAATTAAAGATTTAAATATTTTAATTCCCTTTTTTCAACTATGAGTTCTTTATTCTTTATAATTTAAAGAACCTACTAATAAATTTTACAGCAAAAAGGATCCTTCGCTCCTTGAGCATCCAACGGATCTCTTACTTGAACAAGGATTAGAATAATTTTAGCTAAGAAGAAACTAAAGTCCATGAAAGGCAAAATGCTAGGAGAATAGGGCATAATACAAACTGCAAGCGGTCGATGTAAGGATTTTAGGGGGCCATCGCTATCCATGTGGCACTTCATAAATCCATAATAATAGCCCTATAATAGACAAATGGTATCTCTACACAGGTTGAATAGGTCAACCCGATTTAGCAACAGGTAGGCACACCTTCTTTTCTAAAACATGCCCCACGTAGTATGATGCTTCAGGAGGTTTCTTCTATGAAATACAAGATTCACAGTTGACTTGGGAGCAACACAAACATGGAACAAGAAAGATATACCCTGAGTATGCACCATCCATTGGTAGTATAAGGGCATGAATAGTGCCTAATTTGTCCAAAGGGGGAAAAAATCCAAATTCATTACATTATTTGAACGTCGCCACACAAAGAGCAATCTAATCTAGGTAACTATTCTAAACATGGAGGGTGAGATGCTTACATGTAACCAAGGCAACTATACCTTACCAAGCACAAACAGTGTCAAGCCAACCAAGGGTGACTGTAACAATAAACATAGACTAGCTAACTAGGTGTTCTAATACCAACAACCCAACAAAGTAAACACATGAGCATGGTCCATCGACCAGGGATCAAATAAACATGGGATTAATCTCATGGTTCTTAATAGATGAAAGCCTCAAATTATTAGATATTGGCCAGCTATTAAAATCAAAAGAAAACCCAATGAAACCAGCTAAAGGAGACCAACAATGGACACCTAGTTTTAATCATTAAGCTTAGCTCTAAATCTCTTAAGGAAAACAAAGAGATGTGTTTCTAAAACCAACCTAAGTTTTTAATGGAAGTGACATACTTCTTGTTCTATATCATCTTGAGAATGTATTGTGCTTGCTCTTTGTTCTTCTATCATTTCTTACCACCTTGCTCTATATGAAAAGAGAGCTCCTTCCTCTTGCCTTACACTCTCTCATACCTTAGAAATTATGTCCACCTTTATCATGCATTTTGACATTTTTTCTTAACTCCTATCTACCTACCTTTATTTCCTTCCCATATAACAAGTGGTAGTATGATATTTGTTATTTTTTAAATTTATTTTCACCTTATTCAAAGTTTTATCATAAATGAGGCTTTCAAGTTGGCTGGAAGCTTCCATAAGCAAAGTCTTATCTCTTTTTTTTATTCTATTAATAATAAGATAAAATATCTTAATAATTATTTAAATAATATTCTATTATTATTTAAATAGGTTGTACTAAATATATAGAGAGATTATTTTAACATACCCAAGAAAAATTTGATATTCTCCAAAATATTTGCAAGTACATTCAGTGAACTTAAAATAAACCAAATGCACAAATTCCAAAATCAAGATGAAATAGAGTGATGAAGTAAAAGACAACCAAAAATATGCAACAAAAAAGAGGGAGTCTTTCCATTAACCCTATCACCCATCTTTGCTAAAGAATTAAATATAGCTACTAGTTTATCAACTAAGGCTCTAGGTGGTTGGCTAGTTGATGATTATCCCAACATTATAATGCATACCTATATGAGGGTAGCCATCCATGTTACCCTGAGCCACTATAATCATCACTTCTCCTAATTTAAGTATCCCATTTCTTTGGGATGATTCTATTTATTCCATCTACGAGCGTACCTGATCCTATATATGGATAATCTATTAGCAATACCATGTTCTTCAAAGATGAATCAATCTAAACATTATATAATCATTCATTTACAACAAAACTGAGTATCAAATTAACATTGATCATCACATAGTATTTCATGCCAAAAGTTCCACTAGGGAGGTTCATGACAAAGATAATATTAAAAAATATAGTTCAATATGAATACTACTAGAGGTGATGACATATAAGGATGCAATATTTGATTTCGATCCCTTATTACACATGCCAAGATATTTTTATAGAATACACCTAATGGGATAACTTGAACTACAACTAAAATATTAATACCATAGGTGAAAATTCCAAGATGGACCATATCAAGGGTTCCTACCACCATCCTAAGGATGATCAAAAGCAACAACAAGTTGAGTACCAAGACAAACCTTTTCTAACATGAATAGTATATAGGTAGTAGGCCCTCTATCACCACCATCAATTGTGACACTTTAAAATTATCTATAATTGTGTCATAGATAATGTGAGTATAACATAGGGAAAGTATGGTATAAGTATATCCATTAGGATAGGTTACTTTTACATATGTTTTGAAAATATCACCCATGGAATAGTAAGGGGTAGGAAGGATGGATATAGGTACAAGGAGATGTAAGAATAGAATACTTCCATGCACCAATGGACACACACATGACAAACCTTATATCAATAGGGTAGGGCATAAAACATTGATAGGATTAGGTCATATGGAGGAGGAAATACTAAAAGAGGATTCTAAATAGACATAGAAGGTTTCCATACCAAGAGTATAATAAGTTAGTAAAAGATAATATGTAGAGTTATATTTAGTAGAGTAGGGAGCTAGCATGATTCAACCTCAATTCATTACGAAGTGATGTGGATATATAGAAGTTGATAATAACAATAATACTCAATCAATAATAAGGAAGGAGATCTAGATAACTTAGGTAATTACTAAAAAATGAATATAATGATTTCTATGTCATAGAAGAGTATTGGATAATAGAGAACGACACCTTTGACATAGGCAAAACATGTTAATATGAATACCTAGATATATACTTTGAATTACTTTGACACGTATTTGACTAAAAGACATTTAATTAGCTAGGAATATTAGAAAGAGGACACAACACATTTGTCATATATATGCATGGATGGATATTTCTCTATATAATAAATTTATTTACATATAAAATATAGGACATTAATGATACTTCTATATAGCATGATGTATGATACATAGATTTTAGGGACATATATTGTATTTTAAAAGACTTTGTTAGAACAAAAAAAAGTAAAACATTATCTAACTATTATAATAGAAGAAATAGAGAGAATCACTAGTAAATCACTAGTGGTCTAGTTCATTGTGACATGATGACCCTTTGGAATCTCCCTCATCATGTCGAAACCTTCCTTTTTAAATTCAACTTTAATCTTATATAATTTCACTAAATAGTTCTTAGTAGAATTATCTCTATATTATTTGTAAGATTTTTTTACTTCTTTAAAGACTTGAGCTTGCCCTTGGATTACTTAGCCTAAACTCTATTAGTTTGAAATCCTTTACATAAGCCTCTACCTAAGAAAATTTATAATAATTTTACATATCTTCCTAGAAGTGAACATGAAGAGAAAAGAGAGCTTAAAGATTTAAATTTTAGTGCTCATTTAAATACAAAGAAATAACACAAACCAATAGTCCAATACCTTAACATATTTTATGTAATCCTTATTTTTTTCCTCCAAAATATGTAATATAGGTCCTTAAATCTTTATAACTTGAAATATAGTTTTCAACATTATTAAATAATGTTCTATTTGAACAAGAAACCTCTAGATCCAACCAATTGGTTTCCATAGCATTTACTTTGTTAAATAAATATTTTAATTTTATGCACACCTTGGTGGTATGAATTTCATATTTATTGTGAAAAAGTATGTTTGGATTAAAAATTTAAAAAAATAATAAAGGCCTTATATTTTTTACTAGCAAGATAGGTTTCACCAAGGATATTTACAATTTCTTTCCTAAATATTGCACTAAAGATGCTCATTCAAGTGAGTAACATTTATAGAGAATTAGTCTCTTCCAAATTTATTAACTACACTATGGTAAGTCCTTGAACCTTTGTTATCAATGCAAAAAATCTCATAAAATTGTGTGACCTAAAAAGAGGGGCTAAAATTACTTTTGTATGAGAAAATTATGGCCTCTAGAAGTTTGACCCAATTAACATTGGAATCATGAAAAATAATAAGCTTCTTAAACATTATGCTAGCATAGTAATGAAATATAAATCATCTTTTGGAATTCATGGGTGATGGGGTTTACTACAAAATCACTACTTATTTTCAATTGTACAAAAAATGGGTGCCACATAAATTGATCTGATTGGTTGGCAACTTGCATATATAGAAAAAAAAAATTGTTTGAGTCTAGTTAGAATCCATATTGACCACCACATTTACCTATATCTCCTTCATGAATTACAAAGAAATAATAAAGTAGCTACTAGGGATTGAATTACAAGGAGGTCACTCTTAGGAAATGGTAAGTATCACGTGAGTGTATACAGGGGGTATTTTTAATATCAAGTTGAACCATCGGTATATTGGTATCTTATAGGGGAGAGGTGTTTAAAATTTATGCATATCTAGATATAAATTCTATCGATAAAAAAAGGGATTGGAGAAGAGGAGGTGGGGGTTATATTTGAGTTGCATACCAAATATTTATATCATTTATAATATGAAATAGTTCTAAAATAGTAAAATATTTAACAAAACAAACCATGTAAAAGTTGAAACTAAAATTACACAAAGAGAAAAATTTTACTTAACTTTTTAAAACTAGATATTGAACCTTGAATTTAAAATAATAATACTAGAATATGACCCTTTAATTTATTATAATCAAATATTAATTATAAATATATAACTTTTCTTAAGGAATGTGCTCTTTCACAAGAATATAATAAATAGAGCGAAAATTATTCATTCACATTTACCTTTTATTGATAAATTCTTCACAGTTAACACTTCTAAGTAACTTCATAAAAGGTGAATCAATATGAATGAATTATGTTTTTTAATATCTCTTCTACTCAATTTTTTGTAGGACCTATCATGTCATAACCGCTTATGCTTGCACTCATTCCCTACTCTTCCCTAAAAATTTGAAAAATAAGAGAGATGAGACTTTCTCCCTACTCACACTCTAAAAGGGTCTAAATTCTTATTAAGACCTCTATAACATTCTTTTTTTATAAAGAGGCCTTAATGATGAGATTAAACACAAGTCTTCAAAAAGAAAACTACTAAAATTTTAGCCTTTTTAGATCTTGAAAACATCAAATTTAGATCCTTTATTGATTTTAATCTCTTGAGGCACATTAAGTCTACTAAAAAACACTATTAATGTCCTTATTGAAAACAATAAACTAAAATAACTATATTTATCCTATGATGATAATGGTGGAGACTTTGAAGCTTTGAATAGAGGTCCAAGGTTTGAGTCCTGCATGGGTAGGGTTTTACACCATGCTTTGGTAACCCAAATATGGTTAGATAATCACATTGGGTAAACAACATCCTCTAAGGATCATCCCATAAAATGATAACATTTGACAATAAATATAAAATACATATAAATTTTCCATGTAGTAACAACACATTGTCATGACATTGGACTCACATTGCAAAGACCCAAATTCAAATCACATGAAATGTGACCCCATTATGCCCTAGTTGTATACTTCGACTGTTAAAATATCTTTAAAAAACTATAAAATTTTAACTAATTATTATAGAAATAGCTAGACACTTTATGATGTTAAAATAATATTAAATATGTTTTAAATTGGTGAACATTTACTGCAATAATTTAAACTTTAAATTTTTCATAAACTATTGTGAACGTGTTGGCACTGTAAAAATTGCACCGGTGTATTTACTTCATTCATTTTTGATAATGTACCTATTCAAAAACAATCATATATTCCTTCCATATTCCCTCCAAAATGGAAAACCAAGATTAAAATCTTATCTCCAACACCCACTTTGTTATATCTCAATGATCTATTTATTTACATTTTAAAATCCAAGGTTCCTATGGCTGCATCCTATCTTAGAGGCTTGCCCTCAAGCCATCCAAATCAAAGAATCTCAATTTCATTTTAAATAATCTGAATTTCAATATTTTATTTTTATTAGAGTGTTATAAACAATGGAAGGGTAGGCAAAGAAAATGAAAGATCAGGGTAATACCCGTTTTAGAAAGAAATGCTACAATGCAACAATTTATGTTTATATTGAGGTACACTTATTTTTTTGGTTATTTGATTATAGGATTACATTACATTTCTAAGGAATTTTCTTGAATTTAGTGTGAAATGATGAAATAGATCAAATAATTATCATGTAAGAACTTTTGTAAGTCAACATTGTTTATGTGGAATCAGTGAGGGCTTGTATGATAGTTTAGTGTTTGGTATTAGATGTGAGGAATGTTATTATACCATTAATTTATTGAGATGCTTGCAACCTAGGGAAAAACCAAAATCTGGGAATGCCAAGTGATATAGAGCTAAGACAACACACAACAAAGATCAACGCAAAGCTCGAAAACACACAGACGAATTCCAGCAAATTTTCATTAAACAGAGGTCTTCCTTCGAATACACAGCAATTCTATTCCCCACTACCCAAGAGTCCCCCTTTACAATGTATGCGCGGCCTTTTTTATCCTCGGCCGCCACCTCCTTTTCCCATCATTACACTAAGTGCGGGCCTTCTCTAACCACCCGCACGAATGTTCTGCTGCACCTGCAAGATGCTGCCAGGAGCCCCGTGTTATCATGGTCTGGGGTGGCGGAGTGCGCTGCGGCCACCTGTCAATCCATCCGCCATATCATCATTCATAGGAGTGCGCCAAGTCGCTTGTAATTTGATGCCACGTGTCCCCTTGCCAGAGTCCCTGTAACCGCTCCATACTCTCGGGCCACCTGTAACTTCACGCCACGTGTCCCTCTACACTGGTCTCTGCAATCGTCGGCTGGTCAACGTCGTGAGCGCTCTGGTCGCGATATCGCGACGTTTTTGCTCCAATACTTTCTCTCTCCTCTTTGGTCGCGATATCGCGACGTTTTCGGCGTTAGGCTTCTCTCTCCTCCTTGGGGCCGCGATTCCGTGACACGTCATGAAATCGCGACGTCTAGGCCTTTCTTACTCGCTTTCCTCCTTTGGGCCGCGAAACCGCGACATGTCACGATTTCGTGACATCTTTGCATTCCGTACTCGCTGCTTCGTTTCGGGCCGCGAAACCGCGACATGTCACGATTTCGCGACCATTTCACGCCCTTGAGTCTTTGGCTCGAAAGTGTCACGATTTCGCGACCACTTTGCGTTTTAGAACCTTTCCTCCGGAAGTGTCACGATTTCGCGACGTCTTTGAGCTCTGCCTTCGAAGGTGTTGCGATGTCTTTATGCTTTCAAGTCTTGTCTCCCGAAAGTGTCACGATTTCGTGACGTCTTTTAAACTTTGTCTTCGAAGGTGTCACGATTTCGCGACGTCCTTTAAGCTTGCCTTCGAAGGTGTCACGATTTCGCGACCATTCTTGTGCCTTAGAACTTTTTGCCAAAGATGTCCCTGTGCTTTCAAATCTTGCTTCCTGGATGTGTCGCGATTTCGCGACCATTTGGCACTCAAGTGACTTTGCCTCGGAGCTGTCACGATTTCGTGACCAATTGGCGCTCGAACTGCTTTTCTCCGGAACTATCACGATTTCGCGACCGTTTGGCGCCTTGATCTCTCCGACCCGAAAATGTCACGATTTCGTGACCATTTCGCGTCACGGCTGCGTTGCCTCAAAAATGTCACGATTTCACGACAGTTTTGCACCTTGGCCCTTTTCATCAAAAAGCGTCGCGATATCGCGACAGTTTGTGCGCCCTTCTTCAAAAAGCGTCGCGATATCGGGATATCGAGTTGCGGCGCCCTTCTTCAAAAAGCGTCGCGATATCGCGACGTTTTAGTACTTAAAGAAAAAATACATTTTGGGTGATGCAAGATTGCAGCTTCGCCACCGGATGCTCCTGCATCAGACACCCGGGGTGAGTTTGAGAAGTGACCTCACTTCTAATCCTTTCGAGGTAGACCCAGGCGATCAACCTCAGCCTTTGATAACCAAGTCGCGTCTTCAATGGGTCTGCCCTTCCATTTGACCAAGTACTCCGAGTAACTCCTGTTCCTAGTACTTCGGCCCTCACGCATATCCAAAACTTCTTCTATCTCGTCCGCAACTGGGATGGCTGCTGGAATGCTCCACAGATCTGGACTGGGTATCTCACTGCTTTCTCCTTCATGATACTCGACCAAATCCGAGATGTTAAACACGGGGGAGATGTTGAGTTCGCTTGGTAACTCCACCTCGTACGCATTGCCCGAATCGCGTTTGCCAATGATTTTACATGGTCCAAATTTCTTCATTTTTAGTTTGTTATAAGTCTTGGCAGGAAACCGCTCCTTCCTCAGATGGACCATGATAGAATCTCCTACTTGGAACTCTTTAGCTCTACGCTTTTGATCCGCCCTTGTCTTGTACTGAGCATTCATCTTGGCAATGTGCTTTGTCACTTCCTCATGCACTCCCTTCAGATGTTCGGCAAAATCTTCTGCCTCAGCACTGCATTTCTCCCTCGTATCTATCCTTCTCAACTCTGAGGCATTTCTTGGGCTGCTCCCATAGATGATCTGGAATGGTGACTTATTGGTACTCCGATTGACCGAGCTGTTATACGCGAATTCTGCTTGTGGCAGAACTAGATCCCATCCCTTGGGCTTGTCCCCTACCAAGCATCGCAGTAGGTTGCCCAAACTCCTATTAACCACCTCTGTTTGTCCATCTGTTTGGGGGTGGTATGCAGAACTGAACTTTAACTCCGTCTTCAGTTTCTTCCACAGGGTCTTCCAGAAATATCCTACAAACTTGGTATCCCTGTCCGACACAATGCTTCTTGGCAGCCCATGCAGGCGTACCACTTCCTTAAAGAACAAACCAGCTACATGGACCGCATCGCTAGTCTTCTGGCACGGGATAAAGTGTGCCATTTTCAAAAATCTGTCCACTACCACAAATATGGAATCGTGTCCCCTCTGCGTCCTAGGCAAACCAAGCACAAAATCCATACTAATATCTTCCCACGGTCTTTCAGGTATAGGTAGCGGTTGATACAAACCAGTAGGCTGCCTCACACCCTTTGCCATCTGGCATATCCTGCAACTCTGCACAAACTTTGCCACATCCTGCTGCAATTGCGGCCAGTAGTAGTTTTCACTAACCAGTGAGATGGTCTTGTCACGACCAAAGTGTCCAGCTAAACCCCCACTGTGCTTTTCTTTAATGAGGTTCTCTCTCATTGAGCTCCTCGGAATGCACAATTGGTTCCCCCTAAACAACATTCCATCTTGAATCAGGTAATCCAACCATTTGGTCCTATCCAACGCAACAGGCGCAGTGCAGGCTTTCCAAGCTTCTACGAAATCGGGGTCTGCAGGGTATAAGTTCTTGAGTTCAGCAAACCCTACAACCTCCACTTTCATTTCTATCATCAGACATTGCCTCCTACTCAGTGCATCTGCCACCCTATTGGATCTTCCACTCCGATGCTTCAGCACAAAGGTATAGCTCTGCAGGAACTCTACCCATTTCAGGTGCCTCTGATTCAATTTTCCTTGGCTGTTAATATACTGCAGCGCTTGATGGTCGGTATAGAGAACAAACTCTTTCGGCAATAGATAGTGCCTCCATTTCTTGAGTGCTTGAACTATGGCGTAGAACTCTTGATCATATACCGAATACTTTCTCCTGGCATCATTGAGCTTCTCGCTGAAATAAGCTACAGGCCTACCTTCTTGGCTCAATACGGCTCCTATCGCATTGCCACTCGCATCGCAGTCCACCTGAAACACCTTATTGAAATCTGGAAGTGCTAAGACGGGTTGCTCAGTGACCTTCTTCTTCAGCATATCAAAGCTTTTGTCTGCTCCAACTGTCCACTGGAATTCCTTCTTGTTCCCCTTCATTGTCTCTGTAAGAGATGCACAAATACTGCTGAAGTTTCTAATAAATTTTTTGTAGAAATTGGCCAGACCATGAAATGATCTAACCTCGGTCACACTTCTTGGGACAGGCCATTCTAGGATAGCCTTCACCTTTTCGGGGTCCATTTTGAGGCCATTTGCTGATATAACAAATCCCAGGTATACCAGCTCCTTCTTCACGAAGTTGCACTTCTTCAGATTGATCGATAACTGCTCCTCCCGCAGTTTCTCAAGAACCTTCCTGATGTGCATCAGGTGCTCCTCTAAGGTTCTGCTAAAAATCAGTATATCATCCAAGTAAACAATAACAAATTTGCCCAAAAATTCCTTCGAACTTCATTCATTAACCTCATAAAGGTACTAGGTGCATTGGTTAATCCAAATGGCATAACCAACCACTCATACAGCCCCTCTCTGGTTTTAAAGGTTGTCTTCCACTCATCCCCTTCTCTAATGCGGATCTGATGGTACCCACTTTTCAAGTCAATTTTTGTGAAGTACTCAGCTCCACTCAAGCAGTCCATGATATCATCCATCCTTGGCAGTGGGAACCTGTATTTAATGGTGATCTTGTTGATTGCCCGAGAGTCGGTGCACATTCTCCATTCTCCATCCTTCTTGGGTGCTAGTACTGCTGGTACTGCACATGGACTAAGACTCTCCCTAATCAGGCCTTTCTTCAACAGATCCTGAACTTGCCGATTCAACTCTTCAGTTTCCACAGGCGTCATTCGATGTGCAGCCTTGTTTGGCAAGCTCGATCCGGGCACCAAATCTATGTGGTGACCGATCTTCCTAACAAGCGGTAAACCTTCAGGAACATTGTCAAAAATGATATCAGGGAATTCCTCTAACAGTCCCATGACTTCCACTGGAATTTCCTTGCATCCTTCTTCCCTAACCCTGGGGATTATGGCATAGCACATATGATCTGGCTTCAGGCCTTCCAAAAATCTCCTGCCATCAACTAAACAGACTCGTGCACTGCTGCATACTTTCTCATCCGCCTCCTTCAGGGGTTTTAACTTATGGCGAACTCCATTCTTTGACAGAGAATATGTGTTGGCTCGACCATCATGGACAACACTTCGGTCAAACTGCCATGGTCTCCCAAGCAGCAGGTGACATGCATCCATAGGCAAGATGTCACATAAAACCTCATCTCGGTAAGTTCCAATATTGAACTTCACCAGGCATTGTTCACTTACTAACACCCGATGGTCCTTTTGCAACCATGCAATTCGATAAGGGCGCGGGTGTTTTCTCCTCTCCAACTGCAGCTTGGCAACCATTTCCTCAAAAACCAAATTGTCAGTGCTTCCATTATCAATGATGATGTTACAGACCTTGCCTGCGCACTTGCATCTTGTTCGAAATAGGCTGTTCCTCTGGTCTGTCTTTTCTTCTTCATTTAACAAGACTCTTCTGATGACCATTGCTTCTCCTCTTTCTGCCTCCTCTGAGTGCTCAGACTCTACACCTTCGTCTGCTACAGCAGCTCGGGCCTGACCCTCAGGTCTTCGATTTGGCCTCTCTTGATGCTGCGGGTAGTTGTATGCCCTGTGTCCTTCCTCTCCGTAGTTGAAGCAAGTTCCTCTAAAGACACCTCTTCCAAACCCTCGCCCAGACCTACCTCTTCCTCTTGGGTAGTTGTTGCTCTGATTGTGTGGGCGTTGGTCATCCTCCTCTTTCACTTCTTTCTATTTCTGGCTATTGCTAGCTTCACCAGTTTTCCCAAAATCTTTGTATCTTCCACCACTGCCTCTTCCACCAGCTCTTCCACCCCTGTCCTTCCCTCTCTGCTTACCATCAAACCTCCTATTCAGTTTCTCCTCCACTTTTAATGCAAATTGATATGCATCCTCTATTGTGCTCATTCTAACCAGCCCTAGCTCTTCTTGAATGCTGGTTCGCAATCCATTGATGTAACGTGCGACCTTCTCCTTATTCGCCTCCGAATGGCCGGTTCTGATCGAGATTTGGTGGAACTCTTCAGTATATTCCTTGACAGTCTTACTAGCCTGTCGAAGACTCTGCATTCTTTTTAACAAATCCAACTCATAATCTGTAGGGATGAACTGCCTCTTTAGTTTCTCTACCATCCTATCCCACCTGGTGATCCTTTCCTTTCCCCTCCTGTTCCTTTCCAACTGCACTCCTTTCCACCAGATGCTAGCATGTCCCTTCAGCTTGGTTTTCGTGAACTTGATCCGATTTGGATCTGATATCTCTTCGTATTCAAAATACTCCTCCATGTCGTTGATCCAGTCTATCAACTCCTCAGGGTTGAGGTTCCCCGAGTACGTGGAGACGTCAAATTTTGGCTTCTTCCCGATCTGGGAGATGGCTCTATACAACCTAGCCTCTGCTGGAT
The DNA here is from genome assembly GCA_028583015.1 of Wollemia nobilis. Classification (NCBI taxonomy): domain Eukaryota; kingdom Viridiplantae; phylum Streptophyta; class Pinopsida; order Araucariales; family Araucariaceae; genus Wollemia; species Wollemia nobilis. The sequence goes on along the minus strand of JAQPPZ010003172.1, from coordinate 2,092,627 downwards.
CCAAGGCCTCTTCCTCATCGGATGGGACCTCTTCTTCCCACACTTCGTCTTCGCTGGGTTCTTCCCTTCTCGGCTCGACTCCTCTTCTAATTTCCTCTTGCAGGGCCTCAACTTGCCTCTGCAGGGCTCTTAGATCGACCTCCTCCCTTCTTGCTCGCCTGTGCCTCACACCACCACGATCTCTACGCGGAGGCATCCTGCTTCTTCTTCACAACCCACAACCACAGTCCTGGTGCAAACTGCCTCACTGTCGGCGTTCGGTCTGCACACTCAGAACCAACCTGCTCTGATACCACTTGATATAGAGCTAAGACAACACACAACAAAAATCAACGCAAAGCTCGAAAACACACAGACGAATTCCAGCAAATTTTCATTAAACAGAGGTCTTCCTTCGAATACACAGCGATTCTATTCCAAACTACCCAAGAGTCCCCTTTACAATGTATGCGCGGCCTTTTTATCCTCGGCCGCCACCTCCTTTTCCCATCATTACACTAAGTGCGGGCCTTCTCTAACCACCCGCATGAATGTTCTGCTGCACCTGCAAGATGCTGCCAGGAGCCCCGTGTTATCATGGTCTGGGGTGGCGGAGTGCGCTGCGGCCGCCTGTCAATCCATCCGCCATATCATCATTCATAGGAGTGCGCCAAGTCGCTTGTAATTTGATGCCACGTGTCCCCTTGCCAGAGTCCCTGTAACCGCTCCATACTCTCGGGCCACCTGTAACTTCACGCCACGTGTCCCTCTGCACTGGTCTCTGCAATCGTCGGCTGGTCAACGTCGTGAGCGCTCTGGTCGCGATATCACGACGTTTTTGCTCCAATACTTTCTCTCTCCTCTTTGGTCGCGATATCGCGACGTTTTCGGCGTTAGGCTTCTCTCTCCTCCTTGGGACCGCGATTCCACGACACGTCGCGAAATCGCGACGTCTAGGCCTTTCTTACTCGCTTTCCTCCTTTGGGCCGCGAAACCGCGACATGTCACGATTTCGCGACATCTTTGCATTCCGTACTCGCTGCTTCGTTTCGGGCCGCGAAACCGTGACATGTCACGATTTCGCGACCATTTCACGCCCTTGAGTCTTTGGCTCGGAAGTGTCACGATTTCGCGACCACTTTGCGTTTTGGAACCTTTCCTCCGGAAGTGTCACGATTTCGCGACGTCTTTGAACCTAGTCTTCGAAGGTGTTGCGATGTCTTTATGCTTTCAAGTCTTGTCTCCGAAGGTGTCACGATTTCGGACGTCTTTGAAACTTTGTCTTCGAAGGTGTCACGATTTCGTGACGTCCTTTAAGCTTGCCTTCGAAGGTGTCACGATTTCGCGACCATTCTTGTGCCTTAGAACTTTTTGCCAAAGATGTCCCTGTGCTTTCAAATCTTGCTTCCCGGATGTGTCACGATTTCGCGACCATTTGGCACTCAAGTGACTTTGCCTCGGAGCTGTCGCGATTTCGCGACCAATTGGCGCTCGAACTGCTTTTCTCCGAAACTATCACGATTTCGTGACCGTTTGGCGCCTTGATCTCTCCGACCCGAAAATGTCACGATTTCGCGACCATTTCGCGTCACGGCTGCGTTGCCTCAAAAATGTCATGATTTCGCGACAGTTTTGCACCTTGGCCCTTTTCATCAAAAAGCGTCGTGATATCGCGACAGTTTGGCCCGCTGGCGCCCTTCTTCAAAAAGCGTCGCGATATCGCGACAGTTTTGCACCTTGGCCCTTTTCATCAAAAAGCGTCGCGATATCGCGACAGTTTGGCCCGCTGGCGCCCTTCTTCAAAAAGCGTCGCGATATCGCGATAGTTTTAGTACTTAAAGAAAAAAATACATTTTGGGTGATGCAAGATTGCAGCTTCGCCACCGGATGCTCCTGCATCACCAAGGGTGTGGAAGATGTTGAAGGTTTCAAAGTATTTAGGGGTTTGATTCTTGGTGCAGGGATCTACAAGAGTGTCATAGTTATATTATGATCACATAGCTATATTATAGCAACATTCATGTATATCCAATAAATTGGATTTTGGTTATACTTCCTTTCAATGAAGTTTGATTTCAACAAAACTTTAATGGAGGTTCTTGATATGAAGACGAATTCTCATAATTAATTTGATCTTAAATTATCATCAACTGACCTTTGAAATAGAGCTAAAAAATAGTCAAGACTAGTGAGTAGTTTTTGGGGCATAAGTCAACCAAATCAAAATTCAAATTGAGTCATTATTTTTCCAACTGGAATAGGATGTAGAGGGTATGGTTACTATAAATTTCAGCTGAAAATATATTTGTTTGACTAGTCAAAATGAGAAAACTCAATTTGTTTTAAACTCCTTATTTTTATTTCTTAACATCTCCAAATGAAATTTGTGTTGAAGGTTTTTGACATCATCGCACATGCATCTATCAAATTTTAGCTCAAAAATCAATCATTTGGACCTCCAACCAAGACGTTGGTTGGGAATAGAATGAGTTAACATATACAAGGCAACCTAAAATAGATTTGGGTATGTATCAAGAGGAATATGTGCAAGGGAAAACATGATATAACCTCTCCATTGCACTTTGAAAACTTTAAAAATGAGGAAACATCAGTTTCGGTTTTAGATTTGCAAGAGCAGACTAGATGACACTTATTTAGGTAAAGCGTAGCAAGGAGAAAGGGAATTTTGAGAGCCAAAAATAGAGGTAAGTCATTTTAAACAATTAGAGAGCAAGAATACCATTGAGAAGTAATGTGTGAAGCTGTAAAAAAGGACATGTTGGTTGTACATCTTAGTGAGAGCTAAATTGACAATGACAACTCTTATAATCTCTCTATTTTTCATGGATTATGAAGTTCAAATGACTAATCCGTGGATTTTATTTTTTTTAGAAGGTTTCCCTTGTTAAATCATTGTGTCATTTGTTGTTGTATGTGTTTTTTTATGAACATTTTTCTTGCATTATCTATATTTTATGGGATATTTCTATGTTTATATGCTTTCCATGCTTGGAAATTAGAAATTTTGAGCAATGATGAACAAAATTTTGGTATAATAGTAAATTGTTCTTTAATAGATTTTTGCAGTTATGAATATTTTTTTAGTCTCTTTATGGGTTGTCCATTCTGGATTATTTTCTTACATAAGTACTTTTGGACATGAAAGAGTAGTTTTCATGCAAGATTAAGGGTTTCACTAATGACTAGTGCTTAGTTTTGTAAGATCCCAAGCAAAACTAAGCCAAAGAGTACTTTAATATTTCAAAAAGGAACTGTTTAAGATTTTGTTAATGGGAATTACATGTCATTATGTTGCATAATTCTCTACCAAAGAGTGTTTCTTGATGTTAACTATCTATGTTGCAAGTATATGTAATGATTATATTTTTTTCCCAATGTGATGTTGAATTCCTAAACATAACATAGTTTTGTTGTTTTAAGTGTCTTTCAAAGTGATTTTATTTTCATATTTGTAACATTAAAAATTTGAGTCAATTAATCACAAAGAAGTGCAGTTTAGATTAGAGTAGTTAGCTTTAAATTATTGTAAATTGACTTGGTTTGGTTTCATGGAGGCTATAATATTGTGCCTTTCCAAGGCAATTTATTGGACTAATAGAGTACTTTGTCACAAGAAACTCACGTGAGATGACATCTTTTTAAATTATGTATATATACGTTTAATTTGAATTTTTGTTTATACGAATAAAAGTAAACATTAATTTTTTACTATATGTAGTGATTGGAAGCAAGTTGAGGCTGATCGTAGGATTTCTTTGGAGCTTGACAAAGGGTGTGTTAAGGTAAAGCTTAAGCATAGTATGCATGTATGCTTGATTTGCTTTTTTGAATTTGTGTTTTTTCAATAGACTTTTGGTTTATAAGCTAAGCATGAGCACATGATTATAAGCTATGTACTAATTAGTTCTAGAGCTTTTCAATCATCAAATTTACCACAAGATTTTGTTAGTCCAAAATGTTGAAAAATAAACTTAAAATACTTGAAATGAATGACTATGAAAACTATATAGACAATTGAGACATGATAAGATGTTTTTTAATCCTTATTTTTTTAAAGGAGATAAATGTACTTTGATTAATGTTATTTGACTATAATATTGGAGTTTAGTACTTTTTTAAGTATATGCACTAATTTATATGTTCAATATTATTTGTGAACATTTGTATTGCTATTTGTTTCAATATAATAACATTGGTAATTGTTGGATTATCTAAAAATCAATGAAATTTGCATTTTTTATTGTTTTTTTGGGCCAAGCCTGTGTCAAGTCCCAAGTATGAATCAAAACTTACTTTTTTGAGTTTGAATTTTTTACCCATGGTTTAGATCATATAATCAGTAATAAGGAGAAGTGTGTGGATTTGCATGACACATACTAGGGAAAGGTCAAATTTGAAGACAACAAAGCATTGGAGGTTGAAGGAAAAGGAACCTCACAAATTGGCATGAAAAATAGAAAAATTCCAAAATATTTACTTCACATGAGGCATGAAGCACGATTTTATTGGTGTGGGGTAGCACTATTTGTATTGAAAATTTACAAAATGGTGTTTGAGAATGATTGCATCATCTATTACAAATAAAATTGGAACCAAATAGTGGCTATTGTATCTATGACAAAAAATATAATGTTTCCTTTAAATTTTTGAGGAGAAGAAATTAATTTGTCTAATATGGCAATTGATGATAAGAGTTGGTTATGATACCAAAGGTATGGCCAATTGAATTTTTGAAGCTTGTATTTGTTGAAGCTAAAGAAAATATCAATGGGTTACCTTGTGCAAAAGAAAGAAGTATGATGTAAAATGATGATGTAAATGCATTGATGAGTTGATTTGGCAGTTTTGTGAAATTTTGGATCATTTTGGGATGTTTTGAAGTGTTTTGGGACATTTTGTGCTTTTTGGATGCATTAAAAAATTAGGCACCCAAATCAATCCAAATTGTCACAAAATGAAATGAAATGATGTGAGTGATGTATGAATGAGCTTGTGTAATGATTTTGTGGGGTTTTGCTATGTTTTGAGGCCCTTTTGAAACCTTTTACAAAATTTTGATAACAAACATAGGATTGCATCTGTCTCGATAGATGCAAGACTGCATTTGTCATTTTTTAGCGCAATGAGGTATTTGAGTATGCCTGCCAGACGTAGAGGTACATTTGGGTGTGCCTATTCAACTATAAAATATTTGTAAGGGAAAAATTTCATTCTATTCTTGCGTTTGAGAGTTTGAGAATTGGCATTTAAGAGAAGAAGAGTGAAAGAGCTTGGCTATGATGATGGAGGGAGTTGGCACGATGGCTATAGCTAATGTATGGGTAGCAAAGGTAAGTTCTTCTAGCCCTCTTGTTTATTTGCAATGTTGTTTTTTTTTATGACTGAAATAGAGGTGACAATTTTTGTTTGAATGAGATCCTGATGTACATTTGCTTTTGTGTTGTGCTGTAGTTGAGGATTCTAGATGCTCGACATCAATTTTTACCTATCCTACTAGGGGTGAAAAAAGAATTACGAGAGGCCGATTGGGAGTGGTTGGATCAGGTGATATTGGATGGTTGTTCTTGTATTGAGGTGGTGAGGATCAATGAGGGGCACCTCTACCTTGGCAGAGTGGTGGGATTTGGATAGAGGGACCTTATAGCTACCTATAGGGGAGATGATAGTTATACTTGAGGATATATACCGCATCTTTTGTGTACCTTTATATGGATCATGTGTTCAAGTTGGACACAACAAGGGATATGATATGAGTCATATTTTTGGTGATGAGTGTAAGGATGTGAGTATTAACAGTTGTGACATCCGATACCTATATTTGTACTTGTAGATGTAGTTAGAGGTATTACCAACCTATGCCATGTTCCTACTGGATAATGTATTGGTTCCTAGCAACCTAGGATGTAGATTCCCTTGGAACATGATAAGTTTGGTGTTTTATATGAATGATGAACCTCGATTGTATGCTTGGGCATCTACTTTGCTAGCTTAGGTATACATGGAGTTGTATGAGGTGAAGATATGGGGGTAAAAGGGATTATGTTGCAGTCTACTACTTTAGATCTAGGGTTGGGAGTATTTTAGTATAGCTCATCGTGTAGGCCTATCATGTGAGTGGGATAGGGTTCATCCCTATGCTTTGAGATGGTGAGCAAATGAGGAGATACAGTCGAGTTGTGTTGGTAATAGTGACCAGGAGTATAGGGAATATGGATGAGGTTGATGCTTGAGAATGTGTATCAGCGACCATGGTGAGAGGTTATATGGTATACTAATGGGGAGAAACTATAAAATATTGGGAAGGCCATATGGGTTATTGGTCATCATGGCAGTGAGATAGAGGTTATCCAGTTCTCCCATGTTCTATGATATTTTGGGATACGACAGGTGGTTCCTTATGCTCCAATGATTTATAGGCATCATGTTAATGATTCAAGCGTGCCCTATTTTGAGGCATGGTGGGTGGAGTATGAGGATGATGAGGAGATGGATATCTTAGATGTTGATGATGTTGGGACCACAATTGACTATGATGCCTGGTTTGCTTCTCAACCTTCATGGGCATAGAGTTAGGTGGTGTATGATGGTGGTGGTGATGATGGGGAGGTTGTGGATGAAGCAGAGGAGAATCTCTAATTATAGATACATTATTATTCCAACGATGGGGGAAGTAGTCAAAGGTCACAATAGATCAACCTCTTGAGATTGGAGGTGATAGAAAGGGTGGAGGTGGTATGGAGGAGAGTCTATAGAGACCTCCTAGTTAGAGAGGAATTGTGGGCTATGCTCTAGGTTGAGCAAGAAATCTTGGTTAAGGAGTGAGATTGACTCTTGCATATGTTGGTAGAGTGGGATGTGGGAATGATAGCTTAAGATACTGATATTACTTTATTGCAGAGGAAACTAGAGGTACAAGATGTTCCAGGTGGAGGTGAGGGTGCTAATGTGATAGCGAGGCTTCGAGTAGAGCTGGAAGGTAGATATGCACATAAAATATAGGACCTATCTCACATTTTATCTTGAGATGGCTACATTCAAGAGCTTCAGGATTACCTTGTACAACATGGCATTAGATTACCAATGTGGCCTTCTTCATCCATTTTTGGATCTATTTGGCATAGTGACTCTAGGTATAGTAGTTCTCACTTTAGGGCTCCTCAAATTCCTAATCCCTCAGGATCATAAGGATTTGACTTTGGGTTTTAGTTAGTGCCTCTTGTTGTATTTTGTATATGAGCCTCAGTGCTTTATTGTATACAACCTTTGAGCATACTTTATACATGTGATATTTATACATATAAATACATGGTTTTTCTTTTGTGTATGATTTTTGTGTTCTTTCATTGTGAATATATGTATGAATTTATGTGTATATGATGTTATGGGTGCATTATCATGGAAATGTACATGCTTTATGATAATAATGTAAGTGAATTAATGATCATTTGTAGTAGTTTAGATTTTTGCTTGACCATATTTATCTTTGTTTCTTAATCAGGGACACCAATATATAATGGTGGGATATGAAATGGAAGACTCATGTAATGATGTAATGATGTTTTAGCTTATGGATAATAGATCTAGAATTTTTTTTGTAGAGACTCAAACATCCTAGTGATTTTGAACAAACTCATGTTTTTAAACTCTATCAAATTTCTTAGAGACCAAATGTGTTTACAATGGATGTTCATTTACCAATAATGAGCATGGTAATGAATCAAGCCAATTAAAAACCTATTTATATGCAAGTGAATTATTTTAACCATATTGAATAAGGTGAGATTAAACTAGACATAAAGAGAACTAAGAAGCTAGCTTGTCCTTATGGGCATTCAAAGGTCTCTTCAATAGAGATGTGTTGCCATGCATGAGCATACTCCACTATCAATCAAGCGTCTATAGCCCCGATGGAGATTAGCTCCATAGTCCAATGATAGAATCTCCAAGCTTTGGGGAATTATATTCTCAACCAATTTATTATGAGAATTAAACTCTATCCTTTACTGTTTGAAGACCTATTATTATTAAGTGTTTTTTTAAAAAGAGTTAAAGCTTTGGGGAATCATATTCTCAACCAAATTGAGATGATAATTTTTACCTTATCCTTACTACCCACTCTTTCTATTGTTAAATTTAAGTGGTAAAAACCACTATTTTCATTGTTATTTTGGACTATATTGTGTTTAAGTGGTGAAAACCACTATTTTTGGACTATGTGCATAATGGGACAAGCAAAAATTACTTTTTTATTTCAATGTTTGATGAGCTACAAAATTTCTCATTTTTTGTACTCTTTTCCCCATAATGTGTGGCATATATTCTTTTAGATATAAATGTTTGATGGAAATTATATATATATAATTGACAGTTTATTTGCATGTTCTCTAATATTTGTCTTTAAGTGTAATTTGTGTAGATTTAGTGGAAATCATTGCTTTTTGGCATATTTTCATTGAGGTCCAACTCAGACCTGGCACTTACAAATTAATGAAGGAAAAAAAATTGTAGAATATCGATAAAGAGGTATGAAGTCAGGAACCCAAGTCCTTTGAAGTGCCTAACTTCCGTTTGGCACCTAACTGTTAGGTGCCTAATTTTTGTTAGGTGTTTGCTTCCCATTGAATGGAAAAATGTGACTACTTCCTGTAGTGTGGTGGAAGGTGCCTGCTTCCCATTATGCAATGAAAGGCACCTACTTCCCATTGTATGGTGGAAGGTGCCTACTTCTTGTTATGCGATAGAAGGCACCTACTTCCTAACTTTTTCAACCATGATGCTTGATTCCTGTTAATGCCAAACTTCAGCACAACTCTGTGGTTAGTAGAAAAGAGCAAACACTTCAACAACTAGTGTGAAGGGATTTCCAGTATCACAACCGAACATGGGATAATGTCAAAGGTGACTCATCACCTATTTTTCAGCTGAAATATAAATTAATTTTGTAAGTTGGGAAAATCAAATATCAACATATTCTGGAAACAGAATAAGCTAAAATATCATGATATTTTTCCCAACTCCTTTAATTAAGCAAACAATTGTAACAGGGTTGGTCACATATCTTATAAATATGCAGGCCACCCCTAAATAAGACCCCAAAATTTTCTTATTTAAATTTCTCTACTGCAAACTGTTAATAAATTTTTTACGTTGTTCTTGTGAAAATATCTTCTAAACATCCGGTGATCATTATACCACGGGAAGAACCTGCTGGAAGTGTGGGCCCACTTACAATAGAAATCTACCCTGTTTACCCTATTTTCTATAATTATTTTAATAGATTAATTTATTTCTAGTTATTTTCTCTATTTTCTATAATTTCCAACAAGGTAGTTATTTAGATTTTGAATGTTTTCAATCATGTTTCTTAGACTTAGCATGAGATTATTGGTTTAAATATAAACTTCAGTGACACCAAACACCCCCACAAACCATAATCTAAGGGACTCATCTCTGAAGGAGAAATTACAAGCATATATTTTGCATGGCTGCTCACAAGACTACAAGCTACCCCAAGTTGAAAATTAAATGGAGGCAATTAATTGAACCATAGAAAAACTAACCAATGTTTTTTCCAACAAGGTTCAAAATAAGTATGGTGTCATCCCTTTCTACCACAATATGTTATTAATATGTGATATGTACTTGGTTCAATAATGGATGATTCAATTCCAGAACACAAGATTTTCTTAGTGAAAATTTATGGTTTGGTCCAAGATAAAACTTGACATGAAATGGAGGTTGCTTGAAACACTAGGAGTGGTTGAGTGACCTAAAACACCTAGGGGTGATGGGATTTTATTGCAAATTGTGACATGAATTTTGAAATGGTGAAATGAGACTAATGTTAAATCGAGGGTGCCCCTAATTAAGGCAATAAAAATTATTGGATTAACCATTATCTAAACTAAGCAAATGACCACTAGTATGGTGGATGAAATGTGTTGAAATGACATGAATGTGATTGTGCAACATGGATGTATGAAATGCAATGTGTGTGAATAGTGCTTTTGTTTTTTTTTAGCCATGTATATATGTATATATAAGTCACGTTAAGCATAGAACACTCTCAAGTGGATAATGTTTAATGGCTCAAGATTTTCTACTCCCTGTAGACTAGCAAGTCTATATGTTCCTTGATCCAATTTTTGCTTGAAAATGTATGGACCTAACCAATTAACCATGAATTTATCATGAAGATACAATAATGCATTGGTATTTTGCTTATTTATAATACAATATCTCCTACTTGGAATTAATGTAGATGAACTTTGGTATTGTAAGCACACTTTAGTCGGTCTTGATATACTTGTAAGTGCTCCAAGGTATTGATTCACCTTTCATCAAGGAGCATGAGTTTGTCAAGACGTGTTTGTCTAGCAGTATAATTATCTATGAATTCCTAAAATGAAATACATAGTGAGGGGATCTTGATCTCAAGAGGTATGATTGCCTTGGCATCATAGACCAATGAGAGTGGTGTTTCCCTAGTAGGCATGTGAATTCTCATTTCATAAGCCCATAATGCTAATGGGATTTGAGTATGCCAGTCTCAATAATTTTATTTAACTAGTTTCTTTGTAATAATGATCACTGTCTTATTGGTTGCCTCAGCTTATCCATTTTCCAATGGGTTACTAGTAAGGAGTCAAGAAGTTATGTTGAATATTATATTTTTTGCAAAGTTCCTGAACATCCTTGTTTTTGAAATACTTTCTATTCTTAGATATTATTTTCAATGGAATACCAAAATGATAGATGATATGTTTGAGTATAAACTTTGCAATTTGAGGTTCTATCATGCTAGTCAGAGGAATTGCTTTGAACCACTTTGTAAAATATTCAATGGTAGTGATGATAAATGTGTGTTGTCTTGATGAAGGAGGTAAGATTTTATCAATCAAGTCAAAACCCCATTTTGAAAAGGGTCTATTGGAGCCCAAAATGATCCAACATGAAAAGTACCTGTAATTTTAAAATTTTGGAAGGCCATGACCCATCCTAGGATTAAGATTTTTTTGTCCAATAAAAAGAGACTTCCAATTTTACTGCTAAAATGTTAAATAAAATTGTGTAAAAATTCTACATTGATGTTGGTTGTTACTAAAAGTTTCCCCCATGGTTTTGATTGAGATTATTAAGTCCTAAGTTCTAGGTATATTTTGTCTAGTCTTGATCTTAAAAAAATTGGTTGTCTCCTAAATATTTCTAAAAATTTCAAGGGATTAATGGTTGCTTAAATAAAATTTAAGTCTATCTCCTAAGGTCATTCATCCACATGTAGATGAAATTTTATGATAATTATGGTCCTCGATGATTAAAATCCAAAGAAAATATTTTCCTAAGGTATTTCCTAGGGCTACAAAGGTTTCTCTTATAAAAACACCCATTTAAGGCTAAAATTCATGCATCTTCCACGTATTCAATAGCGTGTGCATACCATGATAATAATATAAAGGAGTGCATCATGTAGTGAAGTGGGTAACTTGTTTGAATTTTAAATCCATGATCATTTCACTCTAAGCCTAAGTTCCTTGGCCTAAACCAAAAGATTAAAATCCCCTTTGGCTAAATCCCATGCATATTTTGAAGGGAGACAAAGTGCGCTTACCTTCTGCTTGATCTGAGGGTGCATGTAAGATATGTTGCCCAACCTTTAGTGAGAAAATTCAAAGTCATCTGATCAAAACCTTATTTAAAATTCTTTTCTAAGATGCATACTTAAATATCAAACAACTTTGTCTAAAATGAATAGTGTGCACGGATTAAAGATTAAATTCAATGGCACACATGTATCAACCTGAGCGATGTTTAATCTAAAATTTAATCTTCACCATATGCCTAAAGTCATACTAAAGTCTAAATTTTAATAAAGGTAAATAATACTAAGCATTAACTAAAAAATTCCATGTGCTGCCTTAATATTAAAGCTCTCACATGTTCCTAGTATTTGATGGTATGCATGCATTCAACCAAGATACAAGGGTGCACATACATCATACTAAACAATATTTAATGTTAGAACTTTAGTTCCAAGAGATCATGGTCTAAACCTCTTTTAATTTTCCTTTTTGAAAATTCATATAAAGTATTCCCTAAGTGTTCAATGACCAATATCTATGTCCTCCATTTTCTTTAAATATCAAGTACCTTAAACAAAAATGAGATTTGTGCTTGCACCCCCAACTCTATCCTAAGGTATGCACATATGAAGTTGTCCAATATTTAATGACACAAAGTGGAAAAAGTGTTATTAGTCATTTTTCCTAAGTCAAACTTAAAAGGTCATGGATATTAAAATTCTAACCAAAGCCACTGAAAGAAAATATTGTTGCCAAAGCCTAAGATTTGACCATTTCTATGTATAACGCATCTCTTTGGTTAAAGAATGAGTATCTCTTTGGTAATGAAGAGTGTGCATGAAATTATCTACTTAATCCAAGGATGCGCATGTGTTGAGTTACCTGACCATTAACGAGAAAAGTCAATGATATAAGACCTAAAATTTAATTAAAATTTATTCTAAGGCTCGGTCATAAGTGTCAAGCTTGTTTCACTAGATGAATGATGTGCATGAATTAGAAGTAGATCTAACGGTGCGCATGACTTAACTTTCCTGAGATTTAAAAAATGGTCCCATTAGTTATTAAAATCTTTCAAAAAATAAAGTTTCTCACCCATCCTATTGTGTTTAAAAAAAACCTCGCACCTTGGCTGAATCTAACAGTGTGCATAAATCTAAGAGATCCTATGACGTGCATGTATCCTCCAAAAGATTTTTTTACTTTCCATTGATGAAAGAAATTATATTCCAAAGTCTAAAGTTAGGGACTTTGAGGTACACTTAATAAAATCAAGTTTGAAGTTTCCAAAAGATCCTAAGCCTTAGGAACCCTTATTCTACCTAAGAATCATACATCTTTACAAAGATGAGTGGCACACATGCTTTCCCAAATCCATCCAAGAGGGCTCTCTCATAAATTTGCATGAAGAATATTGGCTTGAGATAAATGAAAAATTATAAAACCATTTTTCCTAAGTCTAAATGCCAAACTTGATTAAATGTTCCTAAAATTTTATTTTTCCCTTTTACTTTTTGTATTACATTTCCCATTCTCTTAACTCTTGAGTATCATTTAAAAATTTAAAGGCACGTGTATACCCTTGATTTGATCCGATGACACATACATGATGAGAAGAAGCTAAAGTTGCTCAATATTTTAAGGGAAAAGTAAGTGGCATATCATTATTCCTAAAACATTAGGGGAAAGGTTTTAATCAAAATATTTTTGTGGGTCTATTACATGATTCCTCCCCCTTCCTTTCACTTAAATAATGGATATTTTTGATGCTAAAGAGTGGTGCACATGGATAAAACATTAATTTTAAGGTGCACATGAATTAAACTTTGTTGAAGTTTAAGGTAAGGTAAAAATTAATGTAATATTTGTGCACCATGGATTTTTATTATTATACATAAATATGAGAAATTTGCTTTGGTAATAAGGTTTTATTAAGTTCATATTGCCTTCATAAAATTTGCACTTCTTTCTTTCTCCTTTCTAGCTAACATGCATGCAACTCATAAAGATCGACTGACGTGCATACTCTCTGGCTACATCTAATGATGCGCATGAATACAAGTTGGAAGTATTTTATCCAGATTATTGTAGTACCAAAGATAAAGTTCTATCTTATTCAGAGATAAGTCCAATGGCATGCCTAAACCTTAACTAGATCCAACGATGTGCACTAAATATCAAATAAATACAAAGGGAAACCTTACGAAGGAGAATCTGACAAAGATAAAAGAATGCCTTACACATAGAATCTGACAAAGATGGCTATCACCAACAAAAGGGTTACAGTCAACACTCTCGTTAGAGCCAGTCAAAAAAAAGATACGAAGGGAAAGTAATGTATTGTGCATATGATTAAAAAGACACAAATATTATAGCCTCATTAGTAACAAACATACATGAAGTAACTCATTCTCCTGTGAAATACTGTGGCAAGAAGTTAGCAATCATCAACTCTATAAGCTATGAACTAAATCGAGAGAATGCATAATAGATGAATTATTAAGCACTTACAACTTTTGGACAAGGGAAGAATTATGAATCACACGAGAGAGATCAATGAGTAATATAAAACATCATGAGCTATACAAGGGAAGGTTGACTCACAAGTCGAATAACATGAGTAAAATATTAAGGTGACACACATTCTATTTTGAGCAAGCCAAGTATTTTTTAGATCAAAGCAACATGATTCTATAGTCATCAGCTGATGAAAGGCTTTCCCTGATTCAATCCTATATAAATAAATGCCCCTCATCCAAGATCATGTTGAAGTTTTTAGCATCAAATATGGATCAAAGCAAACAAGCAAAAAGTTATAGAAGAAGGTGTGAGCAACTCAAGGAGTTCTTGTTCACTAATGTGAGGAAAAGTAGGATACATGGATCAGATAAATTACCGCCTAATTTGGCTATCCGATTGCCTCAAAAATTTCTTCACACCTCAATGGAATATAGTTATGGAGGTATCCTATTATAAACGATTCACTTATTTTGTGTACCTCCAATTCATATTTTTTATCTCCTTCTATTCCTCAGCATAGTAGTGTTGCTTTTTCCTACTTGCTTATGAAGATACAACATATTCAATTTTTGTAATGAACCCTTGCTTCCTATCTATCAGTCAATTGAGCCTCCATTCTAGTTAAATAATACACTGGTACTTAGGTGAAATTTGTTCGACATCAATAATTTTTTTTAGGTAAAAGACTAAAAGGCTAAATTACAAGTCCAAGAGTCAAGATGACCAACCACAAAGCACAAAGTCATAGCAACAATATTTTTGTGATAAAGCTTAGAGTCAAAACAATAAAACTATTCAATAGGGTCCCACTATATGAATAGAATGGGAAATCAAAAATAGTATAAAACACAAGGACAAGCCAACAATAAAATCTAAGTGGAAAACAATTGTAAATCACTTTTTGAGAGAATATAAAGGCTCAACCAAGACCAAAAGGTAAATTTTGTTAATAGAACAAGAACTAGATAAGTTGTCACATATTCAGCTAATTAGAGATAGGGGATCATGACAAGTGTGTGGTTCAAATTTAATCAGTTATAACAGATTCAAGAACCAAAGGCTATAAATAAAATAGTCACTACTAGAATCTACATCAAGCTTTTGCATAACATATTTTTGCTAAGAGGTATACTTGAGTGCCTTGTTCTTTGTTGTTGTATTTTCCCTTGTGTCTTTCCTTCTTTTCCATCTCTTATTCTTCCCATTACTATGCAGGTTTTGATAGAGAAGTGCTCAAGAAACTGATATTATTTCCATATATTGAGCCAGAGGTCTAGAGACTCAACTATTACCATATTGGAATGAGAGAGTGAAAAGTCCTTGTTACTTAATTTGAACAAGGATTTTTATTATATTTATATTTAAATATTTGAATGGAAATTTTAGGCCAAATATTTATATAATCACTCTTGACATTAATAAAATTTTGAGCTTCTTATTTGTCATATCTTTTGTTCAGTCTTGTGTGTGTCTCCATTACATGTTACATTATTTGAACGTATGGATGGATGCTTCTTTTGTTGGTCAAAAATTATGTTTATTATGATATTTGAATGAATTTCATTGAACCAATTCTTACCTTTCCCTTTATTTCTATTACATTGAATTATTATAAAATATTGCTACAAAAGCCTAAAGTATTAAGGCATCAGTCATACACATAAGGCATAATAGAGTTGTTTTTGTGAATCTTGATCAAGAGAATATAAAATTTTACTTTTTTTATCATAAATCTGGAAGAGCATGAACAAAAATTATTAAATATTTAATTTCACCTCAAGGGTTTCCTTACCATACCTAGTCTATTTAGAAATATATAAAACTTTATTCTAAGGTTAAAGAAGCAAGTCAACCAGAGCCTCTAATTACTTATTAGAAGTAGATTTTCTTGTAGCATGACAATAAATCCTAAGGATGCAAGAAAAATATCCAATAGTTTAATGGCACCGTTGTTAAGGAGTGATTCTTGAATATTTAATATTCTTTTTGCAATAGTTGGTCTATAGGGAACCAAAAATGCCCAGATTTAATTTTAGAATATTTCTATCTTTGTTTCCCACGTATGTCCACTTTTTCCAATTTATTTTTCAAGAAGTTAATGCTCTTAAGGATTTTCTTGATTTTTAATTTTTTTCCCATTTCTTGAAAAAGATACATCCCAAGAAGCATACCTTGTGAGGTTGAGAGTGATATAGGTCAAGCAATATTGACCAGAAATCTATTCCTTCTACACATTCTATGTTGGCAACTCTAACTGGATGACACCCAAAAATCAAAAATAAAGAAAGAAGGAATAGAACATACTAGCAAAAATGAGGATAACAACTCAAGATCTGCTCCAAGGATTTTTAAAACTAGAGGTATTCTAGTTCATCACCAAAAATTCTTGATTCTAGAGAAAATACAGATATTATTATGGTAGAAAATATATTTCATACACCCTATGCTACTGCTAGTGGAATTAATACTACATCACCCGTTGTTATTGTTGTGAAGCCAATTAAAACTCCCCTAGTAGTTAATATGGCCAGCCCTCCTCCCCAAAACAATTAGAACATCCAACTATGGCAAACCAATAGATACATGCCATTTCAATAACCTCTAGTTCTACATGATCTTCCCAGTAAAGCTCACAATTATTTACTAAAATTATAAGGGAATAATACAATCACAGGAGAAGATCATATTAAGAGTTTCTTGTATGTTATGGATAGTCTCGAGGTTGAAGATGAATATGTAGTCCTAATATTGTTTCTTCAAACCTTAGAGAAAGACACTAGAGAATGATTTAACACCCTTCCAAATAACAACATTGCTAAGTTTGCCAAAATGAAAACTATTTTTTTGAAAAAGTTTGGAGAGAGGAAAAATGAACAGTCACTGCCAATGGACCTGGAAACCATGAAAAAGAAATAAAATGAGATAGTGAGTGATTTCAATAGGATATTTTCTAAAACAAGAAATAAAATCCCCATTGATTTAAGGTCAAATGATATACAGTCTATTTTTTTTTATAAGAACACCTTTCCAGGAGAATTCAACTATGAATTAAGACAAGAACAAGTAGCTACTATAGAAAAATGTATGGATAAAGCTATATAAATTGAAATAAATATTTTAGATAGTGGAAAAATAAAACCATACTCTCTAGAGGTTAGTCAACCTAATAGGAAGCCTAAGAAAGTAGGATTTAATTTGCAAAGAAGAAATGAACAGGATCCTATGGAAAAATTATCAAACCAAATGATTGAAATGTTTAACACAATGAAAAATAGGTTATCTAGGAAAGAAATGAGTAAATATAGTATCAACAAACCTTCACACCCTTAAACTAATAAATAATAGAGTGATAGTAGGTGACGTTCTATTAAAATTTGCAGAGGAAGAAGGTTATGTCGCGATATCACGATAGGTCGCGATATCGCGGCTAATGTGAAGTCACCACGTGGCACAGTAGGTCTAAGGCGCGGAAGTGGTTAGAAAGTTCAAGGCACCATGGAACCAAGTTGCGGAGGTGGTTAGGTCGCGATATCGCGACGTCGTGATATCACGACAATTTGGATCGAAAGAAGGCGAAGCAGTGGTTGGGTCGCGATATCGCGACATGTCACGAAATTGTGACATGTCGTGATATCGCGGCCAAAGGAAGGCAGCCCGAGACAAACACGCAGATGGCCATACAAGGCCGGATTTGACACATGGCTGCCACGTGTAATGAGACAACTCAGCCAGTGAAGAAAAAGGGACCAGAATGGGACACGAAAGCTGCCACGTAAATTTAAGTGGAGTTGACGGCCGCGTATGGTAAGGTTAAAATCAATCAATACAGCAGTTCGAAGGATGGAGATTTGAACAAAACATCGATGTAGAAGAGCAGTCTAACCCAGGGTAGTGGTTGCAGAGTAAGGAAGACCATTAATGTAGGACTCTTGGTAGATCGGGCAGATGGCCCATTTATGATCAAAATTTTGAAAACCCCAAAAAGGGGGGGAAAGTTCGAATTTGAATCTTGTTAGGCAGGCATTAATTGCCTAGAGGATCGAGGCCTCGATAAAACTTGAAATTTTGTAATAGGGACGGATGGTGAATTCGGGATTGGGGAAGAGAGACTGTAAGCCTAGAAAAAAATTATTGTATGACTGTGTTAAGGAATTTTAATAGAAACTAGGGTAATAACAATTCTAATGACGAAAATAGCAACATAAAAAATGGAAATAATTGAAGGAAGAGAGAAGTTGAGAAATATCAAGACTCTGTTCCAAATCCTATACCTTCTATTAATATACAAAAAAAAATCCTTGTTCAACCTGTGATGATCCCCATAATCCATTTTATTGTGGAATATCTATGTATGCATAATAACATCAATTTAGATGATTAATCTGAAGAAGACATAAGAATTAATGCATGTTGGAATCAACAGGATGAATATCAAGAGAGACTATTTGGAGAAAATATGAATATATATATATATATATATATATATATTCCTTTTAATATTGCTTTCCAATATGGTTGATTTCTCTTAATGTTTCAACCTTATGTTATACCTTATATCTTCCTATTAATGAATGTAAATTGGAATAAGATATAGTCTTACCTTTGTGATACCCCAAACCTCTAAGTATTCGATGCAAATTCTTAGACGTAGATGACAACACTCTTTAGTTATATTTTAACCATTATCTCCAATGAATGGGTGTAGGCTTTAGCTTTTCTTTAACTTGGATGGCAGCTTATTTCTTTGATGGTACTGCTTGGACAATGGATGCTTCACATCTGACTGCTTTGACTAGGATTATTCAATGCTCTTTTCTAATTTTTGCTATGACATCGATGCTATTGTGTAATTATACCACAATATTGACTTCTGATGCTACTATGAACTCAACCTTCAATGCTTAGCTTTTCTTTGACTTTGTTCTAATGCTTTCTCCAAGATATATTGAAATCTTCCTCCTTTTGGACAAGTGGTGAATGGGAGTTTCAAATTGGAATTCTTACAATGCTCATGCAAAGATAACATACGTAAACTCCTCAATATTCCTTGTAACTCCTCTTGATTAGGCACTTGAAATTTCTTGATATTTAAGAGTTGGGATGGTACCTTAGAATGTTTGTGCCAAGTGGCACTCAATGTCTTTGCATGTAGACCTTTACTATAATGCTCCAAAAATAACATTATAACTCCTCTTGCCCTTTCGTATGCTTATTTCTTGGCTTCCTTAATTTCTTGGATAACAAGCAATATTTTTATTTTACAGCTATTTTGATGAGGATATTAGATGGTACTAGATGTGATACTCCTCGGTTATATGCAACTCTCAATGGTAGTTTTGTAACTAATTTTGGTGATTCTTTTGGTGGTCATTTTTCTCCAAGTTTGAGACCTCGAATGTAGCACATTTTACCATATTCTCTATGCTTTCAATGTGCTTATTTTGTGCTCCTTTGTAGTGTAGATACTCCTTTGTAATAGCTTCGTTCCATGTTTATAGAAGTAGATTTTGATATTTTTTATGTAGATGAGCAACCTTTAATATGGACCTTTATGCTATCCTTTTTTCCCACATAGATATATATTGATAATGGCCTTATGTGGGCTTTGATATTGCAAGTGAATGCTTACTTTTGGATGCTTTGATGCAGAGCAATGGTGTCTTTTGACACCTTAAATATTGAGCAATATGTGCTCCTCGATGGCTTTCTTTTCTTGCTTGAAACCTACCCTTATACCTGCTTGGATGACGATCGTTCTATTTCTTATATTATAAGACCTTTTGTCCTTATTGAATGGACAAGAATGATGCTTGTATTAAATTGATTTTGCACCAATATGATGGGCTAGATGTCCCTTTTTGAAATGCTCATTTTCCTTTTGATGAGGCAATTCCTTCCCTTTAGTAATTCCTTTTGCATGGACAATTTAGTAAGAGTAAAACCAAGCTAATAATTTCTACATAATATGCATCCTTTTGAAGTAGAAAATTCTACACTTATTATTTTAATGAAACCCTAAGTGCACTTTAAATTTGAGACTCTCCAAGTCTCGATTTGAAGCTTTCATTGCTATTTTGATGGTGGATTTCTTATCCACTCCTTGGACGAATCTGATCTGATTTTTATGGCTTCTTTGGGCCATTAAATGTTGTAGGTTATGTGCACCAGATAGTGTCTCTAGAAACTTTGATAATTTGCTGATTTTTGTGTCCTTTATCTTTAATCAACAAACACAAACTAACCCTTTTGAGAGTAACTAGTTAGAGATCAACTTAATATAGTGCAAACGCACTTTTAATTGTAACAATAATCTCACCTTATTACTTCAGTAAATGAGATCTCAATATAATTTTAGATGCACTTAATAATCTCTACAACTTTTAAGAGTAATTTGTAATATACCCTTAATGCATATTTTGCAATTTTTCACTATAATAAATATTGTAGGATATAGTATTCTTGCTTTGTAGATAACAAATAGGTAGATGATAGTTTTCTTTCTTTCAAAAATATCCAACTCCTATTTAATGTGCAAATAATCCTTTAAATGAATTTTCTCTTTTTGCACTTGAAGACTATAATGCAATCTATATTTCTGCAACTTTTAATCCAAATATGGTGCTTAATAGAATTTGATAATGAACCCTAATTTGAAGTTCAACTAATTGCACCGTAGTTGCTTACCTTTTTTATGGCTTCTGAAGTAGATGTAGATCTTGGTATTTTTGATTCACCAAGTTTTTGCCTTGCAATGGTTGAATTCGTAGCGTCTTGTTGGCCTGTCCAAACCAACTTCCTACTTCACCAAATTGTAGCCTTGAACTTTTTATCTTGAGCCTTGGATTTTGTGGTTTGATTCTTCCAGTTATCTTTGCTTTTCTTCTATAGATTCAGAGAACTTTATCTGAACTATACCTCTTTGTTGTGAGAGGTAATCTCCAATTCTCTTGGATTTGGTAGGCTTCTTATGTCTCAATATTCCTTCAAACTTCTTGTCAAATTCTAACTTCAAATATGATCTTCTTCTTCTCAATATTTTGAATATATTAAGGTCTTCACTGGATTCTTCTTCTAGGTTTGGCACTCACAAAATTATTTTTTTGGAATTTGGCACTCCTTGCCAAATTCTTCTTCTCTTGGGCTTGTTATCGGATGGTGAAAATTATCCCAAGTCCTTCACTATCAATAGCTTTCTCCTTGGTAGTGGATTTTTCCAACGAGTTCTTCTAGGAACTCTTTTGATGATGCTTTTGAGAGATCTAAAAAAAGGCTCTCCAAGCCTTCTTTTTTCTCCATAAGACCTCTCCAAGGTATTCTATCTTACAACTTCTCTAGTATTCCAACTAAGACCTTTTCTTTAACCTTCTACTTCTAGAAGTGTTGGTGATGATATATTCTTCTAGGATCTCTGATTCTGCTAATTTTAGATTCATACATGACTCTCCTAGTCCTCTTTCTTCCAAGAATGGAGGTTCTTCAATGAGATCTACTTTGGATCTCTTTAGCTTATTTTGAAAGAAGTCTTTAATCAATAAGGAGATCACCAATATCCTATTTCTTGGACTCTTCTCAAGAGTCTTCTTAAGGAACTCCTTTCTGGATTTTTCTTCTAAATCAAGATATCTTCAAGAACTCTTCTCTATATTTTACTTCTAAATTAGGAATTCTTATTCTGAATCAAGAATTCTTCTCTAAATTTTTCTTCAAAATTAAGGCTTCTATGGCCTTCTTCTTGATCAAGTGTTCTATGGATTTTTTTGCTTTAAGGCTTCTCTGGCCTTTTGTTCTTCAAGTCTTCTTTGGCCTATTCTTCTTCAAGGCTTCTCTAGACTATTCTTCTTCTAGGCTTATTTGACTTCTTCTTCTCCACTCTATAGTATTGCAACTCTTGTAATGGGACCTTTCTTGAGGTCTTTGAAATCTTCAATCTTCTTCTTGTTGCTGCAAGTGCTGGAATGACTCTAAGAAGACATTATTCCTAACTCTCTTGTAGGAATATTCCCAAACTTTTTCTAAATCTCCTTTTCCTGCAACAAGCTATTAGAAACTGGAATGAAATAACTTATAAATTTGGAGATAATAATCCTCACTAGTTGATTTATCAATATAGTGGTATGAATTTTGAGTCTTAGTCTTCACAATTTTTTTGCAACTCTGTGGAAAGACTCTAGCCAAATATAATCTCAAATTTTTTGCAACTAAAATTTATTTCAATCCTCAATTGTGATTCTCTCCATATTCCTCTTGACCTACTAGACTTCTCATATGAAAAATGTAGGCCCTCCTATCTCGATTCACTATGGCTCTGATACCACTGTTAGATTTTGAGGATATATGAAATGGAAGATATCTAACACATGTACTAATAAGATGCAATAATATGAAATAAAGTGAGTCTACAATATGATTAAAATATACTATAAATAGAAATTATAAAATTACAATGCAGTATGGAGGAAATTGTCACTCCATTACTATGAGCTAAAGATCTACATTGTGCTCCATATAGGAGCACCACTATCTACTACACTGTAGTAGATAAAAACTTGACTTGATATGACTTGATGTATGAGGCCCTTTATATAGGAAGATAGATTCTTTTGCCAACACTCTACCTAGTTGTACAAGGGGACACCTTGCACATTACAACTTGCATATTTCCACTTGTGCATTTATTACATTGCTTGAAGTAACTAGCTAACTTCCCCCTAAATTAATCTCCTACTCTAACTATGTACCTAAGGTGGTGCATTTACATAACCCAAATGGTGTAATATACTCTAACTCTAACAGGATTTACATATCCCTATCCAGCATATGTTATTCTATGAAGTTGTCTAAGGCCTAATCTAGTATTTTAAGTTGTCTATCCCATATCAATGATGAGCCAACTTATTCTCTTCCTTAATCTATCAAAGGGATACACCCATACCTACACCATACATAAGTCTACCTGTGTAGATATACTAAGCATATTACAAATAAGTTATCAGTATCATCTCCATGAATGAGCTAACTTATCTTTTTTTCTTATAAAAAAGGTACGCCCATCACTACACCATACATAAGTCCATCTATGCAGGTGCACTAAGCATAATGCAAATAAGCTATTAGTCTCATATCCATGATGAGCTAACTTATTCCTTCCATCACTCCTAGTGATAACCAAATTCATTGATCTTAAATCTATTTGATGTTTTAGTGTATCTAACTAGTTTAGTTTTTAGAAGAGTTCCTTGAAGAACAATATTACTTGAAGTTCCTCCATAAGGGATCCCATAATCCCTTAGGTTTCTCTCTATACTTTCAACTCATAAGCATAAACATTTTTAGATACTATTTCTAAGTTATCTACTACATTAAACCATAAATATCTCTTAATATTTATTTCTTTAAACAAGGATGTAATTAAGTCTACCTACTTAATTAAACATTAGATAACATCTACTACTTCATCAAAAGAGGACACATGAATAAGATGTAATTTTCCATCTAAAACAATAACAAGGCATGATAGTTTAAGAAACTATGACATCATAGATCCTTTATTTATAACAAGTAAAAGATACATCTCCCATTCATAAATTAATCATTACATAATTCAAGTGTGGTAAAGCATCACCACATTAAAATAATAGAGCATTACATCATCATCCAACTAGGATATTACTCATGCTAGAGTCTATTTTACAATAAGTTTTCCATAATAAGAGCTTCACTACAATATGTACCAAAGGGTCAATGTCTTGGATCTAAGCATCTTCCTTGTCCTTCTTGCTTCTCCATTACTCAGTTGATGGTAGTAAGGGATCAAGACATCTCATAGATCTTATGAAGCGTGCAACTAAATACATTTTCTAAATGACTTTTGAAACGTGTGAATTTATAAATTGAATGCCAAATTGCAACTATACAATCTACACAATGTAATTATGCATAAAATATTCAATCAAAAATCAGGAGAAAACCCCATAATTTCCCCACACCCATTATTTTCATCTAATATTCCCTTTTTCCATACTAGCATACTTCTTTCATTAATCACAAAAAAGTGTATCCATATTCAAGAATGAAAGTCATCTATCATTCATTTCATCATAGAAGGAGAGTCATTTTATCCTTTAAGAATGAAAGTCATTTATCATTTATCAATGCATAGAATAATTCAATAAACATTCTTTTAATTAATCAAAATCCCATACTTTTAATTAATCAAACCCATAAAAATCATTCCTTTTAATTAATCAACCAAAAGCCCATACTTTTAACTAATTAAATACCCATAAAAGCCATTTTCTTTAATCAATTAAAGGTCCATAATTTTAACCAATCACGAAAAACATTTTTTTAATCAATTAAAATCCCATACTTTTAACCAATTAAACATTCACAAAAACCATTTTCTGGAGTCAATTAAAATCCCATAATTTTAACTAATTAAATACTTATAAAAACCATTATCTTTAATCAATAAAAAGCTCATACTTTTAACCAGTTAAACACTCACAAAAACCATTTTATTTAATCAATTAAAAGCCCATACTTTTAAGTAATTAAATACTTATAAAAACCATTTTCTTTAATCAATTAAAATCCCA
Source organism: Wollemia nobilis (assembly GCA_028583015.1). Lineage (NCBI taxonomy): Eukaryota > Viridiplantae > Streptophyta > Pinopsida > Araucariales > Araucariaceae > Wollemia > Wollemia nobilis. The sequence goes on along the minus strand of JAQPPZ010003172.1, from coordinate 2,067,930 downwards.
TACTTTTAACCAATTAAACACTCATAAAAACCATTTTATTTAATCAATTAAAAGCCCATACTTTTAACTAATTAAATAATTATAAAAACCATTTTATTTAATCATTTAAAAGCCCATACTTTTAACTAATAAAATACTTATAAAAACCATTTTCTTTAATCAATTAAAGCCCATACTTTTAACCAATTAAACACTCACAAAAATAATTTTCTTTAATAAATTAAAAGCCCGTAATTTTAACTAATAAATTATTCCTCTAGTTAATCAAAAGACTCATACATTTCATTCTTCAATTAATCAAAAGCCATTCAGAAAAAATGAGAGTTGAAATCAAATAGGAGTTCCAAATCAATCAACCACATTCAAGAAGGTCAAACTCAGGGTTAAACTTGGTCAACACTAGAACAAGTAGCCAATAACATAGTCAAATAGTAGACAGTTCAACCTAGTTGACTGTGCCAACCACCAGTGCTCTAGCCCCTACCAAGTGGTGTCCCTCCCAACCATTGCTTGGTGGTAAATAACATAGTGGAGCTTCACCCCTTTTGTGGTGCTAAGGCAGCCCCGTACCAGGCATGTGGGATTAATCCAATTCCCATTAAAAAATAGGGTTTTAAAATCCACCCTCACAAGTAGGTAAGAAACAATCAACATCCAACCACAATATTCCACATGGCAAAACACAGGTAAGCCTATCAAATGGTAGTCAATAGATGAAATTAATTTGTGGCACGAACACAATAACACTCCAACTGGTGCATGGGCAACCCACCAAGAAGAGTGTTCCCTAACCATAGCTTGTGGTTGATTACATAATGGAGGTTGATACCATTTAAGGTGCTTAGAGCACCAAGGCATATTCTATCACATCCCACCTTGGTAGGACCCTTGCTAAGAAGACAATATAATATGACTTATTGTTTTAATGTCTAACATTGTGTGTGCTATTAATATCCAAGGATATGATGTAACATCGATAACGTTTTATGGTTATGATGCAACTAAGTTGCCACAACCCACCTTGAAAGAACACTTAAGGAGAAGACAATATAATTGGACTTATTGTTTTTATGTCTAACATTGTTAGTGCTATAAAATGCAAGGATATATTGTAGCATTTAGTGTTTTTTTCATGATTATGATATTGTAGATTTTTTAATGGTTTTGTAGGATTAGTCATGCTTTTGCATGGGCAATATTATGCTAACAACTTATATTAGCTTGGTTATGGTTTTCAAATTGTTTGGAAGAGAAAATATTTGATATTATTTCATGGTCATAATGGTTTGATTAAAATTATTAATCGTTATATTATCAAGCTGACAATTTAATAATAGCTTGGATATTACCTATTAAGTTGTCTAGAAAGAAAAGGTGCTTGATATTATTTAAGAACATATAAGGATTTTAATTGGTAGCCACTATAATATTAAACTAATTATTTATTATTTGCTACCATAGTACTTATGAAATTGCTTAGCAAATAAAAAGAAATAATGGAATGTATTTAATATAAATTTTGGCTTCAATAGATGCTACTAGGGCCATGAATTATAGTTTTATATATGTAAGTATCTTCTAACTTGCCAAATAGAGCAAACTCTTAGAATAGAGGGAAAAGTAAACTATTTTGGAAAGGAGAGTGACTAGTTGCATGTCAGTTGGGGGGGTTATATTTAATTATAGAGTACTCTCCCTCCCTCATCTCTTATCAACTTGGAAAAAACAAGGATGAGTTTTTGAACTCCTCAGTTTTTGTGCATGATTAGAAGAAACATGAAAAAGGAGGAGGTATTCATTCGATGGGGATATAGAGATTATATAATAGATAAGATAAGGGGAATTGAAAAAACAAATAGAAGTCAAAGAGAGAAAAAAATGAGGTTTGGACTTATACTCAAGCACACAATAGGTTGGGACTTAACACTATTTTTTATGGCTTTGTATTTTATGATTTCAAAGTTTACTCTTGTCCCTTTAGAATCAGGATTGTGTTTTTCTAGTTAATATTGATCGTGTTGAAATAGACTATGTACCCTTATATGGTATTGCATAGCCTATTTTTACCAAAATATCCATGAGAACCCTTTTTTGGTTAAAACATGTGGGTTGAACTCCTCTCTCTACTTGTTGCAAATCACAAGCCATTATTGTATTTTATAAGATTAATTTATGTTTGTTTAAGCCTCTGTATGAAGTCCATATTATCTTATTTTTAGATAAAAGAGAGTTGTGTTTTATAAGATTGATTTATGCTTGTTTAAGCCTACGTATGACATCCATATTATTTGTAGACACTAAAATCTGGTCAATCTTATTATGTTACCATAAGCAATGACTTCATGACACACCAAGGCCCCTATGGAAGACCTCAGGAGGCATACAGTGGTTCTAACCACTTTGTACAAGATTTTGAAAGGTTCTAGGCCACTTTTGGGACCTTTTGGACACCTTGCTGCTATTTGTTCCACCCTGGGATGAATACAAAACCTATTCATCCCACCCTGGGATGAATATAGAACCTATTCGTCCCACCTTGGGACGAATAGCAACATTCATCCCAAGGTGGGATGAATAGCAGGTTTGACTGGCAAAAAGTCAAATCTGGACAAATGGCACCTAGAAACGGTTACTTTTTCTATCTTCCAATGCCTACAAGTTAGAGCACGTAGCATATTAATGCTCCAGCCTATAAGGGAGGCCAAATTGGGATATTCTCTCCCCCTCCAACGCATCTCACCCTGGTGGCCAAGTGGCGCCTCTTGCCTCGCATGCCTTTTGACCTATGAGCCTCCTTGGGCTATAAATTGGATGCATTTTCCACACAAAGGGAGAGTATATTTTTGAGGACAAAGTGATGGAGTGCTGCCAAGATTTCCTTCCACACTTTTGTGCCCATTTTTCCCTCAGAGTCTCTAACTAGCGAAGGAGGTTTGCGAGTGAACTAGGAGGCACAATCTGTTACAAAACCAAACCATCTAAGTGAATTCCCTCATTGAATTTGATAACAATACATCCCATAGTGGCTTTCATCAATCCCCAAGGTAATTGGTGGTAAAATTTAGGCAAAAATGGTGGGCATCCCACCCCCGGGTGCCCCCCAATTTGTGATAGTCCTATTCGTACCACCCTATGAAAAATAGAAATTTATGCATAATTTTATTACTATTTTTGATTGATTATTTTCTATATGCTATTATTATGCTTCAGATTAAATTTTAGGTCTTTCTGAGCTATATTGATCAAGATATCATTTTTTTAGTGTTTTGTAGGGTCTCTTGCAGGTATCCGACGGTCATTTAAAATAATGCATAAACTGTAACTAATATTGAAAATATGATCAAATGGTTTTTTTTATAATAGCATTTTATGTATTCTTTCCAATTTTCATGTGTTTTGGGTATGCGTAGAGGCAAAAATTGTTTGCTTTGGTTTTTGTAGGTTACGAACGGTCACTTGAATTGCGAAGCCCCATCGGATGCAATTTTGGTGCAATTTCCAGTGATATCTTTCCAAAACCACTCATTTTACATACCAATTTCATTTCTAGTCATTTGTAATAGGTTTGATGCATTTTCTCATTACTAATCGTTTGGCCCCTATGGGGATTGCATGCCTTTTATAACACGCACTCGCTATTTGACGTTTCTAGTTTTCTTGTGTGTAGGTGCAGGTCATTACAGTGCATTGGGAAGGAGCATAATACATCTAGATCAAAGACACAAGCATCAAAAACCTTGGCCCACCCACCTCGATTGTGGGTACAAGGAAAGACATTGGATGTGCACCTAAATTTTTTGAAGGATTTCGATCCTTGGGCATTCGAGTTGTAAACATTTGTATCATCCATTATGAGCCCTCAAATGGGATGCTCTATAGCTTGGATTTGATCCATATTATTAATAAGAAATCTATTTTCTTTGCTTTATTTCTTGTTATTCGTTATCTTTCCACTTTACTAGCATGCTTCTGTTTAACGCTCATAAGTGATAGGACATAGATACGAACATTGTTTATCTTCATTTAGTGCATCGTTTTTACCTACTTCAGTGGTGATCATAGTGGGACCTAGTCCCTTTTACTTTAGGTGAATTTTAGAGCTTATTCTTCATCTTTTTATGTTACAGGTGCTATTCGTTCTAGGTTGAAACGAACCCTGACCTGCTATTCATGCCACCCTGGGATGAATTCGAATTCATCCCACCCTAGGATGAACATGAATTTGTCCCACCCTAGGATGAATATATACTTGCTATTCATCCCACCCTAAAGCGAATAGAAACCAAAGGATTTTCAGAGCAAAATTCCAAAAATAGCAAGTTTCAACAGTGATGAGGTAGGCATTTGAACCTTCTGTCTCTGTTTTTATTTTTAGAAATTGTTTTTATTTGGTTTTTATCACATCTTTTGCTTGTTTAGAAAGGTTAAAACAATAAAGCAAGGAAAAATTCACACATGTGAGGGAGCCCTATGCGGGACACCCCCAGGTATGATGAAATTTACTTGGGAGAGTGTTCCTAGTACTTAGACACGTCACACGCCTTCTTGAACGAAAGGCAATAGTGCATTGAGGTGCTAGTAGATAGAGTGGTGTCACACATTCACTTACCTGTTAGGGCTAACATGCCTATTCATAGACCTAGGCATGACTTCACACACTGGGTAGAGCAGGTCAGTATGACCTTGCCTATGCATCACCTTGATAGGGTACATCAGACTAGGTAGATTGACAATTATGATACTCATCGCTGGGAGCAAGCTAACTCTGCCTTGCCCTTCATCTAGGAAGGAATGCATGAGGAAATTCTAGAGTTTCCTTAGGAGCAGTATTCTACACATGCACAATGTGCCTCTATGTTCGCTGAGTATAATTAGCATATACCCTAGCCTAAACCTCAAGTTAACGCAGTGACCCTTGATCAAGGGAAGCATGCGATGGATATCATAGATTATATTGAATGAGGTTGGCCTTAGGGTGAGACCCCTAGGCCTCTTAGGCCCCACATAGCGAAACAAATTAATCAAGAAGTTGCAAGATACGTGGAACTTCAAGCTTAGTTCAAGAAGCTTCGGTGAGACAAAGAGCAACTAGACCACTTGCATTAGCTTGAGAAAGAGAGAATCTAACGATATACCAATGAGTTAATTTTAGAAGACTCTATGAGAGAGAGTTCCTACCCCTAAGACACATAGGTAGGAAGTCCACCCGAGGCAACCCAAACTCATTCGAGATATGTCTCCCAGGCCTTATCCAACATTACCTCTATGACCTCCTATGCCAGATCGAGATGCGCCTCCTAGGCCAAACATCAAGTTCCCATGATGGGTAGATACCCCTCTTTATAGATCGGCTCGAGAGACACCCTACGAAGCCTACGATGAGCATGAGTCGAAAGTAGAGTATTTGGAGATGCCTTACTAGGGCAGGTGGGTGACATGCCACCACCCCGCAATAGGTTGGAGGATCTTAGACCTCCGTTGCAAGATGTGAACAAGTACAAGGAGATCAAATCCTCATACCCTTATAAAGAGCTACTAGAGTGCCTAGATTTAGTAGAGCACAAGACCTCTAGGTTAGGATCTCAAAAGCCTACTATGAGCTAGCTGCGTAGTCAACCCATCCATCCTTTGATTCCTGTACCTCCTTATCCAAAGCAATTTAATTTGCCTCAGTTGACTACATTTAAAGGAGAGGAAGATGCATAGGAACATGTCACTAGATTCTTGGGCTAGTGCTTCAGAATTCATGACGATGATGATTTTCTTTTAAGAACATTCATGACTACCCTCTCAGGACCCACCTCAAAGGGGTTTTACCAACTCCTTAAGCATAGCATCCATACTTTGGACCAACTTGTAGATGCATTCCTAGAATACTTCACCTTCAATACCAAGAGGAAGGCGTGATGGCCGACTTAGCTAGGTTGAAATAGTATGACGATGAGTCAATAACGAATTATGGCAATAGATGGTGAACCTTGCTTGCCAAGCTGCCTTATCTCCTCCTCATGATGGAGTTGACTCAAACGTTTTACAAGAGCTGCCTAAAGCTAATATCCTTGTTGTTGCAGCTGCAATAGTATCCGACTCTTGAATATGCCCTAGCACAGGCTAGGACCATCGAAGAAATCAAAATTCAAGAGGGAAAAATTGCAAAGCCTCACAAGGAGTGGAACAAGAGCACAAAAATCATCTCGTAATCTAAGCTAGCAGTAGTAAATCAAGTTGCCATTAGTATCTCAGGGACAATGCAAGCCATACCACCTCAAAATCCTAATTATCAAGCCACACCCGGGAACTATGCCAAGGATAACCAAAATAGTCAAGGGCAAAATCAACAACGTTGCCCCAAGCGATAGTTCACACCCATTGTAGAGTCCATGGACTTGTTGTTTGACCACCTCTTAGTGGCTAATTTGATTCACCTTCTCGAGAGTCAACCTATCGACCCGAGTGCACCAAAGCTCAAAGGATACATAGAAGACCTATATTACAAGTTTTATAGGTAAAATAGGCACAATTTGAAAATGTGCTACAAGTTCAAACATTTGGTGCAATACATGATCAATAGGAATGCTCTTCAGGTGGACAACCCTGTTGCACCAAAAAAACAACAAATGAAGGTCTTCAAAGACCCCTTACCTACCCATGCAAAGCAGGCCAAGTCGGCACCTCAGGTGAATGAGGTTCATCATGCCCCTCCTAAGTAAGGGTATGTCAGCATGATCAGTATTGTAATGAGGAATAGGTGATACCCAAGTCCAGTCATGCCACCTACAGCTCAGAATGATGTCCCCTCAACATCATAGCCTCCATTGCCTCCTATGTCGAACCTCCCACCTAGTCCTATTTTTGCCATCAAGAGCAAGCTCACTCAGAGCTTAAGAACAACATCTACTTGGCTCTCCATCTATGAGCTCATTCAGCAATAAACACCTCATAGATAGGCCTTGATGGAGATCCTTAAAGCAATCGAGCTTCACCCCAGAGATCCTGACTCCTTCAACAAATTCATGGGGCATGTGCAAAAATGCACAAAACCGGTAATTACCTTTCAAGAATACAAGCTTAAACCAGTTCCAAATGATATGGTAGATCCCCATTTGCACATTTTCACATGTGTAAATGAGACATGATACAAGAGAGTGTTGATAGACACTAGATCCTCTAGCAATATCATCACGACAATAGCTCTCAAGCATTTGAAGCTCCCACCATCCCACATTATTGCATCTACCTACACCCTCCGAGCCTTCAATGATTTCATATGCTCAATAGTTCGTATAATCATCCTACCTATTCAGGTAGGAGAAAATACCATCTCGACATTGTGCCATATCCTGGAGGGTGAGATGGTGTACAATATCCTGTTAGGTAGACCATGGATCAGGGACATGAAATGTGTCCCTTCCATCGCTCACCAGTGCCTTAAGTACACTCATGAAGGATAATTTCACGTCATCCCTATAGACCTAGAGCCCTTCAAGTATTGCACTATGGTGTAGCATCTCCCTGAGTCAACCTTGCCATCAACCCATTTGGATTTTTAACCAAATAAATCTAGCCAAGGTTTTACTTCGTCGTCATTGCAGGCCATACCATCCATGTCATCGAATCCCCCATAAATGTCTAGCACATCTATGTATCCTTTGACTAGGAACCCGAGGAAGTGGCCTATTGAGGAGGCCTAGCCGACCATATCCACCATCTCCATAGAGGAGGTTCCTAGCCTAGTAGTTGAGGAACTACCGCATGAGACGAATGATGAATCAAATCAAGTCTCGCTCTCATCACTCTTCTATCTGTAGCCTCAAGTCATAGTGCACTTGGCTTCCACAAAACTAGGAGAATATATGGTTAGGAATGTCACATCCACCCCTACTATAGAGTCAATGCAAGACATGGATCAATCTTGTCTTCCCATAGGCACTATCGTGCCCCTAGGCATCCCCCCTAATCAAACAAATTTCATATATGGGGGACTTTACTATGGCATCAAACCCTACCAATAGTAGGAGGATGAGGAGCCCTTCGTAGAAGACATCAACTACTTGTCTAACCCTGACTTCACCCTAAAGTACCTTGACCTTTGCAATTAGCATGGTTACAGGTTAGGCTTGGATGAGCAAGGCATGCAGGTCCCGTTTCAACCCCAGTATAAGATGCCATATGATAAATCAATATTGGGACAATCACCCCTTGCCCCTGGATGTTCTCATAGATGGTCTATAGCACCTATGCCTCAACTATAGAGATGAGTTGGCCTAAGATCCCTTTGCCAACCCTAATAGTGTCTACTTGTTGTGGAACTATTTTCCTTTGCCCTTGGGAGATGACGAACCACCTTGTGATGGTATCCAATCCTACAACAGAGATGAAGGTTTGCACACTCTTTCTCACAATAGTGAGGAAGAATATCCAGGGTTTCCTTATGAGTGGATGTCAGATGATGAGTCAGACTATGGAGTCGCATCGATTGACTCTGATAGTTTTGATGGAGAATACGCACAGGTCATCCCTTGGTATAATGATGATGAGTACTATCTACGCATGTTCCCATTACAAGATCCCATTCGGCGATAGCTTCTACCTCATAAAGAGAAAGTTCATCCATAGCCACACTAACCATCGCCTATCATTCCACCACCTCCATAGCCACCTCCTCTGATATTGCGACATCCGAAGGTCTATGGACATAATCATCCACATAGGAGAAATCATCCATCCATAAATATGATTTCCATATACCTGTACAAGCCCCTGTAAGATCCGAATAACCCATTGGAGCCATTGCACCTCAACATGGGGGCAATCAATTTTGATCGAGGAGATTCACCACCCTCACCCTCAGAGTATTGGCCTTGTAATGAGATGTTACAACCATTTCATTTCTCTCCAAGTCCAACTCATGATGTCTTCCACACTGAGGAGGAACCTAAAGTTCCCATTGATAATCTAAATCTAGTCGATGACATCCATTTTATCCCTACCCCCCACCAGTTGGAGTAGGGGTCGCATATGTCGAGCCCATGATTGAAAAATATATAGGCTCAGACCCAAAGAACCCGTAATGTATCAATGTGGTGGAAATTCTATCCCCCATAGAGCAAGCTGATTACATAGCCCTTCTTATAGAAAATAAGGTAGCTTTTGCATGGTCTTACAAAGACATGCTAGGACTGGACCCAAATCTAGTCATCCACAATCTGATGCTTGACCCCAAGGCCAAGCCTGTCAAGAAAAAGCTAAGAAAGATGCATCCCATAGTGGACTTAATGGTCAAATATGAGCTACAAAAGTTGTTGGATGTCAAGTTCATTATTTTTGTAGACTATCTGCCATGGTTGTCTAACATGGTTCCCGTCAAGAATCTATATGGATGGATTTGCATTTACATTGATTTTTGAGACCTAAAAACAGTGAGTCCTAAGGATGATTTTCCTTTGTCGAGCATCGATGCCCTAGTAGATGCCACAGCCAACCACGAAATGTTATCCCTTATGGATGGCTTCTCTGAATACAATAAGATTCATATCAACCTAGAGGACCAGCTCAAAACAACATTCACAATGCCCTGGGGAACATTTTGCTATAAGGTCATGTCCTTTGGCCTTAAAAACGTTGGCACCACCTACCAACATGCCATGACATATATATTCCATGACTACATGTATAATATTTTGGAAGATTACATGGATGACTTACTGGCTAAATATTTGTTATGCCATGAGCATCTCGATATTTTGCATAAAGTCCTCGATCGCCTTATCGAGCATAATGTGAGACTGAACCCCAAGAAGTGCATATTTGGCATCACATCTAGAAAGCTCTTAGGATTCATAGTTTTTGAATGAGGCATTTAAGTAGAACCTAACAAGGTCAAGGCTATCCTCAAGATGCCTCCCCCAACTACTATCAAGCAGCTTCAAATTTTGCAGGATAAGATAGCGTCCATCAAACTCTTCATAGCACAACTGTCAAACAAGTATCAACCCATGAACAAGTTATTGCACAAGGAGGTCACATTCCATTGGGATGACGAGTTCTAGGAGGCCTTTAATGCCATAAAATAGTACTTGGCATCACTACTAGTGTTGGGTCCACCTCGACCAGGAGTGTCGTTCCACTTATGTTAGTCTCACAATGACACTGAGAGGGGGGTGAATCAGTGTAGCTCTTAAAAACTTAAATCTTCAATTCTTAATGCCAAAACAAAGAAATCTTAAAACCCAATAAAGCAAATATACCAAAGAGCATCACACAACACAAGATGTACCGAGGTTCACTAGTTTTGGCTACTCCTCAAAATTGACTATTTGGACTCCCATCCAAATCCAACCTTTGCAAAATACCAATTTTACAATCAATTTACCAGCACCCACTGGAAGGAGCACCAACCCCTGATTTATCTGCACCAACAAAAAGGAGCACCAACCCCTAATTTATCTACACCAATAGAAAGGAGCACCAACCCCTGATTTACCAGCACCAACTGGAAGGAGCACCAACCCCTGATTTATCTACACCAACAGAAAGGACCACCAACCCTTGATTTACCAGCACCAACTAGAAGGAGCACCAACCCCTGATGCCAAGCACCAACTTGGACTTCTATTCTGAAACTAGAAGATTGACATAAAGATGCCTTCACTTTTACAAGACCCTGACTGGTCTATTGCTTTCTCAACATTGCCCACTCTTCACACAACACACACCCTACTTGCTCTCCTCTTGCTCTCTTCGCAAGATTAAATCCACCTCGCTTTAATCCCGAGCGCTTTCACTCTTTTTCAGCAGCACTGTAATTCTCCACGTAGACCTCCTTTTATAACAAATTTCTGACTCTATTTTTAACTTCCATATTTTTGCATGCAACCCGTAACTGGCCCTGTAACTGTCGTCATTCGACTTTTGTTCACTGTTCTTATTTTAGCTGCATGATTTTTCTCTATAACTACACCTGTAACTATCATATCGACTTCAGTTAACTCTTCTTATTTTAGCTGCATGATTTTTTTCTGTAACTGCACCTGTAACTGTCGTACTACTTCAGTTAACTATCACATATCTTATTTTGGCTAGGTTCTCTTCTTAGCTCACACCAAAGTGACCTGTCATGAAATCGTGACACTTCTGCCTCTTTGTCCTCTTCTCGGCTTTCGCCCATGAAAACACATGTCACGATATCATGACACTTTTGCCTCCTTGCTTCTTTTCTTGGCTTGTACCCATGAAAACACAACATGTCACGATATCGCGACACTTTCACCTCCTTACTCTTCCTCTTTACTTTTGTTGCAATATCGCGACACTTCTGCCTTCTTACTTTCTCTCTCCTCCTTTAGTCGTGAAAATGCGACATGTCACGATATCGCGACACTTTTTCTCCTTTGCTCTTTCTCTTGCCTTCGGGTCACGAAAATGCGACATGTCGCGATATCGCGACACTTTTTCTCCTTTACACTTTCTCTCCTTTACACTTTCTCTTACCTTCAGGTCGCAAAAACGTGACATTTCACGATATCATGACACTTTTTCATTCTCTTCCTTCCTGCCCTTTCCGAGTCGCGAAAATGCGACATGTCGCGATATCGTGACACTTTTCCTTCTCTGCCTTCCTGCTCTTTTCAAGTCGTGAAAATGCAACATGTCGCAATATCGTGACACTTTTCCTTTTCTGCCTTCCTGCTCTTTTCAAGTCATGAAAATGCGACATGTCACAAAATCAAGACACTTTTTCTTCCGTACAATCTCTCTTGCAATATGTCACGAAATCGCGACACTTTTTCTACTTGCCTTTTTCTCTTCCAACATGTCGCGAAATCACGACACTTTTTCTTCCGTACTATCTCTCTTGCAATATGTCACGAAATCGTGACACTTTTTCTACTTGCCTTTTTCTCTTCCAACATGTCATAAAATCGTGACACTTTTTCTTCCGTACTATCTCTCTTGCAATATGTCGCGAAATCGCGACACTTTTTCTACTTGCCTTTTTCTCTTCCAACATGTCGCGAAATCGCGACAGTTTTTCCTGCTTGCGCTTTCTCTTCGAACATGTCATGAAATCGTGACAGTTTATCTTGCTTGCGCTTTCTCTTCGAACATGTCATGAAATCACGACAGTTTATCTTGCTTGCACTTTCTCTTCAAACATGTCACGAAATCGTGACAGTTTTTCTTGCTTGCGCTTTCTCTTCGAACATGTCATGAAATCGCAATAGTTTATCTTGCTTGCGCTTTCTCTTCGAACATGTCACAAAATCGTGATATTTTATCTTGCTTGCACTTTCTCTTCGAACATGTCATGAAATGATGACAATTTATCTTGCTTGCGCTTCAAACATGTCACAAAATCATGACAGTTTATCTTGCTTGCGCTTTCTCTTCGAACATGTCACGAAATCGCGATAGTTTCTCTTTCTTCTCAACATGTCGCGATATCGCGACAGTTTTTCTTCCTTGCTCAACATGTCATGATATCACGATAGTTTTTCTTCCTTGCTCAACATGTCGCGATATCATGACAGTTTTCTTCCTTGCTCAACATGTCGCGATATCGTGATAGTTTTCTTCCTTGTGATTTTCTTTTGATTTTTAGCATATGGGCCACTTTGATCTTTTGGATAATCATTGTACATACTCTAAAGAACCTCTTAACTCCTATCCACTGCATCAACCAATCTATCTGAAACTCCTGTCCACTACATCAACCGATCTGTCTGACTGTGTTGACAACAATGAAAATACTGTTGTTGCACCTTGCTCAACAATCTCCCCCTTTGGAATTGTTGGCAACACACATGCAATTTCTTGTAATTCTTCTCCCCCTTTGACAATAATACCAAAGGGCTGCTGCAGACTCCCCCTGAGTCCATGCACAACATTCTCAGGCACAAATTATTACAGTTAGAAAAAATTACAAACTCAAAGACTTCCTTGGGCAACGGTTTTGTGAAGATATTCGCTACTTGCTCTGTTGTTGGAGAAAAATCCAACTTAACCTCACCTTTCGCAACTTTCTCCTGCGTACAACACATTGTTGCTGCAATATATTCTGCCTCTGCTATGGATAAGGAAACTGACTCTTGTTTCTTACTGTTCCATGCGACCAACCTGTCTCCAAGATAGAATGCACCTCCACTGGTACTCTTTCTGTCATCTACACATCCTGCCCAATCTGCATCTAGAAATCTGTCCCAACATTGTCCTCAAATCTGTCCCAGCATTGTCCGCAAATATTTCCCAAAGGCCTTCTTCAAAGGCTCAATCAATCATGCTCAAGTAGTACTCAAAATGAACTCAACAATGAATGACAATCTCAAATCAAATCCACTTCATAGAAGCATAAAGAGAATTGTTAGAGACTTAATATCTTCTAACCTCAATCTCAACTCAACATAGAATGATGGAATAATTTATTTCATAGAACTTTAAAAATCACTTCACACATAACTTGACTAGGCTCAATCAAATCAACTCAACCAATCATCACCAAGCTGGAAACCATCTGGCTGCTCAATATAAACCTCTTCTTCAAGCTTCCCATTCAAAAATGTTGATTTCACATCTGTCAACAAAATTGACAAGTGACTCACACTTGTACCAACTTTTGTCCAACATTGTACCAACATTGCAATTTTACTGCCAACTCTATGCAAGCATCAAACACAGTACCACAACACCAACCAAATCCCTTCTTACATTTTCAACTTGGTCTATGTTTTCTACAGTCACCGCTGGTCACACCTTACTTTCAACTATTCAAATCAGGAGACAATATTTTGTTAAACGCTTCACGGCCAACTATAGTGCACCTTACTCAAACTCATACTTCTGGACCTCGGATAGGTATGATTCACAAAGCAAAGTTGCTCATCTTGATGAGCTAAACATGAATCAATGATCAGACTTCAATATTTTTCACCACAACATCATAAAATATCTAACAATCTTCACGTCAATGTGTAGTTCAAATATACACTACTTTTATCGAAACACATATATGCGGCTAGGGCAACATTCTTTCACTAACCAAATTATCTGAACTATTATAATCCTTAACTTTGGACAGTGGCGGTAAGAACCATCACCAGTACAACAATGACATATAGCAATACTACCAATAATGACAACTCTCAATTTAATCACCACCCTTCATGGCACTTCCACAAACTACATGAACCGAAAACATACTTCGACAACTATACAACAACTTCCCTGACTACTTGCCTTTCATCCTGAGGTAATCAAAAAAATACATAGGAGCATTAAAATGAAACTTCAATATTGCTCCCCCTGAGGATGTGCTACCTGGAGTTGCTTAGTGCAATAGCGGAGTAATCTCCTTCAGTCCAAGGAGACACGATTTCCTCTCTTCTTTCTTTCTCCAATATTTCTTGAACTTAGGCTGAAGGTTTTCAACTGCATCCCTATTTTGAACCTTTTCGTGAACTTGAACATTTCTCTTGGGTGGTTGTCTCTTGTACATCCTTGATGGATGATTATTTTTCTTTCTTTGATGCACATGATTTCTTCCCTGTTTGTGTTGCATTCTTTGCGTCTGATGAAATCTACTGTCTTGCCTTAGATTAGATACAAAAGTTCTTGGACAAGACCTTGCTATGTGCCCATGACCATTACATTTAAAACATTGCACATGGTGTTCAACCGGAATAACAGATGTATTTCTACCAAGGATAACTCTTTGATCTATTATTCAATCCACAATAAATTGCCTTGTGACCATAATGGTTGCATCTAAAACAATAGCCATTAAAAGCATTATTATGAATAAAGTGAGAGTGATAGAACCTCTTTTGTTGTGGTTGCTTTGTTGTAGATCTCCTTTGAGATTTTCTTCCTTTTGAGGATTCAGCTTCAAGCTTTTCTTGCTTTGATCCTTCAGCAGTGGATTTCTTCTTCTTTGCAAATTTAGAATATGAAGGTTGTTCAACTTCACTTCCAAGACCAAGATTACACATGGGGCTTCTTTTTTGCCTTATCATTTTATCTAGCAGCTCTATGCTCTTCTCAAATTTGAGATTTGTATTGGCCTCTTCTAGTTGTTTCCTCAATAAAACAATCTTCTCTTCTTGTTTGCAGCAAACAATCTCTTTCTCATTGATCTGTGACTTCAAGGCTTCTTCTATTTTCTTGGCTTTATGAATTTGTACGAAGAGATCTTCAATATTATCCCCATATTCTTCCAACTTCTTGGACGGTCTTTTGTTCTTTTTCCTTTCTAAACCCAACTCTTCAAGTGCAGCGATCAACTCACCTTCTAGATCGACTTCAACCTCTAGGTTTTCATCACATACTTGTTCTTTCTCTGTTTTTTCTTCTTTAAGTGCCATATAAAGAACTTCACTTGTTTCCTCTTCAGAATCCTCATTGCAGCTGTCTTCTGATGAACTGACATTCTTGGAGATGAAACTTTTCTTCTTGAAATTGCCTTTTCTAAAAAAAAAAATTGTTCTTCCAGTCACTTCTTTCTTGGTGTGATCCTTCATCACTTATGTTCTTCTCATTAAGTGGACATTTAGCTGCAACATGCCCAACGCCTCCACAGTTGAAACACTTAAATGGTAGCTTTCCTCTGTATTTTCCTTTTCCCCTTATTATTTTTTGAACAAAGTTTGCTTTCGTTTCATCTAATGTCTCTTCTTCCTCAAATTCTTGTTTTGCTTTAATATTTTTATGTGCTTTAAAAGTAGCTTCTCTGTCTATGGGTTTAGTTTTTCCTATTCTCATCTCATATGCAGTCAAAGAACCATGCATCTCATCCATACTAAAAGTATTTAGATCTTTAGCTTCTTCTATTGCTGAAACTTTAGAATCAAATCTTTAGGGAAGAGATCTTAGTACCTTTTTCATGATGACAACATCTTCCATTTTCTCGTCGAGTCCTCTAATCGCATTAATGATTCCATTAACTCTCAGCATGTATGCCTCTATGTTCTCATCGTCATTCATATTTAATGCTTCGAACTAAGCTCGATGCGTTTGTAACTTGGCCTCCTTGATCTTATCATCTCCTTCATGAATGCTTCTCAGTTTATCCCATATTTCTTTTGTCGTTTTACAACTCATAATTTTTACTAGTTCATTGTCCATTAATCCTCACATGATAGCATTCTTTGCTTTTGAGTTATTCTCAAACAATTTCTTATCGGAAGCATTGGTTGGAGAAGTGGTGGGTATTGTGTATCCACTATCTATCGAATCCCAAATGTCGTATCCCAAAGCACAAAGATATGTCTGCATCCTGAGTCTCCAAAATGTGTAATTAGTTCCATCCAACAATGGTGCTTTGTTTGATGAGAAGCCTTCACCACCTGCCATTATGTCACTTCCAAGATCACCCTAGCAGATTTAGCCTGACAAAGGAAACTGGCTCTGATACCAATTTTTAGTCTCACAATGACACTGAGAGGGGGGGTGAATCAATGTAGCTCTTAAAAACTTAAATCTTCAATTCTTAATGCCAAAACAATGAAAGCTTAAAACCCAATAAAGAAAATATAACAAAGAGCATCACACAACACAATATGTATCGAGGTTCACTAGTTTTGGCTACTCCTCAAAATTGACTATTTGGACTCCCATCCAAATATAGCCTTTACAAAATACCAATTTTACAATCAATTTACTAGCACCCACTAGAAGGAGCACCAACCCCTGATTTATCTACACCAACAGAAAGGAGCACCAACCCCTGATTTATCTGCACCAACAGAAAGGAGCACCAACCCCTGATTTACCAGCACCAACCCCTGATTTATCTACACCAACAGAAAGGAGCACCAACCCCTGATTTACCAGCACCAACTAGAAGGAGCACCAACCCCTGATGCCAAGCACCAACTTGGACTTCTGTTCTAAAACTAGAAGATTGACATAAAGATGCCTTCACTTTTACAAGACCCTGATTGGTCTATTGCTTTCTCAACATTGCCCACTCTTCACACAACACACACCCTGCTCGCTCTCCTCTTGCTCTCTTCGCAAGATTAAATCCGCCTCGCTTTAATCCCGAGTGCTTTCACTCTTTTTTAGCAGCTATGTAATTCTCCATGCAGACCTCCTTTTATAACAAAGTTCTGACTCTATTTTTAACTTCCATATTTTTGCATGCAACCCGTAACTAGCCCTGTAACTGTCATTCTGACTTCTGTTCACTGTTCTTATTTTAGCTGCATGATTTTTCTCTATAACTGCACCTGTAACTGTTGTACTGACTTCAGTTAACTCTTCTTATTTTAGCTGCATGATTTTTCTTTGTAACTGCACCTATAACTATCATACTACTTTAGTTAACTGTCACATATCTTATTTCAGTTGGGTTCTCTTCTTAGCTCGTGCCAAAGTGACCTGTCACGAAATCATGACACTTCTGCCTCTTTGTCCTCTTCTCGGATTTTGCCCACGAAAACACATGTCGCGATATCATGACACTTTCACCTCCTTGCTTCTTTTCTTGGCTTGTACCCACGAAAACACATGTCATGATATCGTGACACTTTCACCTCCTTACTCTTCCTCTTTACTTTTGTCACGATATCGTGACACTTCTACCTTCTTACTTTCTCTCTCCTCCTTTAGTCGCGAAAATGCAACATGTCGCGATATCGCGACACTTTTTCTCCTTTGCTCTTTCTCTTGCCTTTGGGTCGCGAAAACACGACATGTCACGATATCGCGACACTTTTTCTCCTTTGCACTTTCTCTTACCTTCGAGTCGCGAAAATGCAACATGTCGCGATATCGCGACACTTTTTCATTCTCTTCCTTCCTGCCCTTTTCGAGTCATGAAAATGCGACATGTCGCGATATCGCGACACTTTTCCTTCTCTGCCTTCCTGCTCTTTTCAAGTCGTGAAAATGCGACATGTCGCGATATCGCGACACTTTTCTTTCTCTGCCTTCTTGCTCTTTTCAAGTCACAAAAATGTGACATGTCATGAAATCGCGACACTTTTTCTTCCGTACAATCTCTCTTGCAATATGTCATGAAATTGCGACACTTTTTCTCTTGCCTTTTTCTCTTACAATCATGTCGCGAAATCGCGACACTTTTTCTTCCGTACTATCTCTCTTGCAATATGTCGTGAAATCATGACACTTTTTCTACTTGCATTTTTCTCTTCCAACATGTCGTGAAATCGCAACACTTTTTCTTTTGTACTATCTCTCTTGCAATATGTCACAAAATCATGACACTTTTTCTACTTGTCTTTTTCTCTTCCAACATGTCACGAAATCATGATAGTTTTTCCTGCTTGCGCTTTCTCTTCGAACATGTCGCAAAATCATGACAATTTATCTTGCTTGCTCTTTCTCTTCGAACATGTCATGAAATCGTGACAGTTTATCTTGCTTGCGCTTTCTCTTCGAACATGTCATGAAATCATGACAGTTTTTCTTGCTTGCGCTTTCTCTTCAAACATGTCACGAAATCGTGACAATTTATCTTGCTTGCGCTTTCTCTTCGAACTTGTCATGAAATCACGACAGTTTATCTTGCTTGCGCTTTCTCTTAGAACATGTCATGAAATTGTGACAATTTATCTTTCTTGCACTTTCTCTTCGAACATGTCATGAAATCATGATAGTTTATCTTGTTTACGCTTTCTCTTCGAACATGTCACGAAATCATGATAGTTTCTCTTTCTTCTCAACATGTCACGATATCGCAACAATTTTTCTTTCCTTCTCAACATGTCGCGATATCGCGACAGTTTTTCTTCCTTGCTCAACATGTCGCGATATCGCGACAGTTTTCTTCCTTGCTCAACATGTCGCGATATCGCGACAGTTTTCTTCCTTGTGATTTTCTTTTGATTTTTAGCATATGGGCCACTTTGATCTTTTGGATAATCATTGTACATACTCTGAAGAACCTCTTAAATCTTGTCCACTGCATCAACCAATCTGTCTGAAACTCCTATCCATTGCATCAACCGATCTGTCTGACTGTGTTGACAACAATGACAATATTGTTGTTGCACCTTGCTCAACAGCTTATACATCTTAGCCACTAAGATTGCATTGGGTGCCATGTTAGCCTAGAACAATGAACTGCATAAGGATCAAGCTACTTACTATCTCAGTCACACCCTGGTTAGCTATGAGATTAAGTACGCATACGTTGAGAAGTTGTGCCTAGCAATGGTTTTCACCACCAAGAAGCTATGACATTACATGCTTAGTCATACCACATATTTTGTATCTAAATAGAATCCATTGTGATACATGATGATTCACACTTATCATAATAGTCACACGGTTAAATTGATTATGTTGTTGACGGAGTTCAACCTAGAATTCGTTGGACAAAAATCAATCAAGGATCATGTCATCGCAGATCAACTCATAGAAGCTCCTCTCTAGGATGATCAGCCTCTAAGCATGGAGCTTCTTGATAATGCAGTTGAGCCTAAGTCATAGTCATATATGACTCTATTATTTGATGGCTCCAAATGTGAGCAAGGATGTGGCATTGGGATCATGTTTTTCATGCGACATGGGGCTCCCATACCTGTGTCATTTAAACTTTATTTCCTATGCACCAACAACAATGTTGAGTATGAAGCCTTGCTCATAGGTCTTCAAATGGCTATCACCATGAAAATCACCAAGCTTAACATCTTTGGCAACTCCTTGCTCATTGTTAACCAGGTCAAAGGGATCTACCAATGCAAGTACCCAGTTTTGCAAGCCTACAAAGCCCTTGTGGATAAATTCTTGGTAAAGTTTGAATGGTATGACATCAAGGCACTTCCTTTATCATCTAATTGTTTTGCAGATATGATGGTCTCCTTAAGTTCCTTGATCCCGTAGAACCCCATTGATGATATGACAACCATTCAGGTCAAGATGCTCTTGTAGTCTACTGTTGAGCGTGAGGATACTCAGGCCACACCATAAGTCCACTTGATTCAAAGTGAACCTCATCAAGAGATACTCTCGCACCTTCACAAGCACTTTAATTATGCTGATTGGGGGACTCTGTTCCCTCAAGATCCTTTTTATAGCATTACAATGCTATTCTTACAAGTTATTTCCCCCTCAAAATTTGCTTAGGATAAATTTCAAGAGGGATAGGAAATTCATACAATCGAGGCTTCCCCTCAACAGGACTGGTCCACGCAAATCAAGGAATATCTAAAGTTGGGTAATCTCCCTCTTGGATTGTCACACGTTTTTAAAAGAACATTAAAAAAAAAGGTGATAAAATATGTCTTACTAGGAGATATTATGTATTATTGGAGCTACAAAGGGATCCTCCTTCGTTTCTTAGAGCATCAGGATTCGGCTTGGGTAATCGCCCAAGCATACGATGGTACATGTGGAGACCATTTTAGTGGTATGGCCATCACAAAGCGCATTCTTTGCATGGGCTATTATTGTCCAACATTAGAGCGAGATTATTGTGCATATGTGAGGAAGTGTGTGAAGTGTTAATACCATGCTAACTTGACACACGTACCTTCTCAGGCCTTACAATCGATTAAATCAGTGTGGCCATTTTCACAATGGGGATTGGATTTAATTAGGAAAATCTCCCTTGCATCCTCGATTGTCACACATTTATTATAATGGCTACTGAGTATTTCACTAAATGGGTGGAAGCAATTCCCCTTACCACTACAACAGGACCCCACATAGTGGAGTTCCTATTGCACAATATCATTTGTCGTTTTGGTATTTCATCCAAGATCATTTCAGATAATGGGACATCGTTTAAGAATAAAGACGTGTGTACTTTGACATCAAAGTATAATATCTAGCACAATTTTTCGACACCCGACTATCCACAATCAAATGAGAAAGCAGAGGCTTCCAAAAAAACATTTATTATTATTCTTAAGAAAATGGTCAAAAAAAATCACACAGATTGGCATACACAAACACCCCTTGCTCTATGGGCCTATCACACTAGTATTCAGATGCCCACTAGGGTCATCCTATTTTCACTAGTGTATGGTGTTGAGGCAATCATGTCATTAGAGTCGGAGATCCCATCACTATGCATATCCATGTAGGATTCATTGATGATGACACCACGCGATAGGTTCACCTGATCAGCTTACGCTGCTTGATGAATGTCATGTTAATGCTCTCGAGCACCTATGTGTTTATCAAGAGTGACTTAAAAGAGCCTACAATATGAAATTCCATCTTAGAGACTTTTAGGTTGGTGACCTTATTTTGAATGAGAACCAACATAATTCTAATTTTTTGCCCCACCTAAGGGACAAGTTTGTGACAAATCGGTTAGGTCCCTTTGTCATTACTAGTCAAATAGGACATGAAACTTATCGCTTAGCCTCCCTTGAAGGTGTCTAGGATCCTAAACCCTTGAACATACTTCATTTGCGACCATTCCATGCCTAGGTGATCCTTAACTATCTAGGTCACTCCAAAATGCTCCAAGGGTGCCTACATCCTGCTTGGTCAACCTAAAATGCTCCTAGGCATTCTTGAACTATCTAGGTCACCCCAAAATGCTCCAAGGGTGCATACATCCTGCTTGGTCAACCTAAAATGCTCCTGGGCGGTCTACGACCGTCTAGGTCACCCAGACCGTCTAGGTCACCCCAAAATGCTCCAAGCATGCCTACATCTCGCTTGATCAACCTAAAATGCTCCTAGGTGGTCCACGACTATCTAGGTCACCCCAAAATGCTCCAAGTATACCTTTAACCTTCTTGGTCAACCTAAAATGCTCCTAGGTGTTCTACGACCATCTAGGTCCCCCCAAAATGCTCCAGGGGTGCCTTTAACCCGCTTGGTCAACCTAAAATGCTCCTAGGAGATCTACGACCATCTAGGTCACCCCAAAATGCTCTAAGGGTGCCTTTAACCCACTTGGTCAACCTGAAATACTCCTAGGTGGTCTACGACTATCTAGGTCACCCCAAAATGCTCCAAGGGTGCCTACATCCCACTTGGTCAACCTAAAATGCTCCTAGGTGGTCTACGACTGTCTAGGTCACCCCAAAATTCTCCAAGGGTTACTTTAACCCGCTTGGTCAACCTAAAATTCTCCTAGGTGGTCTACGATCATCTAGGTCACCCAAAAATGCTCTAAGGGTGCCTTTAACCTGCTTGGTCAACCTAAAATGCTCCTAGGTGGTTTATAATCATCTAGTTCACACCAAAATGCTCCAAGGGTGCCTTTAACCCACTTGGTCAACTCAAAATGCCCCTAGGTGGTCTATGACTATCTAGGTCACCTCAAAAGCCCCAAAGGCATCCATAAGCCCTTTGGTCACCCCAAATGCCCCAATGGCCCCCAATAAGCCCATTGGTCACATGTATATATCAATCAAAAAAAAAATCAAAAACATCATATATATAAATAAAAATACAAAAATATTGCATCGCATTGCATCTTCAAACATCATAAAAAATAAAAAAACATTATATACATCAATAAAAATATAAAAATATCATATTGCATTTCATTACATCACATCTCGTTGCATTATCAGTGGAATTAGGCATACTCATCATTTCATTTTACATTTTAGGGTTGCTCATACATGTCTCGTGTTGAGCAAGGTGTTGCAAGAAGTTTTTCATTGTTGTCAACACAGGCAGTTAGATCTAATGATGCAGAGGACAGACAGTTCAAGAGTCATTCAGATGTAGAGGACAGAAGTTCAAAGGATAGTTAGATTATGTAAAGTGCAATTTTTGGAAAACAGAAGTGACCCAGTTTCAAAAATTCGAAGAAAAAGACAAGTTAGAAAACTGTCGCGATATCACGACATGTTTTCTATCGCGATTTCACGACAGGTCGGAGGAGAGAGAAGGCACAGCCAAAAATGTCGTGATTTCATAACAAAAATGAGGAGAGAGAAGGCACAAGGCAAACTGCCGTGATTTCGCGACATGTTGGAGGCTAAGAAGCTAAGTCGAGAAACTATAGCGATTTCGCTACATGTTGAAATTTCACTGGCCGAAGCAAGGAGAAAGTGTTAAGTGGAAAAGTTGTAG
The DNA here is from genome assembly GCA_028583015.1 of Wollemia nobilis. NCBI lineage: Eukaryota > Viridiplantae > Streptophyta > Pinopsida > Araucariales > Araucariaceae > Wollemia > Wollemia nobilis. The sequence goes on along the minus strand of JAQPPZ010003172.1, from coordinate 2,044,923 downwards.
TGATTTCACTACAAGTCGAAACTGCAAGACACAAAGGTGTAGCGATTTCGCTACAAGTCAAAAGTGCAAAACACAAAAGTGTAGCGATTTCGCTACAAGTCAAAAGTGCATAACACAAAAGTGTAGCGATTTCACTACAAGTCAAAAGTGCAGAACACAAAGGTGTAGCGATTATGCTACAAGTCAAAAGTGCAAGGCACAAAGGTGTAGCGATTTCACTACAAGTCAAGGTTTTGCGGGTCAAAGCAAAGCTGGAAGCATAAGGCACAAAGTTGTAGCGATTTCGCTACATGTCTTGATTTTGCTAGTGCATGAAGCGAGAAATGTACGGAAGTCGAAAGTGTCGCGATTTCGTGACAAGAATGAGGATGACGTCAGTGAAAGCTAAAAGTGTCACGATTTTGCGACAGGTTGCAAGAAAAGCCTCTGGAAGCCGAAAGCGTCATGATTTCGCAACAAGAATGAGGATGACGTCAGCAAAAGTTCGAAGTGTCACGATTTCGCAACAAGAATGATGGCAAAGCTTTCAAAGGCCAAAAGGGTCACGATTTTGTGACAGCAAGGACAAGAAGGCATACGACTACAAAAAGTGTTGTGATATCGTGACATGTTTCTATTTCACGACAATAAATACAAGAAAGGTGACAGAGGTGGCAGAGGCAGTTGAGGCTGACAAAGTTGAATTTGGGCCGACAGATTTTAGGGTTTTGTAGTCAACAACTTCTAGGGTTTTGCAGACGATGTTCTTAGGGTTACAATCGATGGATTTTAGGGTTTTTCAACTAACAAATTCTAGGGTTTTGCAGTCGACGTTCTTAGGGTTACAGCCGACTATTGTTTAAAATTTGATCGTGAAATTTCATCTATAAAAGGAGGGTTGTTTCAAGTTTGATGGTAATGCGAGTATTGAGTTTGTGCAAGTGAAGTCCACATCGAGAGCAAGTCGTATCGAACTTGTGCGAATGAAGTGCACAGGGTGCAAATGTTGAGTCGTATCGAGCTGAGTGCGAAGTCGTAGTTCAAGATGAAGCGAAGTGTGCGTATCGAGATTGCATGAATTAAGAGCGCGGGGTGCAGAGGTTGAGTTCTTAGTGCGAAGTGATAGTGCATAGATAGCAAAAGTGATTGATCATCTGATTGCAACAGAGAGTGCGAAGAAGTTCACAAAAGCGGTTGGATAATGCGAAGCTTTTTGCGCAGAAGCAGTAGAATGAAGAGAAATAGCAGATTGTGAGAAATAACATGAAAGTTTTATTTTGTAATTTTCATTATCATTATTGACTTCCAAGTTGTAGCTTGGCATAAGGGGTTGGTGCCTCTTTCCAGTAGGTGCTGGTAAATTAGGAGTTGGTGCTCCATTCTATTTGAAATAGATAAAGCTGAGGGGTTGGTGCTCCTTCCAGTTGGTGCTGATAAAAGATATTGTAAAGTTATAGCTTTGCATTGGCTGGATTTGGATGGTAGTCCAAGCAGTAATTTTGAGGAGTAGCCACATTGGTGAACCTCGTTAAATTACTTGTGTTGTGTGTCATGCTTTCTTGCTTGCATTTTATATTTCTTTTATCGGTTTTAAATAGCTTCCGGATTTAAAACTATATATATTAGAAATTTTAAAGATCACACCGATTCACCCCCCTCTCGGTGTCACCGTGATTACAACAATTGGTATCGAGCTAGGTTCCTGAACAGTGCTCAAACAGCTAGGGTGATCTTGGAAGTGACGCAATGGCAAGTGGTGAAGGGTTCTCCTCGAACAAAGCACCATTGTTTTATGGAACTAATTATGCATTTTGGAAAATTAGAATGTAGACATATCTTAGTGCTTTGGGTTTTGACATCTGGGGTGCAGTAGTTAATGGTTACAAAGCTCCCGCCATCGCTCCAACAGACACTGCTGCTAAAAATGCATTTGAAAATTATTCAAAAGCAAAAAATGCCATCATGTGTGGACTAGTGGACAGTGATCTAGTCAAGATCATAAATTGTGAATCAGCAAAAGATGTTTGGGATAAACTAGAGAACATTCATGAAGGAGATGATAGGATCAAGGAGGCCAAGCTTCAAACTCATCGAGCTCAATTCGAATCTTTAAATATGGACAATGATGAGAACATAGAGAATTTCATGCAAATAGTCAATGGGATCATCAATCCAATCAGAGGTCTCAATGAAGATATAAATGATGCTACTATCGTGAAAAAGGTATTAAGATTGCTCCCTCCTAGATTTGATTTTAAAGTCTCTGCCATAGAATAAGCCAAAGATCTAAATCATTTTAGTATGGATGAGATGCATGGTTCTTTGACTGCTTTTAAAATGAGAATAGGAAGGTCTAATCCCACAGATAGAGAAGCTGCTTTCAAAGCCCTAAAAGGCAAAGTCACAAAACCAAAGTCTGAAGAAGAGGATGTATTAGATGAAATGGAAGCAAATTTTGTCAAAAAACTGAGAAAGGGAAAAGGAAAGTACAAAGGAAAGCTACCATTTAAATGCTTTAACTACGGAGGCATTGGGCACTTTGCGAAAAAATGTCCTCTCAATGAAAAGAACCAAGGTGAGGAAACTTCACACCAAGAAAGAAGTGACTGGAAGAAGAAATCAAACTTCAGGAAAGGCAATTTCAAAAAGAAAAGTTTTATCTCCCGAAATGCAGATTCTTCAGAGGATAGCTCTAGTGAAGACTCTAATAAGGAACAGGTGAGGCTCTCTTTATGGCGTTTGAAGTAGAAAAATCAAAAGAGGTAGAAAACATAGAAAAGAGAGAAGGAATGAACTCTAAAGTGTCTATTGAAAAAGGTGAGGCTGAAGTTGATTTAGAAGGTGAGCTAGTTTCTGCTCTTATGGAATGGAAATCTAAGAAAAGAAAGAATAAAAAATTGTCAAGGAAGCTTGAGGATGCAAATGACATTATAACCATTCTAAAAACACAGACGTAAGAGTACAAGAAAATGTCCGAAGATCTTGAAGTATAGGTAACCATGAAGATAGATTACTGTTGCAAATTGGAAGAAGAAAATGTTGGTCTTCGAATACAGATACAAGAGCTGGATCAAAAAATTAGATGCCATTTCAAACGTGAAGAAAGTTCGATGAAGATGGACAAAATCCTAAGAGATCAAAGACCCGCAGGTATCAAATTTGATCTGGGCTTTATTTAAGGAGAATCATCAAACGGACCAAAGGCAAGCAATGTTGAATGTGGAAAGAGTAAAGACAAGAAACAGGTTGTTGAAAGAAAAACAAATCAGGCAAAAGAAAGCGATGAGTGCCGACTCTGAAATAGGAACTGACAATGATGGTTTTACCAAGGTCACACATCAAAAGAAAAGAAGATCTAAGGCTCCTACAACATCTTGGCAAAAACCATCTTTTAGGTTCAATCATTACTTTTATGGTTTCTGTTTCAAATGTAATGGTTATGGGCATAAAATTGCTAATTGCAAGTATAATGTAGGTCCAAGAAGTTTCACTAGTAGAAATACCTTTGCTCCTCTAATGAGTTATGCAATAGAATGCTTTAATTGTCACAACTTCGGGCACATTGCTAGAAAGCTGTCATAGTACTTCTGTTTCAAATCAATCTCAGAAAAGAAGAATTCAACCATATAGGGCAAAACAGAATAGAAATATTTCTGAAAGATATGTGCAAGATCCTAAAAAGGGGAAATCCAAGTTAGAACCCAACACCATAGTCAAAATAGAATGGAAACAGAAAGAACATCTCAAGGAAGAAAAGGAATCTTTAATAGTGCAGACAACTTTCAGGGCTCAAAATAAATGTGTACCGTGGATTCTTGACAGTGGTTGCTCGAGTCATATGACAGGTGATAAAAAAAAAATTGAAAAACTACAGAAATATGAGGGTGGCTCTGTGAAGTTTGGAAATAATGATGGAGCCAAAATAATAGGAAAAGGATCTGTCAAAATTAGTGAAGGGAAAATCAAGTTAGAAGAAGTTTTATTTGTGGATGGTTTGAAACACAACCTGTTAAGTGTCAGTCAAATCTGTGATAAAGGACATGAAGTAGTCTTTAAAAAGCAGGGTTGCGAAGTCAAAAAAATAAACAGTGGGAAATTGATAGCAACTGGTTCAAGGACGTCTGGAAATTTGTACACACTCTCAAAAACTTTAGAAGGTACGTTTTTCATTGGACAAGAAGAAGAGAACTGGTTGTGGCACAAGAGGCTTGGACACATAAGTTTTGATAATTTGGTGAAAATCAGCTCGAAACAAGAAGTGAGAGATATTCCAACCATTAAAAAACCTTCAAACAATGTTTGTGCTTCATGTCAGAAGGGAAAGCAAACCATAGTCTCATTTAAAACAAAAGAATACCACACTAGCAGGCCCTTGGAACTTATTCATACAGACTTATGTGGACCCATGATAACTCAAAGCATAAACAACGACAAATACTTTATGTTGTGTATCGATGATTATTCCAAAATGACATGGATATTTTTCGTAAAAGATAAAACAGAAGCTTTTGAAATGTTCAGATCCTTCAAACAGCTAGTTGAGAATGAAACAAGAAAAAGGGTCAAATGTTTACGATCAGACAGAGGAGGAGAATTTATTTCGAATGAATTTACAGAATACTATGAAAAACATGGTATCAGGAGATAATATTCAGCAGCTAGAACTCCACAGCAGAATAGCATAGTAGAAAGAAAGAATAGAACTATACAGGAAATGGCACGCACCATGCTGGAAGAAAACAAAATAGCAGATAGATTCGGAAAGAAGCAGCTTCACACCTGCAAGATACATCCAAAATAGATATATGTTAAGAACTCATGAATGCAAAACCCTTATGAGTTGTGGTTTGGTAGAAAAGCAACGACAAAACATCTCAAAGTATTTGGTCAGTAGGTGCTACATCAGAAAAACTGATGACAACCTTGGGAAGTTTGAAGATAGAGCAGATGAAGGTGTTTTTGTTTTTGTATTCATCAAAAAGCAAAGCTTACAAATGCTACAACAAGATACTCAAGAAAATTGTGGACAGTGCAAATGTTAAATTCGATGAAGGTGGGAAACGATTAGCTGACTTTGAGGAAAACTACCAAATCTATGAAGAAGTCGTTGAAGGAGATGAGCTGAATGAAACAGAAAATAAATCTACGTTTGATTCAGATGAATTAGTCGATGACTCAGAGGTGCAAGAAAATAAGAAATTCAAAACAGGCAGCTGGCAGAAAAATCATCCAAGAGACCAAATAATTGGAGATCCCACAGCTGGTATTCATACAAAAAGGAAAGTAATAAGTAATTACTCTCTTTTATCTAGCATTGAGCCCAAAAACATAGATGAAGCAAGCAAAGATGATAGTTGGATGAAGGCAATAAATGAAGAGTTAGATCAGATTGAAAAAAATAGAACTTGGGAATTAGTACCTAGACCTGCGAATAAGAATGTAATCGGCACCAAATGGATATTTCAAAACAAATTAAATGAAGACGGACAGGTCATTAGTAACAAAGCAAGACTGGTTTGTAAAGGATATGCATAGGTCGAAGGCATTGATTTTGAAGAGACTTTTGCACCAGTGGCCATATTAGAAGCAATTAGAATGTTTTTGGCCTTAGCAGTTCACAAAAACTTCAGAGTTTATCAGATGGATGTAAAATTTTCCTTTTTAAATGGGAAACTCGAAGAAGAGGTCTATATTGAACAACCGGATGGCTTTCAAATTAGTGAGGATCCTAACCTTGTCTGCAAATTAAAGAAAGCTTTATATGGATTAAAACAAGCACCATGGGCATGGTATGCAAGGCTAGACAACTATCTCTCTCAACAGGGATTCAAGAAAGGTTTAGTGGACAATAATCTGTATGTGAAAACAGAAGGTGGGCATCTCATTGTTCTTGTTGTCTATGTAGATGATATCATATTTGGCAACAACAAAGATGAATTTTGTAAAGACTTAGCAAATAATATGTAGAATGAATTTGAAATTTCTATGATTGGTGAATTGTCTTACTTTCTTAGGCTACAATTTAATCAAAATGAGAAAGGCATATTCATTTCCCAAATCAAATATGTGAAAGAAATGCTAAAGAGGTTCACTATGGAGGACTGTAATCCAGTTAGCACTCCCATGACAACAGGCTGCAAATTGAGTAAAGAATACAAATCTCCACCTATAGACCAAACCATGTATAGATCTATGATTAGAAGTTTACTATATTTAACAGCTACTAGACCTAATATTCTACAAGCAGTTTGCATGGTAGCTAGATTTCAGGCCAGTCCCAAAGAGACTCATGTGACCGCAGTTAAAAGGATTTTTTGGTATCTCAAGGGCACCATGGAGTATGGGTTGTGGTATCCAAAAGGCAAAGAATTCACTCTTATATCATATTCAGATGCAGATTGGGCTGGATGTGTTGATGACAGAAAGAGTACAAGTGGAGGTGATTTTTATCTCGGTGACAGGTTGGTTGCTTGGCACAACAAGAAACAAGAGTCAGTTTCTTTAACAGCTGAGGCAGAATATATTGCAACAACTTGTTGTACTCAAGTTTTATGGATGAAACAAACTTTGAAAGATCTTGGAATTAATTTCAGTGAACCAATATCAGTTAAGTGTGATAACACCAGTGCAATTAACATCTCCAAGAATCCAGTTATGCACTCACGGACAAAACACATTGCCATAAGGTATCATTTCTTGAAGGAGAAAGTTGCAGAAGGAGAAGTTAAATTGGATTTTATCCCAACTATAGAACAAGTAGCAGATATTTTTACAAAACCTTTGCCCAAGGAGTGTTTGAGTACCTTCAAAGCAAATTAGGAGTAGTCACACTTCCTAAGAAGTGACTAGCTATAGGGATCACTTTCTCAGGGCGATCATTTGAGTATTTGACTATTCTTTTGCTCATGATCATAATTTGTGCTAGATGCAACAAATTGTGCCTGAGAATTGTGAGGATGGACTCAGGGGGAGTCTGCAGCAGCCCTTTGGTATTATTGACAAAGGGGAAGAAGAGTTACGAGGAATGTACACAGTGTTGCCAACAATTCCAAAGGGGGAGATTGTTGAGCAAGGTGTTGCAAGAAGTTTGTCATTGTTGTCAACACAGGAAGTTAGATCTAATGATGCAGAGGATAGACAGTTCAGGAGTCATTCAGATGCAGAGGATAGAAGTTCAAAGGATAGTCAGATTATGTAAAGTGCAATTCCTAAAAAATAGAAGTGACCCAGTTTCAAAAATTCGAATAAAAAGACAAGTTAGAAAATTGTCACGATATCACGACATGTTTTCTGTCACGATTTCGCGACAGTCGGAGGAGAGAGAAGGCACAGCCGAAAATGTCACAATTTCATGACAAAAATGAGGAGAGAGAAGGCGCAAGGCAAACTGTCATGATTTCACGACATGTTGGAGGCCAAGAAGCTAAGTCGAGAAACTATAGCGATTTCGCTACATGTTGAAATTTCGCTAGCCGAAGCAAGGAGAAAGTGTTAAGTGGAAAATTTGTAGCGATTTCGCTACAAGTCATGAAATCGTAGCGATTTTGCTACAAGTCAAAAGTGCTGAACACAAAAGTGTAGCGATTTTGCTACAAGTCAAAAGTGTTGAACACAAAAGTGTAGCGATTTTGCTACAAGTCAAAAGTGCAGAACACAAAAGTGTAGCGATTTCGCTACAATTCAAAAGTGCAAAACACAAAGGTGTAGCGATTATGCTACAAGTCGAAAGTGCAAGGCACAAAGGTGTAGCGATTTCACTACATGTCAAGGTTTCACAGGTCGAAGCAAAGTTGGAAGCATAAGTCACAAAGTTGTAGCGATTTCACTACATGTCTTGATTTCGCTAGTGCATGAAGCGAGAAATGTACGAAAGCCGAAAGCATTGCGATTTTGCGACAAGAATGAGGATGACATCAACAAAAGCTGAAAGTGTCACGATTTCATGATAGGTTGCAAGAAAAGCCTCTGGAAGCCGAAAGCGTCATGATTTCGCGACAAGAATGAGGATGATGTCAGCAAAAGTTCGAAGTGTCACGATTTTGCAACAAGAACGATGGCAAAGCTATCAAAGGCCAAAAGGGTCATGATTTCACGATAGCAAGGACAAGAAGGCATACGACTACAAAAAGTGTCACGATATCATGACATGTTTCTATTTCACGGCAATAGTTACAGGAAAGGTGACAAATGTGGCAGAGGTGGTTGAGGCCGACAAAGTTGAATCTGGGCCGACAAATTTTAGGGCTTTGTAGCCGACAACTTCTAGGGTTTTGTAGCCGATGTTCTTAGGGTTACAGCCAATGGATTTTAGGGTTTTGCAGCCGAAAAATTCTAGGGTTTTGCAGCTGATGTTCTTAGGGTTACAACCGACTATTGTTTAAAATTTGATCATGAAATTTCATCTATAAAAGGAGGGTTATTTCAAGTTTTATTGTAATGCGAGTATTGAGTTTGTGCAAGTGGAGTCCACGTTGAGAGCAAGTCGTATCGAACTTGTGCAAATGAAGTGCATAGGGTGCAGATGTTGAGTCGTATCGAGCTGAGTGCAAAGTCGTAGTTTGAGATGAAGCGAAGTGTGCATATCGAGATTGCATGAATTAAGAGCACGGGGTGCAGAGGTTGAGTTCTTAGTGCGAAGTGATAGTGCACAGACAGTAGAAGTGATCGATCATCTGATTGCAGCAGAGAGTGCAAAGAAGTTCACAAAAGTGGTCAGATAGTGCGAAGCATTTTGCATAGAAGCAGCAGAATGCAAAGAAATAGCAGACTGTGAGAAATAACGTGAAAGTTTTATTCTGTAATTTTCATTATCATTATTGACTTCCAAGTTGTAGCTTGGCATAAGGGATTGGTGCCTCTTTCCAGTAGGTGCTGGTAAATTAGGAGTTGGTGCTCCATTCTGTTTGAAATAGATGAAGCTGAGGGGTTGGTGCTTCTTCCAGTTGGTGCTGGTAAAAGATATTGTAAAGTTGTAGCTTTGCATTGGCTGGATTTGGATGGTAGTCCAAGCAGTCGTTTTGAGGAGTAGCCACATTGGTGAACCTCGTTAAATTACTATGTTGTGTGTCATTCTTTCTTGCTGCATTTGATATTTCTTTTATCAGTTTTAAATAGTTGTTGGATTTAAAACTATATATATTAGAAATTTTAAAGATCACACTGATTCACCCCCCTCTCAGTGTCACTGTGATTACAACATCTAGTACTAAGCCTGTACATTATGCATTATTTCAAAACAATCATGTCAAATTCAGTATCCACATCATTAAATTATCACCTAGCATATCCACTTACATTTGACACTGGTCATAGTAGTTTCTGTTACCATCACATAGTCATTTGTTTTAGAATGTCCTTAGGGTTTTCAATCACTTAGTTGTCTCTAGTTTTCTTTTCAAATTTTGTAGAAAGCTATCTTGATTTTTAGGAGGTAGAGTCTTTCTTAGATCATGCCTTGTGTACATCAGATCCTAAACACATTTTAACATTAATAATCCAAATTTTGCACAATGAAAGATGAAATCCATGAAGTGGTCTAGGTTACCTTAAGTGAAAATTTCATACTACTCATCCCCCTATGCAAATGGTTAAATAATTCTAAGAGTTTTAAAAATAACAAGCTCTTCCCTACCCAATTCCCCAAAATAAATAGTGGTTTTCACCACTACCAAAAATCCCCAATTCCCACAAATCCCAATCCCTCAAAAAAATCAAAGAAATCAAAAGTCAAAAATCAAAATCCCAAAAGTTCAATATCAAAATCCTCAAAAGTAAAAAAGCAAAATAAATAGTGGTTCTCACCACTAACCCACAATCCCAAATCCCAAATCCCTTGCTCAAAGAAAACAAAATACAAAATAAATAGTGATCTTCATCACTACATATGAGCAAGTATCCCAATAAAATTAAAGAAAATAAGGGAGCCGAACTTGAATCCCTGGAAATCTCAGCATTTGGAAAACCATAAGGTGATCCTCATATGGGTTTTTTGGATAGCCTATCCGGCAATGGTGGTATCTTTATGCATGATGATATGTTTGTTACATTAGCTTTTAGCATGTGTGCAGACCAATGTTTGCATGTGGATGAGCTAGCTTTTGGTAACCTAGATCTTCTAGTGGTCTAGTCCTACTAAGTACAAAACTTAGGATTGTGACATTCATAGAGTGATCCTCATTACAAGTTTGGTGGATAGCCTATCTGGAAATGGCAGTATCTTTATGTGTCTCGCAAGAATGAAATCATTTGCACACAGGGATATGAAGTACCTTGGTTGTCCTAGCAGATTCATACCTCATCAAAAATTCTTGCATAGTCAGTATACAACCTTTGATCAAATCATCTAGAGTGTTTGAGTCTCAAAAAAAAACCTCACCTGCATTCTTTACACATCTCATTTCATTTACTCCATTTCACCAAATTGCAATAATGGTCTCACATTTCCATTACACAAAAAAAAAACAACAAAAAAGAGTGTTAATGTGTGTTGCACAGTCTATAGTGTTCACATAGTGTGCCAAATCATTAGCCATAGTTCATTTTATCAATCAACCACATGTCTCGTCTCATTGTGCATCCACGCATATAGATAGCTGCAAATCAAATCAAATCAAAATACACATGCATACATGATATCTATCTATAATTATTTCATTGCATCCATATGCATAACATACTAAGAATTTAACATATAATAATAAATCATTACACACATTACATTCATATAATAAAGCAATAAATAAAACACATGATGATCACAATAAAATCTCATATATATGGGGCAAAAAATGTACATTAGAGTTTCCAAAATTCTCGTAGGCTACAATAAATTGGGTCCGTAGACCTCACAATGCTAAATATCCAAAAAACCCAAAAAGAATCCCACGAGTCTCCATCACCATGATCACATAGGATCGGTGCTATAACTCACACTGCCACTAGTAGTCTGGATCCGCTGAGACCCCTCATGCCTACTGCCACCAGCCCTATCCTCCCTTCGCCTAGTAGAGTATTACACCGTCTCGCTCTGTCGATATCGGTGTGATCTGTTGGTCTCCCCATCATCCGGCAGACACCCCCCATGGTGCACCATCTCCATCTCCAATAAATCCACATATGCTTACCTTTGTTGTCCCTACGCTTGATAGGTCTCCACCACTGACTGTAGTTGTAATACCTCTACCCATAGCTTCCTCACCTCCTCAGTTTTGGATCCCTCTTACCTCAAATTTTGAGCTCTCAGGCCTGGTCCTCCTGTGTCTATACTCATAGGAGATCTCTCTCCTGTCTAACCCTGGCCAACTCAGCCTATAACTCTAGATATTGGTCACCCTATACACCCTACGATACATGTGCCCTAGGATCCTCTACATCCATGTCATCACCTTGATCTCCCAAGTCTAGGATATCTTCTTGCTCATCGCCATTCACCTGGTCCTCCTCTATAGCATCTGACATCATCTCATCTATGATCCCAGCTGCCTTGCCCCCTAGGGCACCTGCACTTTGTCACTGGTGCATCACCCACCATGAGTCATACTCCTCTATAGTTTTGATATCGTTCACATCAGGAACAACTACTATAGGATTCAAATCCTCACCCACCTCCTCCATCGTAGGCCATAATAGTGTCCTCTCATCCTTGCAGTACCGGTACACCACTAACTCCCTAGGCAGTCCTTGTCGTAGCCCAAACTACTGCATGACCTGACCAAATGGGAAGTACTCACACTCGGTACCATGCTATGAAATTATCCATTTACCCTTCCTCACCTGTTGGAGCTCCTTTCTAGCATCTGCCTAGATCAAACAATCCCTGTACGATCGCCATAACACCTGCCCTAGTTCCAGGTGAGAGAAGATATCAATATAGTGATCCACATCACCTGAAAATAATTGACTTTTCCCTCTCTCCTATGTCATTTGCCATAGGATACAATATCCTATCTCCCTATCTGCTAGCTACACTCGAATCATCCATGGTAAGCCCTGTGGTTGCCCCACAACTATGTTTTTCCACCTCCAACACTACAATAAGAAGCTACAACCTAAGCCCTTTTTCTTATGATAATAAATCTCATATAGCTCATCATAAAGATATGCCAACAGGGTAGTCCCCCACGCCATCACCAATGGCTCCTCCTTGGTGCACCCCGCTAGGGCCTACACCAGCTCTAACAAGTACCAAGGAAACCTAGATCCTGATGATTCTTGGAGGAGCATATTAGAGATGAGAGTCATCAATAGTGCATGCCTCACCCCCAACACCCCATCCTCATGCCAATACCCCACAAATATCCCACCATTATGGTAATCCATCTGAGCTGCATCCACATCCTTGCTGAAATACCTTGTCAACACTACACCCCTCAAGGCACGGTGTGATGATCAGATTTGTCACCCCTCTATCAAAATCCTTGAAATCTGATAGATGTCCTCCAGCATTACCATCATATCCCCCATTGATAGATGGAAGGTGTTGGTGCACGGGTCCCACAAACTAATCAAGGCAGTCAGATAAGCCCAACCGCTTACCATAGGCTTCAACCGAGTAACTTGCTTGAGCCCTAGGGCATCAAGACACTCCCAATAATCCTTAATCAAGGCATTCTGCATGGCCCCAAAGAGCTTCAATTTTTTATATTGACTCTTCACCACCTAACAAAAATAATAAAAACATCAAAAACCCAAACAAAAACAATAGGTATTACACTTTTAATAAACAAGGTCACTTGAGTTAGCATTTACCTTCCTCGCACAAGCCCCTTCACTGGATACCTTTGTCTACTGACTCATGATTATAGCGGTATAATTTTGATAGTGCTTCGCTACGCAAAATCACTCTCCTCCTCCCCACCTCTCAAACTACAAAATAAAACATGCAATAATGAGCACAAAACTTGCATTTGGGATTTATATAGGCCTACAACAGTCCTATTCATTCCAAGGTGGGATGAACGCACCTTTGGTCATTCCTCCCACCCCAGTATGAATACCAAATTTGTATTCATTCCACCCTGTGACGAATATAGGATTTATAGGTCAAAACAACTTCAAATGCACCAAAAGGGTCCAAAACCCCATAAAAATAGCTATATTTTGATAAAAAAATTTGTATCAGTCAAGAGGCAAATAATAACACCCTTGGATTCTTGAAAATAACCTTATTCAATCCCTAATAATGCCACTATGTTTGGACCACCCTGCGAGAATGAGGTGTTTCATTCCTTTCCTCCAGGAAGCAGCAAAGAAAAGGGTTCAAAACCCACCAAAAATATGTCAAATCTGATGGAATTCATTCAAGGTCAATATGGAACACAAATTTCTTAGGGAAGCATGGACAAGTCCTTACTTTACTCCTCAATAAGGCCATTGTTACCAAACCATCCCACGAGAATGAAGTTTTTAACTCCTTACTTCCAAGAAACCTCCATAACATCATTTGACTTCTTTCAAAACTATGTCATTTTTCAATGCGTACAACTTAGGGCAACCTCACCAAAAGTCATTTGGGTCAAGCGACTCATCACTTTTCTCATGATAGATTCCCTCATCGACTCATCGATTAAGGGGGTAGTCATACTCAAGTCAAATCAACAAGCGCACACTCAATTATGCAAATTATGTTTGTTCAACGAATCATTGACAGAGACAATCACGCTCTTGCTTTGGGTAGCAAACAAGCATAGAGTACCAAATTAAAATGCTTGGCATTTAGAAAGCATGTGTAACATCGAGAATTCCTACATCATGACTGAACAACATCCAAGATAAAGCAAGTTCCTTAGCTCCTCAAAAGCAAGGATTCAAGAACGCATGTTATTTCCATGATTGGGGTACCTAAAGTTGGTTAGGTTATTGAGTAAACCTAATCATTGAATATTTTTAGTCATCTATTTTTGCTCAGCGCTGTGCTGCACACAATGCATCCCAAAAATGGGTATCTGTAGACACTAAAATCTGGTCAATATGATTATGTTACCATAAGTAACGGATTCATGACACACCAAGGCCCCTAAGGTAGCCCTTAGGAGGCATACAATGGTTCTAACCACTTTGTACTAGGTTTTGAAATGTTCTAGGAAACTTTTGGGCTCTTTTGGATACCCTTCTACTATTTGTTCCACCCTGGGATGAATATAGAACCTATTCATCCCACCTTGGGATGAATGGCAGCATTCATCCTAGGGTGGGGCAAATAGCAGGTTTGACTTTGAATCTGTACAAATGGAACCTAGAAACAGTTATTTTTCCTATCTTCCAATTCCTACAAGTCAGAGCACATAGCATCTTAATGCTCTAGTCCATAAGGGAGGCCAAATTGAGATATTCTCTCCCCCATCCAATGCATGTCACCCTGGTGGCCAAGTTGCGCCTCTTGCCTTGCATGCCCTCGCATGCCTTTTGACCCATGAGCCTCCTTGGGCTATAAAGTGGATGCATTTTCCACACAAATGGAGAGGATATTTTTGAGGACAAAGCGACTGAGTGCTACAAATATTTCCTTCCACCCTTTTGCACCTATTTTTCCCTCGAAATATCTACCTAGCGAAGGAGGTTTGCGAGTGAAATAGGAGGTGCAATATATTACAAAACCAAACCATATGAGTGAATTCCCTCACCAAATTTTATGATAATACATCCCATAGTGTTTTTCATCAATCCCTAATAGAATTGGTGGTAAAATTTAGGCTAAAACGGTGGGTGTCCCACCCCCGGGCACCCCCTAATTTGTGATAGTCCTATTCGTCCCACCCTGTGATGAATAGAAATATATGCATGATTTTATTACTATTTTAGATTGGTTATTTTCTATATGCTATTATTATGCTGCAGTTTAAATTTTAGGTCTTTTTGAGCTATATTGGTCGAGATATCGTATTTTTAGTGTTTTACAAGGTCTCTTGTAGGTATCCAGTGGTCATTTGAAAGAACACCTAAACTGTAACTAATATTGCAAATCTTATCAAATGGGTTTTCTTATAATATCATTTTATGTATTCTTTCCAAGTTTCATGTGTTTTGGGTATGCATAGGGGCAAAAATTGTTTGCTTTGGGTTTTGTAGGTTACGAACGATCACTTGAATCGCGAAGCCCCATAGGATGCAATTTTGGTGCAATTTTTGGTGATATATTTCAAAAACCAATCATTTTACATACCCATTTTTTTTCTAGTCATTTGGAGTGGTTTGATGCATTTTATCATTACTAGTCATTTGGCCCCTATGGGGATTGCATGCCTTTTATCACACGCACTCACTACTTGACGTTTCTGGTTTCCTTATGTGTAGGTGTAGGTCATTACAACACATTAGGGAGGAGCATAAGACATCTGAAAGACACAAGTTGTGGCAACCTTGGCCCACCCACCTCGATTATGGGTATGAGGAAAGACATTAGATGTGCACCCAAATTTCTTGAAGGATTTTGATCCTTGGGAACCCGAGTTGTAAAAATTTGTATCATCCATTTTGAGCCCTCAAAGGGGACGCTTTGTAACCTAGATTTGATCCATATAATTAATAAGAAATCTATTTGCTTTGCTTTATTTCTTGTTATTCATTATCTTTCCACTTTACTAGCATGCTTCCGTTTGATGCTCATAAGCAATAGGACATAGATATGCACATTGTTTATCTTCATTTGGTGCACCGTTTTTCCCTACGTCGTTATCTTATTTTCAGCTAAAAAGAGTGTTGTGTTTTATAAGATTGATTTATGCTTGTTTAAGCCTCTGTATGATGTTCATATTAACTAAAAAAGGTGTTGGGTTTTATAAGATAGATTTATTTTTGTTTAAGCCTCTGTATGATGTTTATATTATCTTATTTTCAGCTAAAAAGAGTGTTGGGTTTTATAATATTGATTTATGCTTGTTTAAGCCTTCGTATGACATCCATATTATCTTATTTTCAGCTAAAAGGAGTGTTGTGGTGTATAATATTGATTTATGCTTGTTTAAGCCTCCATATGATGTCTATATCATCTTCTTTTTAGCTAAAAATAGGGTTGTGTTTAAAATATTGATGTATGTTTACTTAAGAACCCCTGTGACATCTATATTATCCTCTTTTCAGTTAAAATATGGGTTGTGTTTTAACAAACTAATTTATGTTTGCCCAAGCACCCGTATGATGTCAATATTATCTCCCTTTTAGCAAAAAGAGTGTTGTGATTTAAAGGACTATCTTATAAATATTTAGGGATGTGTATAAAATTTATTTTATCTCCTTTTCTAGCAAAAATGAGTGTTTCTCCTTAAAGGGTTGATTTGTACATGTTTTAAAACATGTGTGACATATGTGTTATCTTCATTCCAGCTTAATGGAATGTTGTTGATTGATAGGAATGATTTGTGGTTGTGTAAGAATGCTATGATGACAATGTGGGCCCTTTTCTAGTTTAAATATACCTTGTGAATCATATAAGTTCTCTATGTTATTTAATTTGCACTATGTTCAATGTGGGCATACTCAAGGACACGCTTGCACACTACTCATGAGTCTATCTCCCTATGTTTACCGTGGTTGCTAGACTTAGGGTGCTATGTTTTATGGATGTACATCCTATTCACCTGTATCTTTGGCCTTCTCTATATGCCCAACAAAACACCACTATCCTACCTTAGAAGACTTTATTTCCAAACACCCTTCATTGTTCTATCGTGATATATGGCTACCTTTGGGTGAATCCACCCCGAGTATGTTGCAGATGCATAGAAGTAGGGATATGGATCCCTCTCCATGACATCTAATAGGACACTATATGCTTCCAAGAACAATACATCCTTGTTCAAGCGTGATTAATGCAAACCTCTCTTGATTTTGACAGTGAATTGTTATATTATCATTAAGGCTAGGTAAATCTGAGATATAGCATGGATAATGCTTTACTTTTAATTAGAATATGAAATATAATAGTGGATGTTATTTATGAGCACCAAAAATGCTCATTTTTATGCATGTTTCTAAGGGTATTGTATGGCATATTTAACACCGAAAATATATTTTATATGATTATTGCATTTTTTTAATAGAAAATGATGTATTAATATTTTATTGTTGATTTTAGTTGAATATGTGTGTAGATGCAAGTTTTTGTTACTTCTTTTACATTTTTCAGTCAAGCTCCCACAAGGACCTAACATTACACAAAGAACAAAATGTTTCAAAGTACAAATATGTCTTAAAGGAGACCACAATGAATGAGGAAGATGCATATATCCCAGATACAAGCAGGTGCCTACATATCGAGTGTATGGAGATGGCTACATCCCATATGTAGGAAGGTGCCTACGTCCTAGATGTAGGTAGGTACCTACATCCTAGACTCGAAGAACACAAGCTTATACTGAGAGGGGGGTGAACAATATAAGATAAAACTTTTCTCTTTTCTTTCCAAAGCAATAACTTAAAATAATATCAATGCAATAATGAAACAATGCACAAATCACCATACACATAAGAGACAAATATTTTACGTGGAAACACCCTCTCGGGAGAAAACCATGGCAAAATATTGCTTATATATTTCTTCAATAAATTTCGTGGGCACCAACCCACAGGAGACACCAATCCCCTATACAAGTTTATGGACACCAATCCATAGGAGACACCAATCCCCTATACAATTTTATGGACACCAATCCACAAGAGACACCAATCCCCTTGCTCAAGTTTATGGGCACCAACCCATAGGAGACACCAATCCCCTTGCTCAAATCTACTCCAAAACCTGCTCATAAAACCTGCTCAAATATTCTCACAAAACTTTCTCAAATCTGCTCCAAAACCTACTCAAATCTACTCCAAAACCTGCTCAAATCTGCTCCAAAACCTACTCACAAAACCTGCTCAAATCTGCTCCAAAACCTGCTCACATATTGCACAAAAAAATGATGATCTTCCTCTTGCATGTGCTTTTCTAATCTGGTCAATAATTCCCTTCTTTTCTTCTTGATTTAAATATCAAATCAACCACTTTTAAACCCTTATAACTTCTTTCAAAACATACACAATAAACCTTAAAAATAACTCCTTATATCTCCCTTTTAAAACTTACAATATAAAGCTTTATTTTAACAACATTTCTTGTATATCTCTTTTTATGATTTGCAAAGAATAGAACCTTATACTAACAACTTCTCCCTTTGCAAAAATGAAATCACAACATTACACCTTATATCTCCCCTTTTATAATTTTCAAAAATCAAATCACAACATTACACCTTATATTTCCCCTTTTATAATTTGCAAAAATCAAATCACAATACTATGCCTTATATCTCCCCTTTTATCATTTGCAAAAATCAAATCCCAATACTATGCCTTATATCTCCCCTTTTATCAAATTTAATAAAACAAAATTTATAAATACCTTGCACAACCACGGATGGGATTTGATCCCTTGACCTCTAGAAGCGTAGTGCCCTAACTTGGGCTAGTGACTAGTTGTACTAATGCAACACATGAAACCAAAAGGTGCAAAACAATATTTAATTCCTTCGGTGCTCTATTTTCAATTCTTCAGCAAAATGACATCGAAGAGATTCGACCCCTTAACCTCCTGCACAACAACGCTCCACACAAGCTAGGCAACCAACTAGGCTACCCCAGTAGATGGAACCAAAGGTGCAAAAATAATATTTAAATCCTTCGTAGCTCTATCTTCAACTCTTTAGCAAAATGGCATCGAAGAGATTCGACCCCTTAACCTCTTGCAACACAGCACCCTAGCGTGAGCTAGGCTACCGACTGGTCTAACCACTCGGTTGAGATAGAAGTGGCACGAACCAATGTTTAAAGTTTTCTTTTTGCTATGTCACTGCCAAAACCTACGATCCTCTCCTCCCTCCTTCTTGTCACTCTCCACTCGATCGATATTATTCGAATTGCTTGGCATTTTTCCAAAGTGAACTTAGGAGCTCATATTTATATGCTTCTTCATGCACGCCCAATGAAG
Organism: Wollemia nobilis; assembly: GCA_028583015.1. NCBI lineage: Eukaryota > Viridiplantae > Streptophyta > Pinopsida > Araucariales > Araucariaceae > Wollemia > Wollemia nobilis. The sequence continues at coordinate 2,025,983 of JAQPPZ010003172.1, read as the reverse complement.
TCGGCCCAACATTTTTGAATATTTGAATTTTCAACCTTTTGCATGGTTGGCCCATAATATTTAATTCCCTTTTGCATGGTGCTCTTAAGGAGGTCGCCCATCATTTGAATTTTAAAACATTTAAATATTTAAATTTTAAATATTTAAACTTTTACACTATATTTAAATCCTTTGATTTAAATATAAACCTCCTTATTTAATATTTAAATATTAAAGCATATAAGATCACTTTTGCTTTGACAACATTAAATCATCTTTGAAGATATTTGCCTTGCACTTCAATGATAACTCATCATTTCAACCTTGAAGATATTTTTGCCTTTGACATCAACATTTTATCCTTGAAGATATTTCTACCTTTGACATCAATGACAACTCAATATTTCCAACAATCTCCCCCTTTGTCATTGATGGCAACCCTATAATGAAACTGACCTTTACTGAATAGGATCACAAGCTGCTCCCCCTAACTAGTTGCTCCCCCTTACTAAAAACTCTCCCCCTTTGACATCAATGGCAAAGGCTCCTTGGGGCTTGTAAGATAAGTCACTTGACAACGCCCCCACTCCCTGCTCTTCTTTGAGATGTTCAATTATGATATGGGAGTGAAATTACTCCCAACTTACTTTTGAGATACTCAAAGGTCTCCTTTGGAAGTGGCTTGGTAAAGATGTCAGCAATTTGTTCCTTTGTAGCAATGTATTCCAACTTGACTTGTTGATCAGTCACTTGCTCTCTCAAAAAGTGATACTTGATCGAAATGTGCTTGGTCCTTGAATGCATCATCAGATTCTTTGAAATATTGATCGCACTTGTATTATCACAAAGTATGGAGATAGGATGATCATGCTCTACTTTGAAATTGCTTAAGGTTTGTTTCATCCATAAAACCTGAGTGCAACAAGCAGCTGTTGCAATGTACTCTACCTCTATAGTAGATAAGGACACTGATGCTTGTTTTTTACTTAGCCAAGAGACCAAATAGTCTCCAAGAAAAAATGCTCCTCCACTTGTGCTTTTCCTGTCATCCACACTACCTGCCCAATCCACATCTGTATATGCAATGAGAGTGAAATTATCACATCTGGGATACCATAGTCCAAAATCCATAGTTCCTTTCAGATACTTGAGGATTCTTTTTACTACTTGTACATGTGTTTCCTTTGGTGCAACTTGAAATCTTACCACCAATCTGATTGCCTGCATTATATCTGGCCTTGTAGTTGTGACATATAGTAAACTTCCAATCATGGATCTATACAAGGTTTGATTAGCCTCAGGAGACTCATCATATTTACTTAACTTACATCCTGTAACCATGGGGGTACTCACAGGATTGCAATCCTCCATCCTAAATTTTTTCAACATTTCTTTTACATACTTGGTTTGAGAGAGAAATATACCTTTATCTGATTGTGAGATTTGCAAACCAAGAAAGAAGGATAGCTCACCAAGCATTGACATCTCAAATTCACTTTGCATACATTTTACAAATTTTTGACACATCTTGTTGTTACTGCCTCCAAAAATGATGTCGTCCACATAGACTACTATAATTAACTGATCATTTCCTTCATTTTTTATGTATAGATTGCTATCAGCTATACCTTTTTTGAAACCTTGTTCTTGGAGATATTTATCCAACCTTGAGTACCAAGCCCTAGGGGCTTGCTTTAGTCCATAGAGAGCCTTCTTCAATTTGCACACATAATCTGGCTTGTCTGTTAGGCTGAAACCATCTGGTTGCTCTATGTAGACTTCTTCTTCTAGGTAACCATTAAGAAATGCTGATTTTACATCCATTTGGTACACTTTGAAGTTTTTGAAGCTTGAGAAGGCCAAGAACATTCTTATGGCCTCAAGATGAGCAATAGGAGAAAATGTCTCTTCAAAATCAATTCCCTCTACTTGTGCATAGCCTTTGCACACAAGTCTTGCTTTGTTTCTGACAACCTGACCATCTTCATTCAACTTATTTCTGTAGACCCATTTGGTGCCAATTACATTCTTGTCTTTTGGATGTGGGACAAGTTCCCAAGTCTCACTTTTCTCTATTTGATCTAACTCTTCTTCCATTGCCTCAATCCAATATTTATCTTCACTTGCTTCATTGAAATTCTTTGGCTCAACTTTAGATAGCAAAGAGAAGTTGGCATGTTCACCTATTCCTATTATTTTCCTTCTTGTTTGTCTCTCATCTAGATTCCCAATAATCAGATTTTTAGGATGGTTCTTTTGCACATACCTGGATGGTGTCTTAGGTGGTGCCTTTCTTGAGATTGTCTCATCTTCTTCAGTTTCTTCACCTTCTTCTTTGCAACTTTCTCCTTCTTGATACACAATCTCTTGAGTTGGTTCTCTTAGATCTATTTCTTCATCAACTCTTACATTTGCACTTTCCACAATTGTATGTGATATTTTATTGTAGCATCTATAAGCTTTGCTCTTAGTGGAGTATCCAAGGAAGATACCCTCATCACACCTAGAATCAAACTTACCCAAATTTTTCTCTTCTCGTCTAATGTAGCATTTGCTTCCAAAATTTTTGAAGTACTTCATAGTAGCTGGTCTTCCCTTCCAAAGCTCATATGGGGTTTTGTGGTGATTTACTCTTACTTGAGCTCTATTGATGATATAAATAGTTGTATGAATTGCCTCTCTCCAAAAAGCATCAAAAATCTTAGACTCATTTAGCATAGCCCTGGCCATACCTTGAACAGTCCTGTTCTTTCTTTCAACTACACCATTCTGTTGTGGAGTTCTTGCTACTGAGTATTATCTCTTGATTCCATGTTGTTCATAAAATTCTACAAATTCATTTGAAGTGAATTCACCTCCTCTATCTGATCTTAGACACTTGATATTTTTTCCTGTTTCATTTTCTACAAGTGCCTTGAATGCCTTGAATCTTTCAAATGCTTCTGATTTTTCTCTCAAGAATGTTACCCAAGTCATTCTAGAATAATCATCAATAAACAACATGAAATAATTCTCACCTTGTAAACTCTTTGTCCTTGTAGGTCCACATAGATCGGTGTGAATTAGCTCCAAAGGCTTGGATGAAGAGAACTCCTTTGATTTGAAACTTGATCTTGTTTGCTTACCATGTTGGCATTGTGCGCAAATTGTGCTTGGGGGTTTTGCTATCTTGGGAAAATATTTGACTACCTGTTTGTTGCTTATTTTCACTATGTTGTCAAAGTTCAGGTGGCCCATTCTCCTATGCCATAACCAACTCTCATCCTCTTGTGATAAAAAATATTTTTCTCCCTTAATTTTGCTCAACATGTAGAGATTGTTTGTAGTTCTACTGGCATCTGCAATAAGCTTTCCTATCTTGGATTTCTTGATCTCACATCCATTTGGGTGAAATGTGAGTGTGTGCCCTTGATCACATAGTTGAATTACACTTAGTAGATTGTGCTTCAACCCTTCAACATATAACACATTCTCTATCCTTGATCTTCCATTATCCAGACTCAAGGTTCCTTTTCCAATAATTTTGGCAGAAGCATTATCACCAAATTTCACTGTTCCTCCATTTATTTCCTTGAGAGAGAAATTTTTTCTTTTGTCACCTATCATATGGCTTGAACAACCACTATCAATGTACCACTGATTTCCTTCATTTTGCACATGAAGAGCCATTTGTACCAACATAGATTTTTCCTTTTCTTGTTCCATTTTCTTTCTCCAAAATTTGGAGGACATATCCTTTTGAATAGTTTGACCTTCCTCCTTCTTGCTTGATTTAGGAAGTTTAGGAAACATTGTTCTACACCATTTAGCTTTATGCCCAAAATTATCACATTTATAACAAATGATATTGTAATCCATGAGAGGTGCAAATGAATTGAAATTTCTTTTGGTGAAACCATAATCATTCTTAGCATGGACCCTACAATTTACAACTTTATGACCAAATTGATTGCATGAAAAACAATAACCATGGAAGAAATATTGAAACCTATTTGATTGCCTTGGAGGATATGGTCACATGGTTCTCTCATTGTTGTTTCTATGATTGACTTCGGTCCATGATGAATCTTTGTTTTCCTCCTTCTTGATGCTTCCACTTCTCAATGCATTAGCATAGGTTTTAGGCTCTTCTTTACTTATTTTCTTTGATGCCTCTATTTCTTTTGAGCTTGATTCCCCCTTTTGTTTCTTTTGTCCTTCTTCAAACCCAAGTCCAATATTTATAATTGAAGATCTCTGTGCTTTGATAATATCACCCATGATTTTTGAGCTTTTCTCAAACCCATGTAGCTTACCATTAGATTCTTCCACTTCCATCCTTAGAGAGACAACTTTATGTTCCAATTTTTCACATTCCAACTCTTTTGCCTTTAATTTCTCAACCATACCTTCTTCAATTCTCCTTGCCTCTTCAATTTTAACTTTCAAGTCAATGAGTTCTTGCAACAACTTTACCTTTGTCTTCTCATCCTCTTGTACTTGAGTCTTCAATCTTGAGTTCTTCTTTCTAAGCCTTTTCAATTCTTCAAGAGCAATGATAATTTCCTCTTCTATGTCAACCATGGCTTCTTCTTCATTTTTTGAATCTTTCTCTTCTTCTTGGTTTTTGACAATAGGAGCATCTTCTTTCTCTTCTATGCTTATTATGGCTTCTTTTTCATTTTTTGGATTTTTCTCCTTTTCTTGGATTTCAACAATAGGAGTATTTTATTTCACCTCCATGGCCATGTGTGTTCTTGTAAGATCTTCCTTCAAGTTGTTTAGGCTTTTATGAAGGAACCTACTCTGATACCAATTGAAGAACACAAGCTTATACTAAGAGGGGGGTGAACAATATAAGATAAAACTTTTCTCTTTTCTTTCCAAAGCAATAACTTCAAATAATATCAATGCAATAATGAAATAATGCACAAATCACCATACATATAAGAGATAAATATTTTACATGGAAACACCCTCTCGGGAGAAAACCACGACAAAATATTTCTTATATATTTCTTCAATAAATTTCATGGGCACCAACCCATAGGAGACACCAATCCCCTATACAAGTTTATGGACACCAATCCATAGGAGACACCAATCCCCTATACAAGTTTATGGACACCAATCCATAGGAGACACCAATCCCCTTGCTCAATTTTATGGGCACCAACCCATAAGAGACACCAATCCCCTTGCTCAAATCTGCTCTAAAACTTGCTCATAAAACTTGCTCAAATCTTCTCCAAAACCTGCTCACAAAACCTGCTCAAATCTGCTCCAAAACCTGCTCATAAAACCTACTCAAATCTACTCCAAAACCTGCTCACATCTTGCACAGAAAAATGATGATCTTCCTCTTGCATGTGCTTTTCTAATCTGGTCAATAATTCCCTTCTTTTCTTCTTGATTTAAATATCAAATCAACCACTTTTAAACCCTTATAACTTCTTTCAAAACATACACAATAAACCTTAAAAATAACTCCTTATATCTCCCTTTTAAAACTTACAATATAAAGCTTTATTTTAACAACATTTCCTGTATATCTCTTTTTATGATTTGTAAAGAATAGAACCTTATACTAACAACTTCTCCCTTTGCAAAAATGAAATCACAACATTACACCTTATATCTCCCCTTTTATAATTTGCAAAAATCAAATCACAACATTACACCTTATATTTCCCCTTTTATAATTTGCAAAAATCAAATCACAATACTATGCCTTATATCTCCCCTTTTTATCATTTGCAAAAATCAAATCCCAATACTATGCCTTATATCTCCCCTTTTATCAAATTTAATAAAACAAAATTTATAAATACCTTGCACAACCATGGATGGGATTTGATCCCTTGACCTCTAGAAGTGCAGTGCCCTAACTTGGGCTAGTGACCAACTGCACTAACGCAACACATGAAACCAAAAGGTGTAAAAAAATATTTAATTCCTTCGGTGCTCTGTTTTCAATTCTTCAACAAAATAATGTCGAAGAGATTCGACCCCTTAACCTCCTGCACAACAGCGCTCCACACAAGCTAGGCAACCAACTGGGCTACCCCAGTGGATGGAACCAAAGGTGCAAAAATAATATTTAAATCCTTCGTAGCTTTGTCTTCAACTCTTCATAAAAATGGCATCGAAGAGATTCGACCCCTTAACCTCTTGCAACACAGTGCCCTAGCACGAGCTAGGCTACCGACTGGTCTAACCACTCGGTTGAGATAGAAGTGGCATGAACCAATGTTTAAAGTTTTCTTTCCACTGTGATGCTACCAAAACCTACGCTCCTCTCCTCCCTCCTCGTTGTCGTTCTCCACTCGATCGATCTTATTCGAATTGCTTGGCATTATTCAAAGTGAACTTAGGAGCTCATATTTATATGCTTCTTCATGCACGCCCAATGAAGTCGGCCCAACATTTTTGAATATTTGAATTTTCAACCTTTTGCATGGTCGGCCCATAATATTTAATTCCCTTTTGCATGGTGCTCTTAAGGAGGTCGCCCATCATTTGAATTTTAAAATATTTAAATTTTAAATATTTAAACTTTTACACTATATTTAAATCCTTTGATTTAAATATAAACCTCCTTCTTTAATATTTAAATATTAAAGCATATAAAATCACTTTTGCTTTGACAACATTAAATCATCTTTGAAGATATCTGCCTTGCACTTCAATGATAACTCATCATTTCAACCTTGAAGATATTTTTGCCTTTGACATCAACATTTCATCCTTGAGTATATTTACTGCCTTAGACATCAATGACAACTCAATATATCCAACATAGACGTAGGCAAGCATCTATGTCCTAGGTGCAGGTAGGCATCTAAATTCAATACACAGGAAATCCCATACGTCTCAGGTGCAGGTAGGTGCCTACATTTCGGGAACAAGTAGACACCTACGTTCAACAGGTATATAGCACCTATGTTTCATGCGTTGACTAGTTGATCGAAATACCGCACAATTTTTAGAAAGAAGATGTTATGAAAAATAGGGGAGCATCATTCTTATCTTTTGATGATTAATTTGGAAATGACCACTCTTTTAATAGATGAAAATCATAGTTGTGCACACATCTGATGTAGCAAATTATGATTTGTGATTAAATTAGAATAATCTATTATTGTAACAAGAATTGACCACATTCCATATAAGAACGTAGACCATTCCTGAAAATAAAAATCCATGAACTCTAAATAATTTTGTACTGCATTTTTATTAATTAAAATTTTCTAAGTGTTCTTATTTCATGTGCACTAAAAGAGTGATTTTTAAGTAATCAACCAGGTGGACCAACTGTGAGATCTTTGTCTCACTCTAGGTAGTAATCCTTCTCTAATTTATTTTATTCATTTTTTATTATTTCCTGCTTTATAATTTCATTTATTTTTGTTTTTATATTTCTACAATTTACTTTCACTCATGTGTTTATTTATCTACAATTTATTTATAGTTGTGGGTTTATTTCCTGCACTTTCTATAATTTTAATTTTTTAATTTATTTGTTTACGCATTTATTTTTTTGGCTTTAATTAAATTTGTAATTTGCTTTACTAGATTTGGTTAAAACTAAAACTACACGAACAAACAATCCCACCACCAAACCATTAGATGCCTAGGACTTCATCTCCCACACTACAAGCATATACTTTGTGTAGGCACTCACAAGTTTATAGACTCTCATATTGACATAGGTGGACAGACTTAGCACCTTTTATAGAATACCATTTATTCTCACCATTTTGGAACCATTGATGGGGATTGCCAATTGTAGTGATAAGGATCCATAGGTTAGTCGAACTGAATGTAAATGTTTCAAATATCTACTCGTAGATCCCCTACCTGATAATGCATGAGTACACCAAGGCTAAGAAAACCTGATAGATATTTTATTAAAATAATAGAAGTCACCTCACAATTACTAGCAATACCTTCTAAGGAGTTTGAAACACTTTCTAAGGAAATACAATCATCTCCACCCGATTCACCTTGGCACATTAATCCAATTTATGGGATAGCGAGTAAATCAACCCAAAATCATAGCCATCTTGAGGAGTTATTGAATAACCAAAGGTGGAAAATAGTTAAAGAGGGGACTATCTCAGATTTTGACTTAAGCATATTATTGCAAGATAAGAAAAATGAGTGTGATGCTCTATTAGTCGTTGTAGAAGTAGTCGGCTTAGAACCTACAACTATGATTGGAAATGATAAGGCTTCTACCAGTTTTGAATTCTTGATTGAAGAATATAGATGAGACTAAAATGAAACATATCTCTCCTGCACACATTCCTATCTTTAGAGGATTTCCAATAGAATATCCTAATATATTTCTCTTTAAATTTGATGTTCTTTGTAGATCAATTGATTATAAAAAAATATGCCCAAAAACTAAATATTTTTCCCTCCACATTAGATGACTTAGCATTACGTTGACTTATTAGTTTAGGGAATAAACAAATAAACACCTGGGAAGACACGAAGAAAATATTTTTAGAATAATACCAGGATTTTGGAAGGGCAAGGATGCTCGAGAGGAAGTCCTAGATGTCACATAAGAAGGAAGAGTCTTTAGAGGATTACTAGGGTAGATTAAATTTTAATCTCTAACATTCACCCCATGAAAAACTGAGAGAAAAATCCTGAAGTATATTCTTGAGGGGTCTCGTGAATGAATCATTGGAAGCTTTAAACTTATTAGCCGATGGTGATATTTACCAAACCCAAATGATAAAAATATGATTGTATTGTCAAAATTACTCTAGGAGAAAAGGTAAACCCATCACCAGAGGGACTAAAATAATAGCCTCGATAAAAAAATCAGAAATAGACACTTTGCTAGAAGACATGAAGAGTGATATTTTATCATCTCTTATGATCCAATTAGATACATTCTGGCTTCAAAAAATAAGCATGAAACTAAAGCAACATTAGTTATTTTTTACCCAAGATGTAGGAAGAAGAACCCAAGAAATGAATATCTAAAATACAAAGTCCAAGTTTGTGCAATTTGTCAAATGGACCATAAAATGAAGTTATGCCCAAAATTAGCAATTATAAAAGAGGAGCCAAAAGTAGACAAAACATATTTCATGGATAATAGGAGCAACTGGCAACATTATCATATGGGAGGAGGAATGCTAGGAGAAGCACCACCATACAGTGGGTCTAATTTTATGAACCAAGGGTAAGCCCAAATACCCAATATGGGGTGGTGGGGTCAACCACCTTGGATGAACACCACCCAAGGTCCTACTCTCTATACACCATACCCATGGATGCCATACTAGAAATCTGGCACATAATGGAGGAATTTAAATACATGGACTTCACCTCCACAAACAAAAACACAATCTCCATTATAGCCTAATTTATTGGTACTACCTACTTCTAGGCCATAACAGCTACTAACACAACCAAACTTGAATCTAAACAATAACAAGATAAATCAACCTGCTTATTAGGTAGACATGAGGGTGTATCCTATATGTCATATTAGTGTAGAGCATGTAGATTGTAGTCCAATACAACTTAGATCAGGTAGAGAAGTAGGAGTAGATCCAACACCTCTAGTAGTGGAGGAGGAGGAAGTAGAAGAAGAAATAGAATAGACACCTTTGGTAGAGGAGGTAGAAGAAAACCCAACTGATGAATGGTTAAACAATGAAAGGGTTCCACCTTTCCCCAAAAGGTTATAAGAAACTAGGAAAATGATGCGACTAAAATTTGACATAATGGAAAGGCTGAAAAATCTTACTATCAGAATTCCTCTCTATCAGGCCATAAGAGACGTACATATTTATGTGAAGACCATTAGAGAATTGTGTCTCAAAAGACCAATGTGACAACAATAATAAAAAGCAGTACAAGTGGTAGGCTAGTTAGCTGACTTGATGTTAGAAAACACCTACCACCCAAAATATTTTGATCCAAGAAGCCCGATCTTAATAGTTAGAATCTTAGGCTTAATGATACCCAATATTTTGGTAGACCTAGGTCTAGCCATAAATGCAATTCCTGAAGAAACAATGCATAAATTGCAGTTAACAGACATGAGGTCAATTAAAGCAATTTTACAATTGGTAGATAGGTCCACAGGTTTTCTAGAGGGAATGTCAAAATACGTAATCGTAACTCTAGATGCATGGGAATACCCAACAAACCTCCTAGTACTGAATTCAAAATTAGGATTGGGTGGTTATCCACTCATACTAGAATGTACTTGGTTGGTGAGAGGTGATGCCTATATTAGTTGTAGGGGTGGACGAATGACTATATCAAATGGACAAAGTGTTAAAAACCTAGTCATTTATCCTCTTGCACAATATATCGATGAATTGGGAGAGCCCAATTTTGAAGTCATAAACAATGATGCCTTGCCTATGTTACAACAAGTGATGGATGTAGATGAAGTGGAAGATGAAACAGATGAGGATTTAATCATAACAAATTTTCTACAAGTAGAATCTTCAAATCCTCCCATGGATTTCCCACTTGTTTGTAGCAAGGAACATCAAGTGAAACAAATCGAGATAGAACTAGGAAGAGTATTAAATATTGATAGTGCATTGACAACTATTCAAGAAGAAAGGTTGAAAGATATATTAAAAACCCATAAAACTACTTTTGCCTGGGACTATAGAGACATCAGGGGTATTGCACCCAAAGTATGCACTCATAGAATTTACTTAGAAAATGAAGTGAGACCCATAAGGTAACCTTAGAGGTGGATGAATCCAACCATGAAAGAGATAGTAAAGACTAAATTGCAAAAACAATTATTTGCTAGATTCATCTATCCCATTTTTGACAGTCAATGGATATCACCTTTGGTGTTAGTACCCAAGAAGAATGGTAAATGGAGGATCTATGTCGATTATAGGATGTTGAACAAAGCCAATAGAAAATACCACTTTCCCTTACCTTTCATAGCCCAGGTCCTAGATACCTTTGCAAGATAAAAGTACTTTTCATTTATTGATGGGTACAATGGCTACAATCAGATACAAATAGGGGAACAAGACCAGGAAAGACAACTTTAATCTATCCTTGGGGTACCTTTGCCTACCATGTCCTACCTTTTGGGTTGTGCAATGCACCCGCAACTTTCCAGCAAGTAGTCCTTAGTATTTTTTTAGACATGGTAGGAGATATTGTAGAGGTTTATATGGATGATTTCACCATGTATGGTAAAATTTTGGAGAAGTTACAACAAATATGGAGAGAGTAATCCAGCACTATCAAGAAACTAACCTATTCTTAAGTAACAATAAATGCTTCATGTTCATGAGAGAAGGGATAGTCTTACAAAACCATATCTCTACTCATGCGATAAAATTAGATAAAAGAAAAATAGAGGTCATCAAAGAACTAACTACTCCTTTAAAATAGAGAGATGTCTAAAGCCTCTTAGGCTCTGCTAAATACTGCAGGTGATTCACTCAAGATTTTAGTAAAATTGCCAAACCGCTACACACATTATTAACTAAAGACATTAAGTTTATCTGGACAAATGAGCGTGAACAAGAATTCCAAATATTAAAATAAAAACTTACAACTGCTCTCGTGCTTAGGGGTTTGAATTGGAACCTCCCCTTCCATATTTATATGGATGCATCTAATAATGCTATAAGGGCAAAACTAGGATAGAAAGAGGAAAATGAAGTATACACCATTTATTACATTAGCAAAAATCTTATGGGCACTCAATTAAATTGCATTATCATAGAAAATAATTCCTTGCAGTTGTACATACGATTAATAAATTCCATCATTATATCATAGGCTATAAATTCTTTGTGCATACTCATCATGCAACCATCAGATATCTAATGAATAAAACAACAGTAAGTGAAGAAATTATTAAATGGATTTTACTTCTACAGGAATTTGATGTGATTATTGTTGATAAACTTGACAAAGATAATGTTGTTGTAGATTTTTTATCCAGATTGATCTCTCATGATAACACTACAACTGAGGATAGATTTCCAAATGAGCATATTTTCTCTCTCGATAATCAAATACCATGGTATGTTGATATGGCATATTACTTGATATGTTTTATTTCTAAGTGACTCGGTTCCAATCAGAGGTTCTACTTTTTGGAAAGCAATTCTCAATTGTAAGGAAATCATCAAAAAAGGTTTAAGATGAGTTTTAGGCAATGGTGAGAGGATAAATTGTTGGAATGACAGGTGGGCTAAGGAGGAACCACTGATGCAATATCCTAACTTAGCTCGAATCATAGATATCACGAAATAACTCATTGGTAGAAAATTCTTCGATTATATGGTTGAGGACAGAGGCAAAATGAAGTGGAAACAAATAAGGATTCAGGGATTTCAAGCGTAATCAAATGATCTTTGTAACATTCTCGGGAAACAATTTATCCCCATGAGACCTAACGAAGATCAAGTGACCTGGGCTCCTACAAAAAATGGGAAGTTCACTGTTAAATGAGCTTACAAGCTTCTGCTTGATGACGAGGATTTTATCCTCCAAAAGGACTTAGTTTGGATAAAAAATTTAATTCCAAAAATTGTAGTCTTTTCATGGTTGGTTATCCAAGGAATAATTCTAACCATTGATAATATGATGTGTAAATGTATTTGTATCACTAATCACTATTATTTATGCAGGGCTAATTGGGAGACCATTTATCACATTTTCCTTGAGTTTCCTTTTTCCTTGACTATCCTAAGTGGGGTTTTTTATGCCTTCAATATTTCCTGGGTTAAACTAGCCACTGTAATTGATTTTTTTATCTAGTAGCCTTACCCATTTTCAAGCCAAATACTTAAATACATGTGGAAAATTTGTCTCAATCACTATATTTGGCAGGTGTGGTTAGAAAGGAACCATGGAGTCTTTAATGAGTCTATCCATGATCATAAAACTATCATTGCTAGGATCCTATCCTTTGCCAAAAAGTATGTGAACCATATCCTTTTTGATAGTCATAAACCTCATCTACAAGAGACCACGATTGCTCAATATTTAAGCTTAACCTTATTAGATAAGTTTATTCCTATGGTAGTCAACCCCAGAGCCAATGTTAAGTGGTCCTCACCTCCTACGGGTTGGTTTAAGCTTAATTTTGATAGAGCGGCTAAGGACAATCTTGGAAGAGCAGGCATTGGTGGCATTATATGAGATCATAATGGGAATATTATGCTTGTGTTTTTCGAATATTTGGGAAAAAGGACGAACAATGAAGTTGAAGCTAGAGCTATGTGGAGAGGCCTTCAAATGACTCAAGACTTAGAAGGCAATTTGATCGTAGAAGGAGACTCTATGCATGTTATAAATCTCCTCAATAATTGGAAAACACCTCCTTGGAGGATTAAAACAATTGTTGAAGAGGCTAGGATCCTTTTCCAGGGAAGACAGGACAGAAAATCCCAACATATCTTTCGGGAAGCTAACAAAGTTGTTGATAAGTTGGCCAATTTGGGTGTCGATGGTGATGGACTTTTCAAATGGGAACACGATGTCCCGAGCGAAAGAGAGGAGCTTATTCAATAATAATGCCAAGAATGATAGTCAAATTTACCAACAGGGAAGGCACTGTAATTTTGAAGGCTATGAGTATTCCCATCTCGTTTTTGAAATGGACTCACAATAAAAATTATTCGAGCTATCAGTCTTTGTGGATGCTTTGCTTGGAAATACCACAAAGACTAATGGGGATAGTCACATGTTAGATAACATGGCTCCTAGTCATCTTAGTAATTTGAGGTTGGTTGATAATCATAGGGCAAGAAATAAATGGCAATATAAGACTTTGAACCAGAGCCACGTGGACCACCAGATAGCCACCGCCATAAATATAGCCAGCATGTTCACTTCTCCAAGGCTTATTGGCCAAGACGGGATGTGGTCCCAAAGCATGTCATATACGGAAGAAAGCAATTACCAAAGAATTATTAAGAGTAAATGTCAATACAGAGCTTGTGGGAGTTTTTTAAGTACTCTACTATGTGTATCTGCAACTTTTTTTTTCTCCATTGTTTCAAGGAAGGGATCTATATCTGTTTATTTTTTTGTAATTATGATGCAGGTGTGTTTTCTCGGGGTATACCCAAAATGTTGTATGGGAAGTTTCTTTTTGATAACAGGCTATGTGCCTTATCGGATGTAATGGCTTTCGCGGCATGTAGATTTTACATATATAGGATCCTTAGTAAGGACATGTTCATCAATAGCCCTGGGCTGATTTTTGTAAAAGATTTTGGGTCAACCTGTAAAACCCAGTATTAATGCTATAGTATCTTATCTATCAAAAAAATAAAGTATCACCTGCACTCACACCCCGATAAACTCAAACATTAATTAAATTATTACATCCTTCTCATGGATTGACGATTGTTTGTTTAAAATAGATCATGATTAAATCATGCAAATATGTGTGGAAAAAATGAAACCCAAGATATTTTAAAAGCTTGTCATGATGAACAGTGCAGTGGATATTTTGTAGGAAAAAAAACTGCATTTAAAATATTACAAGTAGGGTATTATTGGCCCTTGTTATTTAAAAAATGCAATTAAATATATCAATCATTGCAATCAATGTCAAAGAATGGGTCAACCAACCACACGAGAATAAATGTCCCTCCAATCACATGTGCATATTAAAAAAATTTGATTAATGGAGGATGGATTTTTTTGCGCTTATCAATCCAAAATCTAATGGTAATAGGTATATTTTAGTGTGTACTAATTATGTTACAAAGTGAGTTGAAGTGCAGGCATTACAAAGCACAAAATAGGACAATGTAGTGCAATTCCTATATGAGTTCATCTTCACCAGGTTTGATGTTTCCAAGGAGATTACCATCGACCAGGGGGCTCAGTTCAATTTAAAGATGATATAAGAACTAATGTAGTAGTTCCAGATTCGACACAACAAAACATCCCATATCATCCACAAGATAATGGTCAGGTGGAGGTTACCAACCATGAGTTGGAAAACTTTCTAACAAATATGGTGCAACAACACAAAAAATATTGGATAAAACATCTTTTAGAAGTAGTATGAATAATCGGTAAAGTGTCACCTACCCTCACCCCCAAGAAGCTCAAACATTAATTGAAAAGAGTGTAGCCTTATCATGGATTAATGGTTGTTTGTTTAAAATATGTCCCGATAAAATCATGCAAATATGTATATCAAAAAATGAAACCTAAGATATTTTAAAAGCCTATCATGATGAATCGTGCGGTGGACATTTTTCAGGAAAAAGAACTGCATTTAAAATATTGTAATTAGGGTATTATTGGCCCTTGCTTTTTAAAGATGCAGTTAAATGTCAACTATTGTAATCAATGTCAAAGAATGGGTCAACCAACCACACAAGAAGAAATTCCCCTCTAGCCACATGTGCATGTTGAACCATTTGATAAATGGGGAATGGATTTTTTTGAGCCTATCAATCCATAATCTAATGGTAAGAGGTATATTTTAGTGTGTATTGATTATGTTACTAAGTGGGTTGAAGTGCAGGTATTGCAGAGCGTAAAAGAGGACAATGTAGTGCAATTTCTATATGAGTTCATCTTCACCAGCTTTGATGTTCCCAAGGATATTACCACCAACTCAGTTCACTTCAAAGATGATACAATAACTAATGCAGTAGTTCCAAATTTGGTATAATAAAACCACCTCATATCATCCATAATCTAATGGTCAGGAGGAGGTTACCAGCTATGGGTTGGAAAATATTCTAACAAAGATGGTGCAACAACACAAGAAATATTGAGAAAACATCTTTCAAAATATGTATGGGCCTATCAGACTACATGGAAATCAACTACATGATTTACACCATTCTAATTGGTGTATGGTAAGAATGCGATAGTGCCCATTGAATTTAAAATAAAAACTCTACGGACTACTATAGAACTTAATCTAAACTTAGATGTTGCACAATAAGAGCATATTCACCAACTAAATCAGCTAAATGAATACAGGCAAGACAGGTTGTAGTGCACTAAAATAATGCAAAAACAAAGAGCAATGTGGCATGATTGCCACATAATATCCAAATAGTTTAAAGGAGAGTGGGAATTATTATATAATTTTTGTTCCAAGAGAAAAAAGGGAAAATCATGTAGAGGTGGATGGGTCCGTACAATGTGGTTGAAGTGATCAACAATGGAGCTATTTGTATTAAAACAATTTATGGTAGCGGGATAATTCTTACGATCAACGGACATTGATTACAACCTTACCATGCACCTCAAATGTGTGAAATTAATTTAGATGTAGGCATGGGGAAGACATCATTTTCAAAAATATTTTTAGCAGTTCGACCAACGTGCATGCTTCATCGTAAAAAAAAATAGAAGAGAAAAAAAAGACGAAAATAATGGGACAAATAGAAAAAAAGGGTATATATATATATAAAGATTTCTAATTTTTTAGATAGATTTTCTTTTATTTTTATTTTTATTTTTTAGGGCCACATCGAACCCATTGCAGACTATAGGCATCCAAGACAACTAGGCCTATCAGGCAAAAGCTATGCACCCTATTTATTTTTACCTTCTAGGAGTGTAGTGATGCAAAAAAAAGGTGCCTACTCCCCACCAGGAGGGCAGCACCTATATCTGGGCTAGTCTACATGCACCTACTTCCCACAAGGAGGGCGACACCTACATGTGGGTCAACATAGAGGCATCTACTTCCCACCAGGAGGGCAGTGTCCATACTTAGACCAACACAAAGGAACCTACTTCTCATCAAGAGGGTGATGCCTATATCTAGACCAACACAAAGGTGCCTACTTCCCACCAGGAAGGTAGTGCTTAAATTCAAAATTAGCAACATTGCATATTTTCTACCAAGAGAGCAGTGCCTACTTCCACAATAGAACCAAAGGCACCTACTTTCCATCGATGATGCCTACGTCCATGTGAAAATGATGATATCCAACTTTTTGATGATCGAAGTAGGCCTACTTTACAGTTATCAACAATAGAGTGAAAGCATGAGATTTCGAAAATAAAAGAAACACTAATATGCAATAAAAACAGAACTAGTTTGATGCATGTAATAACACGGATGTAATCAAATCAATAACAGGAACACAGCCCTTTTTATTAATATGATGTCGGCTCGGTTACAATACATCTCCTCAGTTACATATTTTCAGTTACAATAGATGAATAGTGATCTCCTTCCGCATGCCCACATTTGAAACGGGCAGGCCAGTGTTGCTGTCGCTTATGTTAATCGGTCCTTGCTTGCTGCTGTTTTTCCTGCGGTCAAAGAAACGATAAAAACGTTTAGTAGCACCTGTGACTAAAGGATAAAACGTTTAAAAGAAATACGTGCAAATATTTGATTAAATACGCGAATAAAATGGCTTAGGCTGTGCGTTTAAAAGAAATACGTGCAAAGATTGATTAAATATTTGAATAAAACAACTCAGGCTGCCCAAATAAACATTCGAGAAAAGTAATGCAAGATAATATTTAAAATACGTGATTAAATACAGAATGAGCCAAAGCCTCAATAGTACGACGATACATATTCAAAAAACTATTTAAATATGGCAATACGTGATATATATTTCCTAAACTCCATGTCGTAAACTATGTAACAACATACAATAAAACACAAGATAAACGCGTGATATAGAATGAATCGAAATAAAACTGGCAAAAGACATGGGGTGCCCAAGCGGGCCGCCCTCGTTAGAACTTAGTTTCGACGCCAATCCACTAGGGATGGGCTCGAAATCTAAGACTGTGGTGTTGTCGGCAAATTAGTGGGATATAGTGATCCACTGTCGGGTATTACTGTCTGGGTTCGCCTTCAAACAGCCATCAATAACCTCTCTTCAGAAAGAGATTACAAGTGTAGAAGATTGAATCCGAAAGGAATATGATCGGGTCTCTAGATGAGCAGCACTTCGTTGTGTTTTTAAAATGCTTTGTCCTCTTTCTTTCTTTTTTACATTGCATTGAGCTCGTTTTTATAGAGGATTCGGCCTCTAAAATATTAATGTCAAAACCCTAAGTCTGCAGGCGCCGCTGAGATTTGACTGTTGTCAGATGATTTATGAGACATGGCTCGCACAGAGATTATCGCTAGAAAATCATATCAGCAGTTATGAGGCATGGCCCCGGACTGGATTTGTTGTTGAGACTGCTCGTCTCATTACTGCAGTTGGTGAAGTCCGTCGTTTTTATAGACCCATGGGGTCTCTTTAAAAATGGCACGCAGGGATGCCACGTGGCGTGAATTGCTTTAATGCTGCCTTTGACCGATGAAGTCCGTCGTTCTTTGAAAATGGCATGCAGTGATGCCACGTGGCGGTCATACCTTACTAGGAAGTAGAAAAGTCTTCTGCGACTTGGGCTGCCACTTGTCATTAAGTCGTTCTTTTTAAGGCCTCCGATTGGTCAACGCTTTTGACGCCGAATCGTGACACTTCGGCCAGGTCTTGGCCTACGGGCGAAAGTGTCGCGATATCACGACACTTCGGCCGGGCGAAGGCCTGCGGCCAGGAGTGTCACGATACCCGGCCAAAGTGTCGCGATATCGCGACACTTCGGCCTGGCGAAGGCCTACGGCCGGAAGTGTCGCGATATCGCGACACTTTGGCCTGGCGAAGGCTTGCGGTCGGAAGTGTCGCGATATCGCGACACTTCGGCCTGGCGAAGTCTCTTGGCCGGAAGTGTCACGATATCGCGACACTTCGGCCGGGTGTTGGTTTTTGGATAAAGGCTTTGCTTTTGATGAAGGTTTGGCTTTTGATGAAGGTTTGAAGTTTTGAAGTTTGTTAAAGGCTTTGATAAAACGACCAACTCTGCTCACTTATTTTTCGACCTTCTAAACTATTGTGCAAGTGGCTAAGACCACTGTTAGACCTCTAAAGGCTGCCCTGAAAGCTGTGTGTGTCAATGCGATCAGTGTTTGTAGTCACTTAATCGGATTGGTGCTATTTTGGTGTCTACAGATGCCCCTTTGGCGAGCAAAAATATATGACCAAAGCACTAATGATTAGGGTTTCTTGGTAACCTAACCAAATTTTGATGCCCCAAGCATGGAAAGGGCGTGCATTCTTGAATCCTTGCTTCTGAAGAGCTAAGGAATTTGATTTCAAGTGTTAACCCGTTTTGGTGAGGTGTGACTTGAGCTTGGACATTGATCAGTCATGATTAGGCAAAGGGCGTAACCTTTTGTCCACAGGGGAAACCTTGTGTTCATGCTTCGGGAATGCCAAGTGTTTGATCAATTTAATGATTGCTTGTTTATTGCCCCAAGAAGGAGCGTGATTGTCTTTGTCAATGATTCTTTGAATGCATGTCATTGCCTTGATTGGGTGTGTGCTTGTTGATTGGTGACTAAGTGTGACTACCCCCTCAAGCGACGAATCGATGAGGGAATGACCTTCATGAGAAAAGCGACGAGTCGCTTGACCCAAGATGACTTGTGCAAGGGTGCCTTGAGATTTTTTACCGTTTAAGCACATGCAATTTCCAGACATTTGGATCTATTTTTGGTGGGTGTTAACCCTTTTGGTGATGCCATAATGAGGTGAAATCATCAAAAACCCGTCTTCCCGTGGAGCGGTCTAGCTATGGTAGCCTTCTTGGGGAAGTAGGAGGGTGACAATTTGAGCCCCGACATCGATTTTATATGCCAAGAGGTTAAGTGCAAGAGCACTTGTGTCCGGCAATGCTTATTGCTTATGTTTTTGTGTTGCATTTTTGTGATGTTTTTGTTGTTTTGATTTTCTTTCTTTGTGTATATGTCATGATTTTATGCACAATGATTGATGTTGATGGGTGCATGTTACGTTATATTGATGGATGCATATGTTGTGATGAATGCAAATGTAGGTGATATGCAGAAATGAAATGGATGGATGGACTTTGTGGTGTTTGGTTATGGCACCATAGACTGTTGAGAACTCCATTATTTTGTTTTGAGGCGATTGCTGTGATACATGACTTTGTATGTATACATGTGGTTTTTCTTTTTTGATGGTAATGTAAGGATGAAAAGTAGCGCAGTCGGTTTAGAAATGTAGCCAAGGTTTTCTGAGACTCAGACGGTTTTAACTTATTAGCCATGACTGTACTATATCCTACAAGACTTTTGAACAAGGTATGAATCGGACTTGTTTTTGACCAAGTTATTTCACATCCCTGTGTATGCAATTGAGTTCATTTATGTGGGATTTGTCAGGATACCGCCAGTGCCATATGGGCTTTCAACCGAACTCGTATCGAGGATCACCTAACTAGCTCCACTAACTCCTTTGTTGTATTTAGTTAGATTAATCTGCGGTGTTATCTAGGATACCATAAGCTAGCTCATCCACATGCAAATATTGATCTGTACACAAGTTAATGTGATAGATATATCGTCATGCGAGAGGTTTACCGCCAATGACCGATAGGCTATCAACCAAACCGGTACTGAGGCTTGCCTCATGACCCGTTAGAATGTTGAGAGTTCCAGGGATTCAAGTTCAACTCCCTTCTTTTCTTCAATTGTATTGGGATACTTGCTCGTTTGTAGTGATAAGATCATTGTTTATTTTGATTTATTTTTCTTTTGAGCAAGGGATTGGGGATATGGAGTGACGATAGTCACTATTGTTTGTGCCTTTTGATGTGTGCACTGTAATATGTCAAATTTTGGAGTTTTTGACGCTTGCAAATTTTTGATGTTTTGCAACTATTTAGAACTTTGGGATTCTTAGGGAATTGGGTAAGGAGGATGCTTGTCCTTTTGCCAACTCTCAGCATTCTTGGGGTCATGCGCACAGGGGGATGAGCAAGATAATCGTTTCGCTTATGGTGACCTGGATTACTATGCAGGTTTCATCTTTCGTTCACACAACTTGGGTATCTTTGTGTTTTAATTTGTGTTGGGATGTTACGTAACAAGGTGTATTTCAAGTATGACTCTACCTTCGTAAAATCTGTTTGACTTGATACATTACATTGCTAAAGAGCAAAATGATGACTGAATCACGAAAAACTCTTGATACATTAAAAGACCACTGACTCTAGTATGGTAAAAGCAATGCATGGTGTTTTTGTTGTTTTTTTGGAAAATGGAACAGTGTGGAACAAGATGGACTAGCGGATTTATTACAGCCTATGGTGCCCTTGACCTGTACGACCACAAATATGCAATGTATGGGTGCAATGCTTTAATGCAGCTATGTATTTTTGTATTTTTGATGGATTGATTTTGGTGAATATGAAGATGAATTGCGAGAAGAACTCTCTATTGATGAATTTGAGTATGCCTAGAAATGAGATGCAAATTTTTGTTGTTTTTGATGATTTTTGGTGTTTTTGAATTTTTTTTTTATTTTTGACCAAGCGATTGTGGAAATCCTTGGAGCATTTTGGGATTGACCAAGCGATTGCAGGAATCCTTGGAGCCTTTTGGGATTGACCAAGCGATTGCAAGAATCCTTGGAGCCTTTTGGGATTGACCAAGCGATTGCAAGAATCCTTGGAGCCTTTTGGGGATTTGACCAAGCGATTGCAAGAATCCTTGGAGCCTTTTGGGATTGACCAAGCGATTGCAAGAATCCTTGGAGCCTTTTGGGATTGACCAAGTGATTGCAAGAATCCTTTGAGCCGTTTGGGGATTTGAATTTCAAGAATCCTTGGAGCCTTTTGGGATTGACCAAGCGATTTCAAGAATCCTTGGAGCCTTTTGGGATTGACCAAGCGATTTCAAGAATCCTTGGAGCCTTTTGGGATTGACCAAGCGATTTCAAGAATCCTTGGAGCCTTTTTGGGATTGACCAAGCGAGGAGCCTTTTGGGATTGACCAAGCGATTGCAAAAATCCTTGGAGCCTTTTGGGATTGACCAAGCGATTTCAAGAATCCTTGGAGCCTTTTGGGATTGACCAAGCGATTGCAAGAATCCTTGGAGCCTTTTGGGGATTTGACCAAGCGATTGCAAGAATCCTTGGAGCCTTTTGGGATTGACCAAGCGATTTCAAGAATCCTTGGAGCCTTTTGGGATTGACCAAGCGATTTCAAGAATCCTTGGAGCCTTTTTGGGATTGACCAAGCGATTGCAAGAATCCTTGGAGCATTTTGGCATTGACCAAGCGATTGCAAGAATCCTTGGAGCCTTTTGGGATTGACCAAGCGATTTCAAGAATCCTTGGAGCCTTTTGGGGATTTGACCAAGCGATTGCAAGAATCCTTGGAGCCTTTTGGGATTGACCAAGCGATTTCAAGAATCCTTGGAGCCTTTTGGGATTGACCAAGCGATTTGATTCTTGAAGCATTTTTGGGATTGACCAAGCGATTGCAAGAATCCTTGGAGCATTTTGGGATTGACCAAGCGATTGCAAGAATCCTTGGAGCCTTTTGGGATTGACCAAGCGATTTCAAGAATCCTTTGAGCCTTTTGGGATTGACCAAGCGATTTCAAGAATCCTTGGAGCCTTTTGGGATTGACCAAGCAATTGCAAGAATCCTTGGAGCCTTTTGGGGATTTGACCAAGCGATTGCAAGAATCCTTGGAGCCTTTTGGGATTGACCAAGTGATTTCAAGAATCCTTGGAGCCTTTTGGGATTGACCAAGTGATTTCAAGAATCCTTGGAGAATTTTTGGGATTGACCAAGAGATTGCAAGAATCCTTGGAGCATTTTGGGATTGACCAAGCGATTGCAAGAATCCTTGGAGCCTTTTTGGGATTGACCAAGCGATTGCAAGAATCCTTGGAGCATTTTGGGATTGACCAAGCGATTGCAAGAATCCTTGGAGCCTTTTGGGATTGACCAAGCGATTTCAAGAATCCTTGGAGCATTTTTGGGATTTGACTCTCTAGCTCTTTAGGGGATAGAGGTACCCCCAGCTTGATGATCTTTGCACTCCGGATCTGGCTCTGGAGGTATGGGCACGAATGGATCGGCCCTATGCACGGATAGGAGGACAGAGTCTACCCTCGATACTGATGTTGCTATGGGATCTCTGGACGGAAGTTGATCTTTGTGTTCCCAGAGTTTCGGATGTAATTCTTGGTCCCACTGCGGTGAGTTAACGCGCCACTCATGCCCTAGTATTATGTTTATCTGCTGACATGCTTCATCGATATTTATAGGATGTCGATGCTGTCGCATGTGATTGCTGTGGGCTGTCTCTGTTTCATCCTCACTTTTGACCAGTGAGTACAGCTCATCAGAATCTAGAGATTTCGAGACATGGAGGACTGCATCATCAGGTAGCCCTATGTTTAAAGTGTGATCCTCTTCGAAAAGAGCCTTATGTAAGTTGGGCCTTGGGAGCTCCAAAATCTTGGTCTCTACCAACCCTAAGTGCTCTAGTGCTTTGCATGTATCAGGAGATTTGAGCTCCTCCTCTTTGGTTGGTTCTTGTTGAGGAACTTGGGGCTTATGGAGGGGTGGCCAGATGGCACCCCCATGCCTTGATAGGGCAGTTCATCCTGCTCTTCTTCTCGCTTAGATTCCTTAGAAGCTTCTTAATGAATTTCTAAGGGTGGTTCATAAACCTGGGTGGATGTTAGAGGAAGGCACCCGCCATTGGTTATAGGAGCGGCCTCCCGCTCATGTCCTTCAGGAATCGGGAGGGTAGCCTCCCGCTCCTGTCTAGGAGGTGTTGGGGGTAGCGTTTGATGAAGTCGCGATAACCTATCTCACCCCCATGGGTTGTGCCTCTCAAAATGTTTTATCTCATGCGTGTGAGGGGTTGGAGTCTTCTCCTGCATAGTGTGTTGGAACAACTCATCCTTCTGGTGCTGAAGGTGCTCTTTATTTAGAAGATACCATTGCTCTAATTGTTGTCGTTCTAGCTCAAGTTGCATGAGTTGCATGTGTGCGAAATGCTTGACATATTCTAAGATAGTTGGTCTCACCGCCTCATGTTTAGAAGGCCTAGATGCCTCTCCTAGATATCTATCTTGGTCATGGTGATCCAAGATATCTATAGGCAGCCTCCCTCTGTTGGAGGTAGCAGCATTTATCCGAGGCTCTGGCCTCAGTGTGTGACTATGGTATCTAGCGGGTGCGGAGGCATAGTGCTCCCGCGATGTATACTATTTTTGAGGAAGGTAAGGGTTTCCCTCGTGCTCTCTTTCATAAGTGAAAAGGGGGCGGGTGGAGTTGACTCGTCCCGCCTGAGGAGCCTTGTGCTCTGGATTTGTCTTTGTAGTCCCGACAACTAGAGGGGGTGAAGGAGGGATAGCGTAATGATGTGGTTCCTCCCGTTGAACCCTATGTTGACCTAGTGCTTCATCGCACGGTGACCGCTCATAGCAAGCATCTAAGGGAGCTCTCCTATGACTATACCCCTCATGGAAGGGTGTGTACTGAGTGCTATGCTGAACAAGAGTGCTCCTCGAAGAGGTGCCTCTATAGTCCCATTCCGTCGAGGCACGAAGGGGACTGCTTTGTATGTTAGGCCGCCAAGGTGGTATGACCAAATCCTTGGGGCTAAGGCGAAGGCGACCAACGCCCTCTCTTTGTGCACCTTTCGTAGTGTCCGCCCTTGATCGGGATTGGCTACGGGTGTACACCATTGTGGTGCTTCTCTACGATCTAAGCAGATTTTATCTCGTTTATGATGATTTGTCTTTTTGTTTACACTAAGCAGAAATGAACACACTCATACACAAAATCGTGATTATCTCTTTTAAGGATTTGATAGTGTGTCCTAAACTGGTTTAGTGCATTTTGATGTTTTGTTATGTTTTTGCAAATTTTGAAGAACGTTTAAATGCATAATGTTGGCTCATATGACTCCCATAAATGGTCGCCCCTTCAATATACCATTGTCGGACCGATATACCAACCTCTCTATATACCCGCCCTTACGAGAGGGAAACTATAGGTACGTGAGAGCAGATGGTACGTAGAACATAGGCGGTACGAAAGGGGGGATTGTCCTGTTAATGACACCTAACATAGAAGACTTATCCTCGCGTGCATGGGAATCACCCCAGCAACACTCGGTCAGCTTTCGTCAGGATTTACGTCTAACAATAGTGACAATCGGGGAAATGGATGCAAAGCTAAGCCAATATGGTGATGAACCCACCGTTGGTCTTGCTCAAGGGCTGGGGTTTTACGACCAGCTCCTTGGTTTAATTTATTACGTGAAGTGTGTGTGGTTCATTTTATTTAATAAAATGAAACGAGCAGCAAAAAGAAACTTTCCCTATGCAAACCGGAAGACAGCAAGAAACACTACAAACCGGAAAACAGCAAGTAAAGATTTAATTTTTTTTTTTTTTTTTTTTTTTTTAGCAAGAAAAATTTACGAAAAATTTCTCTACCTTTCTTTAATAATTAAAAAATTAATTATTAAATAAATAATTACATAAAATAAAAAAATAATTAAATAAAGTAAGAAAAATTCATGAAAAATTTCTCTACCTTTCTTTAATAATTAAAAAGAACGAAAGTAAAAGATTAAACAAGTAAAATAAACAGAAAATTCACAGAAAATGACATGGACAGTTAAAAACCGTTACCTCTTCTCTGTCGGGATTTGTTGTTTCTGACCTTCGGCTTAAAAAAAAGGTACCTGTTAAGCACAAAGCACAATAAATCTGATTAGTTTCTATGATTTAAAAATCTGGGAACGGTCCCACCGTGATCGCCACTGAAAGCATGAGATTCCGAAAATAAAAGAAACACTAATATGTAATAAAAACAGAACTAGTTTGATGCATGTAATAACACGGATGTAATCAAATCAATAACAGGAACACAGCCCTTTTTATTAATATGATGTCGGCTCGGTTACAATACATCTCCTCAGTTACATATTTTCAGTTACAACAGATGAATAGTGATCTCCTTCCGCATGCCCACATTTGAAACGGGCAGGCCAGTGTTGCTGTCGCTTATGTTAATCGGTCCTTGCTTGCTGCTGTTTTTCCTGCGGTCAAAGAAACGATAAAAACGTTTAGTAGCACCTGTGACTAAAGGATAAAACGTTTAAAAGAAATACGTGCAAATATTTGATTAAATACGCGAATAAAATGGCTTAGGCTGTGCATTTAAAAGAAATACGTGCAAAGATTGATTAAATATTTGAATAAAACAACTCAGGCTGCCCAAATAAACATTCGAGAAAAGTAATGCAAGATAATATTTAAAATACGTGATTAAATACAGAATGAGCCAAAGCCTCAATAGTACGACGATACATATTCGAAAAACTATTTAAATATGGCAATACGTGATATATATTTCCTAAACTCCATGTCGTAAACTATGTAACAACATACAATAAAACACAAGATAAACGCGTGATATAGAATGAATCGAAATAAAACTAGCAAAAGACGTGGGGTGCCCAAGCGGGCCGCCCTCGTTAGAACTTAGTTTCGACGCCAATCCACTAGGGATGGGCTCGAAATCTAAGACTGTGGTGTTGTCGACAAATTAGTGGGATATAGTGATCCACTGTCGGGTATTACTGTCTGGGTTCACCTTCAAACAACCATCAATAACCTCTCTTCAGAAAGAGATTACAGGTGCAGAAGATTGAATCCGAAAGGAATATGATCGGGTCTCTGGATGAGCAGCACTTCGTTGTGTTTTTAAAATGCTTTGTCCTCTTTCTTTCTTTTTTACATTGCATTGAGCTCGTTTTTATAGAGGATTCGGCCTCTGAAATATTAACGTCAAAACCCTAAGTCCGTAGGCGCCGCTGAGATTTGACCGTTGTCAGATGATTTATGAGACATGGCTCGCACAGAGATTATCGCTAGAAAATCATATCAGCAGTTATGAGGCATGGCCTCGGGCCGGATTTGTTGTTGAGACCGCTCGTCTCATTACTGCAGTTGGTGAAGTTCGTCGTTTTTATAGACCCATGGGGTCTCTTTAAAAATGGCACGCAGGGATGCCACGTGGCGTGAATTGCTTTAATGCTGCCTTTGACTGATGAAGTCCGTCGTTCTTTGAAAATGGCATGCAGTGATGCCACATGGCGGTCATACCTTACTAGGAAGTAGAAAAGTCTTCCGTGACTTGGGCTGCCACCTGTCATTAAGTCGTTCTTTTTAAGGCCTCCGATTGGTCAACACTTTTGACGCCAAATCGCGACACTTCGGCCAGGTCTTGGCTTGCGGCCGGAAGTGTCGCGATATCGCGACACTTTGGCCGGGTGGAGGCTTGCGGCCGAAAGTGTCGCGATATCGTGACACTTCGGCCTGGCGAAGGCCTACGGCCGGAAGTGTCGCAATATCGCGACACTTCGGCCTGGCGAAGGCCTGTGGCCGAAAGTGTCGCGATATCGCGACACTTCGGCCTGGCGAAGTCTCTTGGCCGGAAGTGTCGCGATATCGCGACACTTCGGTCGGGTGTTGGTTTTTGGATAAAGGCTTTGCTTTTGATGAAGGTTTGGCTTTTGATGAAGGTTTGAAATTTTGAAGTTTGTTAAAGGCTTTGATAAAACAACCAACTCTGCTCACTTATTTTTCGACCTTCCAAACTGCTGTGCAAGTGGCTAGGACCACTGTTAGACCTCTAAAGGCTGCCCTGAAAGCTGTGTGTGTCAATGCGATCAGTGTTTGTAGTCACTTAATCGGATTGGTGCTATTTTGGTGTCTACATAGAGCATGCCTACTCCTAAGATATTAATCATAAAGTACACTTACTTTTGAGTTTCCATGCGTAAATGTATCTTCCTACAATGAATAATCAATGTTTCTCATTTTTTGCATGAGATCTCAAAACTTATCATTATGTAGTATTTAATAAAAAGAAAACGAAAAACATAAATCACCTTCGATGGATCACATAGCATGAGAAAGAGCATGAATCACCAACTCCTTAGTATATCGAAATCATGCATCAACTATTCACATTGCACCACCAGACGTCATATACGTCACATTTTGTAAAATTCATCCAGGTATGTACTAATTTTTCTATTAAAAATATGCATGATTATCCAAAAAAAGTATTTTTGTGTTAAGTGCCAAATTGTGCCCTACAAATCTTTCATCCATTCATACGAACCCATGTCAACAATCTGTCACATGGCACCAATCAAACATGGGAGAAGTTCCAGTTGAATCCAGCTACATTTGGGTACATTCAAGATTAATTATGAGGAAAGCATAATTATTGTTAATAATTCAGGCATAGTTGAACATTATAGGCACGAATGTAGTTGCATGCTTTGATATGTTATTAATATAGATGTAGTTGCAGTTTGAATCCCAAAAAGATAAGAAACAAAGTGTGATAGCCATGGGAGGACATTTGACAAATCATATGCAAAGGAAAAATGAGCCTACAGATCTTATAGGCATCACGGGATTTGTTAAAGAGCAATTAGAGCCTTGGGCTAGGTAGATTACTACAATTTGGTCATCCAGGGCTAAGACCTAGCTGCAACATAGGAATTTGTGGTTTCCATGGATAATAGGGTTGTATGTATGAGGGGTTTGATTGTACCAATGATAAAGGAATATATAATAGAGGTCATCGGTCTTCCACACACAAGGGACCACACATATAAGGGAGATAAAATTGAGTGATGCACTCAATAGTTCTTTGGGAAACCCATGATGCATTTGATGCATTTGAGGTTGCCAAAGCAATACCTCCCAGATACATGGAGGGCGGTGTACGAGTAATTGACTTGATTCTTCATGGGAGATATATGTTCCTCAATGCAAACCATATTTGGTTTGTGAATCATATACTGCATGGGGACTAAATCAATATCCCATATTATCTTACGAGTGCCCTATAGGATGAATTGACAAGATACAGGGCAAGTATGCAAATGGTGTTAGCTCATCATGGGCTCATTTCAATGTTGATCTAGCATGTAAAAGGTCAACATATTGTGAATATACCACTAGCCACTATGAAAGAGTAGACTAAGTCAAATTTTTTCGAGAAGCAACATGAGGATATTCTTGATGATGAAATAGAGGCACCTACCTCCCAACATAGTAATACCAAAAGCAGGGAAACCCAAAGTAAGCCCATTATTGGCAACATTATCGCCTACATCCAAGGTTAAGATAGAAGTAGACATGTTGGTTTATTACAATTCATCAAAAACAAAGAAAAGAGTCAAACCCTTGGGGATGAATAGGCTACCCAGGTATTGTAGGGTTTGGCTTCTATTGAAGTACCCTACAGTGAGTCTTCCAAGGAAGACCTCAAAACTCAATTACAAGAGATTTAATAGTAGGCCTCCAGTTGGGAGGAGAAATATAATGCAATACAAGTAAAATATTAGGAATTTTGGAGAGCCACCATATCTGAGCATCTAAGACATCGAATACAATCATCTAGCTAATGGATGTTGTTGTATAGGAGCATCTAATGGAGAATTTTATATGGTCAATGGAGACTGGTGTCCAAGAGCATCCAAGGAAGACCATTTTCTATCAGATAGAGACAGTTGTCTAGGAGTAGCCAACAAATATAAATGTCTAGCCAATAATATTTTTTCCAAGATTTTTTATTTGGGACTAATCAATGGAGATTACTATATGAGGGTGGTTGTCTAGGTCAATCATTCATAGCATATTGTTCAAGTAATTGTCTAGGGGGTGTCATTGAGGTTGTTTGGTTGTAACTAAATATGTTAGTAGCAATTTAAGTGAAAATTTTGGATTGAGCACTACCCCTTGACCTCCAACATAGGTAGTGAGTAGGCAATCAAATAATATTGTTTTGTTAGCAACAATTGGAGTGGATCCAATTGTAGAAAATATTTGGAAGAGATGTGACAAGAGTTTCAAGTACCATGTTCAATGCTTCTATCCCCAATATTTAGTTGGTTTGTCATCTAATATGTTGACAAGTCTAAAGGAGGGGATGGATGTAGGTAAACAATTTGACATGTTTACATGAGTACATGATTGTATGAATGTGCAAGTGTATGAATATATGTGCATATTTTGGTGTATATATAAAAAATGTCTTCATATGTATATGTTTTCTTATATTAATGGTGTGTATGCATGACAAAGCGTTTGTCATAATGTCATATAATGTAAGGGATAATTTTAATGTTTTATGAACATAGGTAGTTCGATGGTAGTTGGAAAGTTGTCAACCACCAACCAGTCTCATCATACCTACAACTATACATCTATGTGGAAGATGTGAGTAGTGTTTGCAAGTGGTGTTGTTTATTGAAGATGTTCATCGAGGAGAATATTGTATTGCAAATATTATTGTGTAGGATACATGCTATGTGCACAATGTATCCATATGTAGCTATATATTATTCCCATTGTGTAATTTTATTTATATAAGTGGTAATGAAATTGTATGACAATATGTTGTATTTCATTTCTAATACTCAACTCTCTCTGCAACTAATTTATCATTTCCACCATCCTAATTATCTTCTACAATCTATTACTCAATTTATAGAGGGTGTCATTAAGTTCTTGTGGCTCCTTAACCACTAATGGGGTATCCATATCTACCTTTAGCTCCTCATGCCCCTATCTAGTCTCTATCTCCATATTTAGTGGGGGATTTTGATCTTTTGTTTTTTGCCCCTATCTTGTAAGTGTGTCCTCTTCTGATGCAAGGAAAAGGAAGGAAGAATGATTATTACTAAAATTCAACATTACTAGAAATCTCACTCAAGGCTTATCAAAAAAAAATTTGTCTCCTCTCTTATCATATGTGAAATTCCTTCTCTCATGTGGCTTCTTGGCCTTGTGGAATGGTCCTCCTATGTTGGTCATTCCTCTACACTACACTATCATTGTCAACTCAACCCAACAAAATATTGTCATTGAACAAACTAGAATTTTGGGTGTGGTTGCCCCTACACAGGTTTTGATACATTTTGGATCCTAGTTGCATAAAGCATTAATGCAATGAGTTAGAAAAGCATTGGGAAATTTATGTTCCCATCCTATAAGAATGTGTAAATTTACTCTAATAAGTGTGACATCTAGTTAAACTGTATGTCATCCATGATGTCTTGCATGTAAGTATGGTCCATGTTGGAATCTCCAAAGCATGTTACTCTCCTAACAAAACTGATATTACCAAGTAAATGGCACATTTATATTCCATGCACAACAAATTTAGCTTCAACCCTCACCTTTTGTATGCAAATAATTTATTTAATTCTCCCCTTGGCATAGAGCAAGTCTCACAATATTGGTTGATATTATTTCACATTTTCCTTTAACTAGCATCATCTTTTCTCATCGACATGTACCCCAAGTCAAGACTAGGTAGTGCAAAACTATAATAAGGTCATATGGATCAAAAGCGATATGCAACATAGTCAACTCTATCATAAACTACTCGTGTTTTGCTTGAAGGTTATCTATATGCAAGCCATCACCATGTATTCTCAGAATTTCACTATCAGTGCTTGAATGCTAGTACCTACAAGTGTGGCATATACAGACCCTCCCAAATTCATTCAACTCATGATTAGCATCATCAAAGCCCCACCATTCCCTACACAAGTTGTTTGTTATGGAGTTTCAATTCACCTCATCGAGTTTAGTCTTAAGTTTTTTTTTTGTTTTAACTCTGTCTTGCCCTTTCCTATGGTAGGAGATGGTGGTAAGGTTGACAAATTATTTTCCTTACTTTATCTAATCTACAATTGCGCAAAGTTACCTCTTTTCAATGTTAAAGTGCATTCTACAACTACTCACATTTTTTTCCATAGCATTTAGGTATTAGGTCTCCTTGGTGCTAGTGAACTAGATGTGTGGCATCTTCAGGTGTCCTAGGCATGACATTGCTCATAAGTAGTATGCTACCATCAAGTAGGTATGTTCTAGTTTTGGATTGTTATATCTTTATGTCATGCCCATACTTGCTTGTACCATGGCCTTCCTGAGTGACAAGCTTTAAATTTGAATTTCTCAAAAGCCTCTAAGCAAATGGTACTTGGAAAATCCAAAATATGGTTTCAATGGTAATGGCAATCATTTTCCACACATCTACTAACATAATGACTACTTAATTAGAATTTATCTTTCCAACACCCTTTTCCCCTTTAGCTAGATTTATCAAAGCCTAGTTGCTCATATGTCAACATTGTTCTCTTCCGCTCCTTGGTTGATAGTGAGTACAATCCATTGCTTGGATATTGCAAACAAGGTCTTGATATTTGTTGGTTCCTATTTTGAGAGTTTGGTAAATTTCTTGTTTGCATAGCCTTGTACCATCACTCAAGTTTCTTGTTTGGCAACCTATGAAATATTTTAAAACTTGGGCCAATATCTACATGAGTGCATGTAATCTAAACAACTCGCAATTCCAGCATTGACATCTCCTAGGTATGATAGCCAAAAGTTGGACTACCTATATCAAGAGTCTAGAGGCAACATCTCTTTCAGGGTCAATGGGTATTGCTTAGTAGTTGCTTCCTTTGTTGCCTAAAAATAGTGTTAGGAAATCAACAATTTTTCCTTTCTTCAAGCATCTAAAAAACATGTAACACACTACATCGACTTAAAGCACAAGGGTGTCTAAGGACAAGTTGTCAATGGCATGAAAATGAGGGTCAGTGACGGGGTGGTAGAGATGGCTATGGATGGCATGGCAAAGATGGCTAATGATGACATAGTAAAAGGTTTTGTCAATGACAAAGTAAAAAGGGGTTTTGTTTGCAATTCATAGGCCCTTATCAACTATAATGAGTTATTCATTAATAGAAATCAAAACCTTGTTGGTGGCATTCCATAATAATCTACTAATGGTGTGGTCTCAAATCCTACTGATGTCACTTAATACAATATTGTCATGGACACCCAAATCTTGGTTGATGGTGTGTATCTAAGTGATGTTGACAATGGCAAAGCATATTTTGTTGGCACTGTCTAAAAAAATTTCTAATTACGTCCCAACATAATAGTTTCAAAACTCTACTAACATCATGCACATAAGGGTTACCGATGATGTTTACATAAGGGTTATAGATGATGTTTACACAAGGGTTGTTGATGGCATGTGAAAAAGAATTACCAACAATAATTATTGACCTAAGGCCAATGATAAAATAATAAAATTGCCAACAATAATGACCACATTGTCACCAATAATAATGACAAAATATGTTGATAGTACAAAAATCTTGGTCAATGGTAGCCAAAAAACCTTTGTTGATGATGTTTCTAAATTTGAGGATGTTAAAACAAGAATCCTTTTTTTCTTGAAAAAAATTCATAATTTTATATTAA
Organism: Wollemia nobilis; assembly: GCA_028583015.1. Lineage (NCBI taxonomy): Eukaryota > Viridiplantae > Streptophyta > Pinopsida > Araucariales > Araucariaceae > Wollemia > Wollemia nobilis. The sequence goes on along the minus strand of JAQPPZ010003172.1, from coordinate 1,992,833 downwards.
GCAAATATGAAATTACATTATTCAGATGCTCTTTGTCATTTCTTCAAACTTTCAATAGTGACCTAAAAATCACGTTGATATCATAGCTAGCTATATTAAACAAACTAAATTATATCCTTAGGAACCTTCCCATTGTTAATCAATATCCCTTAAAACATTGACTTTTGAGTTTTTAGAAAGTTGCTTTAATTGTCCTTGTTAATAAATATGCAAACATGCCAAATTGGAAACTAATATTTCATTATTAGCATCACAATTATTTAATATATAGTATGAATTTTGGATCTACATGTTTTGACAGGAGTGGATTAATCCCCCAAGTAGAAATATAAATCAATTGTTCTTAATAGCCCTCTTTGAATTCCTATACTAAGCACATACCTAGTTCAATTAGTAGCCCCTCCTTTGAAAGTTCATCAACTTCCCTTTTTAGTTCTTGATAAATATGCCTGAATTTAAAATCTTCACTCTGGTCCATAGCTTCTTTTATTTTGAGATAATATGGGTTGTAGAGTTATGTTTTCCATCCTGAAAGTACCAAGCATCCAATTTAACACCACCAGTTAATCTCTATAATTCGTAAATTTTGTATTCCTTTTGATTTTGCCAAATGAACAAACAATTTTAATGCCATTATTTCAACATAATTATTGGAACCCTATCCTAGTCTAGCATTGAATTTGAAGTAATGAGAGTTAGTAATATATAGTAATCCTCCTGACCCGTAAACTCCAAGGACCCACTAACTAGCCTCATAAAAAAGATCGAGGACCTTGATTTGTTGATTTCTTTAGGGATGATTTTCCTAATTACCTTTGTTGCCACCAAAACCTTATAGTTACTGAAACTTTCAATGATTTGAGAGGAGACCTTCAAGATAGGCTTCTTTTGATATTGAAATATTCATGTATTCCTTAATATCCATACTCCCCTTGACGCGAACAACGATAGAGCTATAAGACCTTTGTATGACCCATTTTCAATCCAAGATTTCAAACTCTCCTAGGCAGTCTTCGTACCGTAAGGAAGCTTTAATTGCATAATAACCTCCCTCCAAACCTATCTAGTAAAAGAACAAACTACCAGAAAATGATCAATTGTTTTATTGTCTGACTTACATAAATGGCATCTTCCTAGACCATTCCAACTCCTTTAACCTTATTTTTCATGGCAAGCCACCATCTTGTCTTCCACGAGGCATTTTACTTGTAGAGTGACTTCCATCACCATGTTGAGTTGTTCCTATCTTCCAATAGTATTATACCCCAACTTTGGTGTGCTTCCCCCATAGTTTCACTCTTTGTATATACCAATTTATCAGCTTCCTCTCACAACATGATATGTCAACTTTAAGCCTCCCCACATATTCTTCCCATTGGTGTGTGTATTGGCCTTGAAGCCCTAACTCTATTGCTTCCTTCCATCCCTATCTCCACTTTGTAGATGATTCTAGATCAATTGCTTGGGCAAGAGTTCCAATTCCCTAAGTTTTTAAGATCTAAACTACATTATTTGGCAGTATGTGCATATCTCCACAACATATCCAAGGGTTTAAACCCAATTTTATCCTTGATCCGTCCCATATTCCAAGTGAGACAATATCCTAAAAGATAAAAGGCCTAGATCATTACCTTCCAATAGATTGAAACAATATGGGTTTGCTTCACTAGGACCCTTATCTACTACTCGATTGTAAGTGGCTCTAAATGTTTTCTTGAACAATATTATTCCATAAGCATGCATTTGATATAATATTTCAAACACACTTTGCTGCTAGAGCCTTGCCAAACAGGTAGATGTTCTTAAGTCTCCATCCTCCATTTTCCTTGGGTTTGGCTAAGGATTTCCATTTAACTAAGGTAATGTCTTACCTTTCCCTTTCCCTTTTTTCCAATACTCCTTTTGGTATATGAGAAAAATATTATCAGTATATTGGAATCACCTCCGACACAAACTTCACCAAATTCAATATTTCCCTCAAAGAGAGCTATTCATTGCACCATGTATTAATTCTTCTTTCCACCTTATTTATCAACCAACTCCAGTCTTGTTTAGAGCAGTCATTGGGTTTCAAAAAGAACCCCATATATTTAAACTCCTATTGAATATCAATTCTATTAAAGGGGAAGAGTTGACCTATTAATACGTCCTAATCCTAATCAACATGGTTATAGGAAATGCTTGATTTTTGTACATTAATTTACATACATGTCAAGAAAAAAATATCCAAATATTGTTTTAACTTATTTTTTGCTCTTATTGTTCCATTCGTGAAAAGGAGAATATCATCTACAAAAATTATATGGGTGACTTCCACTATTCTACCTATTTTGATTCCCTTTACTCCTCCTACTTGTAGGCCCAAAATGGCCATATACTTAGGAAAATTTTGAAAATTTTTACCCAAGTCATGAAGTTCCCATTTCGCACACGTTTTAGTGTATTTTGGAGTGAATCTGCAACAAATGCGACAAATCCACCCAACACTTGGTAAATTTTTGCACTTGAAGTAATTTCGCATAATTCCTTATGTTCTTGGCTCTAGACTGGCGACATGTCCCGAATCCCTAAATGTTTTGGGAAAAGATGATGTCAGCGTAAAAAAAGTGTGGATTGGTGATTGCTTCATATTTTTGATATCATCAGAGCGGCTAAGTGTTGAAGAGCCCCATTTCAAGGGGTGCATAGAACATTTTTATTCAGAATGGTGACAGAATGCAGAAAGCAAAGTATAAGAGATGTGGATTCATGATGAAGGGCATTTCTAATTATATTTCTTTCGAAATGGTGACAAGCAATGTTTTACTCTGAAGCCAACACGGAATGGAGGAAGAGTCACTTTACATTGCAATAGTCCATAATGGTGTTCGCAGACCAATACACTTGCTTAGATCTGAAATAAAATTCATAGAAGTTTCGAAGGAAATATGATGTCATCAAATTTTTTGTGTGGATTGGTGAATGCTTCATCGCCAAAGAAGAAGAAACGAAGGATAAGGAGTGGATTTCATCCCACTTCAATATCAATGCATTTTCATGCCAGATTGGCATTTCATAGTTTTTGAAACATGAAAGGTGGCATCATCGATTTTAAAAGCAAAATGGCATTGTGTTCTCTCTGCGCCATTATATCAAGTTTATGTCAGATTAAATCATAGTCATATGATGGTTGAGATCGACGGTTGAGATTTTGCCAAGAATTTGGAGGCATATAAAAGGGATCTCTCATCAAAATTGAAAGTACAATCAGTTGGAGGATGAAGCCGAAGCATCGAGGATTTCAAGAAGACAAGAACCAGAGATGGTTGTAGATCGACGGTGGTAGAAGGTTTTCAAGATAGATCAACGATGCATATGTAGTCTCCAACGGCCAAAACTTTAGTTAGCATCGAACAACCAGCAAGTTGCAGAGGTTTCAAGCTGCCATGGTGGTCCACTTGCAGTGAATTTCCTAGAGGTTGAACCAGTAAGAGAATACCAACAAGAACTCTTTATTGAGTTGTTAAAATTTAATATTTGTAATGTTCCCGTAGGCCCAAAATGGCCACATACTTAGTAAAATTTTGTATAATTTTGACTAAGTAATAAAATCATCATTCCACTAAGCTTGCAGTATGCTTTGAAGTGAAACCGGGTTAGAAGATATGAATCCGCTCAATAGTTAGTAAATTTTGCATGTTTGAAGCGATTTCGGGTGACTTCACTCCGGCTCCGGAATGATGGCAGATCTCAAATCCACAAAAGTTCCTAAGAGACGATGACGTCAGTGATGAAAAAGTGTGAAATGGCATTTTTATCTATTGAATATCCGATTTCGAGAAGGTCCTTTTGTTTCTGGCTCTGGATTGGCGCTATCTTCAAATCCACAAAAGTTTCAAGGAGATGATGACGTCACTGGAAAAAAAGTGTGGATTGGTGATTCAAGGAATGAACAAGTATTTCCTTTTCGAAATGAAGATAATATGAGATGGTGGAATAATAAAAGTGCGAATTCATGATGGAAGAAGGTATGTGACTAACTCTGGACCCGGATTGGCGATTAACACGATGCACTCGTTCCATCCAGAATGAAATCCATAAAAGATAATGGAAAGAGGTGACATCATCAATATTCTAATGCGGATTGAAGAAGATGAGGTAGAAGATAAAGATCCCAGAGTGGATTCGAGGTTCAGAGATCCGGATTGGAGATTCTGTTGTTTTTGATAAGAAAGATGACATCATCAATTTTAAAGTGGAATGGCATTTAGCTTGTGTCGAATTGAATCTAAATCATGTGATGAAGAAGATCAATGGTGGAGGTTAAGCTGCCAAATCTTGGTTGTTTTAAAGATATTGTTGTATCAAAATTGTAACAGTCAGCTGGAAGATGAAGCATCAAGGGTTTCCAAGAAGATCAAACCAGAGGTGGTTACAGATCGACGGTGGTAATTCACTCCCAAGAAGGATCGATGGAAACATGTGATCTTTAATGGCCTGAGCTTTAGTTCCACTGAGTGATCAGCAAGTTGCAGAGACCCCGAGCTATCATGGCGGACTTTCTTTTAGCAAATTTCCTAGAGGACGGACCAATGAGCTAATGCCAGCTAAAATATTTGTTGTACTGTTGTAACAAGATTTTGTGTATTGTTTCTTGATTACTGTATTTTGAAAAACTATAAGTAGAGGTTGAACCCTCATTTTTAAGGGTCGGCTCTAGCGTGTTTGCCTATACCATTGTAAATATTCCTGAAGAGCTGAATGAAAGGAGCAATACATTGATCTTCGCCTCAAGTTCGCGTTCTCATGCTTGATGTCAGAGGTTCAAATTTCATAGTTGCATTTTTGTAAATACTTAGATGGTTAGTTTGTGCCTATTTTGGATTACTAGCTATTATAAGTAATTGAAATCTACTTTGAGTTCGTTCTATGTTGTTGGAAAGTACATTTCTATGAAATCTAGGTATTTGGTGAATTTTGTTATTTGGATTATCATTCCCTGGGTATTGAAATTGCTTGCTATAACATTTCTCTGTTATGCTTTAATATATGAAACGATCTATTTTGGGATAAATGTTGATCTGAGTGTATGTCCTTAGTATGGTTTTTTGGGAGCTTTTTATGGTAGTGCAATGTTGTTAACCTATCCATCCATTGTTATCTACATCTCTCTAACCCTAACCTTCTCTTACCCTAAAATCCAAACCCTAAGTGAGCATAATTGTGTCAACAACTTGCTAAGTTGACAAGGAACCAACCTACTCTGGAGGTTGGATCGAAAACCCCTATTTTGGTCCATCCAATGTTGAGTGCTGAGCTGTAGCTATCGGGTGCAAGCCTAGATAGAAAGTAGGAAGATAGACAACCACAATATCGAGTGAAAACTTGGTGCAATTCAGTGCCCAATAGTTTTTGGCATGCCCGGTGGGACCAGTTCACAAGGAACACGAAACCCATATAAAGAGTTATTGTTATCTCAACCCGAAGGAATCAAGATTTGGTGAATTATCTTGACCTTATTAGCGAAGAAAAGAAAGTTCACCTGGTGACTCCCTGGTCAAAAGACCCTAAAAAAGTATTGTAGACCAGTACCCTTTCATGTATACTAGGTCTTTCAAGAGGAACAACCCTGATTCTTTCTTTCATTGTGAGTTACCTCTGAGAGGGGCTGTTGTTATCAGAAGTTTGGATCAATATTTTATTGAAGAAGAAGAGCTTATGGAAGAAAACCCAATAGTTCCCCCAAGAAGACCTATAGCCAAAAATATGGCACATAATGTGGCTCCTAATCAGCCACTTCAGAAGTACCCTAACTGGGATTCAACTGGGCCCCTTAGATTAGCCCAAATGGATGCCATTCCCTAGGTTGTATCTAAGGCAACCCCCATGTATGATGGATTTGGGAAAATATCTTACGAGCACTGCCAAGATATCCTGAATCTAGCAGCAATCCACAACATAAAAGAAGAAAATATTATTGTCAAAATTCTAGCCTTGTCCTTTCGTGGAAAGATATTGCATTGGTTTAGAACTTTGGAAGATAATTCTATCACTTCATGGCAATCATTGGCTGAGCCATTCATAGAAGAATTTAATGAATCTGTTGATCCCTTTTCTCTGCTGAATCAGTTTACAACCATGCAAAAAACCCAGCAAGAAACTGTCTTAGATTTTAATTTGAGATTTAGCAGAACATGGAAGAGAATTCCCCCCACTGCTAGACCAACTGCATGTTTGGCTTATATGTATTATATTCATGCCCTGGGATCAGAGCTAGGTCTGCAAACACAACAATCTAGAGTAGAAACCTTCCCCCAAGTTTATAATGCAGTCGTCCATGCTGAAAATATCTTGATCAATGTAGGAAGAATTCCCCCAAAATCGTGTTGCCCTATAACTTAGAAACCAATAGTAGCCATGATCAATCCACAAATCCCTCTTACATGGACCCCATTTCTTTACCATCTCCATCTCCACAAATGAATCTGATTCCTCGGTCTAAACTTGTATCCTCCACACCTCCTTTTCCTCCCCTTCCTTCTCAACCTTCTCAAGAATTGTCTTCTATTCTGGATATACAAAATACCATGAAGACTCTAAGTAACAGAATGAATTCAATGGAAAAGAGAGATCAAGAAAGGTCACAATAGAGGAGATTCCCATATGTAAACAAATATCAAAGGCCTGGTCCTAGTAATAGTATTGGGGTTAGGGTGAATGCAACATATGAGGATCCGGAGTGTTCTGTAGATACCACTCTTGCAAATGTTTGGTGTTTGGTATGCAATGACCCCCATGACTCACAGTCTTGTGTGATGTATCAACACCATGTTCAAAAAGCCATGGATCAAGCTGAAAGGAATCATAAGGGGAGGGTTAACATGTTATGGCACCCTGATCAGATCATGGCCGAAAAGGAGTTAGAAGAAGAAAGTCCCATTGTTGTTATGACAAGGTCTGGAAAGAAAGCTCTACAAGTAGACCCTCAAAATATGGGACAATTTTAGGTCCCTTCTCAAAAGAAAGATGACTCCCCCTCAAAGCAGTGACACTTTTCCTATTCCTCGAGCTAGAGGGAAGGAGAAAACAGATAGTCTCCCTAAAAACCTAGAAAGAGAAATGGAAGGAGACAGAATGAGATCCAAAGGTGAGGATCAAGAAAGGCTCAGGTTCCCCTCTATTACCAAAAGACAAAGGTTAGAGGCAACCCAACAATACAAAAGGAAATATGGTGAGCCAGACAGAGGACTGGAAATACTATCCCTGACCAAGTCTGAGTATAACATTATTGAAGAGATGAAAAGGATTCCATCAAAAGCTAGCCTGTATGACACTCTTTTCATTTCGGGTCAGATTGACCTGCTTAAAGCTTCCCTCAAGAAAAATCCCCAGAATAGACCAGCCACTACCATCCTCAGTATACCATCAGAAAAGAAAGAAATGACACTTGCTATTCTAAAGAACAAACCTCCCCCTTTCTACATATCCCTAAGAATGGAAGGATGGGTAGTCCGAAATTGTATGATTGATTCAGGAGCATCAACCACAGTTATGCCTAAGGTGGTCTGTGAAGAAATGGGTATGGAATATACCCGGTCTTGTCCTGGAGTGTTACAACTAGATGGGACACCTGTCAAGATGGTTGGGGTCATTAAGGATGTATTGATGAGGTTGCATAGAGCTCCCGAGGTAACAGTGGTACAAGAAATAGTGGTGGTGGATTTAGAACCCTATTTTGGGTTATGCCTCTCAAGAGAATTTACTACAAAGCTAGGGGGATGTATGTACATGGATTATTCTAGCATGGTAATACCTTTCAAAGGAAAAAGGATAAGGATAACACCTGAGAAACCAGTTGCTTATCATATTGAAAATATTGAAGAAGATATGTGCAATCTTAATCCTTTGGAGGAATTTGAGCTAGTGGAAAACATTGAGGAGCTAGACATTGAAGATGAGTTGCCTTTCAAAGAATATTATAGTCAATTTGGAACTGGTATGGGCACATACAACATCACAACTGAATTGGAAAAGAAACTCCCTGCTATTTCTAATCAATCCCTAAGAAACAAGGAAACATGGGTTATGCACTTTGATGGTGCTAAATGTAGAAATGGTGCAGGGGTTGGTGTGGTTCTACAATCATAGTCGAAAGGGATAAATAATTTTGCTTATAGACTGACATGGTCATGTACCAACAATGTTGTAGAATACGAGGCTTTGTGCCTTGGATTGATGCAAGCAAAAAGCATGGGCATCAAGATTTTGAACATATATGGTGATTTTGAGCTAATAGTCCATCAGGTAAGGAATAAGTGCAGCAGTAAGCACCATTACTTAAAGGCTTACAAGAATAAAGTATGGGACCTAATGGATTCATTTGATGCCCTGAATCTAAGCTTTGTGCCTAGAGAAGAGAATCACCTGGCAGATGCATTGGCAACAAAGGGAGCTAATTTCAATCCTCCTGTAGATTTTGGAACTAAGAAGACCAAGGGAATTAAAATGGTTTTTAGACCTACAGTGTTGGACAAGCAAATATTCTAGCAGGTTTTTGAAAGTGATGAACAAATTCTGGATTTTATGATAAGAGAAGCATGCCTCTCAACTGTCCAAGAAGAAGACTTGGAGGAAATAGATCAGCAAGACTTTATCCAACTAAGAAACAATCATATTCCAAGGGGATTGGTCACCCTTGAAAGTTTATTCGATAATGAAGATAGAAAGAAGGTTGGAGCCATGAAGGTTGGTGAAAATATCTATAAGGAAGTGGAGGTTGGAATAGGAAAGAAGCTCAATATCGGGATCCAGTGTTCACCTGAGGAAGCAAAAGAGATTAAAACTTTATGCTTAAAATACCAAGACACTATGGCTTGGTCATATGAAGACCTTAAGGTGTATGACAAAAGGATTATCCAGCATACTATTGAGTTAGAGCCCGATGCTAAACCATTCCAACAAAAATAGAGACCTGTCAATCCAAGGATAGAAGCCATTATGAGAGAGGAACTCTTAAAGCTGCTAAAGGCTAGGATAATATATCCAATAAAACATTCCACTTGGGTAGCCAATTTGGTACCCGTAAGAAAGAAGAATGGGGATATACGCCTATGCGTAGATTTTAGAAATCTGAATCAAGCATCCCTCAAGGATCACTATCCCCTCCCTCAGATTGACCAGATCTTACAGGTGGTAGCTGGAGCAGAAATATTCTCACTATTGGATGGTTATTCTGGATATAACCAAATTTGGGTAAAATATCAAGACCAATACAAGACAACATTTACTACAAAATGGGGTACATTTGCCTATCAGAGAATGCCCTTTGGGCTGTCTAATGTAGGAGCTACATTTTAGAGGGCCATGGACTATGCCTTTGGTACACTTATAAACAAAGTTATTATGATTTACCTAGATGACATGACGGTGTTTTCTCACGATAAAAATGATCATCTATCTCATTTGGAATAGGTTTTTCAGAAGTGCAGAGAATTTGGTATTTCACTGAATCCTAAGAAGTCATTCTTTGCAGTACATGAGGGAAAACTATTAGGCCATGTGGTCTCAAAGGAAGGTATGGCCATAGATCCAAAAATAATTAGAGCAATTCTAGCTATTCCTTTGCCTACTAATCAGAAGACCTTGCAGTATTTCCTAGGTCAAATCAATTTCTTCAAGAAATTCATTTCTGATTTTGCATAGAAAGTGAGGCCTATATCTGAACTACTCAAGAAAAATGCAGAATTCAAGTGGACCGAGGTTAGGAAGAAAGCTTTTGAGATCATCAAACAATCCATTGCAATAGCCCCAGTCTTGATAAATCCTGATTTTAGTAAATATTTTATTCTCTATGCTTATGGAGCTGAAGAGAGTTATGCCTCAGTGCTCACCCAAAAAGATAATCAAGGGGATGAACACCCTGTGTTCTTTTGGAGTCAGACTTTACATGATTATCAGGTGAAATATAACTTTATTTAAAGACAAGTGTTTGTTGTGATGAAGTCACTGAAGAAGTTCAGACAATATCTGGTACAGAGAAAAACCCTGGTATATGTGGTTCATCCAGATGTAAGAAGTTTTATCTTACAAGGTGACTTGGGAGATAAAAGGGCTGGTTGGATTACTAAGATCCAGGAATATGATGTAGAAATACATCCCACCAAGCTGGTAAGAGGTAGAGCCTTGTGCCAAGGATTGACAGATGCTTCAACATTGGCCGAAATGATAGATTGTCAGATGATAGAAGAGGATCAAATAGAAATTGTACACACTCCAGATTCTGATTGGATCGAGCAAATGACCAGGTATTTCCAAACTGGGATCTGCCCACCCGATCTGAATCCTTCTCAAAGAAGGAGGTATAGACTTCATGCTCTAAAATATGTATTACTACCTGAAGGGTTGTTCAAAAGAAACTTGGATGGTATTCTCCTGAAATGCTTGAAGGAGGACCAACAAAAAAGAGTCATAGAAGAGTTTCATGGAGGATCAGCAGGTGGTCATAGCTCAGGTAGAGTTACGGCTTTGAAGATAATAAGAGCAGGCTATTATTGGCCTATTGTCTTCAATGATGCTTTTAAAACTACCCAGGCTTGTGACAAGTGTCAGAGGTATGTTGGAAGAACCAGAAATGTTGCATCTCCCCTAAAGCCTATTCAAGTTGAGGAGCCTTTCCAACAATGGGGATTAGATTTTATAGGAGTTATAAATCATAATTCTTTAGCAGAGCACAAGTTTATCTTGATAGCTACATATTATCTTACCAGATGGGTAGAGGCCATTCCTACAAAGAAGGCAAACCAAGAAGTTGTGATCAACTTTATGGAGAGTTTGATTTCCAGATTTGGAGTCCTGGAAGCTTTGGTGAGTGATAATGGCCCTGCTTTCATAGGAGCCAAGTACATTGAGTTTTCTAGCAAGTATGGCATCACTCTTAAAAATACTTCAAATTATTACCCACAAGGTAATGGACTTGCAGAATCTACCAACAAAAACCTATTAAGGATCTTGAGAAAATATCTGGAGGGTAACAAAAGGAGTTGGCACTTATTGCTCGACCATGCTCTATGGGTAGGCAAGATTACTATTAAAAATTCTATCAAAACTTCTCCTTATGCACTAGTATATGGAAAAGAGGTGGTATTGCCAATTCACCTAGAGATCCCAACACTTAAGCTTGTCAGTACAGAAGAATAATTAGAGGAGGATCCAGTAAAAACCAGGTTGACACACCTGCTACAATTGGAAGAGAGTAGAACTCAAGCATATGATCATTTTCAAAAGCATTCATTAGACATTAAAGCATGGTTTGATAAAAAATCCAGGTTCAAAAAGCTCCAAGTTGGAGACTCAGTTCTCAGATGGAATGTTGATAGGGCAAAACCAGGCAAGCATGAAAAGTTTGATTCCTTTTGGGATGGTCCTTTTGAAATAGTGGAAGCTAAAGAGTCTAATGTATTTCAGTTGAAGGATCCAGAGGGAAACATACAACCAATTTCGGTGAATGGTTTCCACCTCAAGCTTTACTATATGTAAGAAGTGAACTCATTGTAACATATGTATATACACTGTACAAATATTTCCCCTTCCTTTCTACACTTTGTATTTGATTTCTTTTCTGCACTTTGTAATTAGTTCTTTTCAAATAAATGCTAAAAAAAAAAAGAGAGAGAAGAAAGTTTGCAAGAAATGACTAAGTGTTGGCCAAAATGCATGGTAATGTTCCATTCCGCACACGGTGTTGTGTACTCTCCAGAATGGCATTCCGCCCTCAAGTCTGCATGGTTAAATCTAGATTTCCATGGAGTGGTCTATCAGTTTCTATCCCGTGTAAAGAAGGAAAAGGGTGAAAGGATTAGGAGGGGAGGGGGGGGGAAGGGGGGGGGGTGGTGGGGAATAAGTTTTTAGGGACAGGGGGGAGAAGGTTCTTAATACACTGGAGTGAAATTAGGCCAAAGTCGAACAACAAAGTTTTGATTTGACATGTGGAGGACAAAGAGTGCTCTCGCATTCAATTCTAACAAAATCACACATGGAATGAAGAGTAGCCAAAGGGATATGATGAGCTAGCAATGCAATTTCAAAATTCGACCAATAAGGAGATGGGGTGCCACCTTTGAGCCACCAAAGTAAATAATGAAAAGAATTAGAAAGTGTGCAAATAAATATCGCGTAGCAGCTGCATTAATGGTGAAAGATACGCGGGCTCCAAAGGATAGAAGTAATGAAAAGCATACATGGAATCCATTTGGGAGCCCGTTGCGTCTATAGGAAGGTAGAAAATTATAGCAATACCTTGGAGAATTTACTGCAATTCGGGAGGACAAAGTTTGCTACTGTCAATATGGTGCCCAAAAAGTCATCCACCGAATCATCGAATATAGCGACAAGATTGCAGGTTCATGTACATCGGACAGGTTTCAAATTTATGTATTTCGAAGGAAAGCCAATGCAGCGATAAGGTATGATAAAATCATTTTGTTCTCTTATATCTGTGATTATGTGCATCACTACCCCGAACTAGTCTCTGCTATGATTCAGTTATATGATCCTGAAAATAGAACAGTCATAACCCCTAAGGGCACTCCCCTATTTTCTATTACAAAAGAGAGTTGTTATGAATTATTCATCGTAGGGGTAGGCCCATCCTCAAATCTTATACCATTTAGTATAGCAGAGCTAGACAAGGCTTACACTAACATGATAGCCTCAAAATAAAAGGAGACACTAGAAAAATGGTTGCAACTTAATTTTATAGGGATAAAGAATCAATACGAAATGTCCGACGTCTCAATTCACATTGAAGAAATTGCAAACCCATAATTATTTTCTATGTTGGCTTGTATGGAGATTTTGGACTCTGACAGAATGGTTCATGGCTGGCAAATTACTACGACATATTTTATTTCTAATGAGATAATGTACAAGAAAGATGTGAGAGAGGGGTACCAGAGTAATTTACTTTAACTGGCCAGCTTTTCTCGCTCAGAGGATCCATGAGCAGCTGGTAAACATGAATAAGGGTGTTGGTGCTCCCAGTTTCAAGCATTGCTCGAGTCTAGTGTGGATGTTCTACGTAGCTATCAAAAGCAGATTGCCATGGATTCTGGCTAGGGATAGAACTAGTGATGGAGAACCCTTGATGGTCTATTATTGGATGGATTGTTTGAAGAGCAGTGGGTCTTATTACGGATTCAACTTGGAATTTTTGGAACCTGCCCTAAAAATAATGTACAATGAGTGCCCTAAAATGCCCATAAAATACTTAGTAAAATTTTGTATAATTTTGACTAAGTAATAAAATCATCATTCCTCTAAGCTTGTAGTACGCTTTGAAGCAAAATCGGGTAAGAAGATATGAATCTGCTCGACAGTTAGTAAAGTTTGGATGTTTGAAGCGATTATGGGTGACTTCACTCCGACTCAGAAATAATGGCAGATCTCAAATCTGCAAAAGTTCCTAAGAGACAATGATGTCTGTGGCGAAAAAGTGCGAAATGGCATTTTTCTCTGTTGAATATCCGATTTCGATAAGGTCCTTTTATTCCTGGCTTTGGATTGGTGCTATCTTCAAATACACAAAATTTTTAAGGAGATGATGATGTCATTGGCAAAAAACTACAGATTGGTGATTCAGGGAATGAACAAGTATTTCCTTTTCAGAATGAAGATAAGATGGGGCAACAAAATAATAAAAGTGTGGATTCGCAATGGAAGAAGGTATGTGACTAACTTCGAATCTGGATTGGCGATCAACACGATGCGCTCGTTCCATTAGGAATGAAATCCACAAAAGATAATGGAAAGAGGTGACATCATCAATATTCTAATGTGGATTGAAGAAGATGAGGTGGAAGATAAATATCCCAGAGCAGATTCGAGGTTCAGAGATCCGGTTGGATATTTTGCTATTTCTAATAAGCGAAATGGCATTTAGCTTATGTTGGATTGAATCTAAATCATGTGATGAATAAGATCAATGGTGGAGGTTAAGCTGCCAAATCTTGGTTGTTTTAAAGATATTGTTGCATCAGAATTGTAACAATCGACCGGAATATGAAGCATTGAGGGTTTCCAAGAAGATCAAACCAGAGGTGGTTACATATTGATGGTGGTAATTCACTCCCAAGAAGGATCAATGAAAATGTGTGATCTTTAACGGCCTGAGCTTTAGTTCCACTGAGTGATCAACAAGTTGCAGAGACCCCGAGCTATCATGGTGGACTTTCTTTTAGCAGATTTTTCAGAGGACAGACCAATGAGCTAATGCCAGCTACAATCTTTCTTGTACTGTTGTAACAAGATTTTGTGTAATTTTTCTTGATTACTGTATTTTGAAAAACTATAAGCAGAAGTCGAACCCTCATTTTTAAGGGTCAGCTCTAGCGTGTTTGCCTGTACGATTGTAAATATTCTTGAAGATCTGAAAGAAAGGAGAAATACATTGATCTTCGCCTCAATTTCACGTTATCATGCTTGATGTCAAAGGTTTGTATTTCATAGTTGCATTTTTGTAGATACTTAGATGGTTATTTTGTGCCAATTTTGGATTACTAGCTGTTATAAGTAATTGAAATCTGATTTGAGTTCGTTCTATGTTGTTGGAAAGTACATTTTTGTGAAATCTAGGTATTTGGTGAATTTTGTTATTTGGATTATCATTCCCTGGGTATTGAAATTGCTTGCTATAACATTTCTCTGTTATGATTTAATATATGAAACGATCTATTTTGGGATAAATGTTGATCTGAGTGTATGTCCTTAGTATGGTTTTTTGGGAGCTTTTTATGATGGTGTAATGTTGTTAACCTATATGTCCACTGTTATCTACATCTCTCTAACCCTAACCTTCTCTTACCCTAAACTCCAAACCTTAAGTGAGCATAATTGTGTCAACAACTTGCTAAGTTGACAAGGAACCAGCCTACTCTGGAGGTTGTATTGGAAACCCCTGTTTTGGTCCATCCAATGTTGAGTGTTGAGTTGTAGCTATCGGGTACAAGCCTGGACAGAAAGTAGGAAGATAGACAACCACAGCATCGAGTGAAAATATGGTGCAATTCAATGCCCAACAATTCCTTATTATTTTAATATTTTCAAACTATAAATAGAGGTCGAACCCTCATTTTTAAGGGTCGGCTCTAGTGTGTTTGCCTATGCTACTATAAATATTCCCAAGGGCTAATGAAAGGAGCATTACATTGATTTTTACCTCAAATTTTGTGTCTTCATAATTCAATATCAAAGGTTCGAATTCCTAAGTTGTATTTCTGTAAATACTTGAATGGTTAGTTTGTGCTAGATTAATGGATTACTAACTACTAGGGTAATTGAAATCTGCTTCTGAATTAGATCTTTGTTGTTAGGGAGTGCATTTCTGTAAAATCTAGATATTGATTAATTCTGCTATTTGGATTATCATTGTTTGGATATTGAAATTGTTGTCTGCAATATTTCTCTATTGTTCTTTAATGAATGAAAGTGCATTTAATTTGGGATAATGTTGATCTAAGTAATGTGTATTCAAATTGGTTTATGGGAGCTTTTTACTGTAGTAACAATGTTGTTAGCCTATCCATCCACTATTGTTCACATTTTCTAACCCTAATATTTTCTTACCCTAATCTCTAAAACCCTAAGTGAGCATAATTGTGTCAACACCCTATTTAAGTTGACAAGGAACCAGCCTACTCTGGAGGTTGGATTTGAAACCCCTATTTTAGTCCATCCAATGTTGAGTGTTGAGTTGTAGCTATCGGGTGCATGCCTGGATAGAAAGTAGGAAGATAGACAACCACAGTATTGAGTAAAACTTGATGCAATTTAGTGCCCAATAGTTTTTGGCATGCCCGGTGGGACCAGTTCACAAGGAACATGAAAACCCATCATATGAGTTATTGTTTATCTCAACCCGAAGGAATCAAGATTTGGTGAATTGTCTTGGCCTTGTAAGTGGAGAATAGAAAATTCACCTGGTGACTCCCTGGTCCTTAAACCTAGAAAATAACTACCCCTATAGACCAGTGTCCTTTCATGTATACCAGGTCTTTCAAAAGGAATAACCCTAACTCCTATTTCTATTGTGAATTACCTTATAGAGGGTCTACTATTGTCAGAAGTTTGAATCAATATTTCCTCTCAGAAGAGGAGCTTCCTGAGGAAAATCCTGTAGTTAATCCAATAGCCCTTCCAACAAGACCTACACCTAGAAATATGGCACAAAATATGGCCCCTAATCAGCCATTACAGAAGTTCCCCAGCTGGAACACAGTTGGTCCCCTGAGATTAGCCCAAATGAATGCCATCCCCCAGGCTATATCCAAAGCTATCCCCACTTATGATGGATCAGGGAAGACAACTTATGAGCACTATCAGGATATTTTAAATCTGGTAGCAATTCACAACATAAAATAGGAGGATATTATTGTAAGAATTCTAGCCCTATCCTTCAGAGGAAATATTTTGCATTGGTTTAGAACTCTGGAAGATAATACCATCACTTCATGGCAAGCATTGGTTGAGCCATTTGTAGAAGAATTTAATGAGTCTACTGACCCTTTCTCCCTACTCAACCAGTTCACATCCATGCAGAAATCTCAGCAAGGAGACTATCTCAGATTTCAATTTGAGATTTAGTAGAACATGGAAGAGAATTCCCCCTATAGCTAGACCAACTGCATGTTTGGCCTATATGTATTACATCCGAGCTCTTGGATCAGAGCTAGGCTTGCAGACACAACAATATAGAGTAGAAACCTTCCCCCAAGTTTATAATGCAGCAGTTCATGCTGAGAATATCCTAATTAATGTGGGGAGACTACCCCCCAAAACTGTGCTACCTTATAACTCAGAAACCACTAATGGCCAAAGCCAAACTGCAAACCCATCTTACATGGACCCTCTTTCTCTATCATCCCCATCTCCACAAATGAATGCAATCCCTCAATCGAAGCCATCATCCTCTATAGTTCCTTTCCCTCCCCTTCCTTCTCAAACATCCCAAGAGTTTTTTGCTATTCTTGATATACAAAATACTCTAAAAACTCTGAGTAATAGAATGAATTCGATGGAAAAGAGAGACCAAGAAAGGTCACAACAAAGGAGATTTCCATATGTGAACAAAGATCAGAGACCTGGTCCTAGTAACAGTACTAGGGTCAGAGTGAATGCAGCATATGAGGATCCTGAGTGTTCTTCAGATACTACTCTTGCAAATATCTGGTGTCTGGTATGTAATGATCCTCATGACTCACATTCCTGTATTATGTACCAACACCATGTCCAACAAGCTATGGATCAAGCTAAAAGAAATCAAAAAGGGAGAGTAAACATGTTATGGCAGCCTGATCAAATCATGGTTGGGAAAGAGCTGGATGAGGACAGCCCAATTGCTGTTATGACAAGGTCTGGAAAGAAAACCTTGCAAGTAGATCCCCAAAATATGGGGCAATTCCAAGTCCCTTCTCAAAAAATAAATGACCCCCTTCCTCAAAGCGGTGATACTTTCCCCATTCCTCAAGCTAAAGGAAAAGAGAAGACATATAGTCTTCCTAAGAGGTTGGAAAAGGAAACTGAAGGAGACCGGATGAGATCTAAATATGAGGCTCAAGAAAGGCTTAGATTCCCCTCTATTACCAAAAGGTAAAGAATAGAAGCCACTCAGTAGTATAAAATAAAATATGGTGAGCCAAAAAGAAGGCCTGAAAGACCTCCCCTGGCTAAGTCTGAGTATAATATTGTTGAAGAGATGAAAAATATTCCATCAAAATCTAGTTTGTATGACACTCTGTTCATTCTTGGTCAGATTGATCTGCTTAAGGCTTCCCTCAACAAGTATCCACAAGCTAAACATGCCACTACAATCCTTAGCATGCCATCAAAAAAGAAAGAAATATCCCCTACTATTTTAAATAATAAGCCCCCTCCTTTCTATATCTCTCTGAGAATGGAAGGATGGGTAGTCCAAAATTGTATGATAGATTCAGGAGCATCAACCACAGTTATGCCCAAAGCAGTTTGTGAAGAAATGGGTATGGAGTATACCCGATCTTGTCCTGGAGTATTACAATTGGATGGGACACCTGTTAAGATAGTGGGGGTCATAAAGGATGTTTTAATGAGGCTGCATAGAGCCCCTGAGGTGACAATAGTACAAGAAATAGTGGTGGTTGACCTAGAACCCTACTTTGGATTATGCCTTTCAAGGGAGTTTACTGCAAAATTGGGTGGATGTATGTACATGGATTATTCTAGTATGGTAATCCCTTTCAAAGGAAAGAGAATAAGGATAACACCTAAAAATCTAGTAGCTTATCATATTGAAAATATTGAGGAAGACATGTGCAATCTTACTCCCCTGGAAGAATTTGAGCTTGTTGAAAACTTTGAGGAGTTGGATATTGAGGATGAGTTGCCTTTCAAAGAGGATTACAGTCAGTTTGGAACTGGTATGGGGACATATAGTATCTCATCTGAATCAGAGAAGAAAATCCTTGCTATATCCAATCAATATCTGAGAGAAAAGGAAACATGGATCATGCACTTTGATGGTGCTAAATGCAGAAATGGTGCAGGAGCTGGTGTGGTTTTACAGTCCCAATCAGAGGGGACAAAGAATTTTTCCTATAGACTAACATGGTCATGTACAAATAATGTTGTAGAATATGAGGCCCTGTGTCTCGGACTAATGCAGGTGGAAAGCATGGGCATTAAAATTTTGAATATATATGGTGACTCTGAGTTAATCATCCATCAGGTAAGAAAAAGGTGCAGCAGTAAGCACCATTACCTAAAGGCATACAGAAATAGGGTATGGGATCTAATGGAATCCTTTGATGCCCTAAATCTAAATTTTGTTCCCAGAGAGAAGAATACTCTGGCAGATTCATTAGCAACAAAGGGAGCTAACTTCAACCCTTCTGTAGACTTTGGAATCAAGAAAGCCAAGGGAATCAAAATGATTTTTAGACCTACAGTACCAGACAAGCAGATTTTCTGGCAGGTTTTTGAAAGTGATGAGCAGATAATTGACTTTCTGGTAAGAGAAGCATGTCTCTCCACTATCCAAGAAGAGAATCTAGAAGATATTGATCAACAAGATGTTATTCAACTAAGGAACAATCACATTCCTAGAGGGTTGGTCACCCTAGAGAGCTTGTTTGATAATGAGGATAGAAAAAAGACCAGAGCTATGAAAGTCAATGAAAATTTTTATAAAGAAGTTGAAGTTGGTACTGAAAAGAAGCTCAATGTTGGAGTTCGATGTTCACCAGAGGAAGTAGAAGATATCAAAGCCCTATGCCTAAAATACCAAGATATTGTGGCTTGGTCATATGAAGACCTCAAGGTATATGACAAGAAAGTTATCCAACATACTATTGAGCTAGAGCCTGATGCAAAGCCTTTTAGGTAGAAGCAAAGGCCAGTTAATCCAAAGATCGAAGCCATTATGAGAGAGGAGCTCTTAAAGTTATTAAAGGCTAAGATCATATATCCAATAAAACATTCAACCTGGGTAGCCAACTTGGTACCTGTGAGAAAAAATAATGGGGATATTCGTTTGTGTGTAGATTTTAGAAATCTTAACCAAGCATCCCTTAAGGATCACTACCCCCTCCCATAGATTGATCAGATTTTATAGATAGTGGTAGGAGCAGAAAGGTTCTCATTATTATATGGCTACTCTGGGTACAATCAGATTTGGGTGAAAGATGAAGATCAGTATAAAACAACATTCACCACAAAATGGGGCACATTTGCCTACCAGAGAATGCCTTTTGGGTTGTCCAATGCGGGAGCCACATTTCAGAGAGCCATGGATTATGCCTTTGGGGCACTGATCAACAAAGTCATTCTGATTTATTTGGATGACATGACTGTGTTTTCCCATGATAAGCATGACCACCTATTACACCTGGAGCAAGTTTTTCAAAAATGCAGAGAATTTGGTATTTCACTCAATCCTAAGAAGTCATTCTTTGCAGTTCATGAAGGAAAGTTGCTAGGTCATGTGGTCTCAAAAGAAGGTATGGCCATAGATCCAGATAGAATTAAGTCCATTCTTGCTCTCCCATTGCCTACAAACAAGAAGGTCTTACAGTCCTTTTTGGGTCAAATAAACTTTGTCAGGAAATTCATTTCTGACTTTGCATAGAAAGTAAGGCCAATATCTGAGTTACTCAAGAAGAATGTTGAGTTTAAGTGGACTGAAGTCAGAAAATAGGCTTTTGAGATTATCAAGCAGTCCATTGCAATAGCCCCAATACTGGTAAATCTAGATTTTAGTAAATATTTTATCCTTTATGCTTATGGAGTTGAAGAGAGTTATGCCTCAGTGCTCACTCAAAAAGATGATCAAGGTGAAGAACATCCTGTATTCTTTTGGAGCCAGACACTCCATGACTACCAGGTCAAATATAACTTTATTGAAAGACAAGTATTTGTTGTGATGAAGTCATTGAAGAAGTTCAAGTAGTACTTGGTACAAAGTAAGACCCTAGTATATGTTGTTCATCCAGATGTAAGAAGTTTTATCCTTCAAGGTGAACTAGGAGATAAAAGAGCTGGTTGGATTACCAAAATCCAAGAGTATGATGTAGAGATACATCCCACCAAGTTGGTGAGAGGTAGGGCCCTATGCCAAGGTCTAACAGAGGCAGCAACATTAGCAGAAGTGACAACTTTCCAGACAGTAGAAGAGGATCAGGTTGAAGGAGTACAGACAGTAGACTCTGATTGGGTTGATCAGATGATCAAATACTTTCAAACTGGAGTATGCCCTCCTAATATAAATACATCCCAAAGGAGGAGATATAGGCTGTAGGCTTTGAAGTATGTATTGCTACCAGAAGGCCTGTATAAAAGAAAT
Source organism: Wollemia nobilis (assembly GCA_028583015.1). NCBI lineage: Eukaryota > Viridiplantae > Streptophyta > Pinopsida > Araucariales > Araucariaceae > Wollemia > Wollemia nobilis. The sequence continues at coordinate 1,971,988 of JAQPPZ010003172.1, read as the reverse complement.
TTGGATGGAGTCCTAAAATGTTTGAAATATGATCAACAACAGAGGGTTATTGAAGAGTTTCATGGAGGACCAGTTGGAGGACATAGCTCAGGTAGAGTTACAACTTTGAAAATCATAAGAGCAAGCTATTATTGGCCTACTGTATTTACTAATACTTTTAGGGTTACTAGGGCCTATGACAAATGTCAGTGATATGTTGGAAGGACAAGAAATGCTTCATTCCCCCTCAGGCCGATACAAGTTGAAGAACCTTTTCAGCAATGGGGGTTAGACTTCATAGGGGTCATCAACCCTAATTCCTTAGTAGAACATAATTTTATTCTAACTACCATAGATTACCTTACCAGGTGGGTAGAGGCCATTCCTACAAAGAAATCAGATCAGGAAGTTGTGATCAATTTTATGGAGAACTTGATTTCAAGGTTTGGAGTTCTAGAAGCCTTGGTGAGTGACAATGGCCCAACTTTCATAGGAGCCAAGTATATTGAGTTTTCCAACAAGTATGGCATCACTCTTAAGAATACTTCAAATTATTACCCATAGGGTAATGGACTTGTTGAATCTACCAACAAAAACTTGTTAAGGATTTTGAGGAAGTCACTTGAAGGGAACAAAAGAAGTTGGCACCTGTTGCTGGACCAAGCTCTGTGGGCTGATAGGATTACTATAAATAAATCCATTAAAACTTCCCCTTATGCTCTGGTGTATGGCAAAGAGGCAGTGTTACCTATCCATTTGGAAATTCTAGCACTTAAGCTTGTCAATACAGAGGAAGAGTCAGAGGAAAATCCGGTAAAAACTAGGTTGACCCACTTACTACAACTTGAAGAGAATAGAGCTTAGGCATATGATAATTTTCAAAAGAATTCCTCAGATATCAAGGTATGGTTTGATAAGAAGGCCAGATTCAAAAAATTCTAGGTTGGAGATGCAGTTCTTAGGTGGAATGTTGATAGAGCAAAATCGGGCAAACATGAAAAGTTTGATTCTTTTTGGGATGGCCCTTTCAAAATAGTAGAGGCCAAGGAGTCCAATGTGTTCCAGCTTGAAGATCTAGAAGGGAACATACAATCGATTCCAGTAAATGGTTTTCATCTCAAACTCTACTATGTTTGAAATATAAGCTCATTGTAACATATGTATATACATTGTATTATATTTCCCTTTCTTTCTGCACTTTGTATTCAGTTTTTTTTTAACATTTTGAAAAGAGAAAATATTTAAAAAAATGGCTAAGTGTTGGCAAAGGATTCAGTGAGGTTCCATTTCACATGCAAATACATGTAAAGTATAGCGAAATGATGAGCATCTCCAATCCGCATCAAAATACATGAAGATCTTAGTGGAATGAAACCAATGTGATTGTCCGCGTGTGAAATGAAGTGGTTGTCAATGGAATCAAAGGCATCTTCAATCCATCGGTTTCAAGATTAAGGTGAAGCGAAGTGGTGATTTTGTGACTGTGCCATGTGGAGAGAAAGGAAAAATCCTGCATTCAATGCTAATGAACCCATGCTCGAACCAAAGAGTAACCGAAGCGACATCATGAGGTGGCAACCAAGTTTGAATTTTTAGCCAATGAGAGATCAGAATGCCACCCTTCGAGCCATCAAAAGGAATGAGTGGGAATTGGAAAGCGTTCTAGTGGGTAGATTGCGTAGTAGCCACATTAATGGTGGAAGATATGTGCACACCAGGAAATAAAAGCATCAAAAAGCACGAGCAATGTTCATTCAGTGGCAAATCATGTTCATAGAGGAGAAGAGAGTGAGAGTACTTAGAAACATTCACTATGAATTTTAGAGAGGACACAAGGTTGTTGCTAGCAAAATGGCTCCCAAGAAAGTGCTCACAAAAGCATAGAAGATAGGAGCAGAGTTACAAATTCATGTGCAACAAACCTAGCGAATTACAGATACAGTAATGACACGAGTAAGGAGGACCCTTCTAAGGACAAGTTTTGAATTCAGATACTTCGAAGGAAAGCCAATGCGATGACAAGGTACTATAGCTATAAAATATTTCTTGTTCTCCTATATCTGTGATTTTGCACATCATTGTCCCGAGTTAGTCTCTGCTATGATCTAGTTCTATGATTCTAAAAATAGAATGATAAAAACCTCTAAAGGCATTCCCCTATTCACAATTACCAAAGAGTTTTATCATGAATTATTCATCGTAGGAGTAGGTCCACCTTCATAACCCAAACCATTTGACATAGCAGAGCAAGCAAGGGCTTATACCATATTAATAACATCAAAAAATAAGGGAGTTATAGAAAAATGGCTTCGTCTCAATTTCAAAAGAATAAGAGAACAAGATGAAATGCCTGAAGTTCCAATCCATATTGATGAATTTGCAAACCCCGAACTATTTTCTATGTTGGCCTGTATGGAGGGTTTAGACTCTGACAGAATGGTGTATGGCTGGAAAATTGTCGTAGCCTATTGTATCTCAAATGAAAGAATGTATGAGGAAGGTGCGGAGGAAAAAGGGACTAGGGTTATCTATTTTGATTGGCCAACCTTTCTTGCTCAAAGGATACATGAACAATTAGTAAGAATGAAAAGGGGCTCTGATGCTCCTAGTTTTAGGCATTGCTCAAGCCTGGTTTGGATGTTTTATGTTGCTATTAAGGATAAGATGCCTTGGATTCCAGTTAAGGACAAAACCAATGATGGGGAACCCTTGCCGGTTTATTATTGGACAAGTCATTTGAGGAGTAGTGAGTCTTTTTATAGATTCAATTTGGAATTCCTTGGACCTGCTTTGAAAATAATGTATGGAGAGTGCCCTAGATTGCCACCCTTGGCTAAGAAAATTCTGAGAGCAGAGGGTGCCAAAGAAGGAGATTGGTATCTCTTGATCGAGGGCACAGTAATCAGACTATATGGTTTCATGGGTAAACCTTTTCTCCTACCCCATTTTGTCATAGATAGGCTCTTTGCCTTGGAATATTTGAGGCAGGTAGAATACATTGATTTGAATTATGGTTCAAGAAGGAAGAGAAAATCTCTGCTAACCTACCGCACTATGGATGATATTACTATCATGAAGAAGGGGTAGAGTGAGAAAATTGACCAATACCTTGATAGGTTAGGTCTATTTTATATTCCCCAAATATGGAGTTATGACCTTGATGACATTTTCACCAAAAGAAATGTAGCCCTAAATGGAGAAAAAGCTTACAAATTTGAAAAGAGGCCTAGGGCTCATTTCGAACAAGGTAGAAACAATGATGAGACCGCTCTGTTGGAGTGGAATGTTTCAAAAATGGGTCAACTACCTCCATGGCTAGATTTCTATGAATAGATTATGGATTTTGATCCAGACAAGAAGAAGAACCATCAATTGACAGAGGCCATCATTTATGATATTGAAGAGAAAATCAGAAAGAAAAAGGACCCTCAACCTGATGAGGACACTGCTGAAGAAGTAGAAGAGGTAGAGCAATGGAATGTAGCGAAGATATCATATTGGTGGAGAATGAGAATTGAAATTGGAAAACCTAAGTCCAGGTTTGGCATGAAGATTGATAATGAGTTTTCTAAAAAGTATGATGAAAATATCAAAACCTGGAAGCCTAAGGACATCAGAAACATAGTGTTAATAGTTGAAAAGTCCCAGGCTGGTTCTGAAACTCTCTCTCCACCCATAGACCAAGAAGCTCCAATAGAAGAGCATGTGACTCCTTTGACGGCTGCTGAGGTCCCAAAGACATTTCAGCCTACCATTGAATAGGTAGAGAAGTTTCCTAAGGGAGCACAACTTCTGAGCAAAATGCAATATTCAAGTGAAAAAGTTGTTAGTACTCCAGTCATAGAGGTAGTGACTAGGCCTAAATGCTTAGCTCTAGGGGAAAGCCTCTAGATACAGATATTGACTAGAAAAAGAAGGATGAAAGCTTCATATTTACTCCCCTCACTTTCACTACCGCAGCATCAGTGGAATTGCATCCCATTTTTGAGCAAGTGTTGCTTACAGCACAAGGAGAAGTATCTGAGGAAGATTCAGAGAGTGAGTTGGCTTCCTTTCAATTAATTCATAGAAGAGCTAAAAGAGCTCCAGAAATAAGGGAAAGAGAGGTTTCAAAGAAACAAAGGTTGGATATAGAGGAGATTGCTAAAGAGGTAGCTATTCTAGCTACAGAAGAATTGACTCATCAAGAGCAACAGCAGGATATAGAGGTAGAACAAGAACACCCTACATCTGTAGGTGAAGGTATGGTTTCTAATCCCTCTCCTCCTCTTCATCCTCTTGAATCCCCAAGGAAGTCTCCCTCCCTTTCTGGTCAAGAAAATGTGACAAAGGTACCCTCTCCCTCTCATAGTCCACCCCATGTTACATTGGTCACCACTGAAGTACAAGTCATCCCTTCTCCCCCAAAGTCACCCCAAATCCCACTTTCATCGTCTAAGGTTCCCACTTCATCATCTCCCATCATTTCATCTTCACCATTGAAATCGCCACCCCCATCAAAGGGACAAATTGTTCCAAGCACCCCCACTCATCCAATTGTTAGTCTTGCTTCGATTTCTATGAGTTTACCAATAGCTACCACAACAGTAGTTACAGAGTCCACTATTGTTACAAAAACTACTATAATTACTTCCACACCACCATTGTCAGTGGTTGAGTCCACCCTTACATTCCTAGTGTCTTCATCTCCCCTGGCTGCTAGTTATGCAAGTCCTGTAACTTTGCCAAAGGAGCAGGCAACCACACAAAAAATAAATGATTTCTGGGTAGAGAAGCTATCTAAGCCTTCCAGCAGGATGGTTGTCATAAGAAGGAGCATGTATGTTGATCCGGTCTCAAGGCAAAGGATATCCAGGTCCATGGTCCCCCTTGTAAACAAGCCTGAGACCGAGATGACTATCCAGGATTATCGAGTTGAAGAAATAACAGAAGACATTGAGAAGCTTCCTGAAGAAGATGAGTTGGTAATGGCTAGAGCCCACTTAGAGACCTTCTATGTGAAGAATGATATATCAAAAGAGAAGGTGGGTAAACTGGAGAAATAGATTGAAAAGCTTCAGAAAACTATGAGTAATCAAAAGGAAGTGGAAAAGGCTTTGAGAAAAGAGGCCAAGAGCTGGCAGGAAAAGTTCCAAGAAGCCAATAAGCTCAAAGACCAACTAGGAGAGCAAAAAAATTGAATGAAGAACAAGCAAAAGAAATTCAAAGTTTGAGACAACAACTTCAAATTGAAAAAGCTAAGTCTTCTGGCTTTTCTAAAGCTGGATTAAAGAAGATTAGAAAATAATTGCTCTCCGAGGTCCAAGAGAAATGTTCAGGGCTTCAGCTTATGATTGATTATCTAGATGATGCCAGTCGCTTACTCCCTAATGTTCAAAAATATTTAGATCAAATCACTGGAGAGTTGCAACCTATGGTGATTCTAGTAGAATAGATGTACAAGTTGGTTGATAGCAGACTCAGTGATTCTGCTAAACCAATTCCCAATAAAGAATGGAATCTTGCCAGAGTTGCTGCTAGAACCATGGTCAAGAAGCACAGGGCACTTAAAAAATCTTGGCTGTTGTTTGATAGGATTGAAGGAGTGATTAAAGATGTGGTGGATGTAAACAAAGAAATGATTCAAGTTGGTTTCAAAGGTTTGTGGATGGAGGATCACAACTTGCTATCCATGGAAGAGATCCAGAAGAGCATTGATGAAAATTTGCAGGATGAATCTGGAATTGATTCTCTTGAAGAGCCACTAAATCAAGAGCAAGTTGCTCAACTGATCATTGATTTTACTAGGTTGAGAGATCTCATGGAAGATCTGGTAAGTAGAGGGAATGCTGCTAACTATGAGGATATTGGAGAATTGCAGTATGTTTATAAGCAGCTGAAGGAGACATCTAACCCCTCTGGAGCAGCCTGGAATCAAGCTTTACATTCTTTAAAGTTGATGATTCAATTGTTTGGTGATAATTCTAGAAGAAGAAATAAAAAACAATCTTCTCCAGAAGAAGAAAATGAAGAAGAAGAAGAAGAGAAGGCCGAGGAAGAGGCCCACCAAGAAGAAGAGCAGGATGGAACCACTACAGGCCCAGAAGGGGCACACACTTAAGTTGTTTTTTATTTTGTACATATACACAAATTTTGTATTTTTGTTTTTTGCTCTGACAATTGTCAAAAATAAACAATAAAGGCATGAAGCCTAGAGAGGCACAAAGAGCAACAGATTTTGTGTGAAGGTATTTTTGTGAGTAGGCCTTATAAGAAGAGTAGAACTATGTTTTGCAAGAACAGAGAAGTAGTTTTGTTATAAGGGCACAAAGACAGATTTTGGAAACAGCGGAGGAACATGTGTCTATTGCATAGTCTACAGATGAGCAGTTATCCTCTGTGTTTCTTGAAGCATGGTCTCGATGTGAACTTCTACTCTCTAAGAGAACTATTTTCAGAGGGTAGTGTTCATATGGAAATTATTCTTTTAAGCACATTTTTGAAGATGAGCATTTTTTGACTCTTGTAGCCCAATGGATAAGACTTTGAGTTCTATGGCTTTGCAAGCAAATCCACCTGGGAGGCACTAGAATGTAGGCCCAAAATGGCCACATACTTAGGAAAATTTTGAAAATTTTACCTAAGGCATGAAGATCTCATTTCGCACACGTTTCAGTGTATTTTGGAGTGGATCCGCAACAAAGGCTACAAGTCCGCCTAACACTTAGTAAATTTTTGCACTTGGAGCAATTCCGCATAATTTCTTATGTCTTTGGCTCTGGACTGGTGACATGTCCTGAATCCACAAATGTTTTTGGAGAAGGATGACGTCAGCATAAAATAAGTGCGGATTGGTGACCACTTTATATTTTTAATATCTTCGGAGCGGCTAAGTGTTGAAGAGCCCAATTTCGGGAGGTGCATAGAACATTTTTATCTGGAATGGTGACAAAATACGGAAAGCAAAGTATAAGAGATGCGGATTCATGATGAAGGGTATTTTATAATTTTTGAATGGTGACAAGGTTTAAGGGGAATGAGGAAGAGTCACTTTACATTGTGATGGGTCTAGAATGATGTTCGTAGACAATACACTTGCTTAGGTCCAGAATAGAATCTATAAAATTTTTGAAGGAAATATGACATCATCAAATTTTTTGTGCGGATTGGTGAATGCTTCATCGCCAAAGAAGAAAAAATGAAGGATAAGGAGCGGATTTCATCCCACTTCACTTTCAATGCATTTTAGTGTCGGATTGGCATTTCACAGTTTCTGGAGGCATAAAAGGTGACGTCATTGATTTTAAAAGTGGAATGGCATTGTGATCTCTCCCCGCCATTGTATCAAGTTTATTTCAGATTAAATCGTAGCCATACGATGGGGGAGATCGACGGTTGAGATTTTGCCAAGAATTCTGAAGCATATAAAAGGGATCTTTCACCCAAATTGAAAGTACATAGTCAGTTGGAGGAGGAAGCCAAAGCATCGAGGGTTTCAAGAAGACAAGAACCAGAGATGGTTGCAGATCGATGATGACAGAAGGTTTTCAAGATAGATCAATGATGCATATGCAGTCTCCAACGGCCAGAACTCCAGTTAGCGCCGAACAACCAGCAAGTTGCAGAGGTTTCAAGCTGCCATGGTGGTCCACTTGCAATGGATTTCCTAGAGGATGAACCAGTAAGAGAATGCCAGCAAGAACTCTCTGCTGAGCTGTTAAAATTTAATCTTTGTAATGTTCCTTATTATTTTAATATTTTCAAACTATAAATAGAGGTCGAACCCTCATTTTTAAGGGTCGGCTCTAGTGTGTTTTTGTTAGGAACCTACTATTAAAATAAAGCACACTCACACAAAATACTGAAAAATAACTCACATACATCAAATAACTCAATATCACTATGCAGAAATCAATTACAAAAATGAAACAATCTCACAGTAACACTGAATCGCGGGCCTCTTCGAGGGGGCAACCTCCTTCAATATTTCATTAGCTTGCAAAAGGATAATCTCGTACATGGCTTCATATATTTTTAAAGGAAAACTTCATGCAACCCTACCTAAATGCTCAAGAGGTGGCTTACATGCAAAATGCCACTTGAGCTAGAATCTTCCACCAAATGGCGGTTACAATCTTGATAAAAATGGTTACATGAAATGGTACCACTTGGCGAGGTATCTTACTACATCGGTTACAATATTGATAAAAATGGTTACATGAGATGGTACCACTTGGCGAGGTACCTTTATTGCCACCTACATTACTAAGTATTGCATAATAACATTAAAATGGGATCCCCACGTTGGAAGTGGGTTATTACATAGGTAAATGAGAATTACAACATGGTGTTAGGATAGGATCCTAACATGTCCTTCCCCTTCGAAAAGCTTTGTCCTCAAAGCTGAAATTGAGGAAACTGGTGTTGGAGTTGATGGAGAGACTCCCATGTAGCATCTTCTGGCTGGAGCCCACGCCACTGGACAAGGACTTCTGTGATGGTACGATTGCGGAGAGTGCGGGTGCGGCGATCCAACAACTATTCTGGTTCGAGTAAGATGGACCCTTCCTCATCCAATTTTGGTAATGTTGATTGAACCTGTACCTGTGTGCCCACAACTTTCTTGAGAGATGAAACATGGAAAACAGGATGGAGCTTGGAGGTGGGCGGAAGAGCCAATTTGTAAGCAGTGGAACCAATCCGTTGTAGGACTTGGTAAGGCCCATAGAATTTTACAGCAAGTTTTTGGCACCGACGGAGTTGGAGGGATGACTGTTTGTACGACTGCAAGCGAAGGAAAACCATATCACCCACATCAAAGCTACGCTCGGATCGATGTTGGTCGGCCTGTTGTCGCATCCGGTTCTGGGCCATGTCCAAATTATGCTTCAGTTGGTGAAGGACATCGGTCTTCTGGCGAAGAGTAATGTCGACTGCCTGGACCCTAGAGCTGCCTGGAATGTATGAAGAAGGCGTGGGTGGAGGGCGCCCATAAACAACCTCAAAAGGAGTGAGTTTGGTAGTTGTATGATAGGACGTGTTGTACCACCATTCGGCCAAAGGAAGCCACTTCGCCCATTGAGAAGGATGATCTGATGCAAAGCAACGAAGATAGGTCTCCAAACATTTGTTGACAATCTCAGTTTGACCATCCGTTTGCGGATGATAGGCTGAACTCATTTTGAGCTTCGTTCCCTGCAACTTAAACAACTCTTGCCAGAAATGACTAGTGAAGGTTGGGTCTCGATCGGACACAATGGAGGTGGGCATACCATGAAGGCAAAAAATGGAATCGAGGAAGATTTGGGCAATGGTGGAGGTTGTGTAAGGATGGGCAAGGGGACAAAAATGAGCATACTTCGAAAGGTGATCCACTACCACGAGAATAATAGACTTACCACCCGATTTAGGTAACCCTTCGATAAAATCCATAGAAATATCAGTCCAAACCTGATCTGGAATGGGCAAGGGTTGAAGAGTACCCGGAGAATGAACTGTTTCACCTTTCATCCGTTGGCAGGTATCACAAGCTGCCACGAAGTCACGGATGTCCTGTTTCATCCCTTTCCAGAAGAATGTGCGCTTGAGGCGTTCATACATTTTGAGAAATCCAGAATGACCTGCAGAGGGAGCAGTGTGTAGTTCCTTCATGAAGAGGTCACGGAGTGGCGAGGCACGGGGAATAACAAGGCATTGGCGATAACGCAAATCTTGGCCATCCCAATTGTAGCCTAGGGATGAAGTCGGATCAGCTTGAAGTGAAGCCATCAAAGCTTGCAGGTCTGCATCTTGAAGTACCTCCTATCGTAAGGAATCTATCCATTGGGGGACAGGTGCGGAGATAGCACATATCATACTGAGGGCCTCAAATTGGCGAGAGAGAGCATCAACCACAAGATTTTCTTTGCCCTTCTTATAGGTGATATCATAATCATAGCCCATGAGTTTAGAAACCCATTTTTGTTGTTCTAGGGTAGCAACCCGTTGTTCTAAGAAATATTTGAGACTCTGATGGTCTGTTTTAATGGAGAAATGGCGCCCAATGAGATATGGTCTCCAATGGGTGACAACATGTAAGATGGCCAACATCTCCTTGGCATATGTAGATTTTCCCAAATTACGCTCAGAGAGTGCCTTACTGGTGAAGGCCAAGGGTCTCCCTTCTTGCATCAATACTGCCCCAATGCCGCGACCGAAAGCGTCACTTTCAATGACGAATGGTTTAGAGAAATATGGCATGGCTAGAACAGGTGTGGTGGTCATGGCATGCTTTAATTCAAGAAAGGCTTGATCAGCGGGTCCTGTCCAAGTGAAAGAGTCCTTCTTTAACATAGATGTGAGGGGAGCTGCTATTTTCCCATAATTACGAACAAATTTCCTGTAATAACCTGTAAGTCCTAAGAATCCCCGAAGTCCTTTGAGAGTGCGGGGTTTTGCCCAGTCCTGAACTGCCTGAATCTTCTTAGGGTCGACCTTGACACCATCTTTGGAAACAATGTGTCCTAAATACTCCACTTCAGTCAGACCAAAGGAGCACTTAGACCGCTTAGCAAAAAGTTGATGTTGGGCCAATAACTGTAATGTCTGATCCACATGGGTAAGGTGTTCTTCCCACGAGCGGCTATAAACCAATATATCATCAAAGAAAACCAGGATGAACTTTCGCATGAAGGGACGGAAGATGTTGTTCATAAGGCTTTGAAATGTGGATGGTGCATTTGTCAAACCAAATGGCATTACCAAGAACTCATAGTGACCTTCATGAGTACGAAAAGCAGTTTTTGGAATATCCTCGTCCTTGAGCCTGATTTGATGGTACCCCGAACGAAGGTCCAACTTGGAGAAGTACATAGCTCCATGTAATTCATCCAACAATTCATCCACTACCGGAATGGGAAATTTATCCTTGATGGTGATCTTATTGAGCTCACGGTAGTCTATGCACAATCGCCACGAGCCATATTTCTTGCGAACTAGCAAAACTAGAGAAGAATAGGGACTGGTACTGGGTCGAATGACACCTGCCTTGAGCAATTCTTGTACCATCTTCTCGATTTTTGACTTGAGAGCATGAGGATACCGATACGGTCTGATGTTCGATGGTGCACTACTCGAAAGTAGTGGAATAGCATGGTCATGAGAGCGACGAGGTGGCAGTGTAGTTGGTTCTGAAAAGACGCCATTGTGCTTGGTTAGAACAAGTTGCAAATCTGTTGGAAGTGGATCTGCTGTAGAAGTGGGTGGCTGAATTGAAAATATTTGTGCAATGACCCCACGGGAGGACTTTTTCAACAACTTCTCCATGCGATTGGAACTAATAATTTGTGTAGGGCCAGCCTTGATACCCTTGAGGGTATATGTTTGTCCATTTTGTGAAAATTGCAGCCATAGTTCTACAAGGTTGCAGGAGAAAGTGCCCAAGGTGCTCATCCATTGGGATCCTAACACAACGTCACATCCTCCCAATTGGAGGGCGAACATATCTTGCTTGAGTTCATAATCCCCTATCTGAATTTTGACATTTCGACATTTACCTTTACAAGGTAAGGTGCCTCCATTGGCCACCATGACTTCAAAAGAATTGCATGAGTGTATATAGCAGTTGGTCCGTTTGGCCACCTGAGGATCAATAAAGTTGTGCGTACTTCTTGAATCAATAAGAATTGTGAGACGTTGGCCTTTGAAATAACCCACAACTTTCATGGTTTGTGGGGTGGTAATCCCAGCAAGAGCATGGACTAAAATTTTTGTTGGTGTTTCTGATGGTTCCTCTTCTTGTGGAGTTGGTGCCTCAGTTGTATCACTCTCCTCATCACTATGGTCACTATTTTCTGGTTCCTCCACATCTATTAAAAACAATCTCTTATTTGCACATCTATGCCCCTTCGTAAACTTTTCATCACAATTATAACATAACCCTTGGGCGCGACGCGCATCCATTTCCTCTGTAGTCAGCCGCTTGGGAGCAGGAGGTTTATTATCAGTATGGTTTTGGACCCGAGGAGGGAAAGAAGGTCGGTTATGCAAAAATCGTGGTGTCCGCCTTTGAGCTGAGAGTTTAGATTCGGCCAATCGGGCTAAACTGATAGCCTCCATCATGGTGTGGGGTTTGAACATCTTGACTTCAGCCTGGAGATCATCTCGTAACCCACTAACAAAACAACTCATAAAAAATCCCTCATTCAAACCCTTAGTTTTATTGGCCAATTTCTCAAATTGGGTCTGGTAATCACGAACTGAGGTGGTTTGTTTCAGCTTTGTCAGTGCACCTGTAAAGTCATCATAATCATTAGGGCCAAATCGGGTGAGTAGTTGGGACTCAAAGTCCTCCCAGGATAGATCAGGGTTAGCAACCCGTAGCCATTGGAACCAGTGTAAGGCCTCAGATTCTAGGTTGAAGGAAGCCATCTGAACCCGATGATAGACAGGGACATTATGGAGTCGAAAGAACTGATCAACCCGACATAACCACCCATCGACATCCTTTCCACTGAACTTAGGGAAGTCTAATTTAGGCATTCTGAAGGTTGGATCCCGATCAGAGTGATTGTCATCTGGTGTTCGTCGACCTCGTTCAAAGTTTTCAGCATGGTGTTCAGTTTTGGTACTGTCGTGCAATTTGGTCTCCATCTCTGTGAGTTGTTCTTCTAAATGGATTCTAGTGTTATCTTGATCCAGTCGAAGCTCTCGAATCTCTGTGCCTATGTTCTTGTTTGCAGAGGTCAAGTCAACAATGGATTTTTGTAGGTCGACCAATAATGTGCCCAAGTCTAAATCCTTTTGTTGTTGTCCTCGAGTGTCGCTTGCCATTGCGGTCCCTCTTGTGTTGATTTACTAAAAATAGACCTCGGATTTTTAGGAGTTACTATTTTTAGTAAGGGTCCAAAATTCAATTTGGGAAATGAGTTGCAACACTGATTTTAGGATAGGGTCCACTCCGGTGGTTGTTTGATCTGAGCGCTCAATGAGGAGATATATTGAATTTCTTGACTTTTTGTGATCTCTTGTTGGTTGCAAGTCGATGTCAAGGTAATTTCTTCCACTTGTACTTAAAATTTCACCAATGAGTCCTTGAGGGTCTTTTGTGCAGAATAACAAGTAGATTCTATTCCCAAAAATTTGGATCAATTTGATGGACCGATGAAAAGTTATGGCCTTAGCAAGAAAAATCAAAATTTGCTATTTTTAGAAATTTGGTGCAAAATTTGACCAGGAGCTGCCAAGGACAATTTTGTCTGGAATAGAGTGTAGAATTTTTTGCTAAATTTTTGAGTCAATCTGAGCTCTGTGTGAAGAGATATCCCTATTTTAATAAAATTTCAATGTTTTTTTCTACTATGTTGATGAGTCTACTGGTGTTCTCTATTTTTTATTTGGAGTTACGGTTCAAAAGTTGCCCTCTGGAATCAACTGTCATTGACTTGTGTAGTCTGTACCCTGACCACCATGTCACTCACTATTCTCTGTTCCTGTCACCTGTACTAGGGTTACTGACACATATTTTGCTTCTGACCTTAGGGAATTTTTTGACACTGACAACTCTGTTTCTGACACTAAAAGTCTACAATATTGGACTGGTATAGAGGACTGTTACTGTCATTGTCCGACTGTTCGATTCGACCATAGGCTGTTTCAAACACTTGCAAAAATTTGTCTTGACTGTTGGTGCATGCAAGTTGTTTTCTGTGATAGGGAAAGCCTTCTCCGTATGCTCACTTTTGGGGATGGTGAATGCAGGTTAGCAGAATAGGGATGGGTTGATTTGCAAGGGGATGATACTTTGTTTTTGTTTTGTTTTCGTGAACCAGGTATGCTAAGTAAGGGAGTATGTAATACCCATAGGCCCTCTGTTATACCGCAGTGATGAACAATAGTGCTCGGACCAATATTTTAGGCCACTACTCAAGGAGGATTCCACACATACCCTTGAGCACACTATCTGCCTCTCTGACAGTACGGGAGGGTAATCGTCCGGGATGTTGTGTCCCATGGACTATGGATAATACAAGGCCGAAAAGCTTCCTAATGGATAAAATCTTGTTTAAACCTAGATTGTCTCTCGATATACCCGAAGATACGTGGGAGCTCAATTCCATGCGTGAGTGTTGTCTGAGGCCTGGGTATTGGAGCCTGATCGCCCCTCACTTCACTAGACGCTTTATGGGCTATCTAGCTTAGCCAATAATGATAGCTCCTTCATGATATTTTAAAACCCCCAGCACAGGGTTTCTAACCTACACAACTACTGTATTTTTTTGGTATTTTTTGATTTTCTGAAAAAAATGACTGTATTTTTTGGATTTTTTTTGATAAAGGAAAAACAGAAATAAAAAACACAGGAAAATTATACCTAACAGGCGGAATGACTGGCAAGAATCATCTTAGTTGCAGTAGAACTTGGCCCTGGAAAGCGCTCTGATACCACTTGTTAGGAACCTACTATTAAAATAAAGCACACTCACACAAAATACTGAAAAATAACTCACATACATCAAATAACTCAATATCACTATGCAGAAATCAATTACATAAATGAAACAATCTCACAGTAACACTGAATCATGGGCCTCTTCGAGGGGGCAACCTCCTTCAATATTTCATTAGCTTGCAAAAGGATAATCTCGTACATGGCTTCATATATTTTTAAAGGAAAACTTCATGCAACCCTACCTAAATGCTCAAGAGGTGGCTTACATGCAAAATGCCACTTGAGCTAGAATCTTCCACCAAATGGCGGTTACAATCTTGATAAAAATGGTTACATGAAATGGTACCACTTGGCGAGGTATCTTACTACATCGGTTACAATATTGATAAAAATGGTTACATGAGATGGTACCACTTGGCGAGGTACCTTTATTGCCACCTACATTACTAAGTATTGCATAATAACATTAAAATGGGATCCCCACGTTGGAAGTGGGTTATTACATAGGTAAATGAGAATTATAACATGGTGTTAGGATAGGATCCTAACAGTTTGCCTGTGGTACTGTAAATATTCCCAAGGGCTAATGAAAGGAGCATTACATTGATTTTTGCCTCAAATTTTGTGTCTTCATAATTCTATATTAGAGGTTCGAATTCCTAGCTATATTTTTGTGAATACTTGAATGGTTAGTTTGTGCCATATTAATGGATTACTAACTACTAGGGTAATTGAAATCTGCTTCTAAATTAGATCTTTATTGTTCGAGAGTGCATTTCTGTAAAATCTAGATATAGATTAATTCTGATATTTGGATTATCTTTGTTTGGATATTGAAATTGTTGTCTACAATATTTATCTGATGTTCTTTAATGAATGAAAGTGCATTTAATTTGGGATAATGTTGATCTAAGTAATGTGTGTCTAAGTTGGTTTATGGGAGCCTTTTACCGTAGTAACAATGTTGTTAGCCTATCCGTCCACTATTGTTCACATTTTCTAACCCTAATATTTTCTTACCCTAATCTCTAAAACCCTAAGTGACAAAAATTGTGTCAACACCCTGATAAAGTTGACGAGGAACCAGCCTACTCTGGAGGTTGGATTTGAAACCCCTGTTTTAGTCAATCCAATGTTGAGTGTTGAGTTGTAGCTATCGGGTGCATGCTTGGATAGAAAGTAGGAAGAGTTTTGAGTAAAACTTGATGCAATTCAATGCCCAACACTACCCTCTTGGCTTTTATAATGCATCTACTTAATCCTTCAGCTACCAAAATATATAATAGTAGTGACAAGGGATAACCTTGTCTTATCCCTCGAGAAGCCTTGAATAACTTAGAAGCTGACCCATTAACCAATGCTACAAAATAAATAGAACATAGGCATCTCATAATTTGTATTGCCATATACTCATAGAACCCAATTTGAGTAAGAACTAGTCTTAAATATAGCCAATTTACTCTATCAAATGCCTTGGAGAGATCAAACTTCATCACCATTGTTGACATTTCTTTTACTTAAAGGAATAAAGACTTTCTTAAGCAACACCAATTGCTTCATGAATTTGTCTACCATGCAAGAACTCAAACTACTCAATAGAAATAGAAGCAAAGAACCTTTTAATTCTTAGATGCAATTAATTTTGCTACAAAGATATGGGCCTAGAATTGTCAAAGGAAGAAGGATTGTCCTTTTTTGGAATTAGGGTAATGAATGTAGATATAAAGGTTGTGTTTACCCTTCTTTACTACCTAGAATCCTACACAACCTTAAGCAAGTCAAACTCCAGAATGTCACAAAGCCAAATAAGAATTACATAGTCCAATCATCAAGCCCTAGACTCTTATCTTTTTGGAAGTAGGTTAAAAAAAATTTAATCTCCTCCTTTGAGATTTCCTATACCAACTCACCATTGGCTTCTTGTCTACAAATATGGGAAGGAGATAAGTTTTAACTATTTCAATAATATTTACTTGACCAAGATCTTTTAATAGTTGACCAAAATGCCTTACACCCATGTTTGTTATTCCTTTAAAGGAGGAGACTTTACTTCCATCCTGACCTTGTAACTCCCCAACTGTATTTTGTTGTTTTCTATAATTTGCAAAGTAATGGAAAAATTTAGTGTTCTTGTCCCCTTTTGCAATCTCGAGAGCTCTATTTTTGAGCCTCCACCATGCTTATCTTTGCCAACAATATTCTCTTCTCTTGTACCAAAATTTTATCTTTAAGCCTCAATTCCTTATCCAAATCTTCTTCAAAGTCATCTACTAGATACACTACATTCTCCTCCTCAATCTCCCTTAGTTTATGCTTATCCATCAGTCTCTTTTTATAGGCACACTGAACCATTACTAACTTAACCCTTTTTAGATTTGTGGCAAATTGAATACTAGAAAATTCTCTCAGACTAGGATCAAACTTCACCCATTATGAATTGACTAGAGGATCAAAATTCTCTCAGACTAGGATCAAACTTCATCAAAGAAAACTAGAATAAATTTGCAAAGGAATGGGTGGAAGACATTATTCATGAGGCTCTCAAATGTAAATGGTGCATTAGTTACACCAAATGGCATAACCAAAAACTCATTATGACCCTCATGAGTTTGAAATGTTGTTTTAGGGATATCTTCCTCCTTGAGCCTTATCTAATGATAGCCTGAGTGGGGATCCAACATGGAGAAAAACTTTGCACCATGTAGCTCATCTAACAATTCATCAATCATTAGGATAGGAAATTTGTCCTTAATGGTGAGCTTATTGAGCTCACAAAATTCTATACACAACCGCCATGACCATCTTGTTATCTAACCAACAGCAATGGAGAAGAATAAGGACTATTACTAGGCCAAATCACCCCTACATTTAAAAAGTCTTATACCGACTTCTCAATTTCTAACTTTAGGGCATAAGGGTACTAATAAGGTCTGATGTTAGGTAGCAAGCTACCTAGAACCAACTGTATTGCATGATAATTGGAACAACATGGAGGTAATTCTATCGATTTCGCAAAAATTGCATAATGCTTACTCATAATGAGTTGTAAATCATCTTGGAGCTTGTCTTCTTCTAAAGTTACAACTTGAACTAATAATCTACGGAGGTCATGTTGGTGAACCACGGAGAGTGTAGGACTTACCATTCTATGAGAATTGCATTCATAATTCACCAAATTTCCAAGCTATTGTTCTCAAGGTACCTAGACATTATGCTTCTTGCACAACATTGCATCCTCCCAGTTGAAGAGTAAACATGTCAGTTTTGAGTTCATAGTCCCATATCATCAACTTAACATTGTGGCATTTACCCTTACAAGGTAATTTTCCCCCTTTTGCCACCATAACTTCAAAGGATTTTCAATCATTTACGTAATAATTTGCTTGCTTGGCTACTCGAGGGTCAATAAAATTATGTGTATTGCCTAATCAATGAGAATTGCAAGACATTGTCCTTTGAAGAATCTTACTAACTTCATTGTCTAAGGTGTCAAGATTCCTGCAAGTGCATGGACAGAGATTTTTTGTTATGGTTCTTTTTTTTTTTGCTCTTATCCTAAGGTTATTCCTCTGGTGGTTCTACTTCTTCATCAGGTTGTTCATTCCTTACTAATTCCTCCACATCCAAAAAAAACTTCTTTTGGATGCATTTATGCCCTGGTGAATACTTCTCATCACAGTTATCACATAAGCCATGTGCTCAGCAAGCATTTGTTTCCTCCATAGTCAATCGCTTGATTGGGGTAGACTTATTGCTAGTATTTGATGTGAACTTGGAGGGAAATGTGGGTTTGGCTTGTGGGAATATGGATGATCTCCTTTGGGCTAAGAATTTTTCTTCCACTAACTTGTCAATTCTATGGATTGCATCATAAACTATGGTTTGAACATTTTTACCTCAACCTTGATATCATCTTTTAATCCATCGATAAAATAGCTCTAAAAAATCCTTCATTCAACCCCTTTGTCTATTAGGCAGTTTCTCCAATTGAGTTTGATATTCATGGGTAGTAGAGGTTTGTTTCAATTTGGTCAAGGCTCATTTTAAGTCCTCATACTCACTAGGACCCAAACGAGTGAGTAATTTGGACTCAAAGTCTTCACAAGAAGGGTCCAAAGTCGTGTTTTGTAACCACAAATACCATTGTAGAGCTTCATATTCAAAGTTAAAAGATGCCATGGTGACCCACATATATCATTGTACATTATGAAGTTTGAAGAATTGATCTACTCAACACAACCAACCATCAACGTCCTTTCCATTAAACTTAGGACAGTCTAATTTAAATATATTAAAAGAGGTATATGTGTCAAAAAGAGAATGATAGACTTTTCTTTATTGTCTAAACTACCACTCAATTTTTCAGTGTTAAGATGCTTGAAAACCTTTGAGGCTTCTCTTAATCGGTACTCAACCTCTAGGAATTTTTCTTCAAGTTCAATTTTGGATTTAATTTGGTCATTTCTTATAACCTACATTTGTTGTTTCATTTGTTTAACTTCTTGTCCAATGTGGGACATTTGGCCTTGTAGATTATGAAGTACTTGATTTAATTGCTCCATATAGTGGCTTTTCTCTAACTCATTTTGTACTTCTCTAGTCCTCCCAATCATGTATTTATGATTTGGACCACTCACACTGACTTACTAAAAGTACAAGTGTTCTAAGAATTATTGTTTTTAGTAATGGACCAAAAAACTATTTGGGTGCTATATGTCAAAATGATCAGCTCCAAAAGATGAATACAATGGGTTAGCTATCACAATAACATATTCGACACCCTAGAAAAAGTGCACAGAGGTTATATACCAAAGTGATCAGCTCTATGAGACAATCACAATGAGTTGTATCCCACAACAACGGTTTTTGGCACCCCATATTTTTTCTAAGTATTGTCTTCAATTGTTTATTTTTCTCCTAGAGTCTTGGTTCACTCAAAAATTTTACTTTTTTCTAATACCCCTTAAGCAAGCTCTACAATGTTTGTTACTGACAATTGTTTTATTTCTCTGTAAACCAATAATTGTTTTATTTAACTGTCTTAATGGTGACTGACTTTTGCAATTGACGACCAACTTTGTTGGGGATATTCTGACGGATACCTAACTATTATTGTTAGACCTTGTCTAAACTATTACTAACTTTGTAACTAATAACTACACCACCAAACTTTATCTAGACTATTACTAACAGACCCTATCGTGACTGTTATGTTCACCACCAATTTTTTTGTCATCCATTTTTGTTCAATTAATTCTATGATAGTGTAGTCTCCTTAGTATACTCAACTTTTGTTAAGGGTTTTTTACATTTAGGATAAACAGAAATAGGGTACTCTAATCCAAGGTGTGTGTACTACCCATAGCTCTCTATTATACCACAACAATAACAATAGTGTTTGGACCAATATTTCAGACCATTACTCAAGATGGATTCCACGCATACCCATGAGCATATTACCTGCCTCTCTGACAGTATGGGAGGGTGATCTTCTCGAATGTTGTGTTCGATGCACTATGGAAAGTACACGTTCAAAAATCTTCCTAGGTCCAAAGGTTTCTCTTAATCTTAAGGGGGTCTCTTGATATACCCGAAGATACGTGGGAGCTCAATTCCATATACAAGTGTTGTTTGAGGCTTGGGTATTGGAGCTTGATCGCCCCTCACTTCACTAGACGCTTTACAAGCAATCTATCTTAGCCAATAATGATAGCTCCTCCATGATATTTTAAAACCCTTGACACAAGGTTTCTAACCTAGTAAACTAAAACAAAACAAAAAAAGCTTTAAAATATTTAATAAGAAAACAAACAAAAAAATGAAAACATAAAAAATCTATACCTAATAGTCAAAATACCAGGGCAAGAACTGTTGTAGTCGCAGCATAACATGGCCTTGAAAAGTGCTCTAATACCACTTTTTAGGAACCTTAAATCATAATAGAGAATCATAGGCCTCTTTGAGGGGGCAACCTCCTTCAATACTTTCATTCAATATGCAAAACAATACATTCATTTATGCCCCCTTGTCTTATAAAGATAACACTTCATGCAACCCTAACCTAACGCTCAAGAGTTGGCTTACATGCAAAGTGTTACCCAAGATAGAATCTTCTACCAAACAAGCAGTTTCATTCTTTATAACAGTTACATGAAATGGCCTCACTTGTCTAGGCACCTCAATTATCACATACCATTACAAAATATCATTAGAATAGGACCCCCACATTGGAAAGGGTCATTATATAATAATATGAGAATTACATAATACTGTTAGGATGGGGTCCTAACAACATCTCAACTAAGGCCTTCTCCAACTCCTTCCCTTAGTCATATTTTCCCTTTTAGGGATCATAGAGGGTACTTATGGGTTTCTTGAGGACATAAAACCTTCTTGCCCACAAAGTGCAGAAGCAAACTCATGGTGGTTTACCTTTGGAGCAATATTGATAAACTTAACTGAGTCTAAGCCAAGTTCTAGATCCACTACCACCAAGGAAGAAGAATTCAAGGGTCCTCCTTGCACCTCAACTCCACCCTTACCCCCTTCTAGGGGAGACTTAGTTTTATAGACTGATCAGTCTGGCCATTGGTCAATTGATAGACCTAGAGGAGAAATACCTGTGATCCCAAAAGAGAAATGAGATTTGGCAATAGGTTCACTTAGTAAGCTTGTATCTAGGTCCAAGAGCATGACATCCAACTTTCACTCTAATATTCCTAGCCTTGCTTCAAATTGAGATGATTTTGAATCCATAACTTGATCTGGCACAAAAATTTTAATCTCCACCTTCTCTAAATCTATTGTTTTCATTGATTCCTCCATCTTGTGTTCCTTGTGCATTGATTATATTTTATATCTAGTCTATGATCCATGTGCCATAAGAGAATTTTGCATTTCATTCTTGCCCTTAAAAACCCCTCCCTCTAACTTACGACACCAAACCTTCCTCAAAAAATGAGAGGACAATCCCTTGCACTATGCTCATAGTAATGACAACATGCACACCTAAAAATAACTCTAATGTAGTCCAAAGTTTGAACATGCATCCCTCTGTTGTACTTCTATACAATTTCCCCCACCAATCTGCCTCTTCAATCCACATCAAAAAGTATCATGGTCATTGTTCTCATGCATGAGGACTAATACCTCTCATCCACCTCAAATAAAGAACCAATGTAGTTGTCTATGGCTTAGACAACATCTCTAGACCAAAATTCTAGTTGCAAACCTAGTAACTTTACCCATACAGAGTGAGAAGGTATATGATTGGTCCTAGGGTCAAAACAAGGATCCCACAATTTGAGGATTAACAAAGCTGACCCCCAAAACCATTTCTTCGACAAAATATTCTCCACATCTTCCTTAGTCATTAACTGAAATGACAACCACCCTCTTACCAACAACAAGAAACTAGGCACATACCCTAGAACTTTCATCCATTCCCTGGCCATCCAATCTATCAAGGATTTTACAGAAACCTCATGCCATAAAATCTTCCAATAACCATTTTCTCGGAGATTTTGATAAATTCCCCCTTTTTCACATCTCCTAGGACTAAGTTTGCTCGGTTACTCTTCCTTTGAATGCACCTACTCACCTTTTTGTCACAATATATTTTTTTGGTTTTCTCCTTCCAAATTCTTCTTTTATGGCATCAACCAAGGTTCCTTAATTTTATGTCATCCTTCACAACACCGATCAAAGAATTGTGGTATGTTTCAACAATCTTGCTCTAAAAAGGTCATATACCAAACTTCACTCCTATCTAAAAGTTGCAAGTCCTCCTACAAAATCAACACCAGCTCAAACCTATTTTTGAACTCTTCGAAAATGTGACTCACCTCTTCCAAACTAACTTCCACTATCAAAGAAGGATACCCCCTCATGAGGATCCATTATCTCAATAAATGAGCCGACAAATCTCTATTCCCAGTACAGGAAACAATCACACAATAAATATTTCCCTTTGTGTGATGTTCATCTCCAAATGATTAAAATCCTCATGAGTAAAAAATACCATAAAAATTAAAGATTAGAGAAAACAAAGATCGTTGACTTAAAACTTGCCACCAAAATTGTCACTTGTAGCACCGCTACTATGGAGCTCTCTTGTACAATATCCCTCACCAATCAATGGAAATGGTCAATCCGTTATCTCAGTATATGAACTGATAAATCTTAAACCTGACACCAAAAAATAGCCTTGGGCTACTCCAAAATTGTCACCTCCTATAGCACCTCCACTATAGAGCTCTAGAACTGCATATTTGTCTTGAAATCCTATGCAATATTCCTCACCAATTGTTGAAACTTGACACCAAAAAAAAACCCTGGGCTACTCCAAAATTGTTGCCTCTTGTCGTGCCACCACTGTGGAGCTCTAGAACCACATATCTTTCTTAAAATCCTCTGTAAACTCCCTCACCAGTTGTTGGAAATGGTCAATCCATTATCTCTATAGATGAGTTGGCAAATATGAAACCTACCACCAAAAAATAGCCTTGGGCTATTCCAAAAATTTTGCCTCCTATAACATCTCTATTGTGGAGCTCTCGAACTATATATATGTCTTCAAATCTTGTGCAATCTCCCTCACCAGCTACTCTAGACCTGAAACCTACTACCAAAATTGTTTCCTACAACGTCATCATTGTCATAAAAACAAGAATTCTTTTGATAACATTCAACCAACTATAATGAGAAATTGTAAAGTAGGGTCAATGATAGCATGAGTAGAAGGCACATTAACGGTGTTCAAAAAATATGATTATGGTATCTAATACATGGTTGTTTGTCTAGCATCCATGAAAGATAACCTCAATTTCTTGGTTGTTTTTTGGTAGTTTACCTAGAATTCTTTCTTCTATTCATCTTGCTCAACATCACCCTCTTTTTCATGGTAAGGTTAATACAAGGTGAATGTAGTGGAAGCAAGCCTAGTATGGGTGAGAGAAAAAATGTCAAGCTTTTTGCAATTTGTCCTTGTTATTTCCATGAATAATTCCTCTCTTAAATTATGCTCTAGAGGTCATTCTCTTCATAATGTTCAACCATTAGTTTGTCTAACATTGTCTCTAACCCTATCTCATTGTCGATATTGTATGTTATATTTGTTGCATGTGTAAGCTAAGGGAGAGTGGGGCTCACTACTCCCTTAGTAAATGTGCTTTTGTTTCCTTTCAAGGTATTGTTTTTTTTTATGTAATTGACTCTCCTTACCCACCATGTTTATTTTTGTTCTTTTGCACCTTGGCTTGATCTTCTTCACATGCATGTGGGTTTATAAATATTACTTCATCATTGATATATTCAAATGCAAACTCTTTATCATGCATCTTGCTTATGCTTCTTGTTGTCCTTTTTTATTGTTGTGTTAGGGTCCTATCCTAACATTAATTATTAATTATTAATAATAATAATAATAATAATACATGTTATCCTATGGTTATATTAATAAATAATATAAGAATTAATTATATTAATTATTATATTATTATAAGATTAGGGTTAGGGTTAGGAAGCATGGTGACTCTTCACTCATAACCCTAAAGGGGTATAAGACACTATGTGATTCTATCATTTAATATATCCATGAAATATATAATATATGATTTATTAAATCATTGAAGGGACTTCCCGACAATACAAAAGGCCATTCTCTTAGTTTTAGGTCTATTTATTATTTATTTATTATTTTATGTGCTAGGAACCCTAGGTTCCTACCATTGTGATTGTCGGACATGGGGTGGACCAAGCGGACGAGGCAGATTGTGCCTCGATCAAAGCGACACAAAAGGATCGATCCTAAGATTGCGAAGTTTGGCTTAGTCAAGGGCTTCCAATATTTTGACAAAGGTGAACTCCTTTATAAGATGTGATTCAGGCCCACACTTCCTACAACTTGGTGGAAAAGGGTAAGGGAAAGAAAAACAAAGATAGTGGAAAGGAAAAAACCTAATCTAACAAGGTGGTGATGCGTAAAACATAAAATAAGATCCCCCTGTACAACAACCCTAACAGTAATGCATCGACATAAACACTTCCTCTCCTTGACATAAATAAGCACAAAAATACAAAAAGCAACCACACACACACAAAAGAGATGGATCAAGGCATGAGATCCACAAAATTTAGACACATAGACCTCCACTGTATATATGTGTGTGTGTATTTGTGCATGCAAAAAATATTACAAAGATTATGCCAGGAGTAGGGATTCGAGTTTTCCGCAAGACCATTCAAAAATCTGCATACTGCTATACAAAGGTAAATAAAGGGAAAGCTTATACAAACTTGTCAATCCTTTACAATGTTAAATTTCCAACTATATATAGATTACAACAAAAAGACATTCTCTCCAAAATTTGTAGGTTGTCCTCACAATCTCAACTTCTTCTTGGGATTCTAAAATTGGATGGGCCTCTTTTGCCATGTCAGTTGTCAGATGCAAGACTCTGACCACCATGTGTGCCTTTAACATCTTCTTGGACTACTTAGTTGAGATGAAGTTGGTAGGTGACCTTTACCTTTTCAATAATGGCATATTAATTCATCTCACCTATTTTTCCATGGGAGATTGTGCACCATCATTTATTCCTTAGAGCCCAATCTGACTTTCCCTTAGATTTGGGGACTTCTTGTACATAACTTTAAATCTTGGCCTACTCTTGGTCTGTTTAGATCCTAATGCGCTTATGTCTACTTATTGGAACTACCTTCTACTAGCCCTTGTCAAGATTTTTCTAAAACATTTGCTATTGGGTCAATCATTTGATCAAGAGTAATTTGTGAACAATTCTTTGTTTGTCCTTTCATTGGGCTCTTTTAGTGATCTGCTTTTCAAAAATTTCTTCCTTTTTTATATCATTGATACTTTTCAAAACTTTCGATCATCAGAATCCTTCCTATTACTTGTGTCGATCATCCTTCTTTTTTGCTTTTGCTTTTGCTTTTGGACTTTATGTCATGCAAGCATTTTGACTTTTGCCTTCTTTCTCCACTCAAAACTTTTTTTACAAAATGACCGCCTCTAATCGAAAATTTTGTAGCTTTTGTCATCTTGCCTTTGTTTTATCTTTCATCGAAGGCAAAATTCCCAAGTGTGGTTAGAATTCACTACAATTTTGGCAACTCATGGGGGCCTTCTTGTTTTCTTAAAGGAGAACCCAAAATTGTTGTCTTATATTTGGGCGCAGATTCAACTTTATAAGCCTTGCAAAAAAAGAACAACAAATAAAACAAAAACAAAACTACAAGGTTGACAATTTGTTCAACATTTGTTTGGTTTTTGCACATTCTTCCTTTGATGGACTCAAGGATATTTCTTCAAATGAAGTTAATTTTCTTGTATAGGGAGAATATCCCCTTCCATGGTTTCTTGTTCAAATGAGTCCCCATCCTTACAAGCAGTTATGATATATGGTCCACTCCACATTGCATCAAACTTGGTACGATTTCTAGGTGTGTTCATATCTTCATCCCATTTGAGGACCATGTCATTGACTTTGAAGTTTTTTTGAGTAACCCTTTTATCAAACCATATTTTGATTGTTTACTGATGCCTTCTTAGTTGCTCTCTGGTTTTCATTCTTAGTTCTTCAAGCCTCAATAGTTATCCCATTCTTACTATCATTGCATCATTTTCCTATAATTCTAATTGGTGTAGTAGCTGAAGTGTTTGTAATTTTATGGATATGGTAAGCTTCCCTTCCATATACCAAATTGTATGGGGAACATCATAATGCCTCCTTTGGGGTAATGTAGTCTTCCCATAATGCTCTCTTGATATGAAGATGCTACTGTCACTAATTTTTTGAACCTATTCTTTTTAAAATCCTCAATAAATTCTTATTTGTAGAATTTTCCAAACCATTACCTTATCGGTAATAATTTGAGTAAGCCTTTAAGTATATGCCATGTTGGAACATAAATTTGAGTGATTTTGAACTTGTGAACGCCTTGGCATTGTCTATAATTATTATGTTAGTGACACTAAACCTAGTTATAATGTCTCCTTAGAGTTTTATAATCACCCTTTTAGTGGCTTCTTTCAAAGCAACTACTTCAACTCATCTAGTAAAATAATCTATAGTTTTAAGGATCCATTTGTGCCCCTCATTGGATGGTGAGATAATCATTCTTATGAAATCCAATCCCCATTGAGAAAAACGTTCATCTATTGTTGTGGGTTTTAAAAGCATTACATTAGTCACAATTTCTACTAGTGAGCATCTGAAAACATGATAGACCAATAGTATCTTGCTTTCATGATTTTGTTGACCAATAGTATCTTGCTTTCATGATTTTGTTGGCTATTGTTTGCACTGAGAAATGTCCACCTAAAAACCCTTGATGGAATTCTAGGATTAGGAGTTGGGCTTGTTCCATTTTAACACAATGGAGCAGTATTCCACCAATATTCCTTCGGAATATGATCCCATCAGTTACTGTATAATGAACATTTTGAAGACGGAAGGCTTTTCTTTGGGTCTTATCCAAGTTCAAGTGTATGTACCCATTTGCATATAATCCATCCTTTGATTTACCCAATCCAACTCCTTTTATTTCTTGTTAATTAGGTATTTATCTGACTCTGGTTCCTTATTTTTATTTTTGAATAAGTTTATATTTTGACGGCATCTTCAACTAGTTGTTGGCAAAGTACTCTTCCTCTAACCAACTTTGTAGGTTTGATTTCCACATCATATTCTAGGATTTTAGTAATCGACTTAACCCTTTTTTCACTAAACCCCCCACCCCCACCATTATATATTCTCTGACACTTGAATGTATGACATAAGTAATGATCTTATTATTTGAAATCATATGCTTGAAATTCTTCAAACCTCTAACTAGAGCATATACCTATTTTTCAACAAAATTATACTTCTCTTTATGCCCTTTTAGGGTTTAACTAAATAATATTTTTGGGCATTCTTGTTGGTTTTTGTCCTTTTGAATCATCAGAGCTATTATGTTGAGTTCTCTCCCATATGCATAGATGATAAGTCCTTATTGAAATTTGGGTTGACTAGTACTAGAGCCTCTGCAATGGCCCTTTTAATCCTTTTGAAAGCCTATTTTCCTTCCTCTATCCATATGAATGATTGGTCCTTTTTAAGCATGAGCATGGATAAATCTTCTAACAAATTTTATTTGGCCAAAGAAATATTGCAGGCCCTTTTTATGCCTTGGCAATGAAAGGTTATAAATGGCTTTAATCCTATCTAACTCTATAGCAATACCATCATTTGACACAATGTTCCCCGAAAATATTCCTTGTGGTACACAAAAGATACATTTCTTTGGATTTATGCATACCTCAAATTCTTGGCATAGTTGGAAGATCCTTTCTAGGTGTTCTAAATGATCTTCTTTTCTTTTAGAAAAATATTTTAAGATCATCCAAATAGATCAATATTATCTTATGTATAGGTCATGGAAGGCAATATCCATATCTCTTTGGAATGTGGCTCTGGCATTGAATAACCAAAAATGCATTTGTTGATATGCAAAGGTTCTCCATTTTGTGGTAAAAGTATTGTTGTGTTGATCCTCATCTTTAACCCATACCTGGTTAAAACGAAAGAATCCATATAATAATGAAAACCTTTTGGAACCAGCTATTATTTGAATATTTTTCTCCATAGAAGGCAAAGGATAATAATATTTATAAAAGATTTTTTCAAATCCCTAAATTCAACACAGTCTGATCTCATCATTTTCTTTCTCATAGGTACCAGGTTGGACACCCATGTGGTATGCTTGATTGGATATATGATTTTTTATTCAATTAGCTTATATAATTTTTTCCACATGAGGGGCTCAATATTTGGATTAAGTGGCCTTTGTTTTTGCCTTACAATCTTGAATTTTGGATCTAATTAAATTGTGTGTTGGATAACATCTTTGCTATATCCTTCGACGTCTTCATAAGTTCAATTCACTACTCCTTCGTACTTTTGGCATAATCTAATAAGTGATTCCTTCTTTTGCATGGCTACTTTCCTATTTTCAATGATTTTCCTGAAGCCACTTCTATCTCTTGGTAATCCTCTTTATCAGCAATAATTACGCTTTTTCCAAGGTAATTAACCCTTTTGGTAGCTTGTTGGTCTTTGATTGAATAATTGGTCTTCATATGTTTCTTTAATCACTCAAGCCATTTCTTCACATATTTGTTTTCTTGATGCAAGAATTGAACAATATGTTCATCACTTTCAAACACTTGCCAACTATTGTCATTGTCAGGAACTATCGGCCTTATGACTACTTTTACTAGCTGATGATTTTACAATAAGTCATTGACTGGGTCAAATTATGAACCAACCACTATTTTATATACATCTAGGTTTTGATCCCTTTGAATAAAATTTAATATTGATAACATCAAAGTATTCTATTAGATCCCAGACTCTGTCTATAAGACTGCATAAACCTATATTTTGCTTGGCATTGTGTTCTTACTTGCCTTATAATTAGCTCAATATCACCAAAGATCTTAATCATATTGATAACTCTTTTTTCGACCATCTAGAGTCTAAGAGCTAGAACCTCATATTCAACTCTATTATTCTCAAAGGTAAATTGCAGTCTATATACCTGGATAAACTAGGATCCTTCTATTGAAATTATATATACACATGCGTCAACCCCTTTTTGCTCCTAGCACCATCAAAGTATAGCTTCCATAGTCTGATTGATTTCTCTCCCTTTTATAATTTTTGTTATAGTCATGCATTCTTCTTCAATCATATATGTTCCCATGCTCATTTGTCTGTAATTCTCATAAGGTTTAGGATTGTGTATATCAACAACTTGTTGACTCATATGTTCTTCTCTAGCATCCACATGCATCTTTTCACCATCTTCCTTTTCCTCTAATTGGATTTCTATTAAATGCTCAGGTTGCTCTTCCTTTAGTGCCTCTTTCAGATGCTACATTTGCTATGGTATGGATATTTATTTTCCAAAGTGTTATGGCCACGATGGATTTCTTAACATATTCTACTATGTTAAATGATTTTAGCAACTATACTTTGTGGGTGGAGTTCTAAGTCCAAAGGGGTTGGGCCTTTTTCACTGTTGATGGCTGCCAATATTTTGCTTGTATTGGTATGGGCTCATTCGACGTTTTTGGGGTATATGCTATCTTTTGATAAATGTCCATCCAAGAACTATTGTATCCTTATTACACCCTTTCTTCTTGATTGTTTCTTTTTTGGCATTAGTAACATAACATTCATGTGCCTAGGTCTTTGTTATTTCCTTTCTAATAGATATCCCCAGCATTTATGCTTCATTCCAAGATATTAAGATAGGGGTATTCCATTAATTTTAGGTTGGTGGTTGTTCTGATTATTTGTTGTGATGGGTGAAAAGGCTAGGCTCTACTTGATGTTCTCTTGAAAGTCACTTCAATAGGTATTCAATCTTATTATCATGGGAAGTAGGCACAAGAAATGAGTTAGGGACAATGAGTGCAAGTGCTACTAGTTGCAAGGATGTTGCTTGGTTGCTTTAACTATGTTGTGGTAGGGGTTGATTGTTGGGAAACAAGGGAAGTATGGGTTTTGGGGGTAATTTCCAATTAAGTCATTTTCAGTTGTAACAGCTATCTCATAAATTTTTGCTAAATAATTTTCCCCTTTTGCTTTGATCATCATAGATGTCTCGAAATCTAGAGCTTTTAAATAGAAAAATATTGCCATACTTGGAGGAGGTTGTATTTATAGAGGGATCATATACCATACCTTATGGAATATAACATTAAAATCCTCCATAGCCTCCACAAGGGATCTTTTTATAGTTAATAGTTGTTGTAGGAGAGATACTCCATCCGCTTTTTCTCAAAATATTTCAATAAATAGAGAGACAAGTTGGTTCTAGTTAGCTATCGAGCTAGGTTGGAGTGCAAGATACCATTCTCGAGCCTTTCCTATGAAAGAAGTTGCCAACAATCTCAAAGGAATGTTTTGCTCTAATATGTTATGAAGCGTGCACAGGCTCACCGTGTGGCTCAAATGTTCGATAGGATTAGTCATGTCCTCACCCGTGAAGTAAGAGAGATTTGAAAGCAAATGTTGGTATCTCCTCCCATACTTCATGTGGAACAAGTGGCATCAAGGGACCTCTGTCATTCTAGACAAGGAATATTGTGGGTGGTGGTGAAGCATCCATGTTTAGGCCCCTAGCTCTTCTTTGTAGAATGGTGTCGAGTAGGGAAAGCAACTCTTGCATATTTTTAGCAGAAAAGGACCATGTGGCATGTCTTTTGTTCATACACTTCTAGATCCTTTGGTTGGAGTGGAGTCGCCAAGTGAATGCAACTAATTATTTGAGATCAGGTAGATTAAGGCCTTCATTGGAACCTTAATCCGATGTCCATCATACAACTTATTTTGGATATTCATTCTCAAGCGAAGTTGTCAGGTGAATGAGAGATGCTTAAAAAAGCATATATAGGCAGAGACCCTCACCAAAGTCTAAGTCTAACATGTCGTTGCGATTATAGGACCAACGATGCATTAATTATTGTCCCACCAAGCATGTAGTTAAATTATTGTCCTCTTTGATTGTCTCATTCAACAAATGTTGGGTAGACCAAATAGATGTGATAGATCATGTGGAGCTCAAAGGAACATAGTAGGGCATGTCCCAAGAGCACAATGTTCAGCTTAGTAGGAGGCCTCCGAGATTTTGACAAAGGTTGACATATTTATAAGATGTGATCTCAAGCACACACTTCCTACTCTAACAACTTGGCAAAAAAGGGTAAAGGGAAAGAAAAACAAATATAGCAAAAAGGGAAAAACCGAAGCTAACAAGGTCGCAATGTGCCAAAGATCAAATAGGATCCCCCACACAACTCTGACCATAATGTGTTTGTGTGAACAATTCCTCTCCTTGACACACATAAGCACAAAAATACAGAAAGTAAACACAAAAAAAAGAGATGGGTCAAGGCATGTGATCCATAGATGGACTCAAAGTAGACACATAGGCCTCTAGTGTGTGTGTGTACATGCACAAAGTATTACAAATATTATGCCAAGAGCGAGGGTTCAAGTTTCCCGCAAGACCGCTTAGAAATCCACATACTGCTATACAAAGGGAATTGAAGGGAAAGCTTATACAAACTTGTCAATCCTTTATAATACTAAAATTCCTACTATATATAGATTATAAGAGGGAGAGTTTCCCTCCAAAATTTGCAAGTTGTCCTCACATTCTTAACTACTTCTTGGGGTTCTAAAACTGAATGGGGCATCTTCTACCATGCCAGTTGTCAAATGCAAGACTACGACCACCATGCCTGCCTTTAACATCTTCTTGCATTGTTCAACTAAGATGACATCGGTGGGTGACCCTTACCTTTTCAATAATGGCATATTAATTCATTTCACCCACTTTTCCATGGGAGCTTGTGCACCATCATTTCTTCTTTACAACCCAATCTGACTTTCTGATGCAGGACCATCCAACGAGAGGCAAAATACCGCAAAGTAGAAAAAAAATGTCGCGATATCGCGACACGTCGGCAAAGAAGAAAAAGTGTCGCGATATCGCGACATGTCGCATTTTCGCGACCAAAAGACGAGAGAAGGCGCAAGAGAGAAAAGTGTCGCAATATCGCGACATGTCGCATTTTCGCGACCAAAGGATGAGGGAATGCGCCAAGGAGAAAAAGTGTCGCAATATCGCGACATGTCGCATTTTCGCGACCAAAGGACGAGAGAAGGTGCCAAGGAGAAAAAGTGTCACGATATCGCGACATGTCACATTTTTGCGACTCAGGAAGGAGAGAGAAGGCATGGAGCAAAAATGTCGCGATTTCGCGACATGTCGCGAAATCGCGACCGAAAGAAGACAGGAAAGGCCAGAGAAGAAAATGTCGTGATTTCACGACATTTCGCGATCGAAGGAGCAAAAAGAAAGCAAGGAAGGAAACTGTCGCGATATCGCGACATGTCACGATTTCGCAACCCGAAGCAGAGAGCAAAAGCGGAAGGCAAAGCTATCGCGATATCGTGACATGTCGTGATTTCGCGACCCGAAATAGAGAGAGAAAGCAGAGAGCAAAGTTGTCATGATATCGCGACATGTCACGATTTCGCGACCCAAAGAGGCGAGAAGGAAGCATAAAGGAAACATGTCACGATATCGTGACATGTCACGATATCGTGACATGTCACAATTTCATGACCCGAGAGGCGAGAAGGAAGCAGAAAGGAAGAATGTTGCGATATCGCGACATGTCGCGATTTTGCGACCCGAGAGGCGAGAAGGAAGCAGAAAGGAAGAATGTCGCGATATCGCGACATGTCGCAATTTCGCGACCCAAAGAGGCGAGAAGGAAGCAGAAAGGAAGAATGTCACGATATCGCGACATGTCACGATTTCGCGACCCGAGAGGCGAGGAGGAGGCAGAAAGGAAAGATGTCGCGATATCGTGACATGTCACGACCAAAAAGGAGAAAGAAGAGCCGGAAAGGAAAGATGTCGCGATATCGCGACCCGAAGAAGAGAAAGGCAGCGAGGAAGAAAAATGTCGCGATATCGCGACATACTGTTGGTTCACGATTCGAAAAGGCACGCGTTCCCAGATGGTGTTTCTCAAGGCGGTCAAAGGCCTCATTAATGCATGATTTCTTGCTCGGTAAGCTTATTGAGCATGGCGGCCACTCGAAGGCTGCGCCCAGAGGTCAGAGACATTTAGGAGGCTCATCAATGCGTGTTTTTGTGGCTACCGGTGGCAATTGCCAGTTAGGATAAGAGGTGAAGGTTCAGTCACGAAGAGGGGGGGCTCCCGATCAAGGCTGAAAGAAAAAAAAAAAACTATGCCTACGGGCTAGTGTTGTAATTTGTTTTCGATGATAATAGAGAAGAGGGGATCTGGATTTTAGATGGTGAATCATGGGCATCCCCATCAAGTGGTATCAGAGCAGGAGTTCTCGAGTGTGTGAACAGATCATCGAAAGTGAGGTAGTTTGCACCAGGATCTTTGGAAGAGCGGGAGTTCCTGAGTGTGTGAGCAGATCGCCAAAAGTGAGACAGTTTGCACCAGGATCTTTGGAAGGGTTGTAATAGAAACAAGCAGAATGCCTCCACGAAGAAATCATGGTGGTGGAAGAAATATTGTGCCAGCAGAAGATTTCAAAGCTTTGCAGATGCAAGTTCAGGCCCTGCAAGAGGAGCTGCGTAGAGGGATTGAACCCAAAGGAGAAGAAGGAAGTGAAGATGAAGTTGATGAAGAAGAGGACCAGTTTGAGGAAGAATAAGAGGTTGTAGATCCTGCATAAGCCAGGTTATACAGAGCCATATCCCAGATTGGAAAGAAACCAAAGATGGAGGTTTCTACGTATTCTGGAAATATTGATCCAGAGGAGTTGATTAACTGGATCAATGATTTGGAAGAATACTTTGAGTATGAGGAGGTTGAAGATCCTGATAGGGTCAAGTTTGCTAAGACCAAGTTGAAAGGCCATGCTAGCATATGGTGGAAAGGAGTACAGCTGGAAAGAAATAGAAGAGGAAATGAGAGAATAACAAGATGGGATAGAATGGTAGATAAGTTGAAAAGACAGTTTATTCTTGCAGATTATGAATTGGATCTGCTAAGGAAAATGCAGAGTTTGAGACAGTCAAGCAAAACTGTCAAAGAATACACAGAGGAGTTTTATAAGATCTCCATCAGAACTGGCCATTCAGAGGCTAACAAGGAGAAGGTGGCCCGTTACATCAATGGGTTGAGAACCAGTATTCAAGAAGAGTTGAGTCTGGTTAGGGTGAGCACCATTGAGGATGCTTACCAGTTTGCCCTCAAATTCGAAGAGAAGCTGAACAGATAGTTTGAGGGTATGCAAAGAGGAAGAGGTCATGGTGGAAGAATTGGTGGAAGAATAGATGAAGGACGAGATGAGAAGAAGAAGCTAGCAGCAGTCAGGATCAGAATGGAGATAATGATTACAGTCCCCGTGATCATAACAATGGCTACCCAAGAGGAAGAGGTAGATCTGGATGTGGGTATGGAAGAGGAGGATTTCATAGAACCTGTTTCCACTATGGCAAAGAAGGACATCGAGCATACGAGTGTCCATAACACCAAGAAAGGACGAATAAGACCTGAGGGTCCTGCCAGAGCTGCTGTAGCAAATGAAGGTGTTGAATCAGAACATTCTGAGGCAGAGAGAGAAGTTATGGTCACAAGGAGGACCTTGTTGAATGAGGAGAAAGGATCAGACCAGAGGAGGAGCCTGTTCCGCTAGAATTTCGGGTAAGGTCTGTAATATTATTATAGATAATGGTAGTACTGATAACTTGGTCTCAAAAGAAATGGTTACTAAGTTACGATTAAAGAGGAGGAGACACCCGCATCCATATCGGATTGCGTGGTTACAAAAGGACCATAGGGCTTTGGTCAGTGAGCAATGCTCGATGAAATTTAATATTGGTAATTACTGTGATGAGGTCCTATGTGACATCCTGTCTATGGATGCTTGCCATTTGTTGTTGGGAAGGCCATGGCAGTTTGATCGATGTGCAGTGCATGATGGTCGTGCCAACACTTACTCAGTGACAAAGAATGGAGTGCGCCATAAGCTGAAGCCCTTGAAGGAGGCGGGTAAAAGGGTATGTAGTAGCGCTAGAATATTTTTAGTTGAAGGGGGAATATTTTTGGATAGTTTAAAGCATGAGCATATGTGCTATGCATTAATTCCTAGAGTTAGGAAGGAAGAATGCAAGGATACCCCTGTAGAAGTCTTAGGACTGTTAGAAGAATTTCCAGACATTATATCTGATAATGTGCTTGAGGGTTTACCACTAGTGAGGAAGATCAGTCACCATATTGATTTGGTACCAGGATCTAGTTTACCCAATAAGGCAGCACATAGAATGACTCCTACAAAAACTAAAGAGCTGAACAGGCAAGTCCAAGAGTTGCTGGAGAAGGGACTTATTCGGGAGAGCTTGAGTCCATGTGCAGTACCTGCAGTACTAGCACCAGTTAAAAATAAGGTGACAGAACAATACAGAAGTGAAGGTCACTTCTCAATCCACCCCGGTTGTCTGATGTAGGAGCATCCAACGAGAGGCAAAATACCGCAAAGTAGAAAAAAATGTCACGATATCGCGACATGTTGGTAAAGAAGAAAAACTGTCGCGATATTGCGACATGTTGCATTTTCGCGATCAGAAGACGAGAGAAGGCGCAAGAGAGAAAAGTGTCGCGATATCACGACATTTTGCATTTTCGCGACCAAAGGACGAGGGAAGGCGCCAAGGAGAAAAATTATCGCGACATGTCGCATTTTCACGACCAAAGGACGAGAGAAGGCGCCAATGAGAAAAAGTGTCGCAATATCACGACATGTCGCATTTTCGCGACTCGAGAAGGAGAGAGAAGACGCGGAGCAAAAATGTCGCGATTTCGCAACATGTCGCGATTTCGCGACCGAAAGAAGACAGGAAAGGCCAGAGAAGAAAATGTCGCGATTTCGCGACATGTCGCAAAATCGTGACCGAAGGAGCAGAAAGAAAGCAAGGAAGGAAACTGTCGCGATATCGCGACATGTCGCGATTTCGCGACCCGAAGCAAAGAGCGAAAGCAGAAGGTAAAGCTATTGCGATTTGGCGACCCGAAACAGAGAGAGAAACCAGAGAGCAAAGTTGTCGCGATATCGCGACATGGCATGATTTCGCAACCCAAAGAGGCGAGAAGGAAGACATGTCGCGATATCGCGACATGTCGTGATTTCGCAACCCGAAAGGCGAGAAGGAAGTAGAAAGGAAGAATGTTGCGATATAGCGATATGTCGCGATTTCATGACCCGAGAGGCGATAAGGAAGCAGAAAGGAAGAATGTCGCGATATTTCGTGACCCAAGAGGCGAGAAGGAAGCATAAAGGAAGAATGTCGCGATATCATGATTTCACGACCCGAGAGGCGAGGAGGAGGCAGAAAGGAAAGATGTCACGATATCGCGACATGTCGCGATTTCGCGACCGAAAAGGAGAAAGAAGAGCTGGAAAGGAAAGATGTCGCGATATTGCGACATGTCACGATATCGCGACCCGAAGAAGAGAAAGGCAATGAGGAAGAAAAATGTCACGATATCGCGACATACTGCTGGTTCACAATTCGAAAAGGCCCGCGTTCCTAGACAATGTTTCCCGAGGCGGTCAAAGGCCTCATTAATGCATGATTTCTTGCCCGGTAAGCTTGTTGAGCATGGCGGCCACTCGAAGGCTGTGCCCAGAGTTCAGAGATGTTCAGGCGGCTCATCAATACGTGTTTTCGCGACTGACTCGATGGCAGTTGCCAGGTAGGATAAAAGAGGTGAAGGTTCAGTCACGAAGAGGGGGGGCTCCCGATCAAGGCTGAAAGAAAAAAAAAAAAAACTATGCCTGCAGGCTAGTGTTGTAATTTGTTTTCGATGATAATAGAGAAGAGGGGATCTGGATTTTCGATGGTGAATCCTGGGCATCCCCATCAAGTTTCCCTTAAAGTTGGTTACTTCTTGTACATAGTTTTAAATCGGCCTGCTCTTGGTCTTTTTGGATCCTAATGTGCTTCTACCTACTTGTTAGAACTTCCTCCTACTAGCCCCTATCGGGATTTTTCTAAAAATTTCACTACCGGGTCAATCATTTGATCGAGAGTAAATTGTGAACAATTATATTTTTGTCCTTTCATCAAGCTCTTTTAAAGATCCACTTTTTGAAACTTTTCTCCTTTTTACATCATTGGTATGTAGTTGGAACTAACTCTTCATTCAATTTGTTGTACTCTCCTAAATTTGTGAGTCCATTAAATTGTCCATTTGAACTTAAACTTTTGGGCTCATATTCAATAAAGTTGAATTAAACACATGACTTATGGGGATTCAACTTTTAAGCTACTTATCGAATCTAAACATGGAATCTCGTCTATTTTCTTGAGACAAACAAGCTCATTCTCCATGACCTTGTTGTCTTGGAAGGGAACAAGCCACATGTTTTCCAACATCCCTATTTTGATCTCTTGCTTCTCCTTTAACAACAACATGAGGTTATCCTAAAAATGTGATGGTGATCCACAAATAACTCACAACAGATTCTTAAATCTCATTCATTACAGTTGGAATTGATTTACAATAATGGCAGCAGTCTGCCATTTAAAACTCCTTCACTCTGAAAGATAGTTATTTTCTTTTCCTCTTACAGCATCTTCCGCCCAAGAAGAATAACGATCTAAACTGGTCCAGAATCGCCCTCTTGCCTTCACGTCTGCAACTATGGCTCAGCAGTTCTCCGACCCTTGTGCATGCCTTCGCTCGCCCTTTTAAAATCTCTGGCATGACTCTTCGTTTCCCTTGTCTGACCCTTCGTTTCATTTCCCGTGCCTCTTCGTTGTCTTCGCCTTCGAACGCCTTTCTTTTCGATCCTTGATCCTCGTCTGCCTTCACTGCACCTCGGTGCCACGTGCTTTCAATGTTGCCACTGTAGGCTCTGTCCACCTGTCAACCATTGATGACGTTCGGTATACCACCGCTCGGTAGATTCCTCTATAACGGCCCTTGTAACCGCCTGCGCTTTCTTTTCTTTCGTTGGTCGCGAAAATGCGACATGTCGCGATATCGCGACACTTTCGGCTTCCCTGCCTTCCAGCCTTCTTCGAGTCACGAAAATGCGACATGTCGCGATATCGCGACACTTTCGGCTTCCCTGTCTTCCAGCCTTCTTCGAGTCGCGAAAATGCGACATGTCGCGATATCGCGACACTTTCGACTTCCCTGCCTTCCTGCCCTCTTCGAGTCACGAAAATGCGACATGTCGCGATATCGCGACACTTTCGGCTTCCCTGCCTTCCTACCCTCTTCAAGTCACAAAAATGCGACATGTCGCGATATCGCGACACCTTTTCTCCCTTGCGCCTTCTCTCATTCTTGGGTCGTGAAAATGCGACATGTCGCGATATCGCGACACTTTTCTCCTTGCGCCTTCTCTCGTCCTTGGGTCACGAAAATGCGACATGTCGCGATATCGCGACACTTTTTCTCCCTTGCGCTTTCTCTTGTCCTTGGGTCGCAAAAATGTGACATGTCGCGATATCGCGACATCTTTCCCTTCTGGGTCTTCTTTCTCCTTTCGGTCATGAAATCGCGACATGTCACGATATCGCGACATCTTTCCTTTCTGCCTTCTCCTCGCCTCTAGGGTCGCGAAATCGCAACATGTAGCGAAATCGCGACAGTTTCCTTCCTTGCTTCCTTTCTGCGTCTGTGGTCGCGAAATCGCGACATTTTCCTTCCTTGCTTCCTTTCTGCTTCTTCGATCACGAAATCGCGACATGTCACGATATCGTGACATTTTCCTTCCTTGCCTCCTTTCTGCTCCTTCGGTCGCGAAATCGTGACATTTTCTCCTCTGCGCCTTTCCTGTCTTCCTTCGGTCGCGATTTCGCGACA
Source organism: Wollemia nobilis (assembly GCA_028583015.1). Taxonomy (NCBI): domain Eukaryota; kingdom Viridiplantae; phylum Streptophyta; class Pinopsida; order Araucariales; family Araucariaceae; genus Wollemia; species Wollemia nobilis. The sequence continues at coordinate 1,933,151 of JAQPPZ010003172.1, read as the reverse complement.
TGTCGCGAAATCGTGACATTTTTGCTCCATGCCTCCTCTCACCTTCTTGAGTCGCGAAAACGCGACATGTCACGATATCGCGACACTTTTCTCTGTCGCGATATCGCGACATCAAGGCAAACACTTAGAAAAAATTTTGTCGATGCAAGATTGCTCTTCTGCCACCGGATGCTCCTACATCAGACACCCGGGGTGGATTGAGAAGTGTCCTTTACTTCTGTACTGTTGGAGGAAGACCCAGGCGGTCGACCTCTATTTTGGACAACCAAGTTGCATCTTCGATAGGTCTGCCCTTCCATTTGACCAGATATTCAGAATACTGCTCGCTCTCGGTACTTCGCTTTCTCAAGTGTCTAGTATTTCCTCGATCTCGTCTCGTCGTTGAAGTAGATGTTGGAATACTCCATAATTCCGTACTTGGTGTCCCGCTATTGCCTCCTTCATGATACTCTACCAAATCTGCAATGTTAAAAATAGGTGATATGTTAAGGCCACTTGGCAATTCCACTTCATACGCATTGCCTGAATCCCGTTTTCCCACAATTTGGCATGGTCCAAACTTCTTCATCTTCAGCTTGTTATAGGTTTTAGCAGGAAACCTCTCTTTTCTCAAATGAACCATGACTTCATCACCCACTGCGAATTCCTTAAACCGTCGCTTCTGGTCTGCCTTTGTCTTATATTGGTTGTTCATGTTAGTAATGTGCTTCTTCACTTCTTCATGCACACTCTTCAGATGCTCTGCAAAGTCCTCAGCCTCGGCACTGCACCTTTCCCCTGTATCCATCTTCCTCAACTCGAAGCACTCCTTGGACTGCTCCCATATATTATCTGGAATGGAGATTTGTTAGTACTCCTGTTGACAGAATTGTTGTATGCAAATTCTGCCTGTGGCAAAACCAAATCCCATCCCGTGGGCTTATCTCCTATCAAGCATCTCAATAGATTTCCCAGACTCCTATTCACCACCTCTGTTTGGCCATCATTTTGTGGGTGGTATGCATAATTGAATTTCAAATTTGTCCTCAGTTTCTTCCACAAAGTCCTCCAAAAATGCCCAACAAACTTGGTATCTCTGTCAAAAATGATACTCTTTGGTAGACCATGAAGTCGTACCACCTCTTTGAAAAATAAACCTGCAATGTGAACTGCATCACTAGTTTTCTGGCAGGGGATAAAATGTGCCATCTTCGAAAACCTGTCAACCACCACAAATATGGAATCATTTCCCCGCTGCGTCCTTGGTAGACCAAGAACGAAATCCATACTGACGTCCTCCCATGGTCTCTCTGGTACAGGTAATGGCTGATATAATCCAGTGTTCTAGCTCACACCTTTCGCCATATGGCATACTCCACAGCTTTGTACAAACCTCTTCACATCTTGCTGCAGTTGCGGCCAATAGTAGTTCTCACTAACCAGGGCAATGGTCTTGTCCCGACCAAAATGTCCAACCAACCCTCCACTGTGTTTCTCCTTGACTAGATTTTCCCTCATTGAACTCCTTGGAATGCATAATTGACTTCCTCTAAACAACATTCCATCTTGGATCAGAAAATCCAACCACTTGGTCCTGTCCAAAGTGACAGGTGCCAAGCAAGCCTTCCAGAGCTTCTGCAAAATCAGGATCTTTGGGGTACAAACCCTTCAGTTCATCAAATCCTACCACTTCCACCTTCATTTCTGTCAACAAACACTGCCTTCTACTTAAGGCATCTGCAACTCTATTTGATTTTCCGCTCCTGTGCTTCAACACAAAGGTATAACTCTGTAGGAACTCAACCCATTTCAGGTGCCTCTGATTTAGTTTCCCTTGGCTATTGATATACTGCAAGGCCTGATGATCAGTATATAGAACAAACTCTTTTGGCAGCAAGTAATGCCGCCACTTCTTTAGAGCCTGAACTATAGCATAAAACTCTTGATCATAAACTGAATACTTCTTCCTAGCATCATTGAGTTTCTCACTAAAGTAAGCAACAGGTTTACCTTCTTGACTCAAAACAACTCCTATGGCACTACCACTAGCATCACAATCTACCTGGAATACCTTATTAAAATCTGGAAGTGCCAAAATAGGTTGCTCTGTAACCTTCTTCTTCATCATACCAAAACTCCTATCTGCTCCTAAGGTCCACTTGAATTCTTTCTTATCCCCTCTCATTGTTTCTGTAAGGGGTGCACAAATACTGCTGAAATTTCTAATGAATTTCCTGTAAAAACTTGCTAGACCATGGAATGATCTTACCTCGCTCGTGCTTCTCAGAGTAGGCCATTCAATGATAGCTCTCACCTTTTCTGGGTCCATTTTTAGACCTTCGGCTGAGATGACAAATCCCGGGTACACTAACTCTTTCTTCACGAAATTACACTTCTTCAGATTTATTAACAACTCGCTCCTCCCGCAGCCTTCTCAAAAACCCTTCCGACCCGCATCGGATGCTCTTCCAGGGTTCTCGCTAAATATTAAAATATCATCCAAATAGACAATGACGAATTTGCCTAAAAATTCTTTCAATACCTCATTCATCAACCACATGAATGTGCTTGGTGCATTGGTTAGCCCAAATGGCATGACCAACCATTCATACAAACCTTCTCTCGGTCTTGAAGGTTGTCTTCCATTCATCTCCTTCTCTCGACATGAATCCGATGATAACCACTCTTCGGATCAATCTTTGTGAAGTACTTGGCTCCACTCAAACAGTCCATAATGTCATCCATCCTTGGCAATGGAAATCTGTACTTTATGGTGATCTTGTTAATGGCTCGAGAGTCTCGTACACATTCTCCATTCTCCATATTTCTTTGGTGCTAGTACTGCAGGTACTGCACATGGACTCAAGCTCTCCCGAATCGGACCCTTTTTTAGCAGCTCTTGGACTTGCCTGTTCAGTTCTTCAGTTTCGGTAGGAGTCATTCTATGTGCTGCCTTATTAGGTAAACTAGATCCCGGTACCAAATCTATATGGTGACCGATCTTCCTCACTGGTGGTAAACCTTCAGGCACATTATCAGATACAATGTCTGGAAATTCTTCTAACAGTCCTAAGACTTCTACAGGGGTATCCTTGCATTCTTCCTTCCTAACTCTAGGAATTAATGCATAGCACATATGCTCATGCTTTAAACTATCCAAAAATCTTCCCCCTTCAACTAAACAGATTCTAGCGCTGCTACATACCTTTTCACCCGCCTCCTGCAAGGGCTTCACTTATGGCGCACTCCATTCTTTGTCACTGAGTAAGTGTTGGCGCGACCATCATGCACTGCACACCGATCAAACTGCCATGGCCTTCCCAACAAGCAAATGGCAAGCATCCATAGGCAGGATGTCACACAGGACCTCATCACAGTACTTCCCAATATTAAATTTCATCGAGCATTGCTCACTGACCAAGGCCCTATGGTCCTTCTATAACCACGCAATCCGATATGGATGCGGGTGTACCCTTCTCTTTAACTATAACTTGGTAACCATTTCTTCTGAGACCAAGTTATCAGTACTACCATTATCTATAATAATGTTACATACCTTACCCGAACTTCTGCACCTTGTGCGAAACAGGCTCCTTCTCTGGTCTGATCCTTTCTCCTCATTCAACAGGGTCCTCCTTGTAACCATAACTTCTCCTCCCTCTGCCTCCTCAGAATGTTTTGATTCAGCACCTTCATCGGCTACAACAGCTCTGGCAGGACCCTCAGGTCTCTCATTTGTCCCTTCTCGGTGTTGTGGACACTCGTATGCTCGATGTCCTTCTTCGCCACAGTGGAAACAGGTTCCACGAAATCCTCCCCTTCCAAATCCACGTCCAGATCTACCTCTCCCCCTTGGGTAACCATTGTTCTGATTACGGGGTTGGTAGGTGTTCCTATCTTCCTGATCCTGGGTATTACTGGTTTCACCAGCCTTCTTTTGATCCTTATATCTTTCTCCAGTGGTCCTTCCACTAGTTCTTCCCCCACGACCTCTTCCTCTTTGCTTTCCCTCAAACCGTCTGTTCAGCTTCTCTTCGACTTTGAGGGCAAACTGGTAAGCATCCTCAATGGTGCTCATCCTAACCAGAATCAACTCTTCTTGAATACTGGTTCTCAACCCATTGATGTAACGGGCCACCTTCTCCCTGTTAGCCTCTATATGGCCAGTTCTGATTGAGATCAGGTAGAACTCCTCTGTATATTCTTTGACAGATCTGTTTGACTGTCTCAAACTCTGCATTCTTCTCAACAGGTCCAATTCGTAATCTACAGGAATAAACTGTCTCTTCAACTTCTCTACCATTCGATCCCATCTGGTTATCTTTTCCTTTCCTCCTCTATTTCTTTCTAGCTGCACTTCTTTCCACCATATGCAAGCATGGCCTTTCAACTTTGTTTTTGCAAACTTGATCCGATCTGGATCTACAACCTCCTCATACTCAAAATATTCCTCCATATCATTGATCCAATCAATTAACTCCTCTGAATTGAGACTCCCAAAATACGTGGAGACCTCAAACTTCGCCTTCTTCCCGATCCGAGATATGGCCTTAATTAATCTAGCTTCTACAGGATCCGTTGCTTCTTCTTCAACCGATGGATCATCAACCTCCCAAGCTTCATCTTCACTATGGTCTTCTCTCCTTGGTTCAACCCCTCTTCGCAATTCCTCTTGCAGGGCTTGCACTTGCCTCTGCAAAGCTCTGAAATCTTCTTCAGGTACCACATTCCTTCCACCACCACGGTTTCTTCGTGGAGGCATTCTTCCTCACTCTCTTCTCACAATCCTTCCACAGATCCTGGTGCAAACTGCCTCACTTTCGGCGATCTGCTCACACACTCAGGAACTCCCGCTCTGATACCACTTGATGGTGATCCACAAATAACTCACAACAGATTCTTAAATCTCATTCATTACAGTTGGAATTGATTTACAATAATGGCAGCAGTCTGCCATTTAAAACTCCTTCACTCTGAAAGATAGTTATTTTCTTTCCTCTTACAACATCTTTCGCCCAGGAAGAATAACAGTCTAAACTGGTCCAGAATCGCCCTCTTGCCTTCACGTCTGCAACTATGGCTCAGCAGTTCTCCGACCCTTGTGCATGCCTTCGCTCGCCCTTTTAAAATCTCTGGCATGACTCTTCGTTTCCCTAGTCTGACCCTTCGTTTCATTTCCCGTGCCTCTTCGTTGTCTTCGCCTTCGAACGCCTTTCTTTCCGATCCTTGATCCTCGTCTGCCTTCACTGCACCTCGGTGCCACGTGCTTTCAATGTTGCCACTGTAGGCTCTGTCCACCTGTCAACCATTGATGACGTTCGGTATGCCACCGCTCGGTAGATTCCTCTGTAACGGCCCTTGTAACCGCCTGCGCTTTCTTTTCTTTCGTTGGTCGCGAAAATGCGACATGTCGCGATATTGCGACACTTTCGGCTTCCCTGTCTTCCAGCCTTCTTCGAGTCGCGAAAATGCGACATGTCGCGATATCGCGACACTTTCGGCTTCCCTGCCTTCCTGCCTTCTTCGAGTCGCGAAAATGCGACATGTCGCGATATCGCGACACTTTCGGCTTCCCTGCCTTCCTGCCCTCTTCGAGTCGCGAAAATGCGACATGTCGCGATATCGCGACACTTTCGGCTTCCCTGCCTTCCTGCCCTCTTCGAGTCGCGAAAATGCGACATGTCGCGATATCGCGACACCTTTTCTCCCTTGCGCCTTCTCTCGTCCTTGGGTCGCGAAAATGCGACATGTCGCGATATCGCGACACTTTTTCTCCCTTGCGCCTTCTCTCGTCCTTGGGTCGCGAAAATGCGACATGTCGCGATATCGCGACACTTTTTCTCCCTTGCGCTTTCTCTTGTCCTTGGGTCGCGAAAATGCGACATGTCGCGATATCGCGACATCTTTCCCTTCTGGTCTTCTTTCTCCTTTCGGTCGCGAAATCGCGACATGTCGCGATATCGCGACATCTTTCCTTTCTGCCTTCTCCTCGCCTCTAGGGTCGCGAAATCGTGACAGTTTCCTTCCTTGCTTCCTTTCTGCGTCTTTGGTCACGAAATCGCGACATTTTCCTTCCTTGCTTCCTTTCTGCTTCTTCGGTCGCGAAATCGCGACATTTTCCTTCCTTGCCTCCTTTCTGCTTCTTCGGTCGCGAAATCGCGACATGTCGCGAAATCGCGACATTTTCTCCTCTGCGCCTTTCCTGTCTTCTTTCGGTCGCGATTTCGCGACATGTCGCGAAATCGCGACATTTTTGCTCCATGCCTCCTCTCACCTTCTTGAGTCGCGAAAACGCGACATGTCGCGATATCGCGACACTTTTCTCTGTCGCGATATCGCGACATCAAGGCAAACACTTAGAAATTTTTTTGTCGATGCAAGATTGCTCTGCTGCCACCGGATGCTCCTGCATCAAAATGTAAAGTTATCCAACTAGTTTGTTCAAAGATATACCAAATGATTTATTGGAAAACAATGGGCGCACAACAACCCAAATAGCATTCAATTGTATGTATAATTTTGTTCTCAATAGGAATGTATTCAACTTATCATCTTCCACATTGCTAATCTAGTTGTAGCCAATAATTTCATTCAAAAATGCATAAGATTCAATGACCAATCATTTCTTCGAAGATTGAATTAGTGAACAAAATCAAAAGTTATCTATGAGGATGACCATATTTGAACTCTTGAAAGTTGCACAACTTTTGATCTGTATGCTCTCTTTTAATCTAATTATGATTGGTGACACCCAATCACTAAAAATCACCTTAAAAACAATCCTTGCATCTGACATTTTCTCTATATTTAAATTTACCAATGCCACATACTTGGGGTTCATGCAATGCAGCCTTCTTTGCACCAATTGTGTTCTCAAAACTAGTGGTATTCAATGGACATACAACTAGAGTGGAATTCCCTTGAGGTCCTCATAAGTCTATGTAAAGAGTTCCTTATACTCCATGAAAATACTAAAATGCAGTTGCCTTTAGGACTGGATGTCAATCATCTCCGAGGTAAATCCCTTTCTCATCTACCTCTCCAAGGTTTACTTGTTTCATTTATAGTCTCTTGTACTTGATGATGTTAGGTTTGTTGGCAAGCTTTGTTGCATTGAATAGTTATATAGGTTTTTTATCTATTTGTACATAGCTACACTATACACTACAAAACTATAGGGAAGATATATTATCCTCTCCCTTGATTGTTTGCGAATTTATCAACTCCTCTTGGCAATTGCAACACTAATTAACATACTCACCTCAAAGGTGTCGAGTACAATTGCCTTTACACCCTCATCTCCTTCAATATCAAAGCCTACAGATGCTAGTTGAAATACAATTTTCAATCTACTAATGGATGAGACCATTGCAATAGTGTCCATCTCTTCCAACTATATTGTCTTCATTTGGTTCCATGTAGGGTCTTGTTTATCTCTCATCATCAATTAATGTGGAAATATCTAACTCATCTGAGGACATGATATCCTCAATTACTTATTGATTCCTCAAATTTATCATGTACTTATGATGTCCCTTCTAGAATGTTATGTGGACTTTATTCCAATTGTGGTCATCCCTTGCCACCCATAACATCCTTGACCCAATAAGGCATCGTAGGTAGCCTTTTACAAAGTGGACACCACGAAGTCCAATATGAATGCTTGTTGTAAATGGTGACCCTCTAGCTTTGTCAACACACCTTCCATTTTGATGTCATATTGATCTACTCAGAATAACTAGAAATGTGGTGGCCACAAGGTCAACACACCTAACCCTCTCTATGTCTTCTCAAGGAGGACATTTACACTTGAACCACCATTTACTATGGCATGCATGAATGTATGACCTACTATATCCATATGTTATGACATTAGTTACTTCTCAACATCAATCATTAACATAGTCAAGTTGATATACACAACTTTTGACATTTTCTTCATTGGTAAGGTCTCATAGTTTTTTTCTTCTTTCCTCGACTCATGCAATAATTTTCCCGTGCATGTAGGTCAAACATTGTTGTCAAAAGAGTCACCACTACAATTGGTGTGCTTGACTGCAATAGTTGCATAGCCAAGTTATGAGATTTTAATGAATTGTTTTGTGTGGCTACAATTGTCATTCTTTCTTGGCCAATTTTACTATCATGTTCCTTTCCCATTTCTTCCTCCACATCCACTTGGGCTTTTTGCCATCTCTTCTGCTCCAGATATGGTTCAATATATTCTACCTTATCTTATTTTTCATATGAACTCAAGTTATGACAAGAATATGTTTTGTTTCCAAAATTGTTTCTTCACTATCCAACAAGTTGACATTCTAACTTTCTCCTAGTCTCTTTAGATAGTTGCCTTCACCTAGGTTGCTTGGTACACACCACCTACACATCAATTGCGTATTGGTGCTTGTTTCATTGGTGCAGTTGTGAATTAAGTGTTCACTCTTGGCATTTGCGACACTGAACGATTAGGATGCTAGCCACATCATTTTGAATGTGGTTATCCCCATTTTCTACACCCATTTGATTGTCCTTTTTAAGTCCTTTATGATTATCAATGTATTTGTGGCTTGTGTCACTTCCACCATTTGGTATGGTGTGTTTTACTCTTCAAATTGAATGGGCACTTTGAAAATGAATGGTTGTGGACTAATAGATGTCATAATAATATTACTTCGAACAATTTGCAATTGTGTCCTTTTGTGCAACATTTTTCCCACCATAAACTTGGTTTATCTTTTTATTTCATCTCCTCTCATTTTGTATAATGTCTTTTCTAAGCACCACAATTGACACTCCTCCCTTGTCATATTCATTGCCACTATCTAATCCACACATTGTGATCCAAGAGGGTTGGTGTGGACGACAACTTACAAATCTAGCTAGTAGTGCTTGTAAGTTACAACCATAGTGGTGTTGTAGAAGCTATAGGTGTATTGTTTCGTTTAAATGCACCTCAATAGACTCATACAAGAGAATGTTATGAATGCAAAAATAGACTCCAAAATAGAGAATTTTGTATTAATTTGAGATGTTACAAATATTGAATATAATTGGTCCTACAAGGAGCAAGCACTATGTTTTGTAGAGGTGCAATAACAATAAGAAGAACGAAAATAGAAGTCATAAATGAGAAGTCCCAAGTTATTGGTTTCTTAGGTTTTTAGGTGAAGTCCTAAGCTACATTTATAGAATGTACAATGCTACAAATAAGTTGGAAGGTTAAACACTTCGATTATTAGCATGTTATGATTGTATCAATAAATAGCCAAGAAATTGCTTCTTGTGCCTTGCAAATCCAGTGTAGTCCTTGAAGTGTATGTGGTCGAACTAGTATAAATAGATGTGTTGGGCATGGCAACAGTCATATGATGGTGATGTACGGTACTAACATCAATTAGTTGTCAATGGCTTCCATCATTTCTGGATAGGCACAAAAGTTTTGGCAATAAAGCAAACATGGCATCAAAGTGGTTTGGCGCTAACACAATATTGGCACCAAAGCAAAAGTTGGCACAAACATGTTTGGTGAAGGGTCTAGATGGGTGCCAAAGTCGATTCTTGGCAACAATTTTGGTGTCATCCCTTGAGGAACATTGAGCAACCCTTGCTTTACTCAGATCATTTGTCCCCCATGAGGATCAACTCTCCCAATTGCATCAATTTTCAATTTAGCCAAAAGGTGCTTGAGTTGGTCAAGCATCTACTAATGGAAATTGACCTCGTTTGGCAACCTTGAATAGTTTGTGTCCCCTAGCGAGTGTTCTTGCTCATAACCTTGATCAGTTTATCTACAATGACTAGTTTGAATTATGTTGGGCCCAAATCAGTTGGGTGTTGTACGGTTATGGGCTCTAGCAAAGGAGGTATGTATGGCTTGAGGAGTTTTGTGTGGAACACTATATGCATTCCTAAGTATGGTATCAAGTCAAGAACGAAAATGTTCACCTGTTTAGCGCTAGATGGTTTAAGGACCATAGCACAATGATTTGATCTTCCAATGTGGTCCGAAGAAGTATTCTTTCTTCAGGTGGAGCCAAACCTTATCCCCAACCTAGAATATGCATGATGTTCTATGTTGGTCATGGCACTCTTTGTACTTTTGTTGTTGGCATTGTACAAACTATTAAAAAATGTCTATATGTTTTGCACTTGTTACAAAAAAATTTCTACCCTATCAACTTCCTTGGTTTGATATGGCATCATGGTTTCAATTGGTATGAGGAAAGCAACATCTATTACAATATTAGGTTGAAAGCCTAGACATGCCTGGAGTGGATTGGGCTCTATGAAGGAATAAACAACCCTATTGTATAAGTGTTGAATATATGGCAGACTCTCATCCCATGTCCACTTGTGGTTATGGTTATACATTTGCAATATATGTGCCACCATCTAGTTGACCACATCGATTTGCCCATCAATCTATGGATGGAAGTTTATGGAATTCTAGAGCTTGGTGTCTAGGACTATCCAAATATGGCACCAAAGTTTCCAAGGAACCATTTGTATCTATCTAGAAAATAATTGACTCAAGTAGGCCAAATTGAAGCCAAACATACTGAAATAACAAAGGAGTGGTCTTCAAAATGCTCTTGTTGCATGGGCCATGATAGCCATCTTACTAAACTAGTCTATGACCATGAGGACATGTTGATGTTGGTACCTAGTGGTTGGTAGCACTGAGAGAAAATCCAATATGATGGACAAACAACGCCTAGAAGGCACCTACAATGTTGTGTAAAGTCCAATCTTCTTGTTTGTTGGTTTGGCAATGTTGTATGGTGCATAGGATTTGATGTAAGAGGTCCATTTTTGGCACGTGTGGTTATTGAAAGTGTTGCAGTGTCAAGTGTTTTGATGACACCGAAGTGTCAAACTACTTTAAAGTAATGAGTTTCCCATATTAGTGATTGGTGCGGTGTACCTAAGGACACATAAATATTTCCAGGACAGTACAGAACCTATCCTGAAGAAGGTGGTTTGGAATTGACTTGCCTTATGTCAATTGGCGATGAATGTCGACAAAGTTGAGGTCTAAGGGATAGAGAACCTACCAACAATTGGTGTCATGCCCTCTAGTTGTCGAGGACAGACAATAGTGCCTATACTGATGGGTGACTTAGACAAGTTGTTGGCTAGTTCTCCTTTCCCTTGCAATGTTTGATCACAAAATGGACTTGTTGCATTCTTGAGTTTGCTTTGTGAATGGAGGAATTGTAGAAGATTATGATCTGAATGGACTATAGTTTCTTTACCATGATGTAATGTGTCACTCTCTTATAGTTTGAACAATAGCATACAACTCCTTCTATGTAAAGTATAGATGAGCTATGTCAGAGAGGATCTCAAAATGGTAAGCCACCAGATGCCCATTCTAGATCAAGATGGCACCTAGTGCATAGTCAAAAGCATCGGTCTCAAGCTTGATGTCTAGCATAACTAGCACTGGCATGGAATAGATATGATGTTTCAGTTCTTTGAAAGCATGATGTTGTTGTGAACTCCACTAGATATTTGTCTTCCCATGCATGACCTAGTTCAATGGCAATGCAATGTGAGAGAATCCCAAGACAAATCTACGTTAGAAGTTGGAGAGGCCAAGAAAGCTCCTAAGCTCAAACAATTTCTTGGGTGTCAATCATTCTTGAATGACGTGGATTTTTTTTCGGTCGATGCGAATTCCTTGTTGGTTGATCAAGGAACTCAAATAAGAATCTCCATGACGCCAAAGGTACACTTGCCTCTATTGGCTTAAAGCTTGTGTTGGTGTAAGGTGTCCAAGACTTGGCGCCTATGTTGAAATTGTCCTTCCCATGTCTTGTTGAACACAAGAATGTCATCTAGGTAGACAATCACGAATGATTCTATGAATGGATGCAAAATGTCATTCATTTGGCATACAAATGTCATCAAGGCATTGGTTAAGCTAAAGACAACCATCCACTCATATAGTTATCAAATCTTGAAGGTGGTCATCGAAATTTATCTGTAGGATTGATATGAATATTATGATAGCTAGATTCGGTGTCTATCTTGGTGAAGAATTGTGTCCCTTAAAATTGGTCCAATTAGTTGTCAATGCATAATAAAAGATATCAATTTTTGATGGCAATCTTGTTGAGTGTTTAATAGTCGACACATAGACACCAAGTATCATTTACATTAATAATTAGCATTATGGGGTTGTCGCATGGCAATGCACTAGGTTGAATCTTTCCCTGGTTAATTGGTTCTTGTATTTGGCACCAGATATCATCATTCTCCTAAACTGAATGGAAATATAGGGGGTTTTGGGGAAAAGCCCATCCTGGGATCAAGACAATATATCGTTTCACTTAGTAATGTAGCAATACTCCTTTGAAATCCTAGAAAACATTAACATATGGGTACAGGTAGATCATGGTATCCACCTATTGGGATCTTGTAGAGTGTTTTGTGGTTGGCATAGCAAGGGTGAACTTCTTAGAACCTTGGTTCTAGGGTCAAATCATTAGAAACATGAACATCTATGCATGTGCGATTAGCTTCTTGCATTGCCTTGTTGAAACTAGAGTCCTCTCCTTCTGAGGTAGCCATTCAGGAATCTTGTAGGTCATCTTTCCAATGTGCATCAACCACTATTGCAAACAGGCCTTGGTAAATCACCTTACAATTAAGGAGGTAAGGTCTTCCCAACAAAACATCATAAATGTCCAATGGCACTACATATAGGTGATTGTATCACAAATTGGTTTGATGTCATACTTGAGGTTGCATTAACGTCAAACCTTGATACCTTTCCCTAGTTGTAGCCAACCCAAAGAACAAGGATGAGGATGTGTCGTAGTCTAGAGTCCACAGTATTTGGTTGTCTTTATGATGTTCTTTTTGCTCCCTATATCAATGATAATGTTAGGGACTTGCCCTTCACCCAACAATGGGTGTGGAAGAGGCACTCCCACTCTTAAAAGGGATCAAATTTGAAGTGCTACCTCCCTCTTGAGTTCTTATGCTTATGCATGTAGATTCTTACCTCATATACACTGTTGGATGCGGATGAACAATCATTCTCCTTTGGATGGACCACTAGTATCTTCTATTGAGCTCAACACTCTTAGTCGTGTGTGTGGATTTTACGGCGGTTGCACCATTTGTAATCTACCTTTTGCTTCCCTTTGTCCAAGAACTCGGTGGCTAGAGCCTCGATGGCGTAGGAGGTCCCTTGGCACAAGCATTCTAAGTGAGCAAGCATTTGGAAGCTTCAATTTTGGTGTCGAGGTCTAGCACGATATGGTGATTGGGCCTTTCTATTTGGCTTTTGATTTCTCTTCCAAATTTGATGTGAGGTGGTATGCTTGTTCCAAAGAATCGACAAAAAGAACCTCCATCTTGGACAAAAGATGGTAGTGAGAGCCACTAACGTATTTGAGTAGCAATTGCCTCTCATATTTTTTGTTATAAATGCAATTGAGAAGTTCACGAAACTTGTCAATATTTTGTCAAACAATTTGGTCTCTACATTGCCACAATTGTTAAAATTGCAAGTACTCATCTTTGTAGTGGCACATGGGTAAAACCACTCACAAACCAAATGCTTTGCACTTTAAAAAATTCTTGGCTCTAGAATGGCATAGACTTTGCAATTATAGATAGGGCTCACAGTTGAAGCATGAGATCCTACAACTACCCAAACAAAGTGGTTATCTATTCATCTCGAGCATCTTCAAAAAAGTTCCTAATGTCCTAGGTTTTGGCCTCAAGTTGAGACGTTGACTCTTCCATTGCTTAACTTTCCTTTAAAGGGGCAACATGTTTTAGTGTGCATGGATTTAAAACCTGGTGTGATGCCTTACTTCTCGCACCAAGAATGTGAATAGGCATCTAATGATGGAGCATACCAAAAGATCTTACATTAGGCAAGGATATCTACAAAAGAGATGATAGCATGAGGAATCAAGGAGCAAGTGCGGACTTCTTCATTTTTCTCTTCTTTTGTAGACTAGAAGCTTTATTGTTATACCAACTTGATTTGTGCGTTGAGACCCATGATGGTTATCCCAAAGGACAACTTATAGAACCAACTACTGGTGCCTACAATTTATAGTCAAAGTGATGTTGCAGAAGCTTTGGGCGTACCATTTGGCTAAAATGTGCCTTAATAAACACAAGAGAATCTTGTAAATACAAAAACAAACTCCAAAACAAAACTTGTATATCAATCATGAGATGTCATTACAAATGTTGAATACAACTAGCATTACAAGAAGCAAGGCAATGTTTTGTAGGGGTGCAATAAGAGTAAGAAGAAACAAAAGAGAATGCAAGAACAAGAAGTCCTGGGTTCTTGCTTTCCTATGTTTTTATGAGAAGTCATCCTAGGATACATTTAAAGAATGTACAATGTTACAAAAAAGTCAGAAGGTGAAACGATTCAGCTTCTAGCATCTCTTGGCAGTATCAAGAAACAACCAAGTATCTGATTCTTGTGTCTTGAAAATCCATATGCCACTTTTGAAATGTGCAAGTGGTTGAACTGGTTTGAAACAATTATGTTAGGCATGGCCATGGTTGTCTAATGGCGATACACGACATTGATGTTAGTCGTTGTCATACTTCCATGGGTGTCAATGGCTTTTGTTGTTTTTGAATGGTTAATTGAGGTTTGGCACTAAAGCAATGATGGCACCAAAGTGATTTCACACTAACACAATCTTGGCACCAAAGCGAGAGTTAGCATCAACTTGTCTGGTGAAGAGTACAAATGAGCACCAAGGCCAATTCTTGGCAATGACTTTGGCATCATCCTCTGAGGAACTCTAAGCTCCCTATGCTTTGCTTAGATCAACATTGAAGCTATTTCCTATCCAATTCCAACTCCCTCTAGCCACTGCAATCTTCATTTTGCTTTCCAAATTTAGAGTCTTGTCAAAAGTTTCCTTGTACAATGTCGAAGAAACAACTTTCATCTTCTTCCAAAGTTTTGGGAGAAACCCATCCATAAACCATCACTTCAAAATCCCTTGATAGGTTCCTTCTCTATTTTTGTCAAGAGAAACCCATCCATAAACCATCACTTCAAAATCCCTTGATAGGTTCCTTCTCTATTTTTGTCAATTAGCTCCTTGAAACAATGATTGTATGACTTACATCCTCATCTTTCTTTGTCTACAAATGTAAATTTCTCCAATGATTTTTGCACCGTTGTTCAAAATTCAAAATTCTTTTTCAATTGTTTTCTTGGATTCATCCCACATGTTGAACATATTTGTAAGTTACAGTTTCCAATCCAATATCACATCTTTAATTGTAGAAGAAAACAATTACATCTATTTTGCTTACATAGGTCCCAAAGTGACAAGTAAGGTCTTCTTTTTTGTCACTAGGAAACTTAGGATAGTTTTTCTTGCCCACTCCTGCAATGACCATTGTTGGTTATATTGCTCTTGTTCTTTGCCCTTGGTGTAGTTGGCTCACTACTTGGATAACTACTTGTCTCATATGTCAATGGACTTGGTCTCTTTGTGTTGACAATGTCTTCCAACCCGATTTCCCAACAAATTTCTTTGTCAAGTGTTTTCCCAAAGTTAGCCTTCAAACACTTTTGGATGTCTGTGTTGATGCTTCATGATCTTCTTCATGAAAAATCTCTTTGTCTATAGTCAACTATAAAAACTCCACCCACTTCCAAACACACTCTTCTATGGTTGTTTTCATGATGAACTCTCATCCCATATGCCTTCTAACACTCCCCCTACACTTGTGTCTATATTGAAGCCTCTTTTGGGTTGCCTACTGTCTTTAAGAACTTTGTTGATAATGATACTTTTTCCATTTGTATCACCTTCGTTGTAAATAACACCCTCTTTGTCTGCATGACATTTGGCATCAACGTCTTTGTTGTCAACATGACCCTTATCATCAACACAACCTTCCTCAATCAACAACAATGGTGTTTGCAACCAAATTTATTGTTATTTTGTCACACTTTGTTCCTCGTTAGAGACCAAGTCATCCATTTGAGGACTTGTATTTTCAAAAGAGGATCATAAGCGTTCGATTACTGGCAACATCTCTATTTATCACCCAAAAATCTTGGATAGCAATGTCGTCACTAGCATCCATACGCTTTCATCCAAAAACTAGGATGGTAGAGGTGTTTTGCACACTCTCTTCCCTCATGACACAAGGCTTTGTAGAAGGTATACCTTCTACACTTCTTTTGTAGGCAAAATGGGTGTGTGTCAAATGATGTCATGCATATGCACACACTTTGTCATTGTGTTCATTGTTTGCACATTGCGTAATGCAATGAGACCGTCACATTGGTTCACTTTATTGTTATTGCTCATTCACTTTTACATGCAACGTATGGTGTGACACTTATTCACGTGTCATATTCACTCTCACCATAATCTTTTGACCCAAACCTATTGTGACACTGATGCCAAATGTAGTATAGTTTATGTATTCCACAAAACAAAGCAACAGCTAACAAACAATATGCAATAAAGAAATAAATAACAATGGAAAATAGAACAGCAAAGATTATTTCATTACTTTCATCATGATGTACATGAACTAATCACACCGCATGACCTCTCTAGTCAACACAACCACACAACTCAACTCTTATGCATACAGAAATGAATATTGTCTCTTCATTTGATACCATCTGACTAGTCTAATTTGGAATATATAAAGTGCATAAGAGGGGCAAACGATTACAATCACTTAAGTGTTGCATACCTCATTCCCAACTACATGTATCAAAAAATTTAAAATACTATGCATGGCATATACTTGTTACTAAGTCGGAGTGTCATACACACGACACCTTGTGACATGCACGTACAAATGCAAATTCTCGTGGGCAACTCATTGAGGTAGTGTCATGTTTGTCTAACTAGTTTGACCACTGTGGCGTCCTAAAGTCCATATGGCCACACTATAGGCAGAGTTGAATGACAAGTAACACAAGGCTTATTTTCAACAGAAGAAATGAAAGGGGACAATTTTGTAGAAGGGTGGGTAGTCAATCGTCAATAAGATTAAGTTGTTTTATTGTTTAACAAAATGCATTTCATTCAAAGAATTGAGTTTTTTTTAGTACAATGGAATCATTTTAGTTATGTAATCCACTTAATTTGAATTTTTTATAGTTGTTTGATTAGTTCTTCATGTTTGCAATGTTTGATAATAATTTGCAGATCATTTGAATCTTAGGAAAGCTAACTGCAAAACTGGGTCCTTAAGAAATCAGCCAAAAATTTTAAGAACTCCAATAGTGCTTAGAACTCCAATAAATCCATCATTAGATCCTTGAGAAATTGGTTAGCCTCTTTTCCTTGTTTAACACGCTTTCGGCCAAGTGCTTGGTTACCTATATGATGTACACATTATATAGAATGGAAGGATATTTAACATAAACCTTATTTTCAGTGGATGAAATGAAAGAGTAACAATTTTGTGAAAGTGAAGTGGTTTCATTTGTCATTTGGATTTTTGTCTCCCTATTGATTAACAAAATACATGAAACTCAATTATTGGTTTCTAGAACAAGCAAAAATAGGTGGCTGGTTTCCGGAAGTGCATGCTAGGTGGTTTTAAGTTTCA
This sequence comes from Wollemia nobilis, assembly GCA_028583015.1. Classification (NCBI taxonomy): domain Eukaryota; kingdom Viridiplantae; phylum Streptophyta; class Pinopsida; order Araucariales; family Araucariaceae; genus Wollemia; species Wollemia nobilis. The sequence continues at coordinate 1,915,580 of JAQPPZ010003172.1, read as the reverse complement.
TACTTTCCTTGGTATAGGAATGGAGGGTAACTTTTATTAAGTTGGTTCAGTGTGACCGCATACCTTCTCATGATCTTATTTTAATATGTATTGTATGAATATTATTTTAATATCAATAGGGATTACGCTTTTAGTTTTTCTCCACAGCCCAGCTATTTCCATGGTATTTTATTTTATTTTTAAAATGGTCAAAACTGTTTTAGAAAATCTGATTTGAGTTTTCAGATCTCGGTTGTATATTTTGATATAATGGCACATTTCAGTTTCATTCATCAAATCTAAGCTAATCCAGAGCATTAAAATTGATATGGGACCATTTCTCAAAATCTTGTTTGTACTCCAGAATGAGATTTCAAAGCATTGGAAATGCCAGTTTTTGCTTTGTAAAACATTAGGCCTTTGTATGTAGGAACGGGCAAACCCAAAAACAATGACTCAATTCTTCATGGAGGAACGGGCAAACCCAAAAACAAAAGAGACACTCCAACCAATTACTCATAATTTAGAATAGCTATTGTGCAGGGCTATGAATTGTATGTGAAGCTTAATCAAAGCATTTACCCAAACATGGGTGGTATATACTAGGATTGATTAAGCATTTACCCAAACATGGGTGGTATATACTAGGATCAGAACATTCAAATGGCTTTTCTGATGACAAAGATCCTTTGTATTCTCTACACAGGATCATATCAACTTCTGACTTCAAGCTTTTAACACATAGATTTTGAATTGTCTGAATGTTTGCTTCCCTCCTGCATCTTTTGAGTTGCACTTAAAATGTTTTTTCAGACTTCCCTTTTGCATCTTCTAAATTGCACTTCAAATGTTTGAATCTCAGACTTCCTTCTTGCATATGCACAGATTCTATCTTGCAATTCAAACAAACAATGCCTAGAACCTGCCACCAACTGGCCTCGTTTGCTTTATTGCTTCAAGAAGAAATATATATATCCCATGGATATTCAAGCTTTCGTCGCTTATAAATTTGCAGTTAAAATATATTTTTCATTCTATTGTTGCACATCTAGGGAGACCTATTTGGTAAGTAGCTCAACTTTGACTTTGTATGTGAGCCCTCGTTTTGAGTATTGTAGAGTAGAACAACAATTGTGAAGTGTGTGATATTGTAATATGTTTTTCGCTATTTTTTTGGGGGTTGCAATATGACAATTGTATTGAGTATTGGCCATTAGTTGTCATTAATTACTCAAAATTATTCATTATAATAAAATATTTTTAAATCTACTTGTTGTGGTGCAGTGGTAAATGCCCATTGTGCTGGTAGAGGCCGACCCAGGTTCCATTCCCCTTGTCTCCATCCTGTAGATATATGGTATAGTTAGGAATGTCCTATGTGCTGGTAGAGGCCGACAAGGCTCCATTCCTCCTATGCCCAACCTGTTGAAAGTGGCACCTCGAAAGGGGTGTTTTTCACTATAAATTAGTTAGATTTTTAAAGGTCCGAGGTGTAGACCAATTGGTTCATCCAAACCCCATAAGGGGGCGGAGGTCCAAGGTTCAAATCTCGGGCCTTGCCGGACTGAACGCTTGTCCCTTTCCTGGTGCTTTCAGCAGCGTAAAAGATTTAAAATGATTGTGGCATGGTGGTTATAGGGGCGGACTGCGCGAAGATCTGTGTGGCGGCTTCTGGGGCGGACAGCGCAGAATATTGTGGCGACCATAAAAAGCTGGACAGTCTGCCCGGATTCGTGGCGGCTACCAATTCTACCATGTAAATTCAAAAAATATATATATATATATATTTATATTTAAAGTAATTGCACCTGCTGAGCAATGCTCGGACGTATTTATTATAATTTTTCCCCAAAATTTTCAATTTCAAAATGTCATATTTCAATTTTGAATCTGTTATAGGTGCATGAAACTAATGAAAACTGTAATTTTAAATGGTGTAAAGCTCGAGAGGTATCGTTTGCTACATGTTTAGAAAATTCCAAGATGGATTTACAACTACAAATCAAAATCTTTGTACCCAACATCTGCTTGTTCATAATTAACCTGTTGTCCTTTGTTTGATGACACTTATTACTTAGATAAAAGTTCTTCCATGGAGTAACACTGAAAATTGAGACATTATGTAAAATGACCTGAAAATTGAAACATTATGTAAAATGACCATCATAACAATCATAAAGTGACATAGGCACCATTTATTGTGACGCTACTTAGGACAGTGATCATGGCATGAAGCGCAAGGAAAAAAAGGATTTACAGAAGATGAAGATCAGTGAAGGATTTAAATAGGTTAGAGTTGATCTTAAATGAAGTATAAATGGCTGGAACATGCAGGAACAGTTTGAAACAACCTCTGGTGTATCAAACCAATTTTAATTTCCAATTGGGTTTCTTTTTGCTGCGTCTGGAATGCGATGGTCTCCAATTCAACAACAATTGAGGAGAGACATTTTTGGAAGTAAGAAAATTAATAAAGGTCAAAGAGAGGCATCTATGGAAAGCTCTAAGTTAATTTGGGTCTGAACTGGGAAGACACTCCATATAGATTCATTAACTAGATTTGATGGTGGTTACATATCTGTGGTGTTTTTAAACATCCACCTTTGTAGAAGCATCTTCTTATCCCTAAGCATTTGTATATTTTTTTAAGCTATATGTGGCTTCTGTTGGGAGGCCCTCTCATCAAAATATTAAATCTATTATTAGGTTAATTAGATCATATCCAAGCAACATTTGTGTTAATTATTTATAGCCTGCCTTTCTTTCAAAGATATTTTCCAAATCCCTTGAACCTTTATTTTTCCATTGCCAAGTCATTGATATCATTTTCATTAAGAGGCAGAATATCCTTTGGCCAATCACCTTCTAAAATTTGAATTTCACCAAAATAGAGATCAACAGCTTGGTTGGTTAAATTATCTGCCATCCTGTCTCCTTCTCTATAGATTTTTTGACATTTCTAAGAAACCGATTACTATTAGGCCAAGGCCGATACTAATGAAGCGCCTAAGGGCACTCTCAATTTAGACTATAGGCAAGTACTATGTAAGCCTACGGGCATTCTCTATGTAAGCTTGTATCCATCCTTATGTAAGCCTACTGCCAGTTTTAATGTATTCACCCTGAGCAATATTGGTTAAACCACATTATGGTTAACCATGATTAAAGGGTTTAATACATTTAATATATTGTAATTTAACCTTCAAGTCAGGTTATGTCGGCTTGAGGTTAACATTTAATTGGGGATTAGGTATCACTATAAATACCCCCCAATGACTAATCCATTGTATCAGTTTGTGATGTGAGATCGTGAGGGTGCCTATAGGCACCTTACCTTATTCCTCTTATTCAATTCTCTCTCTATAACTTCGTCTATATGCTCTTTATATTTCGCTGTTCTTCCTTTTCTACATATGATTGTGGTGCATGCGTTTTGAAATGTATCTAGAAAGTATTATGGAATTCAACATGGTATCAGAGCCAATACAAAGCAACTTTGCTCAATCACAAAAAAAATGACTATGTAGAGCAAAACTATGGCAAATATGGACAAACCGTTAGCTCTATTGGATCCTTTGCAAAATTTCAAGGGGGTCCTAGTTCAACACTTTTCAAGATTGTCATTTCAACAACTATTTTCGCCTTTGAAGATTTCCATCCTTTTTCTCCAAATTTGATTTGGAAATTGGAATATTCTACAGAATATTTCATTGTACACCAGGAAAGGACAGGGAGAGGCACATAGTTTTGGCAGCAAATTTGCGAATGGTTGTTTTTTATTTTTCGAGGTACAATTGATGTTTTCCTAAAAGAAATGGCCTAGAAGTAAAGCATCTTCCTTGCACACCACAGTCATCATTTCAAGCCATGGCAGATTTTCATTTCTTTTCCGTGCCTTAGGGTATATTCATTCTTAATTTACAGCAACAATTTTAGTCTCCACGCAAACGTGTGGCCTAGCAACTAAGTCAGTTTGATACTTTGTTCAATGTTAGAGGCTCAAATCTCCTCCATGTTGCTTCTCCTTTTAGGCAGCAACACTTGACAGGTGAACTTAAGTCTTTTTGTCTGAATTTAACATGTCCATTCCTGTCATACGCTATGACATAATGGCCTATACTGAGAGAAACGGCTTGCAAATTCCCTTGTAAGTAGGAGTGGAGTTCAATTCCCGTCAACTATCATGACTTCAAACGAAATTTTTATATATACGGAAGGTACTATCCAATCAAAATGCAACAATTTTTATATATGAAAAGTACTCTCCAATCAAAATGCAACAATTTTTATATATGAAAGCTACTCTCCAATCAAAATGCAACAATTATCACAATTTGATCTACCTATTCCAATACAAGTGGCAGAAGGCAAAAATCACCAAATCCATTTTTGCCAAGTGGCAGTTCCAAATTCATCGATTTTTTCCTTTGGTTTGGAAATATTTATATTAATTTTTCTGAATTTGAGCACTACTTATCCAAAAAATTTGGAGGCCATAACTTTTGCATACGGAAGCGTTTCGGGCCCTTCTTTCAAAATGCATAATTTTTCAAGTCCTATAGATTGGTGAGGGATAAAATTTTGTTAAATCCTAGATGGTCTCCCGATACACCCGAAGATGCGCGAGAGCTTAATTCCGTGCACGAGTGTTGTCTAAAGCTTGGGTATTGGAGCCTAATCGCCCCTCACTTCACTAAACACTTTATGGGCTATCTAGCTTAGCCAATAACGACAGCTCCTTCGCGATATTTTAAAACCCTCGGCATAGGGTTTCTAACATACTCAACTACTATAAAAATACTGTAAAAAAAAAAAATTGGCCATTTTTTTCTTATATGTAATTTTTTTTTTTTAATAAGGAAAACTTGCAAACGAAAAAATTGAACTCGAAAATCTTATACCTAACAGTCGAATTGGCAGAATCCATTGCAATTGCAGCCGAACACAACCCTGAAAAGCGCTCTGATACCACTTGTTAGGAACCTAATATTAAAAATAACACTCACACAAATACTTGAAAATAAACACACATGCTCACAACACACTTGGAAATAAAATGCACAATACGAAAGTAAATTGTATAAAAAGAACAATCTCACAATAGCATTGAATCGCAAGCCTCTTCGAGGGGGCAACCTCCTTCAATACTTCATTCAATTATGCAAAAACATGCGTACAATATTACCTCTCGCAGATTTAAGGAATTTCTCTAGCGCCTAACTCCCAAGTTTGGCTTACATGCAAAATGCCACCCGGGATAGAATCTCCTACCTACAATCAATTACATTCTTGAAAAAACCGTTACATAAAAGGGTGCCATTTGGTATATGTGCTTCTTAATCCATAACTATAATAAAACATTACAAAATATTAACATGGGTACTACCCACGTTCTACAAGGACTATTACATCAAGTGTTAGGATGGGGTCCTAACATCTTAGCAAGAACATTGTAACAAGCACTGAGATAAAGTGCCAAAATTCTTGGGGGGGTCATTCATTTACATAGTTCAATCTCTTGGGACGGTTGCAAGGCATGTTCTAAGTGCCTCTTATCTCTTGTCTCTTGTATTTGCTTTCCTTGTTTGTGTTTGGGTTAAAATTGGCTTCAATTGATCTATTAACACCCCACAATTATCACACATGGAAATTTAAAATGAGAAAACTATTTCAATGTAAGGGATTATGGCAAATGTTGACACATACACCATCCTCATTAATATGAATAGTTTGCTTACCTCAACAAAGTGGATGAAGCTATGGGGATCATTGGGTTACACATAAGTGATAGTCTATTTTTTCACATAGTAGATTGTACTACACCTATTGAGATTTGGGAAAAGCTTGAAGGAATATTTGGGAAAGTGGATCAATTTTGCTCTTTGCAATTGTAAGCTGAATTGTCATCTCTCTCCCCTGACGAGTTCACCACCATAGAAGATTATTTTGCAAATTTTAAGTATCTTTTGGCCCAATTGAAGGGGAGTGGAAAGAAGAAGAGTGCATTTTTCTCATTTTATCCAAGTTAAAAGGTCCCTTTCAAATATTCTCCTCTACCTTTTACTCTAGTATGGATGCCTTAGGAAAGGCCTTTGTTATGCCCTCACTTGAGTTATTTTGTGAGCATCACACTAGGGAACAATCCAAGCTTGACCAATTAGATGCACTTCCTTTCAAAAGTCAAGCTTTAGTAGCATCCTCATCTTCCAAAGGTAAAGGGAAATCTAGGCCTAAGCCCAAACCAAAGCAAGAATCCACTCCATCTCCTGCTAAATCCACTACAAAGCCCTCCAACCCAAATTCTTCTAAATCCAATGGGTCTTCCTATAAGAATAAAAAGTCTAGCGATACTTGTGCCTTTTGTGGTAAAGAAGACCATTTTGATTCTATGTGTTGGAAGAAAATGGAAGCCTTAGAAGAAACCATGCAAAAGCATAAAATCTCTCTTCCTACTCCCTTTTCAACAAAAGACAAAGGAAGGCCCGTTTCAGCACATGCATTGGAGGCATCATCACATAGTTGGATTATGGATTCGGGAGCTTCTCATCACATGACTCCTTCTAGAGAGCTTCCTTCTTCTCTTAGTCCTAGTTTCACTTCCAACATTGAAGTTGGAGATTCTTATAGCATTGCAGTTTTGGGGGTACGAATAGTTGAGTTATATGGTGGGTGCATCAAGGATCTCTTTTATGTGCCCAAACTTTCCACTAGTCTACTTTCCATATATCAGATTTGTTATTCTGGAGATGGAAAAATAGTTCTCTTTACCCCCCATGGTGTTGAGATTAGAGAGTTTTTCGAGCCAGAGACTACTCTTTTCTTCATCATGAGGATGTTGTTGATGATTCTCTTACTGTCACCATGACTTGGTGGGCTTGTACTACTCTTGATGAGGCAACTTATTTCATTGGTGACCTTCCAGCTTCACGACATTCCACATATCACTCCACAGGTCATGGATTTTTTAGTCATGCCATTTCAGATGACCCACATCACTTTTTAGAAGCACATGGAATTTATGAGTGGGATATTGCATGGCCGAGGAGTATTCTTCCTTGTTGAAGAACAAGACTGAGGTAAATGGCAAACTGCATGCTTTACTCTAGGGATATTCCACCCGTTTTTTGGATCGAAGTAGTGAATTGTGCCAACTACATTCAAAATCGCACTCCTCACAAAGCACTTGAGCATATGACTCCCGAGGAGGCTTGGACCCATGTCAATCCTTATGTTTCAACATTCAGAGTTTTTGGTAGTCTTGCTTGGGCACATGTACCAAAAACGAAGAGGAAAGCCTTAGATAGAAAGAGTAAACCACTTATCTTTGTTGGTTATTGTGAGGATATGAAGGCTTATCGGTTGCACAATCCAAACACTCAAATTACTTATTTCGGAGAGATGTAGATTTTGATGAACAAACTATTCCAAAATCCTTCTTACCTTCCACTTGTACTCCCTCTTCTTCATCTTCCTCTTCTTCACTTGAGGATTATTTTCTTCATCATGAGGATGTTGTTGATGATCCTCATACTATCAGCATGCCTCGGTGGGCCCATACTACTCTTGATGAGGCAACTTCTTTCATTGGTAACCTTCCAGCTTCTTGACATTCCATATCTTACTCCACAGGTCATGGACTTTTGAGTCATGTCGTTTCAGATGACCCACATCATTTTTTAAATGCACATGGAATTTTCGAGTGGGATACTGCTATGGCTGAGGAGTATTCTTCCTTGATGAAGAATAGGACTTTGAGGGAGATGGCAAACTACATGCTTCACTCTAGGGATATTCCACCCGTTTTTTTTACTGAAGCTGTGAATTGTGCCAACTAAATTCAAAACTGCACTCCTCACAAAGCACTTGAGCATATGACTCTTGAGGAGGCTTGGACCCATGTCAAGCTTGATGTTTCAGCATTCAAAGTTTTTGGTAGTCTTGCTTGGACGCATGTACCAAAAACGAAAAGGAAGTCTTGGATAGAAAGAGTAAACCACTTATCATTGTTGGTTATTGTGAGGATATGAGGGTTTATCGATTGCTCGATCCAGACACTTGCAATATTCTTTTTTGGAGAGATTTAAAATTTTGATGAGCAAACCATTCCAATAGCCTTCTTACCTTCCACTTCTACTCCCTCTTATCCATCTTCCTCTTCTTCACTTGAGGATTCTTTTCTTCATCATGAGGATGTTGTTGATGATCCTCCTACTTTCACCATGCCTCGGTGGGCTTGTACTGCTCTTGATGAGGCAACTTTTTTAATTGGTGACCTTCTAGCTTCTTGACAAAGTCATGCCATTTTAGGTGACCCACATCACTTTTCAGATGCACATGGAATTTTTGAGTGGGATACTACTATGGCTGAGGAGTATTCTTCCTTGATGAAGAACATGACTTTGAGGGAGATGGCAAACTGCATGTTCCATTCTAGGGATATTCCACTCGTTTTTTGGACTGAAGCAGTGAATTGTACCAACTACATTCAAAACCGCACTCCTCACAAAGCACTTGAGCATATGACTCTCGAGGAGACTTGGACCCATGTCAAAGCCTGATGTTTTAGCATTCAGATTTTTGGTAGTGGTGCTTGGGTGCATGTACCAAAACGAAGAGGAAAGCCTAGGATAGAAAGAGGAAACCACTTAAACTTGTTGATGATTGTGAGGATATGAAGGCTTATTGATTGCTTGATCCAAACATTCATGATATTCATTTTCGAAGAGATGTAGATTTTGATGAGCAAACCATTCCATAAGCCTTCTCACCTTCCACTTCTTCTCCCTCTTCTCCATATTCCTCTTCTTCACTTGAGGATTCTTTTCTTCATCATGAGGATGTTATTGATGATCCTCCTACTGTCACCATGTCTCGGTGGGCCCGTACTACTCTTGATAAGGCAACTTCTTTCGTTGGTGACCTTCTTGCTTCTCGGCATTCCATATCTTACTCCATAGGTCATGGACTTTTGAGTCATGCCGTTTCAGATGACCCACATCACTTTTTAGATGCACATGGAATTTTTGAGTGGGATACTGCTATGGTCGAGGAGTATTCTTCCTTGATGAAGAACAAGACTTTGAGGGAGATGGCAAACTGCATGCTTCACTCTAGGGATATTCCACCCGTTTTTTGGATTGAAGAAGTGAATTATGCCAACTACATTCAAAACCGCACTCCTCACAAAGCACTTGAGCATATGACTCCTAAGGAGGCTTGGACCCATGTCAAGCCTTATGTTTCAACATTCGGAGTTTTTGGTAGTGTTGCTTGGGTGCATGTACCAAAAAAGAAGAGGAAAGCCTTGGATAGAAAGAGTAAACCACTTATCTTTGTTGGTTATTGTGAAGATATGAAGGTTTATCGATTGCTCGATCCAGACACTCGTGATATTCTTTTTTGGAGAGATGTAGATTTTGATGAGCAAACCATTTCAAAAGCCTTCTTAATTTCCACTTTTACTCCCTCTTCTCCATCTTCCTCTTCTTCACTTGAGGATTATTTTCTTCATCATGAGGATGTTGTTGATGATCCTCCTATTGTCACCATGCCTCGGTGGGCCCGTACTACTCTTGATGGGGCAACTTTTTTCATTAGTGATCTTCCAGCTTCTCGACATTCCACATCTCACTCTACAGGTCATGGAATTTTGAGTCATGTCGTTTCAGATGACCCACATCACTTTTCAGATGCACATGGAATTTCTGAGTGGGATACTACTATGGCTGATGAGTATTCTTGATGAAGAACAGGACTTTGAGGGATATGGAAAATTGCATGCTTCACTCTAGGGATATTCTCCCTGTTTTTTGTAGCAAAGCAATGAATTGTGCCAACTACATTCAAAACCGCACTTCTCACAAAGCACTTGAGCATATGACTCCCGAGGAGGCTTGGACCCATGTCAAGCTTGATGTTTCAGCATTCAAATTTTTTCGTAGTCTTGCTTGGGCGCATGTACCACAACGAGGAAAGCCTTAGATAGAAAGAGTAAACCACTTATCTTTGTTGGTTATTATGAGGATATGAAGGCTTATCGGTCGGTTGATCCAGACACTCACGATATTCTTGTTCAAAGAGATGTAGATTTTGATGAGCAAACCATTCCAAAAGCCTTCTTACCTTCCATTTCTACTCTCTCTTCTCCATCTTCCTCTTCACTTGAGGATTCTATTTTCATCATGAGGATGTTGTCGATGATCCTCCTACTGTCACCATGCCTCGGTGGGCCCATACTACTCTTGATGAGGAAACTTCTTTCATTGGTGACCTTCCATCTTCTCGACATTCCACATCTCACTCCATAGGTCATGGACTTTTGAGTCATGTTGTTTTAGATGATCCACATCCCTTTTCGGAATGCACGTGGAATTTCAGAGTGGGATACTGTTATGGCCGAGGAGTATTCTTCTTGGATGAAGAATCACATGTGGGATCTTGTTCCTCTTCCTAAGGGAAGAAAGTTGGTTCGATGTAGATGGGTCTATCGAACCAAGTATGTAGCCGATGGTTCTATAGCCAAGTACAAGGCTCATCTTGTGGCAAAGGAATTCTCACAGGTTGAGGGGATTGATTACTCCGATACATATGCTCCCGTTGCAAAGATCAATTCCATTCTCCTTGTACTTGCTCTTGCTACTTCATAGGGATGGTCAGTTTATCAGATGGATGTGAAGAGTGCCTTTCTCCATGGTGACTTGCATGAGGAGATTTACATGGAGCAACCACCAGGATTTTCACAAGACCCTTCACTTGTTTGTCGGCTTAGAAGGTCACTCTATGGTCTCAAGCAAGCTCCTCGAGCTTGGTATGAGAAGATGGATGCCTTCTTGCTTGCTTTCGGATTTACACGCTGCTATTCCGACCACACAGTCTACATACAAAGGATTGGAGAGGATATTCTCATACTTGTTCTTTATGTTGATGATCTCATCCTCATTGGTAGCTCCTCTAGCATGATTTAGACTACACAACATTCCTTTATGGAGCATTTTGATAAAATTTGGGACTTCTGCACTTTTTCCTTGGTTCTCAGATTACCTAGTCTTTTTCATGGATTTCCATATGTCAACAGAAGTATACACTTGATTTGCTTCATAGATTTGGCAAGGCTGATTGCAAGCCAACCCCTTCTCCATTGCAGTCAAGCATCACTTTGACTTCCACTTGCACCACACCTCGATGTGATCCTACCTTATATAGGCAGTTGGTTGGCAATTTTATCTACCTGACACATACTCGTCTTGATATTTCCTTTGTTGTTGGGCTTGTCTCTCAATTCTCACAGGATCCACATGAGAGTCATTGGAAGGCAGTCAAGCGTATCTTGAGATACCTTTAGGGCACATCACACTTTGGTCTTTTGTACACACCAGGAACTTCAGAGATTGTTGGTTATTCAAATTCATATTGGGTAGACAAATGTTGATGACCAACGGTCTACTTTAGGTTTTGTCTATTGTCTTGGTACTAGTCCTATTGCTTGGTCATGCAAGAAGCAATCCGCTATTGCACTTTCATCGACAGAATCCGATTGTAGAGCAGAATTTCTTGCCATCCAGGAGGTTCTTTGGCTTTGCCAGTTATTGACAAAGTTTGGTTTTCCACTTGATCATCCTACTACTCTTTGGTGTGACGACCAAAGTGCTATTCATATCTCTCGCAATCCAGTAGAGCACCAACACACCAAACATATTGAGATCCATATGCACTTCATTCGGCAAATTATTCAGGATTGAGTTCTTAGTTTGGAGTACGTGCCTACACATTAGCAGATTGCAGAAATCTTCACTAAACCTTTGGCATTGCCTCATTTTCTTGAGTTGCGATCAATGCTTGGGATGCAAGAAGTTGTCCTTGGAGGGTCTTCTTGAGTCTTTTCTTCACATTGATATTATATTGTACATGGGTACCTCATCAAGGCTAGTTGTTGGGACCCATATATGAGGATATGCCTCTTTCATTATATTGTACACTTTCTCCTAAGTTTCACTTAAGGGGGGGTGTTGGTGTATTAGTCATGCACCTTATACTTTAGTTCACTTAGGATATTACCTAGGAGCTTATTCTTCTTTTTCGCATATTATTTATTAGTGGGATTTAAGCTCATCTAGCTTTTTGCTGGCTAGTTGGCTATCTTATCTTATTAGCTTTTTTTCTAGGGTGGATATTCATTCCCTCCATTTCTCATCCATGGCTCATGTTGTGCCCCATTATGGATGGTGGATATCCATTCCCTCCTTTTTCATGTTTGATCCTATGATCCTCATTGTACACCCTTGCCTATATCAACAAGGGCTTCCCTCTCTTTGAGAGTAAGATAGTGAGTATTATCATTTTGTCAGTTTCTTGTTAGATTACTATAGCATTTGCTTATGCTTTCCATTAATCTATAGAGCTTTCATTGTGTCATTTGATTCTTGTTGATGGCTTAGATATTGTGATGATTTTGTTTTCAAACAACTAGATCTTGGGAAATAAAAGATTGTTAGATCCTTTCAATTCTAATAGATGTTATTACTAGCCTTAAGTCCACTTATTAGCCCATCTTTGTTAGCCTTCTTCAAGTTCCAACCCAAAACCTCTGCCATAATAATGAAGAGATATGGTGATAAAGGATCTCCCTATCTAAGACCTCTCTTGGTTTTAAAAGATTCTATTACTAACCCATTGACCAGCACTGAATATGAAATTGTAGAGACACAAACTTTAATCCATTTGACCCATTTCTTCTCAAATCCAAACTTTTCTAATACTACAAAAATAAAATCCCATTTAACCCTATCATAGGCTTTACTCATATCAATTTTTAATATCATTGCTCTCTCTTTTCTTGAAGGTGCTAAATGCATAACTTCATGAGTTACTATGATCCTGTCCAGAATTTTTCTCCCTTTCACAAAGCCTCCTTGCTCTTCTGAATAATTTTGTTTAATAGTGGTCTTAATCAATTTGCCATTACATTGGAGATAATCTTATAAGCCATATTACGTAGGCTTACGGGCCTAAAAGAATCAAACAAGTCTGCATCCTTTTTTTTGGAATCAGGGTAAGATATGTTGCATTTATTTTATAAGGTATATATTGTTTTACCCTAGACTGTTCCACTGCCACCAATAAAGAATCCTTCACTTTGTCTCAATTATGTTCATAGAATCCCGCATAGAGCCCATTTGGACCTAGGGATTTATCCTTATCAAAATATAAAAGAGCTAAATGAACTTCTTCCAAAGTAATGGGTTTCATCAGATTCCTATTGTCTTCATCTGTTATAATTGAAGGTACTTCTTGAAGTAGTTTATCATTAAGAACTTTAAACTCCTTCGATCCTAAAATATTTTGGTAAAACAACCTTGCCTCCTTTCTGATTTCACTTTGGTCTTCAATCCAAACCCCTTCTACTGATTTAATTCTACTAATTTTGGATGCTGATCTTTGAACTATTGCCATCCTATGAAAAAAATTGTATTTTTATCTCCTTATTTTAACCAAGTTTATCTTGATTTTAATTTCCAAAAATTTTTTTCCTTACTCAAAATATTATGATATTCACTTAACAACTCCCTTTCCTCCAAGCTTGGATTATTATTAACAGCTTTTTGGAATTTTGAAATTTTATCTTTTAGTTCTTCTTTCTTCTCAAAAATGTTTCCAAAAGTGTTCTTGTTCCATTCTTTTAATCTAGATGTATTTGATTTAATTTGTTTTGGAAGTGTATACAACCCACCATTTCTTGAAGAATTTCACGTTTGTGCTATCATATCAACAAATTGAGGATGGTCTTCCCACATTTGCTCATATTTAAAATATGATCTATTTTTGAATTCACTTACCACCATTTAAACTCTTATTGGCCAGTGATCTAAACCAATCCTTGTCAAGGTATTAATTTTAGCACAAGTCCCTTCATCTAGCCAATGATCCAAGAGAAAGCGCCTGTCTAACTTTACTACTCTAAGGTTTTGGCCTCTCCTATTGTTGGTCCAAGTATAGTTGTCTTCTTCAAACTCAACCTCCCATATATTATTGTTTTGAATAAAAGCTGAGAAATATCTCATACTTTGGGTTAATTTCCTAACTCCCCCTAAATTTTCATCCAACTTGTTTATTGCATTAAAATATCCTATGATCATGAGTCGCGTTTCTTGGTCATTACTTCTCATGAAAGCTTCAATCCCACTCCATACTTCTAATATGCCTGACTAGGTTATAGGTTCATAGACATTGATAAGGATGAAATGAATATCAACAAAGTAGCAAGTGACTAAAGAGGCTACCCAATGCCTATTGAATGGTTACACAAGAGGTTCTAATAGGATTCCAACAAGTTAGAATTCCCCCTGTTGCTCCTTTAGAATGCATAGCATCCCATTCACATCTCTCCCATACTGCTTTTATAGTTTTTGAAACTTCTTCGTTTGTCATTTAGTTTTCCGGATACAAAGGATATTGGGCTTATTACTTAAACAAAGGTCCCTGATCCACCTTTGCTTTGAGGGGGAATTAGCACCCGTTATATTTCATGAGATGGTAATCACGTCTCATTAGGGGCTATTGGCCCCTCATTTGAATTTTCAATATCATTTTGTTGTTTGGTAAAAGAGAAGTTCAACCAACTTAGTTAATGTTCCTTTCTCTATGTTTGCTCTTACTTCCCTGGATCTTGCTTGATAATTTGAGGGTTTTCCTCTTAGTAGGTCTTATTATTGTATTCCTTAATATTCTTTTACAACTTTATTTTTCATTTGATTTATCCTCTTTTGGTTCTACTACAAAAGCTTTTGACTTGTCATGCTCATTTTCTAGTATTTCCTTATTAATGGTAGAGGTATTAACACTAACACTGCATTTTGTCAACCAATTTTCTTCTCTTGAGTGGTTCATGGTACTTTAAGAGAGTCTTCAAAATCTGATGAGACACATTCGTTAGGTTCATCAAGAATGTTCTTCTCTAAATCAAGATCATACTGAATAGATGGTTCCTTATTAATATTCTAAACCTGTTGTACTGTCTCCTCTAAGCTCTGATCTTATTTTTCTTCATATGCTAAAGCCTCAAAAGAATTAGAATTTCTTCTAATATCCTTCCTTATTGGTCTCCATTGTTTATTTACTTTCATGTGTCTAGACCTATTTTTTAAAAGTTGAAAACCATCCTCATCCATGTCCATTTTTAAGTTTCTTTTGCAGTTTTCTACATATGTTTTTTGATTATGGTAAAGGTTTACTTATATCAATCATGACTAATATCCGTATAGCCTTTATAACATGATTTATAAGATAATTTCAAAAATCATAGGAATTAGATTGAAAGACATTTTAGATTGTCTTATCTCAGAGTAACAACATAGTTTTCTTTGTGGTAAGCAAATCTTTGATGGTATAATTATTGGATAAGATGCTATCTATACATTCTCTTTAGCCTTTAGGAAAAACTATGTATTTTTATAAAATTGGATATGAACAAAGCATATGATAAGGTTTGCTAGAGTTTTCAAAAACATTTGTTTTTTTATCAGGTTTGTTGTGAATGGATGTTGTTACAACTCTTCAAAATATTATATTTTGATCAATAGGTCTCTTTTAATACTTTCAATCATCTCATGGACTTTGCAATAGTGACCCACTATTTACTTAGATTGAAGTTATTCAGGTTGCGACAACTGGCCCCCTCTCCAATTTGTTGATGACACTCTTCTTTTGTCATCCTTAAGTCAATGAGAGCATGAAATTTAAATTAATCCTAGCATGTTATGAGAATGTTGTTTTATAATTGGTTAACATGATAACATGGAGGAACTTTTCTATTAATATTTCCTTTGATTTACAATGGATTATCATGTAAATTTTATGGTTTAAAGTTGGAAAAATAGCATCAACATATCTAGGCATTCCCTTGTCTAAAAAACGAAAGAAGGAGATTTGGAATCCAATTTTGGATAAAATAAAATATTGTCTGGTTGGTTGTAAAGGTATTTTCTTAACCATTGTTGGAAAAGACTGCAACTCATAAAGGCTACATTGCAATCCATCTTTCTTTATACGATGTTACTCTTAAGATTACTCACAAGTATACCCTTTGTTCATAGATATTTTTTTTGGGGGGGGCAAAGGATGTGAGGAGAAGTTTAGGTTTACTCTTTGTAAATGGATAGGGTTTCTAGAAAAAAGAATATTGGAGGAGTAAGCTTACGAAACTATAGATTTATGAGTTTGGCATTAGGATCAACACATGATTGGATGTTACTCAAAGATCAAAGAAGGAGTTGGCTATAAATGTTACTTCAAAACTATATAGGCTTTGTGGATGTGATAAAATTGTTGAGGAAATGAACCCTACTCAGATGATTGACAACATGGAACTTCCTATTAGAGATTTTTCATTAACCGATAAACATATTAGTTGGTCAATCAATGAGGAGAATTCTACGAATTTCTAGTTTGATTCTAGGTTGAACCTTTATCCTCATATTTTTGATCCAAAATGAAAACCATGGGTTTAGGTCTCTTGGACTTGTAGAGGTTCAAAAGTCAAATTATATTGATGTTAGCAATAATTCTAGAACTTAGATTTCTATTAGCACTCTAGTTGAGGGAAAGGGCCTCAAAAAAGCAATGGAGTTCTAGAAGGCACTTCAAGGATTTTATTTGCCTATTTTTTCACAAAAGGATGGGTTGGTTTTGAATCTATCAAAATAATGGTAAATGCTCAATCAAGTTGGGATATAAGGCTTTGGAGCAAATCATAATTCCTTGCTCTTGGGGCTTTCCCTTGGAAGAATATTTGGTCATATGAGGCTAATCCTCTACATTTCTTTGGTTTGCAGTTCAAAGCGAAATTCTTATGGGAAAAATTTGCAAAGAAGAGGATATCATGGACCTTTTAGATGTGCTTTATGTGAATAAAAGCTAGAAGCATTATATCATCTACTTCTTAATGGTCCTTTTGCTTCCAATATTTGGAGTTTCTTTTTGAAGTTATGCGAATCTAGGGTGGAAGTAGTAGACTGACCGGTTTCACTGAGTGTTTGCTAGCTTGAGGTTGGTGGTTTCAATCCCAAGCCCCTTCGAGGTCCCCCTCACTTGGAGTAAAATTTTTACTGAGGTGGGGTGGGGGTTATAGTGGTAGCTTTCTGGATTCGAACTTTGCCCATGGGCATAATTTGACGGAGACTGTTGTTGATTCCCCTGTGTAGCAAAAAATAAAATTGATGAGAATCTATTGGGTTGTTCCATCAACATTATGATAGTTGGCGAAATTTTGACTTAGTTGTTTCAAAGCTAAAGCATTAAGCACTTTGTGGAGAATTGGTCTTGTCATTATTCATTGAAATTTATGGCTAGAAAGGAATAATAAAATTTTAAAAAATAAACCTTACAATCATATGCAAGTTTGGGTTTGCATTGTTGCCTCTCTTGAGGAGTGATTATAGTGAGGTTACTCACCACGGGAACTCTTAGGTGTGGAAAATTGTGCTAGCCTCTAGGTTATAAGATTTAAATATACATGAGAGGGTGATCTATGACAATGGAATTAGCATAAAGGAGCCATTTTTTTTAATTGGTCATATTGGATTGAAACACACTCCACCCGTATTACATCATGACCACATGGTGGTATTACAACAACTTGACAATTACGCATGTATTGCTTGGAAGATTCTCCTTGAAAGTTGAGGAATTTAAGCGGTTCAACTCATGCCATTTGATTAAATGTTAAGGTTCACCATGGGATTTGAACGCTAGTCTATGGTATGAATATCTTCACTCTCAACCAATTTCCCTAAATCTAATGGGTGCGTAAAGGACCAATGTTGATACATGGTAAAATGGAAATATCCAAATGTTGGGTTCATCAACTTAATTTTCATGGGGCTTTAGAGGAAATTTGGGAAAGCTAATGGTGTAGATGTTTTTTAAAATACTAAAGGCAAATTCCTCCTCACTTACTCAAAATCATACGAAACTTCAACGAACAACTATGTAGAGGCTATGTCACTTCTTCCAAGGATCAAGATTATCATTGAAAAAGGATGAATTTAGTTGCAGTAGATTCATAGATTATTGTTAATGCTATCAAGAAAAATGGATATGGATACTGGAACAACAATAACATTATTTTTTATCAAACAACATGATTTTAATCGATTAAATGCATCAACTTTTAAGTTGGAAACTAGGATTCAGTTCTTGCCAAGTAATATGTGTAATTGCCAAAATGTTGTTTTAATCCCACTATGTGATTTGTTTAAATATTGTGGTAATGCAGCCATGATGTAGTATGGGTGGGGCTGGTTTCAATCCCATATATGTTGGATTTCACAATGCTTTCCAAAAAAATTTTGAAACATACATTCACCATAATCATATGCAAAAAAAGGAAGAAGAGCAAAATAAAAAGAGCATTTAGACAAAATTGTAGAGAGAGAATCAAATAAGAGGAATAAGGGGTGGGTGCTTGTAGGCACCCCCACAATACAATGGATTGATCCTTGGTGGTTAGTTATAGTAATACCTAATCCCCAATTAAATGCTAACCTCAAGCCAACATAACCTGATTTGAAGGTTAAATTACAATATATTAAATGTATTAAACCCTTTAATCAAGGTTAACCATAGAGGTGGTTTAACCAATATCGCTAAGGGTGAATACATTAGAGCTACTCGTAGGCTTACATAAAGATCCATGTAGGTTTACATAGAAAACAATTGTGGGATTACATAGAGAATACTTGTAGGATTACATAACTCTTGCCCATAGGCTACATCAAGCGCGCTCGTAGGCACTTCATTACTATTGATCTTGGCCTAATAAGGTCAGATTATAGATATATCAACACCCCCTCAAAATTAAAACTAGAGGGCCAAGGAGTGGAAACATTAGAGATGGTACATACGGGCCAATGAATCCTACTATCATCTCTTGCCAAAGGTATTGGAACTAGATCAACCCTTCTGCGAACATGAAGTTGTGACTCCACCTTTTGGATCCAAGACGTTGAGCTTTCCGTGAGAAGATCCTCAACATACAACATGGTGGCCACAATCTTTCCTTTGAACTCAAAAAGAAAGCAATTGAATCATGAAGCAATGAGCAGGTCTTCGAATAATTAGCCCCAATATTTAGAAAGGGACCCATAGGAACAATGTGTACCTTGTGCTTACCATCCAAAGCCTAATCTTGAAGCCAAATGATTATTAACCTCCACGCCAATGAGCTATTGGAGTTAGATAGTATACCATGTCTTAGACATGGGAAAGAGGCACATTGTGAGAGAAGCGTGCAAAAAGATAAACGTAGGGAATTTAACTTTTTTTTTCTAGATATAGTACAACTAACCAATTGCTACACGAAGGAGCTCAATTAGAAATAGATGTTTGGTGCTCTTTGACATCAAACCTTGAGTATTGTGATAAAAGAATGAGAGGGAAAGAGTTTTGAACCTATGACCTTGCTGAAGAAGGCTTTTATGTACTCCAAGGTTGCAAAGTGCCAGATGAGAAGGAATGCCAAGACAATCTACTATTCCTTTATACAATGATTGATATAACCTTGGAACAAGAATTGATGAGTGTGTGGTAATTGAACCTTGATCCTTTGAGACAAAGCAAACTGCCAACCATTATGCCATAGCCACTATTGGAAGTCTCATTCTTAGCGATCTATGAAGATGTCAAGAGAAAACTCTGTAAAGGAAAAATACGAGGGAGGAATTCGATCCCATGACCTTCTTGATGAGGAAGGCTTTTAAAAGACTTGCATTGGTTGAGGTAGCAAGGGAAGGTATTGAGTTTGTTATTCATGATTAGTTTGAAGATCCTGTGAGTGACAACTAGAAGGAAATATTGGCCAAATTCAACCATGTTGCCTATGTTGAATTGAACAATAGATCTGTTGGATGTGAGTGAGCTTACCAACCGCCACACCAACGGGCTTTCTGGAGTTAATATCACACCAGAATAAAGAGGAGAATGCCAACTGGGTTGGTTTTGCACAAAAACATCCCATAAAATTGTAACAAGTCCAAGAAGCTTTTTCGGCCTTGTATTGTCCATAGTGCATGGGACACAGCATCCCGGAAGACTACCCTCCCGTACTATTAGAGAGGCAGATAGAGTGCACAAGGGTATGTGTGATATCCTCCTTGAGTAGTGGCTTGAAATATTGGTCCAAGCACTATTGTTCGCCACTGCGGTATAACAGAGGGCCTATGGATATTACATACACCCTTGCCTAGAGTACCTTGGTTCTGTTTAAACTTGCAAACAAGGTTGTTCTTCAAGTCTTCTGTTCTGCTTAACTTGCAACCAAAAGCCCAAACCTACACAGAATTTGAGCATACAAAGAAGATCCCTATTCCATAATTCCTGCATGAACAACAGTCAATACAAACTCCCAAAAGAATAACAGGCAGACATGAATCGTCAGAGTCTAAAACAGGGGGTCTGAGTCAGTTACAGTCAGAAAAATTCCATCAATTAATAGTGAATACAGGGTGGTCAGGATAACAGTGTCGTAACAGTCACCTACACAGTCAAAACAGTTACTTGTGCCAATCAGAATAGTCAAGGAATATCAGTGACAGTCAGAATCAGACAGGGAATAGAACAATGTCAAAAATTAATCAGTGGGAACATAACAATATCAGTAATCAAAACATACAGGACAAAGACAGTTGACAGAGTTCTGGGGACCAATCTTCGAAGGCAAACCCGACCTCACTAGAAAAATAAATAAAATAAAAAGGCATTGAATTTTTACTAAAATAGGGATATCTCTTCACACAGAGCTCAAATTGACTCAAAAATTTAGCAGATAATTCTACGTTCTATTCCAAACAAAATTGTCCTTGGCAGCCCCTAGTCAAATTTTGCACCGATTTTCCAAAATTGGCAATTTTTTATTTTTCTTGCTAAGGCCATAACTTTTCAACGGTCAATTAAATTGATCCAAAATTTTGGGAATAGAAGCTACTTGTTATTCTGCACCAAAGACCCTCAAGGACTCATTGGTGAAATTTTAAGTCCAAGTGGAAGAAATTACACTAACATCGACTTGCAACCAACCAGGAGATCACAAAAAGTCAAAGAATTCAGTATATCTCCTCATTGAGCGCTCAGATCAAGTGGCCACCGAAGTGGACCCTATCCTAAAATTAGTGTTGCAACCTATTTCCCAAATTAATTTTTGGACCCTTACTAAAAATAGTAACTCCTAAAAGCTACCTATCTATTTTTAGTAAGTCCCACAAACATCCAAACCTTCAATTATGGTTGAGGGAACTTGCCAACAATTTATGGAAAGGGAACTTCAACCCAAAGTGGACAATCTGGGCAACCAATTAATGTCTAGGTTTAACAAAAGCATACAGGAATTGCAAGAATCTATAGCTGATCTCACCCAAGCACAAAAAGCACTGAAGGTTGAATTGGAAAGTAGAGCCTCTACTGAGTCCGCAGCTCCACATGACCAAGCAGAAATTGGTACAAGCCACCACCAACGAGCTATACCCAACTACAATGGGATGAGGTTACCCAAATTCGACTTCCCAAGTTTGATGGAAAAGATCCTGAGGGGTGGATTTGTAAGGCAAAACAATATTTCACTCTTCATAATGTTGATCGTTTCCTATGGTTGACCATTGCTTCTTTTAATTTTGAATCAGATGCACTCCATTGGTTTTTGTGGCTTAGAAAGGCCGAACCTGACCTTTCATGGCCTGAATTTTTTCAACGCCTACTCCCTCGCTTTGGTTTGAGCGAGTTTGAAGATTTTACAGGAACCCTTTTTAAACTCAAACAAACTTCAACTGTTTGAGAATACCAAACTCAGTTTGAAAAACTTGTCAATCGAACAACAAGACTAAGTGTTGATTCATTCCAGAGTTGTTTTGTGGGTGGATTGAAGGATGACATCAGGGCTGAGGTTAAATTGTTGCGACCTCAATCGCTACCACAAGCCATACAATTGGCCAAATTGGCAAAGGAAAAATTCAAGGCTCTTGGTCGAACTTCTAAATTTCCTCCATCTAAGTCATCTTTTGTGAACAAGCCAATGCCAAGTTCAACTAATAAATCTCCACCTATTAAAAATTGAGTCATATGAGGATATGGAGCATAGGAAGTCACAAGGATTATGTTAGAATTGTGATGAAAAATATACCTGAGGGCATCGATGTGTGCAACAAAAATTGTACTTGCTAGATATGAAGTTCCCACTTCAGACTCGTCTAAGGATGAGGAGGATCCTCAAGAAACATAAACCATAGATCAACCGACCGATCAGGAGGAATCCCAACCAGAAATTTTTGTACATGCTCTAGCAGGAGTATCCACACCCCAAACCATGAAGGTGACGGGCCATTTCAAAGGACAAAGGGTCATCATTTTGATTGACTCTGGTAGCACACATAATTTTATTGATCCATGTATCGCCAAACAAGGAAACTATTACATTACCACATGCAATTCCTTTGAAGTTTGCTAATGGTGGCACCCTACCATGTAAAGGAAAATGTCGGGACTATAATCTCGAGTCTGACATGTTTGCTTTACCCTTAGAAGGGTGTGATATGGTTCTGGGACCACAATGGTTATGAACGTTAGGACCAGTCGTATGGGATTTTGCAAAATTATGGATGAAATTTAATCAGGATGGACAGGAATATACCTTCCGTGGCACAAAGGCAGGAGCAGTTCAATTTATTTCTTCTCATAAGATGGAAAATTGTTAAAGAAATCTTTCCATGGAGTGGTAGCTCAACTTTTTGCTATCACCGCTCCCGAGCAAGGGGAGTCTAGTCAACCACAAAAATTACAACATATATTTAACAGGTATTCTCATGTCTTTGAGGAACCCAAGGGACTTCATCCTCAGTGCTCACATGATCATGCAATACAACTTGTTCCTGGAAGTTTATCTCCTAATTTTCGCCCATACCGGTATGCTTATGCTCAGAAAACTGAAATTGAGAAAATTATATAGGAACTTCGATCTTCTGGAATTATCCATTCAAGTGTTAGCCCCTATTCTTCACCAGTGTTGTTAGTCAGAAAGAAGGACGGCACTTGGCGCTTGTGTATGGATTACCGAGATCTTAATAAAATTACCATCAAATTCCCTATTCCTATTATTGATGAACTCTTAGATGAGTTGCATGGGGCTCAATATTTTTCCAAGTTGGATTTACGATTGGGTTATCATCAAATCCGTATTAAGAATGAAGATATTCCTAAAACAGCCTTTAGAACTCATGAAGGGCATTATGAATTTTTGGTTATGCCTTTTGGGTTAACCAATGCACCTTCCACCTTCCAGAGTTTGATGAATTTTGTTTTTCGTCCTCATCTTCGCAAATTCATTTTAGTCTTCTTTGATGACATCTTGATTTATAGTCGCACATGGGAGGATCATCTTCACCACTTAGAAGTAACTCTCAAACTTTTGTCTGACCATCAGCTTTATGCAAAGCAATCAAAATATTCCTTTGGTCAACAAGAGGTTGAATATTTTGGGCATATAGTCACTAAGGAAGGAGTTCGGGTAGACCCTAAGAAAATTCAGGCAGTGCAAGAATGGCCCAAACCTCATACTTTGAAGGGAATTCGTGTATTCTTGGGTCTTACAGGATATTACAGAAAATTTGTAAAAAATTATGGAAAGATAGCAGCTTCCCTCACAGCCATGTTGCAAAAAAAAATCTTTTATGTGGACTGATTCGACTGAGAAGGCTTTTATTGATTTGAAGTATGCTATGACCACCACCCCTGTTTTGGCAATGCCAAATTTTTCTAAACCCTTTGTCATCGAGAGTGATGCATCAGGTACAAGCATTGGAGTAGTTTTAATGCAAGAGGATCAACCATTGGCTTTCACTAGCAAGGCACTTTCCCCTCGAAATTTGGGCAAGTCCACATATGAGAAGGAAATGCTTGCCATTTTACACGCGTTCACTCATTGGCGTTCATATATCATTGGTCGACATTTTTCCATCAAGACTAATCATCAGAGTCTTAAATATTTTTAGAGCAACGGGTGGCTACTCCAAAACAACAAAAATGGGTCTCCAAATTGTTGGGATATGACTATGACATTTCTTATAAGAAAGGTAAAGAGAATTTAGTGGCTGATGCTTTGTCTCGCCTGCATGAAGATCAAGCCATGCTACATGCGATCTCTTGTAGATCCCAAGATCTCACCAAGGATTCATCAATTTCGTGAAGATCTCACCAAGGATTCATCATTACAAACTCTCCTCTGCCATCTCCAAGAGGATCCTCAATCACACCCTGGTGATGTTTAAAATGGTCAGGATTTATGATTTCATGACCAATTGGTTATTCCATATGAGTCTCAAATCAAGGACCTCCTTCATGAAATGCATGCATCCCCCAAAACTGGTCATTCGGGTTTTCTCAAAACATATATTGAGCCAAGCGTACCTTATTCTCGAAGGGCATGAAAAAAGATATCAAAATATTTGTTGTTGAATGTGACCGATGCCAACGCATGAAAGGTGAGACTGTGTGTTCACCAGGCACACTTCAACCTTTGCCCATTCCTGAGTAGGTTTGGACAGATATATCTATGGACTTCATCGAAGGGCTACCAAAATCAGGAGGCAAATCAGTTATTTTGGTGATAGTGGATCGTCTCTCGAAGTATGCTCACTTCTGTTCCCTATCCCACCCTTATACTGCATCCATTGTCGCCCACATCTTCCTTGACTCCATCTTTCGCCTCCATGGAATGCCTAAATCCATTGTCTCTGATAGATATCCTACCTTCACCAGTCGCTTTTGGCAAGAATTGTTCAACTTGCAGGGGACACAACTCAAGATAAGTTCGGCTTACCATCCTCAAACTGATGGCCAAACCGAAATTGTCAATAAATGCTTGGAATCTACCTTCGTTGCTTCACTTTTGAACATCCTACTCATTGGGCTAAGTGGCTTCCTTTGGCTAAATGGTGGTACAACACCACCTATCACTCTGCCACTAAGGTGACTCCATTTGAAGCAGTTTATGGTCAGCTTCCACCAACTCCAACTTCTTAGATTCCAGGTAGCTCCAAGGTTCAGGTCATGGATTCCACTCTCCTCCAACTCAAGCTCAATTTGGACATGGCTCAGAATCATATGAAACAGCAAGCAAATCAACATCGTACTGAATGCAGCTTTGTCGTTGGTGACATGGTCTTCCTTCGCTTACAAACAATCATCTCTCCAGTTGCATGGTTGTCAGAAACTTGCTCCCAAATACTATGGTCCTTACCAGGTGTTGTAGAGGCTCAAGGCGACAGCGTACAAACTAGCCCTTTCGGCTAATTCCAAAATTCATCCAATATTCCATGTGTCCTCTCTCAAGCAGGTTATTGGCAACAGGGTGCAGACGTAGTCTACACTTCTAGAGTTGGATGAGGAAGGGTACATCATTCTTGAACCTGAATGCATTCTTGATCGCAGAGTGCGCACCCTTCGTCGACGGGTTATCACAGATGTCTTGGTCTAGTCGCATGTCTTACAACCAGAAGATGCGACATGGGAACCTCTTCACCAAATCCAACAACATTCCTCACCTTCAGCTTTGAGGACAAAGCTTTTTTAAGGGGAAGGGCATGTTAGGACCCCTTCCTAACACTTGGTGCAATAGTCTTTGTAGTACGTGGGTAGTACCCATGTTAATATTTTATAATGTTTTATTATAGTTTTGGATTAAGAAGCGCCTATGCCAAATGGCGCCCTTCTATGTAACCGTTTTTTCAAGAATGTAACTGATTGTAGGTAGGAGATTCTAGCCCGAGTGGCATTTTGCATGTAAGCCAACCTTGGGAGTTAGGTGCTAGAGAAATTCCTTAAATCTGCGAGAGGTAATATTGTATGCATCTTTTTGCATAATTGAATGAAGTATTGAAGGAGGTTACCCCCTCGAAGAGGCTTGCGATTCAGTGCTATTGTGAGATTGTTATTTTTCTGCAATTTACTTTTGTATTGTGCATTTTATTTCCAAGTGTGTTGTGAGCATGTGTGTTTATTTTCAAGTATTTGTGTGAGAGTGTTATTTTTAATATTAGGTTCCTAACATAAGACAAGAAGTCAACAAGAAAACATTCTAGATATTCTGCTATAAAACTAAAAAAAACAGGATTTTTTTAACACACTGTAGTGAAAAAAGGAATTTTCTAAAAAATTCGTCCATCAGATTTGAATTTTGACTGCACCAATGCGAAGCCCTCGAAAATTCAGTCAAGATAAAAAAGATTTTGTCCCAAAAAAAATTTCGAAAGAGGGAGAAATGACCTCCAGAAGTTGATTTTCCAAAAAACTGCGACAGGGCTATGGGTTTGCAATTTAAAAACTGTGGTTTTCTGAAACATCTGTCCACCAAATTGGAAACCAAAATGCACCAATCCGGAGCTCTCGAAAAATCAATCAAGATTAAAAAAAAAATTTGACCCAAAATGGATTCTAGAAGAGGGAGAAACGACCTCCAAAAGTTGATTTTCCAAAAAAACTACGACAGGGCCGCGGGTTTGAAGTGAAAAAACCACGGCCTAGGCATGAAAAAGGGACCTTCAACAGGGGTTTAGACCCACTTTCTGATCACCAAGATCCCAAAAAAAAAGGCAAGGTGAGAGCATACGATGGCCAAACCCTAGAAGTTAAGATCCAACATTTCACAATTGTTGAAACTTGTTGAAGTTGATCTTGGGCAGAGACAGATTTGATCAATGTAGAAGGTTCCTTCAAAGTCTTCAAAACCTGCAAAAAATCTGCAATAATAGAGATCCTAGATTGAACAAAAGCAATCGTAAGATGTTAAACCTATGGGTGACATCAAACAACCTAAGCTCTAGATGCCATGTTAGAATTGAAAAGATCTAACAATCATGTATTTCCCACGATCTAGTTGTTTGAAAAACAATATCACGACAATATCTAAGCTATTAACAAGAATC
This sequence comes from Wollemia nobilis, assembly GCA_028583015.1. NCBI lineage: Eukaryota > Viridiplantae > Streptophyta > Pinopsida > Araucariales > Araucariaceae > Wollemia > Wollemia nobilis. The sequence continues at coordinate 1,888,644 of JAQPPZ010003172.1, read as the reverse complement.
AAATGACACAATAAAAGCTCTATACATTAATGGAAAGCATAAGCAAATGCTGCAGTAATCTAACAAGAAACTAACAGAATGATAATACTCATTATCTTACTCTCAAAGAGAGGGAAGCCCTTGCTGATATAAGCAAAGGTGTACAATAAGGATCATAGGATCAAATATGAAAAAGGAGGGAATGGATATTCACCATCCATAATGGGGCACAACATGAGCCATGATGAGAAATGGAGGGAATGAATATCCACCCTAGAAAAAAACCTAATAAAATAAGATAGCCAACTAGCTAGCAAAAATCTAGATGAGATAATATTCCACTAATAAATAATATGGAAAAAAGAAATATAAGCTCGTAGGTAATATCCTAAGCAAACTAAAGTAATATGGTGCATGACTAATACACCAACAAAATTGACAACATCACCCATCAACAATTTGTAAATGATACAACCCTTTTTGGAAGGGCAAGGATAAACGAGGCCAAAGTTTGGAATAACTTATTAAACGAAAACAAAAGAGCGTCAGTGGCAAAAAGTTAATAGGATAAAATCCAAATTTTACTTCCTAAACACCCCAACTAGAATCAAAGCAAGGATTTGCAAGTTACTTCAAATAGAGGTAGCAAATTTGCCAACAACTTATCTAGGGATGCCCTTATTTGAGGGGAGAATGAGGATAGAATTATGAAATCCAGTTATAAGTTCAGAATAAACTACCAACATGGAAAGGGAGATGGTTATCATTAGCAAGAAGAGTGCAACTAATTAAATCAATCTTACAGGCCATTCCAACATACCATATGTCCTTGTATACTATGCCAAAATCGATACAAAAAAGTTTAATCTATATTAAGCGGTCATTTCTATAGTCAGGATTACATGATAAAAGAAAATTTCCTTTGGTGAAATGAAACAAGGTGTGTGATGATAAAACTAGGGGAGGTCTTGGTTTAAGAGTTCTTACAAATGCAAACTTAGCTCTTAGGGGAAAAGTAATTTGGAGATTGTACAAAGAGAGTCAAAGACAATGGGCAAGAATTCTTCTAAATAAATATGTATAGCCCAATGACCCAAGCTTAATATTTATTGCATTCTCACTACCAAATGGTTCTGGTCTATGGAACAGTGTTAAAAAATCAATTGATTTAGTGACTAAAGATCCAAGATGGGTGGTGGAAACTAGAGAAAAAAATTCTATTTGGATGGATACTTGGTGTAATAAAAAAACCACTCAATCTAGATCCAATTTTGAAACCATGGATGAGATTACTTCAAGACAAATATGGAGATAGAGTTTCAAACATTATGTACAAGGATTAGGAAGGAATATACAAATTGAAAGAAGATTTGTTTAGGCATTGATGCTAGGAGACAATTGAGCAAAAAGATAACTATAGTTTTTATTCTAAGGGGAGCCAAGGATAAGCTAATTTGGGAGTTAAATAGCTCAAGATAATACACAACAAGAAGTGGATATAAAGTAAAGCACCAAAAAAATAGGATATCACAAGAATATGGAGAGATATTTGGGATAGCCCAAGCATTCCTAAAGTCAAAATGTTGGTTTGGCTAGTAGTTCATAGAAGAATTGGGATAACCTTATGAAAAGGGGTTTTCATGGCCCTTCATAATTTGTGCCCAATAGATTGATTATGGCAATGGAAATGGCTAACGTGGTGATGAATGGCAGAATTGAATAATGGTTAAAGCAATGACGGAGCACTTTTAAAAGCGAGGCTTTATAAACAATCTGGAATATATAAAAATGAACAATACGTTGGACAGTTTGGCTAGAATGGAATAGCACAATATTTAAAGGAAAGGAAAGCAATTTAGAGGTAATAAAAAGGAAGATTTGTTTAGCCATAGAGGAGTCTAAACCAAACCCTATCAACTCACCCAATCCCTAATCTAGAAGGAGAGGGCCTTGATAGATGGAGTCAAGTCATCAAATGGAAATATGATGTTGGGTATAGGAGAAACAAAAAGAAAGCAAAGAATATTAAGTGGAGCACCAGATGTGGAGTTGGTCAAACTGAATTTTAATGGAGCATCTAAAGGAAATCCAAGACTAGCATGAAGAGGAGGAATAATTCGAAATAATAGAGGAGATATTTTGTCTCATTACTCTTTCAACAGTGGATTTAAGACAAGTCATGAAGTTAAAGCTTGGGCGTCTTTGGAAGGGTTGAAAATATGCAAACAAATGAAATGGAATAGAGTATGGATGGAAGATGATTCACTAATAGTTATAAATGCAATTTTGAGGAAAGCAAAGGCTCTATGGAACATGCAAGAGATAAATATGGAAATACAAGATCTTGCTATAGAGTTTGTAGAAATCAGGTTTACACATACATTAAGGGAAGGAAACAAATGTGCAGATAGGCTAGCCAATAGAGGGGTTTTAATTGAGGATCGTGAAGTTAAATTCTCTTTTCCTTGGTTAGAGGAAGTAGCAAGTTTAGCTAAAGCGGACAAGAAAATGTTGACTACTTGAATCAAATAATAATTAAGATTGACTTTAATGTTTTCCATTGCTAATATTTGTTTTATTTTATAACATTAATGTGCTTATATATAAACTATTTATTACAATTTTTGTGGTTGCACATATGCTTAAAGAAGGAAACTAGCAATCCAAATCTGGTAAAGCAGAAAATAATAGTGCAATGTTTTGGAATATTACTCTAGTGAGATGCAAAGAATAGACTGTAGAGGTGGAGTTTCAGTATTGTGAAGGCTGCTATAGGAAAATGTCAAGAAGAAAGATGTTGAACTCGGGAATATTTGTATTCACACAAAAAATTGAAGAAGATCCAAAAAATGAAAATCAAGAATTCAGACATTTTATGAAAATTGATGTAGGTATCTAGCTATAGCAACTCAATTGAGATGAGAATTGAATTTGTTTGTAAACTCTCAAGCTCTAAATAAGAGAGTTGTGATTTGTCAAGGGTGGGGGACTCGAGTACAACCCCTAGTTCTCAAGTAGAAAAATGTTATAGAGGCTATAAGTCAAAAATAAGTACTTTGTCTCGCCTTGATTAGGAACCAACATGATAAAAATGGCATTGATTTCAATTATTATAACCTTTTATTTTCCTAACCTCTTTTAACGAAGCCAACGTATCACTTCTCAACAAATCCCAAAAATTTTGAAAGAAAATTGCAAGAAATTCATCATGACCAATACCTTGTTAGGGTGGAAAGAGAAAATTGCCTCTTGTAATTGCTACATCGAGGTCTTCCTCATCAAAGTTTTTTTGTCTACGAAGGAGAACTAATTGAATGTTTTGCAAAAGCTCTAATTGCAATGTAGCCTTTATGAGTTGCAGTCTTCCAACTTTTGATAGAAAATTTTGGAAATAATTCATTGCTTCCTTCCTAGTCTCTTCTTCTTCCTTAATACTTCTTCCATTTAAAATTGAAATATTTTCAATCCGATGAAAAGACAAATCTGTTTTGACAAAAGCATATAAATTTTGGCATTTCTATCAACCGTTTTAGGCTATATATCTCCCAAAGTTTTTTTGGGCATAATAAGGTTCTTCCATTTTATCATTGACAATTCTAATGTTTTGTCATTCTCTTCCATTTTTTTAGATGACGACTGTAATGTTTTTTAAGCTATGTTTTGTCATTCTTCCATTATTTAAGATAGACTATTTCAATGTTCCATCATTCTCTTCCAATTTCCTAGATTGTTTACAATTGAACTCATCATCTATAGCTTTGTATAGTCTTAGAGAACCTAAAGTGCAAGGGGTAACGTCTAAAATACATTTTATGCTTCCCTAGAAACCATGAATTGCAATATAAAACCTCCATACTACTTCCTTTATAATGCTACCTTGGAAGCCCTATAGTGCAAGGGGCAATTGCCATCCTACTTTTATTTTTACAGCAAAGAGATGATTTTCTATTATTTGAAGAAAATGAAGATGATTTACTTGGATCAAACTGAACTTCTTTTACCTTCTTCACCTGAAAATTGAATTCACATTTTCCTTCATAGCTTTAATTCCTTTTGAATTTTAACTCGCACGTTGCAATTGCTCATCTAATATGTCTTTCTTAGTTTCTTCTAATGCTTGCTCCAAATGAGTTGTGATGGCCTCTTCCATCTGATGAGGCAAAGGGACTTTCTTTGCCACTTCTTTGGAAATGGAAATTTTTTTATCTAAGCCATCTTCTACTACAATCCTTTCCCCTTGCTTCAACTTTGAGATTGTCTTATTACCAAAACTTCTTTACCTCTTTCTCTATCATTTTCATTTTGCAATCTCTTGTTATGTTTTTGGTCTTGAGTATATATAATACCAAAATGCAATGTTTTCATAGTTCTTGAGCCCATTGTCTTGATTAAGATTTAATCAAAATGGATATTGGAAGAGATTTTGAAATATCAAATATCAAAGATAACACATATTTGCATATACATAGCTAGTTTTTTCTACCTATATATTGGTGCCTTTTGGATGAACCCTCTTAGAGTGTTACGACTATATGCCAAAACCTCCTTATTTATAAGTCGATATGAAATTCCGAAAAGCTTGAGCCACTCTAGAAGCCTTTCAAAAGATTGTCTCCTTATAAAAGAAAAATTCACTCCACGCTCTTCCTCCCAATAAACCATAGGGCAACCACCCATTATTTTGTCCCTAAATTCTGAAATGGATAAGATGATGAGTAAAAATTCATTCAGAAGCAAAGTCATTGAATAATGTGAAGTCAATCTACAATGCCCAGCCCTTTTTCCTTTCAAAAAAGGGTAAAGATTTTTTTTAAAATCCAATATCTTATACATAATCCAAACATTAGTCATCAACACATTCAACCAAGGTATAAATTTGCTATAAAAAGGAATCAATAACATTCAAGTACATAAGCTTTACCAATGGTGGTCAACATAAGGAGTATAATATCACATGTACCTCTATAATGCAAATGTCCAATTCATGTAATAATATACATACAATACAGAAATTACATATGTATTGAATATATGTCATTTTTCAATCCAATATATAATTACATCATTAAAAAAGAAACCAATTTCACTTTTCTACAACATGATACCATATTTCTATTATAAATGTAGCTCAAATAATGCATCTTTAATGCTGAGTACAATTCACATAACAGCATATAATCTTTCTTGCAAATGTTAATGACTGAAGACACATCATGCAAACCATTTTGGATTCTTCTTTCTCAACAAGTTATTTATCTAAAAATGTAAACACAGCAACAAAGGAAGAAATCCCGTCATCCAGGTCTAGCATCTGGCCCTACCACGACACAATCTCTCTCAATGCCCCCTAATGTACATCCATCCCATCCAATCCTGTACACCCAAACATATCTTTAGTTTCTAAGGTTTGGGGTAACTTAGTTTCCTTAACTCAAATCGCTACATTTTGTTCTCATGCTTCTGAGTGACTTTCTCTATCTCATACCTAAGTCTTCCATCACATCAGGATAATGATACCATCCAGTCATCTCCAAATCGAGCAACAACACCATCCAACCACTCATATGTTCACTAATGCAACAAAGCACACTACCATGGTTATGACAAGATGCCCTGTTATGGTTCCATCTCATGGGATGATCCATATCAAATGGCATGACCCATTCAGAAGGCCAAAAATAAGGGAAACAAGCAGGCCACCATCCCCTCAAAGAAAAGCGACAAAAGAGAAGATTTGTTTATCATATTTAGGGGTTTTTCCAAGACACTTCAATTCTGATCAAGAACAAGAACCATAGTCATCACAATCTCCTTACCCAAGAAAATTTACATTTGACAATAGACATGTCCAATCAAAGAATATAAAACATTGTAGTCAAACTTCATTCATGAAAATCTACAATACCCAACGCACCAAGGACATCATTTCTAATTCCATTACAAATAGGTATAACTCAAGGAAATAAAAAACAACAAAGACTTAGTATTACAAATTCTGCCTTGATATGTTAAATTTGTTGTAACAAGGTTCAATAAGAAAGTTGCTTAACACCAACATCAGGATGCTTCCAAGGCCCAATGATCTATACAAATAGTCCAAACTAACTATCAGGACAGATTTACACAAGTGCAATCCAGCAATGCAAGCAAACAAGCCCAAAGACCAAGTCACACCATATTTTCCATTAATTAGATTTGGTTCTTCCACTATGGGGCGTTCAAGCTGAACTTGATGACAAAGTCTGACCTTCTGGAAATTTATGAGTGAAAGCAATCCATGCTCACAAAGTCTATTACCACGCCTTCCATTAAGGTTTTGGACAATGAATGAAGCTCACATCAAGCAGCTATGCATTATCTACAAACCACGAATCTATAAAAGGATTAAGCAAGTATCCACATCTCTAGCAATAAACAAAGCATAAAAGGTTCAACATGCAAAAATAGTCCAAAGAAAAGTAATAAAATGCAATTCCACTAATTTTCTGTTAAATGCCTCTTTTCTGTTTAGAAGAGAAAGTTAATGTTACTAGTCAACACTACCACAATAATCTCTATAGTTTAAGGGTACACGGCTGCAAACTCCAACCCAATTAACTACCCTTAAAATTCCTTTACAAGGGTTTCAATGAGCAGTCACACATAGAATCCAGCCAAGACACCCAATTAACTACTCTTAAAACTCCTTTACAAGGGTTTCAATGAGCAGTCACACATAGAATCCAGCCAAGACGTCAAATATTGTAATGACCTAATTCTGAAGATTTGACAAACCCTAGCAAAATGCAAAATTTCTTTCCAAACAAAATAAAATCTATTCAAATGAAATTCTGATTTATATATGTCAAATCACAAGATTACATAAAATTCCTCCAGACAACACCCAACAACAACAACTTTGCATTAATTCTGAATATAATGACAATTACATAGACAATACTGAAAATGACTCCAGAAACAACTCACAAAACATCAAATAGTAAATGTGCCCAACATGGAATGAATAGTATTAATTCTGATCTGATGTAGCCCAGCTGCCAGTCACCAAAGATAACTCTAAGACTACTGCAAAACAGAAATTTCTTCAAGCATGCCAAAATTGGAGTAGAATTACGGAATCCCGCGCGCGCGATATTGGAAATCTGGCTCGACAGGCGAACTTCAAAATGCCATAACTCCTTCGTTTCTTAACGAAACCCTATCGTGTAACCTGTCAAAACAAATGCCACGAAATTCTCTATCTGTTCCTGAAGTCGAATCAACAATATGAGACTCCCAGAATGGGACGTCCCTCTCCTGAAGGTCTCAAAAGCCAAATCTGATGTCAAATTCTGCTGCAATCTGCTCAATAGTTGATATCCTCAATTCTTGCTCTGAAAATACTGATCAATGAAGCTCCTTAGCAAACCCTGGATGGATTTGCCCCTTAGAGACAAAAGGGTTTTCGTCCTCTGCCTCAACTCCTAGAGGGTTTTCGTCCTCTGAGGAATTCTCTTGCGGGTTTTCGTCCACAAGAGTTCAACTTCTGCAGGGTTTCATCCACAGAAGAATTGCAGATGACCTTTCAGCCACATACAAGAGAGTGAGATCAAATTCTATAACAATGGACGTGTAAAATGAAGCCCAAGTCTCCTTATATAATCCAAAACCCTAATTCTTTGTTGAGGAGCTCTTTTTTAATTTATCTAATAATAATAATATAATAAAATTATATTATTACTCTTAATGCCACGTTCACCCCTTATTCCTCCTTTTTATTATTTTTTATTTATTTTTCACTCATACCATACCAAACTTTAATAAAAATATAATTATTTATAATGCACACCACACCACACCTATGTACAAGGAGAATTCGAAAAATGGGTCATTACAATACATCCCCTCCTGAGATTGCTTGTCCTCAAGCAATCGAACACAAACTTCATTAAGCCAATCCATGGTCATGATCAAGAATGATTCCAGGATCCCAAATTAACCTCAAGAAAATCTTACCATTCTGCCACGGTATTGGTCCAAGGGTGAGTGCAAAAGATAACATCAAAATTGTTCTCCAAAACTGTCCCAAACTTGGTCTCTTGCCAAAGAAGAATGCAAAACTTGTATGCTGCTCCAATAATTCTTCACCAAGCCCGTATAGAAACTTTCCCAAATGTGAACATTCATCCAAGTCAAGTGAGAAACCAACTGATTCTTTGCTGCTCAATTCCAACTGAGTGTAGAATAAATCTGATCTACCCAAAACAGCAATGAAAAAGGTCCGTCCAAACTGCCCAAGAGTGTAAAAACCGAGTGCTATCTTTTCTCCAATGGCTGCACTATACAAGGGTTGAATTGAATTATCAAGGGTGATGAATGAATCCATAAAAAAGTGACTGAAATGTGAGTACGTCAAGTCTGATTCCTTCAATACAGCAGTGAGAAAATCATCTAATCTTGTGCCCTCATCAATTCCTTTAGCCATCTCAAGCATAAATATAACCAACTCATCAATAATGGCGAATGCATCCAAAAAATCAAGACTGGAAATCGAATGCACAGCAATTGTCTTACTCTCATTTCCAATGCTATAGATGAAATCCATTAGTCCATGTATCTTACCCAAGTAAGGAAGGAAATCAAAAGCTTCATCAAGTGTACTTCCTCCCATTAATGCCTTTTTATATATCCTTTTATACTGCTGTTCTATGGTTGAACTGAGTGTATGCATCAAGGGCTGAAACCTATTTATCTTGCCATGTTCAATTTCAAGACAACTACCACTCAAATTTCCATGGGCTGAAAGAGCATCCCCAAAGTCATTCAAGACTGAAAGTGTAATATCCTTCCCAATCTTCCAAAAATCATCAAAACTGAGTGCTTCTACCTTTCCTACTGCTGTGCTATGCATGTGATTGAATAAATCAGCAAAGGAGATGGATGAGTTCATGGAAAAGTGCAACAGGTCTGATTTTTCCAATACAGCAGTGAGAAAATCAATCAAGCATGTCTCCTCCTCATCCCTCTTTATCATATCAAGCATCAATGTGATTAAGGAGATAATAGCAGTGGGTGCATCAACAAAATCAAGATGGAAATTATAATATACAGCAAGTGTACTATCCATCTTTCTAGAGCCACATGTGAGGTCTACTATCCCAGGTAATTCTACCAAGTAAGGGGGGAATCCAAGATTCTCATCAAGTGCAATTTCCTCACATAATGCCAATTCACAAGCCTTCTTATACTGCTGTCCAATGACTGAACTAAATACAATCATCAAGGGCTGAAGTTTATTCCTATGTTCATGCTTAGAACATATAGTGCTTAAATTCTCAATGGCTGAAAATGCATTGCTAAACTCACCCAAAACTGAAAATTTACTTGCTAAATTCACAACACTAGGGTGAATATGAACCATACCTTTCAAAATGAAGAAGTTAGCAATGCCAAAAACCAAACTGCTGTCATAAAACATATACTTCATGAAAAAGATCTCACAGCTGATCCATGAACTCAAATACTGCTGTTTAATTATTTCATACTGTTGTCCTTGATTATTTTGGGGATTGACAACATTATTTACCAACTCACATAATGATAAACCTTTATCTTCACTATCTTCAATGGTGTCCAATTCAAAGACAGGATTATCAATATTCAATGTGACATCCATTTCAAATAAAGGATTTTCCACAACACAATACAAATCATTGCATACCTTTTTATGAGACAAGTCAACAATTGCTGATTGGAATTCTTCTTCTTTAGGCAAGGAAGTTTCTTCATCAAGGCACTCAGGTAGCAAAGTGTTATCATCTTTCCTCTCAACTTCTTTGTCATATGTGATGTCACTACTTTCACTTTCCATATGAATGCTAAAACTAGATGGTGTTGGTTCATGATTACCATGTAAGTCAAAGTTTACCTCATTTATTTCAGCTTCACTTCCAAAACTCACCTCATCCTCAATGCAATGCCTTTGATCATGATCGTTAGATACCAATTTATCTTTATCAATTTCTGTTTTGTCCCCTTTGTTTGGTAGCACATTCTCCTCTGAAGTGTTTGCAAATGATTCAAATTCATGGAGTAAAGACACGGCATCATAATGTCTACTTCCATCATACAAAATTCTAACAATGTTTTCCTGTCCATACTCTTTCCCATATTTTGTAACGACTGAAAGTGTATCATTTTTGTCATCTTTTAAATAAACTGCTATGGGCATTTGAATCACATGAGTGGCCATGAGTATTTCAGGTTCTCCTCCCCATACACCTGGCTGTCTAATATTCTGAACATAAATGTCAAAATTGCCCTCTACAAACCATTTCATGACTGCTTTTCTTTTTAAGAACTCATCTGCAACCCTTTCTCTTAAATCTTGAGCAAGATCCCTCAAAGTATTGTTATTTGGATATGGTTCATTTCTTTGCAAACAAAGTCCAAAAGCAATGGCCCTGAATAAGCAATTTCCATCACCTATCATTTCTGTAACTATAATATCATCATAATCCTCAAATTTCTTACCTTCCTTATTTTTCCTACATACATGCTCCATACTCCAAGATTCTTCACACTTGAAACAACGTTGCTCCTTTCTCAACTGGTTCTTGCTCTTGTGTTGATGTTCTGAAATCTGTAATTCTTTAGTAACTTTTTGTTGTGTGTTCCTTTTATCCTTCCTCTGAACAATAGGTGTTTCTTTCACAATCTCATTTTTATTTGCACCTTTATTACCTTCATTTCTTGTGACTTCATGAGATCTAGACTTTGGTGGAGATCTAGATTTTGGTGGGGAGCCTCCTTTACTTACTTTGCCATGTAATTCCAAATAGCTTCTGAAAGAGAGAGCCTTTCTGAATTCCATAGATTTTCTTTGGTACCTGTCATACAAGGCATCAATTTCTGGAATCCCACTATTCAAGGGCTGAAATTGCTCCTCTGGCCTTTGGTTTTCATTTTGGAATGTTTGAGAAATTGAGTTTCCTTTCTGATGTGTTTGTAGTGAAGACTTTTCATTCTGTTTTGCTGGTGAATTTGCATACCCATGATCATGTGTAGTTCCCTTGTAAGATGAATTTTTGCGATTTTGGGGAGAGGTGTTTGCTGCTACCTCCCTTAGTAATTCCAGCATTTCACCAAATGTTCTTTCCACTTTATTTCTCCTGTCACCCATTGCTACAAAAGCCTCTTCTGAAAACCAGATCTACTGAAAATCTGCCACACCCAAAATCTGAAAACCTGAAGATCTGAAAACCCTAATTTTTGCAATACCCAAGAGCTGAAATTTCTGAATTTGAGATACCCAGAAGCTGAAATCACAAAATCTGTAATACCCAAAAAATTCTCTCCACAAATCCTGACTCAAAATTTATTTCTGGCTAAATCTCCGCACAGGCTGGCAAGATCTTAGCTCTGATACCATTGTAATGACCTAATTCTGAAGATTTGACAAACCCTAGCAAAATGCAAAATTTCTTTCCAAACAAAATAAAATCTATTCAAATGAAATTCTGATTTATATATGTCAAATCACAAGATTACATAAAATTCCTCCAGACAACACCCAACAACAACAACTTTGCATTAATTCTGAATATAATGACAATTACATAGACAATACTGAAAATGACTCCAGAAACAACTCACAAAACATCAAATAGTAGATGTGCCCAACATGGAATGAATAGTATTAATTCTGATCTGATGTAGCCCAGATGCCAGTCACCAAAGATAACTCTAAGACTACTGCAAAACAGAAATTTCTTCAAGCATGCCAAAATTGGAGTAGAATTACGGAATCCCGCGCGCGCGATATTGGAAATCTGGCTCGACAGGCGAACTTCAAAATGCCATAACTCCTTCGTTTCTTAACGAAACCCTATCGTGTAACCTGTCAAAACAAATGCCACGAAATTCTCTATCTGTTCCTGAAGTCGAATCAACAATCTGAGACTCCCAGAATGGGACGTCCCTCTCCTGAAGGTCTCAAAAGCCAAATCTGATGTCAAATTCTGCTGCAATCTGCTCAATAGCTGATATCCTCAATTCCTGCTCTGAAAATACTGATCAATGAAGCTCCTTAGCAAACCCTGGATGGATTTGCCCCTTAGAGACAAAAGGGTTTTCGTCCTCTGCCTCAACTCCTAGAGGGTTTTCGTCCTCTGAGGAATTCTCTTGCGGGTTTTCATCCACAAGAGTTCAACTTCTGCAAGGTTTCGTCCATAGAAGAATTGCAGATGACCTTTCAACCACATACAAGAGAGTGAGATCAAATTCTATAACAATGGACGTGTAAAATGAAGCCCAAGTCTCCTTATATAATCCAAAACCCTAATTCTTTGTTGAGGAGCTCTTTTTTAATTTATCTAATAATAATAATATAATAAAATTATATTATTACTCTTAATGCCACGTTCACCCCTTATTCCTCCTTTTTATTATTTTTTATTTATTTTTCACTCATACCATACCAAACTTTAATAAAAATATAATTATTTATAATGCACACCACACCACACCTATGTACAAGGAGAATTCGAAAAATGGGTCATTACAAAATATGATAACATTTGCACCAAAAGCATATCAGTTTTCCCAGTGGAACTGCTAATACCGGAGGCATCACAGTCCCTATTTTAAAATTGGTTCCCAGCAATCCATATATGACTAATGCACCTATTTTTCTGTCGAGTTCCTTGTAAAATGACTTAATACTAGCAAAAGGTAAAAGCACAAATTATTTTTTTCTTAACAAACAGTCATAGAGTGTAAAGGTCTTGTTTTAAAACACTATTTGGAATTCTCAGACCACACAAGCTCTTTCCAAACTTATGCAAAGAGGACTAGCAGATCACAAACACTAATGTCAAGCTAAAACTCAGTTTATGGGGTGCAAAAGGGACCACCATTCCAGCATATTTCCCATTGAAGCATTTTGTCAAACAAAGACCAGGCAACCTAAGAAGACTGGTGCCCTTTTTTTCCACACAGGACATTGAACAGCATATGTCATGCGTTCATGAACACATCCTACAGTATTTTGTCCTCGTAAAACCTTCAAAAGTTTAAAATACTCAATAACATGAACAGAGTTAACCTCCATACACGAGAGTTGCATACATCTGTCCCTGCCTCTTTGAGGTATTTCTACAAATATCTAGCATGCAAACTACATTCTGCTCTTAACATATCTTACTATCCCTTTACTAGAACAAAAGCTCCTTATAGACTAAGACTACATTCATACCTTCAATGCAAGTTCATACATGATGCTAGTGTAAACAAAATCTCTACAAACATGAGTATAATTTTTTTAAAACAAATAACGATAGCCACAAAGCCAACCAAGCACAATACAGAAGCAGAGGTTTGAGAACTATGACCTCTATATCTTTTCCTAGCCAACTTGATCACGTAACAGTGTAGGCTTTCACCCTAGCAAAATAAGGACAGTCTACCTTACATCTTCCAGAAATACCCATTTCATAATTTTCCTCATATTATGGTCTACAACACAAATAAATGTACATTTCTTTTTACCATTGCCATTAAGGGGGTCACAAATGCGATATTCAATAAAATCTTGCCATATTCCTCAGCATGCATATTCAAACAGAGCGGTGCATATATCTACAAAAAGAAGTACCCCTAGTACGCAGGCTGCAGGTCGAGTCCTTTTCAATAGGTTGACAGCTCCTTAACAAGCACTCTTCAAAATGGCAGTCATTCTTGTGCATATTCGTTCGCGTGTTCCTCCATCCATGGCCTCGGGTAAATTAGCACATCCATTTAAACCTGCTTCCATTAAGACTTCCTTTGGTGTCCATGCCCTACCGTACATGCAAACAAAATATTTCACTCTACTTTTGGCTCCCGCCTGTTCATTAAGGCATTCTAAACTCTTTTCTAAAGTTTTAAACCCCCGCTTTAACGACTAATACATGGGCTATGTTAAGATATAACGGGGCATCAGTGAGAGCTGTAGCAAAAACCCTAACCGTCATCTCGAAGGGCATGCTCCTCAACCTCCCCTCGACCTGTGGCGACCAGAAATGTCCGGCGTTTATCCGCTGCCCAGTAATCATAGCCATTATCGAATCCCTTAATCTCACGGGAGATGAACTCCAGCAGGTTCTCCCTCAACTTCGTCTTATCTGAAAAAAAACTAATTCCTCTTGGGCCTTCAAAACATTCTCTTTGGTAATATCCGGGGCTGGACCCCACTTGCCTTCGGGAAGCATTTCCCGGCTATAATGTGGCCCTCAGGCTCTCTATAAACATAATAGAGTCTTTCCTGTTCGGAACGGAAGATATCAAAATCTCGCCGCTCCTTCTGGATCTCCCGCTCTAATTTAGAGATCCGTTCCTCCATGTCTGCGCTGCGCCGCTTCACATTCACCCTCTAATCATTCAGCTGTACCGACCAAACTCCATAAATAACAGGAAACTGCTTGGGGGAGCATCCGTAGTTTTAGCCAAAGCCGCATTTCTTCTTAGCACAGGCATAAGATTTACTATAGAGATAATTTTAATGATTTAAGCATAAAATTGATGTTTCGATTCAGCTTTGGTTTCAACTGGATTTTGGGCATCCACCGTGTAGATGATAGGGTAGAGATTTGAACATTCACCCTCTAATCATTCAGCTGTACCGACCAAACTCCATAAATAACAGGAAACTGCTTGGGGGAGCATGCGTAGTTTTAGCCAAAGCCGCATTTCTTCTTAGCACAGGCATAAGATTTACTATAGAGATAATTAGGCATAAGATTTTACAATAGAGATAATTTTAATGATTTAAGCATAAAATTGATGTTTCAATTCAGGTTTGGTTTCAATTGGATTTTGGGCATTTTGGGCATCCACTGTGTAGATGATAGGGTAGAGATTTGAACGGGACCTCCCAGGCAATTTCAATGATTTAAGCAGAAACATGCCGAAGAATGTCTGACCCCTGCCCAGTTATTAAAGATGAAAGGATGTTCTGATTCAGCGTTGGTCTCAACTGGATTTTGGGCACCCTGTGTGGGTGATAAGCTAGAGATTTGAACCAGGACCTCCCTTTGAGGATTGCTCTACCCTCACCAACTCACTTACCGCAGGTGGGTGAGATTTTTTAAGAAAAAAAATGTTGATTCTCTTACATAAGAGAGTTGGTCACAACCAGCTCCCACCAAAACTATTCCGCCCAGCCCAAAACTATTCCGCTTTATTTTTGTTGACCGGAAATATCAAACTACATCGGCCCACCAAACCTATTCTGCTCTATTTTTGTTGATCGGAACCATCAATATTTAGGTCAAACTACTATCAATATTTTCTACAATCCAAAAAAAATAAGGACAAAGTTAATATAACGGAATATAATGAATGACAAGATTAATATAACCTAAAATAGTATAAATAATCCAATCTAAATGGTCTTAGATAAGTTAGAGCATTAACAAAAACATTAAGCAATAATTAAACAACTTTTAGTGTCATCAAACTCATAAAATATTATAAATTATATGTTTGAGTATTTAGAAAATTATTGAAATTAATAATTTATACAATTTTAGGCATAATTAGGCATAAGATTTTACAATAGAGATAATTTTAATGATTTAAGCATAAAATTGATGTTTCAATTCAGGTTTGGTTTCAATTGGATTTTGGGCATTTTGGGCATCCACTGTGTAGATGATAGGGTAGAGATTTGAACGGGACCTCTCAGGCAATTTCAATGATTTAAGCATAAACATGCCGAAGAATGTCTGACCCCTGCCCAGTTATTAAAGATGAAAGGATGTTTTGATTCAGCGTTGGTCTCAACTGGATTTTGGGCACCCTGTGTGGGTGATAAGCTAGAGATTTGAACCAGGACCTCCCTTTGAGGATTGCTCTACCCTTACCAACTCACTTACCGTAGGTGGGTGAGATTTTTTAAGAAAAAAAATGTTGATTCTCTTACATAAGAGAGTTGGTCACAACCAGCTCCCACCAAAACTATTCCGCCCAACCCAAAACTATTCTGCTTTATTTTTGTTGACCGGAAATATCAAACTACATCGGCCCACCAAACCTATTCTGCTCTATTTTTGTTGACCGGAACCATCAATATTTAGGTCAAACTACTATCAATATTTTCTACAATCCAAAAAAAATAAGGACAAAGTTAATATAACGTAATATAATGAATGACAAGATTAATATAACGTAAAATAGTATAAATAATCCAATCTAAATGGTCTTAGATAAGTTAGAGCATTAACAAAAACATTGAAAGCAATAATTAAACAACTTTTAGTGTCATCAAACTCATAAAATATTATAAATTATATGTTTGAGTATTTAGAAAATTATTGAAATTAATAATTTATATAATTTTTAATGTTATCAAACTCATAAAATATTATAAATTATTTTAAATTATTTTTTTAATGAGTTTTGGGGTGCTAGTCCCCTTATATTGAATGGTGTTTAAACCTTAGATTTTTCAAAAAGAAGTCAATACCCTTACCACTACAATAAACTTCCATCTATTAAATAATCTCAAAGTATTGCTTACACTTGTTTATAAGAGTAATCTAATGCTCTCAAGCCATCAAATAATATAAACAATCTAAATCAATACTCAAGTTTGTTTACATAGTTTAAGTATCCTTGGAATGTTGGTGTTAGATACGTTGAAGCAACAACATAAACAACATAAAAAGTAATAATTTAAGTAACCTTTTAATGTTATAAGTTCATAAATAAAATTAATTAGATAGTTAGTAACAGTTTTTTTTGGGGGTTACATAAGGGAGTTGGTTACATCCATTATTTTCAGTAACTGGTAAGCGCAGGGTTCAAACCACAAGGACCGCTCTCAAGAGCCTATTCGTCTTGTTGTTATTGATCCGGCGTGAAATGAAGACCACCGATCACTCAAGGTTTGTATTATCATCATCGATCTAGTGCACACTTAAAGGATTCAGCACGGACTATTACCTATACTAAGGTTGGCAACGTGCCCCCGAGGTTTGAACCTATGTTTCTTCTTGGCAAGTACTTGGTCAGACAAGTCTTTACCAATCCACCTAGCCCTTGGGGGCCAAAACTTTAATTAAGGAAAACCATTTCCCAAGAGGTCTCTTCTTGGCAAGTACTTGGCCAGTCAAACCTTTACCAATCCACCTAACCCTTACGAGCCAAAACCTTAATTAAGGAAAACCGTTCCCCGTATCGCCTGGGACCAGGACTTTTGGTTCTATGGGACCTGTACCATCTAGGTATACCCCTCAGGATAGTCAAGGTTTTTTTTGTGTATCCTGCACAGGCTGCAAGGAGATAGTTAGTAACAGTTTGTCAACACAAAGATTAATACATTTCAGTTTTAAGTTTGGAAATCCAAATTACAAAAAAAATATCATTTCGTTAAAGTAGCATTTTATTTCAAATAAAATTTATGGAATACCACACAAACTTCCTTTTGATCCACTTTCAATTTTTAATATATTATATTCAGTATTCTTTTTTTTTCCTAGTCGTAATTTTATATTAACCAAATATGAATTTACATTTTTCATATGCATTTTTTGGTATTTCTTCATAATGACCTAAAAACGAAGTTGCTTATACATCATAGCTAGCTATCTCTATTAGACTAAGTTCTATCCTTAAGACACCTTCCCAAATTATCAACCAATATCCTTTAATTCACTAACTTCTAAGTTATTTTTTTTAAATGCTTTAATTGTCCTTGGTTTAACTGGAGTAGGTTAATCCCCTGGATAGAGATACGGACCAGTTGCATATCATTGCCCTCACTCAATTCTTATATTAAACACATACTTGGTTTAATCTAAAGCCCCTCTTTTGAGATTTCATCTACTTCCTTATTCAGTTCTATATTAATATGCTAAAAAGTAAGTTTCATTTCGATCCATAACTTCTTTTATTTGAGAGAAGATGGTTTGTAGAACGATGTTTTCCATCCTAAAAAAGTATTCAATTTATTATCACTTGTGAGTCTATGTAAATTTAGATTTTTGTATTTCTTTTGATTCTGCCAGTTGAACCAACAATTTGAGTGTCGTAATTTCAACATAAATATTATATTTTTTTTTGTATTCTATTAAACTTACATGTAGCACTCTTCTTTTAAGAAGCACTAAATCATATGTTGGATCATTTCGTCTTGACAATTACTTCTAATTTATTATTAGTCAAATACATAGGAATTGTCATTGATTTATTTTTTCTAATCTTTAATTTATAAAATAAATTTAAAAAATGCACTTTTTTCAACCAGATCCTTCTTTTTAATTAGAACTTTAAATTATTGTTAATCAACTTTTCTTCATGGAAATCCTTTATTTTTGGAATGCCTCCAAAGATCTAGAGCAAGAACCTTGAAGGTGAGACTCACTCCCCATCACACTAGCTCCTTGCTCATAAGCAATTTTTATATTATTGTTTTTTATTTCCATTTTTTTCATTTAATTTAAGATCTAACTCTTTAAGGATGATTTTCAATCTTTGGATCAAAATAGTTGAAGAGATATGGGTATTCATGTCTATGTTGATAATACCTTTGTTTTGGATGTTGTCAACTATTTCTATTCTTAGCTTCATTAATTTCTTCTTTCACAATAGTTGAATCTTCTTGTATTTCAACATCATTGTATTTCGTATTTTGCATCTCATTTTGTTTCATAAATAATAGTTTTGTTCCCAATGATTTAATGTTCTTGTTATTTGGCTTTTATGAAACTTTATATATTTTAAACTTAGCAATCTCCTTAAATTCGCTCAGATGATTCACCAACATTGTTTTTTTGTGGTTCTCTAGCATTCTTTTCAATCTCGATAATCAATTTATGACGTCTTCTTTGGCATTTGTGTATTAGATTGCATTGTCTTCCAATGACCTCCTCTATAATGTTATTTTCTAATTTTTTATTGTTGTTGATCTATAAGTTGTAAGGTATAGCACATATCATAGTACACTTGATTTAGTCAGACATTAATCATACATTATTAATGGAAATTGGAAAAGTTGAATTTAGTATGTTGTGTGAGACTAATTACTTGGGAATTTGTTAATAGTGATTTTCATATTATAACTCTAAATAAGCAAGATCCTTGTTTTATTATTATTCTATAGTTTGTAAGATATAGTATGATCATAAAACAAATCTATTAAACATTATCAAGTACAAATTGCATGGAGAATAGATACATTGAATCAACAACTTAACAAATATTACTCTTATTGTTTATGGGGAATGGATAAATTGAATTTGCAACAAGGAGTAAAGCATTTACTTGAGGAATGGATTCAAATGCTTGGGCAATTTAATGAGATTTCTATTATTGCCTATGGGGAATGGATAAATTGAATTTGGTACAAAGAGTCAATCATTTACCTAGGGAATTCAACATTGAGTATTTCCTATTATTGGCTATGAATGTATGATTGAGAGGGTTTTTTTAATTAGTAAGTTATATGGCTTTTGTTGAGGTCAATCCCATCAAAATACCAAAATATCATATTTGTTATTAGGTCGATTAATCAATATTCATCTTGCCCTTTTATCAAAGATAGCTTTAATTTCTTTTTCTATCAAATGTATTCGTCATGTTCCTTAAAGGGTCATGTTTCTTCAATCAACTCTTTAACATCATTTGCATAAGGAGATAAAATCTCACTCGATCAATTGCCTCCTAAAATTGGAATTTCACCAAGATGAGGATTAACATTGCAACTGGATAAATTATTTGCTACACAATTTTCTTCTCTATAGATATTCTCATATTTCCAAGAGATTACCTCAAGCAATATATGATGAATATCAACAATATTGTTATTGTTTATCCAATCCCCACATATATTTTTATTATTAACATTAATAATAAGTTATGAATCTCACTCATTTGAATACATTTTTATTCTTTTTTAATTGTGATTTTAATCAATGTAAGAAGTCCCCTAGCCTCTACATGGTTGTTAGTTGAAGTTCCATAAGATTATGAGTAAGTTAGGAGAATATTACCTTCATTATTTCAAAAAACTCTACTTTTGATGGCTTTTCTAGGATTTCCTTTAGAAACACCATCAAAAATAATTTTGATAAACCCAATTTCTAGATATTTTTATTTTACCATTTTTTGGTTGGATAATAAAGGGTTGTACTCAGGACCCCAACCATTGATAAATTATAACTCTCTTCTTTAGAGCTTGAGAGTTTACAAAAAGATACACTTCTCATTTCAATTGAGATATTATAGCTAGAAATCTACATCATTTTACATAAATTGTCTAAATTCTTGATTTTTGTTTTCTTGATCTTTTCATTTTTCTATATGAATACAAATATTCTAGAATTTAGCATCCTTGACATTTTTCTATAGCAGCCTTCACAATACCAAAACTTCACCTCTACTATCTATGTCTTGTATTTTAGTAGAGTAATATTTGTTGGAAATGATAACGGTTAATTGTTGGAAATGACAACGGTTAATTGTTGGAAATGACAACAATGGTGTATGGTTACGGTGGAGGACGTGGATAGTTATCCACAGTTGTATTTGTGTCTTTTATTAAATATAACTTTGTAAATATTGGTTGCTTTCGGTTGCATGATGTATTATTTAATAATTGTAATAATACAAGGAAAGTAGTTCTCCCGCATTTGGTGTGTGTTCTAGCTTTGTTGTTTTGTTTTTGTTTCTCTCTGAATACCGTGTTGTATTTGTTCTATTTTCTCTTGATCTGTAAATTGTCTTCAGTTTGTGTGTCTTTGTGACTGGCTAGAGTTAACAAGTGGTATCAGAGCTGCTTCAAGAAACCTTGGACTTTGATCTTGGGGTAGGGATTTGTCAGTGTGTAGTCTGTGTTTTGTGGAAGAGCCAGCATGGAGAAGTCTACAATTGAGAAATTCAGAGGCCAAAATTTTAACATGTGGAAATGGAAGATGGAATATCTTCTGGTTGAGAGAGAACTCAGGGAGGCAATCCAACATGATCAGAAGCCCACTGCCATCACTCAGGAGGACTGGGACAAGAAGAATGAGAAGGCAATGGCTCTCATTGGTTTGAATCTTGGAGATTCGGTGTTGTCCAATGTTCTCACTGCCAAGACAGCCAAAGACATGTGGGACAAGCTTGGACAACTGTATGAGTCCAAGTCCATGATGAATCTGATTTTGTTGAGGAAGAAATTGTATGGGTTGAAGATGGCAGATGGTGGGAATGTGGCTGAGCACCTTAATACTTTCAACACCCTCATAAATCAGTTGGCATCAACGGGTGATAACATCAAAGATGAGGAGCAGTGTATTTGTCTGTTGTGCAGTCTTCCTGATTCATGGGATAATCTGATTATTGCAATCAGTGGGAGCACAAAAATACCTGACCTTAAGATGGACAATATTGTGGGGCAGCTCTTGCAAGAAGAGTTGAGAAGGAAGACTGTTGAACCCATAAAGAATGTTGAAGCATTGTCTATGAGAGGGAGGAGTAGAGAACGCAAAAGCAATGAGAAGCCACATGGCAAAGGCCATAGGTCAAAATCGAGGAAAGGCTGGAAGCAAGAAGTTGAGTGCTGGAAATGTCATAAAAAAGGACACATCAAAAGGGAGTGCAAAGAAGAATCTCAAAAAGAGAATGAGGGCATCTCTACCGTAGCTGCTGCTGAAGAAGGAGTGGTAGGTCTTGCTGCAGGCTTGACTATTGATGTTCAAGATGAGTCATGGTTGATTGACTCAGGTGCTTCATTTCATATGACATCTCACCGAGATTGGTTTGAGACCTATCATGAGGGTCATTATGAGAAGGTATTTCTTGGAGATAGCTATCACTATGATGTGATAGGCAAAGGCACAGTGAGAGTCAAGACAAAGGATGGTAGATTGTTGACCATCACTAATGTTAGTCATGTTCCTGGACTAACACGAAATTTACTCTCGGTAAGCCAATTTTTAGATGATGGATTTCATACTGTCTTTAATAGAAATAGTTGCAAGGTGATGAATGGTGAGATGGTGTTGATTCAAGGGATCAGAAAAGGGTCTCTCTATGATTTAGATGCAGAACCAGTGAGTTTTGCAGGTGCAACAACAAGTAAAAACTCTTCAAAAATGATGCTATGGCATAAGAGATTGGCGCATGTAGGTGAGCGAAGCCTGAA
Source organism: Wollemia nobilis (assembly GCA_028583015.1). Lineage (NCBI taxonomy): Eukaryota > Viridiplantae > Streptophyta > Pinopsida > Araucariales > Araucariaceae > Wollemia > Wollemia nobilis. The sequence continues at coordinate 1,866,521 of JAQPPZ010003172.1, read as the reverse complement.
GGAGATGTGCTCCAAACAGCTGGTACGTGGTTTGGAAGGTATGAAACTTGATTCATTAGATTTCTGTGAGTCATGTGTTATGGGAAAACAAAAGAAAGTGTCTTTTTCATCAAGTACATATAGGAGTGAAGATGTTTTAGAATTGGTACACTCAGATATTTGTGGACCAATGGAAGTGCCTTCTTTAATAGGGTCCAAATATTTTATAACTTTCATTGATGATTTCTCTCGAAAGTCATGGGTGTTTTTTATGAAAAAGAAAGATGAAGCCCTGGAGAAGTTTAAGACCTTTGTTGCTGAAGTAGAGAGACAAAGCGGTAAAAAGGTCAAGGCACTGAGAACAGATAATGGAGGTGAGTATTGCTCAGGTGAATTTGATGCTTTCTACAGGATGCATGGAATTGCAAGGCAAAAGACCACACCATATACGCCTCAACAGAATGGTGTGGCTGAGAGGTTGAATAGGACTCTCATGGAGAAAGCATGAAGTATGCTGGAAGATGCATCTTTGGACAAACATTTTTGGGCTGAGGCAGTTCATACTGCCAATTATGTGAACAATTTGTCTTCAAGTTCAGTTTTGGGAGGAGTGACTCCACAGGAAAAGTGGAGCGGTAAGAAACCCACTGTTGAACATCTACGGGTGTTCGGTTGCGAAGCCTATATGCATGTGCCCAAAGAAAAATGATAGAAGCTGGATACCAAATCAGTTAAGTGCATTTTCATGGGTTACAAGGAAGGGGTGAAAGGTTACAGACTGTTCATTCCATCAGAAAATCGCCACACAGTGAGCTGCGATGTAATTTTCATGGAGAATGTAGCAGGAGACATTAAGGATGGCGACAAATTGTCTACTGACCATGAACCTTTACTCGGTCATATTCCTCCTTACAATGCTATGCAGGACAACCAACGAATGTCTACACAACAGTAGTCTACGCCCCAATCTGGCAGTCATAGAACCGCACAGTCACGCATTCAGCCTAGTCCATTGTCCTCAAACCATGATGAAGGTCAACAACAGGGTGCCACAAATGATGAAGAAGTTCTAAGCCCACGTGGCCAACAGGGAGTCGAAGACCAGGAAGCAGGACTGCGTGAGGTAGCAGGGTCGCATGATCCTCAAGAAATTATGGGTGAAATAATAGGCCCGAGTGCCCAGGGAACAACGCATGATATTGAAGAAATTTTTCATGAAGATGTGCAGGGCAATGAAGTCGATCAACAACCAAGGAGAAGTCAGCACCAAAGGAGAGTTCCTGATAGATTCGGGTATAATCCGAGTGACTTCAAGTACTCAACACTGACAGCTCTATGTGATGAACCTGTTAGTGTGAAGGAGGCTTTGAGCGGTAGTGAGGCTAAGGAATGGAGGATGGCAATGCAAGAGGAGATAGAATCCCTCAAGTGTAATCAGACATGGGATTTGCATCCTAGACCAAAAGGGAGAAATTTGGTTGGGTGTAAATGGATTTTTAAGAAAAAATATAATCCAGATGGTACAGTGGAGCGGTATAAGGCAAGATTAGTTGCCAAGGGATATACACAGACTGAAGGAGTTGATTACACAGAAATGTTCTCACCAGTAGCAAAAATAGCTTCAATTAGGTTGTTGTTGGCAATAGCAGCAGCATACGATTGGGAAGTGGAACAAATGGATGTGAAGACTGCATTTCTTCATGGCGAGTTAAAGGAGGAAATCTTCATGGAGCAGCCAGAGGGGTTTGAAATCAGTGGGAGTGATCTGGTTTGCAAACTCAAGAAGTCCATCTATGGACTGAAACAATCACCGAGAGAATGGTACAAGAAGTTTGATCAATATGTGATTAGACTTGGATTTGTAAGAAGTAATGTTGACCATTGCATTTACTATTTGAAGGATTCAGATAGATTTGTCATTCTTGCACTGTATGTTGATGATATACTTCTTCTTAGCAATTCTCAACAATCGGTTCAAAAGGTGAAGGCTAAGTTGTCAAAGGAGTTCAGCATGAAGGACTTGGGACCACTTCACTACTTTCTTGGCATTGAGGTCAAGAGAGACCGAGCACAGAGAAAGTTGTGGATCAGTCAGAAGAAATATGTGGCTGATGTATTGAAACAGTTTGGGATGGAGAAGTGTAAACCAGTGAGCACTCCATTTGCATTGGGTACAACATTGTCAATGGATCAATGCCCAAAGACAACAGCTGAGAAGGAGAAAATGGCAAAAGTGCCATATGCAAGTGCAGTTGGCAAGTTGATGTACGCTATGGTGTGTACACGGTTGGACTTGGCTCATGCAGTAGGAATGGTAAGTCGGTTCATGTCTAATCCAGGATGGCAACATTGGACAGTTGTGAAGAGAATTTTATGATATCTTCAATCAACAAAGGATGTTGGGATATGTTATGGGGCTGCAGGTGATAGTCAGTTAATAGGTTATGTTGATGCAGATTTTGTAGGAGATGTGGATGGTGGAAAGTCCACAAGTGCATATGTGTTTGAACTTGTTGGGGGAGTTGTTAGTTGGAGAAGCAAGAAACAAGATGTTGTTGCTCAATCAACAACGAAAGCTGAATATATTGCAGCAGTAGAGGCTTGCAAGGAAGCAGTATGGCTCAAACAATTGTGTTCAGATGTTGGTGTGCAACAGGATTCAATTTCATTGTGGTGTGACAACAAGAGTGCAATTGATCTTGCTGTCAATCCCAAATTCCACAACAGGACCAAGCACATCAGGGTACGATTTCACTTCATCAGAGAAATAATTGAGGAAGGTGAAATAAAACTGAAGAAGGTGAAGACTGAGCTGAACACAGCTGATGCTTTGACAAAAGTAGTGAGTTCCCAGAAGTTCAAATGGTGTCAAGAACACAGTGGCATAAGTACTGTGCCACCGTAGTTGTCAAGTGGGAGATTGTTGGAAATGATAACGGTTAATTGTTGGAAATGACAACGGTTAATTGTTGGAAATGACAACAACGGTGGATGGTTACGGTGGAGGACGTGGATAGTTATCCACAGTTGTATTTGTGTCTTTTATTAAATATAACGTTGTAAATATTGGTTGCTTTCGGTTGCATGATGTATTATTTAATAATTGTAATAATACAAGGAAAGTAGTTCTCCCGCATTTGGTGTGTGTTCTAGCTTTGTTGTTTTGTTTTTGTTTCTCTCTGAATACCGTGTTGTATTTGTTCTATTTTCTCTTGATCTGTAAACTGTCTTCAGTTTGTGTGTCTTTGTGACTGGCTAGAGTTAACAATATTTTCAAAACATCGCACTATCATAGTCCACTTTACCAAATCTAGATTGCTAGTTTCCTTCCTAAAACACAAGTGCAACCACAAAAATTATAATAAATAGTCTATATGAAAACACATTATTATTTTAATATAAAGCAAATATTACAAATGGAAAATATTAAAGTAATTCTTAATCATTAATTAATTTAGGCAATCAACATTTTCTTGTCAGATTCGACTAAACTTACTACTTCCTCTAACAATGGAAAGGAGAATTTAACTTCATGATCCTCAATAAAAACCCCTCTATTGGATAGCCTATCTACACATTTGTTTCCTTCCCTTAATGTATGTGTAAACCTTATTTCTTCAAACTCTTTAGCAAGATCTTGAATTTCCATAATTATCTCTTGTATGTTCTATGGAGCCTTTGCTTTCCTCAAATTTGCATTTCTTACTATGAGAGAATCACTTTCCATCCATACTCTATTCCATTTTATAATTTTACATAGTTTTAACCCTTCTAAAGTTGCCCAAGCTTTAGCTTCATTATTTGTCTTAAATCCACTATTGAGAGTGTAATGAGACAATGTCTCCTCTATTATTTCTAATTATTCCTCCTCTTGTTGGTCCTAAATTTCCTTTAGATGCTCCATCAAAATTCAATTTAACCCATTCCACATCTCATGGTTTCCACTTTATATTCTTTACCTTCTTTTTGCTTCTCTTGTACCCAACATCATAATACCATTTAAAGACTTGACTCCATCTATCAAGGCTCTTTACTTACAAACTAGGGATTGGTTGAGTTGATAGGGTTGGTTTAGACTCCTATATGGCTAAACATATCTTCCTTTTCATTACCTCTAAACTGCTTTCCTTTCCTTTAAATATCCTTCTATTCCTTTCTAGCCATACGGTCCAAAGTATTGTATCTTTTGATATAATCCCATATTGTTTGTAAAACCTCAATTTTATAAGTGCTCTACCATTGCTTTAACCAATCTTCAATTTCACTATTCATCACCATGCATTTACCAAACATATTAAGAATCCATTGCCATAGATTTCAGACTATTGAGCAATGTCCTAGGAGATGATCTATACTCTCATTTACAAAAAATACATTAAGAGGGGTCATGAAAACCCCTTTTCATAAGGTTATCCCAGGATAAAATCCTTCTATGACCTACTAACCAAACAAACATTTTGACTTTAGGAATGCTTGGGCTATCCCAAATATCTCTCCATATTCTAGTGATATTATTATTTTTTTGGTGTTGTACATTATATCCACTTCTTATTGTGTATTATCTTGAGCTATTCAACTCCTAAATCAATTTATCCTTGGCTCCCCTCAAAATAATCATAGTTTTTATCTTTCTACTCAATTGCCTCCTAGCATCAATGTCTTGTATACTTGTAAAAATCTTATTTCCATTTGTATCTTCCTTCTCAATCCTCATACAAAATGTTTGAAAATCTATCACCATATTTGTCTTGAAGAAATCTCATCCAAGGTTTCAAAATTGGATCTAAATTGAGTGGTTTTTTTATCACACCAAGTATCCATCCAAATAGAAAATTTTCTCCACTTTCCACCACCCATCTTAAATCTTTAATCATAAGATCAATATATTTTTTTAAACCGTTCTAAAGAGAACAACCATTTGGTAGAGAGCATGCAATAAATATTAAACTTAGGTCATTGGGATCAACATACTTTCTTAGAAGAATTATTGCCTATTGTCTTTGACTCTCTTTGTCCAATCTCCAAATTACTTTTCCCTTAAGAGCTAAGTTTGCATTTGTAAGGACTCTTAAACCAAGACCTACCATAATTTTATCATCACACATCTTGCTCCATTTCACCAAAGGAAATTTCCTTTTATCATGTAAACCTAACCATAAAAAAGATATCATAATATAGATTAAAGTTTTTTCAACTAATTTTGGCATAGAATACAATGACATATAGTATGTTGGAATGGCCTGTAAGACTGACTTAATTAACCGCACTCTTCCTGCTAATGATAACCATCCACCTTTCCAAGCTAGAAGATTACTTTGAACTTTACTAATTCCATAATTCTATCCTCACTCTCCCATCAAATAAAGACATCCCTAGATAAGTTGTTGGTAAATTTACCTCCTCCATTTGAAGCAACCTACAAATTATTTCTTTGATATTAGAAAGAGTGTTAAGGAAGTAAATATTGGATTTTTTCCTATTAACTTTTTGCCCTGAAGCTCTTTTGTAAACCTTTAAAAAGTTATTTGAAGCTTTGGCCTCATTTTTTCTTGCCCTTCCAAAAAGGGTTATATCATCTACAAACTGTTGATGGGTGATGTTATCGATGTTATTACTAACCTTAAGTCCACTTATAATCCCATATTTGTAAGCCTTCTTTAAGTTCCTACTCAAAATGTCTACCATAATAAACAAATAAGGAGATAGAGGATCTCCTTGTCTAAGGCCTCTCTTGGCTTTAAAATATTCTATTACTAACCCATTGACCAATATTGAATAAGAAACTATAGAGACACAAGCTTTAAGCCATCTAGCTCATTTCTTCCCAAATTCAAACTTTTCTAAATTTGCAAAAAGAAAATCCTATTTAACCCTATCATAGGCTTTACTCATATCAAGTTTTAATATCATTGCTTTTCTATTTTCTTGAAGTTGTTGAATGTATAACTTTATGAGCTATTATGATCCCATCCAAAATTTGTTTCCCTTTCACAAATCCTCCTTGCTCTTCTAAAATAATTTTTCCTAACAATGGCCTTAATCGATTTACCATCACTTTGGAGATAATCTTATATGCCATATTACATAGGCTTATGGGTCTAAAAGAATCAAACAATTTAGAATCCTTATTTTTTGGAATTAGGGTAAGATATGTTGCATTTATTTTATATGGTATGTATTGTTTTACCCCAGATTGTTCCACTGCCACCAATAAAGAATCCTTCACTAAATCCCAATTATGTTGGTAAAAATATGCATAGATCCCATCTTGACCTAGGAATTTATCATTATTAAAAGAGAACAGAGCTAAATGAACTTATTCTAAAGTAATAGGCTCCATCAATTTCCTATTATCTTCATTCGATATAACTAAAGGAACATCTTGAAGAAGTTTCTCATTAAGAACTTCAATCTCCTCTGATCCTAGAATATTTTGATAAAATGATAGTCTCTTTTCTAATTACACTATGATCTTCAATCCAAATGCCTTATATTGATTTAATTCTACTACTTATGGATGTTGATCTTTGTACTATAGCCATCCTATGAAAAAAAAAATTATCTCCTTTTAACCAAGTCTGTCTTGATTTTAATCTCCATAATTTCTCTTCATTATTCAAAATATTATGATATTCACTAAGCAGCTCCCTTTCCTTTGAGTTTGGATTATTATGATCACCTTTTTTGGAATTTTGAAAGTTTATCTTTTAGTTTTTTTTTTCTTCTCAAAAATATTTCCAAAAGTGTTTTTGTTTTATTCTTTTAATCTAGATGTCATAGATTTAATTTATTTTGGAAGAGCATACAACCCACCATTACCTAAATAATTTCACGTTTGAGCTATTATATCAATAAATTGAGGATGGTCTTCCCACATCTGCTCATATTTAAAATATGATCTTTTTTAAATTCACTTACCACCATTTTAACTCTTATTGGCTAGTGATATGAACCAATACTTGTTAAGGTATTAATTTTAGCACAAGTTCCTTCATCTATCCAATGATCTGAGAGTATGCATCTATATAATTTATTTGTTGTTAGGTTCTAGCCTCTCATGTTGTTGGTCCAAGTATAGTTGTCTTATTCAAGCTCAACCTCCCATAGATTATTGTTTTGAATAAAAGCTGAGAAATCTTTCATAGTTTGGGTTAATGTCCTAATTCCCCTAAATTTTTCATCCAAATTGGTTATGGCATTAAAATATTCTATGATCATGAATTGGGTTTCTTGATCTTTACTTCTCATAAAGGCTTCAATCCCACTCCAAAATTCTAATCTATTTGACTGAGTTGTAGGTCCATAGACATTGATAAGGATGAAACGAATATCTGCAAAGTAGCAAGTGACTAAAGAGGCTATCCAATGCCTAGTTTTATGAATTGTTACACAGAAGGTTCTAGAAGGATTCTAACAAGTTAGAATTTCCCTTGCTACTCCTTCAAAATCCATAACATTCCATTCACATCTTTCCCATATTGCTTTCATAGTTTTTGAAATTTCTTTTTTTTTTCTCATTTTAGTTTCCTAGATACAAAGAATATTAGGCTTATTACTTAAACATAGGCCCCTAGTCACCTCTGCTTTGAGGGGGCATTGGCACCCCTTATATTCCATGAGATGATAATCATGTCTCATTAGGGGTTTTGGCCCCGCCTACGTATTACCAATATCATTTTGTTGTTTGGTAAAGAGAAGTTCAACCAAATTAGTTTGTGTTCCTTTCTTTATATTTGCTCTTGCTTCCCTGGATCTTGCTTGATAATTTGAGGGTTTTCCTCATTTTTTCTTGCCTATATCAGGAGTAGGTCTTATTAATTTATTTCTCAATATTTTTTCACAATTTTATTTTTCATCATATTTATCCTCTCTTGGCTCTACTATAGAAACTTTTAGCTTGTCCTACTTATTTTATGGTATTTCCTTATTAATGGTAGAGGTATTAACTTCTAAAACTGCATTTTCTTTATCAATGTTTTTCTCCTGAATGGTGCATGGTACTTTGAGAGGGTCTTTAAAATATGATGAGACACATTCCTTAGGTTCATCAAGAATGTTCTTCCTTAAATCGGGATCATACTGAATAGATGATTCCTTGTTAATATGTTGAAACTATTGTATTGTGTCCTCTAAGTTTTGATCTACTTTTTATTCATAGGCTAAAGCCTCAAAAGAGTTGGTATTTCTTCCAATATCCTTCCTTACTGGTCTCCATTGTTTATTTTCTTTCATTTTTCTAGATCTATTTTTGGAAGTTAAAAACCATCTTCATCCATAACCATTTGTAAGTTTCTCTTGCAATTTTCTACATATGATTTTGTTGGGCTCTTCTTATGGTATGTTCTCTCAATATGTCCCACATAATGACATATTCTACATTTAAAAGATATATTTTCATAATCTATGGTTTGGATCCACATATTATCCCCATACTTAAGAATGATTTATTTTGGTAAAGCTTTACTTATATCAATCATGACCAGTATCCAAGCATAAATAGCCAATAATCCATCTTTCATTGTATCTAAAATCTCAAGGAATTCTCCTAGAGTGTTACCTATTGCCTTGAAGGTATCTATTTCCCAAAATTCAATGGGTAACCCAAACATCCTAACCCAAATGGGTACTAGGGATAGATTTACATTTTCAAGTGAAAAGCCTTCATTCTAGCGGGCAAGAAAGAGTTGCTCTTCCCATAAACCAAGGACCCCCTTTTAGCATTTTTTATCTTTCTTACCTAGAAAAAAAATAGCTAGAAATAAACATTTGGGAAGAAATGATAGAATCACTCATGGAGACTTCCAACTCCTATCAATCCATTTTCTCAAGGTTGAAGCCCTTGTATAATACCCATTAAATATACCAAAAATTACCCTATCTTGGAGCAACAAGGATATCTTTGAGGTGCACTCACTAACCTCTACTACTAGAGATGATTCTAAGAATTTAACTATAAATTTATCCATGGAAAGGAAACTAAAACTCAAAATCTATTGAAATTTATTTGAATGTCCTATAGCAAATATAGTATTTGATAAAAACTTTATAAAATTTGCATGCACAATTTTTAAGATAAAGAAAGGGAAAAAAGACTTAGCTAAAAAATTCTTTGTCTAGATAGACTTACCTCACTGAATTCCTAACCCTTCATTGCTCTTCCCATCATTCGAACCCTAGCTGACAAATATTTGCAATTTTGTTTTTCGTGACTTGAGAAATTATCACCGTCCTTGTTTGGATGGCTAACTTCACAAGGTCGTACCTCCTCAATATTGCTCAAATTATTTCATATGACCACTCATTTTAAAGCTATTCAAATTTCATACAAGTTGGTCCAAGAATCAACTGAATTGGATAACCCTTCGTGAAGATATGACTCTTAAAATATGAGATGTTTTAAAAAAAAACCCTAATCCTTCACGAAGCTCTTCAATCACGTGAATAGAAGAATTTATTCTACTACTTTTCATTTTACCAGGATTAAAGCAAATCTTTTGTTTTAATATTATTGTTATATATGAATCTTCCATGTGCATTCAAATGTTATAACCAAGTAGCTAGCATCTCATTTTTTGCACTTGAGACTTGCCATTGTGAGCACCTTGTCTATAAATATTTTGTAAAAAGGACAATAATATGGTTCTAAATTTGGACATGATTTTGAGATTTATTTTAAAAAAATCTTTATTCCTTTCAAGGCATAATTTCCAACAAATAATTCTAGGACCAATGGCCCATAAAATACATTATCCTTTAGCTATAAAATAATTAATCCAACATTTCATCAACTCTTTCAATGCTGATGGAGTTACCTAATCTATTCTCATAAATTAAAAAAAAAAAGGCCCAAATGGTGTAAGCAAGGGATAATAAAGAAGAATGTGGTATGATGTGTATAGATCCTTGTCAAACAAGACATACCTAGAAGATTCATGGCATTTTTTCTTTACAGACTCTCTTCTATAAGAATCTTGCTTTAGATTACTAACCAAAGGAATGTCATGACCTTAAGGAAAGCCTCTAGTGACCAAATATTCTTTCATGGAAATCCTTTGGGAGTAGGAAATTTTGTTTACTCTAAATCTTCATATCCCAACTTGACCAAGTATCCACCATCTTTTGATAGATTTAAAACCAATTCATCCATTTGTGTAAAAATAGGAAATTAAAAATTTTGGAGCATCTTTTAAAGCTCATATGCTATTTGTTTAAGTTCCTTTCCTTTAACCAAATTACTAATATAAATCCATCATCTAGAGTTGTTGCTCACATTAATATAATCGTTGACCTTTGATCCTTTACAAGCTATACATGCCCAAGCAAATGGTTGTCATTTTGAATTAGAGATAAAAGGATAAGTATTCAACCAAGCATCATAAAAAAAATACATAATTCTCCTCATTAATTGACTATATGATATATTTATTAATTAATTGTAAACTATTTGATATGAATTTCCATTTTGAAAATTCTTTGGGTAGGCTTATTTTCCTAGATACTTTCACTGCATGAAGAGAAGCTATATATTTTTGAAATAATATTTTTATCGAGCTCTTTCCTTAATCTCTAAATAATTTCCACCTAAGTTTTACCCCATAAGCTAAACTCATAAGTTTGCAATTCTACAAGCCTACCCCTCCAATATTTTTTCCTTTGCAAACCCTATCCCACTTACAAGTAGAAAACCTACTTTTTCCTTCACATCCTTTCAAAGAAAGTCTCTTTGAATTTTATCAATTTTTGATGTTATACGTATCGACATTCTTGAAAGTTATATCATATAAATAGGGATGGATTGTGATGTGCTATTTATGAGTTGTAGCCTTTCTACCATGGTTAAGAACTTACCTTTCCAACCTATCAAAAAATATTTTGTTCTATCCAAACAAGAGATCCAAATCTCCTTATTTTATTTATGAGACAAAGGAATATCCAAGTAGATTGATGGAAAATTTTCAATTTTAAACCCTAAAATATCCATAATAATTCATTCTAAATCCAAGGCAATGTTAAAAAAAAAACCTCTATTTTGTAGTATCATCAACAAATTAGAAATGACATTCAAAGAAACTATCTTTTGCAACCTGAACACCTTTGATTTTTCCTTCTATTTGTGCCTTTAAGAAAACTCTCCCAAATGGATTTGCAAGAATAATAAATAGGTAAGGATATAGGGATCACCTTGGCAGAGTCCATGAGATGACTTAAAGTGATCAAAATATAATATTTTGGAGTGCCATAACAACATTTCATCCATTCACAACAACCTTGATAAAAACTAAACTTTTGATAATATTATGTAGAAATCTCCGACAAACCTATCACATGGTTTGTTCATATCTATTTTTATAAGCATACTTGGTTTTTTAATGGAATGTAGAGAATTTTTGGACTTTTATACAATGATTGCACCATTAATAATTTTTTTACCACTGTAGACACCAAAACAACACCAATCTGATCATGTGGCTACAAGCACTGACCGAATTGGCATACATAGCCCCTAGGGCAGCCCCCAGAGGTTAAACAATGGTCCTAACCACTCCCAAAGTAGTTTTGGAAGGTCAGAGGTCAATTTGGCACCTTTCAAGCACCCTGCTCCTTACTCGTTCCACCCTGGGATGATTAGAATGCTATTCGCCCCACCCCGGGATGATTAGCAGCAATCGCTCCAGGGTGGGGCGAATAGCAGGTTTGACGGGAAAAAAGTCAAACCTTGACAAATGGCAGCCCAGATCCGCCACTCAACTCCACCTTCAATGCATGGGAGTGTGAGTGAGCATTTCAAAGCTCAAAGAGGCAGTCATAGAGGCAGTCATGGAGCCCTTAATCAGGGAGGAATCTTCTCTCCCCTGGGAAGGCATGATGGCCAAGTGGCGCCCCTGCATGCACATTCAAAGTAGACCTTCAGGTCTATAAAATGGTGAGTCTTCTCACCCCAAAAAGAGGATAGAGTAGGAGCATTTGGAGCAATGGAGTGCTGCCGAATTATACCCTCACCCTCATTGTGCTTCCTACATCCTTGATCTCTCTTTTGGAAGGGAGGTTATCGGGTGAACATTAGGAGCGCAATCCGGACCCAAAACCTAAACAATTGGCCACAATACCACACCCAATTTTCCGACACAACCCCCTAGGAGGTTTTGGACCCATCCCAAGTGGATTGGTGTCAAAACCAAGCCCCAAACGACGGGCGTCCTGCCCCCGGGCGCCCCCGCACTATTGCAGTCCTAATCGCCCCACCCCGGAGTGATTAGAAATCTATAATATATTTCTCTACTATTTATTTTGCATCTTGTTTTATGTCATTCCTATATGCTGCTATTCAAATTTCATTCCATTCTGATAAGTTTTGACTGTGTTTTCATTGTTTTACGCTTTCACTAACATACAGGGAGCGCCTTCGGATACAGGGTGATCGGGGTAGAATCTACAGAATCCGACCTTCTGGGTCATCTCAAAATGCCCCATTTTTCCTAACCCCAAGTTTGTAGGTGTTTTGGAGGCCTCTGGATGGGACATTTGGGAGGTCACTTTCGGACATTTTATGACAGTCCTAATCGTCCCACCCCGGAGCGATTAGAAATCTACAACAGATTTCTTGACTGTTCCTTTTGTAGTGTGTTCATGATGATGTTTACATGCTTCTATTCAAGTTTCATCTTATTCTGATATGTTTTGATCACTATTTTAATTATTTCATGTATGCATTAACCGGAGGCCTTGGGGATTGCATGTTTCCCTCCATCCGCATGTGCTATTAATCATTTGTTGTTTCTTTGAACATAGGATCTCGACATCGGAGGGGCAGCAAGGAACTATAGATGCACTCACGCAAGCGGTGGTGATGTTTGGCCCACCCATTTCAAATGTGGGCACGCGAAAGATCCCGAAGGGAAGCGTATCATCCGTTGGTGTAACAATTGTATCGAACGCTCCTAGCCCCTAAAAATGGGGGGAGACATATTGTAACCTGATCTCAAGAAAAATTAATAAAAGAGGCTGCACTTTACTTTTTCTTTACATCTCATTTCATTCCGTTCGTTTTCCCTTTTCATGCACTTTAGTTCTTTGTTCATTCGTAGGACTTAGCGTTACATCTGCTTTTGTTTGCATCGCATCCGGTACGCCATTGCTTCCGTAGACATGCTTTCAGTGGCGATCATGGTGGGACCCTATCCCCTAATTTTGGGATCAAATTTTTGATCAAAATTTTGTGTTTTTGCTTGCAGGTGTTAATCCTTCAAGCGTTGGACTGCTGCTCGTGCCACCCTGTGACGAATACAGACTGGAATTCGTGCCACCCCGGGATGAATAAGGCATTCATCCCACCCTATGATGAATACAGATCTACTATTCATCCCACCCCGGGATGATTAGCTCTCTGTGCATTTTTTGAGCAGAAACTCAGGGGCATCTGGTGTGGGCAGAGAAGAGGTAGGTTTTCTGAACATCCTCTGTAATTTTCTGTCTCTGTTTCTATGATTTTTCTATTTTCTTTGCTTGCATGGAAGATTTTACTACATGTTTTCTTTCTTTGCACAAGTAAAAAGAACCACACACACCACGTGATAATATAAACATCAAGGAGTTGGTCGTAAAACCCCAACACTTGATCAAGACCAACGGTGGATTTCATCACCACCTTGGCTTGAATTTTGCATACATAACCCCGATCGCGACTGTTGCTAGACGTAAATCCTGATGAAAGCTGACCAAGTGTAGCTGGGGTGATTCCCAGTGCATGAGGATAAGTCTTCTATGGTAGGTGTCAAAAATAGAGTGATTCCCCTTTCGTACCGCCTATGTTCCACGTATTGTTCTGCTCTCGCGTACCAATAGTTTCCCTCACGTAAGGGCGGGTATATTGAGAGGTTCGGTATAATGGCCTGGCAGTGGTATATTGAAGGGGCGACCATTTTGGGAGATATAAGAGCCCTCATATTGCATGTACAACAAAATTTTCTTTACAAGGCTTTCAAAACAAAAATCAAAACACACTGAACCAGATTTAGGGCACACATTTAATCTGTAAATGAGATAATCACTTCTTTGTTTGTGTGGCCCCTTTTGTTTAGTGTAGCATAAAAAAATCATAAAGAAGATAAAAACATACATATATTTTAGAGAAACACCACCATGGTGTACACCCGTAGCCAAGCCCAATCATGGGCAGAAGCTACGAAAAGTGTACAAGGGGGCACAAGTCACCTCCGTTATAGCTCCAAGGACTTGGTCATACCACCTTGGCGGCCTGACCCACAAAATAGTCCACATCATACCATGATAGAAAAGGACTATAGAGGCACCCCTTTGAGGGGCACTCCCATTCAACATAGACCCTTTCAGGAGGAGTACATACATAGGAAGGCCCCCTTAGACACTCATTATGAGTGGCCACCACACGATGAAGTGCTAGAACAACATAGGGTCCATAAGGAGGGGCCACATGATTACATCATCCCTCCTCTACCCCTTATTACTATCAAAAACAATAGGCCAAATCCAGAGCGCAAGGCTCTTCAGACAGGGTGAGCCAACTCTGCCCACCCCTTTCACATATATGAAAGGGAGCACGAGGAAAACCACTATATTCCTCAAGAGCAATACACAACATGGGAGCAATGCACCTCCACACCTGCTATTTATCAGGATCACCTACTGAGGCCAGAGCCTCGGGTGAATGCCGCTAACCTCGATAGAGGGAAGCGACCTATAGAGATCTCGGATCACCATGACCGAGATAGATATGTAGGGGAAGCATCTAGGCCTCCTAGACCTAAGACGATGGAACAAATCGACTTGGCATTTGCCAAACATGCCACCCACCAAGCACAAATCATGCAGCTTGAGCAAGATCAACAATAGTTAGAGCACTTGTATCATCTTAGCAAAGAGCGCATTCAACATCAGATAGATGAGTTGCTCCACAACACTATGCATGAGAGGATTCCAACCCCTCGCACATATGAGATAGAGCTTTATGAGAGGCACAACCCCTTGGTGCGAGACAGGTCTCCATGACCTTATCAAGCATTGCCTCCAAGACCTCCTAGACCTGAGCGGGAGGCCACCCCTAGAGCCAATGATGGGCACCCTCCTCGGGCACCCACCCATGTTTATAGGTCATGCCCAGGAACTCCTCAAGAAGCCTATGAGGAATTCGAGCAAGAAGAAGAGCGGGCTGAAATGCCCTACCAAGGCAGGGGGCGCTATCCGGTTACCCCTCCATAGGCCTCAAGTTCCTCGCAATTCACAATGGGAACAAACCAAGGAGGAAGAGATCAAATCTTTCGATGCATACAAAGCGTTGCTAGAGCGCTTAGAGTCTATGGAGACCAAGACTTCTGGGCCCCAAAAGCCCACTTTACGCCAGCTCCATAGTCACCCTGTGCATCCTTCAGTGCCGGCACCCCCATACCCTGAACACTTCAAAATGCCTCAATTGGCGATTTTTAGAGGGGATGAAGATGCCCAAGAGCACGTGACAAGATTCCTGAGTCAATGCTTTGGCATTCAGGACAATGATGCTTTGCTTCTAAGAACATTTATAACCACGTTCGTAGGCCCTACCTCGGATTGGTTTACCCAGTTGTCGAAGCATAGCATCAATAACCTGGACCAGCTAGTGGACGCGTTCCTCGAACGTTTCACCTTCAACACCAAGAAGAAGGCATCATTAAGTGACCTAGCTAGCCTCAGGCAGTATGAGGAGGAGACCATGGCGGCTTATGGAAATCGATGGAGGACATTGCTTTCAAAGCTTCCTTACCTCCCTCCCATGGCCGACCTGACCCAAATGTTCTCGAAGAGTTGCCTAAGGTCGATCTCCATGCTATTGCAGCTACAACAATATGCCACTCTCGAGGAAGCCCTGGTGCAAGCTAGAATCATTGAGGAGATCAAGATACAGGATGGCGAGATTGCCAAGCCATGCAAGAAAGAGTGGCCCAAAAATACCAAAATTGGGTCCATGCAACCAAAACCCGCTACGGTCAATCAGGTTGCCATAAACATACCAAAGCCTGCACAGATGACACAACCCCCAAAGGCTAATTATCAGGCAGTTCCTCTTGACAGCTATGAGAAGGAAAATCATAGGCAAGAGCAAAATTAGTAGTGTCACCCTAGGCGATAATTCACACCCTTCACAGAGTCTAAAGACTCCTTGTTTGACCGTTTGTCCATGGTAAACTTGATAAACCTACCAGAAAGTCGACCCGTAGACCCCAACGTGCCAAAACCCAAGGGCTATAGGGAAGACTTGTACTGTAGATTTCATCGACAGAAAGGACATGACCTTTATGCATGTTGGAAGTTCAAAAGCTTAGTGCAAGACCTAATAGACAACAAAATGCTAGCGGTGGATAATCCCGTAGCACCAAACAACCAATAGATGGAGGTCTTCAAAGACCCCCTGCCTGCCCATGATGCGTAGGCAAAGACTCTACAAGTCAATGAGGTGACACAAAACTGCCCCATGCAGGGGTATGTAGGGATGATAAGCATAGTGACATGGAACAAGAGGTACCCAAGCACAGCTGCCCCCGCTGTAGCTACAGGAGAGGTTCCATCAATGTCACAACCTCAACAGCACCCTACGCAACCTCCTCCACCTAGACCAGTGGCCATGATTCGGACTAAACTTACCCAAAGTTTAAGGACCACGTCGGCTAGGCTCTCCATCTATGAGCTCATCCAACAATCACCGCCCCATCGGGAGGCTCTAATGGAGATACTCAAAGCCATCGAGCTACAGCCCCATGAAGCAAACTCTTTCAACAACTTTGTGGGACATGTAAAATGATGTACAAAACCAGTCATCACCTTTAGAGAAGATGAACTAAAATCGATGATTGGTGATATGGTGGATCCACCCCTGCACGTCATTGCATGGGTCAACGGGATTCCATTTAAGAGGGTGTTGGTGGACACTGGCTCATCCAACAATATAATCACAATAGCGGCATTGAAACACCTCAAGTTGCCAGCATCTCACATTGTGGCCTCCACCTATACTCTTCGAGCATTCAATGACGTGATATGCTCGACGGTTGGCACAATTGTCCTACCCATCCAAGTGGGACAAAAGACTATTCCTACATTGTGCCACATCCTGGAAGGTGAGATGGCCTACAATATTTTGTTGGGTCGGCCTTGGATCAGGGACATGAAGTGTGTCCCTTCGATAGCCCATCAATGCCTAAAGTACACATACGAAGGGCAAGTGCATGTAGTCTCGGTAGACTTAGAGCCCTTCAAGTATTGCAATGCGGTGCAGCTGATGCCACAATCGACCCTCCCATCGACACATTTGGACTTTCAGTTGAATCCATCCAAACAGGGTCCGATTCCGCATACATCCCCACTGTTAAGTCCCTCAAATCACCAATCGGGCCCATCTTCATCATCTGGTCCTTCACCAATGACACCACCTACGATGGCCACACCGAAGGACAATGGGAAGAAGCCCTTGGAAGAGATACCACCATTGGTCTCAACCATCTCTACCGAAGAGGTGCCCAACCGAATGGAAGTCGAGATGCCTGGTTCACCCAACATGGAGTGGACCCAGGAAGAACTCCCATTCCCTCCCCCTCAACCACCAATGATCACCATTGAGATGGCCAATACGGGCTTGGGGGAGTATCTAGTGTGGAACATCGTAGCAACACCCATGCTTGAGTCCATGCAGGACATGGGGAGACCTCGCCTCCCCATCGGCACTATTGTCCCTTTGGGCTACCCACCAAATCAGACAAATTTTGTATATGGGGGCCTCGACAATGGCATTGAACCTTACCTACAAGAGGAAGAGGATGAAGAGCCCTTTGTTGAGAATGTCAACTATCTTTCCAACCTGGACTTCGCTTTGAAATACCTTGGCCAATGTAATTGGCATGGATATGGGTTGGGCAGATATGAACAAGGGGTGCACGTTCTTTGTCAACCAAGATATCGGATGCCATATGACAAATCAGGAGTAGGGTTCAACCACCCTCTGCCCCTTGACATCTTGGTAGAGAACATGCAAGGCCTAGGGCTAGGCAACAAGGATGGGTTGGCACAAGATCCATATGCCAATCCTAACACAACATACACATTGGGGGATTATCTCCCATTGTTAACAACCAACCTTGTGGGCCTCAACAACTCCTCCCCTTCGATCGAGAAAGGGGAAAGTTCAAGAACTTGCCTCCAAGAGGGATATAGACAAGGCCAAGAAGGATCTTCAGAAGATGAGTCAGAGTATGAGGTAGCACCTTGGGACCCTTTCGAGTCCGATAGCAATCACTCGCAAGTGACGCCCATAGATGACTATCAGGAGAACTTCATGGCGATGTTCCCCTTGAATGCTCCAATCGAGCAATTGCCACCTCAAGAGAATCAGGTCCTCCCATAGAGAGCGGAACAACCCCGATGGGACCAAATTAACTTGCTCGAGCAGAGCGAGCCCCACATGCCACAAATAGTTGTCGAAGCCAATGAAGGCCTATGGATCTCTGATAGCGATTATGAAGATGAGACTGAGATGGCATATCTCAACCATATGCAACAGCAGCAATACCCCATGGACATTGATGATATGTTTGAATAGCTAAACATGGGGCCAAGGCATAGGTGGCACCTAAACCAAGCACAGTTGGACCAAGTGCTGCATCCGCCACTTCAGGCATACAGAGAGCACCCTCCACCCAGAGACCCTATAGAGCCATCAGTGCCAAGGGTAGACCCTATCCTTTTATCTGCACATAGGGCCGATCCATTTGTGCCAATACCCATAGAGCCAGATCCGGAGCACAAAGATCACCAAGGATGTCCGAGTCACCACCCACGCGGTAATGGAGACCAAATTCACTTCATCAACATGATCTCCATTGACTTAACCACCCCCATCCACAATCCAACTGATCCAGCATGACCATTGTATCTAAACCTAGATGCCATAGACTGGGATCATGCTAACTCACCACCATCCCCATTAGAGTATTGGCCTTGCGGTGAGATGCTTCATTTCACCCCAAGACCAACTCAGGATATCTTCCATGCTGAAGAGGAACCCGACGTTCCAAACATAGATCTAAATTCAGCAAATGATATCCACCTGATCCCAACTCCACACCAGTTGGAGGATGGGTCCCACATGTCAGTCGAAGAGATGACTGACGTAGACATCGGCTCTGATCCAATGAATCCACAAATCATCAAGCTGGGGGTAAGTCTATCCCTCGAAGAGCAAGCCGATTACATTGCCCTTCTCAAAGAGAAGAAGGAGGTTTTTGCATGGTCCTACAAAGACATGTCGAGGCTAGACCCATAGCTAGTCATGCATAATCTAACGCTTGATCCGACAGTCAAGCCAGTCAAGCAAAAACTATGTAAGATGCACCCAACAGTAGCCTTAATGGTAAAATATGAGCTACAAAAGTTGTTGGATGCACAGTTTGTCATCTGCATGGATTACCCACCATGGTTGTCCAACATGGTACCCATCAAGAAGCTAGATGGGAGGATTCGCATATGCACCAATTTTTGAGATCTAAACAAAGTGAGTCCCAAGGATGATTTCCCCTTGCCTAGCATCGATGCATTGGTAGATGCTACAGTAGGCCATGAAATGCTTTCCCTCATGGATGGTTTCTCGGGATACAACCAGATTCGTATCAATCCCGATGATCAACTAAAAATGGCGTTCACAATGCCTTGGGGGACATTTTGTTATAAGGTCATGCCCTTTGGCCTTAAAAATTCTGGCGCCACCTACCAACGCGCTATGACATACATCTTCCATGATCACATGCATAAAACTTTGGAAGATTATATGGATGATTTGTTGGCCAAATCTCTTTTGCGCCCAGATCATCTCGATGACTTAAGCAAGATCCTCGATCGCCTCATCGAACACAAAGTCGGACTAAACCCCAAGAAGTGCGTATTTGGCATCACATCTAGAAAACTCTTGGGTTTCATAGTCTCAAAATGAGGCATCGAGGTAGATCCACATAAATTCAAGGCAATCCTTGAAATGCTTCCCCCAACCACCATCAAGCAGCTCAGAAGCTTGCAGGGAAAGGTCGCATCAATCAAGCACTTCATAGCGCAATTATCTGACAAGTGCCGACCCATGAATAAATTATTACACAAGGGGGTAGCATTTCACTGGGATGACGAGTGCTAGTCGACCTTCGATGACATTAAACAATACTTGGCTTCACCACTAGTATTGGCACCACCTAGACCAGGAGTGTCATTCTATTTATACATCTCAGCTACTGAGGTGGCACTGGGTGCCATGCTAGCCCAGAAAAATGAACTACATAAAGAACAGGCTAATTATTATCTTAGCCGCACCCTGGTTAGTTATGAACTTAACTATGCATACGTCGAGAAGCTATGCTTAGCAGTGGTATTTGCCACCAAAAAGCTATGCCATTACATGTTGAGCAATACGACGTATGTTGTGTCTAAGGAGAATCCATTACGGTACATGATGAGTCATACTTATCATAGTAGCCGCACGATGAAATGGATCATGTTGTTGATGGAGTTTGACATCGAATTCATTGGACAGAAGTCCATCAAAGGTCAAGTCATCATCGATCAACTAGCAGAGGCTCCTCTCGAAGATGATCAACCTCTGACCGTAGAGCTGCCCGATGATGGGGTCTTCCATGTCTCAAAATCGCCAGATTCTGATGAGCCTGAGTCACAGGCCGACATAACCTTATTCTTTGATGGTTCTAAATGTGAGCAAGGGGGTGGCATGGGAATCATATTCTTCACACCACAAGGGGCTCCAATGCCTCTATCATTTAAACTTGATTTCCCATGCACCAATAACAATGCTGAATACGAAGCCTTGCTCATAGGTCTTCAGACAACCATCACCATGAACATCAAATGCTTGAACATCTTTGGTGATTCATTGTTAATTGTCAACCAAGTGAAAGGGGTATTCCAATGCAAATGCCTAGTTCTGTAGGCCTACAAAGCCCTTGTGGATAAATTCTTGGAAAATCTTGAATGGTACGACATCGAGGCACTCCCTCGATCATCGAATCATTTTGTGGACACTATGGCCTCCTTGGGGTCACTAATCCCGCAAGACCCTTCTGGTGAGATGACAACCATTCAAGTCAAAACATTATCGCAATCCATGATGGAGCGTGCAAGCTCTGACCTAACGCCAGGAATCCACCTGATCCAGATTGAACCATCTCAGGATAAGTTCTCTCGAATCCATGATAGTCTGAATCATGCCAACTAGGGGGTCCTTGTTCTCCCCGACCCCTCTTAATAGCAACACAACGCTATTCTTACAAGTTCTTTCTCACTCAACTTTTTCTAGGGATGAACTTCAAGAGGGATTGGCCATTCATACCATCGAGGTTTCTGATCAGCAGGATTGGTACACACCCATAAGAGACTACCTCAAGCTAGGTAACCTCCCACTTGGATTGACGCACATCGCAAAAAGATCATTCAAATAGAAAGTGGCAAAACATGTCTTGCTAGGAGACATTTTGTACCATCGAAGCTACGAAGGGATCCTCCTCCGTTGCTTGGACTAGCAGGAGTCCACTTGGGTGATCACCCAAGCGCACGATGGTACATGCAAAGTGCATCCTTTGCATGGGCTATTATTGGCCATATTTAGAGCGAGATTGTTGCGCGTATGTAAGGAAGTGCATGAAATGTCAACACCATGCTAATTTGACACACGTACCTTCTCAGGCCTTGCAACCGATCCAATCGGCTTGGCCATTTTTGCAGTGGGGCTTAGATCTAATCGAAAATATCTCCCCTACATCGTCAGGTCGTCACACGTTTATCATAACGGCCACAGAGTACTTCACCAAGTGGGTGGAAGCAATTCCGCTTACCTCTATGACTGGGACCCGCATTGCGGAGTTTATTTTACATAACATCATATGTCATTTTGGTATTCCATCCAAGATCATCTCGGATAATGGGACGTCATTTAAGAACAAAGATGTGCGTGCTTTGACAACAAAGTACAAAATTCAGCATAGTTTTTCGACACCTTATTATCCGTAGGCAAATGGGCAAGCAGAGGCGTCAAACAAAATGCTAGTTGCCATCCTTAAAAATATGGTCATAGATAGTCATAAGGATTGGCACATTCAAATCCCACTTGCTCTTTGGGCTTATCGCACTAGCATTCGGATGCCCACCGGGGCAACTCCATTTTTGTTGGTGTATGGCTCCGAGGCAATCATGCCTCTCGAGTTGGAAATACCTTCCCTACGCATATCAATGCAAGAGTTCATCGATGATGACACTGCATGGTAGGCCCGGTTAGACCAGCTTACATTGCTCGATGAATGATGCATCAATGCTCTCGAGCATTTACGTATCTATCAAGAGCGACTTAAGAAAGCATACAACATGAAAGTTCACCTGAGGGACTTTCAGGTTGGTGACTTGGTCTTAAAAGAGAACCAACAAAATTCTAACTTGCCACCCCATTTAAGGGACAAGTTCACGGCAAATTGGTTAGGTCCTTATGTCATCGATAGTAAAATAGGACCTAGAACATACCGACTCGCCTCTCTTGAAGGAATCAAGGAACTAGAACCCTTGAACATCAGTCATTTGAGGCCATTCCACATTTAAAAGAGCCATGGCCCACCCCAAAAAGCTCCAAGGATTCCCACAATCGCTTGGTCAACCCAAAATGCCCCAAAGGTTCCCTTAATCCTTTAGGATTCCAATCTTGGTCAACCCCAAAAATGCCCCAAAGGTATCTATAATCCCTTTGGTCAAACCAAATGCTCCAAGGATTCCCATAATCGCTTGGTCAACCCAAAAATGCCCCAAAGGTGCCCATAATCCCTTTGGTCAAACCAAAAGCTCCAAGGATTCCCACAATCGCTTGGTCAACCCAAAATGCCCCAAAGGTATCTATAAACCCTTTGGTCAAACCAAAAGCCCCAAGGGTTCCCACAACCGCTTGGTCACCCAAAATGCCCCAAAGGTATCTATAATCCCTTTGGTCAAAACCTCCAAGGATCCGAAAGAATCACTTGGTCCGCACCCACTCGGGATAAACCAACCATAAAGAATTTTCAAAAACAATAAAATAATCAAAAATAACAAAAAAATTGCATCTCACTTCCATGCATACTCTTAAAAATCAAAACACAAAAAAATAAGTTGCATTAGGCATCGCAAACATACATTGCATATTTGTTGGTCATACAGGTCAAATGCACCATAGACTGTAATTACTCGACAATTCCATCATTTTCCGCATTTTTCCACTTTGTAAATAGTCCAACAAAAATAAACGCCATCCACATTTTTCACCATATCATAATCAGTTGTCTTCTAATGTATCCAGGGCTTTCGTCATTCAGCTGTCTTTAGATTTCTAGCCAAAAACTGTACAAAGTCAGACAGATTTTTACAAAGGTAGAGTTTTACTTGGATCACACCTTGTTACGTAGCATCCCAACACAAGTTAAAACACATAAAAAATTCCCAAGTTGTGTGAACGAAAGATGAAACCTGCAAAGCAATCCAGGATACCATACGGTGAAAAGGTTATCTTGCTCATCCCCCTATGTGAATGACCCCAAGAATGCTGAGAGTTGGCAAAAGGACAAGCATCTTCCCTACCCAATTCCCCAAAATAAATAGTGGTTTTCACCACTATCAAAAATCCCAAAATTCTCAAAGGGTTGCAAACATCAAAAATTGCAAAAGTCAAAATACAAACTCCAAAGTTTGACATCAAAACCCCTCAAAGTGCATACATCAAAAGGCACAAGAAATAGTGATTCTCATCACTCAAAATTCAAATCCCTTGCTCAAAAAAAAAAATAAAAAAATAGTGATTTTTATCACTACATATGAGAGCAAGTATCCCAATAAAAGTAAAGAAAAGAAGGGAGTCGAACTTGAATCCCTGGAACTCTCAGCATTCGAAAGGTCATAAGGTGATCCTCTATCTCGGTTTGGTGGATAGCCTGTTGGTCACTGGTGGTAAACCTCCCGCATGATGATATATCTGTCACATTAAATCTTGTATGTACAGATCAATGTTTGCATGTGGATGAGCTAGCTTATGGTATCCTAGATTGCATCACAGATTAATCTTACTAAATACAACAAAGGAGTTAGTGGAGCTAATTAGGTGATCCTCAGTACAGGTTTGGTTGACAGCCTATCTGGCACTGGCGGTATCCTGACAACTACCACATAAACAAATTCAATCGCACACACAGGGATGTGAAATAACTTGGTCAAACTCAAGTCTGATTCGTACCTTGTTCAAAAGTCTTGTGAGATAAATGTACAGTCTTGGCTAGTTAGTTAAAACATCTGAGTCTCAGAAAAACCTTAACTACATTCTAAAACAACTGTGGTACATTTCATTACTTACATCTCCATCAAAAAATACAAACAAAAATTACACATGCAAAGTCATCTCACAAAGCAATCACATAGTATAGAAAGCCAGTAAATCTTGTATAGTCTATGGTGCCACCACCAAGTTATCAACAAATCATTTCATCCATTCCATATGCATACATCATATAATTAGAAACATTCGCATTCATAATAACATATGCATACATCAACATAAATAAATGTGCATAAAAGTAACAATAAATCATGACAAGTGTATAATCAAAAAGAAAGTCATGTATATATATCACCAAAAATGCCCGTAGGCTACAATAAATTGGTCCTCTGACCTCACAAAAAAATCAAAAACTCAAAAACCCCAAGCCTAGGGAGTCGGCCACCATGATCACGTAGGATCGGTGCGACTGGAACTACCCCCAGTGGTGTGGGTCCTATGGGACCTCTCAGGGTGGTTGCTAGCCCCCGCATCATGCCCACTAGCGCTACCCTCACCCACCCTACCTGTGATGAGAGGATGCTGACTGCTCAGTCTCACTGCCTCTCGTACGACGCGATGATCCACCTCTAGTGAGCTCAGGTAACTGCCCATCGAGGTGGATAATCTCGGCCTCCAACTCCACTCGACATCGACCCCACTCCACATCCCATCGATGGTACGCAGCCAATGCGTCATCCCGCTATGCCAACTGAGCCCGCAGGTGATCCCTCTCGATGCTGTGCTCCTCATCCCATCTCCATAGTAGGTCCTCCAATCATGCTATCTCAGCACAATACCTAGCCTCCATATCCCCTGGGACTGCTTGAGGCATGGGCATCTCCGGGATGGCATGCTACTCCGGCACCCACTACTCTAGGATGTCCTATGTATCCGGTTACTCTGGAACCCCTAAATCATCCCTAGTCAAGTCATCTACCTCCACCATATCCGCATCATCGAGCGGAGCCCCCCAACCCTCCCCCGGTGCCTCCACAACCCCACCACCTGCTACTGCTGCATCCGAACCTCCTAGAGGCCCCTCACCCCACCATCATAACATCATCCACCATTGGTCATACTCGTAGTCACCCCAACATTGTCCATGTCGGGGACATCAATCACTACATCCGACTCCTCACCCAATGGCTCAATGATCGGCCAGGCTAGAGTCCTCTCATCGCCCCAACGTCGATAGATCAAGGGCTCACCAAGAAATCCCTGGTGCACCCCAAACTGTCGAGTCACCCGAACATATAGGAAGTACTCCTGCTCGGTCCCATGTCGCCCGATCAACCACTTCCCCCTATGCGCTAGTCGAAGCCACTCCCTAGCCTCAGACCAGGCTGGATACTCTCGGTATGGCCACCAGAACACCTCCCCTGGAGCAAGATATGAGAAGGCATCAGTATAGTGCCCTACGACACCTACCCATCATCGACTCTGCCCCTACTCCTCTGACCTCCACCATAGAGCAGCATAGCCAATCTCCCTATCCACCATCTCCCCCTGAGTGGTCCAAGGCAACCCCTGCGACCGCTCCATAGCTATGTGCTGCCACCCCTAGCACTACAATAGATAGCTGCACCCAATCCCCTTTCACCTTCGACAGCGGACCTCGTACAACTCATCATACAGCTATGCCAGTAGCGTCTGACCCCACCTCATAATCAGTGGTGCTACCATCGGACACTCCACCAGTCTGAACACTACCTCAAGCAGGTTCCAAGGGAACCTCACACCTGAGGAGTCAGGAAGCAACATGTTGGAGATGAGGGTCATAAGCAATGCATGCCTCACCCCCAACATGCCCTTCTCAAACCACCACCACACCAGAATCCCACCAATCAGGTAGTCCCCCTCTACCCTCTCCACCACCCCATCCACCCCCATCTCCGTCGCATGCCCAAAGCACCATGTCAGCACCACCGTCCGCTGATCACGAGGAGTCATCCGAATGGGCAGCCCGTCTATCAAAATCCATAGAATTCGATACACGTCCTCCAGAGTCACTATCATCTCCCTTGTTGGGAGATGAAAGGTGTTGGTGCGAGGATCCCACAAATTGATTAAGGCAGTCAGATATGCCCGATCCCCCACCATAGGCTCCAACCGCATCACCTGCTTGAGCCCAAGGGCATCAAGCCACTCCCAGTCCACCACAGTCAGCGCATCCCATGCATCAAAAAATACCATCGACTGACGGTACCGACTCTTCACAACCTAAAAAACAAAAACAACACAAAAACATTAAAACATGACAACAAAACAAATGTACAACAGTGTACACAAAAACAATAAAACAACAAAAAAACAATTAGGGTTTCAACCTTAATTTAAACAAAAACATTCAAATAAACTGTACAGACGACAAACAATGTACATAAAAACAAAAGTACAAAACTGTATAACCAAAGTACAGATCAATCAACTAAACTGTACAATCAAGAACAAAAAAATCAAATAAAACAAACAAAATCATACTAGGGTTTTTAACCTTACGTGTGGAAAAAAATTAAAAACTAAAACATTAAAACTATACTAGGGTTTTTAACCTTAAGTGTAAACAAAAAATAAATAAAACAAAAAAATCATACTAGGGTTTTTAACCTTACGTGTGGACAAAAAATCAAAAACAAAAACATTAAAAAATCATCTAGGGTTTTTAACCTTATTATGAACACAAAAAAACAAATTAAACCACAAAAAATCATCTAGGGTTTTTAACCTTAATGATGAACAAAAAAACAAATCAAAAAAAAAAAATTCAAACTAGGGTTTTTTAACCTTATGATGCACAAAACAAAACAAATAAAACCACAACATTCATTTAGGGTTTTAACCTTAATATGACAAAGAACAATGATAAAATGCGAGTTTTAAAAATTCATATAAAAACAAACAAAAATAATAAGAAGGAAGGAGCACCTACCGGTCTCGCCTCGGCTCCGCCACTCGAGGATCTGGTCCTTGAACTCATGGTGTCCATAAAAATTTGGCAATGCTTCGCTTCGCAAACTAGCACTCCTCCTCCCCACAACTCCAAATCGCCGTAAAAAACAATTGCAAATGAGCCCAAAACCTAGTTTTGGCCCTTATATAGGCTCTTAGGCCTGTAATCATTCCACCCTAGGAAAATTACAAAACTGGTATTCATCCCACCCTGGGATGATTACAAAGCAAGAAAATAAAAAACAACCAAAACTGCATCCAAAATGCACCAAAAATAGCAATAAAACTATCGAACAAAGGCACCTTTGTGCCTGACTATGGCATCAAAACAATATTGGGGTCACAAATTCACTATCCTACTCCTAATAAGACTACCATAGCTGGACCACTCCATGGGAGGAGGATTTTGAATTTATGTAGTGGTAAATATATATCTATCTAATAAGGTAATATGATCAGGGAGGACGGATTTTGAAATTTCATCCCCAAAAGGCGTCACAAAAAGGGTCAAAACCCACCAAAAAATAATAATAAAACTGTCGAACAAAGGCACCTTTGTGCCTATGATTCATGGCATACAAAACTAATGTTGGGGTCACAAATTCTCACTATCCTACTCCCTAATAATGCTACCATAGCCGGACCACTCCACGGGAGGACGGATTTTTGATAATTTCATCCCCAAAAGGCATCACAAAAAGGGTCAAAACCCACCAAAAAACAATAATAAAACTGCCGAACAAAGGCACCTTTGTGCCTATGATTCATGGCATACAAAACTAATGTTGGGGTCACAAATCCTCACTATCCTACTCCCTAAGAATGCTACCATATCTGTACCACTCCATGGGAGAAGATTTTTGACAATTTCATCCCCAAAAGGCGTCACAAAAAGGGTCAAAACCCACCAAAAAATAATAATAAAATTTTCGAACAAAGGCACCTTTGTGCCTATCATTCATGGCATAAAAAATTGATGTTGGGGTCACAAATCCTCACTATCCTACTCCCTAATAATGCTACCATAGCTGGACCACTCCACGGGAGGATGGATTTTCGACAATTTCATCCCCAAAAGGCATCACAAAAAGGGTCAAAACCCACCAAAAAACAATAATAAAACTGCCGAACAAAGGCACCTTTGTGCCTGTGATTCATGGCATCCAAAACTGATGTTGGGGTCACAAATCCTCACTATAATACTCCCTAAGAAGGCTACCATAGCTGGACCACTCCACGGGAGGACGGATTTTTAACAATTTCATCCCCAAAAGGCGTCACAAAAAGGGTCAAAACCCACCAAAAAACAATAATAAAACTTCCGAACAAAGGCACCTTTGCGCCTATGATTCATGGCATCCAAAACTAATGTTGGGGTCACAAATTCTCACTATCCTACTCCCTAATAAGGCTACCATAGCTGGACCACTCCACGGGAGGACGGATTTTTGAGAATTTCATCCCCAAAAGGCGTCACAAAAAGGGTCAAAACCCACCAAAAAACAATAATAAAACTGCCGAACAAAGGCACCTTTGTGCCTGATTCATGGCATCCAAAACTGATGTTGGGGTCACAAATTATCACTATCCTACTCCCTAAGAAGGCTACCATAGCTGGACCACTCCATGGGAGGATGGATTTTTGATAATTTCATCCCCAAAAGGCGTCACAAAAAGGGTCAAAACCCACCAAAAAATAATAATAAAATTGTCGAACAAAGGCACCTTTGTGCTTGCGATTCTTGGCATACAAAACTGATGTTGGGATCACAAATTATCAATATCCTACTCCCTAATAATGCTACCATAGCTGGACCGCTCCATGGGAGGACGAATTTTTGAGAATTTCATCCCCAAAAGGCGTCACAAAAAGGGTTAAAACCCACCAAAAATAGGTCCGATTGTTGGGAAACTGCATAAGCATTCAATGGAAAACAACTGAAGGCACCCTTACAAAAGTCATCTTGGGTCAAGCGACTCATCGCTTTTCTCATGTCGGTCATTCCCTCATCGATTCGTCGCTTGAGGGGGTAGTCACACTTAGTCACCAATCAACAAATACACACCCAATCAAGGAAATGGCATGCATTCAAAGAATCATTGACAAAGACAATCACGCTCCTCCTTGGGGCAGCAAACAAGCAATAATCACAAGCTGATCAAACACTTGGCATTCTAGAATCATGAACTCAAGGTTCCCATAGACAAAAGGTTGCGCCCTTTGCCTATTCATGACTGAACAATGTCCAAGATCAAGTAACACCTCACCAAAAAAGGTTAACACTTGAATTAAGCTCCTTAGCTCGTCAAAAGCAAGGATTCAAGAATGCGTGCCCTTTCCATACTTGGGGCATCAAAATTTGGTTAGGTTACTAAGAAACCCTAATCATTAAGTGCTTTGGTTATCTATTTTTGCTCAGCACTATGCCACGCACAACGCATCCCAAAAAGGGGCATCTGTAGACACCAAAACAACACCAATCTGATCATGTGGCTACAAGCACTGACCGAATTGGCATACATAGCCCCTAGGGCAGCCCCCAGAGGTTAAAAAGTGGTCCTAACCACTCCCAAAGTAGTTTTGGAAGGTCAAAGGTCAATTTGGCACCTTTCAAGCACCCTGCTCCTTACTCGTTCCACCCTGGGATGATTAGAATGCTATTCGCCCCACCCCGGGATGATTAGCAGCAATCGCTCCAGGGTGGGGCAAATAGCAGGTTTGATGGGAAAAAAGTCAAACCTTGACAAATGGCAGCCCAGATCCACCACTCAACTCCACCTTCAATGCATGGGAGTGCGAGTGAGCATTTCAAAGCTCAAAGAGGTAGTCATAGAGGCAGTCATGGAGCCCTTAATCAGGGAGGAATCTTCTCTCCCCTGACAAGGCATGATGGCCAAGTGGCGCCCCTGCATGCACATTCAAAGTAGACCTTCAGGTCTATAAAATGGTGAGTCTTCTCACCCCAAAAAGAGGATAGAGCAGGAGCATTTGGAGCAATGGAGTGCTGCCGAATTATACCCTCACCCTCATTGTGCTTCCTACATCCTTGATCTCTCTTTTGGAAGGGAGGTTATCGGGTGAACATTAGGAGCGCAATCTGGACCCAAAACCCAAAAAATTGGCCACAATCCCACACCCAATTTTTTGACACAACCCCCTAGGAGGTTTTGGACCCATCCCAAGTGGATTGGTGTCAAAACCAAGCCCCAAACGGTGGGCGTCCTGCCCCCGGGTGCCCCCCGCACTACTGCAGTCCTAATCGCCCCACCCCGGAGCGATTAGAAATCTATAGTATATTTCTTCACTATTTCTTTTGCATCTTGTTTTATGTGATTCATATATGCTGCTATTCAAATTTCAATGCATTCTGACTTGTTTTGACTGTGTTTTCATTGTTTTATGCTTTTACTAACATACAGGGAGCGCCTTCGGATACAGGGTGATCAGGGAAGAATCTGCAAAATCCGACCTTCTGGGTCATCTCAAAATGCCCCATTTTTCCTAACCCCAAGTTTGTAGGTGTTTTGGAGGCCTCTGGATGGGACATTTGGGAGGTCACTTTCAGACATTTTATGACAGTCCTAATCGTCCCACCCCGGAGCGATTAGAAATCTACAGTAGATTTCTTGACTGTTCCTTTTGCAATGTGTTCATGATGGTGTTTACATGCTTCTTTTCAAATTTCATCTTATTCTGATATGTTTTGATCACTGTTTTAATTATTTCATGTATGCATTAACCGAAGGCCTTGGGGATTGCATGTTTCCCTCCATCCGCATGTGCTATTAATCATTTGCTATTTCTCTGAACATAGGATCTCGACACCTGGAGGGGCAGCAAGGAACTAAAAATGCATTCATGCAAGCGGCGATTGACGTTTGGCCCACCCATTTCAAATGTGGGCACGCGGAAGATCCCGAAGGGAAGCGTACCATCCGTTGGTGTAACAAAATTGTATCGAACGCTCCGAGCCCCTAAAAATGGGGGGAGATGTATTGTAACCTGATCACAAGAAAAATTAATAAAAGAGGCTGCACTTTAGTTTTTGCTTTACATCTCGTTTCATTCATGCTTCGCTTTCCCTTTTTCATGCACTTTAGTTCTTTGTTCATTCGTAGGACTTAGCGTTACATCTGCTTTTGTTTGCATCGCATCGAGTACGCCATTGCTTTCATAGACATGCTTTCAACCACAAACAAAACCGCCTTGTTCCTCCAAGATAATATAGTCTTAGAATATTTTTCAACTTGTTTGCCATAATATTTAAAATGATCTTATAAGTCATATTACAAAGGCATATTGGACAAAAAATATCAAAATATTTTGTCTCGCCTTTCTGGGGAACCAATGCAACAAAAGTGGCATTGACCTCATTTATTAATTCCTTCCTTTTTTGGGTGTCTTCAACCATAACCAACATAATTAATAGGGCTTTTATTATTTTAGATTATTTCTTCATTAAACTTAATCATTAATATTGGTCCATGGACTATATTATGCAGTTTTTGTAGTATTAATATAAAGTCATTTTCTTAACTATTATCAAGAATGGATTTGAAGATGAATGGGTTGAAATTGTGATGATATATATGAAATATACCATAGTTATTAAAGTACCTAGGAAATTTGTTCAAGGGGATTTACATACAATGACTATAATTTATCGTTCAATATTTTTGAGTTGTATAGGATGCTTTTTCATATCTATTAAGATGTGTTTGGGTACAATTTTCTTGAATTAATTGATTAGTTTGTCTTGATTTGTAGATTGTATTATAGATTTTTACTTGGGATATGAGTTACTTGACCATTATTAGGCATGGGTTATAGAGGGATGGATGGAATCTATGATGATGTGTGTAAATTATGTGGTAAGAATTCAGTTACTCTAGGAATTCAACAAAGGATTTTCATACAAAATATAAAAGCCCTATGTTAGCTTGTTGGTCCTTAAATATCCTAAAATTTTGTATGTTGAATGTTCAATTCTTTCTTTTTATTTGACTTATAAATTCTTTTACTTTCATCAATTCTAAAATCTACCTCTGCTTTCCATTAACCTAATTTCTTTTCACTCTCCCTCCTCTTTCAAGGGCAATACTTTTCTTGTAAGTCTTTGAAAAAATAAGAGGAAGGAAATATTAGTAACTTAAGTATTTTTAAAATACTATGTTAGTATTTTAGTATTTCCAAAAAGTGTTGGAATATATTACATTATTTGGTACATGCCAATGTACCACCTTGGGTACATCTTTAGATTATGAATGTGTCTTAGATTAGGGTGTGAGTATATACTTTATGCAATGTAATAAATGCATAAGTATGTGCAAACTATTTGATAATGTAAATGTGCATAGTAGTCCATGTGCACGAGTCCATAGAATAGGAAGATGAAGAGTTATAGGAATATGAAAGTCCAAGAGTCACATCCCATTATATATTGGCCTTTGTGTGAGCATATTGAGAGACAATTTTTGAGAGACACATTGTAGAGAAGAAGTAGAGATACAATGTAGAGCATGTATGAAATATGGAGAGTTTGAGATATCTATTATATATCAAAATACTATTTTCATGAGCTTTAATTAATGAGATTTTATTGAGTTATTACAGAAGTTATTCATGAGTTTTATTTGTTTAGAATATTTCCATTATTTTATATTTGATAAAGCATACTTATTTTAGATCTTGTGGTTGTTTTTCATTAAGTATTTAGCATCAAAAGCTAACAATGGTATTAGATCCACAAGGGAGATTGATAGGAGATAGGGAGAGCTACAAGAGATATTGAGAGGAGATAGGAAGATTTTATTTAAAAAAAAAAATTAAAGTTATTTTTGGCTAGAGTCTTTCCACAGGGTTGCAAGAAAACTCGTGAAGACTAGGACTCAAAAAAGTTTGCTTACCACTAGATTAAAGGATAACTAGTGAACTATATTGATTTTTAAGAGCTTTGGAGATTTGCATGTATTTTATTGTTGTTGTCTAAGTTTTTGTTACAAAAAATTAGTTCTCAGAAGTTGAGAAGCTTCCTACAATGGATAGAGAAGAATTTCATCTTTGATTTCCTGAAAGTCTATGTGCTTTCCTCATGTAGGGATTGGTTTTTGAGTTGCAACAATAGCGTAGATATTGAAGATTAAGGAGGTCTAAGGAAAAGGTCCCATTGGAGATTGAAGATTGAGGAGACCCAAGAAGGAAGTCCCCATAGAATATTGAATATTGAATATTGAGGAGACCCAATAAGGAGGTCCCCATAGAAGCTTGAAGATTGAAGACTCCAAATTGAAGATAGAAGAAATCAAATCTTTTGAATATTGAGAAGGGGGAGACTTGAGAGAAGAAGTTACCATTGCAAATTTGAGAAAGAAGATAGGATGTTTGAGGAAGAAGATAGAGGAGGATGAAACAAAGGTCAAATAGAAGAGTTGCATAATTTGAAGACCCAAGAGAAGATATCTCAAGCAAACTTGGAAGGATAAATAAGAAGGCTAGAGAAGCCCCATTGAAAAGTTGAAGTGGTCATTGGAGAAGATTTGAAGAAAGCTCAAGGTAGAATATTGTAAGTAGGAGAAGCTCCTGAAGAGAAGAATTTGGGACAATTATCACCATCTGACAACAAACCCAAAAGGAAGAAGGATTTGGCAAGAAGTTTGCAAAATTTTAGAAATTTTTTTGATCTCAAGACATTCAAATTCTTGAGGAAGAGACCAGTAAAAGTGGTCAGATTTGAAGATAGAATTTAGCAAGAGCTAAGGAGGAGAAAGAAGATAAAAGAGGACATAGATTTGAAAATTTTGAAGGCAACCATAAAATATTTAAATGCTAATTTACGAAGAAGAATATTATTGAATTTTACAGCATAAGTTGAAGAGTCACAGGACAAGTTAAAGGTGACATAGAGCTACAAAATGAAGAAGAATTGGGTAGATATTGAAGTTCCCTCGAATAGCCAATTTAATTAAGGAATTAAATTAAAATAAGGTAGTAATTTAGATGAAGGCTATTTTTGGACAACAAGATATATGAGTAATCAAAACTTTGGAGCAACAATTTGAGAAGATTTGGGCTACAAATTTGGGTAGCATTAGAAGAGGAAAAGAGAGCTATCTTTTGGAGAATTTTGGGGCATGTTTGAGATAAGCATTGGATATCATTTGGTCAAAGAAAGGTGCTGCAAGTTTTAGAAGTTAAGGTAGCAAGATTAAAGAAGGTAAATTTTAGAAGTTAAGCTAGCAAGATAAAATAAGGTAAAGCTGTAAATTTGAAGATACGGGACAACAAGTTCAAGTAGTAAGAAAGGAGAGGAGATAAGCTTCAAAAGACAACCAAAGAGGTTTGAAATTTGGTGCATAAAAGAGTATATCATTTTTAATGAAAAAATTATTTTATTTGAGTTTATTTGGAACCATATTTTAGAGAGTTAAAATCAGAAAAAGAACTTTAAATTTATTATCTCCTAGCTAAAGAAGGAGTTTAAGAAGCTTGCAAATTAGTGAATTAATATAACACAAAGGAGCTGATTTATTTTAAGTTTTAAATCAGCAAAAGAGGATTTGTATCCTATTTTAAAGAAGCAAATATTGCTCCAAATCAGAAACAACATGAAAAGGAGCAAAAAATGCATTAAGGAGCACTCACATATTATGCTCAATATATGGTTTTGAAAGGAAGCAAAGTAAGTATTTGAAGGAACAAAGAGCATTCTCAAAACCTACAAAATTTTAAAGAAATAAGTCAACAAAGTGAGTAAAAAACAAGGAGTATGAGCAGTTTGGAAAATAGAAAGAGATTCACCCATTCAAGCTGAGTTGTGGAGAAGATAAACCACACCAAAATCGAGTTGAAATTTGCTGAAGCAAAGCAATAAGAAAGGTAATCAAAGTAGTCACCAAATGTAGGAGGAGAAGCCACCAAATTGCAAAGACACTAGCCACCAAAGAACCACCATAGGAGGAGAGATTGTTGGAAGAGCCACTAACACAGTTGGAGAAGAGGCAACCAAGAGGACATTGAGCGAACACTAGAAAACCAAATATCAAGAGGAAGCCAAGCATTGAAAAATCTATCACGAGGAGAATGTTTGCTTTGCTATTGGAAGAGAGCCACATGTAATTTCCAACACTTAGGGAGATAAAGCATCTTCAAGCAACACGAAAAAAAGGGACATAACACTCTTACCAAGTGTTACAAGGAGAACAATTAGTTGAAGCATCTTAGAAATGCCTATTGAAATGTGAAAGTTCCTTTGTACCATTTGGCACATAAAATTTAGAGCACCAATCATTTTCAAAGGAAGGTGAAATGTCTTAGAGCACCACTTGGTAATATAATTCTTAGGAGAGGATTAAAAAGAAGAAGCGGGTATAGAGACAAAGAGGAGATCGAACAATCTAGTTTTATACAATCGTGAAGAGTAAGAGAATACAAAGAGAAAGTGTTGGAATATTAGCCTAAGGTTTAGAGTAATAAAAAATTGCATTATATTACAAACCTTGGAAGAAGAGCCATTATTAGAGCCATTTTGCAAGAGAACAATCATGACAAGAATCTTGTAATGCTCATAAGGAAGAAGTGCCAATTTTTGAAGTTAAAAGGTTGAATGCCAAGTGTCATTGTGGAAAGAAGAGTGTCAACCACCATGTTAGTAGACTAAAACATCTTCTTACATGCAATAAAGGCATGGGTCAAAGTGCCACTTAAGACACATTCATGAAGCATGTGAGAGTATTGCATAAGCGTTGCAAGAAGAGAAGCAAATAAGAGGATCCAGTGAAGAGTCAAACTCTTGAAGACCAAATTTAATGAGAGTCATACAAAAGGAGCATTTAATATGTTGTAGAAAAGGAAGATCATTTTTAGAGCTCATATTGCAGAGTCTCAAGAGAAAATCAAATTTTGGTGCATCATATACAAGGAGGCATGAAATATTTAAAATGATTTAAAATATTTGCAAAGATTAAGGAAGTATAAGGCATAATATTGAGGTCAAGATTAATTAATTTATTATACTTAAAGTTATTTAAATAAAAGGAGAAATAAGGTAATGAATTATAACCTTAGAAGAATTATTGAATGCCTTGGAAGATCTTTGGAATAAGATGTATTTTGAAAGGTTTTGGAATTGCTTTATTCTATTTTGAAATTCAAATTGTATAGAAATATTTGCAAATAGTTTAAATTGGAGGAATAAGGATTTCTACATAAAAATATGAATATTTATTTATTTATTTTTTTTATTTTTTGAATTTACATGGTGGAATTGGTAGCCGCCACGAATCTGAGCAGGTTGTTTGGATTTTATGTCTGCCACAGTAATCTGTGTTGTCCATCCTAAAAGCTACCACACGGTTCTTCGTGCAGTCCACCCCTATAACCACCATGCCACAATCATTTTAAACCTTTTACGCCACTGAAAGCACTAGGAAAGGGACAAGCGTTCAGTCTGACGAGGCTTGATATTTGAACCTTGGACCTTTGCACCCCTTATAGGGTTTGGTCAAACCAATTGGTCTACACCTTAGACCTTCGAAATAGGAATATTGAATTTTCAAATGCCTTTATTTTCTAAATTTCTAATTAGGGAGTTATAAGGAATTCAACACCATCTTAGATTCTTGAAATTTAGAAACCATATTATTGAAAATTTAAAAATATAAGAAACACAACATAGAGTTGTTAAAAGTTGGAAAATTACATTGGTATTAGTATTTCACTCAAATTAATGAGACATAAGGAATCCAACTTAAAGTTCTTGAAAATAGAGAATCTTATCAAAATTGAAATTGCATCAAAATCATCTTTAGCTTTCTATTCATAATTAGGGAGACAAAAGGGATTCAACTCAAAGGAAAACTTAGAAAGCTAAGTATTTTATCAAATCTACTTCACATTAAATACTAGAGAGCTAAAAGAAACTCTACCTAAAGATTTGACCATTGTTTGATCATTATAAATTACAAAGTTTAACACAAAATTTGAAGAATTGAAAGTTAGTATTTGAGAAACATATTATCACAAGGTATACTATGAAAGGATTCAAGATAAAAATCTATACAATATTCCATATAAAAAATGCAAGATTACTTCAAGCACAAAAAACTCTACAAGTAAAAATGGAAAAGACATTTGGTTTATTGATTCTGGTGCAAGTCATCACATGATAGGAAATTTACAATGGTTTGATTGCCTTGAAGTCACTAACAATCTTAGGTTAAAAATTGCAGATGGAAAAATGTATCTTATACATGGATATGGATGTGTAACACCTAGTACATCATTTCCAAATCTTTTGTTACATGATGTAATTTATGTTCCTGGATTAACATCAAATCTTATTTCAATAACAAAGTTGGCAGAGAGCAAAAGTATGGTTGGTTTTAGATATATAAATAGAGTCAATTTATAAATCAAAATGAGATAGAAGCTACAAGATAAATTCACAATGATATATATGCTCTAGACTCAATTGGGATTTCACAAGATATTGTTGTAGTTCAAAACAACACTAATGGATTTTCTGAGGAACATATTACAAGAAATGAAAAATCTATTTATCATAAAAACCAACAAGGAAATTGAAGATTCAGAATGAGAAATATGAGAGGGCAACAATACTTTGGATCACTTACCCATCTACAAATTAAAGACGAAGAACAAGAACCCGATCAAGTTGAAGAACATATGAAGGACAAAAATCCATATTGAAGACTAAAGTCTTCAATAACCAAATAATGTAATACAAGGGGGTGTTGGAATATATTACATCATTTGGTACATGCCAATGTACCACCTTGGGTACATATTTATATTAGGAGTGTGTCTTAGATTAGGGTGTGAGTATTTAATTTATGCAATGTGATAAATAGACAAGTATGTGCAAAGTATTTGATAATGTAAATGTGCATAGTAGTCCATGTGCCCATGAGTCCATAGAATAGGAAGATGAAGAGTCATAGGAATATGGAAGGTCAAGATTCACATCCCATTATATATTGGTCTTTGTGTGAGCATATTGAGAGACAATTTTCGAGAGACACATTATAGAGAAGTAGAGATACAATGTAGAGCATGTATAAAATATAGAGAGTTTGAGATCTCCATTATATATCAAAATGCTATTTTCTTGAGCTTTCATTAATGGCCATTTATAGAGTTATTGCATAATTTATTCATGAGTTTTATTTGTTTATAATATTGTCATTATCTTATATTTGATATAGTATGCTAATTTTAGATATTGTGGATATTTTTCATTAAGTATTTAGTATCAAAAGCTAACAAAAATTACCCATAATATGTAGGTAGATATCAAATCGATGTCATCAAAATAATGCACATGTATTTTGAAGTTTTTGTATAAAGTTTACTTGTGTTTGATCTCGTAGAAGATGAAGGCAACATATGCTTTCTCACTAATCTTGGGAACTTATATTGAACCATCACATACAATAAGATGTTGGAATATGTGATTATTAAGTTTCAATTGAGGCAATGACTAAATTTTGTACTATATTATTTGTATAAGCCCTTTGTGCCCTCATACACCTTGTATACATGAACAATTTATAATGTTTATTGTGTAACCTAAATATATATTCTTTATCCTTGATTTAAAGGTCTCTTGTAATTGGATATAAATATTCCTCCCTACCAATAATTTTGTTATTGGTTGGAGTGTAATTCTATTTTATTTAGTGAGATATTTTGGTGTGTATAGACACCTTTTTACTTCATGTGTTCCATTTTTGAGTTATCTATGTATATTTGGGTAATGTGTTGATTCTATTAATTTTTAGAAAGTATTGTGAAATTTAACATGGTATTAGAGTAAGTGTGAATATTTATTACTTGATTACTTATCTTTGGAAACTCATCTTCTATGACAATTCCTAAGCATAATATTTTTTTGTTGGAGAATAAGGCGTTGAACTCCCGTCCCCCACCCTTGACAAATCATAACTCTCTTATTTAGATCTTGAGAGTTTACAAATATATTCAATTCTCATCTTAATTGAGTTGTTTTTTTTAATAAGTTATATGTGGCTTCTATTGGGGGCCACTCCCACAAAATAAGAAAATATAATATTTGTTGTAGCATATATTTTTAGCATAATTTTTTATTTCTTTTTTCTCTTAAATATATTCTTCAACTTCCTCAAAGTGCTATGTTTCCACAATCAGCTCCTTGACATCATTTTGATTAAGACATAAAATATCACTTGGCTAGTTGCCTTCTAAAATTTGAATTTCACTAGGATGAAGATCAACACCATAATTTGCTAATTTATTTGCTACATGATTTCCTTCTCTATAAATATGCTTACACTACCAAGAGATTGCCTCTAGTAATAGATGATGAACATCAACAATAATATTATTTTTTATCCAGTCTCCACATTCATTTTTGTTAATAGCATTGATGATAATTTGTGAGTCCCCCTCAATTGAAAGATATTTCCATTATTTTTCTACTCTAATTTTAATCCTTGTAAGAAGTGCCCTAGCATAGTTGTTAGTTGAAGTTCCATATGATTCTGAATAAGGGAGGATAATTTTACCATCACCATTTATAAAAACACCACCTCCACCAACTTTTCTTAGATTTACTTTAGAAGCATAGTAAAAATTAATTTTGATAAACCTAATTTTTGGACATTTCTATTTTACCATAGATCAAAGTAGATCCTTTGTTTTAATTTCGTTGTCATAGATGACTCTTCCATGTATGTTCAAATTATGTAGCCAAGTTATGAGCACCTCTTTTTTTACAATTGAGACTTCCTATGATGAACACCATATTTATAGATATTCTGCAAGAGAGGCAATAATATGGTTCTAAACTTGGGCATGATTTTGAGATTTACTTTTAAAAATTTTGTTATTCCTTTCAAGCCATAAATTACAAAAAATAATAGTAGGTCCAATACTCCAAAGAATACATAATTCTTTAGCTTTAAAATAATTTATACAAAATTTTATCAACTCTATCAATGTTGATGGAGCTACCCAATATAATTTCATTTAAAGAAAAAAATAACCCCAAATGGTGTGAGCAAATGGACAATAAAGAAGTAAATGATTTGATGTTTCTAAATTATTCTCACACAAGGCACATATGAAGGCACACAAGGCATATATTACTTTGAACTACTAACCAAAGAAATGTTGAGGCCTTACGGAGAGCCTCTAATGACCAAATGTTCTTCCAAGGAAAACCTT
This sequence comes from Wollemia nobilis, assembly GCA_028583015.1. Classification (NCBI taxonomy): domain Eukaryota; kingdom Viridiplantae; phylum Streptophyta; class Pinopsida; order Araucariales; family Araucariaceae; genus Wollemia; species Wollemia nobilis. The sequence goes on along the minus strand of JAQPPZ010003172.1, from coordinate 1,825,998 downwards.
TAGGAGAAGGAAATTTTGATTGTTCTAAATTCTCACATCCCAAATTGACCGAGTATCGACCACCCTTTAATAAATTCCAAACCAACTCATCCTTTCATGTAAAAATTGGAAAATAAAACTCTTGAAGCATCTTTTGAAGTTTATCTGTATTTTTTTTTAGTTCCTCTCCTTCAACCAAGTTACTAAAATAAATCTATGATCTAGAGTTTTTGCTCATAATAAAATAATATTTGACTTTTGGACCTTTATATTCTAGGAACGCTTGAGCCAATGGTTTCCATTTTGAGTCAGAGATAAGAGGATAAGGCTTCAACCAAACATCAAACCAAAAATTTGCATAACTCACATCATTGAATGACCATCTAATATGTCTCTTTATCAATTGCAAACTCTCTAATATGAAGTTCCATGTTAACGATCCATCTCAATTAAGTTATTATATCTAGAAACCTACATTTTTTTTGGTAGATAAGATAATATAACATTAAAATCGGGTTTTACAGGTTGACCCAAAACATTTTACAAAAATCAGCCCAAGGCTGTTGATGAACATGTCCTTACTAAGGATCTTGTATATGTAAAATCTACATGCCGCCAAAGCCATTACATCCGGTAAGGCACATAGCCTGTAAGGCACATAGACTATTATCAAAAAGAAACTTCCCATACAACATTTTGGGTATACCCTGAGAAAACACACCTGCATCATAATTACAAAAAAGAAACAGACACAAATCCCTTTCTTGAGACAGTGGAGAAACAAAAAGCTGCAGACACACATAGCAGAGTACTGAAAATAACTCCCACAAGCTCTGTATTGACAATTACTCTTAATAATTCTTTGGTAATTGCTTTCTTCCGTATATGACATGCTTTGGGACCACATCCCATCTTGGCCAATCAGCCTTGGAGAAGTGAACCTGCTGGCTAGATTTATGGCGGTGGCTATCTGGTGGTCCATGTGGCTCTGGTTTGAAGTCTTATATTGTCGTTTCTTTCCTACCCTGTTATTATCAACCAAACTCAAGTTACTAATATGACTAGAAGCCATGTTATATGACATGTGACTATTCCCATTAGTATTTGTGGTATTTCCAAGCAATATCCACCAAGACTGACAGCTCGAATAATTTTTATTGTGAGTCCATTTCAAAAAAGATATGGGAATACTCATAGCATTCGAACTTACAATGCCTTCCCTGTTGGTAAATTCGACTATCATTATTGGAATTCTTGTTGAATAATCTCATCTACTTCACTCGGGACACCGTGTTCCCATTTGAAAAGTCCTTCACCATCGACACCCAAATTGGCTAGCTTATCAACAAATTTGTTAGCTTCTTGAAAGACATGTTGGGATTTTATTTCATGTCTTCCTTGGAAAATGATCCTAGCCTCTTCAACAATTGTTTTAATCCTCTAAGGAGGTGTTTTCCAATTATTGAGGAGATTTATAACATGCATAGAGTCTCCTTCTACGATCAAATTGCCTTCTAAGTCTTGAGTCATTTGAAGGCCTCTCCACATAGCTCTAGCTTCACCTTCGTTGTTCGTCCTTGTTCCCAAATATTCAAAAAATGCAAGCATCATATTCCCATTATGATCTCGCACAATACCGCCAGTGCCTGCTCTTCCAAGATTATCCTTAGTCACTCCATCAAAATTAAGCTTAAACCAACCCGTAGGAGGTGGGGACCACTTAACATTGGCTCTGGGGTTGACTACCCTAGGCACAAACTCATATAACAAGGTTAAGCTTAAACGTTGAGTAATCGTGGTCTCCTGCAGATGAGGTTTACGACCATAAAAAGGTATAAGGTTCGAATTCACGTTGGCAAAGGATAGGATCCTGGCAATGATAGTTTGATGATCATGGATAGACTCATTAAAGACTCTATGGTTCATTTCTAACCACACTTGCCAAATATAGTGATTGAGACAAATTTTCCACATGTATCTAAGTCTTTGGCTTGAAAAGGGGCAAGGCCATTGGATGAATAAATCAAGTATGATGGCTGGTTTAACCCAAGAAATATTAAAGGCCTAAAAAACCCCACTTAGGACAATCAAGGAAAAAGGGAACTCAAGGAAAATGTGATAAATGGTCTCCCAATTAGCCCTGCACAGATAACAACGATTAGTGATACAAATACCTTTACGCATCATATTATCAATGGTTATAATTATTCCTTGGATAACCAACCATGAAAAGATTGCAATTTTTGGAATTAATTTTTTTATCCAAATAAAGTCCTTTTGGAGGACAAAATCCTCGTCATCAAGCAGAAGCTTGTAAGCTTATTTAACAGTGAACTGCTCATTTTCCATAGGAGCCCAGGCCACTTGATCTTCCTTGGGTCTCATGGGGATAAACTGTTGCTCGAGAATGTTACAACGATTATTTGATTCCGCTTGAAATCCTTGAATCCTTATTTGTTTCCACTTCATTCTGCCTTTGTCCTCAACCATATAATTAGAGACTTTTTTGCCAATGAGTTCTTTCATGATATCTCTGATTCGGGCTAAGTTAGGATATTGCATTAGTGGTTCATCCTTAGCCCACCTGTCATTCCAATAATTTATCCTCTCACCATTGCCTAAAACCCATATTAAACCTTTTTTTATGATTTTATTACAATTGAGAATTGTTTTCCAAAAAGCATAACCTCTGATTGGAACTGAGTCACTTAGAAATTCCATATTTTGAAGATACTTTCATTTGATGATAGTTGTCCATTCATTTTCTTCACCAAAAATGAGGTGCCATGCCTACTTAGCTAGTAAATCTAAATTCATATGAGCAATTCTCCTTAGACCTAAGCCCCCATTTTCCCTAGGTCTGCACACTTTGGTCCATCCTACAAGGTGTATCCTTTTTTTCTCCTTTGATCCAGTCCATAAAAATTCTTTTTGGAGTTTCTCAATTTTTTGGAAAACCTTCATAGGGGCTTTGAAAATGGATATAAAATAGATGGGAATGCTCTAAAGAGAGGCCTTAATGAGGGTCAGCTTTCCTTCTTGAGATAGAAGATGACTTTTCCATCCAACAAGTTTTTTTTTGAATTCTTTCAATAACCCTGTCCCACATTGACTCTCTCGGAGAACCAATGAAAAGAGGGAGACCAAGATATGAAGTGGGGAGGTTTACTATATCACACCCTAAAATTTTTGTAATCCTTACTTACCTTTGAATGGGGGTGTTCAAGAAATATAACTTGCTTTTACTAAAATTAAATTTTTGACCAGCAGCGCCCTCGTAGAGTTGCATGATGTATTTAATTCTTTTGGCCCCAACCACCGATGCCTTAGTCAATAGAAGGGCATAATTGATGAATTGTTTTTGAAAAATAGCTATAGTGAGAGATGTTGCCTTAATTCCTGATATTAGCCTTGAAATCCAAGCATTTTTGATGGTTTTGCCTAAAGCTTCTGCCACAATGATGAATAACATGGGGCTGATAGGGTCCCCCTACCAAATTCCTCTACGACTTTGAAAGTAAATAGCAGTTGTTCCATTAACTAGAATCTAAAACCATGCTTTAGAAATGCATTATTTGATAAAATTAATCCATTGGTGGTGAAAACCAAACTTAAGGAGGACAAAAATCAGAAAGTCCCAATTTAGCCTATCAAATGCTTTATTCATATCAAGCTTAAGGGCAAAAATAGACCTGTTAGTCTTATGAGCAGAGTGCAAAGCTTCATGAACTGTGATAACTCCATCCAATATTGACCTACCCTAGACAAAGCTTCCCTGGCATAGATCTATGATGCGGGGCATAACATCTCTCATTCTATTTATAATGGCTTTAGTTAGGATCTTGTAAGAAACATTGCACAAACTGATTGGCCTAAAGTCAGCCATAGATTTAGGGGTTTGCTTCTTAGGAATTTGAGAAATAAAAGTATAATTGAGACCTTTTGGGATATGATTGCTTGCTTGGAATTCTATGATAGCAGAAATTACATCCTCACTTACGATGTCCCAAAAAGCTTGATATAAATGAGGGGTAAAGCCATTGAATCCCGGGGCTTTGTCTGGCTCCATGCTAAACAAGGCTTCCTTAATTTCCTCATCAGAAAATGGAGCTAGAAGCTTAAGGTTTATATCCTCATTTATTATGCTAGGAATGGGTTGCAAGAGAATATATTTGGCCTCCTCATTGCACTACGATTCCTGACCAAGGATATAATTGAAATAAGATACTGCCTCCTTTCTGATTTCTATTAAGTCTTGAGTAATAGAACCATCTGCTTTTTTTTTTAAATTTTTATCTTATTATTGCTTCTGTTTCTAAGCGTGGTGACGTGAAAAAACTTGGAATTTAAATCTCTATATTTCAACCAAAGAGCCCTTGATTTTTTCCTCCAATATATTTCCTCACAGGCCAAAATGTTATGAAACTCTGCTAGTTTTGTCCGTTCCTCCTGCCTAGTAGTTTCATCAGCATCACCATGTTGAATCCTCTGATAAATTATCTTCAAACTTTCAACAAACTATTTTTTATTTTCAAAGAGGTTCCCAAAGACCTCTTTGTTCCAAGTTCAAAGATTTTTCTTAACAAACTTTAATTTGCCAGCAAGTTTAAAAGTTGCACTATCCCTGACAGGCTACTGCCACCACTGAATTAAGTTATATCTGAAACTAGAATGTTTGATCCACATAGATTGAAATATGAAAGGTTTCTTAAAGGACAGAGAGTTAGGGATCTCCAAAAAAATGGGATTATGATCAAAGGTAATTTTAGGAAGGGCTTGTAGGGTAGAATCACCAAACAGAGTTGTAGCCTCCTTTGATAGAAAAAACCTATCAAGCCTTTCTTGAATGAGATGACACCCTATCCGTTGATTGCTCTAGGTATAATTTGATCCTCTAAGTTTTACATCCATCAACATGTTGGAGTTCACAAAGTCATTGAACTCATCTATGCTCCTAATAGGTGGTCTATTTCCACCCATTTTGTCTGAAGGGTAAAGAGGAGTGTTAAAATCCCCAGCCAAAATCCAGGGGAAATTATGAAAGATTTCACTCAGATTGCCTAAGTACTCCCACAATAAAGCTCTCCCTTGAATTGAATTTGGGGCATAAATATTTGAAATGATCCACGACATGTTGTTGTTTATTTTCTTAAATAAAATACTAAGAACCCTACCATATTTCTAAACAATGGTGCCTTCTACTATCCGAGGATCCCACAAAGTCATAAGGCCTCCAGATTCTCCTCTGGCTGATTTGCAAACCATCTCCCCTTGATTCCAATTTTATTGAATCTCATCAGTTTTTGTTTCTTGCAACATGATAATAGTTGGATTCACTTTATTTCTTATTGCACCAACTTCCCTGTGTTGGGCAGGCCATTGAGGCCTCTCACATTCCATGAGAGGAACTTCATTTAGATTGGTTGGGATTTCTTCCTCTCCCCCTCACTTGAGGGGGTTTTCCTAATTTGTTGTCTTCAGAACCCGGAATAACCTATTGAAACAAGGTTCTCTATTTTCCATTGGCAATGTCATTATCAGTTTTAATTTTTTGATGCTCAACATTTGATATTCTCCCTCTTCTTTTTTCACTGCCAAAATCTATAGGGGAATTCATAGTGCTTCTGGTTTGTTTAGGACTAAATTAGGGGGAGGCAATTTATTATAGAATCGGACTGCCATATTCTTTAGTCTGAAGAGTTTCACATATCTCCACCCCCACATCCAAATCTTCTCATTTTTTCCTATATTCTGCTGGTCTGCGGGATGGCACCTCAGTAGGATTCACCTGGCTCCTAGTGATGATGTTAGAGAGATGAGATTTTTTATTTTTCAATGCATAAAATTTCTTCCTACATTATTTAGCATTAGGGTTTGGATTTGGGATGCCCAATGGGCTTAAAGTATTTTTAGCATTGGGGTTTAAGGATCTTGACTTGGATGGAGATTCTAGAGATCAGGCATTAGGGTTTGGCTTTGTGATGCCCACGGGGCTTATAGTAATTTTAGCATTAGGGATTGAGGATCCTGACTTGGATGGGTATTCTAGAGATTCAGAAAGGTTAGTCTAAAGGTTCTGGGCTTCCATGTCTTTCGATAATCCTCCTACTCCCATATTGAATAGAATTGAAAATTTATTTGAAACTAGAGGATTGGAACTTACCTGAGTATTTTGGTTACCAACAACCTATTATTTTCCTTTGTCTTGTTGGGACCCTGCACCCTCTCATTTATTTTTTTGGTAGACATAGTTTTCCTAATTGAAATCATCTCTGCCAGGGAAACTCCTCAAATGTCTCAATTCTTGATTTTTATTTTTTGGATCTTTTTCAATTTTCTATGTGAATACAAATATTCTAGAATCCAGCATCCTTCTTGATATTTTCCTACAACAACCTTTAGAATACCAAAACTTCACCTCTATTATCTATGCATTACATCTTAGTAGAGAAATTCCAAAACATCACACTATCATAATTTGCTTTATCAATTCAGATTATAATAAATAGTTTATATGAGAGCACATTATTGTTATAAAATGAAGTATATATTACCAATGGAAACTATTAAAGTAAATTTTAATTATTATTTGAATCAAGAAATCAACATTTTCTTGTTAGCTTTAGCTAAACTTACTACTTCCTCTAACCATGAAAAAGAGGATTAACTTCGTGATCCTCAATTGAAATCCTTCTATTGTTTAGCATATTTGCACATTTGTTTCATTCCCTTAATGTATGTGTAAACCTAATTTCTTCAAACTCTATAACAAGATATTGAATTTTCACCATTATCTCATGTATATTCCATGGAGCCTTTACTTTCCTTAAAATTGTATTTATTACTATGAATGAATCACCTTCCATCCATACTTTGTTCCATTTTATTTGTTTGTATATTTTTAATCCTTCCAAATCCATCCAAGCTTCAACTTCATTATTTGTCTTAAATCCACTATGGAAAGTGTAATGAGATAAACCCTCTCCTTTATTATTTCTAACTATTCCTCCTTTTGTTGGTCCTGGATTTCCTTTAGATGCTCCATCAAAATTCAATTTGACCAATTCCATATTTGGTGGTTTCTACTTTATACTCATTGCCTTATTTTTGTTTCTCTGGTACCCAACATCATAATTCCATTTGATGACTTGACTCCATCTATCAAGGCTTTTTGCTTCTATATTAGGGATTGGGTAAGTTGTTAGGGTTGGTTTAGACTCCTCTACGGCTAAACAAATCTTCCTTTTTATTACCTCTAAATTACTTTCCTTTCCTTTAAATATTCTTCTATTCATTTCTAGCCATATAGTCCAAAGTATTGTATCTTTTGATATATCTTAGAATGAATTTAAAGCCTCACTTTTACAAGTGATCTACCACTGCTTTAACCATTCTTCAATTTTGCCATTCATCATCATGTATTTACCAAATATATTAAGAATCCATTACCATAGTTTCCAAACTAATTATTAGTGTCCCAAGAGATGGTCTATACTCTCCTCCTCCTTTTTACAAAGAATACATTGTGAGGGGCCATGAAAACCCCTTTTGATAAGGTTATCTCAAGATAAAATTCTTCTATGACCTACTAGCCAAATAAACATTTTGACTTTAGTGTTTGGACTATCCCAAATATCTCTCGATACTCGTGATATTCCTATTTTGTTGGTTGATGAGTGCCAAAGTGTTACATTATTTACACCTGATTTACTTATATACTTCTTTATACATGAATGGATATGAATAATTTTTACTATTATTTTACCTTAATATTGTCATTTATGTGTTAATTCGATTAATTATTATAAATGTTATTATATGTGCATTTTACATGGATTTTGTGTAAGTTTATGTGTTATTAGGTAACTATGTATGAAGCTGGATGAATGACCGTGGATGCTGAACCAAAACACAGATGAATGAAGATTGGTTGGACATATGGCACACCTAAAAGTATTATGGATAAAGTATTATTGAAGCATTTACAAAGAAGAGCTACAAAAAAGTTAGTCAAAGGTTGACTAAGCATTAGTGCCACATCATGACCAACAAAGAACGCACCTTGCACAATCACTCATTTTGGATGTCCACGTGATCAAAGGAATATTTGGAAAACTATTATTTTATTTGATAAAGTTGTAAAGATTTATTAAAATTTGGAAAGGATCTAAACTTCTTATTTCTGCCAACTAAATATTCTCTTTCTTTGAGAATAGGGCATAAGACTATTTATGTTGTCTCTTTGATGTAGGAGCATCCGAGGGCAGCAGAGCAATCCAGCATCAACCAATTTTTTTTTCTTTTTTCTAAGTATTTGGCAAAGGAAAATATGTGTCGCGATATCGCGACACAAAAAGTGTCGCGATATCGCGACCAAAACAGGAGATAGAGAAACGGCGGACAGAATGTCACGAAATCGCGACCAAAGCAGGGAAACAAAGGCGCGGAGGACCGGAGGTTGTGAAATCATGACATGTCATGATTTTGCGACATGTCATGAAATCACGACCAAAGCAGGGAAGCAAAGGCACGGAGGACCAAAGGTCGCGAAATCGTGACATGGCAGGGAAGCAAAGGTGCGGAGGACCAAAGGTCGCGAAATCGCGACCAAAGCAGGGAGCAAAGGCATGGAAGACAAAAGGTTGCAAAATCATGACATGTCACGATTTTGCGAAGAACAAAAGGTCACGAAATCACGACCAAAGCAGGGAGCAAAGGCGCGGAAGACAAAAGGTCGCAAAATCATGACGTGTCACGATTTTGCGACCAAAGCAGGGAGCAAAGGCACGAAAGACAAAAGGTCACAAAATCGTGACATGTCGCGATTTCATGACCAGAGCAGGGAGCAAAGGCATGGAGGGCCGAAGGTCATGAAATCGTGACATGTCATGATTTTGTGATCGAAATGGAAGAACAGAGGTCGATAGAAAAATAGGCACGATATCGCGATAGGTCGCGATATAATGGCCAAAATAGAGCGAGAAGGCTTGAAGGAGGGAATGTCGCGATATCACGACATGTCGTGATATCACGACCAAACAGAAAAACATGCACTCCAAGCTTCATAAAGGCATCCCTTCGTGCACAACAAACTAACAGTGGTGAAGCAGCAGTTTCAGAGGGAGATTGCAACGAACATGTTGGCCACTCGCGCATGAGATCTAAAGATGCATTTATGGAACTAGCAACGAAGCAACCGTTCGAGAAGGAGATCCCGATGGTTATGGCAGCCAGTCATGCACCTCACCCAATGTCTCATCAATGCAACTTTCTAGTATTGTTCCAGGTGGCAAATACAGATCGTGGGAAGTTTGAAAACACAGGAGGTCGGGACCTCGATAAAAACCCAAGGATTGTAAGGAGAACGGGTTGGCAAAATGGTAGATTGTTGTATATTCTTTGTAAATTCTTTCGAAGCTAGTGAATAAGAAAAATTTGGCTCTTGTTATTCTTGTTTCTTGTCTTGTGCTAGATCTATTCTCCGTCAGTGGTATCAGAGCCAGAAGTTCCTGAGTGTGTAATAGATCACCGGACGTGAGGCAGTTACACCAGGATCTATGGAAGGGCTTGGAATTGGGTGAGCAGAATGCCTCCAAGAAGAAACCCTATTGGTGGGAGAGGCATGGCAGCAACGGAAGATGTCCGAGCTTTGCAACGGCAAATGCAAGCCCTGCAAGAAGAGATGCGTAGAAGATTGGAGCCAAGAAGAGATGAAGGTAGTGAAGAGGAAGATGACGAAGAAGAAGACCAGCCTAAGGAAGAAGAAGAAGCAGTAGATCCTGCTCAAGCCAGACTATACAAAGCCATATCCCAGATTGGGAAGAGGCCAAAGATGGAGGTTTCCACGTATTTCGGGAACCTTGATCCAGAGGAATTGATCGACTGGATCAATGATCTAGAAGAGTACTTTGAGTACGAGGAAGTTGAGGATCCTGATAGGGTCAGGTTCGCTAAGACCAAACTGAAAGGTCATGCCAGCATTTGGTGGAAGGGAGTGCATCTGGAGTGAAATAAAAGAGGAAAAGAGAGAATAACAAAGTGGGAACGGATGGTAGAAAATCTAAAGAGGCAGTTCATCCCTGGTGATTATGAGTTAGACCTGCTAAAGAAAATGCAAGGGTTGAGGCAATCAAGCAAGTCTGTAAAAGAATACACAGAAGAGTTTCATAAAATTATGATTAGAACAGGCCACTCAGAGGCCAACAAGGAGAAGGTAGCCCGTTACATTAATGGGTTACGAGCAAGTATTCAGGAAGAATTAAGTCTGGTCCGGATGACCACCATAGAGGACGCTTACCAATTTGCCCTAAAGGTGGAAGAAAAGCTCAATAGGAGGTTTGAGAACAAGCAAAGAGGAAGGGGTCATGGCGAAAGAACCGACGGAAGGACCAGTGGAAGAAGAAATGAAGATTCTCAAAAGAATGGAGAAGGTAGCAGTAATCAGGAACAAAGGAGAGAAAATACCGACCGCCCCCGTAATCAGAATAATGGTTACCGAGGGGGAAGGGGCAGAGCTGGACGTGGCCAGGGAAGAGGAAGATATCGTGGAACTTGCTTCCAGTGTGGAGAAGAGGGACATCACCAATACGAGTGTCCACAACAATGAGAAAGGAATAATAGGAGGCCGAAAGGAAATGCCAAAGCCGTGGTCGCTGATGAAGATGTTGGATCTGAGCATTCTGAAGAAGCAGAGAGAGGAGAAGTAATGATCACGAGGAGAGTCCTGCTAAATGAAGAGGGAGCTACAGATCAAAGGAAAAGCTTATTCCGCACAAGGTGTAAATGCGCGGGTAAGATTTGCAATATTATTATTGACAATGGTAGCACAGATAACCTAGTTTCAGAGGGAATGGTTACAAAGCTACAACTGGAGAGAAAGAGACACCCGCATCCATATCGGATCGTGTGGTTGCAGAAAGACCATAAGGTTTTGGTCAGTGAACAAAGCCTGGTAAAATTCAGTATTGGGAATTACCGTGATGAGGTCCTATGCGACATTCTGCCCATGGATGCGTGCCATTTGCTGTTGGGAAGGCCATGGCAGTTTGATAGGAGCGCGGTTCATGATGGCCGTGCCAACACCTATTCCATGACAAAGAATGGAATGCGTCATAAGCTGAAACCCCTGAAGGAGGTGGAAGAAAAGGTATGTGGCAGTGCCAAAATTTTCTTGGTTGATGGAAGAAAATTTTTAGATGATTTAAAGCATGAACATATGTGTTATGCATTAATTCCTAGAGTCAAGGATACATAATGCAAAGATACCCCAACAGAAGTCCTAGATCTATTGGAGGAATTTCCAGATATTATATCTGATAATGTGCCTGAGGGTTTACCCCCAGTAAGGAAGATCAGTCACCATATCGATTTGGTGCCAGGATCAAGCTTGCCCAATAAAGCTGCACATAGAATGACGCCTGTAGAAACTGAGGAGCTAAACAGGTAGGTCCAGGAGTTGCTGGAGAAGGGACTGATTCGGGAAAGCTTGAGTCCATGCGCAATGCCTGCAGTGCTGGCGCCAAAGAAATATGGAGAGTGGAGAATGTGTACAGACTCTCGAGCCATCAACAAGATCACAATAAAATACAGATTTCCATTGCCAAGGATGGATGACATAATGGACTGTTTGAGTGGAGCCAAGTACTTCACCAAAATTGACCTCAAGAGTGGTTACCACCAGATCCGTGTCAGGGAAGGAGATGAGTGGAAGACAGCCTTCAAGACCAGAGAGGGCTTGTATGAGTGGTTGGTCATGCCATTTGGGCTATCCAATGCACCAAGTACCTTCATGCGGCTGATGAATGAGGTACTGAAAGAGTTTTTAGGAAAATTTGTCATTGTCTATTTAGATGATATATTAATATTTAGCAGAACCCTGGAGGAGCACCTGATGCATATCAGAAGGGTTTTTGAGAAGCTATGGGAGGAGCAGTTATTAATAAATCTAAAAAAGTGTAATTTTGTAAAGAAGGAGTTAGTATACCTGGGATTTGTAATCTCAGTAGAAGGTCTAAAAATGGACCCAGAGAAGGTGAGAGCTATCATGGAATGGCCTACTCTGAGAAGCACAATAGAGGTAAGATCATTTCATGGTCTAGCCAGCTTCTACAAGAAATTCATTAGAAATTTCAGCAGCATTTGTGCACCCCTCACAGAAACAATGAGAGGAGATAAGAAAGAGTTTAAGTGGACCTTAGGAGCAGATAGGAGCTTTGATCTGTTGAAGAAGAAGGTCACAGAACAACCTGTTTTGGCACTCCCAGACTTTAACAAGGTATTTTAGGTAGATTGTGATGCCAGTGGTAGTGCAATAGGAGCTGTACTGAGTCAGGAAGGCAGGCCTATTGCCTACTTTAGTGAGAAACTCAATGATGCTCGGAAAAAGTATTCAGTTTATGATCAGGAATTTTATGCAATAGTTCAGGCTCTAAAGAAGTGGAGGCATTATTTGTTGCCAAAAGAGTTTGTTCTATTTATCGATCATCGGGCCTTACAGTACATTAACAACCAAACAAAACTGAATCAGAGGCACATGAAGTGGGTTGAGTTTCTCCAAAGCTATACCTTTGTGTTAAAACACAGAAGCGAAAAATCAAATAGAGTTGCAGACGCCTTAAGCAGAAGGCAAAATTTGCTGATTGAAATGATAGTGGAAGTGGTAGGATTCGAAGAATTAAAGGGACTGTACCCTGAAGATCCTGATTTTGTAGAAGCCTGGACGGCTTGCTTGGCACCTGTTACTGTGGACAGGACAAAATGGTTGGATTTTCTAATCCAAGATGGAATGTTGTTCAGGGGAAGTAAATTATGCATTCCAAGGAGTTCCATGCGGGAGAACTTAGTGAAGGAGAAGCACAGCGGGGGACTGGCTGGACATTTTGGTCGAGATAAGACCATTGCCCTGGTGAGTGAGAACTACTACTGGCCGCAACTGCAGCAAGATGTGAAAAAGTTTGTGCAAAGCTGCAGAATATGCCAGATGGCAAAATGCGTGAGGCAGAACACAGGATTATATCAGTCGTTACCTGTACCTGAAAGGCCGTGGGAGGACATCAGCATGGATTTCATTCTTGGGTTACCGAGAACACAGAGGGGAAATGACTCCGTATTTGTGGTGGTTGACAGATTCTCCAAGATGGCACACTTTATTCCCTGCCAGAAAACAAGTGACGCGGTTCACATTGCAGGGTTATTTTTCAAGGAAGTGGTAAGACTGCACGGTCTACCAAAAAGCATAGTTTCTGACAGAGATACAAAGTTTGTTGGTTATTTTTGGAGAACATTGTGGAAGAAGTTGAAGACAGATCTGAAGTTCAGTTCTACATACCACCCATAGACTGATGGATAGACAGAGGTGGTAAATAGAAGTCTGGGTAATTTATTAAGATGCTTGATAGCAGATAAACCCAAGGGATGGGATTTGGTTTTGCCGCAGGCAGAATTTGCATACAACAATTCTGTCAACAAGAGTACAAACAAATCTCCATTTCAAGTCATATATGGAAACAACCCAAGAAATGTTTCTGAGCTGAGGAAATTAGATAAAGGAGAAAAGTGCAGTGCCGAGGCTGAGGAATTTGCGAGACAGATGAAAAGCCTGCATGAAGAAGTAAAGAAACAAATTACAAAAATGAATACTCAGTATAAGACAAGAGCGGACCAAAAGAGGCGGTTCAAAGAGTTCAAAGTGGGAGATGAAGTCATGGTCCATCTCAGAAAAGAAAGGTTTCCTGCCAAAACTTATAACAAATTGAAGATGAAGAAGTTTGGGCCATGCAGAATACTAGAAAAACGGGAGTCAGGCAATGCATATGAAGTGGAATTGCCAAGTGGGCTTGACATTTCACCTATTTTTAACATATCAGATTTAGTGGAATACCATGAGGGAAACAATACAGAGGCACCAAGTACAGAATTGTGGAGCATTCCAGAGTCTAACCCAACCACAGAAGAGATCGAGGAAATATTAGATACTCGTGAAGGCAGAAGCACAAGAAACAAATAGTATTCTGAATATTTGATCAAGTGGAGGGGCAGACCTATAGAAGATGCAACTTGGCTGTCAAAAATAGAGGTTGACCGCCTGGGTCTTCCTCTCAAAGATCAAAAGTGAGGATCACTTCTCAATCCACCCCGGGTGTCTGATGCAGGAGCATCCGAGGGCAGCAGAGCAATCCAGCATCAACCAATTTTTTTTTCTTTTTTTCTAAGTATTTGGCAAAGGAAAATATGTGTCGCGATATCGTGACACAAAAAGTGTCACGATATCATGACCAAAATAGGAGATAGAGAAACGACGGACAAAATGTCACGAAATCACGACCAAAGCAGGGAAACAAAGGCACGGAGGACCGGAGGTCACGAAATCGTGACATGTCATGATTTTGTGACATGTTGCGAAATCGTGACCAAAGCAGGGAAGCAAAGGCGCGGAGGACCAAAGGTCGCGAAATCGTGACATGGCAGGGAAGCAAAGGCGCGGAGGACCAAAGGTCACGAAATCGCGACCAAAGCAGGGAAGCAAAGGCGCGGAGGACCAAAGGTCATGAAATTGTGACATGTCACGATTTCGCGACATGTCACGAAATCATGACCAAAGCAGGGAGCAAAGGCGCGGAAGACAAAAGGTCACAAAATCGTGACGTGTCGCGATTTCGTGACCAAAGCAGGGAGCAAAGGCGCGAAAGACAAAAGGTCACGAAATCATGACATGTCACGATTTCGCGACCAGAGTAGGGAGCAAAGGCGCGAAGGGCCGAAGGTCACGAAATCGTGACATGTCACGATTTCGCGACCGAAACGGAAGAACGGAGGCCGAAAAAAATGGTGCGATATCGCGACAGGTCGCGATATCGCGGCCAAAACGGAGCGAGAAGGCTTGAAGGAGGGAATGTCGTGATATCACGACCAAACAGAAAAACACGCACTCCAAGCTTCATAAAGGCGTCCCTTCGTGCACAGCAAACTAACAGTGGTGAAGCAGCAGTTTTAGAGGGAGATTGCAACGAACATGTTGGCCACTCGTGCATGAGATCTAAAGACGCATTTATGGAACTAGCAATGAAGCAGCCATTCGAGAAGGAGATCCCGGTGGTTATGGCAGCCAGTCGCGCACCTCACCCAATGTCTCATCAATGCAACTTTCCAGTATTGTTCCAGGTGGCAAATACAGATCGTGGGAAGTTTGAAAACACAGGAGGTCGGGACCTCGATAAAAACCCAAGGATTGTAAGGAGAACGGGTTGGCAAAACGGCAGATTGCTGTATATTCTTTGTAAATTCTTTCGAAGCTAGTGAATAAGAAAAATTTGGCTCTTGTTATTCTTGTTTCCTGTCTTGTGCTAGATCCGTTCTCCGTCACTCTTATATTAAGAAAATTTGTTAAGATGAGTGCCACTTGGCCTCATAATTATTAGTCCAAGTTGTATTTGTTAGAAAGTCATGTTTATTTAGAACAAGTCAGTTGCACATGTGTTAGCACTGATTAGTCAAAGTTACATCCTGTTACAAAATTATATTTATTTTAGAAAATTAATAGTGCATAGTTAGGATTTAGATTTTTATTAGCTTGAGAAAACAATGAAAATTACGAAAAAAACTTCTTTGAATATCATTGTATAAATTACAGTAGGTAGGCCATCGAAAAGGCCCTGGCTCCTAGCTCCTAGTTTGTTCTAGCCTTACCTTGCCCTTTGTTCGCATTATTTTCTGTAATATGAGTTGAAGACGTCGACTGTGGATGTAATATTTAGCGATGTACCAACAATAAAATAGTATTACTTTTTCTTCCATGTATTTCACAATAATTATTTTATCTTCATAATGATTTACTTTAGTCTGTAATACTTTTATTTTCCTGCAATAAATGAGTAATCAATAGTTAGAATAGGTAGATGAAATAGTAAAGTATTGAAGTAAAAATAACATAGAGGGGAAGGGTTTAATACTAACCTTTCGGAGGTAGGGCCCACTCCGAAAGGTTAGTCCCTAAATCTCTTCCCCCACTAACATGGTAGATAAAATTAGAACATAGAGTAAAATTAGAACATAAACATTATTAAAATTGCATATCGTAAAACTGTAGAATACATTAAATAAATAATGCATTAGTAAATAATTATGTGGATCCACATTAGACTAAGTCATAAATTGCATTTCTTTACGTTAAGCACAATTTCATTCTTGCAAACCTTTATTTTCTGTAACCTGATCTTAAGAAATTGAATTAAGTACGTTGGTTAATGTCATGAAATAATCTATATGATATTGTCTATTCTTTAAATTGATTAACCTGGATTGAAAAATTAAATGTAAGCTATTTTAACGTGACATTTTGACATCATTACTAGGGAGAGTAGTGCCATTAAATTAATCTATAAGTTGTTGGACCACATAAGGAAGGAAGCTTACCTACATGTGGAGGGTGGCACAAGTAGTGATCAATGCATGTGTAGGCCTATATGTGGAGGGTGGCGCAAGTAGTGATCAACACACGTATAGAGTTACGTGTGGAGGGTCACGCAAGCAGTGATCAACACACACACACAACAAGCATATTCCACCTTAGTTGGCCCGAGTTCAATTTTTTTAAAATCAATTTTTATTGTTTAGTCATTTATTTCCCAATATTTATTTTCCAGCATTTATTTTTAAAGCATTTACTTTTCAGCACTTTATTTTTCAGTAATTTATTTTCTTGCACAAGTGTCATTGCTTCTAGTTTAAAATCTAAGGTTTTGGCCTGTAGAAACACAAGGCAATATAGAAAGTTGGTGTGACTGAGTGACACAACCACAGTGAAAACATACCTTAGAAGTAAAATAAATAACAACACTTGAATTTACTTTTTCAGCAATTTCCTTTTTAGTAATTTATTTTTCAAGCAATTTATTTTCCTACATAGTGTGGTTGTTGCTAGTTTAAATCCAATACTTTGGCCTGTAGAAACACAAGGTAGTACAGGAAGTAGGTGTGACTGAGTGACACAGTCACAGTGAAAATATTTCTTAGAGGTAAAACAGTAACAACAAACACTTTACTTTTTCTTATTATGTTGAAATTAGCTGGCCAATCCATTTAGTTTTAGTACAATAGGAATTGTTTAGAAAAGAAAAGAAAAGCAAAACACAGAACCAAAAACAAAAACAAAAATAGAACCAAATATATATATATATATATATATATATATATATATATATATATATATATATATATATATATATATATAGAGAGAGAGAGAGAGAGAGAGAGAGAGAGAAGTAAAAAGTTGCTAGATGGTAGAAATTTGTCTTAGACAGTCTGCTACAATAAACCTCTAGAAATTATTACAAGAAAAATTATTATTATTAAAAATGATAATAAAAATAAAATAAAATAAAAATAAAGTATATATATGTATATCTATAATAATAATAATAATAATAAAAATAAAATAAAATAGAGGTATTATACAAGACTAAACTAATGAAACTATAAAGTGGTAAGACAAACATATTGTATCATGAATATTTCAATTAGAAAATATTTGGAAATGGTGCAATAAAACTCAAAGCCTATTGATGACTCAACTAGAAAATTACTACTTAATGGGCATAGGTTTAAATTATATAAAAAACCACATTCTAAATAAGAGTTCATGCACCATCTCAAGCAACAAACTAATTTGCAGTGTATATTTGAACCGCAAATCACTACTATTGAATAAATACTTCTCTTTAATAAGCAAAAAATATGTTACCTATTAAATAAGTTGTTGCTTTATATCTAATATATATAATATATACATATACATAAAAAAAATATTTATTCTCTTTTTATTTCATAATGGAATTCCAATGTTTGTGACACTCTTACCTTATACTCTCATCTTATTTTCAGTCTCAATATTGGTTTACAAAGATACTAAAAAGACATTTCTTTATTTTACACCAACTTAAGAGTTTTGTAGTAAAATTACTACCACATCTTGCATGATACTTTTGTTTCCTAAATCAAAATCTAGGTGTTTTCAATTACTCAGCCACCACTAGTGTTTTGAGCAAATCTTCATTAAAAATCAATCTTTAGATGTTATAAGTTGCTCCTAGTCAATCAAGTTCCTCTTGGACTACACACTCTATAATAAATAAAATATTGTGAAGTTTGGAAATACTAACCCATGAGTTACTATTGCCATAAGAGTGAACGGTTTCCCTTGCTTATCCAAATTATGCACATGGTCTAGAAAGCTAATGAATTGGCAAAAGGACAAGCTCCTCCTTCACCCTTGAAAAAAAGAAGAAGAAAAATCCCTTGCTCTCTCTCTAAACGAGCAAGTATCCCAAAAAATATCTTCTTGCTTCCCCTTAATGAGCAAGAACCTAAAAAAAAAAAAAATCCCTTGCTCTTTCTCTAAACGAGCAAGTATCCCCAAAAAATATCTTCTTGCTTCCTCTTAAAATGAGCAAGAGTTCCAAAAAACAATCAAAATTCATTGCTTCCTCTCAAAATGAGCAAGTATCCCAAATAAAGTTAAATAAAAGAAGGGTGAAGAGCTTGAATCCTTGGAATTCTTAGTATTTCGAAAACCATGGGGTGATCCTCATTACAACAATGGGTTGAATGAAACCCGCATGGTAATAAGGTATCCTTACGTAATAGCGCTAAGTCTGGACAAGACCTATGTATGATCATAGATAAGCTAGCTTGTTGGCATAAGTGACCATTGGTTTACTCAGTCTCTACTCATGATGAGGAATGAACATTCATTGCACACACAATTGATCCTCAAGAAGCTTGAAAACATTAGGACACCCTTAACATCATATTAATTCATGAGACAAATAGATGAATTTGTTCAAAATCTCTAGGATGTATGAGTCTTTGTAAAGCAACCCAAGAATGTTGTAAGCAAGCAAGAGCCATGAGTTACTTTCTAAGTACCATGGTTTATCTCATCATACAAAAGTGTGGTTTGTATTTTCTAAGAACTCTAATATCCTGTTAAAATCATCCAAGCCTATGATATTAGATCCATTTTATATATTGATGACTAATATTCATCCCACATGGAACTCCATATGAAATTAGAAGAACAAAATCTTCCAAATAAAAATAAATAAATCAATAATATATATATATACCCAGGTGTTGTAGGTGAGTTGGACAGGAGAGGGAAATCCTCCAAAAGAGGTCCAAGGTTCAAATCTCCACCCTACCAAAAAGCTATATTGGGTATCCAAAATCCAATTGATAATGTTGGTGCGGGCAGGGTCGGGTGTGACTCTCGGGTGACTTTGACGGTGTAGAACCCCCCGTTCATGGTATCTCAGACCAAAGCGGCCCCGCAAGGAGTTTTTCGTTTAATATATATAATAAAAAATAATATATATAAATGATAAAAATATATAAAAATAATAAGTAAATAAAATATATCTATATAATGATAATTTATATAATATATAATATCTATAATAATACATCAATATATATTTACCCCCATACCATTTAAAATAATATATAAATTTCCTATAAATATAAGTATCTTTATATAAAAATATCTCCCTCTATTTTTATTATTATTTTTGGCTATATAACCAAAATTACAGTTTGGGGGAGGTATAAAGCTAATACACTAAAGTTGATAATACACTAAAGCGGGGCCTCCTTAGTCTGAGAGACCACGAATAGGGGGTTCTACACCGTCAAAGTCACACGGGGAGTCGCACCGACCCTGCTCGCACCAACATTATCAATTGAATTTTGGGTACCCAATTCAAATTTTTGGTAGGGTGGAGATTCGAACATCGAACCTCGGATTGCCCTATCCTCTCCAACTCACCTACAACACCTGGGTCTAGTTGTACAAATTTTAAATAAACAAAACAATGAAATATATATTTATCAATTTTATTGAATATATATATATATATATTAATTTTAATTATAATTGAACATTCTTCCTTATATATATAATAAATAAATTTTGCTATCAATAAAAGTTAAAAGACCCTCTTTAATCTTGTTCATCTTCATCACACAGACAAAAGATGTCAAAGTTTGATAGCAGATACAGAGAGTATGAATAAACATGTTAAAAAAAACAATTAAGGTTACATATAAAAAAAAGCATATGGTCCCTAATATTTCACCATTATCATTCATGAGTTTGGTCTTCTCACCAATCAAAATTCAATGCCACATGTAAAAAATAGGAATTATACCAAAACATTTCATCTATAGTTTAAATAATTTAATCCACAAATATTATCTAAACCTAAAATTAGAAACTGTATTATCATGTCTAATTGTTGTTATTCAAAATTGATTCAAAAATTAAATTATTATTAATTGCATAAATTTTAAATTAAAAAAAAGCAAAAACAAAATTTGCATTGAACATAAATATTTATTATAATAATTTTTAATAATTAAAATTAAATAATAATAAAATATTAATATATATATTATAATTTAATATTTTAGTTACTATATCTTTATTTAAACATTATTTTAATATATATATATATATATATATATATATATATATATATATATATATATAAAATCAAATACATGGTGATGGCGAATGAACATCCAACTTATGATTCTACGATAGGCGAAAAGTAGAAAGGCGGGAGTAAGAGCTTGGGGAATGGTTTGCAAGCGTACAACGACTCCAACTACCACCATACGAGGAACGAAACACAAGTAAAACCTCTATAGGCATGGTAGAGGACAGGAATGGAGACCATAGGGGAAAAGACCCACCGGATAAAATAGGAGCAGATGACAAAAGGATCAACCATGTTTCATTCGCATAAGCACTCTAGATGAAACCTAAAACCTCACTCGTGGCATCAAACACCTTCGTAACCCAATGCTACGACGCATTCTATCCAGAGCAAGTTATGGAAGAGTATGCCATCAACAATTCATTTTCCTTGGTAGGGAAATTTGTTGGAGGAAGACTTGATATGGATTCACTCCAGTGCTGGGCGGTGATCAAGTGGAAAACTAAAGGATGCCTGGAAATGTCAACAATGTCTAGAGGATTTTTCATGATTTGCCTAAATACACAAGAAGACGCAGATAATATTTTATCAGGGGGCCCAAGGTTCTTTGGTAGAAAAAGCCTATTCCTTTGTAAGTGGGGAGCAAACTTTGACCCAAAATCATAGAGCATAAACTATGCCCCCATTTGGGTCCATCTCCAAAATCTGCACTCTCATTTCTTCCATGAAGATGCGCTCCAGGGGATAGCTCGAGAAATTAGGGAATTGATCACCATTGACCCAACAAATCGCACCCAAACCCATCTAATGCAGGCTCACATATGCATCAATGTCAACCTAGAAACTCAGCTCCCTAACCATGTTAACATAATTTACGGCTCTTACCATCAAAGATAGCCATTGGAGTATAAAAATAAACCTACATTCTACTCAGAATGCTAATTACAGGGGCACCTTTCATCCTAGTTCCTGAATCACAAAAGCATGCAGATTGATCCCAAAAATTTGGCCCGTCCAACCCATGGAGAAAACCAAAATATGAAAATCAAAACGAGATAGAGCCAAAACCACAAGGGCAAGCAACAAGCCCTACCCTCCCCAAGCGACAATATACATAAGGCAAGTAGTCTATTCACTATCTCTAATAAGTTCAATTTACTCAATAATTTTGGTCTCAATGATAAAATCTATGATGAGGAGCCCCCTATGAGGAAATCCCTATTCCTAATCCAATCAGCCAATCCTACCCCAAGGCCAACATCCCCTAGAAAAACCCCCTTCCACCTCTCCTGTGCCCTTCTTCCTTGCCCGACAATGGTCATGCATCCTAGAGCTATCTCCCCAAACCCCCACTATTCCCTAATCCTCTACCAAAGTCTCCCCCACCCAACGAGACTAGGTCACCTCTCTCCCCATATAAATACCTCGATGTTGTGCCTGATGATGATGATTCCTCCCAAGAATCCCCAGAACCATGGAGTCCAAAACAAACTCAAAGTTTCAAAAAATCCCATATTGATGTGGAAGGGGATAGAAAAAAGGGTAGGCCCTCTGGAACAGACCTGAGAAGTTGGGATACAATTGAAGATATAGCCAATGGCACCCAAAAAACCCTATTCTAGGAATTTGGGATGGTCAATAGGGAAGAAACTAAGAGATCCAAACCCCCTGTGTAGCAAGGCAAAGGGGGAAAAAACCCTCCAAAAGTTCCAAATGAAAGTCCTCTCCTAGAATGCAAGAGGATTAAATGGGGCAGCTAAACAAATATTGGTTGTTGCCATGCGAAAAGAAACTAATCCCACCATTTTCCTTATTCAAGAAACCAAATTAGATGAGCAATGGTCACCGAGAATTGCCAAGACCATTTGGAGAAAATGTGAGTTCGCCTTTACACCGACAATTGGTACCTTAGGCGGACTCCTCTGTCTATGGGACCTAACCAAGGTATAAGGTAGAGTTATCTCAGGTGAAGGACACATGTCCAATATCTACTTCCATGACTCTAACACCCAACTCTCCTTAGTTATGACAAATGTGTATGCCCCTAACATGTCATAGGGCAGATTGATCCTATGGAATAATCTCACTCATATGAGACAAGCTTTTAGCAAAGTCCATTGGATCTTAGCAGGGGACTTTAACACCCCCTTGCATCCTTCAGAGAAGAGAGGTGGGAATATCATAATCCCTAAAGCCATAGATGACTTTGCACACTTTGTAGACTCAAATGAACTAATGGATGTCCAACTGAGAGGGTCCTAGTACATGTGGAGCAATAGAAGGATGGGCAGAGACCTCATCCAAGAAAGACTAGACCAAATTTTATTGTCTTAAGAAGTTCTCCCCTTCTTCAGTGATGCCAACCTATAGGTACTCCCAAAAATTGGGTCCGACCACAACCCCCTAATTTTTGAAACTATTAACAGATATCAATTCAAAACCCCATTCTAATTTGAATCAATGTGGACCCGACATCTAAATCTCAAAAATCAGATTGTCGAATGGTGGGGAGAAAGGTTCCCTAGGACTGTCATTAACCAGGTAACGTAGAAACTTTGATCGATTAAGGTCAAATTGAAGGTGTGGAATAGAGAGACATTCAAGAATATCTTTGAAAATAAGAATAACATAAAAAATAGACTTAAAAAAATCAAGTACAAGTTCCAACAGGGGCATGGGGATGACAATCTCAGAGATGAGGAGTGGGTTTTACTTTTAGAATACCATAACACCCTGCAAAAGGAAAAGATGTTCTCATGTCAAAAATCAAGATAGTTGTGGCTTAAGGAAGGAGACTCCAACTCCAAAAAATTTCACATCTCCATCCTCAAGCACAGGGGAGCTAATAGGATCAAGGGCCTCACCAAAAAAGATAGGTCTTTCATCTTAGATTGCCACTAGATTCAGGATGAAGCAGTCTACCACTTTGAATCCCTCCTGGGATCCCTCCTTTCCTTCTTCGATCAGGCCATGGATATCCTTCTCGATAACATTCCTAGATCCATCCTTAAGGCCATGAATAACCTCCACCTCAACCCTCTTTCCCCTAAGGAGATGCACCAGACCCTGTTCTGCATGCAACCAAAAAAAGCCCCTAGTCCTGATGGGTTTTCCACTAGGTTCTTCCAAACCTACTGGGACATCATTGGCCCTAATATATACCAAGCTATTTCTGAAATTCAGCTCACTAGATCCATTCCTAGGGATGTCAAATCCACTTTCCTTGCTCTCATCCCCAAGGGGCCTAATACCAAATCCATGTATGATTACCACCCCATTAGTTTGTGCAATGTCATCTATTTAATCATGTCTAAATCCATGGCCAATAGACTCACAAGCATTCTCCCTTCCATCATCGACCCATGCCAAGGTAGCACTATCAAATACCAGAACATTATTGATGGTGTCATCACCATTCATGAGCTCATCCATTAGACCCATAAATCCAACAAGTTTGCCTTCTTCCTGAAGCTTGACATGAACAAAGCCTTTGAAAGAGTGTACCAAGAGTTTTTGACCAGAGTCCTAAATTTTGACTTCCATGAGAACTGGATCAAGTTGATTTCAAACTGCATCACTTCTTCTTGGTTTTCTATGCTTGTCAATGGATCAACAACAAGGTATTTTCCTAGCACTAGAGGGCTGAGACAAGGGGATCCCATATCCCCCATCCTTTTCATTATCCTGGCTAAAATATTGGGGAGAGCTATAAAAAATGCCTGCACTAGAGGGTTGATATCTGGTATTAAGGCTACGTCCAACCTCCAGCCCTTGACCCATCATCAGTTTGTGGATGACACCCTACTGGCCACTACAACCTCTATTTCGAAAGCCAAAATCATCAAGTCTATCCTCAACATATACAAGGAAGCTGCTGGTCAGAAGATTAATTTCACCAAGAGCAAACTCTACTTCATCAACACCCCTATGAAGCGATAGGTCAAAATCATGGGTATCTTGGGTTGTGCCATTGCTGATCTCCCAACCACCTACCTTGGCCTCCCAATGTTCCAAGGAAGATTAGCTAAGGCTATGTGGAACAATGTCACCAAGAGAATTCATATGAAACTGGAAGGTTGGAAAGGGGATCTCCTCTCCCAAGTAGGAAAATCCACCTTGGTCAAGTCTGTCCTCAAAATCATCCTGATGTACTTTCTATTAGTCTTCAAAATCCCTATGGTTGTAGGAGAAGCTATAGAAAAGATTCAAAAATGCTTCCTATGGGCAAGGATTGACAGCCAGTGAAAGTTTCACATTTTGGTTTGGGATAAAGTGTGCACCCCTAAAGACAGAGGTGGTCTTAGTTTGCATAGGATCAGCCTTATGGACCAAGCTCTTTTGTCCAAATAGGCATGGAAGGTGATAACCAATGTCAATCTAGAATGGGTTTCTATCGTCAAGAGAAAGTACTTGCAATAACACTCATTTAGGGATGAAGGGACTCCTAATACTGGCTCCCATTTCTATCGATCCATAATCCATACCAAGCATCTTCTCCAATAGAAAATCATATGGCAGCTTGGGGACGACAAGGACATTGACTTCTAGCATGATTCATGGGCCAAGGATGAGCCCCTCATCAAAGACCCTGATATTGCAGTGATCAAACACCTTACTGACAATAGATTCAGTCCTAGAGTTATTGAATTCTTTACTACCAACCAAGATAGTCAGGTGGAAATAGATCCATTTCAAAATAAAAAATGCAGTCTTAAATAAAGCCCTGTTCGACTTGTAGTCTATCCTCAGGGTAAATTTCATTCTCCAGATCCAGATGGTAGATAAGTTTTGCTGGAAAGACACCATCGATGGGAAATTATCTGTGAAATTTTCTTCTTGATTGGCAGACATTCCTCTTAAGCATACCAACACCATTGATAGCCCTACTACAGCCAAGACCATTTGGCTCAAGCACCTTGTCCCAAAGATGACCTATTTATGCTGGCTCGCGGTCCACAATAGGATCTTAACCATTGACAACCTGATCAAAAGAGGTGTCATCATCCCCAACAGATGCTATCTTTGCACTTAGGCATGGGAGTCCACCCAACATTTTCTCCTCAACTGCCCCTTCACCATCGATGTTTTTTCTTCCTTGATCAGCAAGTTTCATGTCAACTAGGTGTGGCTCAAGTTTATTATTGACTTGTTCACCTAGTGTTCCAGTATTTTCAGAAATCCCAGATTTAGGTTCCTTTGGAAAGCCCTACTACACCATATGATTTGGTAAATTTGGTTGGACCAGAATAATCACATCTTCAATGATAGTCTCAGAAATCTAGAAACAGTGGCCAACAAAGCTTTATCCTTTGCTATAAAAAATGCTAGCCTCATCTCGTGCATGGGCGTCCCTACATTTGGGTTGGAGTCTTCTTTTTTCAAGACTCTAGGTATTTCCACTGAGTGTTATAGAACCCAAAAACCCCCCACCACTAGGAGTAATGCCAAGTGAAATCCCCCATCCCCAAGTTGGCTTAAGGTCAATTTTTATGGGTCCTCCAAAGAAAATCCGAGGGATGCAAGGGCTGGTGGAGTCATAAGGGACCACACTGACAACATCATCATACCTTTCACTAAAAATTTAGGAGTTCAGACCAACAACTATGTAGAAGCTTGAGATATTTGGATAAGTATTGAGGTCACCATGCCTTTGACTAAACCTATCATCTTCGAAGGAGATTCGATTATTGTGGTTAGTCACATGAATAACAATAGTAATGGAGGATGGAATATCCACAACATAATTCAAGAATTCCAAGCTTCCTTACGTCAGCATCCTCAAAGCATGATTCATCATGTGTTTAGAGAGACAAACAAGGTGGTAGACCTCCTAGCCAATAGAGTGACCAACCAAGCCAACCTGATCATATGGGAAGATGCCTTCCCCCAGGATGTCATGGAGGCAGCCAACCATGATGCAGAGCTTAGTCGTAAAGAGCAGTGTTAGCTACCACGAAGGTGTTTCCTCAACACCAAAGGTGTTTTCTTTCAACACTAGGAAAAAATGGAAAATTACCATAAATAGCAGGCAACTAGACTGCCTTTGTTTGTAATGGTCTCAATTTGTTTTTATCTTGGCTATTTTTGTTTAAGATGCATCCAGCCTGGATAGTTTCTAGACTGTGTCAATTTTGTACTACTGGCACTGTCAATACCCAATGTAATTGGTACGAGACCCTTCAACCTAAATAGTAAATAAAATGTTTTACCTAAAAAAAATATATATAATCAAATACATATAAAAATAAATAAAAAAATTATAATTTATATTTTTCTAAATTAAATTAAATTAAATTTACATTCATCAATATCAAGGGAACTAATGTAAAATTTATCTGTTTTTATCTTGGGATAATTGGGGCAGAAATTAAGTCATGGATCCAACCTAAAGCACATTGGATTTAGATGCTCACTATTTTTTTCTTGGGGCATGTATCAACAAATCATAAGATGTTTTAATGCATGAAACCATGGAAGATGGAAGATCGGTTACCTATTTGTGCATAGTATCTGATTTAGATCCAGGTAAGCGTGCATGCGTTAAGTTTGACTTCCAATTCCTGTGTTGTATTCGCTTCCACATGGCCCCTAGTTCACTAGCTCCATCAAATTTTCTTTGTCAAAATTGAAACCCTCTAATGTCTTTGCCTGGTCAAAAGTATGCGAGATAACATTGAACTTGGATAACTGGTCATCAGGGAGAGGTGACTGGTTGTTGGAAAGCATTGATGACATGCTATATTTAGCACAAAGGGAGATAAACTCATAATATGATAAAACATAAATATAAACTCACGTGTCATTCTCATGACCATTTAATAGTAGTTCATAATATTATATTACTATTATTAGTTTATAATATTATTAATATTATTATATTATAATATTAATATTATTTTTAGTAGTTTATAGTATTATCACGATAGTATTTATGTTTTATATTATAATTTATTTACTATAATTAATATAATAATATAATAGTGATTATTTATGTAATTATATTAATATTACTATGTGAAAAAATATAATATAATATAATATAATTATATTAGAAGTGATTTTCTTCTATACTATTAATAGTACTATTAGCTATTATATTAGTTTATAATATTATTTCTATAATTATATTATTATTAAGTTTATAATATTATTATTATTTTATTAAGTTCATAACTATAATATAATAATAATAATAATTATTAATTTATAATACTATACTTATGATTATATTATTATTATTATTATAATAATTTTTTTTTTTGGTTATTGTGAGAAACCCCTATGATTGATGTACAGGGTGAGCTATACTTATCAATAGAGAATTTAACACAAATCTATCACACACCCACCCCTTCACACACTTGCCCACACCACAGTTTGAACCTTGGACCTCTCAAAGAAGAGCCAAAGCTCGAATCGTTGCGCTGCACCCCAGGTGCTATTATAATAAGTTTATCATTATTATATTATAATATTATTAGTCTAATATTTTTTATAAATATTTTATTATTATTATAATAATAGTTATTTGTACTAGTTTATTATTATATTATTTATTGATTTTTATATTTATTTATTTAATATGCTCTTGGTGATAATACTTCAATTGCTAGCAACAAGGAGCAAATAGATAAAGATATAGAAACCATCGAACAAATCATGATCAAAGGCGCATGGAGAAACATAAAAGAAAACCCTAATTTTGAAACCCTTATTTTCCATAAAACGTCTAGGAAAATACCTTGGTTGTTCAACAATGATTTCACATGAAATTTAAATTAATTACACCTAAACATGCTATACAAGGGATAGAATCGAGTATGTTGATTTCATACATTTGCACTATTTTCTCCATAAACAATTACAATGTTTTATTTTATACATCTGCAGAGTTATTTCTATAAAACTGTAATATTTCATTCATTATATCTACAATGTTTCAATTATAAAATTTTTTGTATCTCATCTATAATATTTGCAATGTTTTATGTTATGGTATTCAAAACTTGTATGCATGAGGACATTCATTTCCTTTAGTTTGGGGGAATGATGAGTGCCAAAGTATTACATTATTTACACTTGATTTACTTATATTTTTCTTTATACATGAATGGATATGAATACTTTTTACTATTATTTTACTTTAATATTGTCATTTATGTGTTAATTATATTAATTATTATAAATATTATTATATGTGTATTTTACATGGATTTTGTGTAAGTTTGTGTGTTATTAGGTAACTATGTATGAAGTTGGATGAATGACCGTGGATGCTGAACCAAAAAATAGATGAATGAAGATTGGTTGGACACATGGCACACCTACAAGCATTATGGATAAAGTATTATTGAAGCATTTACAAAGAAGAGCTACGAAAAAGTTAGTCAAAGGTTGACTAAGCATTAGTGCCACATCATGACCAACAAAGAACACACCTTGCACAGTCACTCATTCTGGATGTCCATGTGATCAAAGGAATATTTGGTAAACTATTATTTTATTTGATAAATTTGTAAAGATTTATTAAAAGTTGGAAAGGATCCAAACTTCTTATTTCTGCCAACTAAATATTCTCTTTCCTTGAGAATAGGGCATAAGACTATTTATGTTGTCTCTTATATTAAGAAAAGTTGTTAAGATGAGTGCCACTTGGCCTCATAATGATTAGTCCAAGTTGTATTTGTTAGAAAGTCATGTTTGTTTAGAACAAGTCAGTTGCACATGTGTTAGCATTGATTAGTCAAAGTTACGTCCTATTACAAAATTATATTTATTTTAGAAAATTACTAGTACATAGTTAGGATTCAGATTTTGATTAGTTGGAGAAAACAAAAAAAGTTACAAAAAAGACTTCTTTGAATAGCATTGTATAAATTACAGCAGGCAAGCCATTGAAAAGGCCCTGGCTCCTAGCTCCTAGTTTGTTCCAGCCTTGCCTTACCTTTTGTTCGCATTATTTTCTGTAATATGAGCTAAAGAAGTTGAATGTGGATGTAATATTCAACGATGTACCATCAATAAAATAGTATTACTTTTTCTTCCATGTCTTTCACAATAATTTTTTTTCCTGCAATAAATGAATAATCAATAGTTAGAATAGGTAGATGAAATAGTAAAGTACTGAAGTAAAAATAGCGTAGAGGGGAAGGGGTTAATACTAACCTTACGGAGGCAGGGCCCACTCCAAAAGGTTAGTCCCTAAATCTCTTCCCTCACTAAAACGGTAGATAAAATTAGAACATAGAGTAAAATTAGAACATAAAAATTATTAAAATTGCATATCGTAAAACTATAGAATACATTAAATAAATAATGCATTAGTAAATAATTACATGGATCCACATTAGACTATGTCATAAATTGCATTTCTTTATGTAAAGCACAATTTCATTCTTGCAAATATCTATTTTCTGTAACCTGATCTTAAGAAATTGAATTAAGTAAGTTGGTTAATGTCATGGAATAATCTATACGAGATTGTTTGTTCTTTAAATCGATTAACCTGGATTGAAAAATTAAATGTAAGCTATTTTAGCGTGACATTGGTGCTTTACACTATATCCACTTCTTGTTGTGGATTCTCCTGAGCTATTCAACTCCCAAATCAACTTATCTTTGGATCCCCTTAGAATAATCATTGTTGTTATCTTTCTAATAAACTACCTCCTAGCATCAATATCTTGTATACTTGTACAAAAAATATTCTTTCCATTTGTATCTTCCATCTCGACCTTTGTACAAAATGTTTGAAACCCTATAACTATATTTATCTTGAAGTAATCTTATCTATGGTTTCAAAATTGAGTGGCTTTTTATCACACCAAGTACCCATCAAAATAGAAATTTTTCTCCAATTCCCACCACCTATATTAAACCTTTAATCACTAGATCAATTAATTTTTTAAAAGCTTTCCATAGAGTAGAATCATTTGGTAGAGAGAATGCAATAAATTTTTAGCTTGGGTCATTGGGCTCAACATACTTAGAAAAATTCTTGCTCATTGTATTTGACTTTATTTGTATAGTCTCAAAATTAATTTTCCCCTAAGATCTAAGTTTACATCCGTAAGGACTCTTAAATTGAGACCTCCCCTAGTTTTATCATCACACATCTTACTCCATTTCACCAAAGAAAAATTCCTTTTATCATGTAATCCTGACCATAAAAAATGACCACCTAATATAGATTAATTTTTTTCTATTGAATTTGGCATAGGAAACAAGGACATATAATATGTTGGAATGACCTATAAGAATGGTTTAATTAGCCACACTCTTCTTGCTAACAATAACCATCACCTTTCCATGTCGATGGTTTATTCTAAACTTTGCTTATAACTATATCTCATAATTTTATTCTCATTCTCTAGTCAAACAAAGGGCATCCCTAGATATATTGTTGGTGAAGTTACCTTCTCCATTTAAAGTATCTTGCATATCCTTGGTTTGATTTTAGCTTGGGTGTTTAGGAAGAAAATTTTGAATTTTGTCCTATTAACTTTTTGCCCTAATGCTCTTTCGTATTCCTTTAATAAGTTATTCAAAGCTTTGGCCTCATTTATCCTTACCCTCTCAAAAATAGTTGTATCATCTACAAATTGTTGATGGGTGATATTATCTATGTTATTACTAGCCTTAAGTCCACTTATAAGCCCATATTTGTTAGCCTTATTCAAGTTCCTACCCAAAACTTTTGTCATAATAATGAACAAATATGGTGATAGAGGATCTCCTCATCTAAGACCTCTCTTGGCTTTAAATGATTATGTTACTAACCCATTAACCAAAAATGAATATGAAACTATAGAGACATGATCTTTAATCAATCTAACCCTTTTCTTTCCAAACCCAAACTTGTTTAGTACTGCAAAAAGAAAATCCCATTTAACCCTATCATAGGCCTTACTCATATCAAGTTTTATGATCATTGCTTTCTCTTTTCTTGAAGTTTCTAAATGCATAAATCCATGAGCTACTATGATCTCATTCAGAATTTGTCTCCATTTCACAAATCCTCTTTGCTCTTTTGAATTAATTTTCTCTAACATTGGTATTAACCAATTTACCATCACTTTGGAGATAATTTTATATGCCATGTTACATAGGCT
Source organism: Wollemia nobilis (assembly GCA_028583015.1). NCBI lineage: Eukaryota > Viridiplantae > Streptophyta > Pinopsida > Araucariales > Araucariaceae > Wollemia > Wollemia nobilis. Next base: position 1,794,416 of record JAQPPZ010003172.1, on the reverse strand, counting down.
TATGGGTCTATATGAATCAAACAATTTTGCATTTTCTTTTTTTATAATTAAGGTAAGATATATTGCATTTATTTTATAAGGTATGTATTGTTTTACCCTAGAATGTTCCACTACCAATAATAAATAATCCTTCACTATATCCCAATTATGTTGATATAATGTTGTAGAGAGCCCATTTGGACCTAGGGATTTATCCTTATTAAAAGATAAAAGAGCTAAATGAACTTCTTCTAGAGTAATAGGCTCAATCAGTTCCCTATTGTGTTCATTTATTATAACTAAAGGTACTTCTTGTAGAAGTTTATCACTAAGAACTTCAAACTCCTCTCATCCTAGAATATTTTGATAAAAAGACCTTACCTATTTTATGATTTCACTATGGTATTCAATACAAACCCCTTCTACTGATTTAATTCTACTAATTCTGGAAGCTGATCTCTATACTATAGCCATCCTATGAAAAAACTTTATATTTTTATCTCCTTTTAACCAAGTCTTTCTCAATTTTAATCTCCAAAATTTTTCTTCCTAACTCAAAATATTATGATATTCATTAAGGAAATCCCTTTCCTTTGAGCTTGTATTATTATGATTACTTTTTTGGAATTTTGGAACTTTAAATTTTAGTTCTTCTTTCTTCTAAAAAATGTTTTCAAAAGTGTTCTTGTTCCATTTTTTAATCTAGATGTCTTTGATTTAATTTGTTTCAAAAGTGTATACAACCCATCGTTTCTTGAAGAACTCCATGTTTGTGCTATCATATTAATAAATTGAGGATGGTCTTCCCACATCTGCTCATATTTAAAATATGATATTTTTTGAATTCACTTACTACCATTTTAACTCTTATTGGCTAGTGATTTGAACCAATCCTTGTCAAGGTATTAATTTTAGCATAAGTCCCTTCATCTAGCCAATGATCTAAGAGTATGCATTTGTCTAATTTTTTACCATTAGGTTTTGACCTTTGATTTTTTTGGTCTATGTATAGTTATATTATTCAAACTCAACCAACCATAGATTATTATTTTGAATTAAAGATAAGAAATCTCTCATACTTTGGGTTAATTTCCTAATTCTCCCAATTTTTTCATCCAAATTGGTTATGGCATTAAAATCTCCTATGATCATAAATTGGGTTTCTTGATATTTACTTCTCATAAAGGCTTCAATACCACACCATACTTCTAATCCACATTGATAAGGATAAAATTAATATTTGCAAAGTAGCATGTGACTAAAGAGGTTATCCAATTCCTAGTTTTATGAATGGTTATATAGGAGGTTCTAATAGTATTACAACAAGTTATAATTCTCCCTGCTACTTCTTCAGAATCTATAACATCCCATTCACATCTTGTCCATACTACTTTCATAGTTTTGAACACTTCTTTTATCATTTTAGTTTTCTAGATACAAAGAATATCAAGCTGATTACTTAAAAAAAGATCCCTGATACACCTATGCTTTGAGGGGGTTTTCAACCCCTTATATTCCACAAGATTATAATAATGCCTCATTAGGGGATACTGGCCCCACCTATGAATTACCAATATCATTTTGCTATTTACTACAGATAATTTCAACCAACTTAGTTTGTGTTCCTTTATCTATGTTTTCTCTTACTTCCTTGGATATTGCTTGATAATTTGAGGGTTTTCCTCTTTTTGTATTACCTATATCAGGAGTAGATATTGTTACTATATTCCTCAATATTCTTTCACAACTATATTTTTCATCAAATTTATCTTGTCCTGGATCTACTACAAAAGCTTTGGACTTGTCTTGCTCATTTTTTGGTATTTCCTTATTAATTGTAGAGGTATTAACATCTAACACTACATTTTATTTATCAAATTTTTTCTCCTAATGGTGCATGGTGCAGAGTCTTCAAAATATGATGAGACACATTACTTAGGTTCATTGAGATGTTCATCCCTAAATCAATATCATACTGAATAGATGACTCCTTGTTAATATGTTGTACTATATCCACTAAGATTTGATATACTTTTTCTTCATAGGCTAAAGCTTCAAAATAGTTGTTATTTATTCCAATGATCTTCCTTACTGGTCTCCACAGTTTAATACTTTTATTGTCTATATCTATTTTTTGGAATATGAAAACCAACCTCATCCATATCCATTTGTAAGTTTCTATTGTAGTTTTCTACATATGAATATGCTAGATGCTTCTTAGGGCATGATATCTCAATATGCCCCACATCATGAAATCTTCTACATCTAAAATATATTTTCATAATGCATGGTTTGGGTCCACAAATTATCCCCATACTTAAGAATGATTAGTTCTAGTAAATATTTACTTATATCAATCATGACCAATATATGAGTGTAAATAGTCAAGAATCCATCTTTTTGTAGTTTCTAAAATCTCAAGGAATTCTCCCAGTGTGTTTCCTGTTACCTTTAAGGTATCCATATATCAAAATTTAATGGGTAACCCTACATCCTAATATAGACTAGTACTAGGGATATATTTACATTGTTAGGTGAAAAGCCTTCATACCCATGTATATGAGTCTTGCTTTTCCCATAAACCAAGGACCCCATTTTAGGATTCTATATCTTTCTTCCCTAGAAAAAAAATAGCTAGGAAGAAACCTTTGGGAATAAAGGATATAATCACTTCTAGAGACTTCCAACTGTTATCAATCCATTTTCTTAAGATCGAATCCCTTGGCTAATACCCATTAAATTTACCAAAAATCATCCTATATTTGAGAAACAAGGATTGATCCTTTGTGATGCTCTCAATAACCTCTACTAATAGATATGATTCTAATTATTTAGCTATAAATAAATCAATGGGAAGGAAACTAAAACTCAAAATGTATTGAAATTTACCAAAATATCCTATAGCAAATATAATATTTGATAAAAAAATTATAATAATTTGCATGCAAAATTTCTAAGATAAAGAAGGAAAAAAGAAACTTAGGTAAAAAATTCTATGCCTAGATAGAATATATTACCTCATTGAAGTCCTAGCCCTCCATTGCTCCTCCCATCATCTGAACCCTAGCTAACAAATATTTGTAATTTTATTTTTCATGACTTGAAAAATTGTCATTGCTCTTGTTCTAGATGGTTGACTTCACAAGATCATATCTCCCTCAATATTGCTTGGATTCCTTCATATGACCATTGATTTTAAATATCTTCAAATTCCACATAAATTAGTCCAAGAATTAGCTAAATCAAACAAACCTTCTCGAAGATATGGCTCCTAAAATATTAGAAGTTTTCCAAAAAAATGCCCTAATCCTTTGCAAAGATAATATTAAATAACATTAAAAAGTTATAACTCCTAAGCATAACATTGTTTAAGAGTACACTATTAATTTATTAAAATGGTTCTTGTTGAAACCCTAAGAAGACTTGGATCACAAGGATCTCATTGGTTTTTAGAATATTTGTTCCAAGAGAAATATTCACCAATAGGTTCTTATTTCCTCTCTCAATACTCAATTTAATCTCTTATTTTTATTTGAGCAGATGGATGACCTAACTATATATAGAATTGAGTTTTTTTAGGTTCTTTTAAAACCTCATTTTACTTTTACAAAATTAAAAAAAATCCATTTCCTTTTATTTTCTAATATTCTTATCCATATGCAACACAAATGAGAGGACTATTTGCAAGATTTTCAAAGAAGTATTGAGAGGTTGAACATTTTATGGCAACCACTATATGCTAGAGAAGTCATGGGTCAAATTATGTGTAAAATAAAGACCTCTAAGTTTCTTGACAAAGTTGTTAATATGATCTTGGTAACCCTTTTGTTGCATTGATATTAGAGGATGGCCTAATTGGTTTCATATAAGAAAATGGCCATTGTTAGCTTTTGATAATGTATGATATGGGAGATAGCAATCAAAATATGTAAAATATGAAAAAAAGTAAGTTAATGGAATTTTGCAATAATATTAAAATATGCTATTAATGGAAAGTTACAAAATATTACAATGCAAAGTAATGGAGGATATGAACACTACAAAACTCTAATGGATACTACTTACTACACTGTAGTAAGTAGCACTTGTGCTTTACACACACACACACACACTATTCTATTCACTATGGGACCTATATATAAGAAGATAAGTTACTTGGCCCTTACTATTCCTAACTACCTTTTCTATGACTCATGTACAAGTGGACTCCTTGTACATTTACATCATTGCACATTGAAACTTGTGCATTTATTACTTCTTCCTCAAGTAACCTAAGATAAAATCCTAATCTAATGTACCCAATATGGTACATTGACATTTACCTAAATAATGTAATATACTCTAACACCCCCTGTATTACATTATTTGGGTATTGAAGACTTTTATCTTCAATATGGATCTTTGATCTTCAAGTGTTATTCAACTTGATATGGTCCTTTGTATTATATTTCCTTTGTATTATATTTAATTCACATTGCACTATATACCTTCTTGATTTGGTTCCTCTTATTTTTTATTCTTGTCTTTGGAATCAATACTTTCATATGTGGATGTACTATCACTTGATTGTTTCAAGAGTATCTTCTCTTTGCCTTTGTCATTTTCATAATTTTCTAGGTTCTATATAGAATCTTCTGAACAAACACTTAAGGCATCATGATAATATTTTGTGTTAGTAGAACTTGAAGTACCAATATTACATGACGATTGAAATATCTTCGTTAGGTATGATTCATCCATTTCTATTTTTAGTTTGAGTAATTATATCAATCCTTTTTGTTCTACATTCTCATCCTTGTAACATTTGAATATAAATAGTGCCATGTATAATATGTTACCAAATTCTAAAGGAATTCGAATATCACTCTTTCCATTATCAATTGCTTTAGTAAGTTGAGTATGCAGAAAATGTTCCATGGTTTCAAAATTATCTTTTAAAGCTCAAATATGAATCATTTTTGATGTGAGATCTAAGTCTCCTTAAGACTTTATAAGTAAATTCTTGATTCCAATTTTTATGGAACTTGCTATTTCCTTTCTAATGGTGTTGTTCATATTATTGTTTGGAGTAGACATCCTTATAGCTCCCTAGATAAGAGTATATGAACTAATTTGATAAAACCTTTCTTAGATTTAGGTTTTGTAGGCTTCCTTATGTCTCCCAAGTAATTTAGAATATGCTATAAGCTTAGCAATAATTAGTTCACCTTTTGAGTTGATTTTGTAATGTTTTGAGAATAATAATCAACCTTCAATTTTACCTTATCTCTCCTAATGAAGTATGCTCTAATGGAGTTATTATAGTTGGATTTATTTTTGTCTCCTTAGTATGAGTATGAGACAAGTGTTACCAATTAATTCAAACTCTATATGTCAGCAATAGATTTGCTTCTCTATTTAATTTAATTTTCTAAATTCCAATTATCTATAGTTTGGTGTAGTATGCCTTATAACTCCCTACTTTTAGAATATTAGAAAATAATGATAATAGTATTTGCAAATTGATATTTAAGTTTACCAAGGTTGACAACCTTATATCTCCTACTTGGTTATTTGCAAATATGAGAATATCCTTCAATTATAATACCTTGAAATGAACTTGCTTTATAAATTACTAATGCTTGGTTAATGTTGGTTATTCCAATAAAATAGTAAATTTGATTATATCACCTTATAACTCCAACGTTACTATAGACGTGGAATTTTGATGATGTAAGCATAACACCATCCCTCACACAGGATCTACTTCATGACCACAAGTAAGGAGCTTATTCTTTCAAAGTCTTATACAAGCATACATCCTCGAGGGTTATTGTTGAAAGCTCATAATCGTAAGGATATGCCACCTAGTGCATCATCCTTATAATGTCCATTACAATTCACCAAATCACATTCCATTTCTATAGATCACATTTTGACAAGCATGATAGATGTGCATTAGAAATCATCAAACATAATTATAAGCATTATCATATACATCATCATTTAGAACATTCACAACATACATCATCCATTAAAACATTAAAAACAACAAAAATGCTTTTTGCATAAGCACACATAAAAATATAAAAGTCCAGTATGCTATTGTAGCGACCCCGGGACACACACACCTCTTACTATCTACTTGCAATATTATACCAAAATGAAAATGAAAGACCATGAAATGCATATAACATAGAAATAACAAAGAGAGATCATTTTATTGATATTGAAACCCAGTTACATGTCGGTCCCTCTGATGGATACCCATTTTGATGCAATGAATTACAAGTGGGTAAGATGTACCCTCGCAAGGTATGGTTCTCTTTAAAAGCTTCCCAGTTTCACACACAAAAATGTATGAGGGCTTACAGATGCCTCCTTATCCAAGTTTGATTCCTGGAGGGATCTTTGTGCTTTCAAATTTTGCTAATATATCTGATGAACCTATAGTCCTATGATCATGAAAACAACAACACACACTTAGTTGTCCGAGATTGCCTCCCTAGATGAGGCTGTTAGCAGTAACTCTGACAATAAAAGAAAATATGATCAATGATAATAAATGCAATGAAACTGGTGCTATGAAAGCAAATAAATGAAACAAAATGGACTTATGCTAATGATGTGAAATATAAAGAAAGCATAATAAGAGAAATTAACATCTAAACCCTATACTAGGTTTGTGGGTCACTGTCCAGGACAGCGACTGCTAAGATGAAATCCCTCTCTATTGATCCAAAGACTATGGGATTAAGTTGCTACTAATGTTAAATTATTACCATATGTGTATGGATGATTACCTATCAGTTGGCTAGCACTTCATTGCTCCTCAAGGATGCTCAGATCTACTCTCCAATTCGATAGGGCTTCACTATGTATGCTCTCCAAGAAAAAGCTCTCTCAAAGAAGTCTACTAAAAGATCATCCTTGGTCTCAAAATTGATATCTGATCATGGATGGATGATTATGGATCCTTTGGTGCTCTCAGGCTTGCACCTTATAAAGTGTTTGAAGCCCTAGGTCTATGTTCAAACCCTAGGACTAAATCCCTCATGCATACTAGATGTTAGCATGATAAATTATCTTTTTCTGTGCTTTTGGAGGTCAGTTAACTAAATTCTAACTTTGGACTTGAGTCTCCCATGTAAACTGGTCATTAGCATGAGAAGTTTTGTCTTTGTCTATGTTTTGGAGGCTAGTTAACTGAAGTCTAACTGTGGATTTAAGTCTCCCATGTAAACTGGTCATTAGCATGAGAAGTTATCTTTGTCTATGTTTGAAGGCCAATTAACTAAAGTCTAACTTTGGACTTGAGTCTCCCATGTAAACTGGTCATGAGGGGAATGCAAAGTTATCCCCGCTCACTTTATTGCATGCAAACTACCACTTCCGCCCATGATTAGGCCTCTTTGTCAACAAAATACTTTTTATGACTTGCCCACTGTCATCTGCAGTGACTAATATTTGGCTACTGTCATTTGCAATGGCTAAATTTTGGCCACTCTGATCTTGAGCAGCCAGGATCTAGCCACTCTGGTTTATAGCGGCTAAGCTTAAATGGCCTAAACTACCATTTTGAGTGGTTAGGACCACTGCTTGCTCTTGTAAAGGTCCAAAATTAGACATATGGTATTCAAATGTGCTCATATGAGTGGTTTCCTGAACATGACATGTTTTAGGTGTCTACAGGTATATCTCAAGATACAAAATATGTGTAGACTAGACTAGTATACCATAATAAAACAATTGGCATATGTAGTCATCATAGGGAGGATGCCATAAAAAGGTGAAAGTGGGCATATCATACCCTAGAACCCTGATCCTCACTCATATCTAGTGGTGGCATAGGTAGTCACATGGTCATAGACTAAGTCACTATACGTAAACTCGATCGTGCATGAATCTAACTTGAAGTTATCATATTCGTCGGCATAGTCACCCTTTATCCCTATGGAACTGCCTAGAAATAGAGAGCTTTATAGAAGCTCTCTTGCTATGCAGCCCACCCTACCTCTGTTTGTGCCACATAAAGCTTATATTGAATATAATAATGCATGCTACTATTCATAGAGTGGACTGGCCTACTTGTAGATTGTGCATATCTAGCCTACTGTTGTAGTTGAGAGTGTGCCTGTGTCAATTGTACCTCCAATGATTGGATTTAAGTCACCTAAATGGCTATCTACACTTTTAGAGTGGTCACCTCTACCTCTAGCACTACAACTCACTAGCAGTGTCCTCCATATCCTTCTTCTCTAACATCATTTATCTTCATCCCACCTACCTCAACCTCATCTTGTGGTTGCAAAGGTGCCTCCTCTTGTCAATATACCTCCTCTCGTTGAGGTGTCTCCTCTTATCAAGATACCTCATATTGTTGAGGTGCCTCATATTATAGATATACCTCCTATTGTCGTCTACCTATAGGTCTGGTCAACATCCTCTATTGAGGTTAAGAAATATTTCCCTACTATGATCTAGTCACCCTCTCCATGAGCAACCTCCTAATATGCAAATTGCATCCTACGATCCACCACTAGTTGTGGATTCTCGTAGTAATCCTCACAAGTATGAGATCCTCATACCACTAGAGGTATCCATCCTCCACTCCTACATCATCCTTCCTCGGTAGAACCACTAGAGAGTCATCCACGTTAGGCTCAATAAACCTTGTCGTATCAGTCTCACCACCTACAACAATTGAATCCCTAGTGACCCATCGATACCAAACATCTTCCAACTTTGGTATGTTCTACTGTAGCCCAAACTGATATTTCACCCAATCAAAGTGGTACAAATGCATCTCTCCATTCTCAAATCATATCCATTGTATCTGTCACATCCAAGCCAGCTCTATCCCATTCTCATACTAGCCTGGATGTCTCTGCTAGGGTCTCCATATGATTTGATGGGGAAGCAAGTCATATATCACCTGTCTATAAGCATCCAATCCACCACCTCACCCCTATGTCATCCCATATGGGATCCCATCATTATACAGAAGGGCACTTCACATCTACCTATTTATGTGGTATTCCATCAGGTCTCCTCACTACTATATGCTTCCAAATTCACACCTAAAGTAGAGTAGTGAGGACAAGGCCACGATGTTGCTTATACATGACATTATGTAATTTCATGTATAAAAAACATAGCACAAATGGACCCCATACAAATCACATCTCAATATCCCTCATATTTTCCACTACTCTAGCAAGATCCTATGGAAGATGTCACCTGTTCTTATGGCAGGCTAATAGGTTGATGACTACCCTGGTCAGCACCATTGTCATTACAAATATACACTCTGTCTCTACCATATGCTCTATGTTGATGCCACTCTACTCAACTAAAAATTCTAGATATATGATCAACTGCTCTAGTTCCCTTGCTTGGATCGTCGACTAGTATACAAACTGGCCCCTGATCAGAATTTGGAGGATCCTTCACATATTCTCCAGAGTCACCGTCATCTCCTCAATGGGTAACCAAAATGTAGAGGATTTTATATACCATCTCTCTTCTAATACCATCAACATAGAATGATCAACATCCACTTTGGGCATCTCTACCATATCGAGAAGCCCTACCCGCTCCAACAAATCCCTCTTTGTCTAACCAAGACTCTTCACCTGGTCATCAAAATCTCTATATTGCCACTCTCAATTCTTTAGAGTACCATAATGCAATAAAAACATTAAAAATAACATATCATTAGTTTATCATAATCATCCAATTATCAAATCATCAAAAATCAAGGTCAAAATTGCAAAATAATAGTAGAAAGTCGAGGTTTCTTTGTGAATTCATACATTTTTAGTGAATTCGTTGGCAGCCCTACGAATTCGGTGCATCTTGCAAATTCATGATTTTGTTTGGATTCCATGTATTCAATAACATTATCTAAGTAAATTTGGGAGGCCCAAATTCATCATGAGGCCCAAATTCACTTTTGTGGTTGCATGATGAAATATCCAATGAAAAATCCATATGAAGATGCAAAATTTAGAAAACAAAATGCAAATTAAGTATAAAGAAATGATTTAGTGCTTACTTGGATCCTCGCTTCTACCTCATTGCCATCCATTTATACGAGTTAAGACCTATGCATTGATAAACCCATTTTTTCTTAAAGCTCCAAACTAGGTTTTCGTGCAATAAAAATGAAATAGGATTTTACCCTAGACCCATTTTTAACCCCCCTCCCCTATTTAATCTTTTACAATTTATTTTTTCCATCCATGATTTCAAGTCTCGTGAAGAATTTTGCATTCCTCACGAAACTCAAGGAGGCACACAAGTTTTTTACACTAACCTTCCATCCAAAACCGCCCATCCATTTTCATCCATGTTAATTTTTTGTCATTTCTGTTCAAGCGTCTACATATTTCTTTGATGCATTTATTGCTCATAAATGAGCCAAAGAGGAGGTAAAATGTAGACATGGAATTTTGACTCATTTTAAAATTCCTTAACCCCTCTAAATCACGTAACCTCACCCCTCATCAACCTACCTCTTTTTTGTGCCCTTGTAATCATTTTTTAACCTCCATGTGTGGTTGTTCTATTTTAGCAAATTTGGGCTTAGAGCCTCAAATTTGCTAAAAATAGAGTGTCATTATGTCTAATGGGTGACCTTTGGGATTTAACCCAAATTTGGCCTAACGATGAATATTTTGTGAATTTATACTCAGAAGCCCAAATTCGCCTAAATTGGGAGTTTTTCCCAATTTACCCTAACTACCCTGATTTCACACCTTGAATCCCGTAATTTTTGGTTTATTCCATCTTTAAAATGACAATCTACCTCTCAAAAAGACAAATGGTGATTTTGAGCAAGTATTTTTGAATTGAGAGAGCTTTTAAACTAATACGTTTTGTTGTAGGTTGAACATCCATAAATTTTGTTTTGCAAGCTAAAGAATGCTCTGGATCTCATATTGTAGCTAAGAGGTTGTTTTACATAGTCATCAATAGGAGATTGAAATTTTTTGTCTTGCTATCATCATTCTATCAACACCTGATGATCGAATCCAATATACCATCATTGTAAGCAGACCATTTCATTTATATCAGCATCTCACATGTTGTTTCTACATTTGCAAGTTTGTATTTTCATACATCTCACGAATTCGGGAGCAGATCCTCGAATTCGTATAGAGGGCCTGAAATCACTTACTAGTCCCAAATTTGCATAAGCATAGGCTGGGGGTAAATTGCTACTTCTAGATCTATAATTATATCTTGCACATTGCAACTTGATCATTTGTATTGGCATTGCACTTTACATTTTACGTTCTTTCATTATTTCCTTTAGTCTTTTATATGCTTGCAATAGATCTACAAATTCCTATTTTCTACATATGGTTTGTTAAAAGGACCAAGGGGATTTGACTGTCGCACCATTAATATCAATTTAATAGTGGCCAAAGTAGATCCCAAATCACTAATTACAATTTCTAGTGCTTTGTGTGACTGATTGTAGGTATTTCATGAATTTGAGATTAAAGCCTCAAATTCATTTATAGGTCCCGAATTCGCAAAACATGTCCCAAATTTGCTTGGATTAACCATCCAGTTTAGGTAGGTGCCTGATATGATTTATTTCAACTCTATTTTTCCATTTCTCATCTATTTTATATATTTTCATTTAAAAAACCTAATAAAATACAAAAAAACTAAAATAAAAATGCATTTATCTTAGAAAAATCGTACTTGTGTGCTATTTTCAAGGAAACTGAATTGCATTTAAGCTTAGAACTAGTTGTAATCTATCCTAAACATAGGTTATTGTTAATAAAATAAAACATTCAAACATCCCTTTGTCTAGACTTAGAAATGGTCTTTAAACGTTTCTTGGTGAACCCCCAAATCAATCAACCATCACCAAAGGAGGTATAACATCAGGTACCCCTCACATCGAGGTGTGGGTTTCTAACTTTCCATCCCCCTTTTAGGCATAAATACATTAGCCTAAGGGAAAGGAGTGTAAAATTTTTAACCCACAATTACCTTAGTTAGATCAAGCAATATCAAATTTACCTTAGCATTATAGTATGTAGTGTTGCTTGTGGCTCAATGTATCTTTGAGTAGCTTGAGACTTTACATATATAAATGTATCTTCGATGTCTCTTCAAGGTAGCTTTAGGTGCTATGTATATTTTATGACTTTACACCTCCTTGATGTATCTCTACGTATATTCGAGTAGCTTGTGTTGCTTGAGACTTCAACGTATCTGTTGGTTGGGTGAAGATGAGCATTCAATGCTCTTCAAATCTCATTCAATGCTACTCCTTTCACTACTTTGACCTTATTGTGCAAAATACCTTCGCTGTAGAAAATTGTGTGCTCTTCCTTCGATATTCACACTATTCACTATGAGCATATTTCACCTGAGTTGTTAATAGGGTAATCTCTCTACGTGGAGTACCTTGAGGTGTTATACTCTCTTCTTGATGCTTCGAACATGTGGCAATTGGGTTGTAGAGGTTACATCCTACGTTTCAATGCTCAAGATGTAATGATGGTCTCTACTTTCAATGTTCTAATGCTCAAAACTTTACTTTCTTGTTGTACTCCTTTTAACACTCCAAGGTGGGCATTACTCTTAGTTGAAAACCAAATGATTGTTCTTCTATTCAACGCTCCAAGGTAAGTGTTATTTATTCACTAGGATCCTACGTGAGAATTAATGAAAAATGTAATGCTTCTCCTCTATGTTCCAAGTAGCACTTGCATGTGAGACTATTCTCAACATTCTCATTAACCTTATATCTTCTCCAGTGGATGCTAGTTGTTCAATATTTTATCCAATGCTTTCCTCCTTATTACTAATGAGTGTTAGCTTGCAATTTCTAGTGATGATTTCCTTCAACATTGGCTCCAACTATGAATCCAATGTAGCCCTCTATGTAAATGATATGACATCACTTGATTGAAGCACCTGGATGCTTCGATGACTCTCTTATTAGTTCAATGCATGATTGAGGTAGTATTTAGTTCTTCACTTGGTTTTTTTGTAGATTTTATCACTACTATTCTACCTTGCTTTGCAATAGAAATGTAATGGGTGCAAAGCTATCTTATGGTGTTGTAGGTGGACATCATTTGTGAGTGCTTTCTTTGGCAATTGGAGTGGTGTTTCTAGACACCTAAAACTGGTGCTTGCGAACCCTATATTGGCTCTACCTTTGATTCACTAATAGTAAACATAGAATACCTGCTATTTTAGTGTCTTGAGACACTGGATATTCTATCCTATTTAAGAGGTATATGGTGCACTAATATAATATTATTGATAAACTTTATTTTGCTCTAAAGTTCCTTATCTTATTTTGATGCTATATCCTCATTTGGTATGATGGCTCCTTGCTGTATAGCTTGAGGACTAATGTAGATTGATCTGAAGATTTTCCTTTGCTTCTTGGATATAGCCCCTACTTACTCTATTCTTTGAGAGTAATGTATTGTTGCATTTCTTATTAGACAACACTAGTATCTAACTCTTTCACTTGGATAGTTTAGTAACAATGAATCCAAGCTAATAATCATATAACCAATATGCTAGAGAGATTAATATTTGCACTAATCTTATACCTTCACTAAAAAACTTAGTGCACTTCTAATAATATTTAAGAGAAACTAATATAGTGCAACTACAATCTCCTTATTACTCCTTAAAAATAACTTGTAATATGCACTAATGATAACTCTTAAAGAATTCTCTAATGCTCTAAAATATCTGCAACTTAATGTAGTCTTATTTTTTGCAAATAGGAATAATGTATCTAAATCCTATTTTAATGTGCAGGTAATAATCCTTAAAAAAAACTTTCTTCTGCACTTCCCTTGAAGGCTTTAGAATGTAACCTTCTCCTTGCAATTTCTAGACTCTAATAAGGTGCTTAATGAAGCTAAGTAATGAACTAAATATAAGTGTTCAAGTAATGAACCCTTTTCACCTAAGTTGCTTACCTTTAACGATCTCTGAAGATGATGTAGATCTTAATGAATAGATTCACCAATTTGCTGTCTGGAATGGTAGTAAATCGTAGCCATGTGAGCTTCAATATTTTGATGTAGATTCAACAAACCCCTATATCCAAAATATGCCTTCTTAGCTATGAAAGACAATATCCAAATATATTGGATTTTGTAGGCTTCTTCTATCTGTGTTTTCCTTCAACCTCCTTGTTAGATTCTAGATTCAATCTGAGTCTTCTTCTCAAGAATTTGTAAGTCTTGAGGTCACTAGTATTCTCTAAAATTTGAAAAATTTGTCAAATCCTTCTCCTTTGGGCTTGTTTTAGGATGGCAATAATTATCCCAATTCCTTCACTATCAAGAGATTCTCCTTAGTTGTGAATTTATCCAATGAGTTATTCTAGGAACTCCTTTAATGGCTTCTTTGAACTCTATAATAAGGCTCTCCAATCCTTCTCCTTGTTTCTATTTGACACCTCTCCAATTTCTTCAGTATTTGGTCTTCTCAATGATAGCTTTCCTTCAACCTTCTACTATGGAAGTGTTGGTAATGAGATATATCAGATCTTTAGAATCTACTGCTTCTGGAATCTATAATAGGACCTTTCTAGTCCTTCACTTCTATAATTTGTAGGTTTTGATGAAGATCACCAACCTTCAATATTTTAGAACTAGGAGTTATTTAATGGGACCTTCTATGGGTCTCTTCAGCTTCTTCAAGCCGATTCCTTCAATTTATTTTTTGCAGTATTCAATGAAGATCACCAATCTCCTATCTTCTTATGGAATCTTTTCTAGAGTCTTTGGGATCAACAACAAGGCTACTATCGCATTTTATTATATTGCAATGTGTAAGTCTGCAACAGGACTTTCCTTAGGTTCTTAGAATCTCCTCTTTCTTTTGTTTGTTACTTCCAATGCTGGATTGATTATCAAGATGATATTCTTCTTGAATTTCTATAGGAAGCTTCCCAACTTTCTTCAAATATAATTTTTCCTATAACAAATTAGTAGGACTGTAATGGATGAAACTCTAAGTAACGAATATTCACTAGTTGATTTTTCAATCTAGTGGAATGAATGCTAGTCCTAGTCTTCACAAGTTTTTCTACAACTCTGTGGAAAGACTCTAGCCAAATGCAAACTAAAAAATTCTAGAACTAAGATTTGCTTCTCTCCTCTTAATCTATCTTGTGGCTCTCTCTATTCCTATTTGATCTACCATAGCTCCGATATGAATGTTAGTTTTTTATAATGTATGATATGGGAGATAGCAATCACAAGATGTAAAATATGCAAAAAATTAAGATAATGGAATTCTGTAATAAGATTAAAATATGCTATTAATAGAACGTTACAAAAATATTAAAATGCAAAATAATGGAGGATATGAACACTCTAAAACTCTAATGGATACTACTCACTACACTATAGTGAGTAGCACTTTTGCTCTACACACACACTATTCTATTCACTATAGTGTCTATATATAAGAAGATAAGTTACTTGGCCTTTACTCTTCCTAACTACCTTTCCTATGAATCATGTACAAGTGGAATCCTTGTACATTTACATCATTGCACATTGACACTTGTGCATTTATTACTCATTCCTCAAGTACCCTAAGATATACTCATAGTCTAACAAAGCATCCAAGGTGGCACATTGACATGTACCTAAATAATGGAATATACTCTAACAGTCATGTAGGGCAACTGTGATAGAAAGAAATGAATCATCAAATTTTTTGGATTCTTTGAGAAATTTTAAGGTGTTTTAATTTAACAATATTATATGTTCTTCCTCTTCGTACTTACTTTATTACATCAAAGATTTACTTTATTCCCTCAAAAATTCATATTAAATTTTAAATTGAAGACTGTTCAATGGAATTTTTTTTGGGATTAAAAGGAGTACACGATGCAATTTGTCATAATTTGATGATTTGCAAATCAATAATTCAACACATGGTGTATGGTTTAGCTTATAATTACTTTTAGGATCCCATCCTAACATTATTTTGTAATTCTCATTATTATGTAATAACCCACTTCCAAAGTGGGGGATCCCATCTATAATGTTATTTTGCAATGTTTTGTAATGTATGTGGAAAGTTAGGCTCTTAGCCAAGTGGGGCCATTTGATGTAACTGTTATCAAGATTGTAACCAACGTTCAGAAGAAGATTCTAGCTTGAGTGGAATTTTGCATATAAGCAAACTCTTGAGCTTAGGGTATAGGTTGCATGAAGTATTTATTTAAAACCTATGAAGCCATGTACAAATGTATCTTTTTGCAAGTTAATGAAATATTGAAGGAGGTTGCCCCCTCAAAGAGGCCTATGATTTTGAGTTATTTGTGAGATTGTTTCAATTCTATAATTACTTTATGCATAGTGTTATTTTGTTATTTGATGTATTTCAATTATTTTACAGTATTTTGTATGAGAGCTTTATTTTAATAATAGGTTCCTAATAAGTGGTATCAGAGCACTTTCTACGGTCGAGTTCTACTACGACTACGATAATTATTACTCAGCCATTTTTTGCATGCTAGGTGTAATTTCTTGTGTTTTTCATTCTATTTTTCCTTTATTTAAAATCCAAAAAAATCAACAAAAAACTAGAAAAATACAATTATTATTTTTAGTTGATTAGGTAAGAAACCATGTACTAGGGGTTTTAAAATATTGTAAAATATCTGTTGTTATTGGCTAAGCTATATAGCCCATAAATAATCTAGTGAAGTGAGGGGTGATCAAGCTCCAATACCTAGGACTCAGATAGCACTCACACATGAAATTGAGCTCCCACATATCTTCAGGTGTATCAAGAGACCATCCTAGGGTTAAACAAAATTTTATCCAGTAGGAAGCTTTTTGGCCTTGTATCATCAATAGTTCATGGAACACAACATCACTGATAATTACCATCTCATACTATCAGAGATGTAGATAGTGTGCTCAAGGTTATGTGTGGAATCCTCCTTGGATAGTGGCCTGAAATATTGGTCCAAGCACTATTGTTCACCAGTACGATATAACAGAGGGCCTATGGGTGTTACATACTCCTCTACCTAGTGTACCTTGGTCTTGTCAAACACTTCAACTTGCAAAAATAACATCTTCTTGTTTTTCTAAACCTACATTCACAAACCCCAAAAGTGAGCATACGAAGGACTTCCCTATCATATAAGAACAAACTTGCATGCACCAAAAAACTAGGACAAAGTCTGCAAGTGTCTCTCATAGTCTAAAATATTCCAGTAACAGTTGGTTCAGTGATAGTAATAGTTAGGAAAGTGATAGTAACAGTCAAGTTAGTGGTAGTACCAGTCAGGTCAATAGTGACAGTAACAATCATTTATAATAGTAAAAAATTATAGGTGGTTAGGGTTAGAAATAGAACTATCTATGTTAGTAATTGCATAGTACCAAGGATCCTAGGTTAGTAATGTGCATAGTGTCAATAACTACAGTACAAGTAACAGGGATAAAGACATGATGGTCAGTCGATAGACCACACAGGTCAGAGATAGTTGATCCATAACCCAACTTTTGAACCATATCTCTGAATAAAAAACTTACCATACCAATAGACTCATAAAAATAAAGGATAAAAAGAGTCTAGGATGCCCAAAATGTGTTGAGGGATATAAATCATTATAACCATATTTTTGAGATGATCATTTTGATATATAACACCCAAACACTTTTGTGAACCCCTTACTAAAAATAAAAACTCTTAAAAACACACTTCTATTTTAGTAATCAATAAATGAGGTTTAAGACTATCCAAAATGGTTGGTGGCACTCATGGACATAAAAAAGAGATAGATAAGGTCACCATATTGTTGGAAATCCTACAAAGCACCGTTGATAAAATGTAACTTTCAAATCAAGCCATGATGACAGAGCTTCAAGATTTTAAAATCGATTATGCTACTATAGAAGAACAACTAGCAGAAGTTGAGTCCAAATTGCAATATGGTCTAAGAAAGACTGAGTACCGTACTGAACACTCACATTTTGATAGAGGTAAATGAAATACAACATATGACTCTCATCCTCACTATGATTGTGATCCTACCTTTAAGATGCCCAAATTAGACTTTCCTAAGTTTAATGGGAAGGATGTGGATGGGTGGTTATGTCGTGTTGCTCAATTATTTAGACTCCACAACGTCCCCATATATTACCGAGTTCAAATGACTTCCTTCAACCTGGAATCTAAAGCTTTACAGTGGTACCAATGGTTGCCAAAAATTACCCCTAATCCTTCATGGGAAGACTTTGAGTCTCAATTACCCACTTGCTTTGGCCCTAGTGAGTATGATGATTTTACAGGCAATTGAAAAAGTTGAGAAAAACTTTGATAGTTAGAGATTATCAAATATAATTTGAGAAATTGACCAACAAAACTATGGGAATGAATGAAAGGTTCTTTATGAGTTGTTTTGTTAGTGGTTTGAGGGAAGATCTCCAAGCTGAGGTCACAATGTTTAAACCACAATCCATGATGTAGGCTATCAAGTTGGCTCATTTGGATAAATCTAAATTATATAGCTCAAAGGTAAACATCTAAATTTCCACAGGCTAGACCCTCTTTCCCTCCTAGATTCCAAAATTAGAATGAACAAAAAAATGTTGCACCTACTACCACACCCAAATGTTTAATAACTGCCAAAATGGATGTGCAACACGTCTAAGGATTGTGCTACAATTGTGATGAAAAGTTTTCTCATGGGAATATGTGCACCCAAAAGAATTTGTTCCTCATATATGCTGATAAGCCTAAAACCAGCGACCATAGTGATGATAATACAAAATCAGTAGAGGAACCACCCAAACTGGAGGAGGAAAACCAAGATGAACCACATGCTAAGATTTATGTTCATGCTCTTGTTGGCATTAATACTCCTCAAAAAATGAAAGTTGTGGGTTATTTCAAAGACCTACACCTTACCATCCTGATTAATTTTGGTAGTACACACAACTTCATTGATCCCCGCATTGCCAAGTATGAAAATTGTTACATACACATGTAATTCCTTTGAGGTTATGGTAGCTAATGATGGGAATTTACCTTGCAAAGGTAAATATCATAATGTTAAGGTCAAGATTAGGGACTATGATATTAAGCAATATATGTTTGAACTTCAACCAAGGGGATGTGATATTGTGTTGGGAGCTCAATGGTTAGGCACATTGGAAACCATCTCATGGAACTTTGCTGAGTTTTGGGTGCAATTTTCACAAATTGGACAATCCCACACTCTTCATGTCTAAAAAGCAGGGTCTTCATAGATTATCAGTTCAAGACGGATGGAGAAGTTAAAAAAATTATCTTGGGGTGTCATAGCGCAAATATTTATGATCCAACCTCACCCTTCAGAGGAGGATTTTGTTTCATAAGATTTGCAACTTATTTTGGCCAAGCACAATTCTATTTTTGTTGAACCATCCAAATTATTGCCTCATTGATCTCATGACCGTGCTATTCCTTTGATACCTAGCAATGCACCAATCCAACATTAGATCGTACCGGTTTCCTCATGTTGTTAAGTCAAAAATCAAGAAGTTAGTACAAGAATTATTAAAAGATGATGTCATTCAACCAAGAAATAGTCCTTACTCTTTAGTTTTATTGATGCACAAGAAAGATGGGTCATGACAGTTGTGTATCGATTACTGTGAGCTCAATAAAATCACCATCAAGGATAAGTTTCCTATTTCGTTGGTGGATGAATTACTAGATGAACTACATGGGACTATGTACTTATCCAAAAAAGACCTTCGCTCTTGGTACCATCAAATCAGGCTAAAGGATGAGGATATTTCCAAGACTTCTTTCCACACTCATGAGGGTCACTATGAGTTTTTGGTGATGCCATTTGGCTTTACTAATGTTCCTTCCACTTTTCAAACCCTCATGAACAATATTTTTCACCCATTTCTTCAAAAATTTATCCTAGTATTATTTTGTCATTCTGGTGTTCATGGAAAGAGCATCTTGTTCATGTGGATTAGACTCTACAACTGTTGATACAAAATCAATTCTATGCTAAGTAGTCCAAGTATTATTTTGAGTTGATAGAAGTGGAGTATTTGGGACACATTATAACCAAGGAGGGTGTCAAATTTGACCCCAAGAAGATCCATGCGATTCAGAAATGGTTGAAACCTTGCACTCTCAAGGGTCTTCAAGGATTTTTCGGGCTCACATGTTATTACCATAAATTTATTCATAACTATGGTAAAATTGTAGCTCCCCTCACTTCCATGTTAAATAAGGACTCTTTTAATTTGACGGGGCCTACCGAACAAGCTTTCTTAGAGTTTAAGCATGCTATGAACACTACTCCAGTCTTAGCCATGCCCAATTTTTCCAAATATTTTGTCATTTAAAGTGATGCTTCTGGTCATGGTATTAGTGTCATGTTGATGCAAAATGGCTGACCCTTGGCTTTCACTAGTAAAGTTCTCTCCAGTCGTAATTTGATAAAATCCACTTATACCAAAGAGATTATGGGAATTCTGCATGCGGTAACCGATTGGCAATTGTATCTCACAAGGTATCATTTCTCTATTTAAATGGACCATCAGAGTCTCAAATATTTTTTGGAGCAACGGGTTTGCCACCCCCGAACAAAAAAAATGGATCTCTAAAATCATGGGCTATGATTATGATATAATCTATAAGAAGGGCAAGGAGAATATTGTATTCGATACTCCCTCTGACCAATTTGAGGCTCTTAGTATGCTGTGACATTTTTTCACCTGTTCCCTAATGGATTTATTCCTTATGCCATGAGGTACTTTAGAATTATGAGTTGTAAACTTTGGTTACCTCCTACACATTGAGCCTAATTCATGTTTGGGATACACTTGGGATGACCATAATTTGCATTACCCCCAATACCTTGTTGTTCCATACACATCTCCACTTCGAGAACTTCTCATGAAAGAACTGCATGCCACTCCATTTGTGGGCCATTCAAGATTTTTCAAAACATATGAATGAATTATGCACACTTTTTTTTGGAAGGGTATGAAAAAGGACATTCAAGATTTTGTGGTGGCTTGCGATACCTATCAATGGATGAAAGGTGAATGAGTACATTCTCTAGGAACTCTTCAACCCTTGCCCATTCCTGACCAGGTTTGGATGGATATTTCCATGTATTTTATTGAAGGATTACCTAAGTTCGAAGGTAAATCTGTTATCTTTGTAGTAGTGGATCATCTTTCTAAGTATGCTCACTTTTTTTCCCTCTCCCATCCTCACACAACTTTTACTATTACCCAAATTTTCATCAATTCTATTTTTTGCCTTCATGGTCTGCCCTCCTCCATCGTGTTTGATTGTGACCCAACCTTTACTAGTCACTTTTGGCAAGAATTATTTAAGTTGTAGAGAACTCAGCTCAAAATGAGCTTAATTTATCATTCACAAATGGATGACCAGGCAAATATTATCAATAAATGTTTGGATACCTACCTTCGTTGCTTTACCTTTGATCATCCTACACACTAGGTGAAGTGGATTCCTTTGGTTGAGTGGTGGTACAATACTTCCTATCACACAACAATCAAGGTTACCCCTTTTGAAGTAGTTTATGGGTGCCCTCCACACATGCCTCCTCCTACATTCTAGGTATCTCCAAGGTCCATGCAATCGATAATACTCCTAATTAGCATACCGATATCCTCCATCAACTGAAGATAATTTATATGCGGTTCATAATCAGATGTGCCAATAGGTCGATCAACATCGTTCTGAGTGTAGTTTAGATGTGGGTGATATGGTTTTCCTTTGCTTACAACCATACAAATAGTTGTACCTATAGCTTTGTAGGTGATAAAAACTTACTGCAAAATACTATGGGCCCTACCAGGTGTTATAGGAGATTTTTGCCACAACATACAAATTTGCCCTTTCATCTACATCCAAGATCCATCCTATTTTCATGTTTCCTCTCTCAAAAGTATGGTGGGAAATTAGGTATAGGTTTAATCTGCACTCCTAGAGTTAGATGAAGAAGGTTATATCTTGCTTGAGCCTAAACAATTGTTATATTGTTGGACTCACACTCTTTGCAACCGCAGTGGTGTGGACTCCAACCAAAATATGCTACATGGGAGTCTTTCCATCAGTTCCAGCACCAGTTTCCTCACCTTCAGCTTTGAGGACAAAGATTTTTTAAGGGGAAGGACATGTTAAGATCCCATACTAATGTTATTTTGTAATTCTTATTATTATATAATGACCCAGTTCCAATGTGGGGAGTCCCATATATAATGTTATTTTACAATATTTTGTAATGTATGTGGCAAGTTAGGCTCCTAGCCAAGTGTGGTCATTTGATGTAACTGTTATCAAGATTGTAACTAAATTTTGGTAGAAGATTATAGCTCAAGTGGAATTTTGCATGTAATCCAAATCTTGAGCTTAAGGTTAGGGTTACATGAAGTCTTTCTTTCAAATCTATGAAGCCATGTAAAAATGTATATTTTTGCAAGTTAATAAAATATTGAAGGAGGTTTCCCCCTCGAAGACACCTGTGATTCTGAGTTATTTGTGAGATTGTTTCAATTTTACAATTACTTTCTGCATAGTGCTATTATGTTATTTGATGTATTTCAATTATTTTATAGTATTGTGTGAGTGACCTTTATTTTAATAGTAGGTTCCTAACAAGTACATAGTGTGCAATGTAAAAGAGTTAGTGTGAAAGGCTTCCTTAAAGGAAATATTCTATTCATTTTATTTGTAATGACACCTAAGATGCTATGGCTAGTATAACCTTCTCTAGTTTCTAGGACCTATAAAGTCTAAGGTTTAAACCTTACACCCTCCACATTTTGAATTAATATGATAATGTCACTCCCATACATTATGATGTTAATAACTTTGATGTGGCACTCTATGATGACGTGTCAATTATTGATGATGTGGCACCTATTGATGATGTCACTTTAGCACTACACATGCTAACATGATATTCTCTAATAATATGGTACTCATTGATGACTTGATACTATTAATGACATGGAATCTATTAATGATGTGGTAGATGATGATATGGAACTTGATAACACAATACATGATGACATCACACTTTATGACTTGGTGGATGATGTGGTAGCTAATGACATTTTTTCCACTACTGTGGCAATTATTGGTATGATAAATTTTGACATGGTAATGGTGTATGTGGTTGGTAGGTTGAAGTAGATGCCACATTTATGGTATAAAATAGGTTTTTCCAAATTTTCAAACAAGTTGACCAAGTAGCCAAAAAAAAACTTGGCAATTTATAAATTCCAAAGCAAATCAAAGTATGATATATGGCACAACTTATTTCATTGATACACTATCAAATGGTCTACCTACTCAACAATCAATTGCCACCCCTTGCATAGAATGAGATATGGTGGCTTCCCATTTATTATTTCTCTATTTAATTAGTACCCCATCAAAAATTTCTTAGGTCCTATGTCCTCTCATTTATTGCATATACTAAAATAAAATCTCAAAGGTTTTGTGTGATTTTAACACCAAAATTTCAAGATTCATAACTTTTGTATACAAAAGTTTTTTAAGACTAGTTTTCAAATGGATTATTTTTTGAGATATCTATATTAAAAGTACTATTTTTAGACATAGCTACATGAAAAAGTTTATTTTTGGGTAATATTTTCATCGATAAACATGTTTCCTTATTGAATGGTCTAGACTATGCCACTTAGAAAATGAAGATTGAAGCTTTGATCTAGAGTAAGGGACTGTTCAAATATGTGAATGAGGTCCCTCAAAGCATTGATTCTAAAGAAAGAAAGCAATTTTTTAGAGATAAGAAGGATGAGACATTTGGTGTATTATCTATTCATGTTGAAAATATCTATGACACTCATATAAACAATAATATGAATCCCAAGAAATTGCTTGACAAATTTTAGGGTTCATGTGATCATATTGATTATACACAATTCTATAGATTGGAGGTAGAGCTTGTTACCCTAACTAAAAATCCTATTGAGACTATTGATATCAATTGGTTCATGAAGTTGAAATATGATATCTTCACTATTAGAGGAATTTTGAAGGAGAAGGAAATCGTTGAAGATTGCAAGAAAAATATTGAGTTACTCAACATTAAGTTTAATAACATATCTGAGTGATATGAGATGATTTTTTAATAAAAAAGTAGGATTTAAAAAGTGTTTCCCTTTCCATTTTATATCAACTTAGTCATATCAATCTATATAGCCTATTTGGTTCCAATGGGATTTGAACCTTGGTGTGAGCTATGTCATCCACATGTCTCAACCATTGAACCATGGTCCCATTGGCGATATGAGAAAATTGATGTTGTATTTTAGATTCTTTATGTTTATTTCTTGGATTCTTCTCTTCCTCCACTTGATGAAATATTTAAGTACCTTCTTTATCACTAGGCTTGGAGATAGTGGTGTAAGGATCATCCTCTCTCTATCCATGCTCATGAAAAGGAAATGATCAAGGTTAAGGTTGAAAAAACCAAAGCAAGAGTGAGAAGAAGCTAATTTTCACTTTTTGTAACAAGAAAGGACACAAAGTAGAAGTTTATTAGATAAGAATAAAAATATTGAGGAAGCAATGAAAATGAGGTGTTGATGATGCTCTCTTTTATGATTAGAGTGAGGATCATCATGATGATGAAACCTCACAAGCATATTTAGCTATTCATTCAAAATATTAAACATCCACTTCTAATGAGTGGATTATAGATTCATGGGAAAGTCAACATATGACAAAGCACTGAATCCTTCTACATCATTAAAACACAATAGTTTAGAGAGTGTGTTGTCATTGAGGATGATTCTTCATTTTAGGTAGTTGTGTGTGGTGAGGTTAGTATTGGTTATTTATCATTTGATGAGGTTTTTAATGTTTTGAGTGTGGTCCCAATACTTTATTTGTATATTTAATCATCCATACAAATAATTAGATGGAATTTTTTCTTAATCAATGGGTGTTCAATGATATTGTTACCTCAAGGTATTATAATGAGTAAAATTAGATGGACAAGTTGTGAAATAACTAAATCCTCCCACTTACTTCTCTAAAAATAAATATTTTATGGCTATGGTGGCATAGGAATATGATGTTAGTCAATGATGGTATCATAGACTTGGGAATCTTGGCTATGGGTCATTAAAGTATAAAGTATATGAGTCATCATCAATTGGTGATTGGAATTTCTTCTATTTGTTAAGACCCATCCTAACACTATGATGTAATAACCCTTGCTTAACGTGGGGGACCCCATGATAATGTTTTGTAATGATATTATGTAATATTTTATAATAGTTTGTGGCACTAGAAGCACCTAGACAAGTGATGCCATTTTATGTAACTGTTATCAAGAATGTAATTGTTTTGTTTGGTAGAAGATTCTAGCTAGGGTGGCATTTTGCATGTAAGCCAACCTTAAGTGTTAGGTAGTGTAATGAAGTCTTTTAAAATGTAAGGGGTAGGAATAAATGTGTTTTTTACATAATTGAATGAAAGTATTGAAGGAGGATGCCCCCTCAAAGAGGCCTATGATTATATGTTGTTTTGTAATATTTTTACATTTATGCATTTAAATTTTGTATTGCAATATCTTACTTTTCATGAAATTATGGTTTTATTGCAATATCTATATGAATGTGCTGATTTTAATTAGAAGGTTCCTAAAAAGTGGTATCAAAGTATTTTCCAAGGTCATGTTATGTTGTGACTACTACAGTTTTTGTCATTTTGACTGTTAGATATATATTTTTTGTGTTTTTATTTTTTTGCTAGTTTCTTTATTAAAAAACATATATAGACTTTGTTTATTGTATTAGTTTATTAAGTTAGAAATATTATGCTAGGGATTTTAAAATATCATGGAGTATTTGTCATTATTGGCTAAGCTAGATTACCCATAAAGCGTCTAGTGAAGTGAGGGGTGATCAGGCTATAATACATAGGCCTCAAAAATCACTCGTGTATGAAATAAAGCTCCCATGCATCTTTGGATATATCAGTAGATCCCTTAGGATTAAGATAAACCTTTAGCCCTAGGAAGAATTTTGACCTTGTATTCTTCATAGTACACTAGACACAACATATAGGAATATCATCCTCTTGTACTATCAGAGAGGTGGGTAGTGTGCTCAAGGGTATGCATGGAATCATCCTTGAGTAGTGACCTAAATTATTGGTCCAAGTACTATTGTTCATCACTGCAATATAGTATAGGGCCTATGGGTAGTACATACACCTTGGCTTAGAGTACCCAATTTTTGTGAATGTTAAACCTACAACAAAAAAATTCCTACCATAGAATTTGAGCATACTAAGGAGACTTCACTATCCCTAAATTACTACATAAAATAGACAAAAGAATTTTATGATGAACACAACAGTCAAGATAGGTTCTAAAAGAATAGTCATTAACAATTGGGTATGAATTTAGTTAGAGTTAGTAACAATTAGGAAAAAGTATACCATCATTAATAACAATGGCTATGACATTTAGAAATCATAACAGATAGGGAGTTTGTTAGTGATAGAGTCAGTCTAGACAATAATTAGAAAATAATGAGCTACAGTGTTAGTGGCAAAAAAAATTTAGCAACAAAAAATGCAGAGTATCATAAGGGGGTTGTCCAACAAAAAACCAAAATTTTGAGTGAACCAAGACTCCAAGAGAAAAATCGACAACACTTGAAGACTTCCCTTAGAAAAAAGTCTAAGATGCCAAAAAAATAGTGTTATAGTATATAGCTTATTGTGACTGTCACATCGAGTTGGTCAGTTTGGTATATAGCCTCCATGCACTTTTTTAGGGTTATCAAAAAATGTCATCATGGGACCTAGTCCACTACAAGTGTCTTTTTGAGCTGATCATTTTGATATGTAGCACGCAAACACTTTTTTTGGATCATTACTAAAAATAGTAACCCCTAATGCTCGAAGAGGGCTCTGCAGGAGACTTCCTATGGAAAAGCTATTCCACTTTCCTGCATCCCTTCCTTGGCCTTATCCCAGGTCCCTAATCCTTTCCCATCTTCCCTAGCACCTCCTTTTACCATCCTTTTTAGTTGGAAGGTGTTGCAGACGATCTACTTTGGGGGGGGACATCACTGTTCCATTGTTCTACCCCTTTCCTTGCCCTATGATGGGAAACCTTTGTTCCATTGTTCTACTTCATTGTCCTACCCTTTTCCTTTGGTGTCTGGGTTCTAGGATGGGTTTAGGTTTTTCCTTGGGACTTTTCCTAGGTTTTTTGGACCTTTCAAGGTTTTTCCTTGAAATTTCCTTTTTTCTCAGGTTGTTTTTGGAAGTCTTCTTCACAATTGTTCTTAGAGGATCTTCAGTTGTGGTTTACTATATCTGAGGATTTGTGGCTTCATGAGAAGTTTTGCACATCATCCTTTTGGTTTGGAGGATCATACACTTTATACTGTGACTCTGCTCTTTGGGTTTGAAGTTGTGGCTCTTGTAGGATTTTAGATCCTTTCGTGGCATTTAGGGGGCATCTGTTCTTGCTATTAATTCCTTTTAGGACTTCCTCTTTTGTTTCCTTGAAGATGTTTGTTGGCGGGTCTAAGGAATTTTGGCTTCATGAGCAATTTTGCACAACATCCTTTCGATTTTGGAGGAGGACCGTGTGCTTTCTACTATGACTCTGCTCTTTGGGTTCGTGGTGGTGGATCCTGTAGGTTTTCAGTTCCTTTCATGGCTTTGGGGTTGGCCTCTACTTTTCTTTCTATTGAATCCTTACAGGATTTCCTTTTCTCTGTCCTTGAAGCTTTGGTGCTAAATTTTGTTTGGGATGCTTGGTTGCTTCCTTTCATTTTGGGCTCTAATGTTTGCTATCGTGTCTCCTTGTGACTCCTTATTTTTGGGTTCCTATGGCACTTTCCTACCTTTTCCTTCAGATGTGTTGTTCTACTGCTGTTTTTTCCTCCTTTGGGTTGTTGTTTCTTGAAGACTTTCTTTTTTCTACTTGAGGACTTCATAGCCTAGGAAGTTCCTCTTGTTCTTGATCCACTGATGCACCTTCTTTCAGGCTATTGTTCCATTGCATGAGGATTTCATGGCCTGCAAAATTCCTCTTTATGCTGCTTCATTTTTTAGGCTTTCAGGGAGTGGTTTTTCCCATTTTCATAATATTAAACCATCCTTGTGTGATTCCCATCCATGTTCTGGCAGGATTCAAATTTTTTTTGATCCACTGCTTCATCCATTTGTTCAGGGTGGTTTTTCATATTCATTTTGGTTTTCCCTTGCGTGGGAAGTAGTTTTTTTAGGTCCTAGTTTCCCAAGGGTGGTTTCTGGTTTTCCCGTTGATGAGGCCTAGAAATGCCTCATTATTACACTATGGTTGACATATAAAAACTGTCATAATATTAAATATGACAAAGTTAAAGTGCCAAATAGTGATTAGAATATGTTATTTGTTACATTTTTGCATGATTTTATGTTTGGAACATTATACCTTTGTTTTGACTATTTTTTAGCATTTTATGCACTGTTTCAGTTGATTAGGTAGTAAATAAAACATGTATTGCAATTACATTCTGATGACATGAATATATTCCTCTCATCAAGAACTATAACTTTTCTTTTTGAAGCAAGTCAATATGAGCTGTAGATAAAAATTTATGAAGGTTACATCGTTCCTGCGCTCATTGTTCATTCCTGCACTCATTGTTCATTCCTGCGCTCATTGTTCATGCCTTAGTATTTTCTGGAGCTGTTAACAAGTGCAAATCTGCATTAAAGGGAACATTGGAAGATCTACTGGGAATGATCCAAAGTGAGTTAAGATACCAAATTCATACCAATGGTACTTCATAATATAGAGAAAACATGACCCAAATTTGAAGACATATGGACAAGTAACCTGGAAGTTATGGGGCCTGCAAAATGGTAGTTTCACACTTTTTGACAGCTGGAAATGTTGGTAAAAATCTGTGTTAAAGGCCAACTTGATAGCAATGCAGGGAGTAATTTATGAGGAATTAAGAGTTGAAAATTGAACCCAATGTTGTTCATATAACCAAAAACATGTGGACATAATTTGGTAAAAAATGGAGTTACGATGAACAAGTTATGAGCACTCCAAAAGGGCATCTAGGCATGTTTTGGCAACTGGAAATAGCAAGTCATAGTCCATACAAATTCTAGTCACCTGTCACTATGAAGGAATGCATAGAATTTATCAAATAAAGAAGAGGTAAACACTTGGAAACAGTTGAGGGAGAATAGGCATGACTCTTTCTCCACCTGACAACACTACCACATGATGCAAATGGAAGCAACAAGTCAAAAGGCTAAAATGCAAGAAATCTGGTAAATGCAGGACACAGTCATGCAAATTCCAGCCACTTGTACATATACAGCAGGGCTTGGAATTAGTCACTCCAGCACGTGCCACCAATGCAAAAGGGTATACAAGATAAGGAAAAATAATCCAAACGGTCAACAACTTCCTCCCTATGCATTTAGAGTGCAGATAAGCAATGAATTGTCACCTACCTGTTATTCTAGCACAGGAATAGGGAATAGCGTAGGAACAATCGAAAGTGGTCAAAAAGCGACAAATAAATGGAGGAAATTATTGGCAATTGACCAGGAGGTTGTCCCAACTCATCTTAACATGATTTCCTCAACAAATGCAGCCCAACAATAATGAATGGATAAAGTTTTGACAAAGCAAATTCTTGCAGTCTAGAAAACGGTTATGTAATCAGTTATAAATCCCTACAAAGTAGTAACCAAGAATATCAGTGTTATCTTATAAATAATAAATCTCCCATATGGTTGAGCATATAGAAGGATATAGAGATAGATAGATAGAAAACTTAGCATAGAGTAAAGTTTTCTTGTAGCAGAACAGTAATTTGCAGGTTTTTCTTGCATTACTGTAATACATTTTTAGATTCAATAAAAAAGGTGCAATTTTTAGTTTTCAATTGGCATGTTGAAGTTGATGAGTAACAGCTAAATTCTCTTAGCATAACTCCTCACCTTCTTCTGGTTCTGGAAGCAAGGGCCACTTGCAGGCCAGAGGAAGGCAATTTTTTTATAGAATTTCTTGTTGAATTCTTGCTGTAGTAGGTTAGCAGAATTCTACCAGTTTTCATTCCTTTAGTAGTTTTCTGACAGATTTTAGTAGTGGACAACATTTCCTTGTATTTACAACAATTCCTAGATATTTTGTCATCTTGCAGTTTTACAGTTATTATTGATTCAATTTTGCATTACACAACAATTTTCAGATATCTTGTCATTTTGCAATTTGGCAGTTTTTGTTGATTCAATCCTGCAGTAGATGAAATTCTATTTTGATGTTATCTAGTTGATTTAATTTCATGCAAGAATGTGTGTGTTCTAAATTCTATACTTTATTTTCCTGTCATTTCAAATTAGCAACATTTCATTTTCTGCAATTTTTAGATTCTGTCATTTCATTTCCTGCAATTCCATTTTTGCAAAAGAAAATAGAAGTTAATTTTAGTTCGTAGGAGTTAGAGGTCACAACAAAATCCCCAAATGCTAACTGATCCATCAATAAAGCCTGTTTTCTGAATGAACTAATATTTAACCTATTGGAGCATTCTTTCGTATATAGCCTTAGACACCGCCCTGGATTGACACACATAATGATTAAATGATGAATGAACAATGAAACTCATCACCCGCCCTTGGCATGATTCAAATTTTAAATTTTGGCTCTTGTCCTCTTCCTGCATTTGGGAATTTTTAATCATTTTGTTGGCAAGTTGGGCGGTTTGGAACTTTTCCCCATCCTTGGAAAGCTTCAAATTTCTTTTTTAGCACCTAAAGTTTCAAATTTGATTTTCTGGAAGGCTTTCCTTTCCTGCACGATTTTCCTCTACAGGTTTCCTTGCTTCCATCCTTTTCCTGCTTCCTTTGCGCCTTTCTTTGCATTTTCCTAATTCAGATCCTCTAGCACTTTCCTACTTTTGTTCCTTTTGGTTTTCCTCAAGCTTGTCATGTTGTCCTTCCTTGGATGTCTTCCTTTTGATGTAATCAAGATTCAATGTAATCAGGTTTTGGGATCCTTGATAAAAACTCACTTTTAATCTACCAAAAAAAAAATAGTAACCCCTGAAATCACACTTCTATTTTTAGTATCATTAGAAGGTCACAAATCCTAGAACATGGCTTCAGGTACTTGGGAACAACAAAATGCCCAAGAATTAGAGGTAATTTTTTTTATGTATGTATATTCTTGGGAAAACTAGGTGGGGAACAATTAGTCAAAAAATTAAACTAGTTAAGGTCAAAAATCAAATCTTTAGATGAATATTTCAACTATGTCATCAAGGAATAGAGGAAAATGAAGGTAAAATTAAATAAAAAAATAAAAGACTTGGACAATTGTCTATCTCCTAATTTACTCACACATATAGATTTGGTTCTTGTGATCATAAGGATGAAGGAACTAGCCATCATCAACAAGATTCTCCCAATAACATTGAATTTAAGTTACCCAAATTATGCTTTCCAAAGTTTGATGGGAAGGATCCCAAGGAATAGATTTGTAGGGTAGAAAAATATTTCAATATTTATAATGTACCATAATATATGCACCTGTTAATTACCTCTTTCAATTTTAAATCATATACACTGCATTGGTTTTAGTAGCTCAAGAAAGCACATATTGATATTACTTGGCTTGAATTTGAGCAACACCTACTCACTCAATTTGGTCCTAGTGAGTTTGAAGATTTTACAGGACCCCTTTCAAAAATAAAATAAACTTTAACCATTCAAGTTTGAAAATTGGCCAATCATACCACTAGTTTGAGCTCTAAATTTTTCCAAAGTTGTTTTTTGAGTGGTTTGAAGGATGAAATTAAGGATGAAGTTAAAATATCGAGGCCACAATAATTACAATAGACAATAGTTTTGGTTATATTGGGAGAAGATAAATTTAAGGCTCAAGGATGCACCTCCAAATTTTCTCAATCTCAACCACCTTTTTCGTCCAAGCCTACACCAAATCCTACTAACAAAACTCTTACCATCAAAAATTTGATATGAGAAGAGATGGAAAATAGAAGGGACCAAGGGCTATGTTATAATTGTGATAAAAATTATTCCCTAAGGCATAAGTGTGTGTACCAATTTTATTTTTTACTTGATATAGATGAGGCACCAACCATAGAATATTTCAAGGTAGAAGAGGATCATCATGAGGCATACCTTGTAGAATAGTCAGAAGTTCTAGAGGAATCCCAACAAAAAATATTAGTGCATGCCTTAGCAGGAACATCAAATTCCCAAATTATGAAAATAATAGGACACTTCAAAGTACAAAGGGTCATCATGCTTATTTATTTAGGAAGTACACATAGCTTTATTGATCTATGCATGGCCAAACATGGAAATTGTTATATTACTACTTGTAATTCCTTTGAAGTCATGATTGCTAATGGAGGCACTCTACCATGCAAAAGAAAGTATCATAATTGAAGAACATGAGCTTATACTGAGAGTGGGGGGTGAACAATATAAGATAACACTTTTTACTTTTTAACCCATATACTAACATAAAAAATATTAAAGTAGTAAGCATTCCATAAAACATCACACACATGAGAGACATGATTTAACGTGGTTCACCCAATGTGGGCTACTCCATAGAGAAAATATTGCTTATAAATTTTCTCAATAAATTATTTTGGGAATCAATTCCTTAGTACAATGTTTATGGACCTCTATCCAAAGGAGATACCAATCCCCTTGCTCTTATTCATGGATCTCTATCCATAGGGGAACTCTTTCTCCTCTACTCTGGTTGGTGCTCTTCTAGAATACTTCTACTCCCATTGCATTGGTTTGTGGATCTCTCTCCATAGAAGACCTCTATCCTCACTTCCTTGGCTAATGGATCTCTATCCATTGGATACTGCTATCCTATGCTATGTCATGTCCAAATTCTACTCTAAACTCTACTCAATATCTGTCTTAAACTCTATCTCAAATCTACACTAAACACTGTCCTCGGTCTAGCATAAATCTGCTCACATATCTCTGGTCTAGCATAAATCTGCCCTCAAGTCTGCACCAAACTCTATACTCAAATATGCCTTAAGATTAAAAAAAAATCTTGATCAAATCACCAATCAACTCTGCTCAGATTTACCCCAAGCCTTAACACAAAGCTTGAACAAATCAATCAATCAACTCTACTCTCAATGTTGTCTCAAGTCTTCACCAAGACTTGCTCAAATATGCTTACAAGTCTTCTCAAGAACTTGCTTAATCATAAACATACTCAAACCAACATTCAAAAGTTTTATTCAACTAATGTAACATAACTTGCTCATAAACCCTAAACAAGTGTTTCACCCTTCTTTCAACACAAAGCACAATGTAGGTCTTAAAAACTAGCCCAAATAATTCTCAATCTCTATCTCAAATCAAATCATCCATCAACAAGATGCACTTTAAACTTTCTTACACATTTCCAACAATACTCAACAATAATTTTCACTCCATTTTATATTTCATACATTCATTTCAAACACTCTAAACAAAAGATAGTGTTCCCATACATTTTTTTTTTGATGAAGATATATCTTCAAAACCTGTTTTAATCACAACAAAACCCTCTTGCCAATTCTAGGTTAGATAGCAACAGTCCAGCTCAAAATATCCACACAAATATTCTCCTCAATAATTATTTCACCATTCAAGATTTACAATAAAATATCAAGTCACAAGTACACCTTATTACTCCTTCACTTTCAAAATAATATTCAATACACAAAAATAAAGTTCCTTTGTTAACACCTTATAATCTCCAATCTTCTCAAAATAATATTCAATACATAAAAATAAAGTTCCTTTGTTAACACCTTATAATATCCAATACTCTTAAGATAATATTCAACACATAGAAATAAAGTTCCTTTGATAACACCTTATAATCTCCAATCTTTTATTTATTTTCAAGCACCAAAATAAAATATTATTTCAACAACCCTTATGACTCCCTAGACATTTAACACATGCCCTTTAATTATCACGTGCCCTCAAAACTCTTTCCGCATTCCAAACCTTTGGCAATTTAAATCAAATGTGCATACCTTATTTGTTAGCCCACATCACCAAAAAGATTGTGCAAATAGAACCCAATGACCAGCGACAAAACTTGAACCTATGACCTATGCCACCACAGTTTCTTAGCCCAAGGCTAAGATACCGCTTGGGCTATATGCCCACATGTAAACCAAAGGTCCACACTTTCTTACTAATGCTGTCGCATGAATTTTGGTGAAAATGAAACTCCTCCCTTCCTTTACCAAAATGAATTGCATGGGATTCAAAACCACGACCTTACCTTTGTAATTCCTTAGCCACACCTTCGACCACTATCTATGCTACCTAGCACCTTGGGATATTTCTTTTTTTCCACTCAAAATTAAACACAACTACCTCCTTTTAATTAAAAATTCTCACAAGATTCTTCTCCCTTCGCAAACAATGCAGCGCTTGAGATATTACACACATGGGCATTCAAATAAATTGGAGACTTTAGGAAATGAAAAATATTTCTTATTAATACTCTTCCTTTGCATAAAAACACGTCAGCCCTTTCGAATTTTGAATTTGAAATAAAACTTTAAACTTGGTGCCTTTAATTATTTAAATTAAAATTTTAACCTTAGGTTAAAATATTTTAATTTAAATAAATTAAATTAAAACCTTTGCCAACCTTGCTCAATGGACTTTGTTGGGGATTTATTTTTTAATGATTCCTTGGACCCTGTTATTGTTCATATCTTCATTTTTCCCAAATATTATTATTTTAAACTTTATTCGCTTTTCTTGGGTCTTCTACCTTTTAGACCTCTTTAGGCATATAATATTTAAAATAAATATTATAGCCTTTTCTTCTTTTAACAACTTCCTTGTTTTTTGGAGAATCAACCTTTTGACATAAATGACAACAAAACTGGACATCAAACCTATTGACATCAATGACAACAAATCTTGCTCAAATTTCCAATAGTAATGTTAAATTCTAAATAGGGGAATATAATATTAATATAAATACGTTTTCCTTACCATTAGGCGGGTGCGATATCATTTTGGGAGCATAATGGATGTAGATGTTAGGCCTAATATTGTGGAATTTTATGAGTTGTGGATGAAATTTAGCCAACATGGGATCAAATAAACTTTACAAGGCATGAAGGTTGGGGCTACTTAATTTATTTCAACCCATAAGATGAAAATATTGTTAAAAAAATCCCCCTATGGGGTTTGGCTCAATTATTTGCTATAGAAAATTTTGAGAAAAAGTATAAGGACCATCTAGATACATTGCTGGGTTAATTGCATAGACATGCTCAATTTTTTGAGGAACCCATAGGAGTACCTCCTTGTTGTTCTGACAACCATGCAATTCAAAATTTTCCTAGTAGTCTTCCTCCAATGTTCACCCCTACCAATATCCATATACTAAAAAATAAAAAATTGAGAAAATGGTTCAATAACTTTGTGCTACAAGGGTTATTAATCCCAATGTTAGTCCCTATTCTTCTCTTGTGTTGTTGGTATGGAAAAAGGATGGATCTTGGTGCTTGTGTGTGGATTACAAGGACCTCAATAAAATCACTATTAAAGATAATTTTCCTATTCTAATGATTGATGAATTGCTAGATGAGTTGCATGGGGCTCAATATTTTTCAAAGTTGGATTTATAGTCAGGATATCATTATATTCGAATCGAGGATGAGGACATTTCTAAAACAACTTTCAAAACTCATGAAGGGTATTATGAATTATTGGTTATGTCATTTGGATTAACTAATGCACCTTTCACTTTTCAGAGTTTGATGAATTCCATTTTTGAAACTTTCCTTCACAAATTCATTTGTCTTATTTGATGATATATTGATTTATAGTCATTCATGGGAAGATCATATCCAACATTTGGATCAAACACTACAACTTTGATCTAAAAATCAACTTTATGCCAAGAGGTCCAAGCGTTCTTTTGGACAATAAGAAGTTAAATATTTGGGTCACATTATCACTAAATATGGAGTTCAGGTGGGCTCCAAGAAGATTTAGGCTGTTCAATATTGGCCTAAGACTCAAACCATAAAGGGACTTTGTGAATTTTTAGGGCTCACTAGATATTATAAAATTTTTATGAAGAATAATGGAAAGATACAACTCCCTTGATAGCCATGTTGAGGAAGAATTCTTTTATGTGGTCATAGCCTATAGAGAAGGCTTTCGTAGAGTTGAAGCATGCCATGAATACTACCCCTATGTTAGTAATGCTTGATTTATCTAAAAAAAATTTCATTGAGAGTGATGCATTTGATAATGGCATTGGGGTGGTTTTAATGCAAGAAGGAAGACCTTTGGCCTTCACTAGTAGAGCACTCTCAAGCCAAAATTTGGGCAAGTCTACTTATAAAAATAGATGCTTACTATTTTACATGTTGTTAGTCATTAGCATTTGTATCTCATTCGATGATATTTTTCCACAGGACTGATCATCAAAGTCTCAAATATTTCTTGGAATAAAGGGTGGCCACTCTAGAACAACAAATATGGGTTTCTAAATTGTTAGGTTATGACTATGACATCACCTATAAGAAAGGTAAGGAGAACGTGGTGGTTGATGCTTTATATTGAATACATGAAGAGCAGGAAATGCTACATGCTATATCTACATCACTTTTGCAATAGATCCATCATCTCAGGGAATAGCTAATGAAGGAATCTCCTTTGCAAAATTTGGTCAAAAAAATCCAAGCGAAGCCTAACTCATGACTTGGTTATACTTGAGATGGTCAAGATTTACGATATTGTGACCGTCTTGTCATTTCCCATAATTCACAAATGAGGGATCTTATCTTGTAAGAAATACATGCATCACTAACAATTGGCCATTTAGGGTTTCTTAAAACCTATGCAAGGACAAAATGTACTTTTTTGGAAGGGAATGAAAAGGGATATTCATACTATTATAGTTGAATGTGACAAGTTTCTTAAAAAATGTATGTTCCCTTAGAACTCTTCAACCCTTAAAAATTATTGAACAAGTCTAGAAAAATATCTCTATGGATTTCAATGGAGGGTTACCTAAATCTGGCAAAAAATCTATTATTATGGTGGTAGCGGATTGTCTCACAAAGTATGCTCATTTATGTTCCTTGTCCCAACCTTATATTACCTTCGTTGTTGCCTAAATATTTTTAGATTCCATATTTTGTCTCCATGGAATACCTAAATATGTTGTATCC
Organism: Wollemia nobilis; assembly: GCA_028583015.1. Lineage (NCBI taxonomy): Eukaryota > Viridiplantae > Streptophyta > Pinopsida > Araucariales > Araucariaceae > Wollemia > Wollemia nobilis. Next base: position 1,757,145 of record JAQPPZ010003172.1, on the reverse strand, counting down.
AATATGGATCCTACTTTCACTAGTCATTTTTGACAAGAATTGTTCAAGTTGCATGGAACCCAACTCAAGATAAGTTTGGCTTATCACCCTAAAAAATATGGCCAAACTAAAATTGTTAATAAGTGCTTGGAAAAATACCTTTGTTGCTTCATCTTAAAACATCATACACTATAGGCCAAGTGGATTACTTTGGCTGAATGGTGGTATAACACAACATACTATACTGCTACTAAGATTAGCCCATTTAAAGTAGTATATGGTCATCCTCCACTAGCACCCTCCTCTTATATTCCAGGCAACTCCAAGATTTAAGTTGTGGATTCCACTCTTAGATATCATGATTCCCTTCTTTGACAACTTAAGGTCAATATTGGCTTAGTTGAGAATAGAATGCATTAATAAGTTGATCAACGCTACTCTAAGCATAGCTTTGATGTTGGGGATATGGTATTTATTTACCTACAATCCTACAAATAGTCATCTCTTCAAATTCATGGATGTCAAAAACTTATCATAAAATACTATGGTCCTTACCATATGTTACAAAGGATTGAGTTAATAGCATACAAACTGGCATTTCTAGCCACTTCTAAAATTCATCCAATATTTTGTGTCCTCTCTCAAGAATGTTGTTGGCAAAAAGGTCCAGGTGCAATCCACATACCGGAGTTGGACAAAGAAGGGTCTATCATTCTTAAAGCTGAATGTATTCTAAACATGAGATAGCATACCCTTTTCCACCATGTCATCATTGATGTTATTATTCAATGGCATGGATTACAACCTAAAGATACCACATAGGAGCCCCTTCAATGATAGTTCCCTCATATTTATCTTTGAGGATAAAGTTTTTTGAAAGGGAGGGGCATGTTAGAACTCCATCCTAACATTATGATGTAATAATCCTTGCTTAACGTGGGGGACCCCATAATAATGTTTTATAATGATATTATGTAATATTTTATAATAGTTTATGGAACTAGAAGCACCTAGACAAGTGGTACCATTTTATGTAACTATTATCAAGAATGTAACTATTTTGTTTGGGAGAAGATTCTAGCTCGGGTGGCATTTTGCATGTAAGCTAACCTTGAGCATTAGATAGTGTGATGAAGTCTTTAAAAATGCAAGGGGCATGAATGAATATATATTTTGCACAATTGAATGAACGTATTGAAGAGGTTGCCCTAAAGAGGCCTACGATTTTGTGTTGTGTTTTGATATTGTTACATTTTTGGATTTACATCTCGTATTGCAATATCTTGTTTTTCATGAAATTATATTTTTATTGCAATATTTATGTGAATGGGCTGATTTTAATTAGAAGGTTCCTAATACTATTTCTACCCCTTGCAATGTTTATGCGGGTGTATTTTGGGGAAGCATCATAGAGAGTCCTTTCCAAATATAAATGTTAGGCAAGCCACACAACCCTTAGAGCTCATTCATACTGATATTTGTGGATCTATGGGTACACCATCTATCTCCAAGAACAAGTATTTTCTTCTTTTCATTGATGATTTCTCTTGGCATATATGTTTATATACTATTATTACCAAATAGGAGGATTTTAGGAAGTTCAAGAACTTTAAAGAATTGGTGGAGAATAATTATAAATGAAAGATCAAGTTCCTCAAGATAGATGTAGAAGGTGAGTATATGAACAATGGTTTTTTATATTTCTTGTCTCTTCATGTTTAACATTTCAAAGGATTGTTCATTAGAATACACATTAAAATGGGTAGTTGAGAAAAAATATAGGGTGATTATGGAGATATATCAATGTATGTTGGATGCTATGAGGATATATCCCAAGCTTTGGGGAAAAGTAGTCACTTTTGTAGTGCATATCATCAACTAAATTCTAACCTATTTTATTTAGGGGATGAATCCTCTTGAGAGATTAAAAATTGATAATATTGATTTATCTCATTTTTGTATCTTTGGATCCATAGTATGGCCCATATACCCAAATATATTCAAACGAAAGAGGTATCAAAGAGTCATAAATGCATTTTTGTGGGGTATTTAGATACCTTCAAGGCCTATCATCTCTATGATCTCAATATGTGAGAGGTTCTTATTTATCAAGATGTGATTGTGGATGAGGTTCTCCCATCAAATATTTTAGACCCCCTTTCTACTATTTTGATTTAAGATCCTTCAATATATTTTATCATTCTAGAGGAGTCCTTAGATATTCTCATCTTCTTATGGTTAGAAGGTATAATGGATGGATGTGAAGAGTGATTTTCTTCACAATGAGCTTGAGGAGGATATCTACATGCAACAACCTTATATTTTTAACTTGAAATTTCAACTCCCTTGGCATGTCTACCAAGTTCTTATATGAGATCAATTATGCTTCATATGATTAGTATGAGAAAACCCATTCTCTTTTCTAATCGTGGGTTCCAATGATGTGAGGTAAAACATGATGTTTACATCAAGCATCAAGATGGTTAGACATTGGTGATTGTGTTATATGTTTATGATCTTATCATCATAGGTAGCTCACCCTATTTGATATAGGATATGAAGTCATAGCTTCATGATACCTTTGAGATGATAGAATTGGAGCTTTTACATTACTTCTTGGGTGTTTAGATTTATAAAAATTCTTCAAGTATCACATCTCACAACCCAAGTATACCTTGAATTTTTTATAATGTTTTAGTATGGAGGATTGCAAGTCCACTCAAAATCCCTTTGCTTCCACATTGAAGCTACAAGTTGATTGCATTACTCCCTTGGTAGATGATTTTTTATATTAGTCCCTTCTAGGAGGTCTTCTTTACATCACTCACATTTGACTCAATATTATAATTTCTATAAGGTAATATTCTGAGTACATGCAAGCACCTTGGGAGAGTCATTGGATAACATTGAAACAAATTCTTCAATATATTAAAGGTACATAATATATGGTTATTTATGCACTTTTGATTTTGATATACTTTTTAGATGTATACTGGGATGGTGATTTAGATCAATGATGCTCCATTGCTTAGTTTATTTTCTATCTTGGATCTAGCCTTTTTCCTTAGTGTTGTAAATGGCAGTCCATTATTTCTTAGTCTTTTACAAACGTTGAATACTATGCTTCCAATGAGGCCACCAAGCACCTTTGGTGCATGCTATGATTTTGGAGTAGGTGGAAATTCCTCAATCATTTTCACTCACTCTTCATTATGAAAATTAGAGAACCATTAAAATTATTTGCAATTGAGAGTTCCATTAGTGGATAAAGCATATTAAGATTCAAATATAATATATGAAATAAATTTATCTATGGAATAGTTGATCTAGTTCTTGTATCATCAATAGAGAAGGCAATGGATATCCTAACCAAGGTCATGTCACAAGTATCATATATGTGCTTTCAAGAGCATCTCGGCATAGGATAGTGTCCCTTAAGGGGTATGACTATAAAGGTTTCTCTTTGTGTCTCTAATTCATCTTAAGAGGGTATGTTGGAATATGAAGTGGCTAAGATTCACTTAATGCCACCATCAAATTTTATAGTATACTCTTCGTATAAGCCCTTTAGGCCCTTGTACACCTTGTATAAGTGAATATTTTGTAATATTTTACTATCTAACTAGGCTAGCTCTTTAATATTGACTTAAAGACCTCTTGTATTTTGGTATAAATACCACTTCCTACCAATTATTTTGTTATCATTATGAGTATAATTCTATTTTATTTAGTGAGATATTTTGGTGTCTATGAACACCCTTTTACTTCATGTGTTTCCTTTCTATGAGTTATTTTTGCATGTTTGGGTAATGTGTTGATTCCAATTGTTTCTAAAAAATATTTTGAAAGCCAGTGGGTCCTTGGTTCAATAGTTGGAACAAATAGTTGATGTAGCCCACACCAAGGTTCAAATCTCGATGGCACCGAATAGCTCAATATGACTAAATTAATGTAAAATAAAAAGGGTAACCCTTTCAAAACCCTACTTTAATATATATATATATATATATATATATATATATATATATATATATAAAATAAATAATGAAACTTATGATTTAATATTTTTCCCATTCCTCTCACCACTTATAGCGATTAAGAAAAAAAATACTCAAAGAATGAGAGTAGAGGGGAAGGTCCACCCTTGTTCCTAGATGCTACTCTTTTGATTAAGTAATATTCAATAACTTTTTAATGTTAATGATTAAAATGTCATGGTGGTGTTATGTAGATTTTAAATTTATATCCCTAAAATTTTTGGATTAAGCAACATTACTTAAATAAATTTTAATATTGCATTTTAAACAAGGTTCACTTAGTTTATCCTCATAATAGGTTTTATGGTTTCTTAAAAGGCTTGATGAAAGACATTAAAGTTTTATGGTTTGAACTTTATATATAGAAGCATCTTAGAAAAATTCAAAGGTGTTTGTAATCTACATTGCGTACATTATTAACTTCATTTGATTCAATGATTCATGAAATATACATATAATGATATCAAAAGAAAAATAAAAACAAGATGTTAGTTTATTCCTTTGATGTAAAATACAAGGTAAATTCATTGATTTCTTTAATATTCAATGTATTTATTTTATAAACTACAATTGCTATATTTTTAATCCTTGCAGACTATGGTTTCTAATAGATTGTCTACTTTTAAATATTTTCATCTTCATTCCTTAATTGTATCTCGACTTTTGTATTTTATGCATTGTTAAATTTTTATAAGGTATGAAAATTGTGATGCTCCACCAGAGCACAATAAAACAACCCAATTAATAAAAAACTATGTCTAAGCATTATTAAGTACTATTAGTCAAAGTAAAGATAAATATTTTATTAATTACAAAAATATTTCTATTCATGATGATTAGTTTTGCTTCTACTATTTTGTTGTCCTACAAGGTACTACATTGAAACAAAGCTTCACACAATACTTATTTTATTTAATCATAATAACATCAAGATTTCATACATCCTCAAACAAACATACAAGCAAATACTTTTTTCAATGAATTTACATAGGTTTTTATGAGGGGTATTGATCCCCTCATACTGAGTGGGGTTTGAACCTTGGACCTATTAAAGAGAGACCAAAGCCCTTACCACTACAATAATTTTGCAACTATCAACATACAAGCAAATATTACAATATTACTCAATATTAATTTAAAGACACTAATTAAAAAAAATTGGTTACATGGGATTGAAAAGGACCTCACCCCTATTATATCATCACCACATAAAGGCATCACAAAAAATCTTAGATATTACTCATGTATCTATTGATAATATTAGAACTTGGATCTCGTCCTCAAACCAGTTGAGCTAATGCCATTTAATTCATTTTTTTTTTGTAAATACAAATTTAGCATCCTTATTGACATTTTTCTATGATACCAAACCTCCACCTTTCCTTTCTATATATTTCCTACAATAACCTTCACAATACCAAAACTCCACCTCTACTTCATAATACCAAAACTCCAATTCTAATTATAGTTTTTTCTATACTATTAATTTTATGGCTACAAATATTCCTCTAATAAAAAACTAGCTCCATTAACTCCTTGATGTCTTCAACGCTGATGCTTGAAAATTTTAGTAGGAATATCACCTACAAATAATTTATAAGAAGAAAAATAACTTCCCAAGATTTCTCCATAAGGCGAGCTCACATTATTTACCACATCGATCTCATTCCTACTTATTTTGTAGAAGAAAAAAAAAGCAAGACACAACAAAAAAAATAGATCACCCTAAATGTTCAACAAGAAAAACTAATTTGATACTGGAGAAGAGTGAGAGATAGGCTTTTGAGGTGGATGAGTGTCACCATTGTTGTTTCTCCCTCTAATATCTCCATCCATGCACATGGTAGAAATAAAGTAACAGTAGGTGGCACTTGAGGTACCACATTATTTGGGACATGGATCGGTATTGATATTGATCTTGTACCCCTCCAAAACCCTAGCATCATCACATGCACAAGTACTATTTTTTGCTTTATCGCAACAGTCACAAAAAAAAACATGAGCAATGCCTATACCACATCATGACTGCTAGGCCTATAACCCTAACTAGGGGTGCCACAAAAAAATTACGATAAAGCACAAGTTTTTATGAAGTGTTCCAATTCCCTTGTACTGTATGGGGTTTGAACCTTGGACCTCTCTAAAGAGAGGCCAAAGCCCTTACCACTGCAATAAGCTTGCAACTTAATGTAAAGAAATTACTTCAAAATTCCTCATTATATAATATAAACATTATAATTAAACCTAATTCACTAATTCTTGGGTCTCTATAAAAAACTTTCCTTAATTTATGATTAGTCAAAATATATAGTAAAATTTATATTACAATTTTAAATGTGTTATTTGTTTAAAAATCATAAATAATTTAAAACATATTAGACAAGTGGTAATTTTCTTTTTTGCCTAAATATTTGCACTTATATATGCTATATAAGTGATATCCATAATCCAAAATATATTTTGAGAAGGTTATTTAAGGTTTTTATATCAAATTTGGAGACATTGGTATTTTAATGCTCAATTATTAAATTATAACTAAAATACTAACACATAAATATAATAATAAATTTATTATCTTCGTAACCTGAAGTGTTTTTAAAGATAAAGTCATACCATACCCATAATTCATTTTTTCAATTTCACTATGTTGTTTAATATACATATAGATTGAAAGATACATGCATACATACTATATATAATTCTATTATCAATTACCTAATCATGTTTTAGTAAATCAAATAGATTTAATTTCATATTTTTAATCAAATATCTAATTAGTCTCAAAATAAACTAAATACATTCAATTTTCTAAATTTATTAATAATTCCTTTTTTATTAAAATTCAAACTAATAATGAGTTAGGAGCAAGTGCTAGGCAGGAGCAAGCATGATCCAAAAGCAAGTATGAGCCAAACACAAGTGCTAGCCAAGAGCAAGTAGGAAGCATGAGGAAGTAGAAAGAAAAGTGTGATCAAGGAGCAAGTGCCTTCTTGTTCCAAATCTTAGGAGAAAATAAAAAACTCAAAGATTCATGTGAATAAAATCTAGATAACATGACAAGAAAGTAATTTTTGAAGTCCTTATTGAAAGTAAGGATGCCCTAGTTGGAACTATGGATGCCCTTGTTAGTGATAAGAGGAAGATTGAATCTATGACAAACCTTTCCATGTAGAAGATACTACACAAGAACTGATTATCAAGGATGAGATGATTGAGCATGATATAATGGTTCTTAAAACCATAGGGTTAATATGTAAGTTCCATAGATATTGGTAATTTTTCTTTGAGATTCAAAATTGGATCAAGTGGAAGTGGAGTTTGAGTTCAAATTACTCCATGAGTTTTCTTTCAAAATAAATTTTCCTTATTATCTTCTCCATTTTAGAAAATAATGGATAGAGGCACTTGCTTTAGAGGTAAAGATGCATTATATTTAAGACCATGTAGTGTGAATTTTATTGTGGAAACAAAGACTATTAAAAGTCTTCTAGTGTGGATTAGGCTTTTTGGACTTCTAGATTAGACAATACTCTAGGCAAGTTCATCTAGGAGAGACCAAATACTAAGGAGAGAAGGCATGTTGTATACACTTGAATATGTATTTCCATGGATATTTCAAAACCTTTACCATAGTACATTAGGTTTAAATCTGAATCAAGAGAATGATATCAACAAGTGGATTATCAAAACATTACATTCTACTATCATAAACATCATGAAACCAAACACAGAGCAAAGAGATTGCAAAGTGAAAATGATGATGGGCATGGGGGTAACTTCAATATAAAACAAGGATATCATATCATAGTAGAAGCTAGGTCAAATAAAAAAAAATTCACTCCAAATAAAGTGGTAATAAAAATACCTTTGCATAATTAGATGACAAAGGCCATTATAGTTCACTCAAATCAACCATTAGAAGAAAAAAATGACATAAGGGATGAGGAAGTACAATGCATAAGTTCAAATATAGGAATTAAAGGTGTGAAGGAAGATATAGAGGCAAATTTTAAATCAAAGGAAGATGAGAAGGTGAAATTTAAAGTGAATGAGATGAAATAGGTCAAGCTTAATAGGTAAATCATCTTAATTTTCCTCAAGTAACATAAAATATTCTCCTTACAATAAAAAAGAAATCAGTATAGAGTGTATTATTTACACTTTAGGATTTCAAGAGCAAAAAAAAAGAAGCATATGGAGGATATTTAAGGAAATTTGGGATTTTTAGGTTAACTTTAGACATTAATGACTATAGAGGATCATCTATGCACTTTAGAATTTTTTTTAGAGTTAGAGTATATTACATAATTTAAGTCATGTAAATTTACCAAATTTGGTACATAGTTAGAGTACGAGATTAATTTAGGGGGAAGTTAGCTAGTTACTTCAATAAATGTAATAAATGCACAAGTGTCAATGTGCAAGTTGTAATGTGCAAGGTGTCCCCTTGTACAACTAGGTAGAGTGTTGGCCAAGGAATCTATCTTCCTATATAAAGGGACTCATAGTGATAGCTCATATCAAGTTCATATCAAGCATATCAAGTGCATTATAGTAGAGTGTAGTAGAACTCCTGAATGGAGTACAATATAGTCCTTTAGATTATAGTAATGGAGTGACCATTACCTCCATACTGCATTGTATTTTTACCACTTTTTATTTATAGTATATTTTAGTCATATTGCATAATTACTTTCTTTCATATTTTTTGCATAGTATTAGGACATATGATAAATCTCTCCCACTGCATATATCCTCAAAAGCTAACAGTGGTATCAGAGCCATGGTTAATCGAGATAGGATTAGGGAGAGTCATAAGAAATATTGATAAGACTGAAACAAATCTTAGTTACAAAAATTATGAGATTACATTTGGCTAGAGTATTTCCACAGAGTTGTAAAAAAGCTTGTGAAGACTAGGACTCAACATTCATACCACTAGATTGACAAATCAACTAGTGAATATTATTATCTCCATAATTATAAATTCTTTTGTTCTAGTTTCTAACAACTTGTTGTAGGAAAAGGAGATTTAGAAAAAGGTTGGGAAGCTTCCTACAAGAGAGCTAGGAAGAATATATTCTTAGAATCATTCCAAAACTTGTAGTAACAAGGAGAATACTGAAGATTTCAAATACCTCAGAGAAAGGTCCCATTATAAGAGCTACAAATCCTACAGATTGTAGAAGTTCAGAAAAGACCACAATATCCTTATAACATACTCAAGGAAGAAGAGACTCCAGAAGTCGAGTCAAGGAGGAGATAGGAGATTAGTGATCTCCATAGAAGATTGAAGACCTGCATATTGTAGAAGAAAAGACCATAGAAGCCTTGTACCATAAGAAAAGTCCATAGAAGCCTTGTACTAGAAGAAAAGGCCATAGAACCCTTGATACAGAAGAAAAGGCCGAAGAAGTCTTGATCCATAAGAAAGGGCCATAGAAGACTTAATTTTGGATAAGACTCTAGAGAGGAGTTTGTGAAATAAGATATTGGTGATATCTTTTACTAATTAAAGAATTCTTTTAAAAGAAGCTAAATATATCCAAAGTAGGTCTCATTGGAAAATATTCCAATCTTGGAAGAGGTAGAGAGGGACTAAAAAAATCCTATTCTTGATTAGAGGAGCAACATATTTTAGAGATCCGAGAAGAAGATCTCATCACAAAAACTTCCAAAACTATAAGGTTGAATAAAAGGTCCTAGTTGGAAGACCAAAGAAGCTATAATATAGAAGACCTTGGAGAGGTCTCAAGGAGAAAGAAAAGAAGGCTTAGAGAGCCTTTTTGTAAAGCTCATAGAATCATCATCAAAATAGTTCCTATGAGAACTTATTGGAGAAATCCACTACCAAGGAGAAGCTCTTGATAGTGAAGAACTTGGGACAGTTACAATAAGCCCAAGAGAAGAAGAATTTGGTAAAGAGTACCAAATATTGAAGAAGAATCCAGTGAAGACCTCAAGATATTTAGAATCTTGAGAAGAATAAGTACATGTCTGAAATCAGATTTCAACAAGAAAAATTGAAGGAAGATTAAAAAAAAGAAGCCTACAAAATCTAAGATATTTGGATATTTTATCTCATAGTAAGAAAATCAAATATCATTGGACTTTCTAAACCTACTATAGAAAATTGAAGATCACTAAAAGGATCAAGAAACCAAAATATAGGCTCAAGATAGAAGGTTTGAGACCAAAATTTGGTGAAGCAAGAAGCTATTTTGGACAACCAACAAGAAGCTACAAATTCATTCACTACAAGGCAACAACTTGATGAATCAAAACACCAAGATCTACATCTACTACAAAATCCATTAAAAGGTAAGCAACTTGGGTGTAGTTAGTTGAACTTCAAATTAGGGTTCATTATCAAATTCTATTAAACACCAAATTTAAATTAGAGTTGCAAAGGAAAAGGGACCATATTATAGTCTTTGAGAAAGTACAAAAAGGGACACCTTATTGAGGATCTTTCTTTGGCAGGAGGAAGGAGGAAGGGCTTTGTAGGTGACTTCCTATGGAAGTCCTGTTCCACTTTTCTATATCCCTTCCTTGACCCTATCCCAGGTCCCTAATCCTTTTCTAGTTTCCTTGACACCTCATTTTCCCATCCTTTTAGGCTAGAAGGTGTTGCAGATGATATCCTTTTTGGGGGGAGATCACTGTTCCATTGTTCTACCCCTTTCCTTGCCCTACGGTGGGAAAACCTATGTTCCACCTTTGATCCACTGTCCTACCTTTTCCTCTGGTGTCTAGGTTCTGGGTTGGGGTTAGGATTATTTTCCTGGGACTCTTCCTAGGTTTTCTCAGGTTATTTTTGGAAGTCTTCTTGACATCTGCTCATTGAGGATATTCAGTGGTGAATGGTTGGGTCTGAGGAATTCTGGCTTCTTGAGCAGTTTTGCACAACATCCTTTTGGTTAGAGGAGGGACCATGTGCTTGATACTATGACTCTGCTCTTTGGATTTGAGGTGGTGGGTCTTGTAGGATTTTAGTTTCTTTTGTGGCTTTGTAGCCTCTGGTATTTTTGCTACTGAATCCTTGTAGGTTCTCCTCCTTGTTTCCTTGAAGCTACTTTTGGCAGGACTAAGCAATTCTAGATTCATGAGCAGTTTTGCACAACATATTTTTGGGTTTTGAGGGTTGCCCATGTGCTTTCTACTGTGACTCTGCTCTTTGGGTTTGAGGTGGTGGTTCCTACAGGATTTCAGTTCCTTTCGTGGCTGGTAGGGGCCTCTATTTTTCTTGTCACTGATTCCTTGTAGGACTTCCTCTTCTATGGCCCTGAAGCTATTGAAGGTTGTCTAGGATGCATGGCTACTATTTTTATTTTGTGATTTAATGCCTACAGTCATGCATCTTCGGGACTCCTTTATCTTGAATTCCTATGGCACTTTTTCATCCTTTCCTTTAGAAGTGTTGTTCTGCTACTGTTGCTTCCTTTACTAGGTAGGTGTTCTTGAAGGCTTCCTTTTCTGCTAAAGGACCCTGTGGCCTGGGGTGTTCCTTTGCTACTGAACCACTACAGTTCCATTTTATAGGATATTTTTCCTTCTATGTTTCTTCTAGGGCTCCCCTACGTGGGATGCTTGTTTTCCTTCAGTTCTCTATTTCCCAAGGGTGGTTTTTGGTTTTATCGCCCTTAAGTTATTTTAATTTTAAAATTATGGCTTTGTTTATTTTATCGCATTTGGAAAAGGTTAAAATTGTCATTTAGTGGTTGGGGCAGTCTAGTACTTTCTCCTGCCCTTTGTGAGCTTCAAAATCTTGTTTGGTGCCTTTTGATTCAAATTTGGTTTCTGGCGGGCCTTCCCTTCCTGCCTATTTTTCCTTTGGTGCAATGGAAGACGTTTTCCTCTAGCGCAAAGGAAAGTGCCTTCCTCTGGTGCAAAGGATGGCACCTTCCTTTTTGGTCCTATTGCATGCTCCTTATTTGTTCCTTTTGGCTATCCTTGCCTTGATTTAATCTGATGTACTTTGATGCAATCTGTTCCATTGTAATCAGGTTTTGGGATCCTTGACAAAAACCCACTTTTAATCTACCAAAAAAAAAGAGAAATTACAAAAATGAGAATTTATTTTAAGATATATTTGCGCATTAAATAGGAGTTGGATATTTTTTTAAAGAAAAAAAATTATGACCTACCTATTATCTATTTAGAAAGCAAGAAGACTACATCCTACACTATTGATTGTAGTGAAAATTTTAGATTTTTCATTAAGGGTTCATTACAAATTACTATTAAAAGTTGTAGATATTATTAAGTGCATTTGAAAGTATTTTGAGAGTTTATTTATAGGAGTAATAAGATGAGACTATTTATACCATTAAAGTGCATTAGTAATCCATTAGCACAATACTAGTTGATCTTTAACTAGTTACTCTCAAAAGGGTTGGTTTTTGTTTTTTTATTGTTAAAGAACAAGGGCACAAAACCAACAGATTATAAAAGTTTCTAGAGACACTATTTGGTTCATAGAACCTACAACATTTTGTGGGCCAAATAAGCCACCAAAATCACATCAGATTACTCCAAGGGCTATTTACAAAAAAAATTAGTGCATAAGATACTTCCACAAAATATTCTGTCTACATGGTTATTAGCTTGGGTTTATTACCAAAAGTAATCAAGCAAAGGAGAGAGTTGTATAGCAAAGGAGACAACCTCAAAATCTATCATTGCATACAAGAAAGCTTCCATTAAAACCAAAAAAAACAAGGTTACAAAAGGAGGTGCAAAAAAGGTATTATATTCACAAATTCATTTACATCATATTGCACATACTAATTTATCCTACGTAGGAAAAAGGATAGGGTTTAAGTGCCACAAAGGAAAATTCTTCATAAAGATAAATAAACTCAAAGTGGCCATGTAAAAGAATTCTCCAAGTAAGATAAAATATCCTCTTAAAGAGCTCATATCATCCACGATCTTGGATAGTCGTATCAAGGTACCTGCAAGCAAACACAACAGGAGAAATATTATATACAAAGGTAAATAAATAGTATGTTGAAAGAAGGAGAAAAAAAAAGCACAAAAAAGGATATACCAACTAGATGTACATCCACAAGGAGCACTAAATGTCATCATTGGAGTAATCTCAAAACTCCACCAAAGCATTACCCATAGCCATAAAAGTGTTGCTCACAATCCTAGCTCAAAGCCACACCAGTTGGAACCAACTCACACAAAGCACCATCAAAAGCATACAGTAAAGGAGAAGCAACCACAATACATTGATAAAATAACCTTGCAAAGAATACATTAAGGATTGAGAGACATTGAGAAGAAAAGGCCCATGCAAAAAGAGAAGGTGAAACTTGTCACCTTGAAGAAAACCCTAATGTCTCCTACATGAGCACTCACCCTTTGTACACTTGAAGGAAAGTACAAGAAGGCATTATACAGGAGGAGAATGGGAGTGTCAGAAGAGAAGTGTCACTTGTCACCAAGGAATATAAGCACTCATACAATACTATAACATTCACCTTCCATTCTATAGAAACTTCCAAGGGTCAACAAGGTTCTATATCTCCCAAGCGTTAAAGTAAAACTATAATGACACTTGTTACCCAATACAAGATTCTATCCCTATTTGAGGTGCCAAAGACCAAGGAGGAGCATATTTGTAGTAGCCAAGGGAGTGCAGCATGGAGGAAGAAGTAAGAGCATTAAAGGCTCTTGGTCAAGAAAAAGTGGAGCACCCAATATTGTAGTCAAAGGAATCTGTCACCATACACCATTTAAAGGAGGTAAAAGTAAGCATTAAGACTAGTATCCATATGTTGGAGAATACAAAGAAAATACAACACTCATATAGTAGATTTGTAGTATTATAAAGGTAAGACTTTACCTTAATTTATTTGCTTTCATTAATAGGGAGATATAAGGGTATAATATAAGGTTGAAACTATAGGGAAATCAACCATATTTGAAAGAAAAATTAAAGGAGAATTATAGCTTAATATTTGCAAATTAAAACATAGGAGAAATAAGGATTTTTACCTAGAAAATTAAATTTCTATTATTGCAAATATTATTATTTTCTAATATTCCAAATTAGGGAGTTATAAGGCATACTACACCAAAGTAGGATTTTGGAATTTAGAAACATTAAATATCAAATATCAAAAGCTATAATAGAAGGTTCATTAAAGATTATCAAGGGTTGGAAATTAATTAGTATACTTGTCTCAAAATCACATTAAAGAGGTAAAAGAAATCCAACCATTAGGACCTCATAAAAATAGAAAGTGCTTAAGTTCAATAGAAGTAGTAAGGTGTAATAGAAGTTGATTTTTACTATTCACAAACCTTTACAAAATCAACCCAAAATTGAACTACTATTCTCAAAACCACTTTATCAATAATTTAGCATATCCAACATCAATAGGGAGTCATAAGGTATTCTAAAAAACTTGATAATAATAGAATTTCATCAAAATTTATCAAGTACTCAATCCATTTGGGAGTCATACCGAAGCCTACACAACCTAAGATCTAAAAAGATTTTATTAAATCAAGCTCACATATTTTAACTAGGGAGTCATAAGGTAGAATACTACAAAGGTTCTATCAAACCCATTTATACAACCCTAAGGAATAGCAAGAAACACTATCTCAAACCTATCAAGAAGGAATATGGATGAAATAATAAAAAATGCCTTTATTTAAAAAGAATTATTTCATGAAATGGAATTGTATTCTCATAACTTGATAGATACCCTTGAAGGATATGATAATCTATCAACTAGTGAGAGGGAGAGATTCTCATAATTTTTTAAAGAAGCAAAAGAGGGTAGCTTTGAAGCATTAATTGGTTATCTTCATGAAAAAATCTTCAAGGTATGGTGAATTCACAAAATATAGTTATATTCACATTTGAGGAATGTTTGATGATTTACCTATCATTAATTGTGTTTGTACTCACTAAACACATGAAGCAAGTTGGCAATACAAATCAATATTATTGTGATGATAGACTAACTTATCATGAAGTAGAAATTCCACTAGTATCAATGAATAATTACAGGAGAAGAAGGAGAAAAGGGATAAAAAGACATGCTAAAGGATATCATAGCAAAGAAGACTTGAATAGCAAAGAAACCATAAATATTGAACTAGAAAAGCATTTTCAAAAGATTGAAGAACCCTCATCTACAACTCTCTTTGCATCATATGAAGACACCAACTATCTTCTTGATAAAATTATAGTAAGAAATGAAGGAGGATATAATTTCCAATACCCAATAGAAGAAGATCCATATTGAAGATTGAAATATTCAATACCCAAATAATGTAATATAGGGGGGTGTTAGAGTTAGAGTATATTACATAATTTGGGTCATGTAAATGTACCACCTTTGTTACATATTTAGAGTAGGAGATTACTTTAGGGGAAATTTATCTAGTTACTTCAAGAAATGTAATAAATTCATTAGTATCAATGTGCAAGTTGTAACGTGCAAGGTGTCCCCTTGTACAACTAGGTAGAGTGTTGGCCAAGGAATCTATATTCCTATATAAAGGGCTTCATAGTGATAGCTCATATCAAGCATATCAAGTGCATTATAGCAGAGTGTAATAGATAGTGGTAGAACTCCTGAATGGAGTACAATATATTCCTTTAGCTTATAGTAATGGAGTGACCATTACCTCCATACTGCATTGTATTTTTACCACTTTTTATTTATAGTATATTTTAGTCATTTTAAAAAATTACTTTCTTTCATATTTTTTGTATTTTATTAGGACCTGTGATAGATATCTCCCACTACATATATCCTCAAAAACTAACAATTTTTAGGGTAATGTGAGTGTGCTATTTATTGCAAGACCAAGATTGAATATATTTGGATCTCTTCTTATCCAACCTTCAAATAAGGATAGTTCCTTGTTATACAATAAAAATAAAAAATAAGGTAATTAGAGTAAGAAATAGAGGATTAGGAATGGAATTTATGGATTAAAGGTGGATGACATTTGGCTAATAATATTGTCACATACCATGTAGTACACATTGTGACTAGACTACATACAAGACCAACGGACTAGTTACTAAATACATTATCTTTACATATAAATTAAGTTGAAAATTGTTCTCTCCACTACTTCAATAGCTCTTAGCACCCTAAGAAACTTTTATAGAAGAAAGTAGAACCACATAATTAGACACTAAGCATCCATAATATTCCAATAGCCTAGGCCTAATATATAGTCTACTAGACCTCCCAAAGAGATTTTACAAAAATATCTAGGGCCTATAGAGCATCCACATACGTAAGAATTCAACAACACAATGCTAGCAAAGGTTAAACAACAAGTTGATTCATTAAAATTGCAAAGCAAAATTACATAATATACAATAGATAAAAACTCAAATTTTCAACCCTCATAATGGGGTAAATGTTGCTATGTTTAGATTAGTATACTAACCTAGCTAATGATTACAAGGAAGGCCTACCATAGGCCTAACAACATAGGCACAACCTAGCCTAGTTTGGAGCTCATGCTTTATCAACATGATGGGAAGGAGTGGGTGTCACTTTCTACTCTAATTCTACCAACTAATTTTTATTAGCACCATTCACCATCTATAGCTATCATATTTCTTTGGTAGATATGTGTCATCTAAACATACTTAATATATCCCATTATACTTTTTTGTTTTGCTAACTATCAAATTTTGTAGGGAGCTCTATGCATTAGTAGTGGCGAGAAAAGTGGTTCTAGGTTTTAGAAGATCTGTTCCTAATTTCTGTAACTACCATATATTGTATGGATAAGAAGTATCTAGGTGTCCCCTATCTATGATATGCATGGTTTCTCCTAAAAACTACCTGGTCAAGGGCCTTCTTCTTTATAGTTATGTGCCACAGACCTCTACTAGTCGCTAGGGGTTCAGGGAGCTAGCCAAGGCTATTGTAAGGGTTCAAAGCTTCTATTCATAAGAAAAACTTAGCCAACATTAACCTAACTAGTATGAAGTGGCTGCATTTCCTTGTCTTGGTTAGCTCTATGTATAACAAGCTATTTTCTAGTTTTTGACCAAGCTTTATGAAAAATATAGGTTTGAGCAACACTTCCTTATAATTGGTATTCAAAATTCTAGAAAATTGATAGTCCAACCAAGTAGATAAGAAATGCCCATGTGGGAAACTTTATGGACCCACATTATTGGTGCCTCTAGGGGATTTTTAATTGTAAAATTAGAATCCCAAAGAGCCTTGTTTATTGGAAAAAGGAGTCACAAGTCATTAGAAGTGGAAAGTGATGTATTGGGAGTGTTCCAAATAGGCTTAGGATCCCTAGGTTTTTGGAGACTCATTTTGTTTTTCCTCCCTTTGATATTTTGTATCTAATTATTTTTCTTGATTACTTTTGCACATTTCCTTATCCATTGAGGTATTCCTTATGAAAAATAATAGTTGACATGTTGTTTCCTACTTTTTTCTTGATGAAGGCCTAATTTTATTGACCTTATCATGAATGGTTATTAGCTGGTATATCTTCTCATAAAATAGATTTAGATATCTTCTAGCTAGATACTGCACTTTGGCCTAAATTATGGCTATCTTATGCAAACATGGAATTATGTTCTTCTTCAATTGGCTTTAATCCTTGATTAAGTTCTTCATTATTTTCTTCCAATTCAAATTGGGTCTTGAGTTCTTCTTGCATATAAATATTTCCTTCATCATCATAGAGCTATAGAAATCTAAGAGCCACAATGTATTCCAAAGAGGCAAGTATTCTATTTTCTGTTTCATTCAATGATTTGGTAAGTCTCCATACTTGCTACATCAATTGATGCCATTCTTAGATAATATTATCTAGGTGCATTGTTTCAATGATTTCTTTTCTTTTGAATGACACTAGCTACACCTTAGGTATTTCCTTTAGCATTTCCATTATATCCTTTGCCTCTTGCACCAATTTTTCCATTGATCTCTATATTATATAAAATTCACTTTGAGCCATTTTCACTAGTTGTAAGTTAAAGCTTAGATACTCTATGAATGACTAAGTGTGCTTGTAAGCTTAAACAAATTTGCTCCATATTTTTTTTAATTTGCATTAGTTATTTCCTATAAAATTGGTGATGTTGTACCTATTGCTTCTCCTCTTGGAGTTGTAGTTGTAGGTTTCTTAGCTCTCCCTCCAAGACTTGTATCTATTTATCCTTTTATAGCAACTAAGATATGGTCGGGGCTTCTTGAAGGCTTTATTGTAATATTTTTACTTGTAGCTGAAGGACATTATTTTTTACAACCTCTTCATCAATATTTTTTGGTAAGCATTTTGCTTTCTGCTTCTCCTCTTGATATTTTACTTCCAACTAGACCCCTTCTACATGCAATAGGTTGAGTGATGAATGGGCCATTTATACTATGTCATCTAAGGGGATATTGGTGATGTCCACTTGGATCACATTATTGTAGTCCATTGGTTTCATTTATGATGCCAACCTATCAATAGTGGGGGTGAATTATGATACAAAATATTTTTCCCTCGTTGGGACCACAATACCTATCATTCTCATCGGTGCTCCATCTAGCTCCTTTTGAGGTGTATGCTTTCTTATCCAATTTTTTGTATCCACTTGAGCTTGCTAAAACTTACTCATGATGTTTTGAGCCAGGTGATTGGAAATAAATATAGGAGTGGAGTATGATTGTGCTAGAGAAAATGGGGGAATTGGGCAAGACCTGAATTATAGTAGTAGCAACTATTGGAGCTAGGGGATGTAAGCTTTTGAGAATCTACTTATATTCTAGAAGTATGGTAGAAGTGATGCTTTTGGTTGATGATTGGGGAAGGTTTTGTTCTAGTGGAGTTTATTTTTAGGGGAAATGGAAGATATTAGTAGACTAGAAGGATTAAGAGTAGGGTAGTTTTTGCTTCTGACTTAGCTAATTTATGTTTTTTCATTGGAATCATATCTTTAATTTTGGTCTATTTGGATCCCTCATATAATTGTCATATTGAAGGATATTTTAGTTTAGTATTATTTCCAATTTTTAACTATGTTGATAACTCAAAGGTTTGAGGGACAAATTGAGACACTAATTTTTTCTTTAATATTCCTTTTGGCTATTGTTGAATAGGTTTAGATGAGCTGTTTCTTAGACCACCTACCATGCAACTCATATTTTGAATAAAATTCACCCTCTTTGTGCATATTTACCCAAAATAATATCTCTATTTTGGGGAAGGGGATTGGCCTTTTAGCTTTTTTGTCATGATATCTTGTGAGTATTGTTGCTCATAAGTTGTCTCAACTGGCTAAGTGCTAGTTGGAAATTATTGGGTAGCTTGATCTTATTTTAAATCTACTTCCTATGAAATTTTTTTATCATGTTTTGGTCCCATCCCTTATTTCTATAGCAAGTTGTATTTCTCATTATTTTTCTCTAGGGGCTTAATACTTCATTCATTGTCATTGTTTGCCCACTTTTCATAGTTTTTGTTATAGAGATTTGAAAACTTATGGTCTAACCCAAGGCTAAACCCCTTTTTATGTAGACCACTCTCACATCTAAAAATTCACCATTCCTAATTATTTCTTTCATCCAATTATTTCTTATTCTTCATTATGTTTTTCCTTTCTTTGGTCAGAATATGATTTTTTTTTTTGCTAGGTCATATTATTATACTTTATCATAAAAATTCTTCCAAGGAGAACTTCTTTCTTGTTTGATAATTTCTATGTCAAAAAATTCTTTCTCTGATTTATTTTTATATACCTCTACCTTTGTTATTTTGATATGCTTGAAAGTAGGAAAATTCTTATTCATTCTTTTTATTTTAGCCTTAAAGATACCGTCTGGATCATATATCCACCTATATAGGATCACCTTTATCTTGAAGACTTCTTGGATCTTAGCCTTTAAGGATTTATTTTTTTGTCAATAACTTAAGGTAATAGAACCATAGCTAAAGATTAGATCATATGTAGTAGATTTATTTACTTCTATCCCAAATCATTCATCGGAGTAGTCCACTTGCAAATATAATTATATGTCAAAACCTAGTCAATCACATAATAGAGAAGAAAAAAAGGATCTCCATTGAAACCATATACTCTAATCAATGTGTCATTCTTAAGGAAGTACCAATATATGATTTCATGCCTAGAGGTGCATAGAAAGGCTATTTTTCCATTAGTTAGTTGAGAAACTGGTCCATATATACATGTTAGGGCAAGACCTAGGAACATCTTACTGAATTCCATATAGGAATTTGTAGCCTTGAGTACTAGGGTCCAGTCTACTATGGTTAATAATTTCCCTTCCAGGGTTTACTTATTTACTTTTAGATTTGGGAAAGCCTTTGCTTTATTATATACAAAAAACCAAGCCAGGTATGAAGAGTACCTAAATACTCCATATTGGTTTCTTTTGAGGTTTGTGAGTTGAGCATGCATGGTTGAGCTAAGGTATCAGTCCTAATTGAAGTATATGGGATTTTGAGGGTTAGTCATAGAATATGCCATAGCTATATGGTAGTCATATACAATTTTACCAATGTCCAAACCAAAAGCAATAGCAAGCATAGCAAACATCCCTTGTGGGTATTTGAAACTGGTGAGCTCCAATGGTTCTTTGGGAATTTTAGGGATGTGATCACACAGTTGCTTGTTGATCCAAGGGAGTAATTTGTTCAAAATATTTGGAATGGTTTTTGGGGTGAATCCCTATTACAAACATACCTATGAAATTTTCAAGTTTAAGGAATAAAAGTAATTGAATTTTACTATCACACATCGCTTAGGTTTTGGGGTCATAGTAATTTGTCATTGCTCTAATCAATTTTGGACAAGGATGGATGCATTAGGGTATGTATAGTGCCGGTAAAGAGTACCATGTGGTTATGTCTAGATTCTACCTTGAAATTTTTATGGAATTTTTCTCTATAATGTCCTAATTTTTTTTCATTTGATCAGTTATCTCAGTCATGGATATCCGCCATGAGGTCTTCGAGCTCATTATTTTGGGTAGCCATTTTTATTGGGTAGGTTTATGAGTAGATGGTCACAAAACTCTATTAATTTATACACATATTATATTGTAAGAGGTTATTTATATTAATGGATATTTGCAAAAACATTGGTTCTTACTTAACTTTATTATCTTGAACATATGTGTTTTGAATCTAACATCCACTATTCTCTTATCCAATCACTTTTTACCATTTCAAAATTTCCATATGTACTAAAATCCAAGGCCTGTAGATATATATATTTTATTTACACTATATTTCAATTTTAAACATTCTTTTCTATGCAATGTGCATCAAAATTTTATCATTTCTTGATAATGATAATACTCACTCATTGGATGTAGTTATTCCACATGAACCGTTGCCATGTTTCTTATTACCCTAAAAATTTCTTAGACCTAGTGAGTTGAACCTTTTGTGTTTCTTGGATCTAGTTTCTTCCTCATCCCAGTGTAGTGGATTACCCTTTTGGAAGTCTTATGACCAAATATCCTTATTAGAGCAATGTCTAGAAGTGCGTTATTGTTATCAAATACCATCAACAACATTATTTTTTTGTTCCTCTTGTAATAGCATTATAACCATATTAATTTCATAGAACCCTTGATTTTAAGTGGTCAACGATTGCCAACTACCTATCATTACGTCATCATAAAACATTGGTCCCTTCTTAGTTGTAGTGATAAAATCCTCTAGGGAAAACTCAGTCTCCTTTTAGAAGTTTTTGGTCACCTCTTTAGAGTAGTAATCATACTTTGTTTAATATAATATGACCACTTCCTAAGTATAGTCCTAGTCATTTTAAACCAAGTTGACCTCCTCAACATAGTCCAAATCATCCTCTAGTAGGTTAACCCTTTCTTCTTCAATTTTACAATGTGGAAGGGAGATGCCTTTTCCACATAGATCTTTATCTTTTGACCTTTGTAAGGGATGACCACATGAGAATAATATAAATACATATAACCTCCTAGATTAGTAGTGAATTATCTATATAGGTATAAACCAAAGTGGGTTAGAAGATCCACCATGACCACTTTTGAATAATTGTTACCTTCGGTAGCTTGTGAAGCACCATCAATATGTCCTTGATCACCTTAACTATCTAGATAGGGGTTTCATCTAACTACAAATATCTAGGGATTGATAAAGTGTATTCCATTCCCATTACTTTGCATACTATCTTTGGCATGATAGTAGTGGTTGCTCTTGAGTCAATCATGCAATTGTGTACCATCCACCCATCTATTTGCAAATATATGTAGAATGAGAGTGGCCAAATATTACCCATATCAAGGACTGGTTAGTCTTGAGAAAAATTTAGTTTTAAAAACTTTTCTTCTTTGGGATTGATATAATTTAGTTCAACTTCAATTATATATATTTGGTCAAGGATTAAAAATGCATCATACATGCTTGTCTTGGAAGGAGTCTTTATCAGTTCTTCAACAATATTATATCTGGTCACTCCTAGCAACTTTTTATCTTTTCAATCATTCTCTTTGAACCATTGTTCAATGTATTCTAGCATTTATATTTTGGTCATAGAGGGATAATTTAGCCTTCTTAGTGCTTGCTCCTTATTATCCTCCAATGGGGCTTTTGATTTTGTTGGTTTCATCCTTGGTGAGTCTAGCCTTGGCTACTCTTTTGCTTGCTCTATGTAAGGTTGAGTAGGGACTTTGAATGGTTGTAGTTTTTTTTGGCTGTACTTATAACATATTATTTTTGGATTTGGTCAAGACTTGGACAAAATATTCCCCCTTGGATTTCTTGACTACCATGATTTATTTTTGATTTGACAAGATATTGTCCCTTTATTCTATTTATTTTTTGGTATTTCTATTTTCTTTGTTGCTACCAATTGGGCTTGGTGTTGGTAGACCATACACGTGTCTATATTATGAGGATCATTATAGGCCAATCACCAATAGATTTTATGAGAAGTAAAAGTAGATGATATTTCATCTAGTTTATTGTATGTAGAACTTGCTCATCCAATTATGTTGTTGTTAGATACCCCTTAATCCTTGGTGATAAATGGAAACCTCCTAGGTTGATAGCCCTCATATCTCTTCTTCACACTTTGCCTCTCTAGCATATTGAATTTTTTATTCAAAAATTTTAATGCTGCCATTATCTCTAATAATTTTACATTTTATTTAGGTTCTAGAGCTGGCAAGAGAGGGAGAAATGATGTAAAAATCTTAGGTATATCTCTAGATCCCAAAGTAGGAGAATATTATGGTATAGTAGTGGCCAAAGCTTTTTGGTTTGAAAAATATAGAAAGTATGGTATTGTGATATTAGGAGGAATCTTGCCAATTAAGATGAGTGCATCTTCTACAATAATTAAAATTGGAAAATTTGAGGAAATATCATCTCATTCACTAGCTAGATTTGGGTCAAAGGTTCAAATGTAATAGATATATATCAAGGGTTGGGAAGGTTTGATGTCTTGAGGAATCAAATTCCATATTTTACTAACTATGATGCTATAATAAGTGATATTCTCTTATGGATACCTATAAATGGAGGTAAACTAAGTAAGCAATAAAAATGGATCTTCTAGGTAGGAGATCTACTAAGTATGCAATAAAAATGGATCTCCTACTTAAGTAAGAGGTAAACAAGGTAAGCCAATGAAGTAATACTATTATCATCAAGGGATCTATACTAGGTGAGCACTTTTCCTCTAAAGGATATGGCTAATAGCCACACCATGACATCCTCATGTTGGATATTATGAATAACAACAAGGGCAACCATGTCTTGGTAGTGCTCATATGAAGTTTTCTCAATTCCATTAAAAGTTGGTAAAAAGAGTAGACTAAGGGATATCATGGATATCTAAGAGGAGGAGGAGACCATGTTATTCCACATTGGATAGACTTGTTCAACCATATTTTCTAGATTAGGACTATTAGGATATTTCTTTTGAAAGGATTATAGAGGAACATGAATTTGAACGCAAGGAGATCTAACTAGAGAGTGAGATTTACCTAGTTTTTTGTGATCTCTTAGGTCAGATAGTTCAAAAAATTGCATAGGTTCTTTGATATTATTGGACTTTGATATTAATAATGCATGATTCTGGAACTCATCCCTAGAACTCATTCCTTCAATGAAGTCATCAATCTCAAATTATTTCAACAGTGGAATTGCTATGTGAACATGTATTCTTTTTTTGCAAGGTCAAGATTATTCACCAAAATATTGGGTCCTTTGGATGAGTGAGACATTTTTTTATCCCACTAGTAATGCATTGGTAGAAATAAACCAAATAGGTGTGGTTCCATTGAGCGTGCCAAAAACTATTGGTTTGTAATCTTCCTAATGGATGGGAGTTCACCACTTGACCATAAGGCCAAGATTGGATGGCTTTGAATATCTCATTTGCCACCATATAGAGAAGGTCAATTCCTTGTTATAAAATAAAAATAAAATGATGAGGAAGATTAGAGTAAGAAATAGAGGGTTAGGAATGGAATTTATGGATTAGAGACAAATGAAATTTGGCTGACATTACCATATACCATATAATACACATTGCATCTAAACTACATATAGGGCCAAAAAACTAATTACTAGGAAAAGTATCATTGAATATGAATGGAGCTCAAGATCATTTCCTCCACTACTCTAATAGCTCTTAGCATCGTAAGTAACTTTTATAGAATAAATAAAAATCACATAATCAAACACTAATGATACCTAATATTCCAATAGCCTAGGCCTAATATACAATCTACTAGACCTCCAAAAGAGGTTTTAAAAAATTATCTAGGGCCTATAGAGCACCCACATACGTAAGATTCAACAACACAATGTTAACAAAGATCAAATGACAAGTTGATTCATTAAAACTATAGTGTATTAATATACAATAGGTAAACACTCAAAATTTTAACTCTTATATTGAGGTAAATATCATTATATATAGATTAATATACTAGCCTAGCTAATGATTACAAGTAAAGCCTACCATAGGCCTGATAACATAGGCACAAACTGGCCTAGTTTGATGTTTGTGCTTTATTAACATGCTTGGAAGGAGTGGGTACCACTTTTTGCTCTAATTTTGCTAGCTAATTTTGATTAGAATCATTCATCATCTATAGCTACTACATATATTTAGTAGATCTATGCCACCTAAACATGCTCAATATTTTCTATCATGCTTTATTGTTGTGCAAGTTATCAAATTTTGTAGGGTCTCTACTTATGAGTATTGGTGGATGATGTTGTTGTAGGTTTCAGAATACTGGCTTTTTATTTTCCATAATTGTCTTGCCTTTGAATGGTTGAGAAGTGTCTAAGTGTCTCCTATATTTGATGTTCATGATTTCTCCTAAAAACTACATGGCCAGGGTCCTTTTTCATTATCTGTCATAGGCCTCTACTAGTCATTGATGGTTTAAGGAGCTAGCTATGGATATTGTAAGGGTTTAGAGCTTTTGGTTAATAGTAAAACTAGGCCATCCACTCACCTATATAGCATAAACCTAGCCAATTTTAAGCGGTTGAATTTCCCAAAAATTCTAGTTTTTGGCCAAGTTTTTTTGCAAAAACTACAAGTTTTAGCAACACTACCTTGTAATTGGTATTCAAAATTCTACAAAATTGATAGTTCGACTAAGTATCCAAGAACTATCCATGTGGGAAATTTTATGGACCCACAAACAACACAAATAAGAAAGTGTTAATGAGGTTATTCATTAAATTTTATATTCTTCCAGACAACATAAATCTTTAGAAGATAAGTCTCATTATGAACAATACAAAAAATATAAGAGATTGATGAAGATGAGAGTGTTGTTGAAAATAAAAAAAGAAGAGAAGATCATAAAATCATGAACAAATAGAAAAATAAACTCAAAAGAATATCAATTTGGGAATCCAAATAAAAATATCATAGGTGTTAACAAGAAGTGGGGCTAAGCCCACTAATAAAAATAAAAAATGATGATGATAAAAATAATATCATGGAATATTAGGGATATAAATAAGACCCATAAAAAAGAGTTATTAAGGAATTAATAGGTTGCTATAGTCCTAAGTTTATTTTAATACAAAAAATAAAATTAAGTAGTGAGGAATGTAAGGATGCTTTTAAAAATATTTGGAATATGGGTGATTGTCTAGTAGTTTCTTCTACAAGAGCTTCAAGTGATATTATAACAATAAAGTATGAATGTAAATGGGATGGATAATTATTAGAAGCAAAAAGCAGTTGGGTTGATGGACTATTTTGCACGAAAGAGGAAAACATCAAAGTTGGGGTTATAAATGTATATGCTTCAACTATAGTTACTCCTTGTGAAATATGTAGGAAGAACCTTGGCATATTTTTGTCATATACAATGTTGATTCATTGTGATCTATGGATTAATGGGGGTGATATCAAAAATCTCCTATATCCTTTGGAAAATAAGGGTGGTATTCCAAGATGGTGTAAATCAATGCAATATTTTGATTTATTTGTTATTTTAAATGACCATTGGAAAATTAGTCATTCAAGTTTTCACTATACATGGGATAATAGACGTATTGGGAAAAATCATATAGTAGAACAATGGGATAGATTATTGTTATATAATAAATGGTTACAAGTAGAGTATACAATATTTTTAGGTATTTTATTACGAGCATGATCATATGACAAACCCATTCTTTTAACTTGTAATTTACCCAATGATGGTCATCCAAAGCCATTTTGCTTCCAATCTATGTGGCTTCAAGACCTTTATTTCTTCTAGATGGTTATATTATGGTGGGATGAATCAAAATTTAAAGGATCACATATGTATAGGTGTATTCATAATATGAAAATTTTAAAGGAGCAAATGAAGATTTGGAATGCCAAATATTTTGGTAATATTTTTAAAGAAAATAAAGAAATTGAATTCAAGCTTTAATTTTATAAGAGATAGTAGAAACTAATGAAATGCATAAATATTATTGTGAATAAAAACAATTTATTATCATAATGTATTAAAAAAGGAGTCATCCTTATTGGGATAGTGTAGTGGTTAGGGCTTTGGACTCTCTTCCAGGAGACCATGGTTGAAACGATGGCATAGTGTGTGTGTGTGTGTTACCACAATGATATTTGGTTCTCATAATGGAAAATCAACCATAGCAGGATGTGTGTGAATGTGTTATAAAAAAAGAGAGTCATAGTGGTTCCAAAAATCTAGGGATAAATGGCTGAAGGAGATAGAAATACAATTTTTCTATGCTACAACACAAACAATTTTTTTTTTCATCACATCAAAATTATTTTAAATCCAAGTGAAAAAATATTGAGGACGAAGAAGATATGAGGAAGGAAGCAATTAATTATTTTAAAAACAATTTTTCAGATACTAAGCAAGATAAAGAGGCACAAGACACGCTTTTGTAAAAGATTCCATCCATTATCACATAGGGAAAAAATGAAAGCTTGATGAAGAAGATATCTCTATATGAAGCAATTTTATCTTTCAATTCTAACAAGGCACATGCCTTGATGGATTTATTACAATTTTATTTCAATTTTTTTGGAATTTTTTGAAGAGTGATATGTTAGTTGCAGTTGTAAAGGCCTAGAAAAGGAAGGCTATAATAAGAGAGATCAATGATATTTGTGTTATGTTGGTTTCCAAGGAAGGCAAAACAAAATATTTTATTAATTTTTATTCAATAAGCCTTTTTAATATGATTTATAAGATCCTTTCAAAAATTACAGGTTGATAGGAAAACTATATCGTGTTATCTTAGAGGAACAATGTGGTTTTGTTTATGGTAAACAAATTCTTGATTGTATAATCAGTGCATAAGAGTTTATATATTCTATTCATTCCATGACAAAAATAGGTATTCTTATGAAAGAAGATATGAAAAAAGCATAAGATAGTTATTCCTATAATTTTGTACATGATATTCTCAAAAAGTTTAGTTTTGATTATAGTTGGTGTGAATGGATTAATTGTTGTTATAACAATGTAAAATATTTTATTTTGATTAATGTTTCTCTTGTTGGCTACTTCAAGTCATCTTGTGGACTATATCAAGGTGATCCACTATATCCTTATCTATTCATTATTATTGTGGACACATTAGGGGAGCTTTATAAAAGTAAAAATGGAAGAACAAAATCAAAGGTATTCAAGGTGCAAAATATAGTCCCTTAAAATATCATCTCCAATTTGTTGATGGTACTTTTATTTTAGGCCACACCTTAATTAGTGAGGCTATGTATTTTAAATTAGTATTATCATGCTATGAGAAGGTTATTGGACATTTTTTAATGCTACAAAATCCAATATTTTTCATTAACACTACTCTATATTTACATCAAATTATAATGAATATTTTAGGGTTTATAATTGAAAAATTCCCTCCAACCTACTTGGGTATTCCTTTGTCTCATAAAGTAAATAAAAAGGAGCTTTGGATATCTTGTTTGGATATAATGAAAGCTTGTTTGGTAGGTTGGAAAAGTAAGTTCTTAACCTTATTGGGAAGGCTACAACTCACAAAGTCTATGTTACAATACATCCCTATTTATAAGATATCACTTTCAATATTGCCAATAGGTATATCATCAGAAATTGATAGATTTTAAAGAGACTTTATTTGCAAATTTTGTAAGGAAAGATTTAGGTCTTCTCTTTGTAAGTGGTATAGGGTTTAAAAATGAAAGAATATTGAAGAAACAAGCTTGTGGATTTGTAGAGTTATGAATTTGATATTAGGGGTAAAAAATGGGTGGAGATCTTTTAAATATCAAGGAAACATTTGTGCAAAAATACTACTTCAAAAATATATTGGTTCTTTTGATGCAATAAAATTATTTAGGAAAATAACCCTATCCAAAGGGCCATCAAGATGAAAATTCATATTAGAGAGTTTGAAATTGACAAAGAAATATCTTAGATGGTTAGTCAATGAGGGGAATTAAGATTTTTTTGGTTTGATGCTTGGTAGAAGCCTTATCCTCTTATCTCTAACTCAATATGGAAATCATTAGATCAATCATGCATAAAGGTCCAAAGGTCAAAGACTATATTAATATGAGCAACAACTCTAAATCATGGATTTCTATTAGTAATATGATTGAAGGAGAGGAACTCAAAAAAATTACAAAATAACTTCAAAAGATGCTTCAAGGGTTTTATTTACCAATTTTTACATGAAAGGATGAGTTGGTTCGGAATTTATTAAAGGATAGTGGATACTCAGTCAAGTTGGAATATGAGGATTTAGAGCAATCAAAATTTCCTACTCCCAAATTTTTTCCTTGGAAAAATGTTTGGTCATTAAAGGATCTCCCTAAGGCCTCAAAATTCCTTTGGTTAGTAGTTAAAAGTAAAATTCTTATAGGAGAGAATCTACAAAGAAGAGGATATCATGGACGTTTTAGATGTGCCTTATGTGAGAACAATTTAGAAACATCAAACCATATACTTCATTATTCCTTTACTCACACCATTTGGGGTGAATTTTTAAGAATTTGAATATATATTGGGTAGCTCCAACAACATTGAAAGAGTTGATTAAATGTTGAATTAATTATTTCAAAGATAAAGCATTATATATTCTATGGAGGATTGGCCCTACCATTATTTGTTGGATTTTTTTCTTGAAAGGAATAAGAGAATTTTTAAAAATAAATTTCTAAGTCATGACCAAATTTGAAACTGTATTATTGCTTCTCTTACAAAATGTCTACATATATTCGCTCATCATGGGAAGTCTCAAGTGCAAAAAAAAAGGTAAAAATTTGGCTATAATATTTGAAGATACATGGAAGAGTCATCTACAATAGTGGAATTAAAACAATGTATGTACATTGATCTAGGGTAAAATGGAAATGTCTAGAAATTAGGTTTATCAAAATTAATTTTGATGGTGCTTATAAAGAAAATTTAGAAAAATCTAGTTGAGTTGGTGTTTTTAGAAATAATGAAGGTAAAATTATCATCACTTAGAATTATATGGAACTTCAACTAACAACTATGCAAAGGCTAGGGCACTTCTTACAAGGATTAAAATTACAATTAAAAAAGATGAAAATATGGAGATTAGATAAAATATAATACTATTATTGATGTTCATCACCTATTATTGGAGGAAATCTTTTGGAAATATGAACATATTTATAGATAAGGAAATAGAGTAGAATATAATTTAGCCAATCACAACATTGATCTTCATCTTGGTCAAATTTAAATTTTAGAAGGCAATTAACCAAGTGATATTTTATCTCTTATTATATTTAATAGTGAAAGAAATGAAAAATATTTTGGATGTAAAGGCATGTTGTATATGGTTTAATTTACCTAATAAAAAATGTAATATTTTGGTATTTTGATGGGAGTGACCCCTGATAGAAGCCACATATAAATTATTACAAAAAATAAAACTAATAATAGTCTAACTAATTAAAATGTATTTTATTTAGATGAACTCACCCTACGAATTAAGTATTAATTCAATTATGAATTTAACTAATTTAAATTTGATATAAAGCCTTCTAAACTAATTAAATATGAATTGTTAAACCTAATCTTGCCCTAATAGCTGTTTATTTAACTAAAATATAATCTAATCAAATAAACTCACCTTCTTAATTAAATATTTTTTAAATTATATTTTTAATAAGCTACATGTGGCTTCTATTGAGGGTCACTCCCATAAAAATACCAAATTATTACATTTTTTTCAAGATCAATTAAACCATATCTAGCTTTTTATTTTATCAAATATATTCTTCATATTTCTCAAACTACTATGTTTTTACAGTCATCTTATTGACATCATTTTTATCAAGAGATAAAATCTCACTTAAATAGTTACCTTCTACAATTTTAGTTTCACCAAGATGAAGATAGCACCACAATTGGCTAAATTATTTGGTACTAGATTCCTTTCTCTCTATATATGCTCATATTTTGAAGAGATGTCCTCCAAAAATAATGTTATCTTTATCCAATCCCCAATCCATTTTTGTTGATCATTTTAATGATAATTTGTGAATTCCCCTTAATTAAAATATATTTGCATCCCTTTTCAATTACAATTTTTATCCCTATAAGAAGTTTCTTAGCTTTTGCATAGTTGTTAGTTGAAGTTCCATATTTTTCTTAGTAAGAAGAATTTTACCTTCAATATCTCAAGAAAACACCACCTCCACTAGCTTTCTTGAATTGCCTTCGAAAGCACCATCAAAATTAATTTTGATAAACCCAAATTTAGATATTTTAATTTTACCATAGGTTAAAATACATCCTTTGTTTTAATGTCATTATTGTAGATGACTCTTCCATGTATAATAAAATCATGTAACCAAGTGGCTATCATCTATTTTCCACACTTGAGACTTTCAATGATTAGCATTTATCTATAAATATTTTGCAAGAGAGGCAATAACATAGTTCCAAACTTGCGCATGATTTTGAGATTTATTTTATAAAAAAATATTATTCCTTTCAAGCCATAAATTCCAAAAAATATTGGTAGGATCAATCCTTAAATTGCATAATTCTTTAGATTTGAAATAATTAATCCAATACTTCATCAAGTATTTTGATGTTGATGGAGTTTCCTAATTTATTCTCATATTAAAAACAATCCTCAAATGGTGTAATCAAGGGATAGTAAAGAATAAAGTGGTATGAAATTTCCAGATCCTTCTCATATAAGGTACACTTGAAAGGTCCATAACATCCTCTTCTTTTTAGACTTATCTCCTATAACAATCTTGTTTTGGACTATTAATTAAAGGAATGTTCTGGTCTTAGGGAGAGCCTCTAGTGACCAAAAATTCTTCCAAGGGAAATATTTGGGAGTAGTAAATTTCTATTGCTCTAAATTCTTATATGCCAACTTGATTGAGTATCCACCATATTTTGATAGATTCCAAAACAACTCATCTTTCATATAAAAAAGCAAATAAAACTCTTGAAGCATATTTTTAAACTCATTTGTAATTTGTTTGAGTTCCTCTCCTTCAACTAGGTTACTAATAGAAATCCATGATCTAAAGTTGTTGCTCACATTAATATAATGTTTGAAATTTTGACCTTTGCAAGGTAGAGATGCTTGAGCCAATGGTTTCTATTTTGAACTAGAGATAAGAGGACAAGGCTTCAACCAACCATCATACCAAAATTTGAATCTCATTGATAGACAATCTAATATATTTATTGACCAATTGCAAACCATTTTATATGAAGTTCCATATTCGTAATATTTTTGTAGGGTTTTTTACTAAATAAATTCATTGCATTAAGAGAAGCTATATATTTTTGAAGCAAAATTTTTGCTTAACTCTTTCCTTGATCTCTGGATAATATCCACCCAAGTTTTACCAAAATATCAAAATCATAAGTCTACAATTTTGCAATCCTATCCTTCCAATATTATTTCCTTTGTAAACCATATCCCACTTACAAAGAGGAAGCATAATTTTTTTTATCATATCCTTTCCAAAAAATGTCTCTTTGAATTTTATCAAATTTTGATTCTATACCTACTAGCATTCTTGAAAGTGACATCATATAAATAGGGATGTATGCAATGTAGTATTTATGAGCTGTAACCTTCTTGGCATGGTTAAGAACTTACCTTTTTAACTAAACAAGCTTTCATCCTATTCAAACATGAGATCCAAATATCCTTTTGTTTTTCATTATGAGAAAAAGAAATACCTAAATAGGTTGATAAAATTATTTTAGTATTAAACCCTAAAATGTCCACAATAATTTATTATAAATATAGGGTAGTGTTAATGAAAAATATTCGATTTTGAAGTATTAACAAATTGTCTAGTAGCCTTCTAATTGCATGATAAAATTCATTTAAACTCCATGTTCTCAATGACTAAGGGATAGCCCAAAAGAAAAGTATCATCAACAAATTAAAGATGAGATTTTAGGGGATGACCCAAAATAAAAGCATCATCAAAAAATTGGAGATAAGATTTAAAGGGATCAATTTTTGCAACTTGAATACCTTTGATTTTTTCTTCCATTTTTGCCTTTGAGAAATCTCTCCTTAATTCCTCCACAAGAATAAATAGATAAAGATATAGTGTATCACCTTAGTGGAGTCATAAGATGGATTAAAGTAACTAGTAGGAGAACCATTAATCAAAATAATTTTTTTTGGAGTGCTATAGAAATTTAATCCATTCACACCAACCTTGATCAAAATTGTTAGCTTTCTAGCTAAATTAGCTTACAAAAATTCTTATTCAAGATCATGTATAAAGAAGATAAATATCACTCATAAAATAACAATGAATCACACTTTTAGAATAACAAAAATATCTCATAAATATATTAAATATAAAAAACTTATAAGTATAATTTAGAGAGATTACATTGTATGGAGCTTTATCTCCAATATATAATTTTACATGACTTTCCAGTACTCTAACTATTGCTATTCTCAAAAATTTGTGAGAATCATTCTTTCATAGTCCTCTTATTAAGAGAAAAATCTCATCTTGTCACATATCAATGTGACTCTTCATTATCTCTCTTGACACCTTACACTTTCTCTCGTATTGAAACATACATTATATAAAATATAAATCATTCTGCCAAACTAATATTTACAAGGGGGGAAAATAGTGTAATACTTCATTACATTATTACATTATTTGGTAGGAAGGCTTTTTGCCTTCATTATTCAACTTTGATTTTGTTACTACTGAATATATGCAACCTTTATTAGGTTTGTATTTATATTTTTTGTGTTTGTATCTAAATCAATGTATTCGAGTCACCTCTAGATTTTTACCTTTGGGTCACTGCCTCTTGGTATCTACCTCTAGGTCAATGTCTTTGAGTCTCTATTTCTAGGTCATTGTCTTTGGGTCATTGCCTTTGAGTCTCTACCTTTGGATCACCTCTAGATTATGATTGCATCTAGATCATCTATGTAGCACCCTAAAATTGGTGCAATTAAACCATCAATAAAAAGATAAAAAAATTGAATTTTAACCCTGAAACTGCTTGTTAACCGCTTACCTCATTTTTCATGTCATTTTTAGAATTTATTTTGACCATTGGACAATATCATCGTTGATCTGACGATATCGTCCCAGATTGGATGAATTCTTCTAGGACAAAACGTCCAGATGATTTCATCCCAAAATTGAATTTTCATAATTAGATTTTGTTTCAACAACCTCTCCAACTGGGGCAGAAGCGTGTCTGTGCAGTTGGAGATTCCTACGTTAGAGATCTCCCAGATTGGGATGATATCCAACCTCCTAACCTCCCTCTAATCCTATATAAACTTGGGATTTTCCTAGTTTATCCCCCTAGCTGATCATTTCCCTAAAACTCTAGTTTTTTTGCTGTATTAGAACATCCTCGCCCTATCATTGACATTTGTATTTTCAGGTTTTATTTTCGGATTTTATTATGTTTCAGTCGGAGGAAGTTCAGATTGTTGTAGGCGATCCAACACGATTTTAGATGATCCCGACAAGATCGACGATGATCTCGTATGATTGTAGACGATTTTGACTGCAGTTCATATTGGGGGCAACTAGAGCCCTGAGTTTGCATTTTCTACCTTTATTTCTTATTTAATTATGCATTAGATCAATTTATTTCTGTTCTACATCCTGGAGTTCACCTCATTTAGCATATTTGCATGATAAAATTTAAAATAAGTTATTAAAATAGTGCATCCCATTTGATTTGCTATCTAGATTCATTATTTAAGCATCTATACTATTATTTCTACCATTTTGCATCATTCTTGCAATTGCATTTTCAGTTTTTGGTGTCTATTTCCATGATTGCAGGTTTCTAACAAATTTGTCTGATGAATTCATCAAGTCATCGACAATCTTGTATGATCTCAAATGATCACCTATGATTTGGGATGATTCTATACAATTACAGATGATCCTATTATATTCAGGATGATTTGGACTCCTACAAGCTTTAGAATATTCATCAGACATTAGGAATCAGGTGTATTCCTTTCTATTTCACATAGTCTCTGTATTTAGGATTCATTCATGTTTGTTGTATTCATATAAACCTAAAATTTCATATAGAATAGCTTAAATTCATTTTTGCCAACCTAGGAATATGAATGATTGAATATAAAATGAACACATCAAACCCATTATCAACCTAGGCGTGGAAACTACTGCTCAAAGTTTCCTGGTGAACCCCACCATTCGTCAAAAATCACCCTTATACCCCTCCCCCGAGAGGCGTGACCTTCAAAGGGCATCTTCGTCCGAGGTATTGTCCCATCCTTCTCGCATCCCCCTTCCAGGGCATGGATCCTTTAGCCCGAAGGTAAGGGTGCACAAAATTTGGGTGATACAATCTGGTAGCACAATCATAATACTATTATTTCTATAGAATCATCACTATAGATGCTTTCACTATAGGCCATATTCTAACCTATGATTGGGTCATAATCATTCATTTCATATTTCTCTATGGTAATACAAATATCATTATTTACATTCAATAAACTTTGATTTTTTATCACACTTGGTTTCCTCTTGTAGAAACCATAAAATATTCCTTTTATTTTATTCTATTCATTTATACTTATCAATCCATAATCCATGTTTAATCTGTGATTTTTCCTTTATTTATATAGACAATATTTTTGAGTATGATTATTCCTCCATAGATTTCACAACAATGGAGATTCTAGCATTTCTCTATTTTATGTCTATATATATCACAATGGTTACACTTATTCCCTATTATAAGATTCCTTTTGCCTTTCTATGATTTATTGTTTCCTATTTGTTCTTCATTGTTACTAGTTTTATCATTCCTTGTCATAAAATTAACATCACTATTTTCCCTGGATATACCCAACTCCATTTCTTCCCACTTTTCTAGGAACAACATCAAGTGGAGTCCTCCACCGCAAGGATGGGTAAAAATAAATTTTTATGGGGCATCCAAAGGCAATTCTTGTAAAGCGAGATTAGGAGGGATTCTTAGGTATCACAAAGAAAATTCTATCTTTGCCTTTGTTGAGTGCTTGGGTGAATAGTCTAATCACATAGTTGAAGCAAGAGCTCTTTGGAGGGGTCTTTCATTGATCAAAAAAATTCTTGGTAATGTCATTATTGAAGGAGATTCTTAAAATATAGTAAATTACTTGAAGAATTCCAAAATCCCTACTTGGAGAGTTAAAAACTACATTGAAGACACCAAAAAATTGATCCTCCATCAGCAAGAGGTCATCATCCAGTATACTTTCAGGGAAGCAAACAAAGTGGTAGACAAGTTAGCAAACATTAGAGTCATTGCTCCTAGTTTGATGATGTGGATTGGTTTCCTTCCACAAGAGGTTAATGAAATTGCCATGAAAGAGAAAGTGCAAAATTACTAACAAATTATTTTTTATTTTAATTAGCTTTAATTTTTGCATGAAGGATTTATTTTTCGTAGCTCAAATTGTCAATATGACACTTCATGCCACTAGGGTCATATCTCACTTGAATATTGTGTTTTTCTTGAGGCAAATTATCATCAGTGTTCTCAATGCTATTGCAACCTCATTCCACACTATCCTTATGGTTTTCCCAAGTCAAAATGTCAATGGTGTTTGCAATGCCAATTTTCAAATTTCATATATTTCTAAACATGATTGGACTATTACCATAGCTAGCCATCATGATTTTCCTCATTTATTTTTTCACTATAATTAGATGCTCCACCTTGCCTAATCCTTTTCAAATCTCATCCATGTATCAAAAAATCAATCTACTTCATCTTTCATTAATTTCACATGCCTCCTCATACTCTTCACCTTCTTCACACCTTTTTTCGAGGGAGATTTTTGCCCTTTTTCAATGCTTGGGTTTCACGCTTTTCTCTATGAGGTTTTAGTTCCAAAATATTTTGTCTGCCCAATTTATCAATCATGTTCTAGTGTGACACAAATCAATGGTGCTAGACACTTTGGGAAATATCAGTCTAGTGAAGCACGTTTCATTATTTCTAGGTCCATGTTGGTGTTGTCATTTCCAAGAAATTATTGCAGCTCGAGGAGGTGGTAAAGATTTTGAAAATGCCCAAGAATTTTACCTATTTCAAAATCCCACCATAAATCCAAAATGAATTCTCTTATTGATGATTTTATAGCTTCCTTGATAGAGCATTATGTATTTTACTTTATCCCATAAGTTTGCAACCTCATCACCATGGGTTTTGTTGAACCTAAAACTCTTGAGATTGAACTAGTTCCGGTGGTAATCATAATTGCTCATGGATTTATGCCTTTTTTATAGCAGTTTTAAGGGATGAATTGGGATGTCAACACGATATTTTATTCCACTTGGAAGAAAGGAGTTGTCATAATTCATGGAGTCAATTTTCAAGTTGATATCTAAATCCAAGCTAAAATTACAAAACAACCTCTGACAGGCAGAACCGTTTGTAGGGATAAACACAATTGGGACACAAAACTGAGGGAATTTAAGCCAAAATCTAGTCTTTATAATATTATCAAGCCTAGGATGACCAGGGAGGAATTACCCACACTATGGAAAGAAGTTATGAAACCTATGATGGAGTACATCACGATTGACGGCCCAAATTCTCCTCTACAAAGTTTTTCTAGAATAATTCACCTTCCGCACATCTTTTGACCTTATAGAATAATTATCCAATGAATAATAATTCACTTTTATTTTAATTTTATGGCTCATAGAAACAAATATTTTTGCATACACCAAATTAACACATTAAATATTTCCTTGTTTAATATTTCCTTCGATTATTCTTTTGAACAACTTTACCAAAAAATCTCTCTTCTTTGCCTTTTAAATTGTGCATGCAAAATTACTGCTCACCATATTTTTATTTTAATAAATATGTGCTTGCATTACTACTCATTATTTTCACTTTTCAATATGTTTCAATTCCTGATAAACATATCTTCAAATCATATTGTGGACTTATTAATATTTTTTCTATGACTGTTTTGATATTTATGCTATAACCATTTTGATTTTTTTGCTATGACCATTTTCCTCACCTACCAATCCTTAACTAATATTATGCATATTGACAAGAATATTTTATACTATTTGTTATGGCATTATGATCTTAGGATTCAATATGGCATTACATATCAAATTTAAATTAGGATTATTTGTAGATGTTACTATCTCTCTCTTGATTTGTCACTTTTGTTACAATCTAGAAGCCAAATCTCTTGATGTTTGTGCTCAAAAGTCTTAAAATTCCTCTTAGGCTTATCCACTACTCCTCATAATCATTGCTCGTTGGTTCCTTTGTTGCTCTTTGGATTTGAGTTCTCTACTACTCCTTGTAGTAGTAGATATTACATCAAACTTATCCAAAATTCATCAGGCTCTTTCTTAAATGCATACAACTCTTCCCAAATCCTGCAAATATTTCTTAGAAATATCTTCGATAGGATTTTTCTTGCTTCAAATGCTCTCCAACATATATTCTTCATTTATTTTCTACTTATCTCAATTTCTTGTTCTATATTTTTTTTCTTTCCTCTTCTGTCTTCTCTAATATTAATCTATTCATGGTTTAGGGCAACATTATATTATGAATTTGCTTGCTTCTTAGTCTAAAATTAGGATGAATGCATCTTCTTGGCTCTTAGTTTGGAAGCCTCATTTACTAAGAACTATAAATAGTAATAACTCTAGTTTCCTTTATCAACTCTCACAATTTATTGCGTACATGTGGCACTTGCATGCAACTTTAGAAAATGTTACGGATTCCTTTTAAATTTTGTTCTTTCTTCTTGCATGTAGAAGAAATTTCATTCAGTAAATACTCCTTAGGTGCATACAATAGAGATACCTTCCCCAGTCATAGAATATAGCTCCCTATGCATATCTTTAGTGTCTAATGTATTCAATTTATTGAAGTAGTTTTCTCCATATATGCAATCAACCAACAAGTCAATCAACAAGCAAACTTTATCTCAATTGGGATTGTTGTCGAATGGCAACAATTATCCAAATACCTTCACTCATATTATTCATGACTTTTCACAATACTTCGTAGCTCTCATACCACTATTAGCTTTCCAGATAAATTTGCTTAGGGAAAACCTTATCTAGGATCAGGTATAAATAAGATAAATGCCACTCATAAAATAACAATGAATCACATTTTTAGAATAACAACAATATCTCACAAATATATCTCATAAATATATTCAATATCAAAATATTACAAGTATAATTCAAAGAGATTACATTGCATGGAGTTTTGTATCCAATATATAATTTTACATGAATTTTCACTACTCTAACTATTGCTCTCCTTAAACATCTGTGAGATGAATCCTTTCATATTCCTCTCATTAAAATAAAACTCTCATCTTACCACATATCAATGTGACTCTTCTTTCTCTCTCTCTTGACACCTTGCACTTTTTCTCATATTGACACATACATTATATAAATTTTAAATCATTCTACCAAAATAATATTTATAAGGGGGATAAATAATGTAATACTTCCAACAAAAACCAAACTCTTTGAGAATATCATGTAGAAAACTCTAGCAAACCCTATCATATGCTTTATTCACATCTAATTTCATAAGCATACCTAGATTTTTATGGAATGAAGAGAATGAATGGCCTCCTATGTAATGAATACACCATCAAGAATTTTTTAACCACGAACAAAAACACATTTTTCCTCTGAGATAGCACAATCTAGATTGCTTTTCAACCTATTTGCCATAATTTTTAAAATGATCTTATAAATCATATTACAAAGGCATATTGGACAATAATTATCAAAATATTTTGTCTTACGTTTCTTGGGAACCAATGTGATAAAAGTGGCATTGATATCACTTATTGTAGCCTTGCATTTTTGGGTGTCTTCAACCACAACCAACATATTTTAAAGGATTTTTTTTGATTTAGAATGTTTCTTTGTAAAAATTAATCATTGGTATTGGTATATTGATTGTATGACGCAATTACTGTAATAATAATATAAATATATTTTCTTAACTATTGTTTTTTTTTTTTTTTGAAAAAATGAAAAACTTGTATTAATACAAAGAGCAATTACAAGCGGGGGAGAACACATCCCAACCAAGAACAGCAAACAACACTACAAGAGTAGAGCACAAAGTCAACCCAGCACAACACAAAGCAAAGAAGTCAACTGGGCATGAAAAAGTGACATGTCGCAAAATCACGACATGTCACGAAATCGCGACATGTCGCGAGATCGCGACAGTCAACCCCGTCACCTCCGTAGCGGTGCCAACAGTCACGAAAACGCGACATATTGTGAAATCGTGACATGTCACGAAATAGCGACATGTCACGAAATCGCGACAGCCAGAGCCCTCAGCACTTGATCACCAAAAATGTCATGAAATCATGATGACATCTCCCTCCAGCGATCCTTCGCCAAAATTGTCGCAAAATCGTGACTAGAAGACCAACTTGCTCCATAATGCCAAAAAGGTCGCGAAATTGCGACAGAGTGCCTCCGAATCATCCAACCATCAAAAGTGTCGTGAAATCATGACGAATTATCCTTATGGCATCCAGATCGCAAAAGCGTCGCGATATCGCGACAGTTTTCTCCATTCCACTGGTATGCCAAAATTGTCGCGAAATCGCGACGAGATTTTCTTGCAGCAGCCATCGCCAAAAAGTGTCGCGATATCGTGACAAATTATCCACTTTGCACCACATCAGCAAAATGGTCACGATTTCACGACGGGTTTTCCTTATGACACCAGATCGCCAAAAGTGTCGCGATATCGCGACGGATTTTCCTTTCGGCGCCCAGTTCTCAAAACTATCGCGATATCGCGATGAATTTTCCACTTTGCTCTCCATCTGCAAAAGTGTCGCGATATCGTGACAAGTTTTCCAGTTAGCCCCAAATTTCCAAAACTATCGTGATATCGCAACAATTTTACCATGCGCCTTCCCCGAGGGCCGCGATGGCGCGACATGTCGTGATATCGCGACAAAAACCCGCCAAAGGCCGTGAGGGTGCAACCTATCGCGATATCGTGACAGCTTCCAACTTGAAGCTGCGACGATGCTATAGGTCACAATATCGTGACAGAAATATTCCTTAGCATAAAAAACACTGCACATCATTTCAAAAATTGTTCAAGGCATTGTCGAATCTCTGCATCCTCCACAGGCATGTCACTGTGCAGCTGCATCCCAACATCCATTTCAGCACCCATCTTAGCAAGGAAATCGATCGCCTTATTGAGATCTCGATTCACATAGACAGGTATCACATCATCTAATTCCCTCCAAAGCTCTTTAATTTGGGAGACTAAGATCCGCAACCTCCAAGCTTTCGAGACAAAGTTTCTCATATAGTCAAGAGCACCCACCAAGATTTGGGAGTCAGACTCAATAATAATCTTCCTGTGTCCCTGTTTGATAGCCCAGAAGGAGGCAGATTTAATGGCAAAGGCCTCGGATTCATTTTTTGTGGCACATCCCAGACCCTATAGTTCCCAATAGAGCAAAGACCCAGCATGATCGCGGCACACTACTCCAATTCCAGCACTTCCCGGATTGCCTTTAGCAGCTCCATCAGTATTGATTTTGATCCATCCTTCAGGAGGAGGTTTCCAACTACCACTCACCTACCTTTGTTGAATAACAGCTCCCTCTTCCAAAGGCTCAGAAGCAGACTAAATTTCCCCCTCGACATGAATGGAAATCGTTTTCGCCACTTTGCTCCAAATGACTTGCCATATTCCTTCTAGAGAGGAGAAGGTTTCATGAAAAATACGGGCATTTCTCTCCAACCACACCTGCCACCAGATAAAAAATAAACCAAGCTCCCAACCAATTCGAAGAGCTTTGGATTTAAATCTACCTTTCTTCCAGCTTTCCCATATATTGTTTCGAGACAAGACCCCATTAGCCTGAAGTTTAAAGTGGGAGAACCAGCGTTTCCAGATCTGTCTTGTGAAAGAACATTCAAACATTAGATGATCTGCAGTTTCCTCCTGCTTGTGGCATAACACACATTGAGAAGGGCCAATGATGCCTCTGATTTTGAGATTGTCATAGGTGAGAATTCCATTATGCAAAAACTGCCAGGCGAAGAAGTTCACTTTCAGCCAGCCTTGGGGATGCCATATCTTTCTCCAATCATGAACCAAAAAAAAGTGTGGGGGGGGCTCTGGAAGGATCTCATCATATCCCTATTTCACAGTATAAACCCCAAGGCTCCCATAGCCCCAGGCCAGTTCATCCTCCTCATCTCTCCTAGTAAGAAACCGTTCTGCCAAGATTTTTCCCAAAGTAGGTACCAACTCCGAAGGGATTGGTATTGGCCACTCATCCAGCCGCTTAAAATTTATGATCTTGTAGTCCCCCAATTGACTAGTGTTAAAGTAGCTCTCAATTTGGATCCATCCCTTATCTTCTATAGCAGATTTTATCGGTTGTAATTCAGGAAACACAACAATAATGGGAGGATTATGGTCCCAGGAATCAGTCCAGAACCGAGCCTTATCCCCTCTCCCCACTTTCTAGAATAGTTGATCTTTGATGAGTTGAGCTCCAAGCTTGAGCGCCTGCCACACTGATGATCAAAAACCTTCCAGAGGAAAGCGGCCCACATCATTAGGATGGACAGAACCCAAGTATTTGCTAGAGAGGATTCTGTTGAAGAGGGATGTTGGCTGAGAAATCCACCTCCAGTACAGTTTGCCAACCAAAGCCTTGTTGTTAAACTTGGAGCTTCTTAGTCCCAACCCTCCTTTTTCCTTGGGTTGGGTAACCTTGTCCCAACCAACCAAGGCCCATTTCCTCTCTCCCTTGGCACCTTCCCATAGAAATATTCTAGCCATTTTATCCGACTCTTTCCAAATAGACCGGGGAGCGACCGAGATGGAGAATTTATAAATTGGCATGGCCTGAATAACTGACTGCAGAAAAGTTAGACGACCCCCATAACTTAACCATCTATGAGACCAATGGTTCATTCTATCTTTGATGCCATCCAATAGGTCCTTCCAAACATCTATTTTCAATTTTTTGAAATGGAGAGGGACCCCCAGGTAAACTACTAGGAGAGAGGTCCGAGTGAAACCTAAAATCTCAATAACTCTGTCCTGTAACCATTGATCAATATTGAAGAAGATCACTTTGGATTTATTGTCATTGATGACTTGATTAGAGGCCCGGAGGTAGACATTTAGAGTATCTCTGATTCTTCTTGCTTCCCTAAGGCTGGCCACTCCCACCAATCCAGTATCATCTACAAACTGTAAATGAGTCAAAACTTCAGCCCCGACCTTAATACCTATTATCTGACCTTGAAGTCTTCTTCTCAGAAAGAGTCTACCCAATCCTTCAGCCAAGATGAGGAAGAGATAAGGAGAGCAAGGGTCTCCTTGCTGAAGGCCACGAGAGGCACCAAAAGGAGGCGAGGGAAGTCCCTTGATAAGAACAGAGTATGAAGGCGTAGAAATACAGTTCATGACCCAGTCCGTCCAGTCCTGAGAGAAACCAAAGGCTGTCAACATCTTTGCCAAGAAGCCCCACTCCACCCTATCATAAGCCTTGGACATATCCAATTTAATGAACATTCCTTTGTTCCCAGATTGGTGCATTGTATGGATAGCCTCCTGTGCTAGAATCACTCCATCCAAGATTTGCCTCCCTTTAACAAAACCCCCTTGCTCTGGGGAAATTATATTATGTAGGATAGGTTTTAACCTTTCAGCCATAATCTTAGTGATTATTTTATAGATCACATTGCATAAGGCAATAAGTCTAAAATCAGATAAATGAACCCCCCCCTGCTCCTTTTGGAATTAAAGTAATGAAGGTATGATTTAGAGCCTTGAGCATTCTTTTATTGGTTCCGGACTCCTCGATGGACAGCCAGAACATCTTCCTCCAGGGTATCCCAAAAGGCCTGGAAGAACTCAATAGGGAAGCCATCAGGACCGGGCGATTTGCCAGTACTCATCCCAAAGACCACCTTCTTAAGTTCATCTCTATCTATGGGTCTAAGTAGGGCCTGGTTCTCTTCAGGAGAGATTATAGAAGGAATGACAGCAATAACTTCATCTTGGGCTTCCCCATATTGCTCCATACTTTCCTTAAAGAGTTTTGAGAAATACTCCATTGAGTGGGAGTGCATACCAGGAAGAGTGTCAAAAGAGTATCCATTCTCATCTTGAAGGAATTCCATATTATTCGCTTGTCTCCTAGCACAGGCAGAGCGCTGAAATTTTTTTGTATTTCTGTCTCCTTCTAATAACCAAGTATTTCTTGCTCTCTGTTTCCAGTAAATCTCTTCTTGATTATCAATATCCTCAACCGCTTTGCGCAAAGCATCATCCTCGAATTTAAGGTGCTCGAAAATGTTTCCTTCCCTATAATGTTTTTACACCTCATCCCATCTAGCCAACAAGGGGGCCCGTTGGTGCTGGAAGTCTGATTTGTTAGTTTGCCTCCACTGTTTCAGTTTACACTTGACAAATTGAAGCTGTTTGTGAAATTTGAACATTGCAGTCCCAAAAGGTGGGCGGCCATCTTCCCACCACTGAGGAATTTTTCTTTGGAGATCTTCTTTTTGCAACCAAAATTTTTCAAATTTAAATGGTTTATGGTATCGCTCTCGTCATAGCCCCTCCCTCCAACAAAATGGGGAAGTGATTTGAGACTGGGCCTTCCAAAATATGAAGTTTAATATTCCATTTCACAAATGCCTCCTCCGAAACCAGAAACCGGTCTAGTTTTACCTTCCTACTGTGTGGCTCTCTTCTCTTATTAGTCCACGTAAAATAAGTGCCAGGACCTTTGATATCAACAAGGTGAAAGGCCTGGACTTGAGCAATCAGAAGCCTATCCCCTGGATCCAAAACTGGGATACCACCTTCCTGATCCCTGGCA
Organism: Wollemia nobilis; assembly: GCA_028583015.1. Classification (NCBI taxonomy): domain Eukaryota; kingdom Viridiplantae; phylum Streptophyta; class Pinopsida; order Araucariales; family Araucariaceae; genus Wollemia; species Wollemia nobilis. The sequence goes on along the minus strand of JAQPPZ010003172.1, from coordinate 1,712,215 downwards.
GATAATTTGGCATTAAAATCCCCAGCAATAATCCAATCGCAATCTTCCCGGGAGGATCTCATTGAATGAACAACATTCCATTGAAGCCGTTGGCCATCAATGCTTTGAGCCCCATAGAAGTTTGTGATTAAAACCTGTTCAGCTGTAACAATGTTCTTAAAGAGAGATGTGAGAACACCCCTCCAAGCTGTATGTTCTATTGCTATCCACACCAGAGGGTTCCAAAGAGTAACAATCCCCCCCAAAGCTCCTTGGGCCGCCACATCCATATATCCAGTGCCCCTCCATATTCTACTAACAGTTTTACACATAAGATCTAAAGACATTTTTGTTTCCTGAAGGAGCAAAAAGTCTGTTTTGTGTCTTCCTAGAAGTCTTTGAACAGCAGATTGATGGGTTCTACTATTTAAACCCCTTACATTCCAGGATTGTATAATCATTGGAAACCTTGGGAGCAATAAGAGTCAATTGTTCTCACCGATCCTCCATTGATCAGCTTGTCCCCTTGCGCTACTAGTAGATCCTTATTGGATTTTCTACCAGCTCCTTGGGAATTACTATTCTTAGACCTCTTTTCCACCTGGGTAATCCCCAACGCTGGTCTTTCTCTGTTCTTTTCTGCACTTCCCATGTTGACATCCTTAATAACTAGTTGTGCAGGGGAATGGATTACCATAGCCCCTAGGTTCTCTGGCCGCAAAGTCTCAGGGGTTTCAATCACCTGTTCTAAGATAGGAGTAGATGATAGAGGAGCATGAGAGTGGGTGTTATTATCCTCAGCATTCCCATCCAATCCTTCCATGACTTGGTCTTCTTGGTCTACAAGGGATTTGAATATTTCATATCGATTGGTTGGCTTGGTTTGAGCCTGCTCTTTGCCATTTCTCTTTTTGTTTTTCCTTCGCTTCTGCTGTTCAAAGCCATCTTTCTGGGCATCAGAACCTTGGGGGATATTGAGGGGTTCTTTGATCGGAGTGAACTTACCCTCTCTGGGGTGATTTGGTGCTCCCGACGGAGCTTTCGCTTTTGTGGTCAGGATATTTGGGTAGAACCTAGCCAAATGGCCATGCTTATGGCAGACTCTGCATCTAAAAGGTAAGGCTTCATAGTCTAGCTGTTGTATCTAGGTTAGTCCTGCCAACTCCAATTCCACCTCGACTGGAAGTGGCTGGCTAATATCCATTTCTATGCATATTCTAGCAAAGACAGTAGTATTTCCCTCAATGGTATCTCTGGAAACTCCCAAATATCTACCTAGAGAATTACCAATCAACTCAAGAATCTGCTCACCCCAAAACTCCATCGGGAGAGTGTACAGCCGAATCCAAACTGGGACAGCCGTGGGCTCAATGCGAGGATCAAAACCCACTCTCCACGGTTGGACAAATAATCCTGTCGGGCCGTGGCTCCTCTTCTCTGATTCAAATGCTCTATTTCTATCTGCTAAAGAAGAGAAACTAATAATAAAATACCCATTGCTTATAGGCCATAGAGAGTACTCACCAATGGGCTCCCAGTTCTGTCTCACCCAGGTGTGTAGAAAGTTCAGAGTGGGCCGGATACCCATGAATTTGCAGATCAGATCATGGTTAGCACGATATATAATCGTATCCTCAACCAGTTTTGGTGCTATGACAATCTTAGGCCTGGAAGCAGATTGTGGAAGGCAGCCGTTAACTCTATTTGTAGGTAAACCCTTTCCAGCATTCTTAAATAGCATTTGATAAGCACTTCGCTGAGCTTCATCGGAGGAAGATGCAGGGTTTTCTTTTAATATATCAGCATATGAGCTTTTCTTCCCATCGATAGATCCTAGAGGATACCCCATTGGGCCATCCCGAGGCAACGAACGATCCTTCAAAGTAGTGTAGATTCAATCCACTGGAGGTCCTGGAAGAATCTTCCCACCAGAAACCCTGGAGCTTCGCCCGGTGCCTGCACAGAAGGTTTCCCGCCAAATCGCTAGCAATTTTATCATCTAAATTTGATGATCATTTTCTTAACTATTGTTAAGCATATATTTTAATATGAATAATGAATTGACATTGTGATGATATATACCAAGTATACCATAATGATTAAAGTACCTAGAAAATTTGTTCATGGGGATTTACATGCAATGATTAAAATTTAATGTTTAAGAATATTTATTGTATAAGAAGATTTTTTGTAGGTATTAAGATATGTTTGGCTACATTTTATAGAATTAATTGGTTAATTTATCTTGATTTTATAGCTTATATTATGAATTTTTAATCAAAATATGATTTTCGTGACCATTATAGGCATTGGTTGTAGACAAATGGATTTAACTTGTGATTATGTGTATAAAATATATTGCAACAATTCAATTACTCTAGAATTTAACAAAGGATTTCCATACAAAATAAATGAAAGCTACATAACGTGTTTGTCCTAAAATATCCTAAAATATTGTATGTTTAATGTTTAGTTTTTCATTTTAATTTGACTTATATATCATTTTACTTTCATCAATGGTATAATTCATCTATGCTTGCCATTAATCTAATTTATTTTTACCATCCATCCCATTTTAAAGGTAACTCTTATCTCGTAAGTCTTCAAAAAGAATAAAAGGAAGGAAACATGAGTAACTCTAGTATTTTAAAAATACTATGATAGTATTTTGATAATTCAAAAAGTACTCTTGATGTGTACATAGAGAAAAATTAATATCATCATAAAATACACAATGTATTTTTAAGTCCTTATACAAATTTTACTTATATATGGCCTCACATAGGATGAATAGAAGATATGCTTTCTTACTAATCTTAGAAACTTGTATTGAACCATCACATAAAATATGATGTTAGAATATGTGGTGGTTAAGTTTTGCTTGAGGTAACAACTAAATTTTGTATTATACTTTTTGTATAAGCCCCTTGGGCCATTGTACACCTTGTATAGTGAACATTATAAAATTTTATTATGTAACCTAAAGGTATGTTATTTATCCTTGACCTAAAGGTCTCTTGTTATTGGGTATAAATATCCCTTCTCACCAATGATTTTGTTATCGGTTGGAATATAATTATATTTCCCTTAGTGAGATTTTTCCCTTATATAATTGGGCATAATTATATAATTATGTGTTTCATTTCAATGAGTTATTTTTGTATATATGGGTAATGTGTTGATTCCATTCATTTCTAAAAAGTATTGTGAAATCTAATATGGTATCAAAGTAGATGTGAATTTCAATTACTTGATTGTTTGTTTTGGTAACTCATCTTCTATGACAATTCCTAAGTGCAACATTATTTTGGAGTAGTTATAATAAACTTTTATTTCATTGGAAATTTGTTAAAATAGTTCTAATTAAAACCCTAAGGGGACTTGGATCACAAAGATATGATTGGTTTCCAACATATTTTCGATAGTTAATTCAATATCTTGTTTTAAATTTGACTAAATGGATGTCCTAACTACAAGATTGAGTGTTTTTAGGTTCTTTGAAAACCTCATTTTTCTTTTACATATTTTAAAAAACTAAATTTCTTTTTCTTTTCAAATAATTTTTGTCTAGGTGCAACATAAATAAGAGGAAAATCTACATGCTTTTTAAAGAAGAAATAAGAGGTTGGATATATTTTGACAACCACCATATTCCAAAGAAGTCATGGGTTAAAGTTTGTGCATGACAAAGACCTTTGAGTCTCTTGACAAATTTTTTAAAATGGTATTGGAAATTTTATTGTTAGATTGACATGAAAGGATGGCCTAATTGGTTTCATTCAAGAAAATAACCATGTAGAGAAAAATATGATAGAAATAAATGAACTATCAACACTTTAAGATTCTTTGTGAAATTTTAAGGGCTTCTAATTCAACATATTTTCCTGTTTTGCCATTAAGTATCTAGTTTATGACATCAAATATTTGCTTCATTTCCATTCAAAGCTCAAGTTTTCAATTAAAAAATAAAAGAATATTCAATGTTGGGTATGCAATGCATTTTAATATTATTTAATGGTGCATAAATTTGTACTTGGACATATGCCACACAATTTAGCCTATGCATATGATGTAAAGGAGTTAGTGTGCAAGGATTTCTTAAAGGAAGCCTTCTCCTTTTTCTTTGTAATATTTCCTAAGGTTCTATGGCTATGGGATCTTTTACTAGTACCTTGAACCTAAAATGTCTAAGGTTCAAATCTCATGCCCTCTACTTTTGGATGAAAATGGTATTATCACTCCCATGCTTAACGATGTTAGCAACTACGATGTGGCACTTGATGATTTAGAACCTATTTATGATGTCAAAACCTTTAGCATTACCCATGTTGATATGATATATTTTAATAACATGATACTCATTGATGATGTGGCATCTAGTCATAACATGATAGATAATGACATGGCACTTGATAACACAATGCATGGTGATGTTACAATTGATGATATGATGGATGATGTGGTAGCTTATGATATTGCCTTCAATGATGTGGTAGTTATTGACATGGCATGTAGTAATGTGGTATATTTTAATGTGGTAATGACCTATGTGGTAGGTAGGTTGAAGTGAATTTAATTTTTATGGAATTAAACAAGTTTGAGCAACTAGGTTTTGGCAAATCATCAAACCAATTGACCAATAAGTCAATCACATACTCAAAAAATTGGAAAGTTATATATTTTAGAGTGAATCAAATCATGATGTATAGCACAACCTAGATTGTAAATACATTGTTAAGTGGCTTGCATATTCAAAACCTAGTTGGCACCCCTTTGCATAGAAAGATATCTGGTGGCTTTCCATTTGTTGTTTCTCTATCTAATTGGAACCTTATTGGTACCTCTTGAACCACTAATGTAGTGACACATGGTGTATCTACCATTAATTATATATACTAAAATAAAATTTCAAAGGTTTTGGGTATATTTTGTGTAAGGCTATAGTTTTAGAAGCCATAATTTTTTGTATATGAAAGCATCTTGAGTAGAATTTTTTTTATATTTCATTATTTTTTGAGCTCTTTATATTGGAAGTATTATTTTTTGTTACAACGATATGTAAAAAATTATTTTTAGATAGTAATTTTATAGATTAGAATGTACCTTTGCTAAATGGTCTAAACAATACCACTTGGAAAATCAAGATTGAATCTTTGCTCTAGAGTAAAGGCCGGCTAAAATATGTGAATGAGATCCCTCAAAACAATAATTTTAAAGAAATAAAGAAAATATTTAGAGATAATAAGGATGAGGTCTTTGGTGTGATAGATATTTATGCTGACAATATCTATGAAACTCATATCAATAACACTACAAATATCAAGAAATTGCTTCACAAATTTCAAGATTTGTGTGACTGCATCAATTCTACACAATTCAATAGATTGAATGTAGAGCTTGCTACTTTAACCATGGGTTATTTTGGACTATTGATGACTATATAAACCAATTCAAGAATTTATATTGTAAAATATGCATTTCTAAAGGAATTATCAAGGAGAAAAAAATGTTGATGATTAAAAGAATAATATTGATCTTCTCAACATTGTGTTCAACAACATATCTAACTCATATGAGAAAATTGATGTTGTATCTGAGATACTTCATAAATAATTCCTAGATTCTTCTCCTCATATATTTGATGAAGTGTTTAGACACCTTCTTCATCACTAGGCTTAGAGAGTGATGTAAGGGCCATCTTCTCAATATTTAAGGTCATGTAAAAAAAATGATCAAAATCGAGGCTAAAAAAAAGTAATTTGAGAAGAAAAATAAAAATGTCTTTAGGAATGGACCCTCATAATATTGTCTATGTAAAAAGGAGGAGGAGAGTATAGACCATCTCTTAAGACACTGCTCAATAGTCTAGAAACTATGGCAATGGATTATTAATATATTTGGTAAATGCATGGTGATGAATTATAGAATTGAAAAATGGTTAAAGCAACTATAGGATAATTTTAAATGTGAGGCTTTACAAATAATATAGGATATATAAAAAGATATAATACTTTGGATTATATGGCTACAAAGGTGTAGAGGGGGGAAAATTGCCCACCATGTACGATTCTTGACTAGATCCATTGGGAGCCGAGGTGACCGCGGGGGTATGTTTCTTCCTCTACACTCAGGAGCTTGGGGGATCAAAGGGTTCACCAAGAATAGTTTTAAGACTCACTCCAAGTCTGGGATGTAATGCTTAATGTGTTTATTGATCAATCACCTAAGTTTGGTCTTACTAAGATCTAAACTAGAAATAATTAAAGAGGAATGTAGGGCAAACAATAATGCAACCAAACAAAGGACTATTCCTAGAATGATTCTTTATTTTAATGAAGACTAAATCTAATTTTGCAAGAAAGTGTTTTTTTTTTTAAGTAAAGTCTCAAGAGAATACACAAACAACATTAACATAGATGTAAAACTATATGCTTTTTCTTATTTGATACCTAAATATAAAAACAAATACCTTATTTTTCTTATGATATTAAATCTACAACAAAAACAAATAGGAAATGAACACAAATATATAACAAATAACATAAAATATCTATCAGAACGCTTACTTGATCTGATGGTTGATCCTAACCAAATTTTATCTTGTATTTTTCAACAACTTCAAAACCCTAGATAAATCAATCAATATTTGGGGGCTTGCTTAGGCCGCTATATGACTAAGCTTGGAGGCATAATAGTCAAGCCTCCTTGGTCATTTTAGATGATTGTTCAAGAAAAAGTGATTGTTGACCTTTAGAATAAGCAAATAAGATATAAAAAATATGAAATAGTAGAAAGTAGAGAACAAACAGGAATAATATGACATAAATGAAACATGCAAGGAGATGGGTTAGGGTTTTGGGAATAAAAACTTGCCCCCAAGCCCTAGTAACCAAATTCATGCCCTATAAGAGGTAGGTATGAATCTAGCACCCTAGATGGATTGGGTGTAAATTTGGTTCAAAGCTTTTCCTAATCTATAAAAATACCAAAATATGATGTCAAACAAAGAATTAATGTTCTAAAGAGACTAATAATGCAAGGAAAACCTGATTAGCCGATGGAGAAAGCAAGGAGCAATGAGAAAGTGAAGGTAGTGACCAAAATGGTAGACCTCTCCCATCATCAAGGCTCCTCCACTTGTTCACCAAGGGCAACTAATCACAAGAAGCACAAAAGCAAAACAACACAACAATTCAAAAGCAAAGATTTTTCTAAGATCTTGGAACTTAGAGTCAGACACTTAGAAATTTTTCAAAAAAGGGAGTCCAATCCCTCTATTTATAAGAGGTTTGGAGTAAGAAAAATATGGGAATACAAAAATTAAACTCGAACAAGGGCTAACATCAGAAAGAACCGACACAAGACTAGGATTTTTGAGAGAAAAACTCCAAGATTATCAAATTTACACCCTCTACTTGGTGGGTACAAATTTGGCATGTCAAATTCATACCTCGTAAGGGATGGGTGTGAATTTGGAAAGGCTAAGGAAAAAAATTTAAACAAAGGGGAAAAAGGGTCTCAAACTTGCACTTAGCAATTTTGAGGGGAATCCTAGGGATCTAAAGGAAAAATGACTCATCTTGATGGGTCAATTTTCTATGTCTACATTTTGCCCCCTCTTTGATGCATTTATGGACGAATAAATGCATCAAATAAATATGTAGACACCTACGAGTGAAGAACAATGAACATAAAAATGGCTTGCTAATTTAGGTGGAGGGATAGTGCAAAAATAGAGTCATTCCAAACACTTTGAATTTTTGCATGCTAATCGAGGCATTAATGCCATTAATACCTCTAAGGCTGGGTGCCCCCTCGAGTTTCAAAATAAATACAAAATTCTTGAAGAAACACAAATTGACAAACACAAAAAATAAAAAAGCAAATAGAGGAGAAGAGAAAAGAAAAAGAGGAGAGAGAAAAAAGGAGGGATAAAAAATGGTGAAAAATGAATCATTTTCACTACAAGAAGAAGAAAAGAGCTCTGGGGAAGAAAAGAAGAATTGTGCTTCCTACACACCATGTGGCTATTACAAGGGAAGAATATGATACTATAGCAAATTGAGCATGGGTATGGTACTAAACCCAAATCTAGACTAGGTTAGATTAGGATTTTAAGCATTTATTTAATTTTTTTAATGATTTTTTAGATGTTTTTTAGAAATTTCACTACCAGGCATGAATTCGGTAGCTGGGTGTGAATTTGACTATATGATAGTGCCAAATTCATACCCGAGGGTTCTGGTGCATAAATTTGATAATTTTTTTGAATTAATTAATTAATGTGTATTATTATGATGATACTAATGAGATTTTGTTAATGCTTATGATTGCAGCATGTACTCCAGAGTAGAGAGTGGTGATCAAGCACATTAGAGAAGGCTATGAGAGAGCTCATAGTGGTAGACCAGGATGCCCTATGGGATGTGGTACTACTACATATAGCAAATATGGTCTAGATTTAGGTAGATAGGATGATACTCATGGCATTGGTCGAGTGGTGCTATCTGGACTCATCAACCTTCTAGTTATTGACAGGGGAGATGACTATCACACTGGAGTATGTGTGATGCATATTGAGGATTCCCATTAGGAAGAGGATAATTTATAGGGTATAGATGCCATAGGAATAATTGGAGAGATTTTTGGGAAACTCAACACATGAGATCCATCAAAGTTGATTTTATGTTGATGAGATGCCATAGAAATATGGATTTGGGGTACTAACTTATATACTTTGTGGGGTGGTGGTAGGGATGCTAGTGTTTCATACAAGTAGGTGACACCTACCATGGGAACCGGTGGGAGTAGTAGAAATAATATGAGACTAGGAGGTGAGGTTCACATGGGGACCATATGTGTTGGCATGGCTATAGAGGACATTACACAAAATCATGTATAAGTGACATATAGGGTTAGTCTATACAATGTTGCTCTAGGTGTGGTGCTAGGAGCATATGGATTTCCATAGACTACATGCATTTATAGGGCTATTACCCAAACCGAAGTTGGCAACAACATATAGGTGGAGTCGATACTTTGAGCATGTGTAGAGAGCATACATGAGTATCCTACCACTAGGGAGGTGGGTAATATATCCTATAATCTGGAAACCATGGCATCCACACCTTAGATGGTCTAAGAATGTGGAGAAGTTGACTCAAGTTTAGAGGATATGGTGGGTCACCATGGAGAAGGGTGAGCAAGAGCTATATTGGTTTGATTGAATACAATAATAATTCAATATTCTTTAAGAGATTCTATATTAGAAGGACCCGTTAGGAGTTAGAGGGGACCCTTATGTAGGGAGGTTCATGGAGGAGGACCTAAATGACCATATTTATGTTGATCCAAGAGTGGATGATATCAGGGTAGCATTTAGGTATAAGATATGGTACAGGGTCATTATACCCCTAAGGATCTACCCATTAGTGCTAGTGTAGAGGTGCCAGGTCATGGATCGATGAGTGTAATTAGAGATTTCAGAGGCTAACCAATGCATAGTAGATCAATGCTAAAGGAACCTAGACCCACATAGGTAGACATAGGTGTAGTTTTGGGTGGATATGGTGACATCCATGAGGATGACCATCACTATATCTGGCTCAAGAGGAAGGGGATCAACAAGATTTTCCCCCATGAAACAAGAAACACCTAACAAGGATGCAAGTTAGGACACAACAAGGGAGGAAGAGGCATCATGGACCAAGATTGTAGCCATGTAGGAAAATATGGATACCATCCGTATAGAATGGGATAAAGCCCTATTAGTGTGTGATACAATAAGGGCTGAGGTAGAGTGCCTCAAAAGGGAGATAGACTAGCTAGAGTAGGAGTGACAACAATCCTAGATAAAGGGAATGGCTATCATTACAAGAAACCAAAAAGGCAAGGGGATCCAACTATTGTAGATGGTGAGGATGGCACACAAGGTGGTCATGCTAAGGGAGACCTACTACCAAGTGGCCTACTACCAAGATTCCCCAATAGATCAAAGGATTCCTCTATCATCATCCCTATGATAATGGAGTGGATTGTAGTCACAAACATGATCTATTTCACTATTTTTAAACATGCCTTCACCAGGACAACCTCCAATAGGCAGAGCAGAGGAGACATGCTCACACAACTAGGGCGAGAATCAATATGACATACCAATTTTGATTATAACATTCATACCTAGGGATGGTGGAGTGTTCAAAAATATCTATTATGGCACATTGATTGACTAACACACACTCTATATTTTTCAAGTAATAGATATGCTACTTTATTTATGTGTTAAAAATATGTGTGAAATATGCAAGTACTTTTATTTATTTTATTATGCATTATTGGATGAGTGAATGCATAAATTGTATAATGAAAAAAATACATGATGAATAAACTAAACTAATGCATGAAGAAACAAGAAATAAGGATGATGGAAGAAGAAAGAGAAAAGAGTAAAACAGAAGCCAAAGAAGAAATAAAGAGAAAAGAAGAAGGTCAACAAAAGACAAAAAGGTGCATAGAGTATGCCATTTGAATCAATGTAGTCCACAAGGGATTAGTGTGATCAAATGGACATAAACTAAGAAAAAGAAAAGAAAAATATGGAGCAAAACCTTATAAGGATGTATGCTCACAAATGGCTGAGGATGGAGCAAAACCCACTATGGATGTAGTGCTCGTGAGTGGCCATGAAGCTATCCTGTGAGGGTGTAATGCTCACTAGAAAAGAATAAGTGTGGAGTGATACCCACTATGGGTGTGATGCTCACTAATGGTTAAATGTGGAGAGATACCCACTAGGATGTATGCTCGCAAATGGCCTAATGTGGAGGTTGGTGCTCGCTTGGTAGCCATGAAGCTATCTCATATGGGGTGTAATGTTTGATTGATTTTCCAAAAGGAGTGTAACTCGATAGGGGTGTGGTGTGTGCAAAATATGAGTGAGCAAAGAAAAGAACAATAGAAAATGTGCGTGTGTGTGCATGTGTTAGATATAAGGAAGATAGAAGGATGAGAGAAGCAAGAAGTAAACAATATTGTGTGTGTGTGTCCTTTTTGAAATTTCAATAGCTAAGAGATGTGCGTAAGATAGTTAGTGGTCATATGAACACCATAAATGATATTCATGTGGTATCTACCCTATCCCATGAGGATCCCTTAACAATTGAAAGATCAAGAAGGAAAAGTGTGAGAAAAACAAGATGCGTAGATAGAAGAAGGAACATATATCCTTTGTCTTGGAGAAAAGAAGAAATGATTGAAAACTTTCAAAGGACAAAAGATATACAAGAGATGAAGAACTATATCCCTTGACTTGGAGAATTTTTTATGATTATTGAAACTTTCAAGGTCAAGGAATATATGAGAAGAGAAAATAAAAAAAAATGATGGACAACAAAAAATGCAATGATGTAAAAAATGCATGGAGATATGCCCTAGGTTGGGGGTTCACTAAGCATTAGTGACCTAGTATGAGTGCAATGCATGTGAGCTAAAACCTAACTAGGTTTCATCACTTGCCTCATTGCGAAGTTCCCAAGAATCTATATGCTCAAGAATTCATATGCAAGTATGATCAAGCAAAAAAGTATCTATATGACAAGCAAAGATGCAAAATGGAACAAAATATCAAGCAATTCATGCAAAGTATGACAAGTAGTCATGCAGTATGAGCAAGCAAACCAAATGTAGGATGAAGGTAGAAGATGTGAAATCATGCATAATATTATTTTAGGTGCATTATGTTCATTGGTTCTTTAATATATTTACCATATAATATTGCTAAATGATAGGCTCTTGAGCCAAACTTGGTCATTATGACAAAGGGGCCTAGCCAATTGGGCTAAAAATTGCCTTTTAGATCTATGCGAGCATTTATGTTCTTCTAGTTTTCCTTGAGGACAAGGTCCCCAACCTCAAAAGAATGATTGCAAAATTTCTTAGAGTAAGATTGCTTGAGCCTATTCTGATAGGCTCAAATATGCTCTAAGGCATGGATGCACTTCTCATCCAATAGCTCCAATTGGTTTAAATGATCTAAATGATACTCATCATCGATCGAGGCATATTGCAATAAGATACACAATGATGATACTTCCAACTCAAAGTGAAAGACTACCTCAGTGTCGTAGACCAAGACATACGGGGTTGCACTTGTAGGAGTTTACACACTAGTATGATAGGCCCACAAGGTAGGGTACAACTAGATATGCCAATCATGACCGGTCTTACTTACCATATTCTTAAGGATCTTAACTAAAGACTTATTGGATGCTTCAACTTGACCATTACCCTAAGGGTAATATGGAGTTGACCATTTGTGCTGAATCTTGTACTTAGCACAAATTTTATGGACATCCTTGTTCTTGAAAGGAGTGCCATTATCATAAATAATAATCGAAGGAATCCCATACCTACAAAGGATATGGTTGAATATGAACTTAGAGACTTGGGCTCTAGTCACCGTAGCCAAGGGCATGGCTTCTACCCACTTGGTGGAGTACTTTATCATGGTAATGATAAAATTATGACCATAAGATGATGTTGGGTTAATCTTCCTAATAATATCCAATCCCCACATGGAGAATGACCAAGGAGAAGAAATAACCTGAAGGTTTTGAGGAGCATGAACAAGGTTGTCATGGCATTGACACTTGTCACAATGTCAAACATAGTCACATGCATCTTTCTCCATGGAAGGCCAATAGTAGCCAATCTAAAGGAGCTTCTTAGCAATAGCATTGTTGCTAAAATGGCCTCCACATGATCCTTCATGAGCTTCACTAAGGGCTAGTTAGGCTTCATCGGAGTTAAGGCATCGCAAGAGGATACCCTCAAAAGAACATCGATATAAAGTATTGCCAATTATCATAAATTGACATGCTCTTTTTTGCAAAAGATTTTACTAGTTGTGATCTAAGCCATCAGGCATTGAACCATCCTTAAGGAAGTTAAATATGTCTATGTACCAAGGCTTAGATTGAGAAACTCCAATGTTTAGGATATCTAATAGAATGAGGCTAGAACTAAGGGATGTGGGCTCTTGGAGTTGTTGAATAATAATCATTGCTTGATCATCTTCTAACTCCAATGGGATAAGGGATGCAATAGTAGCCATGGCATCCACATGGTGGTTGGAGGATCTAGGGATAGACTCTATGGTTACCTTATCAAAGGTGAACAAAATCTTGGTGATAATTTCCTTGTAAGGTTTTAGCTTATCATATCTAGTTTGATAAATATCATTGATCTGATTAACCACAAGTTGAGAGTCACCAAATATAGACAGGACTCTAACCTTCAAGGCTAAGGTTTCCCTAAGACCTAGGATCAAGGCTTCATACTCTATAGTATTATTAGTGTAAGAGAAACAAATCTTGAAGGAAAGGGGGATGAGCTATTTTTGTGGGGTAACTAGAATAATTCTAGCACCAGTGCCCTTTAAGCATCGGGCTCCATCAAAAAATAAAGTCCAAGACTCAGGCTCTTCTACTTCTAAGCTAAGGCACTCATCGGGAAACTTAATGACTAAGGGATGGGAGGCTTCTAGGGGAGCAATGACTAGCTAGTTAGCAATCACTTAATCTTTTATAGCCTTCTGACCTATGAAGGTTAAGTCAAACTCACTAAGGGCTAGAACCCACTTAGCGGCTTGACCTAAAATGTGGGGCTTCGATATTAAGTAGTAGAGAGGATCAAACTTCATGACTACCAATGTCTTATGGCTAAGCATGTAGTGTCTCAAATTTTGAGAAGTAAACACTATAGCAAGGCAAAGCTTCTCTAAGGGGGTGTACTAGGTTTCATAGCTAACCAAGGTTCTACTGATATAGTAGATAGCTTGCTCTTTGTTTTGATCATCATGTTGAGCTAGCATAGCCCCCAAAGCTTGGGTTATGGTTGCTATGTAAAGCATCAAATGCTTATCTAATCTAGGAGGAACAAGGATAGGTGGGGAAGTGAGATACTTTTGAGTTCATCAAAGGCTCTTTGACACTCAATATCCCACTTGAATACTACATATTTCTTAAGAATCTTAAGAAAGGGTTGACACTTATCGACTAATTGGGCTATGAACTAATAAATAGCTTGAAGTTTACCTTGCAAGCTATGCAACTTGGTTAGGTTATAAGGAGGAGGCATGTTAGTAATAGCCACTATCTTAGTGGGATCCACTTCAATGCCTCACCTAGACACTATGAAACCTAAAATATTGCTAGATGTGACTCCAAACACACACTTGGAGGGCTTAAGATGAACCTTGTATTGTTGAAGCCTTTCAAATATCCATCTTAAATCTTGAGCATGAGTTTCTTGATGTATGGAATGACCAAGGAGATCATCCACATAGTCTTCAACAATATCATGCATCATGTCATGAAAAATATGTCATGGCCCTTTGGTATGTGGCACTAGTGTTCTTCAAGCCAAAAGGCATCACTTTATAATAAAAGGTACCCCATGGAGTTATGAAAGTTGTCTTGGATTGGTCCTTAGGGGTAATCATGATCTGATTGTATCTCGAGAAACCATCCATGAGTGATAGCATTCCACATCTGGAAAAAAAATCTATGATCATATCTATGTTGGGGAGGAGAAAATTATCCTTGGGACATGCTAAGTTAATGTCCCAAAAGTTGGTACATATTTTGATTGTTCCTTCCTTCTTAGCTATAGGAATGATGTTGGAGATCCAATCAGAATAGTCGATAGCTTTGATAAAATTGATATCAAGGAGTTTTTGGAGCTCCTCCTTGACTAAAAGGGTGACCTTAGGATGCATCTTCCTAAGTTTTTACTTAATAGGCTTAACATTAGGTCTAAACTACCAAATGATGCATAACAAGGGAGGGATCAAGCCTTAGCATGTCGACATATGACCAAGCAAAAATATCTTGAAATTCTTTAATAAATTGGTCAATTGCTCCTGCTCATCCATGGACAAGGCTTTACCTAACTTAAGGATTCTAGGACTTTCCTCGGAACCTATATTAACATCTAGGGTCTCCTCAATGAGGATGTGAGATTCATCATCATAGTGAGGAGGGGTAAGGATCACTCCTAGTTGCTCAAGGTCTTTAGGAGATATAGGAACGAGGTCCACTTGAGAACTAGAAGACTCAACATGGGTGACATAAGGGACTGACCCATCAAAGAAGAAGTTATTTCGAAGGATATCTTCATGATCCATATCACAAAGAGTATCCCCTTCAGCATACTCCTCTTGGGTCACAACTAACTCAGGGTGCACCAAAGTTATCACATTACAAAATAATATGTTAGAGGGAGAAGGTGGTCCCTCATCCTCATTACTCCACTCTAAGCCATGATGATCCATGAATTCAGCATAAGTAATGACTTGATCATCATCAATTGGTAAGGGTTAGTTTTTTTTGGGGATGTAACCTATGCCACATCACCCAGGCCAAAGCTCAACTTCCAAAGGTTCTTGAATACCTTTCTATTGTGGCCCCAAACCCTTACCTACATATCCCATACTAGATAAGATCTGCTTAGGAAGTGGGTAATCATTGGATAGATAACAATGGGTAAAGGTTCTCTCTACTAGAAAGGGGTTTCTACCATGGATATTTTCTTCATGGGATGTACCCACATAGACAAAGGTACACATATCGATGTGTACTACTTCACCCTTTTTATGGGGTAAACCCATAGTTTAGGGTGAAGGTGGCAGCTTTGCGAGGTCTAGAAGAGGACTATCATCGAGCAGATTAGCTTGATCCTGTGATGAGATTATGATTGATGGTTCCTTACTTATTTTGAAATTCTCAAACTTCTTGGTGATTTGAGATGATTAAAAGAAGTGAGAGATAAGTAGAAGAAATTTTATGAAGAGAAACAAATGGATAGAAATTGATGCTAGATTGAGCTTGCTCAACCATTGAACAATATTGGAATGGATGAGGGTCACCCAAAATGGTGATAAGTTGATTTTTGAATTCATACTTCAAACATTGATGAAGAGTAGAAGGGACAACCCTCATTGCATGAATCCAAGGGCATCCAAGAAGAAGATTAAAATATGTAGGGCAAGATACCACATAAAATAAAGTGTCTAAGATCTTGGGTCCTACCCTAAGGGGAAGGGATAAAATACCATAGGCCTCTTGGGACTCATTGTTGAAAGCCTTTATGATGACATCATATTTGGTTAAATCTTCCTCCCTAAGTCCAAAATTTTGGAAGAAATTATAAGTGCATATATTGAGGGAGGAACCATTGTCCACCAAGATCCTCTTGATGAAATTTTCCCCAATATATCCAGTGATGTAAAGGGGAGAATCCCCTTGTAAATTTGAGGAAGGAAGCTCGTCATCATAAAAATATATGTGATTTATCCCAAGAGTACCTACAACATTGGCTAGGTTACTAGGGGGAAGATCTTGCAAGATAAATTGTTGACTTAGAAGCTTCAACAAGGCTTCCCTATGAATAGGAGAAGTCTGTAAAAGTTCTAAGAGGGATATCTTGGAAGGTGTGTTACTTAACTATTGTTGGATGTCAAAGGAGACTTTTGGTTGTGGCTTCAACACTAAGGTTGGTTTTTCTACACTTGTGCTCCTTTTTGGGTACTCTTAAGAACTAAGGGTGGTCTAGAGGGTTGGTTGGATGTAGAACTTATCTCCTATTGAGATTGTTGAGTCAATTGAGCTTGAGCTTGTTGCCTTGTAGTAGTTGCTATCATACCCACCATGTTGTTGTAGGGAGGTGGCACATTATGATATGACACTTGATTAGTTGTCTATTACCCATGATTAGGTAGGGGATTTTGGAAGATCCCCATATCTTGATTAGTTGTGGGTGTTTGTTGAGTAGGAGGTTGATTAGTTGGAGGGTTGTGGTTAGGAGTAGGTTGGGAGTCATCCATAACAAGGTGACCTTCATCTATTAAGTCTTGAACCACATGTTTCAACCTCTTACATGAGTTCATCATGTGCCCCTCCACTCTATGATACTCACAATGTTGACCAGGCTTATACCAATCTATCATTGTATTAGGTTGCCTTATGGGAGGCAATTCAATCATCTTAGCTTCCAAAAGTTGCTTAAGGACCGATAAAATAGGTTGGTTGAGTCTAGTAAAATTCCTTGGTGGGGGTTTTTGGGGTTTGCTAAGTACCAACTTTTGCAAGGTACTAGCGATATTAACATTGTTGGTTTACCTGTTATTTGTTACCCCATCACCAACTACATGCTTGTTCTTATATTGGTTTTTGTGGTCCTTTCCTCTTCTTTCCTTATCTTGATTTGACCTCTTTGAATAAGATCCTTCTCTACTCTTCTTTCCAAATCTATTGCTTGTTCGAAAGAGGTAATGGTTGTTGTTTCCAACTCATATGAGATCTGCTCTTGCAAGTTACCAATAAAGATCTCTAGCATGTCTCAAGGAGGTAAGGTGTACCTTAATCATCCAACTAAACTCCTCCATTGAGACAAATTCTATAAAACTTTCATCTTTACCTTGCTTTAGGAGATACAAATCTTGAATGGTTACTCCTTTCTCCACATAAGCTCCAAATTGTTGAACAAATAACTCAATTGTCTCCTCAAATTTCCTCAAATAATGATGAGGTAGTTGATAATACCATTCCAATGCCATACCACCAAGGCTCTTAGGAAATATTTTTAGCAACAACATATCATCATATATAATATCATGGCATGTTGTTCTAAACATCCTTAAATGTTCTATTGGGTCCTCTATTCCCTTATAAATAGGTAAAACCGACATTGGAAAATGCTTGGGGTAGGGCCTAGCAATGACCATAGGGTCTAGGGGTTGATTGCACATTTCCTTATAGTTGTAGGTGAAACTTGGTGCTTGTAGTGTATCCATTCTTAATGCCAATTGTTTCACTATATTTTTCAAACTTTGCATATCTAGATTTTTGTTGTGCAATACCCCTAGATTCCCTAAAGGGTTATAGGTGGATTTTTGAAAAGGAACTTGGTTAATGTTGGAGATATTAACACTGTTGTGGTATGATATGGAATGTTTTGTGTAGTATCTTGCTATGGGAAATAATTCACATTTGGTGGAACAGAAGAAGGAATATTGAGATTAGAAGAGAGAAGGAAATTGAACATTATTTTGAGGTATGCACTACTAGTTGAAGGAGGTTGTAAAATTCCCCCAATGTTGGTGGTTGTTGTAGTAGCATATGTTGGTTTATGAAATGAATTAACATTATGAGAAGATTGAAACAATGGATTGATGTGAATGTTTTGAGGAGAATTGACTTGATGATGAGATGTTCCAACTTCATTGAAGTGGGTGTCTCTTTCCAAGGCTTCATTCAAGGCTTCCATGTGTTTCCTAAAGAAATTCAAGAGTTGATTATGTGATTTGAAGGTGACCTGACCATGAGGTCCTTCAATAGGATTAGTGTCATTACCAGTCTCTATGTCCTCTTCTTCCTCTAGATTGGGATTCTCCCTATCAACTTGATCATCCTCATGGCATAGAGGATTCTCTTCTGGCTCTATCATATTTAACTTATTCCTAAGGCTTGGGGCCATAAGATTAAGAGAAAGAGAAAGGGAGAAAAGGGAATGAAAAACTAATGCAAAAACATAAATACACAAAAGGATTTTTAAGTTTTTGTTTTATTTTTTCTAATCTATGCAAACAAATTAAATGGTCTTGCTTATAGTTTAAAAACAAGAACAAAAGAGACAAAAAAGAAAAGGCTTCCTAGATGGCCACTAAGGATGTGTTTCATGTTGGGTTCACCAAATATGTAGAGGGGGAAAACTACCCACTACATACGATTCTCGACTGGATCCATTGGGAGTTGAGGTGACCATAGGGGTATGTTGCTTCCTCTACACTTGAGGGCTTGGGGGATCGAAGGGTTCACTAGGAATAGTTTAAGGACTCACTCCAAGTCCGGGGTGGAATGTTTGATGTGTTTATTTGAACAAGCACCTATGTTTGGTCTTACTAAGATCTAAACTATAAAGAATTAAAGAACAATGTAGGGCAAACAATAATGCAAGCAAACAAAGGACTATTCCTAGAATGATTCTTTGTTTCAATGAGGACTAAACCTAATTTTGCAAGAAAGTAAATTTTTTCTTTTTAAGCAAGGGTTCAAGAGAATGCACAAAAAAAATTAGCCTAGATGCAAAACTATATGCTTTTCTTCTTTGATGCCTAGAAATGAAAAAAAATACCTTATTTTCCTTATGATCTAAATCTAGAACAAAAACAAATAGGAAACAAACACAAGCATACACCAAAAAACCTAAAAGATCTATCAAAGCACTTACTTGATCTGATGGTTGATCCTAGCCAAATTTATACCCTAAATTATCCAACAACTTCAAAACCTACAAAATAACTTCAAAACCTTGGAAAAATTGATCAATGTTTGGGGGCCTACTTAGGCCACTATGTGACTGAGCTTGGAGGTACAACAATCAAGCCCCCTTGGTCCTTTTAGCTGATTGTTCAAGAAAAAGTGATTGTTGACCTTTGGAACAATCAAATAAGATATAACAAACATGAAATAATTATATCTTATTTGATTGTCACAAAGGTCAAAAATTACTTGATATATGGATTCAAGTCATCAAATGGAATTATGATGTTGGGTACAAAAGAAAAAAAACAATGCAACGAATTTAAAGTGGAAGCCACCAGAAGTGGAGTTGGTTAAATTTAATTTTTATGGACCATTTAAAGGAAATATGGGACCACTAGGAAGAGGAGCAATAATTAGAAATAATAGGGAAGTTATTTTGTCTCATTACACTTTCAATATTGGATTCAAGACAAATAATTAAGCTTAAGATTGGACAAACTTGGAAGGCTTACAAATATACAAACAAATGAAATGGAAAAAAATATGATTCACTAATAGTAATAAATACAATTTTGAGGAAAGCAAAGGTTTCATGGAACATACAAGAGATAATTGTAGAAATACAAGACATTGCTATAGAGTTTGAAGAAATCATGTTTACACATATATTAAGGGAAGGAAACAAATGTGTAGATAGGCTAGCAAATAAAGGGATTTTAATTGAGGATCATGAAGTTAAATTCTATTTTCCATGGTTAGAGGAAGTAATAATTTTAGCTAAAGTTGACAAAAAATATGTTGACTAATTGAATCAAATAATGATTAGGATTTATATTTAAAATTATCCATTGGTTATATTTGTTTTATTTTATAACATCAATGTGTTTTCATATAAACTATTTATTATAATTCTTTATGATTCAAGAAGGAAATTAGCAATATAGATATGGTAAAGTAGACTATGATAGCATAAAATTTTGGAAATATTACTCTACTTAGATGTAATTAATAGAAAATAGAGGTAAATTTTTGGTATTGTGAAGGTTCTTGTAGGAAAATATCAAGAAGGATGTTGAATTTTGGAATATTTGCATTCACATAAAAATTTGAAGAAGATCCAAAAAATGAAAATAAAAAAATTGGATTTTTATGAGAAATGATGTAGATATCTAGCTATAAAAACTCAATTGAGATGAGAATTGAATATTTTTATAAATTCTCAAGATTTAAAGAAGATATTATGATTTTTCAAGGGGAAGGGAAATAAGTACAACACTTTATTCTCCAACAAAAAATAAAATCTCTTCAAGAAGTTGGTTTGTACTTTTTATAAGGAAGGACACAATGTGAAATTTTATTGGATAGGAATCAAGAAGCTTGAGAAAACAGTCAAAAAGGGGGTGATGATGCTAATATTTTCTATTATTAGGGTGAGGATGATCATAATGGTGAAATCTCATAAGAACATGTAGTTTTTATTCAACATATTGGACAAAAACTTCTTCTAATGAGTGGATTACATTTTTAGGGGTAAGTTAACAAATGACCAAACTCTGACACTATCTAAATGACTACAAAAAAATATTTTTAAGAGCATGCTCATTGATGATGATTATTCCTGATAGGTAGTTGGATGTGATGAGGTAAATATTGGTTCTTCCTCACTTGATGACGTTCTTCATGTTTTAAGTATGGACCCAAATATTTTATCTATACACTGCATCATCCATTCAAATAACAGGATGGAATTTTGATTTGATTGATGGATGATCAAGGATATAGTTATCTAAGGGTATCATGATGAGTCAAATTATATGTACAAGCTAGGTGAGTGACTAAATTTTCCCATGTAATCCTCTTGAAATAGATATTTGTAGCTATAATGGCTTGGGAAGATAATGTTAGTCAATGATGGTATCACAAATTTGGGCATCTTGGCTATGGGTATTTGAGGTATGAGTTATAATTAATTGGCTATTTGGATTTTTTATATTTCTTTCCGTATTAAGATTTATTATTTTTCAAGATGTTATGTTGACAAGGTTCTCTTGGTAGTTCTTTTAGATCCTCTTCCTACTATTTTTCAATCATTTTAAAGATTTTATTAGAGATTATCATTCACACATTTCCAATTATTTTTCATCTTCACACTCAATTAATGAATCTACTATCGAGTCTATTGATTTTAAACCTTTTCATGTAATACCCTCTTTAGCACTTTAAATTTTTGACTCTAGGAGTGATGATCTTGATACTTCAAAGACTTGTACAATAGTGATGGATGTTGAGGCATATGGTTAATATGGTTTGGATACTTCAATTTTACCTTTTGATATTGTACTTCTTAGGATGTACCTCTCTCTTCCATGGTTCATAGACAACCCA
This sequence comes from Wollemia nobilis, assembly GCA_028583015.1. Taxonomy (NCBI): domain Eukaryota; kingdom Viridiplantae; phylum Streptophyta; class Pinopsida; order Araucariales; family Araucariaceae; genus Wollemia; species Wollemia nobilis. Next base: position 1,690,529 of record JAQPPZ010003172.1, on the reverse strand, counting down.
AATAATTTAAGACCCTCCTTTAGGATGTTCAACCCATTATATTTATTGAGTGTTATAAAAAATCTCCTTCTTGGTCCTTACTCTTGAATATTGACAAATTTTGAGATCCATTCACCTATTCCTAAGGCAAGGATGGTGAAGGTGGAAATATGCCATTCTTGTTGAGTAGGAATCTTTGATGAAGAATCAAACTTGGGGGCTTGATAATCTCCCAAAAGGGAAGAATTTTTTTGGATGTAATTGGGTCTATAGAATCAAGTATTTTTCTGATGGTTAAGCGAAGAAGCATAAAACATACCTTGTTGATAAATATTCAATGAAATTTTCCCCAGTTGCTTAGATGGATTTTGTTCCTATGATTCTATCCATTATTATTTTTTATTATGGTTGGAAGGTATATTGGATGGATGTGAAAAGTAATTTTCTTCATGGTGAAATTTAGGAGGAGATCTACATGCAACAACCTTCTATTTTTTTGCTTTAAATTTTAGACCACTTAGTGTGTTGTATGAAAACGTCCTTGTATAGGCTTAAGTAGGATCCATGTGCTTGGTATAAGAAAATTCATTTATTATTTCTCTGTTATGGGTTCCAATGATGTGAGGTAGAACATGATATCTACATTAAGCATCAAGATAGTCAAAAATTGGTGTTTTTGTTATATATTTATGATTTTCTCATCATAGATGACTCACACTCTTTGATTTAGAATATGAAGTCACAAATTCATGATACCTTTGAGATGATAGAACTAAGACTTTTACATTACTTCTTGGGTGTTCAAATTTATCAAATATTTTTAGGAATTACCATTTCACAATTCGAGGATGCTTGGGTATTTTATAATATTCCAATATGGAGGATCAAAATCCCTTTGTTTTTGACTTGAAGCTCTAATAATATTGCACTTATCCCTTGGTAGATGCTACTTTATATTGGTACCTTGTGGGAGGTATTCTTTATCTCACTCACATGTGATCTAATATTGTATTTTATCTAAGCTATTATATTAGGCACATGAATGCACCTTGGGAGAGTCAATAGATATCATCCAAATGGATCCTTCAATACATCAAATGTACATATAAAATGGGAATTAACTACTCAATTGGTGCACCTCATATTTTGATAGTATTTTTAGATGTAGATTGGGTTAGTGATCTGGATCAATGGCACTTCATTACTTGGTTTGTCTTATGTCTTAGATTTGGCCTAATTTATTAGTGTTATAAATGATAGCCCACTATTTATTAGCATTCTATGAAAGCTAAATAATATGCTACTAATAACATGCCAAGCACCATTGATGGATGCTCATGATTTTGGAGCAGGTGGGCATTCCTCAATCATTTATGCTCACTCTTCATTGTGATAATTAAAGAACCATTAATCTTATATGTAATCTAGTATTCCATTAGTGGGCAAAGGACATTGAGTTTTGGATCTAATATGCATGATGAATTTGAGTCTATGGTATCCTTAATCCAGTTTTTATACCATCAATAGAGTAGGTAGAAAATATCTTGACCAAGTTCATGCCCAAGGTACCAATTTGTACCCATGTAGGATCATATTACTATAGGATAGTGTCACTTAAGGAGGTATTATTGATAATGTTTTTTCTTTCTATCCCCTATTTATCTTAAGAGGTTATGTTGGAATATATAGTTAAGCTTCACTTAATACCACTATCGAATTTTGTATTATACTCTTTTTATAAGGCCTTTGGGCCCTTGTATACCTTGTATACATGAATATTTTATAATATTTTTTACTATTTAACCTAAACACCAATTTTTTAATATTGAATTAAAGATATATCTTATTTTTATATAAATATCTCTCCCTACCAACTAGTTTTCTATATGTATGAGTATAATTTTTTAGGCATGTAAGATTAGGGATCTATTTGCTAATCCTATGGGAGCCTAATCTCAACGTAAAAATGTCATGTTTAAGGTGTTAATCTAGGTTTTTTGTGTTATTTAATAAGCACCTAAGTTTTTTTACGAGAACTAATTTTTATGTTATAATAAAATAACTCTAAACTAAAATGCAATATAAACTTGATGCATGCATACAAAACTAGCCTACTTGACCTTTTGCTTTTAATGAAAACTATCGATTATAATATGTAGACATGGAAAATTGACCCACTTAAGTGAATAATTTTCCCTAGATCCTCAGATAGACCTTCCAAATTTTCCAAAATAGTTTTAGACCTCTCTCTCCCCTCTTTCCTTTTTTTTCCTTGCTTTTATGAAATCACGATCGGCCCTTACAGGGCACGATTTCACCTAGTTAGGATTTTATCCTAGGAAACCCTAGCATTTCATTTAATATTATTTGGCATAAGATTTTACTTGATTTTCCTACACATTATTATTTCAAATATCTTATAAATTAAGGGTTTGAAACTCTTCTTTTCATAAATTCTCTACACACACTTTCTTTCTCTAACAAGCTCAAGAAACTAGTCAAGCAACCAAGCAAGAAATAATCTAGGAATAAGTGCTAACAAGATTTTATTGAAGCTTTTGGAATTTTGGAAATATCCTTTTTGTTGCATTGGGTTGTGTGTTGCTTCTCTTGGTAGATAAGTGTGAAGCCCTGAGGAGGAATCTACCATCTTGGAGGACTTATTCTTTTTGTCTACTTTTTTGCTACTGCCAGGTTGTTTTTATTTCATATGAATTTTGTATATTGTAATTACAAAAGAATTATTAAGAGTAACTATCAATACAGAGCTTGTGGGAGTTTTTTCAGTACTCTGCTATGTGTGTCTGCAACTTTTTGTTTATCCATTATCTCAAAGAAGGGCTACGTGTCTGTTTATTTTTTGTAATTATGATGCATGTGTGTTTTCTCGGGGTATACCCAAAATGTTGTATAGGAAGTTTATTTTTGATAATAGGCTATGTGCCTTACTGGATGTAATGGCTTTGGTGACATGTAGATTTTACATATATAGGATCCTTAGTAAGGATATGTTCATCAATAGCCCTGGGCTGATTTTTGTAAAAGGTTTTGGGTCAACTTGTAAAACCCGGTATTAATGCTATAGTATCTTATCTACCAAAAAAAATAGTTCATTTGCATTTTATATCATGTTTTCCTTCTATTGTGAAATTGCACCCCATAATTATAGGGTATTATTTTTCCAAAGGTAAAATCACGGTTGCCTCGTACAGGGTATGATTTCATTGAAGCTAAGCTTGGGGGAAGAAGTTCAATCCCAAACCCTATATCTACATTTTATGTTGCATTTAGGGCATAATTACACATACTACATTCTGTTTATCATCTTGTTCTGTTGCATTGTGTTTTGTTTATTCATCTTCCAAAAATATCAACTTTCATTTTTGCATTCTAAATTTTAGTTGAAATGACCTAGGGGAATTGACTACTACACATCCAAGTACAATCATACAGTAGCCTAAGGAGGCTCCCTAATTTTGATAGTATTTTTGAGGGTTTTGTGAAGTTTTTTTGTAGGAAAGAAGCTGTAGGATATTGTTGGAAACAAGATAAAGCTTGGAACAACCACTCAATCAAATAAGTTCCCTAATGGATATTTAGGTTTTTTGGCATTTTATTTCTATTTATTTTTATTCAAAACCTATATCACAAGTAAAGAAAATCATTTGATCAAATTTATAGGTATTTGAAAGAATAAAATCATATAGTGTGCATCTAGGGTTTCAACCTTGTTTGTGCATTTCTCTTGGACCATTGCTCAAAGGATTTGTTTTGTAATATATTTTTAGTGATCATTTAAATAAAGAATTATTCTAGGGTTAGCTCTTGTCTTCTTTCATCTTGTATCTTTCATTCTTATTTCTATTTTCATAGTATAACTTTATAAAGGCCAAACATAGGTGCATGCTAAAATTTACACATCAAAACACATTCCTCCCTGAACTTGGAGTAAGTCCTAAAATAATTCCTCGTGAACTCTTTCCCCCTTTGTACACTAAGTGTAGAGATTATAATGGCCACCGTGGTCACCTTAGGTATTCGTAGTGGATCTAGCCTTAAGAATCGTACACTGGTGCACAATTTTTCCTTCTCTACATATTTGGTGAACCCAACATGAACATGCATCTTAGTGGCCATATTAGGAAGCCTTTTCCTTGTTTTATTTTCTTTTGAAAACTTTTAAACAAGACCACTAACTCTATTTGTTTAGATAAGAAAATATTTAATAACACCTTAAAAATCTTTTGTGTGTTCTGTTAGTTTTCTTTCTTTTCCACTCCATCATTTCCATTTCTCTTGATGGCTCCCAAAATTAGGAGTGGGTGAAGGCTTTTAGATTCTGATGATATTTTCCAAGAATATAATCAAATTGCTAGAGAAAATCATAATCTAGAAAAAGAGGAAAATAAAAAAATTGAGAATAGCCTTGATCCTATTAGGTGACCCAATGAGAACCTTACCTTTAAATATTTTAATCATGTTTGGAGCTTTTACAGGCATCACAAGGATACCTTGGATAAAGCTATGGAATAGGAAGTCCGACTCAAGGAAGTTGGAACATCTCATCCTCAAACCATTTCCTCTTAATATTTTTAGAACAACTCCTTGATTAAATCTTTGAATCATGATAATCTTGTTCATCACCCAACTTATGCCACTACTGTAACCACAAATGTTGGAAGGAATTCAAAAGTCCTTCCAACTAGTAGTATCACTCAAAATTATTTTCAATTTACTTCTCAATCTGATAATCTCAACATTCTTGATTTTGTCCCACCAATTATTAGTCACCCTTCAGAAAGATACCACATATCATAATAGTATCAATGCCTCAAAAATAGGCCAAGTACCTATTCAACAACCTACCTATCCCCTAGGGAATCTAGGGGCATTTCACAACAACAATATAAATGTGCAAAGTTTAAATAATATGGTGAAACACATGAATAGATATGATTCAACCCCCTAGTTTCACCTACAACTACAGAGAAATATACAATCAACCCTTAGACCCGATAGTTGCTGCTAAGCCTTTTTCTAAGCATTTTACCATTTTGATTTTACCTATATATAAGGGAAGAGAAGATCCAATTGAGCACTTAAGAATGTTTAGAACTTGTCATGATATCATATATGATGACATGTTGTTAAATATGTTTCCTAAGAGTCTTGGTGGCATGGTATTAGAGTGGTATTATCGGTTGCCCAACCATTATTTAAGGATTTTTTAACAATTTGGTGCTTATGTTGATAAGAATGTAACCTTGAAAGATGTGTACAATTTGAAACAAGGTAACAAGAAAAGTTTTTCTAAATTTTTGTCTTGTTGGAGGAGTTTAGTTGGATGCTTGAGATATACCTTACCTCCTCAAGACATGCTTGAAATATTTATTGGAAACTTGCAAGAGCAATTGTCTTATGCATTTGAAACTACAACTATCACATCTTTTGATCAAGAAATTAAGCTAGCAAGGAAAGTGGAACAAGCTCTTATTAGAAGAGGATAACTTAAAGGGAAAGAAAATAGGACCACTAAGAATCAACATAAGAACAAGCATGCAGTAGGTGATGGTTTAAAAAATAGTAGACCTATTAATAGTATTGTTAACAACCTACAAAAGATAATACTCTAAAAACCTCCACAAAGAAATTTCACAAGGCTTAACATGCCTATGGAAGTGGTTTTGAAGTAGCTTTTGGAAGTTAATATGGTTGAGTTGCATTCCATATGACAACATGATACTATAGCTAATTGGTAAAATGTGGGACAACATTGTGCGTATCACCGAGTGGAAGGACACTAGATGAATTCTTATAAATTTGAAATATGTGGTTCAATATTTGATTGATTTAGGATGCCTTGTTATAGAAGGTTCTCACCCACAAAAGGATCAATATCCTAGGCCTATGGCTAATCAGATATAAGGGTCCTCCAAGATCCCCTACATAATCATGGGTAATCAATAACTAATCAAGTGTTATATCAGAATGTGCCACCTCCTTATGATTATATGATTGACATGATAGCCAAAAATTTAGGACAATAGGTGCAAAATCACTAGATCTAGCATTATTAGTAGTATATGATCTCTTTAACCATTATTTCTCTCTCAAAAATTTTGCAAACCTTTCCTAATCATGGGGAAGTCTTGTTGAATCTTATATGACAACAATTTATTTCTCAGAACATTTCCACTATTGCTATGACTAATGTTGTGAGCTCTCTTGGGATACATAATATCACATTATTGGATGATGATATTTCTTCCTCAAATCCTTGTAGGGAATATTCTCTCTACATCACTACATTTATTGGGAAAATTTTTATCAAGAGGGATCATATTGATAATGGTTCTTCCCTCAATTTATGCATGTATCATTTTTTCCAAAAGTTTGGATTAAAAGAGGAATATTTAAATAAATCTGATGACATCATTAAAACTTTCAACAATGAGTCCCAAGAAGCTTGTAGTTTTATTTCCATCACACTTAAGGTTGGAACCAAGATCTTAGATACTATGTTCTATGTGGTATCTTGACCTAAATATTTTAATCTGCTTAATGGATGACCTTGGATCCATGTGATGTGGAATGTCCCTTCTACCTTTCAACAATGTTTGAAGTTTGAATTAAAAATCAATTTATCACTATTTTAGGTGATCCTCAGCCATTTGTATATTATTCACAAATTGAACAAACTCAATCTAATTCTCATCTATTAGATTCCTCAGCTCACACAATTAAGCAATTTGAAAATTTAAACATGAGAGAGGAATCATTAATTAATATCTCATCATAGTATCAAGTTAATATTTCTCATTAATAACCTCTTTAGGTGTAGACACCAAAATCCAGCCACTTGTAAGTCATCTATACCTTCCTGTTAGCCACGTGTCAGTCATCCACCTTCCCGCCATTATTTGGCCCAAATCCACACCTTCCCGCCATTATTTGGCCCAATTCCACCCCTTCCCGCCATTATTTGGCCCAATTTCACCTTTCCCGCCATTTTTCATTCCCAAATTTATTTAAATTAATATTTATATATATATTTTAATATATTTTAATATATATATATATAAAGATACTTTAAGTGATTTAATCTGAGCCGTCCATCCTTCATTTAATCTCATCCGTCCATCCATCTTAATCCGTTTCACAACCTAGATTTATTCTCTACCCTTGGATCCACTTTAATCTTAGCCACACGTTCAAAGTGTCGTTAAAACCCTAAAGTGTGCCCTAAGAGTAGATTATAAATTGAGTCACCTTGATGGCTCAAACCCTATCTCTTTTACTATCTCTCTTTTGCTATCTATCGCTATCTATCTCTTCTTTAGCTAAACCTACCCATCCATCGCCCCTTTTCTCCCATCCATCGCCTCATCCGTCGCCAACTTCGCCGCCATCCCTTCTGCAACATTCTGCGAATCCCCCATTCTTGTCGCAAGTGCCCGCGGGCGTTTACCCGCAGCCACAGACGTAGACCGGCGTTTGCAACCCTGATCTAGAAGCATGCGGGCGTTCAGCGAGTGCACCGGGCGCCTTCTGCAGCCGATTTGATAGCCCCATTACTCTTCCGGTGCCGCTCTGGTCTCGCCGCGTTAACGAGAAACGAGTATAAATTAGTTTAAAGCAAGTAACTTCTTTTCTTTTATTAATCTGTTGTTAGATTCTCATGCATTCTATTTTTCTAGGGTTTTAAATTATTTTCGAGGGCTCACACAGTGGAGCCCTCTTATTAATTTCTAACTCCTTGATAGTGTTAATGTGTGCAGGATTTTAATGGCAGATCTGGTGTGTTGATAGCAGCTATTTAAGCTGGAGTGGTCCGAGCCAAAGGATACAACGAAGCCCACTCACTCTGTTGGGATTAAGGATACCTTCTTCGGAAACGCCACCACTTTGTGCCAGCTAGGGTTTCGGAGAACCCTAGCACAAATTGTAATTTTTGTATCACGAAAAGGGTTACAGGCCCTGTTGTACTCAAAAGGAGTTTCTAAACTCCATTGATTAATAAAAATCGTTTATTTTGTACAACTGTGTTCTGTATTACTTTTTATCGTGATTTCTTTATCTTTTGTTTGGCGTTGTATTTTTAATCTACAAATGGCGATCACGGTGGGACCCCCTAGGGTTTCATGTTTTTAATACTTGCTTTACTAATCTATTCCTATTTTCTGTTTTTATTTTGCAGGTTCCAGAAATCGCGAAATTCACTGTTCCAGCGAACTAGGGTTTCTGAGGAGTTTGCAGAAAACATAGCAGACGCAGAGCGGCGTCTGGAAGTCCAATCCGAAATGCAGAGGTGCGTTTCAGCCTACGCAGACTCCCTTGGGCGTTTGAAGGCAGTTTCACAGAGAAAGCGTAGGCTTCCGAGTAAGTGCATTTTTTTTTTCTTTGTTAAACTGTACTTTTTACGTTTTTGGTTTTTCTGACGTATTCTGTTTCTTTTTAGATCATTGCTTTAAAATGAACAAAAACTAAGTAATCTGGAAAAGAATAGTTATTTTTAGTTACATTTTTTTTGCATTGCATTATTGGTTGTTGCTTGCATAAAAAAAAAAAAATTGCATACCTAGCTGCATATTAGAATAGCTACGAATTATCTGTTTTAGTTATCTAAGTAGGACTATTGATTGGATGTCAATAGTACTCCTGCCATTGGGTGATTCTAGGCAGAGAAGTGGACGAACCTTCCAGTTGCTCCTTTGATATCCGATATCATTGGTAGGCAGGGGGTTTTAAACGGTGTACTCCACTTCTTCAGAGGAAATGGCATGTTTTCAGTAGCCTCTTGCTTAGATCATTAGAACTTTTGATTTATAGCTTTGTATGTATACATTAGACAACTAAAACACTTAAAATAAAATTCATTGCATTTCATATTGCATTTAAAATAGTAATATCTGGATTTCATCACCCGGTATTGCTTGAAGTTTAGTGACGGTGGAATTCATCTCCATCCATTAAAATTTCGCCTTAGACACCATAGGTCACCCCGAGCAAACTTGCTGGATTTCATCACCAGTAAGAATCTCGTTGTCCTTTCCTAGCCATAGTTTTTACCTTTTTTTGTGAATAATTCAAGATTAGATCACATGCAAAACTCATAAATCGGACACTTAAAATTTACTACAGATTAAGATCAGAAAATAATTAATTAACCGCGAGGTAAGACACATTGGTTGAAACCTAGGTTGTGATTGTTTTTTGATAATTTCTTTAGTGTAAATTTATCATTCAAGTTTTGCATTCTTCTTTTCTGAATTTGTTTAGATTTATTGCGTTATGGTCTTAACAAGGAATCAATCTAAAATGTTAAATCTAAATAATCAAATGGGTAATTCACAGAACATCCCCACCACCAACATGGCCACTTATCCTAGTGAATTTCAGGCAGGTTCGCCTGCAGGTCTTTCACGTCCTTCTATCGTCTATCACATGGCCATGCCCATGGAGGAAGACAATTCCTCTCATATTACCCACATTGATATGGCCCAAGTGCAAACTCACTTAAGAGATGGCACTGGTTATGTCCTTGAGCCAATCCAAGATTCCCCTATGCAAGATTCTATTTTTCAATAGGATATTGCATCAACCATACCCGCTGGTTTCACTCAGGTCTACACTAACCCCTTTTTTGAGGCTAATGTTGTATCTGCTCAGCCGACTTCATCTCCAACATCTTCCCAGATGCTCAATTGTCCTCCTTTGGAGACAAATGTAGTGTCTTCCCGACCACTTTCTCCTCCATTTACCCGGGTGTACACCAATTCTCTCTATGAGGCTGGTGGAACCTCCTCTAGCCATGACCAATTTCAACCCTCTTCTTCCCAAACCATTTATGGTTTCACCCTACCTCTGTTTCTTCCTAGGTACCGCCTACTTCAGCCACCTTCATTGCCCCTGCTATGCTCCCCCTATGCAGTCTCCTGTGACTACCATGGCAGCCTGCCCTCCACCTTCATCCAATCATCCCACCTCCCTTGGGTTAGAGATTAATAAGGTTAGGGAGTACCTCGACAAGTTGCTTCAGCAACAACAACAACAAAATGCTCAACCACCTGTCGTAGTAAATCCTACACCCCAACCAATTTCTACCCAGCCAGCTTTTCTTAGCTCAGGCCCCACCTGGGTACCCCAATCTTCGGTGGTGTCCATTCCTACCCCACCTTTCTCCCAACCCAGTCCAGTTCATCATTCAAACCAATCACCTTCTTTCCGGTATCATCCATACCAACAACCTGTCCATTCCACACCGCCTAATCCAGGCAATTTCATCCCATCTCATCATTTTTCAACTCCTCCATTGCATCCTCATAATCATCAAACGAATCAAAATTTTCATGAAGATTCTCGACTCCATGCTATGCAACAACAGATTGACAACCTTATGCTCAACATGCCTGGCTCATCTAGTCAGAAACCTACGCTAAGGTCGTTGATCAATCAACCAATTCATCCTTCGGTACCTTCACCGCCATATCCGATTGATTTCACATTACCGAAGTTTGACAAATTTCGAGGAACTGAGGATCCTCATGAACATGTGAGCTCATTCATGCATGCCTGCTTTAGAATCCAAAATAATGACGCTCTTATGCTCAGAACTTTTCCTCAGACATTAGGGGGAGATGTTGTACAATGGTACAATCATTTAGCTCACCATAGCATTTATGCTTACGAACAATTGATTAATCTATTTTTAGAACGATTCTCCCTAAATGTACAAAGGAAAGTCTCATTGTCCGACTTATACAAGCTCAAGCAACATGACGATGAGACCGTTTATGACTTTGGAAACCGTTGGAGGGCTATCATTAATAAACTGCCATTCTCCCTACCAATGGAGGAGTTAACCAAAATGTTCACCCAGAGTTGTCTAAAACCTATCTCTTGGTTACTCCAATTACAACAATACAGGACTTTTGAAGAGGCTTTGGCCCAAGCAAGTATCATAGAAGACATTAAAGTCCAAGAGGGTGTTTTAAAACCCCATAGAAAAGAATGGCAACAAAAGGGCCAACAACGAAATAATAATTATGGCCAAAACAAACAAACACAGGCTAGTACAGCCTCAAATGTTAACCAAGTTAATCAAGTGGTGGCGAGCCAGCCCGTAATGGCTCAACAACAACAAGTAATGCAAAGTCAACCGCAACCAATTGCTTATCATGCGGTACCCGCCCCTCCTCAACCAGCTCACAATATTGAGCCAACCATGGAAACTCGACCTTGGCAAAACAATCGTCCCAAGCGACAGTTCACACCTTTAGATGAACCATATGCGGTCATATTCAACAAGTTATATAGCACAAATCAGTTAACTTTACCTGAGTTTAAACCTTTAGAACCATCTAGAAGGGGAAAGTATTACAAGGAGTACCTATTTTGTCCTTATCATAGGCAAAATGGGCACGATATCAATAATTGTACAACTTTCAAACATGTGATCCAAGATCTTATTGAGATTGGAGCCATTAAATTGGATAGCCCCTTAGCCCAACAAAATCAAAATCTTGGTATATTTCAAACACCCCTTCCACATCGGGAGGAAGCTCCAACAACTTCAGGGGGAGTAACTCGGGTAACTCCTCCTAATCAAGTCAACCATGTACAACAATACCAAGGTTTTGTGGGTACTATTAACGTAGTAACCCGGGGTCAAAGGGCGAACCAACCAAATCAGGCTGAACCACAGCCACCGTACAAACCCCCAATCCACCTCAGGTAACAGTGACCCAACGACGTGCTAGTACTTCTCAACAACCGCTAAATCATTCTACTCAACGCCAACGACCCATCATGTCATTGAGTAGCCGATTAACTACCAGTTTAAAAATGGCTTCTGCCAAGTTATCGATCTATGACCTCATTCAACAATCTCCCCGCATAGAGAGGCATTAATGGAAATATTAAAGTCAATCGAGCTTCAAACTCAAGATACTAATGCCTTCAACAACTTTGTGGGGAGTATTCAAACATGCATGGAGCCCTCCATCACTTTCTATGATTTTGAAATCAAACCTATGTCAACGAAAGTATAGATCCTCCACTGCATATCATGGCCAAGATCGATCACAAGCCATTCAAGAGAGTCTTAATTGACACCGGTTCCTCAATCAATATCATTACAACATCGGCGTTGAGTCATCTAAATCTGTCGCCATCCCTTATCACAAAGTCGACTTTTACTCTTAAAGCATTCAATGATGCTTTATCTTCCACGGTTGGCACGGTTATCTTGCCCATTGAGGTAGGGGCCCGAACTTTGCATACCTTGTTTCACATCTTGGAAGGGTCCATGGCATACAATGTATTGCTTGGACGGCCTTGGCTTAGGGAGATGAGATGTGTCCCTTCTATACTGCATCAATGTCTGAAGTATGTATATGAGGGACAGGTTCATTGTGTACCTGCTGACACCGAACCCTTCAAACATTGCAACTATGTCTCAAATCCTTATGAGATTGTGTTGCCATCCACTCATCTTTTCTTGACCCCATCTACTTCTTCTATACCATCTTCTTCTAAAGCTCCCATTCCCGAGGAGCTACCCATCATATCGCAACCATCTTCCTCTTCCGCTATTCCATCTCATTCACCACTTTCTTCATCTCCTAATCTTCCTTCTTCTTCATCAGTGACCACATGCACATGTGGCCATGACCAATCATCTCTTTCCACGTCATTACCCCCTTCTTCTACACCTTCTTCAACATCACCTATTATTCCTCCATCTTCCCAACCATCACCAGCTGATGTTTCACAAGTCAGTGAAGCATCAACCCAACCAAATCCTTCCAATTCTTCTATCCCACATTCTTCTATTCCATCATCTAGTCCATCTCCCTCCCAAGTCAAGGTCCATCTCACTGATGCAGGTATTGGTGAGTATGCCATCCAAGATGTCCACATCACACCGTTCAATGTGCAAAAAGTTAAAGATTTTGGTCGTCCACATGACCAACATTTATCCATTGGATCGGTTTATAACATGGGTTCTATGCCAAATTCCATTAATTTTGTATATGGGGGAATAGAGTCATCTTCTAGTCCTACCACCATACTAGAACCTAAGCATCCAGTCCCTGCCAATATCGAAAGGATGGAGGGTTTTCCCTCTCACTATTTCCACGGACATAATTGGCAGCAATTTGGCCTAGGTCGATACGAGCAAGGGGTAACTGAACGCATCGATATGCCATATCAGAGACCCACGGAGCGTTTTGGTCTGGGCTACCAACCACTTCCATCCCTTTCTTCTTTTGAACGAGCTTTTCAAAGCATTAATCTTAATTTCGAAGAAGAAATCCTCCACCCCGACGAATCCGAAGATGAAGCCTATGAAGAATTTGACGTCATGTCAAATGGTGATGAATCTGAAGAAGAGTCGGCGCCCATTGTTCCCCTCACTAGAACAAGACGAGTTTTATCTCCAATTGTTCCCTCTCCAAGAGGCCATCTTTCGCTTGCTTCTTCCACAAGAACGAGGTGAACCACCCCCTCCGCCACATCCATAAGCCATAATCCAAACCTGTATTATATGTATATACTAAAATAGTGGTTTTCACCACTACCAAAAAAAAAAAAAAAAAAAAAAAAATCAAAATATATAAAAATACTTTATTGCTTTATGTATGTGTGTAATAGTGGTTTTCACCACTACAAAAAAAAAAAAAAACTCAAACTACAAAAAAAAAAAAAAAAAAACTGAAAAACTATGTTGTTTTGCATCTCAGGTCTTCCGAGGTCTTCACCGGTTTTCCCTTCCATTCCGCCCATCCTTTCTTCCATAAGTCGACAATGAATTTTGAAGACTTATTCACCCCACTCCATAATCCATATGATCCGGATAAGCCAATCCCGATCAACCCAAGCTCGATTGACATGGATCGGATTTCATCCCCTCCATCTATTTCAGAGTTCATCCTTTCCGAGGAATTGTTAAGGGCTTCCGCCAACTACATTCCTCCTTCACCTCCACATTCACCTTCATCTTCTAAGCCAGAGGTCTTCCAGGCAGACATAGACGAGAGCAAGGCACAGGAGCTTGATGACATTTTAGATGACATAAATCTGATCCCTACTCCCCATCAGCTTGAGGAAGGTTCCCACATGTCTATTGAAGAAACTATCGATGTAGACCTTAGTCCAGACCAAGATGGCACCCAAATTGTGAAATTGGCTAAAAGTCTATCATCAGAGGAACAAGAACCCGAACCACTTAATGTTATACACTTGAGGGCATTCTACGCATAGTTTGAATTTTATATGTACATATATACATGGCTTGTAAAAAAAAAAAAAAAACAAATAAAATAAAAAGAATTTGCATTTCATTATTAGTTGCATACATTTCATTCAAAAACATTGCATTTCATGTGCATACATCTCATTGAAAACCATAACATTTCATTTTCAGCCATAGTTGCATATCATGTTAGAGATCATTCTATCTTTTGGATATAAAATTTGGTCAAGCAAAAGTCATGTTGCCTTAATCAGGGGCACCTTCATAAAATTCATCAAACCGAATTGTCATCCGTACACCCATTTTCCATTTGCACATATTTACATTGCCAAAATGTTTTCAGTCACTCAGCCATTCCTAGTGTTTTAAGCAAACTTTGAAATGCATGTCAAAGTTCTCTAGGGCCATATCACAAATTACACTAAATAAAATCTTGAGTATTGGGAAATGATTTCAAAAGCGGTCTTGAACCTATCACATTTTCACATCTTAAAAACATCTTGTGTCAAAGAGAGATAACACCATCCTTGGGTTGTGCCTTGAAGTGAAAAGGGTAATCCTCGTTTGTCCTATCATGCAAACATAGTCCATAAAACAGTGGTTCTTACCACTATCACAAGCAATCACAAAATATAAATATAAACAGAGTAGTAAGGATAGGGTAAAATTCTCATCATACTTCGGTTGAGAATCCGATTCCCCAAAGCTCTAAGGAAATGAACATTTTTCACACACCACTGATCCCAAATAAGTTGTAAGGATCGTACTACTTGTCCAATCAGACGGATAGGTAGTCATCCCCAAGGCTTACAAAGGTCAAAAACAACATGGACTATGGAGTTAACCTTCACCGGGGCTATAGACGCTTGACTGGCAGTGGAGTATACTCATTGCGTGGCGACATGTCTCTCCTCAAAAAGAGACCTCTGAATGCTCATACGGACAAACTAGCTTCGGGGTCTTCTCCATAACAGGGTTACCTAATTTATGCAAGATGAGGTTAATGAACACACTTGCACACACACAGGTTTTTGATTGCCTAGAGTCACTACCATGCTTTTTATTTGGTTAATGAACTCGCATGCACACACATTTGGTCCTAGTTGAATTAGGAAGTATTAGTAAGTTTGTTTGATACCACTAGCATGTTTGAGTCTTTGTAAAATAGTCTTCCTCCATATCAACCTCCATATCACCCTCCATATCTTCTTCCATATTCATGTCATTCCATACGTCATCCATTCACAAGCCACCAAGTTCGGTGCCCCTGATTAAACAATTATGATAAAAGTTGGCTAAATCTAACTATCTAAAAATATGAGTGCTTCTTAGTGCATATTTCATTTACTTAGTCTTGCATTAATCATCCATAGATTTACATATCATTTACTTAGTCTTGCATTAATCATCCATAGATTTGTATGTTATATACTTAGTCTCGCATTAATCATCTATAAGTTTGCATTCCATTCCATCACATATGCATCAAAAACATTAAAACATATCAAAACATGCATCACAAAAACATAGGCATTCACACAAAAGAGAGTAAAACACCAAATAAATAAAAGCCATGTATATATATATGTATAAAGGACAAACTGTACAATGAATGCCAAAAGGCTACAATATACAATAGAGCACCAAGGCTCATAAAGAGTGCATCTAAGCACTAAGCTAACCATCAAAAGAGGACCCTTGAGACCTAGTAGGAGCCCTAGACCTAGTGGTGTGCCTAGACTCACTACGCCTATAGACAAAGAGGATGGAGGATGGCAACAAATGTGATGCCTAAACAATGTGTTCGAGCTCAATGTAGAGTCCCGACCTAACCAGCTATGTCTATCCGTGCCGTGCCCGCTGCTAGCCTCGGAGTCTGACCCGATCGGGGCACCCTGGTCGCTCTATCCAAGTCCGCCTGCAGCTGGGACATCCTCTCCTCGGATGCCTCTGCTAGCCCCACTACCTCCAATATCTCCCAGTCTACCTGGGACAACGACCTCCTCATCCCCGAAATGATAGGGGAGAATCGGTGTCGTGCCTCTAACACCCTAAGCTGCAAAACAACAAAACAAAAATTTGTTACAAATTTTTCCAAAAAAAAAAAAAAAAACACATAATAAGTACTTGCTTAAATGAACAAATACCTCAGCTGGCTGCACTGGCGCGTCCACTCCCATCTCCGCCATAGCTCCCGCGTGCTTCACTCTCCCACACAACCTTTCACTCCCTTCACTCCACTC
Organism: Wollemia nobilis; assembly: GCA_028583015.1. NCBI lineage: Eukaryota > Viridiplantae > Streptophyta > Pinopsida > Araucariales > Araucariaceae > Wollemia > Wollemia nobilis. The sequence goes on along the minus strand of JAQPPZ010003172.1, from coordinate 1,674,050 downwards.
CCTCAGACGCACTTCTCTCAAGCTCGAACGCACAAATGAGCGAAATTCTCGCTGAAAGTGTTTAAATAGCTGGTTTTGGCACCCTGAAACGTAGTGGGGCATTTCATGGCACATTCAGACGTAGTGCTGCATCTGTAGAGCGCCTAAACACCGACGGGCGTCTCTGCCAACCACAAATGCAGACCGGCGTTTGGTGTCAGTATTGAATAAAGGAACAAAACTTGCAAAATTGAAGCTTACCTCCTCCAAATTTCATCAAATTGCATTCATCCATTCTTCTTATCATAATAAAACATTTTGTGAAGGTTACAATAGTTTTGGACACAAATTTTGTCATTTCGCTCAAAAAGCGCATCATTCATCATTGTTTTACAAATTGGGTTAAAAATATTCAAAACCTTCACAAAATTAACCACATTCATCAATTCTTCTGATCTATCGTCAATTTCATTCATTCTTCTTTCATCATGCATATTTTTGCCAAATCAAATTAAAGTAAACCTCGTATCTAGTGGTATATTCTATCACCTTGGCGATTGCAGCGATTTGAATCCATGCAATTCGGTAAGAGGATTAAACCACCATAAGGACACTTACCATTTATCATCATCAATTATTTCACTTGTTTGAAAATTGGAAATCAATTTTGGGTATTCTACTTTTCAAGTGACCTCATACCAAGATTAATTTGCTCAACAGTTGTCATTGATGGCCTAGTTCATGGGGCCTTAAACATGGACAATCTTTAATATCATCATTATTTTGAGTCTTGCTAGAGATTGAGGCTACCTAGGTTGATTGGTTCCGACCCGAGGAATTATCCATACAGATCACTAGGAGCATCTCTCGAGTTCGGACTCTTTTCATGCATCTTTCATCTCTGCATATCAATGGCGCCAACAAGGCAATTTCATCAACAGTATGGACTCACACACAGGAGTTGGGGCATCCGTTATCAATTTCTAATTTTCCTATAGTGGAATTCATCTTACATGATCATGGAACTTACAATTTGGCAAAAATCCCTTTATAACCGTTGGGGCAAAAACGGTCCATCTTTCACATCACTCATATCGTCTTCAATCATATTCTTTTCTGGTTTGTACACCAACCCCTTTCTTGTTGGGACATAAACAGATGGTTCATACACCAACCCCTTTTTTCACCGTTGGGGCAAAAACGGTTCATTTTCTTCCGAATTTCTTCCAATTGGCTTGTGAGAACCATTCTCGCTCGCCAATTGAGGGGGTAAGTTGATAAAATTTTAAATATTCTTTTATTCTTTGGTCTTCAAAGTTGTGCTTTAGTCTTGAGAGAGAGTTGCGTCTGATCCAGCTTTTCAGGTGTCTTAAGTTTTTGTGCTGCATTGTGTCTTCACACAAAGCAACTCAAAAAGGGGCATCTGTAGACACCAAAATCCAGCCACTTGTAAGTCATCTATACCTTCCTGTTAGCCACGTGTCAGTCATCCACCTTCCCGCCATTATTTGGCCCAAATCCACACCTTCCCGCCATTATTTGGCCCAAATCCACACTTTCCCGCCATTATTTGGCCCAATTTCACCTTTCCCGCCATTTTTCATTCCCAAATTTATTTAAATTAATATTTATATATATATATTTTAATATTTTAATATATTTTAATATATATATATAAAGATACTTTAAGTGATTTAATCTGAGCCGTCCATCCTTCATTTAATCTCATCCGTCCATCCATCTTAATCCGTTTCACAACCTAGATTTATTCTCTACCCTTGGATCCACTTTAATCTTAGCCACACGTTCAAAGTGTCGTTAAAACCCTAAAGTGTGCCCTAAGAGTAGATTATAAATTGAGTCACCTTGATGGCTCAAACCCTATCTTCTTTTACTATCTCTATCTTTGTTATCTATCGCTATCTATCTCTTCTTCGACTAAACCTACCCATCCATCTCGTCCTCTCTTGTCGCATCCATCGCCGCATCCGTCGCCAACTTCGTCGCCATCCCTTCGCAGACATTCTGCAGAATCCCCCATTCTTGTCGCAAGTGCCCACGGGCGTTTACCCGCAGCCTCGTACGCAGACCGGCGTCTGCAACCCCGATCCAAAGCACGCGGGCGTTCAGCGAGTGCACCAGGGCGCCTTCTGCAGCCGATTTGATAGTCCCAACTCTTCCAGGTGCCGCCTGGTCTCGCCGCGTTAACAGGAAATAGGTATAAATTAGTTTAAAGCAAGTAACTTCTTTTCTTTTATTAATCTATTGTTGAACTCCTGCATTCTGTTTTTCTAGGGTTTTAAATTGTTTCTGAGGGCTCACACAAGTGGAGCCCTCTTATTAATTTCTAACTCCTTGATAGTGTTAATGTGTGCAGGATTTTAATGGCAGATTTGATTGGATGATAGCAGATGCTTAAGCTGGAGTGGTCCGAGCCAAAGGATACAACGAAGCCCACTCACTCTGTTGGGATTAAGGATACGTTCTTCGGAAATGCCACCACTTTGTGCCAACTAGGGTTTCGGAGAACCCTAGCACAAATTGTAATTTTTGTATCACAAAAAGGGTTACAGGCCCTGTTGTACTCAAAAGGAGTTTCTAAACTCCATTGATTAATAAAAATCATTTGTTTTGTACAACTGTGTTCTGTATTACTTTTTATCGTGATTTCTTTATCTTTTGTTTGGCGTTGTATCTTTAATATACATTAGGATACATCTCATCAAGGATTAGAATGGAGTTTCAAGGATGAGGGGCTGGCCTCTCCCTCTCTATTGGTTGAAATCCCAAAGTAGTATGTTGAAGAATACACTTATTGTGACATGAATCATGTGAATATCCCTCAAAATGACATCTACTTTGATGGGTTAGACCCTTGCATAGTGCAGGTTGAGTCTTCTAGTTATCAAGAGGACTTTGGTTCTATGTCTCCTAAGGATCTTGAGAAACTAGGAGTAACTCCTTCCCTACCTCCTCTTGAGGATGAGTCATCTAAGAGACCATAGATGTGAACATAGGTTCTAAGGATTCCTCTAGAATCCTTAAGTTAGGTAAAGCCTTATCCATAGACGAGCAAGAGCAGTTGACCAATTTGTTAAGAGAATTCAATGATATTTTTGCTTAATCATATGCTAACATACTAGGTCTTGATCGATCTCTTGTTATGCATCATTTGGTAGTTCATTCTAATGCTAAAATTGTTAAACAAAAACTTAGGAAGATGCATCCTAACATCATCCTTTTGATCAAGGAGCTCCAAAAACTCCTTGATATCAATTTTATAAAAGCTGTTGACTATTTTGATTGGAAATCCAACATCATTCCTATGGAGAAGAGGGAAGGAATAATTAGAATATGTACTAACTTTAGAGACATTTTATTAGCATGTCCCAAGGATGATTTTACCTTGCCCAAAATAGATTAAATCGTATATTTCAGTTCTAAATATGGGATGCTATCACTCATGGATGGTTTCTCAGGATACAATAAGATGATGATTGGTCCTGAGGATCAAGCCAATACAACATTCATCACTCCATGTGGTACCTTATGTTAAAAATGCATGCCTTTTGGCTTGAAAAATGCTAGTGTCATCAATTAGTGGGCCATGAATTATATTTTCCATGACATGATGCATGATATTATCCAAGATTATTTGGATTATATTTTAGGTCACTCCATACAATGAAATGATCATGTCCATGAGTTAAGATGGATTTTTGAAAGGCTTCAACATTTTAGGGTTCATATTAAGCCTGTTAAGTGTGTGTTTGGAGTCACATCTAGCAAGTTGTTAGGATTTTTTGTTTCTAAGTGAGGTATTGAAGTAGATACCACTAAAATAGTGGCTATTACTAACATACCTCCTCACCACACATTTATTGAGGTACGTAGCTTGTAGAGGAAGATTCAGGTTATTCATTGGTTGATAGCTCAAATAGTAAATAAGTGTTAGATATTTATTAAGCTTCTTAAGAAAGATATCATATTTCAATGGGATTTCAAATATCAAAAGGATTTTGATGATCTCAAATGGTATCTCACTTCCTTACCTATTTTGGTTGCTTATTTACCTAGTAAGCATTTGATGCTTTACATAACAACCACAACCCATGCTTTGGAAGCCATGTTGTCTCAACATGATGATCAAAATAAAGAGTGAGCTATCTACTATATCAATAGAACTTTGGTTAGCTATGAAACCAGGTACACCCCCTTAGAGAAGACTAGTGTTCACTTCCTAGCAGCTAAGGTACTACATGCTCAACCATAATATGTTGGTAGTTACGAATTTTGATCCTTTGTGCTATTTAATGTCTAAGCCTCACCTTTCAGGTCAAGCTATTAAGTGGGTTTTGGCCCTTAGTGAGTTTGAATTGACCTTCATATATTACAAGGCTATCAAGGGTTAGGTAATTATCGATCAATTAGCCTTCACTCCCTAGAATCTACCATCCTTTGGTTGTTGAGTTCTTAGATGAGTGCTTCAACATTGAAGTTGAAGAGACAAAGTCTTAGAATTTGTTTTTTTATGGAACCCATTGTATGAAGGATGTTGGTGCTCGAGTCATTCTAGTTACCCCATAAAAAAACTCATCCCTTGTCCTTAAAGCTTTGTTTTTCTTCCATGAAAAATACTGCAAAATATGAAGCTCTTATTCTTGGCATTAGATAAGCCTTAGCTTTGCAGGTTAGGGTCCTTTCACTCTTTGGTGATTCTAAACTTGTGGTCAATCAAATAAATTATGTTTATAAAACTTGAGATGATAAAATTAAATCATATAAGGAGATTATCACCAAGTTGTTCTCATTTGATCAAGTAATCATAGAGTTTATCCCTAGATCCTCCAACCTCCATGTGGATACCATGGCTATTGATGCATCCTTGTTTCCTTTGGAGTTAGAAGATTATCAAGCATTGATTATCATTTTTTTTAGCGAAAAACCCCTTGTGGGTCCGCCTTGGTTTGAGAGACCACGAACAGGGGGTTCTATACCATCAAAGTCATTCAAGAGTCGCACTCAGCTCTGCCCGCACCAACATTATCAATTAGATTTTGAGTACCCAATTCAGCTTTTTGGGAGGGTGGAGATTCGAACCTGGGACCTCCATTGGAAGATTGCCCTCTCCTCTCCAACGCACCTACAACACCTGGGTAAGCATTGATTATCATTAGATAACTTCAAGAGCCCACATTTCTTGATTTTTATCTTGTCCCATTAGATGTTTTGACCATCGAAGATGTCCCATATGAGCTATGGTATACCAATATATTTAATTTTCTTAAGTATGGATTGATGCTTGATGGTTTAGATCACAATTAGCATAAGATTTTGCACAAAAGAGCATGTTGATTTGTCATAATTTGCAATACTTTATATATGTTCTTTTAAAGGTATCTTCTTACAATGCCTTAACTTCAATGAAGCTTAAATTGCTCTTAGTAAAGCTCATGAAGGATCATGTGGAGGCCATTTTAGCAATAATGCTATTGCAAAGAAACTCCTTCAGATGGGGTACTACTGGCATTACATGGGGAAAGATACATGTGACCATGTTTGATGCTGCAACAAGTGTCAACACCAAGATAATCTTGTCCATGCTCCTTCTCAGCACCTTCAATTTTTTTCTTTCCCTTGGTCATTCTCCATGTGAGAATTGGATATTATAGCGAAGATTAACCCAATGTTGTTTGACGATCATAAGTTTATCATAAGAGTGATAGAGTACTTCACTAAATGGGTCAAAGCCATAACTCTGGCAATGGTGACTGGAACTTAGGTTTCCAAGTTCATATTCAATTAGATTCTTTATAGGTTTGGGATTCCGAAAAGCTTATCAAAATAGGCTCAAGCGATATTAATATAAGAAGGCTCACAAATATTCTTTTGAGGTTGGGGAAATTATCCTCAAGAAAAACTAAAATTACACCAATACTCATTCCAACCATAATGGCAAGTTATAGGCTAATTGGTTAGGGCCCTTTGTCATAATATCTAAGTTTGTCTCAGTTGCCTATCATTTAGATTATCTATATTGTGAAGAACTTAAAGAACCAATGAACATAATGCTTTTAAAAAGATATTATATGTTGGACATTTTGAGTAGTTTTGTTGTTATTGATGTCAAAAGAATATTGGTTTAAATTCGTCATCATTAAGGACACTAAGTGGTTATTCCAAAAACAAGAAGGTATTGGAAAGGAATAAGATATAATATTTATTTTTAATATTATATGCCTAAAAAGGGCCCAAAGGATGAAGACCCAAGGAAGGAGAAGCAAGTTTAAATTAAATAATAATATTCTATTATTATAATATTTCGGGCCAAATAACAAGGTGAAGAAAAATGAAGTTCAAATTGAAAAGACCTACAAGCAGTTTTCAAAAGGTTTAATTTAAATTAAAATATATTAATATTTGATTGAAATTTTAATGTAAATTAATAATGAAGGCAAAGGTTTTTAAATTTAATATTTAAACACTAAATTCAAAATTTTAAATTTGAAAATGGGCCAATGTGAGAAGTCAAAATATAATGTGCATTTATATAGGAAATGATTTCCATTTCCCAAAGTAAATTTGACACACCTTTGAATGCGAGAAAAGAGAATATCAAACTTTACATCTAAGAAAAAGAAAATTTGCATTTAAAAGAGCTTGGAGGGAATGAGGCAACAAAGGCAACATAGTGGTTTGACATCCCATTGATGATGGTAGAGTAGGTGGCAGTTGGGAGAGTGTTAAGGCTTGCATGGAGAAGATCACGGTTTGATCCACTGATTGATGTTGTGGAGGAAGAGGCCTTCATTTGAATTGCTCAACATTTTTGTGAGGTGGATTTTTGGGACAACATGCACCATGTGTCTTATGTGGGCACGCAGCCCACTTGGTGGCCTAGCTTGGAGCTAGGGTGTTGGGAGTGCAAGGTCACATGGTCAAATTTTCTGAAGACAATTTTTAGTGGGCAGAACAAATCAAAGGTATGCCATTCGATTTTATTTTCCAAGGTGTTGAAAATTAAGTGCTTTGAGATTATTGTGAATGCTAAGTGTTGAGGGGAGTTATAAAGTAAAGAAAAAATAAAATATTTTATATTTATTTCTGGTGATTAAAATTTATAAGGTGTATAAGGGGAATTTTATATGCATGTTGTTTTAATGAAATTATTGAGTTAAATATTGTGGGTTTGGAGATTATAAGGTGTGCAAGGGAAATTGTTAAGTGTTTTTTTATGGTAAAATTATTGAGTTAAATATTATGAGTTTGGAGATTATAAGGTGTACAAAACAATTTGATATTTTGTATGAAAAATAATTTTTGAGAAAATTATTTTGTGGAGATCTTGAGATAGGTTGTGGTAACCTAACCCTAGTGTTGGCAAAGAAAATTTGATTGTGGTTAAGATAGGTTTTGAAGACATATCTCCATAAAAATAAAAGGTATGGGTACATCTTCCTTATGAGAAAAATATTGTTGTATTGGATGTTGTGAAAGCTAATGAGATGATTTCAGTAAGTCCTAGAGTGGACTTAAGGACAAATATGTGTGAGCTTTTATGGAAGCATACAATCAGATTAGATAGAGTTGATGAAAGTCTTGGTGAAGACTTGTTGAGAAAATTTGAGTCAAGTCTTGGTGAAGACTTATTGAGCATATTGGACAAGTTCTGGTGAGGACTTATTGAGCATATTGGACAAGTTCTAGTGAGGACTTGTTGGATATATTTGGGGTAATTCTTTGAGAAGACTTGTGAGCAAAGTTGATTGATTTGTTTAAACCTTGAGTTAAGTTTTGGGGAAGATCTAGCAGAGTTTATTTGTGATTGAGTTAAGATTTATGGTAAGGCTTGAGGACAGATTTGAGGATAGATTCTGGTGCATATTTGAGGATAGGTTTATGCTAGACCAGATATAGAGATCAAGCAGATTTGTGCTAGACTAAAGGACAGTGTTCAGTACAAAGTATCTAGTGGATAGAGATCCATTTGCTAGGGCAGTGAGGATAGAGATATTCTAAGTGAGGATAGATTCTTCTATAGATAGAGATCCACAAGCCAGTGTAATGGAGGCAGTAGTCTTCTAAGCGGATCACCAGCTAGAGTAGAGGAGAAGGAGTTCTTCTGTGGATAGATTTCAATGAACTTGATTAGGGGATTGGTTTTTCCTTTGGACAAAGGTCCATAAAAATTTTAATAGAGAAAGGATTCCCAAGATATTTATTGAGAAAATTTTAGTAAAATATTTTCTCTATGGAGTAGCCCACATTGGGTGAACCATGTTAAATTTGTGTCTCTATTATGTGTGGTGATTTATGCATTTTTTGAAAACTACTACTGATGTTACCATTGATCTATTGCATAATATTTTTTGGGAAAGAAAAGTAAAAAGTGGTATTATACTGTTCACCCCCCCTCAGTATAAGATTGTGTTCTTCAGTTGGTATTAGAGCAGGTTCCTTCAGAAGATTTAAAAAAACTTGAAGGAAAATATTACAAGAACACAAATGGATTCTCAGATTAGATATTTAGGGAATTTAGCACCATTTTTCAATGGGAACAATAATGTACTATGGAGCACAAGGATGAAGTTTCATCTAATTGCACTTGGAAATGAAATATGGGAAGCAGTTGAAAATGGATACACACCACCAACATCTCCATATACAAATAAAGATGGTAAGATACTACATCATTACAATTCAAGAGCAATGAGTGGAATTTTGAGAGGTTTACATGAAATAGAGTTATAAAGGTCATGCATTACACATCAACAAAGGAAATTTGGGATAAGTTGCAAGGCTTATATGAAGGATATAAAAATTTCAAAAGGGTAAAGTTGCAAAATTTCAAAAGAGCATTTGAAGACCTAAATATGAAGGATGAGGAAAACATTATGGTATGTCTACTTCATGTGGATGAGGTTGTTAAATCCATGAAAGGACTTGGGCTTAAGGTTGAGGAAACAATTTTTTGTGATAAGACTCTAAGGTCACTTCTAAAAAGGTTTAGTGAAAATATTTCAACTATAGAAGAGGTAAAAGATATTGAACTTTTGACAGGGTATGAATTACATGGTATTCTCACAGCTTTTGAGATGAGAATAAAAGAGGAACCTATTCACAAGAAGAAAGCAACCTTCAAAGTTACTAAGAAGAAAAAGGGTAAGAAGTCAGATTCAAGGAATGAGTCATCCAATGATGAAGAAACAAACTATGGTAGAAGGAATAAGGAATCAAGAAAATAGAAATGTATGAAATTAGTTAGATGTTTCAATTATGGAAAATATGGTCACTATGCATCTAATTATCCAAAATATAGAAATAGAAATGATGGAAAATAGGATCATGAGAATAGGGAAATAGGAAAACATATGTACCAAAAGAAAAGCAGGGATGGACAAGGTAAACAAGGAAAGAAGTTTTTCCAAAGGCATAAGTAGAGTTTCTATGCAAAAAATGCAAGTAAGAGCTCAAGTGATAGTGATGAAAGCTCCTCAGATAATGATAAAGATGAAGTACTATTTCTAGAAAAAGAAAAATGTGATGTTAGAAAAAGGGCACCAATAATTCTCAAGTGTTTTATATGTGGTAACTTTGGTCATCTTGAATATAGTTGTACAATGAATGGATTCAATTTTAGTAATGATGAATATGAAGATACAATTGAAGGACCAAAAAAAAAATTACTTTTGGCAATAGAAGAAGGAGGTGATCCTATTGAAGGCAAATAAGAAAGGAATGAAGATGATCCCAAAGAAAAACAAATAGAGGAAGAATAAGAGAAAGGAGAAGTTCATCTTGAGGATGAGCTTATTCATGCCCTTGATGCATTAATGGAGGTAAGAAAGCAAAACTTAAAACTCAAGATTAAATTTCAAGAATGTGATGAAGAGAAAGGAAATCTTATAAAGGATCTAACTAAATCAATATCTAAGACAAAGAGATTCAAAGAGAAGTTAGAAGCAAAGATTTTAGAATATGAAAAGTTAGAGCATGAGGTAGCTTCACTAAGGAAGGAAGTAAAATATTCTAAGGATAAGTTACACAGGTTTGGGAGAAGCTCAAAAAAATTGGATAAGATTATCAAGATACAAAAACATACATCAAACAAGACAGGTATTGGTTTTGAACAGGTACAAAGAAAACAAGGGGAGGAGTCAATATCAAGCTTTGAAGAAGAAGAAGCTTTAGAAGAAGAGAGTTTAAGAGAGAGTGAGACCTCTAAGGATTATTTTGAAAACAAAAATTTCAACAAGGAAAGGAACAATGCACAAATGAGGAACATATGGAATAGGAACTAGCATAAGGTAAAAGAAACTAGGACACCAATGGGGTTAAGGCAAGGTAGTTTTAATGGAAGATGCTTCTCATGTCACAGGTTTGGGCACAAGGCTACACAGTGTAGGACACATGAAAGATAGGAATATGGAAGTTTTAGAAACATACAACTTTTTCAAGGGTATTGTTACTCTTGTAATCAGTTTGGTCACAAGGTAGTAAATTGCAGGGTTCATGATAGGAATGGATATGGCTTCACCAGGAGAAATCCCAAGACATTTGCATATTTAAGGAATAACAACATTAAGTGTTATAAGTGCAATAATTATGGACATACAACAAAGTATTGTAGAGTAGAAATCTTAGAGACAAGCAATAATAGGAATAGGCAGAGGAATCAAAAGAATCAGTTGAGGAAAAAAGTAGACAAAGGTAAATATCAATGTATGCTAGGAGTAGAAATACTCCAACCATAGAATTAATCACCTCAAAAATAGGTGGGGGAGGGGCTAAGCTAAGAGTCTCATTCTTATCCCCAAGCCCCAAAGATGACCCTTTACCATTTATGACAAGAGAGATTTGAGTTAGGGGGAGAGCATTCAGTCAAGGGGAGAAATTTCTCAGGGAAAGCAACTTTTGAAAAATAAAATGGAATGGTAAAAATAAAGGGGTTGCCATCAATGAAAAAGAGGGATATTTTTGGAAATTTTGAGTAGTTTTTTTGTCATTGATATCAAAAGAATATTGTATTAAATTCATCATCATTAAGGAAATTAAGTGGTTTTTCCAAACGCAAGAAGGTATTGGAAAGGAATAAGATATAATATTTATTTTTAATATTATATGCCTAAAAAGGGCCCAAAGGATGAAGACCCGAGGAAGGATAAGCAAGTTTAAATTAAATAATAATATTATATTATTATAATATTTCGGGCCAAATAACAAGACGAAGAAAAAAGAAATTCAAATTGAAAAGACTAGAGATAATTATTGAGAAAATTTGTGCTAGACTAAAGGATAGTGTTTGGTAGAGATCTGATGTAGGGAATAGAACAAAGTAAGAGTAGAATTTGGAGGTTATAGAGCATAGGATAATATTCTCTAACGGATAGAGATCCATTAGCCAGGGTAGTGAGGACAAATATCTTCTGAGTGAGGATAAATTATTTTGTGGATAGAGATCCACAAGCCAGTGCAATGGAGGTAGTAGTTGAAGAACACAAGATTATACTGAGAGGGGGGGGTGAACAGTATAAGACCACTTTTTACTTTTTCTTCCAATTCAATATTATGTTGTGTAAAGATAGCAGTATTATTAGTAGTAATCAAAGCAATGCATAGAAACCATACACAATAGAGACACCATAATTTACGTGGTTCACCCAATGTGGGATACTCCACGGAGAAAATATTTTACTAAAATTTTCTCAATAAATCTCTTTGGAAATCACTCCCAATTACAATGTTTATGGATCTCTATCCAAAGGAGATGTTGATCCCCTAATCTCAAGTTCATGTATCTCTTATATATGAGAACTCTTTCCCTTTATGCTCTGGCTATGTGATCTTCTAGAAGACTTCATCTCTCTACTGCACTGATTGGTGGACCTCTCTCCACTTGAATACTCCTCACTCAGATCTATCTTCAACTATGCTGGTTGTTGGATCTCTATCCACTAAGACTATGTCCTATGTACTCTATCACCTCCAAAGCTCTATCAATAGGCTCACTAAGAACCTTCTCAATAGGCTTGCATAGAACCTACTTAACAAGCTCACACAGAACTTGTCAAATCTATACTAGCAAGCTCACCAAGAACTTGCCCAAATATGCTCTCGCAAGATCACCAAGAACTTATTCAAATCTGATCTAGAAAGCTCACCAAGAACTTGCCCAAATATGCTCTAGCAAGCTCACTAAGAACTTGTACAAATCTATTCTAGCAAGCTCACCAAGAACTTGCCCAAATCTGCTCTAGCAAGCTCACCAAGAACTTGCCAAAATCTGCTCCAACAATCTCACTAATAACTTGTCCAAACACTATCCTCAAATCTGCCCCGACACTATCCTAAAATATATCCCAAAGACCTTCTCAAAGGCTCAATCAATAATGCTCAAAACTTCCACAAATTTGTCCAGAAATCTATCCAAAAAGCCTTCTCAAAGGCTCCAATAATGCTCAAGTAGTACTCAAAACTCATCCACAAATCTATCAAGGCAAAGCTCAAAGATGAACTCAACAATGAATGACAATGTACTCTTCAATGGATGACAACAATGATCCATAATGATCTCAAATCAACTCAACTCATAGAAGCATAAAGAGAATTGTTAGAGACTCAATATGTTCTAATCTCACTCTCAACTCAAATCAACCTCAACTCAATTCAAGTCAACCTCAACTCAACTCAAGTCGTATAGAACCATAAATAGAATTGTTAGAGACTCAATATATTATAACCTTAATCTCAAACCAACATAAAATTATGGAATAGTTTATTTCATAGAAATTGAACAATCACTTCACACATCACTTGACTAGGCTCAATCAACTCATCTCAACCAATCATCACAAGGGACAAATATTTCTCACACAACCCTAGTCCAAGAATGTATCAACCAACTCAAATGTTTCCAAAAATGCTTAACCACAAATCTCACACAAAAATGATACTTATGTTCTTTTCTAACACAAGTTCTTTCACAACCAATGGGCTTTAATAACAATGCTTATAAAACAAGGTTTAACCTCAACTCTCAAACTAGAAAACCTTGAAGAATTAAACCAATCACTTTTGAAAATAAAACCACAATCAATCCTTTTCTCTCCAATGATATTTTAGAAATCAACTACCATAAAAAATCAATAGAAGAAGGTGCCCATACCTTTTATGAATATGAAAAAAACCTCTTTGTAAATCAGCCACAATCACAAAATTCTTTTGCCAATCTTCACAAGGGTTAGTAGATAACAAAATAATCAACATTACTCCACTTTTCAATAATCATCACCAAGGCCTTTAATTGCACAACTTCCTTATCTCTCCTAAAACCACTTGTACCATAAAATAAAATAAATCAAAACATTGCATAACCTTTTCACTCCCAAAACCACTTATACCATAAAATAAAATAAATCACAATATTGCATACCTTGTCACCTCATAAAAGAATTAATCCTCTTGAAAAAGAACAAGGAAAAATTCACTTTTAGAACCCCTTTGTAAAATCAGAAATATATCTTTACAAACACGTTATTTCTCATTCTAAATAAGTTAGTCAAATAGCCCTCAAAATAGGCTTTTCGACGATATATAATATACCCCATTTCCAAAATAAATTTAAATATTTACATATATATATATATATATATATATTTAAAATTTAATATATTCATCATCGGAGGTCCTTTTTTGATGAAAAAAAATCTGCCTTGGATTTTAAGAAATGCCCTTTCCATATAAGCCCACCATGGTTTTAAATAAAACCTTTTATTTTGCCTGCCTTGGTTTTCATAAAAACCCTATAAATAACAATGCTTTCCAAAATATCATAAATGCTTATTTATGAAATATTTTGGTCACCAAAATCAAATGTGATCCATGTGACATCAATGATCCACGTGACATCAATTACAACATAAAATATCTCAAATTAACTCAAATTTCTGAAAATCTCCCCCTTTGTCATTGATGGCAACACCTCTAACGCAAACACCACAACCACAGCAAAAACCATCTCTAAGAATCAAAGATTCTTCCCATGACTCAATACTCTCTATGGAGGATGCTCCCCCTAACTCAATACTCTATTTGGAGGCTGCTCCCTCTAACTCAATACTCTCCTCCTTACTCAAATCTCTCCCCCTTTGACATCAATGGCAAAAGGGACACTTATGGGGCTAAAAGATATAACTCTTAAGCTTAGCCCCCATCACCCAATTTTTATTTTGAGGTGATTAATTTTGGGGTGGGAGTACTTTTACTCCCATATCACTTTGTTTCTTTCCTCTATCAACTTCCTTCCATATTTTTTTGATATCCTTCTCTTGATGAATTACTTGATCTTCTTGTCTAGAACCTGTTTGACTTTCTTGCCTTGAACTTGTTTGGAATTGAGTCCTACACCACCTTGCAATATGCCCAAAGTTATTGCAATTAAAAAACTTGATATTGTAGCCTTTGGTTGGTGCCCATGTCTTGAAATTATTCTTGAAATAATTTCCATATCCATTTCTTTATTGAAACCTGTATTGTGAAGCTCTGTTTTCATGACCATTATGACCATGAATTATGAATTGTGTAGCTCTAAAACCAAAACCATGTTGCTCATTTCCTTTGCACTAAAAATATTTATGACCAATCCTATTACATGAGAAGAAATGTCCCTAAAAATAATACCTTCTTCCTTTGAAGTTTCTTCTAGAAAAATCAAAATTCTTTGATCCATGGATCCTGCAATGTATAGCCCTATGTCCAAATCCATTACAAGAAAAAAATATCCTTGAAAATCTGTTTGTTCATGCCTTGGTTCCTCATACCTTTATTAACCATTATCCTTATGATCATCTTCAACTTGTGCATTGCATTCTTGAACCTCCTTTGTAGCATCTAAAACCTCTTACTTAGCTTCTTCCTTGCATTTCTCTTCAATAATTTATTTTCCATTTGAACTTGATTCACCTATTTCAAAACAAGAACCAAACTAAATATTTGGAGCCATAGGAACTTTGGAACTTTCCTCACAAATATTAGGTGCTTCCTTGCTTTCATATTTTAGAACTTCCTTTCCTTTTGAGTGTGATTCCCCAAACTTGAAATATGGGACCTTTGATGCTTTGAAACCTTTAAAAAACTTGTGCAACTTATCCTTAGAGTTTTTCACTTCCAACCTTAAGGAAACAACTTCATGTTCTAATATTTCACATTCTTGCTTCCTTACCTTTAATTTTTCAAGCATATCTTCTTCAATTTTCTTTGCCTCTTCAATCGTGATTTTTAGATCAATGAGATCTTGTAGGAGCTTTGCCTTTATCTTCTCACCCTTTTGTTATTGAGCCTTTAGTCTTAATTTTTCTCTTTTCATTTCTTCAAAAACTTGTTCTGACACTTTATTTTCTTCATGATCATAACTGTGCCTATTTTTCTCTTCATGATAAATTATTACTTGATATTCTTGCTTTTGATATTTAGTAGGAGCTTATTATTTTTCATTGACTGAGAGACTTTCATTATTACTGCTAGAAGCACTGATTGCTTATTCCATATACAAGCTCTTCTTGTCATGCCTGCCTTCTTCAATTTTCTTTGCCTCTTCAACTGTGATTTTTAGATCAATGAGATATTGTAGGAGCTTTGCCTTTATATTCTCATCCTTTTGTTATTGAGCCTTTAGTCTTGATTTTTCTCTTTTCATTTCTTCAAAAACTTGTTCTGACACTTTATTTTCTTCATGATCATAACTGTGCCTATTTTTCTCTTCATGATAAATTATTACTTGATATTCTTGCTTTTGATATTTAGTAGGAGCTTATTATTTTTCATTGACCGAGAGACTTTCATTATTACTGCTAGAAGCACTGATTGCTTATTCCATATACAAGCTCTTCTTGTCATGCCTGCCTTGTTCATAGCTGTTTTCCTTTATTTTTGATTCTTGCATTCATGTTCACTATTTTTATTGTGCTTGTATTCCTTGAGTTCCATTTCATATTCACTATCACTGAAGCCATTGCAGTAACCTGAGATGTGATCAAGTTGACCACAAGCATAATATTATTCTTTTGAAACCTTGAATGCTACCTTTTGAGAAACAATATATTTGAAAATCTAGTCAAGTTACATTTCCTTTCTATTGTTGTTATACCCATTTTATGGACAATAAAATGCCATGTGATCAAGCTTACCACACTCAAGACATCTTACTGATTTTTCTTCTTCCCTTCTTAGAGCTTCAAGATCGGATTCATTTTTCTTCTTAGATCTCATGGTTCTTATTTTGCTTTTCTTTTCCATGTATGTTCTTGTAGAATCTTCCCTCAAGCTGTTAGACTTTCTGAAGGAACCCACTCTGATACCAATTGAAGAACACAAGCTTATACTGAGAGAGGGGGTGAACAATATAAGACCACTTTTTAATTTTTCTTCCAATTCAATATTATGTTATGTAAATATAGCAGTATCAATAGTAGTAATCAAATAAATACATAGAAATCATACACAATAGAGACACCATAATTTACGTGGTTCACCCAATGTGGGCTACTCCATGGAGAAAATATTTTACTAAAACTTTATCAATCAATCTCTTTGGAAATCACTCCCAATTACAATCTTATGGATCTTTGTCCAAAGGAGATGTTGATACCTTAATCTCAAGTTCATGGATCTCTTCCATAGGAGAACTATTTCCCCTTCTGCTCTAGCTATATGATCTTCTAGAAGACTTTGTCTCTCTACTGCACTGACTGGTGGACCTCTCTCCACGTGAAGACTCCTCACTCAGATATGTCTTCAACTGTGCTGGCTGTTGGATCTTTATCCACTGAGACTCTATCCTATGTACTCTATCACCTCCAAAGCTCTATCAATAGGATTATTAAGAACCTTCTAAATAGTCTTACAAAGAACCTGCTTATCAAGATCACACAGAACTTGTCAAATTTGCACTAGCAAGCTCACCAAGAACTTGCCCAAATCTGCTCTAGCAAGCTCACCAAGAACTTGCCCAAATATACTCTAGTAAGCTCTCCAAGAACTTGCCCAAAATTTCTCTAGCAAGCTCACCAAGAACTTGTACAAATATTCTCTAGCAAGATCACCAAGAACTTGCCCAAATATGCTCTAGCAATCTCACCAAGAACTTGCCCAAATCTGCTCCAACTAGCTCACTAAGAACTTGTCCAAACACTGTCCTCAAATCTGTCCCAATACTGTCCTCAAATCTATCCCAAAGGCCTTCTCAAAGGCTCAATCAATCATGCACAAAACTTCCACAAATTTGTCCAGAAATCTATCCCAAAAGCCTTCTCAAAGGCTCAACCAATCATGCTCAAGTAGTACTCAAAACTCATCCACAAATCTATCAAGGCAAAGCTCAAAGATGAACTCAACAATGAATGGCAATGTACTCTTCAATGGATGACAACAATGATCCACAATGATATCAACTCAAATCAACTCATAGAAGCATAAAGAGAATTGTTAGAGACTCAATATGTTCTAATCTCACTCTCAACTCAAATCAACCTCAACTCAATTCAAGTCAACCTCAACTCAACTCAAGTCTTATAGAACCATAAAGAGAATTGTTAGAGACTCAATATGTTCTAACATTAATCTCAAATCAACATAGAATGATGGAATATTTTGTTTCATAGAACTTGAAAAATCACTTCACACATCACTTGACTAGGCTCAATCAACTCAACTCAACCAATCATCATAAGGGACAAATCTTTCTCACACAACCCTAGTCCAAGTATTTATCAACCGACTCAAATGTTTCCAACAATGCTCAACCACAAATTTCACATAACAATGATACTCATATTATTTTATAACTCAAGTTATTTCACAACCAATGGGCTTCAATAACTATGCTTATAAAATAAGGTTTAACCTCAACTCTCAAACTAGAAAGCCTTTAAGCATTAAAACAATCACTTTTAAAAAGGAAACCACAATCAATCCTTTTCTCTCCAATTATATTTCAGAAATAAACCACCATAAACAATCAATAGAAGAATGTGCCCATACATTTTATGAAGATGAAAAAAACCTCTTTGTAAATCAGCCACAATCACAAAAATCGTTTGCCAATCTTCACAAGGGTTAGTAGATCACAAAATAATCAGCATTACTTAACTTTTCAATAATCATCACCAAGGCCTTTAATTGCACAACTTCCTTATCTCTTCTAAAACCACTTGTACCATAAAATAAAATAAATCAAAACATTGCATAACCTTTTCATTCCCAAAATCACTTATACCATAAAATAAAATAAATCACAATATTGCATACCTTGTCACCTCATGAAAGAATTAATCCTCTTGAAAAAGAACAAGGCAAACTTCACTTTTGGAACCCATTTGCAAAATCAGAAATATCTCTTTACACACACCCTATTTCTCATTCTAAATAAGTTAGTAAAATAGCCCTTGAAATAACCTTTCTGACAATATATAATATGCCCCATTTTCGAAATAAATTGAAACCTTTACATATATATATGCCAACCTCCATTAAATGCACATGGATCGGCCCTCCATTAATTTAAACTTTAATATATTCATCACTGGAGGTCCTTTTTTGATGAAACAAAATTCCACCTTGGATTTTAAGAAAAGACCTTTCCACATAAGCCCACCATGGTTTTAAATAAAACCTTTTATTTTTACTACCTTGGTTTTCATAAAAACCTTGTAAATAGCCATGCTTTCCAAAATATCATAAATACTTATTTATGAAATATTTTGGCCACCAAAACCAAATGTGATCCATGTGACATCAATGATCCATGTGACATCAATGACAATATAAAATATCTCAAATTAACTCAAATTTCCAACAGTAGTGTTCTAAGAGGATCACCAACCAGAGTAGAGGAGAAGGAGTTCTCCTGTGGATATAGTTTCACGAACTTGATTAGGGGATTGGTGTCTCCTTTGGATAGAGGTCCATAAACATTGTAATAGGGAAATTATTCCTAAGATTTTTGTTCAAAAACTTTTAGTGAAATATTTTCTCTGTGGAGTAGCCCACATTAGGTGAACCATGTTAAATTGGTGTCTTATTGTGTGTGGTGATTTATGCATTGCTTGATTACTGCTATTGATATTACCATTGATATATTGCATAATATTGTTTGGGAAAGAAAAGTAAAAAGTGATCTTATACTGTTCACTCCCCTCTAAGTATAAAATTATGTTCTTCATTATGGATGACCCATCATCTACATTGCACATTGAATTTAGAATAGTTTCATATAGCATCGTTATTAAATGATCATACTACATGACTACCTATCATATTTTTCATGTTTTGTCTAAAAATCTATTCCATTTACATTTTTGCTTGTCAAAAACTACACTTCTACCTATTCATATTTACATGATTGCTTGTTCATATATATTTTTGGAGAATTCATGACAATGACAATGATGACACCTAGTTAGGTTAGGTCATAGTTCACATGCATTGCACTTTCACTAGGGCTTTTATGCCTAGTGAATACCCAACCTAGGGCCCACCTTCGCACATTTCCATCATTTTATCTACCCATCTCATCTCTTCCTTATTTCTTGACCTTAAAATTTTTCATTTCTTATATTTATCTAGGTCAAGGGATTTGGTTCTTTTTTTGCTCCATTGGCCATATCCATACACTTTATTTCACACACCACACCCCTATCAGGTAGTACTCACTTTTATCATCACTTTCTTGCACACAATACACCCCATAGTAGATAGCTTCATGGTCACGAGTGAGGGATAGAATCCATTCAACCATTTGCAAGCATACATACCAATGGGTACATTTATTTATTTTTTTGTTCATCTCAGTGAGTGCTACACCCATAGTGGGTTTAGCTTCACCTTGTCCATCTTGCCAATATACACCCTCACTGGGTTTTTGGTACTTTTTTTTATTGGCCTTTTGGAGCATTCCTTTCATCAACTTATGAATTTCATTTAGGCTTAAATTTTAGATGAATTGTATTGAGTTAGAATCATATCATTCCATACCATTCATATAGGTCCCTTGCATCCATTATTTATATGTTCACTATGCATACTAATATATATAATATCTTACATATAATCACACATGAGCACACACTCACTCTTTTCTTGATTTCTTGTTATTTCTTGATGCTTTCCTTCTCTTATATTCTTCTTTTTTTTTGTGTTTTTCTCTTCTTTCTTCTGCATCTACCATTTTGAGTTTCATTAGGAATGTGGCATTCCTTCCAAAACACGAGGTGGTACCCTGGCTTGAGAGGCATTAATGTTCCTAATACCTTGATTTGCATGTAAAAAATGAAAGTGTATGGAATTATATCATTTTTGCACCACTCATTTCTTCTAAACTAGCCACTCCTTTTTTTTTGTCATTTATTACCTTTCACCCTTAGATTTCTACATATTTCTTTGATGCATTTACTAGGCCATAAATGCATCAAAGAGAGAAAACTGTAGACATGGAAAATTGAACCATTTAAGTGATTTATTTTTCCTAGATCCTCAAAGAGACCTTCCAATTTTTCCAAAATATATTTAGGCCTCTCTCCACCTTTTTTTTTTTTTCTATGATGAAATCATGGTCGGCCCTTATGGGGTGCATTTTCGCATAGTTATGGTTTTCTCCTAAGAAACCCTAGTGTTTCGTTTAACCTTCTTTGGCGTTCGATTTTGCTCGATTTTCCTACCCATTATTGTTTCAAATATATTATAAATTGAGGGTTTGAATCTCTTATTTTCATTAGTTCTCCACACATGCTCTCTCTTTAACAATCTCAAGAAACTAGTCAAGCGAGCAAGCAAGAAAGAATTTAGGAATAAGTGCTAACAATATTTTATTTAAGATTTTGGGAAGATATTTTTTGTTGCATTGGATTTTGTGTTGCTAATCTTGGTGGATAAGTGTGAAGCCATAAGGAGGAATTTGCCATCTTGGAAGACTTCCTTTTTTTGCTTTTTCGCTACCACTAGGTTGCTTTTATTTGATCTGCTTTTATTTTTATTTTCATTTGCATTGTTCTATTGTGTTTTACTTCTATTATGAAATTGATCCCCGTAATTACAGGGCGTAATTTTTCCAAAGGAAAAATCATGATCACCCCGTATAAGGTACGATTTCATCGAAGCTAATCTTGGGGGTAAAAGTTCACCCCCAAACTCTAGGTCTAAGTTTTATGATATATTTAGGTCATAATTACACATATTGCATTCTATTTATCATCACATTGGACTACATTGCATTTTTCTTGTCCATCTTCCAAAACTATCAACTTTCAATTTTGCATTCTAAAGGTCAGATAAAAGGACCTAGGGGGATTGACTGTTGTGCCTCCACGTATAGTCATACAACATCATACGCATTCCCCCTAATGTTGATCATATTTTTTGAGGGTTTTTTGATGTTTTATAGGAAAGAAGCTATGGGATATTGTTGGACACAAGATAAATATTGGAACAACAACCGAATTAGATACGTGCTCTAATAGATCTTTAGGTTGTTTGACTTTTATTTCTATTAATTTTTGTTCAAAACCTATATCACAAGTAAAGAAAAGTATTTGATCAAATTTCTAGGCATTTGAAAGAATAAAATCATATAGTGTGCATTTAGGGTTTCAACCTTGTTTATGCATTTCTATTGGATCCTTGCTCAAAGGATTTGTTTTGTAATTCTAGGGTTAGTGATCATTTAAGCAAAGAATTATTCTAGGGTTAGCTCTTGTCTTCTTGCATCTTGTATCTTGCATTGTTCTTTTACTTTTCATAGTATAGCTTTAGAAAGGCCAAACATAAGTGCATGCTAAAATTTACACATCAAAATACATTCCTCCTCGAACTTGGAGTGAGTTCTAAAACCATTCCTAATGAACACTTCCTCCTCTTTATATATTAAGTGTAGAGATTATAACAACCATATAGTCACCTCAAGGTTTCCCAATGGATCCAAACTTTAGAATCATATGTCGGTGCATGGTTTTCCCCATTCTACACAATATCTTAAAATATTACTTTATTTTAAAGAAAGGATACATGAGAATACACAAACAAGACTAGCCTAATTCAAACTACTTGTAATAACATTTTTATGTCTAAATATAAGAGGAGATAAACAAATTAAAAACTAAAATAAAGATCTTTGATTTCATTTATTTAGTGTCCTAAAGAAAAACTAATAAATTGAAATCACAACAAAATAGTAGACATGACGTAACTAGGTAAAGGAAATAATAGAGATAACAAGGAAGGCACCTAGTTCCACGACTATGTCAACAAAATTATCTAAGATTGAGTGCTAGTGATTTCATGGATCTACCACCTGCAAAGTGCCACCAACGATCCTAATTTGCACTTGCACATAGATATAAACTAGGAGTAACATTAATTTTTAGGGGGTTTACCAATATTAGGAGAGTGGATAACTTCCTAAACTAGACAGACAAACCCTTAGGTCCCTTATCAAACCAAATTTTCTTTAAAATTTTAAGTAATTGACCATAAACTGTGAAGTTACTAATGATAACTTATGAATAGTGATATCATGCTAACTAGGAGATAGGTGATAGGGTATTCAATGTCTAAGAGGTAATAGTAGGTGAAATTGCCACTAGTGTTTCATGGGTAGTATTATTACCCTATGTATTTGTGCTAGATGGATAATATATTTAGTTTACAAAATAGAAGTTAAAAAGGTGGTAATCAAATTTAAAATAATAATATTAGCATTGAGTCTATCCTAAGTGGATTATATAGAGTCTAATGGTTGCTAAGGTGTTAGGTCCACAAAATCATTGCCTATGCATGGACAATAGCATTTTTCCTTTGAGGAGATAGATAAGTGAAGACAAAGATAATATTGTCTAACTTTAGGCTTATAGGGTGGTACTTAGATTGAGTGGAAATGAATCAAGGTAAATTTATCTAGAATGAATGATGGTGGAGGTTGAAGCTTGACCAAATGTCATGGATGGAAAAATCACTTCCTATGTTGAAGAGACAATGTTTTTGCTCTAAGGGTCTGAATATGGAAAATGTCAAGGCAGGAGGTTGGAGCTAATGCTACAATGTTTTCCTATGGTCACTTAAGAACTGACTACATGAATGGGATATCTACACTACAAACAAGTAAAAGAGTTCTTGGAGACCAATGCAAGGGTAAGTGATTCAAAATAAAATAAAAACCAAAATAACAAAATGCAAGTGATGAGGATACTATAAAATACTAATCAAGAAAAATATTAGCAAATTAAAAAAAATGAATGCAAAACATATTAAGGAGACAAGGCCACAACCCAAGGAGATGAAAGTAACACCTCCTTATTGTCATCAAGCATACATTCCTCCAAGCACCAAGGTGAGAGAGTAGCAAGATAAAGATAAATTGGAGCAATATGTAAGAAAAATAGTAGAGTTTTGTTAGCATAAATATTTTTGTTATGAGAGATACCCTAAGCCCTCAATTTATAGGATTTTTAGCCTTGGGTGTCGAGCAAAGTGCATTCATGGCGATGAGAATGAGAAGGTAAATTTTCAAATTTTAAATCTTGAGGTAAGGGGAGGTGGATCTAAGAAGGGAAACTTTGGGCTTAAATACTAGATGGCATGGATATGAGAGAGATGGTGTCATAAGTGATTTGAGTCTTGAAAGGAGAAAATAATCCAATATTCTATTCTAAGGGGGTGAATTCATTGCTTCAAAATTATTGTTGATGATCCCACAATAATGATAATGTAAATTTGACTATTATGGGTCAATGAAGCAAGGAATTGATAAATTTACCTTGAATTTTTAGAGGTAAAGGAACTTGTGATAGAAATTATATGCTTGCAATCACTACAAACAATTATGTGCCAATGATACCACTTTGTCAAGTAGAATACACAAAAGTTGAGTCAAAATGCTAAGCTATCTCATTTAGTTGCTAGGTGGGTGGTTTGCAAGATTGGTGTTCTAAATTTGGGTATCTATATTTATCCCCCTTTTTGATGCATTTATTACTCAATAAATGCATCAAAATTAGTGGTATATACCCTTAGTTTTGAAGAAAAACTACTTCTTGGTGATTGTTATGATGAGGTAAAGATGTAATGTAAAAATAATTCATTTATGAGCACTTTTAAAAATCACCTCTTTATAGAGCATTAATTGCACTAATATCCCTAACTAGGGTGGTCAAGGAAACTTAAATGGGATAGAAAGACAATGGGTATGTAAGAAGAAAATCTTGGAAGAGGGAGAGAAGTAGAGAGCAAAGGTTGGGGATGGAGGGTTAAAAAGAAAAAATATGGGTAAAAAGTAGCTCATTTTTACCATGGATAGTTACATTAAAGGAGCTCTAGGTGAATAGATATAATGACATAGTAGCAGATACCAGTACATTTATTGACCATGTTAAATGGTAATGCTGGACCAAAAATGGTAGGCATTCATGTTATTATCAAAATTTGAACCTAGTTTAATTTTTTTCAAGAATTATTTTATGAAATTTTCATTGTGGAAGTTGGTTATCATGGGCTAACAATATCATTGGGTATCAATTATATTCTAGTTTTGATATCATTGGATATCAATTATTTTGATCCATAGATTGTACTTAGGTGGCACAAAATCACTACGAGCAATAGGTCATTGATATTTTCATTGTTGGCATTTGTGCAGGTTGGTGAAGTTTTAGCACTAGTGGTTTTTTTTGTCATTGGTAGCATTTTGGCCAAGCTTAGAAAAGGGGAGTCAAGAATAGGAGCTTGAAAGAATAATTTAGGTTAATGAGGGTATTTTTGTGGTAGTTTTATGTTCTAGACTATCGAGATAGATGGCCTAAGGTGTTATACAAGCTAGTAGATCTTGAGACACAATGAGAATGGGTTGTGCTACACGTGATTGGGCTTCTTTAGTTAGTGGAGATATAAAGATGAGTTTCACAGGGTGTTGCTTTAGTAAAGAGATGGTATTTAGAGTTATTGACATTTCACCTTCCCATAGATAAAATGGTTGTCAAATTAGAGGATATGTGGAATATTCTGCAAGTGACCAAGTATATAAGAGCCATGATAGGACATAGGCACTATATAAATTAATAGGTGATCCATGGTTTTTGATAGTGAGTAGTGGCATTGATGTAAACACCATATTTTACAAGCATCACATGGATAGGATGACATGATTGCTATGTGTAGTTATTCCAAAGCTAATTATCAACCACATATGCTAGAGAGTTCTACCATGAGGATTTTTAGGTGTGATTAGAAAATATGAGGGATTAGTAGATCTACTTTGCATGGGGTTCCTTGCTCTTGGCTTGACTAAATAATACCTTGCAAAAGGTTGTGTATAGGTGGGGGAAGAGCTTGAAATGTTGTAACTTGATCCATGTCTAGTGCTATGAGTATATGGCTATGAGGTAGCTAATTAGACTCCTAGGACAAGTGGAGGATGTATAATGGCCAATAATATTAAGGTAAGCTTATCAATTTGAGACATTTTAGAGGTAGTTCAAGGGATCCTTGAAATTGGATAATTGAGTGGTGGATGAGTTGAGGCTAAGTTTTATTATATGGAGACCTTGGTGACAACACTGAGGCTAGCAAGGGGATTCTTTTGAGTTAGATAGTGTCTGCATGGTTATATGGTTGATCAATGATTAGTTAGAGTAGGAGCTACATAGTTATTATTTGGTGATGAGGTAGTTTGGTGAGATGCAACTAGTATCGGATATAGAGGATGTGTGGTATAGGAGAGTGGGTCAAGAGGTAGGGTTTGGAGTTTGGTTGAATTTGATTAGTTTTTCTAATTTGGTTGTGGATGTTGCTCTTATTTTGAATCTAGGGGTGGATTATATTGAGGTAGGACTAGGTTATTTGAGATGGTATAGATAGCTTTGGCCAACACCAATTCTATAGCAATTTTTTTTTTTTGTATTTACATGGTGGACATTCTATAGCAATTATAGAACTATAAATGAAGGTAACTTTTGAAAGAGTCTAGATCACATTCCTAAGGAGATGTTGAGAGAGATAAGGGGAGGCATCATAAATACCAAATATAGAGAGGGATTTATTGGTAGCACTCATTATAGTATTTCTTCCAATGATTAAGGTAAAAATAAAGGGAGTACCAACATAGGAGGTATGAGAGGAGGCTAGGCCAATAAAGACCTAAGAGGGAGTTGGATTATGTGAGGCAAAGGATTTATAGTAAAGGATTGAGGTTATGGAGGCTTAGATCATGTTTTGTAATCATATGATGATCTCATAGTAGGAGGTTCACCAAACTAAGCTATCTGAGATGTAGGCTCACTTATTAGGGGTTATAGTAGATAGGGATGGAGTGCAGGTAGATAGGATCTAAAGGCTAAAAGAGTTGAAGGTAGAGATAGACTGCCTAAGGGCTAAGTAGTAAACTCAATAAATAGCCACTACTACTTTACGAATAATTTATGACTAGTTGGTGGTGGATAGGGATAGTGCATGGGGTAGTTGGTAGTGGTGATTGTTAAGAAGGATATGGAATGGGAAGAGTTGGATAGGATGAGGGGAGAGATATCTTGGTTCTAGAGGGAGTTATGAGAGTTGTTAGTAAAGGGGATAGCAATTAGGGTAGGTTGAATCTAGGGCTAGGTTAGTTAGTTCATGTTAGATTAAATGGAACAAGCCCAAGATGAAGCTCGAGTAGAGTAAGATCATGCAACAAATTATAGGGTGCTTTACTATCAAGAAATATCAAAGGACTAGAGACAAACATCACCACTTGGTTCTAGGTCATAGAGTAGTTCAAGGACTAAGATGATATCACATTCTATATGTTTGGCCCCACCACCTCCACTACCATCTACATGAGGGGATGTAGGATATACTAGCGCACAAAGCTAGATCTACTTGTTTTGGGATCTAAAGATCAATAATCTCTTTGGTATTTATTTATATTAGATGTACCAATTTGTTTTGTGGCACATGAGTCATGATTCATAGGTTTGTGGTCTAGTGTATCAACATTGTTATTGTGGTACATCATTCCATGATTATTGATATATTGGATGAGCATTTGATGATATAGATATAATTTTTTGGTGGTTTAATGGTTGTGTCATGGATGTTCTTTAGATGATGCAATTTTTTTGTATGATAAAAATATGTATCAATTAGGTAATGTATAAATATGTTTAGGGGTTCATGATGATTTATTTGATGTAAAAAAGGTATATGATCATGATTGCTATGGTTTGATAATGATAGGGTACTTATAATAGATTTATTATTGTGAGCTTTTATTGGACATAATGCTATGTATTGGTTATAGAGATAAATTAAGAATAAATAGATAGGTGATGGAAATTTGTGATAAATGGTTGTAGGATGATGTACTTGATGCGAGAAGTGTATGGGATTGTCAATTGGGAGATGTTGCAATGATTTGGAATTTTTATTGAATTTTGAAAATAGTATGTTAAATGGTTATGGTGAGAAATTGTTAAATAAAAATAAATAGGAAATAAGTGGTAATTGGTTAGAGGTGATTATATGTGGAGTAAATCAATATTATGAGAGTTTATGAAAATTGATTTGAGGGTTTTGTGAAGGATGGGTATTTTGAATGTTTTTTTGTGGAGGATAGTGTAAAATTGGGGGCTCAAGAGAATAGGGAAAAAGTGAGGGAGATATTTGAAGAGGTTGGATTATGTTGGTAGGGTTATGATACATCTAGTTGAGAATTGGATGTGTTTCTAGGAGCTTTAGCCAAGCAAGGAAAATTATTGTACCTAAAATATGTACAAGAGCTATTGAATATCGACCAATTAAAGCCTACTTGAATAAGGGTGAATGGTGGCCATTTAAGACCTAACAATTTGAGCAATTATAACATTATGTACAAAATATTTACAAAAATTATATATGGTGGCCAATTAAGGCCTATTTGAATTTTTTTAACAAAAACCAATTAATGCCTATCTGAACAAGTGTGAAAGGTGGCCAATGAAGGCTTGTTTGGTCAAGTTTTAATAGGTGCAAAATTATGTACAATATTTACAAAATTTATGAAACTAGGCTAAATATGAACAACAACCAATTAAGGCATATTTAAAGCCTATACAAGTGAGCAAGTGTAAAATTATATATAAAATATGTACAAAATATTTACAACATTTAAAATTTTGGTAAAATTTGAACAAATGTGAATAGTGGCCTGTTAAGGCCTATATGAGAAATGACTAGTTAAAATCTAAATTGAACTATTGAATAAGACTAGAGAAGTTTGAAAATTGGACTTATAAGGTGCTAGAGAGTGAAAAATATGGCCAAAATGATGGACATTATTCATAATGGGAGATGTCAAAGGAATGAGGGTAGAATGGGGTAAAGTATAACCCAATTGACTGATGTGTCAAACAGAGATAAGATTTCATTAGTTTCTACTAGTTGGTTCCATAAAAGATTATGCACTTGATAGACACTACACAATAAAATATTATTGTCCAATTTGGCAAAAGAGTCAACAAAGATATTGTGAAAAAGGTGCTATTTGAATGAACATTTAAGATTGAAACAAAATTGATTCACATGGAAAATATGGCGAACAAGGTCACACGAACATAGGTTGGTTGCAGATATAGAAAAAAATGGATCCTTTATGGTTGTTAGAGCATAAAAGCACTAGTAAGTTCAGAAAAGAGCATTATAAAAAATATGTGAAAATAAAAATGCAATTTGGTAGATGATGTAGGGTACGTATGAGGAGAAATATTGTACAAATTATATGGTCTAAATAGATTGGTATAGATACCTATAGAGCGATAATGTCAGCCTTTATAATTTTTTATTGGACACAAAATTATTACACACTTTTTAATCATCAAATAAGTCCAACCCTACCTCCCTAGATGCATATATGTCAACCAAAGGGACAAATAAGGTTAATAGAATGGGGTATGTGGCCCCGATTAGCTTAAGGATCAACATAAGATGTTGATAAGATAGTTTGATGCCTAGTAGGCACATGTAAGTTGAGAATGTGCTTGTTATATACCCAACTTATCCTTACCCATAATTTTAGGGACCCATATACTAACAAGAGGGTCATACATGTAGTGAAGGATGGCTATTAGTTGACCCAAATATCTTTATAATCCATTGTAGAGTGTGAGCTATATTGATATGTTGTCTTAGCAAATACTAAGCACTAGGTTCAATAGAGAATATTACACAGGTTTATAACAGGTTATAAAGGTAGTAAAAGGGATCTAAGTATGGCATTATGTGATGATTAAAGTAATGACTGAATATGTTTATGAGATATGGCACATCCAAAATCAACCTATCCCATGAATACATACAAGGATGCTAGATTCCTTAGGTAGCTACTATGGCATGTGATATCCTATCATGAGCATGTAGGCTGCCAATATGATTCTCATTGATGGGTATAGAAGATGAGAAGGAACCATGTGAAACTATGGGAATATGATCTAAGGTAGAAATACAATGTGAAGAGTCTAATGTAGTTAACCAAGGAGTTCATAGAAGAGTACACACAACCTGCTACCTAAAGAGGGTTTAATGATAAAATTGCTTGAATATAGACAACACATGATTTATCCTCTAGGAGCTCCTCAAATACAAGATTTAATTAGGTTTAGAAGGCCATGATGAGTTGGTACACACACTGACCACAACTCAATGAATACCCTTAATTATGGTAGATTCACTGGATTTTAGACATTACATGGTACATTCTCATATTGAACATGGGATAGATGTAAGTCCCAATAATATTAGAAGTCAATGAGAATAAGAGAGCAATTCTCTTCCTTGACATATAAAGTATGATATAGATATCCATTAAGCAAGGGTGAGATACCCCTTTCCTGCCTTAGGGCTTATAAGATGTCATGGAAAAGATATGGGAGATAGTAAAGGATCCAAATGAGTGTGTATTATGGAAAAAGGGAAGAAGTGTTGATGGGTAGGGTAAGGAGATGAACTGAGGATATGGGCCACTATTTTTATAATGTTACCATGAAGTGCATAATCAAGCAAACATGCATCAAAGTGACAATGAGAAGATCTAGTAGCTGGTTCACCTAGTAGTTAAGTTGCCTAGTATAATGTAAGTGAAACTAACACTAGCTAGGGTTATCATTACATCCTAGTAGATGTTGATCTGTATATCTATCTAGGGAGAGGTTTTGCACCTACACCTTAACCACTATTGAATGAATTAAATTTTTTGAAGCTTTAATGATCAATATTTGGAGGAGGTTGGTTCCTTTGAAGTTCAAACTAACTAATCCTAAAATATAGTGGGAAAATAATGCTGAAAGAAGTTAAAAGAGTTGAATCTAGAAATTATAGTGGTGCAAATTAGGCCACATAAAGACACAATATTAGTAAAATATTATGTAGTAATACAAGTGAACCACCTAACAAACCAACTAGTTTTACTACCAATCACAAAATATTTAAATTTATTATACTGTAGCTTAACATATTACAAATTCTAGAACAAGTGAATGTATCATGAGCATAAATCCAAAAAGTAGAATAAACACTATGAACATTCAATAGGCTAAAATTAGAAATAGGTAATCATTCATACATACACATCCTCCAACTAAATTGAACCAAATGTTTCATGACCCTCCCTAGTGGGCCTTAGGGCATAGAAACTATGTATTATTTAAATATAACTTGTACATAGTTTCATTGTAATTAAATAACTATGAAATGTCTAGAATCGACCCTAAAGACTATTATTTAATTATAATAGGAGAATGCTTTATTATAAATAAAGAGTTATTTATAATAAAGACTATTATTTAATTATAATAGGAGAATGATTATTATAAATAAAGATTTATTTATAATAAAGACTATTATTTAATTATAATAGGAGAATGATTTATTATAAACAGAGTTATAATAAAGACTATTATATTTATAATAGAAGAGATATTATATTTCTTATAAATAGGAAATTATTTATAATAAAATATTATAATATAAAAGAAAATTTATTGGTTCGACCGAACCTCGTAAGGGGGTGGAGGTCCAAGGTTCAAATATTGGGTCTTTCCGAACTGAATGCTTGTCCCTTTCCTAGTGCTTTCAGTTGTGTAAAAGGTTTAAAATGATTGTGGCATGGTGGTTATAGGGGTGGACTACACAAAGATATATATGGTAGTTTTTGGGATAGACAATGTAGAATACTGTGGCGACCATAAAATTCAGACAACCTGCCCAAATTTGTGGTGGTCATAAAATCTAGACAACTTGCCCGGATTTGTGGTGGCTACCGATTCCACCATGTAAATTCAAAAAAAAAATATAGTAAATGATTTTTAAAAATTTAAAAATAACATTCATAAAAGAATACTATATGAGACGGTTATTTGAGAGGAGATATTTATTCCAATTTGAGATGTAAAATTAATATTTAAGATATTTTTAAGTTTAAAGTTTTAAATAATATTTTAAATATTTTAAAATATGATGGCAAGCCGGGATTCACACAAACACATTCACAGTAATTTCACAAGAAATTCATTAAATTGCTTAATACAGTTTACAGTAGCCTTTTCGGCATACAACTTCTCCCTCAATCCCGAACTCACCATCCCATCCCTTACAATTTTTCCCCCTTTTATCGGAGCCCCCTGTCTCCCGGCAATCAATGCTTCCACCTAATAAAATTCCCCCTTCGAATTTTCCCTCCCGTCGAGTTTTTCGAATTTCGGTCATTAATGGCAATCTGCCCGTTCTACCAAGGTACGAGCATTGATGGCCTCCCTGCACCAGCCGCATTGTTCTGACCGTCCTCTGCGCTGTTAAGCCATCCCCTGTAAATGCTAAGATGCCAAAAATAATAAGAAGAAATTGCGCGGCCGACACCTCTCTCAACAACCTCCGTGATCTTCGATTTAATTTCTTACACGTACCAATTTTGCCATGTCCTCCTCTTGTTGCAATTTAGTCGTTCCACGTGCCTTCTACAATTCTCATGGTACACGTGGTCCTCCACGTGTTAAACTCGGCCTTACTCGACCGCTCGCTTGTCCTCCTTTCGGGCTTTGCTTTGCTCTCTATTTTCTTTAACTTTCGTGGCTATCCAATGTTGCGCCACGTGTCGGCCTTTGAATGGCCGCGATATCGCGACAGGTCACGATATCGTGACCTGTCGCGATATCGCGACGGCATCAACCTCTCTGCCCTTGCGTTGAACCAACGCCGCGATATCGCGACGTCACGATATCGCGACGACACCATCCCCTTTTCGCCTTTCTTCGACTGAAGTCGCGATATCGCGACTGCTCCTTCCCTTCCGCCTTTGCTACGAGAATAGTCGCGATATCGCGACGTCGCGATATCGCGACGAAGACGGTCCATGACTTGCCCAAGCCTTTTGAGGTCGCGATTTCGCGACCCCTCCCCTTTAAAGCAACTTACTCCCCTTTCTTCATGAAACTTCCCTCCTAAGAAAAAATACTGAAAGCAAATCAAATTTAAAGTACTTGAAAATTTACAAACATTTTGGAAGATGCAAGATTGCCCTTCTGCCACCGGATGCTCCTGCATCAGACACCCGGGGTAGATTAAAAGTGATCCTCACTTCAGTTTTGTTCGGGGAAGACCCAAGCGGTCAGCCTCCGCCTTCGACAACCAAGTCGCATCTTCAACAGGTCTGCCCTTCCATTTGATCAAGTACTCAGTATACTATTTATTTCTGGTGCTTCTGCCCTCACGAGTGTCCAATATCTCCTCAATCTCGTTGGTGGTTGGAGTAGATGCTGGAATTTGCCACAATTCTGTAGTTGGTGCCTCTGTACTTTCCCCTTCATGATATTCCACTAAATCTGAAATATTAAAAACAGGTGAAATGTCAAGCCAATTTGGTAATTCAACTTCATATGCATTTCCTGACTCCCGTTTCTCCAGTATTCTGCACGGCCCGAACTTTTTCATCTTCAATTTATTATAAGTCTTGGCAGGAAACCTCTCCTTCCTGAGATGCACCATAACCTCATCTCCTACTTTGAACTCCTTGAACCGCCGCTTCTGGTCTGCCCTTGTCTTATATTGAGTATTCATTTTCATAATTTGTCTCCTTACTTCTTCATGCAGACTCTTCATGTGTTCCGCAAATTCTTCTGCCTCGGCACTGCACTTTTCTCTCTTGTCCAACCTTCTCAGTTCAGACACATTCCTTGGACTGTTCCCGTATATTATCTGGAATGGAGATTTGTTGGTGCTCTTATTAACTGAACTGTTATATGCAAATTTCGCCTGTGGTAAAACTAAATCCCATCCCTTGGGCTGATCTGCTATCAAACACCTCAATAGATTACCCAGGCTTCTGTTCACCACCTCTGTCTGTCCGTCAGTCTGTGGGTGGTATGCTAAACTGAAATTCAGATCTGTTTTCATCTTCTTCCATAGAGTCCTCCAGAAGTACCCAACAAACTTGGTATCTCTGTCAGAAACTATGCTTCTTGGCAAGCCGTG
This sequence comes from Wollemia nobilis, assembly GCA_028583015.1. Taxonomy (NCBI): domain Eukaryota; kingdom Viridiplantae; phylum Streptophyta; class Pinopsida; order Araucariales; family Araucariaceae; genus Wollemia; species Wollemia nobilis. The sequence goes on along the minus strand of JAQPPZ010003172.1, from coordinate 1,640,558 downwards.
AAGTCGTACCACTTCCTTGAAGAATAATCCAGCAATGTGAACTGCATCACTTGTCTTTTGACAGGGAATAAAATGTGCCATTTTGGAGAACCGGTCAACCACCACAAATACAGAGTCATTTCCCCTCTGTGTTCTCGGCAATCCAAGAATAAAATCCATGCTTATGTCCTCCCATGGCCTTTCAGGTACAGGCAATGGCTGGTACAGTCCGGTGTTTTGTTTTACACCTTTTGCCATCTGGCATATTCTGCAACTTTGCACAAACTTTCGCACATCTTGCTGAAGTTGTGGCCAGTAGTAATTTTCCTCCACTAGGGCAATAGTCTTATCCCTACCAAAGTGTCCAGCCAATCCTCCGCTGTGCTTTTCCTTGATCAAGTTCTCCCGCATAGAGCTCCTTGGAATGCATAATTTGCTTCCCTTGAACAACATTCCATCTTGGATTAGGAAATCCAACCATTTTGTTCGGTCCACCGTAACAGGTGTTAAGCAAGCCTTCCAAGCTTCTGCAAAATCTGGATCTATAGGGTACAAACCCTTCAGTTCTTCAAACCCCACTACTTCCACTGTCAGTTTAATCAGTAAAGTCTGCCTTCTGCTCAAGGCATCTGCAACTCTGTTTGACTTCCCACTTCTGTGTTTCAGCACAAAGGTATAACTTTGGAGGAACTCCACCCATTTCATGTGCCTTTGATTCAGTTTTGCCTGACTGTTAATGTATTGTAAAGCCTGGTGGTCAGTAAATAGAACAAACTCCTTTGGCAATAAATAGTGTCTCCACTTTTTCAGAGCCTGAACTATAGCATAAAATTCTTGGTCATAAACTGAATACTTTTTCCGAGCATCATTTAGCTTCTCACTGAAATAAGCAACTGGTTTGCCCCCTTGACTCAGTACAGCCCCTATTGCACTGCCACTGGCATCACAGTCCACCTGAAATACCTTGTTAAAGTCTGGAAGTGCCAAAACAGGTTGTTCTATAACTTTCCTCTTCAATGCATCAAAACTCCTTTCAGCCCCTGATGTCCACTTGAACTCCTTTTTATCTCCCCTCATTGTTTCTGTGAGAGGTGCACAAATGCTGCTGAAGTTCTTTATGAACTTCCTGTAAAAGCTGGCCAAACCATGAAAAGATCTTACTTCTGTTGTGCTTCTTGGGGTAGGCCATTCAATGATGGCTCTCACCTTCTCGGGGTCCATCTTCAGACCTCCTGCTGAGATTACAAACCCCAGGTATACCAATTCTTTCTTGACAAAATTACACTTTTTCAGATTTATTAACAACTGTTCTTCTCGCAGTCTTTCAAAGACCCTCCTGATATGCATCAGGTGTTCCTCCAGGGTCCTGCTGAATATCAATATGTCATCTAAATAAACAATAACAAACTTTCCCAGGAATTCCTTCAGTACTTCATTCATCAGCCGCATGAAAGTACTTGGTGCATTGGACAGCCCAAATGGCATGACCAACCACTCATACAAGCCCTCTCTTGTCTTGAAGGCTGTCTTCCACTCATCTCCCTCCCGGATTCGGATCTGATGATAGCCGCTTTTTAAATCAATCTTTGTGAAGTATTCAGCTCCACTTAAACAGTCCATGATATCATCCATTCTTGGCAACGGGAATCTATATTTAATAGTGATTTTGTTGATGGCCCGTGAATCTGTACACATCCTCCATTCTCCATCCTTCTTTGGCGCCAGCACTGCAGGTACTACGCATGGGCTCAAACTTTCCCGAATCAATCCCTTCTCTAACAATTCTTGGACCTGTCTATTTAACTCCTCAGTCTCTACAGGCGTCATCCTGTGTGCGGCTTTATTTGGCAAGCTTGATCCTGGTACTAAATCTATATGGTGGCTAATTTTCCTTACTGGGGGTAAACCCTCAGGCACATTGTCAGACACAATATCTGGAAATTCCTCCAGAATATCCAGGACTTCTGCTGGGGTATCCTGGCATTCCTTCTCTCTTGCTCTAGGGATTATTGCATAACATAAATGTTCATGCTTCAATCCGTTCAGGAACTTCCTCCCCTCAACTAAACAGACTCTGGAATTGTTACATACCTTTTCATCCGCATCCTTCAAGGGCTTTAGTTTATGGCGTACACCATTCTTTGTCAATGAATAGGTGTTGGCACGGCCATCATGCACTGCACTCCGGTCAAACTGCCAGGGCCTCCCCAGCAACATGTGGCAAGCATCCATGGGCAGGATGTCACACAGGACCTCATCACAATAATTTCCAATGTTAAATTTAACGGAGCACTGCTCATTGACCAAAGCTTTGTGGTCCTTCTATAACCATGCGACCCGGTATGGGTGTGGGTGCTTCTTCCTTTCTAACTGTAGCTTTGTAACCATCTCCTCAGAAACCAGGTTATCCGTGCTACCATTATCAATAATAATATTGCAAACCTTGCCCACACATTTACATCTGGTGCGGAATAAACCCATTGATATAACGGGCCACCTTTTCTTTGTTTGCCTCCAAATGCCCAGTTCTAATAGAGATCTTGTAGAAATCCTCGGTGTACTCTTGGACAGTTTTGTTTTTTTGCCTCAAACCCTACATTTTTCTTAGCAGATCCAACTCGTAATCTGCCGAGATGAACTGTCTTTTCAGCTTCTCCACCATTCTATCCCATCTTGTTATTCTCTCCTTCCCCCTTCTGTTCCTCTCTAACTGTATTCCCCTCCACCAAATGCTGGCATGATCCTTCAACTTGGTCTTAGCAAATATGACCCGGTTAGGGTCTTCAACCTCCTCATATTCGAAATACTCCTCTAAATCATTTATCCAGTCAATCACTTCTTCTGGATTTAGGTTTCCCGAGTAGGTTGAAACCTCCATCTTCGGTTGTTTTCCAATCTGAGAGATGGCCTTGTACAACCGAGCTTGTGCAGGGTCCACAGCCTCTTCCTCCTCCTTAGATTGGTCTTCTTCTTCAACTTCGTCTTCACTTTCCTCATCCCTACTAGGCTCGTGCCTTCTACGTAACTCCTCTTGCAGGGCTTGAACTTGTCTCTACAAGGCTCGGAAGTCTTCGGCCAGCACCACATTTCCTACTCCGCCACGGTTTCTTCATGGAGGCATTATGTATATATTTTTTATCCTCCCACAGATCCTAGTGTAGCTGCCTCTCTCCGACGATCTGTTACACGCTCAGGAGCTCCCGCTCTGATACCACTTGATGGCAAGCCGGGATTCACACAAACACATTCATAGTAATTTCACAAGAAATTCATTAAATTGCTTAATACAGTTTACAGTAGCCTTTTCGGCATACAACTTCTCCCTTAATCCTGAACTCACCATCCCATCCCTTACAAATTTTCCCCCTTTTATCGGAGCCCCCTGTCTCTCGGCAATCAATGCTTCCACCTAATAAAATTCCCCCTTCAAATTTTCCCTCCCGTCGAGTTTTTTGAATTTTAGCCATTAATGGCAATCTGCCCGTTCTACCAAGGTACGAGCATTGATGGCCTCCATGCACCATCCGCATTGTTCTAACCGTCCTCTGCATTGTTAAGCCATCCCCTATAAATGCTAAGATGCCAGAAATAATAAGAAGAAATTGCACGGCCGACACCTCTCTCAACAACCTCCATGATCTTCGATTTAATTTCTTACACGTACCAATTTTTCCATGTCCTCCTCTTGTTGCAATTTAGTCGTTCCATGTGCCTTCTACAATTCTCATGGTACACGTGGTCCTCCACATGTAAAACCCGGCCTTACTCAACCGCTCGCTTGTCCTCCTTTTGGGCTTTGCTTTGCTCTCTATTTTCTTTAACTTTCGTGGCTATCCAATGTTGCGCCACGTGTCGGCATTTGAATGGCCGCGATATCGCGACGACATCAACCTCTCTGCCCTTGCGTTGAACCAACGTCGCGATATCGCGATGTCATGATATCATGATGGCACCATCCCCTTTTCGCCTTTCTTCGACTGAAGTCGCGATATCGCGACGTCGCGATATCGCGACTGCTCCTTCCCTTCCGCATTTGCTACGAGAATAGTCGCGATATCACGACGTCGCGATATTGCGACGAAGACGGTCCATGACTTGCCCAAGCCTTTTGAGGTCACGATTTCGTGACCCCTCCCCTTTAAAGCAACTTACTCCCCTTTCTTCACGAAACTTCCCTCCCAAGAAAAATACTGAAAGCAAATCAAATTTAAAGTACTTGAAAATTTACAAACATTTTGGAAGATGCAAGATTGCCCTTCTGCCACCGGATGCTCCTACATCAAAATATCCCTCACTGTCACATGTGGATAAGGATAGATTGTTCTGCATTCAATTGAGGAAAAGACTTCCTGACATGGAGGTATGGGGAACCTTAAAAGGGAGGAGGTATGCATTGATAGAGAGAGAGGAATCTGAGGCTGGGTGGTTGGGTCTTGATAGTTGGATAAGGAGAGGAAGTAAACAAGAGATAAAGAAAGAAGAGCTAGCCTTTGGGGAAGCGATGGGTAGTGGTAGAGGTCATTCTAGCTCAAGGAAGGTTGGTATGGTGAAATCACAAAATAGTCCAAGGCTAAACTATACCTTATAGGAGCACAAGGTTAATGGATCTTCTTTTTGCATTAATTTAAAAATTTGAAGTGTATATATTTTTGGATTGAATTGCTTCTAAATATTCATTTTAGAGCTATTTGAAACCATATTTATAATCGATTTTCACTTGTCTGCTATGTGTGTTGGCAGTCTCCCTATTTGGCTTTATGTGTTGATTAAAGTTGTTTATTTTATACTCATATATACGAGATCCTAGCCTATGCCCTCTTTATATCAGATGAAGCTTAGTTGACCTTGAAGCGAAGTCGCACATTAGTCACTATTAGACGACATATTCAGGTGTCGTAAGAGATTTAAGCCAGAAAAACCTCCTGGTATTGCCTAAGGAATATGGTTTATTTAAGCTAGAACCTTTGACATTATTGAGGGAAGATTCTATTGGAGATACAAGCCTCTGTAAGCTTTTAAACCTTTAAATATTCTACCCTATGCTATGATTTTAACCAAGAAAAATGTTTCCATGAGTGCAACTTTATTTCAACCTATAACACACCACCTTGGGTAATCATTTGATTGCTAAAACCATGTTGTTGGGATGTAACACTAATTTATATCCACCTTGTGGAGATCTAGACCATCATTTTTAGGGTTTGATATAATCTGGGAGAGATTGCAGTACTCCTTGCATTGGACCTTGAGTAGCCTACGCACTTAGAATGCCCTAACAGATGGTTTTGAAAAAGTCATCCATGGGTATTATCTCACCTGGGACATGTTGTAACATCAAGGAAATTTTAATAAAGCCAATACCCCTTTATATTTCAACCAAGCCTGTCCATCACACTTGGTAAGAGGGTCATTCAATATCCCTCGATAGACACGTGGCTTGATCCCTATTTACCTTATGGACCTTCTAGTTGCTCCGATGTTGTTTGGTAGCTATGCCGGTTGTTCTATGGATTTGCCAAAACCCCTTTTTAGAGCCTATAGGTTGCATCCGAGGCTTGATGTCCTTTGATAGAATATGTTATGTTTTAATGCAAAATATATTATGTTATAATGTTTAACATTGATATAAAAATAATATAGAGAGACTCTATTATAATGGTAATGGTTTAACATAGAGAAATAATATAGAGTCTATATTATAAGGTTAAACATAGAAAAATAATATAGAGAAACTATATTATAATGTTAATGGTTTAACATAGAGAAATAATATAGAGAAACTATATTATAATGTTAATGGTTTGACATAGAGAAATAATATAGAGATTATATTATAATGTTAAACATAGAGAAATAATATAGAGAAACTATATTATGGTGTTAATGGTTTAACATAGAGAAATAATATAGAGAGACTATATTATAATGTTAATGGTTTAACATAGAGAAATAATATAGAAAAACTATATTATGATGTTATAATGGTTTAACATAGAGAACTAATATAGAGAGGCTATATTATAATGTTAATGGTTTAACATATGGATATAATATAGACATTATATTATGATGTTATAATGGTTTAACATAGAAATATAATGTAGAGAGACTATATTATGATGTTATAATGGTTTAACATAGATAAATAATATAGAGATACTATATTATAATGTTAATGGTTTAACATATGGAAATAATATAGAGATTATATTATGATGTTATAATGGTCTAACATGGAAATTGTGCTATAATGGTTTAGCTTTATAGATTTTGTTATACTGGTTTAACACATACTTTACATTGCTAGGTTATAGATTATGTTGAAAGGTATATAACATAGTTTATATTGCAAAGTGGTTTATTATGTTGAAAGGTGTATAACATAGTTTATATTGCAATGATGTACATTATGTTAAAATTAAATAACATAGTTTATATTGCAATGGTGAATTGTGTTATAGATAGATAACATAGTTTATATTTCAAGATGGTGAATTATGTTCAATATATGGAAACATAGTTTACATTGAAAGTTTGCAGATTATGTTCAATGGATGGAAACATAGTTTACATTGCAAGTTTATAGATTATGTTATAAGTTTGTTTAACATAGTTTATATTAAATAAAGGTATATTATGTTCAATAGATAGAAACATAGTTGACATTGCAAGTTTGTAGATTATGTTCAATGGATGGAAACATAGTTTACATTGCAAGTTTATATATTATGTTATAAGTTGGTTTAACATAGTTTATTTTAAATAAAGGTAGATTATGTTCAATAGATAGAAACATAGTTCACATTACAAGTTTTTATATTATGTTCAATAGATGGAAACATAGTTTACATTGCAAGCTTATAGATTATGTTATAAGTTGATTTAACATAGTTTATATTAAAGAAAGGTAGATTATGTTCAATAGATGGAAACATAGTTTACATTGTAAGTTTATATATTATGTTATAAGTTGATTTAACATAGTTTATATTAAATAAAGGTAGATTATGTTCAATAGATTGAAACATAGTTTACATTGCAAGTTTATAGATTATGTTATAAGTTGGTTTAACATAGTTTATATTGAAGAAAGGTAGATTATGTTCAATATATAGAAACACAGTTTACATTGCAATTATGTAGGTTATGTTCAATAGATGGAAACATAGTTTACATTGTAAGTTTATAGATTATGTTATAAGTTGGTTTAACATAGTTTATATTAAATAAAGGTAGATTATGTTCAATGGATGGAAACATAGTTTACATTGCAAGTTTATAGATTATGTTATAAGTTGGTTTAACATAGTTTATATTAAAGAAAGGTAGATTATGTTCAATAGATGGAAACATAGTTTACATTGCAATTTTGTAGATTATGTTCAATGGATGGAAACATAGTTTACATTGCAAGTTTATAGATTATGTTAAAAGTTGGTTAAACATAATTTATATTAAAGAAAGATAAATTATGTTCAATAGATAAAAAACATAGTTTATATTGCAAATTTGTAGATTATGTTCAATAGATGGAAACATGGTTTATATGGCAAGTTTGTAGATTATGTTATAAGATAAATAACATAGTTATTATGAAAATTATGGATTATGCTAAGTAAGATAGTATAGTTTATAAATAAATGGAATTGAATTATTGGATTAACTAAAGGTATGAGACTTTAGTTAGTTTGATAAATGAAATTGGATTATTGGATTAACTAAAGGTATGGGACTTTAGTTAGTTTGATAAATGGAATTGGATTATTGGATTAACTAAAGGTATGGGAAATTTAGTTAGTTTGATAAATATAATTGAATTATTGGATTAACTAAAGGTATAATAATTTAGTTAGTTTGATAAATAGAATTAGATTATGTGGATTAAAAGAGTAATTCACAGTAAAGTCATAGGTACTGAGAGTTACTATGCATTGTATTGGCATATATTTGGAAGAAAAAGATTATGGAATCCTTGTATTTGTAAAAGATAAAACTTATGCAATAAAGAAAATAGTTGAGGTTGGGTTTTCTGTAAGGGTTTTTCCTAGGATATATAATGTGTTATGGGTATTGATTATCTATTTTATCTTACTTTAAATGTATCTCTTGCTAGTTGATTCTCATGTTTGATTTGAATGGATGTTTAGTAGATATTGTTCTTTGTTTGATCTAATTGGATAAACTTTATGGTTGCTAGTATGTGATGGTGTTATTGTTGTTAATTAATATTAAAAAAATATCATTAAAATGTGACATCCCTTAAACTAGTTAGATTTTTGGGGTGTTACATATGGTATTAGAGTAGTAGGGTGTAGGACAATATGCTTTCATAAAGGAAATATAGGAGACAATGGGCTAGAGGTTTCCTTGGAATGTGCTACGGTTTAAGTATCTTCCTGTACATGCCCTTGCTTAGTTAAGTTGAATCCGGGAAGACCATGAACTACTAGTTACCTAAAGTTAAAGCACATAGTCATGGGACTATAAGCTTCCCTAGATAAGGATATAGGTATGATGGGCTAGAAGCTTCCTTGGATAAGCTAAGGATTGCTTAAGGATTGGTCCTAGGAAAAGCAACTTTACTCTGGTATACTATCTTGCATAAAACAAGCATAACCTTAGCCATTCATGAATGAAAGAAGATAACAAAAGAGATAGATAACTTTAGTTATCTCAGGTAAGATAGATGGATTGAGTTAGCTCATAGCAAAAGAGATAGATGACTTTAGATATATCAGGTAAGATAGATGGATTGAGTCAACTCACAACAAAAGAGATAGATGACTTTAGTTATCTCATGGGAGATAGATGGATTGAGTCAGCTCATAGCAAAAGAGATGGACGACTTTAGCTATCTCATATGAGATAGATGGATTGATTCAGCTTATAACAAAAGAGATAACTAACTTTAGCTATCTTATGTGAGATAGATGGATTGAGTCAATTCATAGTAAAAGAGATAGATGAATTTAGCTATTTTAAGTGAGATAGATGGATTGAGTCAACTCATAGCAAAATAGATAAATGACTTTAGCTATTTTAAGTGAGATAGATGGATTGAGTCAACTTATAACAAAAAGGAGATGGGTGAGTTTATCTATTTTATCAATAATACAAGATAGATTGATAGAGCCAACTCATAGCAAGAATGAGATGGATAAATTTAGCTATCTTAATGATAAATATGAGATAGATACTTTCACTTAGCTCATCATAGGTGAAATAACCATTCTATTTAAGTTAATCATACTTAATGAGAAGGAATAGGGGAAACTACTATAGTAAAGAGAATAGATGTAGGGTTATTTTCTTAGGATTTTAGCTTGTTTATCTAGAAAAGAGTAGGTGGAAAATCTACTCTAGAGAGGATTATGGGATACTCACTTTAATTTGTTAAAGAATAAGCCATATTTTGAGATTTGTAATCTCTAAAAGGTATAGAGATCCATTTAGAGAGCAAATATTAAGTTGGAAAACAAGAAATACTACATAGCTTCAAACATTAAAGAAAACATATAGTGGGCTAACCTTGAAATCCCTTTGGTTTAGTAGAACAATTCAAGAAAATTTGATCTCTAGGTGAGAGTTACAATAAATTTCAAGACAAAAAAATAAAGAAAATTTTGTAGAAAGTGAGATTTCAACATGGACGATGGATTCTTGTGCTTTAAGTATGGGGTATTTATATCTAGAATTGGTAGATTGAGGCAATGCGTTATGCATAAAATATTATGTTTCCTTCTCCATATTACCTTGTAGGTACAAAGTGTAAATAAAAAATGAACAAAACCAAAGCAATAGATAAAATCAATACACAATATGTTGCACAATGAAGAGAGAATATTTTATTGATATAAATGGAGCCTTGATATCCAATGTTACAACATGATTTGGTATTGATACAAATATTACAAATCTAGGGTTTCAAAACCCTAGTTCAATGAATAACTTATGTCTTCTGGTCCATCCTTGATCCAAACAAGTGTGCGGGTAGGCTTGTGTATCCCTATAGGACCATCCTAGCTGCAACAACTTCCAAAGATGTGATTCCTACACCTATAAACAAAAAATAATTTAAAAGGGTTAAAAGAATCTATCGGGGCTCCACAATGTGAGGCCCTCTGAATAATAAAATTTGTAACCCTAAATGCAATAATGATGAACTATAAATAGAAATACAAAAATATAAATAAATACAACCAATATCTTACCTTGTCAATGTTGATCTGTATTCCTATTTCTATGTTCAAAGATCATGCGAATACTCGAAAGCATCTGAGGGATTATGGACTACAAAATCTATTGTAGGAAACATATAGAAGTGTTCAATGATGGATGTGAACATCTAGTAGCATTCCAATAAAGCTGAGTAGAATTTTGTGAACTCTAGGTGATTTTCAAGGGTGGATGGGAGTGAATGAGAACCATATCTAGTTCACGAGAGTTTGGTGGCAGGTGAAATGGTAGTGACGAGGGAAGACGATAATAGCGAAAAGGGTAGGGTTTTGTGAGTGGAAAAAATGCTAGGGTGCTTGTAATATCAAAAATTAGGACCCTTCTAAAATATTTGTGGACCTTGATTCATCAAAATAAATCATATTTTATAATCTACCCTTGAACATGTTAGGGTTTCGATGACACAAAATGGGTGGTCAAGATTAAAACATGAGGAAGGGTGGAGATTAAGCTTGGGCAAGTGGCATGGATTGATATGGATGGATGACTAAGATTAAGTCATGGTAGATGGCTAGGATTTATTTATATAAATACATATATATTTATTAAATATATATAAATATAAATATAAAATATTAATATTTATGTATATATTAAATAAATACATACATACATACATACACACACATATATATATAAATAATGGATGGATATGATTGGAGGCTATGAATAGATGACAATGGCTAGATTTTTGTGTCTACAGATGCCTCTTTTTGTATTACATTGTATGGAATATAATGCGGTGCAAAAATATAAGACATCTAGTTTGGCATGATGAAGCAAATTTCTTTCCTTGGAACGCAAAGAAGATTTTGAAGACACAAAATTTGTTGGTGTAGCTTACCCCTTCAATTGGCGAATGAGTGAAAAATGAGTCTCACAAGCCAATTGACATAATTATGGGGAATGATGTAGGGGAATGGTGTAAGTGCAAGTGTTTGATGTAAATATTGATTATATGAATGATGTAAATCTGATGTTGATTTCTATTTTTGCCCTAACAAAAGAGGGGTTTTTTTCCAATTGTAGATGCCATGATCATGTAATATGTATCTCGCTTTGGGAAATCAAAATCAAATTTGGTTGCCCCAAGTTTGGGGTGATTCCATGTTGTTGAATAAAGTGGATTTTGACGTCATTGAAATGCAAAGAGGCAAATACAAAAAAAGAGAGAGAAAATAGTCTATCCTCAGGGCCACTCATGATTGCAACTAATTCCTAAATGGAATTCCTAAGTAGTTTCTCATTCATTTTAATTGTCCTACATCCTTAGAGACTGGTGTAATTGCAAGGAAATGATGAAAGTTATCCATGTTGGTAACCCCATGGAAAATGGCATCAATGATAGTTGTTGAGCAAATTGGTCTTGGCATAGTCTCACTCAAAATATGAGGGACCAAAAGTCATTTTGCTTTCAAACAAGGAGATATTGGATGATGAATATGGCCAAGTGTCCTTATAGTAATTTACCCATCTTACCAAATTGCATGGACAATAAATCATTGCAATCACCAAGGGAATAGGGTAAACCACTAGATACAAGGTTCACTTGTACTTGCAAATGTACTTGGCAAATATTGAATGAAGGTGTAATGATGAATGAAATGAATAATGTAATGAGTGATTCTATTTTTGCCCCAACATATGAAGGTTTTTTTTTTACAAAAAATGTGAATGTGATCTGTTTTTGCCCCAACAGATGACATGGTTTTTGAAAATGTAGATGATTAATCCTATTTTTACCCCCAAAAAAAAGGGGTTTGTGAAAATGCAAGTGATTGAGTCTATTTTTACCCCAAAAGAGAAGGGATTTGTGAAAATGTAAGTGTCCTTATGGTGATATACCCATCTGATCATTTTGTATGGATAACCAGTTGCTACAATCGTCAGGTGACTAGGATAAACCACTAAATACAAGGTTCACTTGTACTTGCAAATGTACTTGGTAAATGTTGAATGAAGGTATAATGATGAATGTAATTGATGAATTTTAATGTGGATGTATGTACAATGCAATGAATAATTCTATTATGGCCTAACAGATGAAAGGGTTTTTGACATGTGTATGATTGATTCTATTTTTACCCTAATAGAAAAGGGATTTTTAAAAATGCAGATGATTAATTTTGTTTTTTCCCCAATAGAAAAGAAATTTTATGAAAATACAAGTGATTGAGTCTGTTTTTGCCCCAAAAGAGAAGGGGTTTTTGAAAATGTAAGTGTCCTTATGGTGATATACCCATCCTATCGAATTGCATTGATAACAAGTCATTGCAATCGCTAGGTGATTAGGGTAAACCACTAGATACAATTCACTTGTACTTGCAAATGTACTTGGGAAATATTAAATGAAGGTGTAATGATGAATTAAATTGATGATGTTGAATTTGGATGTATGGATAATGTAATGAATGATTTTGTTTTTGTCCCAACAGAAAAGGGGTTTTTGAAAATGTAGATGATTGATTCTATTTTTACCCCAATAGAAAAGGGTTTTTATGAAAATGCAAGTGTTTGAGTCTATTTTTACCCCAATAGAGAAGGATTTTGTGAAAATGTAAGTGTCCTTATGGTGATCTACCCATCCTATCAAATTGCATAGATAACCAGTCGCTGCAATCACTAGGTGAATAGGATAAACCACTAAATACAAGGTTCACTTGTACTTGCAAATGTACTTGGAAAATGTTGAATGAAGGTGTAATGATGAATGAAATTGATGATGTTGAATGTGGATGTATGGATAATATAATGAATGATTCTATTTTTTCCCCAACATATGAAGGGTTTTTTAAAAAAGTGTGAATGTGATATATTTTTGCCCCAAAATATGATAGGGTTTTTGAAAATATAGATGATTGATTTTGTTTTTGCAAAAACTAAAAAGAAATTTGTGAAAATGCAAGTGATTGAGTCTAATTTTTCCCCAAAAAAGAAGGGATTTGTGAAAATATAAGTTTACTTATGGTGATATACCCATCCTATCAAATTGCATGGATAACCAGTCACTACAATCACTAGGAGACTAGGATAAACTCCTAAACATAAGGTTCACTTGTACTTGCAAATGTACTTGGCCAATTTTGAATGAAGGTGTAATGATGAAAGAAATTTATGATTTTGAATGTGGATGTATGGATAATACAATGAATGATTCTATTTTTCCCCAAAAAATGAATGGATTTTTTGACATGTCTATGATTGATTCTATTTTTATCCTAATAGAAAAGGGGTTTTTGAAAATGCAGATGATTGATTCTATTTTTGACAAAAGGACGCAACCTTTTCAACCTAGCATATGACTTTTTGATGATGTGATGTGTATGTGACCAAAGGATTTTGGTTCCTTTAAAGCATTTTGAATTGAAATGTGACCAAAGAGGTTAGACCCTTTGGAGCTTTTTGACTATGATGTGTTTGTGAGGCAAAGGGCTCAACCTTTGACAAAAGGATGCAATCTTTTGAACTTGGAAATTGACTTGTTGATGATGTGATGTGTATGTGACCAAAGGATTTTGGCTCCTTTAGAGCCTTTTAAAATGAAATATGACCAAAGGGGTTAGGTCCTTTAGAGCTTTTTAACTGTGATGTGTCTTTGCAAAGAAAATTGCTCAACCTTTGACAAAAGGATGCAACCTTTTGAACCTAGAAATTGACTTGTTGATGATGTGATGTGTATGTGACCAAAGGATTTTGGTTCCTTTGGAGCATTTTGAATTAAAATGTGACCAAAGGGGTTAGGCCCTTTGGAGATTTTTTATTTTGATGTGTGTTTGTGAGGCAAAGGGCTCAACCTTTGACAAAAGGATGCAACCTTTTGAACCTAGAAATTGACTTGTTGATGATGTGATGTGTATGTGATCAAAGGAGTTTAAGTTCTTTGGAGTATTTTGAATTGAAATGTGACTAAAGGGGTTAGTACCTTTGGATATTTTTGACTATGATGTGTATTTTCAAGGCAAAGGGCTCAACCTTTGACAAAAGGATGCAACCTTTTGAACTTGGCAATTGACTTGTTGATGATGTGATGTGTATGTGACCAAAGGAGTTTGATTCCTTTGGAGCCTTTTGAATTGAAATGTGACCAAAGGGGTTAGGTCCTTTGGATATTTTTGACTTTGATGTGTGTTTGAAAGGCAAAGGGCTCAAAATTTGACAAAAAATGTAAACTTTTGAACATGATAATTGACTTGTTGATGATGTGATGTGTATGTGACCAAAGGAGTTTGGTTCCTGTGGATCCTTTTGAATTGAAATGTGACCAAAAGGGTTAGATCCTTTGGAGATTTTTTATTGTGATGTGTGTTTACCAGGAAAAGGACTCAACCTTTTAAAAAAGGACATAACCTTTTGAACTTGACAATTGACTTGTTGATGATGTGATGTGATTGAGTGATTTAGTTGCTTGTTGAATTGATGGGGAAGGTGTGATACCTTGAGTGCCTCAAATTGTGTGCTTGTTTGTTTTATTGGGGGAAGGTATGATACCTTGAACACCCCAAATTTGATATGGGATCCTTAGTAAGGACATGTTCATCAACAGTCTTGGGCTGATTTTTGTAAAAGGTTTTGGGTCAACCTGTAAAACTCGGTATTAATGCTATAGTATATTATCTACCAAAACAAAAAAAACACCCCCAACTTGTGTTGTTGTATATAAATTTCTAGCGATATCTAGCGATATTTGCATATGCAAATTTTATGTATATAAATATACACAATGTTTTATTTTTTTTAATGTTATGATTTGTGTGAATTCTTGTGTGGATGCATGTGTAAATGGTGTGATGGATGAAAATGCAATGATGGTGTATATGCTTAGTGACAATGCAAGTGGAATGACATGCTAATGATCATTTGTGATTGTTTAGATTATTGTTTTGACCATTTTCATCTTTATTGTTTAATCAGGGATACCAAAATGGTGGTATACAAAGTGGAAGACTCATGTAATGATATGATGCTGATGTAGATGTTGTTTTGGTTGATGGATGACTTGGACTTATTTTGCAAGGACTCAGACATCCTAGTAATAGAAAACAAACTTACTAAGGTTTGTCTAGAGTTCTCTACGACCAAATGTGTGTAGTGAATGCTCAATTACCAAATTATGAGTATGGTAATGACTCAAGGAAATCAAGAACCAATGTGTGTGCAAGTGAGTTCGTTAACCCATCTTGAGTAAATTGAGAATAAACCTATCATGAAGAAGACTAGGAAGCTAGCTGGTCCTTATGTGTGGTCAGAGGTCTCTTCAAGAGAGACGTGTCGCCACACATGAGCATACTCCACTTCCATTCAAGTGTCTATAGCCTCGATGGATATTAGCTCCATATTCCAAGAATATGATCTCTAAGATTTGGGGATTTGGACTACCTAACCGTCTAACTAAAAATGTAGTTCTATCGTTACAACTTGAGAATTTGTGGTGTGTGATCTATAAAATATTTAGATCTTTGGGGAATTAGATTCTCAATCAAAGTATGATGAGAATTTTGCCCTATCCTTACTACTGTTTCATCTATTTGAAAATAATTGTGATAGTGGTGAAAAACACTATTTTTTATTTTTAGACTATGTGCATGATGGAACAAGAAAGAAGTACCCTTTTCACTTTGAGGTTCAACCCATTCATGGTATTATCCCTATTTAACACAAGATGTTTTTAAGATGTGTGATTGTGTTTGGTTCAAGAGTGTTAGAGTCAATTCCTAGAACTCAGTATTTTTTTAGTAAAAATGTGCCTTGGTCCTAGGGAAAATTTGACATGTTATTGTAGGTTTTATTAAGACACTGGGCATGGATGAGTGACTGAAAACACCTAGGGATGTGATAGAAATGTTGTTTACAAATGATGGTGTGACTTATGAAATGGTGCAATGAAATGGGCATGTAATTGAAGGTGCCCACGATTAAGGCAATAAGACTTATAGGATCAACAATTATTCACACTAAGCAAATGACCCCCTAATATGATTGATGCAATGTGTGGAAATGACCATGAATGTGATTTTACAAAATGGATATATGCAATGCAATATGTGGTGTAAATTTTTTTTGTAGCCATGTATATATGTACATATATATAAATCATAATAAGTATGGAATGCTTTCAAGTGTATGATGTTTAGTGGCTCAGATTATTCTACTGCCCCTAGCTTGATATGCTTATGTGCTCCTTGAATATTGTGAACTCGGATAGCAACAAGCAACACATATAGATGCAAATGACAAAATTATGCAAATGCAATGCAAAGATTTTTGTTTTATTTTGTTTTTTTTTAACCAAAAGGGTTTTTGATTCCTTTGGAGCTTTTTGAAATTGAGATGTGACCAAAGGTGTTAGGTGCCTTTGGAGATTTTTGAAATTGATATGTGACCAAAGGTGTTAGGTGCCTTTGGAGTTTTTTTTTTTGAAATTGAAATGTGACCAAAGGAATTTTGATTCCTTTGGAGCTTTTTTTTTGTATGAGGAAGGTGCGATACCTTAAGCATACCTAATTTACTTGATTATTGATGGTGTGAGTGATTAGGAGGATGTGGTATCTTGAAATCCTTAGTAAGCTTGATGATTGATGATGTGAGTGACTAGGAGGATGTGATATATTGAGAATTCCCAGTATGCTTGATGATTGATGATGTGAATGTCTAGGAGGATGAGATATCAAGAGAATTCCTAGCATGCTTAATGATTTATGATGTGAGTGAATAGTAGGATGTGATATCCTAAGAATCCTAGTATGCTTGATGATTAATTATGTGATTGATTGGGAGGATGAGATATCCTAAGAATCCCTAGTATGCTTGATGATTGATAATGTGAGTTATTAGGAGGATGCGATATCCTGAGAATCCCAATTATACTTGATGATTGTTTATGTGAGTGATTGGGAGGATGAGATATCTTGAGAACCCTCAATATGCTTGATGATTGATTATGTGAGTGATTGAGAGGATGTGTTATCTTGAGAATCCATAGTATGCTTGATGATTGATGATGTGAGTGATTGGGAGGATGAGATATACTAAGAATCCCTAGTATGCTTGATGATTAATGATGTGAGTGACTGATAGGATGCAATATCTTAAGAATACCCAGTATGCTTGATGATTGATGATGTGAGTGACTAGGAGGATGAGATATCTTGAGAATCCCCAGTATGCTTGATGATTAATTATGTGAGAGACTGAGAGGATGCAATATCTTGAGATTTCCTATTATGCTTGATGATTGAGTTAGTACTAATGTCCTGATTATATGGGTTGAATGGATCATTTGTGGGAAAAAATTTCCTATCAATAAGATCTTGGACAATGTCTTTAAATGCATAGTAATTGTTGATGCCATGGCCCACTTGTTGATGATAGATACATTACAACCAGAACTGAGTTTCTAAAATACTTTAGGGCATCCATGCGACCTACGATCAAATTCTAAAACTCTTAGAAACCCTAATTTTCATGATTTTTGTATGATAAAACAAATAGAAATTAGTGACAAGGTAAATTAAGACGAGGAACCCTTTGGGATTCCCACGATGATTACCATTTTGTAAACAAAAAATGAACAACACCAAAGCAATAGATAAAACCAATACACAATATGTTGCACAATGAAGAGAGACAATATTTTATTGATATAAATGGAGCCTTGATATCTAATGTTACAACATAATTTGGTATTGATACAAATATTACAAATCTAGGGTTTCAAAACCCTAGTTCAATGAACAACTAGTATCTTCTGGTTCATCCTTGATCCAAACAAGTGTGCAGGTGGGCTTGTGTATTCCTACGAGACCATCCTAGCTGCAATAGCTTCCAAATATATGATTCCTACACCTATAAATAACAAACAACATAAAAGGGTTAAAAGAATTTACGAGGGCTCCACTATGTGAGGCCCTCTAAATAATAAAATTGATAACCCTAAATGCAATTAATGGTGAACTATAAATAAAGATACAAAAATATAAATTAATACAACCAATATCTTACCTTGTCAATGCTGATCTATATTCCTATTTCTATGTTCGAAGATTACGTGAATACCCAATAGCATTTGAGGGCTTACGAACTATAAAATCTACTACAATAAATGCCCATAAGTGTTCGATGGTGGCTATGAATGTCCAACAAAATTTCAAAAATGCTTAGTAGCATTCTACGAACTCTAGACGACATTCAAGGGTGGATGGGAGTGAACCAAAACTAGATCTGGTTTGCAAGGGTTTGGTAGCAGGTGTAATGACGATGATGAAGGAAGAATATGATAGCAAAAGGGGTAGGGTTTTTTGAGTGAACGAAATGCTAAGGTGCTTGTAATATAAAAAATTAGGACCCTCCTAAAACATTTGTGGACCTTGATTCATCAAAATGAATCATATTTTATAATCTTCCCTTGAACATGTTAGGGTTTTGACAACACAAAATGGGCGATCAATATTAAAACATGAGGAAGGGTGGAGATTAAGCTTGGGAAAGTGATATGGATTGATGGTTGAGATTAAGTCATGGTGTATGGCTAGGATTTATTCATATAAATACATATATATTTATTAAATAAATATAAATATAAAATATTAATATTTATGTATATATAAAATAAATACACACACAAATATATAATGGATGACTATAATTGGAGGCTATGAATAGATGAAAAGTGTCTAGATTTTGGTGTCTACACAAATATACGAGAAAATAGGAACAAAACTCTCCTTCTAGATAGATTTGAAGAAGAATGTTATTACTTTTGTAGCTCAATAATTAGGATTACATCTCCTATAGAGTGAATATAATATTGATGTTAGCAAGGGATGATGAAATCTTGTCTAAACTCAATAAAACAAAAGTTAGACATTATCCTTGATCATCTAACTTTGTGTAGCTAAGATGTTTTTACAAGAAACACCTGGTATGGTGTTTAGCCCCAGGGGGTAGGATGTCATGACCCTCCCTGGTGGGCCTTAGGGCATAGAAACTATGTATTATTTAAAGATAACTTGTACATAGTTTCATTGTAAATAAAAAACTATGCAATGTGTATTATTGACCCTAAAGACTATTATTTAATTATAATAGGAGAATGATTATTATAAATAAAGAGTTATTTATAATAAATACTATTATTTAATTATAATAGGAGAATGATTTATTATAAATAAAGAGTTATAATAAAGACTATTATATTTATAATAGAAGAGATATTATATTTGTTATAAATAAGAAATTATTTATAATAAAAGATTATAATATAAAAGAGAAGTTATAATAAATGATTTTTATAAATTTAAAAATAACATTCATAAAAGAATATTATATGAGACGATTGTCTAGAAGGATATATTTATTCTAAGTTGAGATTTAAAATTAATATTTAAGATATTTTGAAGTTTAAAGTTTTAAATAATATTTTAAAGATTTTAAAATATCCCTCACCGTCACATGCAAATAAGGGTAGACTATTCTACATTCAATTGAGGAAAATGCATCATGACATGGGGTTATGGGAGCCTTAAAATGGAGGAGGCGGGCATTGATGGAGAGATAGGACTCTGAGGCTAGGTGGTTGGGTCTCGGTAGTTAGATAAGGAGAGAAAATAAACAAGAGATAGAGAAAGTAGGGCTCACATTTGGAGAAGCGATGGGCAGTGGTGGAGGTTATTCTAACTTGAGGAAGTCTAGGATGGTGAAATAACAGAATAGTCCAAGGTGAAACTATACCTTATATGAGCACAAGGTTAATGGTTCTTCCTTTTACATTAATTTTGAAAGTTTTAACTGTATAGGTTTTTGGATTGAATTGCTTTCAAATATTCATTTTAGGGCTATTTGAAACCATATTTATAATTATTTTTCCCTGTATGCTATGTGCATTTGCAATCTCCTTGTTTGAATTTGCATGTTGATTAAAATTATTTATTTTATACTCATGTATATGAGAGCCTAGCTTGCACTCTCTTTCTGTCAAGTTGGACAAACCTCTTGGTATTGCCCGAGGAATACTGTTTATTTAAGCTAGAACCTTTGACATTGTTGAGGGAAGATTCTATTGGAGATGCAGACCTCTGTGAGCTTTTAAAACCTGATATATATTACCCTTTGTGGTGATTTTAACCAGGTAAAATGTTTCCATGAGTACAACTTTATTTCAACCTACAATGCATCATACTAGGCAAGCATTTGATTGTTGAAACCATTTTATTGGGGCATAACACCAATTCATATCTACCTTGTGGGGGTATGGACCATCGTTGTTAGGGTTTGAAATAATCTGGGAGAGGTTACAATACTCCCTACATCAATCCCTAAGTGGCTTGTGCATTCATAAAGCCCTAACAGATACCTTCAAATAATCCATCCATGGGTATTGTCCCACCTAGGACATGCTGTGGTACCAAGGGAGTTTTAAGAAAGCCAATGACCCTTTATGTTTCAGCTAAGTGCACCTGTAGCTCTAAAATTTTCTCACTCCTTTCCTTTAGGCTAATGGATTCATGCCTAGAATGGAAATGGGAAAATGGTAGGTCTACACATCAGAGGAGAGGCACTTGAGGTCATTCCCTCTTTGGTGATTTTTTGATGAATTGGGTGGTGTTGAGGTGCGATTTTGTCAAGTCACAAAACCACTCGACAACTTAGAACTTTAAGTTCTCTCTTGCAAAGAAAAATATATATATCTCCAAGGTTCTTGTATTCAATGTTTTATGCATAAACTCATATAAGTGCTAAGAATAAAACTCTAGGGTCTTGCAAGTGTTGTTAACAAGGGGCCTGGGATCATGTAAATGATTTCGAATCCATCATGTGGAGTATGTCTTTGATATCAATTCAACAAAATAAAATTCG
The DNA here is from genome assembly GCA_028583015.1 of Wollemia nobilis. Classification (NCBI taxonomy): domain Eukaryota; kingdom Viridiplantae; phylum Streptophyta; class Pinopsida; order Araucariales; family Araucariaceae; genus Wollemia; species Wollemia nobilis. The sequence continues at coordinate 1,619,492 of JAQPPZ010003172.1, read as the reverse complement.
TTTTATGATCTTAGGTTAAAGTATACCAAATTTTATTTCCTCTCTTCAATTTAATGTCTCAAAATGCTTTAAATGAAATTAGCATAAAAAGAATCTAGCATTTTGTATTAAATTTCAATTTAACTTTGATAAAGATCAAAGTAAATGAAATTTTATAAATTTAATAAACCTTTGGAATATAATAAATTTATAATAAATTCATTTCCCAAATGTCTATTTGATAAAGCAATTATTTATTCAAACCCCCTTATGAAATTATAAATCAAACCCAGAAGAGGTGAATAAATGAAATAATGTCTTGCCCAATTTATAAGGTTCCAAAACCTTGTCAATGATAAAATCTTAGGGCTTAATATGAAACTAATCTATAAACTTTGGATTTTATGATAAAATAAAGTTTATAAATTAGATTTGCTTATAATATTTATCTTTTGAAATATTTATGAAATTAAATATTCAAAAGAGTAAATGTGATCTCTGATTTGAAATTTGGACTTCTGAAATAAATAGAACTATATTATAAACCAAATCCAAATTGAATTTTAGAGATATCAATCCTAGTTCCTCAACCTTATGAAATTAAGGTGAGGAATAGAATATTCATTTATCCCTTCTTAAATTTATTAATTCAAATATTAATTGATGTAATATTTGAATAATAAATTTAATTTATAACCTAACCATATAATTTCACTTTATAAAAATTATGCTAGGTTATAATATATAGTTTTCAAAATGAAATAATAATAAAATAATAATAAAAGATTTTAAACTTTAGAAATTAAATTAATGTCTCGGACAAAATCCACAGATCAGATTTCCATCTACAGAATTCTAAAACCAATCCAATGTTCACCAGTATTCACACAATGAAATCAAATGAATTGATGCAATCTTCTAAGGTATACAAACTATTAAGAAATTGTAATAAACATTTTATTAATTCCAAATACAGTCTGTGCACAAATCTGGATCCAAAATGCTTAAAACAATTTATAAAATCTTACAATAATTTCCATTGTTCTGCAAATGGCTTTCTCCATTTTCCTCCAATGAATGTGTAGCTTTGCTCCTTCCAATCGTTCCTCTCCTTCTCTGTATAAAATGTCCGACCCTTTCCATGAATCTCAATGATTTATTTATAATTTGAAAAGTTTAGTTATTCCGTTTCTTCACCGGGAATGGATTTTATAACTATCTTCTTCAAACCCTTGCCCTTGTATTACCTGCATAATGAAACAATAATCATAATATCAAAACAAAACCAAACTTTACTTTCCCATAACTTTCCTTTTTTTCAAAAGTATTTCAAAGTTCTCATATTGCTAAACTAACCTGCTATTTTTTGGTGAAACTAACATCTAGAATCTTGCAAGTTTGGTATCATTAGAAAGAGAAAATCCATATCTTTTTACCAAGTTTTGAATGAGATCAAACGGAGTTTTCTACCTCAAGATATGTCCATTTCAATTTTGCATTAATTTTAGGGTTAACCCTAAAATAAAATTTAATTATTTAAATGAAAATTAATCATTTAAACCTTTGAAAATGATTTTAATCAAATTATTTGATTCGAAATAATGCAATTAATATGCAAATAATCAAAATATTCAGTTTTCAAGCATTGCAACTACATTCAAACCTTCAAAATGCAAATATGTCAGCAATTCCAAAGTGAAAGCAAATTTTCCAAGACCTTGATGCGAGCAAAATTGGATAAACAAAAATCCCTCGAAATCACAAAATTTAAGGTGGGTCCCCAATTTTGGGGTCGTTGTGAAGGACTTCACAACATTGGCGACTCTGCTGGTAAATGTCCTTGGACATTTCGGACTAAAAACCAATCTTTGAAAACACACAAAACATGAAAATTAGAATCACAAGCATTGATAAGCATCTAGAGAATGTGAATAGACCAATACAAATATGAATCACCGGAATCAGAGATGATTTATGCATAATGTGATGTATTACTGGTTGGGATCAGGTGATATGTATTAATGATCATTCTCAATATAAATCTTTGTTTTGGCCATGCTTGTCATCATACTTTAATCAGGGGCCCTAAAATGAACATTCATGAAAATAAGATGATATGAAAATGATATGACGTAAACTGAAACATGTATTAACAGGATGTAATAATATGAATGACATGTTTTACAAAGACTCAAACACTCTAGTACAATAAACAAACACACTAAAACTTATCTAATCCTCTTAGGACCAAAAGTGTGTGTTGTGAGTTCCTTACCAGATCAAGAGCTCAGTTATGACCTTACTATCATCCAGAACCAGTGTGTGCGCAAGTGAGTTCATTACCTCATTTTGACCAAAATGATTAAACCTGTTATGAAAGAAACACAAGGCTAGCCTGCCCGTTTGAAATGATCATAGGTCTCACTTTTCAATGAGACATATCACCATGCATGAGCGTACTCCACTACCAGTCAAGCGTCTATAGCCCCGGTGGAGGTTAACCCCATAGTCCATAATTTGGCTTTTGATTGCTTGAATCTTGGGGATGACTACCCTTCCTTCTGACAGATGAGTAGTACGAATCCTTACGATCCAATGGTGAATGATGTGTTTAGATTTTTGATTTCTTGAACCTTGGGGATGACTACCCTTCCTTCTGATAGATGAGTAGTACGAATCCTTATGATCCATTGATGAAAATAGACTTAGAGCTTTGGGGAATTGGATTCTCAACCGAAGTATGATGAGAATTTGACCCTATCCTTACTACTCTGACTTTGTTTGGAGTTTTCAAGTATTTGTGGTAAAAAATGAATCTTATGGACTATGTTGCATGATAGGACTGACAAGGATGTCCCTTTTCACCTTACACTTTCTTCCAAGGATGGTTTTGACCATTTTACCCAAAATGTTTTTAATATGTGTAAAACTATGTTTGGTTCCAGATGATTTCAACATCAGTCCCCGATCTCAAGACCCATTTAGTGTATATTGTGCAATGATCCTAAGAGAATATGACATGCTTTTCGGTGGTTGCCTACCATACTAGAAATGGTTGAGTGACTAAAACATTTAGGAACCCTGAAACTATGGTGTGTAAACATGAAGCTTTTGTCTTTTACAATTTTGTACAAAATGCCTTTGTGAAAGTGCCCCTGATTAAAGCAACATGACTTTTGACAAAACCAATTAACACCTTTTGAATTTGATAAATGATCTTTTTATGGGATATGAAATATGGAGTGCGAGGGTGATGTATGCAATGTTATGAAACATGTTTATGAAATGCGAGTGTATGTAAGGATACGAAGTTTTTTTAATACAATTCCAATTTTTCATATTTGCTTTATCTTTGTTCACATTCATAAGGACATAAATCAATACCTCATTTTCCCTTTTTCCAGGTTTCACAGGTCCTCAAACTAGGTAGCTTTACCCTACTCTTTGGAAGACTCACCTAAAACTATGCCAACTTGAAACACATTCAGTCATGAAACTCCAACAAGATCTGGTGAAGTTCATCTGTCATTAAGCTCAACAACAAAACATATGAAAAAAAACATAACAACATCAACAACACAACATCAATACATGACATCAACACATCACATGACGAAACAAATATATACAATAACACAACAAATCCAAAAAACTATTTACAAAAAATATACATAATATACAAGACACTACCAAAATATTTACCATCATTTCCCTGGATCCCATACATGATTAGCATACTTTAGAAAACATATATGATTACATGCCTGACAAGTTTTATAAGAATCCAATAAAAATAAGATTAGGCCAAAAATAGAAATTCTCATTGTGCCTATTTCATCCCACTGATTTGATTCAAAATTATAAGCAGTTCCATGTTTAAGATTTGATTTATTAAACTTAAAAGTGAAAACATGATTTTCAATTATCCTTTGCTTATTCAAAAAGGTGTGAATTTCACAATTTGTTTCATAATTTAGAACTAGGCTCCTCTTTTCAAATAGGAGATTTTGCAAATAAGAACCTATTTCTAAAAATTTCATATTCAAGTCACTTTCAAAGTTTTTAAAGCAATCACAATCATTCAAGAATTGACAAGCATCTAGGACATTTGGTATAAGAAGATCATTAAAAATTTGTGCCCTAGATTCACTAGTTGATTGCTCATGAATTTGATTAAGCATTTCAAACATGTTTTCCTTCATTTCATTTATGGCAAAAATTTTAGAATTTGTCTCCAACTTCTTGTTAATAACATTTGACATTTCATCATTGATAGCATTAGCATCCAAAAACTTATCATGCAACCCATTACCTGAAAATTTTGTAACCAATGAGAAAGGTGAAGATTTTACCTCGTCATCTATACTCAACACATCATTATTAGCATTTACCAATATTTGATGAGCATTTGTCACTTTTTCCTTTTCTTCATGGTCTCCATCATGATCACCTTGTAGTTCTTCATCTTCATCAAATACCTGTTTATTAAAGACACCAAAATTAGGCACCCAATTAAATGTATGCCTATCCTTTTCAAACCACAAATCTGACTGATCACAAGATGTGTTAAATAACAAATTTTCTTGATCAACCACCTGAGTTACTTCTGATAGATCAACATTTTCCTTTAGGTCATCACCAACATTAAATCCAAACCATTCATGTGAATTTGTACTCAAATTTTTATTAGTCACGGGTAAAAGAGATGACTTTACCTCATCCTCATTAATAATAAATGAGTCATAAGAAACATTTACCATTTCTTCATTTTCAATTTCAGCAAGGTGTTCAATAAATTCATCTTCAAAGTGATTCAATTTTGGAACCTTCTCTATTTCTGCAATTGGCATGTCATTTTCTGATTGTGTAGGAATTGCGAAATCTTCTTTTGAAATAGAAGTTTCAACATCCTGCATATCAAGTGAAACAAAAATTTTATCAGTAGAAGTATGAGAAAACAATGATTTACCATACATACCCCATCCATTATAGTAATTATCTTCTAAAGCTAAGGGATGAGATTTTATCGTGGCTTTAGAAAACATGTGATTATTTGACTGTACAGGAGTTGTAGACTCTTCATGTAAGATATCAATTTTAGCATCCTGCATATCAGATGAAGAACAATTCTTATCAGTAGGTATAAAAGAAAAACATTCATCATATCTTCCCCAACCATTATAAAAATTATCTTTTATAGTTAAAGGGTGAGGTTCAACCATATATTTTGTGCAAACTTCAGATAGGTCTATAATTTCCTTTTCAAATTCACCTTTATTAATTACCTGAGATGAAGACCTACTGATTTCTTGTTGTATGAGCATTGTAGAATCCTTAAGTGACACAAGGCTTTCAATTTCCTGCACATCATCTGAGATAAGAACTTCTTTGGAACTTGTGAATAAAGTTAATTCTTCTTCTTCATGATCTGAAATAACAAAATCATTATCTTTCTGAAGCACTTTGTGACATTCCATATTTTCTTTCATACCATATTTGGATTCATTTTTAGATTCACCTTCTTCAATAAAGAATTCATCTTCATTTTCAAACAATTCATCTTCCTCAAACAATAATATTTTAGGATCATTCATTTGAACCATAATCGTCGAGGTATTATTTTTTTGTAATCCCTTGCAATCTTCAATGAAATCACATCTATGATCATTCAATTCTTTAACTTTACCTATTTGAACATCACACTCATTATCCTCCTGAAACAAATGATGAAAATCTATCATTTCTTCTATATATTCTTCAGATTCATTTTCAAATTCATTTTCTTTAATTTCAAAAAATTCATCTTTCTCAGATTCATTCTCCTCAATTTCAAAGAATTCATCTTCCTCAGATTCATATTTTGGTAAGACAAGAGTTTCTTCAATGGGATCAATTTTTGTATTTTGTTTTATAAGATCATCCCAATCCTCTTTTGTGAATAATGGCTCTAAGTCAGTTTCTACATTTTGATCAACTTGATCATCACAATGTTCATTGATGGGTATTGACTCTGAAACCTGTACCTCATTCTCAACATCTAAGGAAGTTGTGACATCTAAACTATCAGTCTCAACCTGACTCATTTGTGATCTTTGATCATGAATTTTAGGTCTAAGTCTGTATAGTTGTTCCATATTAACACCTTGAGATATCAATTGTTGTTCAAATGTTACTGCCTCATTGTAAGCTCTAAGCAATGATGTAATTTTAAGACCTTCCCCCAAAAACATAGATGTGACGTGATCTAAGGCTCCCATGTATATTTGAGTAGCTCTTTCTTCTGAAATGATATAATGCATCCCCACCTCAGTATACAACCTATGAAATTTATCATTAAATGATCTCATGGGTTCGTTAAATTTTTTACGGATGGAGACAAATTGATTTAACATCATAACTGAATCATCCAACCTTCCAAAATGTTCGAGAAATGCTTTCTCTAGTTTAACCCAAGAAGTAGCATACCTTACAGGTAATTGTATGTACCACTTAAGCGCAACCTCATCCAATGGGTATGAAAATAATCTGCAAGGAACATCTCCCTGCATAAGCTGCAAATGACGTAACGCACTCTTGTATCTTTGAATATGGTCCTTGGCTTGATCCACATCATGCCTAAATCTGGGTAAACAAACTTCTACACCTTCAGGAATTTGATGAATAGGCATGTTTAAACTGCTATAATAATCACCTATCCAAGAAGCCATCATTTCCTTTACTGAAGAAAGTGATGCCATTAGTGAACTTCAAAGAACACAAAATTTAATGCCAATATTATTAATCAAAGAAATATATCTTGCAACTAAGCATGAAATGACTAATCAATTGATAAAAGATATGCATCAATTAAACCTTGGCATTAAATAACACCCTTCAATTTGTAATTTTTTTTTTTAATTGAGATTTGAATGATTTCAAATGAAAATCAAATATTTACCTTTCATGCCCTCCTTCTAGCACCAATTTGTTGAGGTGCGATTTTGTCAAGTCACAAAACCACTCGACAACTTAGAACTTTAAGTTCTCTCTTGCAAAGAAAAATATATATATCTCCAAGGTTCTTGTATTCAATGTTTTATGCATAAACTCATATAAGTGCTAAGAATAAAACTCTAGGGTCTTGCAAGTGTTGTTAACAAGGGGCCTGGGATCATGTAAATGATTTCGAATCCATCATGTGGAGTATGTCTTTGATATCAATTCAACAAAATAAAATTTGTTTTATGATCTTAGGTTAAAGTATACCAAATTTTATTTCCTCTCTTCAATTTAATGTCTCAAAATGCTTTAAATGAAATTAGCATAAAAAGAATCTAGCATTTTGTATTAAATTTCAATTTAACTTTGATAAAGATCAAAGTAAATGAAATTTTATAAATTTAATAAACCTTTGGAATATAATAAATTTATAATAAATTCATTTCCCAAATGTCTATTTGATAAAGCAATTATTTATTCAAACCCCCTTATGAAATTATAAATCAAACCCAAAAGAGGTGAATAAATGAAATAATGTCTTGCCCAATTTATAAGGTTCCAAAACCTTGTCAATGATAAAATCTTAGGGCTTAATATGAAACTAATCTATAAACTTTGGATTTTATGATAAAATAAAGTTTATAAATTAGATTTGCTTATAATATTTATCTTTTGAAATATTTATGAAATTAAATATTCAAAAGAGTAAATGTGATCTCTGATTTGAAATTTGGACTTCTGAAATAAATAGAACTATATTATAAACCAAATCCAAATTGAATTTTAGAGATATCAATCCTAGTTCCTCAACCTTATGAAATTAAGGTGAGGAATAGAATATTCATTTATCCCTTCTTAAATTTATTAATTCAAATATTAATTGATGTAATATTTGAATAATAAATTTAATTTATAACCTAACCATATAATTTCACTTTATAAAAATTATGCTAGGTTATAATATATAGTTTTCAGAATGAAATAATAATAAAAATAATAATAAAATATTTTAAACTTTAGAAATTAAATTAATGTCTCGACAAAATCCATAGATCAGATTTCCATCTACAGAATTCTAAAACCAATCCAATGTTCACCAGTATTCACACAATGAAATCAAATGAATTGATGCAATCTTCTAAGGTATACAAACTATTAAGAAATTGTAATAAACATTTTATTAATTCCAAATACAATCTGTGCACAAATCTGGATCCAAAATGCTTAAAACAATTTATAAAATCTTACAATAATTTCCATTGTTCTACAAATGGCTTTCTCCATTTTCCTCCAATGAATGTGTAGCTTTGCTCCTTCCAATCGTTCCTCTCCTTCTCTGTATAAAATGTCCGACCTTTTCCATGAATCTCAATGATTTATTTATAATTTGAAAAGTTTAGTTATTCTGTTTCTTCACCGGGAATGGATTTTATAACTATCTTCTTCAAACCCTTGCCCTTGTATTACCTGCATAATGAAACAATAATCATAATATCAAAACAAAACCAAACTTTACTTTCCCGTAACTTTCCTTTTTTTCAAAAGTATTTCAAAGTTCTCATATTGCTAAACTAACTTGCTATTTTTTTGGTGAAACTGACATCTAGAATCTTGCAAGTTTGGTATCATTAGAAAGAGAAAATCCATATCTTTTTACCAAGTTTTGAATGAGATCAAACGGAGTTTTCTACCTCAAGATATGTCCATTTCAATTTTGCATTAATTTTAGGGTTAACCCTAAAATAAAATTTAATTATTTAAATGAAAATTAATCATTTAAACCTTTGAAAATGATTTTAATCAAATTATTTGATTCGAAATAATGCAATTAATATGCAAATAATCAAAATATTCAGTTTTCAAGCATTGCAACTACATTCAAACCTTCAAAATGCAAATATGTCAGCAATTCCAAAGTGAAAGCAAATTTTCCAAGACCTTGATGCGAGCAAAATTGGATAAACAAAAATCCCTCGAAATCACAAAATTTAAGGTGGGTCCCCAATTTTGGGGTCATTGTGAAGGACTTCACAACAGTGGGTTCACCAGGAAATATTTATATGGCAGTTTCCATGCCTAGGTTGGGAGTTTGTTTGATGTGTTCTTTTTACTTTGCTCACAATCACCTAGTTTGGCCAAATGCAACTAATCTATACTAAATGCAATTTTGATTTAAATGAATACAACAGACAATAAATTATAGAAGGTAAATAGATGCAATGCTTAGTTATGAAAGAAATTTGACACTCTTACTCAATCCGGATGTCTGATGTAGAGTCTATTTGCTTGTAGATAGGATTAGACATTGCGAGGCGATATCGAACATCCGATCTTATATCGGCAGGTCCGATCTCATACTAATAGAGCCGATCTGATCAAAAACCTACAATTTCATAAATAGACAAAAAAATAGGAACTTGCAATACAATATAAATCTTATTAAGCATGGATTAGGATATATAAAATCTTATTATATGTTATATTTAAAGGAAATAATATGAATATGAACTATAAATGCAAATAACACAATGCAATGCAATGATGGTGAACTCCAAGTATGATAAATAATAATTTCTATATTAAATGAGATGATAAATGATAAATATGATATTAGAAATGCAAATCAAAGATTTAAGAGATGCAAACCAAAGTCTGAAGGTACCCCCAAGAAGCCTATAGACAATATCGGATGTTGCAAGGCAAGATCGAAATTATTCTGATGATATCGGACATCCAATCTCATATCGTATCGATCGATGCACAACTACTATACTTTCAAACTTGCAAATGCTTATAAAAACAATGAGCAATAATGATGCACAAAGTATGAGAATGATTACTAATCAGCTAGGGAGTTAGGGGGAATCTATGGAGGAGTTCCTGGATTAAATAGGCTAGGTAGGTTGGAGGGGTTGGGCTAAAAATAGAGGGAGTTGTAACTTCTCCCAATCTGGATGATATCAGTTGATCCGATATCGTAACCTTCATGTCGTTAGGCAGGTAAAGACAAAACATGTTACAAAAAATTTATCATTTTGTTGTTTTAGGCATTTCTATTTTGGATGAGATCGGACATCCGATCTTGCATATTTAGGTCTGATATTGGATCGGACTTCCGATATCGGTCAAATAGAGTCGATATCATCAGGAGGTTAAAAATTGACTTAATGCGGGTGAAAAAATTGAGGTAGGAGGTTAGGAAGTGGTTTTAATTAATTTTTTGTATGTTTTTGACTTAGGTTAAATTGATATGGGTCAATTTTAGGCTATTACATTTTGCCCCCTCTTTAGCACATTTTTGAAAAAAATGCGTTAAAGAAGAGATGGCATGCTTTACGAGAAAGCAAAAATTTATTGCAAAAATTATTAAGGTTTGAAGTTTTATTATAAATTTTATTAGGTGTGATACCCCCTTCGAGTTTTTACACCAAATTTTGCGTTTGGTGGAAAACTCAAAATTTGTAAATTGAGGGTAAAATAAAATAAAATAGAAAAATTTAGGGTAAACCCTAATTCATTTTCATTTGTCACTATTGCTGAAATTTTGCTCTGGGGAGAAGATGGTGGAGGTCACACATCGAGTAATAGGTGTGAGCGAGGGTGAGGAGCATAAGGGTAAGTATCTTACACCTCTTTAGCTTAGGAATTTCATGTTTTAGCATTTAATTTTTTTAAAATTTGGATTTTTAGGGCATGACTATCGTCACACAATTGTTTTTGCAATATCAGATCGATTCAATGATATCGGTCCTATTTTGGTGATATCAAACTTTTTGATATCATCAAAATGAGTCCGATCTTGTCAATATCGAGTAAATTTTGGTGATATCGAAGAGTACGATATCATCAAAATAGGTCTGATATTGAACAATTAGGTCTGATATTGTAGATTTAGGTTCGATATTGAAATTTAAGTTTGATTACTAACTTTAATTTTTGTTGCTTTTATTTTGTTAATAAAAATTAGTTTTGAAGAATAGGGAGTGGAGATATGGTAGTCTCCAAGCAGACTTGGGTGCCTTGATAGATGATGAGAGGACTACTCTAGAGGTGATGAGATTGAGACATGTGGTAGAGATGCCATAAATTCTAGTAGACTTGAGACTTCTGATGACATTGGTTGAGAGATGGTATCTGGGGTCATCTTGTTTTTGGTTACCAATAGGGGATATGGCCCCTACACTAGAGGATATTTGGAGGATACTTAGGGTGCCTATTAGAGGTGTATTTATAGCTCTATCTGGAAATAAGGGCTAGGTGATGCAATACTTATCTGGGGATCCTAGCTTCTTCCTTAAGAAGGGGTGGAGTATTGAGAGACTTGGTAGATAGATGGGGTCTCTTGATAATAGTGGTCTTAGTGGTATGGATGGTAGGGACTATTATTGTGTCATCTCAGTGGTTGCCATTTACCTTGGACCTTGGTAGAGGTTATTTTTGATATGAGGGATCAGAGATTATGATTTTCTTGGGGTCCATATATCTTATGTTAGCTATATAAGACTCTTCATAGGGTTGTCTATAGAGGGGGTAAGGCCTTGGTACTTACCTCTTTCCTACAGGTATGGTGTTGGGAGCACATGGCCATCAGGAGACCTATAGGGTTACCTTTGATAGGGGTGGAGGATGGGAGACCTAGAGTGTTCTATTGGCATTTGTGTAGAGGGCACCATGGGTGGATCAGCCTTGATATAGTGAGGAGGCTATTTGATGAGCTGATTATAGATGTTATCTGGTGGAGACCTTGGAGAGAGCTATAGGATGGGGAGAGGATGGTTTTGAGCTGGCTCATGTGAGGTGAGTCATTTGGTTAGGATGGATTAGGGAGAGGTGGAGCTACATCATGTAGATCGGGTTCTATGCTAGTTTGGGTTGTAGTAGGATATTCTTAGGACTAGGGATGTCACATTTTCTAGGGTGACTTAGGATACTACTATAGTGAGTGGTGCTCCTAATATGGTATAGTTCTTGGATCCATAGCTAGATGATGATGTGGTCACTATGGATAATGGAGATGATGTTGGGATGATAGATAGGTATAGAGAGTGGTATGCTAGGATCTAACCTATGGATTACTAGAAGGAGTGGGTGTAGAGAGTTGAGTGGGTCATCCGATAATGTCACCCAGCTGGCCAACAATAGTAGTAGATGATATAAGTACCTCCTAGGAGAGAGGGACCTCATACTAGGGGAGGTCACTAGAGCCATATGAGGTAGGAGAGAGTACCTAGGATAGGGGAGAGATCTAGGGGATCTAGGGAGGAGAGGAGAGCATCTCCTCAGTAGGAGGGGAGACCTGACTCACTTGGGAAGGGCATGATGATAGAGGAGGGAGAGAGTAGTGATATGGTAGCTCTACGGGTGGAGAACATGAGTCTGAAGACTCACGTTTAGACTCTAGAGGTAGAGGATGTGAGTCTAAAGACCAGGATTTAGACTCTAGAGATAGAGCTCACATAGGCATGGGCTCAGGTGGCTTAGGGAGCTATGGCTCCTATTCTAATATCTTCCTAGATGACTCAGTCTAGGAGGAGTGGTTTAGGGGATGAGTTATTTTGGGCTGTCGAGTGGGTAACTTTCTATCAGGTATTGTACTTTGTAGCTATGTTGATGGATCAGAGGTAGCCATTGCCTGAGGTGTATGAGCCTTCTAGTCGCTCGAGATTAGTGTCTCGCTTGACCTCTAGGATAACTACTACTACTGGGTGGTAGAGTTTTGACCACCATGACCCTCTGGTGGGGATGATGATGCTTAGAGCTCTAGGAGCTCGAGGAGGATACATAGGTGATAGATTTTTTTTTGTAATATATCCCTAGTGATTGAGTATGCCAATTTTGTAGATTGTGGCATACCAGTTTGACTTCATTTTGTACATATATTTTGATATATATATATTGATATTTATTTTGTCTATGCAACTTTGTGTGATTTATTTGTATGATTTATTGCATTTTCTTATAATGTTTGAATTTCTTGTAATCATGCTTTGAATATTTTGATCATGCTTAACATAAAAGAAAATGATTTTATTTTTGTAAAGTGTGTTTTTGAAAAAGATGTTTTTGTGTGATAATAAAATTGATGGATTAGCAATGAACCTCAAAGGATGTTGTGTTGTTATATGACCGTTGGTGGAGATCAATGCTCGCTAGGTCATGGAGCGGATCCTGTTGTGAGGAAGTTTTGTATTGCTAATAATAAGAAATTTTGTAGGGCTCAAGAGTGACCTTGAGGCTTATGATGATGAAAGAAGATGTTGATTTTAAAAGAAATTGATTTTGAGAAAATAGGTTGATAAAGATTGTATTTGTGATGGATATAAAGTGATTTAAGCATGAAAATTTGGGAAGGATGACTTGCGCTAGGCATAGAATTCCTAGTGTGAAATTTGAGAAAAATAATTACTAGGAATTATACCATCATCGTGAAGTCAAAATGCAATGCATGATAAAATGATTATGTGTGATTTTGAGAAATGCAAGTTGTATTTTGAAATTAAATCATTGTGTCACATGTTTGAATATTTTGAAGATAATATATATATAATTGCAAAATTAAAGAAATATTTTAAATTATTTCAAGGACAAAGTCAAATTTATCAAGAACCAGTGTGTGATGTGTGAGTTCATTATCCATCTTGATTTTCATAATGATACAAAATCTCTCAAGGATCAAATGTGTGTGCTTGTGAAATTGATTTACCAATTTTGAGTAAGGTAATGATACAAGCCAACTTTTATGAACCAATGTGTGTGCAAGTGAAAGATTCATTAACCATGATTTTGTGCATGCAATTGTACTGAACTACTATGTAAGTCAAGTCACCAAAATCTAGCTAATCCACAAGCGGACATTGGTCTGTACAAAATAAGGTCGCTAATGTGATAGACATGTCACCATGCATAAGGATACCACCATTGCCAAGCCGGCTTGATGCCACCGAACCTGTAATGAGGATCACCCCATGGTGTTCGAATAATTGAGGAATTCTAGGGATTCAAGCTCATTACCCCCTTCTTTTCTTTTTATTTCTTTGAGTAGGGATTCTTGTTCATTTTTGTTTTGAACAAGGGGATTTTATTGCTTTTGTAGTAAAACTACTTTTTCTTTCTTTTTTTTTCTTTTTCTTTTCTTTTTTTTTCTTTTTCTTTTTTGGGATACTTGCTCAGATTAGACAAGGAGCAAGGGATTTTATTCGGGTAGGGGGAGCTTGTCCTTTTTCCAATTCTCAGTATTCTAGACCATGCACATAATAGGATAGCAAGGGAAAATTTTCGCTTAAGGAACTAAGACTACTATGTAGTATCATTTTTTGAATTTGCAAAAATCATTTTAAGATGTGAAAATGTGTTCTTGGTTCAAGAAGTAGCAAGACCAGTTCCCAAAACTCAAAATTTTATTTAGTGAAGTAATAGTGATTTTGGTTCAAGAGAGATTTATAATCAAAGTGACAAAATCAAAATTTAGTAAAGATGTAAATTAAGTGATTGGTTCAAGATAAATTTTGAGTTTATCCGAAATAAAATAAAATATAACTTGAATTTTGGAAGACAACACACAATGATGCAAGAAAATGATAACTTAACAATAATTTGAAATATTTTTGGAAATTTTTCATGTTTTTTTATTTTTTGGTTGTTTTGATAATTTGATGAATATTGCAAACTGAATTATGAAGAAGTTATTTACAATTATATACAATGATGGAAATTTTTGTTATGCATAATATCTTTTGAGATGCATGATGTTCATTGGCTCTTTGAGATATTTTCCATCCAAAGTAGCCAAGCGATATGCACCTAATCCAAATTTAGTAGTGATGACAAATGGTCCAAGCCAATTAGGTTGAAATTTACCTTTAAGATATTTTCTAGCATTAGTATTTTTTTGGTTTTCTTTAAGTACTAAATCACCAACTTCAAAAGATCGATTGTGAACTTTCTTTGCATATGATATTTTGAGTTTATCTTGGTAAGAGTGAAGATGCTCTAGAGCATGAATACACTTCTCATCTAGAAGCTCCAACTGACTTAGTCTACCAACATGATATTCATCTCCTACTTCGACATCTTGAAGTAGAAGAGCTAAAGAAGGAACTTCTAACTCAAATGGAAAAACTGCTTTAGCACCATAGACCAAGATAAAAGGTGAAGCACCCATAGGAGTACGAACACTAGTTCGATAGGCCCACAAGGTAGGATATAATTGCATATGCCAATCATGACCTGATTTATTAACCAATATTTTTAAAATATTAATTAAGGTTTTATTAGAAGCTTCAACTTGACCATTTCCTTGTGGATAGTATATGGAGTGGACCATCGATGTTGAATTTTATATTTTTGACAAAGTTTTTTAATGTCTTTGTTCTTAAAGCATGTTCCATTATCAGAGATGAGAGTTGATGGAATACCAAATCTACAAATAATTTGATTAAAGATGAATTTAGAGACTTGGACTCCTATGCAAGAAGCTAATGGCATAGCTTCTACCCATTTTGTAAAATACTCTGTTGTTGTTATGATGAATTTATGACCATCTAAAGATATAGGATTAATTTTACCAATGATGTCTAGGCCCCATTTGGAAAAGGGCCAAGGAGAAGATATAGCTTGAAGTTCTTGAGTAGGAGCATGAACAAGGTCTGCATGTCTTTGACACTTGTCACAATGATGCACATAATCATTAGCATATTTTTCCATGGAAGGCCAAAAGTATCCCATTCGTAGGAGCTTTTTAGCAATGGCACTTCCACTAAAATGTCCTCCACAAGATCCATCATGGACTTCACTTAATGCTTTCTTAGACTCTTCTAAATTGAGGCATCTTAAAAGGATACCTTCAAAAGACCTTTTATATAGGGTATTTCCAATAATTATGAAGTGAATAACTCACTTACGTAATAACCTACGTTGGTTTCTATCTAATCCTTCTAGGAAGGTCCCTTTTTGGAGAAAATTAAATATGTCTATATACCAAGGTTCTGGAGTTATCTCATTAATTAAAAACACATCTAATGGTTCTAGACAAGACTTAGATGAAGTTGGTTCTTGGAGTTGGTGAATAATGATTGTAGCATATTCATCATCCAACTCCAAAGGTAATAAAGAGGCAGCAGCAGCCATGGCATCTACAACATGGTTGCTAGTACGAGGGATAGCCTCCAAAGTTACTTTCTCAAATAAAGATATAAGTTTTAGAACATATTATTTATAGGGATGAAGTTTCTCATCTCGTGTCTGATATACTTTATTAATTTGATTTATCACAAGTTGAGAATCTCCAAAGACTAATAAAACTTTAATTTTTAGAGCTAAAGTTGCTCGTAACCCAAGGATTAGAGCCTCATATTCTATAGTATTATTAGTACAAGAAAATTGAAGTTTAAATGACAAAGGAATAAGATGCTTTTGTGGAGATATTAATATAATACCTGCACCTACACCACTCATACACCTAGCTCCATCAAAATACAAGGACCAAGATTCAGAATGGTCTTCTTCTAAGTTAAGACATTCATCTAGAAATTCAATGGTTATAGGATGAGTAGATTCAAGAGGAGCAACAACAAGTTGATCAACTATAATTTGGCCTTTGATAGATTTTTGGCCAATAAATGTGAGTTCAAACTCACTTAGAGCAAGAACCCATTTAGTTGTGCGTCCTGATAAATAAGGCCTACTCATCAAATACCTTAATGGATCAGATTTAGCAATAACAAATGTCTTTTGACTAAGCATATAGTGGCATAATTTTTGTGTAGAAAACACAACCACTAGATAAAGCTTCTCTATAGGTGTATAATGGGTTTCATAACTTATTAATGTTCTACTTATATAATATGTGGCTCATTCTTTCTTATCATCATCAATTTGAGCCAACATTGCTCCAAGTGCAAGTTTAGAAGTAGAAATATACAAAATAAAAGGACAATCTGGTTTAGGAGGAACAAGCACTGGAGGAGTAAGAAGATATTGTTTAAGGGCTTCAAATGCTTCTTGAAATTCATTATCCCATTGAAATGGGATGTTTTTCTTAAGTAGCTTAAGAAAAGGTCAGGTTTTATCTACCAATTTGTCAATGAAGCGATGGATAGACTGAAGTTTACCTTGTAGACTCCTTAATTTTGATATATTTTTGGGTGGTGGTATATCAAGGATAGCCTTAATTTTAAGGGGATCTATCTCTATGCCATGCATAGAAATAATAACTCCTAATAAATTTCCATATTTGACTCCAAATACACATTTGTTTGGGTTTAAGTGAATCTTATATTCCCTTAGTCTATCAAACACTCTTCTTAGATTATTAATATGATCTTCTTCTTTAGTTGAGTGAGCTATGATATCATCTACATAATCATGTAGAATATCATACATCATATCATGAAATATATATGTCATAGCTCTTTGATAGGTTGCACCTACATTCTTTAAACCAAAGGGTATTACTTTCCAATAAAAAGTACCCCAAGGTGTAATGAAAGTAGTTTTGGGTTGGTCTTCAGGAGCTATTCGGATTTGGTTGTATCCTAAAAAACCATCCATAAGGGATAACATCCCACTCCCAATTGTAAAATCTATAATCTGATCCATATTTGGGAGAGGAAAATCATCCTTAGGGCATGCAACATTAATGTCTCTAAAATCAGTACATACTCTAATTTTAGTGGCCTCTTTCTTGGTTACTGGAACAACATTTGATATCCAATCAGCATAATCAATGGCTTGAATAAAGTCAACATCCAAAAGTTTTTGTAATTCATATTTGACTAATAATGCTACTTTTGGATGCATTTTTCTAAGTTTTTGTTTAACAGGTTTTGCATCTGGGTGCACCACTAAATGATGCATGACCATAGAAGAGTCTAAGCTTGGCATATCTGCATATGTCCAAGAAAAAACATCAACATATTCTGTGAGAAATGCAATATATTGTTTTTGTCTCTCTTCACTTAATTCAGTCCCAATTTTAACCAAGTGAGGGTTGGTTTCAGTCCCAATGTTGACTTGTAGCACATCTTCTACTACAATGTTTAAATCTCTTTCAAATTTGGGAGGAGTGGGTGACACACCCATTTCTTGTAATTCTTCTAAGGTTAACTTAGCTAATTCTTCCTGTGGGGTTGTTGTTTGAACATGGGCTATGCATGGTATAGACCCATCAAAGAAAAATCCATTTCTCAAAATTTCTTCAATAGAAATATCATGAAAAATATCTCCTTCTAAACATTCATCTGGGGAAGCAATCATTTTTAGATATGCTATTGATAACATGTTACAAGAATGTATCCTCTTACTTGTTTTAAAATATTCTTGATGTGCTAAGTATTCTTGATATGTTATTAGTTGGTCATCATCCTCAAATGGGAATGGTTGAGTTTTTGTAGGGATATAACCAATACCACATCAGGCAAGCCATTCCTCTATTTCTAAAGGTTCATGTATACCATTTTTGAGAGGTCCCAAACCTCTACCTTTATAACCCATGTTACACATCATTTTTTTTGACTTCACATATCCATTAGAAAAATAACATCTAGCAAATCCATTTTGATCAAGAGTAAAACTCATTTTAATATTAATCTTGCCAAGATCATACCCTGCATAGATAAAGGTACAACTCCCTATATGGTAGATGCTTCCCAACTTTCGTGGCAAGCCCATCATTCTAGGGGATGGTGGTAATTGGGATAAAACAAGGGAATCTTGGGTAGCAAAATTAGTATGTTCTGAAGTTGTGAGTATTGAAGATAAATCTGGTAAAACTTCATCCGAAAGAGGATATGAAGTAGAAGGATTATCTATTTTAGTTGTAGGTTTAGATGATGTGGGTTTAGTTTGTGAAGGAGGATCTTTAGGAGGAATAGGGTTTGTTGAAGATATAGTAGGACAAAATGGGACTCCTATTGGTTCTGCCATAGCACACATGTCAAATGGTCTAGGGTCACCATGGATAGTGACCAATTGATTTTTAAACTCAAACTTAACACATTGATGTAATGTAGAAGGTACTGCTCTCATTGCGTTGATCCAAGGTTGACCTAGAAGGATGTTGTATGATGCAGGGCAAGATACAACAAACACGGTCGTATCCAAAATTCTTGGACCAACTTGCAATGGTATTGATAATACTCCACATGTTTCTTGGGTTTCATCATTAAAAGCTTTGATAATCATTTTAGTTCTTTTTAAATCTTCATTTCTAAATCCAAATATTTGAAAAAAATCATATGTGCATATGTTTAATGATGATCCATTATCAATTAAGACTCTTTTGACACCTACATCCCCAATTAATGTTGTAATGTATAGAGGATTATCTCTATACATGCTTTGAGGAGGAATGTCCTTATCTTGAAAGTCTATATAATTTGTCCCATGAGAAATTATAACATTAACCACAACATCAGGTTCTATATCTTGAGGTACCATCATTTTGCTTAAGGTACTCATTAATTCCTCTCTATGTATAGATGAAGTTCTTAGAAGATCCAAAAGAGAAATTCTAGTTGTGATATTTGCTAATTGTTCATTAATGTCATAAGGAGATTTTTGTTGTGGATTTGATACATTATTTCCTTTTGTGGGTGCTCTTAATACAAATGGAGGTGATTTCTCATTTTGAGTTTGAGTTTGTGATTGAGAATTTTGATTTTGGGCTTGTTGTCTAGTGATGGCTCCAATAGTGCCCACAATGTTATTATTTTGTAAGTGACCAAAGTGGGGTCTAGCATTTATTGCTTGTTCATTTGAAAGTGTTTGTTGAGATGAGGGTCGAGTGGTCATTCTTCTAGGGAATGGTTCTTCTAGAACTAATAAATCTATGATAGGAAGAATTTGATCTGACTCATCTTCAGAACTATTTGAATTATTTGAAGTGATGTCCATTTCACTTTCTGTTTCACTTTCTGTGTCACTTCTTGTGTCTTCTGAAGATGAAGATTGAAAATATTGTATGGGCCTAATTGTAACTGCAGATTGAGTAGGCACATATGAAGTTTGCAAATTTTTATGTGGTAAGAAATTACTAATTGTTCCCACATATCGAGTTGGAGGAGGAACATTATGATGTTCTAGTTGATTCACAACCTCTTTACCATGCTTGGGTAAAGGATGTTGGAAAATATCTAAAGTTTGATTTGCATTTTGAGTTGGTTGTTTTTGGGTATTATTTTGAGGATTATTGTTTGAAGGAAATTTTTCTACTTCCATTTTACCTTTATCAATTAGATCTTGTATCATATGTTTTAATCATTTACAAGAATTAGTTGAATGTCCATCCACTTGATGAAAATTACAATGTAAATCAGCCCTATATCCAGCTGTAGTGGTATCTGGTTGTCTTATCTCTGGCAACCGTATTAAACCTTGTTCTAATAATTGAGGTAAAATCAAAGTTAAGGGTTGATTCAATCTTGTGAATTCTCTTGGAGGTTTATCAGGAATATTTAACACAAATTTCTTTATAGCTTTAGTAGTATTGATGTTTGAGGTGTTTCTACTATCAGTAACTCCATCACCTACTACTTGTTTATTCTTATATTGGTTTTTAGAAGTTTTATCCTCATCCTTTTTCTTGAATTATCCTCTTCTAATAAGGGCATCTTCTACCCTTCTTTCTAAGTCTATAGCTTGATCAAAAGAGGTTACTGTAGCTGTAGCAAGTTCATAAGATAATTGTTCTTGTAAATTACCAATGAAAATTTCCAACATCTCTCGGTGAGGTAAAGCAAAATGCAATTTTCCTAGAAGTTGCCTCCATTTGGCTAGGAATTCAGCAAAGCTCTCATATTTCCCTTGTTTCAAATTATATAAATCCTTAATAGTGACATGTCTTTCTATGTAGGCACTAAATTGGTGAACAAACATTTCTGCTATCTCTTCAAAGTTTCTCAAAGAATTAGTTGGTAATTGATAATACCATTCTAAGGCCATGCCTCCGAGACTTTTAGGAAATATTTTTAGTAACAACAAATCATCATATGAAATATCATGACATGCTATCCTAAACATGCGAAGATGCTCAATAGGATCTTCGGTTCCTTTATATATCGTAAGGATCGGCATAGGGAAATGTTTGGGGTAAGGTTGAGCAACAACGATAGGATCCAATGGTTGACTACACATCTCTCTATAATTGTATGAGGGATGGTAAGGATCTATCTGATCTAGATGTGAAGCTAATTGTTTAACTAAGGCTTCAAGTCCTTGTGGTTGCTCACTAAATTGATTTTGTGGTATCATATTATTGTGTATTTGATGATATGGTTGTGTTGTCATATAAGGATTTCTAGTAGAAATACTATTATGTAAAGTGTTTGTGGGAAGAGTGTTATGAAGTTTATATGGAATTGTATTTTGTTGAACTTTTTGTTGATAATGATTGGAATTTTGTATTTTCTTAGCTTTTTGTTGGTTAGGAGCTTGAGAAGAAGAAGAATGTTGTTTTTGTTTGGAATTTGATTGTGTTGCTGGTTTTTGATTGTTCAAATCTATGTTTTGATTGTTGTTTTGAGATGGACCAACTTGATCTTGATTTGTTCTATTTATGTATGTCATTGGATTTACATTCAATCGAAGAGAAACTTCTATAGCGACCTCTATTGAATAATCTCCCATTGGAAGTAAATGCTCTATTTCCAACACATGATTGATTTGATCTATATTACTTTTTAAAAACTCAATAAAATGTTGGATAGATTTAAAACTAACATTACCTTGAGAATCTACAAAAGGTTTGTTAGGATCTTCTTCTCTTCTTCCCCTTCTCTATTATCATCCTCACCTTGTTCTATGAGTTTATCATCTTCAATAATTACCCTATCATCAAGGTTTTCTTGATCTGGTTCATCAGATTCTATTTGTTTACCATTTCTCAAGATTCTAGGCATTTTGTTTTAGGATGTTTTGTTTATATATATATATATATATATATATATATATATGTATATATATATATATATGTTTTAAATTTTTAGGTATATATGTTATATATATACCTATATAAATATATATATTTTGTTTTTGGTTTTTTGATTTTGAAAACAAAGTAGAAAATAAAAATTATAATATTTTAGATATTATACCTAATCTTCCTGAAATAGTTTATAAATATCATTGATAGGCTCAAGTTCTTCAGGTGACATATAACGCTCTTCTTCAAATTGAAAGTTTGCTTTTAAGAATTTGATAAAATGAGCTATGGTAATACTATCAATTTCAGAGTCTTGAGCATAAAAATATATTTCATGACAATACTCATGAAAATGGACTGCCCTAGGAGTTTTGTGATATCTTCTTTTGTTTTCCAAGACTATCTCCTGATCCTCTATGTGTGCTAGAAATCTGTGTACTGTTATAGCATTTTCAAGATAATCTTCAAAATTATACATAGATGAAGAAATACTTGCTCTCTTATCCGCTAACCACCTCTCACATGACCTTTGAATATCAAAGTAGTGAGAAGAGTTATCGAGCTCCAGGATTCTAGCTATGTCAAATCTCTTAATTTGGCTAAGTCTTGGTGTGTTGGCTTTTATAATGTCTAGTCTCTTCCAAAGTTCAGTCCACTGTTCTTGAGATGGAATACTAGAATTTTCAACTACTAGGGATATTTCCTGTGTAGATAATAATGCTCTAACATCTATGATTGCAACTCTTCCTATGTTGAAATCTAACATCTAAGAAATGAATCTAAAGTATGCAAGTTTGACTAATGATATTTTTGGATTTTTCTTGTGTTTTATATTTTTTTATGTTTTTTTTTTTATGAATCAGAATGATGCCTATGTTATTCACGTCGGGTTCACCAAAGAATGTAGCTCTAAAATTTTCTCACTCCTTTCCTTCAGGCTAATGGATCCATGCCTAGAAGGGGAATGGGAAAATGGTAGGTCTACACCTCAGAGGAGAGGCACTTGAGGTCGTGCCCTCTTTGGTGATTTTTTGATGAATTGGGTGGGTTCACCAGGAAACATTTGCTATGGCAGTTTCCACGCCTAGGTTGGGAGTTTGTTTGATGTGTTCTTTTTACTTTGCTCACAATCACCTAGTTTGGCCAAATGCAACTAATCTATACTAAATGCAATTTTGATTTCAATGAATACAACCAGACAATGAATTACAGAAGGTAAATAGATGCAATGCTTAGTTATGAAAGAAATTTGACACTCTTACTCAATCCGGATGTCTGATGTAGAGTCTGTTTGCTTGTTGCAGGTAGGATCAGATGTTGTAGGGCGATATCGGACATCCGATCTGCTATCGATAGGTCCGATCTCGTACCAACAGAGCCGATCTGATCAAAAACCTATAGTTTCATAAATAGACAACAAAATAGGAACTTGCAATACAATATGAATCTTGTTAAGCATGAATTAGGTTATGTAAAAGCTTATTATATGTTGTGTTTAAAGAAAATAATATGAATATAAACTATAAATGCAAATAACATAATGGAATGCAATGATGGTGAACTCCAAGTATGATAAACAACAATTTCTATGCTAAATGAGATGATAAATGATAAATATGATCCTAGAAATGCAAATTAGAGATTAAAGAATGCAAACCAAAGTCTGAAGGTACCCCCAAGTAGCCTACAGACAAGATCAGATGTTGCAAGGCAAGATCGAACTTATTCTAAGTGATATCGGATGTCCGATCTCGTATCGTATCCATCGATGCACAGCTATCGTACTTCCAAACCTGCAAATGCTTATGAAAATGAGAAATAATGATGCAAAAAGTATGAGAATGATTACTAATCAACTAGGGAGTCAGGGGGAATCCAGGGAGGGAGTGCCTAGATTAAATAGGCTAGGTAGGTTGGAGGGGTTGGGCTAAAAATAGAGGGAGTTGTAACTTCTCCCAATCTGGATGATATCGAGTGATCCGATACCGTAACCTCCATGTCGTTAGGTAGGTAAAGACAAAACATGTTACAACAAATTTGTCATTTTGCTGTTTTGGGCCTTTCTATTTTTGGATGAGATCGAACATCCGATCTTGCACATTTAGGTCCGATATTGGATCGAACATCCGATATCGGTCAAATAGAGCCGATATCATCAGGAGGTTAAAAACTAACTTAATGCGGGCACAAAAATTGAGGCAGGAGGTTAGGAAGTGGTTTTAATTAATTTTTTATGTATTTTTTGACTTAGGGTAAATTGACATCAACATGCTTGACAATAGGGTCATTTGGTGTCCCTTGATAGACATGTGGCTTGATCTTTGTTTACCTTATGGACCTTCTAGTCACTTCGATGTTGTCTTGTAGTTGTGTTGGTTTTTCTATGGATTAAAAAAAACCCCTTTTTAGAGCCTACAGGTTGCATCTAAGGCTTGATGTCTGTTGAGAGAATATGTTTTGTTTTAATGCAAAATATATTATGTTATAATTTTTAACATTGATATAAAAATAATATAGAGAAACTATATTATGATGGTAATGGTTTAACATAGAGAAATACTATAGAGTTTATATTATAATGTTAAACATAGAAAAATAATATAGAGAGACTATATTCAAGAACACAAGCTTATATTGAGAGGGGGGTGAATAGTATAAGACCACTTTTTACTTTTCTTTCCCAAACAATATTAATCAATATAATCAATGACAATATCAATAGCAATAACCAAAGCAATGCACCAATCATCACACACAATAGAGACATAGATTTTAATGTGGTTCACCCAATGTGGGCTACCTCCACAGAGAAAATATTTCTTCTAAATATTTCTCAAATAATATCTTGGGAATCCTTCCCAAATTACAATGTTTATGGACCTCTGTCCAAAGGAGATGTTGATCCCCTAATCTCAAGTTTGTGGATCTCTTCCATAGGAGAACTCTTTCCCCTTCTGCTCTGGCTAGTGATCTTCTAGAAGACTCTGTCTCTATGCTGCTCTAACTGGTGGATCTCTCTCCACTTGAAGACTTCTCACTCAGATCTATCTTCAATTGTCCTGGCTGCTGGATCTCTATCCACTGAGACTCTATCCTCTATACTCTATCACCTCCAAAGCTCTATCTCAATACTGTACCAAACACAGTTCAGTCGGTCTAGCATAGTTCTACTCAATCTCTTGCACTAAACACAGTACAATCGGTCTAGTACAATTATTCTCAATAGGTTCACTCAGAACCTGCTCAAATATGCTCAACAGGTTCACACAAAACCTGTCCAAATCTGCTCAACAGGTTCACACAAAACCTGTCTAAATCTGCTCAACAAATCCTCTCTAGGACTTGCTCAAATCTGCTCAATAAGTCCTCTCTTGGACTTGCTCAAATCTGCTTAGCAAGCTTTCACAAAATCTTAACTCAAAACAGTCCACAAGCCTTCTCAAAGACTTGTCTCAAATCTACTTAACAAGCTCACACATAACTTGTTCAATCTCATAGAATCATAAAGAGAATTGTTAGAGACTCAATATGTTCTAAGCTCAAAGTACAATCAATATCTCAATTCAATCTCATAGAAGCATAAAGAGAATTGTTAGAGACTCTATATGTTCTATACTCAAATCCCAATCTCAACTTAATAGAAGCATAAAGAGAATTGTTAGAGACTCAATATGTCCTATTCTTAAATCTCAATCTCAACTCAAATCAATCTCATAGAAGCATAAAGAGAATTGTTAGAGACTCTATATGTTCTATACTCAAATCCCAATATCAACTCAATAGAAGCATAAAGAGAATTTTTAGAGACTCAATATGTCCTATTCTTCAATCTCAATCTCAACTCAAATAAGAATATAGAATAGTTTGTTTTATGGAACTTGAACAACCATTTCACACATCCACTTGACTAGGCTTAACCAACTCAACTCAACCAATCACATCAAGGAACAATCCTTTCTCACAAACCCTAGTTCAAGCATGTATCAACCAACTCAAAATGTTTCCAACAATGCTTTATCTCAAGTCTCACATAACAATGATACTCATGTTCTTTTCTAGATCATGTTCAAGTTCATTTCATCATCAATGGGCTTCAACAACAATGCTAATGAAACAAGGTTTAATTACAACTCACAAATAAGAAAACCTTGAAGCATTCAACCAACCATCTTCACAAAGGAAACTATAATCAATCCTTTTCTCTCCAATGATATTTCAAAAATCAACCACCACAAACAATCAATAGGAGAATGTGCCCATACCTTTTTGATGCCAATAAGTTGTCCACAAAATCTGCCACACTTAATCACAACTTTCCTTTTCAATATTAATAAGGGTTAGTGGTCTTTTAAATAATCACAATAAAAGCATAACTTAATTTACACCCTTTTCACTCCAACTTCATAAACACATCCACCAAAGTCTATTTTAATAAAAACCCTTATTAAGAATAACCCACAATAAATCTCTCAAAATCACTTTAACAACAACTCCTTATTTCTCCTAAAATCAATTCTCCATTTCCATAAAAATAAAACATAAATCAAATATGCTTTTGCAATAATAATCACAACCCTAATGATAAAATTTAATTCCCATTAAATACCTTATAACTCCAAACTTTAGGGCTAATAAAAATTATTAAAGGCAAAAACATAAATACCTCTCAAGGGGATTCGAAACCCCATCCACCACACACCGCGAGCATCTTAGTCATGGCTAAGATTCCAACCGAGCCAAAGTGCTCGTTGGAAAAGCAAAGGCCAAAAGGGCCTTTAATCTTCCTCCGCCTATCGTAAAGGACAAAGTGCCAAAGCGCTTCCCACACGCTGTCATCAAGGGGATTCGATCCTTGATATTTACACTGCCCACAGTCTTAGAAAAATTGATACGCCAATGCGCCATGCCTCATACCACGTTTGAGATTTCCAAATTGCTATGCTTTCTTCTCTGCTTCCTTTTCAACAATTCGCACGAGCTCTTTCGAATTCCAAGGCAATTAACACACGAGAGCAAGGATGATTATTTGGTTTAATTGCCACCCCTTTATATAGTGTTTAATAACACTTTGAAGACGTCAATGGAAATATTAAAATTGTATTTGCATGATGACGTCGACGGGAAAATTTCCATTTAAATTTGAATTTAAATTTTAAATAATTAAAATTTAAACCA
This sequence comes from Wollemia nobilis, assembly GCA_028583015.1. NCBI lineage: Eukaryota > Viridiplantae > Streptophyta > Pinopsida > Araucariales > Araucariaceae > Wollemia > Wollemia nobilis. Next base: position 1,592,443 of record JAQPPZ010003172.1, on the reverse strand, counting down.
AACATTAAAACTCAAATAACTCCATCATCGGGGCACCTTTTTCGATGAAACGAAAGCCCAATGTGGGTTTTAAGAAAAACCCAGATCAAATATGCTATCCATGGTTTTAAATAAAACCTTTTATTTTCCCTACCTTGGTTTTCACAAAAACCCTTCATAGATCCTTTTGACATTTATTGCTCTATTGACATCAATGACAACATTTCAGCTTAGGGACTCAAAATGTCCAACAATCTCCCCCTTTGTCATTGATGGCAACCCAAATCCTTTTACTGAATTCTGACCTTCTTTTCTTCCCCTAGGGCTTTGCTCCCCCTGGCTCAATGCTCTCTTAGATATCAAATCTCTCCTCATATCCAAAAACTCTCCCCATAATACACAAATCTCTCCCCCTTTGACATCAATGGCAAAGGGTCACCTTTGGGGCTCGGGGCTAAGAATTAAGCCTCTTAGCTTAGCCCCTCCCCCACCTCCACATGAGGTGGTTAATTCTAGGGTGGGAGTATTTCTACTCCCCAAAAGCATTGTTCTCTGCCTTTGTCTTTTCCTCTTTCTTTTTGTTGAATTCTCTCACTGTTTCTTTCCGAGTCATCATCCCTGTTCCTGTTCCTATTCTTGTTCTCATCCATGTTCCTATTCTTGTACCTGTTCTTGTTCTCATTCTTGTTTTCATCCATGTTCCTGTTCTTGTACCTGTTCTTGTTCTCATTATTTTCTGAGTCTCTTTTCTTTTCTGAGTCTCTGTTCCTGTTCATATTCTTGTTTTTGTTCATGTTCCTGTTCATATTCTGTTCATGTTCATATTCATGTTCCTATTCCTTCTGTTCATACCTATTTCTGGAATATTTTCTCTACACCATATTGCTATGTGACCATCATTATTGCACTTATAACACTTAATGTTATTATTCCTTGGATGTGCAATAGTCTTAGGATTTCTCCTGGTGAAGCCATATCCTCTTCTATCATGAATCCTGCAATTTATTGCCTTATGACCAAACTCATTACATGAATAACAATATCCTTGGAAAAGTTGTTCTCTTCCATATACCTATCTTTCATGTGACCTGCACTCGTGAAGCCATGTGCCCAAACCTGTGACATGAGAAGCATCTCCCATTGAAGCTTCCTTGCCTAGACCTCATTGGTCTCCTATTCTGATTGTTGTTCCATCTGTATCTTCTTTGCCTATTGTCCCTGTTGGACTCACTACAATCTGACTCATCCTTAGAAGTTTCACTTTCACTTATATCTGAGAATCCCTCTTCTGAAGTATCTTCTTCTGATGTTGTTTCTTCTTCTTCAAGACTTGAAGTAGACTTGGCCTTTTCCTATTTCTTTCCAAAACCTAGACCTATTGAACATGATGTTCTTTGTTGTCCACAAATGAACTTATCCAAGTTCTTAGAGCTATTTGTGAAACTCTTCATCTTGATCTTGGAGTCCTGTAAATATTTCTTTAGAGTAGCCACTTCTTGTGCTAACTTCTCACATTCCAAGATTTTTGCTTCTAACTTTTCTCTAAACTTACTTGCCTTGGCCTTTGACTTCTCTAAGTCCTCTATGAGCAATAATATTTCTTCATCACATTCTTGAAACTGACTTTCAAGCTTGGAGTGTTGCTTTCTTACCTTCTTCACTATGTCAAGAGCATAGATAAGTTCACCTTTGAGATCATAACCATTCTCTATTGAGTAGTCCTCTATTTGTTTTCCTTTGTCCATATCATTCCTTTCTTTTGACTTATCTTCTATAGGATCACTCACTTCTTCTTCTTCTAATGCCATTAGAAGATTCTCATCTAGTTTACCAAGTGCATCTTCAAAATCATCATCACTGAAACTATAGCCATCCCTTGTGCAATCATCTTCAAGATGTCCAAATTTACCACATCTAAAACACTTGAGAATAACTGGAGTCTTTTTCTTAACTGGATCTTTTTCTTCAACCATAAACAAGACTTCATCTCTATCATTGTCTAAAAAACTAGCATCACTATCAATTGAGTACTTACTTGCATTATCCACATAGTAGCTTGGCTCTCCTTTTTCTACTTCTTGTCTCCCTTGTTCTTCTTTAGAACTAATTCTTGTTATGGTGACTGATGATCTTTGTGCATTGATAGTCCTTTCCAAGGTCCTTGAATTTTCCTCAGACTTGTGTAGCTTATCCTTAGAGCCTTTTACTTCCATCCTTAGTGAAACTATCTCATGCTCTAATATTTCACACTCTAGATCTTTTATCTTTAATTTTTCAACCATACCTTCTTCAATTTTCCTTGTCTCTTCATCTTTGATTTTGAAGTTGGTGAGTTCCTGTAAAAACCTTGCTTTTGCTTTTTCATCTTCTTGAGCTTGGACCCTTAATCCTGAGTTCTCCCTTTTTAATTCTTCAAGAGTAACCATAAGCCTTTCACATTCTATCTCTTTTACCTTTGATTGTTCAACCATACCTTTTTCAACTCTTCTTGCCTTTTCAACCTTATCTCTCAAGTCAGATATATCTTGTAGAAGCTTTGTCTTACATTTCTCATCTTCTTGTATTTGAGCCTTCAATTCTAAATTTTCTCTTTTCAATTCAACAAGTTCCTTAAGAGTGGCTTCCTCCTTTTCTTTATCTAAATATTCCTCTTCTTCAATTTCTTCTATTGTCCAGAGTGGAGTTTCTTCTTGATACCTGCTTCGACTATTCTTGTTATCCTTTTCTGACTCATTCTTTAGAACTTCAAATCTAAGAGAATCATCTTCATTTTCACTGCTATCAAACCCATTGCAATAACTTGCATCATGACCGAGTTGACCACAGACAAAACATTCTTCACCTTCTTGTGAACAATAAGTTGCATGATGACCTGTCTTTCCATAACTGGTACAAAACTTTATCAGTCTGGATATTTCTCCATTACTTGATTCATCTCTTGAATCTATTTCCATGTGTCCTCCTAACACAACAATATTAAACTCATCTTCCTTTTCTTTCATGACCATAGGTGTTCTTTTCTTCTTGTGTCTCATGCTTCTACTCTTGCCTTTCTTTGCCATTTGTGTTCTTGCAAGATCTTCCTTCAAGTTGTTAAACCTTTTCTGAAGGAACCAACTCTGATACCAATTCAAGAACACAAGCTTATATTGAGAGGGGGGTGAATAGTATAAGACCACTTTTTACTTTTCTTTCCCAAATAGTATTAATCAATATAATCAATGACAATATCAATAGCAATAACCAAATCAATGCACCAATCATCACACACAATAGAGACACATATTTTAACGTGGTTCACCCAATGTGGGCTACCTCCATAGAGAAAATATTTCTTCTAAATATTTCTCAAATAATCTCTTGGGAATCCTTCCCAAATTACAATGTTTATGGACCTCTGTCCAAAGGAGATGTTGATCCCCTAATCTCAAGTTTATGGATCTCTTCCACAGGAGAACTCTTTCCCCTTCTACTCTGGCTAGTGATCTTCTAGAAGACTCTGTCTCTATGCTGCTCTAACTGGTGGATCTCTCTCCACTTGAAGACTTCTCACTCAGATTTATCTTCAATTGTCCTGGCTATTGGATCTCTATCCACTGAGACTTTATCCTCTATACTCTGTCACCTCCAAAGCTTTGTCTCAATACTATACCAAACATAGTTCAATCGGTCTAGCATAGTTCTTCTCAATCTCTTGCACTAAACATAGTATAGTCGATCTAGTACAATTTTGCTCAATAGGTTCACTCAAAACCTACTCAAATCTGCTCAACATGTTCACACAAAACCTATCTAAATCTGCTCAATAGGTTCACACAAAACCTATCTAAATCTTCTCAACAAATCCTCTCTAGGACTTGCTCAAATCTTCTCAATAAGTCCTCTCTTGGACTTGCTCAAATCTGCTTAGCAAGCTTTCACAAAATCTTAACTCAAAACAGTCCACAAGCCTTCTCAAAGACTTGTCTCAAATCTGCTTAACAAGCTCACATAGAACTTGTTCAATCTCATAGAATCATAAAGAGAATTGTTAGAGACTCAATATGTTCTAAGCTCAAAGTACAATCAATATCTCAATTCAATCTCATAGAAGCATAAAGAGAATTGTTAGAGACTCTATATGTTCTATACTCAAATCCCAATCTCAACTTAATAGAAGCATAAAGAGAATTGTTAGAGACTCAATATGTCCTATTCTTAAATCTCAATCTCAACTCAAATCAATCTCATAGAAGCATAAAGAGAATTGTTAGAGACTCTATATGTTCTATACTCAAATCCCAATCTCAACTCAATAGAAGCATAAAGAGAATTGTTAGAGACTCAATATGTCCTATTCTTCAATCTCAATCTCAACTCAAATCAGAATATAGAATAGTTTGTTTTATGGAACTTGAACAACCATTTCACACATCCACTTGACTAGGCTTAACCAACTCAACTCAACCAATCACATCAAGGAACAACCCTTTCTCACAAACCCTAGTTCAAGCATGTATCAACCAACTCAAAATGTTTCCAACAATGCTTTATCTCAAGTCTCACATAACAATGATACTCATGTTCTTTTCTAGATCATGTTCAAGTTCATTTCATCATCAATGGGCTTCAACAACAATGCTAATGAAACAAGGTTTAATTACAACTCACAAATCAGAAAACCTTGAAGCATTCAACCAACCATCTTCACAAAGGAAACTATAATTAATCCTTTTCTCTCCAATGATATTTCAGAAATCAACCACCACAAACAATCAATAGGAGAATGTGCCCATACCTTTTTGATGCCAATAAGTTGTCCACAAAATCTGCCACACTTAATCACAACTTTCCTTTTCAATATTAATAAGGGTTAGTGGTCTTTTAAATAATCACAATAAAAGCATAACTTAATTTACACCCTTTTCACTCCAACTTCATAAACACATCCACCAAAGTCTATTTTAATAAAAACCCTTATTAAGAATAACCCACAATAAATCTCTCAAAATCACTTTAACAACAACTCCTTATTTCTCCTAAAATCAATTCTCCATTTCCATCAAAATAAAACATAAATCAAATATGCTTTTGCAATAATAATCACAGCCCTAATGATAAAATTTAATTCCCATTAAATACCTTATAACTCCAAACTTTAGGGCTAATAAAAATTATTAAAGGCAAAAACGTAAATACCTCTCAAGGGGATTCGAACCCCCGTCCGCCACACACCACGAGCGTCTTAGCCATGGCTAAGATTCCAACCGAGCCAAAGCGCTCATTGGAAAAGCAAAGGCCAAAAGGGCCTTTAATCTTCCTTCGCCTGTCGCAAAGGACAAAGCGCCAAAGCGCTTCCCACACGCTGCCGTCAAGGGGATTCGATCCCTGATATTTGTGCTGCCCACAGTCTTAGCAAAATTGATATGCCAATGCGCCATGCCTCATACCACGTTTGAGATTTCCAAATTGCTGCGCTTTCTTCTCTGCTTCCTTTTCAACAATTCGCACGAGCTCTTTCGAATTCCAAGGCAATTAACACACGAGAGCAAGGATGATTATTTGGTTTAATTGCCACCCCTTTATATAGTGTTTAATAACACTTTGAAGACATCGACGAAAATATTAAAATTGTATTTGCATGATGACGTCGGTGGGAAACTTTCCATTTAAATTTGAATTTAAATTTTAAATAATTAAAATTTAAACCAAACATTAAAACTCAAATAACTCCATCACCGAGGCACCTTTTTCGACGAAACGAAAGCCCAATGTGGGTTTTAAGAAAAACCCAGATCAAATCTGTTGTCCATGGTTTTAAATAAAACCTTTTATTTTCCCTACCTTGGTTTTCACAAAAACCCTTCATAGATCCTTTTGACATTTATTGCTCTATTGACATCAATGACAACATTTCAGCTTAGGGACTCAAAATGTCCAACATATATTATAAATTTAATGGTTTAACATAGAGAAACTATATTATATTGTTAATGGTTTAACATAGAGAAATAATATAGATAAACTATATTATGATGTTATAATGGTTTAACATAGAGAAATAATATAGTGAGACTATATTATAATGTTAATGGTTTAACATATGGATATAATATAGAGATTATATTATGATGTTATAATAGCTTAACATAGAAAAATAATCTAGAGAGACTACATTATGATGTTATAATGGTTTAACATAGAGAACTAATATAGAGAGGCTATATTATAATGTTAATGGTTTAATAGATGGAAATAATATAGAGATTATATTATGATATTATAATGGTCTAACATGGAAATTGTGCTATAATGATTTAGCTTTATATATTTTGTTATATTGGTTTAACATATAGTTTACATTGCTAGGTTATAGATTATGTTGAAAGGTATATAACATAGTTTATATTGCAAAGTGGTAGATTACGTTGAAAGGTGTATAACATAGTTTATATTGCAATGATGTAGGTTATGTTAAAAGTAAATAACATAGTTTATATTGCAAGATGGTGAATTATGTTATAGGTAGATAACATAGTTTATATTGCAATGATGTAGATTATGTTTAAAAGTAAATAAAATAGTTTATATTGTAAGATGGTGAATTATGTTCAATAGATGAAAACATAGTTTACATTGCAAGTTTGTAGATTATGTTCAATGGATGGAAACATAGTTTACATTGCAAGTTTATAGATTATGTTATAAGTTGGTTTAACATAGTTTATATTAAAGAAAGGTAGATTATGTTCAATAGATAGAAACATAGTTTACATTGCAAGTTTGTAGATTATATTCAATGGATGGAAACATAGTCTACTTAGCAAGTTTATAGATTATGTCATAAGTTTGTTTAACATAGTTAATATTAAATAAATATAGATTATGTTCAATGGATAGAAACATAGTTTATATTGCAAGTTTGTAGATTATGTTCAATGGATAGAAACATAGTTTATATTACAAGTTTATAGATTATGTTATAAGTTGGTTTAACATAGTTTATATTAAATAAAAGTAGATTATGTTCAATAGATAGAAACATAGTTTACATTACAAATTTGTAGATTATGTTCAATGGATGGAAACACATTTTACATTGCAATTTTATAAATTATGTTATAAGTTGGTTTAACATAGTTTATATTAAAGAAAGGTAGATTATGTTCAATAGATAGAACCAAAGTTTACATTGCAAGTTTGTAGATCATGTTCAATGGATGGAAACGTAGTTTACATTGCAAATTTATAGATTATGTTATAAGTTGATTTAACATATTTTATATTAAAGAAAGGTATATTATGTTCAATAGATGAAAACATAGTTTACATTGCAAGTTTATAGATTATGTTATAAGTTGGTTTAACATAGTTTATATTAAAGAAAGGTAGATTATGTTCAATAGATGGAAACATAGTTTACATTGCAAGTTTATAGATTATGTTATAAGTTGGTTTAACATAGTTTATATTGAATAAAGGTATATTATGTTCAACATATAGAAACATATTTTACATTGCAAGTTTGTAGATTATGTTATAAGTTAGTTAACATAGTTTATGTTAAAGAAAGGTAGATTATGTTCAACATATGGAAACATAGTTTACATTACAAGTTTGTAGAATATGTTCAATGGATGGAAACATAGTTTACATTGTAAGTTTATAGATTATGTTAAAATTTGGTTCAACATAGTTTATACTAAATAAAGATAGAGTATGTTTGTTTTTTTGTAATTTAAAATATTTCATTAAATAGGGTATTTGAAATGTGCCCTAACGCTTTATAACATTAGGTAAGATATTCATTTGTATATATTTATGTCTCTAATTTTTTTATAATTTAATATTATAGCACTTAGGGTTTGTAGGTTTTATCATTCAAAGGGTCTCACACAGTGGAGTCCTCACAGGTGCTATTAATCGTTTTTGTGTTGTTTTCTATTTTTAGGTGTAGGAACTACATTTTTGGAAGATGTTACAACTAGGGTGGTCTCATAGGAATACACAAGCCCACCCATACACTTATTTGGAGCAAAATTTTATGAAGACACACCACTATTCTTTGTAACTAGGGTTTAAAACCCTATCATTTGTAATACAATATCAAGAGAAAAATAAGAGCATATTGTAACCCCATATTTAGGGTATATTTGTTGTACATTATGGAGATCCAGGCTCCCCTAGTCATATATTAATCAAATATTTCATTTTGTGCAACATTGTGTTTGATTCCTTTTGGTACACTAATGTTATTGGAGTTAGTTTTTTGCTTTAAAATTGGCGATCACAGTGGAACCCCTAAAGGGTTCCTTATTTTGATTTATCTTGTCACTGATTTATTTTTTTGTTTCTATTTTATATGTTTCTAGAAGTTTGATCGTGTGAAAATCATGAAAATTAAGGTTTTTGGGAGCATCAGAGTTTGATCAGTGGTCGCACGGATGCCCTACAATGTTTTAGGGATGCTATGTAGACTCTAAGAGATGCCTCATAGTATTCAATAGACTCTAATATATGTTTAGAAGAGTGGGGAAGACATACGCAGGATTCCTGGTAAGCCTGGTTCAAACCCTAATTCCATTTTTTTTATTTTTAATAGTGAAATTAATATGAAAACATCTATTGTTTGTTTTAAAAAAGTAGTTACATTTTTCATTCTAGGTATTTGCATATTTTATATAGTCTGCATATAGGGTAGAGTTGCATTTGTGCATTCGTTGTAGTTGCATCATCACATTTGATTCAAATTTTTACTGTTTTATGGTGTTTCACTTGTTATTTTGTATGTTGTTTGCAATTGAAATGATAAAAGCATAAATAGTTGCATATTAGAGCTAAAGGCTTCCATTTTTGCTTTTCTAATTTGGAACAAGTTCATAATACCTAAGTACACTCCCATTTTTGGAATCACTTGATGATTCAGGGTGGAAGAACTGGGTGAATCCTGCATTGTTGGAATCACTTGATGATTTAGGGTGGATCTTATGTGGCGTACCCTAATTTATTTTGAGGAACTTGGTGTTAATGTCCTTGGATTATAGAATAGACACGTAAAATAGGGTGTTGTTAGTATTGAGTGAACATTGTAGACAACTGTTGGAGCCAAACTTGACTCAACCTTTGAAACACCCAAATTTAAATTTTTGGTTTCATAAAAATAAACAAGCATTCCTAGTCTCTTTGCATCTTATTAGATATTTTTGCTTTCCATAAATTTAACCTTGAAGCATTGCTATTATGTGCACCTTTGAAAAATTGTTATATCTTAAGAAGGTTGCCAAAGTCAATCCTTTTTCATAAAACCCGACCATTAAAAATACAAAGTTTTAGTCTTTCAGATCAATAATCATACTTGGACCTAAGTCAAATGATAAAAAATTTAAGCCCTAAGGTATTCAAAATTAAGGGGGAAATTTAATCAAATAGCTTGGTCTAAATCCCAAAAAGCATAAGTAATATCAAAGAATTTAATTAAAGCTTAAGGGTATGCACCCCATTAGTTAAAAATCGAGCACCTTAGATCAAATCCAAAGGCCACGTTCGAATCCATTTTAATCGGATGATGGCACTTTAATAAATCAATTAAGGGATAAGTCAAACAAGTCAAAAGGTAATGTGTCCTTTAAATCTGATGGTAGTGCTTAAGCAAGATGTAAATCTAATGAATGGGCTTGATTTAATTAAACCACTTTTTAAAATATTTTGGTCAAAAGCATTAGCTAATAGGACAAATTCTATGATAACACTCGATCAAGATTTTATCGAATGACGATGCTATCATAAAGGCGCATCAAAAATATAAAATATCGTAGAATTAATTAAAATGATTAAACAAGATTAGAGAGGGCATAATGCATGGAATAATTATCCCCCTTTTGGTTTAATCAAAGATTAAAATCATATGCTCCTTGGTAACTAACCCTATAGATTGAAGAAAATAAACAGTCGTGCCGACATTGATCGAAATCCAACGGTTGCATCAGAATCAAAACCTAAACGACAAAATGGTAAATGTATCAGGAAACACAAAGGTAAAGCTAAGATTAATCATGCATTAGTGAGGGTATAATACATTGCTAATTACCCCTTTTAGCTTAAACCAAGATTAATCAAATATAATAATGCACCCATTTTGGCTATCGAGTATCCAGCTTGTAGGAGATCGAACGATAGCGCTAGAACAAGCTCAAAGATCAACGGACGTGATCCATTCCATGATTCCATTTTGTCATACAAATATTTAAAGTAAAAAGGAATCAATGGATGCGAAGGTCCTTGTCAAGATCTGATGGCAGTGAATGAGTCAAATTCAAACAAAGGGATGAAACAACACAAAGATCTAATGACAACGCCCATCTCCACCTGGATCTAATGACAACATGTTGTTAAAAGTGATCAAAGGTTAATCAAGGCTAAAATAAAGCACTTAATCAATTTGATAAAATGTTTGATACGTGGATAATCTTACCCCTTCCATTTTGTCTAAACCTTGCATGTACGAGAAATCCAACGGTTACACCCCAATCATTGGATGATCCAACAATAGTGCACACTTCAAAGGTAAATAAAATGGTAAGCCTAATTCGACATTTGATTAATGAAATTTTAATTCACATTTAGCAGGGACCATAAGACATTATTAATTGCCCCCTTTATTTTAATTAATCAATATTAAACAAAGAAGGTTCAAAGCATGTTTCTTTCGACTATCTAACCCGTAGGTTACAAAAGATCCAAGGCAATGATGGAATAAAGGTTTATCGAATGAATGTGCTTGGTCAAACCTCTAGCCCAATAGTTATGAAAATATCAATAAGAAAAAAATCACCATTGACCCATATCTTTAGATTTTTGGAATCTAACATACTTGCAGGTTTAAGAATACCAAAAGCAGCCATGATAGAACCTATGATGATCACAAACCAACAAAATAGGTAGACTCTTCCAAAAGGAATATTTGATAGTCTAAAAATCCTAGAGAAAGATGATCACTTCACAAAAATACCCTAAACATATATCGAGGTAGAAAGCAAAGAGGTGACTCATTCACAGCAAGGTATGTCGAAAGACACTATGAAAATCAATAGTTGAGACGAAGTCAAAATAGTACACATAAACACCGTGAATCCAAAAGGATACCCAAGGAAGGAAATATTCGAGCAATCAGAGTAAATCCCATAGACAGTATCTTAATAAGGATAAAATAGACTAACCAAAAGATAAATCTTGACACTTAAAGCATACAACCAAATCATGTATATCTCTTGGGAATAATAATGTACCACAAAATAAGACTGCAAGGCATAGTCACAACTTATAAATAAAGACAATAAGGGAGAGCTAAAAGGCATCAATAAGCAAAATAATGGAGTGAAAATAATATAAATGTATTCATTTTCTATTATGCAAATACTTAAGATGAAGAAAGCACGTGAAGAATAAAACATGGTTTTGATTTACAAAAAGTCATTCAATCCACACTTTGAAGGAATATAGTTATGAGGGGAACACTTTGACAGAGTATAGTTATGGAAGCAGCTTATAGATGTTTCCAAATCTTGTTTTCCATTCCCACCTTCTTCCTACTTATCATTTCCTCCCTCATTTTAGGTCTTCTTCCTTAACCACCCTGACATTTTTTCCAACATTGCATCACCTTACCACCTTCCATTATGTGAAGCCACTCCCTTTCCTCTTTTCTCCCTTCACTATATCACGTGATCGGTGCTATTCCATCCATTTTCCATTGGCACATCACCTTTGTTTTCACCATCACATTGGGTTCCCCTCTGTCCTTCATCTAAATTTTGTGATAATAGCTTGGTCAAGCCTTAACAACAGATCATAGTGAACAAGACAAGCAAAGCAAAAAGAAAAAATATAATAATGAATCCTTAGTTTCTAGGGTCAACAAGAGAACAAAATGGCCAAATTATTTAGCAAAATATCTCCCTTCAGTCCAAGAATAGACCATGACAGTCAGTCTAGAGCTACACCAGCTGGACAACATATAGGATAGGTTCAATTAGATGCTAACAAGTGTAAGGCCAGAATCAGAACAAAAATAACAAAATCAAGAACCAACAACTACAAAAGGAAGTAGATAGGTTCAGATTCAACATTAAGAAATTAGAGAATAGCATTTTTTGTTGAGGTATACTTGAGTGCCCTTTAGAGTTGTGTTGTTGTATCTCCCTTTTGTGTCTATTTTTCTCATTCATTCTTCTTTCTTCCCTTTACTGTGCAAGATTTTTATAGGAAAGTGCTCAAGAAGCTGAGATTATTTCCTATCCTATTGATCTTGAGATTCAGAGACTCTATTGTTATTATATTAGAACAAGAAGAGTAGGAGATACTTGTTACATTATTTTAATCGAGCCTTCTTCATTGTATTGATGTATTTATTTGAGAAAAACAAAGTTAAAAGGCATCCTGCCCACTCTACATGTAATATTTTATGAAATAAATATAATTTTGAGTTTCATTCCTATTATATATTTATCTCGGTATTGTGTGTCACTGTGTAATGGATTACATTATTTGAATGCATTATATATGTTTCTTTTGTAGGTTAAATTTTAGTTTTATTATGATATTTGAATAAATCTGAGAGCGCCAATTTTATTTTCCTCATTCTCTTAGTTCATGTCAAAATTGTTGTTAAATTGCTATAACAGCCCACTGAAGCTAGGAATCGGTCTACATAAGGCATAACAATTGGTTATTTTCTTGCTTGGTAATTTTAATACATATAGTGTTATATTAATTTGAAGTGCGTAATCAACTATTTATCATAGAATTATTGCTAGGGGTTTTCTTACCCGTTATGTAGTTTTATTTTAAAAATATTTGTGTTTATCAGAACAAAGAGGTAGGTTGACCAAAGTCTATAATAGCTTGTTGGTTTCAAATTTTTTTTTTATAGAATGACAATAAAATTCTATGAATGCAAGAATCGGTTCCAACAACAACATAAATTTTAAAAATGAATCACACACTCTACATGTCACACATTTAACAATAGTGATTTGGGTTTAATAACCAACCATTGTTTGAGATTGGTGATGATGGGCTTCATCTCCATCCATCATATCACCCCATAGAAACCATAGTAACCCATGATCAATATTTCTAGATTTCATCACCAGAAATATTCTCATTTGCCATCCATTCTAAGAGTCCACCTTGCATATTAGCTTAGGTTTGCACATTACAACACACAAAGCCACACACAAAAAAATAATCTATTAAAAAACATAGGATTGAGTTGCTTGTTTTATTATGTGTGATTTCCATTGCATACTTTCTACACATTCCACACATTCACCATCCCCAACTAACTCACTAGATTATGGTTTCAACCTGAATTCAAGAAAAGATTTTGATTCAATCCTTTGTTAGCCAAACCACTTCATCCATGGAGTGTTCCACATTTTTCCCTATCACTTGTGTTTAATAATGTAAGTGTGATTTAGACGAGCTATTTCAGTTTATCTACGGGATCCTCACACATTGTGTATACCTCAAATACTATTGTGTTGCACAAAGCCATAAATACCCCCATTCTAGAAACTGAGCCATCATCCCCCACCAACCCTAACATCACCTACATAGATATGGGTAAATTTGGATCTTATATAAGATCCACTAAACCTATTCTAAATTAATTCAATAGCCCATCTATGCATAGTCCTTCTACTCAGTAGGAATTTACCTACTCGCATCCTTCTAACTTCAACCAGGTGTATAACAATCCTCTTTTTGAGGCATCATCTGCACCTTCCCATCACTTATCTATCCCATAACAATCATGTGGCCAAAACATTTCCATCCCATATTCCTATACCACCATCTATGGTAATCCATTATATGAAGCACATGTCAATGCTGCTTCATAGATGCTAGTCTCCATTTCATCCAATGTCCCCCATTCAGTTACAATTCCTATCGCAACCTATCCTCCACCCACCTCATCCATTTCCACCACATATACACCATCTACCTCAAAAATTTACATACAACAAGTATGAAAATACCTCAACAATTTACTCATGGGTCAACAAGATGCTCATTCTTGTCTCCAAAAGTAAATACAGGTAGTATATCTTGAGCCCTAGTCTATTTCAACCAAGACTACCTTATTTACCTCAAATCCATTGTGGGTATCACAATATTCTATGGTTTCCATCCCCACACCTCCATTAATCCATACCCATTCCATTCCCACAATTCAACACATTCATAGTTCCCAAACCTCATATCTGTTACATCACCCACAATAATTCCCTCATCAAGCCCAACATCATCAAATGCAATCTATTCCATAAAGCCATCAATATCTCATCACACCCAAGTATTTCACCACTTCATATTCACACAGTCACCAAGTAATTCAGGGCTTCCACATACCTAGGAAAGACCCTAAAATTTAGGAAATGCAACAACATATTTATAGCTTGATACAACACACTCCTGGTATGATGAACCATAAGCCTACCTTAAGACAATTAAACAATCAACCCATTCAATTTTTTGTACCATTACCACCATATCCAACAGATTTCATAGTGCTAAAATTTAATAAAATTTAAAAGGGTTTAGGATCCTAGAGAGCATGTAAGCACATTTATTCACTCATGCTTTACAATCTAAGATCAAGATGCTTTAATTCTCAGAACCTTTCCTCGGATTTTTTGGAGAGATACCTTAGATTGGTATAACCATCTACCTCATCACAATATTTATACATTTGAATAGTTTGTAAACCAATTCCTAAAAAAATTCTACCTCAATGTTCATATGCAAATCACACTGTTTGACTTGTATAACCTTAAGAAATTCAATGATAAGTCAGTCTATGATTTTAGAAATTGTTGGAGGGACGTTATCACAAAAATACCATTATCCCTACCAATGTAAGAGTTAACTCGATTGCTCACCAATAGTTGCTTAAAACCCATCTCTTGGTTCTTGCAATTGTAATAATATAGATCATTCAAAGAAGCTCTTACCTAGACTAGTATAAATGAGAAAATAAAAATCCAAGAAGGTGTGCTAAAGCCTAAGAAGAAATAATGGTAGAACAAGGGCCAATAAAAAAAGAGTTATTCTGGCCAATCTAAGCTGAATCAAGTGGTCATGAGTCAACTAGTAATGGCTCAAAAATGATAATCAATGCAATAACAACCACAACAAATTTCATATAAAGCAGTTCCCCCACCCCAAAAAATTCATAACACAGTGCCAACTATGGATAATTTTCAACATCGACAATTTGTTTGACAAAATCACTATTACACACCCTTGTCTGAATCATATGCTTCCATATTTCATAGGTTTTATGGAAAAAATTAACTTGCCTTGCCTAAGGTTAAACCAAATTATCCTACTAAGCATAGCAAAAGCTATAGGGAATATTTTTTACCCTTATCATCGACAGAATGGGCATGAAAATAATAGTTGCTATCAATTCAAAGATATAGTGCAAGACTTAATTGACCTAGGGGCCATCAAGTTTGATAGTCCCTTGGATCAAAAAAATTAGAACCTTGGTATTTATCAAACAACATTTCCTCATCATGATGAAGTGCAATAGATAACAAGAGGGTCAAACATCAAGACTCCTCCTAATCAGGTCCATCATGTGCAACAATACCATGGTTTTGTGGGTGCTATTCATGTAGTCACCTGAGGCCAACAACACACCAATCAATAGAATGCACAATAGTAGACTATCCAATATCTCATAGCACCTTAGGCAAGTGTATCTCCTCAACCCATTCAGTTCTCCATCAATTCCCTCCAACCAATTCACATTCCAAGTCATCCATCTCCACCCACTCATATTTCCAATCATCCATAAAGGTCAATCATCTCTCTAAGTAGCTGACTAACCACTAGCCTTAACATAGCTTTAACAAAACTATCTATTTATGATCTAATACAAAAATCTCCCTCGTAATGTGAAGCATTAATGGAGATTCTAAAATCCATTAAACTCCAATCTCAGGATACTAATACCTTTAGTAATTTTGTGGTGAATATCTAAACATGTGTGGAGCCTTCCATTACATTTTATGATTTTGAAATCAAACCAATATTGTCAGAATTGATGGACCCTCCATTACAAATTATGGCTTAAATTGATAGAAAGCCATTCAAACAAGTTTTGATTGATACCAGATCCTCCATCAATATCATCACCACCTCTACTCTTCAACATCTTGATCATCCACCATCTCATATAACCAAATCCACCTTCAGCTTGAAATAATTCAATGATGCTCTCTATTCCACAGTTGGCACTATTGTTTTACCCATTGAAGTGGGGGTAAAAACATTGCATACGATGTTCCACATCTGGAAAGGATCCATGGCATACAATGTACTCTTTGGAAACCATTAGATTAGATAAATGAGATGTGTTCCCTCTATAATCCATCAATGTATAAAATATGTACATGAGGGATGAATTCATTGCATACTAGTGGATGTCGAACCGTTTAAGTATTGTAATTTCATTTCAAATCCCTGTGAATCCACTCTTCCATCCACTCATATTTTCTTGACCCCATAAACCACATCATCCACCATCCCATCCATCTCTTCATCAAAATCTCCTATTCCCGAGGATTCCCTCATCACTACCCCACATAAAGCTTCCACCTTCATGCCCCCATCCTCATCACCATCGACTACACGTACATATGGTCGAGACCAATCCAAATTGTCCACATCATCAATATATACATTATTTATTATTATTCCATCCACATCATCACCCATTCATCAAACACCTCAGCCAAATATACCTTCATCCACATCAATTAATGTCACACAAGTCAAATTAATGAATATTGAAATGCCATTCCATCCCACACCTTTCCCATTATCGAAGCCACAAGCCAATCATGAGCCTTCTGCATCCACCTCCACATCATCCCAAGTTGTAGTCCACCTCACTAGTCTTGGTATTGGTGAATACGTGGTCCAAGACATTATTGTTACACAACTTAGCATACAAAACAATAGGGATTACAATCACCCATGTGACCCATCCTTATCCATAGGAGTGATGTACAACATGGGTTCAATGCCTACCAATATTAATTTTATGTATGGGGGGATTTATTCATTATTCAATCCATCTTCTCTAGATGAAACCAAACAACCAACCCTTTCCAGTATACAACACATGTCAGGTTTTTATCTTGATAATTCCATCGCTGATGAGGGTCGTTGTTCATTCATCATTTAATCATTATGTGTGTCAATCCAGGGCGGTGTCCAGAGGCTATATACGATAGGAGGTGTTACAGTTGCAGGTTCAGTTTATCCAAGAACAGGTTTTATTGGTGGATCAGTTAGCAATTGGGGGTTTTGTTGTGACCTTTAACTTCTAAGAACTGAAATTAACTCCTATTTACTTTTGCAGAAACAGAATTGCAGGAAATGAAATGACAGAATCTAAAAATTGCAGAAAATGAAATGTTGCTAAATTGAAATGACAAGAAAAGTAAAGTGCAGAATTTAGAACACACACATTCTTGCATGAAAGTAAATCAACTAGATAACATCAAAATAGAATTTCATCTACTGCAGGATTGAATCAACAAAAACTGCCAAATTGCAAAATGACAAGATATCTGGAAATTGTTGTGTAATGCAAAATTGAATCAATAATGACTGTAAAACTGCAAGATGACAAAAATATCTGGGAATTGCTGTAAATACAAGGAAATGTTGTCCACTACTGAAATCTATCAGAAAACTACTAAAGAAATGAAAACTGGCAGAATTCTGCTAACCTGCTGCAACAAGAATTCAGCAAGAAATTCTGTCAGAAAACTGCCTTCCTCTGGCCTGCAAGTGGCCCTTGCTTCCAGAACCAGAAGAAGGTGAGGAGTTATGCTAAGAGAATTTAGCTGTTACTCATCAACTTCAACATGCCAATTGAAAACTGAAGATTGCACCTTTTTTATTGAATCTGAAAATGCATTACAGTAATGCAGGAAAAACCTGCAAATTACTGTTCTGCTACAGGAAAACTTTACTCTATGCTAATTTTTCTATCTATCTATCTCTATATCTATATATCCTTCTATATGCTCGACCATATGGGAGCTTTATTATTTATAAGATAACACTGATATGCTTGGTTACTATTTTGCAGGGATTTACAGCTAATTGCATAACTGTTTCCTAGACTACAGGATTTTACTTTGTCCAAACTTTATCCATTAATTATTGTTGGGCTGCATCTGTTGAGGAAATCACGTTCATATGAGTTGGGACAACCTCCTGGTCAATTTCCAATACTTTCCTCCATCGGTTTATCGCTTTTTGACCATCTTCAGTTGTTCTTGCGCTATTCCCTATTCCTGCGTCGCTTATTCCTGCACTGCTCCAGAACAACAGGCAGGTGACCGTTTGTTGCTGATCTATGGTCCAAACGCGTAGGAAGTAACGTGTTGACTTCTCCACTCTCTTGCACACCCTTCTGCATCGGTGGCATGTGTTGGAGTGACTAATTCCAAGCCCTACTGTATATGTACAGTTGGTTGGAACTGTCATAGTTACAACCTATTTTCCTGCATAGTCAGCTACAGTGGACAAATTCTTGGCGCCCTTTTCCATTTGAATTAATTTAACCAAAGGAACACAATATTACCAAGCATCAGATATTCAAACAAGTTCTGAATTGCTATAACACTATTGACTAATTAACTGAAAAACAGGTGAAATTGCAGTAAAAACAGCAAAACAGAGCATATGCACTTTGTCATTCCAGAATTTGCAAACATCATTATATAATGCATTTTTCCATAATTAACATAAAAATCATAGTAAAAAGGGTAAGTCAAATAGTCAAAAATGTATCAAAGAGTGTCCATGGATGAGGCAATTCCTGGCCTCATCATTCCCCCCCAACTTATGGTGATGCATGTCCTCATGCATTTTGTACAGCGACAGCAGCACACAGATCCAGGTCGAGACATCTTTCATGAAATTTGAGTAATGCGCCACCAATTTTGTAGAATCCACTAACTGCTTTGATGGACTGAAACCACTGTTGGAAGTGCACATCAGGCTGTGGGTCAGTATCAAAGAAGTAGGGGACAGGAGTAATAATTATGGGCATCCTATATCTCAGACCTATCCAAAGCTCCTTGATTTCTGATATAATTAGGACAATGCCTTCTGCCCTTCTCCTTGACCACAACAAATTGGTGGGAGAAATTGGCTCTCTTTTCTGGAGAGAGATAGATAACTCACCCCATCTATTTTTACAAGCTGCCACAACATCATCAAAGAAATCTGCACAAAAATTTTGAAATTGGATTATACATTTCTGAAGGTTCCCTAGATAGAGTTGTTTCATTCTGATATCCCTCATGAAGGTATAATGAACATTTGTACAATCTCTGTGATTTAGGGGAGCAGGTCTGATAAGCAAAATAGCCTATGATTCCAATTCCTTGGTGAACTTCTTTTTTGTGTCCCAGTAAATCTGATTTTGCAGAGTGGACATGAAAGCTCTAAGCTATAAATCACCTGTATAAATGTGAGGCAGAAACATACTTTCTATGGGCAAAAAGAAATTATGCAAGAATAACTCACATAACAGGTTTTGTTGCTCTGTTGGACTCTGCATAAATGCCTCTATGAATTCTTCAGGAGTGTTCAACTGATGAGGCATCTCAGAAGCAAGTCTCATGATTTGCCAGTGAAGGTATCTCTCCTTGAGTAGGAGGCTATAAAACCGAGGTGGTCTTCTGCACTGTATTGCATATTCTGCAATCTGACATATATCCTTCACCTGTGCTTTTAACCTAGTAATCTCTGTTTCCTTCTCTGCTACTTTGGCTACTTCAGAGTTTAAAGTGGCAACTTTGCCCTCTAACTGGTGACACTGAGTCATCCAATATGCCAGGTCTTCATTGTACCTAGTTAAAGGCACTGTGTCTGGGGGTCTTACAATAGGTTGCATTTGTGCCACTATATTCACTTGTACACCAACTTCCACAGTTGGTATTACAATAGGCAAATCTATTTGTGTCCCTTGTTCTATTGTAATAGCAATGAGAGGAGAGGGTGTGGATACCTGATCTTGTGCTGCAGCTTCTTGTTCCTCTACAGAAGGTGTCTGTGTTTCCTACTGAAGTGCAGTATCATTTGTCAACAGAATTCTTGATGGACTCTCATCATCAGATACTGCCATTCTTGCTTCCTCTCTGTCAGGTGATCTCTGTGTAGGTGCTATGTTTACCTCAGAATGTTCAGCTAAATCTAAGAGAATCTGGGCCCATTCATCCTGTGATGCTTCTAGTAACTCTATAGACTGATATTCCAGTTGAGACAACTGGTTCTGCAAATCTTGAATTTTTTGTTGAAGCAGATCAATTTGTTGATCCTTTTGTTTTATGGTCTCTTCAGCTTGCTCAATCCAATGGGTCTGGGTTTTAATCACACTCTTTGCAGCATGCAATTGAGTGTGGATATCGATTTCCTCTTCAGACTCAGACTCAGAATACTGCTCAGAATCAGCATGCATTAAAACATTCAAATCATCTCCAACTGGTTCAGAACCAAATTTTAGCGGCTCCTCAGAATCAGAGTCAGAATAATCAACTAATGGACATACAGGGCTTATTGAGGTTTCATCCATAGTTGTATCTAGCTCCATGGTCTGTATCCTTGTGTCTATCATTTCTATTTCAATATTTGGTTCCTGTGCATCCTCTGTTCTGGTTTCTCCTTCATTTGGGTCTGTGATATCTATTAGTTCTTCTGGTAGGGTTTTAGTTTTTTGAAGTCTAGCAGACCTTCTTAACCCTGTAGACCCTGGATACTTCTTAGCAGGTGTAGGTTTTGGATGTTCTGGAGCAACTGCAGATGTTGCTATTGTTTTAGGAGCAGATTTCGGAGCATGTTCACTTGCATTTCCAATTTCCCTATTGGATTGTACCGTATCTGCAAAGGTTACCCTTTTTCTTTTAGACTGAGAACCAGATGTGGACGCTTGTTGTTTCCTAGTTCGTGAAGATGGGGGACCATCTGGAGAGGGAGAAATTCTAATTTTAGGGGTTTCTGGACTAGGGTTTCTTGCAGAGTCTTCCTCTGCTTCTTCTTCCTCTACTTCCTCTTCCTCTGCTTCCCCTTCCTCTGATGCAGGATTAGAGTCATTTGTTTCTGCCCAAGGGGCAAAGAAGCGGTCAAAATTTCTAGGGTTGCCCCTAAAGTGATATTGACAAATCAATTTGATGAGCCCATGGTGCTTAGGGCTTCCCTTCCCTGCTTGGTATTTGCTGGCCATAGCCTTTAACTCTTGAAAAAGGTATAAGGGCACATTAACCCTACATTCTGGTTTAACTGCTCCATGGCGTAGATGGTTGAGGATACGAAGGTGTGGGCCAGATACAATAGGAAATTGGCCGTCACAAGTGATGTACCTCATTACCCACATTGCAACTTCATTCCAAGGGACTGGTAAACTAAGTCTTTTTACCCCCTTACAAACATTTCTACGCATTAAAAACTCAATTTCTCCATCCCCTTCTTTCTTAAACTGATTAACTAGGTCATTTAAAATATTTCACCCAGTTTTTACAATCTGCAAGCCTTGAAGAGGTAATTCAGTGACTTGGCTGAGTATTTCGAGAGTTACCTGGATAGTCATCCCGTTAATGTGCACCCGATTGTTGCGGAAGGTGCGTGCGAATTCTGCCGCCAAGCCTTCGGAATAGCCATCAAATTTTTGTAGGAATGGCAAAAATCCTCCATCAACGAATATTTGCAGGGATGCAGGGTCACTTTCCAGGTAGCTAACATTTTTAGGTTCGGCTCTGATTTTCTTTCCCCCCATGGCGTAATTTCTTGCCTTCTGTTCTGTAGTCTCTATAAATTGGTGGACAATACGAGCGTGCGTCTGGTTTAGGGTTTCAATCATCGTAGCAGGAATAATAGCAGTACAGGAACTGCTTCGAAACTTGCAGCATAATGACGTGGCAGCGCATGTGAAGTTATCACCTGTGACTTCACTCATTTTTGTTATGGATGCCAGCTGTCACATGCAACCGTGAGTCGGTGACTCGTATTTTTCCTTCTAAACCAATTAACTCACCTCAGGCCACGTGTCATAAATAATTTTTACACATAATTTCATTCCTGCGCTTAGTGATTTATTCCTGCGCTTAATCAATCATTCTTGTGCTCTGGGATATAAATAGTTTATTCCTGCGCTTGTTAAATCATTCCTGCGCTCTGGGATATAAACAGTTTATTCCTACGCTTTATGGATTATTCCTGCGCTTTGGAATATAACAGGTTATTCCTACGCTTCCCTATTCCAGCGCACTTCTATTTTTTTCATTCTAGAGCAGAATTGAGGCAGAGGCATTACTGACAAGGACTTTCCATGTTTGATTTCCCCTTTTTACATGCTTTTATACTAATCAAGGATATATACACTATATACTAATGATTTACATTATTCAGAGAATGAAAAAGACACATACCTGTTATAACCATTTTATCTACATTTCGAGGTGCTCCTGCTGAGATTTCCAGCTAATCAATCTTTAACCTAAGGTAGGTGCAATCTGAAAATAGACGAAACAACGGTCATAAGACAAGACCGAACAATGATAGTGAAACCAACTAGGTAAACATGCCGGAAAACCGGTTTTCATGTAAACCCAACTCAGGAGTGCCTCAAAGAGGTTTTCACTTCCTGAATTTCTTATTTATTTTTTTTTTTTATCAAAATCTTGTGTCAATCTGCTGAATTTGGGATAGAAGAAGTGTTTTCTTCCCAAATGTGTACATCCAAACTTTCCACTTGCTTGAGAAATTCTGCCCTGTTGTATGGTTTGTGGTACATACGAAGACGATGTCCATTCACCACCAACTTGCGTTGTGAGTCATCAATAGGTGTAAGACGAACAACTCCATTGTCAAATACTTCCTCAATTTGATATGGTCCAAGCCATCTGGTCTGCAACTTTCCAGGGAAATCCTTGTATTGTGAATCAAACAACAAGGCCCAGTCACCTTGCTGAAATTTCTGCTGCTTTATGTGACTATCATGCCACATCTTCCGCTGTGCTTGGATTATCTCCGTCTGATGTAGTGCATCCATGCGCAGTTCATCCAATGCATCAAGTTGCAGAATACGATCTTCTTGTGCCTGCGATAGATCAATACCTACTTCCAAAGCGAGTTCGAAGAGTTAGTAATTCAAACTCAATAGGCAAAAGCGGTTTTTTTCCATAGACCAATTCATAGGGCGTAAATCCAGTGGTAGATTTCCAAGTGGTATTATAAGCCCAAATAGCTTCTGGTAATTTGTCCAGCCAATTTCTTTTATGGACTGCTACGGTTTTGGTCAGAATTCGTTCTAATTCCCTATTGGTCACTTCAACTTGGCCATTGGCTTGTGGATGATAAGGTGAGGATTTTCTGTGTTTGACTTGATAGAGTTGAGTGAAGGCTTCAACAACTTTTGAAGTAAATTGGGGTCCTTGATCAGTGGTGATGGATTGTGGGGCTCCAAAACGCAGAAAAATCTGTGAATACAGAAAATCAGCAACTTTTTCTTCTCTAGCATGCTTAAAGGCACGAGCTTCTACCCATTTGGTAACATAATCAGTACATACCAAGATATGCACTTTGCCTTGGGAAGAGGGATTAATGGGTCCTACGAAATCTAAACCCCATATTTCAAATGGTTCTGTTCCTATTTGAGGTTGTAATGGCATTTCATTAGTAAAGGTAGGTTTTCCCATTCTCTGGCAAGCATCACAATGTCTAATGTACTTCTTTACATCTTTATGCAAAGATGGCCAATAATATCCGGTTCCCAAGATTTTGTGAATAGTACTTTTGACTGAATAATGCCCTCCTGATGGTTCATCATGGCATGCCCGTAGGATATCATATATTTCATCCTGGTGGATACACCTGCGTAAAACATGATCAGGACTGCATTTAAACAGTAAGCCCTCTATCCATTGAAAAGAAGAACTTTGCTTAATTAACTGTTTCTTTTGTTTGGGGGTAAAGTGAAGAGGAATCTTCCTTGTAGCCAAGTAATTAGCTATGTCTGCAAACCATGGAGATTGTACAGAAACAACAAACAACTTTTCATCTGGAAAGGTATCTTCCACAACTTCCCCTATATCTGCATTTGGTATTCTTGACAAGAAATCTGCAACTACATTAGATTTCCCAGGCTTGTTTACTATGGTAACATCAAATTCCTGCAATAGAATCAACCAACGAATAATTCTTGCACTAACCAATGGTTTATTCATCAAATATTTGATTGCAGTATGATCCGTATGGATGAATACTTGGTACCCTGTGATATAGTGTCGAAATTTGTTAATAGCATAGATTACAGCCAAGAATTCTTTTTCAGTGGTAGTGTAGTTTTTCTCAGCTCCTGTCAAGTTTTTACTGATATAGTAAATAGCATAATGCTCCCCATTTTCAATCTGTCCTAACACAGCTCCAATAGCAGTATTGGAAGCATCAGTTTGAATATGAAAAGGTAACTCCCAATTAGGACCTCTTAATACAGGTGGAGTGGTTAACTTTTCCTTCAAGTCTTCAAAAGAAGTTTGACATTCGGAAGACCAAACAAATTCAGAATCCTTCATGAGTAAAGCAAACATAGGATTTGCTATAGTGCTGAAGTTAGCAATGAATCTACGATAAAAACCAATGTGCCCTAAGAAACTGCGTACATCAGTTTGAGTTTGTGGAGGAGGGAGGTTTTTGATGACTTCAACCTTCTTAGGATCAACTTTGATTCCAAAAGAAGAGATATGATGTCCAAGGACAATTCCTTCCTCCATCATTAAGAAGCATTTCTCAAGATTCAGAGAGAGGTGGTATGTTTCACAGCGAATCAACACTTTTTCAAGCTGTTCTAATGCATATTCAAAACTATTTCCAAACACCGTGAAATCATCCATATAAATTTCAACACTTTCATTGGTTAAATCAGAAAAAATTGCTAAAACAGCTCTCTGAAATGTTGCTGGAGCATTACATAAACCAAAGGGTAAAACCCTGTAAGCAAAGGTTCCCCAAGGACATGTAAAGGTAGTCTTTTCTTGGTCTTCTAGGGCAACTTGTATCTGGTTATACCCGCTGAAACCATCAAGGAAATAGAAAAATTTCTTTCCAGCAAGGGTATCCAATACTTGGTCTATGAATGGTAATGGGAAATGATCCTTATGTGTGGCCTTATTCAACTCCCTATAATCCACACATACTCTCATTTTACCATTTTTCTTTGGAACAATGACCAGTGGTGAAACCCATTTACTAGTCTAAAATTGGATAAATGAATCCAACATCTAAGAGTTTTTCAATTTCCTCTTTCACAATTTCCTTTAGAGCAGGATTCAAACGTCTCTGAGGTTGCCTTACTGGTTTTACGTTTTCTGTGTATATCCTATGTGTACATACCTCAGGATGAATTCCAGTCATGTCTTTATAATTCCATGCAAAAGCTTGAACATGTCTTTGTAGGACTACAAATAATTTGGTTTCTTGGTCCTCAGTTAGCCAGCTATTAATGTTCAAAAATTTACCTGGCTGGATTTCAATTTGTTTGATCCCTGGATAGATAGAACTAGTTGCTTCATAGTTACTGATTAATGCATTTAATGGACAATGATGTGGCTGTAGAGTATGAAATACTCTAGAATCTATCTCAGAAATGATACCTGGTGGAATCAGAGGACATTTGAAGGTGTTAAGGAGATGATGATGCCATCCATGTGGTAGAATGAATGATCTTTCTTGATTAGGCATGGATGACAGAAGTTCTGAATTTTGTTCCTCTTCTTGCCACAACAACCGATGAACAAGAGTTTGATCATCAGTTAGTCCTTCTGATTGTAATGTTTCAATTAGGACAGTTTCATTCTCGAATATTTCTCTCTCGGGTGTAGTGATTTCCTCAATATGTTCTTTTACTACAACTGTAGCCAAAGTGGCAATGGTTTCCTGTTCTTCATCAGATTCAGGATACCAAATTTGTCCAAAAAATTTAGTTGAAGGTTGAGCTGGTGGATACAAATAAATTTTCTTTAGGTCAACACCATTAGAAATGGTCATTTATCCTGACCTGCAGTCTATAAAAGCAGTTGCAGTAGCCAACCAAGGTCGTCCTAGAATGATAGGGTATCCATTGACTGATTTTCTAGGCTGCAACACTAAGAAGTCTACAGGATATTCCCAAGATGAGACTTCAATGGCTACATCTTCTAGGATACCTTCAGGTTTAGCAACGGACCTATCTGCCATTTCCAAAACTATGGTGGTAGGATTGAGATTCTTGAGCTACAATTTTTGCATTGTGTCCTTAGTCATAACATTAATTGCAGCTCCAAGATCAATTAGCACATTAGGAATTTGCATTAATCCAATAGTAATTGTAACTATTGGACTACCGAGGTCACTATATTTAGGAGGAACTAGTTTCTCGGACAATAAATCAGCTAATTTTCCTTCTACCTGAACAGTTTTAGGAAAGGCCTTCTTTTTACCAGGTTTCTTGATACATAACTCCTGAATAGTTTTTTTGAGTGAAGGCACATCCCTTATTGCCTGCAACAAAGGGAGAGAAATTGACATCTTTTTAAGTTCTATCACTAATTCTGATTCAGGGGCAGTATCAATATGATCAAACCTTTCGGGGTATGGTAATGCTACTGGAGAAGATTCCTGCATTTTTTTTGTTACTTCCTCTTTTTGTTTTTGTTGCATTGTCTCCTGATTTGGAGGTTCTTGTTTCTCACTTATTTCTTCAATGGTGGGTGGAACAGGTTCAGGTAAAACCTTCCCTGAACGTAGCTGGATGTTACTACAGTCAAGTACATGAACTGTAGCAGAATCTTCAGACTCAGCCTCATAAACAGGGGTTGTTTGTCTGGTATTATTTGGGTTAGTCACAGGCTGAAGCTGGGAGTGGAGGTTGTTTCACTGGTTGCATTTGTTGATGTTGTGTTCTTCCCTAAAAATTTGGATTAGGAGCTGGCAGCAAGTTTTGAGCTTGCCCTTGATACCTTTGTTGTCCTTGATATGGTGGATATTGTTGTCCCCATCTTTGTCCTTGCTGTGTCCATTGTGGATGAGTTGCATTCCAAGGTGGATTCATCCATCCAGAATGTGACCAATCTGGAGGAGCTGTCCAAGGTTGGTTCCAAGGTTGTGCAGGGACTTCTGCATGTCCCCATGGCATGTTCATATTCCAAGGAGATTGTCCCCAGTTTGGAAACCGAGGAGCATTGGGATATTGTGTATAGCCACCACCGGATCTCTGCCCAATAGCATTAAGTTCTTCTGTTTGGGTGCCTAAGACAGATTTTAGATGAGGCAACAAAGGACATCTATCTGTTGAATGTTCCTTGGAACAAATTCCACAAATAGAAGTTTTGTTAAAAGGGCAATCCTGCAAGGCATGCTTATTCCTGCATCTTGGGCAATAAATTGCCAAAGGTGGTGTAGAATTGGATTTTGTGTTTCTCTCACCTAATGCAGAATTGAGTTGAACAAGGATATCAGTTTTTAAATTAGCCATTTCCTCCATCAACTCCTTTATGTCATTATTGCCAGAATTCCTTTTCTTTCTCCGTTGGTGAGTGCGGGAATAGTTTCTACATAACTCCACAATATCTTCAAGGTCAAGTTGATCTATGTCTCCTTTTCCCATTAAATCTAACACTTCCCTAGATTCATCTTGCAATCCTCTTAAGAAGATAGGCTTTAAGAAATCAGGTTCTACAGGACCACATCTCTTTTGGACAAAGGCAAAGCGATCAAGGTAATCCTCTAAACTTTCATCTTCTTCTTGCTTGATCCGAAACAACTCATCTTTTCTATTTCGTACTCTACAATAATCTTGATATTTATGTAAGAATGCAGTCTCCATGTCATCCCAAGTACGGATTGAATTAGGTTCAAGATTACTCATAAACCATCGGAGAGCAGCATCCTTAAGTGTAGAAGGAAACAATTTCAATTTTTGATTATCATTTATGTAGTCATAAGTCTGACATAACACTTTGAATTCAAACAAAAATTGATCAGGATCTTCTGAAACAGTTCCCCTAAAAATTGGCAATATGGATGGAGAAATAGTTTTCATGGGAGCATCTAGAGCTGGATCCAACCGTATGGGATATTCAAAAGTCTTAGGAGGATCATCAGCATACCCACCTAGTGGTGGTAGTGGTGCTGCCATAGTTGCTTTCTTTCTTGAGTTTGATGTGGATGGTTCAGACTTAAGGGAACGTTTAGCAGAAAGTGCTACAAAAAGTTCTTGCTCTAATCTGTCCAAAGCTTCAGTTGGTGAAGAAGGTATTTCTTGCTCTGGCAATTCTTCATCTGATCATGAAGAACGCCTTGGTGGTTCAGAACTAGTTCTGATAAACCTCCCTCTTTCGTCTCTTGGCCTATGCATTCATGCCTATTCACTAAATAAACTGAAATGCAGTATTTCAAAAATTGCAACACAATTCTTGACCTGTTTCACTTTTCCTAACAACACCGATTGTTCCCCGACAACGATGCCAAAAATGATGAGGGTCGTTGTTCATTCATCATTTAATCATTATGTGTGTCAATCCAGGGCGGTGTCCAGAGGCTGTATACGATAGGAAGTGTCACAGTTGCAGGTTCAGTTTATCCAAGAACAGGTTTTATTGGTGGATCAGTTAGCAATTGGGGGTTTTGTTGTGACCTTTAACTTCTAAGAACTGAAATTAACTCCTATTTACTTTTGCAGAAACAGAATTGCAGGAAATGAAATGACAGAATCTAAAAATTGCAGAAAATGAAATGTTGCTAAATTGAAATGACAGAAAAGTAAAGTGCAGAATTTAGAACACACACATTCTTGCATGAAAGTAAATCAACTAGATAACATCAAAATAGAATTTCATCTACTGCAAGATTGAATCAACAAAAACTGCCAAATTGCAAAATGACAAGATATCTGGAAATTGTTGTGTAATGCAAAATTGAATCAATAATGATTGTAAAACTGCAAGATGACAAAAATATCTAGGAATTGCTGTAAATACAAGGAAATGTTGTCCACTACTGAAATCTGTATTGAAAACTACTAAAGAAATGAAAACTGGCAGAATTCTGCTAACCTGCTGTAGCAAGAATTCAGCAAGAAATTCTATCAAAAACTGCCTTCCTCTGGCCTGCAAGTGGCCCTTGCTTCCAGAACTAGAAGAAGGTGAGGAGTTATGCTAAGAGAATTTAGCTGTTACTCATCAACTTCAACATGCCAATTGAAAACTGAAGATTGCACCTTTTTATTGAATCTAAAAATGCATTACAGTAATGCAGGAAAAACCTGCAAATTACTGTTATGCTACAGGAAAACTTTACTCTATGCTAATTTTTCTATCTATCTATCTCTATATCTCTATATCCTTCTATATGCTCGACCATATGGGAGCTTTATTATTTATAAGATAACACTGATATGCTTGGTTACTATTTTGCAGGGATTTACAGCTAATTGCATAACTGTTTCCTAGACTACAGGATTTTACTTTGTCCAAACTTTATCCATTAATTATTGTTGGGCTGCATCTATTGAGGAAATCACGTTCATATGAGTTGGGACAACCTCCTGGTCAATTTCCAATACTTTCCTCCATCGGTTTATCGCTTTTTGACCACCTTCAGTTGTTCCTGCGCTATTCCCTATTCTTGCACCGCTTATTCTTGCACTGCTCCGAAACAACAGGCAGGTGACCGTTTGTTGCTGATCTGTGGTCCAAATGCGTAGGAAGTAACGTGTTGACTTCTCCACTCTCTTGCACACCCTTCTGCATCGGTGGCATGTGCTGGAGTGACTAATTCCAAGCCCTGTTGTATATGTACAGCTGGCTAGAACTGTCACAGTTATAGCCTGTTTTCCTGCACAGTCAGCTACAGTGGACAAATTCTTGGCGCCCTTTTCCATTTGAATTAGTTTAACCAAAGGAACACAATATTACCAAGCATCAGATATTCAAACAAGTTCTGAATTGCTATAACACTACTGACTAATTAACTGAAAAATAGGTGAAATTGCAGTAAAAATAGCAAAACAGAGCATATGCACTTTGTCATTCCAGAATTTGCAAACATCATTATATAATGCATTTTTCCATAATTAACATAAAAATCATAGTAAAAAGGGTAAGTCAAATAGTCAAAAATGTATCAAAGAGTGTCCATGGATGAGGCAATTCCTGGCCTCATCAATCACGTCAATTGGTAAGGATATAACCTTGGATGACATGAACAAGGAATGCATGATATCATTGATACTTCATATTGAGAAGTGCGCGACAGTTTAGGTTTAGGCTATCACTCTCATTCTCCCACTTCTTTTGAACAAGTTTTTCAAAATATTCATCTTAATTCAGAAGAAGAAACCCATCACATTGATGAATTTGAGGAGGAAATCTATAAAGAATATGATGTTATGTCAATAGCTTCTAATGAATCCGATGAGGAATCAACATCCATAACTCCATTCACTGAATAGGATGAGTATTACCTCAACATGTTCCCCATACATCAACCCATATTTAATTTTCTCCTCCCTAGGAGGTAAGTTGAACCAATCGGTGAACCACATCCACTTCATTAATTGACCCCATCAGATAATTTTGTCATATATGTAAAAAAATACAAAAAATACACATAAAAAAATCATCACTGCATTGCATGTGCATGGATTTTTCCTGTTGCATTTATTTGTTGCTCACTATTGTTCAGGTTCCTAGAGTTCTTGCATTGGTTCCAAAATACATGATCTATCCATCCATCACATTGCCAACCACCAGTTTTCCTTTAAGTTAACATGAATCCTGATGAATTATTTACCCCACTTCGTAATCCATATGATTTGGCAAATCCAATTCCAATTGACATGAGCCTTATTGATATGGACTAGATTTCCTCACCTCTATCCTTTTTTGAATTCATCATTTTCAAGGAATTGTTAAGGGCTTTAGCCAACTACATTCCTCTATCGCCTCCACCTTCACCTTCATCTTCACCTTTAGATCTTGAGGTTTTCCAGGTAGACATGGAAGATACTATGTTAGAAGAGTTTGATAACATCATAGATCACATTCATCTGATCCCAATGAACCATCAACTTGAGGAATGTTCCCATATGTCTATTGAAGATACCATCAATGTGAACCTTAGTTTAGACATAGATAATCCTCAAATCATCAAACTTGGAAAAAAATTATCTACTAATGAACAAGAGTAATTAATTTATCTCCTCAAGAATAATAAGGGCATTTTTGCATGGTCCTAAAAACACATGCCTAGTATTAAACCTAACTTGGTTGTCCACAATCTCACCTTGCACCCTAATTCTAAGCCGACCAAACAAAAATTAAGAAAAATGCATCCTACCATTGCCCTCATGGTCAAAGAAGAGCTTCAAAATATTTTAGATGTGGGTTTCATTCAACCCCTTTATTTTCTTGAGTGGCTTTCAAACATGGTACCTGTTCATAAATCTAATGGGGCGATATACATTTGCACTGACTTTCGATACCTTAACAAAGTGTGTACTAAGGATAAATTTCCTCTACCAAACATCAATACTCTTGTTGAAATTTGCACTAGCCATGAAATGCTTTCTCTAATGGATGGTTTTCAGAATACAACCAAATTCAAATTAATATTTATGACCAACACAAAACACCATTTACTACACCTTGGGGGACTTTTTGTTACAAGGTGATTCCCTTTGGCCTCAAAAATGTAGGTTCCACTTATTAACATGCCATGACATACATCTACTATGATCACATGCATAAGATCATCAAATATTATGTGGATGATCTCTTGGTAAAATCTAAAACTTGACAAGAGCACATCGATGTCTTGGAAAAATTCTTTGATCGACTTCTAGAGCATAATGTAAGGTTGAACCCCAAAAAGTGCATCTTTGGTGTCACCTCAGGAAAACTACTAGGATTCATTATCTCCAAAATATGCATTGATGTGGACCCAAACAAAGTCAAATCCATCATGGAGATATCACCCCAAACAAACATGAATAAATTACATAGTTTACAAAGAAATATCCAATTGATTCGTCATTTCATTGCATAACTTGATAACAAATGTAAGTCATTAAATAACCTACTATAAAAGGGGGTGAAATTTTCATGGATAGATCAGTGCTAGATATCTTTTGATGACATCAAGAAATACTTGGTTTTCCACCAGTTTTAACTCCTCATTCATAGGTTCCTTTCCTTATATTTCAGCAATGGACTTTGCATTAGGGACAATGCTTACACAAAATAATGAGAACAATCGAGCAAGTTGTCTCCTATATTGGTCAAACATAAATAATATATGAAACCATATATGCTTACATGGAAAAATTGTGCTTAGAAGTGGTTTTTACCACTAAGAAACTTAGACATCATATGCTGAGTCACACCACATATGTCATAGCTCACAAAAATCCTGTGTTACATGATGTATCACACTTACAATAACACCCACACTGCAAAATAGATAATGATTCTTACTAAATTTGATCTTGAGTTCATCAGCCAAAATCCATTAAAGGTCGTCATAGTCGACCAGCTTGTGAAAGCTCCACTTTGTAGTGATCAATCTTTGATTATTGAGCTTCCAGATGATTCAATATTCACTATCATTGAACAAGAACAATATGCCATTCCAGAGGAAGATATCAATATCACACTATTATTTTACAGTTCTAAAAATGTCAAGGTGTTGGTGTCATGTTTCATACACCACAGGGGGTACCTATTCTCCTATCTTTCAAAATTTATTTCCAATGCACAAATAACAATGCAAAGTATGAAGCCTTAATATTAGGTCTTCAAGTAGCCATAGCTATGGGCATAAAGTGTATTAGGATATTTGGTGACTCCCAACTTGTTGTTCATCAAATAAATAAAATATAACAATGGAAGGAACTAGTAATAAAGCTTTACCATGAATTAGAAGTGGCATTGCTCACTAAATTTGATTGGTATGAAATCTATAGTTTACCACGTTCGACTAATAGATTTGTATATGCGATGGCCTCTCTAGGATCATTGATTCCAAAGAACTCTGTAGGAGAGGTAAAACCACTCATTGTCACAACAATCTCTAAATATATAATTTTTTATGCTAAATCTAAGGATAAGAAGAACATTTACTTTATCCATACATAGCCATATGAGCCTTGGTCCAACCAAATAATAGCCTTCCTCAATTTTAGAACACTCCCATCATACATGTCATGGACTACTAAACACACTTTCAAGGAAAAGGTAATTTGTTTTACTCTCTTGAGGGATGTGTTGTATAAATATGGTTATGATGGAGTCCTCATTCATTGTCTCAAGCCTGTAGAGGCACAAAGATCCATAGCTAAAGATCATTATAGTACTTGTGGTGGTAATTTTAGTGGAATGACCATTATAAAGTGCATTCTACACATGGTTTACTATTGGACCAACATGGAACATGTCTATTGTACTTACTTCAAGCATTGTTATAAATGTCAATAACATGCTAATTTAACTCATGTGCCATCACAAGCATTACAACCTATTCAAATCCTTTGGCCCTTTTCACAATGGGGTCTTGATTTGATTGGTAAAATATTACCTTCTTCCTCGGGACAACATACATTCATCATCATGGCCACTGAATATTTCACAAAGTGAGTTGAGGCAATTCCTCTAAAAAGTATAATAGGACCTCGAATGGTGGAGTTTATACTTCATCATATCATCTGTCATTTTGGTATTTCTTCAAAAATCATCTTTGACAACGATAAGTCTTTCAAAAATAAGGATGTTCAAGTCCTTTGCAAGAAATATAATATCCAACATAGTTTTTTGACTCCTTACTACCCACAGACAAATGGAAAATTTGAGGCTACCAACAAGATCTTAATTGCTATTCTCAAGAAAATAGTCAAAGAAAATCATCGATATTGGAATACTCAAATATCCTTATAATTATGAGCTTATCGAACAAGCATCCACACACCTACTGGGGCAATGCCATTTTCATTGGTCTATGGAGCTGAACCAATTATGCATCTTGAGCTTGAGATTCCCTCATTGTGAATTTCATTACAAGAATTCATATATGATGATACTGCTAGACAAGCACATTTTGATCAACTTAGGCTTCTTTATGAAAGGTAGGTCAATGCTTTAGAGCATTTACGAGTTTATCAAGACTGCCTAAAGTGTGATTACAATGCCAAATTTTATCTACGTGAATTCCAAGTATATCTTTTTCTTAATAAGAATTAACAAAACACTAATGTATTTTCATACCTTCATGATAAATTTATGGCTAATTGGCTAGTTCCATGCATTGTCACTCAAAAATTGGATCAAGGAACTTATAGGCTTTCCAGTCTAGAGGGAGTCAAAAAACCTGAACCACTTAACATTAGCCACTTGAACGCATTCTATTCTTAATGTGATTTTTATATATGTATATACATGGCTAAAAAAAAAAACAACAAACAAAAAAACAACATCCATATTAATTTCATATCATACATTCATCCCACATTCACATTCAATTGCATTTTTACATATTTTATTTCATACTAGGAGGTCATTTATTCAGTTTAGATAATAATTTATCCAATAAATCTTGTTTCCTTAATCAAGGGCACCCCCAAGTATACATCCATTTAATTACACCAGTTCACAAGTCGATTTACCATTTGCAATATCACTTCCTTTCCCCTAGGTGTTTTTGGTCACTCAGCCACTCCTAGTGTTTTAAGCAACCTCAAATACATGTCAAAATTTCTCTAGGACCAAGTCCCATTCTCACTAAAAAAATATTTAGTTTTGGGATTGAATCTAACATTCTTGAACCAACCACATGTTACACATATTAAAAAATTATTGTTTCAAAGAGGATAATACCATGATTGGGTTGAACCTCGAAGTAAAAACGTTATCTCCACCCATCCCATTATGCATATAGTCCAAAATAAATAGTGGTTTTCACTACTATCACAATCATTTCCAAACAAAAGAATGAGTAGTAAGGATAGGGTAAAATTCTCATCACACTTTGGTTGAGAATATGATTCCCCAAAGCTTTAAATATTTTACATATCACACACCACGGATCCTCAAGTTATAAGGATAGAACTATATTTTTAGTCAGATAAATAGGTAGTCCAAATTTCCAAATCTTAGAGATCATATTCTTGAACTATGGAGCTAATATCCAATGGGGCTCTAGATTCTTGACTGGAAGTGGAGTACACTCATGCATGGTGACACATATTTCTTTAAAGGACCTTTGATTGCACGTAAGGACAAGCTAGCTTCTTGGTCTTCTCCATGACAAGTTTCATCTCAATTTACTCCATATGGGTTAATAAACTCACTTGCACACACACAGGTTCTTGATTGCCTTGAGTTCTTACCACACTCATGATTTGGTAAATGAACATTTCACCTGCACACCTTTGGTCTTAGAGAATTTAGGCATAACTTAGGGAGCTTGATTGAAATCACTAGTATGTATGAGTCTCTATAAAACAATCTATTATTCATAAGCCAACAACATCCATATAAATATATGAGTCTTCCATTTCACACACCACCATTTTGGTGCCCCTAATTAAACAACAATGATCAACAATGGTCAAGCAAAAATCTAAATTACAAATGATAATTAGAGTGTCAGTACACTTGCATATACAATAAGCATTTACATTGTCTTCCATACAATGGATTTACACATACATTTACATATAAATTCACACATACATTTACACGTAACACAAAAAATAAAATCCATGTATATCTATATATATATATAATCACATTTTACAATGAATGCCCAAAGGCTATATATAATGGAGTTCCAAGGATCATACACAAAAAGTGCATCTAAGCACTAGATAATATCCAAAAGTAGACCCCTATGACCCTAAAGGAACCCTAAACCTAGAGTTGCTATGCCTAGAGTCACTATGCCTAACAAAACCAACTACAAAGGAAGAGGGTTTATTTGGCAGCCCAATGTGGTGTTGCATCAATAGATCCTCCAAGTATTAGATGTATCCCTCTCAAGATCGAAGGCATAGTATATCATACCTCTGATTATGGTCCCTCTATGCTAGCTCTTACTAGAGCCTCATGATCCTATCCTCATATCCACTTGTAGCTATTCGCACCTCTATCTCTACCTACAACCAAGCCATCTCTACCTCTTGTACCATAATCTCTACATATCGCTCCACCACCATCTACTAGAGTTGATCCTACTCTACCTCCAGCTAGCAACATAGCCTCCAACCATTCCCAATGCTCCATTTGTACACCTTTATCACCCCTAGTATAATAGGAAAGAATTGATATCAAGCCTCCAATATCCTCAACTATAGCACACCACAAACACCAATACAAACACAATAATGCCACATTCATTGCATAATTCAATTTTTTTTGTACAAGTCCAAACAAGAGTGCCAAGGGCACTTACCTCAGCCACCTACATCTCTGCTCCTATCACTACATCCACTTCCTCCATTGCCATGGCCTTCACTCCACCACACTCCTTCACACACTCTCCTTTAGATGTAGTTTATAGAACTTGTGAATGCAAGAATATAATCAATTTGGACTGTAAAAATATTTGGAGCACAATCAAATGCCCTTGGGCATTCTCTAGGTGCACCAGTATTTGCAAAATGGTAGACACTTGCCTGTGTCTATCCATACATGAACATTGGTAGAAATGTGACCTTAAAACATTGCAAAAGGTGTCAAAAAAGCCTCAAAATGTAGCTTACCCCCATAAAATAATTCCATACTTCATCCATGCATTCATTTCATCATCATGTCATGTTTTGTGAAATTCCAAACTGATTTGGACAATTAATTTTTTCTTGCAACCAAAATTTGTAAAATCGCATTACAAACTTTAAAATTCCTCAAATTGGTATGAATTTTCATAAAATTACCACATTCATCATTCTAATCATCCATACCATAATTTCATTACTCTTTGTGATAACATGGATTGATTTAGGTGGTTAACTTTTGTCTGCAATGAAAAAGTCATAAAATTATCCAAAATTGCTTTTAAAAACACTCCAAAATAATGCAAAACTTCACAAATTCATGCAATTCAATCATAAAAGCATTCTTCATCAGCACATTCTTATCTCAAATCCATAAACCATTGCATATGCATTAAACATTTGCCAAATTCACCTATAATTTTGAGTGAATATCGTATCTAGTGGTCTACTCTACTCCCTTGGTGATTGCAGCGATTTGTTGTCCATGCAATTTGGTAATATGAGTAAATCACCATAAGGACACTTTCCCATTATCATTCCACATAATCGTGTTTGAACACAAAATAATTTTGGGTTACTCATTTCTCAAGTGAGACTATGCCCAAGTTAATTTGCTCAAAAAGTTATCATTGATGGCCTTGTTCGTGGGGCTTGAAACATGGAAAAATAACATATCAACATTTATTTTACATTGATAGTCATCATGGAAACAAGCCCTTCCTAGGTTTATTGGTTCCAATTGAAGGAATTATCCTATAGTCACTAGCTGGCCCTCCACGGTTGACTATTTTTATTTTTGCATTCTCCTCACTTTGCATTTCAATGACACCAATTGGTATATTTTCCAACAACATGAAATCACCCCAAAATTGGGGTAGGTAAATTTGATTTTTATTTTCCACATCAGGATACATCATACATCTACATTTGGTAAAACATCCTTTTCTATTGGGGCAAAAATAAAATTTATTTACATCATTCATCATACATCTATATTTGGCACAAATCCCTTTTATGTTGGGACAAAAAAAAACTCATTTACATCCACACTCAAAAAACCCCTTCTATGTTGGGGAAAAAATAGAATAAACCACTTGCATTATACAAAAATCCTTTTCTTCATTGGGGAAAAAATAGAATCAATCACTTGCATAATACAAAAATAATTTTCTTCGTTGGGGCAAAAATGACATCAATCATTCATACTCATTTACATCATTCATATCATCCGTATTTACATCATACACTTGCACTTACACCATTCACTTGCATTATTATCCACAATTCTATCAATTGGCTTGTGAGACTCATTTTTCACTCATTCACCAATTGAGGGGGTAAGCTACACAAATAAATTCTTTGTCTCCAAGATCTTCTTTGCACTCCAAGGAAAGAAAGTTGCTTCACCACACCAAACTAAGTGTCTCATATTTTTGCAATGCATTATGTTCCACACAATGCGATACAAAAAGAGGCATCTATATACACCAAACTCTATCCATTCATCATCCATTCATATTCTCAAATAATAGCCATTCATTATATATATGTATTTATTTAATATATATATATATATATATAAATATTTTATATTTATATTTATGTATATTTATTAAATATAAATGTATTTATGTGAATAAATCCTAGCCATCCACTATGAATTAATCTTAGCCACCCATCCATCTTAATCCATGTCACATGCTCAAGTTCAATCTTAACCCTTCCTCATATTTTAATATTGACCACCCGCTGGTGTCATTGAAACCCTAACATTATCAAGGGTAGATTATAAAAGTTGATTAATTTTGATGAATCAAGGTCCAAAAGTTTAAGTTTCAAGAGCATCCAAGCATTCTATCCATTCCTAAACCCTATCCATTTTTCTACCATCTTCCTTCCCTCACTAGCACCATTACACCTTGTGTTTCTACCACCACAAAACCTTCATGAACTAGATCTAGTTTTGCATCACTCACATCCATCCCTGAATGCCTCCCAGAGTTTGCAAAATATTATTGAGCATTTCTATAATATTTTTGGGCATTCACAGTCCTTAAAAAATGCTTCTGGGTATTTCATGCAATCAATTTATAGTCTATAAGCCCTCAGGTGCTTTCGGGTGTTTGTGTGACTTCAGAACACAGAAATAGGAGCATATAGCAGTATCACAACTATTTTCTTGATAAGGTAAGATATTCATTTGCATATATTTATGTTTTTGCATTTTATTTATATTTTAATATTGTAGCACCTAGGGTTTGTAGATTTTATCATTCATAGGGCCTCACATAGTGGAGCTCTCACAGGTGCTATTAACCCTTTTGGTGTTGTTTTCTATTTGTAGGTGTAGGAACTACATTTTTGGAAGTTTTTGCAGCTAGGGTGGTCTTGTAGGGATACACAAGCCCACCCACACACTTATTTGGAGTAAAATTCGATGAAGACACACCACTATTATTTGTAACTAGGGTTTAAAACCCTATATTTTGTAATACAATATCAAGAGAAAAATAAGAGCATATTGTAACCCCATATTCGGGGCATATTTGTTGTACATTGTGGAGATATAGGCTCTGCCAATAATATATTAATAAAATATTTTATTTTGTGCAATATTATATTTGATTGCTTTTGGTACATTGTTGTTATTGGTGTTAGTCATTTTTTCACTTTACAATT
The DNA here is from genome assembly GCA_028583015.1 of Wollemia nobilis. Classification (NCBI taxonomy): domain Eukaryota; kingdom Viridiplantae; phylum Streptophyta; class Pinopsida; order Araucariales; family Araucariaceae; genus Wollemia; species Wollemia nobilis. Next base: position 1,552,917 of record JAQPPZ010003172.1, on the reverse strand, counting down.
ATAAGGTAAATAACATAGTTATTATGAAAATTATGGATTATGCTAAGTAAGATAGTATAGTTTATAAATAAATGGAATTGGATTAACTAAAGGTATGAGAATTTAGTTAGTTTTATAAATGGATATGGATTATTGGATTAACTAAAGGTATGGGACTTTAGTTAGTTTGATAAATGGAATTGGATTATTGGATTAACTAAAGGTATGGGACTTTAGTTAGTTTGATAAATAGAATTGGATTATGTAGATTAAAAAAGCAATTCACAATAAAGTCATGGGAATTGTGAGTTCCTATGCATTGTATTGGCATATATTTGGGAGAAATAAATTATGGGATCCTTGTATTTGTAAAAGACCAAACTTATGCAGTAAAGGAAATAGTTGAGGCTCGATTTTCTTGTAAGGGTTTTCTCTAGGGTATATAATGTGTTAAGGGTATTTATTCTCTCATTTATCTTACTTTAAATGTATCTCTTATTAGTTGATCCTCATATTTGATTTGAATGGATTTTTAGTAGATGTTGTTCTTTGTTTGATCTAATTGGAGAAAATTTTAGGTTGCTAGTATGTGATAGTGTTATCCTTGGTTCAAATATCCACCCTAAAAAATACATGTCAGGTACCCAAAATCTAGTTGATTATGCTGGTGTGGTCAGGTCTGGGCATGATGCCTGGGTGATTTTAATGGTGTATAACCCCCTAGTCATGGTTTCTTAGACCAAGGCGGCCCTGGAAAGGGTTTTTTGCTAAATTAAAAAAAATGTATGTGATGGTGTTATTGTTGTTAAATAATATTTAAAAATATATTAGTACAATGTGACATCCCTTAAACTAGTTAGGTAATTGGGGTGTTACAAGAGGCTAGACAACAATCCCTTTGTATTAGTATTCAACACTCCGTATTACATGCAAATTATAAAAGCCTAAGAGACAACCTTTTTTATTATACATTCTAATATATACAGTATTTTACAATGTATTTAGTTATCAAGGCATCATTGCCTTGGAAACAAATTGCTATTATATCAGAAGATTTTCCAACTTGCTAGAGTACTTGGAGGCATGGTTGCTCTAACCGTTCAATCATGGCTTGCTGATTTAGCTAGGATGAATTATCATGAGTCATGTTTCCCCTATTGCTTGCATCTAATTTGTTGATCCTTACTGACCTTTTTTATTTGAGTCATCCTATCACCTGCATGATGGCCTTGATGGAGACTCTACTATTAATATATTTTGACAAGTGATCTTACGTTTGCTCATCCATGACTATTGGGTGTTTAGTAAGGTTGCTAATAGGATCTTTACAAATTTCTCTCCTTAGGTAATGTGACATAGAGTTGGTACCTTGACGAGTTTCAATAAGGTGCAAATATTTTGGTGTATTTCATACTTAGTTGTCATCAATACTCCGATCATGGGATGAACTTTTGGAACCTTGATGGACTCTATCCAGGTTAAAAAATTTTGATGCATCCCATATGTAGCTAAATTTTCTATCTCAAACATCTAGCGTTGGGATAGAATTTTGGTACCACATTGGACTCTAGTTGGGTACAAATATTTTGGTGCCTCTAACACTTAGCTATTTTGTTGCTCTTGCATGTGATGGACTATGGGACCCTAACAGGATTTAATCGGGCATAAAAGTTCTAATGGGTTCATCACTTAGCCACTTTTTATTATTGATATCTTTTGGTAATATGATGGTGATATAGTACCCTTGTAGACTTTCGCTAGGTGCAATTCCTCTAGTGCATCCAATACTTAGCCATTTCAACCGTTTATACATTCTCTAGTCATGTGATAAAATTTTGGAACCCTTATGGAATCTGGTTGAGTACAGATCTTTTGAAATCTCCAAAACTTAGCTATTTTACTACTCTTGTATGCGATAGAATTTTAGGACCCTGATAGGCTCTAGCCAGGCATATAAGTTTTTATGGGTTCATCACTTAGTCAATTTCTCTTGTTGATCTCTTTTGATAACATGATGAGGATCTAGTACCTTTGCAAACTTCAACTAGGTATAAAATTTTTAGTGCTCTTCATGACTTGGCCACTTTTGCTCCTTGTCATATTTTATCAATATAAAAAATATTTGGAATAACTTAGAGCTCTGGTTGAGTGTGGCAATTTTGGGTAGTGTAGGGGTTAGCCAAATTTACCCATCATTTGCTTCTTTGCATCTAACAGTATGGTAATTTTTGAGTACTATGTCATGTTACGACCAGGTGTGAGAGTTTTGATGCATGCAAGATCTCGCTGATTTTGTGTGATTCTACTTTTTGATATCATGATGAACTTATAGTATCCTTCTAGAGTACATATAAATACATAAGTTCTAGGACTCTCCTATCTTTTCCAGTTTTCAATAATTGTAAACTACCATCTATGCTTAGTATTATTTTTTTCAAAGGCATAAATTTCAACGATGGCTGATGTTTTTATTTGATTATAGCACAAATAATGTTCCTCTAATGCAATATCCTTTATGTTGGGCCAAACTCAATAGTTAGCATGTAATATTTTCCTCGCTTTTGAGTGACTCTAGTAATTGTCATATTTTATCCAAAAATTATTGTTATTAGCTTTTGATCTTCTAGTCACAAAAATAATTGTGTGAGTGTGGCAAAGGTAAAAATCATCCATATTCTTGGTGACTCACAAAGGATTTTCACTAGTAGAAATAAGGAACCCATATGGCCATATTTGAATTCAACACTTTCTAAGGGGGGGAATGGAATAAGGAGCTAGAAAACAAGTTGGACGAAATACAACTAGTAATTATTGCAAGGTAAATGAGGATGTGGGTGACAGTGTGATAAGATTCACACGTAAAAATGTGGAAAGTGGTGAAAATGAGAAAAATAGAGGAATAGCATGGGGAGGACAAAAAATTGGAAAGATAACAAAACTTGAATGGAGGAGGAAAAACATGAGAGGAGGAAGCATAAAAAGTAGTAAATTTTCCATCAATTAAAGGAAATTGTGGCACATTTATCAAGTGAGAACTAGAAGAAATTCAAAACTAAAAACAAAACAAATGAAAGAGAAGGAAGTCCTAGAAATATCCCATAAAAAGGTGAAAATAACTACTTGACCCATGGGACACCCCCATAGAATGATAAGCATAATCACCTCGTTCATGGGACACTCCAAAAAATTGCACTTCCATAAGCATACTCTGCTATAACCACCAACTACTTCAAGAACAAATGCCACAAGTATTTTATGTTCTTGCATATTCTTTTCTTTATTACACAATCCATTAAGAACCTTCTTTACCAATGATAGTTCATGTTGAAGATGTTATTCTGCACCGCTACCCTCATTTTCATTTCAAGAATATCTTCTTTCAATTTAGGTAGCATATGAAGGCTTAAATAGATCTTAGTTTCAAATGATGGTTCCACTAGTTGGTATCCTTTGATAGAGTGCTTTCTCAAGAATTTTAACCTTTTGTGAATTGTTTAATCATCTTTCCATTTCATGTTAACTAAGATACTTCTTTTCTTATGGTGTTATGTTAAGATGACATCATGTTCCTTTATGGTATGATGCATTATTATGCTCACTTATTGCGATAGTACTTGGCTCATATTAGGGTAGGTTTTTAGGTGGATATTCTATAAGTACTATATTGTTCTACTATTATCCATTGAGCTACTAGTCAAAATAATAAAAGTAGAAAAGGAAAAAAATGGTAGAGAGTTCTTGATGAAGATAATTGATGACACTCCAAATTTATTTTACATCCATATTTCCCATGTTTTTTAATAATTACCGACTATAATTTATTTTTGATCAAGTTATCAATTATTGCAATGATCACCCCTTTTTGATATCTCTATTCTATGTTGAAGATGGTGTAATAAACTAAGTGGATATGCACTTGGCATATCTATTTACTTTTTTGTCGACTATGTATACAATATTATGGTATGGATGACATGCCTAACTTAGAATATTTCTTGTAGATCATATTGTGAATATACAATGTACAAATCATATGGTATCAAATCTAAGTTGCTCCTCATGTTCAATTTGCCATGGTTGCCAATCATTATCAATCTCAATTAAGATCCATTCTGATCTTACCTATTGCCCTAAAAGTGCCATATTCTGAGCTTGAGTGATCAACATGAAATCTTATCTGGTTGTGACAACCTACACTTAGTTATTAGCTCTTATGATAATATAGACAAGTTTTTACTTGCATAACATCCCATATGGTTTGCTACTCCTATTTTATTTCCTATAATTTTATTTGTATATGCTATCCAAAAACAATAAAAATTATAATGCTATGTATCCCATTGATATTCAAAAACAATCATTGAAATTACAAAGGATAATAAATCAAATATTATATGCTTTAGTATATGCTGAGTTGATCCTAATTTTGATGGATCTCTTAAGTTTATCCTTATGTTGCATATGGGTTCCTCCATCAGGTTCATCTCATGTTCTGTAAGACTTTCAATACGAAAAGGGTGTAAGATTTAATTTGGTTTTTTAATGATATTTCAAGCATATGGGATTAACATCAGGTCTTATATCTGGGTTAGATGACCTTTTATCTATATTAGGAAGTCTTGGGATAAACATACTCCAAACAAGGAGGGTACATCTACTACCATTATGTCTTGAGTCACAAATAAATTTGGATGCCCACAAACCATCATCAGGACATTGCATAATGTTCCCACCTTTTCTAATGGGATTCCCTTAAAATAGAACAATTTTGGTTCCTATGTGTCTAGGCTCAATCCCAAAATTGTATAGACTTTTGATGGCATGATTGAAACCTAGGCAATTGGATCTACTACACAATTGTGTAGTATAAATTTTTCTACTAAAAAAGAAATATAAAATAGAGAAAAATGTTTTTTTTGGAACTATTGAGGATGATCTTATAGTAGGTGCATTACTAGCCTATGATGTTTTTTGAATGGAAATGTCAATCAAGTTGACCTTCTCGAATGCCAACAAATATATTCTTAATCCCACTAGTTCTAGGATAAAGATTTTAAATAGGATATGAAATTGATCCACCATTTTTATTCTCTACTCAAAATTCATGGTTAGAAAATATAGCCTTTTATAGGCCTCAATCCTTTTTGGTTTAGGTATTTTTGATTAGATAGTAACCTATATAATTGAATCCCTTTGACTAACCCTTGGTCTATTGGAGGTGAGATCTGATCATTACTATAATAGTCAATATGACTTGTAGTAATAGGATTGGCCTCAATCCATTGCCTCTTCTCACACATGTTATTTAATGTAGTCACATTCTTCATCAGCGGGGGGAAATAAGGAGTGTTGTCTCAAAATATTGCCTAGGTATGGACCTTTCTTAGTAAAAATGGGCTATATAGATCTAGAGTATCCATTATATTTTCCTTAAAAATATTTTTGTTATGTTTTGTACCCTTTTAGATATCATTCTTTATTTATTTGGCCTCTTCAATTATTTTCTAAATCTTTACCTTGAGTTTTTGTTTAGGCTGCAATGGGCTCCCCTTGAGCTATAATTCTAGAATCATACCATGGGTTGGGTGTAACTACCTAAGAGAGTGATGTGAAGCAAGGACTGATAGACGAGATTATGGGGTGAGCCATTTTTCTAGGTGGGATTTTATTGATCATAATCAACATATTTTCATCATTAACAACCTCTTGGAAAATATGAGGGAACCTTTTTTCTTTAGATTTTTGAATGATAATTCTTAGATTAGAATAAATCACGTATGTAGTAAAGATATGCTTGAGTGGGGGATGACTAGAAATCATAGGGAATTCATCTCCATGTTATTTTAAATTAGAAATTTAAGTCAAATATGCTTTCATGAGGTGCTCATTTAATTAATGAGAGCTAAGTGAGAAACAATAAAGGGTCTCCAAAGTTAAATGTATCAATAAGAGCTTTCACCAAATCAGCCCATGTACATATGCTTCTATTTTTCATGGATATATACCATAAAACTTTTCCTTTGGGAGAGATAAAGAGTAAATTAATCATCACATCTTCAGATGTAATATTATGAATAGTAGCTGGGGAAGCTACATCCTAACAATATTTAAATGCAATATTTTTTGTGCCATAAAATCTTCTTAAAGTCCTCAAAGCAGCCTTTAGGATTTCATGCAAATGCAGGATATTTAGGAGGCTAGTAACATTACACTAGGGATAATGTAGCCAAGCCATTTTGTGATACTGATCCTTCAAAATTTTTGGATTCTTCCTTCAAGTGTGAGTTGCGATATGAGCATAATTTATCTACTGATGAGGTCAATATTGCTCATAAAATCTTAATTTCTCTCAAAAAAATAAATTTGATTAGGGTTTCAAAGGTAAATTATTATAGATCTAGATTTTTATATTCAAGAAGAGTTGGTAGGTGATTATAAAAATAAACAATTAAAACAAGGTATCACCAAATCTTGATTTAACTAAACTATGGGACTTCTATCCCATCAGATGTACCAAAAATTGTTGGTCGTATGGTGGGTATATGCTTTTTGTGGCATAGACAAAGGTAATGTACTATGGATTTGGGTTTTGAATTCAAGCAGAGTCACTAGGTGATTACAAAAATAAATAATTAAATAGGGTGTCACTAAACCTTGATTCAACCAAACTGTAGGACTTCTATCCTACCAGGTGTGCCAAAAATTGCTGGTCTATAAATCTATCTAAGGAAAGGTTCTACACCCACAAAACTTGACCAACATTGAATGACTTAAAATTTGTGAGGCTTCAGTGATCAATATCTAAAGGAGGTTGGTTCCTTTGAATTTTGAGTTAACTAATTCTAAAATATGGTGGGAAAAGGGGGTTGAAAGAAGTTAAAAGAGCTAAAGCTAGAGATTATAGTGGTGCAGATTAGACCACATCAAGACACATGATTAATAAAATATTATGCATTTTTAGAAGTGAACCACCTAATAGACCAACTAGTTTTACTATCAATCATATAATGTTTAATTTTATTATACTATAGCTTAATAGATTACAAATTCTAGAACAAGTGAATGTATCATGAGCATAAATCTAGAAAGCAAAATAAACACTATGAGCATTCAATAGGTTAAAATTAAAAATATGTAATCATTCATACACACACATCCTACAATTGAATTAAACCAGAGGCCAAACAACAATCCCTTTGGTATGCAACACTTCATTTTACATGTAAATTGTAAAAGCCTAAGAGCCAACCATTTTCATTGTTTATTCTATCATATATAGTATTTTACAATGTATTGAATTATCATGGCATCATTACCTTAGAAATGAATTACTGTAATATCAAAAGATTTGTTAGCTTTCTAGAGTACTTGGAGGTATGGTTGTTTTAACCATTTAATCATGGCTTGCTAATATGACTAGAATATGTATCATCATGGGTCATGTCCCCCCTATTGCTTGCATTTGATTCATTGATACTTAATGAACTTTTTAGTTGAGATGGCCTATTACCTACATGATGGCCTTGATAGAGACTCTACTATTGATATCTTCTAACAAATAATATTACTTTTTCTCATTCATGGCTATCGAGTGCTTATTAAGGTTGATGATGGGATATTTGTAGATTTATCTCCTTATGCAGTGTACAAATATTTTGTACCTTGATGGGTTTTGGACAGGTGCAAATATTTTAATGCATTCTATACTTAGTTATCATCAATCCTTTGGTCATGTGATATAATTTTGAGACCCTGATGGACTTTGTTCAAGTACAAAACTTCTGATGCATCCCATATGTAGCTAAATTTACTTTCTTAAACCTCCAACACTGGGATGGAATTTTGGTACCACTTAAAATTTTAATCTAGTACAAATCTTCCAATGCATACAACACTTAGCTATTTTTCTGCTCTTACATGTGATAGACTTTTGAGATCCTAACAATATTTGGTCAGGCATAGAAGTTTTAACAGGTTCATCACTTTACCACTTTTGCTTGTTGAAATCTTTCGATAACATGATAGGTATCTGGTACCTTTATGAACTCTAGTTGGATGTAATTCCTCCAGTGCATCCAATACTTGGCTATTTTATCTACTAATACATCCTTTGTTTATGGGATGGAATTTTGGAACCTTAACAGAATTTGGTCGGGTATTAGATCTTCTGACATATCCAACACTTAGCTATTTTTCTACTATTACATATGATAGACTTTTGGAATCTTGACAGGCTCTGACTAGGAACAAAATTTCTTGTGGGTTCATCACTTACCTATGTTTGCTTGTTGATATCTTTTGGCAACATGACAGAGATCTAGTACCTTTGTAGACATTGGTTGGGTACAAAAGTTATGGTACTCTTCATGACTTAGCCACTTTTACTCCTCATCATATTTCAATAACCTGATGGATATTTGGAACACCTTCAAGCTCCAATTGAGTGTGGAAATTTTGGGTAGTGCAGGGTTTTGCCAAATTTATCCATCCTTTGCATCTTTGCATTTGATAGTGTGGTGGGTTCTGAGTACTATGTTAGGTTACAACTAGGTGTGAGTTTTGGTGCATGCAGGATCTAGATGATTTTTCTTGATTCAACTTTTTGGCATCATGATGAACTTTTGGTATCCTTTTGGACTACATTCGAATACATAAATTTTGACACCCTCCTGTATTAGCTAGTTTTCAATATTTATGAACTACCATCTGTGCTTGGTCTTCTTTTCTTTAAAGGCACAAATTTCGGTGATGGTTGATGTATCCATTTGATTTTGGTACAAGGATATTTCATCTAAGAAAATATCCTCTATGTTGGGCTGACCTCCCTTATTAGAATGCAACCTTTTCCTTGATTTTGAATGACTTTGACAACTCTCATATTTTAGCCAAAAATTACTGTTCTTAGCTTTTTATCATCTATTTACAAAAAGTATTGCATGGGTGTGGCAAAGGAAAAAAATAACCCATAGTAGATCTCCCTAACATAATTTACATCAAATAAAGTAGGATTACGCTAGTATGATAGTAGTCATCATTGAGAGTAGAAAATTATGTAAAAAATCTATGGATAATACCTGTTGGTGTCTTTGAAAGTGCAAAATGACATAATTACCTCAATATTTCTTAATACCATACAAAATGTACATATATAAAGTAGTAGGTGAGGGACTAAAAATGTCTTATCACCCTTCAAGGACACCAAGATATTCTAGGTGATTCTTGATCTAAGGAGGGAGGGATTATTTAGGGAATAGATTCATTGTAATGATCACATAGAACAACTAAAGTTGAGGGATGGCATTATATTACTAAATTATTATGCATAACCCACTCCTTTAGTAAATACTATATGATCATAGCAACAATTCTCAAAGGTTTGAGTACCAAGGAAAAAATGTGAAGTGGAAGTGATATGCATCTGATGAAAATAACCCAATAACATAAAAGCATCATTGTGATTAAATGTAAATGCAAGTATGAATACAAGTAAATGTGTGATAGGAATAGTATAGAGAAGAATTATTATTAATGAGTAAAATGTGCTTTATCATATTTATAAACTAGGAAAGAATGTAGGTGAATTGTAAACCAATGCTTGGGGCATATTAAAGATTCTATATATCCACCAAGAATGGGTTGACAACACCTATCGATGAAAGCATTTCCAAGAGGAACCACTAGCTTGGAGTCCTAATATATATGTAATGTGTGAACAAGATAGTTGATCTAGAATCATATCTGCATCCTAGTAGTTCATCCCAAGAGGAAAATAGAAGAAATATGGAATGGTAGCATGCAATAAATATATTTTGGGTATTTTAGAAGCTATAAGAAGCAAGGTTTTATCCTCCCAATGCTTTATGATTGTACAAAACTCCTATATTTAGATCTTAAAAAGTTGTGAGGGTAAAATTATGATGGAGGTAAAAAGGTAGAAAGTTAAATGATGAAGTAATATGTGAGTGCAAAATGCATCAAGCAATATGATAGACTAATGTGGAGAATTTGCTAGCATTAGTAACCTAGTACAAGTGCAATGCATGTGAGCTAACTTGACTTGTCATTATCACAACCTGGAGGATATGTTGAATCTATATGCAATAGGTAATAATGTAGGTATAATCAAGCAAACATGATGATAAGAAGTCATGTGACTACAAGAACTAGAAATAAGAACATGTAGATGAAACAAATAGTCATATAGATCATCAAAAATAGGAAAAATAATATAAATTTATGCATAATATCTTGTAGGATGTATGATGTTCATTGGATCTTTAAGTTCTTTGCCATCAAGAGTGGCTAGGTGATAGGATATTGAGCTAAAATTTTCAACTATGACAAATGGGTCCAACCAATTAGGCCCAAATTTACAATTGATATTGGTTCAAATATCGGTACTCTTTTGTTTTTTCTTAAGTATAGGGTCTCCTACTTCAAATAAGAGAGTATGCATATTCCTAGTGTAGGTGTTGTAGTGATGGATCACTAAACTCTGAATATATGATTCTTAGGTGAAAAAAGTTAAGTCCAATGTAATGAATGGACATGAAAGAAACCTTTGATTTGAATTTTTAAGGATTGAGAGACCAATATGGATAAGTTCTAAAAGTTGGACCTTTATAAAGTCTGATAAAAAAGGAGAAAAAAAAGTTCTTATGGGGAGTTCCAATAGTAAGAGAAGGTAATAAAAAGTCCTAAGGTTCAATGGTGAGAAATATTTTTGAATAAAAGTTACCACATCCAAAAAATAAAAGGTTTTTTTGGGGTGTGAAATCCTTTGGAAGTACTATCCTTTCCTAGAAAAATAAATTTTGTATATTTCTCAGAAAGAACAATAGTATTTAGGAAGCCATAATAAAGCCACTCCCAAATTTGGAGCACTAAAAGTATAAATCTTCTACACCTAGATTGTGGGGATTCCCAAAAAGGGTAGTTGGAAATAATGGTGGTAGCTACTCATCCAAAGGCTTAGAACCATTTGGCATTTAAGATACCAAATCTAGAGAACCTTGGAAGGATTGAAAACTCAAACAAGATATGATTCGATATAAAAATCAATAATCATCTTGAAATCTCTACATGAGAAATCCTCTTCCTTGTAATCTAAAAATAGGATTCATATTGGATTTGTAAATAATTGACAAGTTTGCATTTGATTTTTTTTAGAAACTTTCTTTTTGTTTCATTTTGTAGAGAAATTGGTTCCTAAGTGGCTTGTGGGCAAATCAAACCCCTGATTTTGGCACAATATTTGTATAAAATTACTTACATATAAAGACTAGCCATTTTTGGTTCTTTGTTAACCCATTTCTGTGTGTATGTATGTGTTTGTCATTTTTTCATGATTTTTGGGTTTTTCTTGCATATGTGTGTGGGAGGCCTATGTCAATTTTTGGACTAGCCATCTATGGTTCTCCATTGAACTATTTATTTATGCTCATATATGTTGGTAACTCCCATTTGTGCCTAATTATATTGAGGAGAAGAAGTGTTCACTATTGACACGTAGTGTTCAGGTCTATTATATATGCAAGTAATTTTATACAAATATTGTGCCAAAATCAAGGGTTTGATTTGCCCACAAGCCACTTAGGAACCAATTTATCTAAAAAATGAAATGAAAAGACTAGCCATTTTTGGTTCTTTGTTAACCCATTTATGTATGTATGTATGTGTTTGTAGTTTTTACATTATTTTTGGGTTTTGCTTGCATATGTGTGTGGGAGGCCTATGTCAATTTTTGGACTAGACATCTATGGTTCTCCATTGAAATATTTATTTATGATCATATATGTTTATGACTCCCATTTGTGCCTAACTATATTGAGGAGAAAAAGTGTTCACTGTTGGCACATACTATTCAGGTCTATTGTGTAGGGAGATCTTAGCAGATCTTTTAGGATGTTGCCACCCCTTTTGATTTTGTTGAGTTGTTTTATTTTTCTCATCCCTTTTCATCCCCCCTAAGTTTTAGTGTGTCTAGAGATCACATCATAACAAGAAGCTAACCTTGTAAAAAACTCTTAGAGGCCCCTAATTGAGCCAAACCCTACACTCTTGACTATGGCCTTGTTATATCACTCCTTATGAGGCATAATTATTATAATTGGGATAGTCAAAGATGAAAATAGTTTAATGGCATTCCTGATGTAAGCCTAGTGACATATCATTGGTCCCATAATCATGACAAGTTATGCTAGACTTGGTGAGGGTATACGCCTACCCCTATTTGTTGAGTGCCTCTTTACTCACCTGGTAACTCTACTCTAGAATGAACATTAGAAGTCATTATTGAAGATATCATATTGATATTTTGGTGAAGTCCTCAATATATCTACCATTAGAGAAAATATTGCATTCACTTGGTGACTTTTCTCAAACCAAAGGATCCAAAAGACTATGAAATATCCACCATGGAGACTTCATGTTAGAACATGAATGCTTCCTTCCTCATGAAATTTTTAGCATGGAGAAAAAAAGCCCCTTGCAACCTCTAGTGTCACCAGATGTTTGGGATGATTACCTAATGTCCATGCTTCAAAATCTACTATATTATGATGATGGTCTATAAACCCTATGAAATCATCTACAATATATGGTTTATTTTTACCAATTGCACATCATGAAGTAGAATATGGCTTTTAATTTTCTTGCAACTTTATTCGAAGGAAATGTTTATAAGGGGTTTTACTCCCTCTATTCACACTTAATAAATTAAATAGATCAACTTGTTATCCTATTCATAAATAAATTTAGGGAGATATAAAAATCAACCCTAGCTATCCAACCTACTTCCCTGCAGTCCTCTCTCACTCAACAACTTGCTACGCCTCTTGCCAATACAGGAAAAGTATGAGAAGTACATGGAGGTAGAGGTAGTAGTTCTTGATAGGCCCTAAAACCAAATCAATAATCAAAAGGGACATATGATAGTATAGGTAGTAAAGTCCATTGCCTTTGAGGTTTTCAAGTAGTTAAGTTTGAGGACTTCCTCAAGCTACAAGGAAGTACCCCATCCCTCCAAAATTAAGAAGAGGTAAAGGAATTGAGCTGGAGGTGGAAGAAAAATGCTAATTAGATCAAAATAAAATGGGGAGACATTATTGGTACGAATCCCATTTCACCAAAAGTGTGTTCATCCCTAGTACTAGTTCATTTGCATTAATGGGGTTGTTGAAGATTCCTAATTTCTTAAGGGTGACATTTTTTCACTTAAGAAACTAGAGAAAATGAAAGAAAAGGAAATTACTTGAGTAGCTAGTGGGGGCCCTTTTTTATTCCATGCATAATGGATAAAGGATACCCACTTAAAATAATTGTACCTATGTATTGTGTGTAATATATGGAGGTAGTCTCATTATTATGGGATTGTGGAAGGTCTAACAATTGTAGAGACATGAAATTCTAAAATCCTACCTTTTGCTTCCATTTTAAAAGGAGGGTATTCTTCTTGAATTTATGCCTAATGGAATAAGGTACCAATATGTCTAGGTTTCTAATCCTTAGCAAGCTTAATATCCCTTATGAGTTGCCATAACTGTAGTGATGGCTCACCACACACAAAATATACCATTCTTTGGTGATAAAAAATTGAATATCATAACAATTATTAGACATGAAAGAAACCTTAGATTAAAATTTTTAAGGATTGAGAAACCAAAAAGGATAAGCTCTAAAAATTGGACCTTTATAAAGTTTGATAAAAAAGGAGAAAGTAAAATTTTTGATAGGGAGGTCCAATGGTCAGAGATATTAAGGTCATAAAACATCCCAAGGTTAGGTGGTGAGGAATTGTTTTGAAGAAAAGTCACCATGTATAAAAAATAAAATATTTTCTACGATATATGATTTTCTAGGAAGTACTATCATTTCCTACAAATAAATATTACATATTTCTCAAAAAGAAAAATAGTAGCTAGGAAGTCATAACAAAGCCACTCCTAAAGCTGGATTACTAAAAGCAAGAATATTATATACCTAGATTGTTGGGATTCCCAAAAAATGGTAGTTGGAAATAATGGTGGTAGTTGCTCATCCAAAGGCTCAAAACCATTTGGTATTTATTATACTAGATCTAGAGAACCTTGGAAGAATTGAAAACTCAGACAAGACATGACCAGGTATTAGAAGTAATAGTCATATTGAAATACTTGCATGAGTTTTGTAGGGAAACCATCCTTGTAATATATAAATAGGAGTATTATTAGCTTTTTAAAGGATCAAAAAGTTTGCATTTGCTTTATTTTGTAAGCTTTTCTTTCATTTATTTCTATTAAGCAGTCAACACCTGAGGGGCTTATGTGCAAATGTAACCCCCACCTATGGCACAATATTTGTATAAAATTACTTGCATATATATATATATATATATATATATATATATATATATATATATATATATATATATATATATATATTTGTGTGTGTGTGTGTGGATACCTACATTAATTTTTAGACTAGCCATATGTGGTTCTCCACTGACCTATTTTTGTGTGCATGTGTTTGTAGTTTTTATATGATTTTTGGGTTTTGCTTGCATACATATGTGTGGGAGGCCTTTGTAAACTTTTGGACTAGCCATTTGTGGTTTTTCATTGACCCATTACTTTATGCTCATATATGGAGATAAATCCCATTTGCACCTAGCTATGTTAAGGAGAGGAAGTGTTTACCACTTGCACATAATTTTCAGGCCTATTGTGTAGGGAGATCTTAGCGGATCTAATGGTGCATTGCCAACCATTTTTCTTTTGTTGAGTTGTTTTATTTTTCTCTCATCCCTTTTCCTCCTCCCTAATTTTAAGTGTGTCTAAATATCACATCATAACAAGGAACCAACCTTGTAAAAAAATCTTGAAGGTCATCGATTGAGCCAAACCCAATGCTCTAGGCTATGACCTTGCTATGTTGCTCCTTGCAAGGCATGATTATTTTAACCAAGGTAATAAAAGATGCTAATAGACATATTTGGGTCAATTTTTATAGACATGAAGGTGCTTTAAGGTATCAATATACTATCATCAAGCAATTCACAAGGAGGGGATTTCAATTGAAAAATGGGATTACTGTTGGAATATATTACTATTGTGAACCTCTCTTCTCATACCATTAATCATTCACCAATATGTAAAAATATTCAACATGCATCCAAAAATAAATTAATTGTACAATAAATTGATCACAATAAAATAGAGATTGATTATACCCTTGAGGTAGGGCAACACTATACAATGTTGTGTTTGGAAGGAAGCCACTCCACAAGACAAGACTTCTCCATGAATACATCATAGATCTGATATTCCTTTTACAATGGGGGTACATATCTCTTTATACAAGAATGTGATGGTTCACATTATATGAGTTACAATATCACCCATGTGGTGTTCAACTTCCATTATAAGGAACACACAATTATAAACTGAATACCAAAGGTTTACACAAATGATAACTATATTTTATGACCACAAGATGTCTATAAATAGGTATTACAAAGCATAAGTTATAGATAAGGCTATATTAATGATAGTACAACCTTAACCATTACAAAAACTAACAACTTATTAAAAATAAACAATGGTAATACATAATTCCCTATCATTCCTTCCCACTGCAAAAATATTGGTCCCAAATGTGTACAAATATGGAAGAGAAATATAAAAAGAGCTAGGAGTATTGGATACAACCGAAAATGTACTCCTATTATAAAATAAGAAGATCAAAATGATAAATTTTTATAGGTCTTCAAAAAAACCAAAAAATGATGTTGGCACTAAAACAAGCTTAGAAAACACTCTCCAACAACTATAAATATTGGTATACCATCAAAAAACTAAAACGGGTCCCTCAATTTGATAGAAGAAAGCAACAATTGATGTGTTGAAAGAAGATGCCTCGAAATACATGCCAAAGATGCTAGTTGGAAATTGTGGATGCATTAAATTTTGGTTTTAATTGTGGGCCACAAGCATTAAGGAAATGTGTGCATGAATGAAGGGTAACAATTTAATGCACATTAATGAAGGTGACAGACATTAATGAATGCAATGACATGGAAATGCATTTAATGAAAGCAACAACATGGAAATGCATTTAATGAAAGCAACGACATGAAAATGCATTAAATTTTTGTTTTTGATTGAACGGTGGTGGGAAAAATTAAATTAAATTAAAAAATAATTTAATTTAATTTATTATTAAATTTACATTTAATGGTGAGCCGCACACCAAAATTAAAATAAAAATGTACACATTAAAAGTAAAATTCACATTAGATGACGGGAGTGTTTTAATTATAGATACACGCATTAATGATGGTATGGATTTAATGACAACAACAACGGTGAAAAAAATAAAAAAATAAATTTAATTTATTGTTGGAAATGGAGGAAATGGGTATGTAAAAATTAAATTAAATTAATTTAATTTTTTGAATGGTGGAGACCATGGAGGATCTTGGGTATGTGGAATCAAGCAACGAGAATGAAAATGACATGAGAGGTGGTGGTCATGGAAGCACACAAGGGAGATCAACCAAACGATGGAAGCAATGGTGATGGCGTTTATAAGCCAGAAAACAGCTAAAAAATATGTCACTTTAAATATAAAAGTATCACTAAGAATCTATAGAAAGTGATAAAAATATGTATATCTACACTTGAAGAAACGAACAAGCGATAAAAAATAGCAAAGTGACGCCCGTAGTTGTAAATCACATTGTATTTGGTTGAAAGTGTAGATTTTTATTGAAAAATAGTCAATGTGTCCTATAAATGGTAGAGAAGGCCATGAAATGAATAAATCCATGGTGAAAGTAGTGATGCAGGTAAGCTTGGAGGCATCAGGAGGTGCAAAAATAGATCAACGCTTGAAAAAAAGAGATCAAAACTCCAAGGCTACGAAGAGATCAAGTGGGAAATAAATAGAAAGCTCTAGAAAGTAGCAAGATTCATCAAATATTTGTGTGATGGTGGCCAAAAATAGGAAACCAACATTTGAGAGAAGAACCGTCAATCAATAAATTGATAGCAAAGAGGGTGTGGATGAACTGATAGGCCATGAGATGCAAGAATCATAGGAAAAATGACATATGGAGGAACATATTTTGACACAACAATAGGAGCTTTAAATGAGCTTGAATCTACAAGAGACACATCTTCAATATCAAAATGATAATCTTTGTCAATGAGATCTACATCTGCATCAATGATATCCTCGTTAGTAGCGATGACCAGTTCATATTTGAACTATTGAAAATTGATGATCATAATAGTTTGGATCTGTTGAAAGGTGGTAAGAATATCCACTTGAATTTGTTGAAGTTTCCCAATGAGGTCGATAAGTTGGTTGGAGACCTCATCGAGAAAAATGGTCAAACTCGACATCATACCATAAGATACAAAAATAGATGGTGATCATGAACAAGGATGATGCAAGTGCACCAGATCGTGAGTTGAACAAGCACAAAATGAAAATAATAATGTAGAGTTTTCAAATCCAACAAAGTGTAAACCAAGCTAAAAGCTTCCAAATATCTGTAACAAAATGTAAAGGTGTTCACAAGGTGGACAAAACCACCAAACCAAGATCCATGGGAGGTGTTCTCATTCCTCATTTGAACAAAAAATGACCTAGAGGAAGAGGATACTTGCCTACCTAGTGCTCGGATCTGATACCAATGATAAGGAACACACAATTACAAATAAACAACCAAAGGTTTGCACGAATGAAAATTGCATTGTATTACCATAAGATACCTATAAATAGGTATTACAAAGCATAAGTTACAGATAAGACTGTATTAATGATGGTACAACCTTAACCATTACAACAACTAATAACTTATTAAAAATAAAAAATGGTAATACATGATTCTCTATCATTCCATGAGTTACAAAGTACATAATAATATGATAATATTCCTTGCGATTACACATGATAATATTCTCCAACGGTTACAAATATGATTTAATAGCATACATATTTCTAATTTGACATGTGTCCTTCCTTACTAAATAATTAATTTATGGCTCATACCATTATACAATACAATATTAAATTATTAAGTACCTATCTTGGGTACCTAGCATTCCATCCCCCTTACAAATGTTTCATCCTCAATACATTAGAAAAGGCTAAATAATAATCTCTTTTAAGCTATGTTGTGTATTGGTACGAATATTGATCATCCTATGGGAAATTTTATGGGTGGTGGTCTTCCTTGATGTTGATATGCCATGTGTCCATTTGAGTAGCCAAAATTGTTGGATTTACTCCATGCTTTTGTTGATCTACTTTGATGATGAGTCCATTAGTTTTATGATGCAACTACACCACTCTAAACACTAGACTCACTATGATTTCTTTACCAAACCTTGCCATAGTTGGTGCCTTACTAATTCCATGTAGAACCATAAGATTGTTGCCTTAAGCCATGCCTCCAAAATTTTTGCCTCTCATGGTGCTGTGGGAGGTGATATGGTGCAACCTTAATTTGATTTTCTACTTTTTTTGACTCTTCCTTCTTGCTTTCTTCATTTTTTTATCCCTTTCTTTTACTTCTTCCTTGATCTCCTGCTGAGATTCATTTTCATATTCTTTTGCTTGTTCTTCACTATGTTCTTTTGCAATAGCTACCTATTTTTCCTTACACTAAGAAATATTTTGTAATGTTATCTTCTTCTTTCAGTACCATAATTTCATGATTTTATTTTACACATTAATGTTAATAGTACCCAAAGAATGCAATCAAGGATAACTAAGAACAATATCTACATCATTCATCTCAATAGCATGAAAATTTGAATGTAAAACATATTTATCCATGGTGAGCTTCAAATATTAAAAAATTTGAATATTTTCTCCCTCAATTTGTATGTCCTTGATTTTATTTTCTTGAACTTGCAACCTCTTAGTCAAAGACATATTGATAAAATTATATTTGTTGCTAGGGTTAATAGAAACAATAATATTTTGATTTTGAATGCACCTATGAACTTGCATAATCGAATTTCGACATTAAAACAAATTCGTTTTACCATTGTTTGGACCTGACACAAAATATGTAGTTTCTTTAGCTTGCACATCATTGTCCTTTTCATTTGATACTCATTTTCTTAAAAATGCAACTTCAAATTCTTCCCATGTATCACTAGAAAACTCCATAAACCAAGATAAAGCTTCTTCTCTCAAAAAACAAAAAATATGAAGTCTCCATAGTTTCTCAAAATTATCTAAATATTTTAACTTCTTCAACCATTCCCTGGTATTACTATCATCTCTTCTAGTGAATTCTGGCAACTCCATCATTTTTTTTTAAAGTAGTCAGGGT
The DNA here is from genome assembly GCA_028583015.1 of Wollemia nobilis. Classification (NCBI taxonomy): domain Eukaryota; kingdom Viridiplantae; phylum Streptophyta; class Pinopsida; order Araucariales; family Araucariaceae; genus Wollemia; species Wollemia nobilis. The sequence continues at coordinate 1,533,608 of JAQPPZ010003172.1, read as the reverse complement.
TTGAAAAAAGCAAATTTTCTCAAAAATTAAAATTTTGAAATCTCATCTATTTCTCTCTTCAAACAAGTAAATTTGTAGATTTTATTCAAGTAAAAACAAATAATAACTGATTTTCTTACCCAAGTTGAAATTTATGAATTGCTTTCCTTTTCCATGCAACACAAAAACAACACCATAAGACCAACTTGCAACAACTTTAACTTCCTCAATACTTATCACAATTTCACAAATGAATAGTCATTTTTATAGTACTCAAAATAACTTGCATGTTGATGCAAAAAGACTCTGAAAATGACTGCTACAACATTTAATACAATTTTTTTCTCCTTGAAAAAAATTGTGCCACCAAAACACAACTTGAACAAACCAACTTCAAACAAATGTAACTCTCTCAAATATTATCAAAAATCCACAAATGAGCAATAATTTTTATAATACTCAAAATAGTCTATATGCTGGTACCAAAATCTTCTACAAATGACTACTAAAAAATTTAATTTAATTTTTTCTATTTTGAAAAAAACAATTGTGTGGCCAAAAAACAACAAAAATAACTCAACTTCAAACAACCATAAATTTCTAAATACATATCATAATTTAAAAAATGAGTAGTCATTTTTATAGTAATCAAAACGATCTACAAAATGGAGAAAAAACCTTTTGAAAATTACTACTGAAGTAAAAGATATGGCCTCTGTAAAATGTGATTTTTTTTTTAAAAACGTACCCTAGATTTGTAAAAACAAACCCACCTTGCCTAAATCACCGCTCTGATACCAAATGTTGTGAACCTCTCTTATCATACCATAAATTATTCACCAATATGTAAAAATATTCAACATGCATCCACAAATAAATTAATTGCATAATAAATTGCTCACAATAAAATAGATATTGATTATACCCTTGAGGTAGGGCAACACCATACAATGCTATTTTTGGAAGGAATCCACTCTGCAAGATCTCTAGCTCCACAAGCGAATACTTATCCAAGAATACATCATAGATCCTACATTCCTTTTACAATGGGGGTACATCTCTCTTTATAAAAAAATGTGATGGTTCACCTTCTATGAGTTGCAAGATCACCCATGTGGTGGTTTACCTTCCATGAGTTACAAAGTGCATAATAATATGATAATATTCCTTGCGGTTGCATATGATAATATTCCCCCAATAGTTACATATATGATTCTATGACATACCTATTTCTAATTTGAAATGGGGCCTTCCTTACTTAATAATTAATTATTGGCTCATACCATTATACAATACAATATTAAATTATTAAATATTAAGTACCTATCTTGGGTACCTAACAATTAGATTATTTGGTACATGCTAATGTACCACCATGGGTACATGATTGTAAATATTAGATTAGGATGTGTGTCCTAGATTAGAGAGTGAGTATTTACTTTATGTAATGTAATAAATGCACAAGTGTTATTAAAGTGTGCAAAGTATTTAATAATGTAAATGTGCACAAGTGTCCAATATGTAAGTGTGCACATGTGTCCTTAGATTAGTTAGAGTTAGTGAAGAGTCAAGTTACAAGTGTACATCAAAGATAGCTTCATATGTGTGCAAGTGATAGCCAAGAGTCACAAGGAAAAGAAGAGTCATGGTCATCCAAGAGTCCTCATAGAAAGGCTATATATACATGTTATAGCCAAGAGTTATATGACATGATATTATATTAGTAGGTTACTATTGTGACTATTGGGTTCTATTGTAATCTCCTTGAGAGATTTTGTAACAGAAGATAGTGCAATACAAGTTGCATACATTTGAGCAATTAGTGTGTGAATTCATCTATATTCAACATATTAATTTGCTTTATTATTCCTATTACAAGTATATATTGATTTTGATATATTGCAACTTCATTTTATTTAATTTTTGTAATTATAATATGTGGCAATTTCATTAAGTATTAAGCATCAAAAACTAACAATTACGAATTTAGTTCCATAGACCAAAATATATGGGATTGCATTAGTGGGCATTCAAACACTAGTACGATAAAACCATATAGCTAGATAAAATTGAAGGTGCTAGTTATGATCAATTTTATTAACTATTTTATTAAGGATCTTGATTAGATCTTATTGGATGCTTCAGCTTGACCATTACCTTGAGGGTAATATGGGGTTGAATATTTATGCTAGATCTTGTATATTATATAATTTGTTTGAAAAAAGGGTGTATCGATGTTAGAGATAATGATAGAATGAATTTCATATCGAAAGTATTTGGTTGAGGATGAACTTGGAGACTTGGATGTTGGTGACTAAGGATATAGGCATAATTTATATCCATTTAGTGAAACATTTTATAGATGTAATGATGAATTTATGTTTGTCAGAGGATGTAGGATTGATCTTTCCAATGATGTGAAGGCCCCATATATAAAATGGCCAAGGAGAACTAATAGGTCAAAGTTATTGAGAAGGAACAAGAGTAAGATTATCATGGCACCACCATTTATCACAATACCAAACGTAATCACAAGAGTCTTTCTCCATAGAAGGCTAGTAATATCTTAATTGGAGAAGCTTTTTAGTAATGCTATTTTTTCTAAAATGACCACCATAAGATCCTTCATGGGCATCTTAAGCAAAGGCTTTAGCTTTATTATATGTAAGAAATCAAGGAAGCATGCCATAAAAAGAGCATTGGTACAAAATATCACCAATTATAACAAATCAACAAGTTTGTCATTGCAAATGCTTTTGCATGTTGTGATCCAAACCATCTTATATGGTGCCATTCTTAAGGAGGGAAAAAATATCCTTATACCAAGGGTCAAAAGAAAGGGAATATGATTCTTTATTCTTTGATCTACCTATGTATGAATTTACACCCTAGAGCAGAGTCAAGATTGAATGTCTCATTATCGCTTCTAAGACAACCTTTGAAGAAGGTTGGTTTCTTGTGAAGTTGTTGCTAAATGAATAAAGAATGAGAAAGGAAAATAAATGCGAGGGGAAATGTTTATTTATATTGAATTAAATGTGGTCAAGGATCATTTAACAACATTGCTTTAAGCTACATGAGAATATGCCACTTGGTACAAGTAAAGCCTAACAAACTATACAATTAACGTTGTGTAGAAAATATACAATTAACGTTGTGTAGAAAATACATTATCCTCAAATTTTACAACATTCAACATTACAAGCACGAACAAAAAAAAAATCCAAATATTTTAAGCACAATAGATAGACCAACGGAATACCACATAACATTAAACCTAGCATAGAGACTTCAATTGAATCAAACAAGCAATGCTATAAGTGAAAATATTATGTAAAGAGATCTACAAACATTAATTAGGGTAATTAAAATATCTCATGATTGTATCTAGTGTAGCATTAATCTATAACTTACCACAAACAAACATTGAAATGTCTAACACTTTACAATGAGGGGTATTACCATATTTATAAAATTTTCTTTGTCAAAATAAAGTTGATTACTATGTAAAATTATGAGCAATGATGGATTGGCCATACTTGGGGATCAACTAGCACCAATAAGCATCTTAAATATGTTTTGTATTGGTATTCAAGTGGTTGTGATTTACTACAATGGATGTTGATTTCAGGCTCTGAAACTTGTAGTCATGGGGCTTAAGAAATTTTATTTCTTAGTGATGGAGTTTGTTTCTCAAAGAAATATTGATTCATTAGCATGTTAGATACTTTTTATGTTGATATTATCATCTTCATTGGTGAATCTCTAGCCTGAATTACTAACCTATCTTGCTTGATATTTTCACATGCTCCTTACATGCCTTTCATCATGCAATAGATTTCCAAGGTCTAGGCTAACATGATTACTCAGGAGGATCTAACTTTCTTCCTTTCCAATATGAATAATGCTCATTTTTTTGTCTTTGCACTATGTTGGAGGTTTTGATGGGCCTTGCTAACCTCTACAAGAAAATTTCTAACATAGTTTCTTTTTGGCTCTTTTATGGCTTCTACACTTGTAGTAGTAGTAGGATTTTGACTAGATTTTGAACTTTGGACTATATGCTTAGTTTGGACCATTTTTCAAGCTTATGTTGATGCTACCTCGAAAAGGTACTATGTGCTATCTTATAGGATTGAATGCTCTTCTTTCTTACCAATATTTTACCTTAATGAATCTTTTTAAGGATATTTTTGACATCAACAGAAGAAGTTCTAATTTACTTACACTTTTTGAGTTTTGCAACTATTAGCATTGGCTACTACTTTTGGCTCAACCTCTTACAAGTTTGACATTACATATTTAGACTTGTGAATTCAGTCAAATATTTGGCTACATTTTTTATGCCTCTCACAAAATTATTCTTGATAATTTATGAACCTAGATAGCCTTAGCTTTATCCTTGGGTTATGAAGTTGGAATGCTCTCATTTTGTAATTGGGTATTCATTCTCTATGTTAGGGTCTTCTCATTGAAGGATGATTATCCTTGAATATTTCTACTTAAGCCTCTTCATCATCTATTATATTTCTCTTTTTCTCAATATTTGACCTAGGGTTATGTTGAAATGAAGAGGGCTAGCTATTCAGACTTACAAGATAATTCTTCAAAACTCTGTTTAGCTCATAACTCCACCTATCTAGCTCTAATTTCAATATTAGGATTAGGAGCTTCTATTTTAATAAATAAAATGTCATTTTGGATTTAAGAATGATAGGCCCATGAATCAATGGTAAACTATATAAGGCTATTATATTTACTCTAGCACTAACATTTTCATCTGCATAGTCTAATTGATGATAAAATTCTAAACCAAAGAGCCAATATGTAATGTAATAGGGTAACACAATTGGTCCTTAGACAAAGCTATATACCCATATTATTGTGCCCTTTGGTACAAATTACCAACCTCTAGTTTTATTTGAGTTGTTTTTAATCTAGCTTTTTCTTCTTGAGTTAGTTGAGGAATCGGTTCCTTTATGCATGAAAGGGCATGAATAAGGAAAAAATTATTAAAATATTAAAATCAATTGGATGTCCTAAGAGCTGGTGTCCAATATACTACTGATAGAGCCCTCTCGTATTTATCTTGATTTTGAATTTTGAGGACCAACAAGACTTATGGTTTACAAAATAAGAAAAGCCAAGCCAAGTAGGAGGGATATTGAAAAAACCTTGGTTAAATTCTACTAGTTTCTCATGTATTTGAGAGCTAAGAAATAATGCATATTCAAAATAAAAAGGGTTTTAAGGATTAGATATTTCATTGTCCATGGCTATTTGGAAATCATGTACCTACTTATTTTAATCTAGGCCAAAAATTATTGCTAGCATGAAAAATATTTTGCGGGCATGTTTTCAAAAATTAGCTAAAAGTATTGGACATTTAGGAAGAATTTTCAAAGGTTTTAGAATAGGTTATTTAGCCAAGAAACTAGAAAAACCAACAAGCCACAAGCCCTTTTGATTATTATTTTTTCTAGGATACAACCAACTGACATTTATTTTGATAGACCATGCAAGTTTTAGCATTGTGGCGATCATTGCAAGCTAAGAACCAATACTCCTCTCGGGTAGTGGATGTTTTCTCCTCTTGACCTTCAACAATAGCAACTTACTTTTTAGTAGCATTGCTAGTCAAAGCCCCTTGATCTTTTAGATATAGAGGTATCTTCATTGATAGCCTTCAAATATCCTTTCTGCATTTTGTCTCTCCAACATAGTGAGCTTATTTATTAGGTTCTAGACCATAAATTTTAGCTCTTACATTTTTATTGATTATATAGGCTCTAGAGTAGGTAAGGTTAGTGTTGGCATAGCCAAAATAATATGTTGAGGATAGGGCTTGGGTACCAGTAAAGTAGCCAGTGAAGGAGTTGACAAAGCTAAAAGTGAAGCTTATTGGCTTTGTTGAGGGATCTCGAGGAAATATGATATTATAACTTTAGGATGAAGCTTTCTAATTGATATGTGTACATTATTTATTATAACAACTTAAAATATTTAATAAAATCTCATCTCATTAGACTTCCAGATTTGCAAGATCAAGTTTAAAATAAAAGCTCTAAGGTAGTAGATGTAAGCTTGGGCACATGATGAAATTATATCATAAGGGATTATTCTCCAAGTTTTTCTAAAATAGGTGTTGAGATCCATGCTATTATCCTAGGGATGCCTTTGTATGGAAGAAAATTATGTGAGAAGTGAAAATTTGTTCCCTAGATAATTGAACTCTAGGATAAAAGGTTCAACTAGGTCATCCCACATGCTAAAATGACCTTCATATAAAGAGTGGTGCCAGGTCAACAATTTACCTCTACAGGATAAAGCTAACAACCTCACTATTATATCTTCATGGATAATATTATGTAGAATAGCTAAAGTAACTATATCTCGGTAATGATCATAGGCTGTCATTTCATTACCATCATAAAAGGGTAAATATTTTAGTGCATATTGAGGAATGCTGTGGATATTTGGATGATTAAAGGGCTTGATACTATTCTTTCTAGGGTATACACACTCAAAAATAGTTCTAGGAAAGTATTTAACAATTGCTTGTAGATATATGGCTTTGTAAAGGAGTGGAGCTTTGAATGGAAGAAGTTCAAATGGGTTAAAGGGATTTACCTTTTTGAGATTTCCTAAAGAATGAAAGATCAATAAATTAGATGGGTTATTTTAGTTTCTTTGCCTCTAATATTGTAATTATATGATTATAGGTCTACATAATATAGCATAGTTGATGTTATTAGGTACTGGAGTCACCAAGTGAATGAATTCTTATCCACCCTATGAGAGCAAGACATTCACCAAAATCTTAATCATTTGAATATGCAAGTGTGTCAAATGCTTCTAACACACATGGTGGCTCTAGCTTCTAATCATGTGATTTTTATGCTTATACCCCATTGTTTATTCTTCTAAATATGAGACAAATTGATAAAATTTAATCCCACCAGGAGTTCCAAAGCCTCTTGATGCTCTAATCTACCTAGGTATGAATTTACACTCTAGACCATAGTCAATTTTGGATGGATTAGAATCACTTCTAATCCAACCTCCATAGAGGGTTGATTCCTTGTGAATTTATCTCTAAAATACTAAATAATGAGAATGAAAAAGGTATGAGAGGGAAAATGGTTAGAGAAATTGAATTAAATGCGATCAAGACTTATCTAGCAATATTTATTTAAGTTGAATGATCATAGGATACTTGGTACAAATGAATCCTAATAGACTATACAATGAATGTTATGTATAAAATATATTATCCTTAGATTCTACAACATTTAGCATCACAAGTACTTGAATCAAATAAAATAAAAAATTAATCCTAACAGATAGACTGGAGGAATACCAAACAACATTAAACCTAACAAAAAGGCTTCGATTAAAGCAAACAAGTAATGCCAAAAGTGTAAAATTTACATTAAGAGATATATAAATCTTAATTAGGTTAATTCAAATAACTCTTGATTGTATTCCAATGTAGCACAAACATACAAATTACCATAAGTAAACACTAAAAAATATGACGCTTTATAATGAGGGGTATTCCCCTATTTATAGCCTTTGCTTGGCCAAAATAAAGCTGGCTACTATGTACAATTATGAGCAAATATGGCTTGGGTATAATCAGGGATAAGTTATCACCATTTAGTCTCTTTAACATATTTTGTGTTAGACATCAAGTGATTGTGATTTGCTATAGTGGCTAATGCTTTTAGGCTCTAACACTTGTAGTCAAGGGGATTAAAAAAATTTATTCCTTGGAGATCAACACCTCTTTCTCAAAGCAATGTTTATTAATAAGTATGTTTGACCATTTTTATGTTGAAATCAACATCTTCATGGGTGAATATTTGGCCTTGTTTTCTAACCTATCTTACCTATATTTTTATCATACTCCTCATACACCTTTCATCATGTTAGAACTTTTTGAGGCCTAGGCTAACATCATTACTTAGGAGGATTTGAATCACTTCCTTTCCACAATGAATATTGATTATTTTATTGGTTTTACACTATGTCAAAGGTTTTTATGGGCCTTTTTGACCTTAAAAAAAAAGTGTTGACACACTTCCTTTCTGGTTCTTTTACGGCTTTCAAATTTGTAAAAGTAGTATGCTTTTGACCAAATTTTGATTTGGGTCCTTTTAAAGCTTATGTTGATGTTTCTATAAAAAGGTCTAGTTAGCTATATTTTGAGATTGAATACTCTTCTTCCTTTCCAATATTTTACCTTGTCAAAGCTTTTTGAGGCCATTGCTAACATCAATAGAATAATTTCATGTTGTCATCTCTGATTTTTCTAGTTAGAACAATTGCACATCATGCAAAGTGACACAACAAGGCCACATTGGAAGCATGGTGTTCGACACAATTGGAGGCCTTTGAGAGATTTTTATAATATCATATCCTTGTTAGGATGTCATCTCAAGGCACACTTTAACTTAGGGGGGATTAAAAAGGATGTGAAAGAAAAATAAATCAACTCAACAAAAATAAAAGGGTGGCAATGCATCAAAAGATCTGTTAAGATCTCCCTATAAAATAGGCCTACATGCTATGTGCTAATAGTGAATTTTCCTCTCCTTGAAAAAATTAAGCACATATAATATTTATCAACATACATGTGCATAAATAAATGGATCAATGGAGAACCATGGATGGCTAGTCTAAAAATTGACTCAGGTTTCCCACACACAAAAATGCAAGCAAAACCCAAAATAGGTAAATACTATAAACACATACACACATATAGAAATGTGTCAGTGTAAGAACCACAAATGGCTAGTGAAAAAATTGACATAGGTATCCATATATATGCAAGTAATTTTTACAAAGGATTGTGCTAGAAGCAAGGGTTCAATTTACCCACAAGCCATTTAGGATCTTATTACTTTGTAGAAATAATTGAAAGGAAAGTTTACAAAAGATTACAAATTCAAACTTTCCAATCCTTTTTAAAGCCCAAACTAATAATATTTATAGATACAATGGGGAGAATTTCCCTCTAAAATTACAGCTATCTTTGACTCCTTCAACTACCTTTTTTAGGGATTCTAAAAATTGAATGTGGATATCCTCTGCCATATCTTGTGTTAATATAGAACTGCCATTGTTGTAGGTACCATATCTTATTTTTTAATGTCTCATCTATCTATTATTTTGCTATCAAATTTAAGTGTCTTTGGTAGATGACTCTAACATTTCCTAGTAATGGTGCACCATTTTGGCTCAACTACTTCTTCTAGGAGTTTGTGTGCCATTACTCATATATGATCCTTTTGTTCTAATGAGTTCTCATTCACTAGAGTAATTGATCATCCCTTCAAAACTTATTTCTTAATTTTTATCAGAGGTTTTTTTTATAGCTCTTGTTTATCAATACTTTTTTTCCTCTTTTACTTAAAAGTTTTCACAAGTCTTGATGATAGTTTTATAAAAATTTTATTTTTGCCTTGTCTTGCTTACCCAAAAACCTCTCATTATCCTTTGTTTGTGCTACTTCCTTAAAAAACCATGCCAAATTTTACCCTTTTATTTAATATTTTCCTTATATTTTTTTAAGGTAGGGTTCCTTGGATTATTACATAGTGCAAACTATAGATGATTATATTTAGTTTGTAAGATTGTCTATCCAGTATATCTCCATGTTAGAAACTTTGCTATAATCTTGGCTTGACCTCCCTATTGGATGAGTAGTTGGTGTAGATAAGCTTCACATTGGTAACCTATTTCTGAATGAGAGTAAGCAAATGTCTCATGAGGTCTATTGATGTAGAGGTCCCATAAGTTTTTATCTTCTTCCCCAATTACTAGATTTCTCCTAGCCTCTTCTCATCACTAGACATTACCTTGAAGGTGTGGTGGAGAGATGACTCATGAGGAGCATAAGGTTATGGATCCAAAAAAATGTGTATGAGAGTCAATTTTTTTTCACTAATACACAACCATTACTCAGGTTAAACCTTTGCTAATGATGGAACTTCTTCAATTATCATTGAAAAGGATCATTAGCTTCTATCAAGAGTCATGGTTGGTTTAGATATGATCAAAAGGACTAGGTAAAATTACTATGGGTTGTCATATTGTAATGGTTTTGTGATTGGATTGACTACATAGTGTGAGGTTTTTTACACCTATCTTACCCCTTAGAGATATTTATTTGGTAATTTTTAACATGGAATTTTTGGAAGTTGGTGATGATAACAATGCCCCTAACTCTACTCTATTATCTACATCATCTTTTAAGTGTGACATGACTAGATTATAGTGAGTCTTCACTATAGTTTCAGCATATGTACATATTGTGAGTTTGGTAAATCTTAGTATAGGCTATTGCTTCTAGCTCTACCTCTTACAAGTCTACCATTGCATATTCAAACTTGTAAATGTAGACAAAAATTTGGCTATAGTGCTTCAATAATAAACACTTCTAAGGATGATTTGTTAGAATAAAGAGTTTCAAGCTTCCTTATTTGGTAAATGACAAGTGTGTCTTGATCATAATACAATTCTAAAGGGATGAGGAATGCTAAAACATCCATAAGCAATTACTAGATCATGGGATGACCTTAACAATTATCTTATCGAAGGCAAATATAAGCATTGCAAAAATATCTTTGTAAGTTTTAATTTTTTGATATTTTGTGTGGTAGATATAATTTACTTGGCTAAACATAAGTTGGGAGTCTCCAAGACAAAGTGAGTTTTGATGTTCAAGGATAAAGCAACACAAAATCCCAAGATAAGGGCTTCATACTTAGCAGTGTTATTGTTTTAGGAGAACTATAGTCTGAAAGAGAGGGGAATTAGTTGCTTTTGATGTGTAACTAATATGACTCCTACACTTGCTCCTTTGATACAATGGGTGCCATAAAAATATAAGGTTAGATTCTATGGTGAAAATAGACTTATCCAAAAAATCTATGATAATAGGGCAGGTTGCTTCTAGAGGCATGGTAACTAATTGATCAACAAAAATTTACCCTTTGATGTGACCAGGAGATCGAGTTTGACTAATTAAAATAATAATTTGCATTAACAAAAACATTAGCAATGAGGCTAATGTTTAATAGATTACAAAATAGGAATAATAACGACTCCTACATCTATGCTAACTAACACGCCATAGAAGGTAGAGTGTTAGGTTTAGGATTATTAGCCTAAGATATTTAGGAACTTACCATTAGATATTTGGAATAGTAAATATCTACATGGTAGAAAGTAGAAAAGAAAATACTAGTGGTAAAAAGTAACAAACTACTTTTTACCATGCGGTAAATAAAATCTACCTAATGTAGGAAATGGGGTAAATATCCCAAATTATGAAATATTACTCTAACATCCCCTCTTATTACATTATTTTGGTAATGTATACCTATCCTCTTATACAACAATATTTGGATAAAGTATATAATTGCCCAATACAGTGGAAGAAAATGTTGATCTGGTGGTTCTTGCTTTGTCACAGTGCTCTGGCTACTTCTAAGCAAAAAATGGGTCATTCCTCACTTTGTATTCACATCAATAAATGTCCTTATAGTAATCTCATCATCCGACTAATTTGCATGGGTAACCAGCCACTGCAATCACTAGGTGTAGTAGAATAGATGACTTCATACGAGGTTCATTAATTTACAATATGAGTTTGCAAAATATAAGGTAGCTAAGGTGTCGTTCGCTGCCAAAAATGCACCCTTATAAGTTCCCCCCTTCTTGTTCCAAAACATGTTCTAATTAATTTTTGAAAGAAGTATGACTAAGGTGTCGATCATTGCCGAAAATGCACCCTTATAAGTCTTCTTCCCTTTTTACAAAAAATTGTGAAGAAAAGAAAGTATATCCCCCCTTAATTGCAAAAGATGTGCAACTTAAGAAGCTTTGTGAAATATTTTACAAATATTGCCTCCTAGGAAATTTTACACCAGAAAAATTCCCTCCTTTTGTTACAAGGACTTCAAACAATGAGAATTTGCTATTTATGAAGCCTAAAAAAGGTACAAACACCCCTTTATTACAAGTACTTCAAAAAAAAAACTTATGCTATTTATGAAGCCTAAAACATGGAGAGAGAGGAAATGGTGTTTGCTCAAGGTGACACAATGTGTTTTCCCTCTACAATATTGTCCGAGCCATGAGCACTTTGTGTGCTCTCTTTGAACTAGAATCAAAATCAGAACTAGACACTTCACTAGAAATATTGCCTTTGTTTTGCTTTTGTGATGTGCCTTTGCCATTTTAGTTTTGCTTGTTTGGAAACCAACACTGAATGGTGTCATGGTTGTCCTTTGTACAATTTGTGCAAAACTTTGTCTCTTAGGCAATTTTATCAATTTTTTTTTATCAAATAATCCTTCCTTATTGCAAGTACTTCAAGCATGGTTGCTATTATGAAGCCTAAAATAAAAGGTATAATTTTATGATGACTTCTACTTTTCTGATTGCCTTTACAAGTTTTATCTCCCTCTTGTCAAAATCTATGTTTGAAGGAATAAAGGAATTATCCCCCCTTAGTGCAAAGGATTGCAACTTTTTAAGGTTCCCTTTTTTTTTCAAAAACTTGTTCTTTCTTTTGATATACCCTAAAAGAGTACCAAAAGATAATTCACTCAAACAAATATTTAATGGCCCTTGCCTAAACACCCTTGAATAAGGATGATCAGTTTGAGGAGTTTAAGCCAAACAAATAAGAGTGAATTAGGGGTTTTGTTGTTTTAGGAGAGAATATCAAGTGAAATTGGCTTTAAAACTATGCAAGGATTTACACAAATTTGTGAAATTTTGGGGTTTAGTGTGTTCTTGATTCTATGACTTATAATTGCAAAATAAATAATGCAATAATAAAACAAGAATGCCCACAAAATTATTATCACCTAGGTATCGGATGCAACTGAAAATGCACCTAATTTGCCAATGAAAGTGTCGAGTAAAATCGAAAATGCACCTTTTTAATTTTTGCAACAAAATATTAATGTGTGTTGTGCAAAAAATTGATATTTTTATGTCTCCTACTTTGTTTTACAAATTTTCAAAATAAGTACAATGTTGTCTTCCCCCCTCTATGTTGCAAAATTAACAATTTGAGCACTTCTTCCAAGACAAGTCGACACACGACCCGCGTTTGAAATGTTTCCAGACCAGTCGAAAAATGACTTGGTGTTGATGGACCTAAGGTTTCAAGTTCTTCTCAAGTTTGAAAAAAATATATTTGCAATTTTATGTCTTATATCCCCATTTTAAGAAAACAAATGCACACTTTCAATTTTGATGTTTTGCAATTTTGGAGTCTCTTTGTCTTTAAAATTTGCAAAAAGAATTCAAGTTTGATCCTTGCTTTTATGCTAAATTAACAAGGTTGAGAAGAGTTTTTACGTTACCTAATTTTGAAAGAAAATTTTTCTTTTAAATGTCTTATATATCCTTGTTGAGGAGAATACAAAAAAACATTGTCATTTGATTTGCAAAAAAAATAAGGTCTTTACCTTTTTTTCTTTTTTAATTTTCAATTTCATTGCATTTATTATAATTAATTTAAGTATCATTTAATTAATAATAAAAATTATTCGTATTTAAAAAATCACTTTATTATAAAATAAAAAAAATGATTTTATAAACAAAAAACATTAAATTATTAAAAAAAATTAATAAAAAATACAAAGAAATTAAAAAATTAAAAAAATTACCTTTTAATGTTGATGCTCCTTTGAGCAAAAAAAGAGGCGTGATTTCCCCGACGGGAGTCGAACTCCCAACCTCCCATCGGGCAGTGCCTTAACGCTGGCCCTCTTTCCAGTCGGGCTAGCTAGCCCGATAGGAGGAGTAGCCCATTGCCTTATCCTTGAAGGCTTTCCCGTCGACTAGCAGGGAATCTAGTGGGATTTATCCCACATTGCCCCTACGGGTGATCTTAAGTTGCTTAAAATCAAGAGAGCACCTAGTGCTCTTTGATTGCCTACAGGTAATCAGGGTCTAGTCGGACCCCTTTTGTTGCCACCTACATGGTGCAGCCGGACGGGTCCATCTGTCTGATGGCACACATGGCTATCCACCATGTGGCCACCACATGTCCAGTCTATGTCAGGTGCCACATGGCTAGTCTTCCATGTGTCACCCTATGTCTGGTTCAAACCACATTAGTTGCTTAGTCAACTGCCACATCAACCTCATCCAATCAGGGTTTGTCTAGTCAACGTTTGTAGTCCACATGTATGCAATGTTCGATCTAGGGTCTAGGTGGTAGTGCCATGTGTCTTCTTTAGATTCATCCATGTCAGTTGTGTTTTCAGAACCACCTCAAGGTGCATGTAGGTCTATGGGAAATGTGAGGGCACTCCTACCCTTTATGCGCTCTCACCTCGAGATTCATGCTATGGGAAACATGAGGGTGCTCCTTCCCTCAATGAATTCCGACCTTAGGATCCATGCTATGGGAAACATGAGGGTGCTCCTACCCTCGATGCATTCCCACCTAGATATTAGGATGCAGGTCCAATGGGGGAGCTAATAAAGCTCTCCCCCTATCCTGGGAGGGTGAGGGCTGCATGCCCTTGGACGCTCCCATGGGCTATCTATAGGCCTTCAGGGTGGATCGTCGATGGGGAGATCCTCGATGTTCTCTATACACGATGGTGGAAAAAATTCCTCATGGGTGGTGATCACTGTCAGGGTCAAATGATCCCTACATCAGGATCTGTGCCCAAAGCTATGGGCTTTCCTACGGGAGCTTTCCACAGAAATTAAGATGCACAATAAACTAATCAAACTTAGGTAGAATTAAAGATATATTAGAAGCAATAATAAAATTAATTAAAGGTCACCGATGGTGCTATAAATCCAATGCTCCAACTCAACTCCCTTGCTCTAGCTCTGGTACCAATGTGACCAAGAGATTGAGTTTGACTAATTAAAATAATAATTTGCATTAACAAAAATATTAGCAATGAGGCTAATGTTAAATAGATTACAAAATAGGAATAATAACAACTACTCCCGCATCTATGCTAACTAACATGCCATAGAAGGTAGAGTGTTAGGTTTATGATTCATAACCTAAGATATTTAGGAACTTACCATTAGATATTTGGAATAGTAAATATCTACATGGTAGAAAGTAGAAAAGTAAATACTAGTGGTAAAAAGTAACACACTACTTTTTACCATGCGGTAAATAAAATCTACCTAATGTAGGAAATAGGGTAAATATCCCAAATGATGAAATATTACTCTAACATTTGATTGATTTTAGGTTAATGAATTCCAAGTTGAATTCAATAAGGAAAATATCCTATTTTGTGGTGCATCCTAATAGGTAAGGTTGGGATATGAGGTACCATAAATTATCAATCCTTGCAATGAGAAAGGTCTTATGGATGAGTATGTAGTGTCATAATGTTTTGGATACAAAACCATAGTGAGACATAACTTTTCTAAATGTGTATAATGGTTTTCATAACTGACTAAGGTCCTCATAATATAGTAAATTACCCTTTCCTTGTGTTAATCATCATACTCGGCTAACATGGCATCCAATGCACGAATGGTTGTAGCAATGCATAGAAAAAAGGGTTTGAAAGTATTAGGTAGAACAAGGATTGTAGGGTATGTAAGGTATTCTTTTAAAGCATCAAAAACTACTTGAAATTCATCATCCCATCAAAATTTTACATACTTATGTAGAAGCTTAAAAAAACTTTGGAACTTGTCTATGAGTTGGGCAATGAATCTTATAATAACTTGGAGCTTACCTTGAAGACTATGAAGTTGGGTTAATTTTTATGGAGGCATATCGATAAGAGTTGATGTCTTATCAAGGTCTACTTAAATTCCAATTTGGGACACAATAAAACCTAATAGATTACCTAATGTTACCTCAAAAATATATTTAGAAGGTTTAAGGTAGACTTTGTATTCCCTCAATCACTTGAAGATACGTCTTAGGTATTGGACATGATATTTGCAAACTATTAATCATCCAATAAAATCATCAACATAATATTCCACAATATCATGCATCGTATCATTAAATATATAGGTCATGGCCCTTTTATAGGTAGTACATGTATTATTTAAGCCAAATTATATGACTTGATAGTAAAAGGTGCCCCATGGGATTATGAATGTGGTATTAGCTTGATTCTTAAGAGTGATTTTAATATTATTATATTATTAGAATCCATTCTTATATTATAAGAATCCATACATTAGGGACAACATGCCATATGTAATAGTAAAATTGACAATCATGATGATATTAGGTAAAGAAAATTTATCTTTGGGGTAAGCCTTATTAATTTAAAAAATTAGTACAAATTTTAATAGTGCCTTCTTTCTTGAAAACATGAAAAACATTAGATATATAGTCAAAATAATTGATGGCTTTAATAAATATGATATAAAGGATCTTTTGGATCTCTTATTTAATGAACAAGGAAACCTAATTGTGCATTTTTTGAAGTTTTTGTTTAAGAAGTTTGGCATCAGGTCAAACTTTGAGGTGATGAACAATTAAAGAGGGTCTAATCTAGGCATTTCAACATAAGACCAAGTAAATACATCATGAAATTAATTCAAGATATTGGTATATTCTCCTCCTTCAATTGTGGTTAATACCTTACCTAACTTAAGGAGTTTAGGGGCCTTGGATATTTTGATATTTACATTAATGATCTCTTTAATAAGGATATGTGATTCATCTAAAATTAAGGAGAATTTGGTAGGACCTCTAGATTTTCAAGGTCATAAAGAGTAAATGATGTTTTATTATTATCTTCTTATTAGGAAGATTCAACATTAGATACACAAGAAAGATATCCATCAAAATAAAAGGTATATAAAAATAGACCATCATGCGAGAACCTAGAAATAAGGTCCCCATTTTCATAGTTCTCTTTGGTAGCTATAAATTTAGGATTGAATAAGGTTATTAGGTTAAAAATAAGGAAAGAGGGTCTCCCATTCATATAATCCTAATATAATCATTATCATGGTAAGGGATTCATCACTATCATTAGATAACAAGGAAGCCAATAAGGGTTGATTTTTATTAAGAATGTATCATATTCCATAGCGACCAAGTCAAGCTTCTACTTCTAATGGTTATTTGATTCCTTAATATTATAACCCAATAAATTTTCCTTGATAACCCATGTTTATGAGCATTTGCTTAGGAAGGTAGTATGAATTGGAAAAATAACATGCATTAAATTATCTTTCAATCAAATAAAGGTGTAGCACCCTAAAATTGGCGCAGTAAAACCTTAATAATTACACTTACTCTAGTAAATAATTCAAATTCAAATTTTAACCCCCTAAACCGCTCCTAAACCGCCGCTTAACCCGTTTCCTCGTTTCTCGTGCCATTTTTAGAGTTTGTTTTGACCGTTTGACGATATCGTCGCCGATCAGACGATATCGCCTCAGATCGGACGATTTCGTCTGGGCTAGGACGTCCAGACGATCTTGTCCCAAAACTAATTTTTCACAATTAGCCTCTGTTCCAACGACGTCTCTAATCCGGGCAGAAGCATGTCTACGTCGTTAGAGACCCTCCCCCATTGGAGATCTCCCAAATTGGGATGATCTCCAACCTCCTAACCTCCCTCCTAAGCCTATTTAAACTTAGGACCTCCCCTTGGCATCCCCCTGGCTGAAATTTCCTGTAACTTGACTTTACACGCACTAAAACATCCTGAATTACCATCTGCACTTGTCCTATCCAAATTTTGTTGCAGGAACCTTGTTATTCTTCAGCCGGAGCAAGCTCAGATCGTTGCAGACGATCCTGTTCAATTCGAGATGATTTCATACCAATCCGAGATGATTTCGACTGTAATCATCATTGGGGGCAATCAGTGCCCAGAGTTTGCATTTTTCTCTTCTCATCTACTGTTTTATTCTGCAGCTAGTCAGTTTATTTATTATTTTCTGCTATTCTGCATCTTGGAGTTCACCCATATAGTTTAATTGCATAATAAGGTCATGATTAGCTATTAAAGTGTTGCAACTCACTTGCATTTCTATTTGGGATTATCTGTTAACATCCTTATTGTCATTTTACATCATTATCCTCTATTAGCATTACTGCATTTTTTGTATTTTGTGTCTATTTCTCTGTTTGTAGGTCTCTGATGAATTCGTCTAATGAATTCGTCAGATCTCAGACGATCCTGCAGGTCGGAGACGATTTCGTCAAATTCTAGACGATCCTGTCTGCTTCAAGAATCAGAACCTCCATCAGACATCCGGATCAGGTATGGCTCTGTAATTTAGCTTTTTCTCTCTGTTTCTATTCATATTTGTTTGTTGTATTTCATCTAGTCTGCATTTTCATAATAGAACAACTTAGATTCATTTGGCCAAACCTAGGACTCGAATGGTTAAAGCTAAAACTGAACACATTAAACACATTCCCAACCTAGGCATGGAAACTGCCATTCAAACGTTTCCTAGTGAACCCACCATCCATCGAAAAATCACCATAATACACCTCCCCGAGAGGCGGGACCTTCGCAAGGCCTCTCAGTCCGAGGTACCGCGCCATCCTTTTCACATCCCCCTTCCGGGCATGGATCCTATAGCCTGAAGGTAAGGGTGTGAAAAATTTGGAGCGATACATTTTGGTGAACCCGACGTGAATGCATTTAAAACCTTTTGAAAACAAAAACAAAAAAAATAGATGCATTTCAAATCATTTAAAACTAATAAGTTGCATATCATGTTTAGATGGTAGCTCCTAAGAAAATACTAGCAGTTACTATAAATGTTGAAAACCAATTAGCAGCCATAGAAATCAATTATGTGCTTAGTGTGCCCGAAACAGATAGAAATCAACTTTTGTGGGACGAACTTGATAGAAGACTAGGTGTCATTTCATCTAGGTCAACAAAACTTAAACAAATCAAAAGGCTTGTCCTAGATAGAATCTCGGATCCTCATCAACTCATTTTTTATCATGAACTTCAGAGAGCCTGCCATAGATGGTTAGCTTATAGGAGAGCTCTTGTGTCTTTAGAATTGTTCACCTTCGAGGAATACCTCGAGAACGCAGCCACTATACACCAGTTCCTAGGTCGTGTAGAAGACCAAGAGGTCATTCTTACGGATAGGGAAATATGGAAGAGAGTTCCTAGAGCTATGTTATATCGAGAGTATTGCCACGAGCTTTACTTCTATCAACCATAATCTGAGACAGATAATATCACTATAGCACTTTTCATTAAATTCTTGAAAGAAAATTTTCAATTTGAAGAAGAACACTTCATGACTCCTGAAGAACTTGAGCCCATTAATGATATTTATAAATTGTTTATAGAAAACTAGATCATTGCTTTCATTATTATTATTTCTTGCGTTTCGTATGTTGTTTGTTATCTTTATAATATTGTTATTAAAACCAAAAAGCAAGAAAAACTAAAAAAACATAACAAAAACCAAAACATTTCATTTTAAATATTGTAGTAGGTATATAATTAATATATACCTCTTAAGCTGGTTGCATATATATATATATATATATATATATATATATATATATATATATATATATATATATATATATATATATATATTTGCTGAAATCTAAGTTAAGCACAATGCCTAAACTTAGGAATGGTAAACAAACCGAAGGAGAAGAAGAAGATTGGTTAGGAGACAAAACAAGAAACCCAAATGTCCTTCCTGAGGATCCAATCCCGAAAGAAGAAACTCTAGACCAGTAAGACGATGAGCTTGTTGTAGATGAACAAGAAGAAAATGTTAAAGAGGATGGATCCTCATCCCCTAGAATAACTCCGGATGGAACTATTGCTTTTGATAACTTAGATCATTTCTGGAAATTTTTCAATAATAACATTGGCGCTCTTAATATGGCAGTTCGTATTGATAAAGGACAAATTAGTGACACTCAAGCAGCCATGGAAGATGTGTTTAATATACACACTAATCCCTTGTCCTTTGTTGATCAAGAAAGTGATAAGGCTGGACCATCCAATAGAGATATGGCCACTATAATTCAGAACATGCAAAAACAACAGGTTACCCAACCTCCTAAAGAACCTGTTATTGAGCCTAAAATCATTCCCACACAAAAGAAACTTTCCTTCACCGCTTTACTTCGCCAAACTATTGATCAATATGCTTCAAATCAACAAAAACCTAAAATGAAGCCAAACACCAATTTCCAACAATCTGGAATACAACATAATATAACTTCAAAACTTCTTCCTAACACCCTTCCTACCAACAGATTACACAATAGCAATATAGCATCTAATATTCATGTCCCTCCATCATATGCTCACAAATCCCATATTAATGCCCTACCGAACCAATATGGTGGGCAAACTAGTAATCTGGAAGCCATGGTGAAGCAGTTAGCTTCCCGCATGGACCAGATAGATCCCTACCATCCCTCGTACAATTATCGAGAGATGTGTAGTCAACCTTTGGATCCCATAGTTGTAGCACAACCGTACCCCAAACACTTCCCTATGCCGGTCCTGCCTATATATAAAGGAACCGAAGATCCCATAGAGCATCTTCGCATGTTTAGGATAGCATGTCATGATATATCACATGATGACTTGCTATTACTAAAAATGTTCCCAAAAAGTTTAGGTGGAATGGCATTAGAGTGGTACTATCAATTGCCCACTCATTCTTTGAGAAACTTTGAAGAAACAACTGAATCTTTTGTCCATCAATTTAGTGCCTACATCGAGAGGCATGTCACCATTAAAGATTTATACAACTTAAAACAAGACAAAGATGAATGTTTTGCTGATTTCTTAGCTAGATGGAGGCAGCTTGATAGGAAAACCGCACTTTGTGCTACCTTATAGGGAAATGTTGGACATTTTTATTAATAATTTGCAAGAACAAATATCTTATGAGTTATCAACCGCTACTTTAACTACCTTCGATCAGGCTATAGATTTAGCTCGAAGAGTAGAAGATGCCCTCATTAGGAGAGGCCAACTTAGGAAGAAAGATGATGAGAAAACATCCAAAAATCAATATAAAAACAAACAAGTCGTAGGTGATGGAGTCACTGATAAGCAAAAATGTTGCTAATATCAATGCAACGAAGACAACAGAAAAATTTATATTGAAACCTCCTGATAAACCTCCTCGAGAATTTACTAGATTGAATCAACCATTATCAACTATTTTACCTCAATTACTCGAAAGAGGTTTGATTCAATTACCTAATATCCGGGAACCCGATCCAACCATACCCGGATACAGAGTCGACTTACACTGTGATTTCCATAGAGGGCCTGGACACTCTACCAACGCTTGTAAAAGGTTGAAACATAAAATACAAGATCTGATTGATAATAATGAAATGGAGGTGCAAGCCTTCCAACCTAAACAAAATGCTCCTAATAATGCTCAAAAGAACATTCCCCAAAATCAAAATCAAAATGCTAATCAATCATTAGACATATTTCAACATCCTTTACCAAGACATGGTAAAGAGGTGGCCAATCAAATTGAGCATCATAATGTTCCTCCTCCTACCCGATATGTAGGAACTATTAGCGGACATTTACCTAATCATGATTTACAAAAATTTGACACAACTTTATCCATGGTCACAACCAGGCCCCTACGTAATACTCAAACTCCAGATCCTAGTGATGTAGAATCAGATATCGAAAGTGACATGGAAATCACTTCAAACCAATCGAATAGTTCTAAAAATGAATCAGATCCTATTCAACCTATTACAGATGCTATGATTCCAGAAGAACCATTTCCTAGAAGAGTTACTACTCGACCCTCTTCTGATCAATTCCTTTCTAATGAACAAGCTATAAATGCTAGACCAAGATCTATTCAACGTCCTCAATACAACATTGTAGGTACCATCGGAGTCGTTACCATACAACAGGCTCAAAATTCTCAACAAGAACCAAACCAAAATGATGGATCAGCTCCATTTGTTTTGAAAAATCCCAATAAAGGGAATCATGCTTCCAATGTTCAACCTAAACCCCCTTACAATATTAATGAGCAATTATCCAATACTACAGCCAGAATTTCTCTCTTGGATTTATTAAGATCTTCGCCTACCCATAGAGATGAATTAATGCTTACATTAAGCCAAATGATGGTACCACAAAACATTCAACCCGAAGCCATGGCCAATACTATCATCACTAGGGAAGTCGATTGTATTGACTTTCGGGATAAAGATATACCACAACATAGTTTACATAAGGATAACCCCTTATACATTACTGCCCTAATTGGAGATGTAGCCGTTAAAAGAGTTTTGATTGATAATGGTTCATCTCTAAATATTTGCACTTTTGATTTCTACCAACGATTTGGGTTTAGAAGTGATGAAATGAAGAAAACCGACATGATCATAAAAGCTTTCAATGACGAAACACAAGAAACGTGTGGAGTTATTACCATCCCATTGCAAGTTGGTCCTAGAACCTTAGATACGACCGTGTTTATTGTACATTGCCCCGCATCGTACAATATACTCTTGGGTCGTCCTTGGATCAATGCAATGCGGGCTGTCCCATCAACTTTACACCAATGTGTTAAATTCAAATTTAAAAATCAGTTGGTCACTATCCATGGTGATCCTAGACCCTTTGATATGTGTGCCTTGGCGTAACCTGTTGGAGTTCAATTTTGCCCCCGCTCTGTCATCCACACATCCTAATTCTTATTTTTCATCTAAAACTATGAAACACACACCCATAACTTCATCTATTTCTCCTCCATTAATTTCATCCTCATATATAGATCAACAATCTTCTAAACAAACCACTCTAGAACCTCAAAAAGACCTTCAATCCACAACCAATCCTTCATGTTCCATCCCTATAATTTCAAAACCTATAGACCCATCTATTAATACCTCCACATTATCTACATCTATCATACCTTCCACATCTAAAGATATAGAGAATGATCCTTCTACATCTTATGCTCTTTCTGATGAACTCTTACCTGATTTATCTCAAATTCTTATATCAGAAAAAACAAATGCTTCTATGCAAAATTCCATTATCTTAAATAACTTGCCGCCATCTCCTCATACTTTGGGCCTCCCACAACCTATGGGAAGTACTTACCAAGTCGGGAGTTGTGCCTTCATTTATAAAGGATATGACTGGGGAAGAATCCCTCGGAATATCAAAACTCATCATGATGGATATGCTCGATGTTATTTTACTAATGAGTATATTAAAGCTAAACCTATAATGCTTAAAATGGGATATAAAGGGAAAGGCTTGGGACCTTTCCAAAATGGTATGAAAGAACCTTTCGAGGTAGAACCGTGGCCCGCCTGCTGTGGTGTGGGCTTATTTTCTAGTAAGGGTCAACCCTTTCCTTTTGAAGATGATGATCAACTCATATGTTATCAAGATTATTTGGATAGGCGTGATGATTTGCCTTTAAAAAATCAGCCATTTACATGTAACATGCTATCCATAGCTTACCCTGAAATGATCGCTGAATCCGATGAGGAGTTGGAAGGAGATATTTTCCATGATGTCTCCATTGAAGAGATGTTACACAATGGTTTTTATTTTGATGGTTCTATACCTACTATAGCCCAACTTGAGGCCACGACTCCTCAAGATGAATTATCCAAGTTAACCTTAAAAGAATTACAAGAATTGGGCGTTTCACCCGCCCCACCTAATTTTGAAAGAGATCTACACATGGAAGTAGAAAACGTCATTAAAATTAATATTGGAACTGAGGATAGTCCTCACATAATCAATATTGGATCAGAATTAAGTCAAGAAAAACAAGAGCAATACATTGCATTCCTTAAAGAATATGAAGATGTCTTCGCTTGGACATATGAAGATATGCCAGGTCTAGACCCTTCCGTAGTCATGCATCACCTAGTAGTCCATCCGGATGCTAAACCTGTTAAACAGAAACTTAGAAAAATGCATCCCAAAGTGGCCTTACTAGTCAAAGGGGAGTTAGAAAAACTCCTGAATGTTGTCTTTATACAAGCTATTGATTATGCTGAATGGATCTCAAATGTAGTTCCAGTCACCAAGAAAGAAGCTACCAAAGTTAGGGTTTGCACAGATTTTAGAGATATTAACGCTGCATGCCCTAAAGATGATTTTCCTCTTCCAAACATGGACCAAATCATTGATTTTACTGCCGGGAGTGGGATGATGTCCTTAATGGATGGATTCTCCGATTATAATCAGATCAGGATAGCTCCTGAAGATCAGGCTAAAATAGCCTTTATTACCCCCTGGGGTACCTTTTGTTGGAAAGTGATGCCATTCGGCTTAAAGAACGCAGTGCAACCTATCAACGAGCTATGACTTATATTTTTCATGATATGATGCATGATATCCTACATGATTATGTAGATGATATTATAGCTCGCTCTATTAATGAAGATAATCATTTAGATGATTTGAGAAAAGTTTTTAATCGGTTAAGAGAATATCTTATTCGATTAAATCCAGCCAAATGCATATTCGGAGTTAAGTCCGGTAAACTATTAGGGGTTATAGTTTCTTTACGTGGTATCAAAATTGACCCTCTTAAGATTGCGGCTATCACTGATATGCCCGCACCTACCAATATATCTGAATTACGAAGTTTACAAGGTAAGCTTCAAGCTATCCGTCGCTTCATCGATAAGTTGGCGAACAAAACCGGTCCCTTTCTTAAGCTCCTTAAGAAGGATGTCCCTTTTAATTGGGATGACGAATGTAAGGAAGCTTTTGAACTTCTCAAACAATACCTCCTTAACCCACCTGTGCTTTCATCGCCTAGACCTGATCGCCCATTCCTCCTGTATATTTCAGCTTCGGATTCTCGCCTTAGGAGCTATGTTAGCTCAGCTTGATGATGAGAAGAGAGAACGTGCTAATTATTATATTAGCCGAACCTTCATCGGTTATGAAACCCGCTACACAACGTTAGAAAAACTATGTCTAGCAATCATGTTTGCTACGCAAAAATTATGCCATTATATGCTTAGTCGAAAACCTATGTCATTGCTAAATATGATCCCTTGAGGTATCTCATGAGTCGACCTTATTTATCGGGTCGTACAACCAAGTGGGTTCTTGCTCTAAGCGAGTTTGACCTCACGTTCATAGGACAGAAGTCTGTTAAGGGTCAAATCATAGCAGATCAATTAGTTGCTGCACCCTTAGAATCTACCCATCCCCTCATCATTGAGTTTCCTGATGAATGCCTTCAATCAGAGGCGCACCATGTTGAACAATGGTCCTTATACTTTGATGGAGCCCGATGCATGAGTGGGGTCAGATGTGGGTATTATTTTAATATCCCCGCAAAAACATCTTATTCCTTTGTCCTTCAAATTAACATTTGCTTGCACTAATAATACTGTTGAGTATGAAGCTCTAATCCTTGGATTACGAGCTGCCTTGGCGCTAAAAATTAAACATCTGTTAGTTTTTGGTGATTCTCAACTTGTCATAAATCAAATTAATGAAGTTTATCAGACCAGAGATGATAAATTGTGCCCATATAAAGCATATGTTTTGCAACTGTTATCCTTGTTTGATACAGTTACTTTGGAAGCTATTTCGTGAACTAGCAACCGTGCAGATGCTATGGCCACAACTGCATCTCTTCTGCCCTTGGAGTTAGATGACGAATATGCCACCATCATTATTCGTCGGCTCTAGGAACCCGCTTCAAATAAGTCATGCTTAGAGCCTTTGGATGTGTTTCTAATTAATGAAACTACTCCTGAACCTTGGTATACGGATATATTTGATTTTCTTCAAAATGGGACTTTCCCTGCCAATTCTAATAAAAACCAACGTCGGTTATTACGTAGACGAGCAAGTCGATTTGTAATAATTGGCAATACTTTATATAGGAGATCTTTTGAAGGTATCCTATTGAGATGTTTGAATCTAGAAGAATCCAAATCAGCCTTGAGTGAAGCCCACGATGGATCTTGTGGAGGACACTTCAGTGGTAGTGTGATTGCTAAAAAGCTCCTTAGGATAGGATACTTTTGGCCTACCATGGAGAATGATGCACATGATTATGTGTGCCATTGCGACAAGTGCCATAAACATGCCGACCTTGTCCATGCCCCCGCACAAGAACTCGAGGCTATTTCATCTCCTTGGCCCTTTTCCAAATGGGGCTTAGACATTATTGGCAAAATTAATCCTGTGTCATCTGATGGACACAAATTCATCATAACCGCCACCGAGTATTTCATGAAGTGGGTTGAAGCTATGCCTTTAGCTTCCTGCACCGGCACACAAGTCTCTAAATTTATTTTTAATCAAATCATTTGTAGGTTCGAAATTCCTGCAAATCTCATCTCGGACAATGGAACTTGTTTCAAAAATAAAGATGTTAAAAAATTATGCCAAAAATATAAGATTCAACATCGCTGGTCCACTCCCTATTATCCTCAGGGTAATGGTCAAGCAGAGCATCTAACAAAACCTTAATCAAGATTCTCAAAATATTGGTCAATAAATCTAGCCGTGACTCGGCACATTCAATTATATCCAACCTTGTGGGCCTATCGAACTAGTGTTCGAACCCCCACTGGAACTTCACCTTTTGTTTTGGTTTATGGTGCCGAAGCCATTTTTCCCTTTGAATTAGAAGTTCCTTCTTTGGCTCTACTACTTCAAGATACCGAAGTAGGAGATGAATATCGAGCTAGCAGACTCAGTCAACTGGAACTCCTAGATGAAAAATGCATCAATGCTTTGGAGCATCTCCGTGCCTACCAAAACAAGCTTAAAAGATCATATGCTAAAAAATTTCGTCATCGATCCTTTGAGATCGGCGACCTTGTTTTAAAAGAAAATAAAAAAAATACTAATGCAACTAAAGATCTTAAAGGTAAATTTGAGCCCAACTGGCTTGGACCATATATTATCACTGCTAAATTTGAATCGGGAGCATACAAATTATCTACCTTGGATGGTAAAGAACTTAAAGAACCTATGAATATTATGCATCTTAAACGTTACTATGTATAAATTTGGTCATTTCATCCTTGTATATATTTGTTTAAAATATTTCAAAATCACTATCTTGTATTTCTTTCAATTTATAAATTCAAAAATACCAAAAACATTCAAAATCATCAAAATATTCAAAACTATTTGTTGTATTTATTTATGGCACTTGTTAATTCTTTCAAAAACAAACAAAAATAATAAAAATAAAAACAACAATATTCTTGACTCTTTCGAAACCAAAACAAAAAGAAAGAAAGAAAGAGAGAGTCAACATTCTCAAACTTCTCAAAAAAGTATTTGTATATATTTCTTCTTACACATGTTGCAGTTATATTTTCAAATTATTTTGGGATAAATTAGCATTTATTTGGAATCCCTCACTTTTGCAAACACAAAAATAAATATCTTGATTTTATCTGGCATGATTACTAATCTCTCTTATATCAAAGTCCACAAAATTCAATTAAATAAAGTTTGAGCACAGAGAATTGATCTTGTTATTTACTTAAACCAAGCACATCCTTTCACAATAAAATGATTATATTTGTAATGTCCATGCTATGCTACATAGTAGAAGTGGTTTCTTGAGCGAAAAGTTTCCCCCGCTATCCTATCATGCACATGGTCTAGAATCTTTGAGAATTGGCAAAAGGACAAGCTCACCCCTACCCGAATAAAAATCCCTTGCTCTACAGCTAATCCGAGCAAGTATCCCTAGCATAGGAAGAAAAGCAAAGTTCAAGAAAAAGAGAAAAAGAAAAATGTTATTTTATATCATTACAACAATGTTCCAAGCATTATCTCCAAAAGAAAGCAAAAATACAAAAGAAAAGAAAAGAAAGCAAAAGAAAGCAAAAGCAAAAGCAATAAAATCCCTTTCCCTACCCTTTGAAAAGAAAAGAAGGGTTGATGAGCTTGAATCCCTGGAATTCTCAATTATTCGAAAACTGTGAGGTAAGCCCCATAACAGGTGGTTTGTGCCCAACCTGCTTGGCCTTGGGTAACTCCTAGCGTGGCGATATGTCCGTCACATTAGCGACCTTCTTTTGTATAGACCTCTGTCTGCTTATGGATTAGCTAGCTCTTGATAATCCGACTTACATAGTAGTCTGGTATGGTTATATGCATCTAAATCATGGTTAATGAACACTTATTTGGTTAATTCAAATCACTTGTATCAAAATATCTTGCTCAAAACTGGTAAATGAACAATGCAATTGCACACACATTTGTATTTGAGAGATTTTGTGTATCATTATGATAAATCAAGATTGGAAATGAACTCACATATGCACATGGGATTCCTTATAAATCTAACTTTTGTCTTCAAGATACTTTGAAATATTTTTGCAAATTGTCCGGAATAATTTCATTTTCTTATTTGAGAATAGTTGTTTAGTATAAAGACAACTACATGCATAATAAAAAAAAATCAAAATTTCTTTCAAAACCATACAATCAAAGCACACAAATATATATATTATATATATATATATATATATATATATATATATATATATATATATATATATATATATATATATATATATATATTGTCGACTTTCGCGACGATGGTATAGTTCCAAAACCAAAATTGGAATTTTATGCCTAGCGCAAGTCCTCATCTTCATATTTTCTATTTATTAAAAATCAACCATGCAATAAAACTCTCTTTTTGGATTTCGCGATGATGGTATAAGTCTATACCTAAATATTCTATGCCTAGCGCAAACCATTGTATTAATTTTATTTTCCATTTATTTCAAATCAATTCATCAAAAACATATGACTTAAATCATTATGTTACACAATTATGCTTTCAAAAGAATGAACATTATTACTATTTCATGTCATTTTGTCAACATGCAAAATTGCAATGATGGTATAATTCCTAGGGAATTATCCAAAAAATTTATCACACTTAGGAATTTATGCCTAGCAAAAATCATTTTAAAATTATTTCATGCATAATATTTTTATGGAAATCTGAAAACAAATCACCATCATCATCATCATTTGCACCATTGCACCAAAGTCTTAAGACAAGTCTCTTAAGCACTCTTTTACTTTTTAACAATATTTCTATACTGGGATTAGCTTGACGACCGAGTGAGCGGCGACTCCATGAAATGGTCTATAATAGCGACAATGTCCTTTGAAATTATTGTTAGAAGTCCTTTATTATTTTTATCAAATCATCACATCACAAACAACCAATTTGTTTACATCAGATTATTTCATTTAAATTTTAAAGCATCTATTAAAAACCATACATATTTCCAAATGACATAATTACATGAATCATCAAATCAATCACATCAAAAACATTAAAGCATCATACAAACACATAAGACAAGTCATATGATCAAAAATATCTCATCTATATTATATCAACAATATATACATCATCTCAAAACCGGATCGGTATGCCACAATCTACACCTCGGCATACTCAATCCTCTATCAAAAATAATAAACTCTATGTATCAATCGATGTAGTGCGTCTATAGTAGCTAGCCTCGAGAACCCCTCGAGCTCTCAACCTCATCTCCTCCCCCACCCTGAGGTGGAGGAGGTGGCCCCATCGTAGTCCGTGTGGTACCATGAGTCCTGGATGCCGATCGTGATGATGTCCTAGATGACCCCATCATGATAGGCTCTGCAATATGAGCTGGTAATGGCACCCTCTCCTCTGCTGGCACCGCCTGGTGATATAGAGCCTGATAGAAGGCAATCTGGGCCATAGCACATGCTAAATCTCGAGTGCTCGCTCCTCCGCCCCATGCTCTAAGGCATGCAATCTCATCTCTGAGCTGTGTAACCTCAGCTCGATGGCATGCAGCCTCATCCTACAAAGTCTGCACCTGTGCCTGGAGACGAACGGTCTCTGCTCGGAGAGTCACTGTCTCGCTGCTCTCCCCAATGTCAACACCCTTGCCCTTATCGGGCGATGGTGGCCTCTCTCTCTATGGAGAAGGGGGTCTCTCCTCCCTCCTCTCCCACTATCGTGGCCTCTACTGCACCTGTGGTCTCCTCTGCTCTCTCCTACCGTGACCCCGTGCCACCTCAATGGCCGCCTGGCACCGCCTCCCCATCCGACGCACAACTGCGTGAATCGAACCCCGAGCCCTCGTCATCCGAGGAGGGTGGATGCCCGTGTACCAGGCATCATAGCCGTCGGCTACCCTAGCGTCGTCCCCATCCACTGGTTGAATGGGGGCATCATCTACGTCCCGACTCCAGAATCGCCGCATATCTGGAGCCCCGCTAGCTGTAGTGTTATCCCGAACAGTCCGAGAAAACTCGTAGTCTCTAAGAGATGGGATCCCCTACTGTAGACCGAACTGCCTCAAAACTCGGTCGTACCGATGGAGCTCCACCTCTCCCCTCTCCATCCTCAGCCAAAAGACTCGCCTGATGCGAGCCAGCTCCTATCCATCCTCGGCCCACCCTGGATGATCTCTCCAAGGCCTCCAGGTGATCTGGTCGAAGACGAGGTCATCTAGTAGTCTCCGGGATGCTGGCAGATCTATCCATCGCTGTGCCCCTCTCCGAGCCACCAGTAGAAAACTCGGGGCCTCTCCCCGTCAATCCCTATCAGTGGAAGCCCTATCGGCCTCCGCACCACGATGTGCTCCCAGCACCAAACCTGTAGTAGCGATGTCATAACCAGACATCGGCCGCCCTTGTACATGACCCCATGCAGGATCCTATACAATCTATAGAGTACAAAGCTCCCCCAAGCAAACCTGTACCCGTGGTCTCTCATGTCACAGACCACATCTGTCAGTAGCCATGGTATCCTGCATCCACTCTAGTGGCACAGCAGCAGTCCACCTACCACCCCAGCCAAAACCTGTGTGAGTCTAGATGCCCCAGGCATCTGGCATAGCGACTCGATATTCACTCCGCCCTTCTCCAGGGCGAAGCTCGGATCGCCACACAGTCACATCATCGCATGGCCCTGATTGGCCATGGGAGTGATCAGCCGTCCTTGTATGGGGATCCTCAAAATCCTCCATACATCCTCCAGTGTGGGAGTCATCTCCCCTATCGATAACCGAAAATAGGAAGAACCCGGATACCACCTCTCTGCTAGGGCCGTCAATAGCCCCATGTCTCGTAGAAACTTGTGGCATCTCCGCCACGTGCCGCAAGCCGACCTGAGCCAGCCTGATCTCGCTCTGCTCGAGATAGAGCGGCCAAGTCATCCCTCAACCTGCCATATTTCCATTCTCTGCTCTTCAATAATGCTCTCTGCAACATAAACAAAATCAACAATAAAAATCATTAATAAAAAAAAAATACAAGTTAAAATAAGTTCAATTTTATAAATGATGATATCGTCCACAATTGGACGATATCGTCCCAAATTTGAGCAAATTCGTCTCCGATTTCGCATGAGGGAATCGTCCCTTATTGGACGAAATCGTCCCCCTATCGCCGATTTCGCCCTTGGACGAAATCGACGATATCGAGACGATTTCGGCGAAATCGAGACGATTTCGTCTCGACGATGTCGACGGCCCAAAAATGGCCGCGATGCTCAAAAATCAAGCAAATCTAGTCTAAAAAGCATGAAATTCTAAAGTAAAGCATTCTAAATTCAGTTTAGACCCTTACCCGTAGCCCGCATCGGACCTCTGTCGATCTGTGCACTGTCTCGACCATTTTTGTCTCCAGAGCTCTAAAAACTAGAAAATGAAAAAAATGAACAATAACAATGAATTAGGGTTTTACCCTATTTTTCTTAATTTTATTCAAAAACAATTTTAAAATTTTGCTTTTTCGTGTTTTTACCTCAAACGTTCGATTTGGGTGAAAACACGAGGGGGCACCATAGTAAGTTGTCGTACGATTCGACCTAGAATCGTCGCCTAAAAATGGGAATAATTTTTGCTTTCTCGTAAATCGAGAAGAACTCATCTTTAACGCATTTTCTTCGGAAAATTCGCTAAAGAGGGGGCAAAATGTAGCACCCTAAAATTGGCGCAGTAAAACCTTAATAATTACACTTACTCTAGTAAATAATTCAAATTCAAATTTTAACCCCCTAAACCGCTCCTAAACCGTCGCTTAACCCGTTTCCTCGTTTCCCATGCCATTTTTAGAGTTTTTTTTGACCGTTTGACGATATCGTCGCCGATCAGACGATATCGCCTCAGATCGAACGATTTCGTCTGGGCTAGGACGTCCAGACGATCTTGTCCCAAAACTGATTTTTCACAATTAGCCTCTATTCCAACGACGTCTCTAATCTGGGCAGAAGCGTGTCTGCACTCGTTAGAGACCCTCTCCCATTGGAGATCTCCCAAATTGGGATGATCTCCAACCTCCTAACCTCCCTCCTAAGCCTATTTAAACTTAGGACCTCCCCTTGGCATCCCCCTGGCTGAAATTTCCTGTAACTTGACTTTACACGCACTAAAACATCCTGAATTACCATCCGCACTTGTCCTATCCAAATTTTGTTGCAGGAACCTTGTTATTCTTCAACCAGAGCAAGCTCAGATCGTTGCAGACGATCCTGTTCAATTCGAGATGATTTCATACCAATCCGAGATGATTTCAACTGTAATCATCATTGGGGGCAATCAGTGCCCAGAGTTTGCATTTTTCTCTTCTCATCTGCTATTTTATTCTGCAACTAGTTAGTTTATTTATTATTTTTTGCTATTCTGCATCTTGGAGTTCACCCATATAGTTTAATTGCATAATAAGGTCATGATTAGCTATTAAAGTGTTGCAACTCACTTGCATTTCTATTTGGGATTATCTGTTAACATCCTTATTGTCATTTTACATCATTATCCTCTATTAGCATTGCTGCATTTTTTGTATTTTGTGTCTATTTCTCTGTTTGCAGGTCTCTGACGAATTCGTCTGACGAATTCGTCAGATCTCAAATGATCCTGTAGGTCGGAGATGATTTCATCAAATTCCAGACGATCCTGTCTACTTCAAGAATCAGAATCTCCATCAGACATCCGGATCAGGTATGGCTCTGTAATTTAGCTTTTTCTCTCTGTTTCTGTTCATATTTGTTTGTTGTATTTCATCTAGTCTACATTTTCATAATAGAACAACTTAGATTCATTTGGCCAAACCTAGGACTCGAATGGTTAAAGCTAAAACTGAACACATTAAACACATTCCCAACCTAGGCGTGGAAACTGCCATTCAAACGTTTCCTGGTGAACCCACCATCCATCGAAAAATCACCATAATACACCTCCCCGAGAGGCGGGACCTTCGCAAGGCCTCTCAGTCTGAGGTACCGTGCCATCCTTTTCACATCCCCCTTCTGGGCATGGATCCTATAGCCTGAAGGTAAGGGTGTGAAAAATTTGGAGCGATACAAAAGGGTTATTACCATAAATTTTCTCTTCATTGGTAGTGACAACACAAATGAAGGTGCATAACCCTATTTGCACAATCTTACATTTTTAAAATGATATAAATAAGGTTCAAGGGGAGGTGAGAGTTTGGCTAGATCCACAATATGCTCATTATGGAGATTGAATTTAGATTGGTCACTTATATTTGCTTGGTTATCAGTTTGATTTTGAGATTGATAGGCTAATAATTTAGATTTAAAGAGCCTAACTTATCATTAATTTGGGAAGAAGTAGTTTCTAATGGAACTAGAGTAAGGGAAGGATAAATGTTAATGTTGGAGAGGCTATCCTTGATCATTGTACAATAGGATAAAAGTTGAGGATTAGCTAGGATGTGGATAAGTTTACCTTGATATTGTAGAGGGGGAAAACTTCCCTACCACATACAATTCTCAAGGCTAGATCCACAAAGAGAGAGCCTTGGGGTGAATCATAGGGGTATGTTGTTCTCTACACTCAGTGCTAGGGAGAAGGGTTCACCAGGAATGGCTTTAAGGACTCACTCCAAGTCCATGGGAATTTCAAGAATGTTTGATGTATTCGATTTAATACAATCACCTAGGTTTTGGCCTTTCTAGATCTATGCTATAAAATATAAAGGACAATGCAAAAATACAAAATGCAATAATACAAGAGCTAACCCTAGTATGATTCTTTTCTTTGAATACTTTTCTAACCCTAGGGTTTTAATATAGAAAAACCTTTAAGCAAGGGCTCAAGAGAATATGCACAAACAATATTAACCCTAAGTGCACACTATATGTTGTTTATCCTTCAAATACCTAGAAATTAATTAAATGTATTTCTATTAAATTAGATCTAGGGTTTATAACAGAAATAGAAGGCACTCAACAAACAACCTAGAGATTAACTAGAACACTTATCTCATCCGATGATTTATCCTTGCTTTTTATCCCTTATCCAATGATATCAACAATTCTTGTTCCTGCAAGATAACTTGAAAAACACTTGAAAAATATGATTAGCATTAGAGGGCCTACTTAGGCTACTATACAACAATGCTTGGAGGTATAGCAGTCAAACCCCCTAGGTCCTTTTAGCTGACCTTTGAAAATAGAAGCAAAAATTGACCTTTGGAAGAAATCAAACATATGAAAGCACAACAAAATAATATGATAGAAATATAGAATAGAATATGACACTATGCTCTATATGCAACCTAGAATGCAAATATGAAGTCTGGATCAACATATTTCCCCTAGATGATGTCTAGGTGAAATCGTGCTCCGTAACAGGTGACCATAATTTTGCTCAGGAAAAATCGTGCCCCATAGAGAGCCGAGCACGATTTCATAAAAACTATGCAAAAAATAAAAGAAAGATGTGAAGGCTCGATTACATCAATTAGAAAATCTAAACATGCATGCAAAAGAATGAATTCACCTGGTAGAAAGTGCAGAAGCAAATAGAAGGGTTGAGACCTCCCAAATAGTTGATCTCTCCTTAGGGCTCCCACACAAATCCACCAAAGCGAGCAACAACAATCAACAATCCAATGCAACGAATCAAACTTCACACTTCAGAATTAACTTGCTTGTGAGAGAAGAAGAAGAAGGATGCAGATCAAGTAGCGAGCACTTCTAAAATTACTATTCACTTTTATTATCATTTATTGTCAATTATTGTCGTGCTCTAGAAATTAATTCAAACCCTCCTTATATAGTGGATTTGAAGGTGAGATCGATACAAAAACCGAGGAGGGTCAATGTAAAACATGCCAACCCTAAAGAATTAGGTTTTCCTTAGGGAAAAATCCTAAAAGGTGAAATCGCACCCCATGTCAAGGCCGATCGTGATTTCACCTATGCGAAATCGTGCCCCGTCAAGGGTGAGCATGATTTCACATAGAGAGGGAAAAAAGGCAAAAGAGGGAGGGAGAGGCCTAACCCTTGCCCTAGGCAAGTCTAAGGGGTCTCCTAGAGGGCTCTAGGAAGATTTCCCACTAAAGTGGGTCAATTTTTTATGTCTACATTTTACCCCCTCTTTGATGCATTTAAGGCCAAGTAAATGCGTCAAAGAAAGATGTAGACCTCTATGGGCAAGAAGGCAACAAACATAGAGAAGGGGTGGCCAAGTTTGGGCAAAGGGGTGGTGCAAAAGGGGTATCACGAAGGACACACTAGAATTTTGCACACTAGGTGAGACATTACTTCCATTAATGCCTCTATGGCTAGGGTGCCCCCTCGAGTTTTAGAAGGAATGAAAATTCCTTAAGAAAATCAAAAAAGGCAAGGAAAAAGAAAAAGCAAAACATAGAAACATGGAAAACAAAGCAAGAAAACAAACAACAAAGCAAAGAGTACTAGGTACAACATGAATCTAATGCAACTAACATGAAATGCATGGATGAATAGAAGAAAGGGAAATAAATAAGGGAAGAGAAGAGAAGAAGAAGATCAAGAAGAAGAAGAATATCCAAAGGTCAACCATAGAAAGTGAGAGAAGTTGATCAAGAACCTTGAATGAAGGGTGTTATACCCAAAATAAGGTCCAAGTGTGGAGTGAAAACCTGCTATGGATGTAGTACTCACTAAGATGGATAGATGGGCAAAAATATGGAGTGTAACCCGCTATGGGTGATTGCTCAAATAAAATGATGGAGCATAACCCACTATGGATGATTGCTCACTAGTGACTACTGTGGGGTGATTACCCACTAGGATGTATGTTGAGACCTACTAAAATGGCCAAGGAGCTTATCCTATAATGGGGTGTTGAGCCCGCTAAGTCAAAATAAGCGTAACTCGATAGGGGTGATATGTTGTTGTTGATGTGAATGATGTATTAGCAAGTACTACCCGATAGGGGTGTGTAAGAATATATAGATACTGATCAATATGAGCATAACATAATGTGAGTGTGTGCATGTGATAGAAGAAATAAGAGGAAGAAAATGAGGAGCAAAGAATTATGTGTGTGCACCCCTAGCTTGAAGTTTCATCTATTGAAAAGTCAAGAGGGAGGAAGTATACAAAAAAGGAGAGAAGAATGTATATCCTTATCTGAACAAAAGAACAAAGGAATAATATGCAAAATATAAGGACATACCAAAAAAGAGGATCGTATTCCTTGACTTTGGAGAGAAATGATGATCATTGTAAAAATTTTCAAAGTCAAGGAATACAAGAAGAAGAGAGAAGAGAAGAAAAGAGAAAATGAAAATGAGAAGAGAAGAAGGGATGAAAATGCATGGGCCCTAGGTTGGGGCTTCACTAGGCATCAAAACCCTAGTGAGAGTGTAATGCATGTGAGCTATAACCTAACTAGGTATCATCACATGCCATTGTCGTGAATCCCCAGAAGCTATATGAACAAGCAATCATGAGCAAGCAACAATGCAATTATGACAAGCAAAATGCAAGAGAAACAGAATGTTAGGAAATCATGCAAAGTATGACAGGAAGTCATGCAATATGAGTAGGCAAGAAAATGCAATATGATCTAAGCTAAAAATGAAAAATATAATGTAGATGATGGATCAAGCATAATATATTTTTAAATGCATTATATTCATAGGTTCTTTAAGTTATTTACCATCCAAAGAAGCCAAATGATAGGCACCTAAGCCAAACTTGGTCGTTATGACAAAGGATCCTAACCAATTGGGCTAAAATTTACCTCGAAGATCAGTATGAGCATTAGTGTTCTTCTAGTTTTCCTTGAGGACAAGATCCCCAACCTCAAAAGAATGATTGTAAAATTTCTTAGAATAAGATCATTGGAGCCTATCCTAATAGGCTTGTAAATGCTCTAAGGCATGAATGCACTTTTCATCCAACAGCTCCAATTGGTGCAAATGGTCTGCATGATACTCATCATCGACCTCGACATCTTGCAACAAGATGCGCAATGAGGGAATCTCAAGCTCAAAAGGAAACACCACCTCAGACCCATATACCAAGATATATGGTGAGGCCCCTATGGGAGTACATACACTAGTACGATAGGCCCACAAGGTAGGATAAAGCTGGATATGCCACTCACGATCGATCTTACTAACCAACTTCTTCAAGATCCTGATCAAGGACTTGTTGGATGCTTTGGATTATCCATTACCCTGAGGGTAATAAGGAGTTGACCACCTATGCTAAATATTGTATTTAGCACAAATATTATGAACATACTTATTATTGAAAGGAGTGTTGTTGTTAGAAACAATCACCGAAGGAATCCCAAACCTACAAAGAATCTAGTTGAAGATGAACTTAGAAATTTGAGTTCCAATCACCATGGCCATGGGTATGGCTTCAACCCATTTAGTGAAATACTCAATCATAATAATAATAAACTTGTGACCATCAGATGACACTAGGTTAAATTTCTTGATAATGTCCAATCCCCACATGGAGAATGACCAAGGGGAAGAGATAACCTAAAGGTCTTGAGAAGGAGCATGAACAATATGATCGTGGCATTGACACTTGTCGTAGCATCGAACATAGTCACATGCATATTTATCCATGGAAGGCCAATAATACCCCATCCAAAGGAGCTTCTTGGTAATAGCATTTCCACTAAAATGGCCTCCATATGAACCTTCATGAGCATCACTAAGAGCAAACCGGGTTTCATAAAAGTTAAGACATCACAAGAGGATTCCTTCAAAAGAACTTTGATACAAAGTATTTCCAATTATGATGAATCAACATACTCTTTTACACAAAATCTTACGCTGGTTGTGATCTAAATTGTTAGGCATTAAACCATCCTTAAGGAAATTAAAGATGTCGTTATACCATGGCTCATATGGGGAAGCTCCGATGGTCAAAAAATCTAGTGAAACAAGACAAGAACCAAGCGATGCAGGTTCTCAGAGTTGTCTAATGATAATCGATGCTTGATCATCTTCTAACTCTAGAGGGAACAAGGATGCAACAACAACCATGGCATCTACATGGTGGTTTGAGGATCTAGGGATAGACTCTATGGTTACTCGATCAAATAAGGATAACAACCTAGTGATAATCTCCTTGTAAGGTTTAATTTTATCATCCCAAGTCTGATAAATATCATTAATCTGATTAACCACAAGTTGAGAGTCACCAAAGACCGAAAGGACTCTAACATACAAGGCTAAAGCTGCTCTAAGACCAAGGATTAAAGCTTTGTACTCTGTAGTATTATTTATGCAAGAGAAACAAAGCTTGAATGACAAGGGGATGAGTTGCTTTTGTGGGGTAACTAGAATGACTCCAGCATACATCAAGCTCCATCAAAAAACAAATTCCAAGACTCATACTCTTCAATTTCGATATTGAAGCACTCATCAAGAAACTCAATGACTATAGGATGGGCAACTTCTAGGGGATCGAAGGCTAACTAATCAGCAATCACCTGACCCTTAATAGCCTTTTAAACTATGAAATTCAAGTCAAAATCACTAAGGGCCAACACCCATTTAGCAGCTCGACCTAAAAGGTGGGGTTTAGACATCAAATAGCACAAAGGATCAAACTTTGCAATTACTAATATCTTATGGATGAGCATGTAGTATCTTAACTTCTGGGAAGAGAACACTACGATAAGGCAAAGCTTCTCTAAGGGAGTGTACCTAGTTTCATAGCTAACCAAGGTTCTACTGATATAGTAGATAGCTCACTCTTTGTTTTGATCATCATGTTGGGCTAGCATGGCTCCCAAAGCATGAGCAATGGCTGCTATATAAAGCATCAAATGCCTACCAAGAACAAGAGGAACTAAAATAGGTAGGGAAGTGAGATATTGTTTGAGATCATCAAAATATTTCTAACACTCATAATCCCATCGAAAGACTACATATTTATTAAGAAGCTTAAGAAGGGTATGCCACTTATTGACTAATTGGGTAATGAATCGATGGATAGACTTTATTTTACCTTGCAAACTATGCAGTTAGGTTAGGGTGCAGGGAGGAGGTATGTTAGTGATAGTCGTTATCTTAGCGAGATCCACTTCAATGCCTCACCTAGAAACTATGAAGCCTAACAACTTGCCAAATGTGACTCCAAACACACACTTAGTGGGTTTAAGATGAACCTTATATTGCTAAAGCCTTTCAAATATTCATCTTAAGTCACAGACATGATCCTTTCATTCTATGGAGTGAGCTAAAATATCATCCACATAGTCTTGGAGAATATCATGCATCATGTCATGGAAAATATAAGTTATGGCCCACTGATAGGTAGCTCCTACATTCTTTAGGCCAAAAGGCATGACCTTCCAGTAGAAGGTACCCCATGGAGTAGTGAATGTTATCTTGGCTTGGTCCTCAAGGGTAATCATAATATGATTGTAACCTGAGAAACCATCCATGAGAGAAAGCATCCCACACTTGGTAGTGAAATCTACAATCTGATCTATGTTGGGTAAGGGAAAATCATCCTTGGGACATGCTAAATTAATGTCCCAAAATTTGGTACATATTATGATTGTTCCTTCCTTCTTAGCTACAGGAATGATATTGGAGATCTAATCATAATAGTCGATGGCTTTTATAAAATCGATGTCAAGGAGTTTTTGGAGCTCCTCCTTGACTAATAGGGTGACCTTAGGATGCATATTCCTAAGTTTCTACTTAACAGGCTTAGCACTAGGCTTAACTACCAAATGATGCATAACAAGGGAGGGATCAATCCCTGGCATGTCGACATATGACCAAGAAAATTATATTGATATTCCTTTAATAAATTGGTCAATTGCTCCTGCTCGTCCACAAATAAGGCTTTACCTAACTTAAGGATTCTAGGGGCTTCCTTAGAACCTATGTTCACATCTATGGTCTCCTCAATAAGGATGGATAAATCATCCTCAAGAGGAGGTGGGGTAGGAATCACTCCTAATTGCTCAAGGTCCTCGGGAGACATAGAACCAAAGTCCACTTGAGAACTAGAAGACTCAACCTATGTAGTGCAAGGGATAGACCCATCAAAGTAGATGTCATTCTGAGGTGGATCCTCATCTTTGGCATACTTCTTAGGGGTTAGAACCGACAAATAAGGAGAGGGTGGCCCCTCATCCTCAACACTCCATTCTAAACCTTGATGAGATTCATCTAAAAGAGATTCTTGACAAGAAGAGTTGTCTTGATCCTATGATGAGATATTGATTGATGATTCCTTATTAGGATTTTTAGGTTGCTTAGTTTTGTTGGATAAGGAATCTGATGAATGAAAATGAGCTAGATCTTCTGGTGAGAAAAATTCAAATGGATGAGGATCACCCAAGATAGAAATAGGTTGATTTTCAAATTCAAATTTTACACATTGATGAAAAGTAGAAGGGATGGCCTCCATCGCATGGATCCAAGGACGTCCAAGAAGAAGATTAAAATATGTAGGACAAGATACCACATAAAACAAAGTATCCAATACTTTAGGCCCAAATTTGAGGGGAAGTGATATGGTACCGCAAGCTTCTTGGGACTCATTATTGAAAGTTTTAATGATATCATCGGATTTAGTTATATCTTCCTCTTTTAATCCAAACTTTTGAAAGAAATGATATGTGCATAAATTAAGGGAAGAACCATTATCAATCATAACTCTCTTGATAAAAGTATCCCCAATAAATGTAGTGATGTAAAGAGAAGAATCTTCTTGCAAGTTCGAGAAAGAAATATCAGCATCCGAGAATGTGAGATGATGTATCCCAAGAGAACTTACAATATTGGCCATATCACTAGGGGAAATATCTAGAGGGACAACTTGTTGTTTTAGAACATTTATCAAGGCTTCTCCATGGGTAGGAGAATTTTTAAAAAGTTATAAAAGAGAAATATTTGCTGAGAAATTGATCTCCTATTGAGATCATTGAATCTATTGATTCTTCATTGACTTTTCTGAAGTAGTTGTTATCATACCAACCATGTTGTTATCATAATTATGGGGTACACTTTTATAAGATACTTGATTAGCTACCTATTTAATCACATTCTGATTAATAGATGATTTTTGTTGATCACTTGAAGATTGAGAGTTTCCTATATCAAGATGTCCTACATCAATCAAATCTTGGACCACATGCTTCAACTTTTTACAAGAATTTATCCAGTGTCCTTCCACTCTATGATATGCATAATGCTGACATGCCTTATACCAATGAGTTTTAGTATCTGGTTGTCTTATGGGAGGCAACTC
Organism: Wollemia nobilis; assembly: GCA_028583015.1. Lineage (NCBI taxonomy): Eukaryota > Viridiplantae > Streptophyta > Pinopsida > Araucariales > Araucariaceae > Wollemia > Wollemia nobilis. Next base: position 1,492,097 of record JAQPPZ010003172.1, on the reverse strand, counting down.
AATTACATTGGCTTCTAAAAGTTGTTTTAAAATTGCTTCCATAGACATATTAAGTCTTGTAAAATTCCTTTGTGGAGGTTTTTGAAGTACTATATTTTGTAGGTTGTTAGTAACATTATTAACATGCCTACTATCCATTCCACTACTATCACCTCCTGTGTATTTATTCTTATGTTGAGACTTAACAGGTTTCTCTTATTTGACTTTGAGTTGGCCTCTTCTAATAAGGGCATGTTCTACTTTTCTTGCTAAATCAATTGCTTGATCAAAATATGTGATAGTAGTAGTTTCCAATGCATAAGATAATTGTTCTTGCAAGATTCCAATAAATATCTCAAGCATATATTTTGGAGGTAAAGTATATCTCAAGCGTCCTACTAAATTTCTCCAATGGGCTAAAAATTCTGAAATTTTTTCCTCTTTTCCTTGTTTCAAATTATAAACATATTTCATTGTTACTTCCTTTTCAATATAAGCATCAAAATTTTGAAAAAAAGATTATATTGTTTCCTCAAAACTCTTCAAGGAATAATTAGGCAACCGATAGTACCATTCTAATGCCATGCCACCAAGACTTTTAGGAAATATTTTTAGTAACAACATGTCATCATATATGAGATCATGGCAAGTTGTTCTAAATCTTCTTAAATGATCTATTGGATATTCTGTCCCCTTGTAAATAGGTAAAATTGGCATAGGAAAATTCTTAGGATAAGGCCTAGCAGCAAAAATAGGATCCAATGGATGATTACACATTTCCTTATAACTATAAGTGAAACTTGAAGGTTGAATCATCTCAACTTTTGAAACCAACTACTTTACCATATTTGTCAAATTTTGCACTTTTGGATTATTGTTATGCAATATCCCCAGATTCCTGAAGGGAGGAGTGTTGGACATATTGATACTGTTGAGGTATGTGGTATCTTGTTGAAGGGGATAACTAAAATTTTGTGGAATAGAGGCAACAGTGTTGAGATAAGCAAATTGAGGAGGAAATTGAAAATTTTGAATGGCACTACTAGTTGGAGGGACTTGTAGATTCCCCCCAATGTTGGTGGTTACAGTAGTGGCATAAGTTGGATGATGAACAGGATTACCATGATTCAGAGATTCACTCAAGGAGTTATCATGAGATGGTCTAACTTCCTCAAGTAGGGATTCTTCCTCTAAGGCTGCATCTAAGGCATGCTTATGATATTTATAAAAGGTCCATACATGCTCAAAATATTTGAAGATAAGGTTCCCATCGGGTCCCTTAATAGGATCAAGACTATTATCAATCTCTTCTTCCTCAAGGTTAGGATTTTCTCTATCAATTTGATCATTCTCTTGGAAAATCTCATCAAACCTAAAAATCCTTCTTCCATTCCCAAGGTTGGAAGCCATTGGGAAAAGAGAGAAAGACTAGGGCAAAAAGGGAGGAACTAAGACCAACAAAAACAAGCACAAGAAATTATGATTTTTAATGTTTTCTGATCTAACACACATAATTAATGATCTTGATTAAATTTTTAAAATAAAAGGAGGTGTTCACGTTGGGTTCACCAAAGATGTAGAGGGGGAAAAATGCTCCACTGCATACAATTCTCAAAGCTAGATTCACAAAGAGAGAGAGCCTTGGGGTGAACCATGGGGGTATGTTGTTCTCTACACTCGGTGCTAGGGGGGAAGGGTTCACCAGGAATGGCTTTAAGGACTCGCTCCAAGTCCATGGGAATTTCAAGAATGTTTGATGTATTCTATTCAAGATAATCACCTAGGTTTGGCCTTTCTAGATCTATGCTATAAAATATAAAGGACAATGCAAAAGTACAAAATGAAACAATACAAGAGATAACCCTAGTATGATTCTTTTCTTTTAATGTTTTATCTATGCTATAAAATATAAAGGACAATGCAAAAGTACAAAATTCAAGAACTCAAACCCTCCTTTTTTTAGGTTTTTCTTTAGTTTAATAGTAGATAGCAACTAGGGTTTGAATGACCCCTACTCACTATGGATCCTTATTATTCCTTTGCCTTCTTTAGAATACTCTATCCACCTATCTTAGAAATTTATTAAAGCTTTATGAGCCTGTAACCAATCCATCCCTAAGATAACATCGAAAGTATGTAGCGGTGCTACATACAAACATCCTATGTTGGAACCAATGGTAAGGGTAATTTCAACCATAGGAAAACATTGATCCACTAAGTAGGTTTACCCAAAACCATACTCAAAATTTCACCCTTATGCCAAATATACCAGCCTTTCTAGAATATCCTTGGCTATTATAGAAGAAATAAAACTATTTTTAGCTCCACTATAAATTAAAACTTTTACTTCTCTATTGAAAATTTTACCTTTTAAGAGTAACGAGGTCACTTGCCCTTCTAACTTCTAACTTCCAATTGCAGCAAAAATTTGATGGTTCGATTCCTTTCCCTTTGCACTGGATGTACTTGGGCCTAGTTGGTATGGGTATTGGCTAGCGTAATGTGGGCCTCTACAATTATAACACCCTTCCTTGGATCTTTGATACCTTTTAAGTTTTTTCTCCCCTGTTTTACCCACTGGGACTGAATTTAGTTGTTTCTATGTTTGGGGTTTAGTATTGTTGGGATTGTTGTTATTTCTCTTTTGGAAGTTCTTTTTCAACCTTACCCACTTCCCATAATTCTTCCTTTTAGGTGCTAAAAATCTCTTACCCTTTTGATACTATTCTTCCTTCCACTTTATGAATCTAGAACTATTTCATTTTTTAAGTGCTTATTGATCTCATTTAAATAGAATAGTATAATCAAATTGAAGATGAGCAACTACCTTCTTAGCTATATTATAGGCTTTCTATGGGAAATTTGGCTCATAAATATTTACGTCACATTTTATCCTAGGTTATATATCTAAGATGAATTTATAGATCCCCATATTCTCATCGTAATTGAGTATGTATTTCAACAACTTAACCAACTTTTTATAGTATACTTCCATGTATTTGGACCCTTGTCGAAGGTTAGCACATTCTTCAAATTTATCTGCATAAAAATACTCCATGAGGAACCTTTCCTTGAAGATTGTGATAAAGTCATTTCATTTTAGATCAACTAATTTGATCTTCTATTTTTCTTGGTAGGTTTCCCACCAATCCAATCCAACCCCTTGTATATGTAGATTTTCCCAAATTGTCTGAGTCCTAGGGGAGTAGTTCTTCATTGTGAATTAAATCTCTAACTTCCTCAATGAAGCTTTAGCTACATCACCCTTCCCTTATCCATCAAATTTGGAGGTATGGACATTATTTATATCCTTATATAGTTGTTTTTCTAACAGAGTTTTGTCTTCTTGCTCTTTAGTAGTTGGTTCATCAGCTTGCCCAACCTCTGAGTTCCTAGTCTATGAATATTTATTCTAAGATATCTTGTAATTATTTTATTTGAAATTGCATCATAGTGACCACTGTAGTGATGTTATCTACCTACCTATTAGGATTACCCAAATTTTTATCTTGGGCTCCTTTCTCAATAATGCTCTGTTGGGTCTACCTATTTGGAGGAATATGCTTATTTATTCTTGTTTTCGATGCCATTTATCCTAGTCACATGAAATAAATAATATCATGTTAGATCACAACTTCTTCCTTGAGTTATACTACTAACCCTAGCCAAATGTGGCATTCACATTAGCTAAACATAGAGTTTTCTTGCTAAGACCACCCTCACTCTATTCGGGGTGGTTCTCTAAAACTGCTATTTAATTCCAGTGCTAATGGCCACACTTACTATATGTAAGGAGTATATAGTACACAAGCTACCCATACTAGGGTCAACCTTCTTAGAATTCTAGTAATTGGGAGTTCTAGGTCTTTTAGGATTTAGCTTAAGAACTAAGCAAGGGCCTAAATAGGAAGATACTCGAATCCTTAGCATATCCTATTAAGCTTCTATTCCCTCATACCTAGAGCTCCAATACCAAATGTAACAATCCAAAAACAATCTAACTAGGGTACAAAGAAAAAAACAAGAAAATACCCGAGAGGGATTTCCATATCCCTAATCAATATGTGTATTATTACAAGGATAGCTAAATTAATCTAATGCTTTAAGTTGACTAACATTTTCTTCCTTAATCTATTAAAATATATTACCATATCTATACCATACACAAGTTCTTTTGTGTAGGTATACTATGTGTACTGCACATAAGCTATCAATCTCATCTTCACAATGAGATAAGTTATTCCTTCTGTTAGTCAAGGGAATACGTCCATATTTATACCATACACAAGTCCATATGTGTAGATATACTATGTGTATTGAAAATAAGCTATCAATCTCATCTCTGTGATAAGCTAACTTATCATCCCATAGATATCCAATTTTATTCAAAACTACTTTGATTTTCCAAGTTTATCAAAGTTTTATCATAAGGGATCCCATAATCCCTTAGGCCCATTTTTCTTTACTTAACATATAAACCATAATCATTTTTGGATAAAAAACAACCATATAACTATGTTAAAACATGAAACCTTCTAACCCTTCTTTATTTATAAGGATAATATTATATCTACCTACTTAACTTAAACATGAAATAATACCTACAAAATCACCAAGAAATATACTTAAATAAAACATTATCATCTAACTAAATGAATTAAACAAAGGAATAGCTATGAAACTACCACAACCATTGTTGGGCAAAACCTTGGTTAGTTTTTCTATGGTCCAATTAATTTCCTCCATTTAATTGTCAACCCGAATAGCTCATAGTCTTGTGAGTAGTCGTGCAAAATCTATGCTTGTAATTTCTCCTTCAGAGATGAGTCCCTTAGATTATGGTATGGGGGGGGGTGTTTGGTGTTCATTTAAGTTTATGTTTAAACCAATGATCTCATGCTAAGTCTAATAAACAAGACTGAAAACATTCAAAATCTAAATAGCTATCTTGTTAGAAATTGCAAAAAATAGAGAAAATAGCTGGAAATAAATTAATCTATTAAAACAATTATAGAAAATAAGGGAAATAGGGAAGAACTCTGTTGTAAGTAGTCCCACTCTTCCAGTAGGTTATTTCCATGGTAGAATGATCATCGAATGCTTAGAATATGTTTTTACAAGAACAATGCAGAAATTTTATTAACAATTTGTAGTAGAAAAAATTACATAAAAAGTCCAGGTATGTCTTCTTTAGGGGTGGCTTGCATATTTATAAGGTCTACAACCAACCTTGATACAATTTTTAAAATGAATCAACACATGATTTTTTATTACAATTGTTTTCTTGATTAGAGGAATCGGGTAAAATATCATGATATTTTAGTGTATTCTATTTTTAGAATACGTTGATATTTGATTTGCCCAACTTATAGAATTAATTTATGTATCAGCTGAAAAATAGGTGACGAGTCACCTTTGAAATTATCCCATGTTTGGTTGTGATGCTGGAAATCCCTTCATCCTGGTTTTTGAAGTATTTGGTCTATTCTATTGACCACAAAGTCGTACTAAGGTTTGGCATTAACAAGAGTCAGGCATCGCGGTTGAAGAAGTTGAGAAGCAGGAACCTTCCATCACATAATGAAAAGTAGGTGCCTTTCACCATATAATGGAAAGTAGGCACCTTTCACCGTATAATGGGAAGTAGGCACCTTCTACCATACAATGTGAAGCAGGCGTATTCCATTGTACAATGGGAAGCAAGCGCCTAAAGGAAATCAGGTGCCTAACAGTTAGGTGTCGAACAGAAGTCAGGCACTTCAAAGTACTTGGGTTCCTAACTTCGTACCTCTCTACAAATATTCTATAGATGTTTTTTCTTCATTAATTTGTAAGTGTCAGGTCCGATTTGGACCTCGATGAAAACATGCCAAAATATAATGATTTCAACTAAATCTACACAAATTACACTTAAAGATAAATATTAGAGAACATGCAAAATAAACTGTTAATTATATATATAATTTCTATAAAATATTTATATCTATAATAATATATGCCACACATTATAGGGAAACGAGTACAAAAAATGAGCAATTTTATGGCTCATCATCCCCCCATTCTTAGGGGGTGGTATGTCCCTATGCCACTTTGAATTGGTAATTACCAGTCATGTTCACCTCATCCCAATAGGCCCGGTTGGTCTGTTTCCTCTTTCTTTTAGAGGCCTTAGCTTTCTCTTTGTCCCAAGGCTTTCACCCCTTTTATGTTGTGGGAGCTATTGTCTCCTATTCCTGTTGCTTATGGTGTTTGTTGTGTCGAAGTGGTTCACTTGTCCTTGCCCTCTTCTTGGGTGGTTCTTTGGTCCAGACCACCTTGTCCTTATCAACATTTAAATAAAAACCAGAGAAGCTAGTGGCATCCTTCTAGAATGCAGGCTCATCCATTTTCCAGTACTCATGGTGAAGTGGCAAATTTTCTCACCCATAAGCACTAATTCCTTATCTCCAAATGGGATGCTAGGTTCCTTAGCAATCCTGGCTATGGGAAATCTACCCCTATTGGGTCAAGATCAGGTTTAAATTTGACCTCTATTTTTGATATAGGGGGAGTTATGTTGCTTGATACCAGATCCTACTTTTTAATAGGGCCTATAAATACCATACACTTAAAATATGCTTGCATCCTCGAAGTATTTCCATACTCTAACCCATACAAATGCCAAAACTACTCAAGTTGAGCAACTGGAATCTTCCTACGACATCTGCTAGATTTTTTTCTGACCTTCTTTTATTATTCCTTAAGGGCTTTCTTGGAGGCCTTCTTCCAATTCTTCTTGTCTACCTTAATTTCCTCCTTGAGCCTCTCAAATTTTTGTTTTTGGGCAGAAAATAGATTCTTTGCTACCTCTCATTCCTCATCAGAATCTAGATCTAATTCCTTATCAAATTCAATGCCCAAGGCCTTCAACTCTACAACTCTTGCTCTGGTCTTGGGTCATCATTGATATGGCCTTATGGCTTTTTGTTTTGATCTCAGCTTAATACTCTATACCCAAGGGTGTGTTGGTGCAACTATTATTTCCTAGTGTATAGGGGATGTAGGCTACTAAGCCTCTTAGGGTACAAGGGATTTAGGTTGTTGATCCTCTTTTTTCTTTGTAGCTCCTGGCTGCACATCAGGGACTGGTTATGCTTCTTGAGGTTGTCTGGCCCTTGCATTAATTGGAGAGTGCTTTGCCTCTCCCTCTCTACCTATAATTTGAGGCTCTTTGGCCTCCATATCCTTTTCTCCATATTCTCCCCCCTTTATAGAATGCTCTACATTTTGAGGTTCTTCAATTTCAACCTCATCCTCATGAATTACCTGATCTAAATAGGGGGACAGAGAACAGGGCTACTCTACTTCCATTATAGTAGTTCCTCCTTGATCTATTTATTTATCAGTAGGGGGTGCTTCTGTTGCCCCATCGGTATATACTGCTACATCAACTCTAGATAGCTACTCGGCTCTTTCTGGTCCACCCTACAACTACAATTGTCTTCGTAGTTGCTAAATTTTTTGATACAATTCATGCATTTTTAATGTGGCCTCCTTTTTGGACTCTTCAAACAGAGCCTGTTCCTTTTTAAATTTGGCTTTCCAAGTGGAAGCCTGCTATTTCAAAATCTGTAACTACTACTACAAATCCTTTGCCTTGTCTTCCGGTGGTACATCTACCATGGCCACCTCCTATTGAGGATTTGGCCCATAGGAAATGTCATGTAAAATGTGGGCCAAATACTCCTCCTTGTTGAGCTCATCTATGGGTGTCTCCTCGTTAGATGATATCAAAACCACCCTCGATGCCCTCATTATTTTGCTTCGCATTCTAGTGGATATAGGCATGAAATACTATGCTACCTCATACTAAAATTGAGGTGCATAAGGGGATGGAGCCTACCCTACTTCCTCCCAAAATTGGGAAAAATTAGAGGACAAGGTATGTCCTTCTTCCTCTATATTTCTTGCAAGCTAGGATGTAGGGACCGTCATTTCTCATTCTGTTGTCTCATGGGCTGACTGTTCATTTTGAACAGGCACCTTCTCTTCTACTTATGCCCTTTCCACTACACTAGTGCCCACAACTTCCTTAATTATCATATTTCTATGTGATTGCATATCTCACCAAGGCAAAAATCTAACCATGGTAAGCTAGGGCAGAGGTGGTGCCTACCTGGTATCGCCTGGCCTCATATTTCAAGGCACATGCAAGGTAGTGGGGGACATTGATTTTATCCCCATGCAAAATATGATTGAGAAAATGGAAGTGGTTGGCATTCATGTGGGAGTACCTACCAGAGCGTGTGAATAAACAGATGATCTATTTGAAAATAGCCCTCTAGAGCTTATGACTATATCGTTTCAAAAATCCAACATGCTTCAATTACTTAGCTAATGCTCCAAAAAATATTTATGCACAGAGGGCAAGGTTATCCTCCTTGTACATGTGCTCCCCTGTAATAGGGAGACCCGTAACTCTAGTGATGTAGTCCTTAGTGACTGGGATCTCCAGCCCTTGCATGCGCATGATACCATCACTCATCAATGTTGCAAATTCATTTTCTACTACTGCATCCTGGACCTAACTAACCAGTTTATAGTAGTCCATCCATTATATAGCATCCAACTATGTTTAGATGTCTGTAGAAATTCCCAAGCAATCTATCGGCTCACTCTTCTTAAGGTCATGATTTTTTTACTTTCTCTCCATGCTTTGCCTTTAGTTCACAATTCACTCAACAATGTTATTGCCTCCCCTTAGAATTACCATTGTGCCTCACTGCTCTATGTTTGTCTTGCTGAAGTTGGTTGTATAATAGCTAGTAAATATATTTTTAAAACAACTACATTCATGCAAATAGGTGGTTAATTATCATAATCAACAATGATTATGGTTATCCATAGTAAATTTCCTATCCATAGTAAATTTCCTTCGAGCATGTGCTCGATTGTGTAGAAATGATAACCATAAACTATCGACCAATTAGAGGTGTGCCACGCAGCATCATGCCAAGTGGATTTGTTCAAGTAGTTAAGGTAATAATGGGGGTTGTGCTGGCACATTTACATAGACACACATGTTCATGAAAATAATATAGACAAGAAACAAAAAATTTAAACATGCACCTAATTTTGTTTCATGGGTGCATATGTGTAGATTTTCGTGGTGCATCGCTATTGGATGGCATTTGATGATGGGGTAAACCGCAATAGAAAATTATGGCCATGGTTCCCATGCAATTAACTTCCTTTGACATGATTGGTTCTTGATAGCTGCATTGTGGGTTATTCAAAAAATCCTACAAAAATTAAAAATGAAAATTAGAAAAATGTATTGCCTTGGGATGACAAACATATCCTCCTTGGAAATTGGTTGATGTCAACTTTTAATTTTTCCACAATGGATTTGAATTTACACGTGTATGGGGTGCTGATGTGGCTCGGGCCACATCCCAAGGCTAACATGTTATTCTATTAAGGCAAAAAATGACCACAATAGACAAAAATTAGACGCCTTTTTTGTATGGAAATTAGGCACCTTTTTGAATTATGACATGCAGGTGCCTTGTAAACTAGAAATAGACACCGTAGGAATTGGAAGCTTTGCTTACATGGTAAGCAAGTGCCTTAGGAGTTAGACGCTCTACTTAACACAGGAAGCAGGCACCTTAGCAATCAAGTTCTTATGCCTAAAATGGGAAGCAAGTGCCTTTTTGTTAATTGTCAGGTGTCGTACTTATAAAACAAACTTTATACAAACATTATATATATTTTTTTACATATATGCTAAGAATATTTGGTGTCAATTTCCTAAAAATTGGTAGTCGACCGTTCTCTTGAAAAATTGGGAGTCAGGCTTTGAACTTCCAAAAAATGAGATGTAGGTGCCATATTCATAACATACTGGGAGTCAGACACCATGAAGCATACAACAGGAAGCAAACACCTTCCACCATACAATGGGAAGTAGGTGCTTTTCACCGTACAATGGGAAGTAGGCACCTTCCACTGTACAATGGAAAGCAGGCACCTACTACCATATAATGAGAAGTAGACACCTTTTCTAATAACGGGAAGCAGGCGCCTCCCCATCAAATACAAAAACATTGCAATTTTTTAAATCAAAAGGTGCTGACTTGTCTTTGTATATGCATTTTCAAGTTTATTAGGCATTTTAGTGCTTCTAATTGAAAATAGGTATATAATCAACATCTGCCCCTAAAATAGCAGTTGAGTGTTTTATTGTCAAAAAATACCAATCCAAACACTTCTTGTGTAGGTTCAGGTTTAGTATTCCCTTTTATAAATGGGGACTAACTACTCCTACTAAAATAAAATTCTCTTATAAATCTTAGAAAGTGCAGGTTCATGGATCCTATGCTTGTTAGGCCTAGGTCTCCTAGGCTACCTAACAGTTGCACAAAGGGCATTGTTCCTACAAAAATAAAAACACAACTAAAAAAAAAATCAAAATAATAATTGTCTTTGGGACTGTGTGGACTAGGTACACATCTCATTGACTCAAGATAAAATAAGAACCAACTGAGGTCTCCCCCATGCCTAATATAGGGTCAATCATGTATGCTTCAAACACGTAGTATGGACGCAAGTGGTGGCCATTTACTGTTAATGTAATGTTACTACCATCTATTGTTCTAACTCTTACAGCCCCATTATTGATGATTTCAATTAATTCATATGGCCCCATCCAATATTGCATGAGCTTACCCTTTCTTTCCTGGAACCAGGAATCATAGAATAATGCCCAGTCTCCCACTTTAAGCTACTTTGGCCTGGTGTGGCGATCATGCAACTTGGCCCTTTGTTTCTAAATGGTCTTTATTTTCTGTAGAGCCTTAATACGGTATTCATCCAGCTGATTAAGATGCTGAATTCTATCTTTTTGTGCATCATCCAGATTGATATTCAATTCTACAGTAGTCTTAAGTGTTTTAACTTCAAACTCTTAGGCATCGTGGTTGTTTTCCCATAGACTAACTGAAATGGTGTGAAACCAGTAATAGTCTTCCAAGTGATCCTATAGGTCCACACTTCTTCTGGTAATCTAGTAGCCTAGTCCTTCCTATGTTACACTATCTTTGTCAGGATATTCTTCAATTATCTATTGGTCATCTCAACTTGCCAATTTGCCTATGGATGGTAGGGAGTGGTTTTGTTATGCTTGATTTTTTTTTTTTTACATGATCTCTTGGATCATCCTTGAAGTAAACTAAGGTCTTTGATCTATTGTGATCTCTCTTGGGACCCCAAATATTATAAAAATTACTAAATACAAGAAATCTACTACATTTTTCTCCTTTGAATTATGTAAAGCCTATACTTCAACCCACTTTGTCACATAGTTAGTACAAACTAGGATATACCTCTTACCTCATGACTACGGATTAATAGGTCCTACGAAGTCCATCCCCCATTTATCAAATGGTTCAATGTGAAAATGTGGTTGGAGTGGCATCTCATCTCTGAGAGTAGGTCTACCCATCCTTTTACATTGATCACACTGGCTCACATGCTTGTATGCATATTTGAATAGTGAAGGCTAGTAATAACTAGCCTGCAACACTTTATATGCAGTCCTTTTTCTTGCAAAATGGCCACCATAAGGTTCATCATGGCAAGCCTTTAGTATTTCAATTATTTCTTCTACAGCAATACATATTCTCATGATTTTATTAGGTCTTGTTTTAAACAAGCACCCATAACCAATGATAAATCCGCACTTTTCTTAATTAAATTCTATTTTTCATGAGGTAAAAGTGCAGGGGATACTCTACCAATGGCTAAATAATTAGCCACATCTGTGCAACAAGGTATCTGATCATTTAGAGAAAACAAATTGTTAGGACCCTCCTAACATGTCCTAATCCTTATATTATTTATTAATTATATTCTAGGGTCACAACCCTTCACTCTTACAACTATTAGACTAGGTATTTAAATGTAATCCAAATATGATAATAAGGCATCATCGAACAAATATATAAATTAAGTCTATTGTGGGTTTTCTACCTTACAATCCAAAAGCGATTCAATATAAAAAATGATCTTGCTTCCCACACCATTTAGTTTCATATCATCTGGATCAGAGCTAGATCAAGGAGCAAATTCACCATTATTTTTTTTTTTCCCATCGCACATTTCAACAAGTCCACATTCGTGAGGATGCAAACAACATTCACTCTTCACGGATCCGTGTCAAAATCCTTGCAAAAAATTAAACCTTCTCCTAAGGTACAAATTAAGTTGTCTTACACCCAAATTGCTTGACCTTTTGCGTGGTGACCGATGGCTATTTTGAAAAAGCTAAAATCTTCAACGCAGCATCAAGGTTTTCGATGTCCGAAACGTAAAGGAAAAAAATTAAAATTAATTTTTTTATTTTTTATTTTTTTCTCACTTGTACCAAGTCATATTGATCGTTACCTACACCAACTGCAATGGCTGAAGGACGAAGATCACTGGATTCCATTCATTAGAAACACAAAATGCTCGTTGAAGAAGTTCAATAGGAAAGAGAGGAGAATACCCGTACAAAAAGAGAACTCTTCGAGAAAATATTTGCAATGGATGTTAAACTTGATGCCATCAGTCAAAATCAAGCAACAACACATGAAAATTCACCCAACCATAGGTCATAAACCGAGCAATATTATGAGGTCCACAAACTTCCATTCTACCACGGATGACCAAATTAGACTTCCCAAAATTTGAAGGAGGAGACCCTACAAACTGGATCTACCAAGTAGATCAATATTTCTCACTAAATCAAATTCCAAAAATGCAAAAAGTGCATATCGCCTCCTTCCACTTGGAAAATGATGCCATCCAATGGTACCAATGGTTTGAGAAAACTAATGGCACTCTGATGTGGTCAACATTTACACATAATCTATTAGTGCAATTCAGCCCTAGCAAGTTTCAAAGCTTTACAGGGGCCCTCACTAAATTATGCCAAACCACTTCAATAAGCGAATACCAAGCAGAATTTGAAAGGCTAGCTAATCAAACATCCAGATTAGACACTACCTTCTTTCAAGAATGTTCTGTCAACATATTAAAATAAGAAATTCGAATAGAGGTGCAAATTTATAACCCTACAAACATGTTAGAGACCATTGGCTTGGCGAAATTGGCGGTGGACAAAATTAAGGCATGGAATCGGTTCACAAAACCAACTTGGTGGAAACCATAAAACACTTATACCAACCCCAAACCAATGCAAAATGGACAAACCCAAAACTCCTACACAACCCAAAAAATTAACCCTGCTCTACCAATTACGCGTCTGAGTTTTGAGGAAATGAAGGAAAGACAAGCTAAGGGTCTTTGCTACCATTGCGATGAGAAATTTGACAGAAATCATAAATGTGCCTCACGGAAATTATATATTCTAGATGCCACAGAGGAAGGGAATTCTATTGAAGAGGAACCTAAACTCGAAGTAGAGGTATTATCCAACACACTTGAAAGTGACGAAGAAAATGCACCAAAGGTTTCCTTCAACGCCCTTTCTAGATTTTTTGTCCCTCAAATAATGTGAGTAAAAGGGTATTTTAAGAAACAAAGCCTTACCATGCTCCTAGATTCTGGTAGCATGCACAATTTTATCGATCCAAAGGTGGCTAAACAAGCAAATTTTTTTATATACCCTCGCAATAACTTCGAAATGATGATTGGAAATGACAAAAAAGTTGCATGCAAAGGAAAATGCAGAAATATAAAACTAACTATGGGGGTTTATAACATGAAAGGTGACATGTACGTCCTACCCCTAGGTGGGTGCAAAATTGTACTAGGCATACAATGGTTACGAACCTTGGGCATAGTCCAATGGGAATTTGATGAACTATGGATGAAATTCACAAGCAAAGAACCAAACCTATATTATCCAAGGCTTGAAATCGGGACCTTCCCAAATCGTCAGCTCACATCGAATGGAGAAAATTATCCAAAAATGAAACAAAGGAATGGTCGCCCAATTATTTTCAATTCAACCTAGTCACAAAGAAGACGAGACACCAGAGTTACAAAATATTTTAGACCACCATAAGGTGGTATTCAATGAACCAAAATGACTACCTCCACAACGAAGTCATGATCACACTATTCCACTATTTCCAGGGCATCAACCTCTTAATATTAGACCTTATCATTATCCATACCTCCAAAATACTGAAATAAAGAAATTAGTACAAGAGCTTCTTAAGACAGGATTCATTAGACCTAGCAAAAGCCCTTACTCCTCTCCAATTATTTTAGTTAGAAAAAAGGATGGCTCATGGTGCTTATGTGTCGATTTTCAAGCGCTTAATAAAATGACCATCAAAGATAAATTTCCTATTCCGGTCGTAGACGAGCTATTAGATGAACTCCATGGGGCAACTTATTTTTCCAAGTTAGACTTATGGTCAGGCTACCACCAAATACGAGTTAATGAACAGGACATTCCTAAGACGACCTTTCGCACTCACGAAGGGCACTATGAATTCTTGGTGATGCCATTTGGCCTGACCAATGCCCCTTCTACCTTTCAAAGTCTAATGAATAAGGTATTTCACCCTTTTCTTCGTAAATTTATATTAGTTTGATGACATTTTGATTTATAGCAAAACATGGGAAGAACATTTGGACCATATTAGACAAGCGTTCCAAATCTTGAAGGAAAATCAACTTTATGCAAAAATATCAAAGTGTTCTTTTGGAAAACAAGAAATTGAATACTTAGGGCATATTGTCTCAAAGGAAGGAGTTATGGTAGATCCTTCCAAAATTGAGGAGGTGAAAAATTGGCCTATTCCAAAAACCTTAAAAGCTCTACGTGGGTTTCTTGGACTAACGGGATATTATAGAAAATTTGTCCAAATTTATGGTAAAATCGATGCTCCTCTAACAACATTACTTAAGAAAAATGCTTTCAAATGGTCGTCTAAAGTAGATGAGGCCTTTATCACCTTGAAAATTGTAATGTGTACCACCCTTGTTCTAGCCATGCCCAACTTTTCTAAACCATTCGTCATTGAAAGTGACACTTCAGGAATAGGAATGGGAGTCGTACTCATGCAGGATGAAAGGCCTCTAGCTTTTATAAGCAAAGCATTTTCTCCTAAGAATTTAGCTCGCTCTATGTATGAAAAAGAGATTTTGGTGATCGTCCATGCTATTCAACATTGAAGGCCTTACCTTATTTGCCAACATTTCATCATACACACTAACCATCATAGCTTGAAGTATTTTTTGGAACAAAGGACTAATACCCCGAAACAACAAAAATGGGTTACTAAAATTCTTGGCTATGATTATGAAATTACATATAAAAAGGGAAAGGACAACATGGCAGTTGATGCACTTTCTAGAAAATTTGAAGATATGCCTCAAGTCCATGCTTTTTCCTCCCTTATTCCTAAATGGGTATATGAGGTGCATGAAGAATGGATAAATGATCCTACTATCCATGCCTTAATTCAATAACTTCAACATAATCCTAGTAGCAAACCTCCTTACACTTGGAAGGACAATATATTAAGATACAAAGGGAGGATGTTGCTCACCTCCAATTCAACTTATCATGAAAAACTTCTTCATGAGTTACATACTTCACCCACTGCAGGCCACTAAGGGTTCTTAAAAACATATAAAAGAGCCACTACCTCCTTCTATTGGGTAGGAATGAAAAATTACATCAAAAACTTTGTAAAAGAATGTGAAGTTTGCCAAAGACAAAATGGGGAGACCCTTGCTATTCCAGGATTACTTCAACCTCTTCCTATACCCACCAAAACATGGACAGATATTTCTATGGACTTTATTGAAGGATTACCAAAACTAGGAGGAAAAACAACCATTTTTGTAGTCGTTGATCGTTTATCTAAATACGCCCATTTTTATTCCATGGCTCATCCTTATACCGCTAGCACTATAGCCCACCTCTTCCTAGATAACTTCTTTAAATTACATGGTATGCCCTCCACAATTGTTAGTGACCACAACCCAACTTTCACTAGCACCTTTTGGAAAGAATTGTTCAAATTAGAAGGTACTCAACTTTGTATGAGCTCTGCTTACCATCCTCAAACCGATGGCCAAACAAAAGTTGTAAACAAATGCTTGGAAACATACCTTTGATGTTTTTTTTCCACTCAACCACTCCATTGGATAAAGTGGATTTCACTAGTGGAATGGTGGTATAACACTTCATACCATACATCCATCAAAATGACTCCTTATGAAGCACTATATGGTCAAACACCACCATCCTTCACTTCCTATATTCCAGGGACTACAAAAGTCCATGTGGTGGAAACAGAACTTGCTAATAGAGATGACATACTATGGATCCCAAAAGAGAACCTACACACTGCCCAACATCACATGAAGCAGCAAGCCGATCAACATAGAAGTGAACGTAGTTTCCATGAGGGTGATATGGTTTTCTTACGTCTCCAACCTTACCGTCAATCCTCTCTTAAACAAAAAGGTTCTCAAAAGTTAGCACCCAAATTTTACAGGCCATATAAAGTTCTCCAACATATTGGGATTGTTTCTTACAAACTAGAGCTTCCTTCCTCTTCCAAAATTCACCCCGTATTTCATGTATCTTGCCTTAAGCTCGCAGTTGGAGCCCATATCATGACACAAACCACTCTCCCTGAATTCTCCGATAATGGAGTACTTCTAGTCGAGACAGAAGCTATCTTGGATTGTCGCTTGTGTCACCTTCGTACTCATGATATCACAGAAGTTTTAATCAATTGGAAAGGTCTACCTTTAGAAGATGCAACATGGGAAAATTTTCAAGATATCCAATAGCAATTTCCAAATTTCCAGCTTTGAGGATAAAGCTCCTTTAAGGGGAGTGGCATGTTAGGACCCTCCTAACATGTCCTAATCCTTATATTATTTATTAATTATATTCTAGGGTCACAAACCTTCACTCTTACAAATATTAGACTAGTTATTTAAATGCAATCCAAATATTATAATAAGGCATCATCGAACAAATATATAAATTAATTCTATTGTGGGTTTTCTACCTTACAATACAAAAGCGATTCAATATAAAAAATGATCCTGCTTCCCGCACAATTTAGTTTCATACCACAAATGCTCATCTAGAAATTGGTCTTCCATAGTTGCATAGTCAGGAGGTGTCAATCTGGATAGGAAATCAGCTACCACACTATCCTTTCCTGGCTTATCTACTATTATTGCATCAAATTCCTGCAAGAGCAACATCCATATGATAATTTTACCACTAATCCCAAGTTTGTTTGTAAAGTATCTGATTTTTGAATGGTCAATGTATACAAATACCTAATAACTTGTAATATGATGATGAAATTTGTTAAGATCATGTATTATTGTAAGAAACTCTTTCTCTATGACAATATAATTTAGTTCAACACCTATAAGGTTTTTACTAACATGATAGATGGCATAAAAATCATCACCATCTGTCTATCCCAGTACTGAGCCTATTGCATTGTTATATGCATCAGCATATATGTGAAAAGATACGGTCCAATTTGGACCTCTCAATACTGTTGCAATAATCAATTTTTCCTTTAGGGTGTTGAATGCTTGCTCACATTCTTTAGTCCAGATATACTCTGCATCTTTTGCTAATAATGTGGTAAGAGGTTTAGTAGTTTTTCTAAAGTCTGATATAAACCTCCTATAATAACTAGTTGATCCTAGGTAACTACGAATGTCCTTTTATGTTTTGGGAGTAGGCGGAGTTTGGATGACTTCAATTTTCTTTCTATCTACTTTGATGCCTTCTACAAAAAGGTGATTTCCTAAAACTATCCCTTCCTGCATCAACATATAGTATTTCTCATTGCTTAAGGATAGGTTAGTTTCCTCAAAAAATTTAAGTGTTTTTTCTAGATTTTCTGTGGTAGTTTCAAAAGTCTCACCATACACAGTGAAATCATCCATGTATACTTCCACAGTCTCTCCAATCATATTTGAAAAAAATTCTAAGAACTACCATTTGAAAGGTGGCAGGTGCATTGCATAGGCCAAATGGTAAAACTGGGTAAGCAAATGTCCCCCATGGACAAGTGAAGGTGGTTTTGCCTTGATCTTCCTCCCCTATTTGGATCTGATTGTATCCATTGAACCCATCCAGGAAAGAAAAGTACTTCTTGCTTGCTAAGGTGTTAAGGACCTATTTTATAAATGGTAAGGGGAAGTGGTCCTTTTTTTTTGCTTTATTCATCAACCTATAATCAACACAAATTCTCCACTTTCTATTTTTCTTGGGAACCACCACTAATGGTGATACCCATTTACTATCTGAAATGGGGTAGATGAATCCAACTGTGAGGAGTTTTTGTAACTCTATTTTAACAATTTATTTCATAGTTGGGTTCATTCCAGATATATTTTGTGGTTGTCTTACTGGTATGACCTGGTCTTCCAGATATATTTTGTGTACAGGTCTCAAGAGCTATTCCTCTCATATCAGAATACTCCCAAGCAAAGGCATCTTGATATTTTTCCAATGTTTGTTTCAATTTGGTCTACTGTTCAATTGTCAACATGTTATCTACATTCAACATTCTACTAGGTGCAACTTCTATTTGTTGAATATGGTGGTCTTTCCCCCTACTAATGGAAAATCAGGAGGAGGACAAAAAGGTTCTCCCTAAAAAAAGTGGGAGATTATATTATCCTCATCACTTTCATATTCCAACTCCTCAAGTGTCATCATAGGTTGGATCATTGATAGACCATCAATATTTTGATTTTCATCCTCAGGTTCTCCCAAAAAATATGTAGACTGTGCATGTGGATGTATGATCAATTTATTTATATTCTAACCATATGAAATAGTCATTTTCCCATCTCTACAACTTATGTAGGCATCAACTATTGCTAGCAAAGGTCTACCTAAGATTAATGGGTATCCACCTGGTCCAAATTTAAGTTGCAACATTAAGAAATCTACTGGATACTCCCTTGCATTTACTGTAATAGTGATATCTTCTAGTATTACATCAAGAAGTACTATAGACCTACCTACCAACTACAACATAATTTTAGTGGGCTTTAGGTTGCTCAATTTCATTTTTTACATGGTTTCATAGGGTATGAAATTGATGGCAGCCCCCATATATCCTAGTGTGTTGGGTAAAATACATCCCTCTATTTTTACAATCAACACAAGGATTCTTGGATCTGAATTATTCTGGATATAGGTATTCCCTAACATAAGTTTAGCTAATTGACCTACCAAACTATTTGATTTAGCTTGTTTCCTCCCTTTTTTCTTGAGGCACAACTCTCTTATGGCCTTCCCATATATATGTATGTCTCTAATGGCCTGAAAGAGAGGGATTGTGGCAGTTAAGTTCTTTAAACTGGAGAGGATATCAAACTCTATTTGTATTGGTTTTTGGGGTTCCTACAACATTTTTGGAAAAGGTGGAACCTCCTATTTGTTATTTATAGGTGTTGATTCTTCTTCTACCTCTTCTATAAGGGGTGATTCCCCTTTATCTATTTCTATTGGTTCCTATTCTTCTACAAGAGTAGTGACTTCTACCCCTACTTGCTTTCCTTATATTAACTAGATAGGATTGCAATCTACCTTAATATTATACATAGGGTACATTTAATTTTCCATTTTATAAGTTGGTTGCTTGTTGTTTCGGTTTGTTGTTGGCTGTGCTGGTAACTGAGGAGTCCTTGGAGCAGGTAAAGTTGGTAGACTTGGATGTAGTGGAGTTGGAGCAGTATGTTGTGGATACTAATTCCAAGGATTCTAATTTCTCCACTACTTCTCAGGCTTCTAATATTGGTTCCAAGGATAAGGGTTGAAAGGATTTGCTCCTTTGGGAAATGGATTCCAAGGTTGTTGACCATACCAACCCATGTTGGATGGCGAGTTTTGACCTTGATTTTGGTAATTTCTGCCCCCATAGGATGACATTCCTAATTGCATATTGTTACCCATAGGAGACTATTTCTAGTTTCTCCTATTACCCATGAAGTATGCCTCGGCTACTTCAAGTTCCTCTTTAAATTTTATTAATTGTGGACACAGCTTCATTTTATGATCCTTATTACAAACAACACATACATGAAATTTGTTTTTTGGGCACTCGTTTCTGGGATATTATCCTCTGCATTATGATAGAAGTAGTCCAGTGTTACCTCATTCTCCTAATTCTTTCTATGAATAATAAGAGTATCCACTTGAAGAACTAGAGATGATAACATCTCACTTTTAAGGTCTTTTAACATGTTGCCTATTTCTGTTTTAGTGACAGTGGCTAACTGCTTAACATTTCTAGAGGTTAATTTACCCTTTCTTCTTGATAAATTTTGACACAATTGCCGAATATCATCCATTTGGTATAGGAAAATGTCTCCTCCAAAGATCATGTTTAAAGCTTCCAAGGATTCATTTGTCAGTACTTTCAAAAAAATGTTTCTTAGGTATTTATCTCCTAGTTTTGAATGAGGTGATATTTGCAAATTAAAGCTAAACCTATCCCAGTATTATTCCATGGATTCCCCTTCCTTTTGGGTCATATCTAGGACTTCCTCTCTTTCATCTCTTACTCTACAAAAATCCTGATATTGATCCAGGAAAATTTTCTTCAACTATTCCCAGGTAGTTATTTTTTTATCCCCTAAGTTGATGAACTAGTGTAAAGTTGAATCATCAAGGGTGGATGGGAATAATTTTAGTTTCTGAGGATCTGTGGTGTAGATCTACATAAAATATCAAATTTGAATAGAAACATGTCTGGATATTCTATTAGTAGTCCTCTAAAAGTTTGAAGGTGGGCATGAGATATGTGTTTCATCTTGTGATCTCCTCCTACCTCTCCTATTGGAAAACTAAAACTAGTGGATGTTTCCTCTGGATTTTCTGCCATTCTACCTACTACTAGTGTTTCTACCCCTACTTCATTCAAAGCATTGTCAATGCTTCTAATTCATTTTTTTATCCTTTAGAAGGATGGATAAGTTAGCATTTGATATAGTTCTATCTAACACTACTTGTCATCATTCATCATTAAGTAGATCCTACTCAAATTGAACTCTAATTATCTCTGATCTTGCTCTAAGATTCTATTGGAATTTTTTAGAGGGATCCTATGCAAATAGTGGGTGTTCCCTCCAATGCACAGGTGGATATTGAGATGGTGAGAGTTCAATATTAGTTTAAGGTTCTACAAAAGTAGAAGTATTTTGAGAAATAATTACTTTATTTTTGACAAAACGAACGTCTGGTCCCCTGTTCTTTGGTAGACTCATACAAAGTTTTAGATGAAGATTTAAAAAAAACACTTTAGACTACTGTAAATATTCTTTCTTCAGAAAAATAAATTACAATGGCTACTCCCCAACAATGGCACCAAAATGTTGGAAAAAATATTGGTTAGTTTTTTTATGGTTCAAATAATTACCTCCATTTAATTGTCAACCTGGGGTAGCTCGTAGTCTTGTGAGTAGCCATGCAAAATCTATGCTTGTAATTTTTGCTTCAGAGATGAGTCCCTTAGATTATGGTTTGATGGGGTTTTTTGTGTTAATTTAAGTTTATATTTAAACCAATAATCTCATGCTAAGTCTAAGAAATAGGACTAAAAATATTCAAAATCTAAATAACTATCTTGCTAGAAATTACAGAAAATAGGAAAAATGGTTGGAAATAAATTAATTTATTAAAAAAATTACAAAAAATAGGGGAAATAGGGAAGAAATTTGTTGTAAGCAGGTCCAAACTTCTAGAAGGTTCTTCCCATGGTATAATGATCATCAAACGCTTAGAAGATATTTTTACAACAACAATGTAGAGATTTTATTAACAGTTTGTAGCAGAGAAAATTACATAAAAAGTTTGGGGACATCTTCTTCAAGGATGGATTGCATATTTATAAGGTATGCGGCCAACCTTGTTATATTTTCAGAATGAATCAACACATCATTCACTATTATAATTATTTTCTTGATTAGAGGAATCAGCCAAAATATCATGATATTTCAGTGTATTTTGTTTCCAAAACACACTGATATTTGATTTTCCTTACTTACAAAATTGATTTACATATTAGCTAAAAAATAGGTGATGAGTCACCTTTGAGATTATCCCAAGTTTTGTTGTGATGCTGGAAATCCCTTCACGCTAGTTTTCAAAGTATTCACTCTATTCTGACGACCACAGAGTCATGCTAAATTTTGGCATTAATGGGAATCAGGCACCACGATTGAAGAAGTCATGAAGTAGACACCAACCATCGCATAATGGAAAGTAGGCACCTTTCAATGTATAATAGGAAGTAGGTTCCTTCCACTGTACAATGGGAAGCAAGTGCCTTCTATTGTACAACATTAAGTAGGCGCATTTCACCATACAACGAGAAGCAGACACCTAATAGTTAGGTGTCGAATGGAAGTCAGGCACTTCAAAGGACTTGGGTGCCTAACTTGATACCTCTTTACCAATATTCTATATATTTTTTACTTCATTAATTTGTAAGTGCTAGGGCCGAGTTGGACTTCAACAAAAACATGCCAAAATGTAATGATTTCCATTAAATCTACACAAATTACACTTAAAGACAAATATTATAGAACATACAAAATAAACTATCAATTATATATATAATTTCCGTAAAATATTTATATCTACAAGAATATATGTTGCACATTACGAGGAAAAGAGTACAAAAAATCAGCAATTTTGTGGCTCATCAACGATAATTCTTCATATGCAACATTTTATCCTTCATTTGTTCATTAGAAATTTACATAATCCAAGTATGACAAAACTTCCATACTTAAAATAATAAGGTATTACATTATTATCCATATAGGAAATTACTTAGCTAGAGTCTAATCTAATGAATAAATTTATCATTACAACCAATGTTAAGGTTAACGCTTCAAATAAGTGTCCTCCTTGGTTCTTCTTGTCTTCCCGTCACTCAATTGGTGGTGGTAAGGGATCAAGATAACTCATTAATCCTATGAAGCATGCATCTAAATGCATCTACTAAATAACTTATGAAGCAAGTACATATATAATTCAGTTTCCAAATTGTAACTATACAAAACTACTTGATGCATCCAATCATAAATCATTTAGTCAACATCAAAAGGAATTCCATACATCTACTCTTATCTTTATCAATAAAAGAAGAGAGTCATTTCATAAAATATAGATTAATTCATAACTCTTCCTTTATGCAATCAAAGGTTCATACTTTTCATCACACAATGTGAATTTCCTTAATCCATTAAGGTCTCATACCCTTAATCAATTAAATACTTAAAATAATCCATTTCTTCAAGCAACAAAGGTCCCATACCCTTAATCAATCAAATACCTAAAACATCCATTTCTTCAATCAATTAAGGTCCCATACACTTAATCAATTAAACACTTAAAATAATCCATTTCTTCAAGCAACAAAGGTCCCATACCCTTAATCATTAAAATACTTAAAACATCCATTTATTCAATCAACTAAGGTCCCATACCCTTAATCAATCAAATAATTAAAATATTTATTTCTTCAATCAACTAGGTCTCATACCCTTAACAAATAAAATACTTAAAACATCCCTTTCTTCAATCAACTAAGGTCCCATACCCTTAATCAATAAAATACTTAAAACGTCCATTTCTTCAATCAACTAAGGTCCCATACCCTTAATCAATAAATACTTAAACATCCATTTTTTAAAACAACTGAGGTCCCATACCCTTAATAAATCAATACTTAAAACATCCATTTCTTAAATCAAATAAGGTTACATACCCTTAATCAATCAAATACTTAAAACATCATTTTATTCAATCAACTAAGGTCCCATACCCTTAATCAATCAAATACTTAAACATTTATTTCTTCAATCAACTAAGGTCCCATACCCTTAATCAATCAATACTTTTAACATCCATTTCTTCAATCAACTAAGGTCCCATACCCTTAATTAATCAAATACTTAAAACATATTTTTCTTCAATCAACTAAGGTCCAATACCCTTAATCAATAAAATAATTAAAAAATCCATTTCTTGAATCAACTAAGTTCCCATACCCTTAATCAATCAATACTTAAAATATTCATTTCTTCAATCAACTAAGGTGTCATACCCTTAATCAATCAAATACTTAAAGCATCCATTTCTTCAATCAACTAAGGTTTCATACCTTTAATAAATCAAATAGTTAAAACATCCATTTCTTTAATCAAAAGGTATATCCATTTTCATAAAAAATTTGGTCTTTTATAAATACAAAAGGTCTATCTTTTATAAATACAAAAAGGTTTATCTTTTATTAAATACAAAAGGTTCATCTTTTTAATAAAAATAATCTATCTCTCATTGATACCCTTAATTAATTAAATACCTTTAACACAAAAAGAGGGTTAAACCATGGTCAACAAACAAATACAATGGATCATGTAAACCAAAAAATTGGTGGTTTTATAACCAAGGCTAAAACACAAGCCCACAAATAGAGAGTCCACCACAGGTATGATCACTAGCGCCTAACAATTGGCACCATAATGGCTAGCCTGGAGGATGGCATGACCACTACTAGTGGTCATACCACTAAGAGGAAGGTTTTCCCCTATAAGGTGTGATGTGCCCTCAACACTCTCCATGTAGGATTTATCATCTTCTAGAGTTAAACAACAAGTACTATAAGGAATCAACCAAATCAAACAACAACAATCCACAAATCAACATGTGGCAAGTGGTAACAAGGTGAGAGTCGGTCATGGCAAATACACACAGGAGGAGCAAATTCTATCAATCACCACCAAACCTATGGGCTTGGTTATCCACAAAGTATGTAGTGGCCTCTTTAAATGGAGCTTGCACCCTTCCCACCATGCATGTGGGATAAAGCACAAGCCCTTTGAGGCTCACGAAGATTTATCCCACATGCATGGTATGGGGGCTTCATAGGCCCTTAAAGCCTATGGGATGTCAAGTAATATATGACCACCACTCAATGGCCAAGTGGTGGAAGATAGGGGATTTTTCTCTAGTTGAAGCAGTTTGGTTTGTGATGCAACTTGCCATTGGCAAGGTTTGGTGGATGTTGGTAAAAATTTTAACCTAACCAAATTTAAAATAACATAAAAAATTGTCCCACATGCATTGTGTGGTTCTTAAAACGTTGAATATAAAAATAGAGGAGCCCTAAGTTACTTGACCATAAATTTGTGGTTGAGGGGTCCCCATGCCTAAGCAAGCGGAGGCACCATAACACCAGTTGGTGGTGGTGTTCCACATGATGGCCAAGGAAGGAGGCAAGGATCTTTTAAAGTAATTAAACCATTTAAATAAATTAAATGAAATCCTCCTTCTATCGAATCCCCAAACCTTTTCACTATGGCCCTCTTAACAAGGCCTCCCATCTACCCTAAGCCTAAAATCCCTCCTTTAGACATTAATTCCATCTACTAAAATTAAATGCATGTATATTCCAAGGGGCAAGATGGGGGATATTTTGATTTAAAAATAATTCTTTCCCTCTTCCAAAATATCACGCTCCCAAATGCAAACCTTTATTTAAATTAAAAAGGTTTAAAATCTTTATTTGATTTGAAACATAAAAAGGTCATTCTCTTTTTATTTAATTTAAACAAGAGGGGCTTTTTTTTTAGTAATATTTCTTATACACATCCACCATGGGGATTGAACCCGGGTCACATCACCGATAATGCAAGTGGCATCCTTGCCAATAGACCACACTCACGGGAATATTTTTTTTTATAAAATAAAGAATTAAATAAAAATTTCCAAGCATTGTTACTTAGTAATTAATTTAAATCAAATAAATCATTAATAATTTTTAATTTTGATTAATTTAAATAAAATACCAATAATAATATTCAATATTTGTATGATATTCAAGTTGTCTAGGTTTATTAGGGCCTCTATGCCTATTAATACCTTAAGAAGGAGATTTTATACCCACTCCACTTACACACAAACATGCATATATAAAAGTGGGTAATCAAATACATCAAATGAGGTGGGTGATTCTTTGCAATTACAATTGCATGTGCCAATGTGAAGACTTATGGTAACTTCTATATTACCAACTTCAAGCTCTAGATAATTGGATTCCTTATGACCACTAAAACAAGAAGCATGTATATGGGGTTAGTCATCCATGTTATCTTAAGCTATCATAATCATCATTTGCCTTTTCAAGTACCCCATTCTCGGTGGTTGATTCTACCTCTTCCACCCACGAGTGTACCTAGTCCTGCGTATTGACAATAAATAAACAATACCATATTCTTTCAAATATAAATCAATTTAAACATTGCATAATAATTCAAATACATCAAAAAATTAATATCAAGTTATCATTTATTAACACATAGTCTTTCATGTAAAAAGTCTTGCCAAGGAGGGTCATGAAACTTTGAATGGAATAAAATAATAGAAGCTAATGTTGGATTGGATTTTAAACCTTTCCCATTAAGAGGGAGATCTAAAGCATTATCCTATTTTTTTGATGACCTCTAAATATGATAAATAACAGAATCCGAGGCTAGGAGGAAAATCCTAAAAAACTTAGGTTGGGGGATATCCATAAGCAAGGTTCCCTCCAAAGAAACTTCCTCCAAACCCTTAGAATATTGAGGTTGGGGATTAAATTCCATATCATTATCATGATTCAAAATATAGGAGAACATACCCAGGTTTTGTAGGTGAGTTGGAGAGGAGAGGGCAATCCTCCAAGGGAGGTCCCAGGTTCAAATCTCCACCCTACCAAAATGTCGAATTGGGTACCCAAAATCCAATTGATAATCTTGGTGCGGGCAGGGCTGGGTGTGACTCCTGGGTGACTTTGATAGTATAGAACCCCCTGTTCATGGTCTCTCAGACCAAGGTGGCCCCGCAAGGGGTTTTTCGCTTATAAAAAAAAAAATATAGGAGAACATATTTGCCACAAGGATTTCATTCATCATAGAAGAAATAAGTTCAGGAGGAGAACTTAGCTCATATTTTTTGTAAGTATCTCCCCATATTGCTTCTTCATCAGTGTATGATTCTTTGTTGGGGAAGTCCAACAGGGAATGTCATCCACCTAATTCTCACATATTTCATTGCCTTTTCTAGATCTCTCTCCTTCAAACTATTTCTTTTTCCATAGTTTATGTCTTTGGGAGGATTTTTATGCTTAAGGCATACATTAGATGAATGCCCTAGTTTCTTGTATGTTGTGCATATAAGAAAAAGCATTCTCATACTTAATCTTATGGTTTAAAACCCCTAACTTTGAGACTAAACTAACTAAGGTAGGAAAATCCTTCTCATTGTCTATATTAACAAAAATTCTTGTGCAAATTAGTCAAGAATGAGTTTTGGTGGTTGGATCAATATCCACCAGGCCCCCTATTTCTCTTGATATACCCTCCAACACATCCTTAAAATAAAAGTGATAGGTTAAAACTTGGTAGCTTGACCTAAAACAAGGCTTGGGAAAAACTCTAAGAATTTGGATCAAATTTTGGGCTCCATATTTGTAAGATCAGACCCCTTCATCCAAAAATCCATGGTCTTCCCCCAAAATTTTGTTTAAGTCCTCCTTGGAGAACAACTTGACCATGAAAAAACCTTTAGATAAAGCAACTATTTTAATATGCCCATTGGACCTCTATTTTGATGCAACTCATTTCCTAAGCATATCCAAATATGGATGAACACCCATGCAACACCCTATAAAATTTGTAGATCCTTGTTCAATATCCATATCTACAAGCTCATCTAGGGCAATAATTTTACCTCCTTTAGGGATTAGGTTAAAACAAGTTTCATGGGGTTTCTTCTTTCCACTAATAATATATGACTATGAAGGACCCCCACAAAAGGAACATGGGTCCCTTCCAACAAGCCTTGAATAAAGAACCATATTATCAACACAAAAAGTAAAATCTGGACCCAGATCATTATTCGCCTTTATCTGAGAAAATTGCTTTGATAAAAATATTTCCCATTGTCTCAATTCCCCTCATCCTTGTTCCCACCATCACCACTCTTCATATCTCCTTCCATCATTCCTTTCCTGATATAGAATATGGGGGCAATCCTACCATCAATATCATAGCCATTGAAGAACACACGCTTATATTGAGAGGGGGATGAATAGTATAAGATAAATTTTTTCTTTCCAATTAATAATAGCAATAATATGAAATAAATAATAAATCAAAGCATAATTTCCATACATATAATATACAATGCTTTTACGTAGAAACACCTTTTTGGGAGAAAACCATGTAAAATATTGCTTATATTTTTCTTCAATAAATTTTGTGGGCACCATCCCATAGGAGATACCAATCCCCTATAAAAGTTTGTGGACAAAAATTCATAGGAGACATCAATCCCTTATACAATTTTGTGGAAACCAATCCATAGGAGACACCAATCCCCTAAACAAGTTCATGGACACCAATCCATAGGAGACACCAATCTTCTAAAAAAGTTTATGGACACCAATCCATAGGAGACATTAATACCCATATGCAAGTTTATGGGTACCAACCCATAGGAGATACCATTTCCTTCTCACAAGTTCATGGGCACCAACCCACAGGAGACACGAATCCTATCTCACAAGTTTGTGGGCACCAACCCACAAGAGACACCAATCCTCTCTCACAAGTTTGTGGGCACCAACCCACATGAGACACCAATCTCCTCTCACAAGTTTATCGGCACAAACCCACATGAGACACCAACACAATCTCAAGTTGGTGGTCACCAACCCATAGGAGACATAAACCTCATATACTCAAGTTCTCCAAAAATTGATCATAAAAACTGCTCAAATCTGCTCACAAACACTGCTCAAATTTGCTCCTAAATTTAATCCAAAATTTTACTGAAGTGTAACAAAAAATTACACAAATATGCCAACACCAATATACGAATGGGTAAAATCAATAAATGAATATAATTTACCACTTTAGGAGGGCTAAGTCCATTGCCACTAAGGAGGGCTTAGTTCTTATGATTTATGCAAATATTATTCAAGAATGAAAGATGATTAATTGTGAATCAACCTACAACTATTAATAATGATTAAATCAATAAATCAATGATATTTGGAAATATAGCCGACTTGGCTATATTAGTGTTGTAACATGGCTCCCCTCCTTGGAAATATTTATCCTCAAAGCTAGAAATGACTCAAATGTGCTTTATGTTTTCCATGTAGCATCTTCTACTAGTAGGTCATATCATTTGATTAAAAATGCTTTGATGTGACGGGATCAAAGAATACGTGATCTGCTTTACAATATTATTTTTGGTTGGAGATAAATATGTCCTTCATCAAGTACTGGAAGTTTCGATTGAGAGTGTACTTTTTATCCTATCACCTTCTTGAGACATGAAATACTATATGTATACGGGATGAGGGAGGAAGCTCTAGTTGATATGCCACTTTGCCTATGCGGAGCATTATCTTGTAAGGACCATAAAATATTGGATCCAAATTCTGACTAGACTTGATTATCAATGATAGTTGTTTGTAGGGTTGCATACGCAAGAAAACCATATCATATATATTAAATTATCTTTTAGAACTGTGTGAATCTTGTTGTTGCTTCATTCAGTTTTATGCTTAGATAAAATTGTCTTTGAGAATGTTGAGCATTGTCTGTCAATGTTGGAACTAATCATCGACTTGAGCCACTTTGGAAGATCCTAGAACATAATCTACTATAATTGGTGTTTTTACTCTATACAATTCTTCAAATGGGGACATCTTTATGGCATAATGGTACAAAGTGTTGTACCACTATTTTGCTAATGAAAGCCAATGACTCCATTGATACTGTTTATCTTGAGCAAAACATCTTAGATAGGTACCCAAAAATTTGTTAACTATTTTAGTTTGGCCATCTGTTTGAGGATGGCATGCAAAATATATATTTAACTTTGTACCATTATGAAGAAATAATTCTCGCCAAAAATTACTAGTAAAAATGGGATCATGATCACTTACAATATTTTTGGGTATTCCATGCAACTTGAAAATTGAGTCCATAAATACCTTAGATATTTTTCTTACTAAAAATAGATGTTGTAGAGCATTGAAGTGAGCATATTTGGAGAGGCGATCCACTAGCACAAAAATTAATGTTTTACCTTCCGATTTACGAAGACCTTCAATAAAATCCATTGAAATATGTTCTCATTGGTGATCTAGAATTGGTAGTGGTTGGAGAAGTCTTGGAGATTTTATTATTTCACCCTTAGTGCATTGACATACTTCACATTCAACAACCCATATTTTGATCTTATATTTTAATCCTTTCTAATAAAAGGATTGTTTTACCAGCATATATGTCTTCAAAAAATTGGAATGTCCTGCTGATGGAGAAGCATGCGATTCTTCAAGAATATAAAATTTTATGTTAGAATTATGTGGAATGTAAATGTTATTATTTCTTCTTAATACATTTCCATCATATAAAAAATGAGGATGCTTAGATGATCCTAACATCAAATCTAGAATTATTTGAGTAGTTTCTATGTTTGATAACCATTCTTCTTGGAGCTAAGAAATCCATTGGGAAAAAGGGCTCGAAATGGCGTTGATTACCACTTCATCTTCATATTTATGAGAAATTTTATTTCTCTTTATTATACTCAATAAAAAAATCATATCCCAATAGTTTTTTTAACCACTTGTTTTCTCTAGATAAGAAAATCACTGTTCTATAAAATGCTTGAGACTACTATGATCTATTTTTATGATGAAACGACTACTGATTAAGTAGTGTCTCTATTTCTCAATTGCATGTAGAATAGCCAACATCTTTTTCTCATATGTGGACCTTCCCAAATTCTTACCTAAAATCTGATTACTCTCAAATTCCAAGGGATGCTCTTCTTGCATTAATACTGCCCCAATACCAGTTCTCGAGGCATCACATTCAATCACAAATAGTTTGTAAAAAAATTGGGTTGCCAAAATTGGAGTAGTACACATTGCTTCCTTGAGTGCCATGAATTCTTTATTGGCTACTTCAAACCAATGAAAAGCCTCATTTTTTGTGATAGTTGTGAGGGGGACTGCAATTTTACCATAATTGCGAACAAACTTGCGATAGTATCCAGTAAGACCCAAAAAACCATGAAGTTTCTTGATGGTTTTAGATAAATGCATGTCCTGAATGGCCTTAATTTTATTAGAATCCACTTTAAAACATTTATGAGAAATGATATGTCCCAAATATTCAACTTCTTGAACACCAAAAGAACATTTAGAGAATTTGAAAAAAAAAATTCCTTATGTAATATATGAAGAACATTTCCCACATACATGAAATGATCCTTCCATGTTTTACTGTATACTAGAATGTCATCGAAGAAGACTAAGAAAAATTTATGAAGGAAAGGATGAAATACATTGTTCATGAGACTTTGGAAGGTGGAGGGAGAATTAAAGAGACCAAAAGGTATGACTAAGAATTCATAATGACCTTCATGAGTACGAAAGGCAGTTTTGGAAATGTTCTCATCTCTTGGATTTAATGAAAACCAGAACATAGATCCAATTTTGTGAAAATTTTTACATCATGCAATTCATCTAATAAATCATCTATGATAGGGATAGGACATTTATCCTTTATGGCAATTTTATTGAGGGGAAAAAAATTAGGACACATACGCCAAGAGTTATCCTTACAATGGACCAAAACCACTAATGAGGAATAAGGACTAGTGCTATGATGAATGACTCCATGTTCTAATAGTTCTTGGACAATATTTTCAATTTCTATGTTTTGAGTTTGAGGGTAGCGATAAGGACGAACATGAGAAGGAAGGCTTCCTAGAACAAGATGTATGGCATGGTCATGAGACCGTTTGGGAGGTAGTCCTTTTGGTTCTTGGAAAACATCATCATAGTTAGCCATAATATCTTGAAGATCCTTTGAGTGAATTTCAGGAATATCCTGTGCTTGCTTTTCCAAATAATTTATTTGAGCTATGAATCCATAATTCCCTTTCCTTAATATTTTTTCCATGTTGTGATAACTCACTACCTTTTATGGTGGAGTTGGAATTCCTTGGAGGTGAATGGTCTTTCCATTTTCTTTCCATTCCACAAATAGTTTTCTAAAATTAAAACTGATAGTGTCCAGTTGTTCTAACCATTCAACTCCCAAAATAACATCTAAATTCCCTAAAATCATAACAAAGAGAATTCCATGCCAAGTATAACTTCCCATTTGTATTGAAACTAAATATTTTCTACAAATACATTGAAAATTTCCTCCATTTGGAACTAAAACTTGAAATTTATCTTGATTGGAGGAGTGAATGTGTAAGTTCAATGCCTTATCAGTTTTAAGGTCAATAAAATTATGATTACTACTTGAATCGATCAACACATTTATTATTTTCTTCCTAATAAATATTGGTACCTTGATTGTATGGTGAACTTTAAATCCCATAAGAGCATGTATTGAAATAGCCATAGTGTCTTCATCACATGTTGCTTCATTATGATCTATTTGTTCTTCGGGCATAGGTGAATCTTGTGGAATGATATCCTCTACTTCCTCTTTGCCATCCTTAATATCATATTCTATTTTAAAGTTTTCTCTTGGTATACATGCTTGATCTTTTGGATGATGATTACAAAATTTATAGCTGTAATATCTTGATGGTTGGTCATTTCTATAAAAGGAATTGTTGTGATATTAAAATATGTCAAATTTTGCATCTTTTTCTCAACAAGATTAGCAATACTTATAGTGTCATCCAAATAATATGGATCATATAAATATACTTCAATTTGAATATTTTCTTTCAACCCATGTATAAAGGCTGAAACCACCACATTGGTTGGTATATCTCCTGTATAAGCAAGAAGACTTGTGAATTTTGAAACATAATCTTTGACTGACCTAGTTTGTTTATGTGCCAATAGACGAATGATGTAAGAATATGAACTATCTTCATAAAATATCTTGAGAAAAAGATTCTTGAATTCAGGCCATAAGAGGGGACAACTATGTTGACGTTTTTTCCAAGTAAACCATTGGTAGGCTTCAGTACCTAAGTTGGAGGATGCATAAGGAAATTTTGGATTTAGGCACACGATATAAGTGTAAGATACCCTCCATTTTAGCTATCCAACCACATGGATCTCCACCTTCAAAGGTAGGTATATTAGCATGTGTAGTATTAATACTTGTAGGCCATCTTGCTTGTTGATAAACTTCCTCTGTATGCTATTATGCATTATCATTTTGTCTATGGTAGTTATTTGGGGAAGGAGGAGCTTCTTAGTTCTATTTCTTCAAAAATTTCCCAAGCATTGATGTCATGTTGTTCATAATAGACATTAGTTGAGTCAAACATTATTGTACTTCTGGGTTACTTGTATTGGGGTTTTCCATTTCCTCATGTGTGATATTTTCGTGGGATGAGTTGGAAGGATCCATGGGGTTAATAGCAAGATGGTCAGTGTTAAAATTGTTAATGTGTAAAGGAGAGTTAGGGTGTGTACCTTTATTTCATGGAGGTCTTCTTGGTGACTTCAAAGGTCCTTCATTTGTATTATATGTTCTACATAGTCTTCTGTTTGGTCCTTTAGTCCACCTACCACTCATGCACTACCTATCTGTCCAGAATGTGTACTAGGAGAATATCCAATTTATTCTATTTTGATGTTTAGCCAATAATTGGTTGTAAAAACCAAGGGTTTAAAATTTTTGTTAATATTCATTGCAAACGGATAGAGTTTATCCCTACTGCTCTTGGCTAGTTGTATTTTAAATTACACAGCTTAAGAGGGCTTCAACGACTATAATTTCAAGTGAGCTAGCTTCGTAAGACAAGACTCAACTATTATATTCTCAATGGCTATATTTCCAAGTGGACTAGCTTCATGAAATAAGACTCAATGGTTATATTCTCATTGGATTTGTCTATAAAGAACACGATTTAAGAACCAATGACTATAGGATACGACTGAATCAAGACCACAAGACACCACCTGCCACAATCGAATCAAGACCACAGGTTACCACCTAACACGATCGAATTGAGACCACAATGGTTATATTATCACTAGAATTATTTACATGAAACATGAATCAAAGCCCTATGACTATAGGACACAATCAAATTGAGACCATAGGACACCACTTGATGCAACCAAATTAAGACCACAATGATAGGACACGAATCGAGAGGATCCAATGACTACAGGACAAGACATGAATTGATATGTGAATCAAGAAGACCAACACGAATCAAGATGAATGGACAATACATAAATCAAGACCACATAATTGGTTATATAGGACACATGATGATGGTATTGGACAAGAGACGACCATAAGTGACACTACCTAATGGACATGCTATGCGTGGGAGCATAGGGTTGGCATGACCGAAGCCACAAAACAAGTAATACATTGAAATGAATATAAATGGTAGACTATAATATCCCTACTGTATGTGGGATAATGTTTAAACTTGGAAGATGAAAATGCAAAATTAAACCCTATAACACTTTATTTATCAATGTTACCTAGGCATTTTGATTGATTGTCATTTGGTATAATTCACTTATTAATTCTCCTATTATGTGGCAAACTGTTAGTGATGAACGGTTGGTTCTTGACGTTTTTTATGCATAAGAAATCCCCATAAATTTGGATACAGTAGAATTTATTATCTCCTAAAATTTTTAATATTTTGGATGGTAGGATTTCAGCAACTTTGGGCTACCAAAAATCAAGTGAATACGTTCATTTTCATATTACCTTTATATTGTATTTCTTCTATGCTTTAATTATGCAGACTTCGAACATCAGATTTTTTAGTGCCTTGAACATTTATTGTGTTTTGGGGATAACCTCTAAAATTTTTAACACCTCACTCCTTTGCGACGTGATCTATACCCAAGCTTATGTAATATACACTGCTTTGGTGAATGATATTCTCTCCTTGAAGATTCACATACGTAAACAAGGAATGATATATGTTTTCTTTTAGGGGATGCGATATTGACTTTGGATGGCACAAAATTCTAGGATTTTATTGCCCTAATACTTACGCAGATAGACTGCACTAATTTTACCTGTTGCTTATATTAGATCGGAGTTATTTTAGACTAGTGGTGAAACCGATGAGTATGTATGAACTTTGTTAGTGTTATTAATTTTCTTCTTTTCTTGCACTAGAATCGTCAGGAGTTTTTCTACTGGATACAATGATGTTGAGATTTTTGGATTCTCCACCTATTTTTTTCTTGAAGTTTCAACCTCACAAGTGCTTAAACCTAAAAAAAAAAATTCTACCTTGAAGGAGTAAACTTGTATTATTACACATAGATATCGCCTGCTCTGATACCACTTGTAACCAAAAAATTACACAAACATGAGAAAAATAATATACAAATGGATAAAATCAATGAATGAATATAATTTGCCACTTTAGGAGGGCTAAGTCCTTCTCCACTAAGGAGGGCTTAGTCGTTGCGGTTTACGCAAATATTATTCAAATATGAAAGATGATTAATTGTGAATCAACCTACAACTATTAATAATGATTAAATCAATAAATCAATGATATTTGAAAATATAGATGACTTGGCTATATTAGTGTTGTAACATCAAGTGTGCTCAACAATCTGATCCAAAACCTTGCTCTTACTCTTTCTTTTCTTGAGTTTTCTTTCTTCAAACCAAAATATATTCTACCCAAATTTTGTTTAACCTACTGAACATATAGATGATGTACTTGTGTAGGAAGCTTCAAATGACCAAACTATTCTTTACATTCAACAATTTTGTCACTTCCACATGTCTCACATTTATTACATTTTAAAGGTAGCTCTAGTCTAGCACTTGATAACTAACCTTGTAAATGTTGATTTGTAACTATCTTGTGCACCTTTCCTTCTTCTTGTAGATAGCTGAAATGTCCTTCCTTTTCAATTGGATGCTTGGGTGAAGATGTGCATTAATCCTTTTACTATGTGACACCTTGACTTGTTCTTAGGTTCTAAAAAGAATTATTTGTTGCCCCCACATTCATTTGAAACTCCTCATGATAAGATAAGCATTAAAAAAAACTTTGGATAATTCAATTCAATATTTCATTGCAAATTCAAATTACTTCCAATAGCTTAGTGCAAATTCAAACTATTCCCAATGGCTAGTGCAATTTCAACTTTCTCCCAATGGCTAGTGCAAATTCAAATTTCTCTCAATCGTTAGTGCAAACTCAAATTACTCCCAGTGGCTAGTGCAAACTCAAATTACTCCCAATGGCTAGTGCAAAATTTTCACTACACATTCATATTACTCCTTGTGGCATATTTTGAATAGGCTCAACAAATAGTAGTGAGGCAAGAAGATACACGGTACAACTCAAGTGGATACGGAGGCACGACACAGGTGGACACGCAAGCTCTACTGTGAGGTAAGTAGACAACCCGACATGGCTATAAGACATATGACCATAGGATGGATGGTAGATTCAACAATTAGAGATAGCGTGGACCTTTCACAAAAGGACACATGACAAATTCGATATCTAGGGACAACATGGAAATTTTACACTTGCAATGAATACCAAAAGGGGTCCTAATGTGATCATAGTCACATTTAAAACATAGTGCTTGGAAGTATATAAACTACAACACAAAAGTGACACAGACAATGTGGGATTATGGGATTTCCTTCAAAAATGAAGCTAGACGTCAAATGGCCAAATAAAATATGCATACCTTTATTTAATAGTATGATTTATGCACTCCATGTATTTTATAAGCTTGATCCCTTCATTGTTTTTCTATATTTTAGAACAATGCTCGTTGGTCATTTTCGCTAGACCTCACTTTTTTTTCTAACTTCAAACTGCACGTCAGTTGATACTTTGATCAATGCTGGTCAAGTTTCTTTGTAATGCCTCCCACACAACTAGAGTAGAACTTCAACGAAATCACTTTTTGACCTCTCTTTGCTTCAATTCCCATTGCATGCCATTCTCTTCCATGAATCCGTTGCAATCATACAAAGAACACACACTGTTTATGCAATTTAAGCTTTTCGATGATCTGACAATCTGGATACTTCAATGAAAATAATTTGTCCCTTAAATTTATGTTTTTCACTGTCAATATTTACCACTACTCTAATCTCCTTCATCGCTGCCCTAATCTCCTTCGTCGCTGCTCTAAGCTCCTTCATCTCTACCTTAATATCTACCATTTCTCTAAGCTCCTTCATCGCTGCACTAATCTTATTTGCTGCTTAACTATCCTTATCACTTGCACAAGTAACTCGAAGGCATTCATTTCTCAAATTAATTTCAACCTTTTATATATACAACCTTTATTTATATGCGCAAGGTTGACCTTTATTGATATTCTGAAACATTAACTTTATAATATTTAAATTTAATATTTAAATATTATAAGGTTTAACTTTGTAATAATATTTTTTATAACTTTAATATTTAAATATTTAATTTAAATATTAAAGCATATTCTTGTAATTCAAAACATGATATTGCCAAAACTCATGAGCATACTTATAATTAAATTATCCTTCCAATTCTACCTTTGACATCAATGACAACTCAACATTTCTAACAATCTCCTTCTTTGTCATTGATGGCAACCCTACAAAAGATTTGTCCTTTACTATAACATGATCACAAGTTGCTCCCCTGGACAAGCTATTCCTCCTTACTAAAATTATCCCCCTTTGAAATCAATGGAAAAGTCTCCTCAGGGCTAAAAGATAAGATGCTTGACAATACCCCCCTTTCTACCTACTATTATTGAGACTTTAATGATGATATGGGAGTGGAACTCCAAAATTACTATGCTCCTTTTCTTGTTCTATTTTATTTTTCCAAACTTTGGAGGGCATATGATTTTGAACATTTTGAATATCCTCCTTCTTATTGGATTTTAGAATCAAGAAATATTGTTCTACACCATCTAGTCGTATGCCCAGAATTATTACATTTGTAACAAATGATGTTGTAGTCCATGACAGGTGCAAATGAGTTGAAATTCCTCATGGTGAAGCCAAAATTATTCTTAGCATGGACCCTACAATTTATAGTTTTATGACCATATTGGTTACATGAGAAACAATAACCATGGAAGAAATATTGAAACCTGTCTAATTGCCTTGGAGGATATTACCGCATGGTTCTCTCATTGTTGTTTTTGTTATGGACTTTGTTCCTTGATGATGCTTTGTTTTCTTCCTCCTTGATGCTTCCACTTCTCAACACATTATCATAGGTCTTAGGATTTTCTTTAAATATTTTCTTTGATGCCTCTCTTCCTTTTGAGCTTGACTCCCCCTTTTGTTTCTTTTGACCTTCTCCAAAACTAAGTTCAATATTTATAACCGAAGATCTCTGTGTTTTGATAATATCATCCAAGATTTATGTGCTTGTCTCAAACTTGATATTTTTCTATAGCTTAAAATTATATTTTTCAACTTCCTTCCTTAGAGAGACAACCTCACGTTCCATTTTTTCACATTCCAACTCTTTTTCCTTTAACTGCTCAGCCATACCTTCTTCAATTCGCTTTGCCTCTTCAATTTTTACTTTTAAGTTAGTGAGATATTGCGAAAGCTTTACCTTTGTCTTCTCATGGTGAAGATCAAGCAACACAAACAAATAGATCAAGACACATGAAAAAAACATACATAGATATTATTTCTTTGTTCTTATTAGAGAACCAAAACATTTCATTATTGTCATCCCAAAAGAAGAGTCTATTTAAAATTTCAAAAATTCCCTTAAATACCTTGTTTTCCCATTTTCCCACCTAAAACTAGAAATTTCAAATTTCAAATTTCAAATTTCAAATTTCAAATTTCAAATTTGGGGGCAACTTGCCAAGGTCATAACTTCGCACTTGTTGACCCGATTGACTATTACAACATATTTTTAGAAACAACATGAAATGAGCTAAGCGAGGCAAACCTTGGCTCTTTGTGCCAAGGCCTATGTCTAGCCGAAAATCTTCAAATTTGACCTCTAAGACCTTCAAAAATCACCTACAAGTTTTACTAGTTTTTCTAGCAGATTTGTTTTTTTTCACTAGTTTTCAACAAAATGAATTAAATACAAATTGGGTGATGCAAGATCACTCTGACACCGTTGGATGCTCCTGCATCAGACACCTAGGGTAAATTTAGAAGTGACCTTCACTTCTTTGTTGTTGGAGGAAAACCCAGGCGGTCAACCTCAATCTTCAATAACCAAGTTGAATCTTCCACAAGCCTGCCTTTCCATTTGACAAAATATTCTTCATACTACCATTTTTGGTACTTTTTTTGATGCGGGTATCCAGGATCTCTTATATCTCTTTCGTATCTGGAGTAGATGCTAGAAGATTCCATAATTCTACTATTGGTCCCTCACCATCATCTCCCTCATGATATTTTGCCAAATATGAAATGTTAAAAATAGGAGATATGTTAAGCCCACTTGGCAATTCCACTTCATATGCATTGCCTGAATCCCATTTTCCTATGATTTTGCATGGTCCAAACTTCTTTATTTTTAGCTTGTTATAGGTTTTAGCAGGAAACCTTTCTTTTCTCAAATGGACCATAACTTCATCTCCCACTTCAAATTCCTTAAACCGTTGCTTTTGGTCTGCCCTTGTCTTATACTGAGTATTCATCTTAGTAATATGCTTCTTCACTTCTTCATGCAAACTCTTCAGGTGCTCTGTAAAGTCCTCAGCCTCAACACTGTTCTTTTCCCCTTTGTCCATTTTTCTCAACTCAGAAGCATTCCTTGGGCTACTCTCATATACAATCTGGAATGGGGATTTATTAGTACTCCTATTGACAAAATTATTGTATGTAAATTTTGACTATGGCAAAACCAAGTCCCAACCCTTGGGCTTATCTCCTACCAAGCATCTCAGTATATTACCAAAACTCCTATTCACCACCTCTGTTTGCCCATCAATCTATGGGTGGTATGCATAACTGAATTTTAGCTTTGTCTTAAATTTCTTCCATAGGGTCCTCCAAAAATACCCAATAAACTTTGTATCCCTATCATAAATAATACTCTTTGGTAGACCATGAAGTCATACCACCTCTTTGAAAAACAACCCTGCAACATGAACTACATCATTAGTTTTCTGGCAGGGAATAAAATGTGCCATATTTGAAACCTGTCAACCATTACAAATATGGATTCATTCCCCCTCTATGTCCTTGGTAGGCCAAGAACAAAATCCATGCTAATGTCCTCCCATGGTCTCTCTGGTACAGGTAATGGCTGATATAATCTAGTGTTTTCTCTTACACCCTTGGCCATTTGGCATACTCTGGAACTTTGCACAAATATCTTCACATCTTGCTACAACTGTGGCCAATAGTAGTTCTTACTAATGAGGGCAATGGTTTTATCTCAACCAAAGTGTCTAGCCAACCCTCCACTGTGCTTCTCCTTGACCAGATTCTTCCTCATTGAAATCCTTTGAATGCATAATTGGTTTCCTCTAAACAACATTCCATCTTGGATTAGAAAATCCAACCACTTAGTCCTATCCAAAGTAACAAGTGCAAATAAAACTCTCCAAGCCTCTACAAAACTAGGATATTTAGGGTACAAACCCTTAACTTCGTCAAACCCTACAACTTCCACCTTCATTTCTGTCAACAAACATTACCTTCTACTTAAGGCATATGCAACTCTATTTTACTTTCTACTCCTGTGCTTCAACACAAAGGTATAACTCTATATAAACTCAACCCACTTCAAGTGCCTCTGATTTATCTTCCCTTCTTAGATGGAGTTATTACTGTTCATGAGGCTCTTCATACAACCGTTCAGACCAAAAAAGTAGTCATGGCTTTAAAGTTAGACATGAACAAAGCTTATGATAGGATAAATTGGGAATTCCTAGAGGCGGTTTTATTAAAATTTGGCTTCAACATGAAATGGGTCAAGTTAATAAGAGAGTGTATTTCTAAGCCTTGTTTTTCAGTTTTGGTTAATGGGTCTACTACAGGTTTTTTTCAAAGCAAATGTGTTCTAAGACAAGGAGATCCCATAAGTCCTATGTTGTTCATCATCGTAGCTGAGGCCTTGGGAAGAACCATTAAGGCAGTAGTGGTAGCTAGACTCATATCAGGTATCAAGGCCACGTCGCTAACTACCCCGGTGACACATCAACAATTTGTTGATGATACATTGCTACTAAATTTGGCTTCTGTGGTTGAGGCAAGAAGGATTAAAAATATTCTTATAATGTATGAAGAAGCGGTTGGACAGAAAGTGAATTTTGATAAGAGCAAACTTTATTTCATCAATACCCCCATTCCTAGGCAAAACATCATAGCAAGGATCATCGAATTTTATATTGCATCCCTTCCCACCTCCTATTTAGGTCTTCCCCTATTTACGGGGAAACCTGAAGGATCAATGTGGAACATAGTTCTGGAGAGGATCCAAAAAAAGCTAGCAGGTTGGAAAGGACATCTATTATCTCAAGCAGGCAAAGCAGTTTTAACTATGACTTCACTTCAAAGTATACCCGTTTACTTCCTATCAGTGTTCAGAGCTCCCAGCAAGGTGTATCACAAAATTGAGCAACTTCAAAAAAAATTCTCCGGTCGTGGACTCGAGGATAAGAAAAGGATCCATTTAGTAGGTTGGAACAAGGTTTGCAAACCTAAATCTGATGGGGGGTTAGGATTGAGGAGAGTTGCTCATCTCAATACAACTCTATTAGCCAAACAAGCATGGCAGTTATTGACTAAGGTCGATAATGAATGGACTACCATAGTTAGGAGGAAATACCTCCAAGGTGTGAACTTCCTTAATGACAACTTAGCAATCAGGGGGTCTACTTTTTGGAAGGCAATCCTCATGATCAGGATCTTGTCAAGAAAGGTATTAGATGGATTCTAAGAAATGGGAAAATAATAGACTTTTGGAAGTATCGATGGGTGAGAGCTGAGGAGTTATCCCAGAATCCTCGTTTGGCTAGGATTCAAGAGCATATGGAGCAGCATATTGGGAAGAAGGTTGCAAATTATATGTGGTAGGATATAAATATCAACAGTGGAAACACATCGAGTACGTGGTTTTGAAGCTGAGTCTGAAGAGCTTTATAACATTTTAACTCAGCAAATTATTCCCTTTAGAGAGGATGAAGATCACATTGTTTGGGCTGAGACTGAAAGTGGTTACTTCATAGTTAAGTCTGCCTATAATTTTATTCTCAATGTGGAAGGTCAACAATTTCAATTGAGTTTGGTTTGGATCAAAGGCTTAATTCCTAAAATATCATTTTTTTCATGGCTGGTGATTCAAGGAAAAATCCTCACTATGGACAATATGTTATCCAAAGGTGTGGTTATTGCTAACTGTTGCTACATGTGCAGGGTAGGATGGGAGACAACCCAACACTTTTTTTTGGAGTGTCCGATAGTGGGGTCCATTTGGATGAACTTTTCCAAGCCTTTAGGATCTCGTGGGTTAAGCCTGCTCTTATATCCGAAGTGTTCCATCAATGGCCTCAACCCTTTGTCAGCCTACAACTTAAGTACCTATGGAAAATATGTTGGCATAATTTTCTCTGGCAGATTTTGCTAGAAAGGAACCATAGAGCCTTTAAGGATACCATTCACAACCCAAAAACCATCCTCAACAGGATTATTGTCTTTGCAAAAGAAAACTTTAGCACCTTAGTGGATGAGAACCACTCAATTCCTCCCCAAGAAAAACAATTAGCTTGGGCCTTAGGTATTTAGGACAAACCTTCCATTTCTTTGCCCAATCCCAAAAATGGGATTTCTTGGGAGCCACCCCCCCAGGGTTGGTTTAAACTAAATTTTGATGGTGTAGCCAAGGAGAACCCGAGAAGAGCTGGAGCTCGAGGAATAATCAAGGATCATAAAGGAAATTTGGTCAAGGCCTTCGTTGAACCATTGGGAATCAGAACTAATAATGAAGCATACGCTAGAGCCCTTTGGAGAGGGTTACAAGTAGCCCAAGCAACTCAAGGTAACTTTATGATTGAAGGTGATTCGATGAACATCATCAACCTATTAACCAATGGCAAAAAACCTCCATGGAGAATCGAGGGAGTCATCCATGAAGTGAGGATCCTTTTTACAGCAATACAGAATAGGAGGGCTCATCACGTGTACCATGAGG
Organism: Wollemia nobilis; assembly: GCA_028583015.1. Classification (NCBI taxonomy): domain Eukaryota; kingdom Viridiplantae; phylum Streptophyta; class Pinopsida; order Araucariales; family Araucariaceae; genus Wollemia; species Wollemia nobilis. Next base: position 1,448,911 of record JAQPPZ010003172.1, on the reverse strand, counting down.
CCAATAGGTCAACTAAAAAATTAGCCAACATAGGTTTTGATGTTGGTAGTTTGGTGACATGGACACAAGGTGTGCCACGTGAAGTGGAAAATATTATTAGTCATGAAAATAAACCTACCCATTAAGGAGAAATATGAATGGGTGTTCTTTCCCCATGGAGCTGGTAATAACTATGGGGTTTCCCTCTAAATCATACCAAATTGGAAATTAAGGTAACAGGGTGTATGCCTTGGAATATTTTGACAGAGAATAGGAAATAGGCAAGCAATAGGTTTCACAAGTGTAAAGTTCCAAACTTCAATTTCCTGTCAATGTAAGTAATGTTTACAGTTATGTTTAGGTATGGGTGTGCCTTGTTAGTAAGGTGTTGTAGGGGATTCAACACAAGTTATGGTAAGAAAGTTTCAAGGATGACTAGGATCTACAATCTCGGTAGAAGGTTGGATATTGTAATAGGTTTTGGGTTAACCTGCAAAACTCGGTAATTAATGAAGACTTTTATTTACCAAAAAAAAAATGTTCTCAACATCACACCAAACCACCTAAATATTACCTATTACAATTGGAGATATTCACGGGGAATATTTCCCCATGAAAATAGAAAAACACATTAATAATAGAAATCAATTAAACTCCAACATACTCCCCCTTGAATTTGAGGGGACTGACAAGGAAGTTCCTCAGCTTTAAAAATTGAGCTTTGACAACTCCCTTGGTGAACAAATCTACAATGTTGTCTACAGTGTTGCAATGATGTAATTCAATCACCTTCTTGACCATGTCTCGGATGAAGTGATACTTCATATCAAAATGCTTTGACCTACTATGATGAACTGGATTATATGCTAGCTGAATAGCACTCATGTTATCACAATACAATGTAGTAGGACCATATTGTTGTTCTCCAATTTCTTCAAGGACTTTCCTCAACCACAATGCGCACTAGCACTCGTGATTGCAATGTATTCTGCTTCGGTGGAAGAGAGAGCAACTGTAGTTTGTTTCTTTGAGCTCCAAGTGATTAAACTAGACCCAAGGCTAAAACAATTACCTGATGTAGACTTTCTATCATCTATATTACTCCCCCAATCTGAATCACTAAAACCAAAAAATTTTACATCTTCATTTTTACAATAATGGATGCCAAAATCCATTGTACCTTTTACATATCTCAGTATTCTTTTGTAGCTTTCATGTGTAATTCAGAAGGGTCACTCATATACCTTGATACAAGTGATACAACACATGCAATGTCTGGTCTAGTGTTGGTGAGAAACATCAAACTCCCAACCATACTTCTATATGTGATCACATCAACTTTTTCAGTTCCATCATCCTTACTCAACAACTCACCATGAGCTATTGGTGTTGCAACAAGTTTAAAATTTTCCATCCCAAATTTTTTTAACATATCATTGGCATATTTGTTTTGACAAATGAAAATTTCACTATCACTTTGATACACCTCCATACCAAGAAAATAGTGCATCAAGCCCAGATCTTTCATCTCAAATTCATGCATCATGGCATTCTTGAAGTCATCATTCAACTTTACTACCTAAGTAAATCAAGTCATCCACATATAAACAAACAAGGAGAATGTCATTACCTTGTTTCTTATAGTATAAGGTTGGCTCACTCTTGCTTCTCACAAAACCATATTGATGGAAGTACCCATCAATTCTTGAATACCAAGCTCTTGGAGCTTGCTTAAGACCATACAAGGCCTTCTTCAACCTGTACACAAGATTATCCTTACCTTGAACTACAAATCCTTGAGGTTGTTGCACATAAACCTCCTCATCCAATAATCCATTCAAAAAAGCACTTTTTACATCCAAGTGATGTACATTCTAGCTTTTATGAGCAACAATAGAAAGAACCATCCTCATTGTTTCTTGTCTTGGAACTGGAGTAAAAGTCTCCTCATAATCAATGCCATACCTTTGTGTGAACCCCTTGGCCACAAGTCTTGCTTTTTGTCTCTCCATACTTCCATCAGAATTATATTTTGTTTTGTAGACCCATTTAGAGCCCACAACTTTCTTGCCTTTTGGAAGCTCAACTAGCTCCCGGGTATCATTCTTCTTGATGGAGTTCATTTCTTCTTTCATTGCCTTCATCCATACATCATTAGTACATGCTTTTTCATAACAAGATGGTTCTAATTCAACAAGAGAAATTAAGGTATAATTCACAACATCACCTTTGGGCTTACCATTATTTTCATCACCATACATATGCAAGTTTTCAAGTCTTTTCACCACTTGATCTACCTCTTGTGCTTGACTTCTTGTAACTCTTATTTTAAAATTTGTATCTGAAATTTGAGAGGATGGATGGTTTTGTTGGAGCTTTTTATTTTTCAACACATTAATTGGAGAATATTCACTCAATAGTGTGAAATCTTCATTTGTTTGAATAGTACTCCTTCAATAAATATCACTTAAGCTTCTTACCTTCCTTGGTGGACTTGAACTTGCACTTGAAACTGAAGAACTAGATGAGGGGCTGCTTGGTGGAGAACTAGATGAAGGGCTTCTTGTTGGAGAGCTATATGATGGGTTGCCTAGTGGATTAGTAGCACTTGGAACTAAAACATTAGTGGGTTGCTCATCATCATCAATAATACCACCAGTCAAAATAGATTTTGACTTCTCAATATGACCTTTTTGATGATCATAAACTCCCCCTTCATCAAAAATCACATCTCGAGACACAAAAACCTTATGGGTCTTTGTATTAAAGAGCCTATATGCTTTGGTATTTTCACAATACCCAAGGAATATGCATGCTTCACTTTTGGGATCTAACTTCTTCCTTTTTTCATCAGGAACATGTGAATAAGCCAAGTAACCAAAAACTCTGAAATGACTTATAGTTGGTTTCCTTCCATACCATGCCTCATATGGAGTGATGCCATCCAAGCTAGAAGTAGGATTCCTATTCAAAATATAAATGGAAGTCCCTACCGCATCAGCCCAAAACATATTAGTTAACCTCTTTGTTTGTAGCATGCTTCTTTCCATATTTACCACTGTTCTATTTTTACGCTCAACCACACCATTTTGTTGTGGTGTGTAAGCAGTTGTGAGTTGCCTTCTAACACCACAATATTTATAAAATTGAAGAAATTCATTTGAAAAAAATTCTCCTCCCCTATCAGTCCTTAAACATTTTACATAGTGCCCACTTTGATTTTCAACATGATTTTTAAAATCTTTAAAACAATCAAATACCTTATCCTTTGCCTTCAAAAGATAAACCCAACACATTCTTGAAAAATCATCTATGAAGGTGAGAAAGTATGAATTCTTACCAATACTTTGAGTCTGCATTGGTCCACAAATATCAGAATGCACCAATTTAAGGGGATAAGTGTCTCTCCATGCTTTGCATAGAAGAATTATGTATTATGCCAAGAATTAACTTTCCTCTTCTCATTGATAACAATATATATAAAGATTACAGTGCAGTTGATTAACCACCAAGTTGGTTAATCAACTGAATCAAAGAGCGCTGCTAATAATGTAATATCAATGCTAACAATGCTAACATCCCCCCTTATTACATTATTGGCAAACTCCAATAGTATCTCAAAATTTTTCATATTTGATACGTCCAAGCGCTTTGGTGAAGATATCTGCAACTTGCGCATCAGTAGGAATGTAGTGAAGTTGTATATGGTGCTTTGGAACTTCATCTCGAATAAAATGACATCTGGTATCAACATGTTTGGTACGTTCATGAAAAATTGGATTTTTGACAAGATTCAAAACACCTTGATTGTCGCAAAACAAATGAAGAGGAAGATTCTTTGGAAGGCCCATGTTTGTAAGAATGCGACTTAACCACATTATTTCGCAAACTGCTTCACTGGCTGCACGATATTCTACTTCTGTAGAAGATAAAGCAACCACATGTTGTTTCTTATTGTGCCATGAGATAGGTCCAGATCCTAGATGAAAAACATACCCAAAAGTGGATTTACGATCATCAATAGATCCAACATAATCTGAGTCTATGTATCCCAGTAAGAAAAAATTATTATTCTTTCTATATTCCAGACCATAATTTGTACTACCATGAACATAATGAAGAACTCTTTTTGCCGCTTTCCAGTGACTCATCTTAGGCTCTTGCATGAACCGTGAAAGATATCCGATAGCAAAACTGAGATCTGGTCTGGTATTTGTCAGATATAGGAGACTCCCAATCAACTGGCGATAGAGAGTTCCATCTACCTGAGGTGACTTATCATATCGAGATAACTTAAGTCCTTGCTCCATTGGGGTTGCTTTGGACTTACAGTTAGTCATCCGATATTTTTCTACTAAAGTCTTGGCATATTTCTTTTGTGTTACTCGAATATGAAATTTTTGCTGAGTAAATTCTAAACCAAGACAATAGTGCAGAAGTCCTAGATCTGTCATTTCAAATGATTGCTTCAAGTCATTTTTCACTAAGTCAATCATACTTTCTGAGCTTCCTGTGATGATCAGATCGTCTACATAAAGTACAAGAATCACTATATCAGAACCATTTTTCTTGATATAGAGATTTGCATCTGAAGGACTTCTTTCGAATCCATGCTGCACAAGGTGACTGTCTATCTTGATATACCAAGCTCGAGGAGCTTGTTTTAGTCCATACAAGGATTTGATCAACTTGCATACTTTTTGTTCTTGCCCCTTGACCACGAATCCTTCTGGTTGAGTCATGTATACTTCTTCTTGTAAGTCACCATTCAAGAAGGCACTTTTAACATCCATCTGATGTAATTTCCACCCAAACTGAGCTCCCATGGCACAAAGTACACGAATGGTAGTCATTTTTGTAGTAGGGGCAAAAGTCTCTTCATAATCTATGCCTTCTTTCTGAGCATATCCCTTTGCAACAAGTCGGGCTTTATGCTTATCAATAGATCCATCTGCCTTATACTTCACTTTGAACACCCATTTGCAACCTATGGGTTTCTTCCCTGTTGGCAGATCGACTAACTTCCAAGTATTATTTTTAAGGAGAGATTTATGTTCTACATCCATGGCCTCTTTCCACTGTGGTTTATCAAGTGCAGATTGAACCGTTGTGGGTTCGTTTGTATTCAATGTAGACATATAAATTTTTTCTCCATCCTTATCTTCCTCTCTATCATTTTCTGTACCCACTGACAAATCATCAAAGTGTTGACAAAGTTCGTCAACCTCTGAAGTAGATTCTTCTGCTCTCATCTGTTGAGTCATATTGCGAGTACATGGTCTATCAAGAGATAGATCTGGAAGGGATTTCAACTTAGCATCTCTCAATGTGCTAGTATACCATTTTGGAACTTTCTATTTTTGTTGTGGAAGTTGAACCTCCTTCTTAGGCTCTTCTTCATCTAGGTATACAGTTGTGGATGTGTCTTTTGATGTGAGAGCTTCATCAAATATAACATCTCTACTTACATGTGTCTTCTTGGTCTTAGGATCAATCAATCGATAACCTTTTGAGTACTCATCATAGCCAAGAAAGATACACTAGCAGGGTTTTCTCATCCGGCTTCCTCCTTTTCTGTTTTGGAATGTGCATGAATGCTTTACATCCAAACACCTTCAGATGAGCAATGGAAGGTTTCTTACCACTCCATGCTCCTTGTGGAGTCTTCCCTTGTAGAGCTCTAGTGGGTGCTCTATTTAGGAGGTATGATGTTGTGTTTATCGCTTCTGCCCAATATTGATCCTCAAGATGTGCTCCTTTTAGCATACATCGAACCATTTCCATAATGGAACGATTTCTTCTTTCTGCAACTCCATTCTGCTGAGGTGTATAGGTTGTAGTCAGTTGTCTTTTGATCCCATGTTTCTTAAGAAACTCTGAAAACTCTTCAGAGGTGTATTCCCCCCTCGATCTGAGCGGAGGGTTTTGATCAAACATCCCGACTCCTTCTCAACAAATTTCTTGAACTGTTGAAAGTAGAGAAATGCTTCTGATTTCAACTGAAGAAAGAAAACCCACATCTTTCATGAGTAATCATCAACGAATAGTTGAAAATACTTTTTCCCACCATAGTTGGTTGGCATAGGACCACACAGATCGGTATGTACCAGCTCTAAAGGTTTTGCAGCTCGAGAGGAGCTTGCTTCAAAAGGCACTCGATGTTGCTTCCCCGCTAAGCAATCCGAGCAAACTGGTAAGATAGATGAGAGGGGTGGAAGACCTTTCACCATCCCATATTTGTGTAATTCAAGCAAATATCCAGAACTCGAGATGCCCATAACACCGATGCCGAGAGAGGTGGCCTCCTTTGTAGTTGCAGCCAAAGCAACATGTGGAGTGGAAATAGCATCGAGAATAAACAAGCCATGTTTGTAAGAGCCGGTTGCAACATGTTTACCACTGTGTGTGATAAAACATCTCTTCTTGCCATTGACAACACGAAACACGACTTCCATGTTTCTATCCAACATTTGTGTGACTGATAGCAGATTATTGGCTAAGCCTGGAACATAGAGAACCTTTTCAATTTGACAATTACCATCAGGAAGAGACACAAAAATATCCCCTTCTCCTTTTACTTGATATACCTGATTGTCAACAATTGTGACTGGCTTACCCTCTTTCGCCACAAAAGTATCAAACCAGGATTTATCCCCAGTCATGTGTTTGCTAGCTCCTGAATCAATATACCATACAACATCTATCTGGGAAGATGAAGTATGAGTCATGAGCACCTTGTGTGCTCTTTCAGAGTCAAAATCTGAATCGGACTCAGGAGAATTTGAGTCTGAGTTGGATTCAGCATAAGCAACATGGCCTTTAGATTGCTTATGCTTATTGTATTTTTTCTTGTTCTTGCCCTTCTTGTGTGGACCTCTGTCATTTGGTTGCTTGTTTTTGAACCAACACCTGTTGGTGTCATGGTTATTCATGTCACAAATTTTGCAATATTTTGTATCTTTTTGCTGAGATTGCTTCCCTTTTCCTTTGGAAGAAGCACCTCCTTTTTGAAATTGGCCTTGCTTTTTACCACTTTGTTGTGTGGAGAGAGCATTATCGGGCATATCATCTTTTTGGACCTGAGTTGCCTCCTCAGTCTGAAGCAAGTTTACCAGTTCCACAAATGAGACTTGTCTACCAGAAACATTGAGAGAAGTGATCAACATCTTGTAGGAACTTGGTAATGCTCTCAAGATAACAGAATTCAAGACATCATCATCCACAGGTTTTCCCATAGCATTCAATTTTGCTTTCAAGTCTGCCACTCTGCAAAGGAATATGTCAACTGTTTCTCCAGAACTCATACTGAGATTATGTAGTTGAGTTTGAAGATGAAGAATAGAGGATTGATTCTTGCCTTCATATACTGTGATCAGGGCATCCCAGGCTATCTTACTAGTTTTTGCATCACAAATATGAGGTTGCACCTCATCTGTAGTAGCAAGCAAGATAAATACGAGACTCTTCTTGTCTTTCTTATCCCAAGCATCTTGATCTAGTCCTGCTGTCTGAGGACGTTTTGCAATGCCAGTCACTACCTCCCATAAATCTTCCAACTGAAGTATGGCTTTCATCTTTGTCTTCCATGGAACAAAGTTAGGACCTTTCAACAATTGTGAATCTGAGAGATACTTATGAATTGTGGCCATTATGAAGGTTCCTTATACCACCAATTGGTCTCCCTTTCTTTATACCTTCTGGATCTTTATACTCGTAACCATTCAATATACACCCGCCCTTACGTGAGGGAAACTATAGGTATATATGAATAGTATACTACTCAATATGTACTCGCCCTTACGTGAGGGAGACTATAAGTACAAATGAGAAGCACAATATATTGAACATAGGCGATACTGAAAGGGCATCGTGTTGTTAATGACACCTACCATAGAAAGTTTTATTTCGCATGCGTGGGGCGTAACTTCCCCTAAACACTTTGGAAAAAACTCTCATCAGGATTTATGCCTAACAACAATCACGATGTGGGTATGAAATGGAATGAATAATAGAACTGGTTTGCCTTATTTCTCCCCGATGATTGATAGAGAACAAGCTCAGACGTCGTTGTTGCAGCTATATTAGGTGGCGGATACAGTAGTCCAAAGCACGACAACATTACCTGTAAGTGTGGACCAGAGGTATCTCAAATACCGAACACTGCTGTGCAATAAATTGCACAAATTGGGTATAAATTTGGGGTCTTATTTTGCTGTAATTTATGATTGTTAATGCAAGAAAATAGGAAAACAATCACAAATGCCCACAAATTTAACTACTTCTAGGTGTCGGTGTCCACCGAAAATGCACCTATTACAAATCCAACAATTATGTATTCACTTCCAAATACTTTGATTTCCCCCCTTTATCTTATAATTTTGCAAATGAACTATGTGAAGACTTTTTCCCCCCTTCGAATTGCAAAAAAAGGAGAAAGAAAAAAAATGTGTACCTGAACCCCCCTTTAACAATGTGGTTGAAGCCTTCAAGGCATCAAAATTGATTTCAGAGGCGTCAAATGGCGATCTGGGCGTCAACAGGCACTACGGGGCGTCAACAGAACTCGACGGGGCATCACAAAAGACCACCAGCCGTCACAGCGCGTGTGGGGCATCAAAGTCATGCATTTCGAAGAGAAAAAAAAATTCCAGAGCATCTAAAGCCCCGTCCCGAGATTCGAACCGGTGACCGTGGTTGGAACACGCAGCGAACAAACCAGCCAAGCTGCAGAGCAGGCTGTGAAGAACAAAAAAACTAAGGCAGTCTTAAAAAACATCGGAGGGTTTGTTTTTGTTTTTTTTTAAACTCCTACTTCCATGTACACTGTCGCTTCTCCCACATCCACGTAACCTCCAACTCAGCGTTGATGCTTCTCCCACGTCATAACCTAGCATCTCTCCTCCACCGTCCACGTGTCTGGTCTGGGTCGTGTGGTGGCGTCTGCCCTGTCTTGGTTTGCATGCTGTCTGGTTTGTGTCATTGTCTGTGTCAAGTCTATCCCATTTTTGTCTGTGTCATGTCCGTCCGTCCTGTCTTGGTTTGTGTCATGTCTTGGTCGTGCCCGTCCTGTCTTGGGCTGTGTGTTGTCTAGTTCATGTGCAGTCCATCTTGTGTGTTGTTTGGTCTGTTGTCTGGTCTGTGTGCAGTCCATCTGTGTGTTGTCTGGTCCATGTGCAGTTCATAGTGGAACAGTTAGAAATAACCGTCTTCTCCAGCCGCATCCGCCAACCTCTCTAAGCTCCCTGCTCTGATACCAAGAAGAATTATGTATTATGCCAAGAATTAAATATATCTTCTTATTGATAACAGTGCAGTTGATTAACCACCAAGTTGGTTAATCAACTGAATCAGAGAGCGCTGCTAATAATGTAATAATAATGCTAACATGCATTTTGTAAAATTCATCCTTGAGTGCTTGCCCAAAGTACATCCTTCACACACACATTTTTTACCATCAATTTTAGGTAGCCCATATACCATCTCTTAAGAAACCATTTTCCTCAAACTAGGAAAATTTACATGGCCAAATCTTAAGTGCCATAGCCAAATTTTTCTATCAATGGCTGCACATGCAAAATCATTATTTTCTTCTCCAAATTTTAGAGGAAACAATCTATTCAAACACAAGCTTAAAATTATTTTCCATGATTTACCCAACACTCAACAAATTATGTTTTAAATTTGGAGTGTAGTAAATATCAGTCACTTTCTTCTTACCTTCATTACTTTGTACCTCCATGGTTCTTTTTCCTTCAACTTGCAATTCTTTATCATTGCCAAGCTTGATCTTCGACTTGTAGAAATTATCAATTGTAGATAGAAACTCCTCATTACCGATCATATGATTGGAACATCCGGTATCAAGAATCCATGTCTCATTCATATTTTGATTAGATTTGCCATATGACAAAAACAAAATTGATGAGTCCTCCTCCTCACCATAGTGTGCATTCATTATTTCGTCATGTGATGCTTTCAATCTACAATATTTTTCAAAGTGCCCATACTTGTTACAATAGTAACATTGCTTGTTACTTCTTCCTTGATAGCCATTTATTCCTCTTTTGTGAGAGCCACCTCTTCCTCTTTCTTGGAAGCCACCTCTTCCTCTTTCTTGGAAGTCACCTCTTCTTCCTCTTGGAGAAAAACTACCTCTACCTCTTGAAGAATATCTACCTCTTCCTCTCCATTGGCCTCTTCCTTGGCCTCTTCCTCTTGAACTAGATTCACCTTCTTTGGATGAAAATGATTTTTCTTCCATTCCCCCAACATTTGGAGTTGAAGAGAATCTCTCATCATGGGACATTAAGGAACCCATGAGCTGATCATATGTGAGAGTATTCAAGTCCTTACTCTCCTCAATTACAATGGATACTTGGCTCTATTTGGGTAAAAGTGTCCTCAACACTTTCTTTATAATAACTTCATTGTTCACTTCTTCACCAAGAGTCTTCATTTTTTCAACACATGATTTGGCTCTCATGCAATAGTCTCCAATATTTTCATTCTTGAGATTTTCAAACTCCATTTTTAGAGTTTGCAATCTCACTTTCTTGACTTGAGTGTTGCCTTCATAGATCTCTTTTAGAGCTTGCCATGCATCTTTGGCTGATGCACAACTTGCAATCCTTGGAAAAATGCTCTCATCCAAGGTTGTTTGCAAGTAGAATATTGCAAGACTATTTTTCTTTTGTGCCTCTCTTGTTGCTTGTCTATTGGCAGCAAGAATAGTACTCCAATCGGTTGGCTCTGTGTAGCTATCCTCCACAATCTCCCAAGCACCTTTGCTAATGAGAAAGTGCTTCATCTTGATTGACCAGTAGTCATAGTTGGCTCTTCTAAATTCTGAGACTGGGACATTAATGTTACCATTTGCCATTTTTACAAATCAATGGTGCAGCTCCTTCCTTACTCGTTGGTGGACTTTCAATCCCAATGATTATTCTTCAAATACAGCAGACAACATGTTCTATTCATTGAATGTACGACTGCCCTATAATATTGATATTCTAGTCACCAAAATATGGCGATGGGGAGATGCTCCGTACCTTTTTTGGTGGCTCTGTGTCATTGCCAGTGATCCCCTCCATGCTTTATGATTGGCCGATAGGCAAATGATCCGATTTGTGGGGACCTTCCTTCAAAACGTGTCTATGGACCTCCCTTCAATAATCACACAAAACCTTTTCTTTAATACGAAGCCACCTTGACTAACCTCGAAAACAAAACAAAAAATAAACACTATTTTTCCAATATTTTCCGAGAGTGATTTTGATCTCGAGCCAGAGCGCTGCTTGGATCTGACGATGCCCATGCCCGTATCTACTAAATCGTCGAAGATGCCAAAGATGCATTTGAAAAAAGTGTGGAGAACGACGTCGTTGTCGTCCTGAAATAACACACCAAAAAAAACTTAAACAAAAAATTAGGAAGGTTTCTCTCAAACCTAAATCTGATACCACATGTGAGCCAGAATTAGTTTGAACTTATTTATTCATGATAATTCATTACAATATATAGCTTGGGAATGTAATTGAAGAATATCCCAATTTAGTAAAAGACAGAACGAATCTTCCAAGTGAGTAAAGAAAACAAATATGTGAGAATAAAATGTTCTCAACATCACACCAAACCACCTAAATATTACCTATTACAACTGGAGATATTCATAGGGATTATTCCCCCATGAAAATAGAAAAACACACTAATAATAGTAATCAATTAAATTCCAACATCATTTACTAATATGCAGAAATATCAAAGCATTCATCTACATATAATTATCCACAATAATAATTTGGAGGGATAAGAGAAGCCACTATAAACAACTGAAATATGTCAAGACAATTTTTATTACAAATGTGTGCATTTTCCAATACAAAATAAACTCTTTATATTTTCAAATTACAAATTATCCAAGAGGATTTTTACAACAACAATGGTGTATATGCTTCTCTCCCACAACAGTTTTTGATCAGGAGAATATCATGAGGGTGTGTATGAGGGTGTTGGATATTCTAAGGGCCCACCTAAGTTGGGCCTTATTTTAAACAAGATAAAACCATAGTAAATTAAAGCAAACTACTGCTAAAAGACATCAAAATGCAGGAAAACAGTAAGATATACTTTTATGTGTTGAAACTATCATCAAAAATGTTGCTGCAGCTATTGTTTTGTGATAGAGGTGAGACCATATTTGGAGAGGTGGTAGGTAGTGATCAACATATATCAGGGGAGGCGGTCTCCAGACTGTGGTTGTAAGCTAAAACTGTTAAACCTAAGAGCTCAAAAGTGTGTTAGAGGTGTTACGGGAGTCTTAGGACATGGTTAAAGGTTGCAGGTAATGGTAAGGAAATCTTAGGCAAGGGTGAGTGGAGATTTTGATAGAATAACAATAGCTCCCAATGGGCTCTCAGTTTAAACTTTGAACCTCCCAAAGAAGAGCCAAAGCCCAAACCATTGTGTTGGCCCCCTTAGGACAAAACTCTTGGGTAGAGAAACCTCTAGAGCTGCTCTTAGGTGGTTGGTAGTGTTGTCCCATCCAGGTATACCACTATGTAGAGGGAATCCACAAGAGGTTTTTTATGTGTCCACAAAGAGATTACAGGGGTGGTTCGAACACTAAACCTCCCATTTATTAGTGTTGGGGCCATGTGTCGAAAACAAATTGTACTTTAGATTAATCATGAATTTATGTTTGAGTGATTTTTTTGCTTTAGATTGTTTCTTGATTAATTTCAATGACTCATATTGATTCATAGATTTTATGGTGCAATATTTGATTTGAATAAATTTTCTTAATTGCATGGATATTACAACAAATGAATGAGTTGAAATTGTGATGATGTATGTAAGTTTACCTACAGTGACTAAATTATCTTAGGAATTTGTTAATTGGGATTTACATGCAACAACTAAAACTTCATGATGGAGCTTCCTAGGATACATTTTCACAAGTCTAAGATGGATTTGTGTTAAAAACATAGATAAGTTTCATCAACTACATCAACCGTACCATTGATGTAATAGAAGAATAGATGTTTGTTATCAATAATGTATGAGGTTGGGATGTACAACCACTTTCTCAACTACTTTTAACCCTTGTATCTATCTTACGAGACATCATCAAGATATAATATTCACAACTTCCTCCAGTTATTACATCAATGCTCAATCAAAGTACATACAAAACAAAACAAAAAAACAAATTTCATATGTGCAAAGAGACTTTGTCAAAATGTTTGCATGTTGTTCCTTGTTGAATAAAATTGGAGTTGTATGTTGTGTTCTTGAACATGTTTGAAAATTAAAGATGAAATGACACTAAATCTCAATGTGTTTTATGCACTCATGAAAAGTTGGAATGTGAACAAGCCTCAAAACTCCTTGATTGTTGTAACTTAGGATCATTGGTTGCTTTTGTGGGATGTCCATTCCTTAAAAGATGTGATGTAACCTTATTACCTTGTAGACAACTCCTGTAATATGATATTTAGTCTTTATGGAAGAATGAGCAGTAACATGCAACTTCTTACTTTTCCAAGAAATCAAACTAGATCCTAGAAAGAATGCATATCTAGAGGTGGATCTCCTATCATCAATGGATCCTGCATAGTTTGCATTCGTGAAACCTTTCAAGAAAAATTGATCATACTTATTATAATCTAAATCATACTTAATCATACCACATATAAACCTGAGTACTTGGTTTGTTATTTTCTGATAAACACCTTTGGTTCTTATATGAACTAAGAAAGACAACTAATATTATAGCTAATGTTTGATCTAGTGTATGTTAGGTAAATGAGACTCCTAATTTACTCTCGATAGAAACTTCCATTCACCTAGTTAATCACATGAGGACAATTGCAATACTTCTTCCATTGGAGTGTCCAAGGGTTGTAATCTATCATCCAAAAATTCTTGAATAATGTCCTAACATATATCATTTGTGACATGAACACATAGTTCTTAGTTTGCCACACCTCCAAGCCAAGACAATAATGCATTAGCCCAATATTAGTCATCAAACAAAAGCTTCAATACTTTCTTAGTCTCTTCAATCAACTTCATTGAACTCCTAGTGATCATGAATTTTCTTCCTTGTCTTTTGAAGTACAAGTTTAAACCATAAGGATTATGAAAAAATCCATGTCACAAAAGATGCTCATTGATCTTCATATACCAGGATTTGGAAACCTACTTCAACCCATAAAAATATTTGATGAGCCTACATACCTTGCTCTTCTAACTAGGTATGATGAATTTCTTTTGTTGTATCATGTATACTTCTTCATTAAGGTCACAATTGAGATATGTAGTCTTCACATCAATTTGATGCAACTTCCATCCAAATTATGTAGCTATTATGGAAACCATGCAAATGATCTTGATATTTTTTGTTGGTTCAAAAGTTTTATCATCTTTGATTTCTTCCTTCTGTGCATATCCCTTTGCAAATAACATTGCTTTGTATTTTTCGATGCTCCCATAAACCTTGTATTTGGTCTTGAGTACCCACTCCCAATAAATGGGTTTATTGCTAGGCGAAAGATCAAAAAATTGCCATATCTTGTTCTTCATCAACGCTTGATACTTGATGTTCATGATATTCTTCCACTCCTTTAACATGAGCTTCATGAAATAGTGAAGATTTTTATGTCTACACATCATGCTCATTAGATCTAGATTAACCTTATTTTGAATTCTACTCTAAGTTTTAGGTCTAGAACTAGATGTATCTAAAACATGATCTAAGTTTACATCATAAACTATACTAAGATACCACTAAGGCTTATGAGTAGTACTTGAAGTAAATGGTCCTATATAAATAGCTTCATTAGGAACATATCCATTATCTTCATCAAAATTAACATCCTCTCTTTTAGATGATTCATCAACATCATCATTACATAGGAAAATGATAGGTGCTTGGTCAATAGTGCATGGCTTAGAAGAAGAGGTACACGCATTCTTCTCATCAAACACAATGACTATCCTGATATACAACTTCTTGGTATCAAGATTCATGATATGATATCTCTTTGACTCACTACTATATCCTATAAAGATACATCGCTTGGATTTCTCCTCCAACTTCATTCACTTCTGCTTTAGAATGTGCATGAATGCAATGCATCCAAATATGGGTATATGCAACATGAAGGTTTATTCCATGTCCGTGCTTATTTAGGCGTGACACCATTTAATGGTACTACAGGTGAATGGTTCAACAAGTAGACCATGGTAAGAATAGATTTTACCCCAAATGATGGCTCCAAATCAGCATTACTCAACATGCATCACACCATATCTTAAATACTATAGTTTTATCTCTCTACAACTCGATTTGTTGAGACATGTGAGTAATCATCAATTATCGTTTGATGCCATGTTGTTCAAAAAAGTAAAAAAATTATTACTGGTATACTCCCCATTGATCCAAGTGGAGTATGCAAATGACCAAAAATCTTCTCTACATGATATTTGAGTTCTTTGAAATAATGGAAAGCTTTATCCTTTATCTTTAGGAAATACACCCACATTCTTCATGTATGATCATCAATGAACAATTGAAAATATCTATAGCCACTAAAACACATATCCATGGTTCCTTATAGATTTGTATGCACCGGTCAAGTGGACCAACCACTTTATGAATACTTAAGTCATATGGCACTCGATGCTTCTTTTTAGCTAAATAATCCATATAAAGGTCATGATGCTTCTCAAATATGGAAGTCTGCATGCCATGTCATGATGTAGGAATGACTTTAGTGGTCAAAGTTGAGATGTCCAAATTGCCTATGCCATAGTGAGGCAAATTCATCTACCTTGGCTACCAAAGCTTGGTTGTATCATACTACAACCACAATCTAAAAAAACTTTCTTATGTTAGTAGCATGAGTATAATCAAACCTCTAGACTTCTCTTGAATTTTTAAAAATTCAACATGCAAATTGTTATCAAGCAATTAATTCATAAAAAACAATTTCTTTGTGAGGCTAGACACATAAAGAAGTTAAGTTAGGTGATAGATATGTACTCCAAGATGCAAATAAACATCACTAATTCTAGCAATAGTGTATGTTGAATTGTCACAAAATATAACTTGTCCATGGTAAAATAAATGGTAAGGATCACAAACCATTTTTTTTGGCTTATCATATGACCAATACATCTTGAATCCATGTACCAAACTGGGCTTGATTTTACAATAATATTAGGATATTGAATGTAATAGATATAATATTTCCCTTATATGTTAGAATTAGAATCCTCTCTTACATCGTCATGTTGGCATTAAAGTGCATTCCTCTTTTGCCAATGAGAATTCTTCTACTTGCCTCCTGATAAATTATTTAATTGATTCTTGAAAGAACCTTTTGAGAATATATTGTAACAATATAATTGGAGTACATGTCTTGGTTTCCCATAGATAAAACATGTGATATTGTAACTTTAAGAGTTTCTTTGTCCTTGTTGATTTTTTAAATGAGTTATATGGGATTGAAATAGGCTCCATCTCTATTACATCATGACAACATGGTGTTATTACAACAAGCTTGGAAATTATGCATGTATCCCTTGGAAATATTTGAACCTTGGTCTCCTCCTTAAAATTAAAGGAATATAACTGGTTGAGCTAATGCCAATTGATTCTCCTTGATGTTATTATTATTTTTTCCTTTGTCTTTTTACTAGTTTTGGTGCTTGTTGGGGGTTTGTCACTTTTATTTAATTGCATCGACTTGTTTTATTTTTAATGCATGAGAAAAGCACATTCATATTATTTTTAATTTATTAAAGTTCTTCCTAATGTTGAAGCAAATTCATAATGTCAAAAGTGGTACTCTAACTAGTCATGTTCATAGTAGTTACCAAAATTCTAAATATTGATGGCAATGTATACAACACTATAGGAACATGGTTTGGACTGATGGTTTTAGGAATTTAGTAATCTATCATAGAAAGTCTTCTATCTTCTCACCACTTTTCATATTGAATCATTACAATTGGATTTGTAGGTGTAGAATTTGATTCTAATTCTTGGACTCAAAAACTATATTGAGTTTGTTCCAAGCATCCTTTCTAATTATAACATCATGAATATATAACTAGATCTCATTAGTAATGTTTAACATTATTATCAAACTAGATATCTAATTAGATTTATTGAATTTTTGTATGGGTTAGTGGTTTTTTTTTCATAGTGCTAGATACAACTTTATCTTACAACCAAAATAGTTGTGACCTTTCAGCGACTAAGAATCAAGAAACAACATATTTAGGGAATTAATAGCCATGGAAAATTTGAAAAAGAAATAGCAAAATAATACCTCCACTAGAATGAGCTCGATAAGGGTTTTCTCCAAGTAGAATCCTCCCACAAAATATTCTCAAACTATCCTAATAAAGTAATCTTCTTGTTTGCACCTACATCCATTGAACAAAAGAATAAAAAGCTATATTAAGCCTTCAATGGTCCTTTCCATGGTGCATGTGGAATAATTTGGTTGGATTATTTATTTCAAGAAATAATATATTTGCATGCTCTACAAGTTTAGTCAACACCCTTGCATGTTTAGATAGGGAGGTTTCCATCATATTTTTTTTGAATTTTCTTTGACTAAAAATATCTTTAAATGACTTTGTGGTCATCCCCACAATGCATGTGTGATAAAGAGTCCCTCCAAAATGCATGTATGCTTAGCCAAACAATTATGACATGAAATTTTGTCAAAATTATGGTCAACTTACAAAATTACATGTAATTAAGATGGAATCCCCACTATTAAACTCTAATCCAATGGTTAAAAATTTGCATGTAATGAAAATATATCTCCTCCATTGAGAATTTAATTGGGCAATGGAAATTGATGTTAGGGTTTGAGAACATATTTTTGGGAATTTAGCTTGGTGCCTTCTTATTACTTTTGGATGGTACATCAACTGTAAAACAATAGGAAAACTTCTTATTGACAACTAAATTGTACATCCTCTGCACTCCTTCGGTGATGATGTCTTCACATGGATGCCTCTACTTTATGCATACACAAGATATTATGACTCCTTTTTATTAACTGAATGATTCTCCAACTATGAATATACACCATCATGTCATGCACACTACAATGAATGATGTGGCTTTTTTGAGTGTCTTGCCTAAAAACTATGTTTGTTGCACAAGATTGTCATTCCATTGAATGTCCAATAAATTCTTCACACCTAATGATATTCAAATAGCACATTCATAGTACAAGCTCATGATTCTAGATAGAATTTTTTCAATGGTGTCAACTATGAGGCTTCATATCTATGTAATACCTCTCAAACACCACTTCTAACTCATATCAATGCAAATATTCCTTACAAAAATAAAAATAATTGATGGTTCTTATAAACAAATTGATTGTACCTCTTTGTTAGTAAATGCCTTTCTCATTTAACGTAAACTCATATGACCCTATGTGGGTTCTTCAAATGACCTTGTGTTAGATGTTCCATTTTAAAATGATCCACTTTTAGATGACTTCTCTTCTTGGGATGACTCAGTCAACAAATGATAGAGCCAATATTAAACTCTAAAAAACTCGGTTAGCATGCATATCTCAAAGCCCCTTACTTTAGATGACCTATATCTTCAAATGTAAATCATTCAAATGACTCTTCTCTAGATGGCCTAATTATGTGATGACACCTACTTTTATTTATATGATACGCTCCTTGCACCAAAAAATAATAATTTCTCAAATATATCTAACTTCAAACATTGGCAGATCATCTCTAAGCTCAAACAAAATTCTTACAACACTTACCAACACAAACAAGAATAAAAAGAAGAAAATTTCTCCTCCAAATAAAAATATATTTTCCCTACTAGAAACTCACATCTTCACTCTTCTAGATTTACTAAGGTAGCATGCTTTCTTGAGCTTTGAGAAGAGTCTCTCACTCCTTAGCAACTAGGTCACCTTCACAAATCAAAGCTTCTTTAATATTAGCTTGCTTTGATACCAATATGTTAGAAATATAGATAGGTTTCATCAACTATGATAAATCTTTGTATTTATGTGACATAAGAGTAAGCACATATGTGATCAAGAATATATGAGGTCAGAAATTACAACCAATTTTTCAACTACCCATAATCCTCATAATTGTGGCTATATTTTTTTAATAGATTGATTTGATTTGTATAGGTGTATAGATTGTATAATGTGTTATTTATTAAGAATATAAGTTAATTGGTCATCATTATGCATAGACTTTAGACAAATGGATTGAACTTGTGATGATGTGTGCAAAATATGCTATAAGAATTCTATTACTTTAGAATTCAATTATAAGGATTTATATGTTGAATAAGTAGACGATGTTAGTTCTATTTTTTGAGCTTTCCCACACACTTGCTTATTGGTCTTCAAATCCCCTCTAAAATCGTGTTACCCATATGATGAGAATTTTCTTTTCATTAGAATCATAAACCAATTTACTTTCATCAATACTATAGTTCATCTCCGCTTGTCATTCACATGATTTCTTTTTACTCCCCTTGCCATTTAAAGGCAATGCTTTTATTCTAATTTTTAGAAATAGATAAGAGAGAAAACAAACATGAGAAACTCTAGTATTTTTGAAATACCATGACACATATAAGTATTCATGATGTGTAGGTAGAGATCAAATTGATATATTTGTAAAAATATACCAAAATTCTTTGTACAAAAGGCTACTTATTGATGGCCTAACATAATTTAAAGGTAAGACATGCTTTCTCACCAAACATGAGAACTTATCTCAAACTAACACATGCAATAAGAAAACAATGAAAATCATGATTTAGAGTTTTTCTTCATGACCTCTAACCATTCATGGTAAGAGGAAACAAATACTCACAGTGAGAGCAAGGGAAGGAATTCCCCATATGTGCTCCTCATTAAGTAATGTTCCTACATAAAATGTCATGGTGATGTGATGGTGTTAGACTTGTACAAGTTTTGAAAACTACAAAATTGCGCCATGACATAAAATTTTCTAAGTATTTTATGGGTTTGCAGGCATGGAGTATCTACTTTTCCCAAGCTTAAAAAGATTAGTAGCATTTAAAAAATACTCTAGCTTATGAAATCTACAAGAAGTATGTCAATTGAAGCTTGTGGAAAAATCTCATATGGGCACAAAATAATAGCACCCACTATTACTCCACTCCTATGAGTAATCGTTCACATGGTCCCTATGTGTAAGGTTACCCCCTCTTGAGTTTGCCCAATGAAAATTAGGCCTCTATCTAACTTCCATCCCACATCCTTTCGTTTTTTGCATCTTTTTCTCTACATATTGAGGCATATTTCTCAATGTATCATATGTTATCCTATTAACCCATATTTAATGTTCTTACCCATAGTAGAGAAAATCATAATTAGATCATAATTGGACTGGAAAAGTAATCGAAAAATATCTAAAAAATCGAAAAAAAAAAACCATGAAAAATACAATTTTCATTGAAAAAAGATTTTTTCATTCATATCATATTTGATTAATATTATGATTATAGGACCCATTTCAATCCCATACAATCAATTAAAAAATAGTAATATATCTGTGGAATTGAAGTCCAACCAATAAAAATATTAAAATTACAAAGATTCCACCAAAATTCAATTCCCATAAATACCATAATAATAAAATTTACTGTAATTTTATTAAATAGTTCAATCATAATGTAACATAAAGGATATTTGAAACAGATATAACTAATCTAAATATATAAACCTGAACAACTGTGAAGACACCTGTGAAACAGAAAAACAAGGCAGACTCTTTATTCTAAGCCAATAATATCAAGAGTCTCTACTTCCTCAAAGCATATGACTCATCACAAGTATTTTCATAAAAGAAAATCTACTATCATACATGGGGAAAACACCCGACACTTTATTCTAAGTCAATAATTTCAAGAATTTCTACTTCCAGCATATGACTCATCACAAGTATTTTCATAAAAGAAAATCTACTAATTTAGATGGGTAAAACACCTATTGCACAAGTCAAGAACATATTCACAACTCAAAACAATATTGGAAATCAAATATAACTCTAACTAAATTTTAAATTTTTGCCCTAAGGTTGAAAATTGAAATGAGAAACTATATTTATCATTTGTATTATTTTGAAGTAAACTCAGCTTAAATTCAGTTTTTAATTTTTTTTTAATATTAAGATATAAGATTTATATAGAGTTTTGATCAAGAATCCTCCAACTTATTATAACAACTTCATCAGGGAGACACACACCCACCCCCTCATATACTCACTCACATCACAGTTTGAACCTTGAACCTTCCCTAAAAAACCAAAATCCAAACCCAACTTTCAAAATATTAAGTATAATATAATCATTATTACATTATTAATATAATTATTAAATATAGTATAATCATATTAATAATGCCGTTAGGTTATGTTCCAAATATAGTTAGGTTCAAGATTAGGTAGAGAAGTTGACATGCAGTTCATCCATCTACGACTATTCATTTGTGGGCCACATAATATTTAATGGTTTGCAATTATCGTGTAGAGGCCAGGTCTCTGTAAGTTAGAATATTTAATGGTTTGTAATTGTTATGTGAAGGTTAGGTCTTTTAAGTTATAAAATTTAATGGTTTTTAAGTTATAATATTTAATGGATTGTAATTGTTATATATAAGTTATAATATTTAATGGTTTGTAATTGTTATGTGAATTTAATGGTTTGTAATTGTTATGTGAAGGCCAGCTTTGTATTTAATGGTTAATGGTTTGTAATTGTAGGTGAGTTCTTGTAAGTCAAGAATTTTAATGGTTTGTAAGTTATTATATTTAATGGATTGTAATTGTCAATGGTTTGTAATTATCATGTGGAGACTAGATCTGTGTAAGTTATAATATTTAATGGTTTGTAATTGTCATGTAGAGGCCATAGTTTGTATTTTTTATGGAGCCCAGGTCCCTCTAAGTCCTAAATTATAATGATTTGTAAGTTACAATATTTAATGGTTAATGGTTTGTAATTGTCACGATGGTTTGTATTTCTCATGTGGACGCCAGGTCCCTGTAAGTCATAAATTTTAATGATTTTATCGTTATGTGGAGGCCAATCTCTGTAAGTCATAAAAATTTAATGGTTTATAATATTAAATTAAAAAGTGGTGTTTGAGTAAAATTTATTGGACTTCTTTAAGTTAAAAAGTGGTATTTGAGTAAAATTTATTGGACTTCAAGGCTAAAGTCAGCAAGAAGGTTCCAATTTATTGGACTTAAAAAGTGGTATTTGAGTAAAATTTATTGGACTTCAAGGCTAAAGTCAGGAAGAAGGTTCCAATTTATTGGACTTCAAGGCTAAAGTTATGAGGAAGGTTCCACAACATATTGTAGCAGCCCCACACGCACCTTCCCACTATTGGAGACCAAAGCATCTTAAGAATCATACAATTCTCACTATGAGAGGTACTCATAAATTGGCTTAAAAACACTTAAAATTGTTTTAGCTTCCTGCATGTGGGATTAAGTCATTAAAAGTAATAAAGAAATGAAGCACGGAGTGAATCCCTGAATGCCTTCTGCAACTCAGAAAGCAGTTAAACAAATAATAGCTCCAAATTTTCATACTTTAATTGGTCAGCATACATGGTGGTGAAATGCATTGTCTAAGGTTATAAAATGATTTAGAAATCCTAAAGGTCATACAACTTTAATGGTTGTCATTGAAAACTCAAAATAAGATTATTTCATAGGCTAGGTGATTGGTAAGTGTTTGTTTGGTCAGACATTTACTAAAAAGATACTTGGGTTCAAACCTTGGGGGTGTCAATTTACAAAGGTAGTAGTCTAATATGAATCCTTTGAGTGTGTTAGATTGACGATAACATTATGAATCTTGAGCGACCGGTGGTCTTCCTCTCACATTGGGCCAACAACAACGAGATGAAATAAGCTTGTTGGAAGCAGCCCCTATAGTTTGAACCCTGCGCCTAACAGTCACTAAAAATAGTGTCTGTAACCAACTCCCCTATGTTTAAAAAATAAAAAAAATATGGTTTCATAATTTTGTTTTATGAAACCTCAAAACTTGATCCAAACAAACAAAGTTACTTCATAAACATTGAGACAAAAGATAACACTAATGACTAATTGCAGCAGTATTAGTTCATATTCATTCCTTAAGCTTAGTTCTGAAGAGTGTAAATCTTGTTTCAAGCAGATTTGACTAGTTTTTTAAAATGTAGGAATCTTGATTTTTTTCCAAAAAAAAACGACTTTTGATGCAATTAGAGTCGCAATTTTGGCTGAATAAAAAAAAATGATTTTTTTGACAATTTAATCAGGATTTTCATAACAATGCTCTTACCTACCCATATTTTAACTCATATGTGAATCATTTTTACTATAAATAGTACCTTGCATCATTAGCATCTTGTTCAAAATGCATGTGGTACCCTATTATGCTTTAATAGAGATCTACAATTAGCTCTAGCCAAGCTCTTTTCTTTATAAGGTTTGTTTTCTCTTACTAAAAAGTTTACATTTTTTTATTATTCTCCACTGTTATCTTTTCCATGGATAATTCTTGCATTCTAGTTTTATAATTCTTTGTCTTTTGACAAGTTTTATTTTTCCTTTGTTTCTATAATTTTATGTTTTCTTTGTATTCTTTTTAAGTTTACCCATTTTAAAATCATCAAGCTTAGTGTTGTTTGTTAAAATAATTACTTAACAATTTCTTTTATTACATGTAAAATTGTCTTTATTTAGATTATTATGAGTGTCTAGTTTTCCCTTTATACAATGTTTTTACTATTCATGCTATTGAGTTTATTATTTTTTTTCTTTTCTTGATCTTAGAGCAAGAAATTGCCACATAGGTCAAGATTTATTGTGTTAGAGATGTTAATGCAAAAGAAAAAGAGTTTCTATGAAGTATTTCACCCCTTTCATGTATTTTTTTATAGTGTAGCTTGTTTGAACTATTTTTACAAGGTTAGTTGGGTCTGTTAGTATTTTCATAAACATTAACCCAAAATAAGTAATAATTTTTATCTCTTTTATTTTTGCTTTGTTTTTTCTAATTCTCGTCTCTTGGTACTCATAAAAATGTCCTACTACAAAATTTTGAAATATTTTTAGTGTTGTGCATTAGAGTCTTGTGGACATGTTCACTCAATTGGTAATTAAGTCTAGTCAAAAGTCCTTTTAAGTGTCTCTTCTCTATGTGCTTTACACCTACTTTTAGAAATGAATAGAAACAATCCATCCACTCAATTCTTATACAAAAAACATAAAAAAGACTAAAAGAGAAAGATATAGAGGGAACCCATAAACACTATAAATTATCATTATATTATCCATAGATAAGAATCACAACACTCTAATGCAATGGATGGTGTGGTGGGGGTATTTATACTAATACCAAAACCCTATTTATATAAATGAGTTTAACCTAGGACGATATAACAAGATGACTTAAATGCTAATTATAATTTATAAGGTGGGTTCAACCATAACAAGGTTAACCATGACCCATAGGGCTTACATAATAAAATAATACAATAAATTAAATATATTTGTACAATGATTACCCATAGGCCTATACAATATTATATCATGCAATGCCGACCTTGACCATAAGTCCGATTAAACTTTCAATACCTCTTCATAATCTAAATTAAGGGGCCAAGGAGAGAAAACATTAGTAATAATGATATCTTATTGTTTTCATAATGGATGCTCTAGTGGGTCTCTGCACTTGAGGTAGTATGTTGATGTAAAAATGACTCTACACAAGGATCTCCTTAAGATGGATCATAGTCATAACTACCAATATTAGATACTCATGCACATATCCAAATAAATCCTCTACAAAAAATCCATATGAGGAAGAGAATCCAAGAGTACCCCCTCTAAAAAAAACTACTTCAATCTTCTACAATCGCACACGATAAGACTTGAAAGCATAGATTTCCCTTATACAAAAAACATCATCTTATTTTTAAACTTCAATTTTCCCTTAGGCCACCTAATTTCTATACCAAAAGAGGCTTTGCATAGACCTATTTATAAAAAGATCCATTACAAAATTTTAAGAGTACCTAGACAAAGAATAGAAGGAAGAAATCATGAAAGATTAGATCTTCATGAATAAGTTGAATCAATAGCCCAAAGGAGGAAGAGGGATTGACTAGATTATATTCTAAATGCTTCCCTTGTATACCTCCAAAAGACTCAAAAACTATTACAACTAAATCCACCTATATCTCCCATAAATGTAGACTAAATATTCTAGTTGCATAATATATTGTAAATTTGCCCTTTTGAAATAGGGTACTAGGATTTGAAGATAATAAAACAAAAATATGTTCCTCCACTTATAGTAAGTCCTTGAATAAATAGTTCCAATGAAAAGAACTAAAAAAAAAATACAAGTTAAAAAAAGAGGGGCTCAAAATATTTTCATATGCAAAAATTATGGCCTCTAGAAGTTTTCCCTCCAAAATAGCCCTAGAGTGATGTTTTTGAAAAAATGAGTTGTTCAAAATTCCTTTTGATTTTTGTACAAGGAAAAAATATAAGAAATATTTTTTTTTTCTTTTGGTCCTTACATTAAGGAACGTCCTTATGCCATGCTCTTCTAGCTTGATTACAACCATCATTGCTTGGGTTCCAAAGGTGTGCCCTCTCTATGAAGGGCATCATGATCTATAACAATAAAGAGCTCCAACCATTTTAAATGGACATGGTATGCAATATTTAAATTGATGAAAATGAATATATTTATTTTCCTTATTCTATCCAAGGAACCAAAACTTCCAAGTGGGATGAAAACATCACAATTCTCCCTCCTTTGCAATGCCATCAAGTCATATTTGTGAGAAAGCAATGTTTGACTCTCCATGAAGAAGTCAATATACCCTTCTAAATTCAAAGCAACAATATTTACTTTTCTATAAGTGGTTTGGATATGTGTAAAATAGGTACAAGATATTCCAATAATAATGGAGCATAACCTAGGGTAGGCATAAATTCCCCCCACAAATTAGAATAATTGGAGAAAGAAAAAAAATTGAATCTTCCCTTTGCCTCTTTTTCTAAAGGTGCTTATGGAGCTATAAGAAGTAATTCATCCTAGAAGTTAGAAGAAAGATTGAATACTTTGAATAAACTTTCTACATGATCAATAGATGAAGCTCCATACCCCCCTGATACAAAGTTGGAACTTACATTTATTTCTAGAAGCGAACATAAGCAATCCATCCACTCAAATATTATATAGAAAGAATAAAAAAGAACTAAAGAGAAAGATATAGTGGGAAACCATAGGCACCATAAATAATAACTATATTATCCATAGATAAGAATCAAAACACTCCAATGCAATGGATGGAGTGGTGGGGGGTATTTATACCAATACCAAAACCCCAATTATATAAATGATTTTAACCTACGATAACATAACAAGATGGCTTAATGGTTCATAATAAGTTATACTATGGTTTTAACCATAGCAAGGTTAATAATGACCTATAGGGATTACATAATAAAATACTATAATAAATTAAATATATTTGTATAATGGTTTCTCATAGGCCTATACAAGATTAAAACATATAATGTTGACCTTGGCCATAATCCAGATTACACTTTCAATAGTTTCATCCCATGTCAAGATGACTCCATTTGTAGGCATGGCCTTATGGACTTATTTTCATGGGCATCATATCTTCTCATGTGGTTTCATCCTTCGTGTGTGTGACCCATGCATCCTTAGAAGTCCATGCAAGGTTGTAAATTCATAAAAATAATTATGGTTAAATTGTTTTCTTGTCCTCTATAGATACTAATGAATTCTACTTGAGCCAACACCCCATTGTCTATAAAGAAGATGAAGTTCAAATATACCCCATGAGAGGATACCATGTAGTTTCTCAATTATCAAAGACCACTAATACACAAATGGCAATAAGAGACTATAAAACATTGGAAAAAATATTGACATTAAGTAAAAATACGTACTTAAGGGACTTTGGATTAGCTAAGGTGTAAGTATTTGAGAAAACATTCTCATGTCTTCAATTGATGGTTGTTTATTTTGGGCATCTAGACAAAAAGATTGGGTACCTAGTATCCATAAAAGGAAAATATTTTTTTCTTAATTAAGCCTTCAATTATTAGGGTCATGTTTGGTTTGCAGTACCCCTGAGAACATCCAAACATCACCTCCAATGCTAAGGTCGTTGAGCCTTAGGAGAACAACCGAGTGACTTTTCTCAAATTCATTGTCACTCATTGGATGAAATCTTGCAACAAAAATAACTTCCACATGATAGTAAGGAATCCTAAGGATAATTTCAAGGAGAATATTTGAGAGCAATTATGTTACTCAATTATGTGAGGAGAACCAAACTCTACACATTTTAGAGCTTGGATGTTACTCTTGAAATTCATATTTTAGAATAAGCTTATTGCTTATGACAATTTTATTTTTTTTAAATTATTTCACCAATTGTTTAATGTCCTTGCTACTAGGTCATTCTATATGACCCCCTATTTAATTATATTCTTGTAAGATTCATACCTAATAAAGAGAATATGGGAATATCGAGAAATATTGAACAAAATTTATTAGTTTCCTTATGCTACCCCATATTCTATGCTAGGAATTGAAAGGTAAAAGAGAGTTTTATATATAATTTCTTATTGTACATTTTTGAAATACTAATTGAGGACAACAACACTAGACTATTAGAGGCCATTATGTAAGCAATTCATTCTTATTCCAATTGGTTTCTATATAATGCAATCTACTCATACATATGGGTGTTTGGGAAAGTAAGCCAATGTCACTTCCCATTAGCCTCATCAATGACATCATTTTTAGTAAATTCTATTGATAATATCTCTCATTCCATCAAAGGAATACGAGGAAGCATCTTAAGAGCTTGGTAAAGTTTCCATTCTCTATTAGTTACTATACTTCTAAATCAACTAAAGACCTAAGTAACATAGATTCAAAGACAATAATTTAGCTTTCCATCTATTTAAAGGGAGACTTATGATAGGATAGGAGTGACTAGGATAGATTAATCTAAAACTAAGGACTTGGTTTTCCAACATGAAGAATATAAAAAATAATTCTAGGTCTGTTGTGATGGTGATCAAGACATACATGAAATGACTTAGGTATCCCAATATGAATTAAGTTTTCCAAAAACTAATAAGTAATTGAAGAATTAGGACTCAAGGAATTTAAGGGTTTATCTAGGAAAATTAATAATAACGAAGACACTGAAGGACCCTTCTCTACTAGGTTTGTAAAAGAAAGACTAGATTTCTTTATGGGTAAGGATATCATATTTGTAGAAGATTCTCCCATAGATGAAAATTCCTCTAATGAGGAAGTAATATTTGATGTTAAGACTAGACTATTGGAGATGTTACTTCTGGGGGAGGTTTCGATGATGACTTATTGAATTTTCTATAACAAAGTGTCAAGAATCAATCAAAGTGTTTATTAGTTCCTTAAAGACATAGAAATACCTAAATAAATCCTCTTCAAAGGTAAGTTCCCAAGGTGCTCCCATAAGTTCACCATAAATACAAAGCTCAACCAGAGGTAAGGACAAGATTTTTAAAGGTAGTAATATCGAAAAATATGTTGATGATGATCAACCTAGAAGGAAGAGGAAGCTATTATTGAAAAATAGAAAAAAGAATAAAAATAGTGATAGTGGGAAGGAGACCCTAATAATACTACTTAATCCACGAACTAGAGCATGGTGAATATTAGAGATATTACATTAGATTAGGAAGTTTTTGTATCTAAAGTATGTGTCAAAGTATAAAGAGTATTTATGTAATAGAGTGTGCAAGGTGTCAAGAGTGCAAGTGAAGAGTCATAAGTATTAGGTATCTAGTGTGGAAGTGAAGATTCATATGAGATGTGCCAAGATATGAAGTTGGAGGTTACGTAATCATGAGAGTCTTTTTCATAACATGAGGCATGTGAAAGGTTGCATATCTTGGGAGTTAGAGGAGAGAAAAATTCATTAGTATTATTATATATTGGAAATAAAGCTCCATGCTATGCAACTGAATATCTTGAATGTAATCTAATTTATAAATGTAAAAGAGAAGTATTTTTGGTGTACAATATTGTGAGCATTATTGTGTGTGATTATTTGATCCTAGAGAAATCTACTCATGATTAATCTAGCATAGTTTCCAGTAGTGGTATTAGATCCACTCTAGCTAGCCCAATTCAATGTGAAGAGAGAGGGGCATGAGAAGTTTGAAGGAGAAGAAAGTAAACATTGTTGAAGAATTGTGGAAGGATAAATGTGAATCTAGACATGCAAATTTAGACATAGAGTGAGGAAGAAGAAGACTGAATAAAGAAGAATATTGAAGGAAGAAGGAAGTTGAAGGAAGAAGAATAAGATTGGAGGAAGCATAAGAAAATTGAAGGAGAAAGAAGACAATTAAATGAGGAATAAAGAAAGTTGAATAAAAAATATGATTGACAAAGGAAGAAATAAAGATAAAGGAGAAAGAAGATGATTGAAGGTGAAGAAAGAAAGTAGGAGAATAGAATATTGAAGGAGAAAGTAGGAGAGTGGAGAAGAAGAAGAGAATATTGGAGGAGAAGAAGAGAATATTGAAGGAGAAAGGAGAAAATTGAATAAGAGAAGAACATGATGACTTGGTAGAGAGATAGAATTATATTCGAGTTAGTGAACATGAGAAGCTATTGAGATTGAGGAAGAATTGCTTGGAAGCAAATAGAAAGAAGATTTTACTACAAATATTGTTGAGAAGAGAAATATTTTAAGAACATGTTTCTTGAAAAGATAAGTGCAAGCAAAAGCGAAAGGAACGAGTTGTTGAGGAACATGTTACTATGGGTCAAATTTATGCCCTCATTTACAAGTCCCATTTTTACCAAATACGTCCATAATGAAAATACAAGAATAATATTCAAAATTACCATGCACTCCCTCAATAAAAGCAACTAATTCTCAAAAAGAATTTCATGATTGCATAAATATAGAATGGATTAAACCAAACTATTTTCAGCAATGACATTAACATGACATCTCAAAAATCTGAAAATGCACAAAGAAGCATCAAGACAAAATAAATATAGAATATCCAAAAATAAGAAAATGCATCTCCAACATTGGTCAATAAATAGTTTGTTTGCACAAA
This sequence comes from Wollemia nobilis, assembly GCA_028583015.1. NCBI lineage: Eukaryota > Viridiplantae > Streptophyta > Pinopsida > Araucariales > Araucariaceae > Wollemia > Wollemia nobilis. The sequence goes on along the minus strand of JAQPPZ010003172.1, from coordinate 1,418,692 downwards.
GACAAAATGAAATGATTTTATATTAATTGTGTTCATGATATTAGCACTCTCACATTAAATTTTGGAACTATACAAAAGAGATCATAGTTGAACAAAACCAAGTTATCTATGCTGAAATTCCAACCAAGCCAAAGAGTGCACAAATCCAAAAGACCAAAATACTAGTTAGAAGAACAAATTCAAAATTTCTTCCAAGGTGACATCATTAGAAGCATCCCTAAGGCCTAGATTTGTTCTAAAGAACTTTTCAAGCAGACTAAAAGTCTAGCTTTCGTAAATAGCAATTTGAAACATCCCTTTTAGAGCTACAACTAACTTGGTGCCTTACAACTATTCGAACTAACATCGTTAAGGCATAAGAATGACATATTTGACAGATCAATTGTTGCGGTTTGACCATTTAAAAAATACTGTTGGATATCTATGGAGCAAATTGCTAACAAATTCAAATTTAAACACAAGATGAAATTTTAACTAGCCACATTAGCAATGAACCAATGCAACATAAAAATAATAAACTCGCTAGAGCATTCTTTGCTAGGCTATTTTGCATAATATAATTGTAACTATATTGTAAACCTTATGCTGCAAGATGTAAAAAGTAGCTTATAAATAGGGAAATATACCTCAAAATAAAGGTTGGCTTTGTAGCATTTTCTTGGGTGTATATTGTGTGATTTTTGCTACCAATTAATGAGAAGTGATAGTTGTTTGACCTTCATTGCTAATTATATTGTAGGTTATTATAAATAATTTTTTATTTTAAGTCATTTTTGTTACACTTTATGATTAGTCTATTCTACTAAAGCGAATTCAGCTCTTTGGATCACTATTGGATTACTTTTCATTAAAGTCTTTAAAATGATTAAAACATATGTTTGTAATTGAATTAATTTTATTATGTAGTTGATAATGGATGGTCTGTTATGTATCATTGCAAGTTAATTGTAGTAGGATCTTTCAATATCTATCCAATGGTGTTATGTTATACTCTGTCCATAATTTATTCATTATTCTAAACCCTTATTCTTTCTAACCATTTCATTTCTTACCCTTACCTTAAACCCCTATTTTAATTTTACAAGAATTTCAAGGAGTCTACCTTCTCCAAAGGTTGGACTGAGAGAAATATTGTTCATCCAAAATGTTGGCTAAAGTTTAGGGTTCACTTCATATGCTAGGAAGATTTTATGCCAACAATTATTGAAGAGAATGTGTTGCTATAAAAGACAAGTGTAAGAAGAAGCCAAAGGAATGAGTTGTTGAGGAATGTGTTGCTATAGAAGAACATGTTGCTAGAAAGAACAAGTATGAGCTAGAGGATTCAAAGGATGAAGGATATGGGTCTGAGAACAAGTAGAAGCCATAAGATGAGTTAGAGAAAAGTGAAGCCAAAGGACCTAAATTTGAGCATAAATAATGATATTAGAGAATATTCTAGACCTGAGAACAATGAATCCAATGGAAGAATTTGATGATGTCAAAGCCAAACAAAGTTATAGGGAAGGCACAACATAATTAAGAATATTTATCCTGTATTTTGGGAAGCAAATTGTTCGGACTATAACAAAAAAATAAATGCTTTTTGGACTAACACCTTAAGTTGGCGTGGCAGAGACTAAGGTAAAGTTTTAAGGGCATATTTAATTTATTCGACCATTTTATTTAGAAGAAGATAATTGATTTATTAAACTTGGGAGTTAAAAGGAATTATTATGGAATGAAATTAAGAATGGGATATATAAGTAAATTAAATATTTGAGAATTGAATTAATTAGACGTTGGGTAAAGTTAAAATTTGAAAGTGAAATTATGAAAGTGAATTGAATTTGGGAGACAATAAAATTAAATAATTGATTTTTTAAATGAATGGTGAATTGAATTTAGGAGACATGAAAATTAAAGAATTGATTTGTTTAATGAATGGTGAATTGAGAATTGAAGATTAATTGTGAAAATTAAATTTGATAATTAGGATATATACGTGGAAATTGAAATATAAAATTTGAAGAAGAAAGTTGAGATTTGAAAATTTATTGATAATTAGAATTTAGGAGTTATAAGAAGGAAAAATGAATTGAAATTGATTGATTTGAAAAATATTATTGAATGAGTTATATTATGGAAAATACAAAAATATTCCTTTCTAAATCATAACTTTTAAAAGGACCAATTCTCATTGTTACAATTTTACATCATGGAAGAATAAACTGAATCACAATTTTACATCATGGAAGAATAAAATGAAATCAATTATCATTGTTGAAAAACTTTGGAAAATAGTAAATGGAACAAAGAACATGCCAGAAGATGAAAGTGGAAAACAAAAATTTAAGGATGATGATGCAAAAGCCCTTATGCTAATCACATTTGGCATAACAGATGAAATTCAACCATATATAAGTGAAGTAGAGACTTCAAAAATTGCTTGGAAAAAATTATGCAAAATATTTGAAGGAAAGAATGAAGCAACTATCTTGCATTTGCAATCACAATTGTATTTATTAAAAGTTCATAGTGGAGAAAGTATAGAAATTTTCCTTCAAAGGATAGCAAAATTAAAAGCTAAGTTACTAACTATGGGAGAAAAAGTGGAAGACAAATTTCTTGTCCAAGTTACATTAAGAGCACTCCTAGAAACATTCAAAAATTTAGTCACTTCTCTTCAAGTGCTAAATTAAATTACATCTTTTGATGAATTGGTTAATTGTTTTTAAGAATATGAAGTGGAAAATCTAGTCAAATATTAAATGACTAATAATGCTTTGATATCAAATAAAAATGCATTATTCCAATATCAACTGAATGGAGAAGAAGATATTGTCACATATGCAATATGGAAGGTCATACCACAAGCAATTGTAGGTATAATTCTTTGAATCAAAGAAATAAAATGAATAGATCTTTTCAAAGGTTCTAGTCAAGGCAATATCAGCCTTGATATCAACCTATGCAACAATAATGACCAAAAGAAGAAAATAAAAAAGGAAACTTAGTTCAAGAAGTTCAAGAGATAGAAAATGAAGGTGAAAATGAAATAAGAGCCCTTATGGGAAGGATTATAGACAATGAAGATGAATATCAAATTGAGGATAAGTGTGATAAGAATGATAATACAAATTATTTAGAAATTTCTAAAGACATTGATGTTTTATATAATAAAATAAAAATAGCTAAAATAAAAAATAGGAATAGATGAAATACATGGATTAAAATCAATATCATTTCAAAATTGTAATATTTGTGAGAATACCAAACCAAAAATATATCACAAAAAAAAAAAAAAAATACATTATGGATGGATTAGTAAATTAAAATGGAACATGAATATGGACATGTTAAAAAAATTTATGGACACAAATAAAGTCTAACAAACATTGCAGAAATCAATTTAATAGATCAGTGCTAGAACTTCAAGCAGTGTGAAAGATAGAATAAAAATACGAACACCAATACAAAGAAGTACAAAGCAAAGAGCCAAAGAAAGAGGAATAGGAGTTGAATATTAAAAACTAATAGTCTTAACACCAAATAATGTAATACGAGGGGGTGTTAGAGATATTACATTATATGGTACATTGAGTATTATGAAGTACCATAAAGTACTATTGTAAATATTTAGATTAAAGTATGTGTATCTAAAGTATGTGTCAAAGTATAATGTGTTATGTGTTATTGTTGGTCTAAAATATATCTAAGAAAAGGTTTGTGCACCCACAAACCTTGACCAACATTGAGTGACCTTCAAGTCATGAGGCTTTAGGGTCAATCTCTGGAGGAGGCTAGTTCCTTGGAGGTCCTAGCTAACTACTAATAAAAATGATGGGGGAAAAGGGTGCTGAAATTAGAAATATAGCTAAAACTAGAACTTGTAAATGGTGTAGATTAGGCCACATCAAGATGCATATAAGAGAACATACAATAAGACAAGTAAATTACCTAACAGACCAACTTGTTTCTCATTAATTACAAAATATTTACTTGCATTAAAATGTATCTTATAGAGCATTCAAAATATTTACTTCGGTCATGAGAGCATCTACTCCTTTTCACAAAAAATGCCCCCTTTAATTTGTGAAATTCAAAATGTTGAAACAAATTTTGACAACAAAATTTTTACCCAGGTGTTGTAGGTGAGTTGGAGCGGAGAGGGCAATCCTCCAAGGGAGGTCCCAGGTTCAAATCTCCACCCTACCAAAAATCTGAACTGGGTACCCAAAATCCAATTGATAATGTTGGTGCAGGCAAGGCTGGGTGCGACCCTCGGGTGACTTTGATAGTGTAGAACCCCCTGTTTGTGGTCTTTTAGACCAATGTGGCCCCGCAAGGGGTTTTTCGCTTTAAAAAAAAATGTATCTTATAGAAGTGTGAATTCCAAAATAAGTGAATGCGTCATGAGCATGAATTTAGAAAGCAGAATAAACACCATTAACATTCAACAAGATAAAATTAGAAATAAGCAGTCATACATATATATTCTACAATTGAATCAAAGCAAAGACCAAATAACATTTTCCTTGTATTGATATGCAAAACCCTTGCTTACATGTAAATTGTAAAATCCTAAGAACTGATCCCTTGAATGCCTTACATTCTAGTATATATAGCTTTTACAATAAATTTTGTTACAAAGAGTCATGATTTTTAGTTAGAGAATGCAACTTTGTCATGGGATTGGCCAGACTATAAATTCCTTCTATCACTCTACACTCTATAGTGAAAGTTTGTCGTCAAGCGAGAGTGGATCTTGTTGGATGCACCTAAACGCTTGATTTGTTGATTCATTTAAAAATTGTGTTGCTTCATGATCTCTATATACATGTGCTTGAAGGTAGTTGGTTATTAACTTTGTGCGAGATGAATTTTAAGGTTGACTGCTCTAATGAAGCCATAGTTCCATCCACTACTTGTTGGACAAATTTCAGGCTTCTCTTTGCCAGCCAGCTACTACATATCTTCATAGTTAATCCCGCAACTCTTTAATTCTTGGTAGAATCCTCATGCTTTGGTGATGTATGAAAATTATGACATTGGAAAAATTTTGGGATTCATCCAAAACTTGATAGTAATACAAAAATATGATAGATGCACCTTTGCTTCTTTGCGATGGGCCTTTGGGGTCCGTGCTAATATTTCAGTATTGACGAGTTTTTGGGATTCATCAGGGGACTTTAATATTGGTGGGCTTTTGGGATTCATCCATGGTCTCATAGGTGCTCATTTTTTGGCCAATTCTAACACTTCGATGATTTCTTATTTTCCTGTGCAATGGTTTTTGAGACTTTCAAATTTTGTCAGCAACCTCTTTCTCTGGTAAGCATTTTTGTGATTGTCTTTTAGGGTCCATCCAAAGTCCATGAATACCGACTTTTCTACTAGTTGCAACACTTAGCCAAATTTTTTCCCTTTCACTATCCTTGGTCCACCTTTTCATTATGTGCCTTTGTCATTACTTCTTGGAATATTTTTGGTGTCCGTCAGAAGTCCAACTACCCGTTTCTCTGCCAAATATTTTTGTTGTAGACTTTTAAGATTCATATAGAGTTTGCTATCAGCTCGATTTTTTGCCAAGCCCAATACTTGGCCAATTTTTTTGTAGTTTTAATCTCTCTTCTTTCCTTGAGTTTAGAAGTAGGTGAACATGAATAAACCTATCCATAGTGGCCAGGAATCATCCAACTAATATCCTCCAGGTTTAGCCCAATACTGCTATTCCTATTTACAAAATACAAAATACTAGTAATCTAGTTGTGGGTAACTTGCAAAAATACCCACATTCTTGGTGACTCACAGGGGATTTTTACTTTGTGTAAATAATGAAATTATGCAACCATATTTTAATTAAATCACTTTCTAACAGAATAGAAAGGGAAGAAGAAATAGAAAATAATCTGGAGGAAAATACAGTTGGTAATTATCGTAATATAAATGAGGGTGGTGGGCGATGGAGTGGGAACTACATGAGAAAAAAAAGCATAAAGAACCATAAAAAAATAGCAAAATAGAAAATCATGGGGAGGACAAAAATCTAGAAGAAGCAATATTTACATGGAGGAGGAAAAGGAGGAAGGAAGACAGAAGAAAAACTAGAGTATTCTAACAAAATAAAGAAATAAAAAGGAAGGCAACTTTAGAATTATCCCTGCAAAATCGTAACAGGGATTACCAGGTCCATGGGACACCCCTAGAGACTATGCTTCCACAAGCATACTCTACTATTGCTTGCCCATGTTTCAAGAATAGAATTATTTCCATGCACATTTGTTGTTTCTACATCCTTTTCTTTTTCTTACATAGTCTAGTAGAAACTTTATCTGCTCCTAATTTGCCATGAGGATCTTTGGATGTGCTTCTAGACTCATCTTCTTTCCTAACCATGCTATATTTAGATTATACTTACTACTTTCTATAGATTGAAGCTCCAAGGATGCTTTTGGTAGTTGTTACTTGTGCAACTCGTACCTCCAAATTGAGCACTTTTTTCAACAAGATTTGGTTTCACACAAATCATTACCTGGCATCATCTTCACGTCAACTGGGATTCCTAATTTTTAGTGATCTTGTGCTCAACTAACATCATCTCCTTATATGGCATGGCGCATCACTTTGCTCACACAAGTTGTGATAGTTATACTTCTAATTCTTATAGATTTTAGGTACATCTTCTGCAATCTCTGTATTGTTCTACTTTTGTCCATTGGGCTATGGAGTCAAAAATAAAACAAAAAATGGAAGACATGCGGAGAAGGGTAGAAAGTGCTTTTGAGAAAATAATTTATGACACTTGAAAATTATTCCACATTCATTGTTCCACAAATCTTATAGATTTGTCCATCTTATAGTGAATCACTGTAATAATTTCCTTATTGAGTATGCTTTATGGTCTCTGCACAAGATGATGTTAGATGTTGAGTGGTTATGTATTCACTGCATTTGCTTATTTTTTCATCGACTATGTACACAAAATTATAGTGTGGTTGACATGCCTAGGTCATGAGATCTTTGGTAGGTTATCCCATGAACCTACAATATTTGGACCAAATGACCTTGAACTTGAGCTACTCTCTATGGTCAATTTGCTATGTTTCCAAATTATAATCATCTCCAGCTAGATTACATCTTGACTTTGTCCTTGGTTCTGTCTAGGCACACGTGATAAAAATAGAACCAAGTCTTGTTCTATTGGCATTTCATTTAAACTTTAGTTCTTTTAGTAATTGATACATATCTCGTCCCTATATGGGCTCCATCTGACTCATCATCCACACTCTGCTTTCTCTAATTGCTACCATATTTTGAGTGGTCCTTGAAATGTGGTTGATATTACAACTTTTTGCATCCCATTGGCCTTGTAAGTTGGTTATTCAATTCTCACTAAGTAACTGGGTAAAGAATAAAAAATCAAACCTAGGCTTAGTTGACTATTCTTTTGATCAATTTCCTAAGTTTACCCTGATTTCATATATGGGCTCTTTAATGGAGCTTGTAATTTTCTTTTCATAATCTTCAATGCAAAATGGGAGTAATCCTTGGTTTAGCATCGCAATGACTTTCCTGGTGAATGGAATTAGCACTCGATTATGCTCTTGGGTTATACATCCTTCCATCTGTTTCAAAAATTATAGGGATAAACATATCCTAAACAATGGGGGAACATTCACTACTTCTATATCTTGGATGAACACCAAGTCTGGGTGCATACTAACATTGGGACCTTGTATAGTGTTCCCATCATTTTCAACTGCTCTCCCATAAAATTCAACTCTCCTGGCTCTTGTGTATCCACATTCAAACCCAAAATTTTGTAGGTTTCCACTAGTATGATTGAGACCTGGTCCTTTGTATCCACCATACAATTATGCAATACATGCTTCTCTAAAGCAAGAGATAAGTAAAACAAATGGGAAAGGCCTTCTAAGGAATTAAGAAATAATTTCTTGGTAAGTGGATGTGCATTAGTAACCGTTGAAATACTTTTGAGGGAAACATTGATCACGTCAACTTCTTTAGGTATCAACAAATATTCCATCAATCCCAATGGGATAAGGATAGAGCTTCTAAATAAGCCATTAAATTGTTTTATCCCCTTCATTATCTGCTTGACATCAATAGCTATAAAGTATATCTTCTTATTGTATATGATAAAAGTACGCACCATGTATATGACAAATGAATAAACAAAGCAATTTATTGATATTGAAATGATACTATGCTTTCTCATTATTCTTTTACAATATTCTACCCATGTAGGGTTTTTACAATAATATAAGGGAATGATGCCCTTGTGCAAATAGATATGGTGCTTCATTACTCTTGCAACTACAAAAAGTGCTTGGGTAGAGTTTCTGGTGACCATCGCTTTGTAGAATACATTTGGGACCGTGTACAAAACTTCTATGTTGGCATGTGGGCCTGTGGCTATTGGATCTATGATGGACAACTCTCTAGATAACGATCATCTATTATCAGATGATCATAGCTAGCGACCATCTAGGTGTGGATGGTCACAACTGGAGATCATCTAGATGTGGATGGTTGCATTGTGTGTTGCTGCGATCGTAGGTAATTTGTCCTACGAACTTAGGCTACTTTAGGTCACTATTATAACTTCATGTTTTCTTCTATTTGTATCTATAAAATCTATGCATAAGATACAAATATACTACATAAATAATACCTATCGGACCTCTTGAAGTGAGTCTTGGATCTAAGAATTATCTAAAAAACAATGCAGTATATAGAACAAAATCATATAATAGATCAAAGGTAGAAACATGTGAATGAAACAAAATAGGTTATGTTTTACCTTTAGTATGTCGCTATCAATATTGTTGTTGCATACTACATCTTTGTTGAACCGTGCTACATCGGGAGGCTTCTGCACAAGTTGGGAACTGATCTTTTGGGGGTTTGATGATCACAGACCGTGACCATCCAAGATGGGATGATCACGACCGGTGGTGTATGAAAGTGGTCTAGAAGCATATTTTGGCCCACAAAATGTCATGATAGAGAATCTACATGGGATGGGAGTGGTAAAAATGATAAAAATAAGGAGGTTTGAGTGCTTATGATTACTCGGAGTTTCATCAAGGCTTCACTAGGCTATCCATCCTCATGCTCCAGAAAGGAGGTGAGGTCTTATTTATAATTTTTCTAGGGTGAAGGGATAAGGAGGTGGCTTAGTCAATTAAGTGCATGTAATTGAGAGATTTCTCCTTGCATGAATTCTTAATTATAGGATTGCACATGAATGAAATTTTCTTATAATTTTCATCCAATATGCATGGCCAGTTAACTGTATGAGCATTTTTTGATTTGATTTTTATATTTAAATTAAATATATTTATTTAATTTAAATAAGCATGTTTAGATTTAATTTGCTTTTATATTTAAATTAAATATATTTAAATTTAAATATGTATTTTTAAGTGAAAGTGCATTATGTGCATATTTGTTGATTGTGTGCATATTGTGCATGTTTAGTTAACTGACTTAGTTAACTGAGTGCATGATTATCCTTCCTTTATGGCTTAGATGTGGAATTGTCAGTAACTTGAGTTTACTTTTAGATGAGGATTTTCTCTTGCACATGATCGGTCCAAACAATTGGAGGTGGAACTACCAGTGCTAGGGATGACGTGGATGGGTACATGTGAGCTTCAATGCATCCATGGGGATGGGTAAATAATTATGCAATCTAAGCACTAATTAATTAATTATTTAATAAATAAATCAATTAAATTAATACTTAGGAGATGAATGTTTAATATTAATTAGTTTTAATTAATATTAAATGTATTAATTAATCATGATTAATTAATTAATATTTAATGTGCTAGTTTTAGGTGTCTACAGATGCCTCTTTTTGTATCATGTTGAGTGAAAATATAATGTGATGCAAAAATAAATGATACTTGTGGATGATGAATGAATGATGTGTCGACTCTTGTGCTTTGAAGAGGTTTAACTTTTAATTGCCCCAATTTGAGGTTAATGTGGGATGCCCTAGTGATGGAGGCAACGAATGTCTTTGAATCTTGTCTTTGATAGATTAATGAGTGCATTGGTCTTTGGAAAAACAAACCAGTCATATGGTAAGTGTTCCTCTAATTTCATAATCTCTTTATGTTTTGGACGGTGTGTTTTGCCATCACAATTCAACATGAGGCAGGTGAACCCTTATTGACCTTGACTTAGTATATTACCATGTTGATTTGATTAAAGTCTCTATATTTAGATTCGACAGAGTAGGGTGTGTGATTAGTCATGGAAAATATTCTTGAACAAACATTGAATCCAAAAATGAGTGTTTGCAAATAGATATTTTCTTGAGGTAAAATGTTGGTATTGTCTATCCCCTCAAGTGGCAAGTCGGTGAAAGACAACATGAGTGATGACGATAAGGCGGTTGACTTTGATGTGGATTTTTTGACTTTGACCTTGCCTAAATTGGTTATGTTTTTGTGTTTTTTTTTTCAAATAATGTGACTATCTGGGATGATCACAAAAAAATAATAAAAATGTGACCATCCGATATGGTCATGAGCCGCAGGCTATAAATAGCCAAATTTGGTGCACGATAGGCTCATTGTTACTTCTGTGGATGAGATATAAGTGGAGACTAAGGCGTGAAATGGTGGAATTGACCTGGAGGGCTTGCAAACTTGCATTGTGATCAGAGTAGATAGTGATGGGCAATAGAGCAGCTAGCGATGCAAGACCGATATGTAGTGAAAACCTTGTAACTTATCAAGTTGGCTTAAAAGAAACTTCTTTTTGTTTACATGTACATGTGCATTATGTGTTATATATATTTTTTGTAATTGCTTATTTTTTTTATGATGTGTGTTTGCATTTGGAAATAATTCGTCGGTGGATGGTTGCATAGTCTAGTTGTCTAATATCAAACAATTGATTTGTATGTTTTTTCTGGTTTGTTTTTATTTTTTGAACTTGTGATGTGTAGGTTGGCAACTGTCCATGGGTGGACGGTTATTTGTTTTGATCATCTAGTTTTGAACGGTTGAATTTATTGTTGTTTATTTTTTATTTTTTTGTTGTGGTGAGGAGTGTTGTTTTTCTAGGACCGTCCATGACTGGATGGTATTTCTCCTTGAAAGTTTAATTCTCATACAGTTAGCTATCATGAACATCCAGTGTCGGATAGTCAAAGTGTTGTAAATTTTTTTGTTGTTTTTGTGGTGAGGAGTGATGTTTTTATGGGATCATCCATGATCGGGATATATTTCTCCTCGATCGTCCGATTTTTAGATGGTTATATGTCATGACCATCTAGTATCAAATGGTCAGAGTGTTGTGATTTTTTTTTGAATTATTGCGTGAATGATGTATGATGTGGATGTTATATTTTCATTAATATTGTTATTATTATTATTATTATTTTTAATTTACATGGTGGAATCGGTATATATTCCACCATATAAATTCAAAAAAAAGAATAACCACAGTATTATTGCATGAATTATTGCATGACCGTCCAGCTTTTATGGCGGCCACAGTATTCTACATTATCTGCCCTATAATCCGCCACATAGATCTTCGCGTAGTTCGCCCCTATAACCACCATGCCACAATCATTTTAAATATTTTATGCCGCTGAAAGCACCAGGAAAGGGACAAGCGTTCAGTTCGGTGAGGCCCGAGATTTGAACCTTGGACCTTCGCCCCCCTTATGGGGTTTGGATGAACCAATTGGTCTACACCTTGGACCTATTTTCATTAATATTATTACACTTGATATTTTTTTATATTTTTGTGTATGCAGCATAAGTTTGTGAGACCAAGGCATCAGTTCAATAACTTGTTCTACAACGCTTGAGATAAATTGACAAAGGAGGATTGGTAGTGGTTAGAGTTCATTGGGCTATGGAATGTAACCAAGTTGGAGAAGGTACACATAGATCGTGTATACCTTATAGCACTGATAGTCAGGTGGGATCCATACATATGTACCTTCCATATTCCTACGATAGAGATCACTATGAATCTCTAGGGATATGGTGGATTTTTTGCATTCCAATGGAGGGAGACGTGCTTGTGACTACACAAATGCATCAATGGGAGGTCTTGCTACAATGGGTCTATGGGAAAAACTAGTGATCAAATACTATCAACAGTTGGGGTGTAGATATAGACAGTCATGTGTAACTATGGTGGTTGGGTGTGAGGCATACTATTATGATGATATTGATCTTCAACATTATCCTGCTAGATTCATTAGGTACTCGGTTCCATGGAACCTTTTGGGGTTAGTACAAGATTTAGTAGAGAGACCCAAGGTGATGGTCGGGGCCCCATGTTTTTTGGCTCAAACATATCAAGAGGTGTACGAGATATGATACTAAAAGAGGTTAGGATTAGGTTGTAGTCTGCTCCTACAGATTTGGATATGGGAGCACATCAGTATTGAGCACCCCGTAAGGTTACCTTGTTATAGGCTGGAGGACCTGAAGGATGATATGTCGTATACCATGATACGACATAGGGATTGGTATGAGGATAGGATTTGCCCTTTTGCTAGGCTCTAGCTACACTACGATGAGAAGTTCATAGGACCAATCGAGCCAGGTTTTATGGAGGTTGTGGAGGGGTGGGCCGGCATGGCCTACGGATGATAAGCACCTTAGCAAAGTATGATATAATAGATGGATTGTATATTTCCAAGGGATAAATTTGGAAGTATTTGGATAGTTGCTTGAGGGAGGAATTGACAAAAATTTAAGCCAAAGAATTGAAGGAGACAGAGGTAATTTTTGGACAACAATAGTGTAGGTTACTGAACAACAATTCTAAGAAGAAAAGGAGCTATGATTTCACCATATTGGGCAGCAAGCTTGGTGAGAAAAAGTTAGCTATAAAAGTGTTTTTTTTTAAGCATTAAAGAAAGTGTTTTATTAGCTATGTATTCAAGTTTTAAATCCATAAAAAAGAAATTCGAAGTTGAGTGTCTCCAAGCTAAAGAAGGAGATATTGTTGTCATCTTCAAACCTACAAAATACAACAGCATAAATTAGAGTTAAAAATTGCTTGAAAGGAGTAATAAGGAGAAGGAAATATTACATAGTGAATGTTGTTTTTTAAAGATAAAATAGTGCAGTATTATTGAAGCATTTGGAGGTCAAATAGAGTTCAAGATAAGATTAAAGGTGTATAAAGACACCAAAAAAAGGTTACAGGAGATAGTGGTGAGAAGAAGACATAAAATAAGTGGTATCACCACTAGGCAAATGTGGAGGAGCCACCATATTAGAAGTAACCACCTCTACCAAAGAGCCAATGAAGAGCATTGTAAAATTGCCACCATTTAGAAGAGAAAAAAAGTTTATGAAGAGCGTCATTGTTGGAGAGGCACTAACCACCACATAGCTGAAGAAAAACTATCCACCATTGGAAGAGTTAATTTCAGGTTTTTTAGGAAGCTAAAGAGATATCTTCGATGTTAAATAGGATATATATTTTGTAAATGAAGGTGAATGTTTTTCTAAGAAGTTATAGCATAAGATAAAACATCTTTTGGCATTTAAAATAAACTCCATTCAACGTGGAGTGGCCACTGAAGATAATATAGTGAGGAGTTACTCATTACCCATGCTATTTGGATAAAAAATCTTGTGTAACATTCACTAGAGTAAATTGAAATGTTTGAGTAGTACCTAAAAAGATAGAGTGCCACTTTTTGAAGCATGAGCACCAACTATATTTTGGAGGTGATTGAAATGTCTTAGGTCCTCATAAATGCAAGGGAATTAGACTCCATTTGACACATTACCATTTAGCATCAAGTTGAGCATGGAAAATTCATCCATATTCATGGAGCATTAGGTTTGAGTACGACAAAATGGAGAGAAGCACCATATGTGTAGTAGAGGAGTGAGATTTCATGGAAGAGCACCATTCAAGAGCATGTCAAACATCTTTGACTAAATATTTCGTGTCTCAAATTGGGAGGTAAAGTAAGTTATATAAAATTCTATTATTCATCCAAGTTAGGAGTTCTAAGGTTGGGTAATATTATTATTTTTATAAGGTTGAAGGAAAATTAATCTAGTTGCAATTATTGGAGAAATAAGGCATAAAAGTGAAATTTAAAACCTTAGAGACTTTAATAGTGATTATTGGAAATTTTTGAGAAGTCTTGAAATATTTTTGAGAAATTTTGGGAATTCATTTCAAGTTTTGAGAAGACTTTATAAAGTTTTGTAATTGAATTATTGAAGCATTTTTAATATTTGCAAATATTTTGAATTTTGGAGAAATAAGGTTTCCTACATCAAATTAGGAATACAAAATTTGCAAATATCCTTTTACTAAATTTCTAAATTTGGAGTTATAAGGACTTCAACATCAAATTAGGGTTTTTGAAATTTAGAAACCATAGTATTGAAATTTGGGAGATAAAAGGAATTCCACCTAGAAATTTGAATAATTGAAACCTTTGTCAAAACTATTGTTTGATCATATATCCAAACATTAGAAAATACAAGGTATTCATATTAAAGAGTAGAAGTTGAATATTATATTGAAATTATTATTTAAAACATTAGGAAAATATAAGGTAGTCTACAAGTGTTATCATGGTAACAAACAATTTTTTTTTTAGAATCCCAACAAACTTCTTGGGACTATGTGCTTATATCTAGCTTTCTCGAGGAGGGGCTAGGGGCTTTAGGAAGGATATAGAGGATCGTTGGTATGTGAGAGAGAGGGTTGCAAAGGTAGACTAAATGCTTGGAGGTGTGGTGGAGGATACTATAGATTGTATAGGTTGGGATATGATTAGTGGTAGAGAAGTGGTTGGGATGACAAAAATGGGAGGAATGATATAAAGGGTGCCTAGGGTGGATGTTACTAGGATGAAAAAAAAAGTAGTAAGGTGGGAAATGCTTTGGTTAGTTGGGGAACCTCCTTCAGTTCTGGTGGAATGAATTTAGGGGCTACCTTTAGAGGTGGTGGATGGTTATTCTTAGATTGGTATTTTATCCTCTTTTGCTTCATAGGTAGTGTCTAAAGATGGCTTCATATTCTTATTAGAAATTTTGCCCTGGATTGACTCTTTTTGGGGCTACCTTTTTAATGATGATGCAAGTTGGGCCAAAACAATTAAAACAGGTGGGTTTTAGGATAGGAACCTTAATAAGATATACATCAAGTTCTTGTGGTGTATCTAGAAGAGCTTGGATAATATATTCATGGGGTTTTTCTATCCTTATCAACTGACATGACTTCTCACGTAGGGATGATTTATTGCTTTCTTTCCAAGAATCATAAAGCTCCAATTCATGCACTTGATCATGGTGATTGTTAAACATTTTGTCTTTCTTGGCCAAATATCCACTAGTCCCTAATATTTTCCTTTCTCTAACCCAATTTTTATTTTTTTATTTTTATTATTGAAGATTTTGTTCATAGGACTTACTTTGTCCTTGGACTTGTAGAAACTAAAATATGGCTCTTGATGTAGCTCAAAGGACAAGAAATATTTTTTCTATAGTAGTAGAAAAGTTTCCTTTTGGGTGCTTTGTTAGGCTTATATTTGTGGTCTTGGTTGGTGCTCGAATTTCTTGGCATTTTTTATGTCTAATGGCTAGTACTTAACTTTGTCTTCTAAGTCATAAGGCCAGGAGTCTTCCAACTTCTCAAGGCCTAGTTCCTTTAGCTTCTCCTTTAGGATGGCAACCAATTTCCTTTTTGATTGATATATCTCACCTAAGTGTACCTAAAACTTATAGAAACTTGGCTTGTGTTAGCTTTTTATGGTGTATTCCAAGGGAGAATCCAATCACAGGATGTTGAATATATAGAAATGTAAGATGCTAAAATATGATATTAATAGATAGTGGTGAAAATGATACAATGCAATATGGAGGAAATGAAGACTCCAAAACTGATGCTTAAAGAACTACATTTTATCCTATCACCAATCTATATGGTGATGTACCCAATATACCTACTACTACATATTGTGATCTATAATCACTCACTATGAGACCCTTTATATAGCAACATGGATTGCTTGGCAAACACTCTACCTAGTTGTACAAGGGGACACCTTGCACATTTACAACTTGCATATAGACACTTGTACATTTATCATATTACTTGAAGTAACTAGCTAACTACCCCCTAAATTAATCTCCTACTCTAGCTATGTACCAAAGGTGGTACATTTACATGACCCAAATGATTTAATATACTCTAACACCCCATTGTAGTACATTATTTGGGTATTGAAGACTTTAGTCTTCAATATGGATCTTCTTCTCTTTTTCTTGTATCCTGTTCAAGCGAGCAATTAGTGTATTCATACCATGTTACCATTGCTATAAGAGCTTTGAATTCTTGATCATCTATCATATCTTACAATTCTTTAATTTCTTCAATCTTTTGAGCTAGATATCCTTATTGATTCTCTTTTTGATATTCCAATTGTGGATAATAGTTTTGATGCTAAGTTTGTTATTGTCGAGGATTATTTTGATATTTTCTTGGTTGGAATACCTTATTTGGTTGGTTTCCATAGTTCATCTAATTTTTTTGATTCTAATTTCTTGTATTGAATCTACAGTAATTGATGTTATGCCATTTTCTCCTTCATATCTGATAATATATGTTATTCTATGGTCTTTGATATTTTGATGATGAAGAAATGTTTCCTTGTGGATTATCTTTTGAAACCAAATGCATTGTTAGTCATTTCATATTTTATTGTATTTTCTATATCATATTCTTGAAGAATGTTGATTAGTTCATGAAATGTTATATCTTTGCTTAGAACTTGTAAGGATGTAAATAGATGCTTGTAGCTATTTAGAAGTGCTTTCAAGGTTACTTGAACAAGGAATTTATCTTCAACATTTTCTCCGAGGGTAAGTAGTTTTTCTTTGATATTTGCTATCTTCCTTAAGAATATTCATATGCTTTCACCACTATTCATTTTCAAGGAAAGTAATTGAGTTTGAAGATTTAAGATTATAAATTTATTTTTCCCTTCAAATATTTTCTCTAATATTTTCCAAGCATCCGTAGATGTCCCTGCTGAGCTAATGTAAGCTTGTATTTCATTTGTGATGGTAAAGGTTATTATCATTAATGCCTTAGCATCACTTTCTTCAAAATTTGAAATCTCTATTTCTTCTTGAGTTGGTTTAGTTTTTGTTCCTTTGAAAATATTCCAAAGTTTTTTAATTATCAAAATAGCTTTCACTTTTTTTTTCCATGAGAATTAATTTGGGCCCTTAAGTAGTTGAGATTCTAAAAGGATGAATTTGTTTTGTTAGGGGTGATGTCAAAATTCACCCATAAAATTTGAGTTGTAAATAAAATAAAGCACATAAAATATATATTCAATTATGTGCTATATTATTCATTCCAATTAGGAAGTTTTGTTAGTTTAAGAACTAAATATAAATCAGCATGCAAGGTGGACATGTAAAAGCTAGTTTTTTAGAAAGCTAGTTTTTTTAGTAACTTGAGTTGTTTTAGCTTTTTTAGCTTTTCTGATTGATCAAAGTTGATCGATCATTATATATATTGTAAATTGTAATCATTTGAATATAGAAGAATCACTTTTAAGTTCTTTCATTTGGTATCAGAGCGGTAATATCCGCTTGTGTGATTTGCTTTTGGGGGGGTTTCCCTCAAGAAAATCCTCCCTCCCCCTCTCCCCTTCTGTATTTTTTTCTATATTTTTTTATTTTGAATTCGAGAGAAATTGTAGTGAAGAAGTGTGGATTTTGACGATTTCGGATTCAAATTTGACGGAGTTGCGTGGGTTTTTAAAGTTTTTTTTTGTGTTGTGCCTCTTGTGCATGCTAATAGGTGGCCTACGAGCATCATATAGGTTCACCTCTTCTAGCCTCCATGAGCGTAAAACAAAGGGCTCCACTGGTGCAAGAACCAGTTTGTAGGCTACCAGTGGATGAAAAAAAGGAAAAAATGCATTTTCAATGGCAAAAACGCGTT
This sequence comes from Wollemia nobilis, assembly GCA_028583015.1. Classification (NCBI taxonomy): domain Eukaryota; kingdom Viridiplantae; phylum Streptophyta; class Pinopsida; order Araucariales; family Araucariaceae; genus Wollemia; species Wollemia nobilis. The sequence goes on along the minus strand of JAQPPZ010003172.1, from coordinate 1,400,707 downwards.
TTTGATAGTTTTTTTTTCTGTTTTCAGCATAATTTCAGAATTTTTTTATCATTCTCAATATTTTTTAAGGTATTCGATAGGTTTTTTCAGCAGGTTATAGTTTTTTGGCAAGCAATTTCGTTCGTTTTGATTTTTTGTTTATTTGTCCCACATTCTTTGTGAAATGGTTTGAACAAGATTTTATGATGAGGGAGGCCTCCTTATGTTTTAACTACCAGTGGGTGGTTAGGTTGCCTCCTCATGCATGGGGCTTGCACGTACTCATTGAAGCCCAATTGTGGGGGTTGTAGCAATGGCCACATGGAGGCCTATTATTCGGCGGTTGGCCTGTTGACTTCCAAATTTTTGTGTGAACCTTTGATGAATAGTTGACTTGCAGTGGCTCGTTGATTTAGGGGCTATTGAGTTTCACCCAAATTTAAAAAAAAAAGTTATTTTGCAGAATATTCTTAGCAGAATATTCCTAAGAATTTTCTTTGTTGTAATGGGCTATAAGCTTTTTTATTTAACTGTTGGAGAGCTAGATTTATGTTTTAGTTTATGAGGCTCAATTCAGATCCAAAGATATTCATGTTTGTAATCGTTGGAAAGATTTCGTTTGAGCCAGACACAATGGAGGTGTCCATTTTTAGTTTTGAGGTTGTTACATATACTTTTTTGATCCTTAAAGTTTGTTGTATAGGAAGTGCATTATCGATTGAACTTGACACTTCTTCAATCCACTTTTATCATTAGAGACTATTTTTGGAAGTAGGCTTTCTTCATGACCATGGCCCTCTTGAGATTCCATTATGATTTTGGGTGCTCCTACAATAGGAGGTATTGTTTACCGATCATGGGAATCTATCGGGTACTCCAGTTTAGGAGTTGTCGTTGTCTCTTCATAATACCATGGCCCTTTTTTTATGTGATCATGGATATCACATGGGTACTCCTATAGTTGGAGTTGTCTTTACCTTTAGTGGCTTGTCTCTTAATGGATCAATGATTTTCAGCTTGGCTCATTAGCAAGATTTCCAACATCATAGCTTTTGATACTTCGGGAAACATCACATCAAGCTTTCAGAGTTTGATTTTTGGTGACTGAAGGTGAATCATGCTTACTCAAAGCAATGTTGGATATTTTTCCCTTTGACATCAAATGGGGGATTGTTAGGGGTGATGTCAAAAGTCACCCATAATATTTGAGTTGTAAATAAAATAAAGCACATAAAAATATATTTAATTATGTGCTTTATTATTTATTCCAATTAGGAAGTTTTGTTAGTTTAATAACTAAATTAAAATCAGCATGCAAGGTGGACATGTAAAAGTTAGTTTTTTTAGAAAGCTAGTTTTTTTAGTAACTTGAGTTGTTTTAGTTTTTTTACTTTTTTAATTGATCAAAGTTGATCAATCATTATATATATTGTAAATTGTAATAATTTGAATATAGAATAATCACTTTCAATTCTTTCATGTTTGTGGTCATGATGACTCTATAGGTATAAAACGTTTCTTGGATTTAGATTTTGTAGAATTCCTTATATCTCCCTAGTTAAGAGATGTGAACTAATTTGATAAAATATTTTTAAGAATTAGGTTTTGTAGGCTTTCTTATATCTCCCTAATAATTAGAATATGCTTATTTCACCTTCTAAGTTGATTTTGTAATGTTTTGAGAATAGCAACCTTTTAATTTTACCTTATCTTTCCTAATTAAGTATGCTTTAAAGGTTGAATTTTTTTTTGTCTCCTTAGAATGAGTATGAGATAACTTTTATCAATTAATTCCAACTCTATATGTAGGCAATTGATATGCTTCTCTATCCAATAGATTAATTTTCTAAATTCCAATTATATGTATATAGTTTGAAGTAGTATGCCTTATATATCCCTACTTTGGAATATTAGAAAACAATAATATTAGCAATAATAGATTTTTAATTTTCCAAGTAGAAACCCTTATATCTCCTACTTTATTATTTGTAAATATGAGAATGTTCTTGGAATAAGCTTGCTTAATGAGTTACTAATTCTTGATGAATGATTGCAATATATTATATCCTTATAACTCTAGTGTCCCTTAGTTTTAAAGCAAGTAAATTAGATATAAACTTTACCTTAATAATCCTTGTGGATTATCTTCCCTTGATATGTTGAGTTAGTGGATTTGGTGGAAGTGACGACTTCTAAAGTAGCACTAATGAGTATTCAATGCTCTCTTTGGCTGATACTGGTTTCCTCCTTGTGTGCCACTTGTTTCCTCCTTGAATGATATTTTTTTAATGTAAGTATTCTCCAATTGAGAGTGTTGGAGTTGTTGGTTTATAACTAGCCTTTAATGCAGGCATACACTCCTCTTGAATGGCACACAGACTTGATTTAGCTCCTTCCTACAAATGTTCTTCCACACCTTTAATTCTTGATCTTGCTTTGACTTTGTCATTTGCTCTTATTTCTTCTTACACATTGCACTCTTTTGCTTGCTATGAATGCACCTTTCTTCCTTGAGTTTAGGTGTCTCTAAATAGTATGAATGGCACTTAACTTTGAAAAAGTGTTATGGATATTATATTCAATGCTCAAGAAACTTAGATTCTCTTCAACACTTTGTGGATAGACGTGAGGGTTTTTTGAGTGAATATTCAACACTCTTGGTTGGAAATAATGATGACTCTTTTTGAATAATGCCTCTAACGCTTCTAATATGAGCGTTATATTATGAATACTTATTCTACTACTCAATAATAAATGTTTTGGATGTTATGAGCTCTCATTTCATATTTATCAAGTGTTAGGTCCTTTGTATGCATGTAGAGCTTGCTTCAACGTATATATTTCCTTGCCAACCCTTGCTCTATTTTATTTCCTCACCACTTATTCTCTAGCTAGATCTAGTTCAACATATGATGCTTTGGTGGCTAAGTGGCACTCTCCTCAATATGTGTATGGACCTTTGATGGTATCTTAAGTGGTGCTCTCCTAGAAATTTTCTCTTGGTAATTTGTCCTTCTATTTACATCTACTTGTATTTCTTCTCTATTGTAGTGAGTCGTGCATTGGAATGCAATAGATAACATTTGCTTGAAATTATACCCTTATTATGCTAACTTTGGAATTGTAGGTGAATGCTAGATTATAGGTCTAAGATGGAGGTTTTGTTCACCTTAATACGAGCCCTTTTTTGGCTCTCTTCCTTGCTTGGATAATGTTGCAGGTATTGCAGTCCGTTGGAGTGTTCTTATGACACTCAAGCTTGTCCTTCCAATGGTGCAATAAACTACTGTAAACACCTTTACAAAATTTAGAATATAATATTTTATTTTGCACCTATTTTCCAATCTCCTTGCAAGCTTGCTTTCTGCTAGTTCTGATGATTTCTTCTTTGTACAATCTCTTGTAGGCAAGATATGATTTGATGTTGCATTTTTTATTAGACAACTCTCTCCTTTGCTTGGTTAATTTAGTAATGAAACAAAGCCATTAATCATGCACATAATATGCTTTTGGAGGAGAAATTTCTGCACTAGCTTTTACTTGTAATGAGCTCTTAGTGCACCTTGAATCTGAGACTCACCAAGTCTCGATTTTTAGCTTCTTTTCAAGGAACTTAACAATGGCATACTTCTCCACTCCTTGGAGGAATATGATCCTATTTGGTGTCTTCTCTAGGCCACAATACCTTGCTACTATTGAGTTTTGAATAGTGTCTTTAAACACTTTGATATTTGTAGATTTTTGTGTCCTTAATAATCAATACACAAAATAACCCTTTGAGAGTAACTAGTTTAATAAACAACTAGTACAGTGAAATAAACCAATAATATTTCTAACTTAATACACTTTAATAATATCACCTTATTGCTCCTATTAATAAGATATCAAAGTAGTTTCAAATGCAATAATGATCACTGCAAATTTCTTAATGTAGTCCTCCTATCAATAATTAGATAATAGGAAAAATGTATCTAATTCTTATTAATGTGCAGGTAATGAACCTTAACAGAAACTATCTTTTGCACTTTCTTTGAGGACTTAAAATGAAACCTTCTATTTTGAAACTTTTGAATTCTAATAAGGTACTTAATGAAGTTAAGTAGTAATCCAAATTAAGTGTTCAAGTAATGAACCTTTTGCACCTAAGTTGCTTACCTTTTATGATGAATATCTTGGTGAGTTGATTCACCAAATTTCTTGTCTAGAATGGTGGTTGCTCGCAGTTGTGAATGCTTCTAGTCTATTGCTCTGTAGTAGATTATTTCAACTTCTCTTTTAGGATCTATCTTGGAACTTTAAATTCTTGTAGTTAGTAATGCTATCTTGATCATTGTCCTTTATTAGTCAATCTATTCCCTAAAATGTACCTTCTTAGATATGAAGGGTAATCTCCAAATATTCTTGGATTTGGTAGGTTTCTTCTATCTAAGTTCTAACTTCAAACAAGGTTTTCTTCTCAATAATATGAAGGTCTTGAGGTCTTCACAAATCTTCTTTGAAGTTTGATAAATTGTTTTCCAAATATTTCTCGTTTGGGATTGTTGCTGGAAGGTGACAATTGTCCTAATTCCTTTACTATATTTTGTAGTGAATCCTAGGAAATTATTTGATGGCTTCTTCAATTTTTGCAATGAGGCTCTCCAAGCCTTCTCCTTGTTTCTCCTTGAGACCTCTCCAAGGTCTTTAGTCTTGCAGCTTCTCTGGCGTTCTTGATTTGACCTTTCCTTCAACCTTCAACTACAAAAGTGTTGGCAATGAGATCTTCTTCATGGATATTTGGAACAAAAATTTTGATCATCCTTCTCTATCTCTTCCAGGGATGGAAGTTCTTCAATGAGACCTTTGATGGGTCTCTTTAGCTTCTTCTAGGGGAAGTCTTCAATCAGCAAATGAGATCACCAATATCCTATCTTTCATGGACCCTTCTTTGGCATCTTCTTTAGGTTTAAGGACTCTTCTCTAGAGTTTTCTTGGGGTTCAAGGCTTCTAGGGCCTTCTGGATCAAGGCTTATGTGGCCTTTTCTTCTACAATAAGGTTTTTCTGGTATTTTCTTCTACAATAAGGCTTCTATGGAATTTTCTTCTGCAATAAGGCTTATGTGGCCTTTTCTTCTATAATGTGTAGGTCTGCAATAAGGCTTTCCTTTAGTTTCCTTTTTTTGCAACAAGATCTTAGTAAGATGATTCTAAATCTTGTTAATTATGAATCTTCACTAGTTTATTTGTCAATCTAGTGGAACGAGTGATGAGTCCTAGTCTTCACGATTTTTTTGCATCTCTATGGAAAGACTCTAGCCAAATGTTATCTAAAAAATTTTGGAACTAATATTTTTTTTTCCTCTCAATATTTCTTGTGACTTTCCTATTCCTAGTGACCTTATGTGGCTCTCCCTACTCCTATTGATCTACCGTGGATCCGATACCATTGTTATATTTTTATGGTGTATGATAAGAGAGAATGCAATCATAGGATGTTAAATATACAAAAATGTAAGATTCTAAAATTTACTATTAATGGAAAGTGGTGAAAATGATACAATACAATATGGAGGAAATGAACACTCCAAAATTGATTCTTAAAGAACTATATTGTACCCCATCACCAATCTATATGGTGATGTACCTAGTATACCTACTACTACCTACTATGATCTATAATCACTTACTATGATGTCCTTTATATAGAAATATGGATTTCTTGGCCAACACTCTACCTAGTTGTACAAGGGGACACCTTGCACATTTACAAGTTGCACATAGACAATTGTGCATTTACTATACTAATTGAAGTAACTAGCTAACTACCCCCTAAAATAATATTCTACTCTAGCTATGTACCAAAGGTGGTACATTTACATGACCCAAATGATATAATATATTCTAACATCTTGCTCTATCTACTCCCATAAACAACATTTATTAGGTCTAACTACCTCAACATCTTAAGGGATATCACCTTCATGGTTGTGTATTTTAGCAACAAATAGAAAATTTTGGAAAAATCATGCATGCATAAGATGATAGCATCATTGAGGAAGAACCAATATCCCTAGTATTGGATATGTAGATTTCTAGAATTATATTTTAAAAATATGTTGGAGCTTGCTTCCCTAAATCATGTTTAGAATCGATATTAATAATTCATGCACAAAGGTGCAATAGGAGTTTTGGTAAATAAATCCTATCCAAGAGGAGGTGGGTTGCTTTTGACCCTCCCGATCTTTCATGTTAAGGCCTAAATATTCATATAACCCAATATTTTGAGGTATTTCTAAGTGCATTAGATGTAAACCATATCTGAAGACTTAGATGTCATAAGAATTTTATTTCCCTTCATGTATTTGGTTGGCTATGAAGGTGCTAAAGTCAAAAATTAGTGGCTTGTCATTAGGGATGCACCTTAGCATGTGTGATATGCCCATTTCCTCTTAATATGTGTTCTTGCCATTTTTTATGCCAATTTTGTTTTTCATGCTTAGATGTCATAGGCGTCATTCTTGAAATTCAACCAAATCAATGGAAATCCTAGCACAGGAGTCTCCATTTTATAGAGCTTAAATTTTAAACAACCCAAGGGGTCCAAAAGTTGAGAGTAATAATAAATTACTATCTCTTGATTTAGCTCAAGTTCTTCAAGGACCACCAATATCTCCTACATAGCCTAGGTTGAGATGGTTATTTTAAAATGGTTGTCATGGCCCTTGACTTCCCCATGCTAAGAGTCATAGTGGGAAGTGCATGTTACTTCCAGTTCATAGTAGTTTTGTATTTGAGGCACCATATAATAGGCTAGACAAATTGTTTAGAAAACTTATGGAAAAGTACTCAGCTTCCCTAATAAAGCTTCTTTGGTAGGCACCTTATTTCAAACTTTTTCTACTTTTCAATAATTTTAGGTCTACTACATTTTTAGTGGAATCAATGATGAGGTATGGAGGTTCAGTCTACTTAGAATTTGTGTGGGTACTTCTCTTGAAGTGGGAGTGCATTGTCCTAGCAAACACCTTTCTTTTTTGGATTCCATGGATGTTGAGGGTTACGTTATAATTTTATATTCATTCATTTGATGATGCTCAATAATTTAGGGCTCTTGTGATCTCTGCTACTAATGGCATGATGGAGAATATTGGAAGGATATGTGAACATTAATAACCTCTTTTTTTATCATTATCACTTTAGGTGTGTGTAATCCTTCTTCAATGTGGTTGGCTAGAGTGGTTGAAGCCTACTTCTAGGCTCTTAGGGATCCTTGGACTTTTCCCCTCCCTTATTTGAAATTTACCACCAATACATGATTGGCCTTTATTACAATATTGTCATGATGGAGAAGTGTTTTCATCTCAACCATTGGAGATTTAATTGGATGATTCATGTTCAACTTATTTACCAAACATTTTATGATGAGACATGTAAGGATATAGGTGTATCCCTTAGGAAATTTACTTTGGTGGATTTTGAGGAGATAAGAAAATAATATTTTTAGCTTTACCCCCTCACCCCCTAAACTGATCAAAAAGTGCATGAACACTTTTCTAAGTAATTTTATTTTGAGTAGTATCATTTTGAGGAATATTTTTTATTCTAATTCTAGCACATGCTTGATTGTGAAATATTGGAGATAAATATCCCATTCACACTATCAAATATTGTATTGATCATGTGGATCTAGCCAATAGAAAATTTTTTGTGATGTTGAAATGATTTCTTTCTATCAAGAACTAATGGGTACTAGATTCACTCAAAGATTTCAATCACTATCGGAGATATTTTGATACATATTGGTTGTCCATCTCATTCTTATTCTTGACCAAACTTGTGATAATGTCACCTTGTAATTTTCCTAGAGCATGTGTAGCTCTCATGGAATTTCTATAAGAAAGGTAGTTGGGTTTAGGAGGTGTCATTCAACTCTTCTTCTTCTTGAGGTGTCCAATAACTTTGCTTCCTCCATTAGACTAGAATAGATTAGTTTATGGAGAAATTAAATGGTTTAATTGTAATCTCTTTACTCAGGTTCCTTGGGATTCATAATAGTATGTTACAACCTCACCACCTATTTAGGTATGAAGTGTAATTGAGTAGGTGATGGGGTTTCATACCTGGTTATTCTTTTAGAAGACTTGGCTAGTGGGATTAACTCTTTTTTTTAGTCAAGGAATAGGGCCTAAGTTGTCTTGTTTAAGGTTTAACCTGAGTCCTTCCTCAACTACATCAACGTCATACCTCATTTAGTTATGCCAGAGTGAGATTAAATTTTGTGCAATTTAGGAAGCTTTGATTAAATCCCAATGTTTGGAACTTTCTTTAGAGCAAAATAATATGACTTCATAGGTCAAGATTTTTCTAAAGCTTTCCTTTTTGCATGTATTACTACACCTCATGTAGCTATGCTTAAAAAATATGGGAGCTCATGAATTTGAGGGAAGCTTGGATAAGGCCCATCCCACAAAGTATCATTTTTGGGTCCAAGAAATCCTACTAACAAAAAATATCCTCTTTTATTTTTAATTTTTGAAAGAAAGTGGAGCAGTTTGATGGATATCTTTTTAGGCAAATTCCATTGACTAGGATTGAGAGTTGCTTCCCTTCTAGCATGGATAGTTCAAATGAATTCTTCACCTTGATTTTGGTGATGATGTAGGGTTCACTCTAGATAGCTTTGAACTTAGTTTTTTGACCCAATTTATTGACATATTTATCCCATTTGATCACTAGATCACCTACCCAAAACTATTGTGTTGTGGCCTTCAGTCAAACGATCTCTTTTCAAAATATCTTGATGCCTTTGTAAGTGGTCCTTGTTTGTCTCTATTTTCTCTTAAATCTTTAGCAATTCTCTTAGTCTTAACAACATGACATAATACTCTTAGATCTCCTATTAATGTAGCAATTGTAGTGTAGGAAGCTTGATGAAAATAAGAAGCTTTCCATCTTGATCATAAACCAAAGAGTATGGAAAGTATCATGTACCTTTCTTTTGTGTAATTTTGTCTACCCATAGGGAGTTCTTGATGTGCAAATTCTATTGTTGTTGGTTGGCATATCCCATCCTCTTCTATATATAGAGTAGATTTTTGTTTGATTCCTTTGCTAAACCATTTCCTTGGGGATAGTAGTTAGAGGAGGTTTTCATGTAAATTCCATATTGAAATGCAAATTATGTTACCTCATCTTCAAAAAACATCAAGACTTTATCTATGATAATGGTGCTAAGCACATGAATGTGATAATCTCAAAAAAGTTGATAGTGACTTTTATGGTGGTATTTTTTAGCAAGATAACCTTTGCCCACCTTGTGAAGTAAATTGTAGTTGTTAAGATCCAATGGTGACATTTACTTGAGGGTGGATTGATTACTTCAATGAAGTCAATCCCCAATTAAGATAACAATATTTCTACAACAAAGGGATTCTAGGGAAGAGGGGAATTCTAGTTTCTTTTGATGAAGAATTTGTATTTGTTACACTCTCTTACCCATCGATGTAAATATTTGAACATAGTTAGCCAATATTATCCATCCCCCATGATTTTTATTGCAATGGTATGGTCCAAATAGTGTTCATATAGAATTCTTGGTGGACTTCTTGGAGTAATGAGGCAATTTTTTAGTTGCAACACACCTCATGATAACATCGTTAAATTTCCTCTAATATAGAACTCATTCAATGAGTGTAATGAACATTCTACAACCTAAATAGTCTCCTCTAAGTCTAGTTCAAATTTGGTGGATATTGACCCTATTGTATATAATCACTTTGATCTTGTACCCAATCTTGGGTTTCTTTGGTATTGATGAAGAGGTATGTCTCCTTTTCCTCTGTTGTGTCAACAACATCTTGGGAAAGATTTTATCGTAATGCTCTACCTTTTATCAAAATATTTATCTTGATTTTAATATCATATATGAGGATTTTTATGATCCAACCAAATTTTTTTTCACTCATTTCTTCATTCATAATGTAATCCTTTTATACTTGAATGAATAAAATTAGTAGTAATTTTTATTTGAAATCAAGTGATTGAAGTTATTTAGACTCCATATCAAACCATATACATTTTTTCCACAAATCCATGCCACTCCTCATACTCTTTTAGAGTTTGGCTAAATAATTTTACGGGGTATATATCATTTTCATCATCCTCTTGAGCAACGATGATAGTTATACTGAGCTTACCCCCAATGGAATAAAGAAGGATGTCCTTGCAAAAATCTAGTTTGATTAGAATTGAGGCATCTAACATGGCCTACTTGATTTCCTAGAAAACCTCCCTAAATTCCTTGGTCCATTTGAACTATTATCATTTTTTCAATATTTAGGTTATTAGCTAGATATTGGTGGTAAATTCTAGTATGAATCTATAGGTAAAATTATCTAGTCCAATAATTATTGAAGAGTCTTCTCATGTTGTGAAAGTGATATATTAACAATAGCATTAACCCATTCTAGTTCTATGGCTATCCCCTCCTTGGACACAATGTATCCTAGTAGCTTACATTGTGATACACAAAAAATATACTTCTTTGGGTTTAAGCATATCCAATATCTTTATTGCACTCATACTTTCTATAGGTGTTCTAAATGGTATTATTTTCTCTTTTAAAAGGCCATGAGGTCATCCAAATAAACTAGGATTATCTTTTGTACGATATCACTTAATACAATATCCATGGCTCTCTAGAAAGTTGTCCCAATATTGGATAGACCAAAAGACATGTGTTGGTAAGTGAAGGTGCCCTACTTTATGGTAAATGTTGTTTTGTGTTGGTCCTCATATTTTACCCATACCTAGTTATATCTTGAGAACCCATCTAGAAAAAAGAATATTTTAAACCTAGCTATTGTGTATAGAATTTGGTCCATGGATGACAATGGCTAGTTTTCCTTCAATGATGTTGGTTGATATCTTTAAAATCTATGCATAATTGGATCTCTCAATTCTTATTTTTGATCGGTACCAAATTGGATACCTAGATGGCAAGTTTGAGTGGGTATATGTTTTATGCCTCTATAAGCTTGATTAGCTCCTTCCACATAAGAGGTTCAATATTTAGATTAATTAGCATTTTCTTCTAGATTATGGGCTTGGCCCCCAAATATATCTTTGTTGTGTTGGATGATATCTTTGTCATATCCCTCTAGGTCCTCATAGATCCAAGCTATCATCTCAAAATACTTCTAACATAAGTTGATGAGGTATTTGCTTTCTTCTAGGGTAGTTAGCTTCCTTATCTGCAATATTTTCTCAATTGATAGCTCCACTCCCCAGTAGTCTTCTATGTCTATCATGATGCATTTTTGACTTCAAATCAATCATATAGGTTAAACATGGGTTTTAATGTGACCAATACTTTAGAAAGCTTATTGCCCTTGAGCTGAATAATTTTATCTCCATAAGCTTCATGTACTTTATGTGTCAATTCTTCTATAAACTCTACCTCCTATAAGATAAAGCATACAATATATTCATCACTATTAAATACTTGCTAATGTGTCTTATTTTTTAGGACCATTGGTCTAATAATGATATTGACATACTAGCAATTATGTAACAAATCTTCCACCTGGTCAAACTGGGCACCAATGATCACCATGCGATCAACATCAACATTTTTATTTTGGGGAATAATCATCAAGTTGACTACTTTGAATGTATCAAGTAAGTCCTAGTCCTTGTGCCTATAATATTTCATTAGATTATTTTTTTCTAGGTACTAGGAACTCACCTACTTGACAATGAGCTCAATATCCTTTAATCCCTTTTTTAATTGCAAGCTAGAGACCATGCACTAATACTTCATACTTGGAAATATTATTAGAGAAATTAAATTACATCCTATAAGCTTGTAGATTCCTTTTCACTCTAGGTGATACTAGACAAATGCTAGCTCTTGCTCCCACCTTGCACTTAACTCCATCAAAGCAGAGTTTCCAAATCCTAGTCAAGTCTTTTGAAGCTTGGTGACCTCGAGTAGGAAAATATTCTCCGCTTCGATTAGGTAGTTGATTTGAGAATATTGTATGGGTTCGACTCCCATATCTTAGTGGCCCATTCATCCATTTGATCATCCAAGACTATGATATAAACTTTTTCCACTTAATTTTTAGACTTGGACCAACTCTTTTTGCTAGGAATGTCTACTCCACTATAGCTTTGATTTCTAGTACATGTTCTATGTGATGGATATGAAGTGATTTGGAAGGAATATTTACCTTGGTTCCATAGTAGGTCCCTATAATCATGTGCATCCAATCCAAGGATATATAGGTCCTAATTTTGATAGTAGTCTCTGGATAGATAGATGCCAAAATAAGCTAATAACTCAATCACTTATCCTTAATAGGAGATAGTCACATTGGAGAAAGCATGGAGTGTGAGGGGAAGGTCTCCCACCAGACCAAAGGTCTCATAATGTTGAACAACCCCTTGATTGATTAGCTCATAAGACAATACTAACACATCTACTACCCTCTTAGGCATTACCAAGGTACTTGATCCTAAATCAACCAGATAATTATGAATCATCTTGCCTCCACATATGAGCATTAGGTATAAATGTAAGGGTATGGATCTACTTGGTCCAAAACTAGATACTTAAAGAATAGTTAAAAACTTTTGCTTATCAAAAATGTGTTGCTTCTATAAGGCTTCCTCTAGTTGTTTCATCTATTTTGGTAGGGTGAGAACATCCTAATGGCATAGGTACAATGGATTTTTTAAGTGATCTATTACATAAAATGATTCAAGGGATTGGACCTTAGGTGCATTGCTAGTTATCCATTGTGGCCTTGCCCTCTTGACTATAGGATTGATGACTTTGACAAGTTTTTCTACCAGTCCTCTTTTCTTTGTATGACTATCTCACCTAGGTTATATTTGCTCTTGATTGATGATCCCTAGTAAGACATTCAAAATTACCTAGTTAATTTCTCATTGCTCCTCTATAGCTCTTCTTTTTCTATGGATAAAAATTCTTTATTATATTTGTGGTCAATTGGTCATTGGGGTATCTACACTGTTAGACATGGTATAAACTTCTTTCTCATTAGATATCACCTAAATCTACTCTGGGGAGTTGGAACTTATGCTTAAAGGAACATCTAGGGCTAGACCTTAAGGGGCTTATCTTAGTTTTTGTGTAATTGAATTTGGGTAAGTGACCTATGTTGTAGATATGTTACCTATTGGGGGTCTCCAAGACTAGAATAGTAGGGATCTCAATAAGGATAATTCTAGGCATATGGGTCTCCCATATAGTTATTCTAAGTAGGCATAATACCTTTGACTAGGTTGGGAGGAAATTGTTGTAAATAAACTAGTACATGTACCATTTATTGTTCAAATGCTTGGGGCTAACTAGACTCCTAGATGGGCTAAGGTATATATCTCTAATAGCTATTCAAAGGAGGCCAATAACCTTGGTTTCCTAGTTGGAAGGGGGAATTTGGGTAATTTTGATAATGAAACCTTTGGATATTTTGTTGCCTCTTAAGGACTATGATCACATTGGAGACCATTTTTAGCAAGTTTTTCATTTCACCCATATTGAAATATTGTGGATTAATAAAGGGTTTGCCTATAGTAGGAGAAGGTTCTTGTAATGGAACTAGGTTCACAATAGGATATGGATAAAAAGTGGTAGGTTTAACTGTAAGTGGTGGTTGATAAGGTGGTTGGATATATAGAAAGAGAGGCATGGAGTCTTAGGAGCTAAACTTTCTATTTAAATGAAGTATTTTTAAAATGCAATGTATATTCTATAGGCTTATGGTAGGGTGTTCCCTCCCTTATAATTTACCATCATAGCTATCTCTAAATCAAAAGCTTTCAAGTAATAAACAAAGGCCATATCCTAGGCGAGGTATGATCTCATCAAGGATTTTATACTAGGTCTTATTGAATTAGGTATTGAAATAATCCATGGACTCCATCAAAGCTATTTTGATGGTTGCTAGTTGCTCTAATAGGGACACTCCATTTGTCTTCTCCCTAAATCTATCTACAAATAGGTTTGCAAGTTGATCCCAATTAGTTATTGAGTGTGGATTGAGTGAGATATACAATTCACATGCTTTTCCTTTAAAGGATATTGTCAATAGTTTTAGCACCACATTCTGCTCCCCAATATTATATAGAGCACACAAGTTAACCATATATTGGAGATTCTCTATTAATGTGGTTGCATTTTTTCCTATGAAATATGGCAAATATTTTAACACAAAGACTAGGATCATGTAGCAGGTAGTACTAGTGGCCATAATGGACCTCTATCATTCCAAGCAAGGAGTCTTCTCTGATTTAGGTTCTATGATGCAACCATATTTTGTTGTTAGTCTCTTCTTCTATTACTGTGATTGAATGATGGTAGTAGCAATAAAGGATTTTCTCTCATTTTGGACCTTGTGATAGGTTCAAAGATCATAAATTATTGGGTTTATTATTTATCAAAAAAATCACCAATCACTAAGTTCTTTGGTCAAGGAAGTTTATAGGCGAATGTTGGATACACCTAAGCAAGCAAATAGACTAATATCTTCATTAGGATCTCAACTCAATATCTCTAATTAGTGAGATGAATATTAGAATTTATCCCATTGGGTGTGCCAAGAAAAACTATTAACCACTCAAGACATCATGGCCATACATTGTAGTAGCTAGATGCACCCAATGCCCACATCATGTGGAGCGTGCACAGTTCCAAAAATTCTAAGAGCCAGAATTGTGGATCAAAGGACAACCTCTAGGATTTTTCTAATGTCTACTCATTGATTTGATCTTTGATGCTCAAATTTTGTAAACTACTCCTAAGCTACCTGGTATTACCAAGGAAAAGGAAAAGAGAAGAGACATAAAATAAATAATCCTAAGCTAAGGGTGGTGATTAACCAAGATCACAAAATATTCTATGTATTATTGGGATGGATGAAAGAATGCATCATTCATGATAGCTAAAGTGAACATGGTTACAAACCAACATAATTTTTACCCATGAAATTTATAAAATAACTAGTGCAAATACACCATATCTCCTTATACAAATTAAAATACACACAAAGGCCATGATAGAAATAAATTAGTCACAACCCTTTGTAGATATGTGTGAAATATTCAATACATTTATACTACAAATAAAGAGGCTTAAGGCTTGTACACAAATTAACTCAAGGTTTAAGTCCATACTAGTACACATAATAAGAGAAACTATTACACTTAAGGCTAGATGCTAGGCACAAAAAATACAATTCTTCTCCCTTATCCTAGGCTCACAACTGGTTATGTTTACAATCCCTTTCAAATAAAATTTCCTCTACCCTGACGTAGGCAAAAAACCTATGTCCTTATTTAATTCTTAGCTTAAGGTATCATTTTGCATTCATGGCTAGTAGGTTTAAAGTTGGTTAAGGGTATTTTCTCATTTAATGTGCTATGAACTAGTAGTTACTTTTAAATGCTATATTTATGAGCTTTCTCTCTTTGAGAAACATAGGCTTAGTGACGATCATAGAGATGGCTCTTTCTTTCAATAGAAATTCCTCACCAATATAAAGGTTGATGTTGATCCTGTGGGCCCCATTTATTTGCTTACCCTACTCTTGAAGTGTTGTTTCTACTCAAGTCTCCTATCATATTTGGTTGGTGCTTGCTCTTGATAATTCTCATTCATAATCCTAGTGATCATAATTTTGTGCATGGTGTGGACTTCGAGATGTTATTAGAACTTTGATTTTTATCACTTTGTGATTAATTTTACTTTGGAGGGCCTGATTACTACATTTTTACATTGGTTTTTTTCCCAAACTCCTTTTGGGGATCTGGTTTCCTTTGTTTTATACTTATATCACTTGATTTTCCTCTAGACTCTAGTTTGATTAATCACATTGTATTTTTATGATCATATTTTATATGTAGTGATAATTCACTACGGGTACCATAATACAAAATTATGTGTAAGCTAGAAAATATTGATTAATCAAGGCATATTGGTTATCACTATAGATGCTTGTGTTTATAATATTTTGGATGGATATTTGACCAAATAGTTAGTAAGATAACATAAGATCCTAGTGATATTGGAGGATGGATCCATTAGAAGTGTTGGATATCACTTCTACCATTTTCTTGTCTTGAATGGGTTGTTTGATGGTAAGCTCAAGTGGAGAGCAATACTTTTTCTAGACAGATACGTCAACCATGAGGTACTTATGGGATGGAATCCATACCTCCAACCTGTAGAGCTCCAACCCTAGCCATTAATGGCAAAAAAAACTCTAGATAGTGTAACAATAACATATGTCTTAATATTCATTTGTCAAATGGTATAATGATATTTGGAAATATGAAGATACTATGGTATAATGATATTTGGAAATATGAAGATACTATGGTATAATGATATTTGGAAATATGAACATACTATGGTATAATGATATTTGGAAATATGAACATACTCAGTGTGATTTCCTGACAACTCATTGTTTGGGATATTTCTATGTAGGAGGACATTGGAAGGTTGGAAAGGAGAAGATAAAGCAAAATATCAAGACCGTGATAGAGCCTATCTATCACAAAAAACTAAGCCAAAAAAAAAGCACCAAGGATTTTTTTTTAAATGTATCATGGAATATTCATATTAAATTACCAAGAATATAATTTTAGAATATTCTTGATTGAAGGAAAAATACCTCAATCCTTTGCATTTATTTACTTGTCCGATGAGACACTTGAATAATTAAAATTCAATGCATCAATAAATTCACGAATATAAGCTTATATATACTCATTGGAAAACATTTTTTTAGGCTAATCTAGTGGAAGATGAATTTTATAGTTTTGTGAAGTTTTAATATGTTTAGAGGTGCATCAAAGTTACTTTTAGCAAATTTCCAACTATTGTGAGGGTATTGTTGATGGATCCTTGTATACTTCTTTTAGATAAGGATGTCAGTGTATTTGATGTAGAGATAAAGTACCTAGATAAAAATACCATGGATCACTTGATGATAGGGAAGGGTCAATTGCATTAGGTAGTAGCCATAGGTATTAAATTTAAGGCTCTTATAAATGTAGCTTAGAACTATACCAATAACAATGCCAAAATAACACCAATCAATTATCCTAAGTTGATAGAGAACTAGATAGATGATAGAACCATAATAGGTCTTGATATCTCAGTGAGGAAACATCACAAAGATCTTCCTCAAGCTTTGACATAGAAAATATCCAAATAGCTCTTTATTAAAAATGGTCTCTAGGCAAATAAACTTGCAAAGGACCAATATTTTATCAAAAGTAGTCTCAAGGTAAATAACCCTTCCAAAGACCAACATTCTACTCAAATATGTCTCAAGATAAAAATTAAAAAACCTACCAAATACTAGTTATATTTAACTATAGCAAGAGTAACATTCTTAGGATAAAATAGTCCTTCCAAATATCAGTTAAAGTGACTTTCAAAACAAGGCAAAATAGAGGAAGCTAAACCCCTCCCTAGTTATTTTCAATACTAGAAAGCTCATGTTTAATCAATGTATTGGCATTAGAGTAAAGGTCTCAAAATCAAAGTTTTTGGATCATAAAACAACAAAACTCCAAAAAATCCACATGGATTGCAATCCATTCTTAATCCATTAATTTCACTTAAATTTGTAAAATTATATCTCAGGAAAAGTACCCATGCCTCAATAGAAACAACTATATACTCATTATTATTTAATACAGACTATAGCTTACAAATCAATGACAAATACTTCAAGACCCTGTCTACATAATGAATCATAAGATAAATATCAAGTTCTTTTCTCAAATAAAAAATGAAGTAGCCATTCAAAATAGGTACAATATCTCAACATCACTTCCAACATCAATGAAATAATTCTCACATGTAAAATAAAGTACATGCATCCTATAACATCAAAGGCATAGGTGATACAAATACAAGATAATAAAAGTCTTGTATAAAAAAATGTTGGAGTGCATGATTGGTGGCACCTAACACTCCTAAATAGTGTGCAAGTACATAGTTCATATTGAGAGGGGGAGGAATTCTCAATGTCCAATGCACCCATAAGATCTATAATATTACACTTAATATTAAGTAAGCACAAGGCAACCAAAGAAATGAAGACTCGATGCAAAAACAACAAAGTGACCCTCATAAGTAGTAATATACTCTAATACACCTGGTAGTTATAAATACTGGTTATCCATATAATCTATTTGGATAAGAAGGTTACTATAAAGATACTCATGGTTGAAGAATAAAATAAAACAAACAGTTGAAAGCATAAATACAAGTGAAGACTCATGCCACACTTAAGGTGAATGGTTGTCTACATCCATAAGAAGATGAAAATCAATCAAAGATCAATTTGACTAATTATCTATGATTGGGTGTATAAATCCTAATCCTTAGATATGGATGGAATAATTTATATTTGTTATTGCTTAAGTGTTTGATGAGATAATTCCCATTGAAGAACCAGATCCAAGTTCTAGAGCAAGTGTTAAGAGCTTGATCTAGAGCCAGAGTAAAATCCAATATCCAAAGCTAGAGCCATGATCCAATTCTAGAGCCAAGAGCATAGTGAGGCCATTCCCACTATTGCAGGTAATTCTACCCATGTTTGGATCATGATGTATTAAGAGGAGAAATTTCCCTCTGCTCTAAACATGGATAATCCATCATAAAATTCACTTAAGAAAATATTTTTCTCCTTATTAAAAGTCAAGAGATAGACTTAAGAGTCTGATTTAGAGATAAAGTCAAGAGATAGAGCCAAATCTTAGACTATGATGTAATAAGAGGGAAATATTAGGAATTATTACCATCGTAGTTCACCATGATAATGCAAATGGTTTAACCACCCATCACAATGACTATGCATCTATGTTGGTTAATGGTAGTTCCAGGATTGGTTATTGTTTGTTATACCAAAAATTTGGGTATTGCATTGTATTTAAATATTCTTCCCTCCATGACGTAAATCATAAAAGCATATAGGAATTAGTAGAATCACTAAGGGGGTCCTTATTGTATGTTGACTATGTAGGGTAACAATGAATCATGTCATGCCATTTATCATTAGTTTAATTATATACTTATCTGTGAACCATTTTTGTGTCACTTGTTTAATTCACTCCAAAATTTATGAATCACCAAGTCTACTACTGACTATACAATATGCTTGTCAAATTTTATAATATGACAAGATGTGATTGGCCGATTTCATTTTTATAAGTTCCAAGTGGTATAAAAACTACCATTTCATCCCAACTAGATTATGTCATGTGTTTTCTTGATATGTGTGCCACATCAATGCCCTTAAAATATGACACCCATCACCCTGCATCACCTTTTTAGATTGTCACCTTAGTAGCCATGTGTCACATTGATATTCATGCAACTCCTACTAACATACATGAATTGAAATGTGTTGTCTCAAGATGTATACGTTTAGTCCCACCTTATTTGTA
The DNA here is from genome assembly GCA_028583015.1 of Wollemia nobilis. NCBI lineage: Eukaryota > Viridiplantae > Streptophyta > Pinopsida > Araucariales > Araucariaceae > Wollemia > Wollemia nobilis. Next base: position 1,381,255 of record JAQPPZ010003172.1, on the reverse strand, counting down.
TATATTACTGTTAGAGTTAAAGTGCACTATGCCTTCAGTTTGACACTTGTCAGTTTCATTGACAAGTGTCATGTTCATCATATAGGCCTTCTACCTATATATGTAACACATTTTTATCAATAAAATAATTCCCTTTAGTTTTCCCTCCTAACATTTGGTATCAGAGCGGGCTTTCCTTGCCTTGTGAAACCCCTTGAGGGGGGATTTCCCTCATGGAAATCCTCCCTCCCCATTTTTTCTAAATTTTTTTTTCTGAGGGAGTATGCTCTCCATCCATAGGATGGATCAGAAACCAGAAAGTCTAAGAAAAATTAATGGCTGCCCCCCAATTTTTTTAGATCCATTGCTGTAGAACAGTTGTTTCCTACAGATGATGGGAATATTCGTGATGGGATGCATATGTTTATCATGTTGCAGCACCAACAACTTGTAGTTTGGAGAAAAAAAATTGCAGATATGAGGCAAGGAGGAGCCTCGGTCGAGCGTGGAGAAGATGAAAACAACAATTTTTTTTATTGTTCAAGATATTTTGTTTTGCTCCTAAGATGACGTCAAAACGGAGTGCACGTCGATCGTAGAGGAATTTTGCAGCCTGGATCTGTAGCAGAAGCAATCAGTGATGCCGCAGAGATTGGAGGAAGTCTATTTTTTTAATTATATGTGTTTTCTGCTTGCATTAATGAGGCCATTGACGACACCGACGAAGTGGACTCGGAGCTCAACCTAGTCAAGGGCCGCAACGGTGCCCTACGGGCGTGTTGTTAGAGGATTCACCTTTTGTGCTGAATGAGAACGCGCAGCGGAAGTGTGATGGACATGGCCAGAGGATTCATGTTTGGAATTGCGCAAGGCTGCCGTGGAGAAAGATGCGGAATTTGCTGATAAATTTTTTCATGGCCCATGTGAAAAGCACGGAAGAGGCAATACAGACCGTGGTGGGTGACCTGGCCACGCAGGGGGAGAGGTTCTAGGCACTGCTGAGCTGGAGGGACCCTAGGGCCACGACGATATTCATGCTTTAATTGAAAATTTGCAGTTCACGACTATAATCCTTGCTTGGATTATGCTTCCATTCAATCTAGATGTGCAGAGATCCCAAAATTTGATAGTGGCCAGATTTTTTTCCAAACCCGAACCAAATACGACTATAAAATCGTGCTGCTTCGGCTTAAAGGAATAGATATTTCTTGCCCTGCTCTCTATTTGGAGTGGCTTCGATGGCTTCCTTTGCAACGACCGTTGCCTCTGCGACACCGCCCTGACTGCAACCTCGACAGACCAGGGTTCCGTCTTACCTTCGGTGCCGCTCCTGCTCTGCCTTCGCCTCCTGCTGCGCTAGCACCCGCAGTGTGAGATGCACCATCTGAAGGTCCTTGGTGCCCAACATCGACGAGAAGGTGCACTTGTTTAGCCTGGGAGTGATACAAAACAGAAATATGGAGTGTGAGGGAGTAGTTTTGTATTAAATTGGATAGATTGCAAGCTTGATTCTCAGAGGAGACAGAAGGAACAGCGGCAGCGACAATAGAAGAAAAAGAATCGTATTTGTCTAGATTGAATTTGAGGGACGGTCACTTAAAGGATCTGGGATAAGGAGATGAAGGAGTTGGAGCATCCGGAGCTGCGCAGGCTGGCCATGGAGGCGTTGAAGGCCTGCAAAGCCAACTCCCTGTTGAGAAACAGTAACAATGAAGAATTCTATCCAGAGGTGGATATTTAGATTTTACCGTCAATTGACAGAAACATACGCGGCTTTTTTTGTATTGGGCTTCATGAATTGAAGCCACGCCCACCGTGACGTAGTCTAACACAGATGGGCTCTCCATTTCTTTGGGGTCTACGAGGGCCACGATGGCACGATGTCCTCCATTTTGTTCCTCCTACCGCCAATAGACATCAATCCATAGGGAGGGCAACAATAGTTGGAAATAACACTGCAAAAATATTTGAAGAAGCCGCGGCAGATGGAGACGGACGATAGCTGCAGTGCTGTAGAATTTGTTGTATACTACGCAGTGGAGACAATAGGAGCTAGTATTATATGTTTTTTGAATTCGTCTGGTAACCAGAGTTGCTGATGATTCAGACTTGTATAGTGATGAGGAAGATCAAGATGATGCTGACTCTGTTTCAGGTGTCCATGCCCGGATGATGGTGGAGTGCGAGGGAACCATCGAGTTTCGTTTTCTGGCGATCGATGCGATGGAGAAGGCGAAATATGGGCACCCCATAAATATTTTCTTTTTTAAGCAATATGGCATCTGTGACGCATGGCAGCTGGGGATTACGACTGCGCTGTTGTTTATGATGGTGTGGTGAAACGCGGGGTTGTCGACAGTAAACAGGTAACCAAAGTAGAGTTCGACGAACGCATACCACAGCGTAGCACTCGACTACTACTGGATGATGTGGCTTTAGAACTCGACAGCACGCACGCCACTGATTTCATGCAGTGTTGGTGGGAATTTGCATGAGCTGAAGGACGACAGGAGTGATATGGTGACCGCAGAGAGCTCGTGGTAGAAGTTTTTTTTTTTTGAATACTAGCCGTGTTTTTTAATGAACATGACACATGGAGGGGCCACTTATTTATTTCAATGTAGAGACTTTATTCCCCCACATGGCCTTGTATTTTTTCAAAATAGAAATCTTTTTTTTGAGGGGACCAATGGGCCTCTTTGGCCATTTGTTTCCACATGGAATGTGGGATTGGAAGGCTCTCATAGCCATTTTATTGTATTCAAATATGGATGGTCACAGTAATTCCCTACGAGGGAAAATTGTATTGATGCTATTTTTTCCGCCTGAGAGCGATGCCGCCATTGAGCGATGTTGTTTATTTTACTGCCTTAGATAGGCCTGATGGTTTTTCCTCATGATGAAAGCCCCTTTGATAATGGAATATAGGGGTATTTATAGTCGTTGGAAACGTTTTTCCGTGACGGACACAATGGTGGTGGCAAATTGTAATTTTGAGGCTATTTCAGTATAGTTTTTTAGCCTCAAAGTTCTTATATCTTGGAGTGCACTCTCGGTTGTACCCGACACTCCCAAGGTAATTTTATTTGTGATCCTTGTACCTAGTGATCTTTTCTATACACTTGGCGAATGCAGCGACTGGTTACCCATGCATTTCGATGAGATTACATGGTCACCATAAGGACACTTATACTAGGGACTACAGACAAAGACACCCTAGACTCTATCCGATATTTTTTTGGATCTACTTCTGAAGACTACAGATGAAGACACTTCAGAAGATTCTCTTCTATTCTTCTTTCTTCTTCTCCTCCTATTTTTGATCTATGGCTCATTTTATTGTATTGAGTGCATTTTCGGTAGAGACCGAAACTCTTATATGGCTCGTTTTTCCTTTCATTAGGTGCATTTTCGGCAGAGACCGACACCTTTTAGATTGAGTTCATCACATGGTGAATCTAGTTAGTGACCTACGAGTGGCAACATCCTCTGAGGATGACCTACAGAGGCAACAGACCCAGATGTGGCTGACCCTGAGGCACCCATGATGACCCTGAGGCACTTAGACGGTTGACCCAGTGGCAACAGACCCGTTGAAGTGGCTGACCCTGAGGCAACAGACCGAGATGTATACATAGTGGATCTAGCATTATTCATAGTTGGAGAGCCAAGCGCAAAGAGCACGAGCCTAGACCAAAGAAAAAGAGGATGATAGGTTATTTTTTAGAGAAGTCAACATTAAGGTGGAATGTTACCTAATGTTGACTTGCTTTGTTTTTTCTTTAGTTAGGATAGTGCACTTTAAGGGGGAATGTTAGAGTTAAAGTGCACTATGCCTTCAGTTTGACACTTGTCAGTTTCATTGACAAGTGTCATGTTCATCATACAGGCCTTCTCCCTATATATGTAACACATTTTTATCAATAAAATAATTCCCTTTAGTTTTCCCTCCTAACAATTACCACATGGAATTTATATAACCCTACCACATCATCACACTAGATGAAAAGGGTGCCATATCATCAATTATAAAATTAGACACTCATATAGAGGTACCATGTCATTATTTATTCTTACATCATCATGGGTGACGGCATAGTCTTCGTTGTTGTTAGCATAAAAATGAGAGGAAGAGGTTCAAACTTAAGACCTACCATAGGTAGCACTCTAGCACATGAAGTGTTAGTTGCCTTCCTAAGTGCATAGTTTGGAAGGAAAATATAAACAAATATTTTTACTATGCAAACAATGATCATATTTCCCCCTTCCCACATGCATGACACAACCACACATTAGTATGACATAGGCACATCCAATCATGTCTTTTCTTGCTTATAGTAGGGAATATTCTATTAAATATTTTTAAATTTTTGAGGGAAATAGGTATATTTTTCAAATATAATTTGGAAGTACCTAGAGGTAAAATGGCAAAAAGTGTTGAACTATGACCCCTTTAAAATTTTGTAAATAATTTAAACATGTTGATGGTTCATCCATATCTACTATGGTTTTCCCTATACAACCATTTTTTTAAACATAACCAATTGGGCCCTCCTCTCATGCCTATACAACAAAAAGTTGTCAAACCTTTTTTGTAACTTTTTCAAGTGGCTTGGAGGTCTTTGCTAAAATTGAATTTTTTAAATGAATTTTCTAGCACCAAAGTCTTGTCTAAAAAAAATGGTCTCTACTTCTCTTCTTTCATAAAGTGACCAAGCAATATATCCTCTCACAAATGTTGCTATTGTTCATCAAAAGCCAAAAGAGAAAAGGAAATGAAATTTTCTCACAAATTTTGTTATTAGTAATCAAAATTCAAAAGAAAAAAGGAAATACATTTTTTTAAATCTGTAAAAGACAAATTAGGTTTTACAAAAAATGCTAAAATATCAATTCTAACACTAGGGAATCTATCTAGTACAACAAAATAACAAAACAAAATTGAGTGTCAATGAGAGGAAAAATGAACCTATTTATGAATATTTCTCATGGGACACGTCTATTGATTCTAGTGAGATCCTTGCAATCCAAGTCAACTAGGGTTTTTATTAGAAACCCTTCTTTAGATTACATCATTAGCTTCAAAAAAACCTTCTCGTAAGCTCCTAAAAATAATTTTCAAGAGAAGTAATTGTATATAAAAATTCACACCCACTCTCATACCATGTTAGATTTCACAATAGTTTCCATAAATGAATGGAATCAATCATTACCCAATATTGCTTAACAAAAAAAATACACAACATATAAAACACAAAATATGATGGGGTATTTGTAGACATAAAAAAAGCTTCACTCAAAGAGAACCAAAAATAAACTCCAATGGATTATAAAATGATCAATGAAGAGTATTTATACCCAAGTACATGATGCCTTTAGGTTAAGGTTATAAAGGCATAAGTGATATCAATAAATACCTTTCTTCAAGGTTTACATGGGCCCAAAGGGTAACTATACAAAATAGTCGATTGTAGCCACAAGAGAAGCTTACCCACCAAATATTCCTATAGGCCACAATAAGTGAGATCAATACCACTTTTATTACATTGGTTCTAAAGAAAGATGAGATAAAATATTTTGATAATTTTCATCCAATAAGAATTTGTAATATGATTTATAAGATCATTTTAAAAATTATGGCAAACACATTGAAAGGTATTCTATATTGTGTTATCTCATAAGAACAACGTCGTCTTGTTCAAGGTAAAATAAATTCTTGATGGTGAAATAATTGCATATGAGGCCACATTCTCTTCATTCTATGAAAAACTAGGTATGCGTATAAAATTAGATATGAACAAATCTATCTACATGCTATTCTCAATAAGTTTGATTTTTATCAAAGTTGATGTGAATGGATTAAATGTTGTTATAAAATTGTGAAATATTCTATTTTTATCAATGGTTTTCCTGTTAGTTACATTAATTCATCTTGTGAATTCCACTAAAATTATACACTATCTCCTTATCTATTCATTATTATTATAGGGGCATTAGGAAGAGTTTCCTCAAAGGCAACAATAATGAAAAAAAAATCAAAAGTATCCAAGTTGTAAAAAATTGGTCCCTTTGAATCTCATCTCCAATTTGTTGATGATACTTTTATTTTGGGTCATCCCTCAATCACTGAGGCCATGGATTTTAAATCAATATTATCATGCTATGAGAAGGTTACTATATAGTTGGTTAATACTACAAAATCTAGGTTTTTCTTCATTAACACTGCCCTAGATTTACAACAAATATTATGGATATTTTAGGGTCTAAAATTCAAAATTTTCCATCAAACTACTTGGGTAGTTCTTTTTATCATAAATAAAATAAAAAATAAGCTTTCAGTATCTTGTTTGGATGGAATGAAAGCTTTTTTAGGAGGTTGGAAAGGTAATTTCTTAACCTTATGATGCCACTTTCAATATTGCTAATACGTATAACATTAGAAATTGAGAATAATCAAAGAGACTTCCTTTTGAAAGTATGGAAGGAAAATTATATGTTTTATCATTGTAAATAGAATAGGGTTTTCAAAGAATGAATGTTGGAGGAGTAGGTTTGCAAAATTGTAGAGTTATAAGTTCTACCTTGGGGGTAAAGCTTGGGTGGAGATTATTTAGAGATCAAGGAAATAATTGGGCAAACACGCTACTTCAAAAATATATAGGTTCTCTTGATTTAATAATATTATTTAGAAAAAGAACCTTATCTAAAGGATCGCCAACATGAAACTTCATATAAGATAGTTTATAATTGATTAAAAAACATATTAGATGGTCAATCAATGAGGGTAATAATGCAATTTTTTGGTTTGATTCTTGGTTGAAGTCTTATCCTTTTGTCTTTGACTTAAAATGATAACCATTGGCTTGGGTATGCCTAGCTTATAAAGGTCCAAAGGTCAAAGACTATATTAATATTAGCAACAACTCCAAATCATATATTTCTATTAGTAACTTGATTAAAGGAGAGGAATTCAAACAAATTACAAATGAACTTCAAAATATTCTTTAGTAGTTTTATTTTCTAGAATTTATATGAATACTTGATCAAGTTGAGATATGAGGATTTAGAGCAATCAAAATTTCCTGCTTCCAAATGCTCAGAAGAATGTTTGGTAACTAAAGGCTCTCCTTAAGGCCTCAAAATTCATTTGGTTAGCAATTCAAAGTAATATTCATATAAGAGAGAGTCTACAAATAAGAGGTTATCATGGACCTTTTAGATGTTATTTTTGTGAGAAGGATTTGGAAACATCGAACCATTTGCTTCTTCATTGTCCCTTTGCTCATACCATTTGGGTTTACTTTTTTTTAAAATATATTGGGTAGCTATATCAACATTACAAGCATTGATGAAATGTTGGATTAATTATTTCAAAGCTAAAGCATTATGTATTATGTGGAGGATTAGTCTTTGGCATTATTTTTTGGAATTTATGACTTGAAATTAAAAATAAATCTCAAAATCTTGCCCAAAATTTAGAATTGTATTATTGCCTCTCTTGCAAAATATTTATAGATATGGTGCTCATCATGATAAGTCTCAAATGTAGAGAAAAAATGGAGTAACAACTTGATTAGAGGATTTGGACATATATGGAAGAGTCATTGGAATTAAAACAAATGATCTACTTAGATCTAGTGTAAAATAGAAATGTCCAAAAAATGAGTTTATTAAAATTATTTTGATGTTGCTTTTAAAGGAAATTCATGAAAAATGATAGAGGTGGCATTTTTTGAAACAATTAAGGTAAATTTATCCTCACTTAGAATGATATGGAACTTCAACTAACAACTATGTAGAGGCTAGGGCACTTCTTATAGGGATTCAAATTACAATAGAAAAAAGAAGGAAATATATTTCAATTGAGGAGGATTCACAAATTATCATTAATTCTATAAACAATAATGGATGTGGGGATTGGATAAAAATAATATGGTTGTGAATGTTTGTAATTCATTATTGGAGACAATCTCTTAGAAATATGACCATATCTATAAAGAAAGAAATTAAGTAGCAAATAGTTTAGAATTTAGCCAATAATAATGTTATCTTTGAAGAACACAAGCTTATACTGAGAGGGGGGGTGAACAGTATAAGATCACTTTTTACTTTTTTTCCCAATATATAATGCAATGTATAAATAGAAATATCAATAACAGTAATAAAAGTAATGCACAAATCACCACACATAATAGAGACACCACAATTTACGTGGTTCACCCAATGTGGGCTACTCCACGAAAAAAATCTTTCACTAAAATTTTCTCAATAAATATATTGGAAATCCTTTCCCTATTACAATATTTATGGACCTATATCCAAAGGAGACACCAATCCCCTAAATCAATTTTGTGGATATCTATCCACAGGAGACACCAATCTCCTAATATCTTCTATAGCTGATGATCCTCTAGAAGACCTCTACCTACACTACCCTTAGCAAATGGAACTCTATCCAAAGAAGACACATGTATTCCCTACTATGGCTAGAGATCTATGTCCTCAACTTTATCACCTCCAAATCTTTGTATGAAATCTATACTAAACATATTCCATCGATCTACCACAAATTTATCCTCAATATTTGTCTCTGGTCTGGCACAAACCTATCCTCAAATCTGCACCAAACTCTATCCTTGAATTTGTACTAAACATAGTCCTTCGGTCTAGCACAAATTTGTCCTCAATATCTATCCTCAAGACTTAACTCAAAGCTTGACTCAATCTCAAATCAACTCTGTTGAATCTAACCCAAACCTTAACTCAATATTTGAACAAATCAATCAACTCTGCTCTCAAATCTTATCAAAGACTTATCTCAAATCTTCCTTGTAAGCTTCCACAAAAGCTCACACTAATCTATCCTCAAGTCCTCTCTAGAATTTGTCTAGCTCAATAAGTTCTCACAATACCTTATCCAAATCTGCTCTCAATATGTATTGTAAGATTCCACAAAAGCTTACCCAAATTTGTCCACAAGTCTTCTCAAAGACTTACCTCAAATCTGCTCAACAAGTCCATAATAGAACTTGTCCAATCTCATAGAAATATAAAGAGAATTTTTAGAGGCTCAATATGCTCTATACTCATCACAATGCTCAATCACTTTCAATCACTCTTTTAGAAACATACCAAGAATTTTTCGAGACTCAATATGCTTCACATTCACCTCAATGCTCAATCACTCTTTCAAAAATATATAGATAATTGTTAGAGACTAAATATGCTTGAACTCAATACTCAATCACTTTCTCAAATCAATTCAGAATATAGAATAGTTTGTTTTATAGAACTTGAACAATCACCTCACACATCCACTTGATTAGGCTCAACCAAATCTACTCAACCAAACACTTAATGAAACAATCCTTACTTACAAACCCTATTCCAAGCATATAATCCTTTACTCAAAATGTTTCCAACAATGCTTATCAACCACTCTTACATAACAATGATACTCATGTTATTTTCAAACCCTAGTTCAATTTCTTCACACAACCAATGGCTTCAAAAATAATGCTCATAAAAAAACTCTCACATAACAATGATACTCAACCCTAGTTCAAGTTCTTCACTCAACCAATGGCTTTCACAATAATGCTTATAAAACAAGGTTTTAACAACTCTTTATTCCAGAAAACCTTGAAGCATTAACTCAACACACTCAATAAGGAAACCCTAATCAAGTCCTTTTCACTCCAAAACTATTTTCCATAATACCAACCAATCAAGTCAACTATGGAAGAATGTGCTCATACCTTTTTCTTGATGATGAAGGAACCTCTAAAATCTACCACAATCACAAACACCTCTTTGCCAAGCTCAAAGAAGTTAGAAGACACTAAGCTCTCTCAAAGACACAATGAAAGTATCAAAACACACATACATCTTATCACTCCATATTAAAGAAAGCATCCATCAACATATAAAATAATTAACCAAATACACCTTATAATCTCCCAATAATAATATTCAATACAAAAGGTAATATCAATGCAATATCCTTTTAAAAATAACTAAATGGCAAGAAGTCCTCTCAACACTTTAAATTTCAAATATACCAATGTGACACAAATACGTTATTCATTAATAAAGCTAACTCCTTATTCCTCCAATTTACCAAAAATAATGATAAAAAAACCTTTTTAAACAACCCTTTCAACTCCCTAAGACCTCATGTCAAACCTTAGACAATATAAAAATTATATTCAAAATTTACCTTTTCCTTGGTGGGATTCGATCTCACGATGCAACCTCAACTAGCGCCCTAGCCATGGCTCCAACCGCTGTGTAAGCTAGGCACTTGCTTGGGTAGTAAAGAGCACCACGTGCTCTATAACCCTCCCCAACTCGCCTATGCAAAAATGTGCACCACTTCCTTTGGCGCTTCCAACACAAGCACAACCAACAAAAAAATGCTATCGCTGCGATTCAATCGTAGGTCACTCCACACCCAAACACTCTAGTCGTTGTCCACTTGCCACTAGGCCATGCTACCCAGATGGCTCTTGCAATTCGGTGCTCGTTGATTTATCCTTATTCACTGGAGCTCAAAACAATGTTCTCTTCTCTTTTTCGCACGAGTTCTAAACACACGATTGCACTCATTATCATTTGGAAAAAAGTATGATTAAATGCCTCTAAGGCATAGTGTTTTTATATTGATTTCCTCCTTCACACATAAACATCGACGGTTTGATTTTTCTTCAAACTTAAATGTCGACACTTCGATTTTTAATTTATTAATTTATAAATTATTTAAATTCTTTAGAATTTAAATTTTATAAATTAATTTTTACATCCCTTTGGCTTTATTAAAGCCTTCTCTCATTTTACAACTTTGTATAAATAATATTTATTTATAAAATTTAAATTCAATTTGAATTTAAATATTTTATAAAATAAATATTAAAACCTCCTTTAGCTTTTCAATAAGCTTCCTTGGGTTTTTATGAAAAACCTTTTATTTTTTCTCACCATTGGTTTTAATAAAAACCCTTCTAACTTATGCTTCCACATAATATTAAAAATATTATGAAGCCCTTTTGCCTTTAACCTTTGCATTGTTCCTCTTGACCTTTTGACATCAACGGTAGCTTATTCCTTGACATCAATGAAAACTTCGTTCCTTGACATCAATGAAAACTTTGACTCAAAATGTCCAACAATCTTCATCTTGGTGAAATTCAAATTTTGAAAGGCAAATAGCCTAGTGAGATTTTATCTCTTAAAAAATGATGCCAATGAGTTGATTGTGGAAACATAGCTCTTTGAAGAAGATTAAAAAAAATTGCTAGAAAAAAATAAAAATATTTATGATAAAAATATGTGATAGATCCAGAGCTCATAAATTATTGGATTTATTCTTTATCAAAAAATAAGTTATTTTGTCAGGGAAGTCGATAGGTGAATTTTGGATACACATCATTAAGAAAATAGACTAAGATCTTCACTAGGATCTAAACTCAATGTCTCTAATTAGTGAGAAGAATATTAGGATTTGTTCCATTGGGTGTGCCAAGAAAAACTATTGACCACTCAAGACATCATGGCCATCCATTGTAGTAGCTAGATGCACCTAATTCCCACATCATGTAGAGAGTGCACAGTTCCAAAAATCCTAATATCATGAATCATGGCTCATAGGACAACCTCTAGGATTTTTCTAACGTCTACTCATTGATGTGATATTTGATGCTCATATTTTCTAAACTACTCCTAAGCTACATGGTCTTACCAAGTAAAAGGAAAAGAGAAGGAACAAAAAATAAATAATCCTAAGATAAGGGTGGCGATGCACCAAGATCACAAAATCTTCTGTCTTAGTGGGATAGATGAATGCATGCATGATTTATGATAGCTAAAGTGAACATGGTTACAAACTAGCATAATTTTTACCCATAAAACTTATAAAAGAACTGGTGCAGATACACCATAGCTCCTTATACAAATTAACATACACACAAAGACCATGATATAAATAAAGTAGTCACAACTCTTTATATATATATATATATATATATATATATATATATATATATGTGTGTGTGAAATATTCAATACATATATGCTTGAAATAAAGAGGCTTGAGGCTTGTAAACAAATTAACTCAAGGTTTAAGTCCATTCTAGTACACAAAAGATAAAAAATTACACTTAAGGCTAGATGCTAGGCACAAAAATACAATTCTCCCCCCTTATCCTAGGCTCACAACTGGGTATGTTTACAATCCCTTCCAAATAAAATTCCCTCTACCATAATCTAGGCAAAAAACCTATGTCCTCCTTTATTTCCTGGCTTAAGGTATACTTTTGCATTCATGGCTAGTAGGTTTAAAGTTGGTTAAGTGTCTTTTCTTACTAAATGCTCTATGAACTAGTAGTTCCTCTTAAAAGATATATTTATGAGCTTTCCCTCTTTTGGAAACAAAAGCTTAGTGACGATCATAGAGGTGGATCTTTATTTTCGTGGAATTTTCTCACCAATCCAAAGGCCGATGTTGATCTTGTGGGCCTCATTTCTTTGCTTACCCTACTCTTGAAGTGTTGTTTCTACTCAAGTATCCCATCATATTTGGTTGGTGCTTGCTTTTGATGAATCTCATTCACAATCATAGTGATCATCATTTTGTGCATGGTGCAGCCTTCGAGATGTTACTAGAACTTTAATTTTTACCTCTTTGTGATTACCTTTACTTTGGAGGGCTTGATTACTACACTTTTATATTGGCTTTTTTCCTAGACTTCTTTTGGGGATCTTGTTTCCTTTGTTTTGTACTTATATCACTTTGGAATTTCCTATAGACTCTAGTTTGAGTAATCACATTGTATTTTTCCCATTGGATTTTATATGTAGTGATAATTCACTACAAGTACAATAATACAAAATTATGTGTAAGATATAAAATATTTATTAATCAAGGCATACTGGTCATCACTATAGATGCTTGTGTTTATAAAATTTTAGATAGATATTTTATCAAATAGTTAGAAAGAGAACACAAGATCCTAGTGGTAGTGGAGGATGGATCCATTAGAAGTGTTTGATCTCACATCTACCATTTCCTTGCCTTGAATGGGTTATTTGATGGTAAGCTCAAGTGCAGAGCAATGCTTTTTCTAGACATATACATCGACCATGATGTACTTGTGGGATGGAACCCATACCTCCAACCTGTAGAGATCCAACCCTAGCCATTAATGGCTAAACAAACTCTAGATAGTGTAACAATAACATATGTCTTAATCCTCATTCATATGATATTTGGCAATTGAACATACTCAATGTAATTTCTTGAAAACTCATTATTTGGGATATTTCTATGTATGAGGACATTGGTGTTGGCAATTTGAGTTATTTTATGTTGTCATTGATGTACATGGATCATTGATGTCACATGGATCACATTGAGTTTTGGTGGCCAAATGATACTTTGGAAAGCATGGATAAATATGGGGTTTTTGTGAAAACTAAGGCAGGAAAAATAAAAGGTTTTATTTAAAACCATAGATGGTAGATTTGAACTAGGTTTTTCTTAAAACCCAATTTGGCCTTTCGTTTCGTCTAAAAAGGTGCCCCGATGATGGAGATATTTAATTTTTAATATTTAGTTTAAATTTTAATTATTTAAAATTTAAATTTAAATTTAAAATTAAATATGCAAGATTTTCGTCGACTAAGAATCCGAATAAGAGCTTGTGCGAAATTCTTTGGAAAGTGAAAGCAACGAATAAGACAAAGTGATGTCAAGACAAAAGGCATAGTGGGCAGCGTGATGCATTGGCAATTGGCTTTTGGCTAAGGCGTGGGGCAGACGAAATGTTAAGGTTTCTAATCCCCTTGACTGCATTCGGAAGACATTGGAAGAAAAGCGCTCGAAGCACTTTTGATTTACGAAAAGGGAGGAAAGGTTTTAAGGCACGTTGTGCCTTTCCATTTCGAACAAGCGACTAGCTTGTGTGGCAACTTTAGCCATGGCTAAAGTGCTCGTGGTGTGGGCAAGTCGGGGGTTTGAATCTCCTTGAGGAGGTAAATACGTTTTTGCTCTAATTAATTTTTTTAAGCCCTAAGTTGGAGTTATAAGGTGGTTAGGAATAATTAAAGTTTTTAATTAAACTTTGTTTTTATAAAGGTTGTGATTATTATTTCAAATGTGGATGAGTTGTTGGTTTAATTTGATGTTCATGAAATTGAGAATTAAGATTTAAGAGAAATAAGGAGTTGTTATAAAATAATTTTTGAGAGGTTTATTGATTATTAGTTTTGATAAGGGTTTTTATTAAAAGGAATTTGGTGGATGTGTTTATTAAGTTGGAGTAAAAAGGTGTAAATTGAGTTATGCTTTATCTTGTGATTATTATTTGAAGTCCACTAACCCTTATTGATATTGGAAAGGAAAGTTGTGTTTAGTGTGGCAGATTTTGTGGACAACTTCTTGGCATCAAAAATGTATGGGCACATTCTCCTATTGATTGTTTATGGTGGTTGATTTTTGAAATATCATTGGAGTGAAAAGGATTGATTGTGGTTTTCTTTTCGAAAGTGGTTGGTTTAATGCTTCAAGGTTTTCTGGTTTGAGAGTTGTGTTTAAACCTTGTTTTATAAGCATAGTTATTGAAGCCCATTGGTTATGTAAAGAACTTGAAAAGAACATGAGTATCATTGTTATGTGATATTTGTGGTTGAGCATTATTAGAAACATTTGAGTTGGTTGATACATGCTTGGACTAGGGTTTTGTGAGAAAGAGTTATCCCTTGTGGTGATTGGTTGAGTTGAGTTGATTGAGCCTAGTCAAGTGATTGTGTGAGGTGATTGTTCAAGTCCTATGAAACAAACTATTCTATAATTCTGATTTGAGTTGAGATTGAGCTTAGAACATATTGAGTCTCTAACAATTCTCTTTATGCTTCTATGAGTTGACTTGAGTTGAGTTGAGATTGATTTGAGTTGAGTTGAGTTGAGATCATTGTGGATCATTGTTGTCATCCATTGAAGAGTACATTGCCATTCATTGTTGAGTTCATCATTGAGCCTTACCTTTAGTAGATTTGTGGATGAGATTTAAGTACTACTTGAGCATGATTGATTGAGCCTTTGAGAAGGCATTTGGGATAGATTTTTGGATAAATTTGTGGTAATTTGTGTATGATTGATTGAGCCTTTGAGAAGGCTTTATGGATAATTTTTGGGACAGCTTTGTGGACAATTTTAGACAAATTTATAGAAATATTTGGGATAGATTTTGATGAGGTTCTGAGTGAGCCTATTGATCAGAGTTGAGCAAGTTCTTGGTGAGCTTTCTAGAGTAGTTTTGGACAAGTTCTTAGTGAGCTTTTTGGAGCAAATTTGAGCAAGTTCTTGGTGAGCTTGCTAGAGCATATTTGGACAAGTTTTGTGTGAGCTTGTTGAGCAGATTTGGACAAGTTTTGTGTGAGATTTTTGAGCAGTTTTGGACAATTTTTGTGTGATCTTGTTATTTCCTAGCTTTGAGCAAATCAAATAAATTTGGACAAGTTATGTGTGAGATTGTTATTGCCTAGCTTTGAGCAGATCAAATAAATCATTGTATTGGATAAGGATCCTTATTTCTATGTGAAATATTATAAAGATATTATCTTGTGGAGTACCCCACATTAGGGGAACCACGTTAAATCTTGTGTCTCAATTGTGTACGGTGACTTGTGCTCTTGCTTACTATTGCTATCTGATTTATTAGTACACACTGTTATATTTGGTTATTGCAATTAAGGACATTAATTGATATTGGTTTGGAAAGAAAGTAAAAAGTGGTCTTATACTATTCACCCCCCCATCTCAGTATAAGCTTTTGTTCTTCAATTGGAAGGTTGGAAAGGATAATATCAAGCAAATTATCAAGACCATGATAAAGCCTATCCATCACAAAAAACTGAGGTAAAAAAAAAGCACCAAGTATTTTTATTTAAAAATGTATCATGGAATATTCATCTTAAATTACCAAGAATATATTCTTGGAATATTATTGATTGAAGGAAAAACACCTCAATCCCTTGCATTTATTTACTTTTCTGATGAGACACTTGAATTTTTGCAATTCAAGGCATCAATCAATTCATGAGTATAAGCTTATATATACTCATTGGAAAGCATTTTTTTAGGTTAATCTAGTGGAAGTAGAATTTTATAGTTTTTTGAAGGTTTAATATGTTTAGAGGTGTATCAAAGTTCCTATTAGCAAATTCCCAACTATTATGAGGGTATTTTTGATGGATCCTTGCATACTTATTTTAGACGAGGATGCCAGTGTATTAGGTGTAGAGAGCAAGTACCTAGATCAAAATACCATGGATTACTTAATCGTAGGGAAGGATCAATTGAATAAGGTAGTAGCCATAGGTATTAAAGTTAATGCTCTTACAAATGTAGCTTAGAACTACACCAATAACAATGCCAAATTAGCACCAATCAATTGTCCTAAGTTGCTAGAGAACTAGATAGATGATAGAACCATAATAGGTCTTGATATCTTAGTGAGGAAATAGCACTAAGATCTTCCTCAAGCTTTGACATAGAGAATATCCAAACAAATCTCTATTAAAAATGGTCACAAGGTAAATAACCATGCAAAGAACCAACATTTTATTAAAAGTGGTCTCAAGGTAAATAACCCTTCCAAAGATCAACATTCTACTAAAAGAGATCTCAAGATAAAAATTAAAAAACCTAACAAATACTAGCTAAATTTAACAATAAAAAGAGTAACATTCTTAGGATAAAATAGTCCTTCCAAAGATCAGTTAAAATGACCTTCAAAACAAGGCAACATAAAGGAAGCTAAACTCCTCCCTAGTCTTTGTCAATACTAGAAAGCTCATGCTTAATCAATGTATTGGCATTAGAGTAAAGGTCTCAAAATAAAAATTTTTAGAGCATCAAACAACACTCCAAAAAATCCACATGGATTACAATCCATTCTTGATCCATTAATTTCACTCAAATTTAGAAAATTGTATCTCAAGAAAAGTACCCATGCCTCAATAGAAACAACTATACGCTCATCAAGGTGGAGGTAACTCCCACAAGGAGCTCTCAACGTCTCAAAAACAAGGAACTTCATAGTACAATGAATTTTAAGGAAGCTGATGAGGATGATTCAAACGACCTTGTGGAGTAGTTTCTCCAAAAGTATGTCATTAAGACTACTTCGTCTATGATCTCTCACTTGGAAACTGCTTGGTCCGCTATTGGAGGAGCAATTTCGTAATTGAAAGAGCACATGAATGCTCTTAGTCTTATGTTTTTCTGTGACACCTTCGAAGAAGATACCCCTGTCGTTGCTACTAAATCTACTGCTACTACTAAACCTGAAGCCAATGATGACGAGGTTATGGAGATCGCTAAGGAAATATTCAAGGATATCCCTAAGAACAAGGCTAAGGAAGCCAAGAAGGAGGATTTTAATGAACCTGTTGTTGCCTGATTGGTTTTTGTACTATTGTTTTTGTCCCTCATGGATTTTTCCTTACCTCTTTTTGGGTTGCTTTTACTGTCCTCTGTTTAATATGGTCCTCAAAGATGCTCTATGTTTTTTTGTGATCCTCTGCATCCTTTTATCTTCTGATGTATTAAGGTGTTAGGGTGCCTTTCAAATGCCCTCTTTAATAAAAAAATTTAACTTACCAAAAAAACTATATGCTCATTCTTATTTAACATAGATTGTAGCTTACAAATCAATGACAAATGCTTCAAGGCCCCGTCTACATAATAAATCATAAGGTAAAGATCAAGTTCTTTTTTCAAATAAAAAAGGAAGTAGCCATTCAAAAGAGATACAATATCTCAACATCACTTCCAACATCAATGAAAAAAATTTCACATGTAAAATAATGTACATACATCTTGTAACATCAAAGGCATAGGTGATACAAATACAAGATAATAAAAGTCTTGTATAAAAAAATCTTGGAGTGCATGATTGGTGGCACCCAACACTTCGAAATAGTTTGCAAGTGCATAGTTCATATTGAGAGGGGGAGTAATTCTCAATGTTCAATGCACCCATAAGCTCTATAATATTGCACTTAATATTAAGTAAGCACAAGACAACCAAAGAAATGAAGACTCGATGCAAAAACAACAAAGTGAACCTCAAATGTACTAATCTACTCTAATACAGCTGGTAGTTGTAAAGACTGATTATCCATATAATCTAGTTGGATGATAAGGTTACTATAAATATACTCATGGTTGAAGAAGAAAAGAAATCCAACAGTTGAAAGAACAAAGACAAGTGAAGGCCCATGCCACACTTAAGGTGAATGGTTGTCTACATCCATAAGAAGATGAAAATTAATCAAGATCAATTTGATTTATTATCTATGATTGAGTGTATGAATCCTAATCCTTAGACTATGGATGGAATAATTTATATATGTTCTTGGTTAAGTGTTTGATGATGTAATTCCCATTTAAGATCCAGATCCAAGTACCAGAGCAAGTGTTAAGAGCTTGAGCTAGAGCCAGAGCAAAAGCCAATATCTAGAGCCAATAGCCAAAGTTAGACCCATGATCCAAAGCTAGAGCCAAGAGCATAGTGAGGTCATTACCACTATTTTAGGTAATGCCACCCATGTTTGGATCGTAATGTATTAAGAGGAGGAATTTCCCTCTACTCTAAACATAGATAATCCATCATCACCTTCATTTAAGAAAAGATTTTCCTCCTTATCAAAAGTCAAGAGCTAGACTCAAGAGTCTGATTTAGAGCTAAAGTCAATAGTTAGAGCCAGAGCTAATACTATGATGTAATGATATGGGAATGTTAGGAATAATTACCATCATAGTACACCATGATAATGAGAATTGTTTAGCTACCCATCACAAGGACTATGCATCTATGTTGGTTAAGGGTAGTTTTAGGATTGGTTATTATTTATTATGCCAAAAATTTAGGTATTACATTGTATTTAAATATTCTTCCCTCCATGATGCAAATCATCAAAGAATCTAAGCATTAGCAGCATCACTAAGAGGGTCCTTATTGTATGTTGACTATATAGGATAACAATAAATCATGTCATGATATTTGACATTAATTTAATTTTATACTTTTTCTATGAACCATTTTGTGTCAGTTGTTTAATTCACTCCAAAATTCATGCATCACCAAGTCTACTACTGACTAAACAATATGCTTGTCAAATTTGATAAGATGAAAAAATGTGATTGGTCGATCCCATTTTTATAAGTGCTAAGTGGTATACAGACTACCATTTCATCCCAACCAGAGTATGTCATGTGTTTCCTTGATATGTGTGCCACATCAATACCCTTAAAATCTGCCACCCATCACCCAGCATCACCTTTTTGGATTGTCACCTTAGTAGTCATGTGTCACATTGAGATTCATGCAACTCCTACTAACCTACATGAATTGAAATGTGTTGCCTCAAGAATACATACGTTTAGTCCCACCTTAGATGTATAGATTACCACATGGAATTTATATAGCCCTACCACATCATCACATTAGAGGAAAAGGGTGCCATGCCATCAATTACAAAATTAGACACTCATCTAGAGGTACCATGTCATTATTTATGCTTACATCATCATGGGTGAAGGCATAGTATTTGTTGATATTAGTATAAAAATGAGAGGAAAGGGTTCAAACTCAAGACCTATCATGGGCAACAATGTAGCACATGGAGTGTTAGTTGCCTTCCTAAGTACATGGTTTGGAATGCAAAGGCAAACAAATAATTTTACTATGCAAACAATGATCATCTTCCCCCCTTCCCACATGCAAGACACAACCACATGTTAGCATGACATAAGCACATCCAATCATGCCTTTTCTTGTTTATAGCTGGTAATATTCTTAAAATAATCACTATTTGAAATTTAAAATTTCAAATTTTGAAGGTAAATAGGTATATTTTTCAAATATAATTTGGAAGTACCTAGAGGTAAAATGGAAAAAAGTGTTGAACTATGACCCCTTTAAAATTTTGTAAATAATTTAAAATGTTGATGGTTCATCCATATCTACTATGGTTTGCCCTATACAACTATTTTTTTAAACATAACCAATTGGTCCCTCCTCTCATGCCTATGCAACAAAATGTTGTCGAACCATTTTTGTAACTTTGTCAAGTGGCTTGGAGGTCTTTGCCAAGAGTTGAATATTTTCAATGAATTTTTTGGCACCAAGGACCTATCTATAAAAAATTGCCTCTACTTCTCTTCTTTCATGGTGACCAAGCAATCTATCCTCTCAAAAATATTGCTATTGGTCATCAAAATCCAAAAGAGAAAAGGAAATGAATTTTTCTCACAAATGTTGTTATTAGTATTCAAAAGTCAAAAGAAAAAAGGAATTAGATTTTTTTAAAAATAAAGCCAAATTAGGTTTTAAAAAAACCTCAAAAAGCTCAATCCTAACACTAGGGAATCTATCTAGTTAAAAAAATATCAAAATAAAATTGAGTGCCAATGAGAGGAAAAATGAACCTATTGATGAATATTTCTCATGGGGCAAGTCTATTGATTCTAGTGAGATCCTCGCAATCCAAGTCCACTAGGGTTTTAATAGAAACCCTTCTTTAGATTACGTCATTAGCTTCAAACAAATATTCTTGTAAGCTCCTAAAAATCATTCTCAAGAGAAGTAATTGAATAATGAAAATTTACACCTACTCTCATACCATGTTAGATTTCACAATAGTTTCCATAAATGAATGGAATAATTACCCAATATTGCTTAACAAAAGAAATACACAACATATAAAACACAAAACATGATGGGGTGTTTGTAGACATAAAAAAATCTTCACTCAAGGAGAACAAAAAATAAACTCCAATGGATAATAAAATTATCAATGAAGAGTATTTATACCCAAGTACATGATGCCTTTAGGTCAAGGTTATAAAGGCATAAGTGATATCAATAAATACCTTTCTTCAAGGTTTACATGGGCCCAAAGGGTAACTATACAAAATAGTAGATTGTAGCCACAAGAGAAGCTTACCCACCAAATATTCCTCTAGGCTACAATAAGTGAGATAAATACCACTTTTATTACTTGGTTCTAAAGAAAGATGAGATAAAATATGTTGATAATTTTCATCCAATAAGCAATTGTAATATGATTTATAAGATCATTTTAAAATTTATGGCAAACACATTGAAATACGTTCTATATTGTGTTATCTCATAATAACAAGGTGGTTTTGTTCATGGTACATAAATTCTTGATGGTGAAATCATTACATATGAGGCCACATTCTCTTCATTCTATGAAAAACTAGATATGCTTATAAAAATAGATATGATCAAAGCTGTCTACATGATATTCTCAAAAAGTTTGATTTTTATCAAAGTTGATGTGAATGGATTAAATGTTATTATAACACTGTGAAATATTCTATTTTGATCAATGGTTCTCCTGTTAGTTACATTAATTCATTTTGTGAATTCCACAAAAATTATCCACTATCTCCTTATTTGTTCATTATTCTTATAGGGGCATTAGGGAGAGCTTTATCAAAGGCAACAATGAAAGAAAAATCAAAAGTATCCAAGTTATAAAAAATGGTCCCTTTTAATGTCATCTCCAACTTGTTGATGATACTTTTATTTTGGGTCATCCCTCAATCACTGAGGCCATGGATTTTAAATCAATATTCTCATGCTATGAGAAGACTACTATATAATTGGTTAATACTACAAAATATAGGTTTTTCTTCATTAACACTACCCTAGACTTACAACAAATTATTGTGGATATTTTAGGGTCTAAAATTCAAAAGTTTCCATCAAACTACTTGGGTATTTCTTTGTCTTATAAAGAAAATAAAAAATAAGCTTTCAGTCTCTTGTTTGGATGGAATGAAAGCTTGTTTAGGAGGTTGGAAAGGTAAGTTCTTAACCTTATATGATTCCACTTTCAAGATTGCTAATATGTATAGAATTAGAAATTGATAAAATTCAAAGAGACTTTATTTTGAAAGTATGGAAGGAAAATTTTATGTTTCATCTTTGTAATTAGAATATGGTTTGCAAAGAAAGAATGTTGGAGGAGTAGGTTTGCAAAATTGTAGACTTATAAGTTTGACTTTGGGGGTAAAGCTTGGGTGGAGATTATTTAGAGATCGAGGAAAGAATTAGCCAACATGTTACTTCAAAAATATATAGGTTCTCTTGATGTAATAAGATTATTTAGAAAAATAACCTTATCCAAAGGATCCAAAATTGTAGACTTATAAGTTTGACCTTGGGGGTAAAGCTTGGGTGGAGATTATTTAGAGATCAAGGAAAGAATTGGCAAACATGTTACTTCAAAAATGTATATGTTCTCTTGATGTAATAAGATTATTTAGAAAAAGAACCTTATCCAAAGGATCATCAACATGGAACTTCATATAAGATATAGTTTATAATTGATTAAAAACATATTAGATGGTCAATCAATGAGGTGAATCATGCAAGTTTTTGGTTCGATGCTTGGTTGAAGCCTTATCCTCTTATCTTTGACTTAAAATGACAACCATTGGCTTGGGTATGCCTAGCTTATAAAGTTCCAAAGGTCAAATACTATATTAATATTAGCAACACCTCCAAATCATAAATTTCTATTAGTAACTTGATTAAAGGAGAGGAACTCAAAAAAATTACAAATGAACTTCAAAAGATGCTTTAATAGTTTATTTTTCTATAATTTATACGAATACCCAGTCAAGTTGCAATATGAGGATTTAGAGCAATCCAAATTTTCTACTTCCAATTTTTTTCCTCAGAAGAATGCTTGGTCACTAAAGGCTCTCCTTAAGGCCTCAACATTCATTTGGTTAGCAATTCAAAGTAATATTCATATAAGAGAGAGTCTACAAAGAAGAGGCTATCATGGACCTTTTAGATGTTCTTTTTGTGAAAAGGATTTAGAAACATCAAACCATTTACTTCTTCATTGTCCCTTTGCTCATACCATTTGGGTTTACTTTTTTTAAAATATATTGGGTAGCTATATCAACATTACAAGCATTGATGAAATGTTGGATTAATTATTTTAAAGCTAAAGCATTATGTATTATGTGGAGGATTAGTCTTTGACATTATTTGTTGGAATTTATGGCTTGATATTAAAAATAAATCTCAAAATCATGCCCAAATTTAGAATTGTATTATTGCCTCTCTTGCAAAATGTTTATAGATATGGTGCTCATCATGAGAAGTCTCAAATGTAGAGAAAAAAGGGAGTAACAACTTGATTAGAGGATTTGGACATATATAGAAGAGTCATTGGAATTAAAACAAATGATCTACTTCGATCTAGTGTAAAATAGAAATGTCCAAAAATTGAGTTTATTAAAATTATTTTGATGGTGCTTTTAAAGGAAATTCATGAAAAATGATCGAGGTGGTATTTTTTGAAATAATGAAGGTAAATTTCTCCTCACTTAGAATCATATGGAACTTCAACTAACAACTATGTAGAGGTTAGGGCACTTCTTATAGGGATTAAAATTGCAATAGAAAAAATATGAAAATATATTTCAATTGAGGGGGATTCACAAATTATCATTAACAATAATGGATGTGGGGATTGGATAAAAAATAATATGGTTGTGGATGTTTACCATTCATTATTGGAGACAATCTCTTAGAAATATGACCATATATACAAAAAAGGAAATTAAGAAGCAAATATTTTAGAATTTAGCCAATCATGATGTTATCTTCATCTTGGTGAAACTCAAATTTTGAAAGGCACCTAGCCTAGTGAGATTTTGTCTCTTAAAAAATATGTCAATGAGGTAATTATGGAAACATAACACTTTGAAGAAGATGAAAAAAGATTGTTAGAAAAAAATAAAAATATTTATGATAAATAGAGATGTTGAATATAATTTAATTGAGAAAATGAAATATTTTGATATTTGTCTCACACTTGAGATGGTATGTCTTTGGGCTCTCATTAAAGAAACCCAAGTTCAAATGATGAGGAGGGTGACTCTTGTTATAGCCTTTGGTTGTACTTTATATTCTACTTCAACCAATTATATATATACATATATATGGATTGAAATGACCTCAATAAAAGCCACATATAACTTCTTTTTTTTTACGTGTAGTTTGAACTTGGATCTCCTTGATTAGAACCCAAAAACATGCCACTTACACCCCTTCTATGGTTTGAACTTGGGTCTCCTTGATTAGAACCCAAAGACATATCAATTAAGAATTCTCGCAAGAACAAAACCACATATAACTTATTTAAAAAATAAATTAATATTATATATTAATTTATTTTATATAATAATATTTTTCCCTCTGAGATGAACATCAAATTTTACTATTTCCATAGGAAAAAACCCATTTTAAATTAAATACTTGTTCTACTCTTCCTTGAAAGGACCATTTAAGAAACTCCAGAAGAATAATATGTAAAACTACTTAAGAGCTACGGATGAGGAGGGAGTGAAATGACATCACCCTTAGAGAGGTAGAGTCATGGTAACCCAAAGTCACAAGTGTCTTATTGGGATCGTTGTCTTGATTATTCTTTTTAGCATTGATGTGAATACATTCACGAGACACAACTGAATGAAGACGATGTACCTTACTACGGACGACTTTGCTTCCACTTAACACATCACACCCCCACCTAGATCTTCTTTACCATTATTATAAATTGGTAAAAATTTCTAACAACTTAAATTAAGGAATCTAGAAAGACAAACACTGACGCCACCGCTGACACAAGAGTCCTGTTAAAGGAAAGCTCAGGACGGCAGCTGTGGGGTCCTCTTTCCATCGACTTCTTTAGCATAATACACATGGGTTTCAAAAAGTCGATAACCACATTTGTCCTTTGGAAATCCAATCTTCATTGAAACTCAGCGAAGAATATCATAGGAGTGAGGAAGGGGAATAGCCCTTGGGTCCACCGACATGACATACGAACTTTCCTCACCGCCTCTTAAGAATAATACACAGGAATAAATATTATGGTTCGTGGAATTTATCTTTGTTGCTGCAGCGGACCAGACAATATTACGATATATTTCGGCAGTAAACTAAACCAGCAGACCTCCAATGAAAGCAATTCCAGTGGAGGGCAACCAAGAGGTGCCAGAAATGAAATTCGCGACGGTGAAGGTGCCGGCTTCGTCTGCCGTTTGAATAACTTTAAAACCAGGCCATCTCACCCTGCCGTCAAGCCTGGCTCCTGGTCCCGTATTCATGTACTCGCCGTAGTACAAGGTATTCAATGCGAAATCGCCCGACCACTCCAGCCAACCCGCCGGATTAATGAGATCGTCTAAAAACGTCTGCATGTAAACGGTTCGAGCGTACATTTTCCAGGGCCGCCCGAGGTAAGTCGGGATGGAGCTCTTCACGGGAACGAGATCCCTGGCGGCCGTCACTCGGCAGTTATGAATGGAAATGCCGGTGTTTTGGTTCGGATCTTTCCGGTTCTGCGCAGTGATGGTGTTCTTCTGATTGGGCATGGGCCTCCTGGGGAAAATGTTGCAGTTCTGGAAGACAACGGCAGCATTGCCGAAGATGAAATCGACGGTGCCGTAGATGTCACATTCTCTGTAAAATTGGCGGAGGGAGTGGACGTAGAGGGTGTCCTGGTAACCCATGAAATCGCAGTGGTATAGGGCTGAAAAATCAGCCCCCACCCGCAGAGCTACGGCCTGGTGCTTTCCTGGGCCCGCCGTGTTCAGGAACGTCACATCGCGTGCAATAAATCCTTTTCCCGATGCACCTGCATTCATATTAGCACACCGTTTAATCCTAGAGTTTATTTTAAACACTAAAAACTACATTGTTTTTAAAAGTTTAAAATGATTGTTG
This sequence comes from Wollemia nobilis, assembly GCA_028583015.1. Classification (NCBI taxonomy): domain Eukaryota; kingdom Viridiplantae; phylum Streptophyta; class Pinopsida; order Araucariales; family Araucariaceae; genus Wollemia; species Wollemia nobilis. The sequence continues at coordinate 1,355,432 of JAQPPZ010003172.1, read as the reverse complement.
GTATGGTGGTTATAAGAGAACTGTTCAAAAATCTGTGTGATAATTTTTGGGGTGGACAGTGCAAAAGCAAAAACTGTGACGGTCATAGAAAAACTTGGATTTGTGTGCTTTCAGCTGCTTAAAAGGTTTAAAATGATTGTAGTATGGTGGTTATAGGGGGACTGCGACAAAAACTGTATGACAACTTTTGGGATGGACAGCACAAAATAATAGTGTGGTGACCATAGAAAAACCTAAATTTGTGTGCTTTCAGGAACATTAAAAAATTTAAAATAATTGTAATATAGTGATTATAAAAGCACTGCTCCAAAAATTGTATGATAACTTTGGGAATAGACAAGGAAACTTGTAGGAAACTAGTCCAAAAGTTGGCCACTGTATGCATTATTTTTTACCGTACGAAACTATACATTAAGTTCCACGATTGTTCATGGTGGATTAATTGTACGGACGAATATAGCTTAAACACGACGTTGCACGTGATAGATGACCACGTGGATGCTTCTCAATGAAACTTTTTCCTCGAGCTCTTGTTAAAGATTGTAGCTTCAAGATAGGATTAGGATTAGACAATTAGGTAGATAATTGGTAAAGTATGGGAATTCAACAAACAGCCTGCACACTAGCGAATGGTAATAAAGAGATTGATACATTAGCAAATCAGGATTAACAAAAATTTTAATAATTAGGTTTTTTTTTTGTTTTTATGTACTGTTTTTACAATGTTATATTCACTGTGATTTTTTTATTAAATTTTTTTATACAAATAAATAAATCTTTTAAAAAAGTTTAAAGTCTTAAATAAAATAATTATTACAAAAGAATCTTATTTTAGCGGGTCTAATTTAGTTGAAAGAAATAAAATTATTAAAAAAAAAAAAAAAATGAGAGGAGGGAAGAGAGGGCAGTACCGAAGGTTGCAGAGCGATAAGTAGTAAATCCGTCCTTGACATTTCTCCCTGCAGCAACAATGGTTTTGCCGCGTCCATCTCCAACAATCATGATGTTGGTCTTCTTCCTTGAAACGGTCACGTTCTCCCTGTACAACCCAGCCCTCACATAGATGATATATCGCTGGTTGCTCTTGGACGGCGCATCCTCAATGGCGGCGGCGATCGTAGTGAACTTGCCGGTTCCGTCCTGGGCCACGATCACATTCGCCACTGCTGTGACGTTGGGAAGTTGCAGAAGCCTCCGATCCCCTGCCGACAGCCACGCAGGAAAATCCTCTGACTCGTCCCTCTCAATCCCGTACTGCTCATAAAATTTTTCGTCGAGTCCCAAAAGCCGACGCCGGTTGTGGACGGGAGGAACGTGAAATTCGTTCGTCTCCAGTCCATGGTCGGGAAACGAGATCTTCAACATGGCCAGAGAATTACTGACCATTTCCGACAAATTCATAGATTTGTCCTCTATCTGGCTCTTGGCGTTACCCTCGGACTCACCGAATCCGTCAAGGCAAGTATCGTAGTTAGTGAGGGCGGCGCTGAGCAACGTCTGGACGTCGGCAATCTGGCGCTTCGACGACTTCATGTTCACGTTCGACATCTTGCCCAGAGAAACGTTCAGATGATCCACTGTGCCTTCAAGCAATTCGAGGCAATCTTCGTATGCGAGGCGTTCACGAGAGCTCATGCCGTCGCCGGATATATTGAGGGCCATGCCGTAGGTTTGCTGGACCCGATCCATGGTCACATTCACCGTTATATGGGCAAAATCCTGGCGATTCGCCTTGTCGACGCCGGGAAACGAAACCAGAGTCGACACGCAGAGCGCCGGATACAATGTCTTGCTGCAGGCCATGTCAATAACCCTCGACCCAGATTTCCAGGCGTCACCATTTCCGGATCCCTTCCGATGGATGATGACGATTCCGGCGGCGACGGCGACGAGTGCCACGGACAAAACCAGTGCCAACAACACGATGGCCAACACAACTTTTTTTTTCTTGGACTTGGGCTGAGGCGGCCGCTGTAGCCTTCCATAGCCTCCCAGGGGACTGCCGGGCCTCATCGTGGGACATAAAAAATTGGGGAACTCCGCTCCCTCTCTCTGCAATTTAAGGATTAAGCTCAGATGGCTTTCTGATCAATTTGGTAGGTGCACCGTCGTTTTTTCCATAGCCCGTTTCGACTTTCCTTTATTTGGACAACGGGGTGTCTTGTCTTGAATTAATCAGCTGTCTCATTTTCGCTGCTGTTGCCGAATTGTTTCCAACTAAGGTCGGATAACAACTCCTTTGGAGCATTAATTCTGTGGCTATCGTTGACGGTATCGTTGGGATTCAAAGCATAAGCAAAGATAAATTGTCTGTTACGCTCTCAGCCTTATTAAGGCACTTCCTTACGGGAGTGAATGTAGCGAAAATGAAAGGTAAGTCGATGGAAAAAATGAAAACGAAACCCACATTGATTCCGCTCGGGTAAAATTGATAGCCAGTCGAATAATGTTCGACCATCCATCCAGAAGCGAACAGAGGTATTATTGTTATAAAGTGGAGTACCTTCGGTTGTGGGAATCGTTTTCAAACTTTTGGGGATTCAATTATTAGCGAGGAGGATGTTTGGCGCAACGTAAGATTTGAAGGCTCACCTATTGTCAAGAGGGTCCAGTCAAGGGGGACAGTGGAGGGTGGGCAACGCGAAAGTGGTGGATCATATTAAACGCAATTACAGAGACCTAATACCCATTGTCTGAAGTGGCAAAACCATGCTCATGTAATTTTATTTGAAAAGATGGCAAAACCATGCTCATGTAATTTTATTTGAAAAGACATCCGCTAATGCGATCGGTGGTCCTTTTCACGTTAGTGGTTCTTTTTAATGTTGACAACAGTTTTTATAGTTTTAATCCCTTCAATGTTGAGAATAAGCGCGGTCCACTTCACACTAGATCCGACGGTTCCCTTCAATGCTAAGAACTGTGTCTATAATTTGATTTTTTTTTTGATTGCATAGGAAAGTTGGTTACAATCACTATTTTTAGTAACTAGCAAGCGTAAGGTTCAAACCACAAGATTACTCCCAACAAATCTATCTGTCTCGCTCTTGTTGATCCAAAACATGAGATGAGATAGGAACCATCGGTTTGTGATCGGTGGTCCTTTTCACGCTAGGTTCAGTGGTTCTTTTTAATGTTGACAACAGTTTTTATAGTTTTAATCCATTCAATGATGAGAGCAAGCCTCTATAAGCGATACATGGTCCACTTCACACTAGATCCGACGGTTCCCTTCAATGCTAAGAACTGTCTCTATAATTTGATTTTTTTTTTTGATTGCATAGGAAAGCTGGTTACAACCACTATTTTTAGTAACTGGCAAGCGTAAGGTTCAAACCACAGGATTACTCCTAACAAATTTATTTGTCTCGTTCTTGTTGATCCAAAACATGAGATGAGATAGGGACCATCGGTCGCTTGGAATTTGTACCATCGTCATTGATTTGCAGGTACTCAAAGGATTTGGAGCAGACTATTACCTTTGCAAAGGGTTGGCTTCCCCCTAAGGTTTGAACCTATGTCTCTTCTTGGTAAGTGTCTAGCCACACCTGCACTTACCAATCCACCTAGCACTCAGGGGTAAAAATTGTAGGTTAGTGTGAGAAATCCACCTAGCAGGAGGGCTGAGCAATCTCCTCCCAACCATGACCCCTCCTAAAGCCATGAACTATGCTTATCTATAGGGAATTTAACACACAACCTTTGGATCGCCCTTTAAGTCACAAAGGTTCGAACCGGCTCACCTTCTCCACTTACGCTAAAAGAGCAACCTCTATAATTTAAATCTTAAGTCTATCAATTACTCTTCACCTTCAAAAATTTAAGTGTCAATATCTTAAAAACGCCCGGCCAGTTGAAAGGTTTACCTGGTTGAAAAGACTTTTGCACCACTTTGCAAAGAACGAGCTTAGAGGGCTATCTCGAACATTGTAACTAGCTGTCATTATTAGTTATATAATTTAAAAACAAAATACTAATTGGTTATAAACTGTAGGTCTAAGGGACTAGAAGATCTAGACTTATATGATTTCTTGACTTGCCCGACCAGGGTTCGAATTTATGGGGATAAATTAATGGTATTAAATATTGTTGTATAAAAAAAATATAGTTTTGATTCCTATTATGTCGGTCATATTCATATCGAATCTACTGCCCAGTACGGGGAACAACTTACACGTGAACCCGGATCACAGTCAAAAGCTTATTCAAGGGTTTCGTTATTTTTGTATCTGACCAGAGTCATTGTGAGACGTTTCTATTGAAGGGTTTATGGTTATGCATAATGTCGGTTTACAATTAGACTCTTGAATATGTTTTCAACATTATATAATATATATATATAATTTTATAGAGATTAAGTTGTTTAGTTTATTTATTTAATTGTAATTTTTATTAAAATGTATTAATTTTTTTTAGGAAGGTTTATTTATTACGAGCAAGTAAAGTATTGATTTGTAGTGATCTTAAAAAAGTTGTTTGAAAGTTATTTTTACAAAGATACTTGGGATTACATTGATATTTAATTCAAAGATCATTATTTTTTAGATTATGAAATTTTTTGGGATAATATTGGGTTTTAATTCAACCATATATCCCCTTTGCATCGCTGAAATTCGAACCGTAGACATTTTGTTCAAGAGGGTTAAGCTCGCCTTCTCCTTGCTACTTGTGCTACAAAGGTGGATAATTCAAAGATCATTATTTTTCTTAGTAAAATTTACATATTAATAATCCAAACACTTGATTTTACTCTCTATCCAAGAATTATGAGACTATAAACTACTCATTTGTTAACTAAGTTAATGATTCACCCAACTTCCAAACCAATTACAAAAGCTAGGAAAAATGAGAGCTAGACTATAATCGGGTCAAAAACATAACTAAGAGAAATTTTCACTAAAACCTTATACATCACCTCCAATGTATAGACCATTTCAATTACACATTTGAAGGTTGTGTACAAGCCTATGGCTCAAAGCTTTGAGATATCAACAATGGAATTTTCAAATTTAATTTTATTATAAAGGACTCTTGCATCACTAAGCACAACTCTAGCTTTATCAAGGTCACAAATCTTAACCCTTAGTTCTTCTAGGGGATCATTTAATCCAATAGTTTAACAATGGTTGTAAATTCCCTAAGCCCCTTGATGAGAAATGATGGACTATGGCCACACTTAACTAATGAAATTATTTTTTATTGGTTAGAAGATTGCATGATGCATATCTTAATGGAGAAAGGATTTTGCATATCTTTGTTATAATTTTTAATGGAGGAAGGATTTTGCATTTTTTTCCACTTTTTTAAATGGAGGAAGGATTTTGCATATCTTTGTTATAATTTTTAACCATTCACCAAAATGCTACTTTTCTAGTTATCCTAAATTTTCTTTTACTTCTTTTATTCTTTAATTGGATACCATAGATTTAATTTTAAATATTCATGCCTCCCTTATTTTTTCTAAAATATTTATATATGTTTTTAAAATGACAATCTCTCTATATATATTGAATTAGTTTAATCATGGCCTCAATAAATTATTATTAAATTTTTCTTTTTAAATAATCATAACCTCTTATAATTCAAGTTAGAATCTTGGTTTTAATTTTCTATCTGCTTTTTTATTTTATTTTAGGAATTTTAAGAAAAAAATGCTTCTTGTTTAAAACTATGCTTTGTATATTTCATTCCTTCATGTATTTTTTAAAATAACTTTTCTCACTCCATGGTGATTTATAAAATGACATTACTTGATATATACATAATTATAAATATGTTCTCTTTCAAATGATTATAAAATGACCTTAATAAAAAATTTAGATATAGATATATTTTCTTCCAAAAACATAATCTCCTTCCTATTCTCTTTATATTTTAATTTAATTTTAGTTTATTTCCTTTTTTAATAAAGAATACATCCATCTAAATATATCTATATCTTTTTTTTTCACTCATGCCCACATCTCCTTTCCTTTTCTTTTTCTTTTGTACTATATTTTCCTCCCATTACAGATATTCTAAATTATATTTTCCTTTTGCTTTCTTTCTATTTATATTTTTTCTTTAAGGCTAGACTATTGTTTTCCTTCCTTGCAAAGTTTGTATTCCTTATATAAATCTATTTCCCCATTGATTTTTCATTTTGCTTTTGGTGTGCTTTCTATAGTATTAAGCTTAGATTCTACTGATCTTTCTCCCCATGAGGTATGCACTTTTTTTTGTTTCTTAATTCTTGGTTTTTTATTAACATATTTTCTATTATGTAATCATTTACTTTTGTTTTAATTTATAAGTATATTTCTATCTAGCAACTATGTAATTCATTCCCTTGCCTATTTTTTTTATTTTTTTGGAAGAAAAGGTTTTGAAAGGATCCTCGAACCTTTTACAACAAAGAAGTAGAAGCTTCCAAGGAAGAACCAAGAGAAACCAACAAGAAGTGAACCCACCTAGGGCAGTCAAGAAACAAGCACAAACTTAAAATGAAGACCATCAACTGTTTAGAAAACAGCAGGGACCTCCCATATTATGGATCTAGGTTATACATAAATTTAGCACCTCAAACTTGTAAAAACTTCTTCTGCTATTTAAAGCTCTAGGAAACAAACTACATTAACAAAAATTGGGATTGGATCTCTTTCCCCTAGCAAAGGGCTAGGAAGGTTGACAATTTCCAACATCCATCTTCAAGAGAGACTGAGAGCCATTGGCAACCATGGGGAACTTACATGTTCAAAGTGTTTCTTAATCTCAGATTCAAAAAAAGACAAAGGTACATTACGGTCTTCAACCATGGGAGGCATCTCACCTTGAAGGGGAGGCACAACATGACCTTCAACTAGGGGTGACTTCTCTTGCCTATTTTAAATGGAGATCTCAAGGCTACATTTTTTTAAAATAAAAATAAGTTGGATTAATTAAAGGTAAATTATTTTTATCACTAAAACAAGAATATTCACAATTTTTTTCTTTCAAATATTTTTTTGTTCTACTTGTTATGTTATTTATACATAGGCATTCACTTGGAAAGAATGAATGCATCCATACTTCAATTTGCAACAATATGAAAAAGTAATACAACAAATTGCAATCTTGCAAGGTATATAATACATCAAATCCAAAATTCCTTGTGCAACAATGAATGGATAGAGAGGGGATCTCTTTATAGAACAATTGTCTAAAATTCATGATGGAATAATGAATATACACATCCTAACTATTTACAAAGTGTAATTAAAAATATATATATAATCAAGTCTAGACACTCCTAGTACATTCATACAATATATTGACAAGCCACTTTTTCTTGGTACTTGTTCTTTGATCTACACTTTTCCTGTTAGCAATGAGATACTCTTGCTATTATGGAGAAAGGTCTTATGCCACCCTTCCACCCACTAATCCCTACCTAAACATCTTGAGCTAAAATAAGTTTTAGTTCAAATATAGTTAGATGAAAATCATTTGCACACATAATCCAAGAAATTCAATACAACAGAAAAAGGAAAAAAATATATATCATAAGATCTTAGAGGAATCCATTACGAGCAACCAATACCTCAAAACTATTGTAGATTGACTACTACCTTGAGATTTTTTATGCATAGGAGGCTTATGAAAGTAAGAAATTGAATATGTAAATTCTTTAGAACACTTAATCAACCACGCAACACTAAAATTTGTGGTCCAATTCAAGGATACCATTAGCTCACTTATCAATGAATAACTAGTCATAGAAGAATCATTTCCCTCCCAAGAGTTATTCACTCATTATTGTGCCAAGAAAAATAAGGATACACAGATGATGAGGAAGATCATCGAGAATGTGATATTTTATATTTGTGGCGGTGTCAAAAGCTATTTAGAAGACATATAAATTGTTTAGAGATAAAATAAGAGGCATGCAATATTTGGTGGTGCATCATTTTGCTAAAGATACCCTCAAATAAATAGAATTACTAAGTGTAAAATTTTTTTACCCCAAGCAACTCATGGGTGAATTATTCTAATAAATAGGATCCATGAGATCTATTGTAAACATATTTTGTCCCTTAGGGAAATCAATGCTACACTTTGTGGACTCCACACTAAAATTTGCTCTAATGTTGAGCATAATATAGAGGTTGTAATTTGGATTATGGAATGTATGGTGATTGTGGCACCATCCTTTTATATCTTAACCACTACTTTCTATTATCTAAATTCCATATGCATAGGAGCACACTATTGTTATTTGATTTCTTCATGTTGTTGATTGATCACACACTATCCTTGTTATAACTATGACCATGATTTATTTTTATGTAGTTTATCTTAATCCATTACACCCTTACTTTCCTCACATTTACTTTGATGCATTTATTTTATTTACTTAGTTTAGGTGAGCAAGGATACTAAGAAGTGAGCCTAAAATCCATAGGTTGAAGGATAAACATTTCTCCTTCTTCCAATTTTGTTGATCAAATTTGTTAAGTGCTTTAGAAGTTAGGATTTTCTATTATTCAATAGAGTTTTTAGTAGACCTAATAGAGCCAAGGACTTGATTTCCATATTGAAATCGTGCTTAGTCCATTTTGCAGCATTTTTTATCTAAATGGATTTAACTAGATTTAGATTTCAAAAATTGCATGTGAAATTGCATGTGCTTTATGGAATTATGACTTTATTATGAACTTCATCAAATATTTAATTTTTTCAAGAGAAATGAAGAAATTTCATTAGAATTCATTAAATCTACTTTATTTTTGGATTTAGATTGCACTTTACTATTGGAATATATTACATTATTTGGTACATGCTAATGTACCACCTTGGGTACATATTTAGATTAGGAGAGTGTCCTAGATTAGAGTGTGAGTATTTACTTTATGCAATGTAATAAATGCACAAGTGTGCAAAGTATTTTGGTAATGTAAATGTGCATAATAGTCCATGTGCACATGAGTCCATAGAATAGGAAGATGAAGAGTCTCTAGGAGAGTGAAGGCCAAGGGTGCACCATATGAAGAGTCACATTCCATTATATATGTATCTATGTGTGTGTGTGCAAGATACATATGTATTGTGGATGAGAGTGTTTGTAAGTATGGGTACTTGAGATCTTTATTCAATGGAGATACAATTTTTGTGAGCATTTGTTAATGGCAATTCTATGAGTTATTGTTGAAGTTATTTATGAGTTTTATACATTTAGAATATTTCCATTATCTTATATTTCATATTGCAACTTTATTTTAGATCTTGTGGTTATTTTATCTTTAGTATTTAGCTTCAAAAGCTAACAATGGTATCAGAGCTACAACAAGGTTTTGACTTGCATAGGTTTTAAAGTTGCAAAGGAGATTTCCACTGGTTAAGGAGAAACTAGTGAAGTTAAAGAAATTACCTCTAGAAAAGAAAACCAAGGAAGTTTGAAGATTTACCTATTCCAAGAGCAAATTCAAAATAGAAGGAAATTATAGGTCTTGAAGATAGACCTTGATATTGATGAGATTAAGAGACCCAAGAAGGAGGTCCTATTGAAAATTTTGATAGATTGAAGAAGATTCTAGATTGCTATTTGGCTAGAGTCTTTCCATAGGGTTGAAGGAAAACTCGTGAAGACTAGGACTCAACATAGATTTCTTTCCACTAGTTTTGAGAATAACTAGTGAAGTTTATTGGTTTTAGAATTCTAGAAATTTGAATGTATTTGGTTGCTATTGTCTAAGTTTTTTGTTACAAAAAATTAGTTCTTAGAAGTTGAGAAGCTTCCTACAATAGATAGAGAAGAATTTCACCTTCGATTGCCTAAAATTCTATGTGCTTTCCTCGTGTAGGGATTAGTTTTGAGTTGCAGCAAAAGAGTAGACATTGCAGATTAAGGAGGTCCAAGAAAGAGGCCTCATTGAATATTGAATACTATTGACATTGAATATTGAGGAGACCCATGTAGGAGGTCCCCATAGAATATTGAAGATTGAAGATAGAGAAGGACTAAGAAAAGGTCCTATTGCAGATTTGAGAAGCAACAGATTTTGGAGATCCAAGAAAGAGATCTCATTGCAGAATTTCCATAGTTGGAAGATTAGAGAGACCAAGGAAAGGTCTCATTGAATTTTTGAGAAGAAGAATTGAGGAGCTACAGAATTAGAAGACCCAAGGGAAAGAGGTCTCAAGAGAATTAGTAGAAGAAGAAGAAGGCTAGAGAAAGCCTCATTGCAAAGTTGAAGAAGTGGCCATTGGAGGAGATTTGAAGATAGCTAGAGGAAGAATATTGCAAGCAAGGAGAAGGTTTTGATAAGAAGGATTTGGGACAATTGTCACCATCCGACAACAAGCCCAAAAGGAAGAAGGTTTTGGCAAGAAGGTTGCCAAATTTTGGAGAAGATTTTTGAAGATCTCAAGACATTCAGATTCTTGAGGAAGAAGATAGTGGAAGATATCATATTTGAAGTTAGAATTTGACAAGAATATTGAAGGATAAAGAAATATTGAAGAGGCCATAATTTTGAGAAGTTTAGGACAGCCACAAAGATTTTGAAGGCTGATTTGAAAAGAAGAAGGTTGCTGATTTTTGAGGTAGAATTTGAAGGGTCATAGGACAGCAAATTGAAGAAGGTATAGAGCTATTATTTGGAGAATATTTGGGTAGATTTTGAAGTGCCCTTGAACAAAAATTGAAGGAAGACTTGATAGCAAAAGTAGGTAGCAATTTGGAGAATTTTGAGGTAGTTTTGGATAATGAAACAAAGGAGGAATTGATTAAAAAGTTATAGAATTTTTGGACAGCATTTGGGCAGCACTAATAGTTGCAAGTTTTAGAGTTTGAGAGAACAAATTTGGAGGAAATTTGAAGCCACAAAAATCATATTTGTGGACAGCATTAGAAGGAGAAGAAAGAGTTGCATTTTTGGAGAACTTTGGGGTATATTTGAGAGAGTTTTTGGGCAGCAAGCAAGTTGGTATTTGGGTAGCAATTAGAGCTACAAAATTGATAAGTTTAGAGCAGCAAAGTGAAAGGAAGTGAAGCTGCAAAATTTACAAGATCGAGATAGCAAAAGGGTGAATCAAATCACCAAGGAAATTAGCTACAAAAGGAGACCAAAAAGGTATGCGATATTGGTGCAACATAAGGTTATTATTTGAGCATTAAAATCAGTTTTACATTAAGTATTTGAGAGCACCATATTAGCTTTATTAAATTCTGAAAAAGGAAGTTGAAATAGAGAGTCTTCAAGCAAAATAAGGTGGTAGCATTTGAGTCCTAAAATATACAAAAGTAAAACAACAAAGATCTAAGTTAAAGCTTACTTGAAAAGGAGAAATAAGGAGGAAATAATATTAGTATTAAATGTTATTTTTATAAGCTCATGAAAGTGCAGATTTATTAGTGTAAAAAGAAATCGAATAAGGGTATTTTTCTAAGAAAATAGAAGATCAAGTAGAGCAAATATTAGAGTGTCTAAAGACACTAAGGGAACCACCATGCAAGAAAAGGAGGAGGCATTAGTTTGGAGTAGTAAAAGCACCACCACTCAAAGAAGAGCTACCATAATCCAAAGAAGAGCCACTATTGCTCAAGGAAGAGCCACCACCACTCAAGGAAGAGCCCATTGCTCAAGGAAGAGCCACCATAGTTCAAAGAAGAGCCACTATTGCTCAAGGAAGAGCCACCATCACTCAAGGAAGAGCCACCACTAAAAAAGTGAAAGAAAGCCACCAAGTTGAAGGTCCAATGCCATAGCTTCACCTCAAGGAGCTCAAACGAATGTAACCAAGATGTTTCTACAAAATATAGTGAAGGAACATACGTAAAGGAGATAGAGCATTGGAGAACTAGGGCAAACTCCAAGTGTCAAATATTGGAGAAAGCATTTCATGCAAAAGATAGTGAAGGGATGTGTGTGGAGAAGATAAAGCATTGGAAAGGATGAGCTAGGGAAAATTCCAAGTGTCAAGATAGCACCAAGGATAAAGGAGACATTTGAATCTCTGATGGAGGTGAGACACTTGTAAAGTGTAACATCCACCATGTCATAAGTTCACCAAACTAGGTAGAGTTACGTTATAAGTACCTGAGGAGAACAAGGGAAGCGAATTTGGAGTGATAGAAGAGATTTAGTGCCATGTGGCACATGAGAAGTGGAAGGTCAACAACATTGAAGCAATTCAAACATTCATAATGGATACGTTAATGCATATTTTAAAGTACCAAAGATAGCAGAGTGTAAGGTTGATTTCAGAGAACATCAAAAATAGGAGAGAGTGCAAGGAAGCTCATTAATTGAAGTCTGAGTGCAAGTAGGAGGAGTTACTCCATTTAGCTCATGCAAGAGAGCCATTCAAGATACGTACAACAAAGGAGTTGACTAAAAATAGGTTTACATTTCAAATACAAACAACAAGGATAACATATTATTTAGAGCACCTTTATAAGGTTGGAATTTAGTTGACCAATCAAAGAGGAGAGAGAAAGTAATCTTTCCAAGGTAAGCCAAAGTACAACAAGAACTCCATACGTACAACATAGAAGGAGGAGCGCCAATTAGGAGGTGGTCAAACACTATTGACCAAGAGAATTTACGCATTCAAGACTGAAGGTAATTCATTCCATTTAAAATTATTTATATGCTCAAGATAGGAGGTATAAGGTTACATAAAGTTATTATTTTCTAAGGTTAAAGAGAAACTATTTATTTTGGAGAGATAAGAATTTGAATTAATATTTGAAACCTTAGAAACCTGATTATTGCTATTTGAAAGTTTATGAAGATTTGAAATTTGGTTTGAAGAATTAAAGGAATTTATTTGAAGTTTTGTAATTTGATTATTTAAGTTTACAAAACAATTTGAAATATTTGCAATTTGATAAGATTGGAGAAATAAGGTTTTCTACATCAAATTAGGAATATAAAATTTGCAAATATCTTTTTATGGAATTTCTAAATTTCTAAATTTGGAGTTATAAGGAATTCAACACCAACATAGGATTGAGAAATTTAGAATTAAAAGAAATTATATTTTTGAGATTAGGGAGATAAAAGGTTGTCAACTTTAAGATTAACAATTGAAAAATTGTTCTTAGTCTATCACCCAAAACTAAGGTGAAATAAAAGTAGAGATTTTGAAATTGCATTCAAAATTATCTTTAGCTTACTATTCAAAACTAGGGAGTCATAAGGTAGTCAACCACAAAAGTCTAAAGAATTGAAAGGTATATTACACAAAGTAAGAGAATTATGGATAAATTAGCAAGAGGGACATATCATCATAAGATGCAAAGACAAAGCACTCTTCATATTCCTTATCAACAATGTAAAATTATTTCACAAGAGGATAATTCTATTATTCAATATGGTAAGGATATTTGGTATATTGACTCAGGGGCAAGTCATCATATGACAAGAAATCTACATTGGTTTGATTGTTTAGAGGTTACTAATAATTTTGGTCTAAAGCTAGCATATGGAAAGAAATATCCAGTTCATGGAAATGGATGTGTAATACCTAGTGCATCTTACTCACATTTTATATTGCACGATGTCATGTATGTACCAGGGTTGACAACAAATCTCATCTTAGTAACCAAATTAATTGAAAGTGGAAGAACAGTAGAATTCAAATATGTGAATAGGAAGAATAAGTGTTTTATTAAAAGGCTAAATGAAATAGAGGCTACTGGATCAATTAACAATGGAATATATTCTTTAGATTCTATTGGTTTTTCACAAGAGCTTGTAATGGTTCAAGATAATACTAATGTCTTTTTTGAGAGATAGACTACAGAAAACAAAGAATCATTCTACTATGGAAGTAGATGGGGGAATACAAGATTTAGACGAAGAAAAATGAGAGGACAACAAAATATTGCACTACAAGGATGTCTACAGATCAAAGAAGAACAAGAACCTGAACAAGATGAAAAGTACCTACAGGATGAAGATCCATATTGAAGACTAAAGTCTTCAATAACCAAATAATGTAATACAAGGGGGTGTTGGAATATATTACATTATTTGGTACATGCTAATGTACCACCTTGGGTACATCTTTAGATTAGGAGAGTGTCCTAGATTAGAGTGTGAGTATTTACTTTATGCAATGTAATAAATGCACAAGTGTGCAAAGTATTTTGGTAATGTAAATGTGCATAATAGTCCATGTGCACATGAGTCCATAGAATAGGAATATGAAGAGTCTCTAGGAGAGTGAAGGCCAAGGGTGCACCATATGAAGAGTCACATTCCATTATATATGTATCTATGTGTGTGTGCAAGATACATGTATTGTGGATGAGAGTGTTTGTAAGTATGGGTACTTGAGATCTTTATTCAATGGAGATACAATTTTTGTGAGCATTTGTTAATGGAAATTCTATGAGTTATTGTTGAAGTTATTTATGAGTTTTATACATTTAGAATATTGCCATTATCTTATATTTCATATTGCAACTTTATTTTAGATCTTGAGGTTATTTTATCTTTAGTATTTAGCTTCAAAAGCTAACATTTACCACTAGCAAAGAGTGATTTACCACTTCAAAAAGAAAATTCGTAAATTTTTCTATTTGATGAGTGATTCACTCCTTTGCATCCATTTACCTATGGGAAAATAAAACTTTCTTTAAGAGCTAAAAAAGTGAACGGCTTTTTCTTAAGGAGTGAATCACTTGTTAGAAAAAGTTTTTTTTACGAAAAATAATTTAAAAAATATATACTTTTTTGCAAGTGTTTTGACTAGAGAATCATGTGTTTTAGAGACAAGATCACTTTTCCAAAAAGGAAACAATTCACTTTATTTTTTATACAATTTTTTTTCTAAGAATTTTGGAAGTGATTTGCTACTTATTAGGGAGTGATTTGCTCCCACGTTAAAAATCTACTTTTTCTAACCTAATTTTATTATTATTTTAGGTATGTATGATGTGTAGTTTAGGCTTATGAATATGTATTCAAAAATGTAATAATCTAGCAAAGAATTATGTCTAGTCGAACTCATACCATACTAGAGGAAGAATGCACAAAAAAAAAAAACTATTATGTGGATATGCGAAGATGACTATCTCAAGAGAAACCTAATTTAATAAATTAATAATGTTCAATGGCTATTCATCCAATCAATATTAGAATCCTTCATTTATACTACCTTTGTGGTCAATACAATTAAATTTTCTTAATCATTCCCTAGTATTTGACTACTCCTTTATCAATGCCAATCACACTTGGGCCTCCACAAGACCTACCATTTTAATTGTGATTACAAACCTTTTGTATGGAATACCATAAATATTACAAACCTTACCAAACACATTGTATCCTGCTGACCAAATATGATTCCTCGCTAAATAGTCTACTACTATGATAAGTTCTCAAAATATTCAAAAAAATATAATTGCCAATGTCTTCTAGTTACCAAATTAGAGTGATTTAACCTCCATTGTCCTTGAATTACCAAGGCAACCATTCAATAAGTTCTAATCAGTCATTGCCTAGGTTAAGTTAATAATAAAATATTTCAAGCATGACTACCTCTATGAAACAACCTCCATCCCAAGGTTAAACAAATCCACCCAACACCAATGTTAGCAATCTTGTAGGATAAATAAACCCTTTGGTATCAAGCCAAGTTGCATAGAATTGGCAAGAGCCTCCTAGTCAAATGGGGATACAAGAAATTTAGGGTACTAGTCCAAATTAAATGTTTCTCTAGCTAGTTAGGCAACATAATATTTACAACAATATATACCTCCATCTAATCAATAAAATCCATAGTTTGGATTACAAAAACCTCCATAAATTGCAATAATTTCATTATCAAAATAAATTTTATCTAAATCCATCCTTGATGCAAAGTACAAACCCTTAGTTTCCATCGCATTATTAAGTTATAATAAAACATCCACAAAGTTCTCCCAATAACAAATGGTCCACTACATGTTCCTACCTTAGGAATACATAACCCCTCCACAAAAGCAAATGTAATATCCACTACCAATGCAATATAGACAAGCTTCCCAATACTACCAAGCACCTATGTTAGCTAAGCCTCAAAACCAAATTCCCAACTAGACTTACCAAGAACCTTTAAATCTGATGACCTACTCTCCCATTCTAGCTATTATTATGAAGTCATTATATATATTTGATGGGAATGGAAGTAAGATGACCTTGTATCATCTAAATGAGATGTCCAATTTAAAGCTAGTAAATCACATTCAAGAGGAGGACATCATAGTATCCTTACTTATTTACTCATTATAGGATAAGTCTACTTAATGGTATAGAGGTTTACCTAATAATTAAGTTACCAATTGGGATTCTATTATCAAACATTTTATGAATAGGTTCGGTAATTTAGGTGATATATACTCAATTATTTTCCAATTAAATGCCATGCAAAGACACCCTTAAGAAAATATTAATGATTATAATACTATATTTATAAGAATATTGTACTTAATTATGCTCAATATGTATCATAATAGGAAAATGTTTTGTCATATTACATAATAGGTTTATAATTTGATTTGGCACTAATAGTTTGTAATACTATTTTTTTTTACTTTAGTTATATGTTTTGAAGAGGTGGCCCTTACCAAAGATGTGCTTATCATGTTAAAAGAGTTATCTCTTACCCTACCTATGGCTTATGCATCCCATATAGCAAATTCCATGGCCTCATACCACCATGGTGCCAATCCTAAATGTCCAACCATCCTCCAACACATATATCTATCCATAGTCTAATTTTTCATACATGGTAATGTTCCATGGGAAAATATCCCTTCATCCATCTATTTCCATATCTAGTTACTTACTTTACCAACTCCACCACAAAGCAATGCTAACATCATCACTCCACCTTAGAGTCAAGATGATGCGTTAAAAGGTCAAATTTTAAAAATAATATAAGCACTAACAAATAATACAACATGGAGAAGAGAAAATAATGGATGACATCCAAACAATGGTTGATAGTAATCAAATTAGAAGTAATGAATAACCTTGTATCTCACAAATGACCAAGTCCCTCAATAAAATACCAATCAATCTAAAAATTGGTGCAAAGTAATATGATCAACACAAATTCAAATATCAATACCTTGTGGTGGTTTGCTTGAAATGCTGGGTATACTCCTACCAAATTAATTATGGCTATAAGAAATATTTAGACAAATATGTATAATAAACAATGAAAATCATAATAGGCTATAATGTTAGGGTAAATGATACTAGTTGTGAACCAACCACTCATTGAAAATATTTTGGTTTATTAGTCACTAGCTACAATACAAAAGCTAGTCCTAGTACTATCAAATATAAATAACATAATGTTTACAAGCTTTGGTCTTTCAAAATAAGATGATTATTTCCCTTTCAATGATAGAATTATATAATTAATCAAAAATAAGAGGTTGGGATTAGAAGCAAAAGAAAGACAACTACTTAGTAGGAACTAGCAAAGAAGTAAGCTAAATCTAGTATGAACAATAATTTTTTAAGGAGAGGATGATCACCTCTACATGTGAAAAAAATGACCCATAGTACCTAAGTAACCTATTGCATAAAAAGAAGGTACAAAAAAGGTATCAATGACCACTCCATTAATAAATAATCCATTGAAAAAGAAAATGAAATCAAAGATGAGGCAATTATGGATAATAAATGGAATGAAAGGGAGAAGCTACAAAAGGAAGCTAAAATCTACTTAAAGTACCCATTATATATTGCCACATGGAGGGTCCACAATATCTCATTATCATTGACTGTCTATATGAAACACTAAGGGATGTGCAACATAGATGGATATCTATAGTGTGAATGAGAATCCATGATGTGGATGAGGATCCATAGCCACAAAGATCATTTATGGCATGGATGAAGATTTGTATTCATGAATGGGTATCCATAGCATAGAAGAAGATCCTCTGCCTAAGGGGAAAGTCCAATATTAATGGGTTCTAAAAGAAACCATTAGGTGCACTTATGTTCATCATTTAACATTTTTCTAGCTAGGTTTTTGGAGTGCTTACTTGGGTATTTTTGTATATATGTGTGAATGAATGGGTATCCATAGCTTGTAAGTGCTCAATACAAGGTTTTTGCATGAACATAGCCATCATACCAACTACAAAAGCAATATCTGGCGTTGTGATGGTAACATAAATAAGACTACCAATGAGTTGCCTATACAATGTAACATCAACCAATTGAGATTTTGTACTTAATTCCAACTTAACCCCTATAGAAATAGGAATGGAAGTAGGATTGCCATCCTCCAAATCAAACCTCTTAAGGAGTCTTCCCCTCAAGTGATTTTGAAGGACACCTGTTAAGAATGTAGATTACTATACTGGCTGCTTCACCCCAAATAAATTGAGGTAAGTGGTCACCAAACATACATCTTACCATCTCCATGATTGTCCTATTGTTCCTCTCTACAACACCATTTTGTTGAGGAGTGTATGGACAAGTAAACTACCTTTTGATTCCATGAGAAGAACAAAACTAATTGAAATCATTGCTATTGTACTCCCCTCCATTGTCACTTCTAATCATTTTGATCTTTGCTCCCTTTTGATTTTCTACCAAAGCTTTGAAATCCTTGAATGTCTCAAAACAATCTGATTTATTCTTAAGTAGTTATGGTTAGTAAGTTGATTCATTTTTAACCTTCTTGATTAATATAAAAATTAGTAAATTGCAAGTTAGTTGGTTAGTAGATTGTTTAGTAGCAAGTTAGTAAGTTAGTAGTTAGATTAGTTGAGATGCAAAATGCAAAAAATGCAAAAAAAAAAATGTAAAAAAGATGAACAAGAGCTAGTGAAGACACAAAGAAAAACACAAATACTCTCTCTCTCTTTCTCTCTCTCTCTCACTCTCACTTTCATTATATTTTACTTTCATTATGAAAGATACAAGTTACATTAATTTACATTATGCTTCAAGCAAATGCTTGAGAGAGATTAGAAGAAATTAATAAAAATAGGGGAAGAGAGTGAAAAATTTGATCCGAAATTGCCTTGTATACTCCAAAACATACTTAGATAACCTTGCAAAACAAAAAAACTCACAAACAACCATTGTTAATATGAGACAAAAAAATATTGCATTTTAAGGAAAATAATAATAAATTTTTTAATACAAAATTTGCTTAAAAAAAATGCAATTAAATTAATAAAATTTATTTTATTAAATAATTAATAAAAATATTTGCATGAAAAAGTTTAAAAAGTAAAACTTTTTCAGACTATATAGCCGACTTTTTTTTTTTATACAGCCGACTGTTTTTTCTTTATATATATATATATATAGCCGACTGTTTTTTTTTTTATATATATAGCCGATTGTTTTTTTTTTTTTATATATAGCCGATTGTTTTTTTATTTATATATATAGCCGACTGTTTTTTTTATTTAAAAAATAAAAAAAAATGACTATATATGGAAATAGGGGTTTTTGGGTCTTCCGGATGCAACCATGGGGTCTGTTTGGCTCCAAAATCCTTCCAACAAAAGCTCAATGCCAATTTTTTTTTATAGATTTAAAATGAAAATACTATTTGCAAAATATCTAACAACTAGATCTAAAAACACAATAAATCTATAAACCCTAATGGCAGATTTGCAAAATAAGTTTGCATAAAATACCCAAATATCAAATGCATACAAAAAAAAAATATACCTTAATGGGTTTTGGCTTCGTACCATCATGAAGCAGTTTGGATTTGTACAAAAACTGCACAAGAAGCGGTTTGGCTTCGTACCCTCATGAAGGAAATTGGCTTTGAGCAATTTGGTCCTTCACGTTTGCTCTCCGATAATCAATCAGCTATTGCCTTGGATAAAAATCCTGTAATGCATCAAAGGACAAAGCATGTTGAAATCAAAACCCACTTTATCAGAGAGAAGGTATTGGATGGCACTATTTAATTGGAGTATTGGCCATCATCTTCTAATTCTGCTGATTTGTTCACCAAACCTCTTCCCAAGGAGCAGTTTTGTAAGCTGAGGAACTCACTTGGTTTGGTGAAGTTGTCCTCAAGGGGGAATGAAGTGTAGTTACACTTGTGTGATGATAACTTCATCCTTATGAGGTGTTTTGTGCTATATATGAGTTGATCTTTGGTGGTATAATTGCTTTTTGCATATCTTTTGAACATGGTACTTTCTTGTTTGCCTTGTGCAACTTTTGTACATGTTACTTTGTAGATGGCATTGTGTAATTATGGTATATGATGCAATTGTTTTATGCGGCTCTTTTACATGGTACTTTCTTGTTGCCTTGTGCAAATTTGTACATGTTTTTATGTAGTTGACATTATGCAATTGGTTTATCATGGTACTTTCTTGTTAGCATTTATGCTACTTTTGTACATGATATTTTATGGTTGGCTTTATGCAACCGGTGTGCACACTTTATTATTTTCATATACCTTATGCAACTCTTGTACATGGTACTTTTTTTTTAGCCTTGTGCTACTTTTGTACATGGTACTTTAGATTTTGCATTATCATGGTACTCCTTTTTTGCTTTATGCAACTTTGTACATGATATTTTTTGATCAACTATATAGCACGTGACTATAAGTATGGCTTGGCATCTTTTTATGATGACTTATAGTTCACTATTTGTTAGATCGGTTTTGTTATCATATTTGGATATTCATATATGTTGTGGTGAAAATATTTATGATGATGTATCTAACTGATCTTATGTTGAGCTACTTGTATATTGCAGGTACTTCCATTTGGGGTTTTGCAGGCTTACTGAAGACACCCTTGTGATGTTTTATTCTTGTCATTTGCAACCACTTGTGGTTGATGGATGGCTTTGTAAGCTGCTTGTATCTGAAGCTACTTCGTTGGGGGCTTACAGTCTCATTTTAGCCCATTTTGTATTGGTGCCTTATTGTAGACCATTCTTGGTCATAGAAGCTCATTGTAACTATATTAGTCATTTGATTCTCATCCTCGTTTGTATCTTTAAGAAGAGAATGTTTCTTTGTTTCATAATTCCTTTCCCCAATATTTCATAATTCTTTGTTTCATAATTCTTTTGTGTGTGATTGATCTTGTGGAGCATTCTTCGATCTTGGGGAGACTTTGATTGTCTCAAAATCACTAGTTGATAGATTCGCATATCCTTCAAGGGTATCTATCAAGTTTTGAGAATATAATTCCATTTCATGAAATAATTCTTTATTGATAAAGACTTTTCTTATTATTTCATCCATATTCTTTCTTGATAGTTTTGCAATAATATTTCTTGTTAATCCTTAGGATTGTAAATATGGATTTGATAGAACCTTTTATAGCTTAGGCTTTGTAGGCTTCCTTATATCTCCCTAGTTAATAGATGTGAATTAGTAGAGTCCTTGTAGAATTTGTAGAGACCTTAGTACTTGATAATATTTTATGAATGCTATTATTATCAAGTTTTGTAGAATACCTTGTCTCCCTAGTTATTTTGGAAATGCTATATGACAGATCAAGTGATTTTGAGAATAATAGTTCAATTTTGGGTTGATTTTGTAAAGTTTTGTGAATAACAAAAATCAACTTCTTTTACACCTTATTACTCCTATTGAAATTTAAGAACTTTCTAATTTGATGATGTTTTAATAGTTGGATTCCTCTTGTCCCTTTAATATATTTTGAGACAAGTGTACCAATTAATTTCCAACTCCTATTTTTCCTTAATAAACCTCATTTTATAGCTTTTAATAATTTGATATTAGTGTTTCTAAATTCCAATTACCTACTTTGATGTAGTATTCCTTATAACTCCCTAATATGGAATATTATAAAACAATGAAATTTGCAATAATAGAAATTCTGATTTCCAAGTAGAATTCCATATTTCTCCTATGTTATAATATTGCAAATATTAGGCTATTTAATATGTGTTTCTCTCTTTCATATTGCTTTTAAATATGGTTGATTTCCTTTAGTTTTTCAACCTAATGTTATACCTTATAACTCCCTACTAATGAAAGAAAATTTAACAAAGTAGAGACATTACCTTTGATGCTATGTTCTCTATGTATTCATCACATATTTCAAATGTATATGATAGTCCACTTTAATTCCTTTCCATTGAGCGCTTATGGAGGATGGTGTACGTTGATTGACCTTGGCTTCAATGTTGGACTTCTTTGACCTCCTTGACCAGATATTTTAATGCTCTTTCACCTTTATTCCATGTTGCAATTTAGCCTGTGTTATGCGTAAATGATTTTAATGATCTTTTACCTTTTAATATAAGAGAGTTCTTGTGTTATGTGACAAGTGTCACAATAATTACTTCTTGAGCACTTGGAGGGGATAAATATGCTTGAAACCACCTGTAGGTAACATATGAGCATGACAACCTTGGAGGAGCACTTATTTTCTTTGAAGACAAGTTTCTCCCTTGTTCTAATGTACCACCTTTCTTGCTAGTAACATTCCTTTGCTTGAAAATGTGAAATATGAGTGCTCATGTAAAGAATGTTAGGATTTCTTTTCAAGTGATAAGTGTCACTTCCTCCTTATGCATAGGCTCTTTATCTAATGCTTATTTAATGTACCTTTGGAGTACCTTTAAATTTTGTAATATTATCAACTCTTCCTTTGTTCGATGATTCTTATTTATGAGTTGGTTTCAACTAGAGTGAAGAGCAATGCTTTGGTGGAGATTTTGTGAACCTCCAATAATGGTATATAATTCTCCTTGGATGTACGTCAAATATAGTCTCTTGCACCTTACTTTTCTTCTTTTCCAGACTTGTTATATCTTCATTTTTGTATGTGATATTGCTCTTGGATGTAATGTTATTCCTTTTTTTCCCTTGATTATAGTGCTTCTATTTGCATTGTATTGTGATTTGTTTGTTTATAGATTTGGATGTTCAAAACATAGAGGATTCAAAACTTTTATGGGGTTCTTTTACCTTTCTTAGAGTGTGCAAGTATTCAGCTACTGTAGGCTATTATTACTTAAGAATATTATTCCTTTTAGACACTTAAAACTCTGCCTTTTTCCCTATGTAAAACATATTAGGATAGTGCAATATCATAATATATTTTGTATATAAAAACACCCTTATTGCACTCCTTTTGCAGATCTAATTTTCTGATTTGATGATAGTTTTATTTGAAGGAAATGGGGGATCTTGAGGTCATGTTTTTATTAGACAACTATCCCATTTTTGCTTGAATATTTTCCTAATGAACCCAAACTTGTAACCACATAGATAGAAGCTTCTTTTGCTGATTTTAATAGTGGATTTCTTCTCCACTCATTGGAGGAATCTGATTTGATTTGGTGGCTTCTTTGGGCCATGAAATGCTACAAGTTATGTGCATCAAATAGTGTCTCTAGACACTTTTATTAATCTACTGGTTTTTGTGCTCTTGATATTTAACAATCAAAAAACACAAACTAACCTTTTTGAGAGTAACTAGTTGGAGATCAACTAGTATAGTGCCAATGCATTTTTTAATGATAACAATAATATCACCTTATTGATCCAGTAAATGAACTCTCAAAATAATTTTAGATGCACTTAATAATCTCTAAAACTTTTAATATTACTCTTTAATGAACCCTTAATAAGTATTCTATAAATTTTCACTACAATCAATATTGTAGGATATAGTCTTCTTGCTTTCTAGATAGCAAAAAGGAAGATGATAGTTTTCTCTCTTTAAAAAATATCCAAATCCTATTTAATTTGAAAATAATCCTTAAAATTAACTCTCCTTTTTGCACTTTCTTGAAGACTATAATGCAATCTATTCTTATGCAACTTTAAATCCAAATATGATTCTTAATGAAATTTTATAATGAATCCTAATTTGAAGTTCAACTAGTTACACCTTAGTTGCTTACCTTTTTTTATGGCTTCTATAGATCTTGGTATTTTGATTCACCAAGTTGTTGCTTTGTAGTGAATTGATACACTTCTTTATTGGTTTTCCTGAAAAGGTCCCTACTTCACCAATCTATAACCTCAAACTTTCTATCTTGAGCCTTGGATTTGGTGGCTTGATCCTTCTAGTGACCTTCTATATTTCTAATATAGATTCAGAGAAATCCTTTCTTTAAACTGTGTCTCCTTGCTATGAGAGGTAATCTCCAAATCTCCTGTATTTGGTAGGCT
The DNA here is from genome assembly GCA_028583015.1 of Wollemia nobilis. Lineage (NCBI taxonomy): Eukaryota > Viridiplantae > Streptophyta > Pinopsida > Araucariales > Araucariaceae > Wollemia > Wollemia nobilis. The sequence goes on along the minus strand of JAQPPZ010003172.1, from coordinate 1,331,306 downwards.
TCTTCTATCTAAATATTCCTTCAATATTCTTGTCAAACTTTGACTTCAAACAGGATCTTCTTGAGGTCTTCACTGGATTCATCTTCTAGGATTTGGCATTCCTTTCCAAATTATTCTTCTTGGATTTGGCACTCCTTGCCAAATTCTTCTTGTCTTAGGCTTGTTGTCATATGGTGATAATTTTTCCAAGTCCTTAACTATCAGGGGCTTATCCTTGGTAGTGGATTTCTCCAATGAGTTCTCCTATGGATTTTTTTGATGATGCTTTCATGGGCTCTAGAACAAGGCTCTCCAATCATTCTTCTTTTTCTTCCTTGAGACCTCTCCAAGGTCTTCTATATTATAGCTTCTTTGGTCTTCTAACTGAGACCTTGTCTTCAACATTCTATTTCTAGAAGTGTTGGTGATGATATATTCTTCAAGGATCTCTGATTATATTGCTTCTAGATTTGAATAGGACTCTCCTAGTCCTCTTTCTTCTAGAAATGGAAGTTCTTCATTGAGATATCCTAATCTCTTTAGATTATTCTGAGAGAATTATTTTAATCAGTAAAGGAGATCACCAATCTCCTATTTATTAAACTCTTCTTTGGAGTCTTCTTTAGAAAATCCTTTCTAGAGTTATTCTTCTAAATAAGGAATTTTCCTTCTAAAATAGGAATCCTTCTCTAAAGTTTTTATTCAGAATTAAGTCTTTTATGGTCTTCTTCTTGATTACGGATATTATGGTCTTTTATGCTTCAAGGCTTCTCTAGCTTATTCTTCTAGACTTATATGGCCTATTCTTCTTCTAGGATTCTCTGGCCTATTCTTCTTCTAGGCTTCTATGGCCTATTCTTCTTCTAGGCTTCTTTGGCATTTTCTTCTTTGGGCTTCTTTGGCCTTTTCTTCTTCCAGGATTCTTTGATCTTTTCTTCTTCTAAACTTTAATTGTATTAATCTTGAATGGAGATCACCAATTTCCTATCTCCTCCTATGACTCAACTTATGGAGTCTTCTTTCTAGTTCAAGAACCCTTATCTAGAATCTTCTACTAGATTAAGGCTACTATGGCATTTTATTCTGGATAAAGGCTTTTGTGGCCTTTTCTTATGTGAAATTTTCAATCTAGAAATGGAGATATCCAGTCTCCTAACTTCACCATGACTCTTATTTAACAGTCTTCTTCCATAGTGTTCTTTTTTTGCACAAGGAACTAATATCTACATGAGAAAAGTACACTAACTTTTAGGCAACGAAGTTGAAATCTCCTAGATTTCTATTGTAGGAGGTGTCCTAATCATCCGAGAATTAATTTTCTACAACAAAAGAAAATTTGGGCAATAGTTAAAAAAATTTAGATCTCTTAGAGGGTCTTCACTAGTTGATCCATCAAACTAGTGGAATGAATGTTGAGTCCTAGTCTTCATGAGTTTTTTCTGCAACTCTATGGAAAGACTCTAGCCAAATGTAATCTCACATTTTCTACAACTAAGATTTATTTCAATCCTCACTTTCCTAATCCTTTTGACTACTATGGCTTTTTCTATAAAATAATCCTAATGGTAACTTTTGCATGCAATGATACTTAATGATAGATCTAGTTTACAAAGATGCAGGCCAATAGTAGTAATCGTGACTCTCCCTATTCCTCTTGACCTACTACACTTCACTTATAATGGATGTAGGTCATCCTATCTTAATTAACCATGGCTATGATACCAATGTTATATTTTGATGATATATGTAGTGGAGAGATCTAACACAGGTCCCAATAAAATATAGAAAACATGAAAGAAAGTGGAACAACAATATGACCGAAATATACTATAAATAGAAGTTATGAAAATACAATGCAATATGGAGGAAATGACCACTCAATTAATATGAGCTAAAATAATTACATTGTACTCCATACATGAGTACTTGATAGATGAAGATGATAATATGAAGATGCTTGTAATATACTACTACGAGGCCCTTTATATAGGAAGATAGATTCCTTGGCCAACACTCTACCTAGTTGTACAAGGAGACACCTTGCACATTACAGCTTGCACATTGCAACTTGTTCATTTATTACATTTCTTGAAGTAACTAGATGAAATCCCCCTAAATTAATATCCTATCCTAACTATGTACCTAAGGTGGTACATTTACATGACCCAAATGATGTCATGTACTCCAAATCTAACATTTATGTTATGTAATAAAAGTTTTATTTTGTACAATATTGGTATGACTATTGAATGCGAGTATATGCATGGGATTATACGATCTTGAGAAATATATATATATATATGATATTTAGGCCCATTTACCAATAGTGGTATTAGAGCCAACTTGGTTCAAATCCATTTTTTTAGTTATCCAAGATAGGGAGATAACGTGAGGAGTTGAGAGATACTAGATTTAAAGAAGAATTTTTAGAGAAGTTTTATGGAAAAATATTTGAGAGAATGTTCATTAGAGGAGATATTATTGAATTGCTAAGTTGTAAATATTTGGATTTATTGGAGTTTAAAGAGATACATTGGAGCTTTGAAGGACTGGTGGTTCATGATTGCAAAGAAAAGTTGCATTTGAAGGAAATTTGAAAGTAGACATGTGAGAGATTGAAGTGGAAAGGACAAACATTGGAGTTTTTGAATATTTTAAGGAGAATTAAAGACTATTACTATAGGTAAAATAGAGCGAGTATAAGCCTTGGATGTTGGAATTAAGGATGTGTTGAAGCCACAGTTAAGAGTGTGGACATATTGATACCAAATAACCTTGATGAAAGAGGCAAGAGTGCAAATGTAGTGAAGTCAAATATCTTTGACAAAAGAGCCAAGAGTGCAGATGTGGTAAATAATAGAACCTTAAAGGAATATTTGGGAGTGCAAAAGAGAATATTTGCTGCATAGTTCAAAGAATTCATAGATCATGGAGAAAGAGTATATTTTCAATAGAATCATGCAGTGGAATCCCTATAAATATGAACATTGTTATAATACTTTTAGAAGTGCCTTTGAAATACCTAAATACATGATTGCATCACAAAGTTATTTTTAGAAAGTTAATCGAGTGAAATATTTTTCTGATGAGTTGCACGAATAAGCACCATCTAAGGTGAGAATTTATTTTGGATGTATTTTACATTATAAGCATGTGCTTGATTAATTAAATTACCTAGGAATTATAAGGTGTGTTTTTAATAATTAAAATATTAAAGTATTTTGGGAGGTATAAGGTGATGAAATAAAATTAAAGAATAAAGTGAATGGAGGAATAAGGTAATTAATTAGTTAAATATTAAAGAAAGAAATTGGAATTGTGAAATTGAAATTGATTAGGGAGACATAAAAAGAAATTAAATTTGAAATTTAAAAATTCGAAGTTTGATTAAAGGAAGAAAAATAAAAAATAAAAAACTGGTTAATGAAGAATTTGCTTAAATAATTTGAAATTGATTGAGGTGGAATGGAATTTAAAAGATTTGAAATATGAAAAATATAAAGATCTTCCTTTCTGAATCACAACTTTTGAAAGGATCAAAATTTACATCATGGAAAAATAAAATGAAATCTATACTCATTGTTGAAAAACTTTGGGATATAGTAAATGGAACAAAGGACATGCCAAAATATGAAATTAGAAAACAAAACTTGAAGGATGGTGATGCAAAAGCTCTTATGTTAATCAAATTTGGCAAAATATATGAAATTAAGCCATATATAGGTGAAATAGAGACTTCAAAAAATACTTGGGTAAAACTATGCAAAATATTTGAAGGAAAGAATGAAATGACCATTTTGCATTTGCAATCACAATTGTACTCTTTAAAGGTTCATAGTGGAGAAAGTATAGAAATTTTCCTTCAAAGGATAACAAAATTAAAAGCTAAATTACTAACTATGGGAGAAAAAATGGAAGACAAGTTTCTTGTCCAAGTTACATTAAGAGCATTCCCAGAAACATTTAAAAATTTAGTCACTTCTCTTCAAGTGATAAAAAAACATATCCTTTGATGAATTAGTTAACATTTTTCAAGAATATGAAGTGGAAAATGTACTCAAATATAAAATGACTAATAATGCCTAGATATCAAAATAAAATTTATCAAATAATATTGTTGCATCATCATCTTCATCCTTAATCTATGCCCACCACATCTTCATTGTTAATTACTTCAAGTTGCCTTATTGGCTATTTTCATCCTATGGGTGGTGACTCGGATAGGTGTGTTCTTCAATAGTTAGTGGGGCTAGCTATGACCTTGATAATCATTGGATTGACTGGAGACTCAAGTTCAATAGATATCACAAGGGTCTTGACAGATGAGTTGTGACATGGTGCCTCAAGTGTGGGATATCCCTATTGGTGTGTAGTGGGTGGTGTCACTTGAATACTCCTTTGATGTCATCAAAAATCGATTTAAATTCACTTAGAGAGGAGAGCAAAATTTGGGAAAGGTATGTTTGCATTTTTTTTATTTCTAATTATCTATACCACCTCCTTAGGCCACAATTAATTTTCTAAAACATGAGATGGCTGAACTACAAAGCTTCAGTTACCATTGATATATTGACTAGGGAGGAGAGCCTCAACCCTTGAAACCTTGAAAAGGATGATTTCAATATTTTATTGGGTTCTAATGGTTTTTTTATCAACCTAAGACTAATTCACATTTGGCTAGAGTGGTTTTATAACAAGAATTTAAGATGTGGGTTGAAGCCTTTCCTCAATACTCTAGAAATTCTTATTATATCAAACAGAGAGATATCAAATTATCCTCTAAGGGGTTTGGTCGATTGTATAAAAATTTAGTTTAGGGGGATTAGATATAATATGGAGGAAATAATTATTGAACCCATCACCTTAGAAGTTGAGAAGGATGCTTCAGTGCTTGCAAAAATTTAGAATGACCTTTTAGAATGCTTGCAGAAATTCCATGTTTATAATAGGTAATTATCGAAGTAAATGGCCCATTCTTGGAAGAATGGGATGGTGAGTGCAAGAAAAATAAATTTTGAGATCTCAATTCCCATGATTACAAAGGTGATGGGTTTGCCCTTGATGACTCCTACCATAATAGGGGAAAACACTCCTTGAAAAGAGAATTAGGGCACTTCCTCAGGGAGGATGAAGTTCTTCCTAAGAATCAAATTGGTTATCAAAGAAAGGTGCTCTAGGATCCTTGGGATAGGGTAGTGCTAGTAATTATGAACTATTTCACTCTAGATATGAAGAATGATATTATTCATAGCTACCATGTCATGTTGATGAACTAGCTCCATTGTAACAAAATAATGAACATCCCCTCATTTTTGTTCATCTCAATGGAAAAATCCTTGTAGGATGTTAGGAAAGGGAAGATAATAGACCCAATTCACTAAGGTTTATATCTCTTATTACATGAAAATATGGTGAAAGTCAAAGGGGTATCAAGAGAGGTGGCCTGTAGCCCAGTGCAGCTTTAGAAGGAGATTGTTGTTGCTGTGGAAGAGCCAACCTAGTCTAATTATAACAACAATAAGGAGATTGAGATGAATACTTTAAGCCCTCTTATATTTGGAAAAAAATACAATATTCCACACTGAGTATGGGAGGATTTGGGGATGTGCTATCTAGAACTTGTAGAGGAGTAGATAAGACTAGATGGTCCAAATAATTGTTTGGAAAGAAGATCAAATTTAAGAAAGACCTAGTTTTGATGGTGGACTTAGACTCAGAGGATTACGCCCCCCCAAAGAAGGAAGAGAAGAGTACCCCAAGGTATGTTGGATGTGGGATTAAATCTAGCTTATTGGGTACTCCTAATGTCCTAAAATACTTAAAATCATGAATGACTACCAAAGTTGGACAAATTGAAAGAAGTAATTACTTGTGCAGATGAGATTAAGAGCATGATGCAATGGTTTTAGAATGTGCTTGGGGATTCAAAAATGTGACTATTGAAAGTGGGATATAGCTCTATAAATAACTAAGTCCTCTAAGGTGGTGACTTTGTAGAGGTCTTTGGTGGATGTTTTATTTAGCCCTTGTTGGGGGTTTAAATTTACTTGATCATTTCGTTTGTATTATCTCTTTCTAGGGTCTTATGCTATGGTTTCTCCAAGATCATTTTGTCCTATTTGGATTGTGGTCTATTTGAGTTATGGGTTGTTAGGTAACCCTATTTTGGGGCTATTTGAGTTGTGGGTTGTTATGCAACTGACTATATTATGGCTTATATCTACCTTTGGTGGTCTATACTTATTGTATTAGGCTATCAACCATCTATTTTTTGTAAAATATTTGGGGACCTTTCAAAAACCCTTCTTGTATATAATCAACAAAAAATATTACTGCATCATCTCAATCTCAACTAAAATGGAGAAGAAAATATTTTCACATACGAAATATGGAAGGTCATACCAGAAGCTATTGTAGATATAATTCTCTAAATCATAGAAATCAAATGAATAAACTTATCCAATGGTTCCAGTCAAGACAATATCAGTCTTGATAGTCACTTATGTAACAACAATGACCAAAAGAAGAAAATAAAAAGGAAACCTAGTTTAAGAAGTTCAAGAAACAAAAAATGAGGGTGAAAATGAAATAAGAGCCCTTATGGGAAGAATTATAGACAATGAAGGTAAAGACCAAATTGAGGAAAAGTATGACAAGAATGATAATACAAATCATTCAAAAAAATTTAAAGGCACAAATGTTATTGATAATAAAATAAAGGTTGTTGAAAAAGAGATAATAGGAACAAATGAAATACATGGATAAAAATAAAAAACATTTCAGAATTATAAGATCTATGAGAAGACCAAATCGACAACATGTCATAAAGAAAAAATTAAAGTACATTATGGATGGATTAGTAAATCAGAATGGAATAGGATCATAGACATGTTAAAATATTTTTATGGAAAAATATAAAGTCTCATAAGCATTGTAGGGAGAAGGTTAATAGGATAGTGTAAAAACTTCAAGCAGTGCTAAAGCTAGAACTAAAGAATAAAGAAAAGAGTCAAAGATTAAAGGCAAGAAGCCTTCACACAAAATAATGTAATACGAGGAGGTGTTGGTAGTATTACATTATTTGGCACCTTAAGTACCATTATACATATTTAGATTAGGAAGTGCATGTGTTAAAAGTATGTGTCAAGATGTGAAGTGTGTTTATGTATCTTGTAACCAGATGTGAGTTATGAGTGAAAGTTGTCATGTGTGCAAGTGTGAGTTATGAGTGAAAGGTGTTATGTGTGCATGTGTGAATTATGAGTGAAAGGTGTCAAATGTGTAAGTGAAGAGTCATGTAGGAAGTTATGTAATCATGAGAGAATTTATCATTATGTAAGAAAGACATATGAAAGGTTGCATCTCCCTTGAGTTTGAGGAGATCAAAAGTCAGGAGAGTTGGAGTTTCATGTAAGGATATATATTTATGATAAAGCTCTATGCAATGTAACAAGAAGAATTAAAATGTAATAAAGTGTTTTTTGTTATGTAATAAAGCTTTTATTTTGTGTACTATTGGTGTGACTATTGAATATGAGTATATGCATGTGATTATACAATCTTGAAAACTATAGACCTATGATATTTGGGCCCATTTACCAACAAGTTGAAATAAATTTTGTTAGGCTTAAAACTATTTGGCTTCTTTTGATTGGAGTACTAGGGGTTTTTATAGTATCTGTGTTCATGTTGGTTTCTTTATAGCTTCAATTGTATAGCCATTTGGGATTTTTTTGTACTAAGTAGCCTATGCTCATGTAGCTAAAAATAATGTTGTTAGTTAAGTTTTTGTTGCACTCAAATAAGTCCCTCTAACCCTTCTCTCTCTCTCTCTCATCCCTTTTCTCATTCACTTTTTCAACGAGTCAACCTTCTCCATAGGTTGATCCAAGAGCATTTTTGGGTCATTCAATATTGAATCTAGTCTAGGGTGCATATTTCATACCTAGGTAGATCAGAGGATCAAGAATGATTAGTCTAACAAAAATATGTGACCCCATATCCCATGAAATGCTTATTTTTGTGATGTGGTGGTTCTTATGGCCAGTATTATCATCTTCCTTATTAAGCTTAAGTTGGACTCTACATAAGAGAGCAACCTATGCTTGTTTAGATAAATCAACTGTAGCATCGAAGGAGGAGATGGAGGTAGTTTCTAAGGGATAGTATAATTGTTCCTATAGATTGCATATGAGGATATGCTAAAGGTCCTTCAATAGAGGAAGAAATTGAAGTTTTTCCATAAGGTTATGCCACCTAGCCAAAAAATAAACAAGATATCTTGTTTACCCTACTTAAGTTGATAGAGGTCATCAACGATGACCTTAATTTCAATGCAAACCTTAAGATATTAAAAAAAAAATCTATCAAATTCTTTGAAACTATGAATTGAGTGGTGAGCCAACTGAAAATACCACTCTAATACTTTTTTGCTAAAGCTCTTAAGGAGCAGTTTAAGAAGAAAATTTTCATCATGTATGAGGCCATGATAGGTAATCCAAAACTAATGAAGATGTATAACAAGGTCCTACTTCCCCATGTACATAAAAAATAGGTATTTTGAAGTTAGGAGGAAATGGATTTCTAGCCATAGCAGGGACCAGTTGTCATTGAATCCAATCTAATTTATCTTCAACTTTAGATTTTGTACTAGGTGGAGTTTGAGTTAATGTATGAACACATTTGAGAGTGAATAAATATACACCGTGGATGGTGTCGCTTAAGTTATGCTAGGACCTCTTAATAGAAAAGGATTTGTAGAGGTTAAATTTGCTACAAGGGGAATGTGATTTGAGAGAAATGAATAGTGCTAGGAATTGTATTAGAGGTAGATGCACTAATGACAATAGATTGGGTTATAGGTTGGCTAATGCCAAGATATAGATCTCCTACATGATTACCCTTTGATGAGGATGATCACCTAATCACATATGGTGAATATTTAGAAAAATAAAAGCAATTTATAGATGAGATAATGTGAGCCCTAAAAATATATGGAGGTATAATAGAACCCCCATAATAGGCTAAATATGCTTTACAGTTAGAGATATTTGTTTTATTGATATTTTATTTTAGTGGATTAATATTTACATTATTTTGACTATTGGACAAACTATTATCTTCATTACATGGAATGGAACTAGAATTAAAATGTTGAGAAACTTCTTGATTGATATTATCTCCTTTGATAATATCCATAAATACATCAACGTGTTTTAATGAAATATTTTAAATGATCAATGGAGTTAAAGGCCATTTTATCTAACATATCTCTAGGACGAGGAGTAGCCTCCTCCTCTTCTCCTTCAAAATTGGGATTATGAAAAGGATTGATTTCCTCATAATCATTCCCAAAGGGAAATCAAAGAGAGAACCTTAGATGACCCTTACTCCAAAGAAAAAGGATGTTCAACCATAAATTATCTAAAATTACTTTCTAGGATTTTGATAATAAGATTGTTGATTTGTTTAAATAACCCTAACTATACAAAATTTTTAAACACTTTTAAAAATGTAAATAAGGATAAAGGGGTTTTAGGAACTTGTGGAGGTGTTCATGTTAGGTTTACCAACATGTAGGGATGGTATAAATATACCCTTACCTCAACATGAGCACAATACACTGTATGTGGAGCTCACAAATTTTATTTCAAGGATTTTTTATGAACACCTAAGTTATGAGTTATTATTATGGCCTTTAACTTAATTATTATCGATAAAGGATCAAATATAAATGAAGCATAGAAAGCAAAATTTGTATCTATATCTCTTTATCCTTTTGCATAGATAGAAATGAACAAGCTTATGTTAACAAAAAATATATTAGTACAATATAATCATATATACTTTGAACTAGAAGCCTAGAACAATGTTTGTTGTTAGAACATAATATAGTACATGTTTTCAAGAAAATAAACCAACTTACATGAATGTAAGCAATATTGAGAGAGTAAAAAAGTAATGCTACAAAGAAATATGGATTTAATACAATGATACCAAATATTAATAATCCAATGAGCTAGTTCCAAATGCATGTAGGTGAGGGGAAGACATTCCTATATAGTCCAAAGGCACAAAAACTCACTATAGGCAAAGGAATAAGAGAAAACTATAAGTAAAAAGTCAACTATAGTCAAATTTTAAGGGTTTTTCAAGATCAAAGGAAGCAATAAGATCTCCTTGACCATGTAGTTAGACCCTTGTCCCCTTTACAGTAGATTTTAAAATAAAAGAGTAGTAAATGTAAATACATGTAAAGTTATTTTATGTATAGGCAATAGAAGAAACCAGAGAAGTAGATGATGGCATGATGTTGAATGGGGAGATAAAAATCCTAAATTAGCTAAGACAATGGTGCTCAAGAGGATATCCAAAGAACACAAAAGAAGCTTATTGAATGCTATGGTTATGAGCATATGGCTTGAAGTGGAGTGCTCAAAACTAGAAAGATAAATGATAGTTTAGATGTACTATGCTATCATGCATGATCATTGATTATGCTTATAAATTACATGCATATGATCTTAATTTTTTTGATATTTCTATATATATGTCTCCATATTCTATATATGGCTATCTACTTGTGTGTGTGTGTATATATAACTACCATAATAAATATGCTTTGTAGATAAGTTTAGAGGGGATTTGACCATTATAGGAAAAAATATTTAAGTTATAGTTCATTTCATTAAGAAGGAATCATGGATTTACGATATATCAAGCCAACAAATCCCTACGTGCCACTTTAGTTGGGGTTTGGTGCAAGCAACTAACAAAAAAATTCTAGGTTGAGGTATGGTCTATTTCCAAGGTAGGTTTAGACATTGCCCTTGAAAAGTTTTGACAACATAACCATTATTCGATTCAAGCAACAAATAGGAAAGCTTGATCCAACATCAGAGAGATACATAATTAAAACATTTACTAACATATGCAACCTTGCGTAAATGCTAGTTAGGTTTTAAAGTTACCCAACTATTTATTGATTGTTAATTATTTGTTTCTCTCTTTTTATTCCCTAGTGGCCTTCTTTTCTATTTTATTACTCTCCATTTTTATTTTCCTTTATTTATATATTTTTACTTGTCTTTTAAAATAAAAATTTATAACATAATTTAATAGGGTTTTACCCCCTTCAATAGGTCACACTATTTCCCTTTCTAGTTTATGATATGTACCATGTTGGTGCACCCCAATATGGGGGTGTGTTGCATGTATTCCCCATAGGAGGTATGCTTTGAATGTTCCATGTGGTGCATGTTGTGTGCACATAGGCATGTAGTGCCCTCCATCAATAGGGGATGCATGCCAAGCATTCCACGTGACATGTTGTACCCTCTTATTTAGGGAAGTAGACATGCATCACTCTCCCTTCTAGAATGTCACTCTCCCTTCTAGAATGTGTATACATAACATGCACATCAACATGCTTGTTCCATTTCCTTTGGAAAGTTTCTTGTGTGGCATTGTCATGCCTTCTTTTTGGGAGGTGCATGAACCATGCTACATGGAGTATGCCTTAGCTACCCCATGAACCCTATAATTTTTTGGTTACATATGTATGTGTGTATATATAAAATTAACTCCCTCTGTATTTTTTAGCAATAATTCCTCCCATTTTTTAAGTATATTTTTTAAAATAGAAACTATACCTAATTTTTTTTAAATAGCTTTATTTTTTATGTTCATCCAATGAATGATAATTTTATGTTTATATTTTTTTGAATATGTGGTTACATATTTTCATATAGTAATGAATTTGCATTATTATTATTATTTTTTAATTTTTGTTTATCTTTTCACACACACACACACACACACACACACACACACACACACATATATATTCATTACAAAACATAATCACTAACTTTTTTCTTCTTTCCATAGTAATGAATTTGCTGGTAGAAGGAAACTACGAAATGATCTCAACTAGATGAGGACTACATTCAAAGGGATCATGTGGATCTTAGCAAGGGATTTCAACTCCCCTCTAAATCCTTTAGACAAAAAAGGGGGCTCTTCAATCCCTTCAAAAGGTATGCAAGATTTTAGGAACTTCATAAATGCTAATGAATTGATGGATATAGAATTAAGAAGATTTCAATTCACATGGAGCAATAGGTATTTAGGAGATCAACTAATTCAAATATGCTTGGATATATTTTTGGTCTCTCAAGAGGGGTTAGCAACCTTTGGGGATTCAACTCACACTGCCCTTCCAAAAATTGGGTTAGATCATAGCCCAATAGTTTGGGAGGTAGTAAAGGATGGAAGAAAGTACAACCCATTTAGGTTTGAGCTAATGTGGCTTAGACATGAAGACTTAGCTCTAAAAATTGAAGACTAGTGGATGAAAATCTTTATTGGTTCCAAACTGAGTCAAGTAGTAGGGAAATTGAGACATATCAAATAAAATTTAAAATTACGAAAAAAAAATACCTTTGGCAAATTTTTTAAGAATAAAATAGAATTAAGAGTTAGATTTAGGGAATGGGAGTTGCTTTCAAAGTATCATAATGTCCTTGCTTGTGAGGAAATCCATTGGAGGTAAAAGTCAAGAATTCATTGGCTAAAAGAGGGGGATAAGAATACAAATATTTTTCATGTCTCTACCCTCTGCTATCAAAGCTACAATAATATCAGAGAAATCATTAAAATAGATGGAGTCATCACTAACAACATTAATAAAATAAGAGAAGAGACAGTGGATTTATTTTAAGAGCAAATGGGGGTTTTTGATATTAGGGAACTAAAGGAGGAAGAATATCTACTCCCATATTAGGCATATCCTAAATCTGATCAATGAGGACCTCAATACTTACCTTCTTAGCCCCTTCTCTAAAGAAGAGATCAAGAAGGTAGTTTTTGACATGAGAGAGGACAAAGCTCCTGGTTCAGATGGATTTCCAACTACCTTCTTTCAACACTTTTGGAAAATTATGGGATTTAATATTGTGGAAGCCATTAAAGAAGTACAAGTTTCTCACCATATTCCTACAGATGTTAATTCTATTTTTTTGGCCTTGATCCCCAAGATCATTGGTGCAAGAGACTTTAAGCAATTTTGACCTATAAGTTTGTGCAATACACTTTATAAAATTCTTACAAAGACCTTGGAAAATTATCTCAAGACCATACTTCCCTTCATCATCAACAACAATCAAGGTGGGTTTGTGAGAGGCCACCAAATTTTGGATGGAATTGTAACTATCCATGAGGTCATCCATTCTATGGATAGAAGTGAAGAGGCCAAAATGCTTTTAAAGTTAGATATGGATAAAGCCTATGACTAGGTTTCCTAGGATTTTTTGGGTAATATTATGAGAAAGTTTGGGTTTCATAATGATTGGATGGACTTGGTCTTTAGTTGCATCTCTACTGCTAGGTTTTTTGTTTTAGTGAATGGTGTAGTAGCAAGTTATTTTGGTTGTAAGAGAGGGTTATGTTGGAAATTTGAGGTATTTTATGTTGTCATTGATGTCACATGGATCATTGATGTCACATGGATCACATTGAGTTTTGGTGGCCAAAGTATTTCATAAATAAGCATTTATGATATTTTGGAAAGCATGAATATATACAGGGTTTTTGTGAAAACCAAGGCAGGAAAAATAAAAGGTTTTATTTAAAACCATGGATGGCATATTTGAAATGGGTTTTTCTTAAAACCCAGGTTGGATTTTCGTTTCATCGAAAAAGGTGCCCCGATGATGGAGATATTTAATTTTAAATATTTAAGTTTAAATTTTAATTATTTAAAATTAAAATTAAAATTTAAAATTAAAAGTTAATTTATAGCACCGACGTCAAAAGAAAGGAGGAGGCATATAATATTAAAGTTTAATTTATAGCACCGACGTCAAAAGAAAGGAGGAAGGCATATATAAATATGCCACCAAATATTTTGATTAATTTCCCATGTCCTCGATGATGGTGATGCGTTCGAATTGCTAAGGAAGCGAAAGGTGCCAACGTGTTAAAGAGTGTGCAAAGGGTGTTCGTTCGAAGAGGGAGCAAAGGCGTCGCAGCTCGTTCGAATCCAGCGGAGAAAGGAGGCAATAAAAGTAAGGGAGGTCCCTTACCAAGCACCGTAGGCGCTTGTGGCCTAGCGACAAGAGGAAGGCGCGTAAGGTGTTGAAGCACCAGCAGATCCGAAGTTCGAATCCCGTCGGCGCTGGTTTTGCAAAGTGAAAGGGAGGACTCTTTTGGTGCACGTGGTGTTTGAGGACACGCTCGGAGCAAACAAATAGAAGGTTTGCGCTCATTGTTCTATGTGAGCGGTTGGCTCACGTGGTTGTTGGCACCATGGTTAGAGTGGTGCAGGGGCAGCGATCGGGGATCGAATCCCACTGAGGACAAAGGCAAGTTAATAATTTTTCCTAATATTTTATTTTTCTAAGGTTGCCCTAGGAGAGATAAGGGTTGTGATGCATGTTGAGAAAAAGAGATATTTTTGGTGATTTTCCTTTTAGAAGTATATCATATTATATATCGTTGGAAATCTTATTTCGAGGGCTATTTGATTAACTTGCTTAGAGGGAGAAATAAGGTGTATGTAAAGAGATATTTCTATTTTTGTAAAGGGGTTCAAAAGTGAAGGTTGTTTTGTTCTTTTTCAAAAGTGATTAATTCTTTCATAAGGGGACATGATGCATTTTGTTGAGTAGGAGTGATAAGGTGTTATTTGGATATTGTTGTTATGATATTAATCATGATCTCTAACCCTTGTTGAAAGTTGAAAAAGAAGTTTGTTGAGTGTGGCAGATTTCCAAAGAGGTTTCTTCATCTTCATAAAAGGTATGGGCACATTCTCCTATTGATTGATTATGGTGGTTGATTTCTGAAATATCATTGGAGAGAAAAGGATTGATTGTGGTTTCCTTTTCGAAAGTGGTTGGTTGAATGCTTCAAGGTTTTCTAGTTTGAGAGTTGTGTTTAAACCTTGTTTTATAAGCATAGTTGTTGAAGCCCATTGGTTATGCAAAGAACTTGAAAAGAACATGAGTATCATTGTTATGTGAGATTTATGGTTGAGCATTGTTGGAAACATTTGAGTTGGTTGATACATGCTTGGACTAGGGTTTGTGAGAAAGAGTTGTCCCTTGTGATGAATGGTTGAGTTGAGTTGATTGTGCCTAGTCAAGTGATTGTGAGAAGTGATTGTTCAAATTCCATAAAAGAAACTATTCTATATTCTGATTTGAGTTGAGTTTAAGTTGAGAAAGAAATTGAGATTAGAACATATTGAGTCTCTAACAATTCTCCTTATGCTTCTATGAGATTGCCTTGAGTTGAGAAAGATATTGGATTTGAGTATAGAACATATTGAGTCTCTAACAATTCTCTTTATGCTTCTATGAGATTGATTTGAGTTGAGATCATTGTGGATCATAGTTGTCATCCTTTGAAGAGTGTATTACCATTCATTGTTGAGTTCATCTTTGAGCCTTGCCTTCATAGATTTGTGGATGAGATTTGAGTACTACTTGAGTATGATTGATTGAGCCTTTGAGAAGGCTTTTGGGATAGATTTTTGGATAGTTTTGTGGATAGTTTGTGTGAGATTGTTGAGAGATTTGGACAAGTTCTATGTGAGCTTGTTGAGCATATTTGGACAAGTTCTATGTGAGCTTGTTGAGCATATTTGGACAAGTTCTGTGTGAGCTTGTTGAGCATATTTGGACAAGTTCTGTGTGAGCTTGTTGAGCAGATTTGGACAAGTTCTGTGTGAGCTTGTTGAGAATATTTGGACAAGTTCTGTGTGAGCTTGTTGAGAGATTTGGACAAGTTCTCTGTGAGCTTGTTGAGCAGATTTGGACAAGTTCTGTGAGCTTGTTGAGTAGATAGTGTGTAGTGAGTAGATTAGTGGATTGCCTACCTGAGTAGATTAGTGTGTTGCCTAGTTGAGCAGATTAGTGGATTGCCTACCTGAGTAGATCAATGTGTTGCCTAGTTGAGTAGATCAATGGATTGCCTACCTGAGTAGATTAGTGTGTTGCCTAGCTGAGCAGATCAGTGGATTGCCTACCTGAGCAGATCAGTGTGTTGCCTAGTTGAGCAGATCAGTGGATTGCCTACCTGAGCAGATCAGTGTATTGCCTAGCTTTGAGCAGATCAAAGTAATCATTGTATTGGATAAGGATCCTTATTTTTATGTGAAATATTATAAGGAGATTATCTTGTGGAGTACCCCACATTGGGGGAACCACGTTAAATCTTGTGTCTCAATTGTGTGTGGTGACTTGTGCTCTTGCTTACTATTGCTATCTGAGTTATTAATGCACACTGCTATATTTGGTTATTGCAATTAAGGACATTAATTGATATTGGTTTGGAAAGAAAGTAAAAAGTGGGCGCTATACTGTTCACCCCCCTCTCAGTATAAGCTTGTGTTCTTCAATTGGTATCAGAGTGGGTTCCTTCAAAAAGGCTAACAACTTGAGGGTAGATTCTACAAGAACATAGATGGCTTCATAGAATGGATCATCTACAAATAAGGCACCACTATTTGATGGTAACAATTATGCTTTCTGGAGCATGAGAATGAAGAACTACTTGATATCACAAGGATATGAGGTATGGCAGATGGTTGAAAAAGAGTATAAGGTTGAAGGTGATCCTGAGGTAGATAAGACTATCAAGAAATTGGTTGAGATCAATGCAAGGGCAATAAATTATATTTTGAGTGGGCTACGTGAGACAGATTTTGCAAAGGTCATGGTATGTAATTCAGCTAATGAAATGTGGACCAAGTTGCGGAATACTTATGAAGGAGATTCCAAGGTAAAGTTGTCAAAACTACAAACTCATAGAAAAATATTTGAGGAATTGAAAATGGAAGATTCTGAAGATATTGCAAAGTTTTTACTTCGAGTTGATGAGATTACTAACACCATGAGAGGCCTAGGATTTGAGATGAAAGAATCAGAAGTTACTCAAAAGGTTTTGAGATCACTTCCCATGAAGTATGATGCAAAGGTTTCAACAATAGAAGAAATAATGGATATCAACAAGCTAACAATGGAAGAACTACAAGGAACTCTCACAGCTTATGAGATGAGGGTGAGTAAGCATCAGGTTCCAATAAAAGAGATTGCATTCAAGGCTTCAGAGAAAGAGAAATGGAAGGTTCCAGAGATAGATAGAGATCCAGTTAATGATGAGGAAGCTAACTTCATCAAAAGGAATAAGGACTCAAGGAATTTTAGGGATATGAGGAAAGTCAGATGCTACAAGTGTGGTGATCTTGGTCACTATGCACACAAGTGTCCACATGAAGAAAATAGTGATGATGAAAAATAGGGTCACAAAAGAAAAGAATATGGAAAGCATAAGCATGACAAAGATGACAGATACAAGCAAAATAGGTATGAGAAGAAGAAAATTTTTTGTAAGGTAAAGAAATCTTACTACATTGTAGAAGCAAGTGATAGCTCAGATCACAGTGATAGAGACAAGTCAGATGATGAAAAGGAAGAACATCTATTCCTTGGAATAGAAGGTGAAAGAGAACAATGCTTTGTGTGTGGTCAAAGAGATCACAGATCAGGATATTGCAATGGATTCAGTGATAGTGAAGATGAGATGACACATCAAGGAAACATGCATGGTCAAAGAAATCATGAGAGTTTGTTTGCTATAGAAGATGATAATGATCTCAGTGATAATGAAGATGAAGAAGGGTTTTTCTATGGGATAAGAGAAGTAGAAGAAGAACATTCACTCCAAACATAAGAAGTTATACAAGAGAATATTGTAAGAAAGATAGATGTCTCAACTGATCTAAAGGAAGACTTCAATAATATCCATGAGCAACTACAAGAGGTTAAGGAGAATCTAAAAGAATTGAGATGTTCCATACATGAGAAGTTTGATCCATCACATGACTCAAAAGGTCAAGATATTTTCACTAAGAAGGAAACATGTATTTAGAGACAATAAATATGGATGCCAATTTACTACTTGACACAAATGAAGAGAAAGAAGAGAAAGATTCCAAAGCACCAAAAGTCTCATATTTCAGGTTTGGGAATCACACTCAAAAGGAAAGGAAGTTCTAAAATATGAAAGCAAGGAAGCACCTAAGTTTTATGAAGAAAGTTCCAAAGTTCCTATGGCTCCAAATATTCAGTTTGGATCTTATTTTGAGATAGGTGAATCAAGTTCAAAAGGAAAATAAATTCTTGAAGAAGAAAGCAAGGAAGAAATTAAGGAAAAGGATTTAGATACTACAAAGAAGGTTCAAGGATGCAATGCACAAGTTGAAAATGATCATAGGGATAATGGTCAAGAAAGGTATGAGGAACCAAGGCATGAACAAAGGGCTTTTCAAGGACATTGTTTTTCTTGTAATGGATTTGGACACAAGGCTATACACTACAGGGTCCATGGATCAAAGAAGTTTGATTTTTCTAGAAGAAACTTCAAAGGAAGAAGGTATGGTTTTTAGGGACATTGCTTCTTATGCAACAGGATTGGTCATAGAGCTTCTCAGTGCAAAGAAAATGAGCAAAATGGTTTTGGTTTTAGAGCTACACAATTCAGAAGTCATGGTCATAATGGTCATGAAAATAGAGCTTCACAATATAGGGTTCAAGAAAGGAATGGATATGGAAATTATTTCAAGAAAGAATTTAGGATTTGGGCACCATCCAAAGGCTACAATATCAAGTGTTTTAATTGCAATAACTTTGGACATATTGCAAAATGGTGTAGGACTCAATTCCAAATAGGTTCAAGGCAAGAAGGTCAAATAGGTTCTAGACAAGAAGATCAAGTAATTCATCAAGAGAAGGATATCAAGAAAATATGGAAGGAAGTTGATAGAGGAAAGAAACAATGTAATATGGGAGTAAAAGTACTCCCACCCCAAAATTAATCACCTCAAGAGAGAAGGTGGTGAGGGGGCTAAGCTTAAGAGTCATATCTTTTAGCCCCATAGGTGTCCCTTTTGCCATTGATGTCAAAGGGGAGAGATTTGAGTAAGGGGAGGAGATTTGAGTTAGGGGGAGCAGCCTCCAAAGAGAGCATTGAGTTAGGGGGAGCAGCCTCCAAAGAGAGTATTGAGTCAGGGGAGCAACTTTGATTCTCAGAAATGGTTTTTGAAGTGATTGTGGTGATTTGCATTAGAGGTGTTGCCATCAATGACAAAGGGGGAGATTGTTGGAAATTTGAGGTATTTTATGTTGTCATTGATGTCACATGGATCAAATTGAGTTTTGGTGGCCAAAGTATTTCATAAATAAGCATTTATGATATTTTGGAAAGCATGAATATATACAGGGTTTTTGTGAAAACCAAGGCAGGCAAAATAAAAGGTTTTATTTAAAACCATGGATGGCAGATTTGAAATGGGTTTTTCTTAAAACCTAGGTTGGCTTTTCGTTTCATCAAAAAATGTGCCCCGATGATGGAGATATTTAATTTTAAATATTTAAGTTTAAATTTTAATTATTTAAAATTAAAATTTAAAATTAAAATTTAAAATTAAAAGGAGGAGGAATTAAAGTTTAATTTATAGCGCCGACGTCAAAAGAAAGGAGGAAGGCATATATAAATATGCCACCAAATGTTTTGATTAATTCTCCATGTCCTCGATGATGGTGATGCGTTCGAATTGCTAAGGAAGTGAAAGGTGCCAGCGTGTTAAAGAGTGTGCAAAGGGTGTTCGTTCGAAGAGGGAGCAAAGGCATCGTAGCTCGTTCGAATCCAGTGGAGAAAGGAGGCAATAAAAGTAAGGGAGGTCCCTTACCAAGCACCGTAGGCGCTTGTGGCCTAGCGGCAAGAGGAAGGCGCATAAGGTGTTGAAGCGCCAGTAGATCCGAAGTTTGAATCCCATCGGTACTGGTTTTGCAAAGTGAAAGGGAGGACTCTTTTGGTGCACGTGGTGTTTGAGGACACGCTCGGAGCAAACAAATAGAAGGTTTGCGCTCACTGTTCTATGTGAGCGGTTGGCTCACGTGGTTGTTGGCGCCATGGTTAGAGTGGTGCAGGGGCAGCGACCGGGGATCGAATCCCACTGAGGACAAAGGCAAGTTAATAATTTTTCCTAATATTTTATTTTTCTAAGGTTGCCCTAGGAGAGATAAGGGTTGTGATGCATGTTGAGAAAAAGAGATATTTCTGGTGATTTTCCTTTTAGAAGTATATCATATTATATATCGTTGGAAAGCTTATTTCGAGGGCTATTTGATTAACTTGCTTAGAGGGAGAAATAAGGTGTATGTAAAGAGATATTTCTATTTTTGTAAAGGGGTTCAAAAGTGAAGGTTGTTTTGTTCTTTTTCAAAAGTGATTAATTCTTTCATAAGGGGACATGATGCATTTTGTTGAGTAGGAGTGATAAGGTGTTATTTGGATATTGTTGTTGTGATATTAATCATGATCTCTAACCCTTGTTGAAAGTTGAAAAAGAAGTTTGTTGAGTGTGGCAGATTTCCAAAGAGGTTTCTTCATCTTCATAAAAGGTATGGGCACATTCTCCTATTGATTGATTATGGTGGTTGATTTCTGAAATATCATTGGAGAGAAAAGGATTGATTGTGGTTTCCTTTTCGAAAGTGGTTGGTTGAATGCTTCAAGGTTTTCTAGTTTGAGAGTTGTGTTTAAACCTTGTTTTATAAGCATAGTTGTTGAAGCCCATTGGTTATGCAAAGAACTTGAAAAGAACATGAGTATCATTGTTATGTGAGATTTATGGTTGAGCATTGTTGGAAATATTTGAGTTTGTTGATACATGCATGGACTAGGGTTTTGTGAGAAAGAGTTGTCCCTTGAGATGAATGGTTGAGTTGAGTTGATTGTGCCTAGTCAAGTGATTGTGAGAAGTGATTGTTCAAGTTCCATAAAAGAAACTATTCTATATTCTGATTTGAGTTGAGTTTAAGTTGAGAAAGAAATTGAGATTAGAACATATTGAGTCTCTAACAATTCTCCTTATGCTTCTATGAGATTGCCTTGAGTTGAGAAAGATATTGGATTTGAGTATAGAACATATTGAGTCTCTAACAATTCTCTTTATGCTTCTATGAGATTGATTTGAGTTGAGATCATTGTGGATCATAGTTGTCATCCTTTGAAGAGTGTATTACCATTCATTGTTGAGTTCATCTTTGAGCCTTGCCTTCATAGATTTGTGGATGAGATTTGAGTACTACTTGAGTATGATTGATTGAGCCTTTGAGAAGGCTTTTGGGATAGATTTTTGGATAACTTTGTGGATAGTTTTTGGAAGAAATTTGGACAAGTTCTCTGTGAGCTTGTTGAGCAGATTTGGACAAGTTCTGTGTGAGCTTGTTGAGCATATTTGGACAAGTTCTGTGTGAGCTTGTTGAGCAGATTTGGACAAGTTCTATGTGAGCTTGTTGAGCAGATTTGGACAAGTTCTGTGTGAGCTTGTTGAGAGATTTGGACAAGTTCTGTGTGAGCTTGTTGAGCATATTTGGACAAGTTTTGTTGGGTGAGCTTGTTGAGAGATATGTTCTAGTGAGAATTAGTGGATTGCCTACCTGAGTAGATCAAGTGGTTGCCTAGTTGAGCAGATTAGTGGATTGCCTACCTGAGTAGATCAATGTGTTGCCTAGTTGAGCAGATTAGTGGATTGCCTACCTGAGCAGATCAGTGTGTTGCCTAGCTGAGAAGATCAGTGGATTGCCTACCTGAGTAGATTAGTGTGTTGCCTAGTTGAGCAGATCAGTGGATTGCCTACCTGAGCAGATCAGTGTATTGCCTAGCTTTGAGCAGATCAAAGTAATCATTGTATTGGATAAGGATCCTTATTTCTGTGTGAAATATTATAAGGAGATTATCTTGTGGAGTACCCCACATTGGGGGAACCACGTTAAATCTTGTGTCTCAATTGTGTGTGGTGACTTGTGCTCTTGCTTACTATTGCTATCTGAGTTATTAATGCACACTGCTATATTTGGTTATTGCAATTAAGGACATTAATTGATATTGGTTTGGAAAGAAAGTAAAAAGTGGGCGCTATACTGTTCACCCCCCTCTCAGTATAAGCTTGTGTTATTCAGGTTACGACAAGGTGATCCCTTGTCTTATTTTTTTTCATCATCTTAATAGAGGCCCTTGGTTGTAGCATTACTGCAATAGTAAATTATCGAAGGTTAGGGGGCTTCAAGCCAGCTTCAAATGTCGATCTTGTGTCACATTAACAATTTGTTGATGATACTATAATAGTTTCTAAATCTTAAGTTCCCAAGGGTGTGAACTTAAACTTATCTTGACAAAGTATGAATAGGAGGTAGGATAGAAAGTAAACTTTACAAAGAGTAAAATTTACTTCATCAATACCCTTGAGATAAGGCAAAGAAGAATCTCTTAGATCTTTGGGTGTGAAGTAGGTGATCTCCCTACTACCTATTTAGGCATGCCACTTTTCAAAGGTTGAATGAAATCAGAACTTTGGAACCCAGTGATTGATAGGTTCACAAAGAAATTGACAAGGTGGAGAGGTAGCCTCTTAAGCTAGGTTGGGAAGGCATAACTGGTTCAATCAACCTTACAAAGTATTCCCATATACTTTATGTTTATATTTAAAATTTTGACCAAGATCAAGAATAAACTAGAACAAATCCAATGATCCTTCCTCTGGTCAGGATTTGAAGATAAGAAAATACTACCTCTAGTGGCTTGGGAGTAGGTGTGCTCCAAGAAAGAGTATGAAGGTTTCAATTTAAAATGATTGAAGGTGATGAATGAGGCTCTTATTGGTAAGATGGGTTGGAAACTACTAAATAATGATCAATTGAGCTAGGTCAAAATCCTTAAAGCTAAATACATGAGAGATAGACAAGACTTCCTCAATTTAGAAGATCTTCCAAGAGGGTCCACTTTTTGGAATAGCCTGATGAATTGCAAGGCCCTTTTGAGGAAAGGGATCAGATGGCACATAGGGAATGGAGAAAGAGTGGAATTTTGGAAGGATATCTAGCTAAAGGAGACCCCTCTTGAGTGTGATCCAAAATTGAACACCTTGAAGCTAAAAACTACAGAAGCCTTTGGAAGAAAGGTTAAGGACTTCTTGGATTTTAGAGAAGGGAGCTAGCATTGGAAAGGTATAAACATATCAGGTCTAAATGAAACCCAATCCAAATCTCAAAAATCCTTGATGGACCTATTGAGGGTGTTCCTCACTAACCCTATAGGTGGGAGTGACTTGATGATTTAGAGTAGGGATAGTAAAGGTCTATATACATTGAAAATTGGATACTTTGTGATTGACAAGGATGAGTTGGGTTGGATTTGGAGATTTGGGTTAAGAAATTAATTCCTAAAATAACCATGTTTTTTTGGCTTGTTCAAAATAAAATACTGACTATTGAAAATTTGTGTGAGAGGGACTTCAACATTGCCAACAGATGTGCCATCTATAAGAAAAAGTCTAAAATTGCTCATCATATCTTTATTGGGTGTGAGTTTTCTTATGAAGTAATTAGTCTTCTTCTAACTAGATTTAAGATCTCTTAGGCTTTCCCAGAATAATATGGTTGATGTGTACCTTCAATGGATATCACCCTTCAAGAGTAAGCATCTAGGGGACCTGTGGTAACTTTTTCTTCCACACTTCCTTTGGGAGTTTGTAGATAATGCAATAATCAAATACTTAAGGATAAGAGAAGGGATGCCAACTCAATTGGGTCCTGTATTGGCAATGCATTAGTTGAAAATATTAAAATCATAAAGCATTATCAAGAGAATATTTCTATCTAGGAGCAAGATGTTTTCAAAGCTTGGTATTTAGATTTTAGTTCTCTACCTATCTGCTCCAAACCTTCCAAGGAAGAGGTTATATGGGAAGCCCCTTTGAAATATTGGATTAAGTTGAATTTTGATGGGGTATTTAAGGGTAATACTAGTGTTGTTGGTGCAGGGGGAGTAGTAAGAGATGAGAAAGGCACCATATTACTAGCTCATGCTAAGCTATTGGGGAAAAAAATGAACCACTTTACAGAGGTAAGATTCATATTATTGGGAACTAAATATATTTTACAAACATAGGCTATAAATGTAATAATTGAAGGAGACTCATTAAATATCATCAAGGATATAAAGGAGGAACATGAGGCTAGATGGTCCATTGCTAAACTAATTTTGGAGAGTCAACTAAACTTGGAGAAGCTTAGGTAGGTGAAAATACAACATATCTACCATGAAGGAAATCAAATAGCAGATTGGATGGTGAATTTGGGAGTTAGACTCAAGGAAAAATAGGATTGATATGCAAATTTCCCTCTAGCTCTTATGGAATAGGTAGTAAAGGATTGTCCAAGTGATGAAAACCTATTGGAGAAGTATGAAGTGAATAGACCCAATGAACTAGTCACTTGATTCCCATATGATAGATCAAAGTATACCTACCATGCTAGTAAAAAAAAGTTTCATAGGACAAATCAAAGGAGGTGTTGGAAACCCTCAATTATATAGAATGAGATGGCCAAGTTTCTTTTGTAATATGCTACTATTATGGTATTACTATCTTGTTTTGGTGTTGGGTCATTTTTTCCTTTTGTGTTTGTATCTAGTATGGTTTTTCTATTATATTTAGATTGTGCATTGTATTAGTAATGCCTCTAGTAGGAGTTTTTTGTTTCTAAGGGTGTTTTTGTTTAAGCTAAACAACTCGTTATATCATCATAAGGTTCAGCTGATGTTAGTTTTTTGGTTTTGGATAGGCTACTCTTCCATATTGTAATTATTTTTTTCATCTATATGTAAGAGTTTGGGGACACCCCTATTACCTTAATAAAAAAAAGTATATGATAGAGAGAGAATTCAAATACAAAATAGAAGTTTCAATTATTTATTCCAACACATTATAATCAAATAATTTCAAGAATAATAATTTCTATTTCAATAAAAATGGAGCAAGTATATTCATAGCTTTTGAAAGCCCTAAATGCCCACATTTATGCAATAATTTATCCACGAGTATGAAGTATAATATTTATTCAAGGAATATTTACAAGGTCTACCAACTTTTAGTTTACATCAATTAGAGAAATACACATAAATAATTCACTTTTACAATAAGGAAGAGAAATCCTCTAATATCATAATAAAATTTTTCCATGGGTGCACATGATCTTGTTCATTTTTGGTGAACACTAAACATGTTGGATCTAGTGGGCACCACCATTATGGAAGGAAATTGAACCATAATTCCATCCACAAAGACCTCGAATAAGTTTGGATTGATATGAGTAGATAAATTCAATTTATAGCACATAATTCAACCAACCCATGTATAGTCTGTAAGCACATTTCATGAAAACATTTAAAATTTTCAACTAATTTCTAATTGAAAGAATCCCAAGATAAAAAATGGTATATTTGCATTAATTCAAGATCAATCTAAAAATAAGGGAAAAAATATAACATCCTAAGGGTAGGTAGTTTGACATATATCCTTAAATAAACCCTTTCGCTATTATTCTCTTGTCTTCCACCTTCTCTCCCTACATTCAACAATCCCATGCACATCCCTATGGACAATAAACCCTCATTTCCTTACATATAATCATATTCCAACATACAAAATAAACCCAAGACTTCTCTCCTATATTTAAGTATACTCATTTACCTATTTGAAGTTCGAACCCAACATACAAAAGAAGCCCTAGGCTTCTCATTTACATATAGGGAATCCCTAGACCTCTAAGGATCTTGCCCAAACTATATCCTAAATAAATTATCCTATGAAGTCTCTTTTGAACGCTTGGAAAAAATTATCAAAAATCTTGTCAACTTACTAAAGAAATCCTACTAGGACAATATCAAGGTTGCATAGAGCATGTTCTATCCAAAAAGGATACAAAAAGAGTTAACAATAAATTCGCACAATAACATAGAAAAAACACATTTTATTATATAAAAAAGAGTACAAAAAAATAACTCATATCAAAGGGAAAAATTCACACACATTTTTCCTTCTTTATAATAGAAGAGGAAAGGAATCTAGAAAACAAATCCAAAAATAAAATTTAAAATTTTTCTTTTTTTTGCTTGATTAAAGTTCAACATAAGGAGTAATTGGTTGCATACTTATCTTCATCCAGTTTACTCCTCTTAGCTTCTATCCTTTCCTTCCTATTCTTCTATATAATATTTTCTTCCCACTTACACTCATATCTATACCTCCCCTCATATAGCCTACAATCTATGACTTTGACCCTGCTATACAATCAAAATCATCTTGCTATACAATCAATATCATTTTTTTCTAATCCATCCTCCTCATAGATAACTCTAGTAAAATTTACTATGCCCTTCACTATCATGCCACCAATAAATTATCCTCACCCCAATTTATTTCCTCTTCCACCATTAATCACTATTTTTCTCCATGCCATCTCCAACCATACACATCTCTACCTTTCTTTATTTTTATTTTACTTTCCTCATTTTTTTCAAAAGTTTAATATTCTTTTCTTTATTTAATTATTATTTTATTTCTAATAATAAATTTTTCTCTCTTTTTATTTTTCAACATACCATAATATTAGAGCAACTCATATAATACTCATTAACCACATGACCTAAAATAACATAATCGACTCATCAAAATTTAAATCAAATGGAAAACCAAACCAAAGAAATAATCATAACATGCAATGAAAAACCACATGGTAATTTTACATCATACACATCCAAAAACTTAGTTTGTACTACCCTTGTGGTTACATTTGATTACCTATGCCTACAAGCTCAACAAAAAAATGCTTTCTTTTTGAAGATCAATAATTTTGTAGAATCACATTGTAAAAAATTTAAATATCACATACAAGGTTGTATATATTTTTAATCACAATGCATTTAATTAACCATCATTTAAATAATTTTCATAATATAGGAAATAATCCATGCATTGAAGCCATGTTATTAATAATCAACCATAAAACATTAAACTTTAAGCACCTTATTGAACCAAAAAAAGAAAATAAGGGTCTATCATAATGAGGCATCATTTCATCAAATCAAAGTCCAAATAAGGTGGGTAAGTAGGCATTACATCCTTTCACTTTATTAAAAAATCCTCTTGGAAGTTATAAAAACAATTGTGGGTATAATAATCTTATTTGAATGACATCCTCTCAGATAGAAGAATGCTCATTGTACTAATCCCATTGAACTAAAACTTAGTGTATATTCCTCTTTTGAAGCTACTTAGTACATCAACTAAGTATGCAATAAGCTTCAATGTTGATCTCATTATCCTTATTCACCTACATGTTGGACTAATCTAATACATCAAATAAGTTTGATACATATTTTTTTAAAGATACATGAAATACATTATGGATCCATGACAAGATAGGTGATAATGCTAAATGATAAGAAAGAAGTCCAAGTTTCTAAGATTTCAAAAGTTCCTACAGATAGTTCTGAAAGCTTTAACCCCTTTCTAAGTTTAAAAAAAATCATGTGGCCTGATTCTCACATACCTTATCATCCACTACAAATTATATTTCTATGTGATGCATATAAACATAACTCTTCTACTAATATTGGGCTTGTTTATTGTTGGTTTTTATTTTTCTCACCTTCTCTTTCATTTCATGGAGTATTTTTGAACCAATTTCCATTTGTTTTTCCAATGTATCTGAAGTTAAAGGAATCCTATGAGATCATCCATAAAAATATTTATAAGGTTGCATTCCTAGGGAATTATGGTAACTATTATTGTATGCAAACTCTACAAGGTTAAAATACTTTTTCCATTGAGTCTATTGGTCCATCACAGACATATAAAGCATATATCCTTAAGCATGTGGTTCATTCTTTTTTTCTAACCACATGGGGTGATATATAGTACTAGAATTTAATTGAGTTTCCAAAGTGTAGACACCAAAATCTAGCACCCTTCAGTTCACATTCACCACCTCACCATTAAATCCTGCATAATAAAGATATATGCTTAAGTTCTAACTTAGGGATATAAAATCCTGCACATCATTATACTTTCCTAATTTATGTAATTAGGAAAATCATCGTAGGATACCCTGTCTACCCATTGGACATGTGTCCTGGACACTTCATCCAACATCCATGCCACATCTTACCCACTCATGTCCCCTTTGTCCTTGCACATGAGACAGATTCCCAACACCCATGCCACAACTCCTTTGTTGTTGTCCCCTTGTCCCTTCACATAAAATAGCATCCCACATCCCACTCCACTTGGATCCACATCACCCCAGTTAAGTGAGCCACACTGAGTGACTCACTATAACTGCCCCTTCCACCTGGCAGTCCAGATTTGCCACTTGGCAAATTAGGGTTGCCACCTCACATTCCCCTCCAAAGCCCCAGTCAACCTATAAATACACCATCAATCCACCAAACAGGGAGAGTTTAACTGCATATCGATAGGCTACCGAATTAGCTCTGGACCCAAAGAGAAGTTGAGGGTGCAATCTGGACTCTGATTGTTGGCTTGGATTATGAGGCAATCTTTCATTCAACCAAAACCACCCATCCATGGTTCCACAGTCGAAAACGTGCATCCACGATTTCACAACCGTAGGTCCATGGTTTCCAGCCTGCAATTGCACTTCCACGGTTCCACAGTCCCAAGAATAGAAACAGGTTTCATCGATAGAGATTAGCGATTTGAGTAGTAAGGTTTTATTTGTTATTTATTTTACGTTGTCTATTTTTCATCCATATCGGTAATAGGTTTATGTGTAGCATTGGATTTATTATTTGAATATACGGGTGCTACTAATCCCCTTTGTTGGTTTGCATGTGTGCAGGTAACAGGTATCTTGGATAGGCTACTGAAGTTGGAGTGGTCCCATGTTGGATACCAAAGCCCACTCACCTTTTGAAGCTACAACTGGATATGAGGAGAGCATTGTACATTGCGAAAGATCTGGAAAGTAGAAATTTGTATCACATTGAAGCCAAGATTGTAACATTGTACCCAAGCTACTTGGGGCAATCCGAAACATTGTAAATATGTATCATGAGAGTCAATATATAAAGGATTTCATTATTTTGGGCAATCTCTTTGTGTCTGTGTGATTTTATATTGCAAGTGCTCAAGTATTCTAGTTACAAAAAATGATGATCACGGTGGGACATCCCAAGGGTTTCATTTTTTTTTGCCTTGATTTATTTTAATCTTACTAATATTTATTTGCATGTACAGGTGCTAATAATTTGAAATACGTGAAACCACACATCTACGGTTTCTAATTTGTGAAACCACGCATCCGTAGTTTCTAATTTGAGGAAACGTGCATTCGCAGTTGCTGCACTGTTGAAATGTGGAATGCCAGTTGACAGCAAGAAGGAGCAACAAAAGAAACACATGTATGTACCATGTGTCATATTTTTAATTGGTCCTTTAGTTCTGGATTTAGGCTGCATTTAAGTAGATTAAGGGTTTCAGTTTTGTATGCCAATGCTTGCATTTAGGTCTTAGGATAGAAAAATCTACTTAAATCTTGCATTCATAAACACAATAAAAAAGCAAAATAAATGAAAATCTGCATATGCATAGTAGGGAATAATCATATTGCATGTACCAAGTTAGAAATAACCCAGGTATTTCTATTTTAGGGTTTGGGTTGTATTCGACTTTTGTTCTATTGACAGAAAGGACCCGTGCACCCGTGGTTGAGATCTCCTAAATGCACATGCACGGTTGGCAAACCACGTACCCATGGTTTACCAGAACTAACCGTCCACCCGTGGTTAGCCCTGTTAAACAGAATTGGGCCGTCTTACCTAGATTTGCAATTTTACCCCCGATATGATTTTGTCTGCTATTTTATGTCTTTCTTGCTTTCTGCATTAGGCATAAAAATAGAATTACATGTTAGATTTGCATCACATGATAGAAAACAAAACATTCACACACACACACACACGTATAATTAAAACATTGGTCCGATTGGATTTCATCAGCAACCCCCAATTCAGATTGATGACGTTGGAATTCATCTCCTTCCATTGGCTTACCCCCTAGATCATCCATAGATAGGATAAAATTTCTCTTTAAGATATTATAAGTCATTGGTATTCAAGCTATCTCCCACTATTGGAACAATTGTTGAATCATAGTGGAAGAGCTAGGTGAACCCCCCACTAGAATTTAAGTGGTGTACCCTAGCCTCTTTTGAGAAATCACACTTGGTGCTAGTGTTCTTAATCACCATCTTCATTGAGTTCTATTATTCTATTCCAAAAAAAAAAACAAAATCTCTTCAAAAACTTCAAAAAAAAAACACACAAAAACACATCGAATTTTTTTTTTCAAAAACTTAGTGCAAACTAGGGTCAAACACTTTGTATGTTTATTTGCTTGGCATGTTGTATTGCATTGTACTTTATTTTTCATTCACATAGATAACATATTAGCGTATGGTAGTGACTCGTAATCAAGCTAAGAGATTAGTGTCAAGCCAAAGTCAGTGGTCATCCCCTATGGCCTCTCAGTCTGGCAATGTCCCTCACACTTTGATGGTGGGACAAGTAGAGGTGCTCCTTTCTATGTCCCTAAGTCTTGATATAGGGCCTTCTAGTAATACCCCCAACACAAACATAGATATTATGCATACATCTACCCACACAACTATACCTGAGACACCTAGGAGTGAACCTCTTGCAACAGTAGACAGTCAAGCAACCATGATAGATATGGACACTATTAGAATGTACTTGAATGCAGCTGGAATGGTCTTCCCATAATTACCACCACTCTCCATCCCATCACATGTTGTACCCTCATCACAACAAGAATCCATATTTGCCTATCCACAATAGTCACAACAAATTTTCACCAATCCTCTCTTTGATTTGGCCACTGTAGCATTAGCCAATCAACCATTGTCATCCGACCAAATTCCCCCCACATTATCACAACAAATGACCATTAACACTAATCCCTTATATGAAACAATCCCTATTGTTTTGCAAGCCCCAAAATTCATTCCTCCATCCACACTTGTAGGACATACATCTCATACCATTCCAAAATCAGTGGTGATACCCTTTGCTACTTACCCCCCATCCACATCCACTACCATGGTTGTTCCAAAACCAACTTAGTCTACCACATCATAGGTAGCAGTCCCTATGTCAAATGCAATTGATATGCAAAAATATTTCTTATAGTTGCAACAAATGATTTTAGATAATTCTAACAATATAATAAACCCTAACCCTAACCGACATTTGCAAGGGATTGAGCAAAATATTCCACCTATATCTCATCAACCTAATGCCTTTATCCAAGATCCATCTTGGGTAATGCGTCCTCCCTCTACCACTATTGTTCACAATCAACCATTGCACCCATATGCTAATGCAGCAGGTCAGCATAATACCATACCTTCATCACCCCATCCATATCATAACATCCCTCAAAATCCATACCATAACACATTTCTACCAAACACATCTTATCATCCCCAACCTACATACAATCCACCCCATTACCAACAACATCAAGTACATTCGAGTGTCAGTCCTATAGATGATCCTAGATACCAGTTTTTATAGAGTCAGATTGGTAGTATTGCCATGCAAACCCCAGGCTTGCAATACCAAAAACCAAATTTAAGGCAACTACTCAATCACCCTATTCACGCTTCGATACCAAAAACACCATATCCACATGATTTCCAAATACCAAAGCTTGAATTTAAAGGAGAAGAGGATCCTAGAGAGCATGTAACGAGATTTGTGAATGCATGCTTCAGAATAAAAAGTAGCGATGCATTACTATTACATACATTTCCTCAAACATTAGGGGGGAAGCCCAAGACTGGTACAATCATCTCCCGCATCAAATTATTATCACCTTTGAACAACTAGCGGACCAGTTTCTGGAAAGATTTGCCCTAAATGTTAGAAAACAAACAACATTGACTGATTTAATTTATCTAAAATAATATGACGATGAATCAGTATATGACTTTGGCAACAGATGGAGATCAGTCATGATCAAGTTACCATTTTCATTCCCCATGCCAGAGATAATACGAATATTCATGAAGGTTTTTGGTAGACCTATCTCTTCATTACTACAGCTACAACAATATAGAACATTCGATGAGGCACTCGCCCAAGCAAAACTGATTGAAGAAATCAAAATTCAATAAGGCGAGATTAAGCCTAAGAAGAAAGAGTGGCATAATAAGAATCAAAATGGGAATAACCACGGTCAGTATAAGACTGCACACGTTAATCAGATAGTTTTGAGCCAACCACAGGCAAACCGACTGGTTCAAACACAAATCCAACAACCCCAAAAACAACAAAAACCACATCAATCGAATTATCAAGCAGTTCCACCCCCATAGTAGGCATAAAATCAGACACAACCTGTGGAAAGGCAACAACGTAATTTTAAACCAGAAATAAATTACATGCCAGTACAAGAGCCATATTCATTAGTATTTCAAAAGTTGTATGCGGCAAAACTTTTTAATTTATTGAAAATGAAACTTGATGATCCTAACAAACCAAAGACAAAATGTTACAAAGAACACCTCTTTTGCATCTATCATAGACAAAGAGGACATGATATTGAAGGTTGTCATGGATTTAAAGGAATTGTGCAAGATTTATTGGAAGTGGGTACAATCAAGATTGACAACCCACTAGCCCAAAATAACCAAAACCTAGGCATATATCAGACACCTTTGCCACATCGAGAGGCAAATCAACAACCTATGAGAGCATCAACTTCTAGAGTTCCTCCCAATCAGGTTAATTATGTGTCTCAACTACCACAAGGTTTTGTAGGGGCTATCAGTATAGTTACCCATGGAAAAATGCAAGCTAATCACACAACCCAAGCTCCGGTAGCATCACCAACTAATGTGCCCATACAACTTGGATCGAGTGGGCCACCACTACCATTCCATAACCACCCTCTTGTTACATTGAACAACCAATTGACACAGAGTTTGAAGATGGATTCAACAAAATTATCAATTTATGAACTAATACAACAATCAACACCTCATAGGGAAGCATTGATGGAAATATTAAAGTCTATTAAGGTACAATCAGAAGACCCAAATGCATTCAATTCCTTTGTGGGTTGTGTGCAAAAGTGTATGGAACCCTTGATAGTATTCTATGACTTCGAGGAAAAAAAAATATCAACAGATTCACCTGACCCACCATTACACATAGTAGATCACATTGACAAGAAACCCTTCAAGAGAGTGCTTATTGATACAAGTTCTTCAATCAACCTCATTACCACACCTGCCATGATGAAGCTCAACGTCCCATCATCTCATATCACAACATCCACATTCACTCTTAGGGCCTTTAATGATGGTTTATGCTCAACTGTAGGGAATGTTGTTCTTCCCGTCACAGTGGGGGTGAAAACAATACATGTTATTTTTCACATATTGGAAGGGCAAATGCAATATAACATACTTCTTGGATGCCCTTGGATTAGGGAAATGAAATGTGTGCCTTCAAAATTGCATCAATTCTTAAAATATGTGCATGAAGGCAAAGTACATTGCATACCAGTAGACACTGAACCTTTCAAATACTGTAACTTTATTTCAAATCCTTATGAGCTTTTACTCCCATCAGCATATCTAACCATCCAACCACTAGTCATTAGAACAATTCCATCAAACACCACATCATCAAAAGCACCCATTCTAGAAGAGTTGCCTATAGTTAATCCGAATTTCGCATCCAAAAGCGTCAAATCAATTCATCCTTCAAACATTGCATTCCATTTTCAAATTACACCCACTCATCCTACTAACCAATGGTTAGTCCCATCTAGCACATTTCTAGATTCAAAGCCACCTTTCACATTCAAAGCACAACCCACATAATTAGCCACTACTTCGTAGTCATTAGAACCCGTAGTATCACAAATAGGGCCGCCTGTTAGAGATAATCCAATGCCACCAACAGATCCAAGAGCTAAGGCTCAAGAACCCTCTTCATCCACTGAGCCATTAGCCACACAACCATCTAGAGTTACAGGACACCTCACCAATCCAAGTATTGGTGAGTACATCATCGAGAGTGTCACAGTTACACCACCTATCGAGTCAATCAAAGATTATAGTCACCCTCGCGACCCACCTTTAGCTATTGGTGATATATAGAATGGGTTCTCAAACAAATGCAATCAATTTCATATATGGAGGGATGGATTCTTCATCGGACCCATCCCCTCAAAATGACAACTATTTACAAAAGTTTAATGAAAACATTGATTATCTATCGAACCCAAGTTTCCTAGTCAGATATTTTTGAAGGGTTAGTTGGCAAGGATATGGACTTGGAAGACATGAACAAGGTCCTCACAACATCATTGAACCAGAATATAGAGAGCCAAGTGACTGCTTTGATCTAGGATATAAACTTTCCATTGCAAGCTCTTTTCTTAATCAAGCTTTCCAAGAACTGGACATAGAATGCGAACAAGAGGAGGAAAAGAGCGATGATGAGGATGAACATAATGATAAGGGTGAACAACTAAAAAGTAGATACCACATACAATTTTTACCCTCGAGAGTAAGCTTTACAATGAGAGGCAGATTATGAAGATCCTACTGCGATAACATACCTTAGGCAAGACCTTGAGCCACTAATGCTAGGACCTCATACAAACGCTAATGGATTCTGGATAAGTGATAGTGATGATGAAGAAATTAAAATGATTTTTATCAACCATGCTCTTGAGATACAAGCCAGGATAATTCTCCAAAATGAAGAACGTCCTGAATGGTTTAATCAAGAAGAAGAAGAACCTCAGGAAGAGATAATATATGGAGAAACCATGCAAAAAGGTAATTGGTATCAGCAAAAGTTTCCAATAGACTGCACACTTTTTTAGCTGAACAAAGAGCAGGAGGGTCCTGAACCAGAACTTCCTCCATCACATTGGCAAAGAATAAAACAAAATAAATCATACACATTAGGTCAGTTGTAACCTAGAGAAAACGAGTCATCAATTCTTGAATCGTGACCACCTCATTTTTGTCAAGTCAACATGATTTCTATTGATTTGCTCACCCCACTCTGCAATCCATATAATGAGACAAACCAATATATATCGACACCAATATTATAGCTATGGACATGATTTCATCCCCACCATCCACTACTGACTTCATCCGATCTGAAGAGTTGTTGCACGCTTCAAACACTTATATTTTGCAACAACCTTCATCATAAAACAATTTAGTTTTTCAAACTGAGATAGAAGGGGACACCCCAAACACATTTGAAAATATGGTAGATGATATCCACCTCATCCCAACTTCGCATCAACTAGGAGAAGGTTCTCACATGCTAATAGAAGAGTCTATAGATGTGAACCTTAGTGAAGATGTGGATAATATCTAGATTGTCAAAATAGCAAAAAAATTATCCGCAGAAGAAAAAGACAACATCATAAACATGCTTATTAAAAAGAAGGAAGTGTTCGCATGGTCCTACAAAGACATGCCTGGCTTAGATCCGGACTTGGTAGTCCACAACCTTACGCTAGCACATGATGCCAAGCCATTCAAGCAGAAGCTTAGGAAAGTTCATCCAACAGTCGCATTAATTGTAAAAGAAGAGCTACAAAATTTATTGAATGTATACTTCATAGTACCAATCAATTATCCTGAGTGGCTTTCGAACATGGTACCCATTCACAAACTGAATGGGGGGATATGAGTATGCACTGATTTTTGAGATTTAAACAAAGTGTGTCCCAAGGATGCTTTTCCTTTGCCAAACATAGATCAATTAGTAGACTCCTATGTTGGTCATGAAATGCTCTCTTTAATGGATGGTTTCTCTAGATACAACCAAATTCGGATTAATCTAGAAGATCAACATAAAATAGCGTTTACAATGCCTTGGGGAACATTCTGCTATAGAGTGATGCCTTTTGGATTAAAGAACACAGGAGATACATATCAGCATGCCATGATGTACATATTTCATGATTTTATGCATAAGATAATCAAATATTATGTATATTATCTCATTTCTAAATAAAAAATGCATCTTGAACACATAGATATGCTAGAAATGGCATTCGATCTATTAATAGAACATAAGGTAAGGTTAAATCCTAAAAAGTGTGTGTTTGGTGTAACATCAAGAAAACTTCTAGGATTCATTATCTCCAAGAGAGGCATTGAAGTAGACCCAGGCAAGGTAAAATAAATTTTAGAAATGTCACCTCCAAAAAACTTGAAAGAGTTGCGAAGTTTACAAGGAAAAGTCTAATGTATTCGCCGATTCATTGCACAACTCTCAGATAAATGCAAGTCTTTTAATTGCCTGTTACAAAAAGGAGTGATATTTTCTTGGACAACTGAATGTTAGGAGGCATTTGATGATATAAAGAATTATCTAGCCTCACTGTCGGTTCTTACGCCACCAAAAATAGGAGTCCCATTTCACCTATACATTTTTGCAACAAATTTTGCCTCAGGAACAATGCTTGAAAAAAAGAACGAGAAAAATAAAGAGCAAGTGGTTTATTACATCATTCGAACACTAGTAAGTTACGAAACAAGGTATGCTTATGTTAAAAATTTATGTTTAGTCGTGGTTTTTTCCACCAAGAAACTTAGACATTACATGCTAAGAAATACCACCTATGTTATAGCTAGAGAAAACCCTTTGTGATACATGATGTCGCACTTACAAAAACACCCACACTGCTAAATGGATAATGCTTTTAACAAAATTCAACCTCGAATTCACAAGTCAAAAATCCATAAAAGGGCAAGTAATAGCTGATCAATTAGCGAAAGCTCCACTACACAATGATACACCATTAATGATTGAACTTCTCGATGATTCAGTATTTTCTATCACAGAGCAAGAAGAAATAGTTTCACCTGAGGATGAAGCAGATATGATAGTGTTATTTGACGGATCAAAGTGTGAAAAAGGGCAAGGTGCAGGAGTTGTGTTTTACACACCTGAAGGAATACCCATTCCTTTATCATTCAAACTCGACTTCACATGCACTAACAATAATGCAGAATATGAAGCCTTAATACTAGGTCTTAAATCAGCTATAGCAATGGGAATAAAAAGAATAAGCACTTTTGGTGATTCTCAATTAGTTGTCTACCAAATAAAAGGAGAATACCAATGTAAAGAGCCAATATTAAAGAGATATCATGAAGTAGTGATACAGTTGCTAGGAAAATTTGACTGGTATGAAATTAGTAACTTGCCACGATTAAAAAATAGATTTACGGATGCAATGGCTTCCTTGGGATCTCTCATTCCTAAAAATGAACATGAAGAAATGCAACCCCTAATCATAACAACAATTTCTAAACCATCAATTCAAAAAGCAGAATCTATGGGTGAGAAAAATGTTTGTTTGATACATGTCAAACCTTACAATTCTTACCTTGATGAGATAAAATATTTTCTCAAAATAGGCACACTACCAATGGACATAACACGAGCTACAAAAAGAACATTCAAACAAAGAGCCATTCATTTCACTTTACTTGGAGATGTGTTATATAAACATAGTTATGATGGAATACTACTATGATGTTTAAATCCAATTGAAGTAGAAAGAGCAATATCAGAAGCCCACGATGGTACTTGCAGTGGTCACTTTAGCAAATGGCAATTGCAAAAAGAATATTGCACATAGGATACTACTGGCCGACAATGGAAAATGACTATTGCAAATATGTCAAAAGATGCCAAAAATGTCAACATCATGCAAACTTGACCCATGTGCCATCACAAAATTTATAACCCATTCAAATTTTGTGGCCCTTTTCATAATGGGGACTTGACTTGATTGGTAAAATAACACTTGCTTCATCAGGACAACATAAATTTATCATAACTGCTACAGAATACTTCACAAAATGGGTGGAGGCAATTCCAATGACAACTACGACTGGACCTCAAATAGCGGAGTTTATACTTCAAAGATATTATCTGTTGTTTTGGAATACCCTCAAAAATAATTTTAGATAATGGAAAGTCATTTAAGAATAAGGATGTTAGAGCATTGTGCAATAAATTTAAAATACTACATAGCTTCTCAACACCTTATTACCCGTAAGCAAACGGGAAAGCTAAAGAAAAAAATAAAACAATCATATCCATTCTCAAGAAAGTGGTAAAATATAATCATCGAGATTGGCATACTCACCTCCATTTAGGACTATGG
Source organism: Wollemia nobilis (assembly GCA_028583015.1). Lineage (NCBI taxonomy): Eukaryota > Viridiplantae > Streptophyta > Pinopsida > Araucariales > Araucariaceae > Wollemia > Wollemia nobilis. The sequence goes on along the minus strand of JAQPPZ010003172.1, from coordinate 1,293,145 downwards.
GCTTACAAAACAAGCATAAGAACACCAATGAAAGCAACACCATTTTCATTAGTTTATGGTGCAAAATAAATATTACCATTGGAGCTTGAGATACCAACCTTGCGAATCGAGATATAGGAATTCATGAACGATGATACAACTAGACAGGAGCATCTTGACCAATTGACAATTATTGATGAGAAATGTATTAATGCTCTAGAACATTTACGAGTATATCAAGATAGAGTCAAGCGCGCTTACAACGCAAAAGTCCATCCTTGTGAATTTCAAGTGGGGGACCTAGTGCTCAAAGAAAATCAACAAAATACTAATGCTTTACCGCACTTAAGGGATAATTTGTAGCAAATTGGTTGGGACCATATATAGTAAAGCAAAAATTGGGACAAGGAACGTATAACTCTCCAATTTAGAAGGGAAATTGGAGCTAGAACCACTGAACATTATGCACCTAAAGGCATTTTATGCATAAAACGACTTGCAATATATGTACATGGCTAAAACAAAAAATAAAAAATAAACAAAAGATTTCATTTTAAATTTTGCATGAATTTCATAGTGTAAATAGAAATATTTCAAATTGCATTTTTTATATGGCATTTGCATTTCAATTATATGTTCATACAAATATATATATATATATATATATATATATATATATATATATATATATATATATATATATATATATATATATATAGTTGCATCCATCCCATCCCTTGCTCAATAATATTTAATAGTGGTGATGATAAGACCAAGAAAACAAATTCCAAGAATTGGGGGTATTCAACTAAGATTCTTTACAACTCACAAATCATACACATCATACATGATATATCATACAATTTTTAATCACTCAAACATATCTAGTGAAAAACCAAACTTCATGAAGTGTCCAATTTTATTTAGGACCAAAGCACCTTCATCACATTAAGAAAATCTTGAGAAAACATCTTGAATAATAGAAAGATAACGCCAATTTGGGTAAACCTCAAAGCAAAAAAAAAGTCAAATTCTTCGTTTACCCTATCATGCAACCAATAACAAAAATAGTGGTTATCACCACTACCACAGTGAAACAACAAATATAAATAAATGTAAAGTAGTAAGGATAGGGTTAAAATCTCATCATTCTTCGGTTGAGAATTCGATTCCCCAACACTTTACACAAAAAAAACAAATTAACAACACACACCACAGATCTCTAAAGATGAAAAAATCGTACGATGTTCCCCTCAGAAAGTTATGTAGTCATCACAAAGGCTTAAAGATCAAAACCATTGGACTATGGAGTGAGCCTCCACTAGGGCTATAGACTCTTGAATTGCAGTGGAGTAAACTCATGCAGGGTGACATGTCTCTCTCTTAAGAGGGAGACCTCTGAATGCACATACGGGTAAGCTAGAAAAAAAAAGGAAAACCCAAAAAGGTACTTGTTGGTCCAAAATCTGCCACAGGAAAGGATTTTACAAGTGCACCCTAGACCTGGCCAACATTGAAAGGCTGGAAGCAAGAAATGGCTTCCAGACCAATCTCCAGAGTGGGCTGGTTCCCTTCACTATTCTAAACTTGGTTAAGATAAGGGTTACTGGAAAGAAATTGAAAAGGTTACAGAAAGAAATGGGAAATATGGCCACAGGCCGAAGTGATGGGATCAGAAAATAGCAACAGAAAACTTCAAGTGTAGCAACAACAAGCAATAAAAGTTACTAACTTAACTTCCACACGATGCATACAGAAAAACCCTCCAAAGTCACATTCCAGGAATTTATACTCTTATGGCAATATTCAAATCCAATATGCAGAATTTAAATGTAATAGCCATGAAGACATACAAATGCTATTAGAAATGCAACATGAACAGAAAGGAAATCACCAATGCAAATGCTTGAAAAATTGAAGCCAATCCTTTTATTCCTACAAACGAACTTCCAGTCTCTAGCAGAGAATTTTCCAACCACTGCAAATGAGGTTTACATTGGTTTTTATAGAGGGTCGTCCTCTTTGCAGCATTTAATATTTGAAACCGACCTTCTTGAGATCTACAATTATGCGAAGGAAACGAGGAACATGATCCCCTTAATCACAGCGTTAAAGAAGCAAAAATTAAATGCGATGAAACGTTCGCGGTCGCCTTCATTAAATTTGATCTTTCGAACATGTGCATGAAAACCGTTGAATTAATCCACGAACAGCAGCTTCGAATAAATAAAACTTTAATTTTGGTGGCTTGGGCGCTTCTTCGACCTTGACTGCCTTGGAAATCCGCAAAACATTTAATTCGGGGCAGCATTTAATCATAGGAAATCAAAAAAAACTTCTCGGGCGTTCATACTATGTTCTGGCGGGAAACTGTCGCAGGTCACGAAAATGCGACGGGTCGCGAAATCGCGACGTCTTTTTATGTCGTACGCTTCGCTGCTAAAAACCCACAAAAATGAAACATGCAGCGCATCGCTGCACATTTCGGGCACTTGGTATTTGAAGCCAATTGCCGCGCGATTTTGGAACGTCAGCGAATCGCTGCACTTTTGACTTAGACTCTTTTTCAACACATGCCTCCGCGATTTCAGAACATGCAGTGCATCGCTGCACTGTTTTCTTTGGACTCCCTCTTACAACCACTGCCCATGATTTTGAGACATGCAGCGCATCGCTGCAACTTTTACCTTAGACCTTTTGATGCCGCGAAAATAGAACACGTCGCGATATCGCGACGGTTCTTCCCAACCTGCATGCGCTGACCGCGATTCCGCGACATGTCGCGAAATCGCGACGGTTTTTTTAACTTAGTCATTTTTTGCTCCTTTTTTATCAAAGCCACATCCAAGCCTGTACAAAAGTTAGATTTTCAACAACTTAAGCATTAGTACTTCAACAAATGGGATCAATGTGGCAAAAATGCCAACATTCTTGGTGGCTCACGGGGTATACAGTTCACTGTATGCAAGAATCCAGGCCTGAATCCATTGGGCACAGAGTCATATTAGATCAGAAAGTTGGCCACTGTGGTGCATATCTCAGGGGACTACTGCAATGATCTCTATCGAAAAATCGAAACGGAAAAACCTGCATATAACTGGTTATGAAACGACAAATGGAATGCGATAGTGGAGTGAGCTCTCGCGATTAGCAAGCGGTGACTGCAATGGAATGATGATTAAAATGGAATGATGAAGTGAGCAAGTGATGTGGTAGACATAATAACAGAATGCTACTATACTACCATCTACAATGGATGGAATGAAAGTGAATGAACAGATGGAATGGAAATGAAAATATGAAGGCTGTAAACTGAAATGAGCTAGACTGTAAATAAATGCGTAAAATGACAGAACTTAGAAGAAAGGGATAAGAAGGAATGGGGAAAAGAAACAACAGCCGTGGCTTGTTTCTTAACTGTAGAAGAAAAAGAAGTAAAAGAAGGAAGATGAAGAAGGGAAAGGAAGAAAAGGAGAGGAGAAAGAAGAAATTGCTAGAAAGCCACCAACTATTGGGAAAAGAAAAACAAAACAAAAAAAAGGGCACCTACGGCTCGCATGCAAAAAGAGCCGAGATGAACAAATAAAAACAATACCTCTTTTTTTTTTCTTCTCTTTTCTACTCTTTCTATTTTTTGTTTTTTGTTTTTAAATATTATATACAATAGTTCACGACATGATTGGCATGTCGCCACCAAACACCTAGTCTCAGAGGGTTATCCGATAAATCTGCAATGTCCCGACCAGATCTGATCATACTTAAGTCGGTCCTTGAAATTGGGCTGGCTTCTTCCTGAAGTTCTCCATGTTTCAGACACTGGCAAGTTATCATGCTTGCCAGTACCCACACAATTGAAAAATAATGCAAAAAAGAAACCCCACCATATTGAAGAGTTCTCTGGCTGTGGACTGAGAACAGGTTCCTCCAACTCCTGGATCCGATCACAGGAGTTGTCCAGCAACAGTCCTTTCTTCAGGATCTTTGCCGACTTCACCTGTTGATCTGACATATTCAACAGGTTCTGACTACACGCTTGCGTGTCTTGCACAGCTATGCCTTCTTGGTGTTCAGGGTCTGCCACTTGAATCTCTTCTTCCTCTTCGCTTATATCCTCTGGATCCATGAGATCTGTCCCTTGAACTCCACACAACTGCATCTCAGTTTTCTGCTCAGTATACGGGATCTGGCATGAAACATACTACGCGGGATGGATAGGAGCAGCAACTACCGAAGAAAGTGATGGAGTTTCTCCCCACGGTAATTTTCTTGATAAGAGCAAAAGTTGTTCCGCTCGCACTGCTTCTTCAAAGATTTGTGGGAACCTTCATTCACCTGATTGCAGCAAGAGGAGGCCTATGTCAGAATGGAAATCTCGAACATAGAAGAGGTGGGCCTGGGTGGGTGATGGTTGGATATTCTCTGGAATTCTCTTCCAGCTTCTCAAGAATCGGACATTGAAGTCCGTGATGCTCTCTAGAGGTGCTCGCTTGATGTACATTAAAACTGATAGAGATCCAAAGAACTGTAAAAGGGATCTTCGTCAAATCTTCTGATTAGTGCTCCCGCTAGATCATCCCATGAATCGATGCTTTGACGCCTGAGCAGTCTGTACCACTGTAATGCCCTTCCTTCCAAAGACTAAACCAGAAGTCTGATCATGATATCCTCGTGATTTATGACATGGATCATTGACAAAGTAGCAATATCTTCAACATGCGCTAGAGCCATGCCTTCGGTACCATCATATTTTGCTAGGGCCTTCAGGGCACCTTTGGGAATTTCATGCCGGATTTGGAGATTCAGAGGGCCAGGATCATCCCATCTAGGAAAAGCCCTCGCCTTTGTGGCAGTGGTCTGTGGGATCACGGCTATCGCCATTAAGTCAGAGTCGCCAAATGAACATTCTTTCAACTTGGAAAAAAAAATAGGCGTCCACGATCAAGAAATTTGGATCTTCAACTCAGCAAAGTCGCCAGATGAACTTACAAATCTTTGCTATGAGGTCAAGACAACTCATCAAAATCTTGAGACCTCCGGGTGTTAAACAATAAAACTTATGGATCTTTTGAGACAGAAGAAGTCTGTCCCACCGGGCGTGCCAAAAACTATTGGTCCAAAATCTGCCATAGGAAAGGATTTTACAAGTGCACCCTAGACCCGGCCAACATTGAAAGGCTAGAAGCAAGAAATGGCTTCCAGACCAATCTCCAGAGTGGGCTGGTTCCCTTCACTATTCTAAACTTGGTTAAGATAAGGGTTACTGGAAAGAAATTGAAAAGGTTACAGAAAGAAATGAGAAATATGGCCACAGGCCGAAGTGATGGGATCAAAAAATAGCAGCAGAAAACTTCAAGTGCAGCAACAGCAAGCAATAAAAGTTACTAACTTAACTTCCTCACGATGCATACCGAAAAACCCTCCAAAGTCACATTCCAAGAATTTATACTCTTACGACAATATTCAAATCCAGTATGTAGAATTTAAATGTAACAGCCATGAAGACATACAAATGCTATTAGAAATGCAACATGAACAGAAAGGAAATCACCAATGCAAATGCTTGAAAAATTGAAGCCAATCCTTTATTCCTGCAAACGAACTTCCAGTCTCTAGCAGAGAATTTTCCAACCACTGCAAATGAGGTTTACATTGGTTTTTATAGAGGGCCGTCCTCTTTGCAGCATTTAATATTTGAAACCGACCTTCTTGAGATCTACAATTATGTGAAGGAAACGAGGAACATGATCCCCTTAATCACAACGTTAAAGAAGCAAAAATTAAATGCGATGAAATGTTCGCGGTTGCCTTCATTAAATTTGATCTTTCGAACATGTGCATCAAAACCGTTGAATTAATCCACGAACAACAGCTTCGAATAAATAAAACTTTAATTTTGGTGGCCTGGGCGCTTCTTTGACCTTGACTACCTTGGAAATCTGTGAATCATTTAATTCAGGGCAACATTTAATCATTGGAAATAAAAAAAAACTTCTTGGGCGTTCATACTATGTTTTGGCAGGAAACTGTCGTAGGTCGCGAAAATGTGACGGGTCGCGAAATCGCGACGTATTTTTATGTCGTACGCTTCGCTGCTAAAAACCCACAAAAATGAAACATGCAGCGCATCGCTGCACATTTCGGGCACTTGGTCTTTGAAGCCAATTGTCGCGTGATTTCGAAACGTCAGCGAATCGCTGCACTTTTGACTTAGACTCTTTTTCAACACATGCCTCCGCGATTTCAGAACGTGCAGCGCATCGCTGCACTGTTTGCTTTAGACTCCCTCTTACAACCACTGCCCGCGATTTTGAGACATGCAGCGCATCACTGCAACTTTTACCTTAGACCTTTTGATGTTGCGAAAATAGAACACGTCGCGATATCGCGACGGTTCTTCCCAACCTGCATGCGTTGACCGCGATTCCGTGACACGTCGCGAAATCGCGACGGTTTTTTTAACTTAGTCATTTTTTGCTCCTTTTTTATCAAAGCCGCATCCAAGCCTGTACAAAAGTTAGATTTTCAACAACTTAAGCATTAGTACTTCAACAAATGGGATCAATGTGGCAAAAATGCCAATAGTACCGTCCAAAAATTACTCAATATGGGGCAATAAACATCACAATCACATGCACTAGTTTTGGATTTCTTAGGGTCATCGACACACAAGATTTAGAAAATGAACTTCACTTGCACACAATATGGTCCTAAAGAAAGTAATACAACATTCAAGAAAAATGGTTAATGTTACTAGCTTCTTTGAGTATTTGAGAATTTTTTTAGTTACATGCCAAAAGCAAAATCATTAGCCATATCACCATCCACATACCATTTATAAATACCACATACATCACAACAAAGAATAATCAAGTGGGAACCCCCTATTGCAAATAAGAATGAGCAAAGGTCAACTACTCCGAGCTAAATAAGATTACATGAGCACCATGAATACCTTCATTCAGTTACATTACTATAAATCAATATGCATTTTACATGTTCACTTGCATTCATTATCATAGCATTAACATACAAATATAGGATTGCATAATATAAATATTGCAAAAAGCATAAACAAGAAGAATACATATACAAATAACGCATGTGAATACCGAAATAAAATGCCATATATATATATATATATATATATATATATATATATATATACAAAAGTCTACAAAGTACAAAATGACCGAACACAGTATACATTGGAGCATTGAGGCTCATACTAGAATAAAAAATACAAAAAATAAAAACAAGGCAAATACAACATCTAGCTAGTGCCAGCAGGATCCCTCCATAGACCCTACACAGTAGAAGCCCCATGAGAGCTAGAAGTATGATAAGTCCTACGACTCGTCTCAGTCCCTCGAGTAGCAATGGCAGCAGATGATGAAGGAGGAACAGGTAAAGGAATCTGATGCTCATGAAGAATGTTCTTCAACATCTCGATATAGACAACCTACTTACACAGGCTCCTCAAATAAGCACCCTAGCAAGCGACCCTCTAAGAAATATTTACTCGTAGAGAAGCAATAGTCAAAGCTGAATCATCACCTCCAACACCTGACTACAACCGAGAAAGCTTACCCTATAAACAGGTAATCTCACCATCGAGTCTGGTGATATCTACATCCTTAGCAGCCACAATAGTGCTGCTAGGTCCAACTCGTAGCCCGTCCACCTTAGCCTGGTGATATCTACACCCGTATTTTCTACAGTGATAAAAAATGCATGCCCGCATTTTTTGTAGCGCGTAAAAATGCAAACCCACGTTTTGAGGCACAAAAACGTAGTTTCATAAAGGAAAACGCAAATCCGCATTTTTTGCCAAAATAACTTAAAAAAAAAAAAAATCAAAAAGTACCTCAATTCCTTTGTTCAAAAACAAATTCAATAGGCTTCTGAAAGAATAGAAGTACCCCCATCTCAACTCCCTAAGAAGGCCATACGACTGGATTGCTTCAAGGGATAGAGGTGTACATTTCCTTCTTCCACTTAGCCTCAAGTTATCCTTGTATACAATAACTTATCCTATATACCTGGTGGTTGTAGCGAATAAAAATCCATGCAATTTAGTAGGATGGATAGGTTACCATAAGGCCCTTGAAAAGTGATTCACCTTATGCACCAAAAAAAAAAAATATATATATTTGTTATCATCTCAATTCCCTAAGAAATCCATAAGGTTAAACTACTCCAAGGGATAGAAGAGCACAATTATCAACAATGAAAATATAATGGTTGAAACAAAAACAAAACATCCATTTCAACAAATCATCTCACATCATAATCATCTCAAGTGAACCTTGTATCTAGTGGATTACCCTATACACCTAGTGGTTGCAAAGACTAGCAATCCAGGCAATCCGATCGGATGGGTATCTGACAATTCAAAAATTCAAACTTTAAATCACTATGACATTAAATCAGCTAGATCCCTAAATCTTTGAGCTTAGATGTGTCCAAAACAGATTTGCACAAGGTTATCCTTCAACCCCTTATGTTGGGTCAAAAGCGAAAAACAAAAAACACAATTTGGTAATAATAAAAAATCACTTGAGTATCAAATTCCTGAATGATTGGTTCCTTGAACCCATCATTTGGAAGGAATTGCTAAAGTAAATGTGGAAAAGAACTCCAAATGTGGTTAAAGATTTTACCACATATTATGTACATCAATGAAACCAAAGGCAAATTTGCAAGAACACACAAAATCCAGAACTTGGGGCATCAAGTTGGTCAAAATGACATACATTTGCATCACATCCATATCATTCAAACAAACACATACGTTCAACATCCACAATTGGTCAATCAGCTCGTGGGTTTCATCCTTTACCCATTCTCCAATTGAGGGGGTAAGAAAATAAGCAAAAATCAAAATGAAAAATAATTCATTCATTCAGTATGTCAAAAAGGAGTGAACCCATTCATCCAATAAACTTATATGTCATTAGTTTTTGCACCGCATTATGTTGTACACAACACAGTCCAAAATTGGGAAACTATAGACACCAAAATCTAGCACCCTTCAGTTCACATTCACCACCTCACCATCAAATCCTGTATAATAAAGGTATATGCCTAGGTTCTAACTTAGGGATATAAAATCCTGCACATTATTATACTTTTCTAATTTATTTAATTAGGAAAATCACCCTAGGATACCTTGTCTACCCATTGGACATGTGTCCTGGACACTTCATCCAACATCCATGCCACATCTTACCCACTCATGTCCCCTTTTTCCTTGCACATGAGACATATTCCCAACACCCATGCCACAACTCTTTTGTTGTTGTCCCCTTGTCCCTTCAAATAAAATAACATCCCACATCCCACTCCACTTGGAGCCACAACACCCTAGTTAAGTGAGCCACATTGAGTGACTCACTGTAACTACCCATTCCAACTGGCAGTCCAGATTTGCCACTTGGAAAATTAGGCTTGCCACCTCACATTCCCCAACAAAGCCCTAGTAAACCTATAAAGACACCATCAATCCACCAAATAGGGAGAGCTGAATCTGCATATCGATAGGCTATCGAATTAGATTTGGACCTGACGAGAAGTTGAGGATGCAAGCTGGACTCTGACCATTGGCTCAAATTTTGAGGTAATCTTTTGTTTAGTCGAAATTTCCCATTCGTGGTTCCATAGTCGAGAACACACATTTGCAGTTTCACAACCGCAGGTCCGTAATTTCTAGCCTGCAATCGCGCTTTCACGGTTCCATAGTCCCGAGAACAGAAACGAGTTTCATCAATAGAGATTAGCGATTCGAGTAGTAAGCAAGGTTTTATTTGCTATTTTTTTTTGTGTTTTCTTTTTTTCATCCATATCGGTAATAGGTTTATGTGTATCATTGGATTTATTGTTTGAATATACGGGTGCTAATAATCCCCTTTGTTTGTTTGCATGTGTGCAGGTAACTAGTATCTTGGATAGGCTGCTGAAGCTGGAGTGGTCCCGTGTTGGATACCAAAGCCCACTCACCTTTTGAAGCTACAACTGGATACGAGGAGAGCATTGTACACTGTGGAAGATCTGAAAAACTCCCAGAGAGAAATTTGTATCACATTGAGGCCAAGATTGTAAAATTGTACCCAAGCTACTTGGGGCAATCCGAAACATTGTAAATATGTATCGCGAGAGTCAATATATAAAGGATTTCATTATTTTGGGCAATATCTTTGTGTCTGTGTGATTTTATATTGCAAGTGCTCAAGTATTCTAGTTACACAAAGCATATTGAAAAGTCTTCTCGAACTAGTAGGCAAATAGAGAATCATGATTGTATATGATCTTCTTGCATATCCCATACAACAACAATATTTAATCCACATCCTTAGCCTCATAAGTGTCCTTTCTAGGTCGAAAATAAGCAACCTTGATTAGTTTGTCTACGACCACAAAGAATCCATTATGCCTATGAGTTAAGGGAAATCCCATGCTAAAATTTATAGATACTACATCCCACTTCCACTCAAGTATCTCATAGGGTTATAATAATTCTCCCTAATTTTGGTGCTCTAACTTGACCCGCTGGAATTCTAAGCATTTACTCACATAACTATCAATATCATTCTTCATGCTAAGACAAAACAAGGGTTTTTTCAATATGGAATACTTCTTGACTCCTAGATGAGCCATTTAGGGTGCTCTATGTACTTCTAACCAAGTAGTGGTTCACACCTCTCTTGCATTAGCTACATAAATGGAATCCTAAAACCTGAGCATACCATCCAAATCAAACTGAGATACCTTGAAAATTATGATCTAGATAAGTATTTAAAAATTGTTACATAGATATAATCTTTCCCCTTAAATATACTAAAATAACAATCATGGAGTATGGGTACTTTATTTAGCTAAGAGCATCAACCACTTTATTCTCTTTTTCCTTAATATAGACTACAACCATGTCCTATTCACATAGGAATAACATCCATTGCCTTTTTTGAGCATTGAGGTTAGGTTGGGTGAATAAGTACCTTAAGCTATAATGATCTATGTGAAGCCCAAATCACTGGCCTAGTAGATAGTGTTTCCACATGTTGAGAGTATGCACTATTTCCACCAAGTGTAAATCATGCACAATATAGTTTATTTTATGTGCCTTGAGTTTTAAGGATTCATATACAATTAATCTACCTTCCTAACATCATAAAAGCTCCTATTTCCCCAATAAAAATATATGTGTACATAGAATAGGGTTTATTAGGATCAAGTATAGCTAATATTGATGAACTAGTCAACAAGTAATTTAACTCTTAAAAATTAGCCTCACATTTTTTTTTCCATAAAAAAATATTTTCTTTTCACTATAAGGAGGTCATAAGATTTGTAATTTGATAAAAGTTCTTGATAAAGCATCGATAATATCCAATAAGGCCCATATAATTGACATCTCAATGGCATTTGCTGGTGTTGACCACTCAAAAATATACTAGGTTTTATGGGTACTAATATCCCCTCTCAAAAAATGACATGCCCCAATTATTGAACTTTAGACTAAAAGAAGGAGCATTTTAATATCTTGGAATACAACTTATGCTCCTTAAGGTATTTTAAAACATTTTTAATATGATCTTCATATTCGTATTCTATCTTGGAGTACACCAAAATATCATCAAAGAACACAACAAAAAACTTACCTAAGAAATTATGAAGAACAGTGTTCATTAGTCCATTAATGTGAATGGTGTATTGGTCAACCTAAAAGGAACCATAGTGAACTCATGATGACCATATCAAGTCCTCAAAATTTTTAATTGAATATTAGTTTCCTTAATTCTTAGTTGTTGATAACAAATGCATAATCCACCTTCAAGATTACTATGGTACCTTGCATTCAATTAAATAGATTATAAGTATAGGGTAGGGGATACCGGTTCCTAATAATTAACTTATACAACTATAATAATAAATGCATGAGCACATTATAACATCCTTCTTTTTAAAAATATGAAAGGAGCTTCCCAAGGTAATATAGTAGGCCTTATCAAGCCCTTATCTAAAAACTCATTTTATTGCACCTTCATATTACACAATTATACCATGGTTGTTTTAAAATGAGCTTTAGACACTAGTTCAAACCTTGGCAAGAAATCTATGGTAAAGTCCAAATCCCAGGCTAGAGATTTTCATGTTAACTTCTCAAGAAAGACATCTATAAATTCTCTTAACATAAGGTGAGAATATAGTGTAAGTCCCCTTCATCCTCCTATAAGTTACTTATTTTTATTACAAACAACATATGTTTATTTCTCATGTTACTCTTGAGTTGCATAATTAAAAATACTTAAGAGGTTATTGGTTGAATTTTCCTCTGACTGTAACTATATTAATCAAATTAGTGCAACATTTCACCACCTTAGTGTAATAATATATCCTATCTTGGTGACATGGCAACAAATTTATTTCTAGAATGGTATCATAGGATCCTAATCTAGTCACCATGAAATCCTACATAATGATCCATCCTTCAATATCTACTAGACAACTCTACATATTAATCCTAATGGTCTAGCATTGTATCGATGCCATGAACACTTGCATAAGCCACTAGGCCTTTGCACATCTAGACTATGCCTATATATGAATCCAAAATTAAGGAAAAATATTGAAGCATTAACATCTACAAAAATAGTAGTTGGTTGATTAGAGATATTACTTGCTATTTTAATGTTAGTTTTTCATGCTCATCTTGATGACCATTAACTACTATAAACACTTAGTATTGTGGGGGTGCACTACTACCTACCTGAGTATGTTATAAATATCCTATTTCTTGATACTTCTAAGTGTAATCCCTAGCAAAGTATGGATCTCCACACTTAAAACAACCTATAGCAAGACCAAAACTAGTAGAACTTTGTGTCAGTCATACTAACTACTATAGTTGTTGAATTGCCCTAAATTGGTATATCTTTCGTAGAGAGGTCCTAAGTGTAGGTGTCATCCTTATCCATTAGGTTTGCATCTGTCCAACATGATCATATTTCTATTGCTTTAGAGGAGGTGGATGTATCTAATTAATTTGAATTAGATAAATATTCAAACCATATTACCTTAGAGGTGGATAATAAGATGACAATGTTTGTTCTAGTAGGGTAATCACTTGATCATAATGAAAATTAGGTTACCTCCAAAAGGTTTTAGTAGTCATGATTGGTCCTTAAGTATTGATTTATTCCTTGGTCTCTAAATGTCCTCTTGATCCATTATCTAATCAAAATTCTAGTTGATATACCTCACATCATATGGGTAGTTCATTTCTTCTCAGGGTTATGTATAGTGGCGAATTTTGCAATTTAGGGTGAATATTTATATTTTCACAATTTAAGTTTACAAATTTTGGGACCATAGAGGTTGGCCTGTTCGCCCAAAAATTTTGGGATAAAATTTTTTTAGGGTAAATTTGCCCCATTATCATAAGGTTTCCCACATAAATTTTACCTTAAATTTATTAAAAAAAATATCACACCCAATTCACCTCTTGTACCCCATTATATATAACTAACCCTGACAACGACACTCATACAATTAAAACATTAATTTTCTTTGATAGTGAGTGATACGAAGTAGACGACTGACACAACATGAATAACAAAAGATGACTGATAGAAGGTGACAGGTAGAAGGTGACTGATAGAAGGAAACTGGTAGAAGGCAACTAGTAGAAGGTGACTAACAAAAGGTGATTAGTAGAAGGCAACTGGCAGAAGGTGACTGGAAAAAAGTGACTGATAGAAGGTGACTTACAGAATGTGACTGGTAGAAGGTAGTTGATAGAAGGTGATTGGTATAAGGCAACTGACATAAGGCAATTGGCATAATGTGACTCACATAAGGCGATTTGCAGAAGGTGACTGGCATAAGGCGACTGGCATAAGGCAACTGACATAGGGTGATTGGAAGAAGGTGACTGGAATAAGATGACTAGCATAAGGTAACTAGCATAATGTGACTAGCAGAAGGTAACTAGTATAAGGTGTTTGGAAGAAGGCAACTGGAATATGGTGATTGGCAGAAGGTAAGTGATAGTAGATGCCTGAAATACAACGATTGTTATTTACTGATAAGTTTATTTTACCATTACTTTTCCTTTTTAAAAATTTTGTTCATGGACACTCATTAAGGAGGTTTTCCTTTTATTTGGGCACCAATATTAAGCCTACTTGGGTCAGATATTCTATTGTCTTGAGCAGTAGTTCTCTTTTTTACTAGTTATTTTTATTTTTAAAAATGATGTTCATTGTTCATGTTACTCTTCTATTTATACAGGTAAAATTTCACCTGTTGGTAGTGGAAAGAAGGGAGGCCAGTATTTTGATAAAAGGAGTATCCTCAAATACTTTCATAATATTTCAAAATCTAGTCAGCCATCAACATCTACACAAATTGAAGGTATGAACACCTTTACTTACTAACCAGTTAATTTTTGTACATTGTTAATTTTATATATAATATCTTCATTCATTAAGAAGTGTGCTTTTTGGTTGATGGATTTGTCCATTGTTTATCTATGTTTTTAATAGAAGGTATGCTTTTAAATTTCATAATGATAATGACCCTACTATTGACACCAGTATTATCTCTACAAAAAACATTGTTGACCTTGGTATGCCTCCACTTCCATATATGCATGATAATGAAAAGTAAATTTTCTTAATGAAATGGAACAACAACATGAAGAGATTCCTAAATCTAACATGCAAAGTGGAAAAGAAAATAATAGTTCTTATGCAGTCCCTACTTTCAAAGAATATTCTTCTAAAAAACATAAATGTGCAAGGTTATCTAGGTGGACAATTAACAAATCATTTCAGCCTGATTGGATATCAAAATTTCCATTTATTGAGCTACTGCTACTAGAGAATAATAATGAGGAAATAACAGAATTGAGATGTGTAATTTTCAGTTGGAAACATGGATTGGATCATAGATTGCAAATTAAGAAAGATATAGTAGAAAAACATTGTGGAAAGGTTTACATCAAAACAAAAGAAGGTGATCGACCAATACCAAAAAATTATAGGTGGGAGGATGCATCCAGAGTGCACACATATAAGATATGCACAAGAATATGATAAAGAAATGAAACAAAAGAAAAATTTGGTTGAGAAAAGTGCAATGATTCAAGGCCAATTTTGAAAAGTGAATAAGTTCGCTTTAGCTTCAAAATTTTGTTGTTGTACTCACTATTATTAAAAAGGGTATACCTATGTCTGATTTCATTGATTATAAATTTCTGTTTTGACTAGCTGATGTGCAAACTTACCCAACACCCATTGGTCAAATCGAAGTGGTTGGAAAATGGTAAAATGTTTCTCATTGGTTGAGCAAGATGACCTCAAAGAGAAAGTAAAAAAGGTAAAATTCATTTCACTTTCAATTTATGAGGTGATTGTTGTTGACAACACATATTGGATTTGCATGCATGTTTACACATTGGAAAATCATTTAAGGCAACCTCATTTACTTGGAGTACACAATATGGTGGAAAATTGCAATGCAAAAAACATTTACAATGTTGTTGTAATTAGTTTAAAGGAAGTAGCGGGAATGAATGAAATGGAAATAACCACTAAGTTAATATGCATCGGAGCTGATGGTGCTACTATAATGCAAGGATATAGGAATGGTCTTTGTGTTAGACTACAAGCATTAGTTGTTTCATATTTGATCTGTATTCATTGCATGGCTCATAGAATGAATCTTGCATACAAAATTGTGGATACGTTTACAAATGTTTGCGAGAGTGGAAGAGCTTGTCTGTAAAATTCATGATTTTTTTCATGTATTTCAAAAATATTTTTAGAGTTTCAAAAATTTGCACTAGGAGTTACTGAAGGTAATTTTTTTTTTAAAGATGTAGATACTAGGTGGATTTTGATGTATCAACCGATATTTAGAGTTTTCAAAGAATATAAATCCTTAGCAGGGTTTATGTATGCAGATCGTAGGGTAGTTGATAAGGCTAAAGATTTGATATTTTGAATGAGTGACTTTGAAACACTTCTCACATTATGTGGTATTCTTCCAATGTTGAAAGAAATGAATACTTTGATCAAAATTTCACAAGAAAGATCAATTTATATTGTGGATTTCATCAGTGTGAGAAAAGAAATTTGCATGCATATTGATACAATGTATGCATTTGGTCAAATTTTTATGGATCCCATGTTTGAGAGTTGGATATTATTGACAAATGTGAATGATCCTCAGAATTTTTTGAAGTTAAATATAAACGATCATCTATGTATTAATGTCCATGGAAAGGAAATTTCTTTATATTGTTTTTGTCAGTGAATGGATATAGCTACAAATTAAGTTTAAAAAATGCACATAACATACAATAGATTTAATGTAGTTGCAAAAAATACAAAAATTAAACTAAAAAAAATAGTAAAATCATTGATAAAAGAAATCAGAGACCATTTTCAAAGAGATGAATTGCTTGAGGCTATGGGTGTGGTTAACCCGATGTTTTGGGATCCTTGTAATGAATACCAAAATTTAAATGGTTTATTTCTTAAATACATAGGCACTCTTGCTAGCCATTTTAGTAAACGTGTGGTAGTAAATGGTATTGAAACCAATGGAATTCTCAACAAAGATCTTTTGACAAAACAATCAAATTGTTTTGAAACAATAATGTCTGCTCAAGTTTCACAACTCATTAACCGTAATGAAACAAGTTCTATTTCATATTTTTGGAGAATATTACATCCCAGTAGTATCTTAAAACATACTATGAGTGAATATTTTTATTTATATGAATTATGTCAAACGATAATTTTAGGATTTGTGGAAGATGAAAGGGTATTCAATGCATTATCATATGTAAAATCTAAAGTTTGAAATAGGTTGGACAAAAATTTGGAAAATTGTTTGAGAGTATATGTGTTGACCTATGAGGTGGAGAATTTTCCTTATGAAATAACTTTGTCATATTGGAAATCTATGGCATAGAGAAGAGGTTTCACAAATATTGAGAATTATGGTAACACTGATCAAATTGTGATGATAGTAATTTTACGTATGAGTGCACATGATTTTGTACAATTTGAAAAGAGTTTGTTCTAGCTTCCAGTATTATGATGCAAGGATGATTTCATTTGATTTGATTTCACATATTAGAATGAAAGGATGCTTTCATTTGATTTGATTTCACATATTAGAATGAAAGGATGCTTTCATTTGATTTGATTTGATTTTAGCATTATAATGAAAGGAATATTGATATTTAATTATAATTTGATACATGCATTTTTTATATCATTAACCATATAATATGAGATTAGACATGCCATTGGATACTCTGTATATCATAGCCCTCTAATTTGATTATGTATATTTGAATGAAATTGGATTATTTGATTACACATATGTTGATTAGAACATTGTATTATCTTTTATATCATAGACGTGTTATTGGATATTTTGTATATCATTTTACTTAAGCCTTGTTATTGAATTATTAGTCTAAATTTTTAAAAATTTTAGTTGATTTGTATTGTATAAACCATTTGTGGCAAAGTAAATATATGTGTTGCATTTCCAGTCATTTCAAATTATTTTGTAAAACATAAAAGAACATTTTATTGCATCCACATAATTCAAAATTATTTAATGCATCCACACAAATAATCAAAACATCACAATATTTTAAAAAAAAATTCAAAAATGTAATACAATTTATTTAGAAATTGTCTCTTTTATTGATTTCAAAAAGATACCATTCTTATACAATTTACAAAAAAGATATTAAACATTTTTTGTTTCTTCTCAAATAAAAAACAACAAACTTCTACTATTCTTTTTGCATGGTGGCTGAAGTTCCAACCACATCTATCTCAATATCCTTTGCTTCTAATGCACCAACCCTAACCAAAATTTCAACTATAGTGTTGATCCCCGATAAAAATAAACCTTCTTCCTTCGCTGGATCTTCTCTAAAAGGTGCATTCAGTTCTTTCTCATTTTATTTCAATACAACCTCCACATCCAGGCCCTTATCTTTGATAAACTTCTTCAGCCAAATGTTTTCTCTAATATTGTATTGTAATATTTTATTCACTTCAATAGCATTATTAAAATTAATTTTTGTAGTCTTGATCAACATTTTCATGGCACTGACTTGTTGCCTTAAGTGCTGAAAATTAGACTACAAAATACAAGTGGAAAAGGTTAATATTTATAAACAAAATATATTTAAGAAAAAGAATGATTTTTAGTTAGATGTAAAACTTACATCAGCAGTAAGCCTTACAGTTTCTACAACTACTAATTTCTTTTGATCTAGTGCACACCTGGGTCTTGATATTGAGGTTTTCCAAATGATTCAGAACAATGGCTAGAAATTCATCAGTGTATGTAGACTCAACCTCCACGGTGCCAGATTCAGCTTTATGTAAAACATCAAGCTTTTGGGGCTCATTCTCCACCTTTGAAAACAACTCCTTTCTCTTTAAAAAATTCTTATATCGGTCATTTATTAATTTTATCAAAACTTTGGCTTGATATTCCCATTATTTCAATCTATCAATATCTACAAGAAGACTATTATGAACTGTAGATTTAATCTATTGGCTAATAAAACATTTTCTAGAAAATTTACTTTATCATCATTTGTCAGATGATGGTTGGTGACTTGCTTGGGGGGGAGAGGAAACTTTGGTGGCATCTGCTTCAACATTCTCTTCTTCTTCATCATTGCCCTATAGATCCTGAAGCATGTCACTTGTCTCTAATGGGAAATTTTCAAGATTCATATCCTGATAAAGAAAATCATCTAGATTCCCAAAGGGCATTTGATATGTGCTCTCTACATTTGAGAAATTCTTAAGGGTTAAAATTGGGAAAACAAAAATGTTAGATTGAGATACAGTGTGTGTCTGGAAAATACTTTTGGTTTCATGAGGTGGCGGTGTGAGGAATATTTTTCCATGCATGCACAATTGGTTCCTCATCGGTGGTACCTACTATGGATGGACAAGAACTTGCTATGTTGATTGTTGTTGTTGTGTTTGCAACTGGGTAGACGGTGGAGACATATTTTTTTCAATATTTTGAATGTAACCGGTGCATCTACAAAATTTCACATGAAAATATAAATTAAATCTTGTGTAAATAACAATATCATAAAAAGAGATTAATTTTAACCAAACATACCATAGATGATGCAACCATTTGCCCTTTCTCTAAAAAATATTTAAAAAACATCAAACTAAAAAAATCATCATTTAAAATAGTACTTTTGAATAATAAGGTTACCTTGTGAGCTGGAGGTAACTTCCTCAACGTCGACTACAATACATCTAGAAGTAACAGGAGCTGCAAATGTATGCTAAATTTGATTACCATGAGACCTCACATGTTTGGAGGTAGTTACTAGTGATGATTGCAACTATGTGTCAAAATCAATAGATACTTCTTGAATTCTAAATGTGGCATCCATTTTATTAGAAGACTAAGATGCTCTTATCCGTTTTCAATACAAAATTAGAAAATAACAAGATTGATTGAAAAAAAAAGAAAACAGAGATATTCTAAAAAATAATGTAATCTATATTTCATTCTCAGTCATGCTAATAGCCAATAAAATTGGGTGCAATGTAGTTTGAGGATTACTTTTTTGAATATTGAAGTAAGCTTCTTGAAAAAGACAAATAATAAAGTTGTTGGTTGTTACTATATATGAAAATTGATTTTTTTGGGCACTAAGAAGGTCCTATTTTACGTGATTGGAAATGTGCATGGACCAATCAAATCTGTCACCACCAATTCATTGAATCAATAAGGACAATGTCCAAAAAGGTATTTCTATAGGTCGCCCCTAAAAAATAAGCCTTACCTAAAAAAATTCAATGCAAGCATAAAGAAATTTTTTTGCAACATTGGAAATGTTTAATCTCCTTTTGGACTTAGAAGAATTAACTAAAAAAAAGAGAGAACATTATTAGAAAATAAAAAGTACAATACGAAGAACATTATTAGAGAATGGAAACTATAATTAATCAAAATTTAAGATAAATGAAAACTAAATTTTAAAAATATACCTTTCAAATTATTTGAATGAACAACATATTTGGATGCTAGCATAGATTTATCATATTTAGTCAAGGTGTACTGGTTGTTCATCAATATACCATCCAAAAATTGAAGTCTTATTAGTTTCTACACATCCGAGGGTTTCACAAAAAAAACAATATCCTTGTTATCTACTTTGATCATAATAGTGGACACGTCATGATTGTAGCAATTAATGATGCATTGCATCAAGGGGACGTTGATGTTCAACTATGGCATCTTTATTACTCTAGCAAGTCTGGAGGTGTAAAGCCATTTTGAATCTCTTCTAGGAGTGCTAAAAATATTCTTGATGTTGGGGTAATAGAAGCTCTTGAAATCCACTTTGGAAGGTAGAGGAGAGGAAGAGCTAGCCATTTTTGAATGGAAAGGGTCTAAAAAAGGCTCTAAAAATAGTGTTTAATCAATCTAGAAACACCCAGGAAAATGCTTTGAAATGCCCTAGAAAACACTTTGAAACACCCTAGAAAATGCTCTAAAACACCCTTGAAAAAAATCTTAAAACCATATGAAATACTATGAAAACCCTCTAAAACCACTGCCAAAACCCTTTGAAAATGCTCTAAAAACTGTCTAAAAAGGCTCTGAAATTGCTGTGGAAAAAGCTCTGAAAATACTGGAAAAAGATCTAAAATTGCTCTAGAAAATGTTATGGGAAAGATGAAAAATGACCCTACATATATATTTATAGAATTCTGCATCACTAAGGTTAATAGATGTATGAAACATGGAAGAGGAGATGACATGTGGTAAATTCTTATCGATGATATTTGGTGGTTGCCATATGCTAGTCACCATATTCTAGTCACCATCTGCTAGACACCATCTGCCAATCACCATTTGCCAGTCACCATCTGCTAGTTGCCTTCTACTAGTCACCATATGCCAGTCATCTTCTGCCAATTATCTTCTTCTAGTCACCATCTTCTAGTCACCATATACCAGTCACCATCTACCAGTCACCATCTACCAGTCACCTTATGCCAATCACCATATGCTAGTCATATTGTTCCAATCACCTTATACAACCCACCTTGTGCCACTCACCTTGTGTCATTTACCATCTACCAATTACCTTACACTAGTCACCTTCTACTAGTTGCCTTATACCAATCACCATCTACTAGTCACATTTTGATAGTCACCTTTTGATAGTCACCTTATAATAGTTACCTTCTGTCACTCGCCTTCTGCCAGTCACCTTGTGCTAGTTGTTTTATGCCAGTTTCCTTATGCAAGTCACCTTTTGCTAGTCACCTTATGCCAATCATCTTATGCCAGTCACCTTATGCTAGTTGCCTTCTGCTAGTCACCTAATAGCACTCACCTTGTGCCACTCACCTTGTGTCATTCACCTTATACCACTCACCTTTTGTCAGTCGCCTTGTTCCACTCACCTTTTGCAACTCACCTTCTACCACTTGACTTATGCAACTCATCTTCTACCATTCACCTTCTATCACTCACCTTCTACCAGTCGTCTTCTACTAGTTGCCATTAATTATTTTTGATAATTTCTATGCAAAAAATTAAAAAATTACCATTTTCTGATAAATTTTCTACAAAATTTTAAAAAATTTGCCCCAAATTTTATACACCATTCACCTAGATTCACCCTAATTTTATAATTACTTTTTTTGGTACTAAACCTTATGCATAAACTTGCTTCTTCTAATGATTTGGTCCAAGGATGGTTGCATCCATGACATGAACTGATTCACTAACAAGATTTTATTTCCTAGATATATTACATTACTAAGGAATTAACAAACTACTACTCATATTTAATTAAGGTTTTTCTTCCCTACTATAGTTGATAAAATTCTAGAGTCCTCCTCTAGATTTACACATAGGGTATATACTTCAACCTCAAGTGTTATTTGAACTATTTCCAAGTAAAATTCATGTGGTCCTAACCTATCATGACCTTCTTGTTATGCAATAAAACTGTAATTGCACCTTTTAGATGAAAATTACAATCTTGGCTTTATCTTGGCTAAAGAATTCATCAATGTGAAAACATTTCTATATCTTAATAAGCCACTCCTAAAAAACCTTCCCTTCATCCATCCCTATAAAATTTGATGGTTGAATTTTATTCAAGCTTTAGAAGATGTTTTTCTATTCAACTCTAGGAGTTTGTCCTTGATTGAACTTGTCATGTGAAGAATATTCATATGGGGACTACTCTTACCTCACACTTTTTGACCTTGTTGGAAGATAGTCCACTACTACATTTTCTATATTTTTAATGGCAACCAAGACTTGCCTCATAGGTTTAAAAGGTGGTTCTTTATGAGGTCCAACTAATTGAGGATCTTTAGAGGGAATTTTTTAAACTAATAAAATTATCCATGACTAGAAATCTATTGTTGATGACTTCTACCAAGTTGTCATCTTCTTTGAGGTGGCATCTACCAAAATAATTAAAGGTTATCTAAATATACCCATTAAGATTGAATGTTACAACTAGGGTTTGATACGAATGTGTGACACCTATAAATTACCCCTATATTTTTTAAAAATATTTATAAATGATCACATCCATGTAGATCTATGCATAATATATGCTATTTTTGTTCTCATTACTTAATTAAATGGGTGCAAAAATTTTGTCAAGTGAGGTTGGGTTTGATTTGAAGGTTTATGTTTTGGTCTTAGTAGGTTCTAGTCCATTTGGTTGTACATTAGATAAGCTCATATATTACCTAATTATGGCTTATGATCTTGATGGTTCCTTTATTTATTAGTTTTATTCCCAAGTGTTTGTCAAATTTTAATAGTGATTAAATTTATTTATATATATATATTCTTTATGTTTAATCCTCTCTTTATTTATCTTTAAATAGTACTATCCCCATATTTTATGTATATTTTGTTTATATAAACTATAACTAAAGTTTTTTTTGTTTTTAAACTTTATTATTAGCACTTTCCTAATGGATGATAATTTTATATTTATATATTTTTTTTTGTTTACATGATTGCATATTTTCCTATCATAATGAGTCTCTCATCCTTGTTTTTTATATGTCTATACACAAAAGCACACATATGTATATAGTCTAATTTATTTTTATTTTGGGTTCCTATGAATTTTTAGTTGGGGTTCACTAACTAATGTTTTTTTGTTTATAAGTATATCACTTATTACCACTAAGTTCCATATTAGTTATTGTGTACATGCTAATAGATTTATATTTTAGTAAAGCAATACAATATATTCATTCATTCAAAATACAATCACAAACTTTGTTCTTTTTTTTTTTCTTTTTGCAAATTGAAAAACATATGGTAGAGAAAGAATTCAAATGCAAAATAAAAACTCATAATTTCAAATCCTTATTTCAACATCGTAATCCAACAATTTTGATAACAAGAGTTTCCATTTCAACGAATATGGATTAGATACATCTATAGTTTTTGGAAGCCCTATATGTCTACATTGATGGTAATGAATACAATAATTTCTTCATATCTATAAGATACAAGATTTATACAAGAAATATTTGTAAGGAATTCCAACTTTTCTATTATAGAAATACATATAAAAAATTCTCTTTTTACAATAAGGGAAATCCTCTACTATCATTATGAAAATTTTCCACTTGTGCACATAATCCAGTAAGTCACCTAAATATAGTGATCCTGACAATCCAGTGATTACAATATTAATTGGTGCCACTAAGATAATGACTGTATTTATAGATATTAGGGCATCCATAAATGCAATAAAAAATGATATAATGGATAGATTGCATCTCATAGACATATTATTGATAACTACTATATTAGAGATGACAAATCGATCAATTATAGAACCTAAGGGTAGCATAGAAAAGTTCTTATGACAATTGCTTAATGGGCATATCTCATTGACTTCTTGATGTTATAAAATTGCACCTCAATTAGAGGTCACCCTTTTATTTTAAGAAGACCATATCTCATGATGAAAACTACATTTATGGACTATAGATTGGGTGACATAACTATTTCAAATGGGGTAGATGCTAAAAGAATTTCATTATACCCTCTAGCCAAACCATCAATGAAATTTTCAGGTAACCTATGGATAGACAAGTTGGATGGAGATAACATCTCATACCTTTCCACATTAACTATAAAATAATATATTGAATAATTTGAACTCTTAGGGGGAACCTTTTCCAAAGATGATACCATTTTAGTAGAAACACCATCCGAATCTTATTTTGATAATGAACAAGTTATGGTTCATTGACTTGCATAGGAAGATGAAGATAGAAGACTAAATACTTACCACTTGTACCTATCCAAGAGAGTCCATTTAGTATGGCACATAACTGGAAAAAAAGACATCTTCTAACATCCAACCAATGTCCTTTGACCAATATTATTCCTACTGGAATTTCTTTTATTGAAAATTCTAGAATATTTTCTTGTTTGCTACCCAACCCTATCCCTTGATTTCACCTGTAGGTACATTTGTTTGGATAAATTTGTTACATATTGGTACCAAATAAACTAAGATACAATCTATAAAAATGCTAAACATTACAACTAGCTCTATGATGAAGAAGAGGCAAAACTATTTAATGTAGTAAGGAGACATGTAAATACCTTTGCATGGAAGTATAGATATATTAAAGGAATATATCTTGATGTTTGTACTCATTGTATATATAGTGATAATACCAAACCAATATACCAACCTCAAAGAAGAATAAACCTCACATTAAAAGATATTGTCAACAGTGAAATAAAAAATTATTTAGCCACAATATTTATATACCCAATATCTAATAGGAAATGGGTTGTAGTTCCTAAAAATAATAGCACTTGGTGTGTGTGTGTGTATTTTTATTATCATGCCCTTAATAAGACCAAACATAAATACCACTTTCCACTACCATTTATTGATTAGGTCTTGGACACACTCATTGAAAAGAAATATTTTTCTTTCCTAGATGGATTTAGTGGCTATAATCATATTCGGATAGCACCTAAGGATTAAGAAAATATAACTTTTACATACCTTTAGGTAATATTTGCATATCATGTTCTACCTTTTGGCCTCTCTAATGGTCCTACTACATTCCAAAGAGCAATACTACAAATATTTATTGGTTCTTCCAATGAATGTATGGAAATCTACATGGATGAATTCATTGTCTATGGAGAATCCTTTGAAAAATCCTTATAGAATCTCTATAAATTGTTTTTTGAATGTGAAGATGATAATCTATCTCTATAAGGTGTTCATTTGATGAAAAATGTATTATGATGATGGATGAGGGTATAGTTTTTTCACCTCATATTTCATGAGAAGGCATCAAGGTTAATAATCAAAAGATGAAAATTATCAAACTTCCAACAACGAAAACACAAACAAATATTTGAAGCTTAGTGGGTTATGTAAGTTACTATCGATGTTTCATCCAAGACTAGTAAAACTGTAATTCCTTATTTACATTTCTAACAAAATATGTAGATTTTAATTGGACAAACACATGCCAAACCATATTTGATATAGTTAAGGAAAAACTTATTATTGCACCTATACTTTGAGGCCCTAGTTGGTCACTCCCATTTCATATTCATATAGTTGCATCCAAAACTATATTGGGATCATTTTTTAATCAAGAAGAAGAGGAAAACCATATTTGATCTACTACATTAGCAAAAACTTATTGGCATCCAAGAAAAATTACACAACCACTAAAAAGGAACTCCTAGCTATATTTTATGCTATTAATAAATTTTACCACTATATCACAAGTTATCAAATATTTGTTCATATTGATTACTTTGCTATAAAATATTTGTTGAGAAAAGTAATAGTTAGTGGTAGGCTCATTAGGTCATTATTACTACTCCAAGAATTTGATATTATTATTTTTGATAAGCCTCGATAATATATGCTAACCATTTGTCAAGATTAGTACATATAGGAGACAATGAACTCATGGAGGATACATTTCTTGATGAGCATTTTTTTACAGTATCTACACACTCTCCTTGGTTTGCAAACATTCATAACTACTTATAAATAGGAAATATTCCTCCTTATTTTCCACCTAAATAAAAATATTATTTTATTATAAAAAATAATCCTATAAATAGACTAATAAAATTTTGTTTAGTTGTGGATCTAAATTTGTGCAACATAGATGTGTAGGGGAATATGAGGTGTTTGACATCCTTAAAGCATACCATAATAAGACATTTGGTGGGAATTATTCAACAAAAAGGACCATTCATAAGGTCCTTGGTTCTTAATACTACTAGCCCTCCCTCAATAGGGATGTGAGGAAGTACATCCAACAATGTGAATAGTGTCAACATATAGGATGACCAACTGCTTCTGATGAAAATACTTTACAAACTCAAGTGGTTCTTGAATCATTTGAGAAGTGAGGGATTAATTTCATTATACCTATTGATCCAAATTCTAAAGGTAAGTAATAATATTTTAGTTTGCACTAATTATGTTACAAATTAGGTGGAAATTTGTGCTCTAGCACATGCTCATGAAGAAAAAGCTGCTAAATTTTTGTATGAATAGATTTTTAGTGCTTTGGAGCTCCTCAAGAGATTGCTTCAAACCAAGGACCATATTTTATGTCCAAGGTAATTTAGGAATTCATGGAGTATCAAATAAAACACCAAAAATCCTCTCCATATCACCCTCAATCAAATGGACAAGTGGAAGTCACTAATCGTGAGCTGGAAAACATCTTGATAAAGATGGTGGTTTTACATCAAAGAGACTGGGAAAATAGACTAGTAGAAGTTGTATGGACATAAAACACTACATAGAAGTCTACAACAAGTTTTAGCCCTTATAAACTTGTTTATGGCAATAAACCAATATTTTCCATTGTGTTTGAGCTTCAAATATTATGTACAATTTTTGACGTTTGAATTGATCTAGCACATGTACAACTTGAGAGGATAAAACAATTAAACCAACTATATGAGCTTTGACTTGAGGCTATCCAAAGAACAAAACTTATCCAAAAACAACAAAAAAATGGCATGATTGTCATATCAAGAACAATAAGTTTCAACCATGTGATTGGGCAATTTTTTTATTATTGCTACCATGACTTCAAATGGAAATTGTACACATGATGGTTGGGTTCATACTAGATAGAACATGTTTTTGATAATTATGTATTATAGTTACAATCCATCGATGGTTCAATATGAAGGATTTTGGTGAATGGAAATACACTGAAGGTATACAAAATCCAGTCACCAAGGATGAATTCACAACCCAAATTAAACCACAATCAGATTTGCATTTGGTTGAAGAAGCTTCTTCCTCCAACCTAAAAACCAACTAAGTTGTATTATTCTATATAAAAAATAAAAATAAAATAGAAATCCTAGTGATAAAAAACTCTTTGAGGCATTAGTCTAAGTCATGCATGAAAACCGAATTCTAGCATGCATGACTTGAAAATAATCACTTGGTTGTAAAAATACTTCTAGGATGCAACCAAGGTAAAAAATGGTTGAAAACCAGAGATCATGACCTGTTCTATTTTGGATATATCTATATATATCCAAAATAGAAGAGGTCATCATCATATATATATATATATATATATATATATATATATATATGGATATGTGTTTATAATTTATTTTTCTTCTCTACTTTCAATCGCCTCACAACAATAACCTACACCAAAAATCCTTCTATAGATATATATGGTGTGTGCTTATACTAAATTTTCCTTTTTTTTTTTAAAATCTCCTCACAACAATAACCTGCACCAAAAATTATTCTAATCCTACCAAAGAAAAAATAAAATCACACTCCAACAACAAGGTATGCATTCCCTTTTTCTTTTATGAACCTTGCAATAAAATAAAATCACATTCACACAATATGACAATAATAATAGAAATTGATCTTGAAATTAACAATATTGTAAGATGAAATGGAAATGCAATAGACTATATTACAAAAAGTAAGAACACGTTACAAAATTGTAGGTCTCTTTGAGAGGGCAAACTCCTTAGAAGTAAAGCTTCAATACAACAAAATATGAGATGCCTTCATCTATGCCCCTTTCCTTATTTATACTAATTGAAACCCTAACTATAACACTCAAGGATTGGATTCACATACAAATGGTATTCTAAGCTAGAATATTCTAGCAAATAAGTAGTTACATTCTTTCTAGCAGTTATATTAAATAGACCCACTTGTCTAGTTGTCTCAAATACTACATACACATTACAAAACATTAAAAAATATTATTAATATGGGTTACTCATGTTTGTAAGGGGTTAATTACATAATAAGGTTAGGATAGGGTCCTAAGATTATCTTCCCCTTCAAAAAGCTTTATCCTCAAATTTGGAGTTTAGGAAATTACTGATGTAACTTCTAGAGAAGCTCCCATGTAGCATCTTCTAGCTATGAACACTACCACTAGAATAAAATTTCATTAATGGTGTGGTTATAGAGAGTACAAATTCTTCAATTAAATTATCAAGTGCCAAGATGATTGATCCCTCATCATCCAACTCAGGAAGTGTTGACTAAACTTGATTGCAATTGTTGATTACCTTCTTGAGACAAGATACATGGTAGACTAGATGGATATTGGAAGAAGGTGTTAACACAAGTTAATGGGAAACATGTATAATATACTTTAATATATAGTAGAGTCCATAAAATTGTGTTGCCAATTTTTAATGACCTCAAAGGTGCATAGAAGATTATTTGTAGGATTGGAGTCAAATAAATACCATATCACATACATTGAAGCTATGCTCAGAATAATGTTGGTCAGTTTACTGTCACATCCAATTTTGAGTAGGAAACAAGTTTTTCAATTGTTACAAAAGTTGGGCACACTCTTAAAGAGTTTCATTCACCACCTAAACTTTAGATTTTCTAGGAATATATGAAGAGGGTGACGAAGGTGGGTATCATAAACTACCTCAAATAGAGTTATTCTAGAAGATATGTGGAATGAAGTGTTGTACAAAAATGACTCTTTTTGAGGCTCTTCTTCCTATGATTCTACTTCTATTAGGTATATTATTCATTGTTGAGTCATCCACATCAAAAAAAAATATTTATGTTGCATACATTTATGCTTTTACAAATGTTTCTCATCAGAATTATAACATAAGCCTTATGCTCTATGGGCATCCATTTTCTCCCTAGTCAATCACTTGATTGGTTGAGTTTCTAGTATTTGAAGTGAACTTGGATGGAAATGTAGGTTTATCCTATGGAAATTTAGATGACCTCCTTTGGGTAATTTTTTTTTCTCTGCTATTATTTCCAGTCCTATGGCTTACATCATAGATTGTGGTTTGAACAATTTTACCTCTTCCTTTAAATCATATTTCAACCCATTGATAAAATAACTCTAAAAAAATCCTTTATTTAAACCCTTTGTCCTATTAGCCAATTTATCAAACAAAATCTAATATTATCAGATAGTAGAGGTTTGTTTCAGTATTTTTAAGGATCTTATAAAGTCCTCATATTAACTAGGGCCAAAACAAGTGAGTAATTGGGACTTAAAGTCTTCCCAAGAAGGGTTATTTTTTTTGGTAAATAAAAGTCTTCATTAATTACTGGGTTTTGCAGGTTAACCCAAAACCTATTACAATATCCAACCTTCTGCTAAGATTGTAGATCCTAGTCATCCTTGAAACTTTATTACCAGAACATGTGTTGAATCCCCTACAACTCCTTACTAACAAGGCACACCCATACCTAAACATAACTATAAAAATTACTTACATTGATAGGAAATTGAAATTTGGAACTTTGCACTTGTGAAACCTGTTGCTTGCCCATTTCCTATTCTCTGTCAAAATCCTAAAAGGCTTACACCCTGTTACCTTCATTTCCAATTTGGTATGATTTAGAGGGAAACCCCATAGTTATTACTAGCTCCATGGGGAAAGAACACCCATTCATATTTATCCTTAATGGGTAGGTTTCTTTTCATGCCTAATAATGTTTTCCACTTCACGTGGCACACCTTGTGTCCATGTCACCAACCTACCAACATCAACACCTATGTTGGCTAATTTGTCAGCTGCCCTGTTGGCATCACGGTACACGTGACAATCCCTCTTGTTCTTTCTTGTCACAAAAAGGATCCTCACTTCATGGATGACTCCCTCGATTCTCCATGGAGGTTTTTTGCCATTGGTTAACAGGTTGATGATGTTCATCGAATCACCTTCAATCATAAAGTTACCTTGATTTGCTTGGGCTACTTGCAACCCTTTCCAAAGGGCTCTAGCTTCTACTTCGTTATTAGTTCTGATTCCCAATGGTTTAGCGAAGGCCTTGACTAGATTTCCTTGATGATCCCTGATTATTCCTCTAGCTCCAGCTCTTCCCGGGTTCTCCTTGGCTGCACCATAAAAATTTAGTTTAAACCAACCTTGGGGGGGTGGCTCCAAAGAAATCCCATTTTTGGGATTGGGCAAAGGAATGGAAGGTTTGTCCTCAATACCTAAGGTCCAAGCTAATTGTTTTTCTTGGGGAGGAATTGAGTGGTTCTCATCCACTAAGGTGCTAAGGTTTTCTTTCGCAAAGATAATAATCCTATTTAGGATGGTTTTTGGGTTGTGTATATTAAAGATACAACGCCAAACAAAAGATAAAGAAGTCACGATAAAAAGTAAGACAGAACACAGTTGTACAAAACAAACAATTTTTATTAATCAACGAAGTTTAAAAACTCCTTTTGAGTACAACAGGGCCTGTAACCCTTTTCGTGATACAAAAATTACAGTTTGTGCTAGGGTTCTTCGAAACCCTAGCTGGCACAATGGGTGGCGTCTCCGAAGAATATATCTTTAACCCCAACAAGGTGAGTGGGCTTTGTTGTATCCTGTAGCTTGGACCACTCCAGCTTAAACAACTGCTATCAACACACCAGATCTGCCATTAAAATCCTGCACACATTAACACTATCAAGGAGTTAGAAATTAATAAGAGGGCTCCACTGTGTGAGCCCTCAGAAACAATTTAAAACCCTAGAAAAATAGAATGCAGGAATTCAACAACAGATTAATAAAAGAAAGGAAGTTACTTGCTTTAAGCTGATTTATACCTGTTCTTTGTTAACGCGGCTAGACCAAGCGGCACTTGGAAGTAATGTGGCTGTCAAATCGACTGCAGAAGGTGCGCTGGTGCACTCGCTGAATGCCCACGTGCTTCTGAATCAGGGTTTTAGATGCCGGTCTACATCTGTGGCTGTGGGTAAACGCCCACGGGCACTTGCGACAAGAATGTGGAATTCTGCAGAGTGATGCAGAAGAGATGGCGGCGAAGTTGGCGATGGATGCGGTGATGGATGCGACGAAAAGGGACAGCGATGGATGGGTAGGTTTAGCTGAAGAAGAGATAGATAGCGATAGATAACAAAAGAGAGATAGTAAAAGAGATCCGGCTTGAGCCATCAAGGTGACTCAATTTATAATCTACTCTTAGGGCACACTTTAGGGTTTTAACGACACTTTGAACGTGTGTCTAAGATTAAAGTGGATCCAAGGGTCGAGAATAAATCTAGGTTGTGAAACGGATTAAGATGGATGGATGGATGAGATTAAATGAAGGATGGATGACTCATATTAAATCACTTAAAGTATCTTTATATATATATATATTAAAAAATATATATAAATATTAATTTAAATAAATTTGGGAATGAAAAATGGCGAAAAAGGTGAAATTGGGCCAAATAATGGCGGGAAGGTGAAATTGGGCCAAATAATGGCGGGAAGGTGTGGATTTGGGCCAAATAATGGCGGGAAGGTGTGGATTTGGGCCAAATAATGGCGGGAAGATGTGGATTTGGGCCAAATAATGGCGGGAAGGATGGATAACTGACGCATGGCTGACAGGAAGGTATAGATGACTTACAAGTGGCTATATTTTGGTGTCTATAGATGCCCCTTTTTGAGCTGCCTTGTGTGAAGACACAATGCAACACAAAAACTTAAGACACCTGAAAAGCTGGATCAGACGCAACTCTCTCTCAAGACTAAAGCACAACTTTGAAGACCAAAGAAATAAAAGAATATTTAAAATTTTTTAGCTTACCCCCTCAATTGGCGAGCGAGAATGGTTCTCACAAGCCAATTGGAAGAAATTTGAAAGAAAATGAACCGTTTTTGCCCCAACGATGAAAAAAAAAAGGGTTGGTGTATGAACCATCTGTTTATGTCCCAACAGAAAAGGGGTTGGTGTACAAACCAGAAAAGAATATGAGTGATGTGAAATATGGACCGTTTTCTGCCCCAATGGTTATAAAGGGATTTTTGCCAAACTATAAATTCCATGATCATGTAAGATGAATTCCACTATAGGAAAATTAGAAATTGATAATGGATGCCCCAACTCCTGTGTGTGAATCCATACTGTTGATGAAATTGCCTTGTTGGCGCCATTGATATGCAGAGATGAAAGATGAATGAAAGAGTCCAGAACTCAGAGATGCTCCTAGTGACTATATGGATAATTCCTCGGTTCGAAACCAATCAACCTAGGTAGCCTCAATCTCTAGCAAGACTTAAAATAATGACGATATGAAATATTGTCCATGTTTATGGCCCCATGAACTAGGCCATCAATGACAACTGTTGAGCAAATTAATCTTGGTGTGAGGTCACTTGAAAAGTAGAATACCCAAAGTTGATTTTCAATTTTCAAACAGTGAAATAATTGATTATGATAAATGGTAAATGTCCTTATGGTGGTTTAATCCTCTTATCGAATTGCATGGATTCAAATCACTGCAATCGCCAAGGTGATAGAATATACCACTAGATAAGAGGTTTACTTTAATTTGATTTGGCAAAAATATGCATGATGAAAGAAGAATGAATGAAATTGATGATAGATCAGAAAAATTGATGAATGTGGTTAATTTTGTGAAGGTTTTGAATATTTTTAACCCAATTTGTAAAACAATGATGAATGATGCGCTTTTTGAGCGAAATGACAAAATTTGTGTCCAAAACTGTTGTAAACTTCACAAAATGTTTTATTATGATAAGAAGAATGGATGAATGCAATTTGATGAAATTTGGATGAGGTAAGCTTCAATTTTACAAGTTTTGTTCCTTTATTCAATACTGACACCAAATGTCGATGTGCATTTCGGGGTGGCAGAGATGCTCGTCGGTGTTTAGGCGCTCTGCAAACGTAGCACTGCATCTGAATGCGCCATGAAATGCCCCACTGTGTTTCAGGGCGCCAAAACCAGCTATTTAAACAATTTCAGAGAGAATTTCGCTCATTTGTGCGTTCGAGCTTGAGAGAAGTGCGTCTGGGGGAATGGAGTGAAGTGGAGTGAGAAGTTGTGAAGCACGCGGGAGCTATGGCGGAGGTGGGAGCGGACGTGCCAGTGCAACCAGCTGAGGTATTTATTTATTTAAGCAAGTACTTTTATGTGTTTTTTTTTTTTTTGGAAAAAAAATTTGTAACAAATTTTTGTTTTGTTGTTTTGCAGCTTAGGGTGTTAGAGGCACGACACCGGTTCTCCCCTATCATTTCGGGGATGAGGAGGTCGTTGTCCCAGGGAAGACCGGGAGATATTGGAGGCAGTGGGGCTAGCGGAGGCAGCCTGATTGGAGGTAGTTCGGGCGGATGAGGGGTACCTCTCAGCTTTGGCCAAGAGGTGGGATCCAGATCAGGGGACGTTCCAGCTCCTGACTAGAGAGATGACGGTGACACTTGAGGATGTATACCGCATCCTCAAGGTGCCCGTGGAGGAGGCATGGGTGGAGGTTGGACAAGATAGGGCTATGGAGATGGCCAAGTTGTTTGGGGATGACTGGAGGGAGATCCGAACAGAGAGCGGGGGGATCCCATACTTGGCCATGTATATGGCCAAGGCACACCACTAGGTCTAGGGCTCCTACTAGGTCTCCGGGGTCCTCTTTTGATGGTTAGTTTAGTGCTTAGATGCACTCTTTATGAGCCTTGGTGCTCTATTGTATATTGTAGCCTTTTGGCATTCACTGTACAGTTTGTCCTTTATACATATATATATACATGGCTTTTATTTATTTGGTGTTTTACTTTTGTGTGAATGCCTATGTTTTTGTGATGCATGTTTTTATATGTTTTAATGTTTTTGATGCATATGTGATGGAATGGAATGCAAACTTATAGATGATTAATGCGAGACTAAGTAAATGAAATATGCACTAAGAAGCATTCATACAATTAGATAGTTAGATTTAGCGAACTGTTATCATAATTGTTTAATCAGGGGCACCGAACTTGGTGGCTTGTGAATGGATGACGTATGGAATGACATGAATATGGAAGAAGATGTGGAGGGTGATATGGAGGTTGATATGGAAGACTATTTTATAAAGACTCAAACATGCTAGTGGTATCAAACAAACTTACTAATACTGCCTAATTCAACTAGGACCAAATGTGTGTGCATGCGAGTTCATTAACCAAATCAGAAGCATGGTAGTGACTCCAGGCAATCAAAAACTCGTGTGTGTGCAAGTGTGTTCATTAACCTCATCTTGCATAAATTAGGTAACCTTATTATGGAGAAGACCCCGAAGCTAGTTTGTCCGTATGAGCATTCAGAGGTCTCTTTTTGAGGAGAGACATGTCGCCACGCAATGAGTATACTCCACTGCTAGTCAAGTGTCTATAGCCCCGGTGAAGGTTAACTCCATAGTCCATGTTGTTTTTGACCTTTGTAAGCCTTGGGTATGACTACCTATCCGTCTAACTGGACAAGTAGTACGATACTTACAACTTATTTGGGATCAGTGGTGTGTGAAAAATGTTCATTTCCTTAGAGCTTTGGGGAATCGGAATCTCAAACGAAGTATGATGAGAATTTTACCCTATCCTTACTACTCTATTTATATTTATATTTTGTGATTGCTTGTGATAGTGGTAAGAACCACTGTTTTATGGACTATGTTTGCATGATAGGACAAACAAGGATTACCCTTTTCACTTCAAGGCACAACCCAAGGATGGTGTTATCTCTCTTTGACACAAGATGTTTTTAAGATATGAAAATGTGATAGGTTCAAGACCGCTTTTGAAATCATTTCCCAATACTCAAGATTTTATTTAGTGTAATTTGTGATATGGCCCTAGAGAACTTTGACATGCATTTCCAAGTTTGCTTAAAACACTAGGAATGGCTGAGTGACTGAAAACATTTTGGCAATGTAAATATGTGCAAATGGAAAATGGGTGTACGGATGACAATTCGGTTTGATGAATTTTATGAAGGTGCCCCTGATTAAGGCAACATGAATTTTGCTTGACCAAATTTTATATCCAAAAGATAGAATGATCTCTAACATGATATGCAACTATGGCTGAAAATGAAATGTTATGGTTTTCAATGAGATGTATGCACATGAAATGCAATGTTTTTGAATGAAATGTATGCAACTAATAATGAAATGCAAATTCTTTTTATTTTATTTGTTTTTTTTTTTTTGACAAGCCATGTATATATGTACATATAAAATTCAAACTATGCGTAGAATGCCCTCAAGTGTATAACATTAAGTGGTTGGGGTTCTTCCTCTCCCTCTAAACTGGCAAGTCTATAAGTTCCATTACCCACTCTTTCGGTGACCATATATGGACCTAACCAATTAGCCGTGAATTTATCTCGAAGATGCGGCAATGCATTGGTGTTTTGTTGATTCTCTTTAAGGACAAGATCTCCTACTTGAAATTCTCTTAGATGAACTTTGGCATTGTAAGCACGTTTCAATTGGTCTTGATAAACTTGCAAATGCTCTAAAGCATTGATTCGTTTTTCATCTATGAGTGTGAGTTGATCAAGACGTGCTTGTCTAGCAAGATCATCATCGATAAATTCCCGCAAAGAAATTCGCAAGGAAGGGATCTCGACGAGGCGGAGCTAAGACTCGGCGAAGATGCTAAGTACTGCTTGATGTCATCAAAGGCTTTCTGACACTCATCTGTCCATGAATATTGTACCCCCTTTTGTAGTAGGTGGCAAAATGGCCTACATTTATCAGAAAGTTGTGCAATGAAGTGGCATATTGAATTAATATTTCCTTGTAAACTACGCAACTCGTTCAAATTAGTTGGGGGACACATTTCCATAATGGCTTTGACCTTGTTTGGGTCCACCTCAATACCTCATTTAGAGATAATAAAACCTAGGAGTTTACCTGAGGTAACACCAAAGACACATTTCTTAGGCTTATCCGGATCATATGGATTATGGAGCGGGGTGAATAAGTCTTCAAAATTCATTGTCGACTTATGGAAGAAAGGATGGGCGGAATGGAAGGGAAAACCGATGAAGACCTCGAAAGACCTGAGATGCAAAACAACATAGTTTTTGAGTTTTTTTTTTTTTTTTTGTAGTGGTGAAAACCACTATTTTAGTATATACATATAATACAGGTTTGGATTATGGCTTATGGATGTGGCGGAGGGGGTGGTTCACCTCGTTCTTATGGAAGAAACAAGTGAAAGATGGCTTCTTGGAGAGGGAAAAATTGGAGATAAAACTCATTTTGTTCAATGAGGGTAACAATTGGCGCCGACTCTTCTTCAGATTCATCACCATTTGACATGACATCAAATTCTTCATAGGCTTCATCTTCGGATTTGTCGGGGTGGAGGATTTCTTCTTCTGAATTAAGATTAATGCTTTGAAAAGCTTGCTCAAAAGAAGAAAGGGATGGAAGTGGTTGGTAGCCCAAACCAAAACGCTCAGTGGGTCTCTGGTATGGCATATCGATGCGTTCAGTTACTCCTTGCTCGTAGCGACCTAGGCCAAATTGCTGCCAATTATGTTTGTGGAAATAGCAAGAGGGAAAACCCTCCATCCTTTCGATATTTGCAGGACCTGGATGCTTAGGTTCTAGTATGGTGGTAGGACTAGAAGATGACTCTATTCCCCCATATACAAAATTAATGGAATTTGGCATAGAACCCATGTTATAAACCGATCCAATGGATAAATGTTGGTCATGTGGATGACCAAAATCTTTAATTGTTTGCACATTGAACGGTGTGATGTGGACATCTTGAATGGCATACTCACCAATACCTGCATCAGTGAGATGGACCTTGAATTGGGAGGGAGAAAGACTAGATGATGGAATAGAAGAATGTGGGATAGAAGAATTGGAAGGATTTGGTTGGGTTGATGCTTCAC
This sequence comes from Wollemia nobilis, assembly GCA_028583015.1. Lineage (NCBI taxonomy): Eukaryota > Viridiplantae > Streptophyta > Pinopsida > Araucariales > Araucariaceae > Wollemia > Wollemia nobilis. Next base: position 1,255,883 of record JAQPPZ010003172.1, on the reverse strand, counting down.
TAACTTGTGAAACATCAACTGGTGATGGTTGGGAAGATGGAGGAATAACAGGTGATGTTGAAAAATGTGTAGAAGAAGAGGGTAATGACGTGAAAAGAGATGATTGGTCATGGCCACATGTGCATGTGGTCACTAATGAAGAAGAAGGAAGATTAGGAGATGAAGAAAGTGGTGAATGAGATGGAATAGCGGAAGATGAAGATGGTTGCGATATGATGGGTAGCCCCTCAGGAATGGGAGCTCTAGAAGAAGATGGTATAGAAGAAGTAGATGGGGTCAAGAAAAGATGAGTGGATGGCAACACAATCTCATAAGGATTTGAGACATAGTTGCAATGTTTGAAGGGTTCAATGTCAGCAGGTACACAATGAACCTGTCCCTCATATACATACTTCAGACATTGATGCAGTATAGAAGGGACATATCTCATCTCCCTAAGCCAAGGTCATCCAAGCAATACATTGTATGCCATGGTCCCTTCCAAGATGTGAAACAAGGTATGCAAAGTTTGGGCCCCTACCTCAATGGGCAAGATAACCGTGCCAACCGTGGAAGATAAAGCATCATTGAATGCTTTAAGAGTAAAAGTCGACTTTGTGATAAGGGATGGTGACAGCTTTAGATGACTCAACGCCGATGTTGTAATGATATTGATTGAGGAACCGGTGTCAATTAAGACTCTCTTGAATGGCTTGTTATCGATCTTGGCCATGATATGCAGTGGAGGATCTATACTTTCTGTTGACATAGGTTTGATTTCAAAATCATAGAAAGTGATGGAGGGTTCCATGCATGTTTGAATACTCCCCACAAAGTTGTTGAAGGCATTAGTATCTTGAGTTTGAAGCTCTATTGACTTTAATATTTCCATTAATGCCTCTCTATGTGGGGGAGATTGTTGAATGAGGTCATAAATCGATAACTTGGCAGAAGCCATTTTTAAACTGGTAGTTAACCGGCTACTCAATGACATGATGGGTCGTTGGCGTTGAGTAGAATGATTTAGTGGTTGTTGAGAAGTACTAGCACGTCGTTGGGTCACTGTTACCTGAGGTGGACTGGGGGTTTGTATAGGTGGCTGTGGTTCAGCCTGATTTGGTTGGTTCACCCTTTGACCCCGGGTTACTACGTTAATAGTACCCACAAAACCTTGGTATTGTTGTACATGGTTGACTTGATTAGGAGTTACCTGAGTTACTCCCCCTAAAGTTTTTGGAGCTTCCTCCCGATGTGGAAGGGGTGTTTGAAATACACCAAGATTTTGATTTTGTTGGGCTAAGGGGCTATCCAATTTAATGGCTCCAATCTCAATAAGATCTTGGATCACATGTTTGAAAGTTGTACAATTATTGATATCGTGTCCATTTTGCCTATGATAAGGACAAAATAGGTACTCCTTGTAATACTTCCCCCTTCTAGATGGTTCTAAAGGTTTAAACTCAGGTAAAGTTTACTGATTTGTGCTATATAACTTGTTGAATATGACCGCATATGGTTCATCTAAAGGTGTGAATTGTCGCTTGGGATGATTATTTTGCCAAGGTCGAGTTTCCATGGTTGGCCCAGTATTGTGAGATGGTTGAGGAGGGGAGGGTACCGCATGATAAGCAATTGGTTGCGGTTGAATTTGCATTACTTGTTGTTGTTGAGCCATTACGGGTTGGCTCGCCATCACTTGATTAACTTGGTTAACATTTGAGGCTATACTAGCCTGTGCTTGTTTGTTTTGGCCATAATTATTATTTTGTTGTTGTCCCTTTTGTTGCCATTCTTTTCTACGGGGTTTTAAAACACCCTCTTGGACTTTAATGTCTTCTATGATACTTGCTTGGGCCAAAGCCTCTTCAAAAGTCCTGTATTGTTGTAATTGGAGTAACCAAGAGATAGGTTTTAGACAACTCGGGTGAACATTTTGGTTAACTCCTCCATTGGTAGGGAGAATGGCAATTTATTAATGATAGCCCTCCAACGGTTTCCAAAGTCATAAACAGTCTCATCGTCATGTTGCTTGAGCTTGTATAAGTCAGACAATGAGATTTTATTTTGTACATTTAGGGAGAATCGTTCTAAAAATAGATTAATCAATTGCTCATAAGCATAAATGCTATGGTGAGCTAAATGATTGTACAGCATCTCCTCCTAATGTCTGAGGAAAATTTCTAAGCATAAGAGCGTCATTATTTTGGATTCTAAAGCAGGCATGCATGAATGAGCTCACACGTTCATGAGGATCCTCAATTCCTCGAAATTTGTCAAACTTCGATAATGTGAAATCAGTCGGATATGGTGGTGAAGGTACCGAAGGATGAATTGGTTGATTGATCAACGACCTTAGCGTAGGTTTCTGACTAGATGAGCCAGGCATGTTGAGCATAAGGTTGTCAATCTGTTGTTGCATAGCATGGAGTCAAGAATCTTCATGAAAATTTTGATTCGTTTGATGATTATGAGGATGCAATGGAGGAGTTGAAAAATGATGAGATGGGATGAAATTGCCTGGATTAGACGGTGTGGAATGGACAGGTTGTTGGTATGGATGATACCGAAAAGAAGGTGATTGGTTTGAATGATGAACTAGACTAGGTTGGGAGAAAGGTAGGGTAGGAATGGACACCACCAAATATTGGGGTACCCAGGTGGGGCCTGAGCTAAGAAAAGCTGGTTGGGTAGAAATTGGTTGGGGTGTAGGATTCACTACGACAGGTGGTTGAGAATTTTGTTGCTGTTTTTGCTGAAGCAACTTGTCGAGGTACTCCCTAACCTTATTAATCTCTAACCCAAGGGAGGTGGGATGATTGGATGAAGGTGGAGGGCAGGCTGCCATGGTAGTCACAGGAGACTGCGTAGCAGGGGCAATGAAGGTGGCTGAAGTAGGCGGTACTTGGGAAGAAATAGTAGACTGTGCCCCAGGTAGGGTGAAACCATAAATGGTTTGGGAAGAAGAGGGTTGAAATTGGTCATGGCTAGAGGAGGTTCCACCAGCCTCATAGAGAGAATTGGTGTACACCATGGTAAATGGAGGAGAAAGTGGTCGGGAAGACACTACATTTGTCTCCAAAGGAGGGCAATTGAGCATCTGGGAAGATGTTGGAGATGAAGCCGACTGAACAGATACCACATTAGCCTCAAAAAAATGGTTAGTGTAGACCCGAGTGAAACCAGCGGGTATGGTTGATGCAATATCCCGTTGAAAAATAGAATCTTGCATAGGGGAATCTTGGATTGGCTCAAGGACATAGCAGCTGCCATCTCTTAAGTGAGTTTGCACTTGGGCCATATCAATGTGGGTAATATGACAGGAATTGTCTTCCTCCATGGGCATGGCCATGTGATAGACTTGTAGAAGGACGTGAAAGACCTGCAAGCGAACCTTCCTGAAATTCACTAGGATAAGTGGTCATGTTGGTGGTGGGGATGTTCTGTGAATTACCCATTTGATTATTTAGATTTAACATTTTAGATTGATTCCTTGTTAAGACCATAATGCAATAAATCTAAAAAAATTTAGAAAAGAAGAATGCAAAACTTAAATGATAAATTTACACTAAAGAAATTATTAGAAAACAGTCACAACCTAGGTTTCAACCAATGTGTCTTACCTGCGGTTAATTACTTATTTTCTGATCTTAATCTGCAGTAAATTTTAAGTGTCCGGTTTATGAGTTTTGCATGTGATCTAATATTGAATTATTCACAAAAAAGGTAAAAACTATGGCTAGGAAAGGACAACGAGATTCTTATTGGTGATGAAATCCAGCAAGTTTGCTCGGGGGTGACCTATGGTGTCTAAGGTAGAAGTTTAATGGATGGAGATGAATTCCACCGTCACTAAACTTCAAGCAATATCTGGTGATGAAATCCAGATATTACTGTTTTAAATGCAATATGAAATGCAATGAATTTTATTTTAAGTGTTTTTAGTTGTCTAATGTATACATACAAAGCTATAAATCAAAAGTTCTAATGATCTAAGCAAGAGGCTATTGAAAACATGCCATTTCCTCTGAAGAAGTGGAGTACACCGTTTAAAACCTCCTGCCTACCGATGATATCAAATATCAAAGGAGCAACCGGAAGGTTCGTCCACTTCTCTGCCTGGAATCACCCAATGGCAGGAGTACTATTGACATCCAATCAATAGTCCTACTTAGATAACTAAAACATATAATTCGTAGCTATTCTAATATGCAGCTAGGTATGCAAATTTTTTTTTTTTTTTTTATGCAAGCAACAACCAATAATGCAATGCAGAAAAATGTAACTAAAAATAACTATTCTTTTCCAGATTACTTAGTTTTCGTTCATTTTAAAGCAATGATCTAAAAAAAGAAGCAGAATACGACAGAAAAACCAAAAACGTAAAAAGTACAACACTTACTTGGAAGCCTACGCTTTTTCTGTAAAACTGCCTTCAAACGCCCAATGGAGTCTGTGCAGGCTGAAATGCACCTCTGCGTTTCGGATAGGACTTCCAGACGCCGCTCTGCATCTGCTGCATTTTCTGCAAACTCCTTATAAACCCTAGTTCGCTGGAACAGCAAATTTCGCGATTTATGGAACCTGCAAAATAAAACAAAAACAAGAATAGATCAGTAAAGCAAGTATTAAAAACATGAAACCCTAGGGGGTCCCATCGTGATCGCCATTTATAGATTAAAGATACAACGCAAAACAAAAGATAAAGAAGTCACGATAAAAAGTAAGACAGAACACAGTTGTACAAAACAAACGATTTTTATTAATCAACGGAGTTTAAAAACTCCTTTTGAGTACAACAAGGCCTGTAACCCTTTTCATGATACAAAAATTATAGTTTGTGCTAGGGTTCTCCGAAACCCTAGCTGGCACAATGGGTGGCGTCTTCGAAGAATATATCTTTAACCCCAACAAGGTGAGTGGGCTTTGTTGTATCCTGTAGCTCGGACCACTCCAGCTTAAACAACTGCTATCAATACACCAGATCTGCCATTAAAATCCTGCACACATTAACACTATCAAGGAGTTAGAAATTAATAAGAGGGCTCCATTATGTGAGCCCTCAAAAACAATTTAAAACCCTAGAAAAATAGAATGCATGAATTCAACAACAGATTAATAAAAGAAAAGAAGTTACTTGCTTTAAGCTGATTTATACCTATTCTCTGTTAACGCGGCTAGACCAGGCGGCACCTGGAAGTAATGTGGCTATAAAATCGGCTGCAGAAGGCACCCTGGTGCACTCGCTGAATGCCCGCATGCTTTTGAATCAGGGTTTCAGACGTCGGTCTGCGTCTGTGGCTGTGGGTAAACGCCCGCGGGCACTTGCGACAAGAATGTGGAATTCTGCAGAGTGATGCAAAAGAGATGGCGACGAAGTTGGTGACGGATGCGGCGATGGATGCGACAAAAAGGGATGGCAATGGATGGGTAGGTTTAGCTGAAGAAGAGATAGATAGCGATAGATAACAAAATAGAGATAGTAAAAGAGATCCGGCTTGAGCCATCAAGGTGACTCAATTTATAATCTACTCTTAGGGCACACTTTAGGGTTTTAACGACACTTTGAACGTGTGGCTAAGATTAAAGTGGATCCAAGGGTAGAGAATAAATCTAGGTTGTGAAACGGATTAAGATGGATGGACGGATGAGATTAAATGAAGGATGGACGGCTCAAATTAAATCACTTAAAGTATCTTTATATATATATTAAAATATATTAAAATATTAAAAAATATATATAAATATTAATTTAAATAAATTTGCGAATGAAAAATGGCGAAAAAGGTGAAATTGGGCCAAATAATGGCGGGAAGGTGAAATTGGGCCAAATAATGGCGGGAAGGTGTGGATTTGGGCCAAATAATTGCGGGAAGATGTGGATTTGGGCCAAATAATGGCGGGAAGGATGGATAACTGACACGTGGCTGACAGGAAGGTATAGATGACTTACAAGTGGCTGGATTTTGGTGTCTACAAAGTTGTGAATGGTATCCTTAAAGGCTGTATGGTTCCTTGCTAGCCATATCTACCAGAGAAAATGATTCCAATAGATTTTCCATAGGTACTTAAGTTTTAGGATAACAAAGAGTTGAGGACATTGATGGAACACTTCGGATATAAGAACAGGCTTAACCCACGAGATCCTAAAGGCTTGGAAAAGTTCATCCAGGATGGACTCCGCTATCGGACACTCTAGAAACAAGTGTTTGGTTGTCTCCCATCCTTCCCTACACATGTAGCAATGGTTAGAAATAACCATACCTTTGGATAACATATTGTCCACAGTGAGGATTTTTCTTTGAATCACCAACCATGAAAAAATGATATTTTAGGAATTAAGCCTTTGATCCAAACCAAACTCGGTTGAAATTGTTGACCTTCCACATTGAGAAGCAAATTATAGGCAGACTTAACTATGAATTCACTATTTTTAGTCTCAGCCCAAACAATGTGATCTTCATCCTCTCCAGAGGGAATAATTTGCTGAGTTAAAATGTTATAGAGCTCTTCAGACTCCGCTTCAAAACCCTATACTCTGATGTGTTTCCACCTATTGATATTTATATCCTGCCACATATAATTTGCAACCTTCTTCCCAATATGCTGCTCCATATGCTCTTGAATCCTAGCCAAAAAAGGATTCTAGGATAACTCCTCAGCTCTCACCCATCGATCCTTCCAAAAGTCTATTTTTTGCCCATTTTCTAGAATCCATCTAAGACCTTTCTTGATAAGATCCCTGCTTGTGAGGATTGCCTTCCAAAAAGTAGACCCCTGCTTGCTAAGTTTTCATTAAGGAAGTTCACACCTTGGAGGTATTTCCTCCTAACTATGGCAATCAATTCATTATCGACCTTAGTCAATAACTGCCACACTTGTTTGGGTAACAAAGTTGTATTGATATGAGCAAATCTCCTCAATCCTAACCCTCCATCAGCTTTAGGTTTACAAACCTTGTTCCAACCTACTAAATGGATTCTTTTCTTATCCTTAGTCCCTGACCAGAGATTTTTTTTTTGAAGCTACTCAATTTTGTGATACACCTTGCTAGGAGATCTGAACACTAATAGGAAGTAAACGAGTATACTTTTAAGTGGAGCCATAGTTAAAACTGCTTTGTCTGCTTGAGATAACAGATGTCATTTCCAACTTGCTAGATTTTTTTGGATCCTCTCTAGAACTATGTTCCACATTGATCCTTTAGGTTTCCCCGTAAACAGGGGAAGACCTAAATAGGAGGTGGGAAGGGATGCAATCTGACATTCCATGATCCTTGCTATGTTGTTTTGCCTAGGAATGGGGGTATTGATGAAATAAAGTTTGCTCTTATCAAAATTCACTTTTTGTCCAACCGCTTCTTCATACATTATGAGAATATTTTTAATCCTTTTTGCCTCAACCATAGAAGCCAAAGTCAGTAGCAATGTATCATCAACAAATTGTTGATGTGTCACCGGGGTAGTTAGCGACGTGGCCTTGATACCTGATATGAGTCCAGCTACCACTACTGCCTTAATGGTTCTTCCCTAGGCCTCAGCTATGATGATGAACAACATAAGACTTATGGGATCTCCTTGTCTTAGACCACATTTGCTTTGAAAAAAACCTACAGTAGACCCATTAACCAAAATTGAAAAACAAGGCTTAGAAATACACTCTCTTATTAACTTAACCCATTTCATGTTGAAGCCAAATTTTAATAAACTGCCTCTAGGAATTCCCAATTTATCCCGTCATAAGCTTTGTTCATGTCTAAATTTAAATCCATGACTACTTTTTTGGTCTGAGCGGCTGTATGAAGAGCCTCATGAACAGTAATAATTCCATCTAAGATTGATATTCCTTGTACGTAACTTCCTTGACTTGGATCAATGATAACCGGTAGAACTTTCTTCAAACGGTTGGCTAAAAATTTGGATAGAATTTTATAGGATATATTACACAGGCTAACCGGCCTAAAGTCAGCCATAGTCTTGGGGTTGGGGAATTTAGGGATAAAAGCAATGAAAGTTGAATTGAAACCCCTTGGAATATTATTTGAACTTTGGAACTCCTTGATTGCAGCAATAACTTCTGCTCCAACAATATCCCAACAAACTTGGAAAAACCACGGTGAAAACCCATCCGGCCCAGGAGCTTTGTTAGGATCCATGTTAAACAAAGCCTCCTTGATCTCTTCATCTAAAAAAGCTATTGTAAGAGACTCATTAATCATTTCATCAATGAGTTATGGAATGAATTGAAGGAGAGAGTCCTTTGCTTGGGCATTACAGCCCGTTCTTCACCCAATAATGAACTAAAAAAATTAACGACCCTTGTCCCTGATCTCCTGAATGTTTTGAGTTGAGGATCCATCCACCTTAGTTAAATTTCTAATATTATTGTTGCTTCTATTGCTCAATGTGGTAACATGGAAAAAATTTGAATTAGAGTCCCCTTCCTTTAGCCATAATGCCCTTGATTTTTGCCTCCAATACATATCCTCACAAGCTAAAATATTATAAAACTCATAAAGGGTTTCCTTCTCTTCAGTCCTTGTCGCCTCATCATAGGTTCCATTTTGGATTTTGCTTTCTATTATTCTCATTTTTTCCTCCACTGCTCCCTTATTCTCAAAAATATTTCCATATTCTAAGGTTGTTTTTCATCATCTTAAGTTTTTGAGATAGTTTGAAGGAAGCACTTCCCTGGATAGGCTGCTGCCACCATTCCTCTATTCGTTTCTTGAAGTCCGTACGTTTAACCCACATTGACAGAAATATGAATGGATTTTTAAAGGAGTTAGCCTGAAATGCCTCACATAGAATAAGATTATGGTCTGAATCACATTTAGGAAGGGCTTGTAACACTGAATCACCAAACATTGTTGTAGCTTCCTTGGATTAAAAAAACCTGTCCAACCTTTTTTGAATCAGCTGACTTCCTATCCTCTTGTTACTCCACGTAAATTTGGCTCCTTTTAGTCTTACATCCATCAATTCATTTGTGTTAATGAATTCATTGAAGTCCTCCATGCTCCTTGAGGGTAACCCAGATCCTCCCTTCTTATCATATGGATAAAGGGGGGTATTGAAATCTCCCCCAATCACCCAAGGAATTTATTTAAAATCTTGTCTCAAATGCCCCAAAAACTCCCACAGTTCAGACTGCCCTTGGACAGAGGTGGGGGCATAAAAATTTGACATAATACAATTCTTATTAGTATCAAAATCATGAAATAATACGCTTAAGACTCTTTCATTTGCCTGAATAATACTTCCTTCTATTTTAATAGGATCCCATAAGATTATGAGGCCCCCAGATGCTCCTCTCGCCTGTTGAAAGGCCACTTCCCCTTGCTTCCAAATCCTTCTAGTTATAAGTGCTAATTATGCCACATCTGTTTTGGTTTCTTGAAGAAAAATGATAGTAAGATCCCAATCCTTCCTTATATACTTCACCATCCTTGATACATGTTTTATAACCCTTGATACCATTGTAGGGTCTCAAATTCAAAGTTAAAGCATACCATGGTAACTCATAAATATCAAGGAATATTATGGAGTTTGAAGAATTGATCTACTCAACCTAACCAACCATCAATGTTTTTGCAATTAAAATTTGGAAAGTTTAATTTGGGCATTTTAAATGGCGTATTAAGGTCAAAAATAACATAATAATTTCTTCATATCTATTTACTAAACTACCACTTGATCCTTTAATGTTAATTTATTGGTATAATTTTGAGCCTTACTTTAACTACTCTTCAATACCAAGGAAGTTTTCCTCAAATCCTTATTTTGATAAGTTGGTCAAATTTTAGGACCTACATGTGATCTTTCATATGTTTATGTTCCAATGTAGGACATTTGGTTTTGTAGCTTACTAAGTGTTTGATTTAATTATTCCATATATTGATTTTGGTCCATCTTCCTCATTGCTCCTTAGGTCCCTCCAACCATATACTAATGATTTGGACCATTCCAATTGACTTACTAAAAATAGAAGTGTTACTATTTTTAGTAATGGTCTAGAAAAAGTGTTTGGGTGCTATATATCTAAATTATTAGTTTAAAAATATGAATACAATGGACTAGTTCTCAAAATGATATTTTTTGGCATCCCAAAATGTTTTCTAGTCAAGTGCTATCTATTTTCTCCTAAATATTTTCTTCACCTAAAAAAATGACTTTCTTATTTGGTCCTTGATAACTACCATATCAGTTACTAGTTAGTCTATTATCCCCATGTACCTTATCAAATTCTATCACTGACACTGCCTTGTCTAACACTATTACTGATTGTTATTAACAACTATCTTGATAAACTCTATTTTAGATTTTACTAACAAATACTTGTTTGACATTAATTTTTTCTATCACTAATAACTACCTTAATATTTTCCCTATGTGATTGTGTTGACTATTACTAACTGTATCGCTCCAAATTTTTTGCATCCTTACCTTCAGGCTATAGGATCCATGCCCGAAAGGAGGATGGGAAAAGGATGGCATGGTACCTCGGACTGAGAGGCCTTGCGAAGGTCCCGCCTCTCGGGGAGGTGTATGATGGTGATTTTTCGACGGATGGTGGGTTCACCAGGAAACGTTTGAATGGCAGTTTCCACGCCTAGGTTGGGAATGTGTTTAATGTGTTCAGTTTTATCTTTAAACATTCGAGTCCTAGGTTTGGCCAAATGAATCTAAGTTGTTCTATTATGAAAATGCAGGCTAAATGAAATACAAAAAATAGATTTTAAACAAAAAATAGAGAGAAAAAGCTAAATTACAGAGCCATACCTGATCCGGATGTCTGATGGAGATTCTGATGTTTGAAGCAATCCAGATCATCTGGAATTTGACAGGATCGTCTCTGACCTGCAGGATCGTCTGAGATCTAACGAATTCATCAGAGACCTACAAACAGAGAAATAGGCACAGAATACAGAAAATACAACAATACAAACAGAGGGCAATGATGTGAAATAATAATAAGAATGTTAGTAAGATAATCCTGAATAGGAATGCAAGCAAATTACGATGTTTTAATAGTTAATCATGATTTCATTATGCAATTAAACTACATGGGTGAACTCCAAGATGCAAAATAGCAAAAAATAATAAATAAACTGACTAGATGCAGAATAAAATAGCAGATGAGAAGAGAAAAATGCAAACTCTGGGCACTAATTGCCCCCAATGCAGACTGTAGTCGAGATCATCTCGGATCGGTATGAAATCATCTCGAATTGAACAGGATCATCCACGACGAACTGAGCTTGCTCCGACTGAAGAATGACAAGGTTCCTGCAACAAAATTTGGATAGGACAAGTGCAGATGGTAATTCAAGATGTTTTAGTGCGTGTAAAGTCAAGTTACAGGAAATTTCAGCCAGGGGGATGCCAAGGGGGAGTCCTAAGTTTAAATAGGCTTAGGAGGGAGGTTAGGAGGTTGGAGATCATCCCAATTTGGGAGATCTCCAACGGGGAGGGTCTCTAACGGCACGTGACATGCTTCTGCCCGGATTAGAGACGCCGTTGGAACAGAGGCTAATTGAGAAAAATTAGTTTTGGGACAAGATCGTCTGGACGTCCTAGTCTAGACGAAATCGTCCGATCTGAGGCGATATCGTCTGATCGGCGACGATATCGTCAAACGGTCAAAACCAACTCTAAAAATGGCGCGGGAAAGGAGGAAACGGGTTAAACGGCGGTTTGGGAGCGGTTTTGGGGGTTAAAATTTGAATTTGAATATTTACTAGAGTAATTGTAATTATTTAAGGTTTTACTGCGCCAATTTTAGGGTGCTACATTTTGCCCCCTCTTTAGCAAATTTTTCAAAGAAAATGCGTTAAATATGAGTTCTTCTCGATCTACGAGAAAGCAAAAAATATTCCCAGTTTTAGGCGACGATTCTAGGTCGAATCGTACGACAGCTTACTATGGTGCCCCCTCCGTGTTTTTACCCAAATCGAACGTTTGAGGTAAAAACGCGGAAAAGCAAAATTTAAAAAAAATTGTTAAGTGTTTTTGAATAAAATTAAGAAAAATAGGGTAAAACCCTAATTCATTGTTACTATTCATTTTCCTAGTTTTTAGAGCTCTGGAGACAAGATGGTCGAGACAGCACACAGATCAACAGAGGTCCGATGCGGGCTACGGGTAAGGATCTAAACTGAATTTAGAATGCTTTAATTTAGAATTTCATGCTTTTTAGATTAGATTTGATTGATTTTTGAGCATCGCGGCCATTTTTGGGCCGTCGACGTCGTCGAGACGAAATCGTCTCGATATCGTCGATTTCGTCCAGAGGCGAAATCGGTGAAATGGGGACGATTTTGTCAAAAAGGGGACGATTTCGACTGGAAAAATCGGAGACGAATTTGCTCAAATTTGGGACGATATCGTCCAATAGTGGACGATATCATCATTTATAAAATTGAACTTATTTTGACTTGCATTTTTAATTAATGATTTATTAATGATTTTTATTGTTGATTTTGTTTATGTTGCAGAGAGGATTACTAAAGAGCAGAGAATGGAAATACGATGGACTAAGGGATGACTTGGCCGCTCTATCTCAGGCAGAGCGAGATCAGCTGGCTCAGGTCGGCTTGCAGCATGTGGCAGAGATGCCACAGGTTTCTACAGATATGGGGCTATTGACAGCCCTAGCAGAGAGGTGGTATCCAGGTTCTTCCTATTTTTGGTTATCGATAGGGGAGATGACTCCCACACTGGAGGATGTATGGAGGATTTTGAGGATCCCCATACAAGGATGGCTGATCACTCCCATGGCCAATCAGGGCCATGCGATGATGCGACTATGTGGCGATCCGAGCTTCACCCTGGAGAAGGGCGGAGTGAATATCGAGTCGCTATGCCAGATGCCTGGGGCATCTAGACTCACACGGGTTTTGGCTGGGGTAGTAGGTGGTCTTCTGTTGTGCCACCAGAGCGGATGCAGGGTACCATGGGTACTGATAGATGTGGTCTATGACATGAGAGACCACGGATACAGGTTTGCTTGGGGGAGCTTTGTACTCTATCGGTTGTATAGGATCCTTCATGGGGTCGTATACAAGGGCGACCGATGTCTGGTTATGACATCACTACTACAGGTTTGGTGCTGGGAGCACATTGCGGTGCGAAGGCCGGTAGGGCTCCCATCGACAGGGATTGATGGGGAGAGGCCCCAAGTTTTCTACTGGTGGCTCCGAAGAGGGGCACAGTGGCGGATAGATCTCGCCAACGTCCTGGAGACTACTAGACGACCTTGTCTCCGACCAGATCACCTGGAGGCCTTGGAGAGATCATCCAGGGTGGGCCGAGGATGGACAGGAGCTGGCTCACATCAGGCGAGTCTACTGGCTGAGGATGGAGAGGGGAGAGGTGGAGCTCCACCGGTATGACCAAGTTTTGAGGTAGTTCGGTCTACAGTAGGGGATCCCATCTCTGAGAGACTACGAGTTTTCTTGGACTGTCCGGGATAACACTACAGTTAGCGGGGCTCCAGATATGCAACGATTCTGGAGTCAAGACGTAGATGATGCCCCCATTCAGCCAGTGGATGGGGATGATACTGGGGTAGCCGATGACTATGATGCCTGGTACATAGGCATCCACCCTCCTCGGATGATGAGGGCTCAGGGTCCGATTCATGCAGTTGTGCATCGGATGGGGAGGCGGTGCCAGGCAGCCATTGAGGCAACACAGGGTCACGATGAGAGAGAGCAGAGGAGGCCACAGGCTCAGCAGAGGCCACGGCAGTGGGAGAGGAGGGAGGAGAGACCCCCTTCTCCATAGAGAGAGAGGCCACCATCGCCCGATAAGGGCAAGGGTGTTGACACTGGGGAGAGCAACGAGACAACGACTCTCCGAGCTGAGGTTGCCCGCCTGTAGGCTCAGGTGCAGACATTGCAGGATGAGGCTACACGGCTTAGAGCTCGAGGCGGAGGAGCGAGCACTCAGGATTTAGCATGCGCTATTGCCCAGGTTACATTCTATCAGGCTCTATATTACTAGGCGGTGCCAGCAGAGCAGAGGGTGCCATTACCAGCTCATATTGCAGAGCCTGTCGTGATGGGGTCATCTAGGACATCATCACGATCGGCATCCAGGACTCATGGCACCACACGGACTGCGATGGGGCCACCTCCTCCACCTCAGGGAGAGGGAGGAGATGAGGCTGAGAGCTCGAGGGGTTCTCGAGGCGAGGCTACTGCACTACACAGAGATTGTATATTTGATTGAGAGGATTGAGTATGCCAAGATGTAGATTGTGGCATACCAATCTATTTTTGATATGATGTACATATATTTGATATATATATAGATGAGATATTTTTTGATCATATGACTTGTCTTATGCGTTTGTATGATGCTTTTAATGTTTTGGTGTGATTGATTTGATGATTCATGTAATTATGTCATTGAAAAATATTATGGTTTAAATGTCATGCTTTAAAAATTTAAATGAAATAATCTGATGTAACAAATTGGTTGTTGTGATGATAATTTGATAAAAAATAAAAGGGACTTTTAACAATAATTTCAAAGGACATTGTCGTTGTTATAGACCATTTCATGGAGTCGTCGCTCACTCGGTCGTCAAGCTAATCCCAATATAGAAATATTGCTAAAAGTAAAAGGGTGCTTAAGAGACTGTCTTAAGACTTTGGTGTGATGATGCAAATGATGATGATGATGATTTTGTTTTCAGACTTTTCATGAAAATATTATGCATGAAATATTTTAAAATGATTTTTGCTAGGCATAAATTCCTAAGTGTGATAAAATGTTGAATAATTCCTTAGAAATTATACCATGGTTGCAAATTTGCATATTGACATAATGACATGAAATAGTGATAGGTGTTTGTTTGTTTTAAAGCATAATTGTATAACATAATGATTTAAGTCATATGGTTTTTATGATTTTTAAATGAATGGGGAATAAAATTGGTATAATGGTTTGCGCTAGGCATAGAATATTTAGGTATAGACTTATACCATCATCACGAAAATCAAAGAAGAAAATAGATTGTTTTATTGCATGGTTGATTTTTAATTTTTGAAAATAGTCAAAAAATATGAAGATGAGGACTTGCGCTAGTCATAAAATTCCAATTTTAGTTTTGGAACTATACCATCGTCACGAAAGTCAAAAGTTATATATAGATGTAACTTGATTGTATGTTGTGAAGATGATTTTGATTTTTGATAATGCATATAGTTGTCTTTATACTAAACAACTGTTCTTCAAAGAAGAAAATGAATTTATTCCAAACAATTTGCAAAAAAATATTTCAAAGTATCTTAAAGACAAAAGTTAGATTTATAAGGAATCCCATGTGCATATGTGAGTTCATTTCCAATCTTGATTTATCATAATGATACACAAAATCTCTCAAATACAAATGTGTGTGCAATTGCTATGTTCATTTACCAGCTTTGAGCAAGATAATTTGATACAAGTGATTTGAATGAACCAAATAAGTGTTCATTAACCATGATTTAGATGCATATAACCATACCAGACTACTATGTAAGTCGGATTATCAAGAGCTAGCTAATCCATAAGCAGACATAGGTCTATACAAAAGAAGGTCGCTAATGTGACAGACATATCACCATGCTAGGAGTTACCCAAGGCCAAGCAGGTTGGGCACAAACCACCTGTTATGGGGCTTACCTCACAGTTTTTGAATAATTGAGAATTCCAGGGATTCAAGCTCATCAACCCTTCTTTTCTTTTTAAAGGGTAGGGAGAGGGATTTTATTGCTTTTGCTTTTGCTTTCTTTTGCTTTTCTTTTGCTTTTCTTTTGTATTTTTGCTTGATTTTTGAGATAATGCTTGAAACATTGTTGTAATGATATAAAATAATATTTTTTTTTTTTCTCTTTTTCTTGAACTTTGCTTTTCTTCCTATGCTAGGGATACTTGCTCGGATTAGCTGTAGAGCAAGGGATTTTTATTCTGGGTAGGGGTGAGCTTGTCCTTTTGCCAATTCTCAAAGATTCTAGACCATGTGCATGATAGGATAGCAGGGGAAACTTTTCGCTCAAGAAACCACTTCTACTATGTAGCATAGCATGGACATTACAAATATAATCATTTTATTGTGAAAGGATGTGCTTGGTTTAAGTAAATAACAAGATCAATTCTCTGTGCTCAAACTTTATTTAATTGAATTTTGTGGACTTTGATATAAGAGAGATTAGTAATCATGCCTGATAAAAATCAAGATATTTATTTTGTGTTTGTGAAAGTGAGGGATTCCAAATAAATGCTAATTTATCCAAAATAATTTGAAATATATAACTGCAACATTTGTAAGAAGAAATATATACAAATACTTTTTTGAGAAGTTTGAGAATGTTGACTCTCTCTTTCTTCTTTATTTTGTTTTGGTTTCGAAAGAGTCAAGAATATTGCTGTTTTTATTTTTATTATTTTTGTTTGTTTTTGTTTTTGTGTAAACAAGTTTGATATATTTTTAAAATAAGACAACATGCAAAATATGTACAAATGATGAAATGACTAAATTTTATTACGCATAGTAACGTTTAAGATGCAAAATGTTCATGGGTTCTTTAAATTCTTTACCATCTAAGGTAGCTAATTTGTATGCTCCCGATTCAAATTTAGCAGTGATAATGTATGGTCCAAGCCAGTTGGGCTCAAATTTACCTTTAAGGTCTTTAGTTGCATTAGTATTTTTTTGATTTTCTTTTAAAACAAGGTCGCCGATCTCAAAGGATCGATGACGAACTTTTTTAGCATATGATCTTTTAAGCTTGTTTTGGTAGGCACGGAGATGCTCCAAAGCATTGATGCACTTTTCATCTAGGAGTTCCAGCTGATTGAGTCTCGCACACTCGATATTCATCTCCTACTTCGGTATCTTGAAGTAGTAGAGCCAAAGAAGGAACTTCTAATTCAAAGGGAAAAATGGCTTCAGCACCATAAACCAAAACAAAAGGTGAAGTTCCAGTGGGGGTTCGAACACTAGTTCGATAGGCCCACAAGGCTGGATATAATTGAATGTGCCAGTCGCGACCAGATTTATTGACCAATATTTTGAGAATTTTGATTAAGGTTTTGTTAGATGCTTCTGCTTGACCATTACCCTGAGGATAATAGGGAGTGGACCAACGATGTTGAATCTTATATTTTTGGCATAATTTCTTGACATCTTTATTTTTGAAACAAGTTCCATTATCAGAGATGAGATTTGCAGGAATTTCGAACCTACAAATGATTTGATTGAAAATAAATTTAGAGACCTGTGTGCCAGTGCAGGAAGCTAAAGGCATAGCTTCAACCCACTTCGTGAAATACTCGATGGCGGTTATGATGAATTTGTGTCCATCAGATGACACAGGATTAATTTTGCCAATAATGTCTAAGCCCCATTTTGAAAAGGGCCAAGGAGATGAAATAGCCTGTAGTTCTTGTGCAGGCGCATGGACAAGGTCAGCATGTTTCTGGCACTTGTCGCAATGGCGCACATACTCATGTGCATCATTTTCCATGGTAGGCCAAAAGTATCCTATCCTAAGGAGCTTTTTAGCAATGACACTACCACTGAAGTGTCCTCCACAAGATCCATCGTGGGCTTCACTCAAGGCTGATTTGGATTCTTCTAAATTCAAACATCTTAATAGGATACCTTCAAAAGATCTCCTATATAAAGTATTGCCAATGATTACAAATCGACTTGCTCGTCTACGTAATAACCGACGCTGGTTTCTATTAGAATTGGTAGGGAAAGTCCCATTTTGAAGAAAATCAAATATATCTATATACCAAGGATCAGGAGTAGTTTCATTGATTAGAAACACATCCAAAGGTTCTAAGCATGACTTATTTGAAGCAGGTTCCTGGAGTCGACGAATAATGATAGTGGCATATTCGTCATCTAACTCCAAGGGCAGAAGAGATGCAGCTACGGCCATAGCATCAGCCGCACGGTTGCAAGTTCGAGGAATAGCTTCCAAGGAAACTTGATCAAATAGAGACATTAATTGTAAAACATAGGCTTTATATGGGCGCAGTTTATCATCTCTTGGTCTGATAAACTTCATTAATTTGGTTTATGACAAGTTGAGAATCACCAAAAACTAACAGATGTTTAATTTTTAGCGCCAAGGCAGCTCGTAATCCAAGGATTAGAGCTTCATATTCAGCAGTATTATTGGTGCAAGCAAATGTTAATTTGAAGGATAGAGGAATAAGATGTTTTTGTGGGGATATTAAAATAATACCCGCACCAGCCCCACTCATGCATCGGGCTCCATCAAAGTATAAGGACCATTGTTCAATATGGTCTGCCTCTAATTGAAGGCATTCATCAGGAAACTCAATGATGAGGGGATGGGTAGACTCTAAGGGTGCAGCAGCTAATTGATCTGCTATGATTTGACCCTTAACAGACTTCTGTCCTATGAATGTGAGGTCAAACTCGCTTAGAGCGAGAACCCACTTGGCTGTACGACCCGATAAATAAGGTCGACTCATGAGATACCTCAAGGGATCATATTTAGCAATGACATAGGTTTTCTGACTGAGCATATAATGGCATAATTTTTGCATAGAAAATACGACTGCTAGACATAGTTTTTCTAATGTTGTGTAGCGGGTTTCATAACTGATGAAGGTTCGGCTAATATAATAATTAGCACGTTCTCTCTTCGCATCATCAAGCTGAGCTAACATAGCTCCTAAGGCAGAATCTGAAGCTAAAATATACAGGAGAAATGGGCGATCAGGTCTAGGTGGTGAAAGCACAGGTGGGTTAAGGAGGTATTGTTTGAGAAGTTCAAAAGCTTCTTTACATTCGTCGTCCCAATTAAAAGGGACATCCTTCTTAAGGAGCTTAAGAAAGGGACCGGTTTTGTCCGCCAACTTATCGATGAAGCGACGGATAGCTTGAAGTTTACCTTGTAAACTTCGTAATTCAGATATATTGGTAGGTGCGGGCATATCAGTGATAGCCGCAATCTTGAGAGGGTCAATTTTGATACCACGTAAAGAAACTAAAACCCCTAATAGCTTACCGGACTTAACTCCGAATATGCATTTGGCTGGATTTAATCGAATAAGATATTCTCTTAATCGATTAAAAACTTTTCTCAAATCATCTAAATGGTTATCTTCATTAATAGAGCGAGCTATAATATCATCTACATAATCATGTAGGATATCATGCATCATATCATGAAAAATATAAGTCATAGCTCGTTGATAGGTTGCACCTGCGTTCTTTAAGCCGAATGGCATCACTTTCCAACAAAAGGTACCCCAAGGGGTAATAAAGGCTGTTTTAGCCTGATCTTCAGGAGCTATCCTGATCTGATTATAACCGGAGAATCCATCCATTAAGGACATCATCCCACTCCCGACAGTAAAGTCAATGATTTGATCCATGTTTGGAAGAGGAAAATCATCTTTAGGGCATGCAACATTAATATCTCTAAAATCTGTGCAAACCCTAACTTTGGTGGCTTCTTTCTTGGTGACTCGGAACTACATTTGAGATCCATTCAGCATAATCAATAGCTTGTATAAAAACAACATTCAAGAGTTTTTCTAACTCCCCTTTGACTAGCAAGGCCACTTTGGGATGCATTTTTCTAAGTTTTTGTTTAACAGGTTTAGCATCCGGATGGACTACTAGATGATGCATGACTACGGAAGGGTCCAGACCTGGCATATCTTCGTATGTCCAAGCGAAGACATCTTCATATTCTTTAAGGAATGCAATGTATTGCTCTTGTTTTTCTTGACTTAATTCTGACCCAATATTGATTATGTGAGGATTATCCTCGGTTCCAATGTTAACTTTAATGACGTTTTCGACTTCCATGTGTAGATCTCTTTCAAAATTAGGTGGGGCGGGTGAGACGCCCAATTCTTGTAATTATTTTAAGGTTAAGTTGGATAATTCATCTTGAGGATTAGTGGCCTCAAGCTGGGCTATAGTTGGTATAGAACCATCAAAATAAAATCCATTGTGTAACATTTCTTCAACGGAGACATCGTGGAAGATATCTCCTTCCAACTCATCATCGGATTCAGCAATCATTTCAGGGTAAGCTATGGATAGCATGTTACATGTAAATGGCTGATTTTTTAGAGGCAAATCATCATGCCTATCCAAATAATCTTGATAACATATGAGTTGATCATCATCTTCAAAAGGAAAGGGTTGACCCTTACTAGGAAATAGGCCCACACCACAACGGGCGGGCCACGGTTCTACCTCGAAAGGTTCTTTCATGCCATTTTGGAAAGGTCCCAAGCCTTTCCCTTTATATCCCATTTTAAGCATTATGGGTTTAGCTTTAATATACTCATTAGTAAAATAACACCGAGCATATCCATCATGATGAGTTTTGATATTTCGGGGTATTCTTCCCCAGTCATATCCTTTATAAATGAAGGCACAACTCCCGACTTGGTAAGTACTTCCCATAGGTTGTGGGAGGCCCAAAGTACGAGGAGATGGCGGCAAGTTATTTAAAAGAATAGAATCTTGCATAAAAGCATTTGTTTTTTCTGATATTAAGATTGTGGATAAATCTGGTAAAAGTTCATCATAAAGAGCATAAGATGTAGAAGGACCATTCCCTATATCTTTAGATGTGGAAGGTATGATAGATGTTGATAATGTGGAAGTGTTAATGAATGGGTCTATAGGTTTTGAAATTATAGGGATAGAACATGAAGGATTGGTTGTGGATTGAAGATCTTTTTGAGGTTCTAGAGTGGTTTGTTTAGAAGATTGTTGATCTATATATGAGGGTGAAATGAATGGAGGAGAAATAGGTGAAGCTATGGGAGTGCGTTTCATAGTTTTAGATGAAAAATAAGAATTAGGATGTGTGGATGACAGAGCAGGGCAAAATTGCACTCCAACAGGTTCTGCCAAAGCACACATATCAAAGGGTCTAGGATCACCATGGATAGTGACCAACTGATTTTTAAATTCGAATTTAACACATTGGTGTAAAGTGGATGGGACAGCCCGCATTGCATTGATCCAAGGACGACCCAAGAGTATATTGTATGATGCGGGGCAATGTACAATAAACACGGTCGTATCTAAGGTTCTAGGACCAACTTGCAATGGGATGGTAATAACTCCACACGTTTCTTGTGTTTCGTCATTGAAAGCTTTTATGATCATGTCAGTTTTCTTCATTTCATCACTTCTAAAGCCAAATCATTGGTAGAAGTCAAAAGTACAAATGTTTAGAGATGAACCATTATCAATCAGGACTCTTTTAACAGCTACATCTCCAATTAGAGCAGTAATATATAATGGATTATCCTTATGTAAACTGTGTTGTGGGATATCTTTATCCCGAAAGTCAATACAATCGACTTCTCTAGTGATGATAGTATTGGCCATGGCTTCAGAGTTGAATATTTTGAGGTACCATCATTTGGCTTAATGTAAGCATCAACTCATCCCTATGGGTAGGAGAAGATCTTAATAAATCCAAAAGGGAAATTCTGGCTGTAGTATTGGATAATTGCTCATTAATATTGTAAGGGGGTTTAGGTTGAACATTGGAAGCATGATTCCCTTTATTGGGATTTTTCAAAACAAATGGAGCTGATCCATCATTCTGGTTTGGTTCTTGTTGAGAATTTTGAGCCTGTTGTCGGGTAACGACTCCAATGGTACCTACAATGTTATATTGAAGATGCTGAACTGGTCTCGGTTGAGCGTTTATGGCTTGTTCATTAGGGAGGAATTGATTAGAAGAGGGTCGAGTAGTAACTCTTCTAGGAAATGGTTCTTCTGGAACCATAGCATCTGTGATGGGTTGAATAGGATCTGATTCATTTTTAGAACTATTCGATTGGTTTGAGGTGATGTCTATTTCACTTTCAGTATCTGATTCTACATCACTAGGATCTGGAGTTTGAAAATTATGTAGGGGCCTGGTCGTGACCAGGGATAAAGTTGTGTCAAATGTTTGAGGATCCTGAATAGGTAATTGTCCGCTAATAGTCCCTACATATCGGGTAGGAGGAGGAACATTATGATGCTCAATTTGATTGGCCACCTCTTTACCATGTCTTGGTAAAGGATGTTGAAATATGTCTAATGATTGATTAGCATTTTGATTTTGATTTTGGGGAATGTTCTTTTGAGCATTATTAGGAGCATTTTGTTTAGGTTGGAAAGCTTGCACCTCCATTTCATTATTATCAATCAGATCTTGTATTTTATGCTTTAACCTTTTACAAGCGTTGGTAGAGTGTCCAGGTCCTCTATGGAAATCACAGTGTAAGTCAGCTCTGTATCCGGGTATGGTTGGATCAGGTTCCCGGATAGTCGGTAATTGAATCAAACCTCTTTCGAGTAATTGAGGTAAAATAGTTGATAATGGTTGATTCAATCTAGTAAATTCTCGAGGAGGTTTATCAGGAGGTTTCAATATAAATTTTTTTGTTGTCTTCGTTGCATTGATATTAGCAACATTTTTGTCGTCAGTGACTCCGTCACCTATGACTTGTTTGTTTTTATATTGATTTCTGGATGTTTTCTCATCATCCTTCTTCCTAAGTTGGCCTCTCCTAATGAGGGCATCTTCTACTCTTCGAGCTAAATCTATAGCCTGATCGAAGGTAGTTAAAGTAGCAATTGATAACTCATAAGATATTTGTTCTTGCAAATTATTGATAAAAATGTCCAACATTTCCCTATAAGGTAGCACAAAGTGCAGTTTTCCTATCAACTGCCTCCATCTAGCTAAGAAATCAGCAAAACATTCATCTTTGTCTTGTTTTAAGTTGTATAAATCTTTAATGGTGACATGCCTCTCGATGTAGGCACTAAATTGATGGACAAAAGATTCAGTTGTTTCTTCAAAATTTCTCAAAGAATGAGTGGGCAATTGATAGTACCACTCTAATGCCATTCCACCTAAACTTTTCGGGAACATTTTTAGTAATAGCAAGTCATCATGTGATATATCATGACATGCTATCCTAAACATGCGAAGATGCTCTATGGGATCTTCGGTTCCTTTATATATAGGCAGGATGGGCATGGGAAAATGCTTAGGGTACGGTTGTGCTACAACTATGGGATCCAAAGGTTGACTACATATCTCTCGATAATTGTACGAGGGACGGTAGGGATCTATCTGGTCCATGCGGGAAGCTAACTGCTTCACCATGGCTTCCAGATTACTAGTTTGCCCACCATATTGGTTCGGTAGGGCATTAATATGGGATTTGTGAGCATATGATGGAGGGACATGCATATTAGATGCTATATTGCTATTGTGTAAATTGTTGGTAGGAAAGGTGTTATGAAGAAATTTTGAAGTTGTATTATGTTGTATCCCGGATTGTTGAAAATTGGTGTTTGGCTTCATTTTAGATTTTTGTTGACTTGAAGCATATTGATCAATAGTTTGGCGAAGTAAAGCAGTGAAGGAAGTTTTCTTTTGTGTGGGAATGATTTTAGGCTCAATAACAAGTTCCTTAGGAGGTTGGGTAACCTGTTGTTTTGGCATGTTTTGAATCATAGTGACCATATCTCTATTGGATGGTCCAGCCTTATCACTTTCTTGATCAATAAAAGACAAGGGATTAGTGTGCACATCAAACATATGTTCCATGGCTGCTTGAGTGTCACTAATTTGTCCTTTATCAATACGAACTGCCATATTAAGAGCGCCAATGTTATTATTGAAAAATTTCTAGAAATGATCTAAGTTATCAAAAGCAATAGTTCCATCTGGAGCTACTCTAGGGGATGAGGATCCATCCTCTTTAACATTTTCTTCTTGTTCATCTACAGCAAGCTCATCGTCTTGTTGGTCTAGAGTTTCTTCTTCCGGGATTGGATCCTCAGGAAGGACATTTGGGTTTCTTGTTTTGTCTCCTAACCAATCTTCTTCTTCTCCTTCAGCTTTGTTTACCATTCCTAAGTTTAGGCATTGTGCTTAACTTAGATTTCAGCAAATATATATATATATATATATATATATATATGCAACAAGCTTAAGAGGTATATATTTTAATTATATACCTACTACAATATTTAAAATGAAATGTTTTGGTTTTTGTTATGTTTTTTAGTTTTTCTTGTTTTTGTAATAATATTGTAAAGATAACAAACAACACAATAAATGCAAGAAATAATAATGAAAGCAATGATCTAGTTTTCTATAAATAATTTATAAATGTCATTAATGGGCTCAAGTTCTTCAGGAGTCATGAAGTGTTCTTCTTCAAATTGAAAATTTTCTTTCAAGAATTTAATGAAAAGGGCTATAGTGATATTATCTGTCTCAGATTCTGGTTGATAGAAGTAAAGCTCGTGGCAATACTCTCGATATAACACAGCTCGAGGAACTCTATTCCATATTTCCCTATCCATAAGAATGACCTCTTGGTCTTCTACACGACCTAGGAACTGGTGTATAGTGGCTGCGTTCTCGAGGTATTCCTCGAAGGTGAAAAATTTTGAAGACACAAGAGCTCTCCTATAAGCTAACCATCTATGGCAGGCTCTCTGAAGTTCATGATAAAAGACGAGTTGATGAGGATCCAGGATTCTATCTAGGACAAGCCTCTTGATTTGTTTAAGTTTTGTTGACCTAGATGAAATGACACCTAGTCTTCTATCAAGTTCGTCCCACAAAAGTTGGTTTCTATCTGTTTCAGGCACACTAAGCACATAATTGATTTCTATGGCTGCTAATTGGTTTTCAACATTTATAGTAACTGCTAATATTTTCTTAGGAGCTACCATCTAGACATGATATGCAACTTAGTAGTTTTAAATGATTTTAAATGCATCTATGTTTTTGTTGTTTTTTTTTTTTCAAAAGGTTTTAAATGCATTCACGTCGGGTTCACCAAAATGTATCGCTCCAAATTTTTTGCATCCTTACCTTCAGGCTATAGGATCCATGCCCGAAAGGAGGATGGGAAAAGGATGGCACGGTACCTCGGACTGAGAGGCCTTGCGAAGGTCCCGCCTCTCGGGGAGGTGTATTATGGTGATTTTTTGATGGATGGTGGGTTCACCAGGAAACGTTTGAATGGCAGTTTCCACGCCTAGGTTGGGAATGTGTTTAATGTGTTCAGTTTTATCTTTAAACATTCGAGTCCTAGGTTTGGCCAAATGAATCTAAGTTGTTCTATTATGAAAATGCAGGCTAAATGAAATACATAAAACAGATTTTAAACAAAAAATAGAGAGAAAAAGCTAAATTACAGAGCCATACCTGATCCGGATGTCTGATGGAGATTCTGATTTTTGAAGCAGTAGGATCGTCTGGAATTTGACAGGATCGTCTCCGACCTGCAGGATCGTCTGAGATCTGACGAATTCGTCAGAGACCTGCAAACAGAGAAATAGGCACAGAATACAAAAAATACAGCAATACAAACAGAGGGCAATGATGTGAAATAATAATAAGAATGTTAGTAAGATAATCCTGAATAGGAATGCAAGCAAATTACGATGTTTTAATAGTTAATCATGATTTCATTATGCAATTAAACTACATGGGTGAACTCCAAGATGCAGAATAGCAAAAAATAATAAATAAACTGACTAGATGCAGAATAAAACAACAGATGAGAAGAGAAAAATGCAAACTCTAGGCACTGATTGCCCCCAATGCAGATTGCAGTCGAGATCATCTCGGATTGGTACGAAATCATCTCGAATTGAACAGGATCATCCACGACGAACTGAGCTTGCTCCGGCTAAAGAATGACTAAGGTTCCTGCAACAAAATTTGGATAGGACAAGTGCAGATGGTAATTCAAGATGTTTTAGTGCATGTAAAGTCAAGTTACAGGAAATTTCAGCCAGGGGGATGCCAAGGGGGAGTCCTAAGTTTAAATAGGCTTAGGAGGGAGGTTAGGAGGTTGGAGATCATCCCAATTTGGGAGATCTCCAATGGGGAGGGTCTCTAACGATGCATAGACACGCTTCTACCCGGATTAGAGACGCCGTTGGAACAGAGGCTAATTGAGAAAAATTAGTTTTGGGACAAGATCGTCTGGACGTCCTAGTCCAGACGAAATCGTCCGATCTGAGGCGATATCGTCTGATCGGCGACGATATCATCAAACGGTCAAAACAAACTCTAAAAATGGCACGGGAAAGGAGGAAACGGGTTAAACGACGGTTTGGAAGCGGTTTTGGGGGTTAAAATTTGAATTTGAATATTTACTAGAGTAATTGTAATTATTTAAGGTTTTACTGCGCCAATTTTAGGGTGCTACACTAACCCCAATAGTTTCTCCTACAACAATGAATTTTTATAGTATGGTCAAATTCATGCTAGGTGTAGTCTTCATAGTATACTCAAATATGCGATTAGGGTTTTGGAGGTGTAAGTATAATAGGGTAACACTAGGACAAGGTGTGTGCATTGTCCATAGCCCTTTATTATACCATAATGATGTACAATAATGCTTAGACAAATATTTTTATCAACTACTCAAGGAGGGTTCCCCACATACCCTTGAGCACACTACCTACCTCTTTGACAATACATGGGATTAATATTCTTGAGTGTTATGCTTGGTTCACTATGGATAGATACATTATCGAAAAGGTTTCTATTAATCCTAGTAGTTTTCTCGATTTACCCAAAGATATGTGGGAGCTCAAGCCTACATACAAGAATTGTTTGAGGCTTGGGTATTAGAGTCTGATCACCCCTTACTTCATTAGATTCTTTACAAGTAATATTAGCTTAGACAATAACAATAAATCCATGATATTTTACCTTAGCATAGGTTTTCTAACCTATTAAACTAGAATAGAGGAAAAAATGGCTCATTTTTTTTTGTTTTATTTATAAGAAAATAAAAACAAGAAAAAATGTATATGTTGTCAAAATGATAGAACATGAACTATTTGAATTCCAACTAGATGAACCTTGGAAAGCACTCAGATACCAATTGTTTTGAACCTTGTAGTAAAATATAAAAGCACATCCAAACAATATTGCAATAATAATAGAAAATGAGCCTAAAATTAACAATTTTGCAAGATGAAATGGAAATATAGTAGATTATATTGTAGAAAGTAAGAACACATTATAATATTTCAAGCCTCTTTGAGGGGGTATTCTTCTTAGATCTAGAGCTTCAATACAACAAAATATGAGATGCCTTCATATATGTTTCCTTGCTTTTTTATAAACTCTTCCTAACACTAACTATAATGCTTAAGGGTTGACTTCACAATGGCCACCTAAGCTATAATATTCTACCAAATAAGTAGTTAAATTATTTTTAAAGGATACATTAAATACCCCCACTTGTCTAGGTGCCTCAAATTCCACATACATATTACATAATATTATTAATATGGAGTCCCCATGTTAAAAAGGGGGTAATTACATAATAATATTAGGATGGGGTCCTAACATTTTCTCTTATTTTGTCTTAATTTTATGCTTAAATTATACATGGGCCACTCTCATACTTAGTCTAACAGGAAAATAGAATATTTCAATATCCTTAACAACATCTCCAATGATTAAAAATGTATCATACTTCTTTTTCTAATGCCTATAACTTTAGAAAAATAAGAACAAGTTTCTCTAAAAAGCACCAAAAATATACTAGAAAATATATAGAAGAAAAATTGTCTAGAAGCATGAGGACATGCTTCTACTATGGAAGTGGGAGACACACTATGCATGCCATAATAAAGGAAGAGATAATATTAGACATGTAGTAGAAACCTAAATTGTAGCATTTTTAGAATTAAATGCCACATGAAGGGTAGTTGGACAAGAAAGGCATAATTACACCATGCATAAAGGAATATTTTGTGGACATGTGGGTTAATGTTATCATTGATCATGGCTTGAAGGAGATTAAATATGATCATTATACCTAGATTCCACATGATAGACAACAAGGAAGAGTGATTAGATGTCTCACCTTGATGTTAGCAAAGATCATGTGAATTCAAGTTGAAGTGACGAACTTGCCACTTGTCTATTATAGATTTAGCATCAATAGATGAGTCATCATTATCACTTAGGGCTAAGGAAAGTGATCATTTTTGTATGTATGCAATTGAAGTGCATGATAAAAACTCATCACATTTGAAACTTTGTAACCACATCACATCCCTTAATGAATTAGACTACGTGGGAATTGGTAACGCTATTTTATGATACCTATGTATTTTAAAAATGGGTGAAAAGAAGAAAAATTTATAGCCAACATCAAATAGAGGGTTGCTCCAAAAACATGAAATGGAAAACATATTTTAGGTGGCAGTATGGCTAATATTCATTTTTTTGTTTTATAGGTTTAATGCTATACTCGCTAAAGAATAAACTAACTACCACCATAATATCAATGTGACACTCAAGGATGCCACAATTGAGGTAATAGTCAAAACCCTAGGACAACTTTCTAGAATTCCTTGTATAGGTGAGAGATTCTTTGGTTCTCAACCTCCATTTGAGGAGGTTTTTAGGCAATATATAATGGAAATAGACCCCAACCTGAAGCATGAAACATAATCTAAAAATATATGCAAGGAAATAAAATAAAATTGTCTACTAGAACCTTAGGATATCATGGCCTTATGGGTCATGTGTTATCTCACATGTGATGGATAGTTCACACTAGTGTTTGGATAATATATTAAGTTTTTGGCTCACCTAAGACATGGATATATGATTCCTAAATTGAGGGTAGATATTATTTACTTCTTGCACTGCTCTTTATATGCCATGGCCAAAAAGGTTGAGGAAAAATTTCCCCTCAAGCACCCTAAACTCATCAATATTTTTTGCAAGAAACACTTCCTCTAGTGGGAATATGGAGAAGATTGGTGGATGATGAGCACCAAAAATGCTCATATTTTTGTATGGATTCATAACATATAGTGCGACATTATTTTGATAGAATGTACTTTTTATGAAGATTTTATATATATTTAATAGGAAATTGTGTATATTCTCTAATATGTGTTTTAAGTGTGATTTGTGTGTAGATTCGATGATTTTGCTACATTTTTTGCATATTTACGTCAAGGTCCCATGTGGACCTAGCACTTCATGTTTTATGGTGGAAACATAAGGACAATGGTGACCACAACAAAGGATACGTACGCTGAGTTAAGGCACCTGACTCCCGACTTCGGGATCAAAGGTGCCTGACTCCCAACTTCAGGGTCGACGGTGCCTGACTCCCGACTTCGGGGTCAAAGGTGCCTGACTCTTGACTTCGGGATCAAAGGCGCCGACGGCAACCTACTTGGGTCAATGATGCCTGACTCCCGACTTTGGAGTCAACAACGCCTGATTTCCAGTGATAGGTTGGATGATGCCTGACTCCCATGGAGCAGAAGTATAACAAGAACCATGTTTTTAGAAGAAATAGAATGGCGGTTTCCAGCGATATATATGGATGAAAGACAACAGGATGAACCAGAAAATATTATCCATTTCTCATTAATGGCTAAACAAACATGTAAATTGAGCAAACACGCAAATCGATTATACGAAACTGATTGATATCGATTTGCGATGTAATTATAGGCATATTCTATCGATAAATAGAACATGCCTAATTTATCCTATGAAGGATAAAATTAGCGCATGTTCATTGTCTATGATTATTTTACGCATGTTTGTTGTAATGACAAAGTCTGAAATAGACTTGCCTGAGCTTGTAATCGGGGATGGTCGTGCACTATATAAATGCACAGACCACCCCTAAAAAGGGATCCTGGACATTTTTACATGTAATATATTTTTGAAGTTACAATTAATTTATTTGAGTGTTCATATCAAGATTTCTCAGCATCCAGTGTGCATGATTTGATCTGGGTAGAATCTACTGGAAGCCTAGGCCCACTCTCAATAGTATTCCACCCCTTTCCCCTATTTTTTATAATTAATTTTTGCATTATTTATTTACTATTTTCATTCTTTGTTGTAGTCATTTAATTTCTGCACTTCCCCTATTTTCTCTGTATTTTCTAGCAAGTTTATATTTTGTTTTCTATAGTTTATTTCCAGTCATGTGTTTGATAATATAGGCTAATTTAATGGTTTGGACAAGAAAAAAAGCTACACCACAACCACCCCCCAAACCTTAAGATGTATTGGACTCATCTCATTGGTGTTACAGGCATAAACTATGCATGGTACTTCATAAGTTTACGAGCTTCCTAGGTTTGACAATTTAAATGGAGGTAATAAATCAACTGTAGATATAACCAATGTTTTGCCCAACATTTTGGCACCATTTTCGGGGAAGTACCAAATGTAAAAACTAGTTCTGTAGCAAGTCAATCTAAAATTTTAGGTTAACTTATCTATATAATCTTTCCACCTAACTTTGTATGAGTCCACCAAGAATCAGAGGACCAGATGATCATTTTCTTAAGGGTAAAAATATTGTTTCACAATAAGCCCCTAAGTCAGTTGCACCAGATTCTGGAAGTGAAATTTCTTCACCTCCATCACCTCCACCTATGCATTGGAGTCAACATCCAATTTTTGCATAGAGTCCTCTACCAAAATAACCAAATTTTGAAGAGCTGGTAGGAGATAATAGAATACTTAGAAGAACCTAGTTTGAGGAGGAATTATTGTACAACCAATATTGGAAGGTAGTAGAGGATGGAACCATATCAATAGTTGAGTTGGAGATTCTTGTACAGAATACTCTAAATGATAGAAGAGCTTTAGAGACTGCTTTAGAAGTAGTAGGTGTAGAGACCCCATTTTCTAAAAATATGGTTGATAATGAAGAGACATCCACCAGTTTTAACTTTCCAATAGGAGAGGCAATATGAGACACAAGAATGAAACACATCTCCCCTACCCATATTCCTATTTTTAGAGGATTTTAGACTGAATATCTTGACCTATTCCTTTTCAAGTTTGATGTCCTATGCAGGTCAGTAGATTATAAGATCGATGCCCAAAAACTAAAGTTGTTTCCCTCAACCTTAGATGATTCAGCCCTACGTTGGTTCATTAGTTTAGGAAACAAATAGATTACTACCTGGGAAGATATGAAAAGACTCTTCCTAGAACAATACCAAGACTTTGGTAGGGCACGAGATTCTAGAGAAGAAATATTTGACATGACTTAGAAGGAAGATGAATCATTGGAGGAATACTGGGATAGATTTAGCTTTAACCTACAAATATCTCCCCATGCAAGACTGAGTGATAGGTCCTTGAGAGGTATATTCTTAAAAGGACTCACTGATGAGTCTCTTGAAGCACTCAACATGATATCTGGAGGAGACGTTTACCAACAACAAATGGTAGATATCCGATGATTATGTCAGAATTATTCAAGAAGGAAAGGTAAACCAACCTCCAAAAATATCAAACCAATAACCACAATCACAAAAATAGAAATAGGTAATATGTTAGAAGACCTAAAAAGTGAGATGTTGTCATCTCTTGCACTTCATATGGATACTCTTCTGCTTCAAAAAATAAGTAGGAGAATGAGGTTGCATTAGCCTATTTCTATCCCAAATGTAGAGGGAAACACCCCAAAAATGCATGTCTAGAAAACAAGGTTAGAGTATGTGTTGTTTGTCAAAAATATCATAAGATAAAGTTGTGTCCACAATTGCCAAAATCTAGGGAAAATCTTGAAGTAGAGGAAGTATATTTCATGGGAAATAGGAGAAATTGGCAATAGTCTCCTATGGGAAACAACATGCCAGTAGGAATGCCACCCTATGGAGGAGGTAATTACATGAATCAAGGTCAAGTTCAGCCACCCAATATGGGTTGGTGGGGACAACCACCTTGGACAAACACTCCCCAAGGAAACACTCCTTATAATCCATACCCATGGATGCCATATCAACAACCTACACCCTAGTGGAGAAACTATAATGCATGGAGTCCAACTCCATATAATGCAACACAAGCTCCACTACAACAGAGTTTGCCAGCTCCCCCTACTTTGAGACTTGCACAACTTCCTACATAGCCCACATCAAATCCCAACAACATAACCAATCAACCAACATACCAAGTGGAAAATGAGATGTTTCTAATGTACAATATTAGAGTAGGATGTAATCTTGTATAGTTAAGATCAGGTAGACAAGTAGGAGTAGACATAGCTCCTTTGGTAGAAGAGGAGGAAAATGTAGAAGTAGAAAGTGAGAAATCACCTAGTGTAGAAGAAGTAGAAGTAGAACAAATTACTAAAAATGATCAGAGAAGAGGTTCCACCTTTTCCTCAAAGGTTATAGGAACCAAGAAAGCTAGTACAACTAGAGTTTGACATTTTATCTAGTCTAAAAAATCTAACAGTCATAATTCCTCTTTTCTAGGCTATAAGAGATGTTCCAATTTACACAAAAGCCATATGAGAATTATGTCTGAGAAAACCAGGCCAGAAACTAGCAAAAGCAATTAATGTGGTAGGTCAGTTAGCTGATCTCATGCTAGGAAACACCTACCACCAAAAATATTCAGACCCAGGAAGCCCTATTTTAACTATCAAAATTGAAGGCTATCCATTACCCAACACACTAGTGGATCTAGGGGCAGCCATTAATGTCATGCCCAAGGATACCATGCTGAAACTCAAACTCACAAACCTGAAACCAACAAAAATTATTCTTCAGTTGGTTGATAGGTCTACAGTACTCCCTGAAGGAATGTTGGAAGACATTGTAGTTATAGTAGATGCATGGGAATATCCCATAGATTTCCTAGTATTGCAATCAAAGTCTGGATTGGGTGGTTATCCACTCATCTTAGGTAGACCTTGGCTGGCAATAATTGATGCCTACATAAGCTATAGGAATGGACAAATGACCATTTCTAATGGTTAGAATGTTAAAAATATGATTATTTCTCCACCTACCCAATCCATTGATTTGTTGGGAGAACTTGACTATGAAAATTAGAATGCTAGTGATTTATCAATGATTCAATCCATAATGGCATTGGATGAGCTTGAGGATGAAAATTATGAGGAGAAAGTTATAACAAAATTTTCCAAGGAGAGTCCTCCTGCCCTCCTCTAGAATCACCACTTTTTGGAAATAAATATCACCACATTAAACAAATTGAGGTTGAACTTGGGAGAATATTGAATGTAAATAATGAGTTGACACTTGTTCAATAAGACACCTTGAAAGAGATACTAGTCAAACATCAAAATTCTTTTGCTTGGGACTATTCAGACATGAGGGGAATTGCTCCTAAAGTCTGTACTCATCGTATATATCTGGAAGAACAAGTAAGATTGGTAAGACAACCACAACGTAGGATGAACCCAACCATGAAGGAGATTGTTAAAACTAAATTGCAGAAACTCCTAATAGTTGGATTTATCTACCCCATATCTGATAGTGAGTGGGTATCACCTTTGGTGGTGGTGCCCAAGAAAAATGGAAAGTGGCATATCTGTGTTGATTACAGAATTCTTAACACAACAACAAAGAAAGACCACTTCCCCCTACCCTTTATAGATCAGGTCCTTGATACCTTAGTAGGAAGAAAGTACTTTTCTTTCTTGGATGGGTTTAGTGGATACAATCAGATATAGATTGGGGAAGAGGATCAAGATAAAATAATGTTCACTTGTCCATGGGGAACCTTTTCTTACCGAGTCTTACCCTTTGGTTTATGCAATGCACCTACCACTTTTCAAAGGGTAGTATTGAGTATTTTTTCTAATATGATTGGAGAAACTATGGAAGTATATATGGATGACTTCACCATTTATGGTGAGACTTTTGAGGAAGCCACAACAAATTTGGAAAAAGTACTTCAATGGTGTGAAGAAACTAATCTATCCTTGAGTAATGAAAAATATTTTATGCTAATGTAGGAGGGGATAGTATTAGGACATCATATTTCTGTATATGGGATAAAGGTAGATAAAAATAAAATTGAGGTAATCAAAAATCTTCCCACTCCTAAAACTCAGAGAGATGTCCAAAGTTTCCTTGGCTCTGTTGGATACTACAGGAGATTTATATCAGATTTTAGCAACATTGCTAAACCTTTGAACACATTGTTATCAAAATATGTAGAATTTGTCTGGATAGATGAACATGAACAAGCATTTCAAACTTTGAAAGAAAGACTGACCACTGCTCCAGTATTGAGAGGTCCAAATTGGACCATTCCCTTTCACATATATGTGGATGCATCCAATAATGTGATAGGGGTAGTACTGGGATAGAAATATGGTGAAGAATTTTATGCCATTTATTATGTCAGTAAACATCTTATAGGTGTTGAGTTTAATTACACTATCATAGAGAAATAATTTCTTGTAGTTGTTCATGCTATTAACAAATTTTACCATTATATTATAGGTTACAAGGTTTTTGTGCATACTGATCATGCAACCATTAGATACTTGATGAACAAACCTGTAATTAGTGGTAGAATTATTATATGGATTTTAATTTTGTAAGAATTTGATATTACAATTGTTGATAAACTAGGTAAAGACAATGTGGTTGTAGATTTTCTTTCTAGATTAACACCTCTAGATCATACAACCATGGAAGATCAATTTCTAGATGAGCATCTGTTTGCTCTTGATGAACAAATATCATGGTATGCAGATATGGCTAATTACTTAGCCACTGGTAGAGTATCCCCTGCACTCTCACCTCGTGAAAAATAGATATTAATAGAGAAGAGTGTAGCCTTTTCATGGATTGATGGTTGCCTATTTAAAATTGGGCCTGATCAAATCATGAGAAGGTGTGTTGCTAAAAATGACATTGCAACAATTCTTAAAGCTTGCCATGATGAACCCTATGGTGGCCATTTTGTAGGTAAAAGGACTACATTTAAAGTATTGCAGGCTAGTTATTTTTGGCTTGCACTATTCAAGGATGCAACCAAACATGTGAGTCAATGTGACCAGTGTCAGAGGATGGGTAGACCAACTCTTCGAGATGAAATACCCCTTCAGCCACATGTGCACATTGAGCCATTTGACAAATGGGGAATGGATTTTGTAGGACCCATTAATCCATAATCAGTAGGTAAGAGATATATCTTAGTTTACACTGACTATGTGACTAAATGGGTTGAAGTGTAGGTATTACATGATTCCAAGGAGAAAACTATAGTAGAGTTCCTATTTGCATCCATCTTCATATGATTTGGTGTTCCAAGAGAGATCACTACTGATCAGGGACCCCAATTCACTTCGAAGTTGATCTAGGAAATAATGCAATAGTACAAAATCAGGCACAACAAGACCACTCCTTACCATCCTCAGGAAAATGGGCAAGTAGAAGTCACTAACCATGAGTTGGAAAATATTCTGACAAAAATGGTGCAGCAACATAGGAAATATTAGGCTATGAGATTGCCAGAAGTAGTCTGGGCTTACAGAACTACCTAGAAAACTACCACTAGTTTTACACCATTCCAGTTGGTATATGGGAAGAATGCTATGATGCCTATAGAGTTTGAAATCAGAACTCTTAGAACTATAGTAGAACTAAATTTGAGTCTGGATGAAGCATAGAAAGAATGGATTCAATAACTTAACTAGCTGGATGAGTATCGATGTGATGCTTTGCATCGAATAGAAGTCATTCAAAAATAGAGAACTCGATGGCATGATCATCACATTAGGCCAAAATAGTTCAAGGTGGGAGAATGGGCATTATTGTATGATTCTCAGTTCTAAGAGAGGAAGGGAAAGCTCATGCAATGTTGGATGGGGCCATATGAGGTGATTGAACTAATCAACAATGGTGTTGTTCATGTCAGAACTATTGATGGGAGCAACATTGTGTTGATAGTCAATGGCCATAGATTGCGGCCATATCATGCATCTGAAAATTATGCGATTGAGGCCATAATAGGCATGGGGGAAACCCCATTTGATTGAATTTTTGAAACATTTTTAGTAATATGTGGACACATGTTTGTCCACATGACCCAAAAATAATTTATTCTTTTATAAGTCCTGCATTTTTCTTTCTTTAGTTGTGTTTTTGTTTTGTAGGAATGATGCCCTGAATGCAATCTATAGGTAGCCTAGGAAACCTAGGCCTATCAGGCATAGGATCCATGAACCTATGCATTTCTAGCTTTCTAGGAGGTTAATTCTAGTAGAAGTACACTCATCCCCATCCGAAGGGGGATAACCATGCTTGGATGGGTATGTGGGTGTTTTTGTCTTCATGGAGAAAAATACCCAAATGCTAGTTCACATAGTGGATGATGATGTTGTCCTTGAATGATGAATGCTGATAGTCTGATCAATTGAAAGTGCTCAACTATGGACACACCAACAAACATTGACTGTTCAAATGATGGGGAGGTTCTTGACTCCCAAATATCATAAAGGTGCCTGAATCCCATTATTGAAGAGTTAAAAAAAGGTACCTAATTTCTAGCGAGAAGATGCTTGTATTCTATTTCAAAAGGTGCTTGATTTCTAGTGACTAGGTGCCTGTATTCTGTTCGATAAGGTACCTATTTTCTGCTTTGGTGGGTACCTGATTTCTAGTGAAAAGGTGCCTGACTTCAGTTCTAACGGGTGCTTGTATCTTGTATGGGAGTAAGGCACCTGATTTCTAGCAAAAAGGTGCTTGACTCCCATTCTAATGGGTGCCTGTGTTTTGAGTATTGAAGTAAGGCACCTAATTTCCAATAAAAAGGTGCCTGACTTCCATTCTAATAAGTGCCTAATTTCTAGTATACAAAATAAACCTTCGACATCAGGAAGCGGTTAAAGCCACATCAACATTTTATCCACGTGATCAAAAGTCAAACTTCTCATGGATAAAAATACTTTTTTCATTGGAGATTTGTGCACATTCCAAGACAATCAACAAATGACTTCCAAGGAGGGATGTGTGTCATCCCATAGAAAAATATTAATTTAATATTTTTCTTGCATTATTTTTTAGCAGGGAACCTCGAATGAAATAAATTGCAGCACCCAAGAATGAATTGTTCAGAAAAGCATTTCCTCACATGGGAAATACACATGCCATTGTTTGATTCGGTAATCACAATCATCATGAGACAACCAATCCGTCTGCGCCATGAGTGTCTACATATCATGCACGCATGAAATACTAATTAGGTATGTACTCAATTTTCTATTTTATATGTATATAATTTTCATTAGAAATGCATTCCTATCAATAGTGCCATCACATTGTTTGAAAAATATCCATCCAATCATCATACCCAACTCTACATTTTTCCACGTGCCAGCAAGCAGTTGGGTAAAAAGTTATAACAATCATCCATTTAGAAATCTGGCACATGATTTTACGATGTTTGCACAAATCACCATAATTATTTCTAATTATGGTGCAAAGGCACCTGATTGCACGGATACGGTTGCATTGAAATGATATGTTAAAATGAACCTATGAGCTAGGGTAAGTTGTAGAGAAAAACTAAAAAATAAAAAAAATTATAGATGAAAATAGAGAGTAATTTGCCATGGGAGGAAAATCCACAAATCACCTACTTAAGAAAAATGAACCCAAAGACCTTTCAAGGGTTAATGAAGATGTTTAGAGGTAATTTGAAGTGGTCGGTTGGATGGATTACTACTGCCTAGTTAGTCAAAACTAGGATGTTGAGGCAGCCAAGGAATTCATAGAATCTTTGAGGGATGAGGTTGTCTAAATGAGAGGACTAGAAATTCTAGTCATAGAAGCCCACATCACTATGGTCACCGGTCTCCCTCAAATAGGGGACCATGTATACAAAGATGATAACTCTATGAATTATGTAAAGAGATTTTTTGGGCAACCGATGACATACTTGATGCATTCTAGATTATCGAGGTAGTACCTCCCAGATCTCTAGAGCCAAGTTTTTGAGTAGATCACTAGATTCTTCACCTGCATTGGTAGGTACTCATGGCTCAATGCAAATCATTTCCATTTTCTAAATCATCTGTTACATGGGGATAAAATCAATGTCCCCTATTATTTAGCATGTGCCCTAAGAGATGAAGCTAGGTGGTATCAGGTCGGGACAACCACTACCCTAGCACACCATGGGTTGATTTTAGCCCTAATCAGGCATGCAGAGGCACATAAGGAGGCACCAATTGAAGAAGATATTGCTATTCTAGAACAATAGGAGATGGTAGAGGTATTTGACTCCCATGGTCAATCAATTGTAGGGGCATCAAGGCCAATAGAATCGATGCCTACCTCCCATCATAATCAATCAATAGGGGAGGTAGGGAAAATTTTATCTCTTGGTTCACAATATTTTAATGAGGAAGTAAGACCAAGCTTGTCAAGCCCTATTCGTACAATGAACTACCCAAGGACCAGAAGTAGGACAAAGAAAGTATCCTTGGTTACCCCTAGTATGTCCAATGATGAAGATGTCATTGGAATAATTGAGGATGAATTTGTTGCTCAGGTGCTACAGAACATGGTTGATGGTGAACCTTCTCACCCAGAAGTCCAAGAAGGAGATCTGTAGAAATAGTTGTAGATATTGAAGGAGTAAGCCTTCATTTGGGAAGGCAAATACAAAATAGAGTAGACACTCTTTGAGGTGTCTAGAAAAGCTATTGTAGAAAAATAATTGGAGATGTACAACACCATCTACCAGTTATAGAACATTGTGTAATAATTGAAATCATAGGTTCAGCAAATGGAGGTTGGTCAGCTAGCCAAGGTTGATGTTGTAGTTCAAATAGATTGGGCAATGGAGGTGCCTACGACTTCTCTAGATTTTGAGGAAAATATTGCTTCTTCTGGTCAGTTTTGATCTGATGCCAGAAAAGAAGCCAACTTAATAGCTAAAGTAGGGGACCTTTTTGAAACCTCTACTAAAATAAATTATGAAGAATATGAGGGTCCAATTCCACAAATAGAGCCCCTTGTAGTGGATATTGAAGATAGTGAGGCTAAGGAGTCAACTGGAATGTTTGATGCTACCCAGTCATATGGTCAGCTACTAGATGATCAACTAGGAGTGGCATAGTCAGTTGGGAAAGTTGAAGCACCATTGGGTGCCACTCAATTGGTTGATGACACATAGATAGTTGACCCTACTATCTAGATAGAAGTAGGGCAAGGGCAAGGCTCTAAAAGGTTCACTCATAGGGGTCAGCTGGTCCCATAGGGGATGCACAATCAATTGGTCAGCCATTGGTTGACCAAACCAAGGTAGAATAGTTGGATGAGTAGACCAAGACTAGACCAATTGAGAACACACCAAGGGCCCAAGAAAAGCAATATGAAGAGTCCTCTGAGGTCTAGGAGATTCCACCCCTATAGAAGGAAGAGGAGGTTGATCCTATGACTTCCATAATTGAGGCAGCAACACCTAGAGCATCAAGAAAATTATGGCCTAAAAGGAAAGCTGAGAGGGCACCACAGAAAAGGCCATAGACAAGGGCTAGAATAGCAAGACAACAAAAGTAGAAGGCCACCCAATAAAAATTGAAGGTGCAACCAGACCCCAAATTAGATGAAGAGTGGGTTGCATCCATGAAAGCCTTTGCTAGCCAGAAGGAGCAGTTTCAAGAGCTCCAAAAGAACCTAAAGGAGGCCAAAAAGGAGCGGAAGGCTTACAAGAAAATGGCTCGAGAGCTAGGTATTTATGTTAACCCTACCCGACCAAAACACTTCTGGAACCTATATGGTTCAAAATATGGCAACCCCTCAAGGATGAGGGAATATCTGGACAAGATGGGCATATTCAGCAAAGAGCCAATGATGCCACCACTAGTTAGAGCGTCTGAGTCTCTACCCCCTGAAGATGTCGAGGATAATGCTGTAGAGGAAAATGATGATGAGAAGAATGTTGTAGAGGATGCAATGCTTGACCCTGAGGTGGAAAATTTGCCAAAGGCTCGAGTACATGACACATCCCATTATCCACCATGGGATAAGCCTGATTTTCTAGTGGTAGTCTAGCTACCCCAAACCATCAGTACTGGAAGTAGGCTGAGCCTGCATTCCAGAAGGATGCCACTACGTTTATAGGATTTTATGTAAATGAAGCAGTAGGAAAAAAGAGGTGGAGCAGAACAAGGCCGCACATAGAAGTAGGACCTAGTCAACCCCTACGATGTAGTCCATGAAAGAAGGTACCCAAAATAGCAATAGGTCCCAGTCAACCAAAAAAGGGTGGCAAACAAAAATGTGATAAGGAACGAGATAAAGCCACCACCCAGGAAAGAAAACAAAGAAACAGGGCATACTGGAAGGTTGTTGATAGAACAAGGGATTACCAGCAGAAGGTGCCACGAGGGCGTGGCAACATCTAGGCATGGGGGGATGATGAGCACCAAAAATGCTCATATTTTTGTATGGATTCATAACATATAGTGCGACATTATTTTGATAGAATGTACTTTTTAATGAAGATTTTATATATATTTAATAGGAAATTGTGTATATTCTCTAATATGTGTTTTAAGTGTGATTTGTGTGTAGATTCGATGATTTTGCTACATTTTTTGCATATTTACGTCAAGGTCCCATGTGGACCTGGAATGTTGAGGATAACTTAGGCTTATCCACTTAAGCCTAAGTTAATTATTATTATTTACTATTCCTATTTCATTGCAATTTGTATTCACGTGAGGCATAGTATGCCCATGTTAGAAATAGGTTGTTATCATGTTGTTAGCATGTTGTTAGATGGTTGTTAACTGTTAGAGATCTCCTTTGTCCTCTAGCAGTAAATGAACATCCCTAGTTAGCATTTGGTTAACTAGTAGTTAAGTGGTTGGCCATGTTTGGCAGATTGTTGCAACCACTTAACCTACATAACATCCATTGTAATTCTATATATACTTGCATTATGATGAATAATATAGCTTCATACTATTGTTCCTACATCATTGGTATCAGTTAGCTTCAGGAAAAGTTGCAGAAAGGAGGGCAAGTTTGATCCACTTTTTGCTAGGTGTTTAGTTGGAGTTTTCAACTAGTCATCAAGATCCTAGGAAGGTGTTAAGTGGAGCTTGAAGCAATCCACAACACAAGTGAAGCTGAGGGCAGAGGGAAGAAATTACCCCTGCACCATTGATTTGTTGAAGGTTGCAGAGAAGCACCAAAGTTGACAAGAACAAGTTGCAATTGAAAGGCAAAGTTCCTCCTAGTTTTCTTCTTGTAGAAGGAAAAAAAGAGTTGAGTTCACTCTTACTCAACTCCAAGATTGCATTATTTTAATGCATAAAAATATATATTTTTTTATAAAATATTAATTCATTATTAATATTTTATTAAAAAAAAAAGGCATGAAAATATATAGGCCTTAGCCTAATTGGAGTGACCACTCTTTTGGTGGACCACCGTATGGTGATGCTTCAACTTCTTTACAACGGATCTTGCAATCAGATTTTTCTACGAGCCATTATCTATAATACAATCAACAGAAACATTGTGTGTAAGGTGGGCCTTAGTGAAAAACAAATGGTCACGACTCCCATGAGCAAAAATATTTGTCATAAGGGTAACCTTATTGAGTTTACCCTTCAAGGCAGGATATTATTCCTCTCTCATTATAGCCATAATGGGGCCATCTTGTGTGCCCTCATCTGAATTTACAACAAGGGATTTCTTCTTCATTCTCCCAAGTATAAAACAATTTGCTTTGGTATGACCATTATTTTTACAATAATTACAAAACAATGAAGAAGAAGAATTTTAGAGCCAGAAGAGGAAGAATAAGATTTAGATGAATGGGGAGGAGTAGAAGAATTAGGGAAAGAGGAGTTATTCACCTTTTGTTGATGCTGATTTGAACCCTTGGATGAGCTCTCTTGTGCCTGTTGTGCTTTGTAGGAACCACCAACTTTCTCCTCCGCCAAGCTAGCATGTTTGAATGCAGTTGAAAATGTGAAAAATGGAATGAATTTCAACTCCCTCATTATAGGATCATGCAATCCACTTACAATTTTTTCAATAAGCTCTTCGTTAGAAGAAGTGATACTAGAAAGAACTCTAAGCTTATTGAACTAAAAAATGTAATAAAAAACTAGCATATTGAAACCTTGCTTTAACCTATACCATTTGATCCTTAGATCGGCCTGGTAGTTAGGTGGAAAAAAGGTATCCTTCAAAAGTGTGACTAACTCTTTCTAATTTTTTACGTTAGCTTTCTCATCTGGAACGAGCATCTTTGCTAACCCTGTGAGTTTTATCATGGAAAAAGGTACTATTTCATCTTTAGGAACCTCGGCATACTCAAACCAGGTTTCCATATCTAAGATCCAAGTGGACAATACATCAGGATTCCTGGATCCATCATAAGGTTTTACATCACACTTTGATTTGTTGGAGTATTTTTTGTTGTAGATTTTGACATCATTTTTGACAGTAATTTCTTTCACCCTATCCATCAAATCTTCTACTACAGTGGTGATGTTTGCCACTTGTGTTGCAAGATAATTTTCTATTTTTTGTCTAGTGTATGCCAGTATATGAGGGTTTTTCAAAAGAATTCAACACAATTGTTTTTTTTTCTCAAAATTTGCAATTTAGGGTGAGTTTAAGTGCAAAAGAATCAACTTTTATCTCCCACTCTTAAAAAAAATAGAACTTAAAAACTCAAAATATTCTCCTTAAGCAAATATTGTTGGCCAATTTTAGTGAAAATAATAATCTTTTGCAAACGATGGAAATGTAAAAAATTAAAAAATAGTTTTCACCTCTAATTTCTCAACAAAAATTAGGGATCTGGTGGTCAACAGGTGGTCAAACTATCAATCTAGACGTTAAATAGTCAATCCAAACTGTCAAACTATCGACCTGGGCATCAAACCGTCAACCTGGTCATCAAATAGGCATCACAAGCATCAATATGGGCATCAATTGAGTGTCACGGCATCTCAGGGCCATCATAGGACGTCATGATATGTCACCTAGCATCACAGGGCATTAAATGGCATCACGAGGCATCAAATATTTGATCTACCAGGCCCGATTAATTGTGCATTGTAACTTAGGAAGGAAGAATTCATTTTTTTTTTCACTTCCTTCCCAAATGATTTACATATGCAAACTATCGTGGTCTGCTCCTTCAAGCATTGAAAAGTGTCAAAAAAAAAAATCAGATTACTAGTAATCTATGCCTGAGCAAGGAAATTCTCATGACCAACCTTAGAAAAACAAGAAATAATTTGAGTCTTACTTATTAGGGTGGAGAAAAATAATTCTCACCCCCCACATGCAAAATATCTTACACCGATGATCCTTCAAAATTCTCTCAGTCCGTCATAGGTTCCTCCTCATTTCTGGTCATCGATGATTTTCGTTTGTCTCCATGTGTTGTGAGACATTTAAAAGAGTATAAATCCTTAACACCTTACAAAAAAAAATGTATTTTTGAATGTCGGAGAGGAATTTATTACGTCAAAAAATAAAAACAAATGTGTGGTCATCGTATAATATTTTCTCTTTGTGGCAGGAAAACTAATTGGTGAACAGATCTCGAAAAACTTCAATCTCATCGCTGCAGTTGCTATGAGTCAGATTTCAGAGACTATAACTGGAATTTGTTTTGCCTGCAATCAAGACAAGGGAGGTTACTCATATAGGTTAACCCTTTGACATCTTTGTCAATAAAAAAAAGGTGCAGGGAATGGCTGCCCTCTATCACCATGAGCTTTACAAAGTGACGCGACTTGCTTTGAAGCCAAATTTCACATAATCGCAAACAGGTCTCCTTCCTTGGCTCTGATTACTAGTGATATGGACAGGACCAACAAGAGAACCCAAATAAAGCTGAATTTTTATTTAATATAATGCATTATGGTCTTCCTTCATGTTTTATGGTGGAAACATAAGGACAATAGTGACCACAACAAAGGATACATACACTGAGTTAAGGCACCTGACTCCCAACTTTGGGATCAAAGGTACCAAACTTCTAGCTTTGGGGTCGATGGTGTCTGAATCCCAACTTCAGGGTTAAATGCACCTAAATTCTAACTTTAGGATCAAAAGTGCCTGACTCCTAGCCTTGGGGTCAATAGTGCCTGACTCTCAGGTGTCAACAACACCTGATTTCTAGTGACAGGTTGGACAGTGCCTGACTCCTATGAAGTAGAAGTATAATAAGAACCATGTTTTTAGAAGAAATAGAATGGTGGTTTCTAATGATATATACGGAAGAAATATAATATGATGAACCAAAAAATATTATCCATTCCTCATTAATGGCTAAACAAACATGTAAATAGAGAAAACATGTAAATTTATTAAACAAAATTGACTGATATTGATTTATGGTGTAATTATAGGCATACTCTATCAATAAATAGAAAACATCTAATTTATCCTACGAAGGATAAAATTAGCGTGTGTTTCTTGTCTATGATTATTTTACATGTATTTGTTATAATGAAAAAGTTTGAAATAGAATTTCCTGATCTTGTAATCAGGGATGGTCATGCAAATGCATAGACCACCCGTAAAAAAGGATCCTGGACATTTTTACATGTAATATATTTTTGAAGCTGCAATTAATTTATTCGAGTGTTCATATCAAGATTTCTCAGTGTCTAGTGTGCATGATTTGATCTAGGTAGAATCTACTAGAAGCTTGGGCCCACTCTCAATAGTATTTTACCCCTTTCCCCTATTTTTGTAATTAATTTCTACATTATTTTTTTTTTTTTTTCATTATTTACTATAGTCATTTAGTTTCTACACTAACCCTATTTTCTCTGTATTTTCCAACAAGTTTACATTTTGTTTTCTATAGCTATTTATAGTCATGTGTTTGATACTAGAGGATCAATTAATTTTTTTGGACAAAGAAAAAAAGCTACACCACAACCCCCCCCAAACCTTAATATATATTGGACTCATCTCACTAGTGTTATAGGCATAAATTGTGCACGGTACATCATAAGTTTATGAGCTTCCTAGGTTTGACAATTTAAATGGAGGCAATAAATCAACTGTAGATATAACCAATGTTTTTCCCAACAGTGGTGAACATTTTTGGATAATAGGTTGTGTGCACTTCTAAAGGCCAAGCTTGTGAATGGTAGGGTAGCCCAATGGAACTCTACAACCA
Source organism: Wollemia nobilis (assembly GCA_028583015.1). Classification (NCBI taxonomy): domain Eukaryota; kingdom Viridiplantae; phylum Streptophyta; class Pinopsida; order Araucariales; family Araucariaceae; genus Wollemia; species Wollemia nobilis. The sequence continues at coordinate 1,210,885 of JAQPPZ010003172.1, read as the reverse complement.
ATGACCCTAGAATATGACTATGAAATAAGACAATATTGAGTTAATATGGCATAGACTAACTAGAGACAATACCTAGAATATCAAGGGCATGAGAAAGGAAAAAGAAACTAAGAAGTGACATGGAAAACCAACCACCACTCTATAGGAAACATAAACTGTAATGGTAAGATAAAGAATGGAAAAGAAGAAAATGGTGGTAGAAGATACTAGCAAAGGTGAACTGATGATTTATAAAGAAATACTATAGGGAGTAGTAATGGGGATGAAGACAATGCCATAAAAAAAAAAACCCTAACCCTAGAAAATTATAGGGTAAAATTATGAGAACAAAAGGATGAGTTGAAATAATTAAGGAGACTACTCTAGGATAGAGAACTCCAAATTGCTTGGCTAATGGAGGAGTTGGCTGAATCCAAAAGGTAATAAGGTCACTTGAAAGATATAGAAGACCTAATTTTTAAGGATAACCAGTCCAAAGGAATAAAGAATCCTTTGATTGTCACTATTATTCAAGATCTAGAAGGTGGGTCAAAACAACAAGAAATGACATCAATAGTCAAAATAGAGTATTTTGAGAAGCACCAAAAAACAATGTCTAAAAGAGATCCAAAATCATCGTGAAATATTTATTTTCAGGATGATGATAAACTATTATCACATGAAAAAAGCACCATTGCATGTAAGGAGTAGGAGGTGCAAATTGACCCAATGAAAGTTTTATGACTGGTGTTTATTACCCCCTCTCATATGATCAAGTTGGATGCCCATAATTTTTCTGTTAAACATTGTGTAAGAATATGTTTTTATTTGGAATAAAGGGTACAATCCCTCAAGGAATTAAAAGGAAATAATGAGACCTTAACCCAAGAGTTCATTGAGTTGCAAATCAAATTTGAGGTGTGTAATATTATAAAATGAATGCTAGCATGTAGGCAATGAGTGAAAGTATACAACTTGTTCTTATGAGAACAATTTAATAGGTGGCAATTGATAAGGTTATACTTAGGGATGAATCATACCTTGGGGACACCTCAAGAATTTTTAGAAGCATATCATTGTAGCACCACAAAGAAAAAAAAATCGCTCTATGAATTCTTTGTCAATAATTATGCATTAGTCAAGGATTACTCATTCTTTCCTAATATCTATGTTGTGGATGTCTAGCTACTATATTTTACATCTATGATATAGAACCATATTCATAGGAGATATAGAGCTATGAAATATGCAACCAAGGAATCCAAGGTGGGACTTCTAATTAGGTTTAATCATCCTAACACTATTATAGTCATTAGTAGGCATCTTGAGTTAATGAGTAGGGGAGACATCAAGAATTGATATGAAATTCACCTATAAGAATGTGCTTGAGAATTTTATAAATATTGTAAAACTCATTTTGAAAATTCTAAGGTAGCCTACAGTTTGATATGGGAAGAGTTTCCTATTAAGCTGAGAAAAAAAATGAGCCTCCCCTACTAATTTGAGTTGGTCTCACCAATACACTATGTTAGTCATCTCTACCATATGGAATCTTGAGTTTATATGGATAGGTATTATATTTAGAACCCACTAATTATTAGTCCAATGACTTATTATAATGCTATTATACCATTGAAATAAATTATATTTCTAGCCTATGTATGTGACATGAAGGAATGCAAGAGATATTGTAGCCTAGACAAAAAGTTCACTCTTAAAATGGCAAAAGAATCAAAACTAAGTGTAAAATTGGAGAGAAAATTTTCATGAGGACATGTAATTTCTCAAGAAGAGAGAATAATGAGACCTAATATTACCTCATCTTACTAATGCTATAATCTATTTTTACCTTTTGTTTTAAAAAAATTGTATTCTATCTACGGGCCTTTGTGTGATAGTATTTTGATCAAATGAGAACAAAGAGGTGAATTGAATTTCTATGTTAGTTTGGGATGATTTTTTTGTTTCTAATGGTAGTGTTGACTAATATTATAGAATTTTATAGAAATACTCTAAATTATAGGTTCCTGAGTATATTTTTTTAGCACATTCTAGAGCATTTCCTGTGCATCAAAAAAATGGCTAACATGACGAAGCTCTGGAAAAGAAGGAATTTGATAGAAATGATCGCGTGGACACTCTATTACATGGAGAAGATTGTCCATAATATATAAACATGGATCTTCTCCCAATTTTTGGCAAGATACTATCCATAATGGTTGATATCTTAGGGGCACATTGGTGGTTGATTAGATTTGGTGCTTACCTAGGATAAGGCCGCCATTACCTACTATGAAGGAAATATTCTCTTTCCATCTTGTGGATTGCTATTCTAATTTTGCATTGTTGTCAATAGAGGAGGAAAAATACCCTACCATGTATGATTGTCGACTAGATTTTTTGAGAGCCAAGGTGAATCATAGGGTGTGTTATATTCTCTACACTCGAGGATGCCAAAAGGGATATATTCACCAAGAATGATTTTAGGACTCGATCCAAGTTTGGGGTGGGAATGTTTGATGTGTTAGTTAAGCATACACCTATTGCTTGGCCTTTATAAACTAAGTTATGAGAATAAAATAACAATGCAAGACACATAATATGCAAAAATACAAGGACTAACTCTAGTATGATTCTGTAGTTCAATGATGTCTAACCTTAATATTGCAAAATAAAGTATTTTAGCAAGGGTCCAAGGTAATGAGCAAACAAGATAAAAACCCTAGATGCACATTATATGTTTTTATTCTTTCAAATGCCTAGAAATTTAATCAAATGTTTTTTCTTTACTTGTAATCTAGGGTTTTGGGAAAAAAATGAGCAAACACCAAATAATTTAAAATTTTATTAGGGAACTTATCTAATCCAGAGGTTGATCCAATCTTTATCTTGCATCCAAAATATCAAAACAACTTCAAACCTACAAAATAGATTCAAAAATACTAGAAAATTTGATCAACATTTGGGGGCCTACTTAGGCTGCTATTTTATTGAGATTGGAGGTGCAAAAATCAAGCCTCCTTGGTCCTTTACCTTTGGAATATGTACAAATAGAGTGAATAGATATATAATAGTGAATACAAGGTGGACACAGTAGAACACTAAAATGTAAATACAAAATTAGGGTTTTGGGGTGCAAAACTTGCTCCCAAGCCCCAATTTACTAAATTAATGTCCTATAAAAGGGAAGCATAAATATAGCTTACCAAATTCATACCATATATATGCAGGGCACGAATCTAGTTCAGATTCCCTTTTGAGCCCTAAAACAACAAAAAATAGAGTGCAAAACAACAAAAAATAGACTTGCAAAGTAACTAATGTAAATGCAAAAAATGATGAGCTGATGGAGAAAGCAAAGAGCAATGAAGAAGTGGAAGAATCACTCCAATATGTTTGATCTATGAAATTATCAAGACTCCTCAACTCAATCCCTAAGAGCAACAAACACCAAAGCATAAAACAAAAACTTGCAATAGAAGGGCACTTGTTAACGTGAGCAAATGAGCTAGTCAAGAATTAGAATATCCAAAGAATTTTATTGGGTAAAACTTGGTGGAAAATAGGTAATCCAATCCTCTATTTATAAGAGGTTCAAAGGGAAAAATGGGTAATAAAATAAAATTTCACTGTAGGCAAGGGTCGACCCCAAGATAGGCCGATGAGGGGAGGGGTTTTAGTGAGAAAAATTCCTAGAATGCCAAATTTGTGCCCTATAATTTATTGGGAATGAATTTTGCAAATTTTTTAGCCAAATTTGAACCCCATAAATATAGGGTATATATTTGGTGAACTAAACCGGCCAAATTCGTGCCCCATATAAAGCGATCATGAATTTGGTTCAGCTAGACCCATGTGCAGTTTTTTAGCACTTTAGGGGACCAAACATTGTCAAACTGGGATAAAATTTATACCATTGGAAAGATATTTTTTATCCTGATCCAATGGTAGAGGTTTTGAGAGGAATATAGAATATTTGTTATGGGAAAGTTAGATCAAATATGACCTTAATTTTCTAAGAGGAAAACTAAGGATCTAAGGAAAATGACTCATCTTAATGGGTCAATTTTCCATGTCTACATTGTTATTTCTCTCAAAGTTAAACAATGAGTGATTGTGATCAATTGTTTATGTAAATGACTCTTAATGACCATGAGATAATTTTAGAAGAATTTTTGTGAATATAATATTTTTAGAATCTTATTTTTGAAAATGGTGGCCTTGCCTTTTGGCAGGTGTTACAATACTCAATTAAAATAATTTTATTATAAATATGTACCTTTGATAAATATCAAGGGGTTGGACACAAATATTTTTAGAATTGAAGACAACTTGAGATTTTTGTGACTATAATCAAAGTGTATGCTTTTTATATTCTTATATTGTGTGCTAGTTAGTTTAATTCTAAGTTATATTTTCTTTTTTTATCATACGAGGACCAAGGGTCCACTCTCTCTCATTGGTAAAGAGGCTTTTTATTAATTTATTTTTTAGTATGTTTAATGTTAGTGTGTTGTTACAAAAACATTTTAGTTTTGTGTTTTCCTACATATTTTTGGAGCAATCAAATAGTGTAAAGAACTTAGATAAAATATTTTGAATTGAATTAATGTTATCCATTTCTTGTAGACTAGCTATAACCAATTTTTGTATTTTCCTACAAGAACTATTTTTTTATGGATGTGATTTTATTTCTACAAAGCTTTAATTTTCCATTAGTTTCTTTTAACTTAGAGAAATTAGAAATCCCATACCAAAATACCTCTTATAGACATTAGTGCATACAACCATTGGATGCCAATCCAAATTGAAAATTAAAATAAAAAGGATTAACAACACCCATCACGTTTCCCTACATACAATCAAATCCCAACATATAGAAGAAGCCCTGGGATTCTCTCCTATATATAGGTATACTCCATTTCCCCTATGTGAAATGAAAACCTAATATAAAAAATAAAACCAAGGCTTCTCTCTTACATACAAGGAATCTCTAGGCTTCCAACAATTAGATCCAAAAATATCCTTTGAAAAATTTCCTATGAAGTCTCTTTGCACTCTTGGAAAAATTACCAATAATTTTGGTAACCTGCTATGAAAATCTTACTACCATAGTACTTAGATTGCACATGGAATATTTTACCCAAAATAGAATACAAAGAAAGGGTAATAATAAAATTCACATAGTAACATAGGATACCCATATCTTAATACATAACAATGAATACTAGAAAATAATTCATCTCAAAATGGTTCACACGCATTATTTTCTTTATGATAGAAGAAGGAAAAGAATCTATAAACCAAAGACAAAATTAATATTTAACTCTTCTCATTTTTCTTTTGTTTAATTACATTTCAACATAGGGAGTGCCTAGTTGCATGCTTCCCTCTATGCGAAAAAATATTTTAGCTTCCTATGCCCTTTCGATCCTTTTCCTCTATGCAAATTTATTTTTATGCCTATTGTAGAACATTGAAGACATATGGAGGAGATATAAAAGGGTGTGATGGATCTTGTATTTTCATGTTGTACTAAGTCCATTTTACTAATTCAAAGGATATGGGGAAGTTTTACGAGGATACGAGTCCACTTTTCTCTTGTATTTTAAAATATTCTAGTTTGATCTACTAGTTTCTAGAAAGAATATAAGACTAACTTGGAACTAATTACTATTTTAGGCTATAAATGCAAGACAAATAGGATGCAAAAGAACAAGTTCTAATCCTATGTGCTATTTTATTTCAAGTGTTGTGTATAAAAGAACTTTTATTTCATTTTCAAACAATGGTGCAAGGATATTATATTGCAATAGAAAATATACAAGCTCTATACTTCCTTGAAAATGTAATATGGGGTCTAAATATTAACTATAAATAACAAAACTATAAAGACCAGATTATATGCTCTTTTCCTTTTTCTTTTGTAGTGTATTGTATTGTTATCTAAATATTGCTACTCTTTAGGGTGAACCTTCTCAGCTATATCAGCATTGAGCTCATCCTTTGAAACTTGTGTGTTTTATTCTTTCATAGTGCTAAGCATATTTCTATCCTAGAGAACCATATCTAAAGCAATTTTTAGGAGCTCCCCCATGGAAGCCCAACAATTGGATCGTGTTTTTGATCCTTATTAGTACTTGAAGAACAAAGCCAAACAAGATTGTCTTCGCTCTTGATTTTCTTGAGTTTTACTAAAGTCTTTTTTGGAGAGATTTCACCTTGGTTGGTGGTAGCAATTTTACACTTTCCCTCAAAGATATTGCTCTTAATCCAATGGTGACACGAATCTGACTCTGTTGAGGATAGAGTGTCAGTAGGGGTAATGCCCCCTTTGTCTTTGCCTATAGAGTCATTCTCAGAGTCAACATCACGAAGAGCCAAAGCTGAACAATTGTTTTTTAGGCTACTAATAATGGCCAAATTCATCTTATCAGCATCCTTATGGATATCATGGTGGTAAATAATGAGGTGGAGGTTTTGATGCTTTGGGTAGGTGCACGACCCATCCCTAACATTTGAGGCTGAGAGATCTAGATATTTGTAGAGGTATTCTAGAATGTTGATCTCTTTGATCACACACATATGGTTTATGAATGCCATATGAAAGCTCCTAAGCAGTGATTTGGTCTCATTAATGGTGAAATACTCCATAATTGGAACCATCACCCTGTTCCACAACTCTTGGAGGGACCTTCTAAAAATACCACCTTTATCCTGAGCCAAATGTTTTCATTTTTCCTTGAAGTGGAAGAGCTCAGAAGATAAGGAAATGTTTGTACCTATGCACCACATTATCTTCATTGGGTAAACTGATCATATTATCCAAAAATGATTACTAACCTTAAACGTGATCTCTCAAAGCATCACTCGGTTTTTATCCTAGAAGGAGATAAAATTATTGGATAAGGCAGAGTCATGGTTGTTGAATTTTTGAATAAAAGGCATGAAATGGTTAATCCTTAAAAATTCCTCAACTAGGGCATCAAATTGCAATGTTTTAGGTTCAATCAATGCCATACTTTACTTCACGTTGGCCCTCCACAGATGAAACTACACAACCCACTTCTAGAAATGATCCCCCAAAAACTAGATGATCCTCTTTGTGTTATCCCACTAATGAACTGCATTTTTTAGAGAACTACTCATACACAACCTCAAAAATACAATGTCAAGCATGCAAGCACTATTGTATTTCATGTTGATGATAAATACCTTATAGGAAGCTATATTGATGAAAGCTTTTGGATTATGCATGTTGCCTAGGATGAATAGTCATAGATGGTTTGACTCATGTAAATAGGGCTTAGGTGGGTGCTCTCAATCACTATTGGAGTTGCCATAACCAATAGTATCATAGATCCATTTAAAAATGATCCAACTAATGATAAAAAAACTTTGTGGGAAAGGGAATCATGCTAGGTCTACCCTTTCTTGGGAATGATTTGGACTATGAGTGCTTTGAAAAGGGCCACTAGCCTAGGATATCTAGATTAAGAAGTAGGTGGGAGTCAAGCTAGGATGTTGTGGAAGCACATAGAGGCCAGATTGGACATAGATGTTTGACTAATTATAAGAAGCCACATGCACAAATGAGAAATGGGATGAAATGCAAGCACAAAACGACCACTAGCCTAAGATCTCCATATTACAAAGCAAGTGGTAGGATGCCAAGGAGCACAAAGAGACCAAACTAGGTGTAAATAGTTGACTGATTATGAGGAACCATGTGCATGGAAAAATAATGATTCATAATGAGGTAACACATGAGTGCAAAATGGCTAGAACAGGCATAGTTGAAACTAAAAATGCAAAGGATCACATGCACAAAGTAAACTTGGATCTAATTGAGGTGACATGTGAGCACAAAGAGGATAGAAAGGGTCCATAATGTGTTATGATTACAAGACCTCCATATAAGAGGGATGTGGTCACACAGGGATGAATTATGCCTATTATATTAGATAAAATATTGGATCATGACCAGAGGATCGATAAATAATCTTGATTGGTCATGCTTTTTAGGCTAGTAGAATAACCTTAGAGGATGGGAACCAAATTTACAACAATGAGGAATCATTGGAACTACTTTTAATCAAAATACCTTGAGGAAAGTCATAAAATCAAAAATGGAGATTATCCTTAGAGAGAGTAAGCTTGGCCAGAACATCTGCAACCTTGTTTCCCTCTATGTATGTGTGTTGGATGATCACATTATCGTATTTTCTCAAAAACATTCTTGAGTCCTAAATCATGTTGAAGATACTTCCTATGGGGGGTTTTTTCCTTTAAGATTATTTATAATATTTAGAGAGTCACCCTCTATGGTGATATTTTTGAAGGGTAGACCATCCATGATGGATAATACCTGGAACAAGGCTCTAGCTTTGACTATGTTGTTGGTTTGAAACCTTATTTTTTTGGAAAACCCCAGGACGATCTTGGTGTAACTATGAATTCATAGCTAGATTTTCTAGGATTACCTTTGGTAGCTCCATCAAAGTTGAACTTGATCTAACCAATCGAATGAGGTGACCATATTATTCTAGTGTGGTCCATAGGAGGGGTAGCCAAGCGATGAAGATCACTAGAGAGTTTTAAGGTGGCAATAAGCTTGGAATCTAAAGTACACCTAGGTGCCTCGTATAAAGGGACAAGAAGGGTATTCTTGATGGTAGCATTTATATTTTGGTGGTGAATAGATATGGGGTTGTGAGCTAAAATATTGAACACCATACTATTTATTTCTAATTGGATTTTCCATAGGAAGTGAGGATGACAAAAGGCGTAGAGTGAGCTAAGGCACTAATGGAATAAAGGATTAGGCCATTTGGAAATAGGTCATAGATCATATTGGGTTGAGCCCATGAGAATGCAACACCAAATAAGAGAATGGGCAACCAAGAGTGGTAAACTAATTTCCACTCAGTAAAACACAAGATAGTGGTTGGGTAAAAGCAAGCCTTCAGATAGGAGGTTATCCATAGTTAAGACTTTGTTTTGGAAAATAATCCAGGGAAAAAAGTGAGTTTAGGGACAATATGCTTGATCTAGATGTATTTAATCGAGTAACAACCAGGGATAAAATTAGCTTGGATGTGGTAAGCAGACTTGACAGTGAAAGTACCATCATCACTCTCTTTCCAAAGAAGAGTATCTACCAAAGGGAAACTTAGGATAACATAGATCCCAAGAAGACTTGACAGGTGCATGGTAGCATTAGTTTTACCAAAATTAAGGCCATTGATAGGATGACCTTCCAAATACGAAATTGAGAATGGTAATTAGTGATGAAATTAGAGATAAAATACCCAAAAATATGATTGATGATAGGATTAAGGGTGATCAAACCAGGATAATTGATCAAAGGTTGATCACTTAGCCAAGGGTTTTCCCAAAACTGGATATACTTACCATTGCCAAGCCTCCATATTAGGCCTCATATGAGAATGGATCTAGATTTGGTGATAAAATTCTAGAAGGATGATCTATAAGGGAGGGATCCTTCAGCCAAGAATGAATTTCTCTGAAGGTATTATCTTATGATAATATCCACCCACAGAGTTTTAGCATTGGTGAGGATTCTCCATCCTTGATTGGCAATGAGAGCCATATTCATCAAACCCACTTTCCTAAATACTAAACCACCTTGGGTATTTTTGCAGTGAACTTTGTCCCAATCCACTAGGTGAATTTTTCTTCAGTTCTTAGCCCTAGACCAAAGAAATATATATTTTTTGCTCAATTCTTTGCTAGACAGATATCAGGTATTTGAAGATATACATGAAGTATATAGGAATGATCTAGAGGTAGGCTTGGATGAGGCTATCTTTAGCATCCTAACTAAGAATATCTCCTTTCTAGACCACAAGTTTTTTCACGATTCTCTCAATGATGTTATTCCAGATGGAGTTTTTGGGCTTCCAAGGAATAAAGAAATACCCAAATAAGTATACGAAAACTCAAAAATTGTACAACCCAATATTATAGCAATTTTTATTTATATTTAAATGGGGATGTTGATAAAGAAGACCTTATTTTTTAGGAAATTAATTTTTTTCCCAACCACTTCTTCATAGTGGTTTAGGATTCTCTTGATGATTTTTTCCTTAGGAACCAAATATTGAGTGACAAGAATGATATCATCCACAAAATGTTGGTGGGTAATTAGGGGAAGACCTGAAGACACCTTAATGCTTGAGATAATACCAAAAGAGAAAACAAATTTAAGGGTTTTTCCCAAAGACTCAACAAGGATGATGAAGAGAAAGGGAGACAAAGGGTCTCCTTGCATTAAACCTCTATAACTCTTAAAGTAACCTATAGTGGAGCCATTTATGAGGATAGAAAACTAAGTTTATTAAAGACATTATTTTATGAGGGTGATCCAATCACCATGGAAATCAAATTTGGAAAGGACCATAAAGAGGAAGTCCCAAGAAACCCAGTCGAAGGTTTTTTTCATGTCAATATTAAGGAAGAGGTCCACTTTTTTACTTTGGAAGACCAAATGGATGAGCTTATGGATAGTTATGATGCCATAAATGATGATTCTACCTTGAATCAATATCCCTTGGAAAGGATCAATGATAAGGGACAAGACTTCTTTCAACCTATTAGCAATCACTTTGGAAATAATCTTGTACATGATGTTGCATAAGTTGATGGGTCTGAAGTCTGAGAGGAACCGATAGAGGTGGGACTTAGATATGAGAGTAATAAAAGTATAGTTGACATATTTGGGTAGGTATTTTCTCCTTTGGACCTCTTGGATGACCTCTATAATACCATTTTAGATAATGTCCTATAAACATTGGAATAATATTGGAGGGAACCCATCAAGCCTAGGGGATTTATCATTGTCCATGGAGAAGAGAGCCTCATTGATTTCATCATGGAAAAATGTTTTGAGAAGTTTTACATTGAAATATGGAGGGATGAGGAACATGATATTATAGAGAAGGGCATTAGATCCTTGGGTTGAGCAAGGTTGAAATAGGCCCAGGATGCCTTCAAAATAAGCAATTGCCTCAACTATAATTTCCAATACATCGTTGGTAATAGTTCCATCATTTCCATACAGATCTCTTATTTTATTGGAGATTCTATGTATAAGTGTTGAGGCATGGAAGTATTTCATGGTGGAGTCACCCTCCTTAAGTCATAGGGCTCAAGATTTATATCTCCAAAATATTTCTTGCTTAGCAAGTATGTTATGAAATTTAGATAAAAGATCTTTCTCTTTGGATCTAATTTTAGAAGTCAAGAATCTAGATTGAATCTTTTCTTCAATAATTTTGAGTTGGCCCAAAATGCATTGTTTTCTCTCAAATATGTTGCCAAAAACTTCTTTATTCCATATTTTGAGGTTGTCTTTAATAAAATATAGTATCTACGCAATCTGAGAGATGCATGGACCTGTGAAGCTCTTGCTCCACCATTTTGATATTCTGTCTCTAATATCCAGTGGCTTCAACCACATTGACTAAATTTGGAAGGGAGTATTGAAAGATGAAGTCGGTTTGAGGCCCTCAAACACTAGGGGATTATGGTCAGACCCAATACTAGGTAAATAATGCAGGGTAGCATCACCAAACAGGTGGATGGCTTCTTTGGATAGGAGAAATCTATCCAGTATCAGTTGAATGAGTTGACTTCCAATTCTCCTGTTGGTCCATGTGAACCTAGTTTCTTTGAAATGGATGTCCATAAATTCATTGTTATCAACAAAGTGCACAAATTCCTCAAAACATTTAGGAGTTATGGGAGTACCCCCACTTTTATCAAAAGGATAAAAGAGGGTTTTATAGTTCCCAACAAGCATCCAAGATTTTTTCTATAAAAGGATTCTCATTTGACTTAGAGTATTCCATAAAGAAATCCTATCTTGAGGGTTATTGGGTGCGTAGATATTATAAAGGACCCAACTATCTTTGAACTCCTTGCAAAGGAAGTGGATGCTGATGATTTTCTCAAAAGAAGAGATCAGTATACCTTCAATTTTTAAGGGATACCAAAGATAAAGGAGGCCTCCAAAAGCTCCTTAGGCTAGGTTGGTGATGAAATCACAATTCCACCAAATGAATTTGAAAATTCTCACTTCATTGGCTTCATCAATCTTATTTTCTTGAAGAAGCATAATATAGGGTTTTAGATCGATCCTCATGGATGATACCAATCATTTTTTTGTTAGTCCATTAAGGCCTCTCACATTCCATGAGAGAATATTCATTTAAAATTATTGATAGAGAACATTTTCTACCCCTTGCTTTGAGATTGATTTGATTTAGATCTCTTCCCATCATCCTTAGGGAATTCTTTAGATGCTTTATCAGCCTAGAAAAAGTGAATGGTAGCTTGAGTGCCATTGGTGATGTATTATTTAGCTTATTTATTTTTGAGCTCTTGGTTATAGGGTCTACCATTTTTTTTGTTGCTACCAAAATCAACAGTTAGCTTCCTTTGGCTCCTAGTAACAAGCTTTATAGGACTTGGTGATTCTTGAATATTGTGGATAGGAGAGGAAGTGGGACTCACTTTGGGAAAGAGCTTAGAGGATATATTGAACACAGGTAAACTTTAGGGACTAAACCTTGAAGGAGAAAGGGTAAGGAACTTAGGATTGGGTTCATTCTTAAAAATCCCAATGTGCTTTGAGGGACAATCTTGAATGATAATGGAAGTCTCCTTAAGTATGGAATAATTTGAGGGAAACTCTTGGAGCATAGTGATGTCCTTGGTCTCAAAGCCTAGGCTACCATTAGGGATAGGGATTTGGCACGAGTTATTAGAAGGCCTATACAACAAATATAAAGGGTTGGAATTAGCAAATAAATAACATATCAGGTTAGAGAACTTTGCAGGAGAGGTCATTGACTGCTAGCCTTTAGACTTTGCTACATGATTAAAGCCAAAAGAAGAAGAAGCAAGGGACTACTTTTGAGTTTGTTTAGATACCTAAGAGTTAGCATGGGATCTTCTTGAGTGAATCCATTCCTTATTTGAATATTTTTTAAGGAGGAAGCACTGAGCTTTGATGTGACCCTACTTTTGACATTCAATGTAGAATGTTAGTTTACTTTCATACTCGATGGCTTGGCACTTTCTCCACAAATTAGAGACTAAATTGATATACATTTGTAGCTCCAATTCAAGATTGGAATTGATGCACATGCACACATAGATCATGTGATACTTGGTCTTGGTCACTAGGTCAAAATCCACAAGCTCTCTAATGGTTAGAGCAACTTGCCTTAGGATCGATTCATGCTAGAACTGGATAAGAAGCCCAAGAAATCTCACCCAAATGGGTGTTTATTTGATTCTTTGGATTTCAAGATTAAAATTATCATTCCATATTTGAAGGAATAGGCTTCACCTACTAAAAAACTAAAGTCCTTTGATGATAATACAATAAGTGTCACTTGAGTTATTAAGCATGATGAGGGAAAATACCTTGGGCAAACCAATGAGGTCCATGTTGCCACATGGAAAACATTTTAAGAATTCCCATTTGCAAATGGATTCCATATATGACCTAGAACCTACAAATTTTCTAATGAGCAACAAGCAGTCATGAGAAACAAGAGAAGCGATGACTTCTGAAGAAAACTCCAAATATCTATGGTTTATAGAGAGTCCCAATGCAAATATATGGGAGTGTTATAGAGAAACTCATACTCTTCAAAACTATCTATGCATAAGAAACAAGAGTGGATTTGGAGGTGGTTCTAGAGGAGGATCTCCTCCAACACCTATGAATTCCAACCCCCCATTAGGTGGGGGCCCCCTCTGATACTTGTGGGTTCTAGCTCTTCATACAACTCATCCTGAGAATCAGACCCATGAAGGCCTAATTTTCCATCACTCGTGCTTGGATTCCTAACATCACCAAATTCAATTTTTTTGGAAGACTCGTTCACCTAAGAAGACCTATTCATAATCACTAGAGAAACGTAATAGACCTTGATAGTCTTCTAATATAATGATGTACCCAATATGGTACATTAGCATGTACCAAATAATGTAATATATTCCAACACCTCCATGTATTACATTATTTGGTTATTGAAGACTTTAGTCTTCAATATGATCTTCATCTTTCAAATGTTCTTCATCTTGATCAGGTTCTTCTTTTGATTTGGTCTTTGTGCTTTCTTCATTGTACTTTCTATTTATATCCTAATGAGTATCTTCATATTGTTCCTTCCTATCATGCTTCCTCTTCCTCCTTTGTTTCTATATTTTTACTAGAGGAATATCTTCTTCATGATGAGTTAGTATATCATCACAATAATATTGACTAGGATTGCTATTTTATTTTATATTTTGAAAGAATTCAAAAACAATGAATGATAGATATATCATCAAACATTATTCTGATGTGAATATAACTATATTTTGAGTATTCCACCAAGATCTAAAAAGTACTTTATTAAGATAACCAATTAATATCGTAAAATTTCCTTCCTTTGCTTCTTTGAGGAATAATGAGAATCTTTTCTTTTTACTAGTGGAAAAATATTTGTATCCTTCAAAGGTATCTATTAAGTTTTGTGAATAAAATTTCACCTCATGAAATATTTCATCATTATTGAATGCATTTCTTACTATTTCATCCATTTTACTTCTAAAATAATCTTTGGGGTGGAATTCCTTATAGATCCCTAGTGTTATGTATTGAGAATAGTTTAATAGACACTTTTATTTCTCAAGAACCTGTTGATGTTGACTACCTTATGACTCCCTAGTGTTTTGAGTATATGATTAAATACTATATTTCAACTTTTGTAGTATTCTTTGTAGTCTTTCAAATATCTAGGTAGTATTCCTTTTAACTTTCAAGTAATTTAGTAAGAGATCAAGTTTGATAAGATCTTTTCAAATTTTCAAGTTTTGTAAAATGCTTTCTATCTTGCAAGTGTTTGAATGTACTATGAACTTGATAGTATGCTTATCTTTCTTAGTTTGAGTTGAATCATTTTTATCTCCCTAATGTTAAACTTCAAATTTTCACCTTATTTCTCCCTATGATTTAATGAATAGAAAGCTAAATATAAGTTATGGTGCACCTTCAAGTTTTGATATGGTTATTTATTTCAAGACCTTTTAGTTGGATTTATAATGTATCATAAATTAGATCAAGAGACTAATTTTAAATATAATTTTCAACTTTATATAATAAACCTCTTCAATTTTCAATAGAATAGTATCAATGCTTTCCTCCTTTCAATTCTTAAAAGTATAATTTTCTAAATTTTAATGATCTAAATTTGATGTAGAACTCCTTATATCTCCCTATTTGGAAATTTAGAAATTATGGTTATTTGCAAATTTAATGTTCCAATGTAAATGTAGAATTCCTTTTTTTCCAAATGTTATTTGCAAATAATCCTAATGCTTGTATAATGTAAAACCTTATGCTTTTAATTAAACCTTCCAAGCTTTAAAAATGTATTTAAATCTCAATAATTCATCTAAGGTTGTACTATATCCTTATATATCCAATTAACTAATTAGTATTAAGCATCAAGAATTAATTAGTCTCAACATTAATAGTAAAGCCCTTACTCCTCATTCAACTTCATAAAATGCACTTTAATTAAATAAATGTTATACCTCTTTAAACTTATGCATGCGTTGTAGTCTTCCTCCTTTGACTTGCAAGTTGCACTTGTCTTGGGCATTGTATCAATATCCTCCTTCAATTCTTATGATAGCAGTAAATACACTTCAATTTTGTGCCTTGAAAATATTCACTCTCTAATGTGCTCTTGTTGGTTTCTTTCTTCTCATCGTGCATTGCTTTTACCTCCACTTTGCTCTTCCATAATGTATTTTTGTAGTGTGCTTCTGTAACATCCTTTTGTAGAATACTTTCATAATGTATTTCTATAACATGGGTAAAAGTGAAACTTATCACTCATGCAAGGCAGTGTTTGGACTCCCTTTGGAATTTTCTTTGACTATGTGACACTTGGTGGTAGTGGCTCTTCAACTCCTCCTTTCAAGCACTACAACTTCTTGTAACGTTCCTCAACCTCCTAAATGTGTTGTTATCCTTCCAAGTGGCATATATCTTCTTATAGTTGGAATGGCAATGTCCTATCTCCAAATGGTACCTTCTTGCACTATAAAACATTCTCTAGAAGGTCCTCATACTTATAAAATTTCTTCCACATGGTTGTTATGAAGTGTAACTCCTTTATTGATGTGCTCTTCTTAACGTAGCACTCTTTCCATTGTAATGCACTCCACTTGGCACTGTAACTCCTTTATTGGCTTCTCAACATGACCAAATCAAATGATTTATTATTTTATACAAAGTTATTTTCCTTCTTGAGCACTCAATAATGTATGGTGCTTCACCTATTATTTCTTGTTGTGTTTTTAGACTTCTAAGGAAAAATATGCTTGGTTCTTCACTCCTTTGCTTTCTAATGGGTGCTATGGTGATTTCAACCTTGTTGTTGTACATAATAACATCAAGATACTTACCCCCCTATGCTTCAACACTTCACCTTGCAACTTTGATGGTGGTAGTGGTACCTCTTTTCTTTGCAAGCTATGGTAAATGGTGATTCAATGTTGCCTTCTTCTCCTTGGAAACTCTCTACTATTTCTCCTTTCTTGGTTAATTTTCAATGATGATTCCAATATTTTTAACCATGCAAATATTATGCCTTTTGGATCCTTTAATTTGAACTATAGTATACCCCATCTATACTTTTATAATAATATCTTCTTTGTGTTCAATAGTAATAGGAAGTTGATATTTTCTTTCTCTTGAAATATATCTAACTCCTATTTCTTATGTGTAGATTTTAACTTTGTAAAAAACCATCTTCTACACTTACTTGAAGAATTTATATTTGAAACCTTCCTCTTGAAATTTTAAACCTTGAATTTTTTGCCTAATAAACTTAATAATGAGATAAATATGAGTGTTCAAATAATGAACCTTTTACACCAAAGTTGCATACCTTTTTTTTTTTTACTTCGTACGGTGATGAATTTCTTGGTTATTTGGATCACTTAATTGCTTCCTCGATTTTGATGAATTTGCAGCTCTTCCTTGCTGTCCAAAAAAGCTTCTTAACTCACCAGTTTGCAAATTTAATCCCTATTATTTTTCTGCCCTGAATCTTGTCTATTTTATAGCTTTGAAACTCCTATTATTTGCTACCAAAAAATGTTTTTTGGTGGCTTCAACTCTCCTCCAAGTAGCCTTCTTAAAATTTTGAAAATTATGAGCTATTAATGCTGCCCAAATTGCTGCCCTATTTCTATCATAAAATCTGAAAATTTCATATTCTAATGCAGTCAATTTATCCTCCGATATGTTGTCCTTGAATCTCCCAAATTTGGTAGGAAACTCTTCCAAATTGTAGCTGAAACTTTCCTTCTAGAAGCATTCAGTTTTAGGCTATAAAATCAGCAAACACCTTCCTCCAAATCAGCCTTCAATTATTTCAAAGGTAATATTCAAGCCTCTCAATTTTGGTGGTCTCTTCTAGCTCCTTTCTCCTTCAATATCCTTGTTGAATTATGACTTCAATCTTAGGCTTTTTTTTTTGCCTTCTTCTCAAGAATCTAAATGTCTTGAGGTATTAAATAATCTCCTCCTAAGATTGGTAAAATTATTGCTAAATCCTTCTTCCTTTTTATCTTGTTTTTGTATGGCGATAATTATCCCAAATTATTCTCTAGAAAGAACTTATCCTTGCTAGCAATCTTCTCCCTTGAGTTCTCATCAAATCTCCTCCAATGGCCTTCCTCAAATATTAAATGAGGCTTTCCTAGTATTCTTCTTTCTCCTTTCAATTATGCTTGAGGTCTTCTTATCTTGGGCCTTCAAATTTTGTAGCTTCTCCTCTTCTCAAAAATTCAATGAGACCTTCCTTGATCTCTCCAATCTTCAACTATGGAAGTTTTGCAATGAGATCTCTTTCTTGGATATCTTAATTTTGCTACTTCTAAAATATGCAATAGGACATTTTCTAATTCTTCTCTATCTTCAATATTTCAAATCTGGAATTTCTTCAATGGTACCTCCTATGGGTCTCTTCAATATTCAATGGAGATCTATTTCTTGAGTCTCCTCAATGTTCTATCTAAAAATATGCAACTCTTGCAATGGGACATTTTCCTCAAGGTCTCCAAAATTTTCACTATTCAACTTGTTTCAAGTGTTGGATTGATTCCAAAGGAGATATTCTTCCTATATCTTGTAGGAATATTCCTAACTTTCTTTGAATCTCCTTTTCTCTACAACAAAGTATTAGAAAATTATAATAGAAATTTATTTGAGTCTATAGATAATGAATCTTCACTAGTTGATTTATCAATCTAGTGGAATAAATGTTGAGTCCTAGCCTTCACAAGTTTTTATGCTATGTGGAAATACTCTAGCCAAATGCAATTTGAGAAATTCTAAAAATTAGATTTCCTATCTCCTCTCAATATCTCTTTTGGGTCTCTCTATTTCCTATTAACCAACCTAGTTCTTTGATACCATTGTTAGCTTTTGAAGCTATAAACTTAAAGGAAATGCAACCACAAGTAATAAAATAAGCATTCAATATTATAAATGTGATAATTATAATATAATAAGCAAGTAAATAGCACGAGAAACTTCTGAAATAACTCATGAAATAGCCATTAATTAAAGCTCACAAAAATTTGAACTTGTTACAATATATGGAGATCTCAATACTCCATTCTTCATACAAGTTCTACATTGTAATTACTATCCCTCTACTTTACTAACTCTTCTATACTTCTACTTCTTGTTAATTCAAATCATCTACCAAAGGCCTATATATAATTAGACATGACTCTTGGCCTTCCATATTTCTATGAATATTCATATTCCTATCCTATCATGTACATGTGGACACCATGAAAATTTATATCATTGTACATTCTAATAATACTTTTGCATTTATTACATTACATAAAGTAAATACTCAAGCATTAATCTAAGAAACTCTACTAATATAATGATGTACCCAAGACGGTACATTAGCATGTACCAAATAATCTAATTTACTCCAACACACCAATTTTATTATAGGAAGATTTAATATTATTCATATTTATGACAATATTAAATACTATCTTGCCCTTGTGTGCCCTCTATATTTTTCAAGGAAAATCAAGTTTGAAAGAGTAAACTTGATCTAAGTGTTTTTCAACACTTTAATTGATGAGAAAAAATAATGAAGGAATAAAATTGGCCAAAAGGATGGGTATACAATGAATAAGGGAATAAAAATAAAATCATTTTCCCTATTGATAATCATGAAAATAGAGCTCTATATGTGCGATCTCAACATAGATTTCAATGTCTCAATAGGTGAGACCCACATATCATAACAACAAAGTGTGACCATTGACAACTAAGGGAGGAGAAAAACCCTAGGTACATCATTTAAAACTTGGTCAAAGTTAAGTTTTAGTCAAATTTAGGACAAAAACATAAGTAGTGTTTTTACCCTATGCCAGTGCTACTATGCACTTCTCTTGTGTTCCAATAACACTTTTGCACAAAAAATGTGTAATTATGACTCTTTTACATCAATGGTGATTTTGCTAAAGTGCAACATCTTTGACATGAAAGTAATTTTTGCAAAAGCATAACCACTTTTTAGGTTTTAAGATAAATTTGATAGGTTCTTAAGATAAATTTTGGATTTGTAAGATGATTTTAGGATGTGAATTTAATAATTGTTTATTTTATTGGTACAAATGAGGCTATAAATGCTAGAATTCTAATATTAATTCCCTTATGTTCTTAATATAATCTAGACACTTTAGTAGGAGGACTATCATCTACTTATAATAGTAGGACTATATCATGTGGTCATGATGACCAATATGGAGATTGATAAGGCTTTATTGATAGCCTTGATAGAGAAATAGTATTTGGAGACCAAGTATCTTTCAATTGCTCTTTTGTGAGGTTATGGTGATACTAGAGGATGCATAATGTAGCATAAATGTACCTATTAGGGGTTCCCCTATTTATGTCATCCAAACATATAGGTAGAACCTGGAGAGTATGATTGGATATCTAAACTTTAGACTTTATGTTTTGGCATTGACATCAATGCCACATATGCAAAGAGAAGATGGATGGGTCTTCTAGTGGGATTTCTAAAATATATTGTTATTGTATATTTGAAGTGGGAGGTACTATATTTCTATAATTATTGAAGTATTTTTCCTCAAATATACAACAAGATATTTTAGAAATCCCACTTCAATAATTATAGAAATAGTAGTAGTAATAATAAAATATACAACAACAAGATATTTTAGAAATAGTAGTAGTAATCCATCAGGAAAATAACATCACTCTTCAAAAATATTATTGAATTTGAAGGGTTATCCTTAAAATTCAATAATCTTGTTGAAGAGTGATGTTATTTGCCTAATGGATTACTACTAATATTTCTAAGATAAGATATTTTAGAAATAGTAGTAGTACTTCAACAAGATATTTTGGAACATCTCAAAGGGATTCTTGGGTCAAATAAAGTGATAGCATGCATACCATACATAGTTGTTAAATATGTGTTTACTCATAATGAACCTACGGGTAATTCTGCCACCTCATATTATTGTAACTTAACCATCTGCCTAACTGACTTACTTGTAGATTCATTCTGAGTAAACACCTCTTTAAAAACTATGTATGGTATGCATGCTATCAATTTATTTGACCCAAGAATACCTTTTAAATTTTCCAAAATATCTTTTTGAAGTACTACTAATATTTCTAAAATATCTTATCTTAGAAATAGTAGTAGTAATCCATTAGGCAAATAACATCACTCTTCAACAAGATTATTGAAGTTGAAGGATTCAACTTAAATAATTATAAAAATAGTAGTAGTAATCCAATAATGCACAAATAACATCATCCAAATGATGATGATAATTCAAAATTTATTGCCAAAAAATCAAATCTGTAATAATTAAATCTTAGATTCAAGTCAATGTAAATCCTTATCCACTTAGATATGGAAAAGTGTCATAGCCACTTAGAGTGGGAAAAGTCTCATAGTTGAAATAAACATGACTTAAATTAAAATATGAAAGATGATTCCAACTATCACATAACACTTCCTCTTTGTATATTAAATAAAAAATAACCCTAACCCTAATGCTCAAGGGTTGACTATCTAAACCTAGGTCCTAATCTAATAAAAATAAAGTTATCTAACATAGATATATTGGAGTTGTTATATGGATTTCCCCTTTAGAAAAAATTGTCCTTAAATCTAGAAAAATCTCTTAGGCTCTCATGTATCATCTTATTATAGAAGGTCTTTCCACTTGATTAGGAGCTCTTAAAATTTTCAAGACCAAATATGATGAACTCTATACTACAATACTACATTTGGAAGAGAGTGATTCAACCTTCTTCATAGAGTACTGAAATCTCTATCTAGGACTCCATATTTTTGCCAATATCCTAATTAAGACAAGATATACAAAATATAGCATGGATTTAGGAATATGGTGGAAGCTCCAACTAATATGCCACTTCACCAATGTTATGAACCATATTGTAGGGTATATGAAATCAAGGATCCAACTTTTGACTAGACTTTGTCTTCAAGGAGAATTGTTTATAGGGTTGTAGGTGTAAAAAGACCATATCTCCTATGGCAAATAGTCATTAATAATGGTATGAATCATATTATTACTTCACGTGATTTTGGGCCTAGGTCAATTTATATTTGAGAAGTTAAAGCACAAGAGATTGTTGTTATAACAAATCATCCACTTGGAAAACCTTAGAGGATATTGGAACATAGTATTTTATTGATGGAAGTTTTTGGCCATACAATGCTTCAATTAGGGAAATATTGAGGTATGTCCCAAATGAGAGCCATTGAAACCAATGATACTAATTGTCTTGAGCAAAACAATGAAGGTAAGTACCCAAAAATTTATTAACAATATTTGTTTGGTCATCTGATTGAGGGTGATAAGAAGAGCATATAATCAATGTGGTACCACTAAGACAAAACTATTATTTACAAAAGTTATTGTGAATATAGGGTCACAAAAATTTATAATATTTTTGGATATACCATGTAATTTAAAACATAATCAAGAAATATCTTGGTCACCTTAGTTCTTAAATAGGGATGTTGTAATGCGCAAATATGATTATACTTGGATAGGTGATCTACTACCATAAATATCACTATATCCTCTGATTGGAAAGAACCTAAATGAAATCCATAGATATGTGCTCCGATTGGTAGTTAAGGATAGGCAAGGGTTGCAACAATCTAGGATATCTAAATATTTTATTTTATTATGTTGACACACCTCACACTCAGCCATAAAAGTATTTACATATATTTTTTATTATTTTGAATAAAATAATTGTTTCATCCATTGATATGTTTTCAAGAATTCCAAATGTCCATATAAAGGATATGCATACAACTCTTGGAGAATATTTGACTTAATAGCTAAAAAATAGGGAAGATAAATGCAATTATTTTTATGAAACACTCCATCAATATATGAGATATAAGAATGCAATGATGATCACACCTTTATTTCTAGAATAGTCTATGTAGTATTTGAATTAGAAAGTTAATCTTACCAAATTTAAGAAATCCATTGTGGAAGAGGACTAGAGATGGTATTGAAAACAACATTCTCATATTTGTGATACAAGACATCAAACACCATACTTTTCTTTTATTTTTTGTATTCAATGACAAAATCATAACCCAAAAGCTTGGTAATCTATTTATTTTATGATGATGAAACTATGCCCCAATAGATAAATGCTTAAGACTGCTATGTTTAGTCTTGATGATGAAACTACTTAATAAATGCTTAAGACTGCTATGTTTAGTCTTGATGATGAAACTATGCCCTAATAGATAAGGCCTCCATTTCTCTATGGCATGCAAAAAAACTAACATTTCCTTTTCATAAGTGGACTATCCCAGGTTCTTACCCAAAATTTGCATACTTTCAAAGCCTAATGGGTGACCATATTGCATCAAAACAACTCCAATACATGTGCTGGAAACATCACAGTCAATGAATAAAGGTTTGCTAAAGTCAAGAGTGGTAAAAATAGGAATGGTACACATAGCTTCTTTGAGGGATTCGAAGGCTTGGAAAGAAACTTCAAAACAAACAAAGGAATACTTTTTAGTAATATTATTGAGGAGTGAAAATATTACCATAGTTGTAGATAAATTATTTGTAGTATCCCATAAGCCCTAAAAATTCATAAAGTTGTTTAAGAGATTTGGAAAAGTGCCAATATTGTAGCTTTGATCTTGTTAGGATCCACCTTGAGTCCATACTAAATTACTATATGTCCCAAGTATTCTACCTCTTGGTACCAAAAGGAACATTTAAAACTTTTAGTAAAAACAATTTCCCTTTGTAATAGGTGAAGAACTTTATCATTATGAACTAAATGATCCACCCATAACATCAACTAGAACTAGGAAAAACTTACAAAGAAAAGGATAAAAGATAGAGTTCATGAGACTTTGAAAAATGGAAGGATAATTAGTGAGACCAAAAGGCATGACTAGGAAATCATAATGACCCTCGTGTTTAAAAATTAGTCTTAGGAATATCCTCATCTCTAACCCTAATTTGATGAAAACTAGAATGTAAGTCTAGTTTTGTAAAGTATCTAGCACCATGCAATTCATCTAATAAATCATTTATAATAGTGATAGGAAACCTATAATTGATAGTGATCTTGTTGAGAGGATGAAAATCGAAATACATACACCATGAATTATTATTACATTATACCATCACCACTAGAGAGGAATATGGACTAATGCTTGGACAAAATATTCTTTACTCTAACATTTACTAAAATAGCTTCTCAATTTTTGACTTTTGGGGCTCAATGTAGTGGTAAGGATGTACATTAGGAGGTTGAATTCTTGGAACAAGGTGGATGGTATGATTATGTGTGCTCTTAGGAGGTAGACCCATGTGATAACATAGGATCTACTTATAGTGATCCATAATATTCTATAAATATAAGGGAGCTAGAAGAGGCAACTTGATAAACTGAACCTCTATGCAATTAACTTGGGAAAAGAATTAACAACTGTCTTTCTTCAATATTTTTCCATGCTATGTGAACTAACCACCTTGGAGTGATGGGTTTCAATTCCTTGGAGATAAATTACCCTTCCATTCTCTTTCCACTTGACAAATAATTTTTAAATATTAATAGTAACATCACGAAGTTGAGATAGCCATTGTGCTTCCAAGATGACATACGAATTACCTAGGTTCATGGAAAAGATATTTTCCACCCAAGAATAATACCCCATTTGGATGTTAACTTTAGTTGCTCGACCTAAACACTACAAGGTGCCCCTATTTACAATTAAGACTTGAAATTTATCCTAATTTTAAGTATTGATATACAAGCCCAAGGACTTTGTTGTCTTACTATCTATAAAGTTGTGTGTTCTACCTAAATCAATCAATACATTAACATGTCATTTCATAAATCCTTGTACCTTGACGATGTCATGAACTTTGAGCCCCATAAATTCATGAGTGCATACTTCTATTATAAACTCACACCCCAAAGTGAGCCAATACCAATGATCTACTAGCACTTGTTAGGAAATAAATTCAAGAATTATACTAGTAGCAGTAGCAATCCAATAATGCACAAATAACATTACCCAAATGATGATAATAATTTATATACAATTGCTAGAAAATAAAATATACAATAATCAAATCCTAGATTCAAATCAATGAAAATACTTTTCCACTTAGAGAGGGTGAAGTCCCATATGCATAGCAAATGCAACTCAAATTCAAAGATGAAACATGATTCCAACTATCACAACTCATCCTATTTATAGATTAAGTCAACAGTAACCCTAATCCAAACACTCAAGGGATAACTATGTAAACATATGGATTAAGCTAATAATAATAAATATAGCCAACATGACCATATTGGAGTCATTATATTATAGTAGGCATGTTAGAGAAATAAATAAATTTTGACTCTAGGCCAAAAATTGATGGGATTTTATCACATGTTGCACCATTTTTTTTTTTATAATGTGGAAGAAGGGGATTTGGAAGGTACCTTGAACCTTTTATAAAAAGAGGAAAGCCACCAACTCTTAGCAAAAACCATAGGAAGGAGGAAATTTAACAACATATAGAATCCAACACCCACTCAAGGGCAGAACCACAACATCTAAAAGATAAAAAGCTTTTGAAAACAAAAAGTTTTCAAAAACCATCTCCCATGTAGGGACAAAACCACAATATCCAACGTCCAACACCCACACAAGGGTGAACTATTTAAAAACTAGAGATTCCAATTATAGGGAGAAAAAATTGACTAAGAGGCAAAAAGGCCCAACTTACATCTCACAATATTCAAAATCATCCTTCCCAGGTCCCATTAAAGGTTCAACTTAGCATGATATTTATTTCCTCAACATAGGAAATTATTGAATGCATAAAGTCAATAAGGGAGTTCTAGAGATTTATCACCATATTATTTATGGATTTTAGAGTAATGGTTGGGTCTTGATACCTTTGTACACCTTATCTACATTTGTTATCAACCCCAACAACAAGCTTTACTTTTTCTTAGCCTAGACTGACTCCTCACCATATTACCTACAATGGTAAAACTATTAGGAACTATTACACTTTTATTTATGTGTGAATGTGGAAGAAAATAAAAGTTGCATGGCCTCTAGGTTTGCTTAGGATGATTTATGTGACTAAAGTATTTTGGGCCTAGACATGGGCCAATAATTTTTATGAAGGGCACATTTTTCCATGCCATAGAGTTTTGGAAAAATATGATGCTTGATAGATGATCTTAATTGAGAAGTCACATGGTAGTTTTTATAGGGGTTACCTAGGCTATATGGAGGGATACCTATCAATTATCCAAGGTTCATAGGACCATGAGGAGAATGTAAAATCTTCCATTTTGAGCATGTGGTCTGATAGTTTGGCTTATAGTAGGACATCCATCTAAATATAGTAAACTATAGGAGGATAAAATACAAGTAATGATTCAAAGGAGCACTTGACATAGATTCTTATATGGAGTAGGATATTGATGATACCATTATTATGCACCCTGAAATGGATTATCCAGGGGTGAGTTATTAGTATAAGGAATGGTACCATATATTCCATACTTTAAAAGTTATAATCGAAAGGATTTAAACTTGTCAAAAGATGTGGTCTAGCAAGATGCCTTGAGGATTTTATAGATTAGTATTACCATTTACTAGACAATGGTGTGAATTTAAATAGATGAGGTAGTAGGAAACAACAATAGCAAGCATACCATTGAGGGTGGGAGCCATGATGATTGTGGCTATAAGTAGGGCTAGGCTAAGCGAGTCACAACCATTAATAACTTAGTCACAACATGATGCACTATCTAGGAAGGTGGCTAGATTATAAGTTGTAGTGGTAGGTTTGACCTAGGAGAGAGATACATCTAGCATGGAAGCCATGACTTGCACATAGGAGAGATATCACTTGGTACTGCAA
This sequence comes from Wollemia nobilis, assembly GCA_028583015.1. Lineage (NCBI taxonomy): Eukaryota > Viridiplantae > Streptophyta > Pinopsida > Araucariales > Araucariaceae > Wollemia > Wollemia nobilis. Next base: position 1,184,326 of record JAQPPZ010003172.1, on the reverse strand, counting down.
AGCTCTATGATATAGTCAAATATTATTAGTCTATGGATAGGGATGTAACCATATCGAATATCATGACTATGGATGGTGGTAGTGAAATTCAAATGGTGTAGACACTGCTATACAAGATAGATGCCATGTAGCATTGACATTCAATAAATTTGGCATAAGTGCAAGAATAGATGACATAGTTGCAAGATAAATAATAGCTGAGGTTAAGAAATAAAATCACTATTACCTTGTCTACCATCCCATAGTACATGCTAACCAATGAATTTCGTAATTGAGTTAAACCCAATAGATGATGCATACACACTTATAGATGATCACACATTAGTTATAGTACTTTATTAAAAATATCATTATTACAAGAATGAGGAGCAACCCCAAAAACTGGATCACAAAGTTGATTGGAGACCATCCTTAGGGGTCAACTTTATTTTACTATAGTGATGGATTACAAGATTGATGATGTGTAAATATGAGCCGATTATATAAATTTGATTTTTTTTTGGTAATTATAATGATAGATTAATTGTGGGTTTTTATAAAAGATCCCAAAACCTTATGTACAAAATCAGCCTTGGTAAAAGATATTTCATGTCGGATGGCTGGGTAAATAGAGCAGTTCATAAAAAAGACAAGGAAATACAAAATGCCCGAGGGCCCCAGAAGACGCGGACAATCCTGGAAATATTGATCTTGAAATACATTAAAATAGAATAATAGCCGAATACAATATGTCAACAAACTTTGGGAGAAGACCTATGATACAAATTCTTCATCATGAGGGAATATCTGCCTTGGCCAAACTTTCCACCTCGGTTGGAAAATGAGAACGCCAAACAACCGGGCACGTGGTCATCAGTCCTTTGTTGGCCAAGTGATCCGCCACCCGATTACCTTCTTTGTAGATGTGCCTCGCCTCCCACCTGGCATGCCGAGAGAGGAGCATCCTAGCCTCAAGGATGATATTCAGGACCCACCATGACGGGTCTTTGGAGCCACGAAGGTAGTTGATAATGTTTAGAGAATCACCTTCAATAATTAAAGGCCTAGGATCATTCGATATGACCTACAACCCTTTCAACACACCATGGGATTCAGAAAAATGATTGGTTTGAGGGCCCAAATTTTCACAGTAGGCCAAGATAAGCTTCCCATTATGGTCCCTGACAAGCCCCCCAAAACCAGCGGGCCCCGGGTTGCCTTTAGCAGCCCCGTCAAAATTAATTTTGATCCACCCCAAAGGAGGTTTGGTCCAAGTGACCTCCTTTTGGCCATTCACTGAGTCAACTCTGGAAGATGAGCCAAGGTCCAGTATTTGGAAAATAATTGCCTCCCAAGGATTATGAGGGCGGGAGCTAGGAATAGTTTTTGGATTCTCGATAGCAAAGGATAAGGCCCACTGGACAACAGAGGGAGCCATTCTAGGGATATTGCTAAAGACTCTAGCATTACGCTCCAGCCAAATTTGCCAGATGGAATGGTGAAAGGCAGCCTCACAAAGGAATCAGAGCTTAGAATTATTAAAGGGCTTTGGAAATTGGAGGAAGGCATATTTAAGGGAGCGAGGGGAGAACTAGAGTACTTGGAAGGAAGAAAAAACATAGCTTAGGACTGAATGGGAAAAGGGGCAATGCAAAAATAAGTGATCGGATTTTTCATAGTCAGCTAAGCAAAGATACAACCTGTTGGGAATTGCAAGGCCTCTCTTGTAGAGATTGTCTATGGTAAGGGCTTTGTTATAAAAGGCAATCCAAGCAAAGTAATTTATCTTAGGAATAATCCCTTTCCTCCAAATTGCTTTCCACCGGGGGTCCACAATAGCCTCACATGACAGAAGATCATAAGCGGACTTAACAGAAAACCGCCCATCCTGCGTGTTGCTCCAAATAATTTTGTCATCTCTTATGATCGAAGGAATTAACACCGATTGGAGGACACTGTACAAGAAATTCACCTCATTATCAAACCCATCCACCGTCGAAATTTTCCATCGAGGGGGAAGGGAACTCCGATCAATGCAATCTAAAACCTTGAGAATACTGTTTGGATCAATCTGGGCCCTCAAGACAGCCAAGTTCTGATTTATAGTGAGAGCTTCATCTGTAGCCCACCTCTATCAAAAAAAGGATCATGGATCCATCCCCCAAGATCCAATGAGCACCCCTGTTAATCACCGAACGGCCCTGAAGCACCGACTTCCAGAAAGCTGAAGCTTCATGAGGAGACTCAACTTCCGAGAGAATTTTCCCCAAGATACTTTCTTTTAACTATATTGACCCATTTTGTCGGTGCATTAATAAGAATTATCCAAGCATGTTTGGCAATTAAGGTAGTGTTCATGAGCCTGGATCTTCTCAATCCCATGCCCCCTTGGTCCTTTTGAAGGCAAACCTTATCCCACGTCACCAGAGGAATTCTAGATTTTTCTTTGTTGCTGAACCAGATAAAATTCCTTTGAATCTGCTCGATTTTGGAATGGATAAACATAGGAAGCATGAAAAAAGACATGAAATAGGTGGGAATTCCTTGAAGACAGGATTTGGTGAGGGTTGCCTTCCCAGCTTGAGATAGCAATTTGCCTTTCCAAGTGCTGAGTTTCTTATGAAGTCGTTCCAAAATTGAATTCTAGATGTTCCCACCGCCTCACCCATTGCAAACTAGCGACAACCCCAAATAAGTTATAGGCAGGGAATCAATAGTGCATTCAAGGATTCTGGCAATGCGAATTTGCCTACGTAGAGGGGTATTAACAAAATAAATTTTGCTCTTCAAATAATTAATTTTTTGGCCAAAAGCCTTCTCATACAGGGACAGAATGCGCTTGATAGATTTTGCCTGAATGACAAACGCTCCAGTGGATATTGAGCGTGTCATCCACAAACTGTTGGTGAGTGACAGGATCAACTTTGGAAGTAGGCAGAATGCCAAAAATCTTTCTTCGACGGAGGGCTTCATTCAAAGACCAGCTAAGGACCTCTGCCAAAAGAATGAATAAAATAGGATACAGAGGATCACCTTGTCTGAGGTCGCGAGCACTCTGGAAGAATTCAGCGGGGGACCCGTTGATCAGCACAAAAAAGGATAGAGTGGAAATGCAACTATTCACAAGGTCAATCCAGTGATGATGGAAGCCCAACTTGCAAAGGACAACACAGAGGAACCTCCTGTCCACTCTGTCAAAAGCTTTATTCATGTCTAGTTTAAGGAAAAGCGCAACATTCTTGGAACATTGGGTAGTATGGAGGGTTTCATGAATAGTAATGACATCGTCAAGGATGTTTCTACCCTTAACGGTGCTCCCCTGAGCTGAACCTACCAAATATGGGAGGAGGGATCTCAGACGATTGGCAATGGTCTTGGTAAGGATCTTGTAGAAAACATTGCAGAGGCTTATGGGACGATAGTCAGAAAAACTTTTGCAGGCGGGTGACTTAGGAATGAGAGCTAGGAAGGTAGAGTTGAGCTTCAGATGGATGGATATTGATGCTTGGATTTCTAAGATAGCCTCGCAGACATCAGGCCCCACAACATCCCACATAACTTGAAAGAATCAGGGGGGGAACCCATCAGGGTTAGGGGCCTTATCTGGTTGCATGGAAAAAAGAGCATCCTTAATATCGAAATGGGAAAAAGGTTCCAGGAGTTTAATACTTGCCTCATGGGGGACTTTGGTAGGGAAATTAGCAAGCAAGGATTTTTGAACTTGGAGGATGCTATCAGGAGGAGCACCTAGCAAATCCTAGAAGAAATCAACTGCTTCGCTTCGAATTTCCTCAATCTCCCTGGTAGTGCACCCATCCTTACACGACACCTATTTGATCTTGTTAGCCCCCCTATGTCTCATGGTAGACGCATGGAAAAACTTTGAATTTGAATCACTGCTCTTCAGCCAGAGATCCTTGGACTTTTGATGCCAAAACATTTCCTCACTGGCAAGAATGGAATGATAGTCCACCAGGAGGCTCTGTTCCTCCTCTCTGAGGCCTTCAAAATACCCTTCGACCTCCATATTTTCCTCTAAACTCTTCAAGCACTCAGAGATGGACCTTTTAGACTCAAAAATGTTGCCAAAAACCTCCTTATTCCATGCCTTTAAGTTCTTTTTAATCATCTTAAGTTTTAGGGCCAGTATTTTGGATGCTGAACCAACCACCGTCACCTGCCACCATTTCGAAACCAACTATTTGAAATCCTTGTGGGAAATCCACATGGACTCAAATCTAAAAGGGATCTTAAACCTAGGCCCGCCAGTGGCCTCTAACAGAATGGGATTATGGTCCGACCCGATTCTTTGCAAATCTGAGAGAGTTGCAGCATCGAGGAAGGGAATAGCTTCATGGGAAATGAGGAACCAGTTGAGCTTGACCTGGATGAGATTGCTCCCAATCCTCCTGTTGCTCTAGGTGAAGGATGCCCCCTTAAGATCGATGTCTAGAAGATTATTGGATGAAACAAAATCTCTGAAATCATCCATGCTACGGCTAGCCAGCTTAGCGCCTCCCTTCTTTTTAGAGGGATGAAGAGGGCAATTGAAATCCCCTCCCACAACCCACAGGAAGTCACTAAAACTTTCCCTCATTAGAGAGATGGTTTTCCACAACTCAGCTCGCTCCGAAGTAGAGTTCAAGGCATAAACATTGGTCAAAATCCATGAAAAATTATCAACCTTGGAGTGAAATAGGACATTGATAGTCCTGCTAGAAGCCGATAGAAGACTACCCTCGACCTTGTCAGAGTCCCACAACACCATGAGACCACCTGCAGAACCTATTGCAGGGCTGGAAAGGAATTTGGCCTTGGCCCAAATGGCCCTGGAAACCTTGACAAAGGCAGAGGCATCAAACTTAGTCTCCTACAAAATGAGGATGGATGGGTTAGACTTCTTTCGGAGATCGGCCACCACCCTACATTTGGCCGCTCCGTTAAGACCTCTCACATTCCATGAGAGGATTTTCATCTAGACATTTTAAAGACTTTCTTGCCTCCCTTTCCCTACTGGATGGGAGGTTTTGGGATAGGCGAATCACCCACCAGGGAGTCAAAATATTCTTGAAAAAGCAACCACTGGGATCCATTTGCAATGTCTGCTGCCGTTTCCTTATCCCTTCTTTCTTTGTTAGGAGGTCGCCCCTGTTTTCTTTCATAGCCGAAATCCACCCCTTGCTTTCGACTTCTAGTATTTCATGGACTAATGTTGCCATGTTGTTTGTCCCTCTTGCTCAACAGATACTCTTCCAACAGGGACTCAGGAGGTTTTTGGTTTTGACAAATAGGGGAATCAGCCTGAGCAGACATACGGGAAGGAGACTGATCCTTTTCCACTTGAGGTTCTGGTTGGGAATAGAATGGCATCCGACTCAGGGAGAACCTCAGAAGGATCTAGAGACTCAGGAACTATCGCTACAAGGTGTTTCGGTTGTTTTCCTTCTTGCTCCGAGGGGTTTCCAAAAGCCCCACCCTTCATCCCCAGCTTTTGAAGAGGACAATTTGACTGAAGATGCCCCTGGGAACTGCATCGAGGGCAAAAGGCCGGTCTATTTTCATAGTTAATGACTTGCTTATGAAGAACGGAGCCTCTAGACCGAAGAGTTATGGAGGATGGAAGGTTCACCTCCAAATCTGCCAAGACATAGAAATGAGCTTGGACAAATCTGGTTCGGGCCCGAGTGGGAGGGTCAATGGTGACCAACTCACCAATGGAACGAGTGATACCCCTGATAACATTTTCATGCCAACAGAAAAGGGGAAGGTTCGACAGCCTAACCCATATTGGGGCAATATTAATACTCTGGGTTTCGGGGTTAAAATCCATCCCCCACTTCCTGAGAAAGAGACTCCTGTGTCCTAGAAACCAAGGGCCCCCAGCCAACATTTTACAGTAATTCTCAACATTATTTAGCCTAATTGTGAAAAAACCTTGGGATAGGGCAGCCAGCTCCATATGACCCGAGGTCCGCCATTTTCTTGCCGCCCACCTGCGGATGGTCTCCATATCGGGACGCCCTCCAATAAACTTCCCGATTAGGGTAAATTTTTCAAATTCGACGAAACTTGATAGGATTTCCTTCGGGATGTCCAGTTCATCCTCAGATGGAAAGAGGTCCTTAGTTAAAATACCATTTGGGGTTTCAGAAGTCGCTGCCTCTGCATATGATTTTTGTTGGCAGTCTCTCCCTTTGTCAGGCGGATCCTTCCCGTGTCTGCCTCCATCTTAGGGTAACTCCGTCGAGCCTCCATTCTCTGACTGCCCTCCCTCTGCCTTGTTGCGACCCTCCAACTTGCCGGTGCCTAGGTTCATAGTGTTGGCGCTTCCGCTCCCGTGCCCTCCCGTCGCTACCTTCCCGCTCATCCCTGCTCCTTCCAGCCAAATTTGATTCTTTTTTACTCATGATTTTATGTCTAGATTATATGGATAATGATGTGATTTACTATTATTTGTTAGTTATAATTGGCATTATTGCTAATAATGTAATTATGATTATATTATTATATGATTATTTAATTATGATGTTTAGTGTTGATGTCATATGATTTAAGGGATGGTTTCCATGTGATGATATTAAAATGATAGTGATATTTAATAGCTTTTGGTTTTAAAATATACAAACATATGTTTAGATATACTTTGGATGTGAAATTATGATATATTTACAATACAAGTATGTATACATATATGCATAACATATGTACCCATAGCGACTTTAGATATACCATAAGGCATTGCTATAATATAAGAAATGCTACATAAATAGATGTGTCTAAGGGGACTTTACATATGCCATAAGGTATTACCATTATACAAGATATGATACAAAAATATATGCATCTATGTGGAATTTAGATAATCCATAAGGCCTTGCTATGATATAATATATGATACACAACTAAATATTCCTAAGAAGATATTAGATATACCATAAATCATTGCTATGATACAAGATATGATACACTATCAGAGATATTATTATGCCCGTAGAGAAATGTCAAAGAAGTATTTTTATTTTATTTAATAGATTTGCTTAAAAAAATGCTCTTGAGGACTTTGTAGTTATGGCAAGTAGTGACAAATTTACCTTTAGACAAATGTTATAAATAAATTTGGCTATGCTATATAGTAGTAGATTTACCTTTAGATAAATATCTTACAAGATGACTTCTATACAAAATAGTTATAGGTTTACCTCTAGACAAAGAGGACTTCTACCATGCCATCAAATGACAACAAATTTAGCTCTAGTAAAATGTTAGGGAGAAATTTTTACTATGCCAACTATCAATAGATTTACCTCTTAGAAAAAGGTATTAGAGGGCTTTTTAGATGTGCCAAATATAATAGATTTTCCTACAAGGTGAATGCCTTGTAGGACATGATGGTGACTATCGGTTTAGACAAATTGATAATGAATTACTCCTAATTAGCAATGAAGGGAATTGTTTAGTGACATGATGCATGTTTCCCCATGCCCATATGTATTTTAGATAGTTTTGATAATCCCACATGGATGGTTGAACATTCTATTAAGGCCATCTGACATTTTACATGAGTATAAAATAAATATGAATTTGATTAATTATGATGACATAGTTATTAAAATAAAAATATCGTGTTCACATCAACACCTACAAATCTCACAATATTCATCATGTATTTTTATAAGGGATAAAGTCTTCACAAATTGTCACCCTTGGTCATTTGTATTTAATAGTAGAAACATGTGATTGTTTTATTCATTTAAATACAAATCAACAAGGTTGATGGATCATAAAATGATTTATTGGTATCATTACCTATTAATATTGTAGTGTTCAAAGTCAGATTAATAAATTGGAAAGAACCAAAAGCCTTTATAACCCTATCAACCTTAGGCAAAAAAATTAAATAACAAAGACATATAGTTGGTCCCCTCATTTAAGTACAAAGTTATAAGGATAAAAAGGTCATGAGAGTCATAGTGATCAAGGATGGGTGTATGATAGTGAAGATCAAAGCTTCTAAAACCTATCAAAATTGAGGATTTAGATCTAAAAAAAGATACATATAGTTTATACTTTATTTTAAATAGAAATATATGAGGTTAATGGGTCATGAGAGGTATAATGAACTGATGATAAAATAGTTTGATATGAGTTGAAGAAGATCAAAAAAATTCATGACATATCAACCTTAGGGATTTAGGTTTAATAGGAAAGGTTTTTTGTTATTTTATTTATTTAAGTATAAATTTGGGAGGTTAAAGTGATGAGGAAATACCCAGGTGGTGTAGGTGAGTTGGATAGGAGAGGGAAATCCTCCAAGGGAGGTCCCAGGTTCGAATCTCCACCCTACAAAAAAGCTGAATTGGGTACCCAAAATCCAATTGATAATGTTGGTGCGGGCAGGATCGGGTGCAACCCCTGGCTGACTTTGACGGTGTAGAACCTCCTGTTCATGGTATCTTAGACCAATGTGACCCCGCAAGGGTTTTTTCACTTTAAAAGAGACCCATGTGTTGTAGGTGAGTTGGAGAGGAGAGGGAAATCCTCCAAGGGAGGTCCCAGGTTCAAATCTCCACCCTACCAAAAAGCTGAATTGGGTATCCAAAATCCAATTGATAATGTTGGTGCGGGTAGGGTTGGGTGTGACTCCCAGGTGAATTTTATGGTCTAGAACCCCCTGTTCGTGGTATCTCAGACCAATGCGGCCCCACAAGGGTTTTTTGCTTTAAAAAAATGATGAGGCAATATAATGCCTCAACATTTCAGTGTTTTTACACATAAAAATTACCTATTTTACCTAAAACACTATAGTAAATTCCAATTAGTTTAATATTTATTTATGTTTATGTTTAAGTTAACATTGTAATCATAATAAATGATATGTTTTTATTTGGACAGATTTTATGTAGTTTTTATGCTTATTTTACATGATTTTAGTAGTAAATTAGAAGGAATAAAGCATAATGGAAAATAGCTATTGAATAAATTTTTGATTGGCTGAAAATTTTTGAAGTGTTTCATACCTTAGAAATTATTATTGGATGGTGTGGCACCATAAACACATGTTGCAATAAAAACAAGGTAAGAAAAATTGTAGGAATGCAACCTCAGATCTAGAACATCCAAATAGCTTTGGAATGACAAGTCGACAACTTGTAGGTTTAAAGGAGGATGATTTTGAACGCTCAATTTTGATTTAAAATTGTCTTGTAATTATGGAACATACTTATGAGTGTCTAACTAATCACTTTGAAGTGACTCAACACCATTTGCCAACTCATTTTACACCAAACACACTTTCACGGAGTTGCTGCAAAATTTCTTACACAAAAACAATATTTATTTGACTATTTTAAAAGGTGAAAATGATGAGATGCAAAGGTGAAAATTTGCACAAACATCCCTAAAATTATTTCCAAGCATCCCACAATATATTGGACACACAAAAATGAGGGAATCTCTAATTTCCAGCTCACTATCCTAAAGTTGGAAAAAGTTAGTTAAACTGCAAAATTTGCTGAAAACAATATTTGGGCAGATTTTTAGGGATGCAAATGAGTATAATGTGTGTATGGATGTAACCAATAATATACCACCTCTTTATAGCTATTTTCCTATCATTTTAGAGGTGAGAAAAATTTCACAATTGACTACAAATTAGATTCTATCCTAATTTTGGACTGTCTGTTGCAACTAGGTAGTAAATCAAGGATCAACAACAAAAATATTAATTTATAATTATCCACATATGCTAGTAAAATGGAAGATTTAGTATAAATGACCCCAGTTACCCACATAGAAAATAGTAGGTAAATTAGACAAATAGGGAATAAATAACATTTTTGTTGAAATTGTCAACAACCTTTGTAATTGCATAAACTTTCCAATAAAGTGTAGTATTTTCTATATGTCATTTTGATGCTTGATTGGATAGTTAGGATTTAGGATCTAGTGTGTTAGAAATTCTGATAGACCTACGAGCAAGGGCCCACTCTTGAGGCTAGTGGAAGGAATATTGTTGCAGTTTTACAGGTTTTATATTTATGTTAATTTTCTATCAAAAAGTTATTAATTTATTGCTAGAATGTTGTAATTAGAATGTACTTCGTTTTTTATCTATTTTTCATCTGTTTTCATGTGTGAAGGTGTGAGTGTAGTTTTTACTAGCTGATTGTATTTACTTTTGCATTTCTCATTTTGAATACTACAATTTTATTTTCAGCATTTTATTTATAGTTTTAGAAGTAATTTCCTGCTATAACAATTTTATTTTAGTAGTTCAATTTTGAGCATTTGCTAATTCAGTTGATTTCATTTCAGTACTTTTATTTTATTCATTTCAATTTACCAAACATAAAGTAGATTTTTTATTCCTCTAGCAAAGTTCAATTTTGCAATTAAATAGTTTTTATGGAAAAGGATGCAAAGTCACATTTGTTTTCTTTCTGCAAAGATTTCTAGCTTTCTTAGAATAATCTAGTATCTTAAAATCTAACTTGTAGTTAAATGTATCTAATGTAGGCAACCCTAGTATGCCTCCTTGGATTTGATAAATTAAGTTAAATTAAAAAATGAGCATTAACAACACTCATAATTTCTAGCACCGTTATTGGGGAGCAAATTGGTGTTGTTAGAGAACAAACAAAACAATTATTTTCTTGTGAAATTGAAGAATTTGTATGAAAATAATTACATTGTTTAGGATTGTATTCTGGACATTAGGACACTAGAGTAGGATTTTTTTATAACAAGTATGAATAATCTTAGACATAAAATAAATATTTTATAAACCATAGGAAGAAAATATTCACGATAAGAGGTTGAACCTATGCCAATATTGTCTGAATTAATGAATCCTAAAAATGTTAAAATTTCCAAAGAATCACAATAATCTACTTCAAGAACTATAATAACCCTTGAGAAATATTTACAAGGAGGAAAAATTAGTAGTTCAACACCACCTTCCCTTGACAAATCTATACAATCAAGATAATTTAAAAGGATTTATAATTGGTGTTGGGAACACATAATGGTAGGCTTACAAGAGAATCCAAAGAGAGCCAATAATGTGCTCCACCCTAGTGCAACTAGTACACCTACCAAAAATTTCCAATACCCTATTCGATTAGATCCTAATCAAAACTCTCCTATGAAAGTCATTTCACCTTTAGTATTACCAACTTTTAAGGGAGTTACATCTGAAGATCCTGATCTGTTTCTATTTGAGTTTAAGATTGTATGCCAAACTTATGACTACACCAATGACAATCAAAAGCTCAAATTATTTCCTTCCACTCTTAAAGAATCAGCCCTACGATGGTTCATAACCTTAGCACCTGATTTGATTCGAACCTAGGATGAAATGGAAAATATATTTTTGGAGAGATACCAAGAATATTGTCAAGTAAAGAATCAAAAGGATGAATTGTTTAGAATGAAATAAGAGGAAGATGAAATTTTAGAAGACTATCTAGACAAAAATTATTTTGTTCATAAGAGATATGGAAGTGTTGAACAAAAAATTTGCAAAACCATATTCTTGAGGGGATTGCAAGACAAAAATATATATGTATTGGATTTTTATGGAAATACACTTGAATTTCTAGAAATCATTGAACTCTATAAGAATTATTCTCGTACAAGACATAGAAAATGCAAAAATGGTAATAATAAAAATGCTTTGAAAGAATTCATAAGAGTTTTTTAATATAAAAGCTAATATTTTAGAACATCTTAACACAAAATTATATGAAATGAATAAATCCATTGAACCTTTAGCCATCTATTATTTAAAATGAAAGAAGCAACACTCCATTCATAAATTTCCTTTGAACAAAACTTCTATATCTACTATATGTAGCATTTGTGAAAAAGGGCATCCTACGTATCAATGTCATTTTTTATCAGGACTAAAAAGCATCTTTGAAAAATAGTCTCAACCTATGAAAGAACTCAAATTTTTAGGACAAATACAAGGGGGTAATTTTCTTAAATTTCCATATCAAAATGCTTCTTGATTTCCTAAAAATTGAGGAAATAATCCTTGGTATATTCCATGGTCTACTTTAAATCCACTTCAACATTGGAATCAACCACCATGGGCATATTCCCAAGAGTGGTCTCAACATGGATGGATGAATCAATAATGGAATCAACAACATCCACCATGGTTGCAACCAAAAATGCAGGGACAACAATGGGTACAACAACAACAATCTTACCAAGGGCAACATCAATATCAAAACCAACAACAAAATTTGTTGCCTACTCATACCCATAATTTCTCTTAGGGATAACAACAACAACAAGCAAAACAACCTCCACTTTTAGCTCAACCTATGGCTAATCCAAATAATGTTAAATAGGTAACCCTTATCTCTATGGTTGAATCAAAAGATACAACCATAATAAATGGTATTGATTGTGATAACATTCAATTGTGTTCAAGAAAAACACTTCTTGAACCTACTCCACCTATCACTATAGAAATGGGAGTTGATGAGAATAAACAAGAAAACCCATATACACTGAAACAACAACAAAAAGAACAACAAAAACAAGAAAAATAAAACCTCCCACAAGATAACTCATCAAAGAAAGTACCATATCTTGAACAACTAAAGATATCAAAAATAACATCTTCAAAATTAGATTTGATAAAGGAATTAAAATATTTAAATGTTACAATCCATTTACTATAAGCTATTAAATATGTACCAATCATTAATAATATTGTTCAAGAAATGTGTTTTAAGAAACCAAAAAAAAGAAGAAAGTATATCCTAAAACCATACAAGTAGGTGGAAAATTAGTAGACTTGCTTGCAAGAAAACTTACTCCACCTAAGTATGGTTATCTAGGAAGCCCATGGTTTCTTGAATCATAGAATAAAAATAAAAAGAACATTTCAAAATTTTCCACCATAGTTGTAAAGGATAATGTAGAAGAATTGGATCCATCCAAAAGGTTTATTTTTTATGAAAATATTCTAATCAACAAATTGTATGATTCAAAGCTTAAATATGAACCAATTATTGTCCAACAATTACTATGGAATGAAGAACAAGAACTTAAATATTTGTCACCCATTCCAATACAAGACAATTCCTTTCATTTACCACATGGATGACATCATCATCTTCTCTCATCTTTTCATTTCCATTTATCAAATTTAATTCTTTCAAGAATTGTTTTTGATAAATATACACAAATTTTATATTTTTTTATACCACACCATTACTCTCTCAATTCATTAATGCATAATTTTGAAAGAATAAATTTAATACATAGTGGTACAAAATAAATTGAAATACAATCCAAAAAAGCCTTTGAATATCAATAGTTGGTTTCTTAATGACCAAGAAGCAAAATGTTTTGATGCATTGATCCAACATCCTTATACTTTACTAATAATCCATACATCTTTAGAAGTTGGCATTGAGTTGTTGCAGGTGAAAAACAAAAGAATTTTACAATTGAATGTATTGAATGAACTTCAGTTGGAGACACTTCACCAAATGGAGATCATTCAACAAAAATGGAAAATGTGGCATGATAGTCACATTAGGAGCAAAAAAGATGAACCAAAAGTGTTTGAGCATGGAGTTGTTCAATTTTCTTCGATTGATGATTCAAGGAGGACATTGGTGGTGAATGAGCATCATTTACAATGGTACCATAAGCCACTAACAAAGGTGGAATTTATTTGATATTTCTCACAATCAAACTTGCACATTATAGAAGAGGCTTCATCTTCTAATAAAGATTCAAAATGATCATATCTTTGAATAATGAAAAAAAATAAAAGAGAGAAAGAGGAAGAGAAAAGAAAAAAATAAATGAAAATAAAAGGAAAAAAGGAGTTGTGGCATAAGGCATGTCTCACAAGATGAATGAGGACCTACATCAATTTTAGTGGAGGGAAGGAGAAATGAAGTTAATACTTCATTTTGAGCAATAAGGAGGAAATGATGACATGAGAGGATTCTTATTGCTCATATGGAAAGAAAGGTTGATGCTTCATTGTTGTTGTTTTCATGTAGAAAAAGATAGATGTGATTTTTGTAAAATAAGAATTGTTCTTATCCAAATAAAAATGAGAGACATTCTCTCTCATTGAAGCTCCTAAAAAAAAGGAGATAAGAAAAAAAGAAGAAGAAAAGAATAAAAAATATCGATTGTGAAAATCATTTATGGATGTAATTGAGAGAGAGAATTTGGTTTAAAATAAAAAATGGAAGCCTCTTCTAAAAAAAATGAATAATTCAATGGTGAAAACCTCTTTGAGGCACTATTGAATTAAGGCTTACATGAAAACCAGTTTCTGGCATGTTTGCCTTGAAGATTTTTTAGCATTTGTACAAAGTCTAATTACTGCATCTATGTACTTTTTAGATTTTAGAAATCATAAGTGTGCAATCAACAAATAATCCAAGAGGGTGCATGAAATATCTTCAATAGTAAGGTATGCATTTTATTCAATTTTACTATTAGTTAGCCTTAGCATTGCATGAATAGTAATTAAATGCTTGGCACACTTATGTATATAAATGACAAAATTAAACACCCTACTAAGTACTCCCAAAATTTATTCTGGTATACCTTTGGTTATGGGAGATTCATGTTTGAAAGGTTTGAAAATGAGAAAAAGAGTTGCTCTAGATGCTTCGGTATAATAGTTGTGTATGAAAGGGTTGAAAATAAGGGCATGGAAGAACTCAGCATAGTTGTGCAAGAATAAAGTATAAAAAGTAAAAAAGAGAGAAAAAAAATGAAAAAAAAGAGAAAATTAAACTACATAACTTTCTAGCCCATTTTCTATGTTCTTGCAGCAATCTGGTACATCACAGGTGTATTCTATCCAGGCTTCAAAACATACAGGTTTGAAATGCAAGTAGAGCTTGAAATTATCATAGGGTGTATTTTGCTATGGCTCTAGAAAACACAGTATAGCTTTGAAACATCACAAGTAAAGTGCTTCAAAACATGTAGAATCATAGAATTAATGGAAAATAATGTAGTTGGTTTCAAAATAGTAAGTTGGACAATTATAGGAGTGCAACTGAAAAATTGTAGGAAAAAATACAGTTTGAATAGTAAGCTAGAAAATTTTAGAAATAATTTAGATTGCTCTAGACAACAAGCTGAAACAAGTCCCCGTGAGTGTGATCTACTAGTAATCCCTGTGAGTGTGGTCTACCGACAAGGATGACACTTGCATTATCGGGAGGGCTCGGGTTCAACCCCACGGTGGTAGTGTGTAGAACTATAAAAAAAAACAAGTTGAATTTTTTTTTAAAATGTTATTTGCTTTAGAACACCAAGATGGAAAAGTGAAAAAAATGGTTATTGTTTCAATAGAACAACAAATGAAAAGGAGTTCCATTTATACATAGGGTTGACAAAGATCCAATGAATATTGGGGAGAGCTCCCACCAAGGCAAAAATATTACAAAGGCTAAGCAACAATAGATTTTGTAGGAGTAGCTTGCAATAGAAGCAACTCTGGAACATCTAGAAGCAGTTTTGGAATATTTCAAAGCAACTTTGAAACATACAAAAGTAGCTCTGGAACAACCAAAACAAGTGCAAATAAAATCTATAGAACAACAAAATGGTCAAATCAAAGTTCTGGAGCATAATATTTTGATAGAGGGAACTGTTAGCTTGTAGATTGAGCTTGTGAAAAATGAAATACCAATTGAAGAAGAGGTAAAACAAGTTCTTGTATAATTTGTTAGTAGAGTTTAAACTATAGAACAAGTTGACATCCCTCCAATACTAAATGTCCCACCTATTATAGTACCTCAGTAGAATATGATATTGCTAGTGCAGCCTAATGCAGCCATAACAAGATGGATGGATTACCATACACTAGAAACATGTTTTACAAAAATACATCCATTGGAGGAAAAACATAGGAGGTAAACTATAGAAATTATAGATTTGTAGGCCAAAGTGAGATTTGTGCCTGATTGCAGAATAACTACTACAATGCAGAAGACCTGCCAAATTGTATAACTTATTTCTAAAGGAGATATTTTTTAGATGGTAGGTGATGAGGATCTATTCTGGTCTATCTTATGACTTGTCTTCTAATCAAGAATTTATTGATGCATACCTGCAGAGTCTTGAAGAGCAACAAAATCTTCTATGTGAGTTTTACTTGCATAAGTTTGTAGTGATAGAAGATGTCTAATTTATACCTCATATATACACAGGTGATGTACAACTCAGAGCTTTCACTCCCATATTGTAAAATAAAGTGTGTTGGGATCAAGAAAGAAGGTAGCATAAGTCCGTAGAGTTAGTACCAAGCCTCTTGTGTAGGCATGTCTAGCCTAACCCAACAACTTTCATCAGTCAACACTTCTCTCTAATGGGTAAGCCAATCATCAAAGCTACCTATCTTGAGTGCCTCAGGGAGAGTGTGGCTTGTTTTCAATTATTTTTAGCAATATTAAAAAAAATTCAGCAATTTTGGAAATTTTAGAATTTTAGGATTTTCAGCAAATTTTAGCAATTTTTAAAAATTTTAAAATTTTAGCATTTTTCAGAGCAATTTTAGCAGTTTAAAAAAAATGCAGTAATTTCAAAATTTTTGAACATTTTTTCAAAAATTGTAGCATCTTCAACATTTTTCAATATTTCTCAAACAATTGTAGTAATTTCAAATTTTCAACAATTTCAAAATTGAGCATTTTCAATATTTTTTAAAAATTGCAACAATTTCAGCATTTTTCAAAAATTGCAACAGTTTTAGCATTTCAACCATTTCGATAATTTTATATTTGGTTGATATAGGATATTTTCATAAGGCTAGACTTGAATATTGCTATGGCCCACTAGGATGCATGAGGACATGCATCAGGATAAGTAGGGGGAATGATGAGACAATAAAATATCTCATTATTTCAATGTTTTTACACATAAAAATTACCTATTTTACCTAAAATACTATAGTAAATGCCAAGTAGTTTAATAATTATTTATGTTTATGTTGAAGTTAACATGGTAATTGCAAAAAATGATATGTTGCTATTTGCACAAGTTTTGTGTAGTTTTTGTGGTTATTTTGCATGATTTTAGCAGTTAAATAATAAAAATAAAGCATAATGGAAAATAGCTATGGAATAAAGTTTTGGTTGGCTAAAAAAATTTGAAGTATTTTATGCCTTAAAAATGATTATTGGATGATGTGGCACCATAAAACCACGCTACAAAAAAAATAGGGTAAGAAAACCTGCTAAAAATAGAACTGTAGGCTCAGCTCCAAAACATCTAGACAACTCCAAAATGACAAGGCAACAACCTACAATTTTAAAGGAGGATGAATTTGAACACTCAATTTTGATTTTAAATTGTATTGGGATCATGGAACAGAATTATAAGGGTCCAACTAATCACTTGGAAGTGATTCAGAACCATTTACCAACTTATTTTACACCAAACACATTTTCATAAAACTGTTGCAAAATTTTATGTACAAAAACAACATTTAGTTGACTATTTTAAAAGGTGTGAATGATGAGTTGGAAAGGTAAAATTTTGCACAAACATCCCTAAAACTATTTCCAAACATCCCACAATATATTGGACATGCAAAAAGAAGGGAATATTTAATTTCCAAATCATTGTCCTAAAGTTGTAAAAAGTTAGTTAAACTGTAAAATTTATTGAAAATAAATTTTTGGTAAATTTTACGGGAATGAAATGAGGATAAAAAATATATGGATGTAACCAATAATATCTCACCTATTTCTAGTTAATTTCCCATAATTTTGGAAGCAAGATCAATTACATAGCTGGTTGCAAATTAGATTTTATCCTAATTTTGAACTAAGTCTGTTGCAAAAGCGTAACAAATCAAGGATCAACAATAAAAAAATTATTTTGTAATTATCCACCTATCCTGGGAATATGGAGGATTTATTATAAATATTCCCACTTACCCATATAGAAAATATTAGGTAGATTAGACAAATAGGGAATAGATAATATTTTTGCTAAAATTGTCAACAACCTTTGTAATTGTAGAAATTTTCCAATAGTGTAGTATTTTTTACTTGTCATTTTGATGCTTGATTGGATAGATAGGACTTAGGATATGGTTTTTTAGACCTTATTCTAGACCTAGGAGTAATGACCCACTCTTGAGGCTAGTGGAAGGAGTATTGTTGCAGTTTTACAGGTTTTCTATTTTTGTTACTTTTCTATTAAAAAGTTATCAATTTCTTGCTAGAATGTTTTAATAAAAATATACTCGATTTTTTATTTGTTTTTCCTTTGTTTTCAAGTGTGAATGTGTGAGTGTAGTTTTCAACTAGCTGATTGTATTTCCTTCTCCATTTATCATTTCAAATTCTGCAATTTGACTTTCAACATTTTATTTACAGTTTTAGCAATAATTTCTTTCTTTAGCAATTTCATTTCAATAGTTCATTTAGTTGGTTTCATTTTAGAAATTTCATTTTAGTCATTTTAATTTAGCAAATGTAAAGTAGCTCTTTTCTTCCTTCGGTAAATTTTAATTCTGTAATTAAATAGTTTTTATGCAAAAGGATGCAAAGTGACTTTGTTTCCTTTCTACAAAGATTTCCAACTTTCCTAGAATAATCTAGTGTCTTGATATCTAAGTTGTAGTTCAATGTCTCTAATATATACAACCCTAGGATGCCTCCTCATATTTGATAAATTAAATTAAATTAAATTATGAGCATTAATAACACATCATTTTTGGCACCGTTGTTGGGGAGCAAATTAGTGTTGTTAGAGAACAAACAAATCAAAATTTTTCTTGTGAAATTGATGACTTTGCATGAAAATAATTGCATTGTTTGAGATTGCATATTGGATAATAATACACTAGAATAAGATTTTGTTTTAGAAATTATGAATAATATTAGACATAAAATAAACTTTTCACAAACCACGGAAAGAAATGACAAGAGGTTGAACCTATGCCAAAGTTGTATGAATTAATGAATCCCAAAAATATTAGAAATTTCAAAGAATGACAATCATCTAATTTAAGAACTGTAGGATCCCTTGAGAAATAATTATAAGGATAAAAAATTAGTAGTTCAACACCACCTTCCCTTGACAAATCTATACAATCAAGATAATTTAAAAGGGTTTATAATTGGTGTTGGGAACACATAATGGTAGGCTTACAAGAGAATCTAAAGAGAGCCAATAATGTGCTCCACCCTACTGCAACTAGTACACCTACTAGAACTTTTCGATACCCTATTCGATTAGATCCTAATCAAAACTCTCCCATGAAAGTCATTTCACCTTTAGTATTACCAAATTTTAAGGGAGTTACATCTAAAGATCCTGATCTGTTTCTATTTGATTTTAATATTGTATGCCAATATTATGACTACACCAATGATAATCAAAAGCTCAAATTATTTTCTTCCACTCTTAAATAATCATCCCTACGATGGTTCATAACCTTAGCACCTAATTCGATTCGAACCTGGGATGAAATGGAAAATATATTTTTGGAGAGATAACAATAATATTATCAAGTACAAAATCAAAATGATTAATTGTTTAGAATCAAACAAGAGGAAGATACAATTTTAGAAGACTATCTAGACAAATTTTCTTTTGTTCATAAGATATGTGGAAGTGTTGAACCAAAAATTTGCAAAACCAAATTTTTGAGGGGATTGCAAGAAGAATCTAGAGATGAATTGGATCTTATGGGAAGAGGAGATGTGAATACACTTGAATTTCTATAAATCATTGAACTCTTTAAGAATTATTCTTGTAAAAGACATAAATATGCAAAAATGGTAATATAAAAATGCTTTGAAAGAATTCATGAAATATTTTGCTAATCTAAAAGCTAATATTTTAGAATATATTAACACAACATTAGATGAAATAAACAGATCCACCAAACCTTTACCCATCTATTGTTTAATATGCAAGAAACAACACTCTCTTCATGAATGTCCTTTGAACAAAACTTCCATATCTACTATATGTAGCATTTGTTAAAAAGGAAATCCTATAAATCAATGTCATTTGTTACCAGTACTAGAAAGTATCTTTGAAAAACCGTCTCAACATATGAAAGAACTCAATTTTGCAAGACAAAGACAAGGGGGTAATTCTCTTAAATTTCCATATCAAAATGCTTCTTGATTTTCTATAAATTAGGAAAATAATCCTTGGTATATGCCATGGTCTACTTCAAATCCACTTCAACAACATTGGAATCAACCACCATGGGCCAGGGTTATGCATAAGGGGTTGACCCCAAAATCTATTTATAAAATCAAGGCGAATTGTCTTGGAATCCCGACAAAATTTGTAGAAGTATACATGGAAAATTGCATTTATTTATCTCCAAAAAATTTCAAACCATGGTGAATTTCATTAATTTGTCTCAAAAAAAATTTAAACTGTGGCAATTTTTTTTGTGTTGGGGGCTATGAATATTGGTTGCAAAATCTAAAAATGTACGACATACTTAAAAGCTTTAGATCGATATTAAAGACTTTAGGCTAACATGATGACCAATGGCATGACGATAGATTGTAGCCATGACGATCGATTGCAGCCATGACGATCAGTTGCAGCCATGATGATTGGTTGCAACCATGATGATCGATTGTAGCCATAACTATATGTTGGGGCAATGTTAATCGATTGCAGCCATGACTATCTATTGGAGCCATGATGATCGGTTGCAACCATGACTATTTATTAGGGCCATGTTGATCAGTTGTAACCATGACTATCTATTGGAGCCATGATGATTGGTTATACCCATGATGATCAGTTGCAGTCATGATGATCAGTTGCAGCCATGGCGATCAGTTATAGCCATGATGATCGGTTGCAACCATGATGATAAATTGCATCTATGATGATTGATTGTAGCCATGACTATCTTTTGGGGCCATATTTATTGATTACATCCATGACGATTGGCTACAACCATGCCGATCAATTTTAGCCATGACGATCGATTGTACCCATGACGATCAGTTGTAGCCATGACTATCTTTTGGGGCCATGCTGATAGGTTGCATCCATGACAATCGGTTGTAGCCATGTTGATCATTTCTAGCCATGATGATTGGTTGCATCTATGATGATTGGTTGCATCCATGATGATCGACTATAGCCATGATGATCTACTGATAATCGATTGCAACCATGAAGATCGACTGTAGCAATGATGATTAGCTATAATCATGATGATCTACTGATGACCAGCTATAGCCATGACAATCTGGTGATGATCAACTGTAGACATGATGATCTGATGCATGCATACTGATTGGTTGCAAGTGTGGCAATAAAATGCATACCGATTGGTTGCATGCGAGTCAATGTGCTATAACAGTCTCGAGTTCCCATCGAGAGCAGTGGTGCATCCATACCACGTGTCATCCATCCATTAAATTATTACATGCAGAGGACATGAATCTATAATCGATCGGCTTACATCAATAGACATGACTCTACTATAGATCAGTTGACACCAATAGACATAGCTCTACAACCGATCAACTTATATCGATAGACACAGCTATGCAATCGATCGGCTTATGCCAACAGACATGGCTCTACAATCGATTGTCTTGCACCGATCGACACTCCTCTGTAATTGATCGATTTATTTTGAAAATCACTCCTCTACAACCTTCTCAAGTTTTTCATTATTTTAGAGCTATTTTCGGAGTTAGAGTATTGTCAATGTATGTTTATCGATACCTAGTATAGCATATATACAGGTAGTATATGAGGTGATTTGGGTGGGAAAATAAAATCATTTATAATTTGAAGGCGATTTGGGTGGGAAATATAAAATCATTTATAATTTGAAGGTAAATTGGGTGGGAAAATCAAAATCATATGTAATTTGAGGTTGGCAAATTAAAATAAATTTAGGTTCATGATTATCAACAATGGGCAAATTTACCCCAAAAAAATTCCACCCCATAAATTTCGGGTGAATGGACCCTAGTGAAAGGATCCAAAATTAGCCTTTTCAAAATTTTAAAAATCCTAAATAGATCTAATTTATGATATTTTGTGCTTGTGCATAACCCTGCCATGGGCATATTCCCAAGAGTGGTATCAACATGGATGGATCAATAAATAATGAAATCAAGAACATGCACCATGGTTGTAACCAAAAATATAGGGACAACAATGGGTACAACAACAACAATCTTACCAAGGGTAACATAAATATCAAAATAAACAATAGAATTTGTTGCCTACTCGTACCTATAATTTCTCTTAGGAATACCAACAACAACAAGAATAACAACCTTCACTTTCAACTCAACCTATGGCCAATCCAAATAATGTTAAATAGGCAACCCATATCTCTATGGTTGAATCGGAAGATACAACCATAATAAATTACATTGATTGTGATAACATTAAATTGTGTTCAAGAAAAATACTTCTTGAACCTACTCCACATTTCACTATAGAAATGGGAGTTGATGAGAATAAAAAAGAAAACCAATCTACATTGAAACAACAAAAACAAAAACAAAAACAAGAAAAATAAAACCTCCCACAAGATAACTCATCAAAGAAAGTACCATATCTTGAATAGTTTGAGATATAAAAAATAACATCTTCTAAGTTATATTTGATAAAAGAATTAAAACATTTAAATGTTACAATACTTTTACTACAATATATTAAAGATGTACGAATCATTAATAAGATTGTTCAAGAATGTATTTTAAGAAACCAGGAAAAAAAAAAAAGTATATCTTAAAACCATACAAGTAGGTGGAAAATTAGTAGACTTGCTTGCACAAAAACTTACTCCACCTAAGTATGGTTATCTAGGAATCCCATGGTTTCTTGAATCATATAAGAAAAATAAAAAGAACATTTCAACTTTGGCCACCATAGTTGTAAAGGATAATGTAGAAGAGTTGGATCCATCCAAAAGGTTTATTTTTGATGAAAATATTCTAGTCAACAATTTTGCATGATTTAGAGCTTAAATATGAACCAATTATCGTCCAAATTTACTATGTAATGAAGAAAAATAACTTAAATATTTGTCACCCATTGCAATACAAGATAGTTCCTTTTATTTACCACATTGATGACATCATCATATTCTCTCATCTTTTCATTTTTATTTATCAAATTTAATTCCTTCAATAATTTTTTTGATAAATTTACACAAATTTTTCATTCTCTTCTACCACACCATTGCTCTCTCAATTCATTAATGCATAATTTTGAAAGAATCAATTCAATACATCCTGGTACAAAAAAAATTGAAATACAATCCACAAAACCTTTGAATATCAATAGTTGGTTGACTAATGACCAAGAAGCAATATTATTTGATGCATTGATCCAACATCCTAATTCTTTACTAACACTTCATACATCATTAGAAGTTGGTATTGAGTTGTTGCAAGTACAAAATAAAATAATTTTACAATTTAATGTATTGAATGAACTTCAGTTAGAGAAACTTCACCAAATGGAGATCATTCAAAATGTGATATGATAATCACATTAGGAGCAGAAAGGATAACCAAAAGTGTTTGAGCATGGAGTTGTTTAATTTTATTTGGTTGATAATTCAAGGAAGACATTGGTGGTGAATGAAGATCATTTACGATGGTACCATAAGCCACTAACAAAGGTGGAATTTTCTTGATATTTCTCACAATAATACTTGCACATGATAGAAGAGGTTTCCTCTTCTAAAAAATATTTTAAATGATCATATATTTGAATCATGAAAAAAAGGATAAAGAGAAAAAACAAATGAAAAGAAAAAAAAGTTGTGGCATAAGGCATGTCTCACAAGATGCATGAGGACATACATCAATTTCAATGGAGGGGAGGAGAAGTGAAGCCAATACTTCAATTTGAGCAATAAGAAGGAAATGAGGACATGAGAGGATTCTTATTGCTCATATGGAAAGAAAGGTTGATGCTTCATTGTTGTTGTTTTCATACAAAAAAATATAGATGTGCTTTTTACAAAATAAGAATTGTTCTTATCCAAATAAAAATGAGAGACATTCTCTCTCATTGAAGCTCTTGAAAAAAATGAGGGAAGAAAAAAAAAGAGAATAATATCGATCATAAAAACCATTTATGGATGCAATCGAGAGAGAGAAGTTGGTTGAAAACCAAAAATAACAGTCTCTTCTAGAAAAAAAATAATAATTCAATGGTGAAAACCTCTTTTAGGCACTATTGAATTAAGGTTTACATGAAAACTAGTTTTCAGCATGTTTGCCTTAAAGATTTTTTAGAATTTGTACAAATTCTAATAATTGCTTCTATGTACTTTTTATATTTTAGAAATCATAAGTGTGTGATCAACAAATAATCCAAGAAGGTACATGAAATCTCTTCAATAACAAGGTATGCATTTTTTTCAATTTTACTATTAGTTAGCCTTAACATTGCATGAATAGTAATTAAATGCTTGGCACACTTATGTATATAAATGGTAAACTTAAAAACCCTACTAAGTACTCCCAAAAGTTGTTTTGGTATACCTTTGGTAACGGGAGATTCATGTTTGAAGGGTTTACAAATAAGAAAAAGAGTTACTCTAGATGCTTCGGTATAATAGTTGTGTACGAAAGGGTTGAAAATAAAAGGCATGGAAGAACTCAGCATAGTTGTGAAAGAATAAAGTATAAAAAGTAAAAAAAAGAGAAAAATTAAAAAAAATGAAAAAAAATTAAAAAAAGAGAAAAAATTAAATTACACAACTTTCTAGCCCATTTTCTATGTTCCTACAGTAATCTGGCACATCACATGATATTTTGTCCAAGCTATAAAACATATGGGTTTGAAAACATATTTTCAAGTAGAGATCCAAAACATCATAGGGTGTTGTTGGATCCTCAAGATCTAACTTGAATAGTAACCCTAATTTCGAAATTTTGAATTCATTCAATGTCCTTGGTCTAGGTTTACAAAAAAAAATTGTCCTTTGGTTGTGATTCAGTCCAATGTTTCTCATGAGAATGGTATAGTCTTTTGATAAGGTCCTTTCCTAAAGTATCCTTTCATCCCATTGCCCCAAAATTTTCCCCCAATTTAGACCCCTAAGTTGATTTAATTTCGTAAGTCTAAATAACGACTAAGGTCCTAAGTCCCCATGCAATATTTAAGGCAACACTAGATAGAGTGCTCAATGAATCATCTAGTGCTGAGTAGAGTGCTCAGTATAAATGGGTAGCATTGGGTTAAGCACTCAATAGAGATACCAATGATGGGTAGAGAACTCAACAAAAAAGAGTAGCATTGGGTAGAGCACTCAGTGGATATAACAACGTTGGGTGAAGCACTCAGTAAAAAATGCCAATGTTGGGTGGAGTGCTCAGTAGAAATGGGTAGCACTAGGTAGAGTGATCAATGGAGTGGCCAATACTGGGTAGAGTTCTTAGCAAAAAATGATAGAACTAGGTAGAACACTTAGTAGAGCAACCAGCATTGGTCAAAGCACTTAGTGAAAAGGGGCATCACTGGGTAGAGTGCTCAACAAAGCATCCAACATTGGATGAAGCGTTATGACTCACCACAAAAATCCTAATTGGTTAGCTGAATTCATACATAAATGTGACCTTACAATTCTGACCAAAATATAGATGAGACAAAAATATCTTTCCAAGAAAATGGACCTATAAAATTAATTTTGGCATACTTATTTAGATAAAATATGGCGTCTGATAGGTATTTGATAATCAATAAGAACTAGATGTTCCATGGTACATACAATAAATAAATATTCCACCAATAAAAAGGTGTAGTCATTATCTTCATAGCCATTAATATAGTTGTGTTGAGAGCGGATGGTGAAGATCAAATCACGTACATTTGTTCTCTAATGAAGTAGTTTCTTACAGGGTCGAGGATAAATTTAGTTGCAACAATGATGTCTTCAAGCACTTCATGCTCTACCCCCATAAAAACTAAAGAGTGGATCAAAAGGCTATAAAAAGTGTCACCATATATATCCCTAGATATAGGAGAGGTGGTTGAGAGACACTCCAAAAGGTTCATTGCAAAATCAGGGCCGAGAGGGTAAATTACTCGTAAATAAAAAGAACTTGAAGATACGACTATTTACTGGTATGAGTTGACAAGATAAGATAAACAATTCCAAGTAGTGCTAATGAAAAGCCTTTTCAAAAGGGTACAAAGACTTCAATTCAGATACAACCTTATCTGCAACAGATGGACCGGTAATTTAGCAAATCTAGTGTGCCCTAAGGTGTATTATGTAGTAGACTTGTTGAATTGGTTGGTTTTTACCTATAATTCAAAGACCAATACAATCATTTTCCATGCAAATTAAATATATTTCAGACTCACATCAAACAAAATCAAAAAAATCTTCAAAATGATCCCTTCTACCCTGATTCTAGATAAACAAGTAATCTCGACATAAGCCAAATATATGCTCAATACTTCTTTTTATACTACATTGTATAGTTACAATCAACGCATACCAACCAAGTTCCCCATACATAATTCTACCCTCTACCCATGGGCTAAGGATTACATAGACATGATTAATATAACGTTGGGTACCATAGAATTGAATTGGATAAGTTAGAAGGTCATGTTATTGGTTGTGCAATATAATAAAATAAGGTAGATTCATATGTATAAGTGAAAAATAGTTATAAGCGATAACATGAACATAAAGCTATTAGAATTGCATAATGTCATTAAATAAAGGAGAGAAATAATACCCCATTTATATTATTATTCTTTCTTAATCCATTTAGTGGTTGGGCATATAGAACCAAACCTAGTCAAAAACTAGATGATATAGAAGCTACGAATATCCAGGATAGGTTACCATGTATACATGAATGTTGGTCTAGCTATGCAAACTTTTTTGGTAGGTTTACCCCAATAAGTTATGAAAAGCTATGTAGATTTGAGCCTAATAGAATTGGCAATGGTTTTGTCACCTTTTATGTGCCTATACAATTCGGGAGACTTCTTTCTTATAGAAGATTGTACATACATCATACTATTTGGGATAAAGTTGCCACCTAAGGAACTACCAAATTTTTTTCCAAATTCCATTATTGCTTTAGAAATTACTAAGCGATTGGATGAAGAGGCGAAGATAAGAGCAATAAGAAAAGGGAGAGAATATCATGGCTTGAGTTGCCTTGTATGTTGGGGCATTATATGTACAAAGGCCCTCTCAGCTTCTTGAGGGTAGTCTGGGATATGGACTATTATGGATTCTCTAAAGTTACATGAAGACCTTATGATCCTATAGGACAATATCAAGATATGGCTAAGAAGTTAAGCCTTGCTCAAGTGCTTCATAAGTCAGATGACTTTGAAGATGCTATGCAAAGAGTGATCAAAAGGGGATATTCTCTAGAATTGGTATGGAAGATGAAATATAGATCCCACTCAAGGATAGAAATTATGGGAAACCATTTGAGTGATTTAAGGATATTACAGAATTCCATGGATGCCCTAATAATTCCTACCACCCCCTTAGAAGATCTACAATATCCACTTCTAGTAATTATAGACCAAGATCCTAAAAAAGTTGAAGTGTTGATAGAAGTAGTGTCGAACACACCTTAAATGGAAAGATTATCAATCCCTCAACTCACCATCAATACTTAAGAAGATACAAATAAAGGAAAATAAATAGTCACTAACCCCCTGTATAGATGACCCTCTTCGAGTTCATCACAACTCTAACATTTCCTGAAAAAGCACATGAAATCATAGTAGGCCAACCTCGAGTCATTCCCAAAAGCATAGTCTTAAATAATAAAGAGTAAAATATATCTTCAATAGATCTTAAAAGGATGTAAGAGGTAGGAGGAATTAATAATATGCTCAAAGGATACAAAATTGACCACCCCTCTCAAATGGATTCTCCACCACATAAAAAATTGAGACTTGAAGTGACTGCTTATGCAAATGCTCACATAGGTTTGACTATGGTGTGGGTGGAAGAAGAGGTGGTACAATTTACACTTGATGAAGAACATAAAATTTAGGATATGGAAGAAGGCAAAGATTTGAGGAAAGAACAATATATTTTTGAATAACCCCAAGGGCATAGTTCTACCAACCCATATGTTTCCACTATCAAAAGTCCCCTACCTAGAGGTATGAAAGAGACCCAGATATATTTGGGAAGAGGAGTGGTATAGGCTATATGGGATCCAGTCTCTATGATGAAGATAGAAGTAGTGGCACATTCCCAAATCACTATGGTAGTATAAAATCAAGTGAATAAACTAAAAGCTAAAGAAACAAGAGTTGATCAATTGTAGATTGAAAATGAAAAGCTACAATCATAAGTCAATAGACTTTAAAGGCTACTAGTACCATAAATAGGTAAATGGCTCGATAGTTCCCTATTTATTCAAAAATTAAAAGAAAATACAATTTCCAAGTTACAACCTAAAGCCAACATAATTAATAGAAGTTAAAATTATTTTGAAGAGATTATGCATACAAACAAGCAAATAAAATCTCTTCTAAAGAGGAATGATAAGAGAGCAATGGCTATCCTCTTGGTCTATGAAAATGTGTAACCCAGTATGAGAAAATAAGGACCAAATAGGTGACTACATCATATGGTAAGATTCATAGCTACCAAGAAGAATTTTCTAAGGTTATAAACTATTTGAATAACAAGGGTCTATGGAGAACCATAACTAAATATTTAGAGAGCTGGGAATAAAGCACGAGGTGGACAATAGAACAAGTTAGTGTCAAACACAAAGACTTCTTTAGTGTGGAAGGCTTTTAAGAGATAGTCATTAAAAGTGTGTAAGAACTGAGATGTGATATTACCAATGAATATGAGTTCGCCAACAAGCTCATTGCTATAAAAATAGTAACCAACAAAATAATTAGGTTCTTCAAAAGCAATGAAGCCATGATAAGAGAGAACAAGATAAAATCCTTGAGTGTGCTCAATAACATTATAGCAATTGGTGTTTTCTATGATGAATCTTGGATGCAAATGGTTGACCTGGTCAAGATGACTCAATATAGAAAAGACAAAATAAAGAAAGCTTACCAAAGCACATCAGAGACAACAAGAAGCGTAGGGCCCACCATCGAATATTCTACAAAAAAGAACAAAGATACAAGGACAAATCAAGCATAGAATGTTGTACAGGTGTAAACCACATTTTTTGAATCCTAAAGGCTCCACGATGCAATAAGAAGAACCTTCCATGAATAAAATAGCCCGAGACAACTTAGACATAAAGATACGAGAGATACTACTAGTTTGAAGGTACAAATTAAGGTGGTTATAAAGTACTCAAGGACCTAAGGCTACAAAAGAATTGCAAAGGTCAGAATTGACATCAAACTAGAGAAATAATTTTTTTGTAAGAGGTAGAAGATAGTACCTTTGTAGTGGTATTTTGTATTTTCTATTTGTTATATCTTTTCTCTATTTTTGTCCTTCATGTTCTTCCATTATTATGCAGGAATTGTCAAGGAAGTGGCAAGCTGATATCATTTCCAATGATCGTATCAGAAGTTGGAAGCACTCATATCGCTACAATTATAATATAGAATTGAATACCTCTGTTGCATTATTTAAACAAAGAATATATTATACTCATAGTCATAACGACCTAAGCACTCTATTGGGCTCTAATATGTAATATTTTTTTGAAGTACAATTCCAACTTCTTCCTTGCATTCTTGTGTCAATCGTGTGTATGTTACTCATTTGTATGTTCTATTAGCTGAATGTATGAATGATATTTTCCCTCATTGGTTTAAGCACTTATTTTTATTGCATAATTAAATAAATATAAATGAACCGATTTTCTCTTCTTTTTCATTCTAAAATCATGATATATATATATAAACTATACTATAATTACCTAATGAACAAGGCATCGATCTACCACTTGAAGCTTAGGTTGGGAGTTGCTATTAGGTTTGGTACAAAATAACTAGATATAAAAATAATTTTCACTGATCTAGATGAGCATGGACTTCAATAATTAATGTTTAATCTCACTTTTAGGGTGTCCTAACATAATTGGGTCTATCTAGAGTCAAGATAATAATCTATTTCTAGATCAAAGAGGTAGATCCACCTGTAAATTGCTTACGAGTTTGAGTATTTTTGTGACGTGCCACATCTGGAAGGGAAGTAGAAATTATCCACAATAGGTGTATTCTTCTTGGATCTGGAACACAAATTAGAGCTCTAGAACATCACAGGTTAAGTCCTTTAAAACATCTAGAATTATAGAATTATTGGAAAATAATGCAGTTGGTTTCAAAATAGCAAGCTGGAAAATTATGAGTGTAGCTGAAAACTTGTAGGAAAAAATGCAGTTTGAACAAGTAGCTAGAAAATCTTAGAAATAGTGTAGACTTCTCTAGACAACAATCTAGAAAAAATAAAACAATTGTAGTTTGCTCTAGAACACCAAACTGAAAATGTGCAAAAACATGGTTATTGTTTCAGCAAAACAAAAATAGGAAAAATACGGAGTTATGTTTATACAGAGGGTTGGAAAAGAGCTAATGGATATTGGGGAGAGCTCCCACAAAGTAAAAAATGTTACAGAGCTTGAGAAACAATAGATTTTGTAGGAGCAACTTGCAGTAGAAGCAACTTTGAAACATATAAAAGCAGTTCTAAGATATTCTAAAGAAGCTCTAGAATATTCTAAAGTAGCTCCGTCACATAAAAATTTATCTCTAGAACAATAAAAAAAACTACAAATAGAAGCTTCAAAACAACAAAATGGTCAAATCAAAGTTCTAGAGAAATTGTTTTTTGATAGAGGGAACTGTTAGCATGCAGATTGAACATGTGAAAATTGAAATACCAACTAAAAAAGAGATAAAACATGTTCTTATGGAATCTGTCAATAGAGTTCAAACTATATAAGTAGGAGTGCATGTTGACATCCCTCCAATCCTAAATACCCCACCCATTATAGTACCTTAGTAGAATATGATATTGCTAGTGCAGCATAATGTAGCCATAACAAGATGGATGGCTCATTACCATGAACTAGAAACATGTTTTACAACAATGCAGCCATTAGAGGAAAAAAATAGGAGCTAAACTATAGTAATTACAAAGTTTTAGGCTAAAGTGAGAGATTTATTCTTGATTGCATAATAGTTAGTGCAATGCAGAAGACATGCCAGATTGTATAGCTTATTTCTCGAGGAGAGATTTTTTAGATGGTAGGTGATGAGGATATATTTTGTTCTTTTTTATGACTTATATTTTGATTATAAATTCATTGATGCATACTTTTAAAATACTGAAGAGCAGCAAAATCTTCTATGTGAGTTTTTCTTGCATAAGTTTGTGGTGATAGAATATGTCCAATTTATGCCTCATATATACACATGTGATGTACAACTCAAAGCTTTCACTTCCATATTGCAAAATCAAGTGTGTTAAAATCAAGAAAGAAGGCAACATAAGATTGTAGAGTTAGGACTAGGCCTCTTACTTAGGCATGTCTAGCCTAACCCAACAACTTTCATCAACTAGCACTTCTCTCTAATGGGCAAACCAGTCATCAAATTTTAAGCTAGACTAGTAGATAGCCATTTCACTTCATTTGATTAGGTTATTATTGGGTAAACTGTGGCTTCACTATCAAATGGAGTACAACATGTACATTTTTATCCTAACTTTCCATATCCATTGCAGGATGATACTTTTGAAAAAATCTAGTAGATGTTAATAGAAACCAAAGACTTTGACCTGAAACCAAGAAATTTTGAACTTTCAATTACAATAAAAATTTTGTGTCAAGTGTGTAACACATTTGTTCCTATTAAATTCAATTCAGAGAAGAGTAAATATGTAGTGTCAGTCGGCATGTGTTATGATGAGGAAACTTCAATGCCTATATCATTTTTTGATTTTGAGATCCTGAGAGAATGGGAGTTGAGTCTACACTCAAAGGATCCTCCTCTATTAAGGATAACTTCTTTAAAAATACCTTACCCATTACCTATCATTCTATGGAGTCCAAGTTTCAAAACTCACCAATCTCAAAATCCTGTATAGAATCAATACAATCAAAAAGCTACTCTTCCTTCTTTAGTTTCTAGTATTCATATCCATACATGGGATCCAAATATAAAAGTGAATGTGCAACCTATGAATAACATGCACATGATGATGTTTTCTCTTGGTTCCTCTTCTTCATTAAAATGGAATCATAAAAACATAATCTTCCATAAAGGTGGCAAATGGCCCCTTAAATAGAAACATTGCATAACCATTTTAGGTACAAAAATACCCACAACAAGAGTAGATATATCTTGCATTCTTGAACATGATGTCAATGATATTGTAGATTAGTCTAAATCTGTTAGACAAATGAATTACATCAACACTAGAGTTAGTATGCTGAAATGCATTTTGATAATATGGAAGTATATTTAGGACAAATACAATAAGAATTAAAGAAGGTAAATAAAAATCTAGCAGTAGTAAGATTATTCCAAGAAGAACAAAAAAATATAGTAAAGTCAGACAGTAAAAAAGTAAAGTCTGAGGCAAAACCAAGTATCCCGATAAAATTGGGTAAAGCATCTAAGCCAATTAACATAGCTCCTACGGATTATCAAACACTACAAAATAAATTAAGAAAAAAAAAAAGAATTTGAATCATCCTCTTCTAAATCACCAATGAAAATGGCTAGAGTTGAAGGAGAAACACAATAGTCTAAGTTTATGTTCCCTTTCAACATAAAAGAAGGTGCATTTATTCTAAAAATTGATGGCAATCATAATCGTCAAGAGATTATTCATATTTGGATTAACCATCATAACTCTTTGCAAGCAATACATAATTTTGATAACAATGCAGTCATTGAGATTTGAAATATTTTGTTAGAATGGTATTACAGTGGTGGGTACATGTATCAGATGAGTCCAAGATGTAGTTCTATGAACAAGGTTTACCATTACTGCATGAAGCGTTACTATTAGAATTCACCCGCAATAATGTGAATAAAGAAAAAGAATATTAGATTAATATTGCATTTAAAAAATTGTATGATATGAGTAGATTTGAAGAATATGTGTAGGATTACATGAATAAAGTTTATGGATTGAATTTACACAGAGATCAATTTATTAAAATTTAATTCTTATATTTTTTATCAAAAGGTCATAGACAGTTGGTCTTAGATAAAATTTCTCAACAGGGTGTGGACATCAATACTTTGTATTTTGTTGATATAGTTGAATCAGTGTGATAGGAATGCTGTAAAATTTGTTTATTTCAAAAGGTTTCCAAAAAAAGAAAATCCCTTACAATAAAATATTGTTCAGTTATCGATGGTGCAGAAACCTACAGGAAAACCTAGAACAGTTAGAAGAATTTTTGTTAAGAGTAAAGGTAAGAAGTATAAGCCTTTTAAGTATTTCAGAAGACACAGACAAGCTCCTAAGAAAGACCCAAAGGTTGTCTATTGCTTTACTTGAAAAAATAAAGGTCACTATGCTCATTCTTGTCCATCTAAAGCTCCAAAACATGTCTGAGCATTATTTGTAGAACCAAATGTTAATAATGAATGGGAAATGTGTGAATCTATAGAATAATTAAATTTTTGGAAATAGTAGAACTTTTTAGTGTTTAAATGTACAGTTGAATTTGATACTAAAAGTTCAATTTTTGATGATGATAATGAATGGATTGATGAACAAGAATTGCAGTCCATTAATGATATGTTTATGGTATATCCTCCTAATCCTACAATTCCTGAATTAGAAGATTGTAGTGACTATGACACTCAATCTAAAATAGATGAAAATGAATTAGAGGCTCAAGAAGACCTATACATATCTTATAAAAATACATCAGAGTCTTCTTCTTCCAATTAATATTTTGAGCAAATGAAATATGAAATAGATGTTGAATCAGATGCTCTATCTGGTTATAGTGAGATTCAAGATATTTAGGCTTTACAAAAATATGATCCTTTTAAGGATCCAAAATATTTGATGCCTCACAAAAAACTAGTAAATATTAAAAGCTACAAATTTTTTTTTATCATAAATTTCCATTAGCATCTAAAAGTGCTCAATTACAGATAAACAAAATGATGCATTCATATCATGAGATTTTATGTCCAATTCGAATTGCAGGGGATGGTGGCATAAATTTTTAGAAAATAGTTGCTTTCATAGATAATGGTTGTAACTTGAATTTTTGTCATGAGAAAATGGTTAAAAATTGGGTAGAATCCACAAAGGATTTTAGAGTATCAACAATAAATGGATAGAGAGGTTTGAAGTATTTTGTATTTGATATCGCTATTCAAATCTCTGGTAAAATTATAGATGCTAATTTTGTGTAAATAAATGATGCAGGATATGATTTTGGTTTGGGAAGTCCATTATTAGATATTATGGACCATACACAGTTTCTTAGCATTGTTTAGTGCTAATATTGATAATGAAAAATTATAGTTCTAATAATACCAATTGTATTTTATGCTCAAAAACTAAAGGCACAATGGACTGACCCTTCTCTCAAAGATATTATCAGTCATTAACAATCATTGGAGAAATAAAGAATTCAATAGGAGTTTTTACACTCCTTAAGTGCTTTGAATATGGATGTCAGTCCAGATAGAATACAAAAACTTGTAGAACAAATGGAAGAATGTTGTGTAGAGCATCCATTGAAGAAATAGAGCACCAAGTCCACAATGGCTAAAAGTCCTACTTTTCACAATAAACTAGTTTCTTGCAAAAGAATAGTTCTAAATAAATAATATGATCAAGAGGTTCAAAATCAGACATAGGAACTTTTGTAGAAAGGCTTGATTCGCTCCTTAGAGTCTAACTATTCTTATTCTCCTTTTATTGTCAAAAAAAATTCAGAGCAAAAAAGAAGTAAGGCACGTATGGTTATCAATTTCATTCCATTGAATGTTATCACTAAGAATATAAAATGGCCAGAAAAGAAACAATTAATTCAAAGAGTAGGACAGGGGAAGATATTTTCAAAACTTGATTGTGTTTCTAGTTATCGTCAGATTAAAATAAAACTAGAAGACATCCATAAAACAACATTGACAACACCTACAAGTTTATATGAATGGATTGTGATGCCATTTGGGCTCAAGAATGCACCAACATAATTTTATATGAGGATGGATAGGATTTTTCAACCTTACCATCAGTTCTTAGCCAATTACATTGATGATTTTTTGGGTTTTATCCAGTCTCTAGCAAGACATGAGCAGCATGTTCTACAATTAAAAGAATTGATCTTAAAACATGGAGTAGGTCTTAGTAGATACAAAATGAAATTAAAAATTATTGTAAAATAAGTGGAGTTTTTTGGTGTTCTACCTAAGGATGGTAAAATTGTAATGCAAAAACATGTTCTAGAAAAATTGCAATGCTTCTTGACCAACTGATTTTAAAATACCAATGTCAACAATTTCTATTATGTATTAACTATTTGCATGATTATTTGTAGCGTGTCTCTATGATTACAAAATCCATCAGAGACTGTATGAAAATCGAGCCTTTCAATTAGTCCTTTGCAAAAACAAAGGTAATAGTCAATCTAAAATCTTATTGTGAGAATTTACTGCCTTTAGAACCTGCACTCTCAGGGCCATATATCTTACATACAAATGCAAGAAATATTTTTAGGCTTGCATTATTTTATTTAAAAGAGATCAAACAAAGAAAATTTTAGGGTACAAATCAGGTCAGTTCCAGAAACATTAATTGAATTATTGGCCAACAAAAAAGGAAATTTTAGACATAATAAAAGGCATAGAAAAATATAGAACATTGTTATTGCCTAAAGAATTTATAATTCAAACTGATATTAAAAATTTTATGGGTAAGAAAATCTCTACCCAATTTTTTTGTGGTCACTATGCGTGGTGGCAGACCCTCCTATCACAATATCAATTTTTAGTTGAGTAAATTTCAATAAAGGATAATTCTCTGCCAGATGCCTTAACCAGAGAATTGGTGCATATGCATATATTTGGAGGACATCCTCATGCATGGCAGTGCTAGCCTTTACAAGAACCAATTGATATACAATCCTTTTGTCAAAGGATATGAGGAATCTTTCCTCAAGCCTTGCAAATTATATTTTTAATAAATTATGTGCCTTGCATTGATTTTATCTATAATTTTACAGGTCACATTAATGTGTTTGTCAATTAATGTCATTAGAGTTTGTTTACTTCAGTCATGATACAACACTATCTCAACAATGGAGTTTTTGACAATGTGATTATTCTCTAAAATTCATCCAGGGCAATGTCTATTCCTTTCTTAGATTTTTCAATATATTTATTTTAGATTCATCTTGGAAAAGAAATTTATTCACACATTATAAAATTCTTTTTTTTTTGCATAAACTATTCCCTTAAAAATAGGCAGGAATCTATACTCACCAGCAGAGAAAACACTTAGCTTAAAACATAAGATTCTTGATGAAAAGAATGAGCATCGATTCTCATTATATAGATTTTTACATGAGAAGAAATCTCGAGAAGAAGCGAGATATTAGAACACGTGTACGCCTAAGATTGTGCCAACACTAAAAGTGGTTGGAATAGTAAAATGTGCCAACACTAAAAGTGGGTGGAAGAAGCGAGAGATTAGAACACGTGTAGGCCTAAGATTTTTTTGACACTAAAAGTGGTTGAAATAGTAAAATCCACTTACAAAGGTAAAACCAAACTCACTACACTTATAAACAATGAGCTAAAACTAAACAACACAACACATGATAACTAACAAATGGTGGTCAAAAGAATTAATATAAGCTAGACTTATAGATTTATTATGTTTGATTGTATATGCCTTTGAGACTTGTTGTTGGGTTGCTTGCAGATGGTGTCTGATCACTGTTGATACCTTCTACAATGTTTTCTTCAATAGGTACACAAGAGCATAAAAACTACTATAGTTAATATTGAGGATACAACTATATTAACTTTTGACATTCAGAATTGCAAATACAGGGCTCTAATACCAAATAAATGTAGAGAACTCTAGGTTGAGAATCTAGATGTAGTATTCTTATATTTACAATTAATCCTTGGTTGTTGGGAACACTAGATTCAATGCATAAAAACTAGAGAACACTTCTTGATTTGAGAACAACAATAGTAATACTCATAGAGTGGAGTTTCCTCACCACCTCGGATGGGTTTCCTCTGACATATCACTATTGGCTAGTTCTAGGAATAGAGATCCTAGGTCGAACAAATCCAGTGGAGCACTAGGAATTGCTTAAGAACTCAGACTCAAAATTGAACATGTGAAAATTGAAATACCAACTAAAAAAGAGATAAAACATGTTCTTATAGAATCTGTCAATAGAGTTCAAACTATAGAAGTAGGAGTGCATGTTGACATCCCTACAATCCTAAATACCCCACCCGTTATAGTACCTTAGTAGAATATGATATTGTTAGTGCAGCATAATGCAGCCATAACAAGATGGATGGCCCATTACCATGAACTAGAAACATGTTTTACAACAATGCAGCCATTAGAGGAACAAAATAGGAGGTAAAATCTAGAAATTACAAATGTATAGTCCAAAGTGAGATATTTATTCTTGATTGCATAATAGTTAGTGCAATGCAGAAGACCTGCCAGATTGTATAGCTTATTTCTCGAGGAGAGATTTTTTAGATGGTAGGTGATGAGGATATATTTTGTTCTATTTTATGAATTATATTTTGATTATAAATTCATTGATGCATACTTTTAAAATCCTGAAGAGAAGCAAAATCTTCTATGTGAGTTTTTCTTGCATAAGTGTGTAGTGATAGAATATGTCCAATTTATGCCTCATATATACACATGTGATGTACAACTCAAAGATTTCACTTCCATATTGCAAAATCAAGTGTGTTAAAATCAAGAAAGAAGGCAACATAATATTGTAGAGTTAGGACTAGGCCTCTTACTTAGGCATGTCCAACCTAACCCAACAACTTTCATCAACTAGCACTTCTCTCTAATGGGCAAACCAGTCATCAAATTTTAAGCTAGACTAGTAGATAGCCATTTCACTTCATTTGACCAAGCTATTATTGGGTAAATTGTGGCTTCACTATCAAATGGGGTACAATATGTAACTTTTTACCCTGACTTCCCATATCCATTGCAGGATGATACTTTTGGGAAAATATGGCAGATGTTAATAGAAACCAGAGGCTTGGATCTGAAACCAGGAAGTTTTGAACTTTCAATTACAGTAAAATTTTTGTGTCAAGTGTGTAACACATTAGTTCCTATTAAATTCAATTTTGAGAAGAGTAAATATGTAGTGCCAGTCGACATGTGTTCTGATGAGGCAACTTCAATGCCTATAACATTTTCTGATTTTGAGATCCTGAGAGAATGGGAGTTGAGTCTACACTCAGTGGATCCAATGAAATATTTTTTTGAGTATCAAATTGATGTAGCTGATGATAGAAAAAAAGCCAAAATCACATTTAATCAGCCTCCTCTATCAAGGGTAACTTCTTTGAGAATACCTCACCCATTACCTGTCATCCGAAGGAGTCCAAGTTTAAGAACTCAACAGTCTCAAAATCTTGTACAGAATCAGGACAGTCAAAAAGCTACTCTTCCTTCTTTAGTTTCTAGTATTCATATCCATACATCGGATCCAAATCCAAAAGTGAATGTGCAACCTATCAATAACATGCACATGATGATGTTTTCTCCTGGTTCCTCTTCTTCATTAAAATGGAATCATAAAAACAAAATCTTCCATAAAGGTGGCAAATGGCCCCTTAAAGAGAAACATTGCATAACCACTTCAGATACTGAATTACCCACAGTAAGAGTAGATGTATCTTGCATTCTTGAACATGATGTCGATGATATTGCAGATCAGTCTGAATCTATTAGACAAATGAATTACATCAACAACTAGAGTTAGTATGCTGAAAAGCATTTTGATAATATGGAAGTATATTTAGGAGAAATACAATCAGAATTACAGAAGGTAAATGAAAATCTGGCAGCAGTCAGATTATTCCAAGAAGAACAAAAAAATATAGTAAAGTCGACAGTAAAAAATAAAGTCTGAGGCAAAACCAAGTATCCCTATAAAATTGGCTAAAGCATCTAAGCCAATTAACATAACTCCTACGGGTTATCAAACCCTACAAAATAAATTAGGGAAACAAAAAGAAATAGAATCATCTTCTGTTAAACCACAAATGAACATGGCCAGAGTTGAAGGAACAACACAACAGTCTAAGTTTATGTTCCCTTTCAACATAAAAGAAGGTGCATTTATTCTAAACATTGATGGCAACCCTAATCCTCAAGAGGTTATCCATATTTGGGTTAACCATTATAGCTCTCTGCAAGCAATACATAATTTTGATAACAATGCAATCATTGAGTTGTGCACCAGACACTTTGTTGGCATGGTATTACAATGGTGGGTACATGCATCAGATGAGTCCAAGACGTAGGTCTATGAACAAGGTTTACCATTACTGCATGAAGCTTTATTATTAGAATTCACCCCCAATAATGTCAATAAAGAAAAAGAAGATCAGCTTAATATTGCATTTAAAAAATTGTATGATATGAGTAGATTTGAAGAATATGTGCAGGATTACATGAAAAAAGTTTATGAATTGAATTTACACAGAGACCAATTTATTAAAATTCAGTTCTTATCTTCTTTACCAAAAGGTCTAGGATAGTTGGTCTTAGATAAAATTGCTCAACAGGGTGTGGACATAAATACTTTGTATTTTGTTGATATAGTTGAATCAGTGTGACAGGAATGTCGTAAAATTTATTTATTTCAGAAGGTTTCCAAAACAAGCAAATCCCTTACAATAAAATAATGTTCAGGTATTGATGGTGCAAAAACCTACAAGAAACCTAGAACAGTCAGAAGAAGGTTTTTTAAGAGTAAAGGTAAGAAGTATAAGCCTTTTAAGTATTTTAGAAGACACAGACAAGCTCCTAAGAAAGACCCAAAGGATGTCTATTGCTTTGCTTGCAAAAAGAAAGGCCACTATGCTCATTCTTGCCCATCTAAAGCTCCAAAACATGTTAGAGCATTATTTGCAAACCCAAATGTTAATACTGAATGAAAAATGTGTGAAACTGTAGAATAGTTAATTTTTTGGAAACAATAGAACGTTTCAATGTTTAAATGTATAGTTGAATCAGATACTAAAAGTTCAATTTTTGATGAAGATAATGAACAGATTGATGAACAAGAATTGCAGTCCATTAATGATATGTTTATGGTATATCCTACTGATCCTACAATGCCTGAATTAGAATATTGTAGTGACTGTGAATTTGAAATAGATGAAGATGAAATTGAGGCTCAAGAAGCCCTGTATAGGTCTTATAATAATACTTCAGAGTCTTCTTCTTCCAGTTCCTCTTCTGAGCAAATAAAATATGAAATAGATGTTGAATCAGATGCTCTATCTGATTACAATGAGATTCAAGCCACTCAGGCTTTACAAAAATATGATCCTTTCAAGGATCCAAAATCTTTGATGCCTCACAAAAAACTAGTAAATATTAAAAACAACAAAAATTTGTTTATCATAAATTTCCTTTAGCATCTAAAAGTGCTCAATTACAGATAAAAAAAATGGTGCATTCATATCATCATATTTTGTGTCCAATTCGGATTGCAGGAGATGGTGGTATAAATTTTTAGAAAATAGTTGCTTTCATAGATACTGGTTGTAACTTGAATTTTTGTCATGAGAAAATGGTTCAAAATTGGGTAGAATCCACAAAGGATTTCAGAGTATCAACAATGAATGGACAGAGAGGTTTGAAGTATTTTGCATTTGATATCCCTATTCAAATCTCTGGTAAAATTATATATGCTAACTTTGTGCAAATAAATGATGCAGGATATGATGTTGGTTTGGGAAGTCCATTATTAGATACTTATGGACCATACACAGTTGCTCAACATTGTTTAGTGCTGAATATTGATAATGAAAAAATTACAGTTCCAAGAATACCAACTGTGTTTCATGCTCAAAAACTAAAGGCACAATGGACTGATCCTTCTCTCGAAGATATTATCAGTCATGAACAAGCATTGGAGAAACAAAGAATTCAGCAGGAGTTTTTACACTCCTTAAGTGCTTTGAATATGGATGTCAGTCCAGATAGAATACAAAAACTTGTAGAACAAATGGAAGAATGTTGTGTAGAGCATCCATTAGAGAAATGGAGCACCGAGTCCCCAATGGCTAAAATTCCTACTTTTCACAATCAGCCAGTTGCTGGCAAAAGAATAGTTCTAAATAAAGAAGATGATCAAGAGGCTCAAAATCAGACACAAGAACTTTTGCAGAAAGGTTTGATTCGCCCCTCAGAGTCTAACTATTCTTGTTCTGCTTTTATTGTCAAAAAACATTCAGAGCAAAAAAGAGGTAAGGCACGTATGGTTATCAATTACATTCCATTGAATGTTATCACTCAGAATATAAAATGGCCTTTACCAGACAAGCAACAATTAATTCAAAGAGTAGGACAGGGGAAGATCTTTTCAAAATTTGATTGTGTTTCTGGTTACCATCAGATTAAAATAAAACTAGAAGATATCCATAAAACAACATTCACAACACCTACAGGTTTATATGAATGGCTTGTGATGCCATTTGGGCTCAAGAATGCACCAGCACAATTTTAGATGAGGATGGATAGGATTTGTCAACCTTACCATCAGTTCTTGGCCAATTACATTGATGACTTTTTGGTTTTTAGCCAGTCTCTAGCAGAACATGAGCAACATGTTCTACAATTTAAACAATTGATGTTAAAACATGGAGTAGGTCTCAGCAGAGACAAAAAGAAATTCCAAATTGTTGTAAAAGAAGTGGAATTTTTGGGTGTTCTACTTAAGGATGGTAAAATTGTAATGCAAAAACATGTTCTAGAAAAAATTGCAATGTTTCCTGACCAGCTGATTTCAAAAGACCAATGTCAACATTTTCTAGGATGTATTAACTATCTGCATGATTATTTGCAGTGTGTCTCCATGATTACAAAACCCATCAGAGACTGTATGAAAGTCGAGCCTTTCAGTTGGTCCTCTGCAGCAACAAAGGCAGTAGTCAATCTAAAATCTTCTTGTGAGAATTTACCGCCTTTAGAACCTGCACTCTCAGGGCCATATATTTTACAGACAGATGCAAGCAAGGAGTTCTGGGCTTGCATTCTTTTAGTTAAAAGAGATCAGACAGAGAAAATTTTAGGGTACAAATCAGGTCAGTTCCAGAAACATGAATTGAATTATTGGCCAGCAAAAAAGGAAATTTTGGCCATAATAAAAGGCATAGAAAAATATAGAACATTGTTATTGCCTGAAGACTTTATAATTTGAACTGACAGTAAAAATTTCAAATGGTTCATGGGTAAGAAAATCTCTGCCCAACTCTGTCGTGGTCGCTATGCGTGGTGGCAGACCCTCCTATCACAATATCAGTTTTCAGTTGAGTACATTTCAAGAAAGGATAATTCTCTACCAGATGCCCTAACCAGAGAATTGGCACATATGCATATGTTTGGAGGACATCCTCAGGCATGGCAGTGTTGGCCTTTACAAACACCTACTGAAAGACAATCCTTTTGTCAAAGGATACGAGGATTCTTTCCTCAAGCATTGCAGATTAGATTTTCCATA
Source organism: Wollemia nobilis (assembly GCA_028583015.1). NCBI lineage: Eukaryota > Viridiplantae > Streptophyta > Pinopsida > Araucariales > Araucariaceae > Wollemia > Wollemia nobilis. The sequence continues at coordinate 1,141,643 of JAQPPZ010003172.1, read as the reverse complement.
AATTATGTGCCTTACATTGATTTTATATATAATTTTACAGGTCACATTAATGTGTTTGTCAATTCAGGTCGTTGGAGTCTGTTTACTTCAGCCATGATACAACACTGTCTCAATAATGGAGTTTTGGACGATGTGATTATTCTCAAAAATTCATCCAGGGCAATGTCTATTCCTTTCTTAGATTTTTTCAATATGTTTATTTTAGATTCATCTTGGCAAAGAAATTTATTCACACATTGTAAGAATCAATTTTTTTTTGCATAAACTATTCCCTTAAAAATAGGCTATAATCTATACTCACTAGAAAAAAATCACTTAGCTTAAAACATAAAATTCTTGATGAAAAGAATGAGCATCGAGTCTCATTATATAGATTTTTACATGAGAAGAACTCTCGAGAAGAAGCGAAAGATTAGAACACGTGTATGCCTAAGATTGTGCCAACACTAAAAGTGGTTGGAATAGTAAAATGTGCCAACACTAAAAGTTGCTAGAAGAAGCTAGAGATTAGAACATGTCTAGGCCTAAGATTTTATTGATACTAAAAGTGGTTGAAATAGTAAAATCCACTTACAAAGGTAAAACCAAACTCACAATGCTTATAACAATGAGCTAAAACTAAACAACACAACACGTGGTAACTAACAACTGGTGGTCAAAAGAATCAATGTAATATGGACTTATAGATTTATTATGTTTGATTGTCTATGCCTCTGAGACTTGTTGTTGGGTTTCTTGCAGATGGTGTCTGATCACTGTTGATACCTTCTATAATGTTTTCTTCAATAGGTACACAAGAGCATAACAACTACTACAGTTAAGATTGAGGATAAATCTATATAAAATTTTGACATTCATACTTGCAAACACAAGGCTCTAGGATTCTAACAGGGCTCTAATACCAAATAAATGTAGAGAACTCTAGCTTGAGAATCTAAATGGCATATTCTTATCTTTTCAATTAATCCTTGGTTGTTGGGAAACACTAGATTCAATGCATAAAAAATAGATAATACTTCTTGATTTGAGAACAACAAAAATAATACTCACTGAGTGGAGTTTCCTATGACATATCACTATTGGCTAGTTCTAGGAATAGAGGTCCTAGGTCGACCAAAGCTAGTGGAGCACTAGGGACTGCTTAAGAACTTAGACTCACAAATAAAAATTTGTAGAAACTATTCCCCTAGGAATAGGTTGGAATCTATACTCACCAGTAGAGAAATCACTTAGCTTAAAATATAAAATTCTCAATGACAAGAATGAGCATCGAGTCTCATTATATAGATTTTTACATGAGAAGAACTCTCGAGAAGAAGCGAGAGATTAGAACATGTGTATGCCTAAGATTGTACCAACACTAAAAGTGGTTGGAATAGTAAAATGTACCAACACTAAAAGTGGGTGGAAGAAGCGAGAGATTAGAACATGTGTAGGCCTAAGATTTTGTTGATACTAATTATGCTTATAAACAATGAGCTAAAACTAAACAACAAAACACATGGCAACTAACAAACTGTGGTCTTAACCTTATTTATGAAGGTCAATTTCTAATTATAGTAGTCTATGTACAATTTTATTTCTATCGATATGCAAAACATTTATGTATGCGGCACATGCCAGTTAGTGATGCTTGGCAATCTGTACAATCTTGAATCATAAGAATGACTGCAACATCAATGTTTGAACCTTTTGGTTGAGCATTCAAAGGGGAATCTAGAGTAGGGGAATCTAGACTGTAAACTTGTTCTTCATCCACAAAAACAAAAATCTATGGAGCCTCTATAAAATTAATTCTTACAATATGTGTGAAATTTTTTTTTGCCAAGATGAATCTAAAATAAATATATTAAAAAAAATCTAAGGAATAGACATTGCCCTAGATGAATTTCAAAGAATAATCACATCATCCAAAACTCTATTGTTGAGACAATGTTGTATCATGGTTGAAGTAAACAAACTCCAATGACTTGAATTGACAAACACATTAATGCAGCCTACATAATTATAGATAAAATCAATGTAAGGCTCATAATTAGTGGAAAATCTAATCTGCTAGGCTTGAGGAAATAATCCTTGTATCCTTTGACAAAAGGATTTTCTATCAGCAAGTGTTTGTAAAGGCTAACGCTACCATGCATGAGGATGTCTTCCAAATATATGAATATGTGTCAATTATCTTATTAAGGCATCTGGCAGAGAATTATCCTTTCCTAGAATGTATTCAACTAAAATCTGATATTGTGATAGGAGGGTCTACCACCATGCATAGCAACCACGACAAAGTTGGGAAGATATTTTCTTACCCATAAAACATTTGAAATTTTTACTATCAGTTTGAATTATAAAGTCTTTAGGCAATAACAATGTTCTATATTTTTCTATACCTTTTATTATGGCCAAAATTTCATTTTTTTCTAGCCACTAATTCAATTCATTTTTCTAGAATTAACCTTATTTGTACCATGAATTTTTCTTTGTTTGATCTCTTTTAACTAAAATAATGCAAGCCCAAAACTCCTTGCTTGCATCTGTCTATAAAATATATGGCCTTGAGAGTGCAGGTTCTAAAGGTGGTAAATTCTCACAAGAAGATTTTAGATTGACTACTACCTTTGTTGTTGCAAAGGACCAATTGAAAGGCTTGACTTTCATGCAGTCTCTGATGGTTTTTATAAATATTGAGACACACTACAAATAATCATGCAGATAGTTAATACATCTTAGAAAACGTTGGCATTGGTATTTTGAAATCAACTTGTCAGGGAACATTGCAATTTTTCTAGAACATGTTTTTGCATTACAATTTTACCATCCTTAAGTAGAACACCCAAAAATTCCACTTCTTTTACAGAAATTTGGAATTTCTTTTTGTCTCTACTAAGACCTACTCCATGTTTTAACATCAATTGTTTAAATAGTAGAACATGTTGCTCATGTTTTGCTGGAGACTCGCTAAAAAACAAAAAGTCATCAATGTAATTGGCCAAGAACTAATGGTAAGGTTGACAAATCCTATCCATCCTCATTTGAAATTGTGCTAGTGTGTTCTTGAGCCCAAATGGAATAACAATCCATTCATATAAAAATGTAGGTGTTGTGAATGTTGTTTTATGGATGTCTTTTGGTTTTATTTTAATTTAATGGTAACCATAAAAATAGTCAAATTTTGAAAAGATCTTCCCCTGTACTTCTCTTTGAATTAATTTTTGCTTGCTTGGTAAAGGCCATTTTATATTCTAAGTGATAAAATTCAATTGAATGTCATTGATAACCATACATTACTTACATATTTTTTTCTCTAAATGTTTTTTGACAATAAAAATAGAACAAGAATAGTTAGACTCTGAGGGGCAAATTAAACCTTTCTGTAAAAGTTCCTGTGTTTAATTTCGAGCCTCTTGATCATCTTCTTTATTTAGAACTATTCTTTTTCTAGCAACAAGATGTTTGTGAAAAGTAGGAATATTAGCCATTGGGGACTCAGTGCTTCATTTCTCCAATGGATTCTCTACATAGTATTCTTCCATTTGTTCTACAAGTTTTTGTATTCTATCTGGATTGACATCCATATTCAAAGCACTTAAGGAGTGTAAAAACTCCTTCTAGATTCTTTGTTTCTACAGTGTTTGCTCATGACTAATAATATCTTCGAGAGAAGGGTCATTGCATTATGCCTTTAGTTTTTGAGCATGAAACATAGTTGGTATTCTTGGAACTGTAATTTTTCATTATCAATATTCAGCACTAAACAATGTTGAGCAACTATGTATGGTCCATAAATATTTAATAATGGACTTCCCAAACCAACATCATATCTTGCATCATTTATTTACACAAAGTTAGCATATATAATTTTACCAAATATTTGAATAGGGATATTAAATGCAAAATACTTCAAACATATTTGTCCATTCATTGTTGATACTCTAAAATCCTTTGTGGATTCTATCCAATTTTTAACCATTTTCTCATGACAAAAAATCAAGTTACAACCGGTATCTATGAAAACAACGATTTTTTGAAAATTTATGCCACCATCCCCTACAATCTGAATTGGACACAAAATATAATGATATGAATGTACCATTTTTTTAATCTATAATTGAGCAGTTTTAGATGCTAAAGGAAATTTATGATAAAAAAAATATTGTTTCTTTTTAATATTTACTAGTTTTTGTGAGGCATCAGAGATTTTGGATCTTTGAAATGATCATATTTTTGTAAAGCCTGAGTGGTTTGAATCTCACTATAATCAGATAGAGCATCTGATTCAACATCTATTTCATATTTTATTTTCCCAAAAGAGGAACTAGAAGAAGAAGACTCTGATGTATTTTTATAAGATCTATACTAGTCTTATTGAGCCTCTAATTCATCTTCATCTATTTCAGATTGATTTTCACAATCACTACAATATTCTAATTTAGGTATTGTAGGATCAGTAGGATATACCATAAACATATCATTAATGGACTACAATTCTTGTTCATCAATATGTTTATTATCATCATCAAAATTAAAATTTTAGTATCAAATACAACTGTACATTTAAACACTAAAAAGTTCTACTGTTTCCAAAAAAATAATTTTTCTATATATTCACACATTTTCCATTCATTATTAACATCTAGGTCTACAAATAATGCTCTAACATGTTTTGGAGCTTTAGATTGGGCAAGAATGACCATAGTGACCTTTATTTTTGCAATAAAAGCAACAAACATCCTTTAGGTCTTTCTTAGGAGCTTGTTTGTGTCTTCGGAAATACTTAAAAGGCTTATACTTCTTACCTTTACTCTTAACAAACCTTCTTTTGACTGTTCTAGGTTTCCTGTAGGTTTCTGCACTATCAATACTTGAACATTCTTTTATTGTAAGATATTTTCTTATTTTGGAAACCTTCTGAAATAAATAAATTTTACAGTATTCTTGTCGCACTGATTCAACTATATCAACAAAATACAAAGTATTTATGCCCACACCCTATTGAGCAATGTCAACAAAATATCTGGTGGAAATCTCAATGACTGCATTATTATCAAAATTATGTATTGCTTGCAGAGAGCTATAATGGTTAACCCAAATATGAATAATCTCTTGAGGATTAGGGTTGCCATCAATATTTAGAATAAATGCACCTTCTTTTATGTTGAAAGGGTACATAAACTTAGTATGTTGTGTTGTTTCTTCAACTCTGGCCATTTTCATTGGCATTTTAGTGGAGGATGATTCTGATTCTTTTATTTCCCTAATTTATTTTGTAGGGTTTGATAACCCATAGGAGTTATGTTAATTGGCTAAGATGCTTTAGCCAATTTTATAGGGATATTAGGTTTTACCTCAGACTTTACTTTTTTACTATTTGACTTTACTGCATTTTTCTATTCTTCTTGGAATAATCTTACTACTTCTAGATTTTCATTTACCTTCTTTAATTCTAATTGTATTTCTCCTAAATATACTTCCATATTATCAAAATACTTTTTAGCATACTGGCTCTAGTTATTGATGTAATTCATTTGTCTAATAGATTCAGACTGATCTATAATATCATCAACATTATTTTCAAGAATTCAAGATACATCTGCTCTTGCTATGGGTATTTTTGTATTTGAAGTGGTTATGCAATGTTTCTCTTTAAGGGGTCATTTGCCACCTTTATGGAAGATTATGATTTTATTATTCCATTTTAATGAAGAAGAGGAACCAGGACAAAACATCATCATGTGCATGTTATTCATAGGTTACACATTCTAGTAGTGAAATCTAGCTTAAGAATCTAGATTGCACTTCTCTACATCATCATGTGCATGTTATTCAAATTTTAATGGAGTGCCTCAAGGAGAGTGTGGCTTGTTTTCAACATTTTTTAGTAATTTTTAGAAATTTTTCAGCAATTTTAGAAATTTTAGGATTTTTTAGCAATTTTCAGCAAATTTCAAAAATTTCATAATTTCAGCATTTTTTCAGAGTAATTTTATCAGTTTTCAAAAAAAAAATTGTAGCAATTTCAACATTTTTTAAAAACTGCAAAAATTTTAGAAATTCTAGCATCTTCATGTTTTTTCAAACAATTGCAGCAATTGCATTTTTCAACATTTCTCAAACATTTACAGCAATTTCAGCATTTCAATATTTTTAGCAATTTCATAATTGAGCATTTTCAACATTTTTCAAAAATTACAAAAATTTCAACACTTTCAACATTTTTAAAAAATTACAGTAGTTTTACCATTTCAACAATTTCAACAATTACATTTGGTTGATAGAGGATTTTGTTTAGAATACTAGACCTAAATATTATTATGGCCCACTAGGATGCATGAGGACATGCATCAAGATAAGCAAAGGGAATGATGAGGCAATAAAATACCTCATTATTTCAATGTTTTTACACATAAAAATTACCTATTTTGCCTAAAATACTATAGTAAATGCTTAGTTTAATAATTATTTATTTTTATATTGAATATAACATGGTAATTGTAAAAAATGATATATTACAGTATGGACAGGTTTTATGTAGTTTTATGGTTATTTTGCATTATTTTAGTAGTTAAATAGTAGAAATAAAGCATAATAAAAATAGTTATTGAATAAAGTTTTGATTTGCTAAACAAATTTAAAGTTTTTCCCACCTTAGAAATGATTATTGGATGATGTGACACCATAAAACCATGCTACAGCAAAAACAAGGCAAGAAAACCTACTAAAAATAGAACTATAAGCTCAGCTGCAGAACATCCAAACAACTCCAGAATGACAGGGAAGCAACCTACAGGTTTAAAGGAGGATGAGTTTGAATGCTCAATTTTGATTTAAAATTGTCTTGGGAGCATGAAACATACTTAGGATGGTCCAACCAATCACTTGGAAGTGACTCACCACCATTTGCCAACTCATTTTACACCAAGCACATTTTCACGGAGCTGTTACAAAATTTTCCTACACAAAAACAACATTTATTTGACTATTTTAAAAGGTGTAAATGATGATATGGAAAGTTTAAATTTTGCATAAATATCCCTAAAATTATGTCCAAGCATCCCACAATAGATTGGACATGCAAAAAGGAGGAAATATCTAATTTTTAGCTCATTGTCCTAAAGTTGGAAAAAGTTTGTTAAATTGTAAAATTTGCTGAAAATAATTTTTTTCATAGATTTTTTAGGGAGGCAAATGAGGATAACGTATAGATGGATGTAACCAATAATATCCCACCTATTTCTAGACAATTTCCCATTATTTTTAAGGTAAGAACAATTGCACCTAATTTGGACTAAGTCTATTGCAATAAGGTAGCAAATCAAGGAATAAGATCAAAAAGATTAATTTGTAATTATCCACCTATACTGGGAATGTGGAGGATTTAGTATAAATATCCCCACTTACCCACATATAAAATATTAGGCATATTAGACAAATAGGAAATAGACAACATTTTTGCTGAAATTGTCAACAACCTTTGTAATTGCAGAAATTTTCCAATAAAGTGCAGTATTTTCTATATGTCATTTTGATGTTTTATTGGATAGTTAGGACTTATAATATGGTGTGCTAGACCTTTTTTTGGACTTAGGAGAAAAGGACCACTCTTGGGGCTAGTGGAAGGAGTGTTGTAATTTATAGATTTTCTGTTTTTGTTTATTTTCTATCAAAAAGTTGTCAATTTCTTGCTAGAATGTTGTAATTAGAATGTACTCTATTTTTCCTCTATTTTCAAGTGTGAATGTGTGAGTGTGGTTTTCAGCTAGCTGACTATATTTCCTTCTTCATTTTTCATTTCAAATTCTATAGTTTTACTTTCAACATTTTATTTACAGTTTTAGCAGTAATTTCTTGCTTTAGCAATTTTATTTCAGTAGTTCAATTTCTAGCATTTGTTAATTCAGTTGATTTCATTTCAGCATTTTTATTTAAGTCATTTCAATTTAGCAAATGTAAAGTAGCTCTTTTCTTACTTAAACAAATTTCAATTCTACAATTAAATAGTTTTTATGCAAAATGATGCAAAGTGATATTGTTTCCTTTCTACAAAGATTTTTAACTTTCCTAGAATAATCTAGTGTCTTGATATCTAAGTTATAGTTAAATTCCTCTAATGTATACAACCCTAGGATGCCTCCTTGGACTTGAAAAATTAAATAAAATGAAATTATGAGCATTAATGAAACTCATCATAAATATTCATTAAATTGATGATGATGTGGTCCCATTGGAATTAGAACCCTAACTAATAGTGGAATAAGATATCTAACTTTAGTAGAATCATCACTTACCAGAGATAAGATAACTGAGTACTAATATGGAATATTTTAGATGGAAGTAACATTTGGGATTAATTTGCACTTGATTTTTAATCTTGAAGCTCTATTGCGAAGTGAGGAAAAGAAAATTAGGGATTATTCCTTAACTAGGGTATATAGTAGTAAGAATAATGAGATTGAGTGACATAATAGGACTTAATTTTTTTATATTTTATATATGTTAGAAATGAGACAAATGGATTAATATCAAATTCCTAGCATAGTGCAAAGGAAAAACTAGTCCTCGACTAGAATCATCATTTGTCTATTGTTGTATGTATGGTTGATGAGTGTATAAGAGCTATTGTTAATAAATATTGGTGATGAATTAATTTGTTGGCACTCCTATGCCTATAAATCTTGGATCCTTAAGCCTTTTTATCCCAATATTTAATATAGGACAACAATTTTTATGGACTTATAAGAACATATTTTAATTTTGAGATAGTTATGAGACAAGATGCCTACATGTTAGCCTAGATAAATTCTATGTAAGTGAAGGGACAAGTATTCCATTTCTTGATATTAGATACAAAGAAACCATGATGACAAATTTGGATGATGATTATGGATTTTTATGAAGAATATAGAGGAATAATTTTTAGTGGAAGAGGACAAATGATATCCAATCATGCCTTAAATGTATATATCCTTGTGGGACAAGCATACAAATTTTAAAAAATCACAAGTTCTCACTTTTATATCATGATATATGCATGTCCTTAAAGGTTTTTCACATAAAAATACAAAGGGGATGCACTTTCATTAGTCACCTAATAAAAATGAAAATAACTAACCTAGATAGCATCATAATTTACATGTCATTATAGATACTCGAATCTATATGCTATAAGTAGTCACAAAAAGAGATAAGCAATGTTTTCAAGTAGGGAATCATATAGTAAGTAGTTAAATTTAAGATTTTAAAGCATAATATTTCTTAAGATACATGATTTTCATAGCTTATTTGAGTTATTTAATGTTGATTTTGGCAAGGCAATATGCCCATGAGCCATACTTGATAGTTATGATGTATGGACCTAGCCAATTGGGCTTAAAATTTTATTTGATCTTAGTTTTGGCATTGATATTTTATAGTTCTCCTTGAACACTAGTTCTTTAAATTCCAAGGATCAAGATCATACCTTCTTGTTGTAGGCTTGTTTAATCCATTGTTGGTAGAATCATAGGTGTCTTAGGACATGGATCCTCTTTTCATCAAGCATTTTTTATTAGATAAGGTGATTGAGATGATATTTTTTTCCCATAGAGGTATATTGCAATATAATAAGTAGGAAAGATAATTTGAGATCAATGTGGAAGACTATTTTGGTATCATATGCCAAAGAATAAGGTGTCATGCAAGTTGTTGTCATGACACTAATGTGATATAACCAATGGACTAGGTATAACTAGAGATGCCAATCCTTTCCAATTTTATTGACTAGCTTCTTAATAATTTTGATAAGGGTTTAGTTAGAGGATTCTATTTGGCTATTTCCTTAAGGGTAATATGGTATAGGCAATTTTATCCTTAAAATATGTTCCATTATCTAAAATTATGATAAAATAGAAGGGATGTCATAATGATAGATGATTTTATTGAGGATAAATTTGGAGATTTACACTCTAGCTATTGAGGCTAGGCACATATTTTTGACCCATTAGGTGAAGTATTCTGTAGTAGTGATAAATTTATGTTCATTAAAAACATTGGATTTATATTTTTAATGATGTCCAATCTCCAAATGGAGAAAGGCCAAGGTGAGGTAATGATAGGTTGAAGGTACAAATTAAGGTGCTTATAACAAACTCAAGGACCTAAGGCTACAAAAAAAGTTGCAAAGGTCAAAATTGACATCAAACTAGAGAGAGAAATTTTTTGCAAGAGGTAGAAGATAGTAACTTTGTAGTGGTCTTTTATATTTTCTATTTGTTATATATTTTCTCTATTTTTTTCCTTCATGTTCTTCTACAATTATTATGTAGGAATTGTCAAGGAAGTGGCAAGTTGAGATCATTTCCAATGATCGTATCAGAAGTTGGAAGCACTCATATCGCTACAATTAGAATATAGAGATGAATACCTTTGTTGCATTATTTGAACAAAGAATATATTATACTCAAAGTCATAATGACCTAAGCACTCTATTGGGTTCTAATATGTAATGTTTTTTTGAAGTATAATTCCAACTTCTTTCTTGCATTCTTGTGTCAATCGTGTATATGTTACTCATTTGTATGTTATAGTATTTGAATGTACGAATGATATTTTCCCTCATTGGTTTAATCACTTATTTTTATTGCATAATTTAAATAAATATAAATGAACCGATTTTTTCTTCTTTTTCATTCTAAAATCATGATATATATATAGATAAACTATACTATAATTACCTAATGAACAAGGCATTGATCGACCACTTGAATCTTAGGTTGGGAGTTGCTATTAGGTTTGGTACAAAATAAATAGATATAAAAATAATTTTCAATGATTTGGATGATCATGGAATTCAATCATTAATGTTTAAGCTCACTTTTAGGGTGTCCTAACCTAATTGGGTCTATCTAGAGTCAAGCTAATAATTTATTTCTAGATCAAAGAGGTAGATCCACCAAATTTTGCAAATTGCTTACGAGTTTGAGGATTTCTATGACGTGTCACATCTGGAAGGGAAGCAAAAATTATCCACAACAGGTGTATTCTTCTTGGATCTGGAACACAAATTAGATCTCTAGAACATCACAAGTTAAGTCCTTCAAAACATGTAGAATTGTAGAATTATTGGAAAATAATGCAGTTGGTTTCAAAATAGCAAGATGGAAAAATTACGAGTGCAACTAAAAATTTGTAGGAAAAAATGCAATTTGAATAAGAAGCTGGAAAATCTTAGAAATAGTGTAGACTGTTCTAGACAACAATCTGGAAAAATAAAAAAAAATTGCAGTTTGCTCTAGAACACCAAGCTGGAAAAGTACAAAAACATGGTTATTGTTTCAACAAAACAAAAATAGGTAAAAGGAGTTATGTTTATATAGAGGGTGGGAAAAGATCCAATGGATATTTGGGAGAGCTCCCACAAAGGAAAAAATGTTATAGAGCTTGAGCAACAATATATTTTGCATGAGCAACTTGTAGTAGAAGTGGATTTGAAACATATAGAAGCAGTTCTAAGATATTATAAAGAAGCTCTAGAATATTATGAAGTAGCTTCGTCACATATAGATTTAGCTCTAGAACAATCAAAACAACTACAAATAGAAGCTTCAAAACAACATAATGGTCAAATCAAAGTTCTAGAGAAATTTTTTTGATAGAGGGAACTGTTAGCATGCAGATTGACCATGTGAAAATTGAAATACAAACTAAAAAAGAGTTAAAACATGTTCTTATGGAATCCGTCAATAGATTTCAAACTATAGAAGTAGGAGTGCATGTTGACATCCCTCCAATCCTAAATACCCCACCCATTATAGTACCTTAGTAGAATATGATATTGCTAGTGCAACATAATGCAGCCATAACAAGATGGATGACCCATTACCATGAACTAGAAACATGTTTTACAACAATGCAGCCATTAGAGGAACAAAATAGGAGGTAAAACTATAGAAATTACAAAGTTGTAGGCCAAAGTGAGAGATTTATTCATGATTGCATAATAGTTAGTGCAATGCAGAAGACCTGCAATATTGTATAGCTTATTTCTCGGGGAGATATTTTCAGATGGTAGGTGATGAGGATATATTTTATTCTATCTTATGACTTATATTTTGATTATAAATTCATTGATGCATACTTTTAAAATCCTGAAGAGTAGCAAAATCTTCTACGTGAGTTTTTCTTGCATAATTTTGTAGTGATAGAATATGTCCAATTTATGCCTCATATATACGCATGTGATGTACAACTTAAAGATTTCACTTCCATATTGAAAAATCAAGTGTGTTAAAATCAAGAAATAAGGCAACATACTATTGTAGGGTTAGGACCAGGCATCTTGCTTAGGCATGTCCAACCTAACCCAACAAATTTCATCAACTAGCACTTCTCTCGAATGGGAAAACCAGTAATCAAATTTTAAGCTGGACTAGTAGATAGTCGTTTCACTTCATTTGACTAGGTTATATTGGGTAAACTATGGCTTCACTATAATATGGAGTACAATATGTAAATTTTTATCCTAACTTTCCATATCCATTGCAGGATGATACTTTTGAAAAAATCTAGTAGATGTTAATAGAAACCAAAGGCTTGGATCTGAAACCAGGAAGTTTTGAACTTTCAATTACAGTAAAAATTTTGTGTCAAGTGTGTAACACATTAGTTCCTATTAAATTCAATTCAGAGAAGAGTAAATATGTCGTGTCAGTCGGCATGTGTTCTGATGAGGAAACTTAAATGCCTATATCATTTTTTGATTTTGAGATCCTGAGAGAGTGGGAGTTGAGTCTACACTCAGTGGATCCAATGAAAACTTTTTTTGAATATAAAATTGATGTAGCTGATGATAGACAAAAATCCAAAATCATATTTAATCAACCTCCTCTGTCAAGGATAAATTCTTTGAAAATACCTTACCCATTACCTATCATTCGACGGAGTCCAAGTTTCAAAACTCATCAGTATCAAAATCCTGTATAGAATCAAGATAGTCAAAAAGCTACTCTTCCTTCTTTAGTTTCTAGTATTCATATCCATACATCGGATCCAAATATAAAAGTGAATGTGCAACCTATGAATAACATGGGCATGATGATGTTTTCTCTTGGTTCCTCTTCTTCATTAAAATTGAATCATAAAAATATAATCTTTCGTAAAGGTGGCAAACGGCCCCTTAAATAGAAACATTGCATAACCATTTTAGGTACAAAAATACCCACAACAAGTGTAGATATATCTTGCATTCTTGAACATGATGTCAATGATATTGCAGATCAGTATGAATCTGTTAGATAAATGAATTACATCAACACTAGAGTTAGTATGCTTAAAAACATTTTGATAATGTGGAAGTATATTTATGAGAAATACAATAAGAATTAAAGAAGGTAAATAAAAATCTAGCAACAATAAGATTATTCCAAGAAGAACAAAAAAATATAGTAAAGTCAGACAGTAAAAAAGTAAAGTCTGGGGCAAAACCAAGTATTTCAATAAAATTGGCTAAAGCATCTAATCCAATTAACATAACTCCTATGGGTTATCAAACCCTACAAAATAAATTAAGAAAAAAAAAAGAATCAGAATCATTCTCTTCTAAATCACCAATGAAAATGGCTAGAGTTGAAGGAGCAACACAACAGTCTAAGTTTATGTTCTCTTTCAACATAAGAGAAGGTGCATCTATTCTAAACATTGATGGCAATCATAATCCTCAAGAGATTATTCATATTTGGATTAACCATTATAACTCTCTACAAGCAATACACAATTTTGATAACAATGCAGTCATTGAGATTTGCACCAAATATTTTGTTAGCATGGTATTACAGTGGTGGGTACATGTATCATATGAGTCCAAGACGTAGTTCTATGAATAAGGTTTACCATTACTGCATGAAGCTTTATTATTAGAATTCACCCCCAATAATGTGAATAAAGAAAAAAATATTAGATTAATATTGCATTTAAAAAATTGTATGATATGAGTAGATTTGAAGAATATGTGCAGGATTACATGAAGAAATTTTATGAATTGAATTTACACAGAGATCAATTTATTAAAATTTAATTCTTATATTTTTTATCAAAAGGTCACGGACAGTTGGTCTTAGATAAAATTTCTCAACAGGGTATGGACATAAATACTTTGTATTTTTTTGATATAGTTGAATCAGTGTGACAGGAATGCCGTAAAATTTGTTTATTTCAGAAGGTTTCCAAAACAAGAAAATTCCTTACAATAAAATATTGTTTAGGTATCGATGGTGTAGAAACCTACAAGAAAACCTAAAACAGTTAGAAGAAGTTTGTTAAGAGTAAAGGTAAGAAGTATAAGCCTTTTAAGTATTTTAGAAGACACAGACAAGCTCCTAAGAAAGACCCAAAGGATGTTTATTGCTTTACTTGAAAAAATAAATGCCACTATGCTCATTCTTGTCCATCTAAAGCTACAAAACATGTCAGAGCATTATTTGTAGATACAAATGTTAATAATGAATGGGAAATGTGTGAATATATAGAAAAATTAAATTTTTGGAAATAGCAAAAAATTTTAGTGTTTAAATGTACTGTTGAATCTGATACTAAAAGTTCAATTTTTGATGATGATAATGAATGGACCGATGAATAAGAATTGCAGTCCATTAATGATATGTTTATGGTATATCCTCCTAATCCTATAATGCCTGAATTAGAAGATTGTAGTGACTATGAAACTCAATATGAAATAGATGAATATGAATTAGAGGCTCAAGAAGACCTGTACATATCTTATAAAAATACATCAGAGTCTTCTTCTTCTAGTTCATATTTTGAGCAAATGAAATATGAAATAGATGTTGAATCATATTCTCTATCTAGTTATAGTGAGATTCAAGAAATTTAGGCTTTACAAAAATATGATCCTTTCAAGGATCCAAAATCTTTGATGCCTCACAAAAAACTAGTAAATATTAAAAGCAACAAATTTTTTTTATCATAAATTTCCTTTAGCATCTAAAAGTACTCAATTACAGATAAAAAAATGATGCATTCATATCATGAGATTTTATGTCTAATTCAAATTGCAAGGGATGGTGTCATAAATTTTTAGGAAATAGTTGCTTTCATAGATAATGGTTGTAACTTGAATTTTTGTCATGAGAAAATGGTTAAAAATTGGGTAGAATCCACAAAGGATTTTAGAGTATCAACAATGAATGGATAGAGAGGTTTGAAGTATTTTGTATTTGATATCCCTATTCAAATCTCTGTTAAAATTATAGATGCTAACTTTGTGCAAATAAATGATGCAGGATATGATTTTGGTTTGGGAAGTCCATTATTAGATATTTATGGACCATACACAGTTGCTCAGCAGTGTTTAGTGCTAATATTGATAATGAAAAATTATAGTTCTAATAATACCAATTGTATTTTATACTCAAAAACTAAAGGCACAATGGACTGACCCTTCTCTCAAATATATTATCAGTCATGAAGAATCATTGGAGAAACAAATAATTCAATAGGATTTTTTACACTCCTTAAGTGCATTGAATATGGATGTCAGTCCAGATAGAATACAAAAACTTGTAGAACAAATGGAAGAATACTATGTAGAGAATCCATTGGAGAAATGAAACACCGAGTCCCCAATGGCTGATATTCCTAATTTTCACAAACATCCAGTTGCTAGAAAAAGAATAGTTCTAAATAAATAATATGATCAAGAGGCTCAAAATCAGACATAGGAACTTTTGTAGAAAGGTTTGATTCTCCCCTTAGAGTCTAACTATTCTTGTTCTGCTTTTATTGTCAAAAAAAATTCAGAGAAAAAAAGAGGTAAGGCACGTATGGTTATCAATTACATTCCATTGAATGCTATCACTCAGAATATAAAATGGCCTTTACCAGAAAAGGAATAATTAATTCAAAGAGTATGACAGGGGAAGATATTTTCAAAATTTGATTGTGTTTCTATCTACGATCAGATTAAAATATAACTAGAAGACATCCATAAAACAACATTCACAACACCTACAAGTTTTTATGAATGGCTTGTGATTCCATTTAGGCTCAAGAATGCACCAACATAATTTTATATGAGGATGGATAGGATTTTTCAACCTTACCATCAGTTCTTAGCCAATTATATTGATGATTTTTGGGGTTTTATCTAGTCTCTAGCAGAACATGAGCAACATGTTCTACAATTAAAATAATTAATGTTAAAAAATGGAGTAGGTCTCAATAGAGACAAAATGAAATTCCAAATTTTTGTAAAAGAAGTGGAGTTTTTTGGTGTTCTACTTAAGGATGGTAAAATTGTAATGCAAAAACATGTTCTAGAAAAAATTGCAATGTTTCTTGACCAACTGATTTTAAAATACCAATGTCAAAATTTTCTATTATGTATTAACTATTTACATGATTATTTGTAGTGTGTCTCTATGATTACAAAATCCATTAGAGACTATATGAAATTCGAGCCTTTCAATTGGTCCTTTGCAAAAACAAAGGCAATAGTCAATCTAAAATATTATTGTGAGAATTTACCGCTTTTAGAATCTGCACTCTCAGGACCATATATCTTACAAACAGATGCAAGAAATGAGTTTTGGGCTTGCATTCTTTCAGCTAAAAGATATCAAATAGAGAAAATTTTAGGGTACAAATCAGGTTAGTTCCAAAAACATGAATTGAATTATTGGCCAACAAAAAGGAAATTTTGGCCATAATAAAAGGCATAGAAAAATATAGAACATTGTTATTGCCTGAAGAATTTATAATTCAAACTGATAGTAAAAATTTTAAATGGTTTATGGGTAAGAAAATATTTGCCCAACTTTGTTGTGGTCACTATGTGTGGTGGCAGACCCTCCTATCACAATATCAGTTTTCAGTTGAGTACATTTCAATAAAGGATAATTCTTTGCCAAATGCCTTAACCAGAGAATTGGTGCATATGCATATATTTGGAGGACATCCTCATGCATGGCAGTGCTGGCCTTTACAAACACCTATTGATAGACAATCCTTTTGTCAAAGGATACGAGGAATCTTTCCTCAAGCCTTGCAAATTAGATTTTTAATAAATTATGTGCCTTACATTGATTTTATCCATAATTTTACAGGTCACATTAATGTGTTTGTCAATTCATGTCATTGGAGTTTGTTTACTTTAGTCATTATACAACACTATCTCAACAATGGAGTTTTGGACAATGTGATTATTCTCTAAAATTCATCTAGGGCAATGTCTATTCCTTTCTTAGATTTTTCAATATATTTATTTTAGATTCATCTTGGAAAAGAAATTTATTCACACATTGTAAAATTCATTTTTTTTGCATAAACTATTCCCTTAAAAATAGGTTGTAATCTATACTCACCAGTAGAGAAAACACTTATCTTAAAACATAAAATTCTTGATGAAAATAATGAGCATCGAGTCTCATATATTTTTACATGAGAAGAACTCTCAAAAAGAAGCGAGAGATTAGAACACGTGTACGCCTAAGATTGTGCCAACACTAAAAGTGGTTGGAATAGTAAAATGTGCCAACACTAAAAGTGTCTAGAAGAAGCGATAGATTAGAACACATGTAGGCCTAAGATTTTTTTGATACTAAAAGTGGTTGAAATAGTAAAATCCACTTACAAAGGTAAAACTAAACTCACGACGCTTATAAACAATGAGCTAAAACTAAACAACACAACACATGGTAACTAACAAATGGTGGTTAAAATAATCAATGTAAGCTAGACTTATAGATTTATTATGTTTGATCGTATATGCCTTTGATACTTATTGTTGGGTTGCTTGCAGATGGTGTCTGATCACTGTTGATACCTTCTACAATGCTTTCTTCAATAGGTACACAAGAGCATAACAACTACTACAGTTAAGATTGACGATGCACCTATATAAACTTTTGACATTCAGACTTGCAAACACAGGGATCTAGGATTCTAACAGGGCTCTAATACCAAATAAATGTAGAGAACTCTAGCTTGAGAATCTAGATGTAGTATTCTTATCTTTGCAATTAATCCTTGGTTGTTGGGAAACACTCGATTCAATGCATAAAAACTAGAGAATACTTCTTTATTTGAGAATAAAAAAAATAATACTCACAGAGTGGAGTTTCCTCACCACCTCAAATGGGTTTCCTATGATATATCACTATTGGTTGGTTTTAGGAACAGAGATCTTAGTTTGAACAAATCCAATGGAGCACTAGGGACTGCTTAAGAACTCGGACTCAAATAAAAATTTGTAGAAACTATTCCCCTAGGAATAGGTTGGAATCTATACTCACCAGTAGAGAAATCACTTAGCTTAAAATATAAAATTCTTGATGACAAGAATGAGCGTCGAGTCTCATTATATATATTTTTACATGAGAAGAACTCTCAAGAAGAAGCAAAATATTAGAACATGTGTATGCCTAATATTGTGTCGACACTAAAAGTGGTTGGAATAGTAAAATGTACCAACACTAAAAGTGGGTAGAAGAAGTGAGAGATTAGAACACGTGTATGCCTAAGATTTTGCTGATACTAACTATGCTTATAAACAATGAGCTAAAACTAAACAACACAACACATGGCAACTACCAAACGGTGGTCTTCACCTTATTTATGAAGGTCAATTTCTAATCATAGAATTCTATGTACTATTTTATTTCTATCGGTATGCAAAATATTTATGTATGTGGTACATGCCAGTTAGTGATGCTTGGCAATCTGTATAGTCTTGAATCATACGAATGACTAGAACATCAATGTTTGAACCTTTTGGTTGAGCTTTCAGAGGGGAATCTAGAGTAGGGGAATCTAGACTGTAAACTTGTTCTTCATCCACAAAAACAAAAACCTATGGAGCCTCTATAAAATTAATTCTTACAATATGTGTGAAATTTTTTTTTGCCAAGATGAATCTAAAATAAATATATTAAAAAAAATCTAAGATAGGAATAGACATTGCCCTAGATGAATTTTAAAGAATAATCACATCGTCAAAAACTCTATTGTTGAGATAATGTTGTATCATGGCTGAAGTAAACAAACTCCAATGACCTAAATTGACAAACACATTAATGCAACCTACATAATTATAGATAAAATCAATGTAAGGCACATAATTAGTGGAAAATATAATCTGCGAGGCTTGAGGAAAGAATCCTCGTATCCTTTGACAAAATGATTGTTTGTCAGCAAGTTTTTGTAAAGGCCAATGCTACCATGCATGAGGATGTCTTATAAACATATGCATATGTGTCAATTCTCTTTTTAAGGCATCTGGCAGAGAATTATCCTTTTCTAGAATGTACTCAACTAAAATATGATATTGTGATAGGAGGGTCTACCACCATGCATAGAAACCACGACAAAGTTGGGCAAAGATTTTCTTACCCATAAACCATTTGAAATTTTTACTATAAATTTGAATTATAAAGTCTTCAGGCAATAACAATGTTCTATATTTTTCTATACCTTTTATTATGGCCAAAATTTTCTTTTTTGCTAGCCAATAATTTAATTCATGTTTCTAGAACTAACCTAATTTGTACCATGAATTTTTCTTTGTTTGATCTCTTTTAACTAAAATAATGCAAGCCCATAAAACGTTGCTTGCATATGTCTGTAAGATATATAGCCCTAAGAGTGCAGGTTCTAAAAGCGATAAATTCTCACAAGAAGATTTTAGATTGACTACTGCCTTTGTTGTTACAAAGGATCAACTAAAAGGCTCGACTTTCATACAGTCTCTGATGGGTTTTATAAACATGGAGACAAACTACAAATAATCATGTAGATAGTTA
Organism: Wollemia nobilis; assembly: GCA_028583015.1. NCBI lineage: Eukaryota > Viridiplantae > Streptophyta > Pinopsida > Araucariales > Araucariaceae > Wollemia > Wollemia nobilis. Next base: position 1,121,859 of record JAQPPZ010003172.1, on the reverse strand, counting down.
ATACATCCTAGAAAACATTGGCATTGGTATTTTGAAATCAACTGGTCAGAGAATATTGCAATTTGTCTAGAACATGTTTTTGCATTACAATTTTACCATCCTTAAGTAGAACACCCAAAAATTCCACTTATTTTACAAAAATTTGGAATTTCTTTTTGTCTCTACTAAGACCTACTCCATGTTTTAACATCAATTGTTTAAATTGTAGAACATGTTGCTCATGTTCTGCTAGAGACTGGCTAAAAACCAAAAAGTCATCAATGTAATTGGCCAAGAACTGATGGTAAGGTTGACAAATCCTATCCATCCTCATTTGAAATTGTGTTGGTGCGTTCTTGAGCGCAAATGGAATAACAATCCATTCATATAAACATGTAAGTGTTTTGAATGTTGTTTTATGGATGTCTTCTGGTTTTATTTTAATTTAATGGTAACCATAAAAACAATCAAATTTTGAAAAGATCTTCCCTTGTCCTACTCTTTGAATTAATTGTTGCTTTTTTAGTAAATGTCATTTTATATTATGAGTGATAAAATTCAATGGAATGTCATAAATAACCATACATGCCTTACCTCTTTTTTTCTCTAAATTTTTTTTGACAATAAAAATAGAACAAGAATAGTTAGACTCTAAGGGGTGAATCAAACCTTTCTGTAAAAGTTCCTGTGTTTAATTTTGAGCCTCTTGATCATCTTCTTTATTTAGAACTATTCTTTTTCTAGCAACTGGTTGTTTGTGAAAAGTAGGAATATCAGCCATTGGGGACTTGGTGCTTCATTTCTCCAATGGATTCTCTACATAGTATTCTTCTATTTGTTCTACAAGTTTTTGTATTCTATCTAGACTGACATCCATATTCAAAACACTTAAGGAGTGTAAAAACTCCTACTAGATTATTTTTTTCTCCATAGCTTGTTCATGACTAATAATATCTTCAAGAGAAGGGTCATTCCATTGTGCCTTTAGTTTTAGAGCATGAAACATAGTTGGTATTCTTAGAACTATAATTTTTTTTTATCAATATTCAACACTAAACAATGTTGAGCAATTGTGTATGGTCCATAAATATTTAATAATGGACTTCCCAAACCAACATCATATCATGCATCATTTATTTACACAAAGTTAGCATATATAATTTTACCAGATATTTGAATAGGGATATTAAATGCAAAATACTTCAAACATATTTGTCCATTCATTGTTGATACTCTAAAATCCTTTGTGGATTCTAACCAATTTTTAACCATTTTCTCATTACAAAAATTCAAGTTACAACCGGTATCTATGAAAGCAACGGTTTTCTAAAAAATTTAACCACCATCCCTTGCAATCTGAATTAGACACAAAATATAATGATATGAATGTACCATTTTTTTTACCTGTAATTGAGCAGTTTTAGATGCTAAAGGAAATTTATGATAAACAATTTTTTGTTTCTTTTTAATGTTTACTAGTTTTTGTGAGGCATCAGAGATTTTAGATCTTTGAATTAATCATATTTTTGTAAAGCTTGAGTGGGTTGAATCTCATTGTAATTAGATAGTGCATCTGATTCAACATCTATTTCATCTTTTATTTTATCAAAAGAGGAACTAGAAGAAGACTCTGATGTATTTTTATAAGATCTATACTAGTATTCTTAAGCCTCGAATTCATCTTCATCTATTTCATATTGAGTTTCACAATCACTTCAATATTCTAATTCAGGTATTGTAGGATCAGTAGGATATAGCATAAACATATCATTAATTGACTGCAATTCTTGTTCATCAATATGTTTATTATCATCATAAAAAATTAAACTTTTAGTATCAAATACAACTGTACATTTAGACACTAAAAAGTTCTATTGTTTCCAAAAATTTAATTGTTCTATAGATTCACACTTTTCCCATTCATTATTAACATCTGGGTCTGCAAATAATGCTCTAACATGTTTTGGAGCTTTAGATGGGCAAGAATGAGCATAGTGACCTTTATTTTTGCAAGAAAAGCAACAAACATCCTTTAGGTTTTTCTTAGGAGCTTGTTTGTGTCTTCTGAAATACTTAAAAGGCTTATACTTCTTACCTTTAATCTTAAAAAACCTTCTTCTGACTGTTCTAGATTTCCTGTAGGTTTTTGCACTATCAATATTTGAACATTCTTTAATTGTAAGGGATTTTCTTATTTTGGAAACCTTCTGATATAAATAAATTTTACAATATTCTTGTCGCACGGATTCAACTATATCAACAAAATACAAAGTATTTATGTCCACACCCTATTGAGCAATGCCAACAAAATATCTGGTGCAAATCTCAATGACTGCATTATTATCAAAATTATGTATTGCTTGCAGAGAGCTATAATGGTTAACCCAAATATGAATAATCTCTTGAGGATTAGGGTTGCCATCAATATTTAGAATAAATGCACCTTATTTTATGTTGAAAGGGAACATAAACTTAGATTGTTGTGTTGTTCCTTCAACTCTGGCCATTTTCATTGGTGGTTTAGTAGAGGATGATTCTGATTCTTTTATTTCCCTAATTTATTTTGTAGGGTTTGATAACCCATAGGAGTTATGTTAATTGGCTGAGATGCTTTAGCCAATTTTATAGGGATATTAGGTTTTACCTCAGACTTTACTTTTTTACTATTTGACTTTACTGCATTTTTCTATTCTTCTTGGAATAATCTTACTACTTCTAGATTTTCATTTACCTTCTTTAATTCTAATTGTATTTCTCCTAAATATACTTCCATATTATCAAAATACTTTTCAGCATACTTGCTCTAGTTATTGATGTAATTCATTTTTCTAATAGATTCAGACCGATTTGCAATATCATCAGAATTATTTTCAATAATTCAAGATACATTTGCTCTTGCTATGGGTATTTATGTATCTGAAGTGGTTATGCAATGTTTCTCTTTAAGGGGTCATTTGCCACCTTTATGGAAGATTATGTTTTTATTATTCCATTTTAATGAAGAAGAGGAACCAGGATAAAACATCATCATCATCATGTGCATGTTTATCATAATAGAAATAGTTATTGAATAAATTTTTGTTTGGATAAACAAGTTTAAAGTTTTTCCCACCTTAGAAATTATTATTGGATGATGTGACACCATAAAACCATGCTGCAGCAAAAACAAGGCAAGAAAACCTACTAAAAATAGAACTACAAGTTCAACTTCGTAACATCCAAACAACTCCAGAATGATAAGGAAGCAACCTACATGTTTAAAAGAGGATGAGTTTGAATGCTCAATTTTGATTTGAAATTGTCTTGGGAGAATGGATCATACTTAGGAGGGTCCAACTAATTACTTGGAAGTGACTCACCACCATTTGCCAACTCATTTTACACCAAGCACATTTTCACGGAGCTGTTACAAAATTTTCCTACACAAAAACAACATTTATTTGATTAAAAGGTGTAACGATGATATGGAAAGTTTAAATTTTGCACAAATATCCCTACAATTATTTCCAAGCATCCCACAATAGATTGGACATGCAAAAAGGAGGAAATCTCTAATTTTTAGCTCATTGTCCTAAAGTTCGAAAAAGTTTGTTAAATTGTAAATTTTGCTGAAAATAACTTTTTTCATAGATTTTTTAGGGAGGCAAATGAGGATAATATATAGATGGATGTAACCAATAATATCCCACCTATTTCTAGCCAATTTACCATCATTTTAAGGTGAGAACAATTCACTATTGGCTGCAAATTAGATTCTATCCTAATTTGGACTAAGTCTATTGCAACAAGGTAGCAAATCAAGGATTAAGATCAAAAAGATTAATTTGTAATTATCCACCTATACTAGGAATATGGAGGATTTATTATAAATATCCCCACTTACCCACGCAAAAAATATTAGGTAGATTAGACAAATAGGAAATAGACAACATTTTTGTTGAAATTGTCAACAACTTTTGTAATTGCAGAAATTTTCCAACAAAGTGCAGTATTTTCTATATGTCATTTTGATGTTTTATTCGATAGTTAGGACTTATAATATGGTGTGTTATACATTTTTTTTGAATTATGAGAAAAGGCCCACTCTTGGGGCTAGTGTAAGGATAGTTGTAATTTATAGGTTTTCTATTTTTGTTTATTTTCTATCAAAAAGTTGTCAATTTCTTGCTAGAATGTTGTAATTAGAATGTACTCTATTTTTTCTCTATTTTCAAGTGTGAATGTGTGAGTGTGGTTTTCAGTTAGCTAACTATATTTCCTTTTATATTTCTCATTTCAAATTCTACAGTTTTACTTTCAACATTTTATTTACAATTTTAGCAGTAATTTCTTGCTTTAGCAATTTTATTTCAGTAGTTCAATTTCTAGCATTTGTTAATTCAGTTGATTTCATTTCAACATTTTTATTTTAGTCATTTCAATTTAGCAAATTTAAAGTAGCTCTTTCCTTCCTTCAACAAATTTCAATTCTACAATTAAATAGTTTTTATGCAAAATGATGCAAAGTGATATTGTTTCCTTTCTGCAAAGATTTTTAACTTTCCTAGAATAATCTAGTGTCTTAATATTTAAGTTGCAGTTCAATAACTCTAATGTATACAACCCTAGGATGCCTCCTTGGACTTGACAAATTAAATTAAATTAAATGATGAGCATTAATGAAACTCATCATAAATATTCATTAAAGTGATGATGATGTGGTCCCATTGGAATTAGAACCCTAACTAATAGTGGAATAAGATATCTAACTTGAATGGAATCATCACTTACCAGAGATAAGATAATTGAGTACTAATATGGAATATTTTATATGGAAGTAACATTTGGGATTAATTTGCACTTTATTTTTAATCTTGAAGCTCTATTGCAAAGTGAGGAAAAGAAAATTAGGGATTAATCCTTAACTAGGGTATATAGTAGTAAGAATAATTAGATTGTGTAATATAATAGGAATTAATTTTTTTATATTTTAGATAGGTTAGAAATGAGACAAATGGATTAATATCAAATTCCTAGCATAGTGCAAAGGAAAAACTAGTCCTCGACTAGAATCATCATTTGTCGATTGTTGTATGTATGGTTGATGAGTGTATAAGAGCTATTGTCAATAAATATTGGTGATGGCACTCCTATGCCTATCAATCTTGGATCCTTAAGCCTTTTTATCCCAATATTTAATACAGGACAACAATTTTTATGGGCTTATAAGAACATATTTTAAGGTTTAGATAGTTATGAGACAAGATGCCTACATGTTAACCTAGATAAATTCTATGTAAATGAAGGGACAAGTATTCCATTTCTTGATATTAGATACAAAGCAACCATGATGACAAATTTGGATGATGATGATGGATTTTTATGAATAATATAGAGGAATAATTTCTAGTGGAAGAAGACAAATGATATCCAATCATTCCTTAAAGGTATATATCCTTGTGGTACAAGCATATAAATTTTAAAAAATCACAAGTTCTCACTTTTATATCATGATATATGCATGTCCTTAAAGGTGTTTCACATAAAAAGATAAAGGAGATGCACTTGCATTAGTCACCTAATAAAAAGAAAAATAACTAACCTAGATAACATCATAATTTACATGTCATTGTAGATACTCGAATCTATATGCTATAAGTAGTCACAAAAAGAGATAAGCAATGTATTCAAGTAGGGAATCATATAGTAAGTAGTTAAATTTAAGATTTTAAAGCATAATATTTCTTAAGATACATGATTTTCATAGCTTATTTGAGTTATTTAATGTTTATTTTGGCAAGGCAATATGCCTATGAGCCATACTTGATAGTTATGATGTAAGGACCTAGCCAATTGGGCTTAAATTTTTATTTGATCTTAGTTTTGGCATTGATATTTTCTAGTTCTCCTTGAACACTAGTTCTTCAGCTTCAAAGGATCAATATCATACCTTCTTGTTGTAGGCTTGTTTAATCCATTGTTGGTAGAATCATAGGTGTCTTAGGACATGGATCCTCTTTTCATCAAGTTTTTTTTATTAGATAAGGTGATTGAGATGATATTTTTCTCCCATAGATTTATATTGCAATATAATAAGTAGGAAAGAGATTTTGAGATCAAAGTGGAAGACTATTTTGGTATCATATGCCAAAGCATAAGGTGTCATGCAAGTAGTTGTCATGACACTAATGTGATATAACCAATGGACTAGGTATAACTAGAGATGTCAATCCCTTCCAATTTTACTGACTAACTTCTTAATAATTTTGATAAGGGTTTAGTTAGAGGATTCTATTTGGCTATTTCCTTAAGGGTAATATGGTACAATTTTTGTTGTATCCAATATTTTGTACAAGTGTTTTAGACATTCTTATCTTTAAAATATGTTCCATTATCTAAAATTATGATAAAATATAAGGGATGTCATAATGCTAGATGATTTTATTGAGGATAAATTTGGAGATTTACACTCCAGTTGTTGAGGCTAGGCACATAGTTTTGACCCATTAGGTGAAGTATTCTATAGTAATGATAAATTTATGTCCATTAAAAATATTGGATTTATATTTTTAATGATGTCCAATCCCCAAATGGAGAAAGGCCAAGGTGAGGTAATGGCTTAAAAGTGTTAGATTTTGATGAGTATATAATATAGAGAATGCTACCACGAGATGTAAAATAAGCAAGTTATGATAACTATATGATAATGGTACTTTAATATGCAGGAAAATGATAAGAGAAAATTTTGTAATAACTCAAAAATATGCCATTAATGAAATCTTACGAAAATAGTACAATGCAGTATAATGGAGGACATGAACACTCCATAAACTATTTTTGAAAAGCTATATTGTACCATACTACCAATCTATACTATGAACTCTCTATATTCTCCCCTCTCATATTTCACACACTATAAGACCTATATAGAGGAAGATAAGTTCATTGGTCCTCACTCTACCTTTGATTCTATCCTATGACTCATGTACATGTGGACTACATGCACATTCTAACACTTGTGCATTTATTACATTGTTTGAATTAACTACTTAAATTTACTCTAAAGTAAATGTCTACTCTAGTAATGTACCAAAGGTGGTACATTGACATGTACTAAATAATGTAATATACTCTAACACCATCTTATATTACATTATTTAGGTATTGAAGGCTTTAGTCTTCAATATGGATCTTTGTCTTGGTTCTGGAATTTATACTCTCCTTCTTTGCTCTCTTTATTCTACCCCTTGTCTATATCCTATTCAAGTAAGTAGTTAGTGTCTTTATAAAATGCTATATTTGTTGAGAGAGCTTTAACTTCATATTCTTTTGTAGGTTCTTCCAGTTCTTGAATTTCTTGGATTTTGTGAACTAAGTACCCTTTTTTATTCCCTTCTTGATAATGCAATTGAGGATAATTTTATCGGTTCTGAGAATGTTGAAATTGTTGCTAATGAAGACTATATTGATTTTGATATTGTCTTGATTGGAATTTCCTATTTGGTTGGCTTCCATATTTTTTTTATTTCCTTGATACTAATTTCTAGGATTGAATCTATAGTAGTTGGTACTATGCCCTTTATTTTTGTAGACTTGACAATATCTATTACTACATGGTCTTCATACTTTTAATTATGAGGTAGCATTTCCTTGTTGATTATATTTTGAAACTAATGCATTGCTAGTCATTTCATATTTAAATGTAGTTTCCACCTCATATTCTTGAAGAATATTGACTAACTCATCAAAAGATGTATATTTATTTAGGATTTGTAAAGATGTAACTAAGTGCTTGTAGCTATCTAGAAGTGCTCTCAAGGTAACTTGAACAAGAAGTTTATCTTTTATCTTTTCTCCTAAGGTTAATAATTTTGCTTTTATATCTGCTACCTTCCTTAGGAATAGTTCTATATTTTCACCACTATTTACTTTCAAATATAGTGGCTTTATTCTTCCCTTCAAATATTTTGGCTAAGGTTTTCCATGCTTCTACAGATGTTCCTGCTGAACTAGTGTACGATTATATTTCATCTATAATGGCAAAAGTTATTATCATTGATGTTTTTGCTTCACTTTATTCAAACTTTTGAATCTTACTATCATTTGAAGTAGGTTTAATTTTTGTCCCTTTAACTATATCCCAAAGCTTTTAAACTATTAGAGTTACCATCACTTTATTTTTTCATGATGCACAATTTGGACCTTTAAGTAGTTGGGATTCTTTAAGGAAGAAAATATTTTTTGTCATGATGGTCCTTGTAGGCTACCTTATAACTCCCTAGTTTAGAGTATGTGAACTAGTTTGATAGAACCCTTTTAAGACTTATATTTTTTAGGATTCCTTATATCTACCTAGTGATTAGAATATAGTCGAATTTGGGTAAATTTCTTAGCAAGTAATAGTTCACCGTTTGAGTTTATTTTGCAATGTTTTTAGAATGATAATAATCAACTCTTATTCACGTTATTTATCCTATTGAACTATGCACTTTTAAATTTGATAAATTTCTCTATGGTTGGATTTATTTTCTCTTTAATGTAACTATGATACAAGTATAAGCAATAAATTCCAACTCTTTCAAGCAAACAATATTTTTTTTTCTCTTATCCTTAAATTTTTCAGTGGTTCAATTTTCTAAATTCCAATTAATTAAATTTTGATGTAGCACTTGGTATATCTCCCTAATTTATAATTTTAGAAATTGATTATATTTTCAATATAATAATAATTTGTTTTCCAAGTAGAAACCCTATATCTCCTATGATTTTGATTGCAAATATTAATATACTTGTATTTCAATTAATGTGATTTAAAATACTTTTTTTTATAAGTTAAAAATTTATATTGAAGTGGGCATTTGAAAGGTGCCCTAATGCCTTAGTACATCAGCTGGAGAAAAGGATGCACTATCCTCAAAAAACAACAATGCATCCTTGAAGACCTAAAAACGTAAAGGAAAACATAAACAAACCAAAAGGAAACTAGGAAAATCCCAGATAGGACAGAAATGTAAGACCACAGAAGAGCAACCAGTTAGGCAATTACAGAGTCATTGATGTCATCCTTCTTGACATCCTTAGTAGCATCCTTAGGGATGTCCTTGAATACATCCTTTGCAATTTCCATGACATCATCATCCTTGACCTCCGGTTTGGCTTCAGTGGCAGTCTTAGCAGGAGTATCCTCTACGAAGCTATCATAGAAGAACAAGAGGTTCAGAGCATTCCTATGCTCTTTCATTTGGGTAATTGCCCCCATAATTGCAGCCATGGCATTCTCCAGATGACCAATCATGATAGTGGTGGTCTTGATTACATATTCTTGGAGAATCTTCTCCATAGGATCATCTGATTCATCTTCGGCCACACCCTACATCTTTCCTTGGTTTTGGACTTCCTTGTTCTTAAGGCATTGTGAACTTCTCATTGGAGTAGCCTCAGCCTTGCCCTTATTTTTTGTCAACAAATCAGCATCCTGGTGGCCTTCATCCATCTTCTTCCTTTTGGAACCGCGAACCTTAGATATAGGAGTGTAGGATGTATCCTCCTCCATGTTATCAACTTGTTGATCCTGAGGAAGCACATTTCCTTTAGGAAATTTATCTAGAAGATGAGCATACACGACTTTGAAAAGCCCCTGGTGAGAGGGCCAGGCTTCCTCCTTTTTTGAGTGGGTTGCATTGATGGAGTAATCCATCGACAGGTAAAGGAATTCTGGAATGTTCAGCTGCTTGACCTCCCTAAAGTGGTTCACAAATGCAATATGGAAACTTCTGAGTTGGGAACCAGGGTCATCCATGGTGATATATTCCATAACAGGCTTCATCACCTCTTTCCAAGGAGTGGGTAAGTCATCACGAACCATCCCCGGCTTGACAATCCTCCTCATAGGTGACTTCAGCTCAAATTGGTTAAGTTCAATGTCCCAGTTGTGCTTGTCCCTATGCATTATTCTTCCCATCGGTGGTTGTCCTATAACCTCAACAAGGATATTAACATCCACCTAGAACTCAACGCCATGTATGATGATGATGCCCTTCTCCCAAGTGGATGTAAAATCCAGGTTGATATCCCAGTCCCAACCTAAAAATCACTTAAGGAATGACATAAATCCTCTTGCACTTAGGATAGCTTCCGCCACTGGTTCAATTGCGAGTGATTCTGGCTCCACGAAGCTCATGATGACAAGAAGTTGAAGCAGATAAGCAAGGATGACAGATAGCTCACTGGGTCGAGATAAGCAAACAGAGAAGATGAGAATATCCATGGGGTGAGTTTTGTAAACATTTGATAGGCTTAGAAATTTTTGGAAGTATCTATTCCTTCTCCTATCGAAGAAGCAAATCCTAGGGAAAAGCAAATCAACCAAATCATGGAGAATAAGGCAGCATTCCTTAGGCAACTTATGTTCCCAATAGTTACTATTTTCCATAGAAATAGAAAGGTGTGCCACACCTTGCAGAGCTTGGCCTATCAGGTGATGAAACTTAACCCCCTCACTAAACTCGTAGAGGAAAATGGACGTCGAGGGCTTTGGGAAATGATAAGAAGTGAGAGAGGACAAGAACATGGAAAGGAAGTGATAAGAACCAGAGGAGAGGAATGGTGGTGGGTGAGGATGGAAAAGCAACACGTGGATAGGGAGCATTCTACGAGAAAATATTGGGAAGGAGCACTCCAGGTGGATCACAAAAAAATGGTATAATTTGGAACATTGGGACTAAAACCAAAGGTGGTGATAGGGATAATTGGCATGGGGTGTAAGAAAAACATGAGGAGGATGTGCCAAAAAATCCAACCCACACCAAGTGTCCAGATTAATGAGTACCTTGAAAAGATAAATCTCATCATGGATATGATAGGTTTGTTGAAGATGATCTTTATAGGATATGAAGCATTTGAAATTTTAAGATCTAGGGAGAACAACCTTTTCATTCCTATGAATTTGAAATAATGATTGTTATGCATTTTGAAAATTTTGAACTTTTTCTAACCTTGCAATTTCTTCAACTTCACGCGGAAGGGTGTCAGTCCATGTCATCATCCCGAGGGTAGAGACTCCAATGTTAGCCAACTTATCTGCAACACCATTAGCTTCCCTGAAGACATGTTGGATAATGACTTCATGTTGAAAAAGGATTAGGCTTCGAGCCTCTTCAATTAGACTTTTCACCTTCCATGCTGGAGTTTTGGAGTTTTTTAAATAATTGACAACATTCAAGGAATCCCCTTCTATGATGACTCTCCCTAGAAATTGCTTAATTAACTGTAGACCCCTCCATAAGGCCTTAGCTTCAGCTATATGGTTGGATTGTTCTCCCAAACATTCAGCGAATGCAAATATGGAATTTCCATTGTGGTCCCTTAAAATTCCCCCTGCCCCAACTCTACCTGGATTTCTTTTTGCTGCCCCATAAAAATTAAACTTGACCCAATCTTGGGGAGGAGGTATCCATTTGATGTTATTTCTAGATATTTGAGTATTACCTGGGTTTGGATTCTCTAGAGAAACATGTAAGGATTGAAGTAAGGAAGCTTCAAACCTAGGGATGGGATGAGGATCACTAGGTGTCGAGAGTGCATTTTCCTTGGCAAAAAAGATAATTCTATTGGTGATGGAATCTAGATCCTTGGCCTCTCTGGAAAAATACGTCTGTTCCTCTCAAGCCAAATCTTCCATAGATAATGATGAAGGCAAAATTTCCAAATTCCTTTGAGACATGGATTGCTAAAAGGATTAGGCCATTGAGAGAACAAGTCAACTATGGATGGAGGTTTGGCCCAACTAATTTGAAACTTTTGAAAAATCTTATTTAGGATGGAGCTGGAAAAGGGACAAGATAGGAAAATGTGGCTTGTAGACTCCCAATCAGAAAGACATAAGAAACACCTATTAGGGAGAGGAATTCCATGCTTAATAAGATTTTCTATAGTGAGGATCCTATCTTGAATAGCCAACCAAGAAAATAAGGATACCTTTGGAGTCAGGTGCTTAATCCACACTAGTTTGAAAGGAATGAGGACTTCTTCAGGGGCTAGGATAAGTTGATATGCTGATTTGATAGTAAATTCCCCTGTGTCATAAGGTTCCCAGATAGGTTGATCACTTGCAATCCTTGATGGTAAAGTGAAAGCAGATAGTAGGGCTTCCAAGGAAGTGATTTCTATTGATAGATTGGGACATTGAATCCTTTTCCATGTACGAGATTCATTGGACACTATTAAAAAATTAGCAACCCGATAGCCGAATAGAGGATCAGTGAATTCCTTTAAAGCTCTGAAACCAGGGATTTCTAAAAGTGGTTGGTTTCCTAACCACTTGTCTTCCCAAAAATTGATAGTTTTTCCATCTCCAACCTACCATATTAGGCCCCTTCTCAGGAGTTGTTTCATTGTGTTGATGGATTTCCAAAAGGTTGAACCCATAGAAGGTGCCCAATCACATAAAAATTCAGATCCCTACAAGTATTTCCTTTTAACAAGAGTGACCCATTCCACTTGGTCCCCTACTACTAATCTCCATGCTTGTTTTTCTAGTAGAACTAAGTTTAAAATATTGATCCTTCTAAGGCCGATTCCTCCCTGATCCTTTGGTTTGCAAACTTTGTCCCACGCGACCAAGTGGAATCTATTTTTGTTCTCAGAACCAGTCCATAGGAAATATTTTTGAATTTGTTCTATCTTGTGGTAAACCTTAGTTGGGGCCTTAAAAATTGAAAGGAAATAAATAGGGATGCTCTACAAACAAGCCATGGTAAGGACAACTTTTCCTTCCTGGGATAGGAGATTGCCCTTCCAACCTATGAGTTTTTTTTAAATATTTCAATTACATTGTTCCACAAATCTTCAAAAGCATTTCCAATGAACAAAGGCAATCCCAGATAAGTGGTTGGTAAGGTAGAGATAGCACATCCCAAAATATTTGTAATTTTGAGTTGTCGCCTATGAGGAGTGTTGAGGAAATATAACTTACTTTTCTAGAAATTCACCTTCTGTCCAGCCACTTCTTCATAGAGAAGGAGTAAATGTTTGATAACTTTAGCTTCAACAATAGAAGCAAAGGTGGACAATAGAGTATCATCAATGAATTGTTGATGAGTGATAGGATTAGATTGAGAGGTCACTTTAATTCTAGAAATTAATCCTGATCTTCTAGCTGCATGGATTGATCTTCCTAACGCCTCAGTAGCAATGATGAATAGAAGGGGGGATAAGGGATCCCCTTGCCTTAGGCCTCTACTACTAGGAAAGTATCTAGCAGGTGAGCCATTGATTAGGATAGAGAACCAAGTAGATGAGATACATCCTTTAATCAAATTGACCCAATCTTGGTGAAATCCAAATTTGGTTAGGACAACCAATAAGAAGTCCCAATTCAGCCTATCATAAGCTTTGTTCATGTCAAGTTTTAATAGAAAAGCAGCCTTTTTGGTTTGAGAAGTAGAGTGCAGGGCTTCATGAATAGAGATAATCCCATCCAAAATAGATCTTCCTCGAACCGAGCTTCCCTGGCAGTGATCAATAATCAGAGGTAGAACATCTCACATTCTGTTGGCCAAAGCTTTGGTGAGGATTTTGTAAACTATGTTACAAAGGCTCACAGGCCTAAAATCATTGAAGGATATAGCATTTGGGATTTTAGGAATAAGAGCAATGAATGTGGAATTAAAATTATGAGGTATGATCTTGGAAGACTGAAACTCTTTTATCGCTTCACACACATCAGGACCCACAAAATCCCAAAAAGCCTAAAAAAACCTAGGAGAAAAACCATCAGGGCCAGGGGCCTTGTCAGGTTTCATGGAAAAGAGGGCTTGCTTAATTTCATCATCTAAAATATTGGTAGTTAACTTAAAGTTGATGTCCTCTGAGATGGAATGGGGTATATGCTGGAGAAAAAATTCTTTAGCATCATCAGAGTTAGAATCAGAATTTGGGCTTTCAACTAACTACATGAAATGATAAATGCCTTCAGACCTGATTTCCTTGATATCAGAGGTAACACTTCCATCCTGTCTATGTAACTCCTTAATTCTATTGTTGCTCCTATTCCTCAGGGTAGAAATGTGGAAAATTTTTGTGTTGGAATCACCTTCCTTAAGCCAGATTGCCCAAGATTTCTGCCTCCAGAATGTTTCCTCACATTTTAGGATATTATGATATTCTGATAAGAGAATTCTTTCTTCATTCCTCAGCTTGGCATCATAACTTTGACCAGTCAGAATATCATTTTCAATTGTTTCTAGGTGATTTTTGATTGCTTGTTTATTCTCAAACAGGTTCCCAAAGATATCTCTATTCCAAATCTTAATATTTTCTTTGAGCATTTTTAGTTTTTGCCCCAGTCTATATGATGGTGAACCTTGAAAATCTATCTACCACCACTGAATAATTCTATCCCTAAAATCAGGATGTTGCATCCACATAGCTTCAAATCTGAAAGGAGTTCTGAAGTTCTGAGGGTTATTTGTTTCTAGGAGAAGTGGACTATGATCTGAGCCAATTTTGAGGAGAGATTGGAGATTGGCATCCCCCCACTTTGTAGTTGCTTCCTAAGAAAAGAGAACTCTATCAAGTTTAACCTGAATTAGTTGGTTGCCACTCCTTCTATTGGTCCATGTGAATTGATTGCCTTTCAAATTCACATCCATCAAGTTATTAGAGTTGATGAAATCCTAAAAATCTTCCATGCTTTTTGTTATGGATCCCGAACCACCTCTCTTGTCCGAAGGATAAAGAGGAGTGTTAAAGTCTCCAGCCAAAATCCACAGAAAAATTTGGGATAGCTTTTCTAAAATTTGTTAGAGTTTCCCATAGCCTGGATCTTCCAGGGATAGAATTAGGGGCATATACATTGGTGAGTATCCATGGGAAGTTAGAATCTTTGTCAAAAAATAGGATGCTAGCTGACACATCATTGGAATGTATTAATCTGCCTTCCAGCTTCTCCAGATTCCAAATGCACATGAGACCTCCTGAAGCACCCCTTGCACTACAGGAAATGATTTCCCCATTTTTCCATAGCTTTTTACTTAGAGCCTCAGCTGAAGAGTCTCCTATTTTAGTTTCTTGCATCAAAAAAATTGTGGGATTGACTTCTTTTCTTAATGACTTGGCTAGCCTTTGCTTTGCCATGCCATTAAGTCCTCTCACATTCTAGGAGAGGATTTTCATTTAGATGATTTGAGATTCCTTTTTCCCCCCTTTCCTTGAGGTTTGGGGGTTTGATGCATTTGGAGTCATCCTTGCTCTGACTTAACCCTATGGAAAATAGGGTTTTTTGAATGCCACTCACTATTTCTTCTACTAGTCCCTATTTCCAATGATCATTGGTCGAAGTTCTGCCCTTCTTCTTATCTCCTCCATAATAAATAGGAGATTTCTTATAGCTTCTAGTTTGTTTTGGACTAAAATTTTGAGGATTTATTCTTTGAACTATCGGGCTTGAAGAACCAGGGATAGTTTCTGGGATTGCAACTTCTTCGATTTGGGTCCATTTGCAAGGATCAACTAAGCTTTCTAGGAAAGACTCAAGAGGTGGGCTTGAGGGTCTTGAGCAATGGGGCCCACTCTTGGGTTGTGGAGAAGAGTGAGGAAGCCCAATATTGTCAATGGGATCAGAGGATTTATTAGTTTCCAGCCTCTTCTTCTCGTTAGAGATAGAAGAGGGTTTGAGGGCTGGTTCAGGACTGTGAGTAACTTCCATATTCTCGTTATCACTAGAAGGTAAATCAAAAAGTACTTGGTACTTGTTTGGGAGAGCAAAGAAAGAACTTACCTCTTCCTTGTGCATTTCTTGACTCACTACAGAAATTTGTTTGCCCTTATCAACTGCTTGAGGAGAAGCTTGAGGCTCTTTTGTAGCACCTTCCTAAGGATGTTCATTCCTATTGTTGCTTTGGTTCTAGTTTTTGATTGGTCTAAAGACCACTCCCTTTGACATGGGATACTTCCTCCTCTCATTCCTTGTGAAAGGGGCTTTGCTTTTTGGAATCTCAGGTTCTTCTTGCACCTTTAAGGAAGGGCATTGAGATCTAAGGTGCCCCTAAGTACGACATTCCACACAGAATACTGGCTTATTTTCATATTCTATCACTTGCTTCTGGTAGTAGGACTCATATTCTAGTTCAATGAAAGTAGGGAGCTCAGAGTCCAAGTTTGCATTAACACAAATTCGGGTAGTTATCATCCTTGTCCTAGCCAAAGTGGCATGGTCGATGGCCACCAAATCTCCAATGATTTTGGCAATACCTTTGAGGATATCCTCATGCCAAAAATGCCAAGGAAGGTTCAACAAATGAACCCAGATAGGAGCATAATTAATACTCTGGGTTTCAGGGTCAAAATCAGGAGACCAACACCTCAAGAACAAGCTCTGCCTTCCTAGAAACCAAGGACCCCCTGTAAGAATCTGGCTAGCATCATCATGATTGCTAAGCCTAATACCAAAAAAACCCCTAGAAAGGCCAAAAATTTCCATGCTACCAATGACCTTCCATTTGGAGTGAGCCCACCTCCTGATGGTTTCAAGATCAGGCCTACCTCCGATGAGCTTTCCAACTAATGAAAATGTTTCCATTGAAAGATAGTTGGAGATGATATTTGTAGGGACCTTGATTTTTGTCCCAATAGGTTCCAAGGAAAAGGAGGATACCCTAGGACTATTAATTCCTCCACTAAGGACTTTGGTGAAGGAGGGCTTTTTAGTAGTGGGCCCCTCAACCCGAGGGGACCCAGGTTTGGTTCCTTTGTCGGGAGGTTCATCTCCCCAAAAATGGATGACCTTTTCGAATGCCTTATCCAATTCAATATGACCATCCTCTGGATCCTCGAAAGGGACTCCATCCTGACTACCCTCGTGACCACCCTCCAGCTCTCCAAAAATTTGAATTTGATCCTTCCCACCTTCTAAAATTTGAATTCCTACACTCCCACATGAACAGTGCTTGCACCCTTCTGCCATCCTCTTCCTTAGCTTGAAATACTATTTAAGGATATAAACTCCTATTGATTTGCTTTCAAGTTTACTAAGGTTGAGTTTGCAATATCTTAAATGCAAATGATAATGATTTCAACCTTATATACTATGCCTTATCACTCCTTAATGAAAGCAAATATTATAATGTGTGAATCTCAAGCAATTAATACTTCCTTTGCTTTAATTGACTTCTATCTTTTTAAGGCTGATTTTTCAATGCAATAATATATAACTTTCAACCTTATATTAAGCACCTTATAACTCCCTAAACTTAAGGAAAGCAAATATTAAGTAATATATGTCTATTACCTTCCTTGCAAAGTATGATGCACAAGTTGATTGGCCTATGGTGAAACTCTTTAATCCAGGTGCTAGTCTTCACCTTATATCACGAGCATTAATGCTCTCCTATGAATGGCGCTCCTCTATGATAGACTCGTGTTGCACTTTGACTTTGATATCGATGTTGGACTCCTATGTATGGAAATGAGCAA
The DNA here is from genome assembly GCA_028583015.1 of Wollemia nobilis. Lineage (NCBI taxonomy): Eukaryota > Viridiplantae > Streptophyta > Pinopsida > Araucariales > Araucariaceae > Wollemia > Wollemia nobilis. The sequence continues at coordinate 1,104,429 of JAQPPZ010003172.1, read as the reverse complement.
TTAATGCTCAACATTCAAGCACTCCTTATCTAATACTTGACTTCATGCCTTGAATACTTGCTCAACCATACCTTCAATTCACTCTCAATTGCACCTCTCTATCTCTCACATTCAGCTTGGCCTATTTAATAGGACCTTTTTCCCTTCTTGATGCTATGGACAAGTGGTGCATATGTTACTTAGGTAGCCAATGATGGTTGATGAGCATTATTTAGATACCTCTAACGCTCAAGTCTCCCTCGAATGATATGCAATGATGAGTATACATTATAACCTTTGGAGTATATCTTTAATGCTTCAAGATAAGTGTTACACTATTATGAGCACTTTTATATTTTGTGCAGGTGTTAGAAAGAATGTATGAGCGCCTATTTTGTATATGCCAAGTGGCACAAGATGCCTTGGTTGTAGATTGCAAGTATCACTCCAATATCATGCATGTAGGGCTTCCTCAATATCTCTTACTCTACGTCTATTTCTTGCCAACAAATGCCCTCTTGTATCTTGTCTTCAATGCTTTCTTTCCAAGCGAATGGTGTTGTGATGAGGCTAGCTCCAGCTAAGGTGGTTCTCAAGCATTGCAATGGAGGTTCTATGGTGCATTCCAATGGTGGCTAGCAATGTGTTCCTCGGTTGGTGGTTCATCCATGTTAGATCTTGGTAATGCACCTTTGTTTTCACCTTATACCTTGCTTCTCCTTGCTTGTAATGTGCTATCCTTTTAAGCCATGTGCAATGGATAATATCCACCTTATGTAGACCCTTATTATGTTGTAGGTTGATGTAGCTATAGGTGCTAGATTTGATAATGAACGTTGGTGTCTTTAGACACCTTGAGTCTTGGCTAATGTGAGCCCTTCATTGGCTCTCTACCCTGCTCAAAGTTTATTGCTGAGATGGCCACTTTGTAGACGTGTCTTGCTAGCTATTGTAGTGTCTTTGTGACACTCTAGATTTGTCCTATTTTTCTACGTAGGACAAGGAGATTATGGTGCAATAATCTAATGCAAACAACTTTGCAATAGTTAGAATAGAATACTTAAATTTGCACCTATATTTGAGATCTTTAAGCTTTCTTTCTTCTTTGATGAGGTGGCTACTTGTTCTACTCTTTGATAGCAAACTTGAGATTTTATGTTGCCCTCCTTACTAGAAAACTCTTTCAATTTCTTGGTTAACTTAGTAATAATAAATCCAAGCTATTAATCATGCAACTTATACACCTTTTGAAAGGTTTAACTTTGCACTAATTTTCACTTTAACTAAAAACTTTAGTGCTCCTTTAATAACTAGTATAGTGCAATAGTAATATCTCCTTATTACTCCTGTAAATGAACCCTTAAAAGGAACTTAAAATATGCACTATGATCTATGCAACTTGCACTTATGAATATTGTCTTCTTGCTTCCAATGGATAATAGAAAGTTGATATTTTATTTCTCTCAAAATATATCTAACTTCTATTTTTAATGTGCAGGTATTATCCCTTATAAAAACTATCTTCTACACTCCCTTGAAGACTTTAATGTGCAACCTTCTCTATGCAAATTTTAAACTCTAATATGGTGCTTAATGAAACTTAATAATGAACCAAATAACTAAAGTTCAACTAATGAACCTTTTGCACCAAATTTGCTTACCTTAATGATCTGTAGATGATGGATGTCTTGGTGATTCGATTCACCAAATTGTTGCCCTTTACTGGATATACTTGCAGCTCTTCTTGGCTATCCGAAACAACTCTCTAACTCACCAAATTGCAGCTTTGTAACTCCTCTAACTTGTTGCTTGAATCTGTAGTTTGGTGGCTCCAACTCTCCTTCAAGATGTATCCTAGAAATCTAAAACTTAGCAGCTATTTATGTTGCCTAAATTGTTGCTTTCTTACTATCCTCAAATCTAAAAAAATTTAGATTGCAAAGCAGTCAATCTCTCTACTAAAATTTTGTCCTTGAATCTCAAAAATTTGGTAGGGAACTCCTCCAAATCGTAGCTGAGATTTTCTCTCAAGAACCCTTCAATATTCTGCTGTAAATTCAACAAACCCCTATCTCTGAATAAGCCTTCTAGGGCAATCTTCAAATCTCTCAGATTTGGTAGTATCATCTAGCTCCTTTCTCCTTCAGTCTCCTTGTGTCAAATTCTGACTTCAATATAGGCCTTCTTCTCAAGAATCTAAAAGTCTTGAGGTCTTCACCAATCTCCTTCTAAAATTTGGCAAACTTCTTACCAAATCTATCTCCATTTGGGCTTGTTGTTGGATGGCGATAATTGTCCCAAAATCTTCCTTTATCAGGAACTTCTCCTTGGTGGTAAATTTCTCCAATGAGTTCTCCTAGGAACTCCTTCAATGGCCTTCTTCGAATCTCCTTCAATGAGGCTCACCAAGCCTTCTCCTTGTTTCTCCTTGAGACCTCTTCTCTAGGGTCTTCACTCTCATAGCTTCTCTGGTCTTCCCAATGAGACCTTTTCTTCAACCTTATACTATGGAAGTTTGGCAATGAGATCTCCCTCTCGAATCTCTAAAATCTGTTACTTTAGGAATAAGACTTTTGCTAGTCCTTCTCTATCTCTTCCAAAATTAGAATTTCTTCAATGGGACCTTCTGTGGGTCTCTTCAACTTCTTCAAGGTGAAGTCTTCAATATTCAACGGAGATCACCAATCTCCTATCTTCTCTTGGACTCTTCTCTGGAGTCTCTTCAATCTTCTATTTGTAGTCTTCAATGGAGATCACCAACCTCCAATCTTCTCCTAGACTCTTTTCTAGAGTCTCTTCAATCTACTATTTGTAGTCTTCAATGGAGATCACCAACCTCCAATCTTCTCCTGGACTCTTTTCTAGAGTCTCTTCTTCCTTGAATCTACAACAAGGCTCCTATGGCCTTTTCTTCTTTTTCTATCTACAGGTCTGTAATCTCTAGCAATGGGACCTTTTCTATAGGCCTCCAAATCTTCGCTCTTCCATTTGTTGCTTCTAGTGTTGGATTGATTCTAAAGAAGATATTCTTCCTAGCTCTTTTGTAGGAATCTTCCCAACTTTCTTTGAATCTCCTTTTTCCTGCAACAAAGTATTAGGATTGTAATGGAAGAAACTCTAAATCTAGAGATAATCAATCTTCACTAGTTGATTTGTCAATCTAGTGGAATCAATGTTGAGTCCTAGTCTTCACGAGTTTTTTTGCAACTCTGTGGAAAGACTCTAGCCAACTGCAATCTCAAAAATTTTGGAAATGAGATTTGCTATCTATTCTCAATCTCACTTGTGGCTCTCCCTATTTCCTATTGATCTACCGTGTGCTCTGATACCACTGTTAGCTTTTGATGAGTATATAATAAAGGAAATGCAACCACAAGATGTAAAATAAGAAATCTATGATAACTATATGATAATGGCACTATAATATGCAGGAAAATGATAAGAGAAACTTCTGCAATAACTCAGAAATATGCCATTAATGAAATATTACAAAAATAGTACAATGCAGTATAATGGAGGACATGAACACTCCATAAATTGTTTTTGAAGAGCTACATTGTACCACACTACCAATCTATACTATGCACTCTCTATATTCTCTCTCCACTCTATTTCACTCACTATAAGGCCTATATATAGGAAGATAAGTTCCTTGGCCCTCACTCTACCTTTTACTCTATCCTATGACTCATGTACATGTGGACTACATGCACATTTACATCATTGCACATTCTAACACTTGTGCATTTATTACATTGCTTGAAGTAACTACTTAACTTTACTCTAAAGTAAACTCCTACTCTAGTAATGTACCAAATACCAAATAATGTAATATACTCTAACAAAAAGGTTGTGGAAGAGGCATGAATAATATTGTCATGTTTTTATACTTATTACACTTCTCGACACATTCACAAAAATACTTCTCTATGTAGGGCCAATAGTAACCCATAATAAGGAGTTTCTTAGTAATGGCAACAATACTAAAGTTCCCACCACAAGATCTACCATGGGCTTCATGGACTACTTTTTAGGCTTCAATATGGTCTAAGCACCTAAGAAAATTCCATCGATAGTATGATAATATAATATTTTATCAACAATGATATATATGCAAGTTCCTTACTTAAGGTTCTTGCATTCATCATGGTTTATATCATTAGGCAAAGTTTCTTCCTTAAGGTAATGAAAGATGTCCTTATACAAGGGACTTAAGGATAACATTATTTTGAGAGAAAATACCTCTTAGGAAATTTAGATAGATTTTAAAGTTATAGGATCTATAAATGATTATGGTGGCTTATTCACCATCCATTTCTAGATGCACCAGATAGTAAGTTGAGGCCATAGCATCGACATTAAAATTACTAGATCTAAGTATAACATCAATGGTGAATTTATCAAAACTACCAATCAACTTGTTGATCATTTCTTTGTATGGATTTAATTTTTCATCTTTATTTTTGTAGAAACCATTAAATTTTTTAATAATTATATGGGATTATCTAAATATAGTAAGGATTCTAACATTGAATGTTGTAGAAGCATAGATCCCTAAAATAATGTCTTTTTATTTTTATTTGTGTTGGTATAAGAGAACCTTAGATTAAATGATAAAGGGATTAATAAATATTGATAAGTAACTAGAATAAACCTCACCCAATCCTTTGATACATATTATGTCATTAAAGTACAAGATCCAAGAGCCTTTATTATCTTATTTATGGTTGATGTTGAAAAGTGACTCATTGGGAAAATTTACCACTAAGGGTTGGATTGCTTCTAAAGGTGTGACTACTAATTGGTTGGCCATAATTTTACCTTTCATAAACTTTTGATTTAAATTCTAAATCAAATTTTCTAAGTACAACACTTAGAATTTCCCCATGAGATGTGAGGTTTAGATATGAGATATCACACTGGATCTACCCCTGTGATGATAAAATGTTTTATGGCTAAGCATATAGTGTCTAATATTTTGTGATGAAAATACTATAGCTAGGGAAAAAAATCTTAAGGGTGTGTATCTAACCTCACAATTGACCAATATTTAGCTAATGTAGAAGATATCCTTTTTTCAATCCTAGTTATCATTTTATGCCAACATATCTCATACGATACAGTCAATGGAAACTATGTGTAACAATAAATGTCTATGAGGGTTATGTGGGACAAGGACTAAAGGTGGCATGATATAGAAATTTAGGGAATTGAATATGGCATAACATAAACCATACCATTTAAAATACACATACTTTCTTAACATCTTGGTAAAGGATTGATACTTATTAGTAAGATAAAAATATGAATCTATTAGTGGATTGAATTTTTCTTGGAGACTAAAAAGTTGGGTTAGAATTCAAGGAGGTGGCATATTGATAATAGTGGATATTTTATTTGTATTAACTTCAATGTTCCTTATGGATAAAATAAATCCTAGAAAATTCCATTGTATTACCCTAAAGACATATTTTTTAGGCTTTAGGTGTACTCTGTACTCAACCTTTCAAAAATACACCTAAGATCTTGAACATGATCTTCTTGTTCAAGGAATGGATCAAGGAGGCCATACATAAAATCTTCAATGATATCATATATTTTATAATGAAATATGTAAGCCATGGCTCACTTGTAGGTGGACCCTATGTTCTTTAGTGTAAAGGGCATAATTTTATAGTAAAATATTCCCCATGGGATAGTGAAAGTATGTTTGAGCTAGTCCTTAGGGGTTATATTAATTTAATAGTATTGTGAGAACCCATCCATTAAGAACAAAATTTCATATCTTGTTATGAAATCAATAATTAAGTCAATTTTGGGAAGAGGGAATTCATATTTGGGACATGCCTTGTAGATATCCCAAAGTTAGTACACACTCTAACAATTATCATTTTCTTAGAAACTAGGATAATTTTAGAAATCTAATCAAGGAGCTTTTGAAGTTTCTCTTTGACTTGGAGTGCAACCTTAGGATGTATATTTTGTAATTATTGCTTTATGATTTGGGTATCAGGAGTAAAATCCAAATGATGAATGATTAAGTAAGTCTCAAGGCTAGGGATTCTAACATAGGACCAAGAAAATATATCTTTAAATTCTCTTTGTAACTTGGTATATTCCTCAGCTTCTACCATGGTTAGGAGTTTCCCTAACTTGATGGCTTTGGGATCGTCTACTATCCCAATGTTAACATCTATGGTATCCTCATTCAAAATTTGAGATTCATATTCTTATTGATAAGGGGATGTAAGTATTTAGTTTTCTAAATAAGTAGGGTATATGGATGAATGTTATCTATCTAAATTTTGTAACACTCCTATGTTGAGAATTTGGTAGAAAGATCCTTCAAAATAAAATTGGTTTTGTAAAAGGTAGTTTCAAGGATATCTTGGGGAAGATCATATTATATAATCCTTATAAAAAAATCATCAACAACCAATCTTGGATATTCTAAGGTTAGATAATTTACCTAGATATATTAGGTAAATTTATGGACACTATGACTTATGAGATGTGATGAGCAATAATCACCGTCATCATTCTAGCACAACCCACTTAAAGAAATGGTACTAGTTAGGGAGGTTCTATCATAGTTCTTGTTGTAAATTTTGATTATATTGTTTTCATTGATGTCAAAGGATTGATGTCATAATTTGATGACAATGGTTGTCATTTATGTCAAGGAAAATAAAGGTTTCATGGATTAACCATGGTGGTACTTGCAAAAGAAAAAGGAAGATGCTTTGTGGTGGCAAAGAATTTATCCAAAGAAAATGCCCAAAGAAGAAAAATAAATTATAATATTTCAATCTATGAAGATTTAAAATACTATAATGATTTTATGTCTCTAAGGGAAAGGAGGATTTTGTGGAACTGGGGAGAGGAACTTCCAGACCTAGACATTACAACCAACCCACGGGATGGTGTCAAGTGGATACCCCCCACACAAAAGTGGGTTAAGTTTAATTTTGACAAGGCAGCCAAAGGAAATCCGGGGGCTGCAGGAGCAGGAGGAGTTCTAAGAAATGAGGAAGGAAAAGTGGTCCTTGCCTTTGCAGAGCCTTTGGGAACTCAAACAAATCATTTTGCAGAAGCCCGAGCCTGCATGCAGGCAATGAGAATTGTCATATTTGAGGGTTATAAGGAAGTTATATTTAAAGGGGATTCACTCAATATAATCAAGGCAATTAAGGAGGATAAAGACCCCAGCTGGACCATCTTGGAGCTTATCCTAGAAGCAAAGATTCATAAATCTCATTTGGTTAATGCCCGAATCCAACACACCTTCAGATAAGGGAACCAGGCGGTGGATCTAATGGCAAATATTGTAGTTTTTGTTGGGGAGATGCAAATTTGGAAGGATAACTTCCCTCAAGAACTATTGGTGTTGGCTTCTAGAGAAGAGCTAAGATCAAACATGTTAGAGCATCAGGAGATCAGAGGGGTTGATGATGAGTAATCCGACAGATGGAATTAGGCATAGGTACAAAAGGCATCCTATTTTCTGGGGCCTAGGAGGTGACAAGTGTACAGTACAACAGTCTAGTGGTATTAGTAAGTGCTAGGTGTTGTTTGGTTTTTGTTTTATCCTGAATAGTCAAGCGACAAGTTAGGACAGTGGACTCTAAGTATGGCTTAATGTGGGTCTTAGATAGATCCATTTTGTATTTTTATTATACGGGCTTGATGCTAGAACCAGCCCATTTTTACTATGTAAAAGGTTTGTGGACCTTATAACCACCTCTACCTTATACCAAAAAAAAAAATACTATAATGATTTTTAAAAAATAAATGAGAAAATTCCCAAATAAGAAAAATAAAAATAAAAATGCCCAAAGAAGAAAAATATATTATAATATTTAAATCTATAAATATTTAAAATATTATAATATTTAAAAATTAAAATGGGCGCCAAAGGTTAAGGTTGGAAATTAAAAATTTCCATGTGTTGACATCGAAGACCAAATACACATTTGTGTATTTAAAGTGCAAAGACTAAGGTGAAATGCTAGTTAACAATATCGAAAGCTCATGCACTTTGAGAATCGTTCGTGACAAATGACAAGGAGAAGACAAACATCGATTATGCATTTCAAGATAGAGCACATGACAAAGATAAGGGGAATTTGATTTTGATTCCATCTGGGCATCCAACCCAAACGGAAGAACCCACGGTGTTAAGACATAGTAGTAGGGAGGTCTCGAGTTCGAGACATGGTAAAGGCAAGGAATAAAATTTTTTGTTCAATAAAGTTTTTGTGTCAAAAATTGGGAATAAAGCAAGGCACATGCAAGTTAGGTTTTGTGTGGGGTGCTAGCCCACGCGGTGGCCTAGCCAAAGCTAGGGCATAGGCCAACAAGCGACGCAGGTTCAAATCACGATGGTGACACAAAGGGGACAATATTTTTGGTGAAATAAAAATTTGCTAAGGCTAAGGTATGTGCTTGCTTAGGGAGTCATAAGGTGATTATTTTATTTTTTTATATTTGGATTAAAAGGACAACATGGAATTATTATTTTACTTTGAATTAAAAAGGGAATATTGTGGAGTTTTGCAAAGTAATATGTGTGGTGCATAAAATAAATAATGCTATGGTCATTTGAGGTGTATTGAATTATTTTATTTCAAGTAGGAGGTATAAGGTGTATAAGAAAATTCATGTGTGTAATTTGTGGTTTTGTTGGGTTGAATGTTATTTTGCAAGATTAGGAGTAATAAGGTGTGATAAGTTGCTTGACATTTTATTATAACTCTTGCATGGTGAAAGGAAGATATGAAAGGTTTTGTTTAGTATTAATGCTTTATTTTTTAGAACAAAAGAAGAGTGATTGAACATAAATTTCAGATTTCATTGAGCATATATTTTTGAGAAGAAAGTTCATGTGGATGTTTTGAGATAGTATCTTGCAATCTAACCCTTGAAGTGGCACTAGAAAAATCAGTTGTTTGTGAGATAGGTTTTTGAAGACATATCTCCATAAGAGTAAATTAAGAGGTATGGGCACATCATTCCTTGTTTAAGGTGTTTTGTTGAGTGAATGTTTTTGGAACATAAGGTGGAGATAAAAGGGTTGTTTGGTAAGCATTGTTGAAAATATTTGAGTTAGGGTTTGAGACCTACATGTGCATAAATTATTGAGAGAAAGTTGAAACAATTGCATTAGAGTTTGAGAACAAGATTGTGCTTTCATTGTTGAAAGAGATTGAGACATTTGTGCTAGAGATTGTGAACTACTTGTGCTAGGGTTGAAGACAAGTTAGTGCATCATTGTGAAACCTTTTGAACATTGGTTTGAGAGATATTGATAGCAATTGTGAAAGTGTTTGAGATCAATTTTGTGAGGGAAATTGTGCATTAGTGTGATTGATATTTGAGAGAAAATTTGCAAGAAAGATAGATCAGTTTTGTGAAGCAAGTTATACAGTGTTTTGATTTGATTTGAAGGGGTTTTTGCAAGAGAGAGAGATTGGATTAGTTGAATGCAATATTTGTGAATGTGAAGAACATATTGGGTTTTTGATAGTGCATATCATTCTCTATATGTTCCAGAGGTTAAACGAATTCTAGGTAGAATATGTCTGAATTGCCTAGTTGAAGAAAGTACTTCTGAAAGAGATATAAGCATTTGTTTGTATGCAATATTTGGAAATATTTGAGCAGGTTTAGTGAGCAGCTTTGAGGTAGATTTGAGCAAGTCTTGTGAGAAGACTTGAAGCAAATTTGAGGTAGATTTGAGCAAGTCTTGTGAGAAGACTTGGAGCATCTTTGAGGTAGATTTGAGCAAGTCTTGTGAGAAGACTTGGAGTAGCTTTGAGGTAGATTTGAGCAAGTTTTATGTTAAGGCTTGGGGAAGATTTGAGATAGAATTGAGAGTAGGTTTGGTTTCTGATTTGTTCAATATTTGTGTTAAGGATTGGGGCATATTTGAGATAGAATTGAGAGTAGGTTTGGTTGTTGATTTGATCAAGCTTTGTGTTAAGGCTTGGGGAATATTTGAGATAGATTTGAGAGTAGGTTTGGTTGCTGATTTGATCAAGCTTTGTGTTAAGGCTTGGGGTAGATTTGAGATAGAGTTGAGATCAGGATTTGGAGGTGACAAAGCAAAGAGGATAGAGGTATCTAGTGGATAGAGGTCCATCAGCCAATGCAGTGGGGATAGAGGTCTCTTATGGAGAGATATCCACAAGCTAGAGCAGTGGGGATAGAATTCTTCTAGAAGTTCACCAGCTAGAGCAAAGGAGATAGAGTTCTCCTATGGAGAGATATCCATGAACCAGATCAGAGAGGGGATAGATTTCCTTATGGAAAGAGATCCGTGAACCAGTTGGGAAGATAGATTTCTTCTATGGATAGAGATCCATGAACTAGTTGAGGAGATAGAGTTCTCCTAGATCAAGTTCCATGAACCAGAGCAAAGGGGAAAGAGTTCTCCTATGGAGAGAGATCCACAAACCAGAGTAAGGGGATAGAGTTCTCCTATGGAGAGAGATCCATAAATCAGAGCATTTGGGATTGAGATCTCCTTTGGACAGAGGTCCATAAACATTGTAATAGGGAATTTATTCCCAAGAGATTTGTTGAGAAAATTTAGAAGAAATATTTTCTCCGTGGATGTAACCCACATTGGGTGAACCACATTAAATTTGTGTCTCTCATGTGTGTGATGATTTGTGCATTGCTTTGATTATTACTATTGATATTGCCATTGATAATATTGGATAATATTATTTGGGAAAGAAAAGTAAAAGTTGATCTTATACTATTCACCCCCCCTCTCAGTATAAGCATGTGTTCTTCAATTGGTATCAAAGTGGGTTCCTTCAAAAAATTCTAACAACTTGAAGGAAGATATTACAAGAACACAGATGGCATCTCAAAATGGATCTTCATCAAATAAGGCACCATTGTTCGATGGGAAAATTATGCTTTCTGGAGCATAATAATGAAGACTTACTTGATGGCACAAGGATATGAGACATGGTAATCCATTGAGGATGGGTTCACACCTACAGCTACTCCTCCCACAGATAAATATGGTAAGATGTTACATGTGAATAATGCCAAGGCTATAAATGGAATCTTAAGTGGATTATGTGAAGCAAAATTTGTGAAAGTTATGCATTGCAAATCAGCAAAAGAGATATGGGAAAAATTGAAGCAAACATATGAGGGAGATAAAAAGGTCAAGATGGCAAAACTACAAAACCACAAGAAAATATTTGAAGATTTGAATATGGAAGATGAGGAAGATATTGCTACATACTTACTTCATGTGGATGAGGTTGTTAATACCATGCGTGGACTTGGATTTGAAATTGAAGACTCTAGTGTTGCTTAGAAAGTATTAAGGTCACTTCCTATGAGGTATGATGGAAAGGTTTCAGCTATAGAAGAGATGAGAGATATTGAAAAGTTGACTATGGATGAGTTACATGGAATTCTCACAGATTATGAGATGAGAATAGTAAAGGATCCCAACTCCAAGAAAGAGGTAGCTTTCAAAGCTTCAAATAAGATAAAAGATAAGAAACCAGAATCAAGTGGTGAGTCAAGCAGTGATGAAGAAGCTAACTATGGGAGAAGAAACAAGAAAGACTCAAGAAAGCACAAAGGTATGAAGACTGTGAAATATTTTAATTGTGGTAATTTTGGTCACTATGCATCTAATTGTCCAGAAGTTGGAAGTAGTAGCAGTGAAGAGAAATAGGATCATAAGAAAAAGGAAGCAGGAAAATCCAGGCATGAAAATAAAAATAGGTATGGACAAGGCAAGCATGAAAATAAGTTCTTTCAAAGGCACAAGAAGAGTTTCTATGTTAACAAGGCAAGCAAGGCTTCAAGTGATAGTGATGAAAGACTCTCAGATAGTGAAGAAGAAGAGATCCTATTTTTGGCAATAGAAGAGGAAGAAAATGCTCTTGTTGAAGATAAATTCAAAAAGTATGAAGATGCTCTTGGAGACCAAGAAGTAGAGAAAGATTCAAAAAATGAAGAGGAAGACATAGTAGATCTAGAAGCAGAACTTATTGTTGCTCTCAAAGAATTGAAAAATGTTAGAAAGTAGAATTCAAGACTAAAGGCTCAAGTTCAAGAATGTGAGGAAGAAAAAGAAAAGCTTCTACAAGACCTGACAAACTCAAAAGCTAAGGCAAGGAGATTTAAAGAGGTCATGGTTGAAAAGTTAGAGGTAAAAGAGTTATAATGTGAAAGATTAGAACATGAGGTAGTTTATCTAAGGATGGAAGTAAAATATTCTAAGGACAAGCTACACAAGTTTGGGAAAATTTTAAAGACTTTGGATAAGATTATCAATGCACAAAGATCTTCATCTATAAAAATAGGACTTGGTTTTGAAGAAGGACAAGGGAAACAAGAAGAAGGGTCAAGCTCAAGCTCAAAAGAAGAAGAATTTTTAGAGGAAGAGAGTGAAGAATAAATTGAGACTTATGCGGATAAGTTGAAGAATAGAAGCTTCACTAAGAAAGGAAACAATGCACAAACAAGAAATAGGGATCATCACAGAGAAGGCAAAGAAAGGACTAAGAGACCAGAAGGTTCAAGACAATATTTCTTCAAAGGATATTATTTTTCATGTAATCGGTTTGGTCACAAGGCTATGCATTGCAAGACTCATGGAAAGGAGTATGGCCTCACTAAAAGGAATGTAAACTCCTTCAAGGATGGATATTTCTTCCAAGGGTATTGTTACTCTTGTAATCACTTTGGTCATAAAGCAATCCACTACAGGGTTCATGATAGAAATGATTATGGCTTCACTAGGAGGAACTTCAAGATATTTGCACCTTCCAAGAACTACAACATTAAGTGTTACAAGTGCAATAATCTTGGGCATAAGGCCAAGTGGTGTAGAATAGAGTTTCCAAAATTTCCAGAGATAAGCAAGAATAGGGACACTCAAAAGGATCAAAAGGGTATGTTGAAAAGGAAGGTAGACAAAGAAAAAGAGCATTGCATTAGAGTTTGATAACAATATTGTGCTTTCATTGTTGAAAGATATTGAGACATTTGTGCTAGAGATTGTGAACTACTTGTGCTAGGGTTGAAGACAAGTTAGTGCGGCATTGTGAAACCTTTTGAACATTGGTTTGAGAGATATTGATATCAATTTTGAAAGTTTTTTGAATTTTGTGAGGGAAATTGTGCATTAGTGTGATTGATATTTGAGAGAAAAATTGCAAGAAAGATAGATCAGTTTTGTGAAGCAAGTTATAAAGTGTTTTTATTTGATTTGAAGGGGTTTTTTTAAGAGAGAGATTGGATTAGTTGAATGAAATATTTGTGAATGTGAACATATTTGGTTTTTTATAGTGCATATAATTATCTATATGTTCCAGAGGCTAAACTAATTCTAGGTAGAATATGTCTGAATTGCCTAGTTGAAGAAAGTACTTCTGAAAGATATAAATATTTGTTTGTGTGCAATATTTGGAAATATTTGAGCAGGTTTAGTGAGTATCTTTGAGGTAGATTTGAGAAAGTCTTGTGAGAAGACTTGAAGCAAATTTGAGGTAGACTTGAGAAAGTCTTGTGAGAATACTTGGAGTAGCTTTGATGTAGATTTAAGCAAGTCTTGTAAGAAGACTTGGAGTAGATTTGAGCAAGTCTTGTGTTAAGGCTTGGGGAAGATTTGAGATAGAATTGAGAGTAGGTTTGGTTGTTGATTTGATCAAGCTTTGTTTTAAGGCTTAGTGAATATTTGAGACAGAATTGAGAGCAGGTTTGGTTGCTGATTTGATCAAGTCTTTGTGTTAAGGCTTGGGGTAGATTTGAGACAAAGTTGAGAGTAGTTTTGGTTGTTGATTTGATCAAGTCTTTGTGTTAATTCTTGGGGTATATTTGAGATAGAGTTGATATTAGGATTTAGAGGTGACTGAGCAAAGAGGATAGAGGTATCTAGTGGATATAGGTTCATAAGCCAGTGTAGTGGGGACAAATATCTCCTGGAGAGAGAGATCTACAAGCCAGAGTAGTGGGGATAAAAGTCTTCTAGAATTTCACCAGCCATAGCAGAGGGGATAGAGTTATCCTATGGAGAGATATCCATGATCTAGATCAAAGAGGAGGTAAATTTTCCCTATCGAAAGAGATTCATGAACCAATTGGGGAGATAGAGTTCTTCTGTGGATAGAGATCCACGAACTAGTTGAGGATATAGAGTTCTCTTGGATCAAGTTACATGAACTAGAGCAAAGGGAAAAGAGTTCTCTTGTGGAGGGATATCCAAAAACTAGAGTAAAGGGATAGAGTTATCCTATGGAGAGAGATCCACAAACTAGAGCATTGGGGATCGATATCTCCTTTAGATAGAAATCCGTAAACATTGTAATAGGGAATTGATCCCGAAGACATTTGTTGATAAAATTTAGAAGAAATATCTTCTCTGATGGATGTAACCCACATTGGGTGAACCATGTTAAATTTGTGTCTCTCATGTGTGTGATGATTTATGCATTACTTTGATTACTTCTATTGATATTACCATTGATAATATTGGATAATATTTTTTGGGAAAGAAAAGTAAAAGTTGATCTTATACTGTTCACTCCCCTCTTAGTATAAGCCTATGTGCTTAAATTCTCATTATGGTCATTCTATCCTTCATAATAATTTAAAAAAATAGTATAAGACTCATTATTATTGAGGATATATCCTATCCCATAATATCCTAACTAGGCTTTCAATTATAAGGTTTTTTTATATCCTATTTGTGTAAACCTAATCTTTTACCTTTGTACCCCATATTAAATAATATTTATTTTGGAATACACATTTGATAGAAAGAATGAGGTATATTATCATTCAATTTCGTAATAGTTATTACCATTTATCCTCTCATTTTTTAATCTTAGCACAAATGAAGGAGCAAATCCCTATTTGCAATATTTTTCCTCTACTATTAGAACTAGAAGGTAAGCCTGATGTTCATAGAGAAGAAGGGCACTTGGCTAGGTCCATGAAATTTTGGTTATAGTTATTACTAATGTGGTCAATTTATTACTAGTATCTACTAAATATTGTCTAGGTTGATCATGTAGATTGAGCGACTTCAATGCATTAATGATATAAGACTTAGAATATAAAGGCTTAATAGATAAATTAAGAAAATTGGTAATATGAGGGTATAGACTATTTTTTTAGTTTTGATATTAACCACCTTACAATATTTGAATGGCTTAAGATTCGTAAGAATATTATAAGTATTTACCTTGTATTCATATTTGATACATTTGTGTAGGGTGGATAGGACAACCCACATTCCCTAAATTTAAGGCCAAACTAGAAAAAAGTGATAGGACAAATCATCGGGGATGACATAGAATGGGGTGTTCATTGTTTGGGGCATAATTTTTTGGGGCAAGGCTATAATTCTAATAGTCTCATATACCTCATTATCGAACCCCTAAATCACTAGATCATATTTTTCATATCATATTTGGATAGACCAAAATGACTATTGAATTGTAACCTTCATACATTCAAACTAAAACTATTGTCGACTAAATTTTATTTTATGAACCTATGGTTTACTTGATATATAATGTATAGATGTGGGTCTAAAATTTAGGAGGATTGAGGGATTTCATCCTCAAAAAATAATATTTTGGTATAATTTATCTTTATCGATCCAACTCTATAAGTTATATCATCGAGATTCAAGTATTGAGAAACTATTTGTTTAGTTAAAACTTTAATGAGGATATCTTGATGTGTAGAAGAATATTTAAGAATTTCAATGACATAGATTTTTACTAAGGTATTTTTGTGTTATTTAAGTAGATTAAAAATATATATTTATTTTAAATCATGGTTAAATATTCAAAGGAGGTCCTTCAAGTGCATTAGATCTTTTGGATTGAAGGAACAAAGCTAGTCTTGATGCTTGATTAGTTTGTGGTTATTCTATAAATAAACTATTGTGTTACTACCTTATGATAAAATAGACGTGGGAGGTGTGGTTGATGTGATAATATATATTAATATTACCAATAATTCCATAATTAGTAGGTGATACATTATGATAGTTGATGTTATTTGTTACACCTTGTTGACTTTTATTGGTGTGGTTAGGCAACAAATTTTGGAAAATTCCAAGGTTATGACTTAGAGTTTTAAAAATAATTTAGCTATCATCTATAAGATCTTGAACCATATTTTTGAGCCCTATACACCTATTTTTCAAGTGATCATTGATAATACTTGTTTGATTTGAACTAAATAGAATTTTATCTTATAGGTTATATAGGTTAGGCTGGGGGTAATTATACCTTTTTTTCTATGAGAAGTTATTCTAATATGGTAAAATGAGGTTCATACAATATGGATTACCTTATTCTTAGATTTTGTTATATTGAATTTTCCAAGATGATTTTCTAAATATTTTTATCAACATTGATGTTGTTGGATTTTTGGAAATCTATGACCCAATCACCAATCACATGTTTGTTATTTAAATTCCTTTAATTATCTAAAAATAAAGACTTATATTCCTCTTGGATATATTTAGGTTTTAGTTTCCATAATTTTGACAATAATGGTCTCTACCATTTCAATGAATTTATTTGAATGAAGACACATTAGCCATTTCCAAGTGAAAGAATAATATTATTGGAGATTGGATAGAAAGATATTGAGTAAGTCCCTTGGTGGGGGAACATACTATAGTATCCCACCAAGGCTCTCCATATTCCTAGGAAGTTATCCACATTCTTACTTTTGGAGTGTTTGAGCTGATATAGGTTAGTAATGCTAACTTTATCCTCAATATATATTGAAAACTATTTGACAAATATCTCAACTAGGTGTTTAAATATTTTTAAAGAATATCTCAGTATTTGATAATACCATTCTAGAGATGGGTCACTTAGACTATTGGTAAATATTATTTTGATATACATTTTATCATAGGTGATGTCACTATAGGTGGTTCTAAATAACCTGAGATGATTAATGGGCTCTTTGATTTCCTTATACATTGTGATAAGATCTAGGGGATGGTTATACAAGTCATCATAATAATACTTTTAGCCAAAATATGACCCTTAGATAATAATCATTTGCTATTTAAATTATTCTAATTGATATATTAGAGCATGAAGATCTAGAGAGATTATATTGGAATATGATGACTGGATGTAGGCCATGTTTTGTGATGATTGTTGAAAGATAGGTTGTAAAAAAGAAGGTAGTTGTTGATAGTAGACTTATGGTTGTATCTAGGACACTTGGGAATACAATTTCAAGATTTACATGAAATAATTAGTTTCATTAATACCAAATACTAGAGACTTTAATTGACTAATGGGATGTGGATGAGAGATTAGTGGATTAGAAAGTTATCTTGTGCTTAATTCAAAAACTGTATGATTAAGTTGATTAGAATTAGAATTATTATTAAAAGTGACATATTATGTACCATGATTAGGATTAGGGACTTATGTTTTGAGTTGAATTTTAGATGAATAATTTAGATTAGGGTTATTATTGGTCCCCATATGCTATGATGTAGAACAACTAGAATTGCCCTCCAATAGTTTTTCAAGGGTAGATATTTGGGGAGGAACTTGTCTCCCATTGTCCATTAGTGTTGTGTTTGTAATTGGGATTAGATCAACTAGATTGGGGGTTGATGCATTAATTATAGATATAGTGACATTAATAAATACAAAAGACTAGTTCATTTGATTTAAGTATAGAGGTTAGATTTTGGTTTTTGATGGTCATATAATAATGAATAATTATTGGTAGAATCTTTTTAGGCTTCACGAGACTCTTTAAGTAAGGTATAGCTTTCTTATGCATTTGAAGGAATCAACTAATTGTGTTTGGGATCAAAAAACTAATTTGTTATCCTCTTTTTGCATAGGGCTTGAGAAATCTCAAGGAGACATGACCTATTTTTGACTAAAATATAAGTAATAATGGCTAATAAAATTATCTTGGCCCTCTTCAATAAGTTTAAGGTGACTATCCATTTGATTAAGTATTCTATGAGTTAGGTAATGTATCTCATTTATGGTTTTAAGGGTTAGTGAAATAACAAGATTACTTAAAATTTTAATTGTCTTGAGAGTTTTTTAAAGAAGAAGAAGAATGCATTTTTATAATATATTTTATCTATTTCCTTCTATATACCTAATCGTATATACCTAAAAGTTCTTCCTATATACTAAAGACTACCTCTATACATGACTCATCTTATTATACATATTTGCTCATGATAAAAGATTCTATACATGGAGTATCAACAATAAATGGAAGTAGAACTTTTGGATATGTGGATGAGATCAATAGATGAAAGGAAATGAATTCCTCCTTATGAATCCTATTAGCCTAATTTGATATACTCCTATTTTGCATAAGTATGTGGAAGACCCATGTAGGTAACCGGTAGGCCATACTTGTTATATACCCTATATAGCCAAATAGTTAATACATTAGCTACTCAGATTTTATAAAAAATTCTAGTTGGACTAACATTTTGGTTAAGTTCTTATTATTATTTTTATTTTATTTAAACTAATGCAAACACTGTTTTAGTAGTCATGTTTATAGTTTTATATACAATAATTTAAGTTTAAATTAGGCATGTAGGTCAAACAAGAATATTGGGACCCATATGGTGTTCATGTTAGGTTCACCAAAATGAGGCAACATAGAAGTGACCTATCCAAAAAGCATGCACCTAACTAATACATCAATTGGAATCAACATACAAGCATAAAATGATAAGCAAGATTGCATATAACAATAAAATGGATGTTTCTTTTATTAATATTGGAAACGAATCTCGGTTACAATCATTCCCCTCTTAGGGTCACCCAAATTTTGATACAATTCGAAAGCCCCCAATGGGGTAGGCACAATACTAAGGCTCTCTAAATAGTCACAAATTGCTCTAGGGTGGAGTTGACCCTCTTCTTCGTGTTGAGGAAGGAATTAGATGATTGAATCTCCTTCAAATCTATTTCCTGTGGTCAAGAAACAACATACAACTTGTTAAAAGCAAAGGTAGCCTCTCTTGATGAGGCCTTAAAAGGATATTTGCACAAAATATGACATGATTAGCAATAATCAAGAAAATGCAAGAAATATGCTAAAACTATGCAAAACATATAAAGATGGCTATAAAACAAATAAACTGAAGCATATCTAACTATTTAATGGCTTGATTGCAAAATTAGAAGCATGGAAGCATGGAAAAGATGCATTATATCTAAACTACAACAATGAAA
This sequence comes from Wollemia nobilis, assembly GCA_028583015.1. NCBI lineage: Eukaryota > Viridiplantae > Streptophyta > Pinopsida > Araucariales > Araucariaceae > Wollemia > Wollemia nobilis. The sequence continues at coordinate 1,085,194 of JAQPPZ010003172.1, read as the reverse complement.
GGAACTTGCAATTAACACCTAATCCATCTACTAAATGTCTCTAGAATGCTAATTGAATCAATAGAAAGGCTAATCTATCCTAACTAAATAAACTACAAAAGGAAGAACAAGGAGATTCATAGCCATTTTCTCACCGTGGGTCTGAGATGTGGTCAGCACTGTAGACCATGGATGATAGCCATGATGGAGCTTTGAGTAGTTTTACCCTCAGAATTAGGGCCTCCTCTGCAATCCTCCTTGGCAAATTGATGGTCAAGGGTCACCTCTATGTCCTATAACATGTTTGGCGGTTGACTTATTTGAATTATGCATTTATTTCATGAATTTGTGTTTCTTGGCTCTCCTAGGCTCCTAGGGCTTCCATAGCGATTTGATCTCCAATTGGGTAGCAAAAGTGTCCCTCTCAATATATGCAAATGAGTATGCAATTCGACATGGCTTCACTGCTCAATTGATAAAAATGTTCTCTCCCTATCCCCAATTCAAAGGGGATCTTATAGCAATTGCCTAGGGCTAGGGATGGCTTCCTCATGAAGCCAATATCAAGATTGGGTAGTTGAGCCAGTTGGATGGGAGGTTCTAGATCCTTCCTTGCTCAAATCGTTCCAATCTACAACCAATTGGTCATTGCGACCAACTTTTGGGGTTGGATGAAAGCCAATTGAACTTTAGTCCTGACCACAGGTGTCATCCACAACCAGCATTGCTAACCATGGGTGGCAGCCATGGTCCCCAATAGGCAGATTGGAGGCCACAGCTGTCAGCCATGGCTAGCACTGATTAGGCAAAGATGCCCAATTGAGTGGTAAGAACCACTGCTATACCTTGGATCTATCCAAAGGTCTTCCATATGGTCTTCTAGCATGTCCCATATGAGTAGTCACCTCGACATGATGTTTTTTAGGTGTCTACAAGAATACACCACATGGTTAATAGGAAGAGGTGTGTTGGCTCATATATCCCTGTCATACTAGGTATTTCACCAATTCAAAGGATATGGGAAAATTTTGTGATACCTAAGTTTTTTTTTTTTTTTTTTTTGAAAAAAAACATTGTTTATGAAATATTCTAGTTTAATATTTTTTTTTCTAGAAAGAAATCTAAAAATGACTTAACTTGGAACTAGTGAGCATTTTAGGCTATAAATACAAGATAAACAAGATGCAAAAAAATAAGTTATAATCCTACATGTTAATTTCTTTAAAATCCTCTTGATAAATGGTCTTTTCTTTTGTTTTTATAAAGGGTGCAAAGGATATTATAATGTAATAGATAAAATGCAAGATGTATAATTCCATGAAAATACAACTTGAAGTATAAAAATTAACTCTAAATGACTAAACTATAAATACAAGACTATGTGCACTTTTTTCTTCCTTTTTTAAGATAATCATGGTAAAGACAAACATATCTAATAGAAAAATAATGTAAATAGAGCTAAAATTAAGTAGCAAAAATAAAATATTGAGAAAATATATTTTTTCTCTTGGACCTCATAAAACTATAGAAGTGAATGCTCTAGTAGTGCTAATGATACAATGATGCTTTGATTTATAAATGAAAATAACTAGATTTTTAATCTATGTCTATTTTGTTTGACACTTGCACATATGAAAAAATAAATAGTTTAGATTTTTAAGGGTTCTTTCTTTGTCAAACCCCTATTCCAAAAAGATACAAATAAATAAATGTTAAAAATGTATGAATGACTGCAAGGTATAGACTATATAGTAAAAGCACTATAGATATTTAGTGTTAACAAAAGATATGGTGGTAGTGATTTAGCTTACAAACACATTTTGATAGACTATAGGATTTGTAGAGACTATAATAAAAACTAAAGTGTGATATGATTATTTTTTTAATGTGCATGGTGGAATCGATAGCCACCATGAATCCAAGAAGGTTATCCAGCTTTTATGGCTACCACATTATTCTACATTGTCCACCCTGGAAGCTTCCACATAGTTCTCCATGTAGTCCACCCCTATAACCATCATGCTACAATAATTTTAAACCTTTTACACCACTGAAAGCACCAGGAAAGGGACAAGCATTCAGTCCAATGAGGCCTGAGATTTGAACCTTGGACCTCTACCCCCTTATGGGGTTTGGTCAAACCAATTGGTCTAAACCTTGGACCTAGGCAAGGATGAGTGTGATATGACTATTGAGATTGCATTTTGATATTATTTTTATCTTTGAATGCAGTGAGATAGGATTTAGGATCTATAAATTCTATAACAATGGTGAAATATATAGAATCTTGACCAATATATATGCAACAATCCAAGTATGATGGATAATTGACTTGATAAGCTATGATTAAGATGATAATAGCTATGATAATGAAATGTATAATTATATAGAATGCTAAGACTATATGCAATGTGCAAACAAAATAATAACAATATAGAAAGACACAAGGTTTTAGAGCACAAATCTAGAAGCCTTGAATGGAAGGAAAAGTACTTTAAAACTCATGCAAAATATAGAAAATTTATAAAAAGATCCTCAAATCACATCTTTGATATGAATTTTATTGGATTGTATTGGATCTCAATAGAAAATTAGACAAAAATTTCTTAGCATTTAATAGATAGAAATTTTAATAGTGCATTGTTAGCTAATCTGGATACAAAATTTGATAGAGTTTTGTTAACTAATTCAAGGATGATTTGTAATATCACAAGGATTTAATTTATAGAAATCCATGGAACCTTTGATGATCTACCTAATTTTGGAAAGGAGAAGAGGTGTCATGTTGCATGGGAAGGTGATTAGCTTAATTGTATATGATTGAGGATGGAAGACATCCAAGTGACTTAGATGATTTTTTGAGATGGTGGATTGAGAATATTGAGAGGATTTAGCATGCATGATTTCCAATCACATCAGGTGATGGGCACTAGAGGAGGGTTAGGAAATTTTGGCAAGATATGTTTCTAATTTTATGGATAGCCAATGTTAGTCAAGATCTATCTTTTTTTTTTAATTTATGATCATTAATATAATTGGTGGTAGAAGTACCACTAGTGCTAATGATCTTGGTAATAATGAAAAATTACCTATTGGTGGGCTAATTGGGCAAGAAGATTTAAAATTAAAAATTTTACAAAAGTGTTACCTCTTAGTCTGAAGCTTCATCAATATTATTGCCAGGTATAATACTTTTGATTTAAGACATTAAATACCCATTGGATGAGACTTTAGTTTACTTGGTTGAATAATATATTTTCATGTTTTATGAGGTAGATGTTGTCATGTTTGTATGATTTTATGACATGTTCAAAATTGGGTGTGTATATTTACACTAAAATTTGTACCTCCTCATACAATGTACAAATTAAGACCTCTTTTCCCTCCATGCAATAATTAGCACCTTATTCCAATCCATACTCATAGAAAAATCCACCCCATTTAACTACCTCCTTCACCATCATGCAACCAATCACTCCTCACTCAACTTGTTGTCTTTTCTACCATTACTCACAACTTTCTCCTTGTTATCTTCACCCATGCACATTTCCATATTTCTTTATTTTTATTTTTATTTTTTATTTATCTTCTACAATTTATTAATATTATTTATTTTTTAATTTTTATTTTATAATATAAATTATTTTCTCCTTTTATTTTTTTAACACACCATAATATTAGAACAAATCAATTGATACTCATTAACCACATGGTCTAAACTTTTTTATTGGTAGTAAAGAGAAGGGATTTTGAAAGGAACTCCAAATATTTTACAATGAACAAATTAGAATATACAAGAGAGGACCCAAGGAGAAGCAAAAGGAGATACCCAACATGGATAAGGTCTAACCAAAAACTACCTTGGGCATAAGACAAATAGAGCTAATGAAATTTGAATAAAATAAATAAGGGATATCAACCTTCAAAAATAGAAGGAAGAGAATGAGAAGGGAGGGGAGATAATAGAGGAGGTTGGGAAGGAAACCCACCCAACCAACCTCTACAAACATAGAGGAAACAACACTTTACTAGAACTAGGTTTCACCTTCTTTTTCCATGAGCATTTCCATCATTCAATTAACCCTTTACAAGGACTCAATAAGGTATTTAAGGATAGAATAGTTGCTACTCAAATTAACCATAATGGGGAATCCATGGGGATATTACCCATATTCTTCTTTGCAGAGGTCTCACCAACCCTAAAATCAGATCCCATCCTCTTTTTGCATCTATAGGGAGGGAGGAAGTTTTCACCTAAACCATAAGGTTTGAGTCTTGAGAATTTTTCAAGTCCAAATTAGATCAAATTTTAAGGGGGGTTTAAAAAACTTACCCTTACCCTAAATTTTCTTTAGTCAATTCAAATGTTTGGTCTTAGAATCAACCTTAACATAACCCTTATTGGTCTGGTTCAAAGTGTCTTCCTTATTTATGGAAGTACCTTTCTATTGATGAGAAGATCTTCTCATCTCCTTCCCAGGGTCTATTTTTGAATAATGGTCTAAATATCCTTCTTTTAAATTTACCTCCTCATCGATAGAGATAAGGGAAATATCAGCATAGGTTGTTTCCCCAATAACTTTGGATTTCTCCTCAGATGTCATAGGACTACCATAATCTAGACCTAAGCTCAACATTCCATGCTAACCAAATTTCTCTACAATATGTGAAAAGATAATATTTAGGAGCCCCTCATGCAGAGGAATAAAAAAAATTCCATGTCTGATGTCACCCACCATCTTTTTGATGGATTAAAGCAAAAAAGTAGGGATACTAACCTTCTTCCCCTTTGAATATTATTTATGAAGGCAACATGAAATCTTTGCACAATGTTAAACCTCTCTTATAGGGTGAAATACCGCATAATTGGTATCACCACCCTATCCCATGACTTGGGGATGGATTCCCTTAGAATCCTATTCTCAATATTTTGTGTCCTCTCATTTTTTCCTAGGAATCTCTCTAGGTCTCTTGCAAGAGAGTGTTTTTCCTGGTTAATGCATTCCCCTTCAACAGTTAAAGAGGTGACTTCAAAAATTAGAGAAGTGTTGAAAGGTAAACTCAATTACTTTCAATTTAAATCTTCCCTCAGATCAAGAATGAGTAATCTACAAGAATATCATCTCAAAATCCCCTTTTTTTCTAGAATTTCATTGACATCCTTATCAACCACCAACTTTGAAGATTCCAATTTCAATGTCTTGCCCCCATGGACAGTTTTTAAAGAAACACCACATCTTTGAGGATTTATCTCTTTATCCATAAATTCAATGAAAAGCTAAACCAAATAGGGCCTTATAATGAATTACTTCCAGTAAAATTGCATGAGATGGAAGGTCCAAGACCCAAAAGGAAAAATAGGACACAACATGCATGTGACAAATATTTTTTATGCTTGAAAATTGAAATGAAACATTCATTCACATTGAGGAGTAATCATTCAAAGTGATGATCATATCTAACTCAGATTTATTCCTCCAAATCTGTTTTGGGAAAGGAGCAAGATTGGGGTAGTGCACATTTGAAAAAAGGGCCAAAATATTTTTGGGAAAGAACCATTATCTATACCTTTTGAAAATTATAAAAAAGAGTTCCAAGGACAATTTTTTCTCTTGTTTTCATACCTTTAAGAGGCCACATAAGCAAATAGCTAAACCTTCGATCACTAATAGCAAACAAACTGAAGATGAACAATCGAATCCACTTGTAACATAATGGATTAGCTTGGCAATTTTATTGATCATGTGATAAACAACACTATACCTAAAACTTGATGTGATAACATTACCACTAATTGAAGAGTCAAGAAACCAATTCTTATCACTATTTATATAAAGGGTAACAATACCATGATACCATCTTCTATCCTTACCAACAAGAAAGATAAATAGGTATTGTTGATGCTTAAGATCAAACTAATTTAAATATTTGAGACATCATCATTCAAAATTAATATTTCCATAGGGAATATAACAACCCAAATCCCTAGGGATTCTTGGTGAATACCCAAGTTTACCATTATATTTGCCTCCATATTTCCTTCTTTGAGCACATGCTTCACCTGATTGCTCTCAATATTTTTCAGATGTTGCTTCACCTCCTCCATCATATCTTCAATGTTCTAATTTGGATATTGTATTTCTTTAATAGTGTTGATGATGGACAAGTCATCCCCTTCTTAGATCACCTTTTTTGGGTCCCATTTCCCAAAATAACTCCTTTAAAGAGAGCTCTTACTTTAGCAAAGAAGCTTGTTTGGAACCCTAATTTTTTAGCATAATCTAGGAGGATATTTCCTTTGTTGTTTCTTATAACTCTCCCAACACTAGATCTGCCTATATTCCCTTTAGTAGCCCCATAAAAATTAATTTTTAACCAACCTTGAGGAGGAGGATCCCACTTGACCTGATAATGGGGTTGATGGACAGAGTGGGGTGAGGAAACTTCATCTACCAAAATGCCCAAATTGGCAACAATCCTAGATTTATTCTCACTTCACATGTCATTTGTGAAGGAAACCACCATATAATTTTCTTTTAAGGCATTAACAATTCTAATTTCAACCAATTTAGGATCCTTTTTGAGATTCCAAAAAATTGTATTGTTCCTTTCTTTCAAGATTTACCAAAAGAAGTGAGGTAGATTGAGATTTCTCACATGGCATAAACTAATGTAGTCCATTCATCAAGATTTAAAACAAGTAAAATAAAACTATCACACATAATGGAAAACCATAGACTTTTTACATCATACACATCTTGGACTTGGTTCTTCATCCCCTCATGGTGTCCTTCGGCTATCTATGCCTACAAAATCAATAAGTAAAATGATTTGTTTTGGAATACCACTAGTTCTTTGGAATCACATTGTTAAAATTTAAAATGTACTTATAAGGTTATAATTTTAGCCACAATAAATATTATTAAGATTCATTTAAAGAATTTCCATAGCATAGGAAACAATCCATACATTGTAAACATAGTTTTAACAATGATCCATTAAACCATTAGACTTTAATCATCTTATTTAACCAATTAGAAGGAAATAAATGTCTATCATATGAAGGTCATCACTTCATCAAATCAAATTCTAAATTATGTGGGGAGAAAGCATTACACATTACATGACACCCATTGACATCACTAGCTTGCACACAAGCATAAAAAAGAAAATAGAATACCTTACCTACCTCCAACCACCTTTTGTGATCTAAGCATGAAATATAAAACAACCACATTGAAATCTAAAATAAAATATCCTATGTTGAGTTGGATATATGAGTGTCAACCAATAATATACCTATGTGATTTACAAATAGTAATTAACAACACATTTGATAAATTACTAATCATAGGTTTATGCTAAATAATGATAGTCATAGTTTGTTTGTTTGAGAACCAAATAGGGTGAATTCTAGAACCGTAAAGTTTCATACCACACTGTCATTTATTCAAGTTGATAACGATATTTGTTCTCATAAAACAACTATTATACTCTAATATGCTATTATGTGTATAAAACCTCACTCTTTATGTGCATAATAGAGTTAGCAGGGATAAATAGTGGAGATTAGGATAGTCTAACATAGTTTTTCTTTCTCTTTTATTTATATTATGAAAATCCATTTCAAATAGTTCAAGTCATGTAAAATTATTTAGGGGGATATCTAAGTCTTATTCACCAAATAATCATGCACTTGTGCTAAGAAAGTGTTGAATATTCCCTCTCAATTTTATTTATTTTCATACTATATTCTAAAATTACTTTCTATCAAATGCTTTGTATGCTTTTCAGTCTTTCCATAACTTTGTTATTTATTCTATATTTTGTAGAACTATAGTTTCCCTTTTATATTGTCTATACCATTGTACTTTCCAATTTACCACATTTCTATATAATGCAATTTAATCTAATATTATTGGTAGGTTATCATTTTGTTCTATTATTTTATGCATTGATTTATTCTAGCAATTTAGTTTAATTTTGTTTCAATAATTATTCTATTTCAACCAGTGTGATCTACTTTGTTTAGAACCATTTAGATTAAGGTTTAACTTGTCTTTTTTCTATTTCTATAGACAAGATCCATTAGTAATTTAATATTCTTCCATAGAATCTCACTATATCTCAAAAACAAACATGCATATAATACAATGAGCAATAAGTCACTAAATATTATTGATAGTATCTACTTAAGCAATGCATAAAATACAATTCTTATTTGATCACTTATTATAAATCTTTGTCTTCAATCTATACATACATGATACTCTTCATATTTACAAGACTCTTGACCTTTACCAACTTTTAGCTCCTATAGCAAACCATTTTAGACAAGTAGTTATTTTTTCTTTTCTAGCATTGTTTCCATTCCTAGTTAGTTCACCTTTGAATGCTTTATATTTTTGTAAGAGTAGGAATATAGACCCACTAAAACTCTCACCAAACCCTTAGAAGCTATAACTTGACTATATGAAAGTAAACCAATCCTCTCTTGGGTGTGTGCATATATACATCATTAATACCATGTGAAAGCATATGGGCCTATATCGATGATAAATAAAATAGATTCATATTTTTTTTTTATCATTGGTAGGGATGGTGTCAATATATATCCAAGGTAAAGGATATTGGGGGTAAAAGTAGCAATTTTAAACATTTTATTTATAATAAAATCTAAGTATAAATGAATTAGAGGGGAGAATACCAAGGGAAATTCCTTATGTACTTATAAAAAACTTAAACAAGTCAAAAAGGAGATTTTTCAAACTTATATATTGAAGAAAATTGGTTGGTTTAAATAGATAATAGTGAAGTGTCTACCACAAAATAGTCATTTATAGCATAAAGGCTTAGTGGACAACCCTCTACTGGAACATCTTTCTATAATAGGATATAGTATTGCCATAGGAAGAATTAGATTAAAAAAATATTTACCCCATAAACAACATAGGTAGAAGACGTCACTCTAATACTAATTTAGAATCCTTACTTGGTAGTACATCTACTCTTATATGATGGATAGACACCAAGAAGAAGAGGAACTAAATTGATTTTTTATTTACCATTTAGATTATATAATGGGTAGATCCTATGGAAATAAGTATCCATCCATCCTTCCTAACTTCCATGGAAAAAAATTGAAGACCCACAAATATTATTTTTTAATTTTGATGTCCTAAGTAGAAGTTATGACCATAGAGCGATGCTAAAAACTAAAACTATTCTCTAGGACCCTAAAATGTGTTACTCTAATATGATTCATTATTTTGGGTAGTAATATCATCAATAATTGGTACCAAATGAGACTAGAATTCCTAAAATAATATCAATATTATTGTAGGTCTCATGACACTCTAGACGAAAACTCCCATATGTTGCATTGAGAATATTAAGTCTTGGAGGATTATGTGGAAATATTTCAATTGTCTCTAAAATATGACCAAATGTGAACTTTACCTAGAATTCCTAAATATCATATTTTAATAGAGATCCAAGATGAATGTTTGGATGTGTTTAATCTAATGGGAGGATTTTATGTCTCTTAGTTAATATTTTGAGGGGATTTGTGAGTTTTGTAGAAACTACTCATGAAAAATAGATTAAAGAGCTAACAATTAGGAGATTAGTCAACAAAACTTATAGGAATCATTAGTAATATGGATATTATAAATATACTCAAAAACCTAAAAATATACCTCTTAAGTTCTATTTCAACATAACAAGATACCATACGAACACAAAAAAACTTATAGGAATAATTAGTATGATGGATATTAGAAATATACTCTAAAACCTAAAACATATATCTTAAGTTCTATTTCAACATAACAAGATACCCTACAAATATAAAGAATCTAGAGGAACCTATGGCATATTTTTGCACTTGGTGTATTAAGAGGCACTTGTACCATGAGTGCCTCTTGGACAATACCACCATTTTTTAGTATCTATAATTAGAAACATGGTACTAAGAAATATATCATTATACTTGAACTAAAATTTATTTATAAACAAAAAGGTTAAAGACCCTAAACAACTATACTTACTCAACTAGAACGAGTTATGGCAATTATGAAAAATGTATCTAAGTGTGTTTTATGATAAATCCAATTTTAATATTGCTTCCCCATCAAATAATCCTTATTAACAACCACCCTTAATTTGGTATCATCCCACTAGATGCCACAATAACCTAGGTGAAAAATCCATAGTGGAGGTGGCCATCAAGATACTAATAAAATTGGCATCTATCTTCTCAATATCATAGCTTCCTCCAACTCTACTTAAAACCCTTATACATATAATGAGTTATTTAAATTAGACTCTTTAGCCATAACCTTTACTAGCCCAACTATCCCAAAATACAAACAATAAGCTATATTAACCTATCTATGAGAATAAAATAGTTGAATTTCTAACTTGTTTCATAGTTCCTATAGAGTATTAAAAATATAACTTTGATCAAGAAGTATTGTGTTGGACCTTGAACTACCAAACATTATTAAACATAAAGAAGAGAAAATAGGATATGGGTAGAATAAATCTAGGCAACAAGCTCCTAGAAAATATATTTTAAGATAAGAAGTTCCTTAGGATAGATTACTTCCCAAATAAATAGTGACCTCTACCATGCCATACCTAAAATGTATAACCATAAATGGGTGGAGACAAAAAAAAATCATAAGAGAATTGAAAGATGTTTACATTTAAATTATCCTCTTCCTATTCAAACCAAGGCTATTAGGGAATTGTAAATAAATAACCTAGGCCAACTAAGGAGAGATCCAAAGCCTATCTAAATGGTAGGAAATATGTCATATTTAATGTTAGGGAGATTTTTTCATAGTAAAATGATCTTAGAAGTCCTGTAGTGTACGTATGTATTGTTAACAAGATTATTAGAAATTTCATTGTTGATCTAGGAAAATCCATTAATGTCATCACAAGATACACTATGGATAGTATAGGAATATAATATATTAGAAGTACAACTACAATAATCTAGATTGTAAATTGATTCACAATAAATCTTGAAGGAATCCTCAAATATATAGTGACTTCCATTGAATCATGGGAATATCCTATGGACTTTATAGTTCTACAACCTAAATTAATTCTAGGGGATATCTATTAATTCTAGTTCAACCATAGCTTACTTTAGATATGCATATATTGGCTTTAGGATGATAAATATGATAATATCTTATGCGGTACACATCAAACAACTTACCTTATACTCCATTTCATAGCCCATGGTACAAGAGGACCATATTTAGATTGATGAGACTAGGGATGATGAAGAGCCTATATACCTTGTGCTTATCATTTATAAACTTCAATATCTAAAAAAGCATAATAAAAATACCTTTATTTTAGGTATCATCCAAAATAATTACTCACCAAGTGTCCCTTTTAGGTTTCTAATGAGAATGTTTAGAGAGTGTAGTGATGATGGTTACTTATCATTAATAGATCATATATTGAATCTCATTAAGAACACGCATGTTCCCCATAAATCCTTAGTACATCTATGTTATTTTAAAGATATTTTATAATTATTTTTAGGGATGAAGGATAAAAAATATAAGGTTAAAACCATATATATCCTTATTGATAAAAACATTTAATAACAATAACCAATTAGGTCTATCATAACAAGACTAGATGGTTAAGATTCTATGAAAAAATATGAGGCTTTTACCTAGGACTACCAAGATATGTAAAGCATTCATCCTATAGGTTGTACTCATCATATATATACCAAATATGAATGGTAGTCCAATAACCTAATAGATAGATGAACCTAACATTATGATAGAGTAAAATAAGAATTGTATAATCTATTTCAAATATTTTTTATTTATTTTATCTTAGATAGTCAATGGGTCTCTCCTCCAGTGATAGTTCCCAAAAATAATGGAAAGTGGCACTAAAATTAGAGAATTAAAGCCACTAGGAAGGATAAGTTCTCTCTACCCTTCATTTACTAAGTAATAGACACTCTTCTTGGGAAATAGTACTTGTTTCTTGGTGTCTTTAGTGGCTACAACCAAATACAAATATCCCCTAAGGGTTATGATAAAATAACCTTTAAATGTCCATCAAGGACATACACCTATAGTGTGCCCCCCATCACCATTTGTAATGTATCGACTACCTTATAGTAGTTCATATTGAGTATCTTCTTGTTATTTTTAATAGTAGTTTGTAGAAATAAATGGAATCAAATATTACCCACTATTGCTTGAAAATAAATACATAGAATGAAGAAAAAATAACACATAATATATTAGGGTATTTTTAGAAACAAAATAATATCACTAAATGGAAATAAAATTATTATCCATCCAATGATTAAAATAGGTGGTATGAAGGGGTATAACCAAATACAATTTTCCTTTAGGTCAAGGTTGTGAGAGAAAATTTTAGAAATTAAAAATTTTAAATATGCAAAATCACCTTTCTCAAGGTTAACATGGGTGCAAAGAGCAAACACAAACATATAAGTACAAAATTTGGTTGTGGCCTCACAAAAATCTTGACAACCACATATTCTAACACCTCTTTTAAGATAAATAAAGAGACCTTTATTTGTTGTATCATCTTAAGGGACCCTCTCCAACTCCAAGAAGCTCCTACATACACATAAAATTGACCTCGAGCATGACCTTGGTTAGAATATACATTGCTTGCTCTGATGAAGGCACAAAAATTAGATCAATCATCCCTTGTGCATGAAGCAATCTCACAAAATGCATCCATATATCTATATGCTTTATTATTTGATGGAAAACTATATTACAAACAACCTATATGGTGCTCTGATTATCACATTAGAGAGTGAATGGAAAGCTATTAGAAATGTCAATCTCCTCTAAAATCATGAGAATCCACCTAATATGCTTATCTCCCTTATTGGTAGCATAATATTTAGCCTTCATGGAAGATGAATAATAGATGATTTTCATCAAGAACACCAATAAATTTTACTTGATACCAAATGGATTACAAAGGGTATGGTGGACTATCTCTCATCCAAGTTACAATCCCAATTAACATCTAAAAATACTATCAAAATTTAAGGGGATCAAATAGAGTAACAAATACCCATTTGATTGGTCCATTGGATGTACCTAAAAATCCTCTTAGTTATTGTCTAAAACCTCTCTTGGGGTGCTTGCATATATCTAAAATAATAACTAACAAAAAAATCTATATTAGGTCTAGTGTGAGTAAGGTATAGAAGTCCTCTAATAATATATTGATAATGTAGCATCCACAAAATAAGCGATACAATCATCACAAAAATTTAGGCCTAAGGCAAAAGGATTCCAAATGGCCTTAAATACTCCATACTAGAACATGAAAGAAGACCTAAAAAATACTTGGGTTGAAAAATGGTGATGCTAGATTCTATTTAATCAATCCAAATTCTCAAAATATAATGCATAAGACCTAAATTTATCATCTCAAAGGTGGAATGAAGCCATAGCTTCAACTTCTATATCAAAGTAAAAGAGATTCTAGTGATGATAATATTATCAACATATAACACAATCATCAAAGATTCACTATGATATTTAAAGTAAACAACATATTTAGCCTCACATCATTGAAACCCACAACTGAGAAAAAATAAATGCATCTTCTCATACCATGCACAAGGAGTCTATTTAGGTCCATACAAGTACCTAGTTATATGGTAAACCAATGGAGTGGGGTGCTTAAGATAAAATCCATATGGCTACTGCATGTAGATTAAATCCTAAAGCTCCCCATTTATAAATTCGCTCTTCACATCCATTTAATGTACCTTCCATCCATATGATGTATCAATAGAGAGAATAATCTTGAATGAGTCCTAGCCAATAGTGAAAATGTATTGGAATAGTGAAATCCCTTATCTTGAGAGAATCCATCAACAATAAAGTATACCTTATGCTTCTCTACCTAACCATATAAAGTATATCTGGTCCTATACACACATTTAGAACCAACATATTTTTCTCTTATAGAAGAGGAACCAACTCATAAGTCCTATTTTTCATAATATATTTATACTCTACCAATATAGAATCTTCCCATTCTATAGAACTCTTATACTAAGAATATATGATAGGATATTAATATTTAGCTACCTTCAAGAGCAGTGCTTGATAAATAGTCTTTCAATCCCTCAAGAGATAGAATAGGTTGAGCATTCTTCAAAAGTGTCTTAACCCACTTGTGTGTTGGATGAATTAAGGAAGAATCATGTGCACTATATGACAACTCAACATCAAAAGCTAAAACTAAAGAATCCAACTGAAAATCATAACTCACCTTATCATGTAAGGCTAAAATACTCTAGACTAAAGTGTCCTACTCGGCATACCCTAAACTTGGAGAAGAAGAAGGAAAAACTAGATAATATTCTTTAATAGGAATAGGCCGAACCAAAAATTTTAGAAAAAATGATTGAATTTGAGATTACCAAAGGATCATAAGGGTCATTTTCCAAAATATTAGGTGGTTTTGTTGGAGTACTAGGATGAATGTCATCAAATATAAAATCTCTCTAGATCAAAAGCTCATGCCTTAGGGGACTGTAAAGATGATATACATTTGATATATTTGAATTCCCTATAAAATTACACTCATAACTCTTTAGTGACTATTTACTTTGAAGATCATTGGGTATGTGATCTTATTCTAAAGACCCAAAGATACAAAATCAAGACACATTAGGCATATCCCCATTTAATCTCTAATGAGTGGTCATGCCTTATACTTCCATGATAGTAAGTTTATTAATGGTGTATGTTGGACAAGTGATAGCCTCACCCTATAATTTGTAATCCATCCCCTTAGCATGAATCATACATTATTCCATATTTATGAATATATTATTTTTTCCTCTCAACCACTCCATTAGGATTAGGAATATAGTGAATAGTCTCTTAATATGCAATCCTATAAGAAGCCAAAAAATTATTAAAAGTATAGCTAACATATCACCTCCCCCATATATTATTAGACATTTGATTCTTCCATTCAATTAATTCTCAACAATATTCTTAAAGTTATTAAACCTCTCAATGGTCTCATCATTAGTATAAATAGTGTACAACCACACATAGCTAAAAAAAATCATTAATAACAAGAAACACTTATTCCTTGAGAGAATTGGTGTACTCATAGGTCCACAAATATCACTATGTATCAATGTCTAAGGGATGCTAGATTTTTCTTGTAATTTATTTTGGAAATGTCTCCCTATAATGATTCACTAAAAAACATCCCTTACATTCACCACTTATAGCGGATATGGATTGAATTCCAATGTTCATTTAATGCTAACTCATGTATTTTAAAGATCCATAGTTGAGATACCCAAGCTTATGATGTCTTGTTTTACTTTCATTATCTACGTGAGCAACCATATCACCAAAGCTTTTCTTCCTATAGGAGAGGGTAAAATATCCTAGTTTTTTTTCAAAATTATATATGTGGTTATTATCATCACAATAGATAGAAAAAATAGTTTTGAACCATTGTATATATTATAATTTACCCATTTATCAAGCCAAAGTTCTACCTTTGTATTTGTATGAGTAATACAATAAATGGAAAAAGGTTAGGGCCAACATTAGAAACATGAAATGCCTCATCAAAATATGAATATCCAATGTTGATGTCTCCACACTCTACAACCTATAATGAAGAATCATCTCTAAAAATAATGCACTCCTCTAAAATGTCTTTTTTGTAACCTTGTAGTAGATGTTTGTGTTTTGTCATGTGCCTAGTTTCCCTTGATCACACAATCCACTCATCTAAGGAAGTGGATGTCAAATATGTAGAATGAACCACTACATGTGCCTATGATATTTTTCCATCAAAACTATATTAACCTTATGCATAGAAGAAAGCAAAATTGACACCCCTCTTTCCACAAGTTTCTTAATTTGAATCCTATGAAACTATACCATGTGTTCTTCCTTTTGAAAAAAACGTAGATAGGCTTCTTGGGTTTCTTCTCATTTTTTTTTGGGTTCTTGTTATTTTTTACTTTTTAAATAGCTTACTTTGGATGAGCTTTATTGAAAATAGAATTTCCCTTATGCATATGTCTTCTAGCCCGATGGTATAGAAAGTTCTTAAATACCTTTTAATTAGTGGTGTAGGAGATTTTGGGAAGTACACTGAAATCATCTCAAAAATAACAATGACTATATAATGTCTTTGACACTTTGTAGAATATAATATTGAGTAGTTCAATGTTCTTATCCTTAACCAATTCTTCTTTCTATCTTGGAATTCACAATATTTTCCAAAAATGAATAAAAGCAATTCATCCACTCAAATATTATATAGAAAGCATAAAATGATAAAAGAAATGAAAAGAGACACATAGATTAGGATTTTCTCATAGTCACCATAAATAATCATTGATTCAATGGAGATATTTATACCAATATCAAAAATCCTATATACATAAATGAACTTAGACTAAGCCAATATAACAAGAGAGTGTTAAGGTTAATTACAAGTTATAAGGTGATTTTAACCCTAACAAGGTTAATCATGACCCATAGGGTTTGTATAATTAAAATATTATAATAAATTATATTAATTGTATAATGAAATACCTTTATGCCTATCCAATATTATGTTATATAATGTTAGCCTTGGCCATGAATTAGATCATTCTTTCAACCCCCCTTCATAAATTTTACTGAGGGGTTAACTATTAAGGATAAAAGAAATTAGTGATAATAATGTCCTCCTTATGATAATGGATACTCTAATACACCTCTATAGTTTATGAGAATCCTTTATAATTCCCCTCATCATATAGAAGAGACACCATATTCAAGAACTCAACCTTAATGCTTTACAATTTTGGGCCTTTATGTCTTAGCCTGTATAGATATAAATTTATTTGCACGAGCCTATATGTGTGAAGTGCAACCACAATTTCTCTTTGCCATCTAAAAATAAACTAGGAGATAAAATGGTTTTTTTAAATTCCAAAAACATAAGAATCATGTGAACCATGAGGTTCAACGTTTAAAAAAAAGAGAGGAGATATTAGCAAGGTCAATTTTTATGCATCATAACTCATTTTTTCTTACCTCCTAAAGAGATAATATCTACTCACAATGCCTTAAATCTCACAATATAGTCCTCAAATTTATCAAACTCATCCAATATAAGAGAATAAAGATATAAATCCAAGCAACTTACTTTATTAAGTATTAACTTTTCCCAAAAATTCATGCAATTTTGACCATAATTTAATAGGTTTGCTTACCTCTTTGATGTAGGAAAGCAACTCTAGCTCATTAATAAAGGGAAAAGGACCAAAGGTTTCTTTTTCTCTTTGGTGGTGATTCTCTTCATCAAGGGCTATTGCTTTATCTTCTTGAAAGATGCATCATTGATTCTTACTGCATAATAGGCCAATCATTTGAGCTAACCAAATGGTGTACTTTTCCATTAGGGTGAGTAATTAGGGTATCCATATTACACAATCCAACCCCTGACACTATAGCAATTCCTTGAACTGATTCTCTCTTTATCTCTCTTTCTGAATATTAATAACCCCATATTTTCAATATACTTCCTTTAAAAAAACTATAACTAAAGTATTTTTTTGCTTTATTTTTGGAAATTTTCCAATGAGTGATAATTTTATGTTTATATTATATTTTGTTTGTATATAATATTGCATATTTTGCTATAATTATGAGTATATCATCCTTGTTTATTATTTTTTGTCTTTACATAGAAACACACACATAAGTATATAGTTTAATTTCTTTTCATTTTGGATTCCTATGCAATTTTGGTTGGGGTTCACTACCTAGTGTTATGTTTGGTCCCAAGTATATAGTTTGTTACCACTAAGTTCCCTATTAACTATTATGTACATGCTAATCAATTTTATATAAAATACAAGCATCTATCCTTCTCCTTATAGTAAAGCAATGCAATATACTCTTTCTTTCAAAATAGAATCATAAACTTTGTTCTTTGTTTTCTTTTTCTAGATTCAAAATCATATGATAGAGAAATAATTCAAATAAAAAATAAAAAAATCATCATTTCAAATAAATATTTCAACACATCATAATCCAACAATTTTAATAACAAGAAATTTCATTTCAATGAAAATGGAGCATATACATTTATAGTTTTTGAAAGTCCTATATTTCTACATTTATGGCAATGAATACAATATTTTCTCCATATGTATGAGATAATAAATTTATTCAAGGAATATTTGCATGGATTTATAGCTTTCACTTTACATTAATTAGATAAATACATATAAATAATTCTCTTTTTACAATAAAGAAGAGAAATCCCCTAACATCATTCTAAAATTTTCCACTTGTGCACACAATCTAGTTTACTTCTAGTGAACTACATGTTGGATTTAGTAGAAACCACCATAGGGTAAGGTTCTTGATCCATAATTCCATCCATGAAACCCTCCTAGAAAAAATTTATACTGATGCAAGTAGGGAAATTCCATAAGCATCACATAATTCAACCAATCCATGTATAGTTTACCAGCACATTCCATGAAAACCATATAAATATTTCAGCTAATATCCAACCAAAAAATACAAATATTAGAAAAGTACTTGTAATAATTTAAATTCAATAGTAAAAATAAAGAAAAGAATATCAAAGAAATTGGATAATTTTTTTAGGGTTGACAATTTTGCACATATCCTTAAATAACTCATTTCACCATTCTCCTCTTCTTCTCCACTTTCTCATCCCCTATATTCAATAATACCCATATGCACATCCCTATCAACCTAAAAAACCTCTACCACCATTCAACCTCCCTCAACCTCTCACCCTCTCTCTACCTCTTCCTCTCATGGCCTCTCTATTGGAATAGATCTTGTTTCATATGTTATGGATAAAAGGACTTTTCTTTTATTTTTAGACAAGGATACAAGGATATTATAATTCAATGGAGAAAATACAAGAATTATAATTCCTTAAAAATTTAAGATGAGGTTTCAATATTAACTATAAATAATAAAACCATAAAGACAAGACTATATGCACTTCTCCTTTTTCCTTTTTAAGGCAATCATAGTAAAAACAAATACATTTGCTATAGAAAATAAACCTAAGTAGAACTAAAATCAAGAGGTATAAAGGAAAGAGATAAAAAAACTTATTTTCAATCTTAAACCTCGTAGTACTATAGAAGTGGAAGTGAAATCACTAGATATGGTAAGGATACAACACTTTTATCTACAAATGCTAACTAATTTTATGATCAACATTCTATTTTATTTAACACCTACATATACATAAACTCAAAGATATTAAATTTTTAATGGGTCTACCTTAATTAGACCCCTATTCCAAAAAATATACATATATTTAAGGTGAAAATGGATGAATGAATCTAGGGTTTAGGCCATACAATAGAAGCACTCTAGATATTTGGTGCTAGTTAAATCATTAATAATTTTAATGATAACACTATTAGGGTTTAGTTATTTTGCTTATAAAAACAATTTAATAAACTATAATATTTATAGAGACTATAGTAGAAAAAAGTGTAATAGTTCTATTGGGACTATAGTTTGATAATGCTTTCACCAAAAAAATAGCAAGTCAATTTTATGACCTACAAGAGTTGCAACAATGGTGAAAAATATGGAATACTGACTAGTAAAAGTTTAAGAATCCAATTGCAATGCAGGATTGACTTGATAAGCTATGAGTAAGATGATAAAAAATACAATAATAAAATGCTTAACTATGTAAATTATTAATACTTTATGCAATAGATGAACAAAAAAATAGCAACATAAAAAGGCTAAAGGTTTCAAATTGTAAATCTAAAAGCCTTGAATATAAAATTGATACTCATGCAAATGTAGTTGTGGAAAATATTTAAAGGTGATATATGCATGGGAAAGATCTTTAAAACTCACATAAACTATAGTGAAATTTGTAAAATATCCTCTAATAAAAATCTCTAATAGAATTTTGATGAGATTATATGCATATTTTAAAAATAAAATTGGGTAACAATTCCTTAGCATTCACTAGATAAAAAATTTGGTTGTGTATTATTAGCTAATTTGGCTATAAATTTTGATAGAGATTTTTTAAATAATTCAAGGATGATTTATTATTCCTTAATGGTTGGTTGTAAACAAATCCATGGCACCTTGTAGGATCCAACTAATTTTGGAAAGGAGACGAGGCATCATGTTGTATAAGAAGGTGACCAACTTGATTGGATGTGATTGAAGATGGAAGAGATGTAAGGGATTTGGATTATTTAGTGATTTGGTAGATTTGGAATGTTGAGATGATCGAATATGCATTATTTAGAATCATGTTAGGTGATAGACACTATAGGAGGGTCATGTAAAGTTGGTAAGGTAGGTTTCTAATTTAATAGGTAAAAAAATTTAGTTAGATATTTTTCTTTTTTAATTACTTATGATTATCAATAGTGTTGTAGGTGGAAGTGATATTGATGCTAATGATCCTGGTGTTGATGCCAAAATTACAGTTGGTAGGATGAGTAGGTATGAATAGATCAAACTTAAAATTTTGGCAAAAGTTTTACCCCTTAGTCAAAATCATCATTGATGTTACTACTTTGGTACAATGTTTTTTATTTAGGGTATTAAATATCTATTGGATGAGACTTGACCTTTATTGGTTGATCAAGATGTTTATCATGTTTGATTAAGTAGAAATTTTCATATTTGTATGATTTTATGACATGCTCAAAATTGGATGTCTACATTTTCTCCTTTTTATTCATTTATCAAATGATGAATGTGTCAAAAACTAGTTCATGTGCACCAATTTTGACATAGGCATAATTTATGATGATTCATATACTATATTCAAGATGGGTAATTCTTATGATATGTTGATTTTTGATGATGTAAAAATTCATCTTTATGACAACATTAAATATTGTCATGTGCCTATTTGCCTTCTAAATATTCCAAGGGAAATTTTGAAAGAGTAAACTTGAACTAATTATGATGCACACAGTTGAATTGATAATAAATAATGTTAAAGGAATAAAATTGGACAAGAAGATGGGGTAAAATAATAAGGGGGTAAAAAAAAAATTATTTTTACTACTAATTATTATGAAAATAGAGCTCTATATGTGTGATCTCAACATAGTTTCAATGCCATGGCAGGTGACACCCATACATCATACCAATAAAGTATGACCACTAGTAGCTAAGGGAGGATACAAACCCTAGGCATGTTAGTTAAAACTTAGTCAAAGTTAATTTTTAGTAAAATTTAAGGACCCAAAATATAGGTAGTATTTTTGCACTATCTAGTGCTACTATGCACTATTCTCATGTGTTAATAAAACTTTTACATAAAACTATTGTCTAATAATGACTCTTTTACATAAATGGTGCTTTTATCAAATTGTAGCATCTTTGGTATGATGGCACTTTTGTCCAATTGTAGTAATTTTACACTTTTTATATTTTAATATAAATTTGATAGGTATTTAGGATGATTTTGGATTTGTAAGATTATTTTTGAATGCGAATTTAATGATTATTTAAATTATTGATATACACAAGACTATAGATGCTAGATTGTCAATATTAACACCCCTATGCTCTTAAGATAATATAGACACTTTAGGAAAAGTAAGATCATCCTCTAGTTATGATAGTAGGGCTATATCATGTGGTCATGATGACCAATATGGAATTTGACAAGGCTCTATTGATAACCCTAATAGAGAGATGGCATTTAGAGACCCAATATTTTTCAACTACACTATGATGAGTTTATGGTGACATTAGAGGTCGCCTAGTGCATCTAAGGGTACCCATTAAAGATACCACTATTTTTATCATCTAGGAATATAAGCACAACTTAGAGAGAATGAATAAATACCCAAACTTTAAACTATATTTTCACATTGACAACAATTCCATGTATACTAGGGGAAGATAGATGACTCTAATGGTCTCTTTAATATTTAAAGTTTATTACTAAACACCAACATATGGGACTTATAGTGGGTGTTGAAGAGGTTTTAGCATATATTTTAGAGTTCTACATGATTTTTACCTATGGACTAGTGATTTTTGTGATATTATATCACATGTTGCACTATATTCCTTGTAGGAGCAATAATAATATGACCTAATGTAGATTCAAAACCTCACACCACATGGGATGATCTTGTGTCCCAAGTTGAGAAACAATGGTGAAATTGTTCTATTGATCAACAATGCATTACATAGTTTTATAGTTCTTGAAAGAACTAAAAATAGACACGATGGTTGAGAGAAATCCTCTTAAACTTATTACAACAAACTAACTTAAAGATATCTCTTATCCTAACAACATGTTAATCTTGGACTATGGTCAAACATTGATCAACCAAGCCAAAACCTCAATGTATGCTAATCAAATTAACTAGAAATATGTAAATCAAAACATTAAACTAAAACTAAATACTAGGACTTAATACTTAAGACTAAGGAGGAAATGTTGAAAATATTCCAACATTCTCCCCCTTGATGCTAAAGACACTCATGCAAGAGTTCTTTAAGCATCACATAGTTGGAAGAAAATATTTCTCTTACGTTTCCTCCAATCTTGAATCAAGAAATAAGAATTTACAAAATACTTATGGTGGCACTCCTTCCACTCTTCATGTGAAATTTCCTGCAAATGCTTGAGTGCCTTCTTTTGTTGATTAGCTCCCCCTTCAACAAAAGTATCTCCTCTTGTGGTTTTCAGCAACCACTCTCTTACATCTTTATCATTATGGTCTTTAAACCATGCTCTCACATTTTGATCTTCTTTTACATCTTCAACACTAAACAATACTCCACATGAGTATTTACAATTAATCATCTCACATAGATGATTATACCATACAACTCTTTCACATATTTCCACACAAAATATCACAATAAATATGGCCATATAATGACCAACTACATATGCAACATAAAGTTGCTCCTCACACAAATATTCTCTCACAACAATGACTTTACAAGAATCCTTCTCCCAAGGAATTTTGAACACATCAATTTGATCCATGTGACCCAAGTTCTCCATCACTGTCTTCTCTCCAAGAAGACTCTTCATCAAAGTTGTCTCAATGAGACAATCACCTTTCTTTTCATTCCTGGTCACAAAAAACAAATCATTAATCATAAAAACATTACCTTTAGTATGAGTAGATTTTGTGCTTCCCATAAAGATATTTTGTAGTAGTTCTCCTTCATTGTATGGTGCCTCAAGATCAACCATCAACTCTTCACTAAGAGTTCTCCTCATTTTTTCAATCCATGTTGGTGTGTTGAAAGACTATTCATTCAAGCAATCATACATTGTTATCTTTTCAAGACAACTCTCTTTCTGCAATGTAATCACTCCAAGCGAGTGATATTCATCCATGAGTGATGTTTCCTTTGCCATTATGACAATAAAATCAGTAATCTCATTTCTATTTTCTATTTCTATCCCATTTGCCCTCTCACTTTCCATATCCCAAATGAGAGAGTCTTGTGTGTTCTTTTCTTCACACAACACATCCTTCACCCTTGATGAGTGATCTTCAAACAAGAATCCTATCGCTTCCATATCCTCTTCATCAAAATTTTCTTGTGGATCAACATGTCACATCACTTAATTTGTTCTTTCAAGAGAGCACACATCCATTCCAATTGAATGGTCTTCAGGCCAATGATCATCCATGAACATTGCTTCTCCATCATCATCTTCTTTATTCTCCTTCATGAGAATTGTAGGTGCATTCTCCATAATACACTCTTCATTTATCTCCTCCATGAGATATTTTTTATCACTTTGCCTTCTATCAATAACAAATCCTCTTCTTCCTCCTCATCCTCTTGAGGAATACACACCTCTTCTTATCTTTTCATCACAAAATTCAGCAACATATGCTTCCTCCATGAAACATTCTTCATCTTGTTGGTTTTCTACATATAGGCCTTTCTCTGCAAGAAATAATGCTCCATTACAAAGCATAGCTTCATATGAGTCTTTACAAGACTCTTCAAAAACTCCTTCAAAAGGATCTAATTCAGAAACTGCTTCAAGGAAGCAAGGCTCCTCCTTGCTTAAACAATCTTCATGATTATCACTCATGGATTTAGGGGTGTCCTCATAAAACCCATAAGAATCCTTCAACACTTTCCATGCCATTGTAGCTGATCTACAATTGGATATGAGAGGAAAAACATTATTTTCCATTCCTCTCCTCAAATCCATAAGAGCTAAGCAATTTGCATATTGTTGCTCCTTTTCTTTTCTCTCCACACCTTGTAGCTTGCTCCAAGAGGGTTCCTCATAGCCTTCTTGAACTATATCCCATAAGTCTTGAGCCTTCAATAATGTCTTCATCATTATGCTCCAAATAGCATAATTATCTCCATCAAATTTTGGTACAGCCAAGTCTGCATACATGGCTTCCTCTTATTTACCAAAGTCTCAAGCACCCAATTTATCATAAATCGACCAATACTGATTGAAACAAACTAAATTTTTTCCTGTAGACTTCTGATATACTTATTTGAAAATCCACTAAATTTCAGATCCAAGTTCACAAATGAGAAATATGTGATCAATTTACTTTTGCCCTTTCTAGATCTTAGAGTGTTTTTTAAGACAACCTCAATGTTCTTCACATAAATCAATCCATACAACTCCAAAATTTCTAAAAATTAAACTCTGTATTCCTGAGACAATAATCTGAAAACCCTCTAAATTTTTGAATAAAATTTTCAAAGGTGAAAAATATGTGATCATTTACTTTTTCCCTTTTTATCACAATTTTGGCTCTAGGATTTTTGAATAAAAAATCAATATTCACACAAATCAATAAATACAGATCCAAATGACCTGAAATTTTTTTGAATTATGATTTTATCTAAATAATATTTCTCCCAAAATTTGAGAAGCAAATACCTTGTATTCCACCTTATACAACCATTTTATTGAAAAACTAAAAATGCTAATAAAATTCGTAAATTAGCTCCAAATAACTTGAAATTTTTACAGCATCCTCTTGATATAATTATCTAAAAACCCTCAAAATTTCATAATAAAATACCCTAGGATGCATGATATATTAATGATTTACTCAATCTCTTCCTTGCAAATCTGCTGAGTGTTGGCCACTTGAGTTTCTCTGACAAAGTGTGTGCTTCAGATCTCTTCACACCACTCTCCATAGGTTTTGATCCGTTTGATAAAACCTGCTCTGATACCAAATGAGAAACAATGGTGAAATTTTTCTATTGATCAACAATGCATTACATAGTTTTATAGTTCTTGAAAGAACTAAAAATAGACACGGTGGTTGAGAGAAATCCTCTTAAACTTATTACAACAAACTAACTTAAAGATAGCTCTTATCCTAAAAACATGCTAATCTTGGACTATGGTCAAACATTGATCAACCAAGCCAAAACCTCAACGTATGCTAATCAAATTAACTAAAAATATGTAAATCAAAAAATTAAACTAAAACTAAATACTAGGACTTCATACTTAGGACTAAGGAGGCAATGTTGAAAATATTCCAACACAAGTATCTTTCCAAAGGAGACCTATAAAGTTGATTTCACATTAGTAGGCTCTACCTCAAACTTCAATTTTATGTTGTTATGCTTATGTTCAAGTTCAAGAGGTGTTTTATGAGTTAATTAACAAACACCTAAGTTTTTGATCTATAATACCCCTTTTAAGATAAAATTTACTTAAATTTAAGTAAAATTATTATGGGTCAAAATTATTACCCACATACTTAGTACTTACAAGCAATGTTGGACTAATAATTTTGTTAAAATATTACCAAGGAAAATGTCTAAGCACAAATTTGGGTTGATCACTTTTGCATGAATAAACTACAAAAATCCCAAATACATTGATCCAGGATCAAGTTGCAAGAGGGATGAGAATTTTTAGAATGACCAGGACTAGGAAAGATGTCATAAATCAAAGCACATCTAGTTGACTTAAATAATTGATTAAGTCAAAAAAGACTTTTTTAGGGTGAAAGCCTAGGATCAAGTTATCCTAGAATTTTTGAGTGCTAACATCACCAAAAGGTCCAAAAGAGTTTAAAATAAGTAAGATTAGAGCCAAAAAATCCTAGTATCCTTCAATGCTTATGTCAACCAAAGAACTCAAAGGTTCTAGGCCTAGGAAAAAATGAACCTAGGATCTATAAGTGATGTCATCAAATCAAGCCTCAAATAGACCTAGAAGAAATCAAGCTTGCAGGACTAAGCAAAAGAGAAGCAATGCCCAAAGTATAACAATATTGGTATTTTTAGAGGATGATGTCAGTAAAACCTTGAAGAAGCTTTGATTTGTTCTTTAAGACTTTGATAATAGTCAAAAGGTCTTATTAACACCTCCAAGATTCAACATTGAACAAAGGGCTCTCAAATATATCCCTGTTAACTAGTTTTACATGTGTCAAGTGGTCACCTATATCAAAACTATCAAGCTAAGTTGGAACCTTAGATAATATAGCACAACAACAAGGAATTATGGTGAGAAGAAAAAAATTCTAAAGTAATTTAGGCTCCTTGAAGATACGTGTATGTCTTGCCTTTGGAAAAATATCAGGATCAACCACATGTCACTAGAATCAAGGTAGTTGGGCTAGGCAAAGTGGAAAAGTGACAACCATGCTCTTAAATAATTCCAATAAAACCACACCTATACACACAACATCTAATATAGGATCTCATTATAATCATCAAGGATAACATAAAGCATCATTAAAATATTTTAGAGAGCTAATATTTCCTTAGCTCAAGGATCATCTCTTTGGCATTTGCATGTGGTATGATATACATTTATCTTTGCAATAAAAATAAGCCTTATGTTGTTTGACCTCCATGAATATAGTGTCACAATTACATATCTATATGTGATTTATATATCATAATGTATTTCTATCATGCTTTACAAATGGCAAATTTTGTTAGATAATTCTATTGAATTTAGATTTCCATTTGGATTACTTTTGTAGAGTGCTTGGAAGGTTGTAGATTATATAACATAGTATTAATTAATATGTACTCCATTATGCTATGTTTTATGGTTGGTCTCTTAGGCTACACCTTAGCTTGAGTGTAAAAATCATTTTTTCTATGTATTACAGTATTGTTAGTTATTTCGACCACTTTTAAAATTCTATAAAACCCTTTTCTCCCTTACTAACACACACATTTATTTATTTAGTCTTAAACCTTTTCTATAGTTTCTTTAGAATTTCAAGGAATTGGCCTTCTCTAGAGGTTGAGCTTAGGATAAATCCTAGTCATCCAATATTTATCAAGATCTAGGGTGCATCCCATATATTAGGTGTATTTTATTCTAAGAATATCTAGAATGCTTGATGAGAAAAAATCATTCTAGTTTGCTCTACCAAAGATCAAGAACAAGATTCAAATCCTGATCGAGTAGGACCTTGGTGAATTTCTCTCTCCAATATCAATAAATATCTTCACCTAGCGACTCCACTATTGAAGAATAAGAGAAATTGATAACTTTTCTAGTGAAAGAGCTCAAAATTATATAGTAACATGATTGGATACCAAGATAGGTCACTAAATATTAAGAAGAGCAATGGTTCCATAGGTGTTATAATTCATCACCCCTAAAGCCTTAGTCAGGAAAATTTTTCTAGCTTGGAATAGTGTCAAACCCCTAAACCTATCAAATATCCATGAAATCACTCAGGTTGCATTAAAGGTTTTACCCTCCTATGAAGGTAGAAAAAAATAGCCTATGATCATTGTTAGGATGTTGCTACTTCAATCACCATATATAATATTATACATGAGGATGTAATGGTGAGACTTATTACTCTATCATTTTCAGACAAATTTTTTCTATGGTACTGCTCTTTAGAAGACAACTAAATTAGGACCTAGCTGAACCCCTCATTTAAAGTTTGATGACATAGAGGACCTCTTCTTGTTACTCACTTGGTTTTTCTTTATTCAAAGGAAACCCCTTGAAATCATCACTAATTTTAACATCTGGTTTAAAAGAACCTAGAGGATAATCCCTCAAGAAATAAAGCCATCACATACTCAAGCCTACATTTATTACCTTTGTGCATTCACCCTATACTTAAGCCTTCAAATCAGGAAATCTAATGAGAAAATATTCCCACAAATATTCCAGGTTGGTATCATAGAAAAAATATGCTCATATTAGTTGGAAAGCTCCCTCCTTTAATCAACATGCTAGATATACCTTAGATTTATCAAGAGATCCCACAAGTTCCTTTTTTGGACTTACCTTTTCCTTCATAAAATACATTGCTCTTTCCACCTCTTATCTAAATAAGAACTTTATCCACCATACCCACCTTGAAATCCTAGAAGATACAAGAACTAAGAGTTTTAATATAGCACTTTATTAATGAGCTTGATATTATGAAACTATAGACTGATAAAATAGGATTTGAAGTATGCCTTACAAAGGAATATTAACCTATCTTATAAGACTAGATGATGTTTATTAGCTAGTTTTACGGAGAATATCTTTCAATTACTAAAATTCAAGAATAGAGAGCATTTAATGATCTAACTAAGTGTGAATATTCAAAATTTGATAGTCATTACAATGGTAATGTCTATCAAGGCTATCAACCTTATTTTTACCCAACTACAACTTAGGAATCAAGAGAACTTGTAGCCCTTGTTATAGATCTAAAATAATATTTTATAATGGAAAGACCTTCCACAACTTGACCGATCAACCTAGTTGCAGGATTTGGGTTTGCTTCATTGCCATCATATGCTAAGAGGAAAAATCTAGGAATTATGGAACAAATGATAGATAAAACAAGGGAATAAACTGATATGGAAGAGCTAGAAGTAGCACTATGTCCATAAAAATAAAGTAGAAGGAGCAAAGTTAGATTTTCTACAAAGAAATCTAGTTGGGAAGCCTCACAAGTATATGAGCGAAGGATGCAAGCTTCCTAGAAATTTTTCTACCCCTCCATAATCAATCAACAAAGGAAATAGTTGAGAATTATCAAGAGAAATTCAAATAGCTAGCTCAAAAGCAGATAAAATTATCAAACAAAGCCAATGATAGAATTGTGAAAGAAGCAAAAAAATTAAAGGAGACTACTAATATTTGGGAAGGTTGACTTGGTGGAAGCATCTCTCAAACGCTCAATATTTGGTAGAATTACCTTTCCAAAATTTAAGATATCACATAAGAAACCATATCTTGATATGGGTATGACTAAGTCTCTACCATTTTACTTGTCCTTATGCATGGAAGATTAGGTGTTACATAATTGTATAATGGATCTAGGAACTGCTATCACAATCATATCTTAAGAAATATCTGATGTCACTATTTTAAACTATGCTAAGTTTGATTCTGAGATACTATAATTTTATGAAATATCAATCCAAATAGTAGGGTTTGTGAAAAATATTCCCATATTATTAAACTAGTTGCTAGACCTAGTAGAAATACAAGACATGGTAGTGGTTGACTTTTCATTGTTTTTTGGGATATGTCTATCAAGTAAGTTCATGGAGCATTTTTAAGGACACTTAGTACTGGATCATACTTCCATGATTATCCCATGTGTA
This sequence comes from Wollemia nobilis, assembly GCA_028583015.1. NCBI lineage: Eukaryota > Viridiplantae > Streptophyta > Pinopsida > Araucariales > Araucariaceae > Wollemia > Wollemia nobilis. The sequence goes on along the minus strand of JAQPPZ010003172.1, from coordinate 1,055,552 downwards.
TGAATGATGATCCAAATCTATGTTGAGAAGCTAAGCCCTTATCACATAGAGATATATGAGGAGCAAATGGTTTTGAAACATCCCTAGGTGGATTTAGCATATTGGTCAAAAGGTGAGGTAGATCTAGTGTACAATAATATTTACATGAATAGATCTAAAATGGTGATTTTATCAAAGGTTAGCTATAATTAATCCCAAGGCATGGTGATTCATGTGTTCCAACTTGAGCATCCAAAAAATATGGACTACCTAGAAAAAAATACATGCATCCAAATAATATTATGTGTTGCATCCCAAGACAATGATTCTCATGCATTTTGGAAATCTTAAAATATAGGGTATTTATTTGGCACAAGGATAAAAATATATTGTGAAGATTGCCAATGAATCATCTGCTCAAGAAAAATTACTTATGCCAAGTTCTAGAAACATGCATCATACATGCTTTGGGACTCATTCCTGCTCAAATTTAACTAAATAAAAGCTCTTTGCAAAAATGAACCACATGTTCCTAAGTACCAACCAGTGAGAAAATTGCAAATTTGGAATTATATGGTTGGGTCACTATAGATTTTTATGACAAAGCAATTTTTGGCACTGTTCGCATGGAGAGGCATACCACAATTTTTTGTACATAGATAACATGTAAATAAATTTGATTATAGCTAAGAATAATAAGGCCATTGGCCAAATAATAAGTCGAATAAAATCCTAGTGATGTAGAGTTTTGAAAAATACACTAGATAAATCGCTCATAAAAATTAGGAGTCCTAAGGCAAACTGTTATGTTGATTGTTGACTCAGATATATTGGAAATTCCCTTTTGTTTGAACTATAGGGATAGTGATGAAGAAAAGAATGATGGGCCTAACAGTTAGCCAATGACCCTCTATCAAGGAACAATAAAATTGACCCCTCACGATAGCATTGCATAACTCTCAAAGCTAATATCAATTGTATGTGCTATATTATTGTGTAAGGATTAAGAAAATAAATGAAAGAGCTAGATGTTCCATCATGATTTTAGGCTTTTTATATTGTTAATATAGCAATGATGTGCACAAGGAATGGTTATAAAAAAATATTATAGATAGGCCTAAAGATTCCTACACCATAAAGACCTAGCGTTTTAATATAATTAATGAATAATAATTCTTAGCCTTCTTGGTGGTAGCTAAAGCAAGAATTGCAATTGATGTCATCCTAGTAAGCATCTTAGTGTTACCTAAAGCCATCCTAGTGCTTGATAAAGGTGCTCCTATTACTAACTTGCAATTTCTAAGATGCAATTAATATTAAGCACAACAATATTTTATCCTTGAGTAGATGGTTTTACAATAACTACCATGTTAACATCTACCTACTAAGGATGACTCCTTTGCAATAGCAATCTCCTTTCCCAGTGGTGCATTAAAATAGCATACTTATGAACAATGCACCTACATGAAGGGTTTTGTTTATACCCTTGAGCTGTAGATGAGAATTTCATCCATCATTTTCCAATTTTCTCTCAACTTTGGTGGTTGTCCCATACCAATCCATCAGTGAGATTACCTAGTCCTACAACCATAAAATCATCAATATTACCATATCTAAATATAGTATATTCAAATTATATATGGAAACTACCATCACATAAAAGAAGTCTATGCATTAGATAATCTCACATCAATACATAAAATAAGTGTCAATAATGATTCCTACCAAGGAGGGTAATTATATACTCCCCCCTTGGACTAAACACTTCTATGTTTCTTGAAAAATAAAGCATACATATTTCATTCAAATAAATATGAAAATTATTTCCTCATTACATCAGCATCTTCCCAAGTTTAACAATTTTTAGAATACTAGTCTTACTCAACCTTACATTGATCTAGGGTCCATTTTCTCAACATATTGGAATGAAACCCTAGAATATTTATCAATCACACCTCAAGGACTGGGTAATATACCATCTATAAATTTTAATCATTCCAACCATGATAAGGATTAGCAACATATTTCCTAAGCAAGGATATGTGGAAAGTATTATGGATATTTGATAGGTTGGGTAGCAAGGTGAGTCTATAGACTACTAGACTAATCTTATCAATTATTAAAAAAGGTCCAACATAATGAGGATCCAACTTAGTTGACTTGATGATACTTTTCATGGATCTTACCCTCAAGAAAACTCTATCTCCCATAAATAATTCTCTTGATCTTTTCATATCAGCATAGCTCATTTTGCGGTCGATTGCTTCCTTGAGCCTTAGCCAAATTGCTCTAAGTTGGTCCTCCTTCTCTTTTCTAGTATTCAGTTTGATCACCATTTGATCCTTTGGATTTTACCATGATATATTTTTTCTACATCTTCTACCATAAAAGTCCTCAATTGGAGCCATTCACAAGGATGCATGGTATCCATTATTATATGCAAATTTTACAAGATGCAAAAAGTCTTTCCACTTAGACTTTTAGTACATGTAATACATGTAAAGCATATATTCTAGGACTTGGTTCACCCTCTTTAAGTTTCCCATCTATTTATGGATGGTAATCAAAACTTATATTTAATTTAGTTCCCATTGCATGACAAAGAGCCTACAAAAATTTTGATGTAAAACTAGAATATCTATCTGATATGATCACCTCAAGAAAACCATGTAACCTAAAAATTTCCTTGGAAAAATTATTTTCCACTATCGATGAATCATCCTTGATGTTTCCCGATATAAAATGTGCAACCTTTTTCAACTTTTCAATGACCACAAGAATTTCATCATGCTAGAACCTAGTCTTAAGTAAACCCACAATAAAATCTATAGATATGACAAACCATTTCTAAGTAGGTATATCATATGGGTATAATTTCCTTGTTGGGTGTTGATGCTCTACCTTAACCTTTTGGCACTCCAAGCATCTAGTAAAAATATAGTGATATCATGTTTCATTCCTACCCAATAGAAGGTTTTTTTCATGTTTTTCCTCATATTTACCCCTCCTGGATGAGTAGACTATGGAGAACAATGCACCTCTTGCATAATAATCCTCCTTAAATCACCAATTTTGGGTATGACAACCCTATCCTTGAAACATAAAATTCCATATTTTATGTTGAAATCCTTATTTTTCTCGAGATTCCTCTCAACTATTGCCTAGATTTCATTGCAATACTAATCTAGTAGTTGTATTTCCTTTACTTTATCCATCAAGTCTATTTGACTCTGGGTTAATACTACTATGTGCTTTCTCCTACTTAAGGCATTTGCAACCTTATTTTCTTTCCCTTTGATATATTCAATACCAAAGTCATATTCTGCTAATAACTCTATCCACCTTTGGCTTGCATTCAACAAAGGTTGGGTAAATATATATAATAGACTTTGGTGGCCTATCCTTAGCTAAAATTATTTACCCATCAAATAGTGCCTCTAGAACTTTAGTGCATGCACAACTGCTACCAATTCTAGGTCATGTGTAGCATAATTCAACTCATATTTCTTGAGTTTCCTAGACTCATATGCTACTATATCTTGATTTTGGGACAACACCCCATCCAAACCTTCTAAGAAGGCATTTGTACACATTGTAAAATTCCCAAGAGGATCTATTATTCTAATAATTGGTGTTGCAATTAGCTTATTATTTAGAGTAGGTGGTCTCACATTTATCCGACCATTTGAACTCTTTTCCCTTTATTTGAAGGTTGGTGATAGAATAGGTAATTTTTAAATAGTCCTTCACAAAATTCCTATAGTAACCCATGAGCCCCATGAATATTCTAACTTCTAACACATTTGTGGGTGTAGAACAACTCAAAATGACCTCAATTTTCTTAGGATCCACAAAAATCCCATATATATATATATATATATATATATATATATATATATATATATATATATATATATATATATATATATATATATATATATATATAATATGCTCTAAATATGATATTATCCACGTGATGTGGTCTATCGACAAGGACGCCACTTGCATTATCGGTGATGTGACTCGGGTTCAATCCCCACGACGGATATGTATATATATAAGAAGTATTTATTCAATAAAAAAATTAACTTTTAGGTCCAAGATGTAGACCACTTGGTTCATCCAAACCCCATAAGGGGGGCGGAGGTCCAAGGTTAGAATATCGGGCCTCGTCGAACTGAATTCTTGTCCCTTTCCTAGTGCTTTTAGTGGCGTAAAAGGTTTAAAATGATTGTGGCATAGCGATTACAAGGGCAGATTGCGCAAATATTTGTGTGGCATCTTCTAAGGTGGACAGCACAGAATACTATGGCAGCCATAAAAGCTGGACAACCTGCCTGAATTCATGGCATCTACCGATTCCACCATGTTAATAAAAAAATACACTTTAAATACTAGACTTTCAAGGCATAAAATTCATAGTTAGACAACTTCCCATAAAGTTGGTTTTTCCTCAGCACCTCTAACACTAACCTGAAATGTTATTAATGTTCCTCCTTGGTATGAAAATATATCAAAATATCATCTAGAAATATCAAAAAAACTTATCCAAATATTTCCTAAACACATTGTTCATCAGATTCATAAAATTTACTAACACGTTTATCAACCCAAATGGCAACACTGTGAACTCATAGTGCCTATATCTAGTCTTAAAGTTCATTTTTTGAATTTACTCCTTTCAAATCCTCAACTAATGATATCTTGATCTCAAATTAATATTTAAAAATATAGTGTTATCCTTTAGCTAATAAAAAATATCATCAATCCTTGATAAAGGGTACATATTCTTGATGGTCACCTCATTCAACATTCTATAATTGATACATAACCTCAAGGAACCATCATTATTTTTGACAAATAGTACTAGAGCACCCCAAGACAACACACTAGGTTTGATTATAGATTTTTCCAATAGATCTTAAAATTGCACCTTCAACTCTTGCATCTCAATATGGATCGTTATGTAAGGTGTCCTTGCAATGGGTTCAGCTCCAAGCATTAGTTCAATGGTGAAGTCAAATTCACATCAAGGTGATAGACCTAGGAGATCCTCTAGAAATACATTCCTAAATTCATGCAGAAATGGATTTTTCTTAAAAAAATTCTCATCCCTATTATCACATGTCTTGTCATTCATATTCACTATGTACAACATACCACCTATTTTAATTGCTTTATTTAATTTCATGATTGAAAATAGATATGGTTGAAAATACCCTTGCATACTTTGAACTCTAACTCTTTTCTTATCCTTAACTATATAGTCCATCCATATTTCTTAGAATTTGATTAGGGCTCCATGAGCCTTTAACCAATCCATCCCTAGGATAATGTCAAAGGTATGTAGTGGTGCTACATATAAGTGTCATATAGTGGATCCATTGGATAGGGTAATATTTTTCGTAGGAAAACATTGATCCATTGAGTAGGTTTATCTAGATCCATACTTGAATTTCCACCCTTGTACAAAAAATCTAGGTCTTTTTGGCATATCCCCGATAATACTAGTGGAAATGAAACTATTTGTAGCTCTACTATCTATTAAAGCTTTAACATTGACCATTCAATAATATAGGAGTTGCTTGTCCATCTAGGTTTTGACTTCTATTAGTAGCATAGATTCAGTGGGATTGATCCTCCATTATATTAGTAACATTGACACTTATCGGTATAATGAGGACCCCCATGAATAAAACAACCTATCCTAGGTGCCTAATATTTTTCTTGCATTTTCTTCCATGTTCCCTCTTTCTCCACTAAATCATTCTACTTTTGAGGTTGAGGGTTGATGTTGTCCTCCTTATAGAATTTTTTCTTATAATTTCCTTGGTTCCCATTGTTCTTATTCCCAAACTTAGGGTTACCTTTACTTTTTCTATTTTTTTCCTTATCCCATTTCATAAATCCTACACTCTTCCTCTTCTTGAGTTCCTATCTCTCTACCTCTATCAACCCTGCATAGTTGAAGAAGATCTTTTTGGTTTGTAGATTGGCCTCTTCCTGTCTAGCCAAATCATAAGCTTTTTGCAGGGTTTTGGGTTTAAGAAAAATTAATTATTGTCCTAATATTAGGATCCACCTATAGTATGAATTTATACACCTTTAGTTTCTCATTGACCTTGCACTCAAGAACATACTTCAAAATTTTAATGAATCTTTGGTGGTATATCTTCACCAGCATGGTACCCTATTGGAGCATAGAAAACTTCTCAAACTTTTTTACATAAAACTACTTTGATAGGAATATCTTCTTAAATATCCCAACAAAACTATCCCATTTAAGATCCACAACTTGGCTTTCCTTGCAACCCTAAATGTGTTCTATCCTTCTAAAGTTACATCTTGAATATGAAGGGTAGCCCAAATAGTTTGGGTTTCGGGTGAATAATTCTTCATGAAAAATAAAGTTTCCAACTTATTTAACCATGATATAGCTGCATCACCCCCTTCTGTTACATTAAATTTAGCTACCTTAACATTATTAAGGTCCTTGGCTAACTTAGCATCGATCCATGCTTTGCCTTCATGACTTCTTCTAATAGGACTCCCTTTTCATCTACCCTTTGTATCCATGTTAAGTAGGATTTCTATTATTTTTTGTTGTTTTTCCATATGTTCTTGGAGCAACTTAACATATGGAATAAAAATATTCCACCCTCTCAATGGAGTCTTTTTCTTTTTCAATTTTTTTGTTGGAGTCCATTGTCCTTCCAAGCTTCTTTACAGGAATCCATTTTTCCAATTTTTTTGCTTGAGTCCATTGTTCTTCCAGACTTATTTTGTATCAAAATTTATCCTATGTAGTTGATCCCTCCTTCTTGGATTATCCCTATCTCAAAATAGGTGCCATATCCTATCCAAAAAAATGAGTTGGGTAGGTTACAATTCCTCCCAATTTTTTTGATACGTGAAAGATTTTATATCAAAACGGGTTTTTTAGGTTGACCCAAAACCTTTGTACAAAGTCAGCGTAAAGCTGGGGACCAGAACCAGAGACCAGCAGAGGATCCTTGACCTTCTAACCTTACTAGCCAAAGGTGGCTTACAACACCGTGAAAATGCAACATGTCACGATATCGCGACACCTTTTCCATCGTGCTCTCTTTCTGCTCTGTTGGTCATGAAAAAACATGTCGCGAAATCGCGACACTTCTGCCTGCTTGCTACCTTTCGATGCTTGTAGCCACGAAAATGCGACATGTCACGATATCGCGACATATTACCTCCTATGCACCTTCTCAAAGCTTCGGACCACGATGAAGCAACATGTCGCGACATCGCGACACTTTTTTGCCTTAGCTCATTCTCTTTGGTTCGGGCCGTGAAAAAACATGTCGCGAAATCGCGACACTTCTGCCTCCTTGCTCCCTTTTGACGCTTGTTGCCGCGAAAATGCGACATGTCACGAAATCGTGACACTTTTCCTTGTATGCTCTTTCTTGGTGCAACAGACCGCGATGATGCTACATGTCGCGATATCGCGACACTTTTTCCCCTTAGCTCTTTCTCTTTGCTTCGAGTCGCGAAAAAACATGTCGCGAAATCGCTACAGTTCTGCCTCCAAGCTCCCTTTTGAAGATTGAAGCCACAAAAATGCGACATGTCACGAAATCGTGACACTTTTCCTTCTTTACTCAAGCTCCAAGCTTTGGGCCGCGACGAAGCGACATGTCACGAAATCGCGACAGTTTTTCCCCTTAGCTCATTTTCTTTGCTTCGAGTTGCGAAAAAACATGTCATGAAATCGCGATACTGCTGCCTTCTTCCTTCCTTTTGATGCTTGAAGCCACGAAAATGTGACCTGTCGCAAAATCGTGACACTTTTTCATCTTTGCCCTTACTCGGAGCTTCGGACCGCGACGGAGCAACATGTCGCGATATCGTGACACTTTTTCCCCTTAGCTCTTTCTCTTTGCTCTGAGTCGCGAAAAAGCAACATGTCGCGATATCGCGACACCTTTGCCTCCTTGCTCCCTTTTGATGCTTATAGCCGCGAAACTGCGACATGTCGCGATATCGCGACACATTTGCTACTTTGCTCTTTCTGGGTGCTTCGGACCACGACGAAGTAACATGTCACGAAATCATGACACTTTTTCCCCTTAGCTCTCTCTCTTTGCTTCGAGTCACGAAACAACAACATGTCGCGATATCGCGACATTTCTGCCTCCTTGCTCCCTTTTGCTGCTTGAAGCCGCGAAACTGCAACATGTCGCGATATCGCGACACTTTTCCTTCTTTGCTCTTTCTCATTGCTTTGGCCCACGACGGAGCAACATGTCGCGATATCGTGACACTTTTTCCCCTTAGCTCATACTCTTTGCTTCGAGTCACGAAAAAGCAACATGTCGCGACATCGCGACACTTTTGCCTCCTTGCTCCCTTTTGATGCTCGAAGCCGTGAAAACGTGACATGTCGCGATATCGCGACATTTTTCCTACTTTGTTGTTTCTGAGAGCTTCGGACCGCGACGAAGTAACATGTCGCGAAATCGTGACACTTTTTCCCCTAAGCTTTTTCTCTTTGCTTCGAGTCGCGAAACAACATGTCGCGATATCGCGACACTTTCGCCTCCTTGCTCCCTTTTGATGCTTGAAGCCGCGAAACTGCGACATGTCGCGATATCGTGACACTTTTCCTTCTTTGCTCTTTCTCATTGCTTCGGCCCGCGACGAAGCAACATGTCGCGAAATCGTGACACTATTACCCCTTAGCACATTCTCATCACTACGGGCCGCGACAAAGCAACATGTCGCGATATCGCGACACTTTAGCCTCCTTGCTTCCTGTTGATGCTTGAAGCCGCGAAAATGCGACATGTCGCGATATCGCGACACTTTTCCTTCTTTGCTCTTTTTCATTGCTTCGGCCCGCGACGAAGCAACATGTCGCGATATCACGACACTTTTTCCCCTTAGCTCATTCTCATCACTTCGGGCCGCGACAAAGCAACGTATCGCGATATCGCGACACTTTAGCCTCCTTGCTTCCTGATGGTGCTTGAAGCCGCGAGAGTGCGACATGTCGCGATATCGCGACACTTTTCCTTCTTTGCTTTTTTCCATTGCTTCGACCCGCGACGAAGCAACATGTCGCGAAATCATGAGACTTTTTCCCCTTAGCTCATTCTCTTCACTTCGGGCCGTGACAAAGCAACGTGTCGCGATATCGTGACACTTTGGCCTCCTTGCTTCCTGTTGATGCTTGAAGCCATGAAAATGGGACATGTCGCGATATCGTGACACTTTTCCTTCTTTGCTCATTCTCAAGGCTTCGGGTCACGACGAAGCAACATGTCACGAAATCGTGACACTAATTTCCCTTAGCTCTTTCTCTGTGCTTCGGCCCGCGAAACAACAACATGTCGACACTAGGAGGATCGAAGCACAACTGACAAAGCAAGAAGAGACTCCTCTTCCTTTTTCCGCCCCCACAGATGCAGCATCAATGGCGGTCATTTTGAATAATCCCTTCCACATCCGATGGCAGGTTACCCATCCATGTGATCAGTCTGTCAGCGTCCACGCCTATGTTTGCACATTTGTCTGCCACCTTGTTGCCTTCACGAAAGACGTGGTTGGCCATGCTGTCATTTCTGTTTTGTAGAAGGATCCTTGCTTCCCTAATGCAGGCCTCAAATTTCTAGGGAGGATCCTTATCATTGTTGAGGAGATTGACAATCACTTGGGAGTCTCCTTCAACCATTAACCGCTCTCGGATGTTCTGAGTAAGGTGAAGACCGTGCCAAACTGCTCTGGCCTCGGCTACATTGTTGGTGGAGAGACCCAGGGGCTCTGCATAGGCCATGATGGTGTGACCTTGATGGTTTCGAACGATACCTCCAGCCCCAGCGCGACCCGGATTGCCCTTGGCAGCTCCATCAAAATTCAACTTAAGGTGCCCGACGGGGGGAGGGATCCACCTAACCTCGCCTCTAGGATTGGGATTGCCTCTTTCATCATTACAAGGGAGATTCAGGGACTGGGCTAGACGTTTTTCTCCAGGGGGAACAGAAGGGTCCTCACCAGAGGACGACAAGGTGTTTTCTCTGGCAAAGGCGAGGATTTTGTTCGTGATGGTACCAAAATCTCTGGACGATTCATTGAAAACTCTAGAGTTCCTTTCAAGCCAGACCTGCCACAAGAAATGGTGGAGACAAATCTTCCACATGAAGCTCAATTGGGGGCTGGTAAACGGTTTTGGCCATTGATGGAAAAAATCCTGAATGGAGCCAGGTCTGACCCAGGCTATATTGAAAGCTTGGAGGATACCATCTAGGATTGAGGAGGCAATCGGGCACTCTATGAAGAGGTGGTGGATTGATTCCCAATCTGCCCTGCATAAGAAACACCTGTTAGGAATAGTCAAACCACGCTTCATCATGTTGTCAATAGTAAGGATTTTCCCTTGGACAACCAGCCAAGTGAAAAAGGATACTTTGGTAATTAGTCCCTTGATCCACACCAGGCGGGTCTGGAAGCGAGGAACATCAGGATGGATGAGCAGATTATATGCGGATTTGACTGTGAACCTCCCACTATCTGTGGCTGTCCATCTCATCTTATCATCGTTCAGAATTGTGGGGACAAATTGATGTTCCAGAATACCCTTGAGCTTTTGAGTCGCTGCCTCCATCCCCTGAACGACAATCGGCTTCCATTGGAGACTGCCCCTATCCAACATAAGGAAGTCAGCCACCTTAGTCCCAAACCTCTCAAGAGTGATGTTTCTTAGCTGAGCCAAAGAGGGATCGGAGCAAAGAGCCTCTGCCCCTACCCATCTGTCCTCCCAAAAGTTGATTTTTTGGCCATCACCAAGGGTCCACCTCATGCCATTCCTCAGCACGTCCCTGCAAGACAAGATTGCTTTCCAGAAGGCTGATCCCCAGGATGGACAGGCATTTCTCAGGAGATCAGTGCCTTGGAGATATTTTTGGTTAAGGATAGTGGTCCATTCGATCCTCTCATTGGAAATCAGACGCCAGGCTTGCTTAGCAATAAGAGCCAGATTGAGAAGAGAGACTCTCCTCAGGCCAAGCCCACCAAGATCCTTAGGTTTGCACACCTTGTCCCACCCAACCAGGTGGATTCGCTGCTTTTCTTCAGAGCCGGACCAAAGGAAATTCTTTTGGAGCTGTTCAATTGACTGATATACCCGAGCAGGAGCTTTAAACATCGATAGGAAGTAGACCGGGATACTTTGAAGGGAGGCCATGGTAAGAATAGCCTTGCCTACTTGGGAAAGCAGGTGGCCCTTCCACCCGACGAGCTTCTTTTGGATCCTCTCCAGGACGATGTTCCACATGGAGACCGTCGGAACCCCGATGAACAAGGGGAGACCAAGGTAAGACGTAGGAAGAGTGGAAATGGAGCACTCAAGGATCCTGGCTATTTTGATTTGCCTCTGGGGGGGTGTTGAGAAAAAACACCTTGCTTTTATTGAAGTTGACTTTTTGCCCTGCAACATCTTCATAGAGCCTAAGGATATGCTTAATGTTCTTGGCCTCTGCCACTGACGCCGCAGTCAGCAGTAAGGTGTCATCCACGAATTGCTGATGGGAAACCGGTTCCGTGAGAGAAGTAGCTTTAATACCTAAAATTAATCCAGAGGCACGGGCAGCTTTGATGGATCTTCCTAAAGCTTCGGCCATGATGATAAACAACATAGGGCTAATAGGGTCCCCTTGCCTGAGCCCCCTCCGACTTTGGAAGAACTCGGTCGACGACCCATTGACCAACACTGAGAACCAAGGCGACCGAATGCACCCACTGATAAGTCTGACCCAGTCGGGGTGGAACCCAAATTTTAGCAAAATGGCATTCACAAAGTCCCAGCTGACACGATCGAAGGCCTTATTCATATCAAGCTTCAGCGCTAAAGCCGCCTTCTTGGTCTGGGACACAGAGTGAAGAGCTTCATGGACAGTGATAACACCATCCAGGATCGACTGCCCCTGAACAGAACTGCCCTGGCAGGAATCAATAATCTGGGGCAGAATCCCTTTCATACGATTTGCAATGGCTTTAGTGAGGACTTTATATAGCACATTGCAGAGGCTGATTGGTCTAAAGTCAAAAATGGTTCTGGGAGCCGGACCTTTTGGGATCAGGGCTAAGAATGTGGAGTTGTAGCTACGGGGAATATGCTTAGAGACTTGGAACTCCCGGATGGTGGAACACACCTCATCTCCAAGGATGTCCCAATAGGTTTGGAAAAACCTGGGGGGAAACCCATCGGGGCCAGGGGCCTTGTCAGGGTTCATGGAGAAAAGGGCCTGCTTGATTTCCTCATTGGAGAAGGGAGCAGAGAGCATTTGGTTGGTGTCATCCTCGATCCTTCGGGGAATGAATTGGAGCATAGAATCCCGGGCAGCAACCTGACAGGGAGGCTCCTCTCCAAGGAGGGCACTGAAGTGGGACAGGGCTTCGTGCATAATGTCCTTGTTACCCCGAGCACTGGATCCATCAGATTTGAAAATCTCTTTGATACAGTTGTTGCTCCTATTTTTGAGAGTGGTGACGTGGAAGAACTTAGAGTTAGAGTCTCCATATTTGAGCCAAAGGGCTCTCAATTTTTGCCTCCAGAAAGTTTCCTCACTCGCCAGGATGTTGTGGTAATCAGCCAGAAGCTTCCTCTCTTCGACCCTGGTCTCTTCATCAAATTCACCATGTTGGATCTTGCTATCAATGGCTTTCAGCTTTTCACCCACTGTCTTCTTGTTTTCGAAAAGGTTTCCAAACACCTCTTTGTTCCACCGCTTGAGATTGAGCTTGACCACTTTCAGCTTTTGGGACAGTTTATAGGACGGACTTCCCTGGAAGGGCTGATGCCACCAGTTGATGATTTGGTTTTTCAGGTCCGGGTGCTTGATCCACATAGCCTCAAACCGAAATGGACGGCTGCCCCTAGAGTTGGCCGCTTGAGGGACCTCCAGCAGGATTGGGTTATGATCAGACCCAACCTTGGGGAGGGAGTGCAGAGAGGATTCTCCGAAGACCTGGATGGCTTCCTGCGAAAGCAGGACCCGATCAAGCCGCTCTTGGATGAGGTTGCTGCCCAGCCACCTGTTGGACCAAGTGTACTTAGCGTCCTTGAGCTTGATATCCATCAGCTCATGGGAGTGGACAAAATCACTGAATTCCTCCATGCTCCTAACCGAAAGCCCTGATCCCCCCCTTTTGTCCGACGGGTATAGGGGGGTGTTAAAGTCACCTGCAATCAACCACGGGATGTCCTGAAAGGCCTTGCTCATGTGGCTCAGAAGCTCCCACAACATGCCTCTACCTTGCACGGTGTTGGGCGCGTAGACATTTGAAAGGATCCAGGAGTTATTGCTGGTTATGTCATGAAACAGGACAGTAAGAACATTGTCATCCACCTGAATGATGCTGCCTTCCAATCTCTTGGGGTCCCAGAGGACCATAAGACCACCAGAGGCTCCTCTGGCAGCCTTGAAAACCATTTCCCCTTGATCCCAAATTTTGTGAGCTAGAGACAAGGAGCATGCTTCATCTGATTTCGTTTCTTGGAGGATAAAAATAGAGGGGGAAGTCTCTTTCCTTAAAGCTTTGACAGCTCTCTGCTTGGGCAGGCCATTAAGGCCTCTCACGTTCCATGAGAGGACCTTCATTTAGACTATTTTGGATTCCTCCCTCTACCTCGGCCTTGGGGTGGGGGAGGTTTGCTGATCTTGTTGGCCTCAAAGGTGGCCATGTCCTGAGGCACCAGAGTGCTTTGCTTTCTGTTTGCAATCTCATTTTCAATTTTCATTCTGTAGTGTTCTGCATCTGGGATTCTTCCCCTCCTTTTCTCGCTGCCATAATCTATAGCAATAGTTGAACTACGGGTTTGCTTTGGGCTAAACTTTGGGGTGGGGATTTGCAGCTGGGTCGGGCAAGATCCACCTACACCCGCTGATGGATCTGCCACTAACTGCTCGCCATTCAAGCTCTGGCCGACACCATCAGACTCCAGGGGCATGCCGTAAGGGCAGCTTGGGGTTGGGTGGGGAGAGGGCCTACACGGGGAAAGGGGAGGGGAAGCAAGGGTTTCAGGGAGCCCCAAGGCTGGATCTTCAACAGGGGGGCTAGCCGACTCGATGACAGGCACAACAAGGATTTCAAAAAAATTTGGGTCAAAAAATGAAGGACGAACCTGAGAAGCCGAGCCGAAATCCATGATTTGTTTTCCTTTCCATTTCTGAAGCACAAGATTTTCTTAGGGTTTCTGTTGGTAAACGCCTCTGGGAGCTGCTTTGTTGGGCCTGGCCCAGGGGCGGAGGGGTCTTCCCTGCCTATTTGTAGAGGGACCTTTAGGATTACTTCTAAACGGTGCTTCCTTGGTAGCCGCCAGATCTGGACACTGATTCCTCAGGTGTCCTTGGGATTTGCACTCTGAGCAGAAGGCCGACTTGTTTTCATATTCAATGGGTTGCCTTCTTGAATAGTCCCCGTATTCCAGATCTATGAAGGACGGGAGCTCTGACTCCAGGTTTGCCGTTACACACATCCTTGCATGCGTCATGCGAGACCTAGCAAGGGTAGGGTTGTCAATCACGACCAGATCCCCAATGGCTTTGGCGATTCCTCTCAGGAAATACTCATGGAAGAACTGGGCCGGGAGGTTGGGAAGCCTGACCCAAATAGGGGCTGAGTTTATGCTCTGGTTTTTTGGATCGAAATCCTCTCCCCAAGGCCTAAGGAAAAGGCTGCGCCTGCCCAGGAACCACGGCCCGCTAGAGAGAATATGGTTTGCATCTTCTTTATTCATGAACTTGATAAAAAAAAAGCCCCTGGCCAATGCGACGATTTCCAAGCTTCCTGCAAGGCGCCATTTGGACAAAGCCCAGGACCTTATAGTTTCAATGTCGGGCCTCCCGCCCAGAAACTTGTCGATAAGGGACGAGGTCTCGAGGGACAGAAACTCTTCCATAGTGGAAGCATCAACCCTAAGCTTATTATTTTTTGGAGACAAATATGGGAGAGATTTTGACGGGACGGTCCCCTTACCTTTCAGGGTCTGGGCGAAAGAAAGTTTCCTCGGGGGGACCGAAGCCTGGGACCCATTGTCCCGATTTTTATCAGGTGGGTCCGGATCCCACAGTTTGTCGACTGACGCCGGAGGGCCCTCTGCGTCCTTCGATGGCTCCGAATCCTCGCCTCCCGTGCAACCAGGGGCACTACCAGCCAAGATCCCAAATCTGTTGGGTCTGCCTAGCCCACCTGGCCCGCCTGCCCCACCAGCTCTGCCTGCGTCCATGGCCAGGAAACCCTAGCTCCTCCTCTGCGCTCGAATCTCCCTCTCCGCTCCGCTCCGATATTCCCGCTCCTATTCAAATTTTGGTAAGGCCTTCCATAATTTTACCATCAGACACCGTAATTTCCTCCCAATTTTACTTACAAATAGTTAGTTTCATTTTCCAATGAACTAACTTTGACCATTATCACTCCTCTAATAACAATCATGGTCACACTTGACTTACCGTAAGGTGCCATATTTGAGAAGACCATTATCACTCACCTAATAATGATCATGGTCATACTTACCTACCTGTAAGGTTTTATTTTTTAGAAGACCAGTATCACTCACCTGATAATGATGTAATACTTGCCTACTTGCAAGGTTTCATTCCCCAATAAGAAACTATACTTTCTAGTATTTTTACTCCTAGGTCTGACTTGTCTAGTCAGCATGCAATACTCATCTTATCCTAGATTACGTTAAGATCCCTAGTAAATTAATTCTTCCCAAAGTAGCACATCAAGTCAAGGCTCATCCTAGGCACACTTCATAAAAGCTTCTAGTCCTACAACCTAGAGCTTTGATACCAACTATAACAACCCACCAAACCAAACTAAGAGAGATTAAAAACATTTACAAGGTTAAAAAATAAGTCCCAAGGTATATATATATATATTCTAGTATCTATAAAGGTATAACCACATTTTTAGTTAATGTCGCTACAGATGACACAAGTGGATAGGAGTGGCCAACATCTTATATTTTTGGGGTTCACCTTTCTAAACCTCACTATTTAGAAATGATGCCAATAGTAGTCCCTCATCTTTCCCATATCCTCACTGATATAGGATAAATCAACCACAATATTAGGATTATTCTCTAAGGCCCATAACACTTAAATGATGGTGCTTATTCCCTAACCCTACATAAGCCCATATATGTAGGATATTCTAGCATAATGCCTAAATGTTTAGATACCACACCTCTATGGGCTAACTAAGGCCATTACCACTCACTTGGAAATGAATGTTATCACCCAATATTCATCATTCAAAGTGTCACCACTATACTGATTGCGAATAATATCCCAAGACCTCACCATTTTGAGAACACCTAAGCCTCATCGCTTAAGGTGTATTATTCACACTATCTGGTTATTACATCACTGCAACTCCTCCTAGACTAGTGAATTCTTGGCTATTGCATCACTGCAACTCCTTCCAAGATTTATATTACCTTAGATATTGCATCAATGCAACTCCTTCTAGGATTCACATTACCCCGGATATTTGCATCATTGCAACTCCTTCTAGGATTGGGTTACCTTCTTGACTCGAGGGTCCTATTAAGGCTCTAAACCCATACCAAATAACCTTATGACAAATAAACCATAACATCTCTCCCACAAATCAATAAAGTGTTGAGCTTAACAATAACATAATGCCAAAACTAGAATTTAAAAACTTATCCATTTATTACTAACATATAGCATTTCAAATGAAAATATTGCTCATCTCTAAAGAAAGTATATTTCTAAAAACATATTCATTCATAAGTGTTCTATTTCTTTTCAAAATAAATGAACACAACATTTAATATTTTCATTTACAAAAGTAATCTATTCCAATATTCCTCCAATAATTTATAACATATACTTTTCCCTTATTTATATCTATTACTGATATACTATAGCTAAAATTTAATACATTCTCTTTTTCTCAAAATTACAATACAGTTGCTATTCCAAAATAGATAAGCTCTTTTTTTAGTTTGCTAATACGTAAGATCCATAGTTCCATATCTTCTTTTGTGGTTCTTTCCTTTTAAGTCTTGCCCATGAACTTAGATAGTAGATTAGGGATAAGGATAGCTCTTGAAGAATGCATATCCAAGCATTAACATGAACTATGCAAGCACAATCAACCATGCAAAATGCAACCATACAAACAATAAGAGAATTTCATGCTTCTCTCATAATGAATTACTTATCTACTCAAGCCTAAAGAAATTCAATATTAAGCAAATGCAATTTTCTAACAATATTTTCAATTCCAAATCCCACATAAGTAAAATTCAAAATTACTTCTAACATACAAACATGATCATTCCCTTCCATTACTAATTAAAAGAAAAGTCTTTCTCTAATAAGTTAAGCATTCATTTCTTGTTCTTTTATCACTATACCATAGTTCTCTATTTATTGAAGAAAAACAACTATGATACAATGATTATAAAAGATTTAAAACTAAACCTTTAATCATCAAAAGAAAAACCTTAATCATAGATTGATTGTCTACTAATATATATTACTAAGACAAGCCAACATTTAAAAAAAATAACCACTAATCTAATAAGACCATAAGAAAAATTAATTTTCCAAAATATAAAAACAATCACACATCATCCAAGACGAATGATAGATGCTAAAAAAAGATATACAAAATCATGGAGACCCAAGCAACCTTACTAAACATGGAAACTCTACCATGGACGAACCTACGACACTAACAAAAGAAAACAACAACTAACTATTTTAGAATTGATAGGAAAAAGGGTTACAAAATCATCCTTTTACAAAAATGGCCATGAGAGGCCTCAAAATGGAGTCTTCATCAAAGGAAGTCTTCTTGTAGAATGAATGGTAAATAACCACCAATTATCTCCTTGTATTCCTCAGTGTGAGTGGGGTTATTGCTCATGTGCCACTATTAGATACATGAGTCCTCTAAACCTACATAACCCTACAAAAACTTGTTAGAGAATTTGGGGACCTATCTTGATCAAACCCCATATTTACAAAGACAAAATACTAAAAATATAAACTAATGCATAATTGAAATTTTATTGAAATTATTGTAATTACAATGATACTTGCATGTACAAAGGGTTCTGTAGCCTGTTGCTTGCTTCTAGAGATCCTTTCCACATTCATGAGCCTTTCAAACCTACTTTTTATATAAAAAGGGTGCAAAAGCATGGATGGATATTGAAAGCAAAATGGATGTTGAAAATAGTGTAATCTAGACTAATTCCAGTAGAGTTTGGGTTTGTAAAATGGAGGAAAATTTTAGAATGGAAGAAGAGGCCCTCTATTTATATAATTTGGAGATGTTATAGGGAGTTGAGATGTCCCATGAGGTGTCCCCTAAGGTGTCCCTTGAGGTGTCCCCTATGAGGTGTGCCCTACAAGGTGTCCCCTAAGGTGTCCCCTGAGGTGTTCCCTATGAGGTGTGCCCTGCAAGGTATCCCTTGAGGTGGTATAGCTATCATGCCTCATGAGTGCTTTTTGGTGAGATAATCCTTCACCCATCCACATGCAATAAATGAGCATGGGGAGGTGGAATGGAGGGCTAACTTAGGGTGAGATGGAAGGTGACTAACCCTTGCCCATACATTAAAGCTAAGATTCTTCCAAGGTTATAAATGTACATGGGGAGATGTGTGGAATAATGGTTAACATTAGCCTTGGTTAGGTTGATCCTAGGTTGAACCAAGGTCAAAATGGATGAGGTGGAAGCTAGGCTAGTCAAAGAGTATATTAGGTAGGGTAGAAATGCTAGGCTACTCAAAAAGGTAGCCTAGGTGAGGTATAAGGCTAGAGTTTAATCATAATTAAACTAATTAAACATGTGTTTAGATATAAATTGTATTTTAACCATAAAGTGATTTTTTCTCATAAAGTAACTTTTGACCAAGGTTAAGCTATGATGGTGGTCACATGAGGACCCAAGGTTAAGTGTAGGAAAGGGCTTAAGTGGTCCGAAGGGGCTCATGAATAGTGCTTTTAATGAATGCATAGTATTTTGAGGCTAATTTATGCAATTTTGTGGGTTTTGAAAATTTATCAGCCATGAATGATGAGGGTCGTTGTTCATTCATCATTTAATCATTATGTGTGTCAATCCAGGGCGATGTCCAAAGGCTGTATACGATAGAAGGTGTCACAGTTGCAGGTTCAATTCATTTAAGAACAAGGTTTTATTGGTGGATCAGTTAGCATTTTGGGGGTTTTGTTGTGACCTTTAACTCCTAAAAAATGAAATGAACTCCTATTTACTTTTGCAGAAATAGAATTACAGGAAATGAAATGACAGAATCTGAAATTGCAAAAAATGAAATATTGCTAAATTGAAATTGTCAGAAAGGCAAATTGCAGAATTGAAATCACACATAGTTGCAGAAAAATAAACTAACTACAATTCTCTGAGCATGTTCTAAATCTAGAAATTCAAACTAACATCTATTGCAAAACTGGAAATGTCACAAATCTGGAAATTGCAGTAAAATGACAGAAAACTGGAAATTGCTGCAAATCTGGAAAATGACAGAAAACTTGAAGTTGCTGCAAATCTGAACAAAAATGTTGAAATTGCATGGAATGATGGAAAAATGCTGTCAAGACTGAAATCTGAATTTAAAGCTGCTAAAGAAATGAAACTGGCAGAATTCTGCTAACCTGCTACAACAAGGAATTAGCAATGTATTCTGTCAGAAGATGCCTTCCTCTGGTCCTGCAAGTGGCCCTTGCTTCCAGAACCAGATGAAGGTGAAGAGTTATGCTAAGAAAACCTAAATACTAATAATCAACTCAACATGCCAATTGAGAACTAAAAACTGCACCTTTTTATTCAATCTGGAAATGCATTACAGTAATGCAGGAAAAACCTGTAGATTACTGTTCTGCTACAAAAACAACTGCACTCTCTATTTCTCTATGTCTCCTATATGACTATATGCCTATATTCTATATGCTCAACCATGTTGGGAGCTCTCTTATTTATAATATTATGCTGATATACTTGATTACTGATTTGCAGGGATTTACAACTATTTGCACAACTGTTTCCTAGAATGCATGAGCTTGCTTTGTCAAACTTGATCTATTCAACCTTATTAAGCTGCATTCATTGAGGAAATCAGTTAACATGAGCTGGGACAACTTTTTGGTCAATTGTCAATACTTTCCTCTATCGATCTGTCGCTTTTTGACCATCTTCTGTTGTTCCTGCGCTATTCCCTATTCCTGCGCTATTATTCCTGCACTGCTTCGAAATAACAGGAAGTGACATTTAGTTATTATTTCATGCTCCAAACGCGTAGGGAAGAAGTATTTGACCACCTAGAATGTTTTCCTTTATCTTGTACGTCCTTTTTGCATTGGTGGCACGTGCTGGAGTGACTGTTTCCAAGCCCTGCTATAAATGTACAACTGGTTGGAACTATCACAATCACAGTCTATTTTCCTACACAGTCAGCTACAGGGGACAAGGTCTTTGGCGCCTTTTGCAATTGAATTAGTTCAAACAGAGGAATATTACTATTAAGCACCAAACATTCAACAATTACTACTGATTCTGAATCACTACTGATAAATTAGCTAAAAAATAGGTGAAACTGCAGAAAGAAACAGTAAAACAGAATATATGCACTTATCATTTCAGAATATGCAAATATCAGTACATAATGCATTTTACCCAAAATTAGCATAGAAACATAATAAAAAGGGTGATTCAAATAATTAGAATGTATCCAAAAAGTGTTCATAGATGAGGCAATTCCTGGCCTCATCATTTTCCTCCCAACTTATGGTAATGCATGTCCTCATGCATTTTGTGCAGCTACTGAGGCACATAGGTCCAGATCCAGACATCTTTCATGAAATTTTAACAATGCACCACCAATTTTGTAGAATCCACTGACTGTTTTTATAGACTGAAACCATTGTTGGAAGTGCTCATCAGGCTGTGGATCATTATCAAAGAAATAGGGGACAGGAGTGATGACTATGGGCATTCTGTATCTTAGCCCTATCCAATGTTCTTTGATTTCTGAAATAATGTGTATAATACCTTCTGCCCTTCTCCTTGACCAAAACAGGTTAGTGGGAGAAATTGGCTCCCATTTCTGTAGGGAGATAGACAATTCACCCCATCTGTTCTTACATGCTACCACAACATCATCAAAGAAATCTGCACAAAAATTTTGAAATTGAGTTATACCTTTTTGCAGATTTCCTAGATAAAGTTGTCTCATTCTAGGATCCCTCATGAAGGAATAGTGATTGCTGGTACAGTCCCTATGATTGAGAGGAGCAGGCCTGACAAGTAAAACTACCTATGATTCTAAGTCCTTAGCTATCTTCTTCTCTGAGTCCCAATAAATATGATTTTGTAAGGTGGACATAAAGGCCCTCAGTTGTAAATCTCCTGTATACAGGTGAGGCAGAAACATACTCTCTGTTGGCAAAAAGAAGTTATGTAAGAATAACTCACATATTAAGTTCTGCTGCTCTGCTGGACTCTGCACAAAGGCTTCCACAAATTCTGTAGGAGTGGTCAACTGGTGAGGGAGCTCAGAAACCAGTCTCATAATCTGCCAACGTAGGTACCTCTCCTTGAGTAGGAGGCTATAGAACCTAGGTGGTCTTCTGCACTGTATTGCATACTCTGCAATTTGACATACATCTTTTACCTATGTTTTCAACCTGTTGACTTCTGTTTCTTTCTCTGCTAGTTTGGTTGTGGCAGAGTTCAAAGTTGCAATTTTCCCCTCTAATTGATGACACTGAGTCATCCAATAGGCTAGGTCTTCATTGTACCTAGTCAAGGGCACTGTGTTTGGGGGCCTCAAAATCGGTTGCATCTGTGCCACTATGTTGACCTGTACACCAACTTCCACAGTTGATGTTGCTATTGGCAAATCTGTCTGTGTCCCCTGTTCTGCTGTAACTATAGTGATTGGACTTTCATGAGGAAGCATTTGTGCCAGAGGAGAGAGTGTGGACAATTGTTCCGGAGCTGCAACTATTTGGTCCTACATAGGAAATGTTTGAATGTCCTGCTGAGGGGAACTGTCATTCTTCATCAAAATTTTAGATGGATTTTCTTGCAAAAGCATATCATCAGATGTTTCTACTCCTGCTGCATCTGCAATAGGTGATTCTTGTGCCTGTGCTATGTCATCTTCTGATTGTCCAACCAAATCTAGGAGAATTTGAGCCCATTCATCAGGTACTATTTTTGTCAACCCTGTAGACTGATTTTCCAGCTGCAACAATTTGTTTTGCAATTCTTGAACTTGCTATTGCAGCAAAAAAATTTGTTGATATTTTTCTTTCATGGCCTCTTCAGCATGATCAATCCATTTGGTCTGGGTTTTAATAACACTCCTTGCAGCATGCAACTGAGTGTGGATGTCAACTTCCTCCTCAGATTCAGACCCAGAATGTGTCTCAGAATACTCAGTATATTTTTCAAATTTGGAATATTTGTCAGACTTAGAATACATGGGAGTATGCTCCTCAATCCTAGTTGGTTCAACATTGAAGTCTAAATGCTCCTCAGACTCAGAATCAGTATAATCAACCAATGGACGGATAGGGCTTATTACAGTTTCTTCTATTGTTAGGTCAAATTCCATTGGTTGTATTTTTGTTTCCTGTGTAGCTTCCTGTGAACTGTCTGTCCTAATTTCTTCTTCTGACAAAATGATTGGGTCTGCAATATGTACTGGTGTATCTAACAAGGTTTTTGTTTTTGAAGTCTTGCAAACCTTCTCAACCCTGTAGGTTTTGGATGTTCCTGAGCAGATGCAGCTTCTGCTTGTTTTAGAGCAACTACAGATTGTTATGTTGGGTTAGGAATAGACATGGGTTCTGTTGTTGATTCTAGAGTAGATGCTGCTCACTAGAACCCCCAGTTTCTCTGCTAGGTTGTACATTGTCTACAAATGTCACCCTTCTTCTTATCTAGAGATTCCGGATGTTGATGCATGTTGTCTCCTAATTTTGGAAGATGGGGGACTGTGAAGGGGAATTTCTATGTTCAGAGGGTTCTGGCTGAGGATTTTCTTCTGCATCTTCCTTTGTTTCCTCTCCCTCTGGTGCTGAGTTTGCATCATTAATTTCTACCTAGGGAGAGAAAAAATGTTCAAAGTTCCTAGGGTTTCCCCTAAAATGGTATTTACAAATGAGTTTAATTAGCCCATGATGTTTAGGGCTTCCCTTCCCTGCTTGGTACTTTAGGGCCATGGCTTTAAGTTCCTGGTAAAGATACAGAGGAATGTTGACCCTACATTCTGGTCTAGCTGCTCCATGGCGCAAATGGTTGAGGATTCGGAGGTGTGGGCCAGACACAATAGGAAACTGGTCATCATAGGTAATGTACCGCATTACCCACATTGTGACATCATCCCAAGGAGACTACAAACTGGACCTCTTTACCCCTTTACATACATTTTTATTCATCAAAAATTTGATTTGCCTATCCCCTTCTTTCGTAAATTGATTCACTAGGTCTGGTAAAGTATTTCTGTCGATTTTAACAATTTGCAAACCTTGAAGGGGAAATTCAGTAATCTGACTAAGTATTTTGGGGGTTACCTGGATAAACATCCTAGCAATATGTACTCTATCATTTCGGAAGGTACGTGCGAATTTTGCCGCTAGGCCCTCAGAATAACCATCGAATTTGCGTAGAAATGGCAAAAATCCTCCATTGGTAAAAATTTGTAGGGATGCAACATCTGTTTCTAGGTAGCTGATGTTCTCAGGTTCTGCTCTAACCTTCTTTCCACCCATGGTATCTTCTGCTACTTTCTATGTGTCGATGGCTGTAAATTTTTATGACCTACGTCTGTGTTCTCTATTTTTAGGGCTTTTTAATCTTCAGCGTCGAAACTGCTTCAAACATGCAGAATGTCATGGCAGTGTTTACGACATCGTCAACCCCTAATTTTTGCTTGATTTTGTTATGGTTGTCAACTTTCACGTGCTGCACGGAATCCAAGACTTGAACTTTCCATTTTCCACCAAATAAATCACCGTAGGACACGTGTCATAAATTTTTACATGAAACCCATTCCTGCCCTTAATGACTTATTCTTGCGCTTAGTGATTTAAACAGTTCATTCCTATGCTTTGGGAATAAAATAGTCCATTCCTGCGCTTTGGGAATAAAATAGTTCATTCCTGCGCTTTGGGAATAAAACAGTTTATTCCTGCGCTTTCTGTTTGCTGATTTTGGCACAGTTTTCACTTTTGCATTCTAGAGAAGAATTAGGCAGAGGCATTTGTAAAACACTTTCTACTTTTGATTCCCCTTTTTACATGCTTTATACTAATCAAGGATATATACACTTATATACTAATGATTTACTCTATTCAGAAAATGAAAAGACACATACCTGTTAAAACCATTTTATCTACATTTCAGGATGCTCCTGCTGAAATTTCCAGCAAATCAATCTTTGAACTAAGGCAGGTGCAATCTGAAAATAGATGAAACAATGGTCATGGAACAATGAGGGTGAAACCAACTAGGTAAACATGTCGAAACCCCGGTTTTCATGTAAACCCAACTCAGGAGCGCCTCAAAGAGGTTTTCACTTTCTGAGTTTTTATTTATTATTTTTTCTCTCTTTTTTTCCTTTTTTTTTATAATTTGTATCATTCTGCTGAATTCGAGATGGAAGAAGAGCTTTCTTCCCAAATGTGTACATCCAAACTTCCCAATTGCTTGAGAAATTC
This sequence comes from Wollemia nobilis, assembly GCA_028583015.1. Classification (NCBI taxonomy): domain Eukaryota; kingdom Viridiplantae; phylum Streptophyta; class Pinopsida; order Araucariales; family Araucariaceae; genus Wollemia; species Wollemia nobilis. The sequence continues at coordinate 1,030,803 of JAQPPZ010003172.1, read as the reverse complement.
CTCCTTGTTTTGTGGTTTATGGTACATACGAAGACGATGTCCATTTACCACCAATTTGCGTTGTGAGTCATCGATAGGTGTAAGGCGAACAACTCCATTGTCAAATACTTCCTCAATTTGGTATGGCCCAAGCCATCTGGTCTACAACTTTCCAAGGAAGTCCTTGTATTGTGAATCAAACAACAAGGCCCAGTCACCTTGCTAAAATCTTCGTTGCTGAATGTGACTATCATGCCACATCTTTCTTTGTGCTTGGATCATCTCCATCTGATGTAGGGCATCCATGCGTAGTTCATCCAATGCATCAAGTTGCAGAATACGATCTTCTTGTGCCTGCGACAGATCAATACCTACTTCCAGAGCAGTTCGAAGAGTTAGTAATTCAAACTCAATAGGCAAAAGCAGTTTTTTTCCATAGACCAATTCATAGGGCGTAAATCCAGTGGTAGATTTCCAAGTGGTATTATAAGCCCCAATAGCTTCTGGTAATTTGTCCAGCCAATTTCTTTTATGGACTACTATTGTTTTGGTCAGAATTCATTCTAATTCCCTATTGGTCACTTCAACTTGGCCATTGGCTTGTGGATGATAAGGTGAGGATTTTCTGTGTTTGACTTGATAGAGTTGAGTGAAGGCTTCAACAACTTTTGAAGTAAATTGGGGTCCTTGATCAGTTGTGATGGATTGTGGGGCTCCAAAATGCAGAAAAATCTGTGAATACAAAAAATCAGCAACTTTTTCTTCTCTAGCATGCTTAAAGGCACGAGCTTCTACCCATTTGGTAACATAATCAGTACATACCAAGATATGCACTTTGCCTTGGGAAGAGGGATTAATGGGTCCTATGAAATCTAAACCCCATATTTCAAATGGTTCTGTTCCTATTTGAGGTTGTAATGGCATTTCATTAGTAAAGGTAGGTTTTCCCATTCTCTGGCAAGCATCACAATGTCTAATGTACTTCCTTACATCTTTATGCAAAGATGGCCAATAATATCCGGTTCCCAAGATTTTGCGAATAGTACTTTTGACTGAATAATGCCCTCTTGATGGTTCATCATGGCATGCCCGTAGGATATCATATATTTCATCCTGGTGGATACACCTACGTAAAACATGATCAGGACTGCATTTAAACAGTAAGCCCTCTATCCATTGAAAAGAAGAACTTTGCTTAATTAATTGTTTCTTTTGTTTGGGGGTAAAGTGAAGAGGAATCTTCCTTGTAGCCAAGTAATTAGCTATGTCCGCAAACCATGGAGATTGTACAGAAATAGCAAACAACTTTTCATCTGGAAAGGTATCTTCTACAACTTCCCCTGTATCTGCATTTGGTATTCTTGACAAGAAATCTGCAACTACATTAGATTTCCTAGGCTTGTTTACTATGGTAACATCAAATTCCTGTAATAGAATCAACCAACGAATAATTCTTGCACTAACCAATGGTTTATTCATCAAGTATTTGATTGCAGTATGATCTGTATGGATGAATACTTGGTACCCTGTGATGTAGTGTCAGAATTTGTTAATAGCATAGATTACAGCCAAGAATTCTTTTTTGGTAGTAGTGTAGTTTTTCTCAGCTCCTATCAAGTTTTTACTGATATAGTAAATAGCATAATGCTCCCCATTTTCAATCTGTCCTAACACAGCTCCTATAGCGGTATTGGAAGCATCAGTTTGAATATGAAAAGGTAACTCCCAATTAGGACCTCTTAATACAGGTGGAGTGGTTAACTTTTCCTTCAAGTCTTCAAAAGAAGTTTGACATTCGGAAGACCAAACAAATTCAGAATCCTTCATGAGTAAAGCAAACATAGGATTTGCTATAGTGCTAAAGTTAGCAATGAATCTACGATAAAAACCAATGTGCCCTAAGAAACTGCGTACATCAGTTTGAGTTTGTGGAGGAGGGAGATTTTTGATGACTTCAACCTTCTTAGGATCAACTTTGATTCCATAAGAAGAGATATGATGTCCAAGGACAATTCCTTCCTCCATCATTAAGAAGCATTTCTCAGGATTCAGAGAGAGGTGGTATGTTTCACAGTGAATCAACACTTTTTCAAGCTGTTCTAATGCATATTCAAAACTATTTCCAAACACCGTGAAATCATCCATATAAATTTCAACACTTTCATTGGTTAAATCAGAAAAAATTGCTAAAACAACTCTCTGAAATGTTGCTGGAGCATTACATAAACCAAAGGGTAAAACCCTGTAAGCAAAAGTTCCCCAAGGACATGTAAAGGTAGTCTTTTCTTGGTCTTCTGGGGCAACTTGTATCTGGTTATATCCGCTGAAACCATCAAGGAAACAGAAAAATTTCTTTCCAGCAAGGGTATCCAATACTTGGTCTATGAATGGTAATGGGAAATGATCCTTATGTGTGGCCTTATTCAACTCCCTATAATCCACACATACTCTCATTTTACCATTTTTCTTTGGAACAATGACCAGTGGTGAAACCCATTTATTGTCAAAAATTGGATAAATGAATCCAACATCTAAGAGTTTTTCAATTTCCTCTTTCACAATTTCCTTTAGAGTAGGGTTCAAACGTCTCTGAGGTTGCCTTACTGGTTTTACGTTTTCTGTGTATATCCTATGTGTACATACCTCAGGATGAATGTCAGTCATGTCTTTATAATTCCATGCAAAAGCTTGAACATGTTTTTGTAAGACTGCAAACAACTTGGCTTCCTGGTCCTCAGTTAGCCAACTATTAATGTTCAAAAATTTACCTGGCTGGATTTCAATTTGTTTGATCCTTGGATAGATAGAACTAGCTGCTTCATAGTTACTGATTAATGCATTTAATGGACAATGGTGTGGTTGTAGAGTATGAAATACTCTAGAATCTATCTCAAAAATGATACCTGATGGAATCAGAGGACATTTGAAGGTGTTAAGGAGATGATGATGCCATCCATGTGGTAGAATGAATGATCTTTCCTGATTAGGCATGGATGATAGAAGTTCAGAATTTTGTTCCTCCTCTTGCCACAACAACCGATGAACAAGAGTTTGATCATCAGTTAGTCCTTCCGATTGTAATGTTTCAATTAGGACAGTTTCACTCTCAAATATTTCTCTCCCAGGTGTTGTGATTTCCTCAATATGTTCTTTTACTACAACTGTAGCCAAAGTAGCAATGGTTTCCTATTCTTCATCAGATTCAGGATACCAAATTTGTCCAAAAAATTTAGTTGAAGGTTGAGCTGGTGGATACAAATAAATTTTCTTTAGGTCAACACCATTAGAAATGGTCATTTCTCCTGACCTGCAGTCTATAAAAGCAGCTGCAGTAGCCAACCAAGGTCATCCTAGAATGATAGGGTATCCATTGACTGATTTCCTAGGCTGCAACACTAAGAAGTCTACAGGATATTCCCAAGATGAGACTTCAATGGCTACATCTTCTAGGATACCTTCAAGTTTAGCAACTGACCTATCTGCCATTTCCAAAACTGTGGTAGTAGGACTGAGATTCTTGAGCTACAATTTTTGCATTGTGTCCTTAGTCATAACATTAATTGCAGCTCCAAGATCAATTAGCACATTAGGAATTTGCATTAATCCAATAGTAATTGTAACTATTGGACTACCGGGGTCACTATATTTAGGAGGAACTAGTTTTCCGGACAATAAATCAGCTAATTTTCCTTCTACCTAAACAGTTTTAGGAAAGGCCTTCTTTTTACCAGGTTTCTTGATACATAACTCCTGAATAGTTTTTTTGAGTGAAGGCACATCCCTTATTGCCTGCAACAAAGGGAGAGAAATTGACATCTTTTTAAGTTCTGTCACTAATTCTGATTCGAGGGCAGTATCAATATGATCAAACCTTTCAGGGTATGGTAATGCTATTGGAGAAGATTCTTGCATTTTTTTTGTTACTTCATCTTTTTGTTTTTGTTGCATTGTCTCCTGATTTGGAGGTTCTTGTTTCTCACTTATTTCTTCAATGGTGGGTGGAACAGGTTCAGGTAAAACCTTCCCTGAATGCAGCTGGATGTTACTACAGTCAAGTACATGAACTGCAGCAGAATCTTCAGACTCAGCCTCATAAACAGGGGTTGTTTGTCTGGTATTATTTGGGTTAGTCACAGGCTGAGCTGGGAGTGGAGGTTGTTTTACTGGTTGCATTTGTTGATGTTGTGTTCTTCCCTAAAAATTTGGATTAGGAGCTGGCAGCAAGTTTTGAGTTTGCCCTTGATACCTTTGTTGTCCTTGATATGGTGGATATTGTTGTCCCCATATTTGTCCTTGTTGTGTCCACTGTGGATGAGTTGCATTCCACGGTGGATTCATCCATCCAGAATGTGACCAATCTGGAGAAGCTGTCCAAGGTTGGTTCCAAGGTTGTGCAGGGACTTCTGCATGTCCCCATGGCATGTTCATATTCCAAGGAGATTGTCCCTAGTTTGGAAACCGAGGAGCATTGGGATATTGTGTATAGCCACCACCGGATCTCTGCCCAATAGCATTAAGTTCTTCTGTTTGGGTGCCTAAGATAGATTTTAGATGAGGCAACAAAGGACATCTATCTGTTGAATGTTCCTTGGAACAAATTCCACAAATAGAAGTTTTGTTAAAAGGACAATCCTGCAGGGCATGCTTATTCCTGCATCTTGGGCAATAAATTGCCAAAGGTGGTGTAGAATTGGATTTTGTGTTTCTCTCACCTAATGCAGAATTGAGTTGAACAAGGATATCAGTTTTTAAATTAGCCATTTCCTCCATTAACTCCTTTATGTCATTATTGCTAGAATTCCTTTTCTTTCTCCGTTGGTGAGTGCGGGAATAGTTTCTACATAACTCCACAATATCTTCAAGGTCAAGTTGATCTATGTCTCCTTTTCCCATTAAATCTAACACTTCCCTAGATTCATCCTGCAATCCTCTTAAGAAGATAGGCTTTAAGAAATCAGGTTCTACAGGACCACATCTCTTTTGGACAAAGGCAAAGCGATCAAGGTAATCCTCTAAACTTTCATCTTCTTCTTGCTTGATCCGAAACAACTCATCTTTTCTGTTTCGTACTCTACAATAATCTTGATATTTATGTAAGAATGCAGTCTCCATGTCATCCCAACTACGGATTGAATTAGGTTCAAGATTACTCATAAACCATCGGAGAGCAGCATCCTTAAGTGTAGAAGGAAACAATTTCAATTTTTGATTATCATTTATGTAGTCATAAGTCTGACATAACACTTTGAATTCAAACAAAAATTGATCAGGATCTTCTGAAATAGTTCCCCTAAAAATTGGCAATATGGATGGAGAAATAGTTTTCATGGGAGCATCTAAAGCTGGATCCAACCGTATGGGATATTCAAAAGTCTTAGGAGGATCATCAGCATACCCACCTAGTGGTGGTAGTGGTGCTGCCATAGTTGTTTTCTTTCTTGAGTTTGATGTGGATGGTTCAGACTTAAGGGAACGTTTAGCAGAAAGTGCTGCAAAAAGTTCTTGCTCTAATCTGTCCAAAGCTTCAGTTGGTGAAGAAGGTATTTCTTGCTCTGGAAATTCTTCATCTGATCATGAAGAACGCCTTGGTGGTTCAGAACTAGTCTTGATAAACCTCCCTCTTTCGTCTCTTGGCCTATGCATTCATGCCTATTCACTAAATAAACTGAAATGCAGTAATTCAAAAATTGCAACACAATTCTTGACCTGTTTCACTTTTCCTAACAACACCGATTGTTCCTCGACAATGACGCCAAAAATGATGAGGGTCATTGTTCATTCATCATTTAATCATTATGTGTGTCAATCCAGGGCGGTGTCCAAAGGCTATATACGATAGAAGGTGTCACAGTTGCAGGTTCAATTCATTTAAGAACAAGGTTTTATTTGTAGATCAATTAGTGTTTTTGGGGGTTTTGTTGTGACCTTTAACTCCTAAAAAATGAAATGAACTCCTATTTACTTTTAGAAACAGAATTACAAGAAATGAAATGACAGAATCTGAAATTGCAAAAAATGAAATATTGCTAAATTGAAATTGTTAGAAAGGCAAATTGCAGAATTGAAATCACACACAATTGCAGAAAAATAAACTAACTACAATTCTCTGAGCATGTTCTAAATCTAGAAATTCAAACTAACATCTATTGCAAAACTGGAAATGTCACAAATCTAGAAATTGCAGTAAAATGACAGAAAACTGGAAATTGTTGCAAATCTGGAAAATGACAGAAAACTTGAAGTTGCTGCAAATCTGAACAAAAATGTTGAAATTGCATGGAATGATGGAAAAATGTTGTCAAGACTGAAATCTGAATTTAAAGCTGCTAAAGAAATGAAACTGGCAGAATTCTGCTAACCTGCTGCAGCAAGGAATTAGCAATGTATTCTGTCAGAAGATGCCTTCCTCTGGTCCTGCAAGTGGCCCTTGCTTCCAGAACCAGATGAAGGTGAAGAGTTATGCTAAGAAAACCTAAATACTAATAATCAACTCAACATGCCAATTGAGAACTAAAAACTGCACCTTTTATTCAATCTAGAAATGCATTACAGTAATGCAGGAAAAACTTGTAGATTACTATTCTGCTACAAAAACAACTGCACTCTCTATTTCTCTATGTCTCCTATATGACTATATGCCTATATTCTATATGCTCAACCATGCTGGGAGCTCTCTTATTTATAATATTATGCTGATATACTTGATTACTGATTTGTAGGGATTTACAACTGTTTGCACAACTGTTTCCTAGAATGCATGAGCTTGCTTTGTCAAACTTGATCTATTCAACCTTATTAAGCTGCATTCATTGAGGAAATCAGTTAACATGAGCTGGGACAACTTTTTGGTCAATTTTCAATACTTTCCTCTACCGATCTGTCGCTTTTTGACCATCTTCTGTTGTTCCTGCGCTATTCCCTATTCCTGCGCTATTATTCCTGCACTGCTCCGGAATAACAGGAAGTGACATTTAGTTATTATTTCATGCTCCAAACGCGTAGGGAAGAAGTATTTGACCACCTAGAATGTTTTCCTTTATCTTGTACGTCCTTTTTGCATTGGTGGCACGTGCTGGAGTGACTGTTTCCAAGCCCTGCTGTAAATGTACAGCTGGCTGGAACTGTCACAGTCACAGTCTGTTTTCCTGCACAGTCAGCTATAGGGGACAAGGTCTTTGGCACCTTTTGCAATTGAATTAGTTCAAACAGAGGAATATTACTATTAAGCACCAAACATTCAACAATTACTACTGATTCTGAATCACTACTGATAAATTAGCTGAAAAATAGGTGAAACTACAGAAAGAAACAATAAAACAGAATATATGCACTTATCATTTCAGAATATGCAAATATCAGTACATAATGCATTTTACCCAAAATTAGCATAGAAACATAATAAAAAGGGTGATTCAAATAATTAGAATGTATCCAAAAAGTGTTCATAGATGAGGCAATTCCTGGCCTCATCAATGAATATGGGGAAAGTGGTAATGTGTGACTTTTGGGTGTCTACATTTACCCCTTTTTGTACTACATTGTGTGAAAACATGGGGTAGTGAAATAACTTATGATGCCATATGATGGAAAATTTTGAAGAAGAAGAATTGATGATGGATGATTATGGGTGTTGATGATCTTTGTCATGCCATGATGATTGTTGAAAGAGTAGATGCAATATTACCTTATTATATTGATCAATGTAAAATGCCCCAATTGTGAAAGGAGTGAATATCTTTGAAACTTTACCTTTGACAAATTATTGAGCTTGATTTGATTTGGTAAGTCATTCAACCCTTGGTAGGTTTTTATCAGGTGCTTCATTCATGAGTGGTCTTATGACTACCACTCCGAAGAAGGAAATCCATGATTAACTTACAAGCTTAGGCATTGGACCTATCAAATGTTTATTTGAATTGAAGTTTTGTTGAGAAGATAAATTTTAATTTTGTTTGCCCTAGGAAAGGAGGGTTTGAGATAATCTTTATCAAAGGTTCTTACACAAACATAATTTCCAAGATTGAGTGTTTGATTATTGATCATGCATAAAGTTATTTTATTATTTTATGTCTACCCCCTCAAGTGATGAGGCAATGAGAGGTGAAAGAATGAAGCACCAATGAAACACTTGAAAAATTGGTCGATGGGGTGAGATAATGTGTGAAATCACATGAAAATAGAATGAGAATGGAGAATTGACATGAAATTAAGGTTAAGGTCACCATTTGGAGCCAATTGGAATAATTTGAAGTAGTTTAATTTGGGTTGCAAGGTACCCTGCAACCCACGATTGACCCATGGTCACAAGGTACCATGCAACTTTTGGCTGATGTGACCCATGTGCAGTTGTTTTGCATTTTGGGGTACCAAATAATGTTAGAATATAGGAAAACCATATATCATTGGAAATCTATTTTTGAGGCTAATCCAATGGTGGTGGTTTTCTAAAATTTTGAGGATTTTTTATGAGGGAAAAATAGAGTCAAATATGACCTAACTTTTCAAGGTTATAAATACTAAATTTTAGGCTTTTGACAAGGAAAATTAGCATGAATGGTTATATGGTCAATGTGTGAGGGTGAATTAGAGGTAGACATGAACAAATTGCATGATGCGGTAGAGTAGTAGAGGGCTAAAAGTAAGGTGAGGGTGGACAATGTGGCTAGATTATGCATGGAGGTAGAGTAGATAAGGGTTTAGTGTGAGGTAATGGAAACTGATATGGCTAGATTACATGAGGAGGTAGAGAAACTAAGGGCTCAGAGTGATATGGCTACTTTGTAGGCTAAGTAGAATGAGATGTTCAAGTAAAGGATAAATTTTAGAAGTTGTTCTATATAGGACTGGAGGATGCATAGGTTGAAGAGATGATATACGAGTTGAGGGATAGATATCCTAATATATATTGAGTCTAGACCTTAGTCCTACTAGAGTAAGAGGAGCACACAGTTAGTGGATGCATTGGTGTCTCAGGGGATCAATATCCTAACATCTACAAATATTGAATCATAGTACTACCAGAGTAGGAGTACACAACCAATTGTGGTACCATAGGTGAGAGAGGTTTCCCTAGGATAGAGTAGCGGTAGAGGGTTGAGGAGGGTTGAGGAGCCTCCTACCCGATGTAAGGAGAGTGACAAGACTCCAAGTGAGTCGTAGAGTTGAGATAGTTTACATTTGTTTTTATTGGTGTAGCAAGACTACCACTGCTTTTGTATATTATAGCAATTGGTAATGAGATGATGTATAGCATAATATTGATGCCTTATAGCATACAAACAATTTTGATTATGTACAACATGATGTGATATATACATGATGAGTTCACTTGATTATCTAAAATGATGTGCTGTGTATGATGTGTATGATGTCTATGATGTGTATGATGTGTATGATGTGTATGATGTATGTGATGTATGTGATGTATGTGTATGTGGAGTTACATACATGTGGATGTGTATTTATGAGGTGGTTTGATACATGATAGATGATAGGTAGCATAGACTTAACTGATCATAAAAATATATAGATTTATATGTACAAATGTAATACATGAATTTGTATATACAAGTGGGATGCAAAAATGTAGCAAAATGAATATGAATTTGTATTGAGTTGAGATTGTCCCAATTGTTATGATTAATTAAAAATAAATTAATAGTCACACTAACCAATGACCATAACATACAATAAGTAATCATGGAATGGACAAATTTATGATAGTGTACAAGAAACTCCTAAAGAGAATATAATTGGTGGTTTGTAAGATGCTATAAATGGGAATGTACAAACATGATGAAGAGGATGCGTGTTATAGGAAGAGTCAACAGGGATTTTCACCCCTTATTCTCAAGCTTGGCATATGTTTAAAAGAAATTTTGGAAATTCAAACACCATAGTTTGAACAATCAAAATCATCTAGTAGATAATCAATATCCTATAGAAGTCTTGACTATCATGATTGATATTAATTCTATCATGGACCTGTGTGTGCACATGACGTTCATTTATCCATTTTGAAGAAGATTGGACTATCCTATTGTAAACCTTGACTATTAAGCTAGCTCATCCACAAGTGCATAATTATATGTACAAAATAAGGTCACTAATGTGACAAATATATCACCACTTGTGAGGCATACTCCATTACCAGTCAGGTGTCTATATCCTATTATTGGCGATGGAGATCACCTTGTGATTTTATGGACCTGAGGACCTTAGGGATTCAAGATTTTTAATAATACTCTTGAGGCTTTTGCTTTTCTTTCTTCCCCTTCTCTTTTTTTTTTGTATTTTTTTGCTTTAATTTTATCTTTTGCTTCTTTTATTTTAATACTTTTTGCTTTGATTTTCTCTTTTGATTTTTTTTTAATAGCTTATCCTTTTTTCGATCCTCAAGTTTAGATCATGCAAGTGATAGGATGAGTAGGGGAAATAATTCACTTAATGGTAAGGCCTACACAAGGTGTTGTCCTCCCTATACTCAAAATTTTCTGAAGATGTGAGATGCATGAGTGGTCAATGAATGAACTCAACTCAACCAGGGGAAGTCTTAAAATGCTTTAGAATTTGATGACATTCAATAGAGGTTGATTAGATTGACTATGAATGATTGAGCAACATAAAAGCTTCCCATTACCATGCAACTGAGAATAGGACCGGATACCATGGCAATCATGCTAAAAAATGTATGTTTAATCCTTCAATAATATGGTATATACAAAGTGGTGTATGCATATGTACAAGCAGAATGATTGGCATGATGGAAATAATACTTATATTATGATGTGCAAAAGGACATGACAACAAAATGCCTAAATATACAAATTAGTACACGACCAACTTATTTTGGAGTGAAGAAAAGCAAGTGAGACAACCAAACATAAGTTGGTGAATCTAGAGGTGGTTTCCAATGTACATGACCAAATCCAAAATATATGTGTGAACGCATTTGGTGAGTGAGTTGAATATCAATATTTAGTAACATAAGCATGATTTATGAGTGTGGAGGATGATGAAAGAACCTAGAAATTGAGCTTGTAAAATGGATGAAAACTGGTAAGAGAAGGAAGAAATAAAAAGTAAAAGGTAGATATGGAGGAAAAGGAAGGAGAAGAGTAGTGGAAAAGAGGAAAATAAAATGCAATATACGTCCCCAATGGATGGTTTTGATTTGTTGGTATTTTTATTATTGTTATTGTTTTTGGATTTTTGTTTTTTTTTATGTTGAATGTACAAGAATGTACAAGCAAAATATATTTTCCCTTTGGAGCAGAAACTTTGCTAAGACTATAAAGTAGACAAGAAGTGAAAAATTGCTAGGCTAGGCTAGGCTATGTTTATGATAGACTAGGCTATGTTATGCTATGCTATGTGTATTGCTATGCCTATGGTAGGCTAATGCTATGTCTATGCTAGGCTATGCTATGTCTATTATATACTAGGCTATGTGCATTTCTACGCCTACACTAGGCTATGTTATATCTATGTTAGACTATGTGTATTGCTATGCCTACACTAGGATAATGTTGTCTATGCTATGATATGCTATGCTATACTATGTTGTGTCTATGCTAGGCTAGGCTATGCTAGACTATGTTGTGTCTATGCTAGGCTAGGTGATATATATTCTAGATTAGGCTATGTGTATTGTTATGCCTACGCTAGACTAATGATATGTCTACTACTACACCTATGATAGGCTAATGTTACGTCTATGCTAGGATATGCTATGCTAGACTATGTTTTGTCTATGCTAGGCTAGGCTATTTCTATGCTAGGCTATGCTAGAAGCATGGAAATGAATATCTAAGCTAAGAGAATGGAATATTTGACCAAATGAATGGTGCCTTTGCTAAGATATTCTAAAAATAATTGGTAAAATGCTTGGAGATTTAATGACAAAACCTTTGTGCTAAGATATTTTAAAAATAATATTCTAAATGGCTTGTGGATTTTGGAGAAACGTTTTTAATTTTTTGTTGATATTTTAAGAGAAATCATTTTTCTAAGATATTTTAAAAATAATATTTCAATTGGCTTGAGAATTTTGGAGAGACCCTTCCAAATTTTTGTTGAGGTTTTTGGGAAATTGTTTTGATGAAGGTGAGGCAAAGGGTGCAACCTTTAACAAAAGGATGCAACCTTTTTAACCTAGATATTTATTGTGATGGTAAGGCAAAGGGTGTAACATTTGAAAAAAGGACACAACCTTTTGAACCTGGTGATTGATTATTATGGCAAGGCAAAGGGCACAACTTTTAACAAAAGGATACCACCTTTTGAACCTTACGATTGATTTGTGAGGATAAATTGCTTTGATATTTATGGTAAAACCTTGAAGGTGAGGTAAAGGGCATAAACATTGATAAAATAACACAACCTTTTGAACCTAGTAATTGTTGTTGTCGAATGAGTTGTTGTTGCAAGACCAGCGTGTGTTGTTGTTGCACTGGTACCCATTGTTGAATGATTTGCAGGTTGTGGAGCCAATACCTATTGTGGTTGCATTAGAACCTATTGATGTGGAATGAGTTGTTGTAGGACCAACATTGGTTGTTGTTGCCCTGGTACCTAGTGTTGTTGAATGAGTTGTTATTATAAAACCAGCATTGGTTGTTGTTGCCCTGGTATCCAATGTTGTTGAATGAGTTGTTACAAGACCAACACGTGTTGTTGCATTGGTACCCATTGTTGAATGAGTTGCAGATTGTGGAACTAGTACATATTGTGGTTGCAGTAGAACCTACTGATGTGGAATGAGTTATTATTGCAAGACCAGCATTGGTTGTTGTTGCCCTAGTATCTGATGTTGTTGAATGAGTTGTTGTTGTGGGACCAACATTGGTTTATGTTGTCTTGGTATCCAGTGTTGTTGAATGAGTTGTTACGGGACCAGCACGTGTTGTTGTTGCATTTGTATATATTGTTAAATGAGTTGTAGGTTGTGGGACCAGTATTGTTGTAGAATAAGTTTTTGTAGGACCAGCATTCATTATTGTTGCCCTAGTAGCTAGTGTTGTTGTATGAGTTGTTGTGGGACAAATATTGGTTTTTATTGCCCTGGTGCCCAATATTATTGAATGAGTTGTTGTAATACCAGTACTTGTTGTGGTTGCACTAGAATCTGCTAATGTGGAATGAGTTGTTGTTGTAGGACTAACATTTATTGTTGTTTCCCTAGTATCCAATTTTGTTGAATGAGTTGTTACGAGATAAACACATGTTGTTTTTGCACTAGTACTTGTTGTTGAATGAGTTGTAGGTTGTGGAACCAATACTTGTTGTGGTTGCACTAGAACTTTTTGATGTGGAATGAGTTATTTTCGTAGGACCAACATTGGTTGTTATTACCCTGGTACCTGATGTTGTTGAATAAATTGTTGTTATGGGACCAGCATGTGTTATTGTTGCACTGGTACCATTGTTGAATGAGTTGGAGGTTGTGGAACCAATACTTGTTGTGGTTGCAATGGAACCTATTGATGTAGAATGAGTTGTTATTGCAGGACTAGTATAGGTTATTTTTGCCCTAGTACTTGATGTTGTTGAATGAGTTGTTGTTATAGGATCAGTATATATTATTGTTGCACTGGTAACCATTGTTGAATGAATTGCAAGATGTGGAACCAGTAATTGTTATTGTACTAGTACCTATCGAGTGGTAAATTGATATGGGAATGTAAGGTAAAATATGCAACCTTTAAAACCCTTTTGAAGTTCCTAGCAATGATTGAGATGTGAATGTAAGGTAAAGGATGCAACCTTTTGAGAGCCTAGCATTTGGAGGTCTAATGGTGATTTATTTATGATTGCAATGTTGGATGGCACCATCATTAGTGGATGATAGGTGGTGGAATTTGAAGTGGGAAGAGGACTAAATTTTCCAAATAGAAATATAGTTGGAAGGAGGGGAAACTTCCCCCCTTAGTCATAGAAGTAGTATGAAGATGAAATGCAATCCCCTAATCACAAAATCATTTAGAAGTAGGGGGATGAAAATCCTCCAATAATGAGGAATTAGTTGAAATGAGATGAATTCCCTTAGTTGTGAATGATGGATTGGAAGGAGATGAAATTCCCTAGTTGTGAAAGAGGAGTTGGAAGGTGATGAAACTCTGCTAGATGTGGAAGATGTGTTGGAAGGATATGAACTTCACTATATGGGGAAGTTTTTATTGGAAGGATATGAATTTCGCTAGATGTGGAAATTTGTGTTGGAATGAGAGAAAATCCTCCAATTGTGAAAGAGGAGTTGGAAGGATATGAAACTCTCCCTATTGTAAAATATGAGTTGGAAGGAGATGAAACTCCCCCAATTGTGAAAGAGGAGTTGGAAGGAGATGAAACTCCCCCAATTATGAAAGAGGAGTTAGAAGGAGATGAAACTTCACTAGACGTGGAAGTTTGTGTTGGAAGGAGATTAAACTTCTCTAGTTGTGAATGATGAATTGGAAGGAGATGAAAGTCCCCAGTTGTGAAAGAGGATTAGGAAGGTAATGAAACTCTGCTAGATGTGGAAGATATGTTGGAAGGATATGAACTTTGCTAGATGTGGAAGTTTGTTTTGGAAGGAGATGAAACTTTGCTAGATGTGGAATTCTATGTTGGAAGGAGAGAAACTCCTCCAATTGTGAAAGAGGATTTGGAAGGATATGAAACTCTCCTTATTGTGAAAGATGAGTTGGAAGGAGATGAAACTCCCCCAATTGTGAAAGAGGAGTTGGAAGGAGATGAAACTCTCCCAATCGTGAAATAGGAGTTAGAAGGAGATGAAACTTCGCTAGATGTGGAAGGTGTGTTGGAAGGAGATGAACTTCACTATATGTGGAAGTTTGTGTTGGAAGGATATGAACTTCACTAGATGTGGAAGTTTGTATTGTAAGGAGATGAACTTTGCTAGATGTGGGAGTTTGTGTTGGAAGGAGATGAACTTCACTAGATATGGAAGTATGTGTTGGAAGGAGAGAAACTCCTCCAATTGTGAAAGAGGAGTTGGAAGGAGATGAAACTCCCCCAATTGTGAAAGAGGAGTTGGTAGAAGATGAAACCCCCCCAATTGTGAAAGAGGAGTTGGAAGAAGATGAAAATCCACCATATGTGGAAGGTGTGTTGGAAGGAGATGAACTTTGCTAGATGTAGAAGTTTGTGTTGGAAGGAGATGAACTTCACTAGATGTGGAAGTTTGTGTTGGAAGGATAGAAACTCTCCCAATTGTGAAAGAGGATTTGGAAGGAGATCAAAATCCCACAATTGTGAAAGAGGAGTTGAAAGGAGATGATAATACTCTAGATGTGAAAGAGGATTTGGAAGGAGATGAAACTCCCCCAAATGTGAAAGAGGATTTGGAAGGAGATGAAACTCCTCTAGATGTGGAAGATATATTGGAAGGAGATGAACTTCACTAGATGTGGAAGTTTGTGTTGGAAGGAGAGAAACTCCCCCAATTGTGAAAGAGGAGTTAGAAGGAGATGAAACTCTTCCAGATGTGAAAGAGGAGTTGGAAGGAGATGAAACTCCCCCAATTGTGAAAGAGGAGTTGAAAGGAGATGAAACTTCGTTAGATGTGGAAGATGTATTGGAAGGATATGAACTTCACTAGATGTGGAAGTTTGTGTTGGAAGTAGATGAACTTTACTAGATGTGTAAGTTTGCAGAAACCAACCATTAAAAACCAGCAAGTGCATTTTAGAGTTGTTTTTGATGGTTTTGTAATAGGTTTTGTAACCTAAAAGTCACTCAAAAAAAACAAAATGTTAGAAAATTAATAATAAGCAAAATATTTTTGTATTTTTTGATGATGTTGGCCATCCTACAACTAAGAAGGTAGGTGGGAGATGGATGCTAAAGAGGTATGCTGAAGCACATGACTTTACAACACCCAAAGGTGTGAAAAGAACAACTATTCTAGAACGGGCAAATGGTAGTTAATGGAAGGCACAAAAAAATATAACCAAAGGGGGGAACACAAAATACCTCTTATGAAATAGGTGGTACTATCTAAGACCTACTACCGGCCTACCCAAGATTTTGCTTCACCCTTGGAGGAGCTTAGTCAAGAATGATAGTTACCAACTCATGAATTATGTAAAGCCTTGTGAGCAAGGGCATCTAATCCTAATCTACTTAAAGGGTCACTCAAGAGTAGGGGATATTCTAGTGATGAAGTCCAAAAAATCACTCATGGGTGCTACTATGGTGTGTAGGAGGGAAGCCAATGGTAGGAGATGAAATTCAATGTCACTAGTCTCGATTGGAGGTTGGTGATGAAGTCCAACCTTACCAATATGTAAAATGTGTGCAAGTGTGTGAGTGTATTGTACTAGGAAAGTTGGAATGCATAAAAGAAACCAACCTAACCAAGCAAGAGTAATGCCTTTTTTTATTTTCATAAAAGAAAATGTCATTTTGAAATGAAAGGCATGTGGAACAAGCAAGCAAAGCTACGTTTTGTAAAAACAAATCCTATGCTCAAGCAATGAAAGTTGCATTTTTTATTTTGGAGTTTGCATGGTTGAATTTTGTGCATTTTGTGCTAATTTATTTTGTGTTTTTTTGTTTTTGCTTTTTGATAATTTTTTGAATTTTTGTTTTTTTTGTTTTTTTTTGCTAAGTTTTATTTTTTTTAATTGAATTTTTTTTTTTTACTTTTTTGTTTTGTTGATTATTTTTTAAATTTTGGTTTTTTTGTTTTGTTTGATTTTTTGAATTTTTGATTTTTTTTATTTTTTTTTTGTTTTATTTTTTGATTTTTTGATTTTTTTTTTGTTTGATTTTTTTTACTTTTTGATTTTTTGTTTTGATTGATTTTTTTTGCATTTTGTTGTTTTGTTTTGTTTTGTTTTTTTTTTTTTTTGGGTGGGTGGGGGGGGGGGCTAGGGCGCAATTACACACAGGCCCACTGTTAGGGCTTGATAGGCCTAATAGTCCTGGCAGGCCCGTCATAGGCCTGATGAGGCATATAAGAGTCGATCCATGCCCAATGCATGACCATGATGGCAAAAACAGGGTAGGGTGGCACTAGGTTATGTGCTACACATGGCCATGGTAGCGTATAGAAGCCAATATATGCTTAGCATGAATACGATGGCAAAAAGGAGGGGGCATCGGGCCACGCATTGCATGCAACCATGATGGCACAGGGGAGAATGGGTTGCATGTAGTGTGTTACCTAGGGACGAAAGGTAAAATGGGCCACATGTAGATCATGACCATGATGGCACATCATTCTTTGTGCATGACCAAGTCAGAGGAGGTGAGGAAGTCATGGCCACACATAGAGCATGACCACGGTGGTGCACCATGCTCAATGTACGACCAAGTGAGAGGAGGTGAAGGTCATGCGTAGAGCACGGTTGCGATGGGACACCGCTCTCAATGCACGATCAGTAGGGTGTTGGGAGGCAATGGCCTAGTTGAGCCACGCATGAAGTGTGGTCACCATGGCCAAGATAAAGGTGAAGGGTTATGGGAATGGTCCTACATTCATTTTTTATTATTGTGTTTTCATATAAAAAGAAAATAATAAAAATAATAAAAAATAAAAATAGCAACAATTTTTTTTTGTATTGACAGCAGCAACTTTAAAAAAAATCACAACAAATTAAAAAAAAGTTACAATAGCAATTTTTTTATTAAAAAAAATTACAGCAACAAGTAACTTTTTTTTAGCTACATGTGTAGGGTTTTCATGGTACCTACTTGTAATTTCATTTGGTGGGAGTGACTGACCATCAAGACTGATTCTTCTATATCATCTATAATTTTAGTTGGTGGAAGCATCCAACCATAAATACTGATTCTTCTACAACACCTACAAGAATGAAAGAAAAATAATGAATTAGTTTTTCTTAAACAAAAATACTAACAAGCAAAAAACACAAAAACTTTATGAGGGTCCCACCGAGCATGCTAGAATGAAATACATGGAAACCAATTATTTTAGAATTTATAGGAAAAAGGATTACAAAATCATCATTTTACAAAAAGGATCATGAGAGGTCTCAAAATGGAGTCTTCAACAAAGGAAGTTCTCTTGTAGAATTAATGGTAAACAACCACCAATTGTCTCCTTGTGTTCCTCAGTGTGAGTGGGCTTATTGCTCGTGTGCCACTGTTAGCTACGTGAGTCCTCTAAACCTGCATAATCCTAGAAAAACTTGTTACAGCATTTGGGGGTTTGTCTTGATTAGAACCCATATTTACAAATACAAAAGACAAAATCTAAACTAATGCATAATTGAAATGGTATTGAAATAACTGTACTTACAATGATACTTACATGTACAAAGGGTTTTGTAGCCTATTGCTTACTTTTGGAGCTCCTTTCTATGTTGATGAGTCTTTCAAACCTACTTGCTATACAAAAAGGATGCAAAAGGATGGATGGATATTGAAAGCAAAATGGATGTTGAATGTAGTGTAATCTAGAATAATTCCAGTAGAGTTTGTGTATGTAAAATAGAGGATAATTTTAGAATAGAAGAAGAGACCCTATATTTATATAATTTTGAGAAGTTAAGGGGGTTGAGGTGTCCCATGAGGTATTATCCCCTGAGGTATCCCTTGAGTTGTCCCCTATGAGGTGTGCCCTGCAAGGTGTCCCCTATGAGGAGTGCCATGCAAGGTGTCCTTTGAGGTGGTATAAATACCATGACTCATGAGTACTTTTGGGAGAGATAATCCTTCACCCATCCACATTCCATAAATGAGCATCAGGAGGTGGAATGGAATACGGGTTAAATCCCAACTTTGGTTAGGTTAACCTTGTATTAAGGGATAACTTGGGGTGAGGTGGAAGGTGACTCACCCTTGCCCATACCTTAAAAGCTAAGAGTCTTCCAAGGTTATAAATGCACATGGGGAGATGTGTGGAACAAGGGTTAACATACCTTGTTTAGGTTGACCTTAGGTTGAACCAAGGTCAAAAGGGGTGAGGTGGAAGCTAGGCTAGTCAAAGAGTAACCTAGGTAGTGTGGAAATAATAGGCTAGTCAAAAAGGTAGCCTAGGTGATATGGAAGGCTAGAGTTTAATCTAATTAAACTAATTAAACATGTGTTTAGCCATAAAGTATATTTTAACCATAAAGTGGCTTTTGCTCATAAAGTAACTTTTGACCAAGCTAAAGGTTTACCAAGGTTAAGCTATGATGGTGGTCGTATGAGGACCTAAGGTTATGCATAGGAAAGGGCTTAAGTGGCCCAAATGGGCTCATGAATACTGCTTCTAATTAATGCATAGTATTTTGGTACTAATTTATGCAATTTTTGTGGGCTTTACAATTTAATCAGCCATGAAGATGGAGAAAGTGGTAATGTGCAAATTTTGGGTGTCTACACAACTTTTTCATAGAAGGAAGATGACCTTTCTAACCAGGAAGACTGAGTTACTATAACATTTTTGATATAAAGCTATCAACCAAGCTTTCTCATTAATATTATCTTAAGTACGCTTCCACCTAATCGAAAGAGTAAAATACAACACCATAAAGCAAAGAAAGACTACTACACTTTAACAACAAACCAACAAGCACCCTATAAGACTACAACACTCTTATTAAAGCCCCTTTGAAAACTAGTCTTATGCCAGAACACTTTACTAGGTTTTCCACTCCTTATTGCTACAAGAAAGCACTTCAAACAAATAAAACAACGAATATAAGAAAATCCCAAAGATATAGAACTAGAGCAAACATAGGCTTCTAAAAATTTTAAATGAAGCAAGGATGTAAGCACAAAATAATAAAAGGTAAGCCAAAAACTATGGCAAATAGTGTATTCAAGATACTAAGCATACATGAAGGATTAAGCACAAAAATCAAATGATAGTACCTTGTCATGCTTTCTCCACTTTGTCACCTTGACATCTCCTTTGCACGCTTCCTCGAGATATTCTATCCACTTGCTTTCTTTTTTCCCAAAAAATTTCCTCTAAATCTTGGCCATCATTCATTCAAATAGAGGGTCAAGAATCTCCAAGGATTAGCACAACTTCTTTAGCATGCTATACATTATTTAAAAGAACATTTAAAATAAGATATGCTCAAATAGAAATCTAATTAATTAAAGAAGAGCCTACATTATTAATTCATTCTTTGATTCATTCAAATAATTCACTTAACTATTAGCCATAGGATAATATCTCAATCAAATTAATTACCCAACTAATTAATCTAATTGATTAATATAAAATGTTTAACATTTAAATATTAACATTGATATTACCAAATATTAATAATGCCACACTATTATTAATATTACACAAACACAAGCATATGCATCCTATTACTAACTTGCAATTTCTAAGATGCAATTAATATTAAGCACAACATTTTATCCTTGAGTAGATGGTTTTACGATAACTACCTATAGACACCAAATCCTATCCACTTGTCTTCCATGCATCAGCCAATCACCACCATCCATTATTTGTATATATATATATATATATATATATGTGTGTGTGTGTGTGTGTGTGTGTGTGTGTGTGTGTGTGTGTGTGTGTGTGTGTGTTTATTTATGTTTATAAATATAAATATTTTATATATTTATATTTATTTATTTAATATAAATATATATATTTATATGAATAAATCATTCATTCATCATGATTTAATCTTAGCCATCCACTTAACTTGATCCATGTCACAATCAAAGTTATAATCTTAGCCCTTCATCATAATTTAATCTTGATCATCCGTTGGTGTCATTGAAACCTTAGCATATTGAAGACAAGTTATAAAAGGTCATTCATTCTCATGAATGAAGGTTAATGAATATATCAAAGGTTAAGCAAAGTCATTACATCGACCCTCATCCAAAACCCTAGTATTTTTCTATCCCTTTCCATCCTTACCACCATTGCATCCTTAATTTTCTATTGCAATAATCCTTGCAAACCAGATCTGGTTTTGTAGTACCCTTCCCCAAAACCCCCAAACATTTTTTAGCATTCCCATAACACTACTGAGTGTTCCATGAACACTATAGGGCATTCATAGCCCTTCTAGGATGCTCCAAGGTGTTTTCCAACTTCCAGTTTGCAGCCAAAAAACCCTTAGATGCTTTCAGGCATTTGTGCACCTTTAGATCATAAAAGCAAAGGTGTGGATCAGAAAATAGGTATAATATCAACAAGGTATTATTCATTATTGCTTTATTTACATTTTTGGTACATTTACACTCCATTTTATTAGATATTTAAGTTAGGGTTTTATATTGCTTACTTTTTTATTTTAGTGGGTCTCACACTGTGGAGACCCTACATGTATTACTAACCCTTTTATGATCTGTTTGTGTGTAGGTTGCAAGGATCATTGTACATTGATGGTTGTTTCAGCTAGTGTGATCCCATAGAGATACACAAGCCCACCCACAATCTTATTTGGAGTAAAAATTGATGCAAAAGACACCAAATATTCTTTGTAAACAAGGGTTTTCAAACCCTTTGATTGTAATCATTGTATCAACACAAATTACATTATAACAATGGATATCAAGGCTCTGACCACAATATTTACTCTTCATTGTGCAATATCTTTTGTGTTGTTGACTTTTTAATTTACAAAATGGCATGCTCGGTGGGACCCCAAAGGGTTTCTTATTTTAATACACCTTGTCAAATTTTGATCTACATTTTTGTTTTTATTGTAGGTTTTTAGAGAGTTGATCACACAAAAATCATGAAACTAGGATTTTTGGGAGCAGGAGGATTTGATATTTGGTCACATAGATGCCCTTTCACATTTGAGGGGCATCCTACTAAGTCCTAGATATGCCTCACCACATCTAGGAGACTCTACATCGCATTTAGGAGAGTTGGGAAGAAATACGTAGACTTCCTGGTAAGTCTTGATCAAACCCCACCTCCATTTTTGCTTTTTAAAGAGAGATTGAAAAGAAAATATCTACTTTTTTTTTTTAAAAGCAACACATTTTTTAATATTAGGTATTTACAAACATTTCTTCATATAATTTACACATAGGATAGATCTGTATTTATGCATCCATGTTAGTTGCATTAGAACATTCATCACATTAAATTTAAGTTTTTGTTGTTTTGTGGTGTTTTTACTTTTTACTCTGAGTATTGTTTGCAATAATACAAAAAAGCATAAATAGATGCACTTTAGGCTAAAGTCTCTCACTTCTTAATTTTTCAATTTGGAACAAGTTATTGGTACTTGAGCTTACTCCCACTATTAGAATCACTTGATGATTCAGGGTGGAAGAACTAGGTGAACCCTCCACTATTGGAATCACTTGATGATTCAAGGTGGATCTTAAGAGGTGTACCCTAGGTTATTTTGGGAACTTGGTATTGGTATTCTTGATCACCAATTTGGTTGAGTAGAAGAGGGTTTCTTGGCAATTGTATGAACATCATAGATAACAAATATTTAAAAATAATCACACACAATTACATGTTTCACATTCAACATCAATGAGTTGGACTTCATCACCAACCATTGATCAAGACGAGTGATAGTGGGTTTCATCTCCATCTGCTATCTTACCCCATAGACACCTTAGCAACCCGTGAGTAATTGTTTTGGCTTTCATCACCAAAAAAGTTCTCATTTGCCATCCACCTTAGGAACCCATCCTGCATATTATTTTAGGGTTAGATCCAGGGTTATGCACAGTGGTGAATATTTTCAAATTAGATGAATATTAGGATTTTCAAAATTGGAAATGGATGAATATGAGGACCCTCGAAGTCGGCCTATTCACCTAAAATTTTTGGGACCAATTTTTTCTTAGGGTCAATTAACCACAATATATATAGAAACATAGGCATATTTGTACTCGTTGAAAATATCTTTTCAATACTGATCTAATGGTGGCATTTTTATGAAGTTATAAGATGATTTAATAGGTCAAAATTTACCCCAAATATGACCTTACTTTTTAGGGCTTCAAATGCCTCAAATTTTTGTGTGAAGATGATTAATTTGATTTGCTTAGGATTCACCTTGATTTACCTTGATTTCAATTAGGATTCACTATTTTCTTACAAGTAAATTTTAAGTCCAACCTCTTATGCATAACCCTGGGACTCACTTAGATCTACACATAAAAACACATAAACCGCATAAAAAAATTTGTAATACATAGGATTCAATTGTTTGTTTGATTCTATGTGCTTTTCATTGTCATTGCACTTTTCCACACACATACCACACATTCACTACCCCAGTTGACTCATTAGCTTATGGTTTCAACTCAAAGCCAAGCCAAAATCATGAGTCAAGCATCTACAAGCCAACCCACTTCATCCATGGAGTACCCCACCTCTTCCCCAATCACTTCTATGGTGAACCTAGATATCCCAACATAGATAAGTGATTTTGATTTATCTGTAGGACCCTCACATACAGTATTCACTTTGAATGATGATTTGATGCACAAAGCCATTCACACATCCATTTCAAAAATTGAGCCTTCTACACCAATAGACCATTGTACCACATATATAGACATGGACAAAGTTGGAGCTTATCTAAGACCAACTAATCCAGTCATAGAATGACTTAATATCCCACACAACCAAGTTACTTATTCTTAGTTGGAACTTTCCCACTCACATACTCACAACTTCAGCTAAGTTTACACCAACCCTCTTTTTGAGGCATCATTCGCACCTTCACATCACATGTCTCCACCACAACATAGCCAAATCACCTCCATCCCATCTACCTATACCACCACCTATACCAATCCACTTTATGAAGCACATGTTAATGCAGTTTCACAGATTTAGTCTATCATTCCATCCATTATCCCTCATTTTGTTGTGATTCCTTTCACAACTTACCCTCCACCAACATCCACCAACATTGAAAACACATACACTTTAGCAAGCATGGAAACACCTCAACCAATTGCTCATGGGCCAAAAATATGCTCTTCTTACCTCCAACAACAAACATAGGTGGTAAATTTTAAATCTCGTTCCATCCCAATCCAACACACCTACTTCATCTCAAATCCATCCTGGGTTTCACAACCTTCTTATGTTGCTATCCCCACACTCCCATTCACCCATACCAACCCCACTCATGCAACCCATCACACTCACATTCCTCAAATATCACCTCCATTTCATCAACAACAATCATTCCACCACCAAGTACAACCACATGTCCAACATAATCAAATGCTCTTCAATCCATATGGCCATCAATATCACATTCCATATCAATAATTCATCAACCCATACACCCCAACTTCACATGATCATCGAACAATCCAAGGCTATCACACACAAGTGGACCCTAAAATCCAAGTAATGCAATAGTAGATTGATAGCTTGATTTGGCATACTCCTGGTATGATGTACCAAAAGCCTGCCTTGGGACAATTAGTTAATCAACTTATCCATTTTTTGGTACCATCACTGCCATATCTGATAGACTTTACAATACTAAAATTTAAAGGGATTAAGGACCCTCGAGAGCACATCAGTACATTTATCCACTCATATTTAAGTATTCAATATCAATATGCTTTGATGCTCAAAACTTTTCCTTAGATATTGGGGGAGATGTTCAAGACTGGTATAATAATCTACCTCACCACAACATTTACACATTTGAATAATTGACAAATAAATTTTTGGAGAGATTTTTTCTAATGTTTGCAAGAGAACCACATTGACTGACTTGTACAACCTTAGATAATTTGAAGAAGAGTCAAACTATGATTTTGGAAACCATTGGAGGGTAGTTATTACCAAGTTGTCATTCTCCCTACCAATGGAAGAACTAACCTAAATGTTCACAAGGATTTTCTTAAAACCCATCTCCTTGTTGTTGCAACTTCAACAATATAGAACATTCGATGAGGCTCTCGCTCAGGCTTGTGTCATAGAAGAGATAAAAATCCAAGAGGGTGAGATAAAGCCTAAGAAAATAGAATGGTAAAATAAGGGCCAAGCAAAAGGAAGTTATTTTTTTGAATCAAAACCAAATCAAGTAAATCAAGTGGTCTTGAGTCAGCAAACAATGACTCAACAACAACTAGTGCAACAACAATCATAACAAATCAATTATCAAGTGGTTCCCCCACCTCCACAACTTCATAACATAGTTCCAACTATGGAAAATTGCCAACATCGATAATCTACTCAACAAGACCGCATCTTCACACCTTTGCCTAAATCATATGCCTCCCTCTTTCATAGGTTGTATGACACCAACGCTATTGCCTTACCTAAAATCATACCAAAAGATCAAGTTAAACATGGCAAGGGCTATAAGGAACACTTTTTTTATCCTTTCCATTGATATAAAGGACATGACATTAACAACTTATGGTCATTTAAACACATGGTGCAAGATATGATAGAGCTAGGGGCCATCAAGTTTGATAGTCCTTTGGCCCAACAAAACCAAAACCTTGGTATATACCAAACACCACTTCCTCATCATGAGGAACAACAATAGGCAATAGGGGGTTCAAACATCAAGACTCCTCCTAATCAAGTCAACCATGTACAACAGTACCAAGGTTTTATGGGGGTTATTCATGTAGTTACCCAAGGACAAATAAGAACCAATAGATAAAATGAACAACAACAGGCATTTCAACCTCCTATAGCACCTCAAGCAAGTGTGTCTCCACAACCTACCAATTCTTCATCACCCATCCATTTTTCCTCCAATTCATCCCAACCAATTCACCTTCCAAGCCATCCATCTCAATCCACTCATCTTCCAAACCATCCACAAAGACCCATCATCTCACTGAGTAGTCAACTGACAACTAGCCTCAAAATGGCTTCAACCAAACTATCTATCTATGAGCTAATACAACAATATCCCCCACATCGCGAGGCATTAATGGAAATTTTAAAATCCATTGAACTTCAATCCCAAGATACTAATGCCTTCAACAATTTCATGGGAAGTATTCAAACATGCATGGAGCCTTCCATCACATTCTATGATTTTGAAATAAAATCAATTTCATCAAAATTGGTGGACCCTCCACTACATATTATGGCTCAAGTTGATAGGAAGCCCTTTAAATGAGTGCTTATTGACATTGGCTCCTCCATAAACATCATCACCACATACACCCTTCAACACCTCAATATTCCACCATCACACAACCAAATCCACCTTCACCTTAAGAGCATTCAATGATGCTCTTTGTTCCACAATTGGCACTATTTTTTTACCCATAGAAGTGGGGGTAAAAACATTGCATACCATGTTCCACATCTTGGAGGGGTCCATGGCTTACAATGTACTCCTTGGATGCCACTGTATTAGGGAGATGATATGTGTCCCTTCCATTCTACATCAATTCTTAAAATATGTACATGAGGGAGAAATCCATTGCATACCAACAGACATCAAACCATTTAAGTACTACAATTTTATTTCAAATCCCTATGAATCCACAATCCCATCCACTCACCTATTCCTCACCCCATAAACCACACCATCCACCACTTCTTCATCCAAATCTCTTATTCTTGAGGAGCTTCCCATCACTACCCCACATCAAGCCTCCAATTCCACACCCCCACCCTCATCATAGTCGGCTACATGTACATGTGGTCGAACCCAATCCACACCATCCACATCATCAACATCAAAATCCACTACCATTCTATCCACATCATCAACATCAACATCCACTACCATTCCATCCACATCAACATCATCAACCATCCATCAAACCCTTCAACCAAATCCATATTCATCTCCACCAACTAATGTCTCACAAGTTGATTTAATAGATTGTGAGATGCCATTCCAGCACACATCCCTCCCATTATCTAAGTCACCAGTCATCCATGAGCCTTCCACTTCCATATCCACCCATACGCCTCATCCACATCCTCATAAGTTGTAGTCCACCTCACCAATCTTGGCATTGGTGAATACGTGGTCCAATATATCCAAGTTACACCACTAAGCATCCAAATTGTTAGGGATTACGATCACCCACATGACCCACCCTTATCCATAGGAGTGGTGTACACCATGGGTTCAACACCTAATCAAATTAATTTTATATATGAGGGGTTTATTACTTGTTTGATCCACCTCCCCTAGATGAACCTACACAACCAATCCTTGCCAACATAGAGCACATATCGGGTTTTCCTTCATGATACTTTCATCAAGTCAATTGGCAAGGATATGACCTAGGACAACATGAACAAGGCATGCACAAAATAATTGAAACTCCATATCGAGAAGTGCATGACCATTTAGGTTTAGGCTATCATTCCTATCCCACCACTTCCTCTTTTGAACAAGCTTTTCAAAGCCTTCATTTAAATTTAGAAGAGGAAACCAACCACAATGATGACTTTGAGGAGTCTTATGAAGAATATAATATCATGTCGATAGCTTCAGATGAATCCAAAGAGGAATCAACACCCATAATTCCATTCATTGAACAAGATGAGCATTACCTCAAAATATTCCCCATCCACCAGCCCATTTTTCATTTGCTTCTCCCTAGGGAGCAAGCTAAACCAACCAATGAACCACCACCTCCACCTCATCCACTTCACCAAAACATTTTGTAACATATGTACATAATTCAAAAAAACAAAAACATCAAAAAAATATAAAAATATTTGCATTGCATTTGCATGGCCTTGTCATTTGCGTTTATACATGTTGCTTATTGCTATCCAGAGGAACATATAGGCTTTCCAATCTAGGGGGAGTAGAAGAGCCCAAACCACTAAATATTATCCACTTGAGAGCATTTCATGCTTAATGTGATTTACATATATGTATATATATACATGGCTAATACACAAAAATATCATCCATACACATTGCATTCATACACATTGTATTTCACACATTCATTTTGCACAATCACATTCATTGTCATGTTCAATGCATTACATCCACCATATTAGGGGTCATTTGATAAGTTTAGATAATAATTGATCCAATAAATTTTGTTGCCTTAATCAGGGGCACCCCTAAGTTCACATCCATTTCATTACACCATTTCAAAAGTTAATTTACCATTTGCACTATCACTTCATTACCCCTAGGTGTTTTCGATCACTCAACCACTCCTAGTGTTTCAAGCAAACTCCAATGCATGTCGAGTTTTCTCTAGGACCAAGTCACATCTTCACTAAAGAAAATCTTGAGTTCTAGGATTTGACTCTAACATTCTTGAACCAAACACATTTCACACATCAAAAAATATCTTGTGTTAAAGAGGGATAATACCATGATTGGGTTGAACCTTAAAGAGAAAAAGTCATCTTTGCTTGTCCCATTATGCACATAGTCCAAAAATAAAAATAGTGGTCTTCACCACTACTCACACTTCCAAACAAAAAGAATGAGTAGTAAGGATAGGGTAAAATTCTCATCATACTTCGGTTGAGAATCTGATTCCCCAAAGCTCTAACTCTTTTACACATCACACACCATAGATCCACAAGTCGTAAGGATAGAACTACATTTCCATCTAGATGGTTAGGTAGTTCGAATCCCCAAAGCTTAGAGATCAGATCATTGGACTATGGAGCTAATATCCAATGGGTCTATAGATGCTTGACTGGTAGTGGAGTACACGTCTCTCTTGAAGAGACCTCTGACCGCACATAAGGATAGGCTAGCTTCCTGGTCTCCTCCATGATAGGTTTTATCTCAATTTACTTAAGATGGGTTAATGAACTCACTTGCACACACATTGGTTCTTGATTTCCTTGAGTCACTACCATGCTCATGATTTGGTAAATGAACATCCACTACACACATATTTTGTCTTAGAGAAATTAGATAGAATTTAGTGAGTTTGTTAGAAATCACTAGTATGTTTGAGTCTCTATAAAACAATTCCAAATCAGCCATCCACAAGTCCACCCACCATCCATTTTATACACCACCATTTTGGTGCCCCTGATTAAACAACAATGATCAATATGGTCAAGTAAAATCTAAACTACAAATGATCATTAGAGCATTAGTTCATTTGCATTCATATACATCATCATTACATTATCATCCATCACATATACATACATATTCACACAAACATCCACACAAATTCATAACACAAAAGTAAAAGCCATGTATATATAATTGCATGTACAATGAATGCTCGAAGGCTATATACAATGGAGCACCAAGGCTCATATACAAAAAGTGTATCTAAGCACTAGCTAACACCCGTAGGTAGACCCTTGTGACCTTGAAGGAGCCCTAGACCTAGAGACGTTATACCTAGAGTCACTACGCCTAACATAACCCGCTATGGAGGAAGAAGGTCGATCTGGTAGCCCAATGTGGTGTTGCATGAGTAGATCCTCTAAATCTTAGATATACTATCTCTAGGATCAAAGGTGTAGTACATCATGCCTCTAATGAGAATCCCTCTATCTCATCTCTACCTAGAGCCTCGCTATCATATCCTCACCTCCACCTGCTATCATCCGTACATCTAGCTCCATCTATAGTTGAGCTATCTCTCCATCCCACTCTACCACCATCTAATAGAGTTGGTCTTGCTTAGCCTCAAGCCTCATCCACTCCTCCTCAATCTTCCAAGAGGTCTCTCCATAACCTCCTCTATATTATTCCTACCATCACTATCACCTCCAACCTCTGGAGGCTTCTCTAATACATCCCTCACCTACCTCCCTCGATTTCTAAACCACCAATATCTCTAACATTGAAAGGTCTCATATACCTCCTCTGCTACCACATCTTCATCTTCATTGCCCTTATCAACCACCTGGATTGATACCCATGGTGGTTGTGAAGTGAACCATGCATCATACTCCACCATGGTCCCAACATCATCCACATCTAGGAGATCTATCTCCTCATCATCCTCATACTCCACCTACCACTCCTCCACACAAGGTAGGCTCAACTCATCCAATTGATGCCTATAGAGCATTAGAGCCTCAAGTACTCCCTACCTCAACCTAAAATACCATAATACCCATGAGAATTAGATCAGCTCCACCTCACTCCCATGCCTCCCAACCACCCACCTGGCCTATCTAATCCCCTATAGTTGCTCTCCATCACTAGGCCACCTAGCCTCTCACCATGGCCTCCAACACACCTAATCCGATGCTAGCTCTACCCACAGATCCTTGTACTCCTAGCCACTATGACCAGGATGACTCAACTAAACCTCTTAAACCACCTACCACCTCAAAGCATAGGGTTGTATCCCTATCCCATGCCTCACAAGGCAGGCCCATAGGATGAGCCACACTAAAGTGCTCCCAACCCCAACACTGTAGTAATACATTACAACCCAACCCCTTCCACCCCTACCTCTTCACCTCATATAGCTCCAGGTACATCTAAGCTAGCAGAGTAGGTGCCCATGCATATACCCGAGGCTCATCGATCATATCATACACCAACCTAATCATGTTCCATGGGAACCAACAACCGGTGTTGTTAGGCATCGATATGTTGACCAACAAGAACATGATCAAGGTGGGAAATACCTTAAAATACTTATTTGCATACATGGCCAAATACCTTATCCCTCCACCCCTCACACTCACATCCCTCCATCCATCTCCAAAAATATACCTCATCTCATACTCCTTATCGTGTCCAACTTGGACACACAAACCCCTCCACTAGCACTAAAAATATGTGATATACATCTTCCAATGTCACTGTAGCCTCCCTTGTTCAGAGCTGGAAGGTACCCCTATTTGGATCTCACCTTTACACCAAGGTAGAAAGGTAATCCCTCATCAACCCACACCACCTCAATCCATGCTACTGTAGCCAGCCCTATATCCTCCAACTTATCCCACTTGACATTTTGCAAAGCCATTCTCACCATGGGTATGATAGGTGAAAATTGGTGTCGAGCCTCCAAGATCCTCAAATGTAGCACAACACAAAAATAAATACATTATAATCATATTCATTGCATAATAATTAAAAAAAAAACATTACAAAATCTAAACAAGAGTGCCAAGGGCACTTACCTCAGCCACCTATGCCTCCATGTCTGCTACTATATCCACTCCCTCCATCACCATCACTTCACTTCTCCACACTACTTCACACTCCTTCACTCACTCACTCACTCTTTAGATGCAACCTTTGGAATTTTTGAATGCAATAATGAATCCAATTTCACTTTTGTATACCTTTTATAATTATTATTTGCATGCTCAAACACCCATGGGTATCTACCTAGTGCACTCAAACACTACCCAATATTTACAGAGTGGAAAACGCTCTCACATCTATGCATGATGTGAATGCTAGCCAAAATTTGATCCCAAAATGTTGTAAAAGGACTCACAAGAGATCAAACTATAGCAAAACCCCACAAAATCACCTCAAATTTCATCCATGCATCCATTTCATCATCACATCATGTTTTGTGAAAGCAAAAACTAATTTGGGTGCTTAATTTTTGTTTGCAACCAAAAGTCATAAAATTACTCAATAATATTCAAAACACCTCAAAATGATCCAAAAATTTCACAAAATGACCACATTTATAATTCCACTCATTCATCTCCCCATTTCATCATATTTTGTGATAACTTGGATTGATTTGGGTGGTTAAATCTTTCTTGTGACCTAAAGTCGCAAAACTATCCAAAATTGCTCTAAAAACATTCTAAAACAACTCCAAAGGTCACAAAATCATCCGATTCACTCATCAATGCATATCCATATCCATTTTACATCACACATTATCATTCCACATTGCCAATTTCATTTATCATTGTATTTCTAGCCCACAATTTGCTAATTTACCATATAATTTCAAGTGAACCTCATATCTAGTGGTTTACTCTATTTACCCTAGTGATTGTAGTGATCAGATATCCATGCAATTTGGTAGGATGGTTAGATCACCATAAGGAAATTTTCCCATCATCCAACATCCTCTTTTTCAAAATTAAATTACATTTGGTCCCTTTATTTTTGAGTGAGACTATGCTCAGATTAATTTTCTTAAAAAGCTATCATTGATGATCTTATCTGTGGGGCTTGAAACACGAGTAATTTCTAGTACATCATTTATTTTACACCTATAGTTATCAAGGATAAGATTCCAATAGTATTATTGGTTCCACATGAAGGAATTTCACAATAGTCACTATACGGTCACATCCCCCCATGACATATTACATCTTCATTACTTTGCATTTCAATGACACCAAAAAAAATTCATATTCTTCAACAACATAGAACCACCCCAAACTTGGGGTAATAAAATTTAATTTTGATTTCCCACATCTGGATACGCTCATTTACATCATTCAAATCATCCATATTTCCAAAATCTCCTTGCATTTTTTGGGTTAAAAATAGAATACACCATTCACCCACATTTACATCACACACAATTGGCAAAAACCCCTTTTCTATTGGGGCAAAGAATAGAATCAATCATTGCATCATCATCTATGTCACTTTCCTAACATTTACATCATTCAAATCATCCACATTTCCAAAAAATCCCTTGCATTTTTTGGGGAAAAAATAGAATACATCATTCACCCACATTATCACCCACAATTCTATCAATTGGCTTGTGAGATTCATTCTTCACTCATTCACCAATTGAGGGGGTAAGTTACACCCACATTCTTTTTGTCTTCAGGATCTTCTTGCACTCCAAGGAAAGAAAGTTGCTTCACTAAACTAGGTGTCTCTTATTTTTACACCGCATTGTGTTTCACACAATGTGATACAAAAAGGGGTATCTATAGACACAAAATCCTAGCCACTTATCTTCCACACATCATACAATCACCACCATCCATTATTTATTTATATAGGTTCATTTATGTTTATAAATATAAATTTTTTATATATTTATATTTATTTATTATATATGTGTGTGTGTGTGTGTGTGTGTGTGTGTGTGTGTGTGTGTGCAAGTTTATACAAATATAAATCATAGTCATTCATCACAATTTAATCTCATCCACCCACTTAACTTGATCAATGTCACAATCAAAGTTATAATCTTATCCCTTCATCATGATTTAATCTCGACCGCTCGTTGGTGTCATAGAAACCCTAGCATGTTGAAGGCAAGATATAAAATTTCATTCATTATCATGAATGAAGATTAATAAGTAGATCAAAGGTTAAGCAAATCCATTTCATCAACCCTCATCCAAAACCCTAGCATTTCACTATCTCTTTCCATCCTCACTGTCTTTGCATCCTCCATTTTATGTTGCTAGAACCCCTACAAACCAGATCTGGTTCTGCAATACCCTTCCTACAAATCCTTGAATGCTACTGAGCATTCCTAGAACATTGCAAAGCATTCCAATAATTATGCAAGGCATTCAAAGCCCTTCCAGGATGCTTCAAGGTGTTTCCCAGCTTCCAATTTGCCACTGAAAAACCCTCGGATGCTTTCGGGCATTCGCACATCTTCAGATCACAAAATAGAAGCATGGATTAGAAAAACATGTATAATATTGACAAGGTATTATTCATTATTGCTTTATTTACATTTTTAGTACATCTACACTCCATTTTATTAGACCTTTTAATTCAGGATTTTATATTGCTTATTTTTTTATTTTAGTGGGTCTCACATTGTGGAGACCCTGCAAGTATTACTAACCCTTTTTTGATATGTTTGTGTGTAGGTTGTAGGGATCATTGTACATTGATGGTTTTTGCAGCTAGGGTGGTCCTGTAGGGATACACAAGCCCACCCACAATCTTGTTTGGAGTAAAATATGATGTAAAAGACACCAAATATTCTTTGTAAACAAGGGTTTTTAAACCCTTCGATTGTAATCATTGTATCAACACAAATTACATTGCAATATTGGAGATCAAGGCTCCCACCACAATATTAATACAATATTAATTCTTCATTGTGAAATATATTTTCTGTTTTTTTCTATATTTTTATCTTGGTGTTGTTAACTTTTTACTTTACACTACCATGTTATCATCCACCTACTAATGATGAATCCTTTGCAATGAAAATCTCCTTGCCCATTGGTGCATTCAAATAACATACTTATGAAGAATGGACCTACATGAAGGGTTTCTTTATACCTTTAAGTTATATATGAGAATGTCATCCATCATTTCCCAATTTTATCTCAACTTTGGTAGTTGTCCCATACCAATCCACCGATGAGAGTACTTGGTATTGCAACCATAAAATCATCAGCAACACTATATCCCAAAGATAGCATATTCAAATCATATACTACAAATACCATCACATAAAAGAATTTTATACATTATATAAACTCACATTAATACATTAAAATAATTGTCAAGAATGAGTCCTTCGAAGGAGGGTCGCTATAGTGTTGTCATAACTATGGGCATATTGTGAGGGACTATTCTCTTATTTATTGAGAATTTTTTGTGTCAAAAGGAAGAGGGAGGGTATTTAAAGGTGAGAAATATATGCAAAATTTCTTCAAGAACATGACTCATAGACTACATATAAAATCAATTCAATACATAAGGAACACAAGGTGAAGGAGTCTAGGGAAAAAACACGAGATGCAAAGAAGGTGGAGATGCAACTTTTTGTGTGAGATCAAATGGTGGATGTAGAACCATATCAGTTTGAAGTAAGGTTAGGAATATCAAATCAAAATTTGGATGTCATGCCCTTGGACCTATATACAAGCTTACTAAGTGAAACTATTATCAAATTTTATTTCTCTTTTGGAATCACAGGTCTTTGGGTCTATTAACTGACCAATGGCTAAACTTATTTTTTTATAAAACTAAGTCCCCCTTGAAAGGAGGTAAGGGTGGAGTTGAGGTGCAAGAAGGATCCTTGAATTATTCTTCCTTGGTGGTGATGGATCTAGACCTTGGTTTAGACTCAATCAAGTTTATCACTATTGATCCATAGGTAAACCATTTTGAGTTTGCTTCCCCACTTTATTCTACTCATGGCCATGAAGGTTCTATGTCCTCAAAAATCCATAAGTACCCCCTATGATACCTAAAAGGAGGAACACAACTAAGGGGAGGATGATATGGGGAGGCCTCAGTTTAGATGTGGGTACATAGATTTTTTAGAATATTAATGTGCACTATGCCTTCTATCTTGACACTTGTCATGTTCTTCATATAGTCTTATGCATATATATTGTACTCTTTTCATATATAATATTATCTCATCTTTTTCAAATCCCAATATTTGGTATTAGAGCTCCAGGAATTCTCCTGCCCTTGTGATCTTGAGGGGGTATTTCCCTCATGAAAATCCCCCTTCATTTTTTTCTCCATTCCTTCCTTATCCAAAAGGCTCAGCGAGTATGCTCTCCACTTTTATGGATAAAAAACTAGAAAGCCAAGTGGAGAAGGAGAGGATTTCATGGTTGTCCTTAAAGCTTCAATGCTTGGGACCATGAATTTTTTTTCCAAAGTTCTAGAGTGAAATTTGTTTTTTTAATGGTATAGATTTTTTTAGGGTTTCTATGTCTTCGAATGGGGTTTCTATAATTTTTAAATGGAGCCTAGATCATTGTTATCGCAATTCATCCAAAAAAATGAAGAACATATTCCAAATCATTCGCTATTGCTATGGGGGAGTTACCCATGTTGGATGGCCTTGTGCGACTGAAGCCATTGGCGATGATGATGCAATTTTTTTAAGGAGAAAAAATTACTGTGAACAAAGGATGGCACAGTGAACAGAGGCTTATCATTTATTTTTATCACTAGTTTAGTGATTAGTATGACTGCGTGGGCATTGCTAGCTAAATACTGTTCCAGAACGGTCAACATACAATGCAAAGTGGTTTCGGTGAGCAGCAAGTTCTATCTAAACTGGTCTTAGGAGACCATAGTCTAGATGTATCATTTCCACTACATATTTTCTATACCACACCAGATTCATATCCCACTATCGTGCACCAAATTCAATTTTTTTGGTGCTTTTCATGTTTTCTATGATATATGAAAATTATTGTGGATGCATCCAAAAAAACAACAATTCCCTATGTGGTTTGAACTACTATGGAACCAAAAGAGCTCCACTTGCTATGTCAAAATCAATGCTTAGTTGGAGTGTTGTCTCATGAGCTCCACTGGCGACGATTGCTTCCACCCATTGAAAATTGTAGGCCATTCTATTGCCGCTTCTATTTTGTCAGTCTGATATAGTGGATTTATTAAAGGTTTAAATTTAATTTTAAGGCACTAAAATATAAAGGAAAGGTGTATATTAAGGAAGGATCATGAGATATGGCACTGAATCGACACTACCGACTGCGATGGTGATGGTTGCATCAATATCCAAGAGTTCATACATGCAAACACAGGTGACATTATTTTTTATGTTACTCCATTATCGTGAGTAGGATCTATTTGGCATGTCATTTGTTGCTTTGATGTCCCAAATCAGATATGTGGTCGCATAATGAGATATGGAAACCATTCCCATGGATATTAATGTAGTATAATGGACATGAAAGATGTGGCTTGGTGAATCTAGTGTGAATGCAGGCTAAATGGGGGAAGAATGGTTTTATTGCTCGATTGTTGTAATTGCAAGATATACCTTCTCTAATATGTCCATGCTCCTGAAACTATATTCGATGCTGATTTTTGGTGTTTTCCCTCAACACTTTTAAGTTACATAAGAGCAATTCCCATCAATGTTGTTGTTGTACCTAATACCTCCATCTCTAAATGCATCTATGTTGTCCCCCAATTTTTTTTTCTTTCTGAATGTTTATTTCTTTTGTGTGTTGTGTTTGGAAGATCGTGTGACTGGAATTTTTTATTGCGTGTTGTGGAAGATGATCATTTTTATTTTTGCATACTCCCATTTCATTTTTTCCTCGAAGGTGATAGTGCACAGTGTAGCATTCAACAAGATTCTATAGGAGTGAAATATGGAGGTATTCTTCATGATCTATAAGAGTAAGTGATAGTCATCCATCACAGGTTTCAAGTCTATGTTTTCAATCTATTTTCCTCTAGTGGCTGCATTTTTTTATGGTGATTTAGCATGGCCTCCACCACTCTCATTTGGGTTATAATTTTTGGTAAGTTTTTAAGGCCCATTTTTTCATGTGGATTGAGATCCATTAAATCATGTAATGTATTTGTTCCCTCCTCGTCACCACTTTTGACATCATATAGTGATCAACGTTTGGATTTTTGTAAGCATGAGATCAAGTGAGCCATTTTCCTTGGCCAAAAAGTTATCACATGGACCATATTTGTTTTCCCATTTCTTGATGGTAGACATGACATGGAAGAAACAGCATCTTGTAGTGGAGTCGCATCTATGAATGTGTGAATACTTGGCACCACCCCGTATGCACCTAGTAAGCACACTAGATCTGAGGCGACACGGCCCCAGGTGTTGCATCTCAGCATGTGAAGAAGGAGCCTAGAAAGTGGTCATAAATGGA
Source organism: Wollemia nobilis (assembly GCA_028583015.1). Classification (NCBI taxonomy): domain Eukaryota; kingdom Viridiplantae; phylum Streptophyta; class Pinopsida; order Araucariales; family Araucariaceae; genus Wollemia; species Wollemia nobilis. The sequence goes on along the minus strand of JAQPPZ010003172.1, from coordinate 993,446 downwards.
TGTGGTCCATGTGGTGTACGTCCTCCATGGCAGTTACGATAGATATTGGCTCCCTTCTACTTATGGATGCCAGCATGACGACAATCATGTACCTGGGTGAATGCTACCATGTTTTTGCATTAGTGGGGTAATGGAGAATATTTATTTAACATTTTAAATCAAATTGGGGGTATTTATTCAAAATGCATAGCCATAGGCGATGGTCAATTCATTGTGAAAACATTTTTCCTTCCACATGTTTTTTAGAAGGAGAATCTTACTGGCCATTTTTTTTAATATTTTTTCCACATGAAGAGTGAAAGGCCCACATGGCCTTAATTGCATATTCATAAGAGGGTGGGGTATATGAAATTTTAGGCATGCATTTTTAATTGGAAGGAATGTTTAAGAACCTTGGTGTGGTTTGGCGTGTGGTCCAGTGCTCACGTGATGGCTACATAAAGTAAATTCTATACATCACCAACCAAACATTTAAACATGCCATATTTTTTTCCCACATGGGAAGTGGAAGACCCTCATGGTCACTTTATTGTAATCAAGATATGAAGGCCCCATTAAGAGTGGAACATAGGGGTATTTATAGTCATAAAAAATGTTTTTCTGAGATGGACACAATAGTGGTGTCCTTTTTTCAGTGTTGAGGAGTTTTAGCATGATTTTTTTAGCCTCAAAGACTGTTGCATTCTAGAGTATATTTTCAATTGAACCTGACACTCTATGTAAGTGAACCTAGTATCTAGTATTCCCCTCTATCAAACTTAGTAGATGTAGTGGTTGGTTACCAATGCATTTCAATAAGATCATGTCATTACCATAAGGGCACTTAATTTAGGGACTATAGACAAAGATACCCTAGACTATATCCAAAGATTTTACTGGATCAACTTCTGAAGACTACAAATGAAGATACTTTAGAATATTTTATTCTTTTATTTCTTCTTCTCCTTCACATTTGGATTCTATGGCTCATTTTATTATATTTTTTGAGTGCATTTTTTGAAGACATCAACACTCTTATATGGTTCATATTTTCTTTTGTATTAAGGTGCATTTTTGGCAGAGATTGACACCTTATAGATTGAGTTCACCATGAGGGGAGATGATATTCAAGGTGAATCTAGTTAGTGACCTACGAAATGCAACATACCTAAAGGATGACCTGCAAAGGCAACAGATCCAAAATTGGCTGACCCTGAGGCACCCAGGATGACCTTGAGGCACTTAGATGGCTAACCTAGAGGCAACAGATCCAAGTAAGTGGCTGACCCTGAGGTAACATATTGATATGTATACACTATTGATCTAGCATTATTTACATTTGGAGATCCAAGCGCAAAGAGCAAAAGCCTAGACAAATTCATGTAATAAAGGAGGATGTTAGAGTTCTTTTAGAGAAGTCAACATTAAGGGGGAATGTTACCTAATTTTGACTTGTTTTTTTCTATAGTTAGGATAGTGCACATTAAGGGGGAATGTTAGAATATTAATGTGCACTATGCCTTCTATATTGATACTTGTTAGTTTATCTTGACAAGTGTCATGTTTTTTTTCTATAGTTAGGATAGTGCATATTAAGAGGGAATGTTAGAATATTAATATGCACTATGCCTTCTATATTGAAACTTGTTAGTTTATCTTGACACTTGTCATGTTCTTTATATAGTCTTATGCCTATATATTGTACTCTTTTCATGTATAATATTATCTCATCTCTTTCAAATCCCAACAAGAGTTTCTCTAGTGTTAGGGGAAGAATATCTCTTTTTCTCTAGCTAAGAATAAAGCCCTCCATGAAGCTCAAAAAGGCAATAAATATACTTTAAAGCATATATCCTTAGAGCAAGGAATATAACAAACACAATTATCCAATGAAATTTCTCTCCTTTAATATCTAAGGTATGGTAGCACGACAAAAAAGGATGCTCTAGGTAGGTTGGTAGAAATTCATAATTTGAAGATCTCGCTAATTTAAGAGACAAATTAGTTATATAATAAAATTATGGAAGATCTTAGTAAAGTTTTTAAAGGATGGGATTTTTCAGCCCTTGATGCTATAATGGCTTCGAGAGAAGTGGTCATAGGGTGGAAGGCTAAATAGTTTAGACTAACCAACTTTGTAATTATTGACTTAGGAATAGGGGTTGAATTCTTTTAAGTGGAATTCTAGGAAATAGTGACAATGGTGAACATTTATGGTCCCTATGTAGACAAAAAGTACTATTGGGATAAGTTAATGGATTAGAAGTTCCTAGAAGCTGATAATTTAATTTTATGAGGTGACTTAAACTAAACTCTTTCTAGGAGTGAAGTGTGGGTACTACTACTATAATCGATCTATTGGTTGACTACTTCATCCAAAAGTTTCAATTTAAGGGGTTGGTAGACCTAGCACCTATAAATTTTGTCCAGCTTGGAGAAACATGAGATCAGGGGTTGATAGAATTTTAAGAGGCTATATAGATTCTTAGTTGTTGAGATTTTGGCAAATGGTAATTGTAGACTGAATTCATGGGTTCAAATTGGGGAAGACTTTGATCACTCCCATCATACTCTTTATTACCAAATATGATAAAAACCACCTTGTCCTTTTAAGTTCAATCTCGAGTGATGAAAGAGGACAACTTTACAACTCTAATCAAATCATATTGGGTAAAATTTGATTCCATTCTGAGAGAATATGCTAGTATTCAATTTGCAACAAATCTAAAAAAGGTTATGATAATAGTAGTTTAGTGGGCCTCTAAGAAGATACTGGTGGATGAGAAAAAATTAAGGGAGACTGAGAAGCATCTTATAGTGTATCTAGTAGATGACTTTGAAAATGATTAGGATAAAAATTTAAGGCTTACATATGAAATATTGATATAAGAGAAGAGAAGATTATTGGTAGAGAGAGAAGCATGGTGGAGGCTCAAAAGCAGATCTCTCTGGATTGCAAATGGGGATGAGAACACTAATTTTTTCATAGCTTTGTAAATCATAGAAAACAACAAAATACAATTTGGGAGTTATAAGGTTAGGATGGAAGTAAAGTCTCCTCCTTTAAAGGAATAGTAGACATGGGAGTAAGGCATTTTGGTCAACTATACAAGGATCCTGGTCAAGTCAATATAGCTAAAATAGTCAAAACAACTTCTCTCATTTCCAAATTTGTAGACAAGGAATCCAATGGTGAGTTGTTACAAGAATTTTTGAAGGAGGGGCTTAAAGTTTTTTTAAACTTCTTCTAGAAATATAAGAGTCTAGGACCTGATGACTAGACTATGGAATTCTTCCTTGGGCGTTATGACCTTCTAGAGTATGACCTACTCAAGGTTGTGGAGTCTAGGTAGTCAAAAGAGGTAAATCTAGTCTTCAAATCTACCTTCATTATCCTAATTTTTAAAAAGGTTAATTTTTCTTCCTTTAAGGATTTTAGGCCCATATCTTTGTGTAATTGTGTGTATAAAATCATAGAAAAATTAATTACATCAAGAATTAAAAGGTTCTTTTTGCTTCTATTTCTATTGGGTAGTTTGGGTTCCTACATGGTAGATAAATTCATGAGGTAATTGGTGCTACTTAAAAGAGTATTCATCTCATTAAATCAAATAAAATGTTAGCAATAGTGATGAAGTTGGACCTCTCCAAGGCATTTGACTGAGTAAATTGGCTATAAATAAGACTGGTTCTTACTAAAATTAGATTCTATGTATAGATGGTAAATTAGATTATGGGATGTTTGTGCTCTATTTATTTTGTAGTTTTGGTTAATGGGTCAACTTCTCAATTTTTCAAATCTTCTTAGGGGATAATACAAGGTTACCCCTTTTCACCACTATTATATCTTGTTGTAACTGAGTGATTAAGTAGATACATTTTAGAATTTCAGAGGGTAGGAGTAGTAAAGGGAATTAGAATAAGTAAAAAAGTGGAAGTCACCCATATACTTTTTGTAGATGATGTTCTCCTTTTCATGGATGGAACAATAAGAATAGTAGAGAAGTTTAAAATAAAATTTGAACCTTTTTCCCTAGAAATAGGTATGCAAATTAATGTACAAATGTAAGCATCTCCTTTAACCATGTGGATCAGGATCAAGTTGTATTAATAGGTAAGGTCTTCCCCTTTAACAAAATTGATCTTCAAGAGGGATTTAAATATTTGAGGTTCTTTTTGAAACCCGATGACTTCTCTAAATAAGACTAGAGTTGGTTGATAAATAAGGTGGAAATAATAATTAATATATGGTGAAACATATGGTTCTATTTGGAGGGGATATTGACCTTGGTCAATTCTATACTGGAGGCAATACCAATATATTAGAGATATTTGGCTCACACAAAAATGAGTATTGGATAAAATTAGATAGTTAAGTTATAGGTTTGTATGAATATGAAAAATGGAAAGGGGACACATTCCCTTGGTTAAATGGTAATCCTTAGCCAAGCCCAAGGAAAATCAAGGATGGGGACTTAAGAACAACTACCTGTTTGGCAAGGCTCTAACATCCAAGTGTGTTTGGAAGATAATATCAAATATAAGCTTATGGAATAATATTGTTCAAGAAAAATATTTAGAGCCACTCATAGTCAAGGAGTGGATAAGGGCCCCAATGAAGCAAACCCATAATATTTCAATTTGTTGAAGGTAACAATCCAAACCATTTATCTTGTAAGATATTGGCTTGTATGGAAAATAGGATATTTATCAAGGATAAGACTAGGATTAGACCCTTGGATAGGTTGTGGATATATGCATAGACTATAAAATAATGTAATTCAAATCTTAAAAGCTCAAGGGATTTGAACTCTTTCCCAAGTAGCTAACCAAAAATCATCTACAAAGTGGAAATAGAGATGGAAAGAAGCAACAAAATTAGGGCTTTAAGTCTAAGAGGTACACCAATGGGAAGAATATGTATAGAAGCTTAAATTTATACATATCAAGTTATGAGAGGAAGTTGATCAATTGATTTGGACAAAGAATGGAGCTATGGGGGAGTACACTCCAAAGTTAGGGTATAAGACTCTATTGAAATATAGGAATGATGATTCAACATGGTGGTGGAAATCACTTTAGAAGCAAAAAACCCTATTGAAGACAAGATTGCTCCTTTGTCTTACCATAAAAAATAAGGTTCTAACATGGTAGGTAGTACAGAAAAGGAGTTGTAATGGTCCAAGAAGGTGCTATTTATGTAATTCATAGAATGAAACAATTGATCATTTGTTGGTAGCTTGATTTTTTACTAGGTTTGGAGTGAGGTTACTACATAATTAAAGCTTCATGTAGGATGGCATGAAGACTTCCTATAAGAGTTTTGAAATCTTGGATTAAAAATAGGTCATACAAAGGTTTTATGACTCTATCACTATTTGTGTCATTGGAAATATGGATATAAAGGAATATGGAAATATTTCAAGATCAAGAGAATCCTACCTAGTAGGTCTTCTCCTAAATCATAAAAAATTTTAGTAACTATAAGGTTTTGGCAGTAAAATGTAATCAATAAAATCATCCCTCAAAAAAGTGATAAACTAAGGGTATGGGGCCTTTTTGATGGGGTTGATAAGGGGGTCCTTGGATTTTATTGGATAGGATGATTACTATATGTTTTTTACTCTTATTACTTCAAATTCAAGGTTGAACTAGGGAGGTTTCCAATAATTATGCTAAAATAATATCACTTAAATGCTAAAATCAAAATAAAAACAAAAGATCCAAATTTATGGAGAGTTACAAGTGGTGATAAACTAGATGCCTGGGTACTTTCAATATGGAAAATATGGTTGTACAACCAATATTATATTAAATGAAAGAAGATGAATATTTTACATTTAGGTATATTTATCAAGAACTTAATAAGGAAGCAGATGAACTCTAAAATGAGGGGTTATTATTATTAGCTTTTTGAATAGGTTAACTCACATAAAGCTCTATCCAGGATCTAAAATAAGTCAAATAAATGCTATTGACAATGAAACTCAATAATAAAACCACAACAATATTTTACAGATAATATCTCATAGAATATAATTCAGATGCACACAATATATGAAAATTACATTAATGATACAGACTGATTACATTACATGGAGCTTTACCTCTAATATATCATTTTGCATGACTTTTCAGTTCTCAAACTATTGCTCTCCTCTTTCATCCAGGAGATGCAACCTTTCATATTCCTCTAATAAATACAAAGCTCTCAACTTGCCACATATCATGTGACTCTTTATACTCTCTTGACACTTTGCAATTTATCTCATAATGATACATACATTATACATATATAAATCATCTACCAGACTAATATTGCAAGGGGGTCAAATAATGTAATATCTCCAACACCTCCCATATTACATTATTTGGTAGGAAGGTTATTTGCCTTCATTCTTTGATTTTTCATTCTTTAGCTCTAACTCTATTATAGTTGGATATATTATATCTTCCTCTATAAATTATCTATATTTACCTCTAGATCAATGTATATGAGTCACCTCTAGGTCTCTATCTCTAGGTCACTATCTTTGGGTCACTACCACTAGATCTACCTCTAGGTCTCTGCCTTTGGGTCACTACCTCTAGGTCACTCCCATTGGATCATTACCTCGAGGTTAATGCCTCTAGAACTCTTCCTCTAGGTCATCTCTAGATTATCATTGTCTCTAGATCATCCACTATAAAATCATCATATTTACCTCTAGGTCACTACCTCCAGAACTCTTCCTCTAGGTCATCTCTAGATTATCATTATCTCTAGATCATCCACTATAAAAATCATCGTATTTGTAGGATCATCACTGTAGATATTTTCTCTATAATCCATCTTCTAAGATATGCTTTGGTCTTATTTCTCTTTGTTTGCTATAGGATCTCTTTCCTTGGGTATCTTTAATCTGCTTTTCAAATTTTTATAGACTGTCTTATATTATGAATATATTATTGGAATAGATAAACTCAATCAATCTATCAATATCTATATCTGATACTTAACTGCAACTTGAATCAATTTCTATGTGAAGAACACTCTCAGCCTTCAATAAAATGAATATGAAAGTCTTCTCTATCTATTGTATGAAGCTTCTCAACCTCTGAAGATCAATTTTCACTACAACAAATATCTTTCTTTAGCATCACTTATGAAACTTCTTTCAATAATCATCATCTATTTCTTAAGTTGATTCTTTTTCAAAAATCTGAAACTTATTCTTCACTAGTTATTCTTCAACCTAGTGGTATTAATCCTTATATTCACTAGTTTTCCTTCAATCTAGTGGTAATACTTATATTTTACAACTTTCAGTTTTTATGCAAGCAAGCTTTGATTATTCTTGATTTTATTTTGTAGAAATCATACAACATTCCTTTCATTTTATCCCATTCATAAATGTTTATCCATATACAATCCACTATTAATATGAAGTCTTTCTTTTATTTTTTTAGATAAAACATTTGTGAATGATTATGTCTTCCACAAATTTTACAACTGTGGAGATTCCAACATCTCTCTAAATTATGTCCATATCTGCTACAATGACTACACAAATTTCTCTAACCATTATGTCCTTTATTACAATTGATTCTACCAATCCTTGCCATATATTTGATGTTACTATTTCATTTTATAAACTTAGTTTCTGATTCCTTAATGTTCATCTATCCTATATATCCAAAACCTTCACATTTTGGTCTTATTTCTACAACTAGTTATTTTGTTCCTTGTTCATGTTTTCTTAAACTTGTATCTTTATATCCCATTTTATTCAATAAATTTGAGTCAAATCCTTTAGTATACTTTTAAAAATAACCAAATATACCATTAGATTAATCTTTATTAATATTAATACAACTATGAGCATCACTACCTCTATCATCATTTGAATCCATATCAACATCAATTCTGATAGCATTATTCTTTTCTTAATAATCACAAACTATATTCAAATCACTTGTATCACATGTAGCATCTATTTTTGTAACAGGTTCTTCTATCTTTGTCATGAATTCTAGATCACAAGTATCATTGCTTGCATCACAATATTTCTTTTCATTGTAACTCTCATATTTTTATTTTTGATAAAGGTCATTAGTGTTACAACATGCATCTATCATCAATGGTTTTAATTCCATAGTGTCACAACATGAATATATTATTATGGGCCTTAACTCATTTGTATCACAAGAAACATCTTTCATCATTGGTTTATTCCCTAATTCTTCAACTTTTTCTTGCTTTCTCATCTTAGAAACATTTAGAGTAATAATTCCCTTGTAGATTGTTTTCCATAGACTAACAAGTATAGTAACACTATTTTCACAATAATCATTAGCATCATTAAGAACATATTGCATGCATTCTTGAAGCATTAGAAATTCTCCCTGATCTACTTCACTAATAATATCAACAAGTTCATTTTCCAAATTTGTAGTCATTTTTTCTTGCTTTCTATTCTTGCCTTTTAGAACTTCATTAGAAAGTAATGTCATATACATTATCTTTCCTATATCATAAGGTAATGTAAAAACATCTTTAGATTTTATTTTTGCTTCATCAAGTTTTGAATGTAGATAATTTTCTAGTATTAAAAAACTTTCATTTTTGGCTTCTCTCATGATTGATTGCAAAACTTTATTTTCCTTCATTGATGTATTCTTTTGACTTTCAATTTTTTCTATCATTTTTTTAGTACAACCTTTTAACTTTTCCAACATTTTCTTAGTCTTTTCTAGTGAGTCATCTTCAATGTATATTGGTTTTTCTTGAAGACATTGGTTTTCTATTTCAATGATTTCTGGTTTTTGAATTTCTATGTTTTGATCATTTGTTTTTTTTTTCATTTGCTTTTTCTTTGCCATGTTCCTTGAAGTTGACAACCTTATAACTCCCTAGGTTTTTTATTGTATGATCAACTTTGATAAGATTTTTCAACTTTTGAGTCTCTATGTTGAATACCTTATGACTCCCTAATGTTTAGATATAGATCAAACAATAGTTTTAATGAAGGTTTCAACTCTCAAATTTCTAATTTTTGTAAAATAAATTTACAAAATTCAATGTTTCAATTTGATGTAGTAGTTCTTATTTCTCAAAAATTTCTAATTTGCAAATATTAAAATCTGCTTTACAAAATCTAATATATTTTTTTGGTAGGTTAAATTAAAAGTGGGTTTTTTATCAAGGATTCCAAAACCTAATTACATTGAATCATGATTACATCAAAATGAAGATGTCCAATAAAGGACAACAACCAAAAAGAACAAAAGTAGGAAAGTTCTAGAGGATCCGAATCAAGAAGACACAAAGTATGGTGCAAAGGAGGCAGGAACAGGACAGAAGCAAGGAAACCTTCAAAAGAAAATCGTGCAGGAAAAGAAATCTCTCCAAAAAAGCAAATTTGAAACTTTAGGCGCAAAACAATAAATTTGAAGCTTTCTAAGAACGGGGAAAAGTTTCAAACCGCCCAATATGCCAACAAACCATTTGAAACTTCCCACAAGCGGGAAAAGGACAAGTGCTAGAATTTAAAATTTGAAATTTGAATCCTCCCAAGGGCGGGAAAACTAGAAATCTAATATATTAATTACAAAACTTGTAACTAATTTTCCAAAACTTAAAATTACTTTCTCAAACTCTAAATTAGGTTTTCAAAACTTTACAAAACTTTCCAAAATGCATCAATGGGGTTTCTAGGGTTTCAATTTTCTAATTTGTAGCCTTATCTCTCCAATCATTAAATTATTCTATTTACAATTAGATTAATTTTGTAAAACCTTAGACAAAATAATAATTCTCATTCGTATAACTCCTATATTTAGCAATAAATCAAAAATCAATTTAAATTATTTTTATCTCCCAAAGTGCCATGCAAAATTTACGATGAAAGGCGTTGACCTCCTCCTAAAAAGGTGATCCTTCACTAAACTTCTCCTTTTGCAGTGCTCAGTCGATCCAAATCAAGCTTCTTTAATTGCATATCATATAGAACTTTGTTTCATGCATTTATTATCATGCAAGATCTATTTCATTATGTCATAATGGTGGTTGCAGCTCCTCCTTCCATCAAGACATGTGGAACTTGGTATTTTCAACTTCAAATGGTGCTTCTTCCTCTTGAACATTGCAAGATTCTCTTCACCAAGAAAATGCCACAGATGAAATCTTGCAAAATTTTTTGAATGATGACTTTTCTTTCTAAGGCATTATTATTTTTCTTTCCATGTTGTATAGTTGTTGAAGAACTTGGATATTCGATCCACCTTTTATTTCAATATTCCTTTAATGGCTCTTCGCTCTACCTTTCCTTGGTGATGCTCTATCTCCTCCTTCGTTGTTGTTTTATGTTCTACCTCCTTGTGGTGGTGATTTTAGTGGCTCCTCCCTAATCTTGGTGGTTCTTCATGTGAAGTATTTGCTAGTTCATTCAATGGTCAAGGTTTCTACTGGTTTAATGTTCGAGGTTCACCCTCCTTTGCAACTAGTTTTTTATGTCTCTTTTTGTGTTTTTAGATACCCTAAATTTTGCTTTGCATTTGAACACTATTTGTCCTGATAATGAATGCTCTTTTATGTAAAAAAAATAGATAATAAGACTTGCTTATTGGATGATAGTTTACTATTAAATCACCTCTTCTTTGGATTCAATAGTACTTGTCAAAATATGCACTTCGTTGGCTCTATTTGATGCTTATAAAACAACATTTACACTATGCTTTTAAATCAATATTTTCTCCTTCCTTTTTACTCTATCTTTATGCCATATCTAACTCCTCTTTTTGTTGTAATAATATGCAGATTCCAATATGGTGTGGATGCTATCTTCCTCAACTTTGAAGACATAAACTTAAAGCTTTTCTTTTGTTGGTTTTAAAACTTGAATATGGTGCTTTCAAAAACTAAAATGAATTAGTTTTTTATGCTAAGATAAAATACTATTATAGCACCAATTTTCTCAAACCTTTTTTTTGGTCTCCTTCGTAGCTTGATTTCATGTTGATTTTGCTCACCTCTTTGTTGTCCAAACTTGTAGAAATTTACAGCTCCTTCTTCCTTTCACTTGTTTCCCAAAAACCATTAATCTGGTAGCTCTTACTTTTCTTAAATTGCTACCCAAAAATTTCCTTCTTTCTTCTCTAATTTGCTGCCCAAGCTTTCTAAAATTTGTAACTCTACTATATCCTCCAAATTTGTTGTCTGAAACTCTTCAAATGTTACTCCAAAATTCTACCTTCTCTCCTTCCAAAAAAATCCAGTCTTCAAATCCTTTTTGGGCTCATCGCGAATGGTAATGATTTCCCCAATTTTGATGTGATTCTCTTTTTAGGAGCTTCTTCTTTCTTACAATATTTTAACTCATTTTTTTCAAATCTTCTCTAATGACTACTTCTCCAATTATTAAAATTCTCTAATAAATCTCCTTTGTGGTTCTAACACCACTGTTAGCTTTCTGAATAGGTTAACTCACAGAAAGCTCTATCCAGGATCTAAAATAAGTCAAATAAATACTATTAACAATGAAACTCAATAAGAAAACCACAACAATATTTTACAAATAATATCTCACAGAATATAACTCAAATGCACACAATATACGAAAATTACATTAATGATACAAATTGATTACATTGCATGGACTTTTGCTCCAATATATCATTTTGCATAACTTTTTAGTTCTCAAACTATTGCTCTCCTCTTTCATGTGGGAGATGCAAAATTTCATATTCCTCTAATAAAAACAAAGCTCTCAACTTACCACATATCATGTGACTCTTCATACTCTCTTGAAACTTTGCACTTTCTCTCATAATGACACATACATTATACAAATATAAATCATCTACCAAACTAATATTGCAAGGGGACCAAATAATGTAATATCTCCAACAATTGTTTGAACCAAGTATGTGTTTAGTATAGAAATTTAGAGAGAGTTATTCATAGAAATTGGTTTGTATTTCTCCCTTGGGGGATTAATCCACTCTAGCCTAAACATGTAGATCCAAATTCCATACTACATATTAAATGATTGTGATGCTAATTTCAAGTTTGGCATGTTCACAGATTTCTAAACAAGGACAATTGAAGCAACTTTCCAAGAACTTATAAGTTTGTGCTTTAAAGGATAATGATTAACAATATGAGAAGGCACCTACGTATAGAACTTAGTTTGTTAGGGGTAGCTAGCTATGATGTATAAGTGATCTTATTTTTATATCACAATTGAAGTTTTGAAGAAATGTCGACGAGGCATATGAAGAATGTAATTTCTTATTTGTTTAATATATAATTACAAGTTTTTTTTAGGAAAAAAACTATGGCCAAAAAGTAAACAATCTAACTAAAAACTTTATGCTTTCTAATTGATTAATGTGATGATGCAAGTCTAGTGGTATATTCCATGATTAGAATTTCGTTCCACATTAATACCTGTATGTCTGCTAGTAATGATTAAATTGATCAACATAACAAAATCATTAAATTTGCCTAGATTGATACATTCTTGAAAAAATATCATGTGAAATTGAACAAAAACAAATAGTTAGTTGAAATTAAACATCATGTAATAATACTTATGCATGAGATATTTTTTAACTATCATAATTACTTATGTCCCAATGGGGGAGAACTCAACACTTCAGAATTTGGCTCTTCTTCGGGAGATCCAAGGTTCAAACCACAACGCAAGTGAGTGTGTGAGGGATGGGTGTGTGTGTGGTCCCTATTTTTTTTGAAAACATATCAAAAGGGATGCCACTTTCAGGTAAGACCCAAGGAGGTATGGGTATCTCTTCTGTCAAAATTTCCTAGGGCACACCTACCCTACCACCTTCGACACACTCAAGGAGCATGCCTACAACAACAAAAACAAGAACATAGAAACACACAGACTCAAGCAAACACAAAAAACACAACCAAAAACAATAAAATACAACACACAAACATAACAAAAATAACAAAACGATACAAAGACACAACAAACAAAAACATGAAAAATAAAAACAACAAAAACTCAAAAAAATAAACAACAAAAAAACATAAGAAACACACACCAAAACACAAACATACAAAAACAACAACGATAATTAAATAAATACTAACAAACACAAAAACACCCAAAACAAACTAAGCCATTGGAGCTATTGACTATTTTAACAAAACCCCTTGACAATCTCTATCAAGGATAGTAACGAAGAAATGCACCAAAATAAAAAAGATCAAAATAAATTGCATAACCACATAAGAGATCTGAAATGTCACACCAAAAAGGGAGTTGTCATCCATCCATCCTACCATTGAAGCTTTGATTGTTGAGATAAAACCCTCTAACATCCTCTATCATAAATAGTATTGAAGATTTTTTTTTTTTGAAAAGTTTGGGATCGTATCATGAAAAAAGCTCTACACTGCTTATCATTTTAAACATAGCTTCATGCATTACCATCAAGAGATTAAACAAGGAGAAGATCAACTCTCACCCTTATGAGAGGTCATGGTGGGATGGGGATGCCCAACCCTAAGGGATTTCTCACACTAACCAAATCTTAAAAAAAAAAAACTATCATAGTTACTTATAATTATTATTCAATTTAAATTAATCATAAATTGACGCTTTCAAAAAAAATCTTTAATTGTAAAATTAAATGAATTACCACTAAAAGCATATTTTATAAAAATATATATAAGATACGCAATTTTTAATGTAATTATTTTAAATCTATATATTATTTTATTTGTTTACACTATAAAATATATTATTTAATCTTTAATAAAAATATAAAATAATTAAATATTTTAATTAAAAAATATTATACAGTAAAACATTTTTATTGGTTATTTTATTTATGTTTTTAATAAAAAATTTGCGTCTTTATAAACATCTTGATCTCCACGATGTGAAGAATTTGTTTATAAAACAAACACAATACGAGAAATTTTTTTTTAATATTGCATTAGGTTTTTAAAGTGTTATTATAAAATTGAGAAAAATAAAATAAATTAATTAAAAAAAGTTTATTTGTACCTTATGCTTTCAAAAGATTGTGAAGCCGAAAAACGAAAAATGTAGATGTTAAAACAAAGATATCACAGACTTGTAGACCAACTGCAATTAAAATATTATTAAAAAAAAAAAAAAATCTACATCAACTAAATTGTATTAATATGAGAGAGCAACGTCTATTTAAATACAAATTGTGGGTATACCTCCTCTTCTCTCTTTTTCTCTTCGCCATCAACATCATGTAAGTTTCCACTATCCACTAGCCAACTGTAAGATTCGATCCAATGGAAATGGAGCAAATCCTACCCCTTTATACAAAGGCAGACGCTTTAATAAAATACAGAGTATCAATAATCGCTTTCGCTTGACGACAAATTTTAGTACCTCACCGACAATACGTAGTACGTACCACGTAGTGGAGATGTTGATGGAATTGGATACAGCTGGAAGAATGCATACGTACATGTTAGTCCTGGCATCATCTTAAGTTTTGGTCTACAGATGGAGATGGCCCACATTGACTCCACTTTAATCTCGTGATTCTTTGGCTTAGTTAGGTTTGACCTGGCATCAAGATATGTATCACACACGTATAGGAAATAAAAATCGGAGGTGGGGTCCACGTTCACATCAGCTCTTCCAAAATCATTCCCAAATTCGTCCTCCGGTAATAAAGGTGTTGACCAAAACAAAATAAAGGTGTTACGAAGATTCATCTGCATCTGGCATTACCGAAAACATTCATATGCATCTGGCCCTTCAAAAAAAATTTAAATTAAATGTTTGTTGAGTCCGTTTTTATAGTGGAGATCTATTGAACAGAATCTTTGTAGATAATGGTATATCTAAATAGAACGACATTATAAACCATTTAAAAATAATGGTTCTTATAATTTAAAAAAAAAAAACAAATTTGAAAATACCGATCATTGCATCTTTTTTCCTCGGGCTTAACCCAACTCCTTAAAGGATAACCTAAGGAACTATAAAACAAATATAATTACAAATACAAAAGGATAACTTGAGGAATTATAAAATAAATATAATTACAAAATGTATTCGTGTTTTTATCATATGTAATACATATGACATGTTATATTCTAATTATTAAAAAATTGTATACAACTTTAGCTTATCTTTTAAGATATAAATTTTAAACTTTTATTTAGAGTTTTAAGGTTTCCATAATTAATATTAATATATGTGTGAGTGAATGTTACTAAATATTAATATATGTGTGAGTGAATGTTACTAAATATTAATATATGTGTGAGTGAATGTTACTAAATATTAATAGTGTTATAAAGGCAGCTTCAATGATTTGACTTGTGTTAGGAGACAGAAATCTCGGGGAGAATGTCTGATCCATGCCCAGTTGTTAAAGATGAAAGGATATTGGGAATAGGAATAGGAGCAATGGCGAGTGAATTTCTGAAATTCAATTATGCGGCTGGAGGGAAGCAGAAAGGTGGGAGTAAGCTCCCAAGAGGCGGATTGCGAGTGTGTGCTAATGACACCAATGACGAACTCACCGACCAAATAATAGGGAGCAAAACAACAAGCAAGATTGTTCCGGGGGCGACGGATGACAAGAATAGAGCTCATGGTGGGAAATATCTTCTTGACAAAGCAAAGGCGGGTGATAATAAAACCAACTCGATAACATTCGCAGAAGCACTCAAGGGTAAGCCTAAACCCTTGTCGGAGACACCTCACTCCTTCATCACCCAGGGTTGTGACATTTTCTGTTCGACAGAAGTAATGGAAGACTATGCTACCCTTGATTCCTTTTTTCTCGTAGGGGAATTTGTAGGAGGAAGACTCGATATGGATTCACTCCGATGTTGGGCGACAATAAAGTGGAAAACCAAAGGCTACCTAGAACTGCTAGCCATATCTAGAGGATTCGTCATGATACACCTCAACATACAAGAAGATGCAAATCGTATTTTATCAGGGGTCTGTGGTTCTTCAAAAGAAGAAGCCTCTTTCTATGCAAGTGGGGAGCGAAATTCGACCCAAAATACCAGAGCATCAAATGCACTCCCATTTGAGTTCGGCTCCCAAATCTACACCTAAACTTCTTCCACGAGGATGTGTTACAAGGGATAGCCCGAGTGATTGGAAAACTTGTTACTATCAACTCGGCAACTCGCACTCGATCACGGTTGATGCAGACCCTCATATGTGTTAATATCAACTTGGAGACTCAGCTCTCGGACCATGTTAACCTAATTTATGGGTCATACCATCGAATATAACCGCTGGAGTATGAAAATAAACCCGCATTCTACATCGAATGCCAGTCTCAAGTGCATCTCCCGAACCAGTGTCTGGCTCTAAAAAGTGCTCAGAACAAATCCTAGATATCACTCCGCTCGACCCATAGAGAAGCCCAGAATATGAAAAGCAAAGTAGGACAAAGCCAGAACCACAAAGGCAAGCAGCAGGTCCTCTCTCCTCCAATGATATGAGTAAGGCAAGTAGCTTGTTTACCTCCTCTAATAAGTCTAGTTTACTTAGGAATTTTGATCTTAATGCTCCCTGTTCCAAACCAAATGAACCAACCCCCCAAAGGCAAATCTCCCCCAGAAAACCTATCTCCCATCCCCACCCCCGGGCCCTACTCCCTAATTGGTTACTGGCCCTGACTCCCAAAGCCCTCCCTCCGAACCCCCCTAGTCACCCAATCCCCCGCCCAGATCTTCCCCACCTAATGGGACTGGGTCGCCCCACTCCCCATCCAAATTTCATGATGTTGAGGTTGACAGTGGTGAATCCTCCCATGAATCCCTAGAAGCATGGAGCCCTAAACAGACCTGAAGCTTTAAAAAATCCCAAATACATGTGGGAAGTGACAAGAAAAAGTGTAGGTCCTTTGGGGATGAACCAAGGAGCAGAGACACAGTAGAAGATATAGCCAATGGAACCCAACAAACCCTATTACAGGAATTGGGAATGCCCACCAGGGAAGAAACTAAGAGATCCAAACCCCCTGTGTAGCAAGGCAAAGGGGGCAAAAAACCCTCCAAAAATTTCAAATGAGAATCCTCTCCTATAATGCGAGAGGGTTAAATGGGGTAGCCAAACATAGATTGGCTGTTGCTATGCGAAAGGAATCAAATCCCACTATTTTTCTCATTCAAGAAATCAAGTTAGGTGAGCACTGGTCACCTAAAGTTGCCAAGGTTATTTGGAGAAAATGTGAGTTTGCCTTTACACCTGCTTCTGGTACCTCAAGTGGACTCCTCTATCTCTGGAACCTAGCCAAGGTGGAAGGGAGAGTCATCTTAGGTGAAGGATGTCTGTCCAATATCTACTTCCATGACTCTAAGACCCAGCACTCATGGGTTATGATGAATGTGTATGCTCCTAACAGTTTGCAGGACAGAGCGACCCTATGGAACAGCCTCACCCATATGAGAGAAGCCTCCAGCAACATCCCCTGGATTCTATTTGGGGACTTCAACACCCCATTACATCCCTCAGAGAAGAGAGGTGGAAAGGTGATCACCCCCAAATTCACAGGAGAATTCACCCATTTTGTAGACACAAACGAACTTATAGATATCCAACTAAGAAGGGCCTAGTTCACTTGGAGCAACATAAGGGTAGGCGAAGATCTTATCCAAGAAATACTAGACCATTTTCTTCTGTCCCAGGAAGTGCTTCCCTTGTTTGGAGATTCCAGCTTGTAGGTGCTACCGAAGATTGGGTCTAACCATAGTCCCCTGATTTTTGAAGTTGTCAGCAGATCCCAATTCAAAACCCCTTTTTGTTTTGAATCAATGTGGACCCAACATTCGAACCTCAAAAATAGGATTATCGAGTGGTGGGGGGAAAGGTTCCTTAGGTCAGTAACAAACCAGGTAACCTAGAAATTATGGGTGATTAAATCTAAGTTGAAGGTCTAGAACAAAGAAACCTTCGAAAACATATTAAAAAATAAATAGAACATCAAGAACAGGCTCCAATATATTGAGAATCGATTTCAGTAAGGTCAGGGAGATGATAGTCTGAGAACCGAGGAATGATTTTTGTTGTTAGATTACCATAATACCCTGCAAAAAGAAAAGATTTTTGCTAAAAATTAAGACAATTGTGGCTTAAGGAAGGATACTCCAACTCCAAGTTTTTTCACATCTCTACTCTTAGGCATAAAGGAGTTAACAGGATTACAAGCCTCATTAAGTAGGATGTTGTGTTCACCTTATATATCCACTAGATCCAGGAAGAAGCAATTTGTCATTTCGAATCCCTCCTTGGATCCCACCCCTCTTCCTCCGATCAGGCCATGGACTCCCT
This sequence comes from Wollemia nobilis, assembly GCA_028583015.1. Classification (NCBI taxonomy): domain Eukaryota; kingdom Viridiplantae; phylum Streptophyta; class Pinopsida; order Araucariales; family Araucariaceae; genus Wollemia; species Wollemia nobilis. The sequence continues at coordinate 975,159 of JAQPPZ010003172.1, read as the reverse complement.
CCTTGAGAACATCCCCAAAACCATCTCCGATGCCATGAATGCCTTGCTCCTTAGCCCCCTTAACCCTAAGGAAATCCACCAGGCTCTCTTTTCCATGCAACCAAACAAAGCCCCTGACCCCGATGATTTTCCCCCAAGGTTCTTCCAAACCTACTAGGACATCATTGGCCCCGATATTTGCCAAGCTATCTCTAAAATGCAGCATTCCAGATCCATCCCTAGGGATGTCAATTCCACCTTCCTTGCTCTTATTCCCAAAGGGCCTAGTTCCAAGTCCCTGTCTGATTATCGACCCATTAGCTTGTGCAACATCATCTATAAAATCCTGTCCAAAGCCATGGCCAACAAACTCAAAGGCATCCTCCCTTCCATTATTGATCCCTGCCAAGGAAGTACTATCAAGGGCCAAAATATTGTTGACGAAGTCATCACCATTCATGAGCTCATCCACTCGGTCCACAATTCCAACAAATCTGCATTTTTTCTAAAGCTTGACATGAACAAGGCCTTTGATAGAGTGGACTGAGGCTTTCTAGACAAAGTCCTCCTAAAGTTTGATTTTCATGAAACTTGGGTTAAGTTGATCTCGCAATGCATCTCATTTTCATGGTTTCAGTTCTTGTCAATGGCTTAGTGATAGGATATTTCCCCAGAACCAAAGGGTTGAGACAAGGGGACCCCATCTCTCCCATCCTTTTCATTATCTTGGTTGAGAAAATTAGAAGGGTTATCAAAACTGCCTGTTCTAGAGGGCTGATCTCTAGAATTAGGATTACATCCAATCTCCAACCCTCGATCCATCAATATTTTGTGGATGACACCTTGCTGGCCACTACAACCTTTGTTTATAAAGCAAAAATCATCAAATCCATCCTCAATATCTATGTGGAAGCTGTAGGGAAAAGAATCAACTTCACCAAGTACAAAATTTACTTCATCAACACCTCACTGAAGTGGCAAGCCAAGATTATGAACATTCTGGAATGCACCATTGCTACTCTCCTGACCACTTGCCTTGGCCTCCCAATGTTTCATGGGAGACCAGACAAGTCTATGTGGAACAATGTCATCGAGATATTTCATAAGAAACTAGCAGGTTGGAAAGGGGCTCTCCTCTCTCAAGTTGGTAAAGCCACCTTGGTTAGTTTCGTCCTCCAAAGCATCTCGATCTATTTCCTATCCATTTTCAAAATCCCAGTGGTTGTATGTGAAGAGATAGAAAAAAATCCAAAAGGGCTTCCTTTGGGCAAGGACATGCAACCAAAAGAAGTTCCATCTTGTAGCCTAGGACAAAGTTTGCACTCCAAAAGACAAATGCGGGCTCAGATTTCGTAGGATCAACCTGATGAACCAAAACCTTCTCACCAAGCAAGCTTGGAAGGTGGTCACCAGCATAAAATTGAAATGGGTATCTATCATTAAGAGGAAGTAACTGCATCAACATTCCTTCAGGGACGAAGTGACTCCCAGTATTGGGTCCCATTTCTAGCGGTCTATAATCCAAACCAAGCACCTTCTTTAGCAAGGGATTAGATGGCAGCTTGGAGATGGTAAGGACATAGACTTCTAGTATGATCCTTGGGATAGGGATGAGCCCCTCATCAATGACCTCGACATTGCAACAATTAAGCATCTCATTGACAACAGATTCGAACCTAAATTTGCAGACTTCATCACCAACAATTAAGATAGCCGTAGGTATAAGCAAATCCATTTCAGAATCAGGAATACTGTTTTAGATAAAGCTACATATGCCCTGAAATCTGTACTCAAGGTAAACTTTATCCCTAAAACTCAGATGGCAGATAAATTTTTTTGGAAAGGCATCAATGACGAGTATTTCTCTGTGAAGTTTACTTTTCTTATGTTAGAATCTACACAAAAGAGACTCAACCCCATGAATAACCGTGCCACAACTAGGATCATCTGGCTCAAGCATATCATTTTGAAGGTGGCCCATTTTTGTTGGCTCACTTTCCATAACAAGATCCTCACCACTGAAAATCTGATAAAAAGGGGTATCATTATCCCCAACAGATGCTATCTCTGTTCTCAGGCATGGGAGTCCACCCAACATATGTTGCTCGAATGTTCCTTTGCCTTTGATGTGTTCTCCTTCATGATCAACAGGTTTCATACCAATTGGGTGTGGCCTAAGTATATCCAAGATCTATTCACTCAGTGGCCCACTACCTTCTAGAACCCCAGGCTCAAGTTCCTATGGAAAGCCTTGTTGCACCATATGATTTGGTAAATCTAACTCGAACATAACAGTCGTATCTTCAACGACTATCTTAGATACTTAGAGGTTGTGGCCAATAGAGCATTGTGCTTTGCTATCAAAAATACCAACCTAATTCCTTCCCTGAACACACCTACGTTTGGGCTGGAGTCCTCCTTGTTCAAAACACTAGGGGTTTCTACTGAGTGCTCCAGAGATCAGAGTCCAACCCGCATCAAAAGTAATACCAAGTGAAATCCTCCCCCTCTAGAATGGATCAAGGTAAAACTTGATGGATCATCCAAAGGCAACCCTAGGGATGCTGGGGCGAGGTGTCATCAGGTATCACGATGACAATATCATCATGGAATTTGTTGAAAACTTAGGGGTCCAGAATAACAACTAAGCTGAAGCCTGGGCTTTGTGGAGGAGCATCGAGGTTAGTAAGGATTTGACCACACCTATAGTTTTTGAAGGAGATTCATTAAACGTGGTTAGCCATATTAAGAACAATAGTAGCGAAGGCTGGAACATCCAAATCATCATCCAAGAATGTCAAGCTTCCCTCAGACAATACCCTCTTAACACAATCCAACACGTGTTCAAAGAGGTAAACAAGGTAGCTAATATTTTGGCTAACAGAGCAACCAATCAAGTTAACCTAAAATCTGGGAAGATTACTTCCCCTAGGACGTCATCGAAGCAACCAAAGATGTGCTACTCCAAAGATGTTTGTTTAACACCAAAGGTGTTTTCTTTCAACACCAAGGAAGTTTGTGTCTTAACTCCTCTCATCATTTCCCATAGTGTCACCTGTATGTTTCATCATGTGAACTAATATGGTTGTGCCAAAGCTTGCTATCACCCCCACCACCCTCCACCATCCTCATGCCTTTGTCCCTTCACCCTCACTATCCACCACTCCTCATTTTTTGCTCGTCATCCCCCCAAATTTTCCTCCCCTTGCTATGTCTTGCGGTGCCTTACCCACTTATTTTACCTCACCCTTCCATTTTGGTAGTATTTATTCCATCTCGTGTCCCCATGCCCCCATGTCCTCTGTTTTTGATAAGGTTGGGATCTTCTCATGTCATTCCCATATTTATCTCTATCTAGGCCCACCGCTTGGTTTTCCCCCATACCTTAGGCTTCGACTATATAGTCTTCAGCCCATCCCTCCTGTGCATAATCATTTGTGGCACCATAATAAGTCTGGTAGATGCCACTACAAAAACTTTTTCATTCTTAGGTTTTCTAGCACGATGGCCATCATTGAACCCATGAACCTTCAGCTTGATCCTATGACTGAAGATTTGATTGATGATAAGATGTTCATTCCCCTTTTCAATCTCTTCAACGGTGTTGATGATCAGGTGACCAATAATTTTGTCAACTCTTGGAAAAACGACGAGGTGTAGGTCCAAGGGCTGCTCTTTGAGGTAAGTGTTCATTTAATTGTAGAAATTTCCAATTTAGCTTCTAAATGCAGGGTTGTCCATAGGGACAAGCATAATTTCAAGGATGAAATCGAGCACCTCCTTGATAAATGGAATGACCTGGTTTGGAGAAAGGGGGTGTGGCCCGTTTATCTCTTCCCTAACCTGGGAAACTATCGTTGTCCCCATTATCCAGTACATTGTCATTGATAATCTTGAAAACCCCCTTTGTGCCTACCACCTTGCATTTTTTAACCACATCCGTGATGTTAAACCAGTCAATATCCTCGATTTTCTCTTTCGGTCTATCAACATTACTATTGAGAATATCAGGGATAAAAAGTCGTCCAAGCCCCCTTGCCACCAAGGTCTATGTTTTGTCATCTATAAGCACATCCTATTGCACCAGCCTTTAGGTGGACCTCAATTCAGCCCCTAAGACCTGAACCTTCCTCGATGTCTATCCATGAAGCTAAGCTGAGTACCCCTAGTTCCCAGACAAACCCTCCTAATACCTCTGATGAGACCCCCTACAGTCGGATCCCCCTACTGACGTTACCCTGGACAATGCCACCCTCATCCAAGATGGTGGCAAAGGGGATATCACCTAGGCTCCAACTTCTAAGGACTTAATCCCTATGGAGCAACGTACTCCCTGACCTAGACTGAGAAACAAATGGAAAGTGGTTTGCCCCACTCAGAAGAGCAGGAAATCTCGTCGGTTGAAGACTTAGAGTAAAAATATTTTTTGCCAACCACTCGAAGTCATCATTGATGAATATGAAGAGACCATCAGTAGTGAAGAGGATATGTTGCGATCTTCCACCTTCAACCACATCAACAAAGAAGTGGATCACCTCAAAGCTACTGCCAACATCATCAAGGAGGTGGGCCCTATCCTATCCAGTGCCATTAGTGAGATCCAGGAGCTCTCAATTATGATTAGGGTCTTTCTTGCTTCAGAATAAAAAGATGTTATGAAGGAGGATAAGGAAGAGTCCCAGTAGCAGTGGGACGATGGCAACAGGGAGTAGGCCTACTTATGGTTGTGTTGGTTCCAGTTTTTTTTTGTGTTTGTTGTCTCTAGGGGTGCAGCCCCATATTTTGTTGTTTGTTTTTGTTGTTTGCTTAGTTTATCTATTTATGGGTATCCAGACTGTTAAAATTTGCAATATGTGCTAATTTTGTTTTGATGGCAATGTAAACACCCAATGTAACAGGGGCGGGACCCTTCAACCCAAAAAGTAAATAAAAATTTTTACCTACCAAAAAAAAGATGAAAGGATGTTACCGATTCCCCTAATATTTAAAAACAATTTGCTAAATATTATAGTGTTATGTTATATTATATGATTAAAATAATTTAAAATAAGATTTTATTAGCTAATATATGAATACAATTATTAAATATTTATTTTTTAATAATAAATAAAATCAATTCAATTAATGGGACCATGGTTCAATGCTTGTGGCATATGGGTGATGTAGCTCACACCAAGATTTAATTCCCAACAACACCAAATAGGCTATATATCTAAACTTGATTAAGTGATGTAAAAGGGAAAATGAAACCCTTTCAAAATCCTACTTTTCTATATATATTAATAATAATAATTGTTTTTCTATATATATTTTTTGTTTTTGTTTTTTTTTTTAATTTACATGGTGGAATCGGTAGCCGCCACGAATCCAGGCAGGCTATCTAGATTTTATGGCCACCACAGTATTCTGTGCTTTTCGCCCTAGAAGTCGCCACACAGATATTCATGCAATCCGCACCTACAACCACCATGCCACAATCATTTTAAACATTTTATGTCACTGAAAGCACCAAGAAAGGGACAAGTGTTCAGTCCGACGAAGCCCAAGATTTGAACCTTGGAGTTTTTCTATATATATTAATAATAATAATAATAATTTTTTTACCAGACCAATGATAGTATGAATCTCGAGAAATCGGTGGTTCCATTCATGTCGGATAAACAATAACGAGATGAAATAGGTTTGGTGGGGGCAACCCCTATGGTTTGAACCCTGCCTTTGTCAGTTACTAAAAATAGTATGGTTGTGTCCAACTCTCCTATGGAACAAAAAAATAATAATCATTACAAATACATTCTTCTTAAGGATGTGCTCTTTTGGGAGGATACTAGGATTCTTTTTGAACCTCTCTTTCTTAGTCTCAAGTTTTATGAGTTGAAGGCTCTTTTATCACTGAAATATGGAGAAAAAGTAATTGATTACATAATCATCACTAATGGCAAGAGGATTTGGAAGCATCTGATTTTATATATAACTGATCTTCAGATCCTTCAAAATTTTGTAAGTTTGAACATGTTGCTGCAACAATACTTTATTCCTCAATAGAATGACAAGGACTTCCTTCTATGGACTCATTCTCCTAAAGGCCTTTTTTCTATCAAGACTGCATATGAGGCTCAATCATTATCTATAGGAGGATATTTTCCAGTAGAAAGGGTTCGGTATCCTCGTTTGATCCCCAAGATTACATTTTTTTATGGTTATGTTTGCAAAACAAAATTTTGATTGTTGATAATTTATGTAAGAAAGGATTCCATCTTCCCAATATTTGTCTCTTGTGTTCTAAGGATGTTGAATCTATGGATCACCTTTTCATCCATTGTGATTTCTCAAATAAGGTGCACAATGATTTATTGGATTCTTTTTCATCAAATGGACATTACCTCAAAATTTCAAGGAACTTTTCATTAAGTGGAAATCCCCCTTCATCAGTCACAACCTCACTAGGTTGTGGGATCTAGTTTTTCCTCATTTTTATGGGGTATCCTGTGGGAGAGGAACAAAATATTTTTTAAGGATATTACTAGGGATGAATTCTTTATCTTTAGAAGGATTAAAGCTGCTATTGAGAATAATCTGATTGTCTTTGATGTTGGAAATGGTAGGGAAGAGGTTATGGAGAAAGAGGTTGTTAGTTGGAATCTGAATCTAGAGAATTATGCTTTTGTATCCACTATTAAAAAAATATTGGCTACTAGATGGCATAAACCAGCTAAAGGCTAGATCATTCTAAACTTTTATGGGGCTGCCAAAGGTAATCCCAGGAGGTCTAGTGGAGGGGCTGTTATCATAAATGATAATGGTAAGGTCATTTGGGTCTTACATTGAAGATTATGGTATTTAAACCAACCACCTAGCTGAAGCTAAGGTTATTTTCTTGGGTGTTCACTAGGCTTTTGAGAGGGGCTTCAGAAGACTTCTCATTCAAGGTGACTCCTTGAACATCATTCGGGATCTACAAGTTGGAAAGACTAACAATTGTTTCATCTTGAATATTATTAAGGACACATCAAATATTTTGGAAGGTATGTTAGAAGTTAAAATTGAGCATATTTATAAGGAAGTTAACTAGGCTACTGATGTTATGGCCAATTTGGGGGTGGATAGTGGCCAATTCAGAATTTGGAAAGACAATTTTCCTTTGTGGTTAATGATAATTGTTGCTTTGGAAGCATTGGACCTACCTATAAAGTAGACCTTTTTGTTGTATTTCTACTTGGATGATATCTCAGTTGTGTTCTAGTGATCCTCTCCTTGGGGGGTTCGCCCTTTTGCTCCCTGGTGGTTACCATTCTCAAGGAATATGCTTGGTGTTTTACCTTCATCTTTTCTCTTCGAATTTGGAGTTTTGTTATTTTCATCTTAATGTATTTACTACCCTTCTAGTATTATGCAAAAATAGAGCAGGATCATTGGTGCCTCTAAAAGAAATTTGAATGAAAATTCTCCTTTATACCCTGGTGAGTGGTGGACTGGTCTTTGTTTTTGGATGGTTGTTTTAGTTTATTTTTTGTTTCTTTTGGACTTGGAGGCTAGCATGTTCTTGATTAGCCTTATCTTTCTCTACCTCCTCTAATGTAAAAGGTTCTAGGACCTTTCAAAACCATGTTTTTTCACCATTATTCAAAAAATATTATTTTAACAAACTCACACACATGCGCACATCCCAGCATAGTTTGAACCTAGGTCTCTTTAGGACATCATAGAAGTATAGCTTTGGGATCTCATAGAGGAGACCCAAATTCAAACCACAACAAGGTGTGCGCAATTAATAAATAAATAATATTATTTTAATTATTTAATTTATTTTAAAACAAAAGTTTTTTTTGTTACTAAATAAATAATATTATTTTAATTATTTAATTTATTTTAAAAGAAAAGTTTTTTTTTTTGTTACATAAGGGAAAATGTTAGGATAAAGTGCAGATTTTTATGAGAGGTCCTAGTTTCCTCATATCGAGGTTTGAACTTGGGTCTCCTAGATGAAAACCCAAGGACTTACCACTACAATATCCCTCCTGGGATAAAATGTTAGGATAAAGCACATATTTTTATGAGGGGTCTTGGTCCCCTCATATTGATGTTTGAACTTAGGTCTCATGGATGAAAACCCAAGGACTTACCACTACAATATCCTTCCTAGGACAAAAATGTTAAGGTAAAGCAGAAGTTTTTATGAGGGATCTCGATCCCCTCATACCAAGGTTTGAACTTGTGTCTCCTACATGAAAACCCAAGGACTGATTACTATGGTATCCCTTTTAGGACTAAAATTTTACTAATAAAGCATGCGTTTTTATGAGGGATCCCAATCCCCTTGTACTTGGGTTTGAACTTGGGTCTCCTAGATGAAAAAACAAGGACTTACTTGTAAACCTTTTTATAATTATAAAAGTCAAAAAATTAATTGATTATGTGTTTTGTAGATATTAAAAGTAAAGTAGAGTAGTTTTTAACATCTATTAGGTCATAGGTTATATGAGACAATCTTCATAAAGGATGTTATTTATCCAATATACCAAAGAATAGTGTGCAATACTACCCCATTAAATTCTAACCTTGGACCTTTTATTTAGAGTACTAAAATAATTATCTAATGATATATTATAATTAATAAAAAAACCTCATTTTCAAGGATATATAGAAATGGCTTGTCCTACATTGATCATCATAATAATAATAATATTTTAAACTTTACCCATAAGAGAAAAATAATAAAAATAATAGGATTTATAGGAAAAATAATAAAATGAAAATTAGATTACAAAATTAAGCTTTACCTTTCCTAAACTTGTGCAATTTACTTCACTATTATATCAAGATTAATCAATAAGGATCTTATCTATTCACTTTTCAATTTTATTATTTTATTATTTTTTTGATTGAGTAAATATTAGGTTTTGAAAGGTTTTATTTTACAATGTTTTCTATTAAATCCTTAGAATTTAGAATTTGTCCTCTATTTTATCTACTATTCAAATCAGAGTTGATATGCACTTTCTTCTTATCAACTTAGCCTGTACTGTTTTGTCCAAAATTATATTGAACTCACTTAAATCAACTTACCAATGCCTCCTACCATACTATTTCTAGGATTTTTTATTGATAAAAAGGGGTTTTGAAAGGGACACCAAACCTTTTACAAAAGGGAAAACCAAAAGAAGTTAGCCAGCTAAGGGATAATCTCAGCAGATTGATAGAAAAGAGAGGCTAACATGGAGAACAAATAAGGGATGAGAGACCAACTCCCCAAGATATAAATAGAAAGTGAGGAACCCAAATGTTAGGAAGGTAGAGCAGTCAAATACACCCTAGCTACTCAAAAGTCTTAGGAGGATCTTGCTCTTCGTCATTGGTGGTTTGATCATCATCTAGGTTTTGAGTGTTTACATTTTTTTGATTCCTACTATTGTTGATCTTCTTAACAACTTGAAGGAGGAGAGTCAAGGCCAAATTTACCAGGTCATCCAAATTGGTCAAGGGATCAATATTACCTCTCATTTGAGACCAAGTAGAAGTCCCATAAGGGGAAATATTGTAATTGAGGGAGAGAAAACACCTAGGGACGTCTTCAGACTTCTACTTCTTGTGAGTTGTGGGAGACTCTATGAGCCTCCTTGTCTTGGTCAATAAAAAGGTTATTTTTACGCTTTTTCTTTGAAGCCTTGCTTTTGGTAGAGCGATGATAGGTGGAAGGTGGGGTGTCTAAAGAAGAGCCAAAATTTAACTTTTTATTTCTTTCTTTGGGAGTAGTAACATTGTCATATTCCATCTCATTATCTCTTAGGGTCTACTTCTAGGGGGTCCCTTGATTGGGGACTAATGTAGAAGGATGATCCATAGAGCTATCGACTATAGAAAGGATGGTCCTTTGGGATTGCATTTGCAACACATGCTTGTAAATAATCATGTGGATATCTTGATGCTTCGGGTGGGTCGAAGTGCCCTCACTGACACTCACAACAAAAATTTCCATAGACTTAAAAAGGTACTCAGGGATATTGATACTCTTGATGTCATGTAGGTGGTTTAAAAATGCCAAGTGGAAACTCCTGAGAGGTGAACTGGGCTCATCAATGGTGAAATATTGCATAATAGGGATTAAGACCCTATTCCAAGGCATTGGAAGGCCTTCTCTGATGATGCCATTTTTCTCTTTCACTAGATGCTTTCCTTTGTCTCTGAAGTGGTCAAGCTTTGCCGCTAGGGAGTGTTTATCATGGCAAATGAGGTTATTATCATTGACCAACTCTATCACCTCTATTAGCAAGCAAATGATAAATTTTAAAGAGAGTCCCAAAAGTGTCATCCAACCATTATCCCAATATTTTGTGAATTCCATTGATAAGTCACGATCACTTCCATAAAATTTTCATAGAAAGGGTAGGAAAACATGCTTTCATAGAATCTCCTCAACAATATCATCAACTTGCAAAGTCTATGGCTTGAGTAGCACCATCCTGGCCTTGTGAATCCTAGAAGACCACCATTGGAAACCAATAGCAATCATAATCCAAATGATCCATTGGAGAATTAACCATACAATCCACTAGAGTACAAACCAAACAAACCATTGTTGAGGCTCAAATATGACTAAAATTAGATAGGGATAGTAGCCTCTTGGCCTACAATTTTAAAATCATATGAGATGCCAAATCAACAAGGCCATCTTGGATTTGCATTTCATCTATTATATAGGCTTCTCTCTGGATTAGGGAAAAATGGTGCACCTAAGAATGCTAAACAATATGCATCTATATCTGGTATTAATCAAGCATTACAAAAGGACAAATTCAAGCAACCATGGAAGCCAAATAAGTGCAAGAAAAGGTGTTTCTCTTTATTTCATTTGGTAAATCAGAACAATGGTTACATAGATGTCCCCTTGAGGGCTCTTAGTGTGATACAATTGTTTACAAAATGATGGGTGCCCAAGGATCAAGTCCTTTCAAACAAGCTCGTGTGCACTTCCAATGTTCTTCCTCGTACCCACAATTGAGGTGGGTGAACCTATGATGCCACCGCTTTGTTCTTCACTATTATGATCTTGTATTCCTTCCTCCTATGCTGTAAAACCTGCACCTGCACACAAGGAAACCAGATTTGTTAAATAGCAAGTGCGTAGAATGTGAAACATGCAAAAGCCATACATGCAACTATAAGCTAGAAAGTGTAAATATGCAATGCGCCTATCTAAAACAACTCCAAATGATCTGAAATTGTAGAGATATGTAAAATATATGATTTTGGGAAGATATAATTGAAAATAGAATAGAAATTGCCTCCGAATCGATGTCGCATTCGCAGTGCACCTACAAAGCCTACAAAACCCAAAACAAGCAATTTCTGGACCAAAACACCTCCAAATCAAACGAAACTTGGAAAGTATGCATAAAATGATATTTTAAGAGGACCCATATGGTAATATTTGCAAAATAAGTCACAGTTTCATGTGCATCTTCAGATGGTCCCCGAAAGCCTACAAAAACTTAAAAATGCAATATCTCACTCAATATAACTCCAAATTGCATGAAATTTGGACAGGATGTTCATATACTACCCTAGAATATGCCTAATAAAAAATTAGTAAAAAAATAATGCACATATATATCACCATCCCTTGCAGGGATGGTGGTGACTATCACAGATTGGGGACCATCCTGGGGTGGGACGACCACCAATTCTGCTCTTATTTTACCACCAATTCCTCTGTGAATTGGTTAGGAACCCTCTCAATAGTGTTGTCATAAAATTTGGTGGTGAAATTCACTCAGATGATTCGGTTTTGCAAACAAATTGTGCCTCTTGGATCACTCGCAAACCTCCTTCGCTAGGTAGATATTTTAAGGGAAAAGGCACAAAAAGGTGAGGGGAAATCTTGGCAGCACTTCGTTGCTATGTCTCAAAACTCCTCTCTATATTTTGTGTGGAAAATGGATCCACTTTATAGCCAAAGGAGGCCTTTGGGCAAATGGGCATGCAAGGGCATGCATGGCAAGAGGTGCCACTTGTCTAAAATTGAGCATGCATTGGAGGGGGAAGAGAATCTCCCATTTTGGCCTCCATTCTGTAGCATGTCATAAGGATTCTGCACCCTTAGGTCTTGCATGCTCTCATAGGTAGGATAAATGGTAGTTTCTGGGTGCCATTTTTCCAAATTTGACTTTTTGGGAGTCAAACCTTGTGGTCGTCCCACCCAGGGATGATCGCTTTGCCACCATCCCTGGGTGGGATGACCATGAACTGTGACCATCCCAGGGTGGGATGGTCATGCCTATGTGGCCCAAAACCTCCCAAAAGTGGGGTAGAGCCTTCCTAGAGTGGTTAGGACCACTATTAAACCTCTGAGGGTTGCCCAAGGGGGCCATATGATGTCAATTAGCCAATGCTTTTGGTCGCCTAATCAGATTGACATGATTTTAGTGTCTACAGATGCCCCTTTTTGAGATGCATTGTGTGCAACATAGTGTTGAGAAAAAATAGATGACTAAAATATTGAATTATTAGGGTTATTCAATAACCTAACCAACTTTAGATGCCCCAATCATGGAAAGAGCATGCGTTCTTGAATCCTTGCTTCTGACGAGCTAAGGAACTTGCTTCAAGTACAACCTTTCATGTAAGGTTGACTTGATCTTGGACATTTTTCATTCATGAAGTGGTGAGGCCTATTCCTTCATGATTCTATAATGCCAAGCATTTTTTTGATTTAAATTTGTGCTTGTTTGCTGCCCCAAGTAGGGGCATGATTGTCTTTGTCAATGATTCATTGAATGAACACAATTTGCATGATTGAGTGTTTGATTATTGATTTTGATTATGAATTTGTTAAGTATGACTACCCCCTCAAGTGATGAGTCGATGAGGGAATGACCAGTGATAAAATTGATGAGTCACTTGACACATATGACTTTGTTAGGGTTTCCTCCGATTTTACTCATTGAAAAATGGAGCATTTTTGAGAGGATTTTGGTGACTTTGTTGATGTTTCATGGAAGAAAGGAGTTAAAAAATTCATTCCCATGGGGTGGTCCAGCCACAATGGCCTTATTAGGGATTAAATTAAGGAATTTTCCATTTCTCCATGAGCAATTTAGGTTCATCTTGATGCCTATTGAATTTTGACCAAATTTGAGCTATTTTTGGTGGGTTTTGGACCCTTTTTGGTGCATTTTTGAGTTGTTTTGAGCTGATTTTTTGGTGGCCATCCTAGGGTGGGATGGTGGCATATTTTATGACCATCCTAGGGTGGGATGGTCAGCCAATTAGCCACTCATCCCACCCAGGGATGGTCAGGGCCCTGGGAGGGTTATTTAAGCCAAAAATGGGTCATTTGGGCTCATTTGTGCATTTGTAACTTTGCAGTTTGAGAGGTGAGGAGGAGGAGAAGGATTATATATAGTGGAGTGCTACTAAAATCATCCTATAGTCACCATGAGCTAGTGTGTAGACTCATCCAATGGTGGAGCCGGTGCGAGATGGGTAAGAGTTGAATTTCTTACTACACTATGCTAGTGTTAAAAGTGGAATTATTGCTTGTTTTTTATTTTTGGTAGAGCACACTAAATCCTTGGTAATTGAACCTAATTAGGGATGCCCTATAATTTTTTATGCTTTTTTTTGTATTTTTATGCAATTTTATTGCTTTTTATGGCTTTTTGATTGCTTAATTTTTGCTATTTTTGGTGGCTTAAAAGGCCCATTTTGGCCCAATTTGGGGGCCATCCCTGGGTGGGATGGCTAGACTGGGCTGTTTAGTGGCCATCCCTTGGGTGGGATGGTCATAGATTTTGGGGCATCTGGGTGGGATGGTCACAAACTGGCCTAAAAAAGGGGCCATTTTTTGTTTTTTGGTATTTTTGGGTCATTTTGAAGCCTGTTTGATGCTTATTATTGATCGACCTATCTCTGCCAGGTGGTTAAGAGTCGGTATCAAGTTTTGACTCTCTTTGAGACCATGAGAGACTTATTGATAGAGGTATACTAGGAATGGCTTGATGCCATTGGCCTCAAGCATGTGATGTGGTTAGAGCCTATGGTGGGCGATCATGCTTACTTGACTGCTCTTATTGACTTGTGGGATCCATGCACCAACACCTTCCACCTATTGATAGGGGAGATGATAGTGATGTTTGAGGATGTCTATCAGATATTACGCATTTTGATAGAGGGGTGGTCGATTGTGTCTACTCATCGTGATCGAGAGAGATGTAGTGATGGAGAGGTACTTTGGTAGGGTTATAGAGGAGGCGATAGGGGACTCTCTCAGTGGAGGCATATTGGTGGGGTATTGGTATGAGGCTAGGGTATTGGGTGTTAGGTATATTTTATTGATGATATTGATCTCTAATATGCTACTACTAGACTCATCAGGGCCTAGGTTTCCCTAGAACCTTTTGGAGTTAGTGTTTACTCTGGTAGGGTGCACTATGGAGCAGCCACTAGTGATGGCATGGGGGATGACACTACTGGCATAGTTGTATGATGAGTTGTATGAGATCTACTCTTAGGGGTGGAAGGGCTTGGGATGTAGCTTTCTACTATAGGTGTGGGGGTAGGGCAGTGATACATATGGATTGCCTTGGATGTCATGGGCATAGTTGGTAAATTGAGAGATTGGCTATGGGATCCTATGGTAGTGGGTCTAGGAGGTAGGGTAGATTCATTATTGGGTGGGTGATATGGGTCATTATACCTAGTATTTTGTAGGACTCATAGTAGTGGATGTACTCTAGAGACCTTACAGGGATTTCCTAGCATGGTCTGATGTTGAGGTGTAGCTCCATTGGGTGAGGTGAGGTAGATGGTTGGTTGGTTGACATGGGATGGAGTGGGAGTTCTTCCCTTATGCTTAGGTTATGTGGTAGTTTGGGCTATGATAGGGGTTTCCTAGTGAGCTAGTGGTCTATCAATACTATGGGGATGAGAGGACATTGAGGTGGTTTATAGTGGAGGTGGTAGGAGGGGAGGTAGATCCTGTAGTAGACATTCTAGACTTGGATGATGTTAGGACTATAGAGGAGTATGACTCTTGGTGGGTGATGCACTAGTGGTGGGGGAGAGGGACCACTAGGGGGAGATGTAGTAGGGGTAGTAGTAGAGGCTCAATAGGATGCTCCTGAGGAGGGCTAAGGAGAGGTAGGTGAGTGACATGGGCTTTGGTCACATGGTAGATGAGTAGGTAGACCTCCTGGACTTAGGAGATCAGGGTGACTTTGGGGATGATGATACTGGGGATCAGGGGGTGTAGGTATAATAGGTCACATGGGGTGACATAGATATAGAGCTATAGGATGAGCTGATCAGGGTCAGGTAGGAGAGATATCTCCTTTGGACATAGGTATAGGATGCCTATGTAGAGATAGCGGCTCTATGGGAATATATGAGATCTTAAAGCCCTAGTCGGGAGGGACCTAGCAGTGGGGAGATGGCTAGGCTATGGGAGGAGGTGGTATAGCTCTAGGGCTTAGTGGATACCTACTAGGTGAGATGTTGATAGGAGTGGACCTATACTGATGAGTTGGAGGATGAGATAGTGCACCTTAGGGGGTGCATACCAGCCCATCCATCTGCTAGTGGGTCACACCAGAGTCGATGGAGTGGTACAGGATAGTCTTCGGCTAGGATGGAGGTACTTGGATCTACATAGAGGGTAGATAGGGTAGGTGGTGGTAGGTCAAAGAGTTCTTGGTGGACTCGACCTAAGGGTAGGGGTGAGAGTCATAGTACCGGTCTTGCATGACCATGGTTATTGAGACTCTGATGGCTCTTTTTGTATTTTGGATTTTTGGTAGTGTGAGGTCGGAGGACCCACTTTATTGTAGCCTATGGGTAGCTCAAGGATTATGATGTATATTTTTACCCCATACATATACAAATATATATATATATATATATATATATATGAGATTTTATATGTTTTTCATCATGTGTTTCATATTACTTTATGAGATGTATGCAATGTATTTATTTGCTTTATGATATGATGATGGATGTTTATCATGTATGCATATGTTGTAATGTGATTTGATTTGATGATATGTATATGCATGGATGTATAATGAGATGGATGATTTATTGATCTAGATGATGAAATGTGGATACTATATGACATACTATGTTAGCACCATAGACTGTATAGAATTCATCAATTCATGTGTAATGTTGTCATGAGACTATGTAATGGATTTGTGAAAATGTAGATGAATAATGTGATAAAATGGAATGAATAATAGGATGTTATAGGATGTCTTTGAGGTTTTCATGAGACTCAAACACTCTAGTCAATTGATCAAAAGTTATATACTAACCATGCAAGACTTTTTGACAAGGTATGAATCTGCTAGGATGACCCAGATACTCAATATCCCTGTGTGTGCAAGTGAGTTCATTGTTGTGATACGCATAAGATTACCCTAGTGCCAAATAGGATTGATGCAGCCCATTTACTGAAGATCACCCTATGAGTATCATGATCCTAGGTTTTGTACTTAGTTGGATTAGACCACTAGGTAGTATAGGCTACCAAAAGCTAGCTCATCCACATGCAAACATTGGTCTGTACACACGCAAGATGCTAATGTGATAGACATATCATCATGCGTAAGGATACCACCATTGCCAGGCAGGCTTGATGCCACCTAACCTGTAATGAGGATCACCTAATGGTTTGTCAAATGCTGAGAATTCTAGGGATTCAAGTTCAATACTCCCTTCTTTTCTTTTATTTGATTTTAGGGATACTTGCTCATACTTAGTGATGAAAATCACTATTTATTTTGTATTTTGTTTTCTTTGAGCAAGGGATTTGTGTAGTGATGAAAATCACTATTTATTTTGCTTTTGATTTTTGCTTTTTGGGATTTTGCTTATTGATAGTGGTGAAAACCACTATTTATTTTGGGGAATTGGGTAAGGAGGAGCTTGTCCTTTTGTCAATTCTCAGCATTCTTGAACCATTCACATAGGGGGATGAGCAAGATAAAATTTTCACTTAAGGTAACCTAGACCACTTCGTAGGTTTCATATTTCCTTGTGCAAAAATTGGATTTATTAGTGTGAAAATGTGTTGGGATTTTGATGTATACAAGGTACAATCTAAGCAAGACTCTACCTCCTAAAAATTAGGATAGCTTTCTACAAAATCTGAAAAGAAAACTAGAGATGGTTGAGTGATCAAAAACCCTAATGACATTCTAGAACAAATGGCTAGGTGAAGGGAATGGACACAAATATGAAAAGTGGGAAATGTAGGTGGAAATGATAAGTGAAATATGAAATGATGTGAATGATGACTTGAACAACATTGATTTTGAATGATGACTAGTGTATAGTCTTAGTGCTAGACATGTATGAGCAACTCTAAAATGTAAAGTGCAATGATGAGTATGCCTAATGCAAGTGATTATATAATGCAATGGTATGCAATGTGATGTAATGCAATATTTTTGTATTTTTGATGTTTTGATGATGTTTTTAGATTTTGATATATATATATATATATATAGGTTGACCAATGGGCTTATTAGATGCCATTGGGGCTTTTTGGGTGACCAAAGGGCTTATAGATGCCTTTGGGACATTTTGGGTTGACCTAGATGGTCGTAGATAGGAGGATTTTGGGTTGACCAAGTGTAGATACCCTTGGAGCATTTTGGGGTGACCTAGATGGTCATAGACCATCTAGGAGTATTTTAGGGTTGACCAAGTGGTATGATAGAACCCTTGAGAGCATTTTGGGGTGACCTAGATGGTCATAGACCACCTAGGAGCATTTTGGGTTGACCAAGTGTAGATACCCTTGGAGCTTTTTGGGGTGACCTAGATGGTCATAGACCACCTAGGAGATTTTGGTGACTTTTTTTTGGATACCCTTGGAGCATTTTGGGGTGACCTAGATGGTCATAGACTACCTAGGAGTATTTTGGGTTGACCAAGTGGTATGTAGATACCCTTGGAGCATTTTGGGGTGACCTAGATGGTCATAGACCACCTAGGAGTATTTTGGGTTGACCAAGTGGTATGTAGATACCCTTGGAGCATTTTGGGGTGACCTAGATGGTCATAGACTACCTAGGAGTATTTTGGGTTGACCAAGTGGTATGTAGATACCCTTGGAGCATTTTGGGGTGACCTAGATGGTCATAGACTACCTAGGAGCATTTTGGGTTGACAAGGTTGTAGATACCTTGGAGCATTTTGGGGTGACCTAGATGGTCATAGACTACCTAGGAGTATTTTGGGTTGACCAAGCGGTTTGTAGATACCCTTGGAGCATTTTGGGGTGACCTAGATGGTCATAGACTACCTAGGAGCATTTTGGGTTGACCAAGTGGTATGTAGATACCCTTGGAGCATTTTGGGGTGACCTAGATGGTCATAGACTACCTAGGAGCATTTTGGGTTGACCAAGTGGTATGTAGATACCCTTGGAGTATTTTGGGGTGGGCCACAACACTCTAGGCATGGAAAGGCTATAGATGAAGGATGTTCAAGGGTTTAAGATCCTTGATTCCTTCAAGGGAGGCTAGGTGGTAAGTTTTGGGTCCGATCTGACTAGTGATGACGAAAGGACCTAACTAGTTTACCATAAACTTGTCTCGTAGATGGGGTGGCAAATTAGAATTTTGTTGGTTCTCTTTCAGAATGAGGTCACCAACTTGAAAGTCTCTATGATGGAATTTCATATTATAAGCTCTCTTAAGTCACTCTTGATAAACATGCAAGTGCTCAAGAGCATTGATGCATCGTTCATCAAGCAACGTAAGTTGGTCTAAGTGAGCCTATCATGTGGTATCATCATCGATGAACTCTTGCATGGATATGCATAGTGATGGGATTTCTAGCTCTAGAGGCATGACTACCTTGGTGCCATACACTAGTGAAAATGGAGTGGCCCTAGTGGGCATCTGAATACTAGTGCGGTAGGCCCATAGAGCAAGGGGTATTTGCGTGTGCCAATCGGTGTGATTTTCTTTAACTATTTTCTTCAGAATGGCAATCAATATTTTGTTTGATGCCTCTGCTTGCCCATTTGCTTGTGGATAATAGGGCATCAAAAAGTTGTGTTGGATATTATACTTTGCTATCAAAGCATGCACATATTTGTTCTTGAATGATGTCCCATTATCAAAAATGATCTTGGATGGAATACCAAAATGATAAATGATATTGTGCAATATGAACTCTGCTATGCGGGGTCCTATCATAGTGGTAAGGGGAATTGCTTCCACCCATTTTGTGAAATACTTGATAGCCATAATGATGAACGTGTGATGGCCCAAGGAGGTAGGTGAGATTTTCTTGATTAAATCAAACCCCCATTGCGAGAATGACCAAGCCGATTGAATCGGTTGTAAGGCTTGAGAAGGTACGTGTGTCAAGTTAGCATGGTGTTGACACTTCATGCACTTCTTAACATAAGCACAACAATATTGCTCTAAGGTTGGCCAATAATAGCCCATGTGAAGAATGCACTTTGCGATAGCCATGCCATTGAAATGGCCACCACATGTACCATCGTGTGCTTGGGCGATTGCCCAAACTGACTCTTGATGCTCTAAGCAATGAAGGAGGATACCTTCATAGCTCCGATGATACAAAATATCTCCTAGCAAGACATACTTTACCACTTTTTGTTTAAATGTCCTTTTGGCGGTATGCGACAACCTAGAAGGGAGATTACCAAGCTTTAGGTAATCCTTGATTTGGGTAGACCAGTCCTATTGTGAGGAAGCCTCGATTGCATGAATTGCCTATCCCTTTTGAAGTTCATCTCGAGTGAATGTTGATTGGGAAAGAACTTGTAAGAATAGCATTGTACTGCTATCAAAAGGGGTTTGAGGGAATAGAGTCCCCCAAGCGGCATGATTCAAGCACTCATGAATTTGTGAGAACCTATCTTGATGAGGTTCAATCTGAATCAAGTGGACTTCTGGCATGGATTGAGTGTTCTCATGCTCAACCATAGATTGCGATAGCATTTTGACCTGAATGGTTGTCATATCATCCATAGGGTTCTACGGGATCAAGGACCCTAGGGAGGCCATTGTATCCACAAAATGATTAGATGATCGAGGGAGTGCCTCGATATCATACCATTCAAACTTTTCTAGGAGTTTATCCACAAGGGCTTTATAGGCTTGTAGAACTAGACACTTGCATTGGAAAATCCCTTTGACCTAGTTTACGATGAGCAAGGAGTCACCAAAAATGTTGAGCTTGGTTATTTTCATAGTGATAACCATTTGAAGACCTATGAGCAAGGCTTCATACTCGACATTGTTGTTAGTGCATAGGAAATCAAGTTTGAAAGATAGGGGTATAGGAGCCCCTTGAGGTGTGAAAAACATGATCCCTACGCCACCCCCTTGCTCGCATTTGGAGCCATCAAAGAATAGAGTCATATCGGCCTATGACTCAAGCTCATCAGAATCAAGTGATTCTGATATTTGGAAGACTCCATCATCGGGAAGCTCCATGCTAAGAGGCTGCTCATCCTAGAGGGGAGCCTCTACGAGTTGATCGATGATGACCTGACCCTTAATTGATTTTTTTTCGATAAATTCTAGGTCAAACTCCATCAACAACATGATCCATTTTATCGTGCGACTATTGTGATAAGTATGACTCATCATGTATCACAATGGATTCTCTTTTGATACAACATACGTGGTATGACTAAGCATGTAATGGTGTAGCTTCTTGGTGGTGAAAACCATCACTAGGCATAACTTCTCAATGTATGCATACTTGATTTCATAGTTGACCAAGGTGTGGCTAAGATAGTAAGTAGCCTGTTCCTTATGCAATTCATTGTTTTGGGCTAACATGGTACCCAATGCAATCTCAGTGGTTGAGATGTATAAGCGGAATGACACTCCTAGTCTAGGTGGAGCCAATACTGGTGGTGAAGCTAGATATTATTTTATTGCATCAAAGGTAGCTTGACACTCATCATCCCAATGGAATGTGACCCCCTTATGCAGTAGCTTGTTCATGGGTCAACATTTGTCTGATAATTGCGCTATGAAGCGCTTGATGGATGTGACCTTACCCTGTAGGCTTTGTAGCTGCTTAATGGTAGTTGGGGGAGGCATCTCAAGGATTACCTTGACCTTGTTGGGGTCCACTTTGATGCCTCTTTTAGAGACTATAAATCCCAAGAGATTTCTAGATGTGATGTCAAAGATGCACTTCTTGGGGTTTAGTCTCACGTTATGCTCAATAAGGTGATCGAGGACTTTGTGCAAGACATCGAGATGCTCATGGCATAATAATGATTTGGCTAGTAAGTCATCCATGTAATATTCCAAAATATTATGCATGTAATCATGGAAGATGTATGTCATGGTGCATTGGTAGGTAGCATCAACATTTTTAAGGCCAAAAGGCATGATCTTATAGCAAAATGTCCCCCAAGGCATTGTGAATGCCATTTTGAGTTGGTCTTCTGGATTGATACGAATCTGGTTGTATCTAGAGAAACCATCCATGAGGGATAACATTTTATGGCCCATTATGGCATCTACTAGGGCATCGATGCTCGATAAAGGAAAATCATCCTTAGGACTCACTTTGTTTAGGTCTCGAAAGTTGGTGCAAATGTGAATCCTCCCATCGGGCTTCTTGATGGGAACCATGTTGGACAACCATGGTGGATAGTCTATTGATATGATGAACTTGGCATCCAATAACTTTTGTAGCTCATATTTAACCATTAAGGCTACTATCGGATGCATCTTTCTTAGCTTTTGCTTAATCGGCTTGGCCTTGGGGTCAAGCATCAGATTATGCATGACTAGATTTGGATCCAGTCTCGGCATGTCTTTGTAGGACCATGCAAAGGCCTCCTTCTTCTCTGTGAGAAGGGCTATGTAATCGGCTTGCTCTTTGGGGGATAAGCTTTCCCCTAACTTGATATATTGAGGATTCTCAGGATCTGAGCTGATATCTTTGTCAATCATTGGCTCGATTGACATATGCGACCCCTCCTCCAACTGGTGGGGAGTAGGGATTAGGTGAATGTCATCTATTAGGTTTAGATCATCAATTGGAACCTCAGGTTCCTCCTCAACATGGAAGACATCATGAGTAGGCCTTGGAGAGAAATGAAATGGTTGTAGCATCTCATCACAAGGCTAATACTCAAAAGGTGATGGGGGAGAATCTCCTCGATCAAAGTCAATTACCCCCAAGTCGAGGTGTAGTGGCTTCAATGGGTTATTCGGATCTTGCATGGGCTCAAAAAGGTCTATGGAAATCATGTTTATGGATGGATGATTTCCCCTAGGTGGTTGGTGGTGTCTAGTGACATTAGGATGTCGTAAGACTTGTGGAGGTGGTTGTGATAGAGGTTGAATGATCGAAGGTGGTCGGTGTGGTTATGGGTGGACTTGCCCTTCTGTAGGGAGGAACTAGTACTAGATAGGGTCATTCAAGGGGAACATATATAGATAACCCTCATGCTCATCATCCAATGGGATAATTCATGCATACTCGACATGTGGACTAGAAGAGTCTATGGATGCCACTTCATAATCTGACTCATCATCAGATGTCCACTCATAGGGAGACCCTTGATCTTCTTCCTCACTATCATGTGGAAGGGTATGTGAAATTTCACCTCTTTCGTAAGATCGGTTGATATCACAAGGTATCTCTTGATTACCCATGGGTGTGGGGAAATAGTCTCCTAGTGAATAGATTCTGCTAGGTTTGGTGTAGGGATCACGTGCAAGCTCATCCCTAAAGTCTAGAGTCATGCACTCTAGACTATCTATGAGGACGTCGAGGGGCACAGGCTTGTTGTGTCCCAAACTAGACTTGTCATAAGGCATTTGATACTATGGCTGGTAAGGAACTTGGGTGCCTTGCTCATACAAGCCCAACCTATAACCATGCCAATTATAGAGGTGAAGATACCTCATGGTAAAGTTAGGGTTGGACATGTAGTTGATGTCCTCAAAAAGGGCTCTTCATCCTCTTCCTACTATTGATAAGGCTCGATGCCATAGTCGAGACCCCCATAGATGAAATTTGTCTGATTAGGGGGAAGGCCAAGAGGCACGATAGTGCCTATGGGAAGATGAGGTCGACCCATATCTTGCACCGACTCGATGGTAGGGGTGGTTGTGACATTCCTAACCATGTACTCTCCTAGATCGGTGGTAGCTAGATGCACTATGACCTATGGCTATGGAGAAGGAGGAGATGGGAGCGAGGCTTGAATTGATTCAATATTTACCTCATGAGGTAGCTCCTCATCTACTAGGCTAGGAATCTCGCTTGTGGAGATGGTGGATATGGTCAGAGGGCTCTCATCAATAGGCCTCTTCCCCATGTCCCTCGATGGAGGATTCATCGATGATGAAGGCACGTCTAGGGGTGCTGAAGATGAGGATGGTATGGCATGAGATGATGATGGATTGAATGAAGGTGATGGTGATGGAGTCAGACCTTGGCTAGATTCATTCGATTGAAAATCTAGATGGGTGGATGGTAAGGTTGACTCAGGGATCTACTGCACCATGTTGTAGTACTTGAAGGGTTCTAGGTCTATGGAGATGACATGAACTTGCCCTTCATAGGTGTATTTTAGGCATTGGTGAGCGATGGAAGGGACACACTTCATGTCCCTGATCCATGGTCTACCTAGCAAGATATTGTATGCCATCTCACCCTCCAAGATGTGGCATAGTGTTGGTATGGTATTTTGTCCTACCTAAATGGGTAGGACTATCGTACCAACTATTGAGCATATGGCATCATTAAATGCTCGAAGGGTGTATGTAGATGCGACAATATGGGATGTTGGGAGCTTCAGATGCTTGAGAGCTATTGTAGTGATTATGTTGCTAGAAGAGCTAGTGTCTATCAACACTCTCTTGTAGGGTGTTCCATTTACACATGTGATGATGTGCAAGGGAGGATCCACCATATCATTTGGAACTAGTTTAAGCTCATCTTCTCGAAAGGTAATCATCGGTTTCATACATTTTCGAACATGCCCCATGAAATTATTGAAGGAGTTAGACTCTTGGGGCTGTAGCTCGATTGCCTTAAGGATCTCCATTAGAGCTTCTCTATGAGGTGGAGATTGTTGAATGAGCTCATAGATGGAGAGTTAGGTAGATGTCATTCTCAGGCTCTGAGTGAGCTTGCTCTTAATTGTGACCATAGGTCTAGGTGGGAGGCTCGACACTAGAGGTGGTAGAGGCTATGATGTTGAAGGAACATCACTTTGAGCCACAGGTGGTGTGACTGGACTTGGGTACCACCTATTCCTCATTACAATGCTGATCATGCTGACATACCCTTGCTTAGGGGGTGCATGATGAACCTCATTTACCTAGGGCACTGGCTTGGCCTGCTCCACATGGGTAGGCAATGGGTCTTTAAAAACACCCATCTATTGGTTGTTTGGTATGATAGGGTTGTCTACCTGAAGGGCATTCCTATCGATCATGTCTTGCACCAGATGCTTGAATTTATAGCATATTTGCACGTCATGCCCATTTTGCCTATGAAACTTATAATATAGGTCTTCTCGGTACCCTTTGGGCTTCGGTGCATTTGGGTCGATAGGTCGACTCTCAAGCAGATTGATCGAGTTAGCTACCAAGAGGTGCTCAAACAAAGAGTCCATAGACTCTACAATGGGTGTGAACTATCACTTGGGGTGATGCTATTGATTTTGCCCTTGATTATTCTGGTTGTCCTTGTTATAGTTCCTAGGTGTGGCCTGATAATTAGGCTTTTGAGGTGGCATGGGTTGCGCTAGCCCTGGGATGCTAATGGCAACCTGATTGACTACTATTGGCTTAGGCTATGCTAGGCTATTCTTAGCATTCTTGTTCCACTCCTTCTTGCAAGGCTTCACAATTTCTCCCTCTTGAATCTTGATGTCTTCAATTGTTCTAGCTTGCGCTAGGGCATCTTCAAGAGTCGGATATTATTGCAGTTGCAACAATAAGGAGATCGGCTTTAGGTAGCTCTTGGAAAACATCTGAGTCAACTCCGACATGGGGAGTAGATATGGTAGCTTGGCAAGCAATGCTCACCACCTATTACCATAATTTTCTATTGACTCATCATCATATTGTTTCAACCTAATGAGATCATCCAGCATCACCTTCCTCTTGGTATTGAAGGTGAAGCATTCTAGGAATGCATCTACGAGTTGATCCAAATTGTGGATGCTATGCTTTAGGAGTTGGGTAAACCACTCTATGGCTGGGCTAGAGAGGGTAGTCATGAATATCTATAAAAGCAAAGCATCATTATCCTGGATGCCAAAGCATTGGCTCAGGAATTTGGTAACATGCTCCTGCGCATCTTCTTCTCCCTTAAAGGTAGCCAAATGAGGCATCTTAAACTGCTCTAGATAGGAAGGGGTAGGCATCGAAGGATGAAGGGGCTGACTACGTAGCTAGTGCAAAGTGGGATTTTGAGATCCAGACCTAGAGGTCTTGTTCTCTACTGACTCTAAGCGCTCTAGCAGTACCTTATATGCATCAGAGGATTTGATCTCCTCTTCTTTGCTCTTATCCTATGGTGGAGGGTGAGGATCCTCAGGCCTATTTTGGGGTGGTGGCATGTCACCCCCCTACCTTGGTAAGGTATTTCCAAATATTCTACCTCTGACTCATGCTCAGTGTAAGCCCCATAGGGCATCTCTTGAGCTGGTCTATAGAGAGGGGTAGCTGCCTACTGTGGGTACCCTATGTTTGGCCTAGGAGGCAAGTCCCGATCTGGCCTAGGAGGTCATGGAGGTAACATTGGATAAGGCCTAGGAGACCTATCTTGAATGAGAGTGGGTTGCCTCGGATGGACTTCCTATCTATATGTTCTAGGGGTAGGGACCCTCTCATGTAAAGTTTTTTGGAATAGCTCGTTGGTCTGTCATTCGATTCTTTCTTTCTCAAGTTGATGCAAGTGGTCTAGTTGCTCTTTGTC
Source organism: Wollemia nobilis (assembly GCA_028583015.1). NCBI lineage: Eukaryota > Viridiplantae > Streptophyta > Pinopsida > Araucariales > Araucariaceae > Wollemia > Wollemia nobilis. The sequence goes on along the minus strand of JAQPPZ010003172.1, from coordinate 949,224 downwards.
TCATCGAAGCTTCTTGAACTACGCTTGGTATTTCACATATCTTGCAACCACTTGATTGATCTATTCCACTATGTGGGGCCTAGGAGGCCTAGGAGTCTCACCCTAAGGCCTACCTCATTCAAGATAATCTATGATATCCATCATGTGCTTCCCTCGATCGAGGGTAGTCACATTTACTTGAGGTTTGAGCCTAGGCATATGCTCATTATACTCAGTGGGTGTAGAGGCACATCGTGCTTGCATGGTATACTACTCTTGAGGATAATCAAGGATTTCCTCATGCCTTCCTTCATGGATGAGGAAGGGAAGGGTAGAGTTTGCTCACCTTGAGCGATGAGTATCATACTCATCCTATTGTCTAGGTTATTGGAACCTATTAGGGTGATGTAGAGGTAAAGTATGATCAATCTGCTCTACCCAATGTGTGAAGTCATGCTCTGGCCCATAAATGGGTGTGTTAGACCTATCAGGTACATGGATGCATGGCACCACTCTATCTACTTGCACCTCAGTGCATTGTTGCCTTTCATCAAGGAAGGCATGTGATGTGTCTACATACCGAGAACACTCTCCTGGATAAGGTCCATCACCCATAGGGGTGTCCCACATAGGGCTCCCTTGTAGGTGTTGTTCATGTCCCATTGTTCTAGGACTTGGGTGAGTAGAGGCTCACCAGGGAGGTATGACCAAATCCTTGGGGCTAAAGTGGAGATGACTCATGTCTCCTAGTCCACTCTCCATAGCTTCCACCCATGATTGGGCTTGGCTGTGGGTGCACACCATTGTTACTCTCTACCAAACCCTAGATGATTATCTCCTTTACAAATTCTTAATGAAATAACACACAAGAAAGGAAAACACTCAATAAAACAAGTGATTATCTCTTTTAAGTTTTAGATGTGAATCCCTAAACTATTTTGTGTGTTTTAGATGTGTTGTTTGTAAAGATGACCTTGTGTCACGTGTTTGAATTTTATTGGATGATAATCTTGTGTTTAATTGGATTTCACCTGTATGCTCATAGCTCAACAATCGATAATGAAAGTCACGGTCACGTAAACCCACCAAAGTATGGAGATGAAACCCATACCCGATCAGGGAGCACAGGTCCTACCAGTCCTCACCCAGTACTCACTTGGTCAATGTTATACCCTCCGAAGAGAAGTACATGCAAATTTTCCAAGCTACGTCAGATCTTGGAGCCGACCTTGGCAAAGAACAAGGGTTCATGGGATTTGAGGCAATGGGTGGAGATGAAAGCCACCATCATTGACCTCTACTAGTGGTTGGTGATGAAATCCAACTCACTAGAATTCAAGTGGAACATGGTGTGTGTGGTTATTTTTAAGCCCAAATAAATTAAACAATGAAGCATTCGATGATCATTCACTAAATGCAAAGAAATGATGTTTTACTTTCAAAAAAGGCTAGATAAAAAGTAACCTAGAAGATGCAAATCCTAAATGAGAACCTACCCATTGGGTAGGCTACAAGCAAGCAAACCATAGAGATGCATTTCTACTTAGTTCCTTTCTAGTTTTTCTTATTATTTTTGTTGTTTTTTCAGTTATAGAAAAGCAAATCTAACTTCTACTTTTCAAGCAATCAAAAGAGGTAAGAAAAACTAGATTTTAGTAGTTTTGAATAACAGAAATGAAAATAGAGGGTTTTTATACCTACCTCAATGGCCTATAAGCCTATTGTTTTTAGAATTTGGAGTAGAAAAGCTCTTATTTTGTGACCATCCTAGGGTGGGATGGTGGCTAGTTTGATGGCCATCCTAGGGTGGGATGGTTGTGTGGTCATCCTAGGGTGGGACGGTCAGTAGTCTAGAGGTCGTTTCAGGCTAGAACGACCAGTACCTACAATAAAAAGCAAGAAAAATAGGGTTAAACCTTCAATCAAAGCAATAGGGATAGGGTCCCACCATGATCACCACTGAATTAGGGGAAAAATGGTGCACCTAAGAATGTTAAACAATATGCATCTATATCTGGTATTAATGAAGCATTACAAAAGGAAAAATTTAAGCAACCATGGAAAAGCCAAATAAGTGCAAGAAAAGGTGTTTCTCTTTATTTAATTTGGTAAATAAGAATAATGGTTACATAGATGTCCCCTTGAGGGCTCTTAGTGTGATACAATTGTTTACAAAATGATGGGTGCCCAAGGATCAAGTCCTTTCAAACAAGCTCGTGTGCACTTCCAATGTTCTTCCTCGTACCCACAATTGAGGTGGGTGAACCTATGATGCCACCACTTTGTTATTCACTATTATGATCTTGTATTCCTTCCTCATGCATTGTAAAACCTGCACCTACACACAAGGAAACCAGATTTGTTAAATAGCAAGTGCGTAGAATGTGAAACATGCAAAAGCCATACATGCAACTATAAGCTAGAAAGTGTAAATATGCAATGCACCTATCTAAAACAACTCCAAATGATCTGAAATTGTATATATATGTAAAATAGATGATTTTGGGAAGATATAATCAAAAATAGAATAGAAATTGCATCTGAATCCATGGCGCATTCGTAGTGTACCTACAAAGCCTACAAAACCCAAAATAAGCAATTTATGGACCAAAACACCTCCAAATCAAATGAAACTTGGATAGTATGCATAAAATGAGATTTTAAGAGGACCCATATGGTCATATTTGCAAAATAAGTCACATTTTCATGTGCATCTTCAGATGGTCCCTGAAAGCCTACAAAAACTTAAAAATACAATATCTCACTCAATATAACTCCAAATTGCATGAAATTTGGATAGGAGGTTCATATACTACCCTAGAATATGCCTATAAAAAATAGTAAAAAAATCATGCATATATATATCACCATACCTTGCAGGGATGGTGGTGACTATCATAGATTGGGGACCATCCTGGGGTGGGATGACCACCAATTCTGCTCTTATTTTACCACCAATTCCTCTGTGAATTGGTTAGGAACCTCCTCAATAGTGTTTTCATCAAATTTGGTGGTGAAATTCACTCATATGATTCAGTTTTGCAAATAAATTGTACCTCCTAGATCACTCACAAACCTCCTTCGCTAGGTAGAGATTTCGAGGGAAAAAGGCACAAAAAGGTGAGGGGAAATCTTGGCAGCACTTCATTGCTATGTCTCAAAACTCCTCTCTATATTTTGTGTGGAAAATGGATCCACTTTATAGCCAAAGGAGGCCTTTGGGAAAATGGGCATGCAAGGGCATGCATGGCAAGAGGTGCCACTTGTCTAAAATCGAGCATGCATTGGAGGGGGAAGAGAATCTCCCATTTTGGCCTCCATTCTATAGCATGTCATAAGGATTCTGTGCCCTTAGGTCTTGCATGCTCTCATAGGTAGGATAAATGGTAGTTTTTGGGTGCCATTTGTCCAAATTTGACTTTTTGGGAGTCAAACCTTGTGGTCGTCCCACCCAAGGATGACCACTTTGCCACCATCCCTGGGTGGGACGACCATGAACTGTGACCATCCTAGGGTGGGACGGTCATGCCTATGTGGCCCAAAACCTCCCAAAAGTGGGGTAGAGCCTTCCTAGAGTGGTTAGGACCACTATTAAACCTCTGAGGGTTGCCCAAGGGGGCCATATGATGTCAATTAGCCAATGCTTTCGGTCGCCTAATCGGATTGACATGATTTTAGTGTCTACACTCTCCTCTAGGACCATTTATGGAACAACTCCAAGTGAGAAATCCTAGGTGCAAGTGCCCAATATATTTTGAGACTATCACAACCAATGATGTCAATGCACAATTGTATCGCTCCAAAATTTTTGCATCATTACCCTCAGGCTATAGGATCCGCGCCCAGAAGGGGGATGCGAGAAGGATGAGACAATACCTCAGACTGAGAGGCCCTTTGAAGGTCCTACCTCTTAGGGGAGGGGTATAAGGGTGAATTTTCAATGAATGTTGGGTTCACCAGGAAACTTTTGAATGGCAGTTTCCACGCCTAGGTTGACAGTGAGTTTGATGTGTTCATTTTGCTCTTTAATCATTCAACTCCTAGGTTTAGCCAAAATGAGTCTAAACTATTCTATATGCCAATGTTGATTTAGATGAATAAAAAAAATAGGAATGAATGCTAATCACAAATAATATGCTAGCTAAAACATAACATACCTGATTCTGAATGTATAATGAAGATTCTGAGTTTTGTAACAGTCCAGATCACCTCAATTCGTATGTAATCGTCTGATATTTCACATGATTGTATCAAATCATAGATGGTCATCTGAGATCAGACAAAATCATCTGAAATCTGATGAATTCATCTCACGAATTCATCAGAAACCTAAAATCATAGAAACAGGTACAAAATACCAAATAAGCAACTATAGAAGCAAAGGAAAATGATAGCAATAACAACAAACATACCTAAATCATATATTCAAATAACAAAATAAAGAAAATGCAATAAATTTAATAATTGTTCTTAATTTTATCATGTGGTTATGCTAAATGAGGTGAACTCCAAGATGCATAAATATAACATTTTAAAATAATACAAAAATGTAGTAGGAAAATGCAGATAAAAAACTAAGGAAATGCAAACTCTGGGCTCCGATTGTCCCCAATATGGATTACAGTCAGGATCGCCTCCAATCATATGAGATCGTCTGTGATCCTCGAAAAGATCATCCGAAATAGTATGGAATCGCTTGCGACGATCTGATCTAGCTTCGACTGAAAAACAGTAAAGTTCTTGCAAGAAAAACATGAAATACAGAATGCAAATGATGGTGTGGGGATGCTCTGAGATGCGTGGAAGTGTAGGGAGTTTAAGCAGAATTTTAGACAGAGAGTCAGGGAGCATCAGGGGGGTAAACTAAGAAAATGTCAGTTTATATAGGTTTAGGAAGATGTTAGGAGGTTGGGGATCATCCCAATCTAGGAGATCTCCAATAGGGAAATCTCCAACTGTGCAGATGCACTTCTGCCCAAGTTGGAGAGACTGTTGAAACAGAAGCTAATTATGAAAATTTGATTTTGGGATGAAATTTTCTGGACGTTCTGTTTTAGACGAATTTGTCAGATCGGGGACGATTTCATCTAATCTACGACGATATCATCCAACGGTCAAAACAAATCCTAAAAATGGTGCTAAAATAGGGAAAGTGGGTAACAGGCGGTTAACGGGCAGTTTGGGGTTAAAATTCAAAATTTTATCTTTTTTCTAAGGTTTAACCATGCCAATTTTATGGTGCTACATTTTTCCCCCTCTTTAGCGATTGTTCGAAGAAAATGCGTTAAAGACGAGTTTTTCTCGTTTTACGAGAAAGCAAAAATGTACTCAATTTTTTAGATGACGATTCTAGATCGAATCGTACTACTGCTGGCTATGGTGCCCCCTCCGTGTTTTTACCCAAATCAAACGTATGAGTAAAAATGTGAAAAAGAAAAATTAAAATGTTGACTTTTAAATAAAATTAAGAAAATAGGGTAAAACCCTAATTCATTTTTTTTCTACTATTCATTTTTACTATTCCAAAGCTCTGTAGAGAGAAAAATGGTGGAGACAGCGCACAGAGCGACAGAGGTCCAGCGCGGGCTATGAGTAAGGATCTAATCCTAGTAGATTAGGTTTGAATTAACTTTGTGCAATTTTTGGATTTAAATTTTGATTTTTTGGGGCATCACGGCCATTTTTAGGCCGTCGACGACGTTGGGATGAAATTGTCCCTATTTCATCGAAATCGTCTCTAGATCATCGATTTCGTCTAAGGGCGATCCCCAATTTACAAAATATGAGATGATTTCATCCTAAAAAAGGATGATTTTGCCCAATTTGGGATGATATCATCCAATGGTGGATGATATCATTATTTTTAAGAAATTAAGCTTGATTAAAATATTTTTAATTTTACTTTAATGATTGGTTTATAAATGAATTTTGTTGTTTTATTGTTTGTTTTGCAGAAAGGATTACTAAAGATCTGGGAATGGAAATACGGTGGGCTGAGAGATGACTTGGCCGCTCTCGACCAGGAAGAGTGTGACCAAATAGCATAGGTCAGGCTACGACATGTGGCAGAGATGCCATAAGTACCAACAGATATGGGGCTATTGACAACCCTAGCAAAGAGGTGGTATCTGGGGTCCTCCTACTTTCGATTACCAATAGGGGAGATGGATCCCACTCTAGAGGATATATGGAGGATCATGAGGATCCCCATATAGGGACAACTGATGACACCTACAGCCAATTAGGTCCAGGCGATGATGAGATTGATAGGATATCCAAGCTTCACCCTAGAGAAGGCTGGGGTGAACATCGAGTCTCTATGGTATATGCCTGGGGCATCTAGGCTGACTTAAGTTTTGGTAGGGGTGGTCGATGGCTTACTGCTATGCCACTAGAGCAGGTGCAGACTATCGTGGGTGCTCTCAGACATAGTTTGCGGCATGAGAGACCATGGGTATAGGTTTGCATGGGGAAGCTTTGTACTCTGTCGCTTGTATAGGATCCTGCATGGGGTCGTATACAAGGGAGGTCGATGTCTAGTCTTGACATCACTTCTACAGGTTTGGTGCTGGGAGCACATTGTAATGCGAAGGCCGATAGGTCTCCTATTGACAAGGGTTGACCTGGAGAGGCCCTAGGTTTTCTACTGGTGGCTACAGAGGGGGTCATAATGGTGGATAGATTTGTCGATGTCATGGAGGTTGCTGTACGACCTCATCCCAGACCAGATCACTTGGAGGCCATGGCGAGAGCACCTCGGGTGGGCAGAGGATGGGCAGGAGTTGGCTCGCATCAGGTGAGTCTGCTGGTTGAGGATGGAGTGGGGAGAGGTAGAGCTCCACCGCTACGATCGGGTACTATGATAGTTCGGTCTTCAATAGGGGATCTCTTTTATCAGGGATTATGAGTACTATCAAACTATTTGGGATAGTACTACGCTGAGCGGGGCTCCAAACATGCAGTGGTTTTGGAGCGAAGACGCTGACGATGTCCCCATCCAGCCAGTGGATGGTGACAACGCTAGGGTTGCTGATGGGTACAATGCCTGGTACGTAGGCATCCACCCTCATCAGATGATGAGGGTGCAGGGTCCAGTGCATGTTGTGGTGTGCTAGATGGGGAGGTTATGGTAGGCTACGATTGAGGTAGCATGGGGTCGTAGTGAGGTAGAGCATCGACGGTCTCTGTAGGAGAGATTCCAGAGGATGACACAAGCTCCCCAGAGACCATAGCAGCCATGGAGGAGGGAGGAGGGACTACCTACTTAGTAGGGGGATAGACCACCATCACTCGATAAGGGCAAGGGTGTTGAGGTGGGAGAGAGCAGCGAGACGATGGCTCTCTAGGCTGAGGTTGCCTGCCTCTAAGCTCAAGTGCAGACACTATAGGATGAGGCTACACGGCTCAGAGCTCGGGGAGGAGGAGTGAGTATGCAGGAGTTGGTGCGGTCTATGGCTCATACTGCATTCTACCAAGGAGCATACTACTAGATGGTTCTAGAGAGCCAGAGATTACAGTTGCCAACTGACATTACGGGGCCGATCAGGATGGGGTCATCGAGGACATCGTCATGATCGACGTCGAGGACCCACGACACAGGGCAGACTCCTATGGGGCCTCCTCCTCCACCTCAAGGTGGGAGAGGAGATGAGGCTGAGAGCTCGAGGGCTTCTCGAGGCTAGCTGCTATAGATGGATTGTATATGTATTATTATATATTTTTTGAGAGGATTGAGTATGTCAGGATATAGATTGTGGCATACCAATCCAATTTTGATATGATGTACAGATATTTTTGAGATGTATATATGATCTTTTATAATATAAATTTTCCATATGTTTTTATGATGCTTCAATGTTTGAATTGTTTGTTTGTTTGATTGATGATTCATGTAATTATGTCGTTTGGAAATATTATAATCTGATGTCATGCTATAAAATTTAAATGAAATAATCTGATGTAAACAATTGGTTGTTTTGGTGTGATTTGATGAAAAATAAAAGGGACCTCTAACAATAATTTCAAAGGACATTGTCATTGTTATAGACCATTTCATGGAGTCGCTGCTCGCTCGGTCGTCAAGCTAATCCCAGTATAGAAATATTGCTAAAAGTAAAAGAATGCTTAAGAGACTGTCTTAAGACTTTGTGTTGTGATGATGGAAATAATGATGGTTTGATGATTTGTTTTTAGATTTTTATAAAAATAGTATGCATGAGATACTAAAAGAAATATGATTTTGCTAGGCATAAATTCCTAAGTGTGATAAAATTTTGAACAATTCCTTAGAAATTATACCATGGTTGCAAGATTGAATGTTGACATAATGACATGAAATAGAATAAGTGTTCGTTCATTTGTAAAGCACAATTGTGTAACATAATGATGCAAGTCATATGTTTTTATGAATTTGTTTTAAAATAAATGGAAAATAAAATTAGAACAATGGTTTGCGCTAGGCATAGAATTATAGGTATAGACTTATACCATCATCGCGAAATCCAAAGAGAATTTGATATTTTGGTTTTATTGCATGATTGATTGTTGATTTTTGATAAACAAAAAAATAATAATATAAACTTGACTTTATTTCGCTAGATTTTGCAATAGGTTGTGTAAAATAATTTTGGATTTTTGAAAACAATGTATGTAATTGTGAGTATACTAAACAGATGTTCTGAAAATAAGAATAAAATTTATTCCAAAAGAGTTGCAGAAATATTTTAAATTATTTCAAAGAAAAATGTAGATTTATAAGGAACCCTCATGTGCATATGTGAGTTCATTGCCGATCTTGATTTATCATAATGATAGAGAATCTCTCAAATACAAATGTGTGTGCAATTGTATTGTTCATTCACCAATTTTGAGCAAGATAATTTGATACAAGTAATTTGTATTAACCAAATGAATGTTCATTGACCATGATTTATATGCATGTAACCGTACGCGGACTCATCGTGTAAGTTAGGTTATCAAGAGCTAGCTAATCCATAAGCCGACATAGGTCTGTACAAAATAAGGTCGCTAATGTGATAGACATATCACCATGTTAGGGATTACCCAAGCCCAAGTGGGTTGGGCACAAACCACCTGTTATGGGGCTTACCTCACAGTTTTCAAATAATTGAGAATTCTAGGGATTCAAGCTCATTCACCCTTATTTTCTTTTCAAGGGGTAGGGAAAGGATTTTATTGCATTTTGCTTTTGCTTTTGCTTTTCTCTTTTTTTTTTTTTTTGTATTTTTGCTTGATATTTGAGATAATGCTGAAATATTGCCGTGATGATACAAAATAACATTTTTATTTTTCTCTTTTTCTCTAAACTTTTCTTTGCTTTCTATGCTAGGGATACTTGCTCGGATTAGCTGTAGAGCAAGGGATTTTTATTCTGGGTATGGGTGAGCTTGTCCTTTTGTCAATTCTCAAAGATCCTAGACCATGTGCATGATAGGATAGTAGGGGAAAATTTTTGCTCAAGACACCATTTCTACCATGTAGCATCATATCGAATTTGCAATGAAATCATTTTAATGTGAGGAGATATACTTGGTTCAAGTAAATAACAAGATCAATTATCTATGCTCAAAACTTTATTTAATTCAACTGTGGACTTTGATATATGAGAGATTAATAATCAAAAAATAAAATCAAGATATTTATTCATGTGAATGTGAAAGTGCGGGATTCCAAATAAATGCTAATTTATCCAAAATAACTGAAAATATAACTGCAATACTTCATGATTTGAAAAGTACGAAAATAAAATATGTTTTTGAATATTTTGATTTTGATGTTTTATATTTTTATATTTGTGATTTTGATTGATGAAAAGAAAGAATAAAGATTGTTACTATTTTTGAAAAAGATTTTGATAAAAATGGCAAAATGAAACAATATGCAATATATACAATATATACAAATGATGAAAATGACCCAATGTTATGCATAATAACATTTGAGATGCATAATGTTTATAGGTTCTTTAAGATATTTACCGTCTAAGGTAGCTAATCGATATGCGACCGATCCAAATTGAGTAGTGATGACATATGGTCCGAGCCAGTTGGGCTCAAACTTACCTTTAAGGTCTTTTGTTGCATTAGTATTTTTTTGATTTTATTTTAAGAAAAGTTCATCGATCTCAAAGGATCGATGATGAACTTTTTTGAGGTATGTTCTCTTAAGATTGTTTTGGTAGGCACGAAGATGCTCCAAAGCATTGATGCACTTTTCATCTATAAGTTCTAGCTGACTAAGTATGCCAGCATGATATTCATCTCCTACTTCAGTATCTTGAAGTAGTAGAGCTAAATAAGGAACTTCTAATTCAAAGGGAAAAATGGATTCAACACCATAAACCAAAACAAAAGGTGAAGTTCCTGTGGGGGTACGAACGCTAGTTCAATAATCCCACAAAGCAGGATATAATTGGATGTGCCAATCGCGGCCAGATTTATTGACCTATTTTTTGAGGATTTTGATTAATGTTTTATTAGAGGCTTCTTCTTGGCCATTACCTTGAGGATAATATGGAGTGGACCAACGATGTTGAATTTTATATTTTTGACATAATTTCTTAACACATTTATTTTTAAAACAAGTTCCATTATCTGAAATGAGAAACCTACAAATAATTTGATTAAAAATAAACTTGGAAACTTGGGTTCTAGTGCAAGAAGCTAATGGCATAGCTTCAACCCACTTCGTGAAATACTCAATGGCAGTTATGATGAATTTGTGTCCATCGGATGACACAGGGTTTATTTTTCCAATGATGTCTAAGCCCCATTTTGAAAAGGGCCAAGGAGATGAAATAGCCTGTAGTTCTTGTGTAGGCACATGGACAAGGTCAGCATGTTTATGGAACTTGTCGCAATGTCGCACATAATTATGTGCATCATTTTCCATGGTAGGCCAAAAATATCCTATCCTAAGGAGTTTCTTAGCAATGGCACTACCACTAAAATGTCCCCCACAAGATCCATTGTGGGCTTCATTCAAAGTTGATCTAGATTCTTCTAGATTCAAACATCGCAGTAAGATGACTTCAAAAAATATTCTATACAAGGTATTACCAATAATCACGAAGCGACTTGCTCGTCTACGTAATAACCTGCACTGGTTGCTAGTACAACCATCAGGGAAGGTCCCATTTTGGAGAAAATTAAAGATATCAGTGTACCGATGTTTAGGAGTAGTTTCGATGATTAGAAACACATCCAAAGGTTCTAGGCATGATTTGATTGAAGTGAGTTCCTGGAGTCGATGAATAATGATGGTAGCATATTCGTCATCTAACTCCAAGGGAAAAAGAGATGCGGCTGCAGCCATAGCATCGACCGCACGATTGCTAGTTCAAGGAATAGCTTCCAAGGTAACTTGATCAAACAAGGATAATAATTGTAAAACATATTCTTTGTATGGGCATAATTTATCATCTCTGGTCTGATAAAAATCATTGATTTGATTTATGACAAGTTGAGAATCACTAAAAACCAATAAATTTTTAATTTTCAGTGCCGAGGCAGCTCGTAATCCAAGGATAAGAGCTTCATATTCAATAGTGTTATTGGTGCAAGCAAATGGTAATTTGAAGGACAAAGGTATAAGATGTTTCTATGAAGATATTAAAATAATACCTGCACCAACACCACTCATACATCGGGCTCCATCAAAGTATAGGGACCATTGCTTTGGATGGTCTGCCTCTAGTTTAAGGTATTCATTAGGAAACTCAATGATGAGGGGACGGGTAGACTCTAAGGGTGCAGCAGCTAATTGATCTGCTATGATTTGACCTTTAATAGAATTTTGTCCTATAAATGTGAGTTCAAACTCGCTTAGCACAAGAACCCACTTTGCTGTACGACTAGATAAGTACGGTCGACTCATGAGATATCGTAAAGGGTCGAATTTGGCAATAACATACGTTTTTTGACTGAGCATATAATGTCATAGTTTTTGTGTAGAAAATACAACTGCTAGAAATAATTTCTCTAATATGGTATAGCGAGTTTCATAACTAATTAAGGTCCTGCTAATGTAATAATTAGCACGTTCTTTCTTCTCATCGTCAAGCTGAGCTAACATAGCTCCTAAGGCAAAATCGGAAGCAAAAATGTATAAAATAAATGGACGATCAGATTTAGGTGGGGAAAGCACCGGTGGTTTAAGGAGATATTTCTTAAGGAGTTCAAATGCTTCCTAACATTCATCGTCCCAATGAAAAGAGACATATTTCTTAAGAAGCCTAAGAAAGGGTCCGGTTTTGTCTGCCAACTTATCGATGAAGCGACGAATAGCTTGAAGCTTACCTTGTAAACTTTGTAATTTTGATATATTGGTGGGTGTGGGCATATCTATGATATTCGTGATCTTGAGAGGGTCAATTTCAATGCCACATAAAGAAACTATAACCCCTAATAATTTACCGGACTTAACTCTTGATGCAGGAGCATCCGGAGACGGTAAAGCAACCTTGCATCTTACAAGTTTCTTTTTTAAGTTATTTGCATTTTGATTGTTTAATTTCAATGTTGAGGAAGGTTCTGTGGGGCAATTCATGGTTGGAGGAAGTTTTAAGGCAAAAGGGAGAGGGGTCGTGACATCGCGATATCGCGACCGTTTTGCAAGGCAGCGGAGAGGAGTGTAAGTTGTCGCGATATCGTGACGTCGCGATATCGCGACGTCGCGATATCGTGATGGTTTTGCAATGTAGTGTGGGGAGGCTTCAGACGTCGTGATATCATGACCGTCTTTAGAGCAAGACAGAGGAGAAGAGCCCTATCGTGATATCATGACAGGTCGTGATATCGTGACCTGTCATGATATCTCGACAAATCAAAAGCTACCACATGGCTTATTTTGAAGGCAACACCGAGGGCTAAGACAAAGCAAGAATCATAGCAAAGGGCTCAACGTAGAGGAGGCACTTTCGGTCGCAATATCGTGACAGGTCACGATTTTGTGACCTGTCACGATATCGCGGCCAACCAAAGGCTGACATGTGGTGCAACATTGGACAGCCACGGAAGTTGAGGAAAATAAAGAGCAAGGTAAGGCCCGAAAGGGGAATAGCGGACGGTCGGGCAAGGCCAATTTTGACACATGGACTGCCACGTGTATCATGGCAGTTGAGGAGGACACGTGTGCCGACATGGAGAAGTCATAGAAGAATTATGCACGATTGGCTACGTGTAAGAAATTAAAGACGAAGGCCACGTATCGGGAGTTAAATTTGACAGCCGCGTGCATTAAAGGGGGAGAACCACCATTTGGAAGGATTTTTTTTTTTGACAAAACAACAGTGCAGAGTACGGTCTGAGCGAAGCGGCCAGTGCAGGGTATGGGAAGCCATTATTGCAAGCAGTAGTGCAGATCGGGCAGTTGCCCATTTATGATAAAATTTTGAAAACCCGGGAAGGAGGGAAATTCAAATTGGAAATCTTGTTTGGTGGGAGCATTGATTGCCGGGAGGACCGGGGACCTCGTTAAAGACCCAAATTTTTGTATTAGTGCGGACGGTGGACCCGAGAATACCCGGGGAGCTGAGGAGGTAGTACAGGGGAAGAACAGAGCTGAAGTCGGCTATTGTAAAGCCTACGGGCTGTTGATTTTAAGCCTGTAAATTTTTTTTTTTTTTAATTTTTAATGAAAAGGCAAGCTTCTTGAAGTGTTGGTTCCCGGTGCCCCGTCAGTGGTATCAGAGCAGGAGTTCCTGAGTGTACAACAGACCACCGAAGGAGAGAGGCAGTTGTACCAGGACATGTGGGAGGGTTTGAGTTTGGGTGAAGATGCCTCCGAGAAGAAACCCGATGGGTGGAAGAGGCATGGCAGCGAAAGATTTCCGGGCATTGCAGCGGCAAGTCCAGGCCCTGCAAGAAGAGCTACGCAGAGGACGTGAGCCGAGAAGGGATGCAGACAGTGAGGATGAAGTGGAAGAGGAGAATGAGTTTGAAGAAGAGGAAGAAGATGTAGATCCGGCCTAGGCCAGATTGTACAAGGCCATATCCTAGATCGGGAAGAGGCCGAAGTTAGAAGTTCCTACGTATTCCAGGAACTTGAACCCAGAGGAGTTGATAGACTGGGTGAATGATTTAGAAGAATATTTTGAATACGAAGAGGTTGAAGACCCTAACCGGGTCAGATTTTCTAAGACCCGACTGAAGGGTCATGCTAGCATTTGGTGGAAGGGGGTACAGCTGGAGAGAAACCGAAGAGGAAAGGAGCGGATAACCAGATGGGACAGAATGGTGGAGAAATTAAAAAGGCAGTTTATCCCCGTAGATTATGAACTGGACCTGTTACGTAAAATGCAGAGTTTGAGGCAGATGAATAGAACAGTTCAAGAATACACGGAGGAATTTTACAAGATCTCCATCAGAACCGGACATTTGGAAGCAAGCAAGGAAAAAGTGGCCCGTTACATTAATGGGTTGAGACCGAGTGTGCAAGAGGAGTTGAGGTTGGTTCGGGTAAGCACCATTGAAGATGCTTACCAATTTGCTTTAAAGGTGGAAGAAAAATTGAACTAAAAGTTTGAGAACAAGCAAAGAGTAAAAGGACTAGGAGGAAAGAACGGTGGAAAGAAAGAAGGAAAGGAAGAGAAGAAAGAAGAGGAGGGTAGCATCCGGGATCAGAAAGAAGATGAAGACCCAAAACCGCAAGTTCAGAATGATAACTACCCGAGAGGAAGGGGTAGATCTGGACATGGGAATGAAAGGGGAGTATTCCGTGGAACATGTTTCCACTGTGGTGAAGAAGGGCATCATGCATTCGAGTGTCCACAACACCGGGAAAAGACGAACAAGAAACCAGTGGGTCCCGCCAGAGCAGTTGTGGTAGTTGAAGATGCTGATTCAGAACATTCTGAAGAAGCTGAAAAGGGAGAAGCAATGATTGTGAGGACCATGCTGGTGGAAGAAGACAAATCTGAATAGAGGAGAAGCCTGTTTCGTACCCGGTGCAAGAGTGCAGGCAAAGTTTGCAATGTGATCATCGACAATGGAAGTACAGACAACTTAGTTTCCGAGGAGATGGTTACTAAGTTGCAGTTGGAGAGAAGGAGGCACCCACACCCGTATCGGATTGCGTGGTTGCGAAAGGACCACAGAGCTTGGGTCCGGGAACAGTGTTTAGTCACGTTCCAGATCGGGAGATACCAAGATGAAGTCCTGTGTGATGTATTCCCCATGGATGCTTGCCATTTGTTGTTGGGCAGGCCATGGAAATTTGATCAGAGTGCAGTGCATGATGGACGTGCAAATACGTACTCCTTGGTGAAAGATGGAGTGCGGCACAAGTTGAAGCCATTGCAGACCGAAGATGAGAAAATGTGTAGTAATGCCAGAATTTGTCTGGTAGAGGGCAGAAAATTCTGCCAGGAAACAGGATTTGAGCAAGTTGTAAAGGTTGATGAGTGTTCGAAGATTTTGCAAAGGAAGCAGACCGAATAGCTTAGAAGTGAAGGTCACTTCTCTTGTTACCCCGGGTGTCTGATGCAAGAGCATCCGGAGACAGTAAAGCAACCTTGCATCTTACAAGTTTCTTTTTTAAGTTATTTGCATTTTGATCGATTAATTTCAGTGTTGAGGAAGGTTCTGTGGGGCAATTCCTGGTTGGAGGAAGTTTTAAGGCAAAAGGGAGAGGGGTCGCGATTTAGTTGCAGTGTATTTTTTGGCGGATTCCGTCGCGATATCGCGACCGTTTTGCAAGGCAGCGGAGAGGAGTGTAAGTTGTCGCGATATCGCGATGTCGCGATATCGTGACGGTTTTGCAATGTAGTGTGGGGAGGCTTCAGACGTCACGATATTGCGACGTCGCGATATCGCGACCGTCTTTAGATCAAGACAGAGGAGAAGAGCCCTGTCGTGATATCACGACCTGTCATGATATCTCAACAAATCAGAAGCTACCATGTGGCTTATTTTGAAGGCAGCATCGAGGGCTAAGACAAAGCCAGAATCATACCAAAGGGCTCGACGTAGAGGAGGCGCTTTTGGTCGTGATATCACGATAGGTCACGATTTCATGACCTGTCACGATATCGCGGCCAACCAAAGGCCGACACGTGGCACAACATTGGACAACCACGGAAGTTGAGGAAAATAAAGAGCAAGGTAAGGCCCGAAAGGGGAATAGCAGACGGTCGGGCAAGGCCAATTTCGACACGTGGACTGCCACGTGTATCATGGCAGTTGAGGAGGACATGTGTGTCGACATGGAGAAGTCATAGAAGAATTACGCACGATTGGCTACGTGTAAGAAATTAAAGACGAAGGCCATGTATCAGGAGTTAAATTTGACAGCCGCGTGCATTAAAGGGGGAGAACCACCATTTGGAAGGATTTTTTTTTGACAAAACAGCAGTGCAGAGTACGGTCTGAGCAAAGCGGCCAGTGCAGGGTATGGGAAGCCATTATTGCAAGCAGCAGTGCAGATCGGGCAGTTGCCCATTTATGACAAAATTTTGAAAACCCGGGAAGGAGGGAAATTCAAACTGGAAATCTTGTTTGGTGGAGCATTGATTGCTGGGAGGACCGGGGGACCTCGTTAAAGACCCAAATTTTTGTATTAGTGCGGACGGTGGACCCAAGAATACGAGGGGGAGCTGAGGAGGTAGTACAGGGGAAGAACAGAGCCGAAGTCAGCTATTGTAAAGCCTGCGGGCTGTTGATTTTAAGCCTGTAAAAATATATATTTTTTTAATTTTTAATGAAAAGGCAAGCTTTTTGAAGTGTTGGTTCCCAGTGCCCCGTCAACTCTGAATATGCATTTGGCTGGATTTAGTCGGATAAGATATTCCCTTAACCGATCAAATAATTTTCTCAAGTCATTTAAATGATCATCTTCTTTGATAGAACGAGCTATAATATCATCTACATAATCATGTAGAATATCATGCATCATATCGTGAAAGATATAAGTCATGGCTCGTTGATAGGTTGCACCTGCATTCTTTAAACCAAATGGCATCACTTTCCAACAAAAGGTTCCCCAAGGGGTAATAAAGGCTGTTTTAGCCTGATCTTCAAGATCTACCCTAATCTGATTATAACCAAAAAATCCATCCATTAGGGATATCATTCCACTTCCAGCAGTAAAGTCAATGATCTGATCCATGTTAGGAAGAGGAAAATTGTCTTTAGGGCTTGCAGCATTAATATCTCTGAAGTCTGTGCAAACCCTAACTTTAGTGGCTTCTTTCTTAGTTACTGGAACTACATTTGAAATCCATTCAGCATAATCAATGGCTTGTATAAAAATAACATTTAAGATTTTTTCTAATTCCCCTTTGACTAGTAAGGCCACTTTAGGATGCATTTTTCTAAGTTTTTGTTTAACAGGTTTAGCATCTGGATGGACTACTAGGTGATGCATAACTACAAAAGGGTCTAATCCTGGCATATCTTCATATGTCCAAGCAAATACGTCTTCATATTGTTTTAAGGAATGCAATGTATTTATCTTTTTTTTCTTGACTCAATTATGATCCAATGTTGATTATGTTAAGGTTGTCTTTGGTTCCAATGTTAATTTTTATGATGTTTTCTACTTCCATATGTAGATCTATCTCAAAATTAGGTGGGGCAGGTGAAATACCTAATTATTTTAATTCTTCCAAGGTTAGCTTGGATAATTTGTCTTGAGGAGTCGTAGCTTCAAGTTGGTCTATACTAGGTATAGAGCCATCGAAATAAAATCCGTTATATAACAATTCCTCAATGGAGACATCATGAAAGATATCTCCCTCCAACTCATTTTCGTATTCGACAATCATCTCAGGGTAAGCTATGGATAGCATATTGCATGTAAGAGGCTTATTTATTAAATGCAAGACATATCATTTATCCAAATAATCTTGGTAACACACAAGACGATCATCATCCTCAAATGGGAAGGGCTGACATTTATTAGGAAATAGGCCCACACCACATCGGGCAGGCCATGGTTCGACCTCAAAAGGTTCTTTCATACCATTCTGGAAAGGTCCCAAACCTTTCCCTTTATATCCCAATTTAAGCATTATAGGCTTAGCTTTAATATACTCATTAGCAAAATAGCATCTAGCATATCCATCACAATGTGTCTTGATGTTTTGGGGTATTCTTCCCCAATCATATCACTTATAAATAAAATCACAACTCCCAACTTGGTAGATACTTCCCATAGGCTGTGGGAGGCCCCAGGTACGAGGAGAGGGTGGGAGTTTATTGAAAATAAGGGAAGCTTGCATGGAAGTGTTGGTTTCTTATGATATAAGAATTTTAGATAAATCGGGTAAGAGCTCATCAGTAAGAGCATAATAGGTAGAAGGAACATTTCCTACATCATCGGATGTGGAAAGGATTCCTGTAGTGGATGTAGATGTTATAGGGATATCGATGGATGAGTCTATAGGTATGGAAGTTATAGGAGTAAAACAAGAAGCATTGGTTGTAGTTTTAGGATCTTTTCGAGGTCCTAAAGTAGTTTGTTCAGAAGATGGTTGAGCTATATGTAGAGGTGTAGTTGAAAGAGTAGATGATGTTATGGGTGTGTGTTTCACACGTTTGGGTGAATGATGAGAATTAGGATGTGTGGATGACAGGGCAGGGTAAAATTGAACTCCAACAGGTTCTGCCAAAGCACACATATCAAAGGGTCTACGATCACCATGAATGGTAACCAACTAATTTTTAAATTTGAATTTAACACACTGATGTAAAGTGGATGGAACCGCTCGCATCGTGCTGATCCAAGGGCGACCCAAAAGTATATTGTATGATGCATGGAAATGTACAATAAACACGGTCGTATCTAAGGTTCTAGGACCAACTTGCAAGGGTATAGTAATAACTCCACATGTTTCTTGTGTTTTGTCATTGAAGGATTTTATAATCATATAAGTTCTTTTCATTTCATCACTTCTAAACCCAAATATTTGGTAGAAGTCAAAAGTGCATATGTTTAAATATGAACCATTATCAATCAAGACTCATTTAATTGCTACATCCCCAATTAGGGCAGTAATATATAAGGGGTTATCCTTATGTAAACTATGTTGCGGGATATCTCTATCCCGGAAGTCAATACAATCGACTTCTCGAGTTATGATAGTATTGGACATGGCTTCAGGTTGAATATTTTGTGGTACCATCATTTGGCTTAATGTGAGCATTAATTCATCCCTATGGGTAGGAGAAGATCTTAAGAGATCCAAAAGGGAAATTCTAGCTGTAGTATTTGATAATTGTTCATTAATATTATAAGGAGGATTATGTTGAACATTAGGCGCATAATTCCATTTATTGGGATTTTTCAAAACAAATGGAGCTGATCCATCATTCTGAGTTTGATCCTATAGAGAGTTTTGAGCCTGTTGTCTGGTAACAGCTCTAATGGATCCGACAATATTATTTTGCAGGTGATGAATAGGTCTTGGTCTAGCGTTTATGGCTTGTTCATTAGAAATTATTTGGTGAGAATATGGTCTAGTGGTGATTCTTCTAGGAAATGGTTCTTCTGGAACCATAAAAATTGTGATGGGTTGAACAGGATCTGATTAATCTTCAAAACTATTCGATTGATTTGAGGTGATTTCCATGTCACTTTCAATCTCATATTCGGTATCAAGTGTCCGAATATTATGTAGAGGTCTGGCCGTAACCATGGACAAAGTTATGTCAAAGACTTGTGGATCGTGAACAGGTAATTGTCCACTAATAGTCCCTACATATTGGGTAGGAGGGGGAACATTATGATGCCCAATTTGATTAGCCACCTCTTTACCATGCTTTGGTAAAGGATGTTGAAATATGTCCAATGATTGATTGGCATTCTGATTCTAATTTTGGGGGATGTTCTTTTGAGCATTATTAGAAGGATTTTGTTTAGGTTGAAAGTCTTACACCTCCATCTCATTGTTATCAATCAGGTCTTGTATTTTATGTTTTAATATTTTACAGGAGTTGGTAGCGTGTCCAAGTCCTCTATGTAAATAACAATGTAAATCAGTTCTATATCCGGGTATGGTTGGATCAGGTTCCTGGATGTTTGGTAATTGGATCAAACCTCATGCTAATAGTTGCGGGAGAATAGTTGATAAAGGTTGATTTAACCTAGTAAATTCTTGGGGTGGTTTATCAGGAGGTTTTAGTATAAACTTCTCTATTGTTTTTGTAGTATTAACATTGGCAATGTTTCTGCTATCAGTGACTCCATCACCCACAACTTGTTTATTTTTATATTGATTTCTGGATGTTTTCTCATCATCTTTCCTTTTGAGCTGACCTCTTCTAATGAGAGCATTTTCCACTCTTCGAGCTAAATCTATAACTTGATCGAAGTTCGTCAAGGTAGCAGTTGATAATTCATAGGATAGTTGTTCTTGTAAATTATTGATAAAAATATCCAACATTTCTCGATAAGGTAACACAAAGTGTAATTTTCCTATCAACTGCATCCATCGAGCTAAGAAGTCAGCAAAACACTCATATTTGTCTTGTTTTAGGTTGTACAAATCTTTAATGGTTACATGCCTTTTGATATAGGCACTAAATTTATGCACAAAATATTCGGTGGTTTCTTCGAAATTCCTCAAAGAATGAGTGGGTAGTTGATAATACAACTCCAATGCCATCCCTCCTAAACATTTTGGGAACATTTTTAGTAACAAAAAGTCATCATGTGATATATCATGACATGCTATCCTAAACATACGAAGATGTTCTATGGGATCTTCGGTTCCTTTGTATATAGGTAGGACAGGCATAGGAAAGTGTTTGGGATATGGTTGTGCTACAACTATAGGATCTAGAGGCTGACTACACATCTCTTGATAATTGTACGAGGGATGGTAGGGATCTATCTGGTCCATGCGGAAGACTAACTATTTCACCATGGCTTCCATATTACCTATTTTTCTACCATATTGGTTCGATGGTACATGAGTATGGGATTTGTGAGCGTAGGATGGCACGATGTAAGGATTAGATGCTATATTACTGTTATGCAAATGGTTGGTAGGAAGAGTATTATGAAGAAGATTGGTTGTAGCATTATGCTGTATCCCCGATTGTTGGAAATTGGTATTTGGTTTTGTTTTAGGCTTTTGTTGATTTGAGGTATATTGATCAATAGCTTTGCAAAATAGAGCAGTGAATGAAGGTTTATTTTATGTGGTGATAACCCTTGGCTTGGTAACAGGCACTCTAGGTGGTTGGGTAACCTGTTGTTGTTGCATGTTTTGAATTATAGTAGCCATGTCCAAATTGGAGGGTCCAACTTGATCACTCTCTTGATCAACAAAGGACAGGGGATTAGTGCATGTGATAGATGTATTCTAGGGTTGCTTGAGTGTCACTAATTTGATATTTATCCATATGGACTGCTCTATTAAGAGTGCCAATATTAGTATTGAGGAACTTCCAAAAATGTTCCATGTTCTCAAAAGTAATGACTCCTTCTGGAGATATTTTAGGGGATGAGGATCCTTCCTCTCTATCATTTTCTTTTTGTTCATTTCCTACAACAAAATCTTCTTCTTGTTGGTCGAAGGTTCCTTCTTCCTGAATTGGATCTTCAGGAAGGACATCTAGGTTATTTTATGGTTTTCTTAACCAATCTTATTCTACTTCAATTTGTTTTCCATTCATGAGTCTAGTCATTATGTCTAAATTTAGATTTTAGCAAATATATATTAATATATTTGCAACAGATTTTGGGAGGTATATATTTTAATTATATACCTACTATAATGCTTAAAAATAAATTGTTTTGATTTTTTTTATGATTTTGGTTTGTTTTTGTTTTATTTTATTTGCTTATAAAGATAATAAACAACACACTAAATGCAAGAAATAACAATAATAAAATAATAGCTTAGTTTTCTATAAATAGTTTATAGATATCATTGATAGGATCAAGTTCATCAGGAGTCATGAAATGCTCCTCTTCAAATTGGAAATTGTTTTTCAAGAATTCAACAAAGTGTGCTATGGTGATATTATCTGCTTCATATTCGAATTTGTAAAGATAGATTTCATGGCAATACTCTCGATATAACACAACTCTAGGAACTCTATTCCATATCTGTCTATCCGTAAGAACGACCTCTTGGTCCTCTATACAAGATAGAAATTTATGTACTACAACTGCATTATCAAGGTATTCCTCAAAGGTATACAACTCAGAAGACACAAGGGCTCTTTTATCTTCTAACCACCTATGACAAGCTCTCTGAAGCTCATGATACAAAGTCACTTGATCGGGATCCAGGATTCTATCTAGGACAAACCTCTTGATTTTCCTAAGTTCAGTTGCTCTAGATGAAATGAGATTCAATCTTCTATTAAGCTCGTCCCATAAAGGTGGGACTATATGTTGGAGCTACTCTAAGTAAAGAATTAATCTCTATGGCTGCTAATTGATTTTCAACATTAATGGTGACAACTCGTCTTTTATTATAATCTACCATCTAAATATAATATGCAATCTTTGATTCTAAATGCATTTATGTTTTTATTTTTTATTTTTATTTATTTTTTGTTTTCAAAAGGTTTTTATTTTTCATGTCGGGTTCACCAAAAATGTATCGCTCCAAAATTTTTGCATCCTTACCCTCAGGCTATAGGATCCGTGCCCAGAAGGGGGATGAGAGAAGGGTGGGATAATACCTTAGACTGAGAGGCCCTTTGAAGGTCCCACATCTCGGGGGAGGGGTATAAGGGTGAATTTTCGACGGATGGTGGGTTCACCAGGAAACTTTTGAATGGCAATTTCCACGCCTAGGTTGACAGTGAGTTTGATATGTTCATTTTGTGCTTTAATCATTCAACTCCTAGGTTTGGCCAAAACGAGTCTAAACTATTCTATATGCCAATGTTGATTTAGATGAATATAGAAAATAGGAATGAATGCTAATCACAGATAATATGCTAGCTAAAACATAACATACCTGATTTCAGATGTCTGATGAAGATTCTGAGTTTTGTAACAGTCCAGATTGCATCAATTTGTACGTAATCATCTGATATTTCATAGGATCATCTCAAATCACAGATGATCATCTGAGATCAGACATAATCATCTAAAATGAGATGAATTCGTCAGAAACTCGTAATCACAGAAATAGGTACAAAATACCAAATATGCAACTACGCAATAACAACAAACATACCTAAATCATAGATTCAAATAATAAAATAAGGAAAATGTAGTAAATTTAATGATTTTTCTTAACTTTATCATGCGGTTATTCTAAATGAGGTGAACTCCAAGATGCATAAATATAACAGTTTAAAATAATACAAAAATGTAGTAGGAAAATGCAGATAGAAAACTAAGGAAATGAAAACTCTGGGCTCTGATTGCCCCAAATCTGGACTACAGTCAAGATCACCTCCAATCGTACAAGATCGTATGCGCTCCTCAACAAGATCGTCTAAAATAGTATGGAATCGCTTGCGACGATCCGAGCTAGATTCGACTAAAAAATAGTAAAGTTACTACAAGAAAAACATGAAATACAAAATGCAAATGATGGTGTGGGGATGCTCTGAGATGCGTGTAAGTGCAGGGAGTTTAAGAAGAATTTTAGGCAGAGATTCAGGGAGCATCAAGGGGATAAACTGAGAAAATCTCAGTTTATATAGGATTAGGAAGAGGTTAGGAGGTTGGGGATCATCCCAATCTGGGATATCTCCAACAAGGAAATATCCAACTGCGCAGACGCACTTCTACCCAATTTGGAGATGCTGTTGAAACAGAAGCTAATTATGAAAATTCAGTTTTGGGATGAAAACGTCTGGACGTTCTGTTCTAGACGAATTTGTCAGATCGGGGATGATTTCATCTAATCTGTGATGATATCGTCCAACGATCAAAACAAATCCTAAAAAATATGTGAAAAATGGGGAAAGTGGGTAATAGGCGGTTAACGGGCAGTTTGGGGTTAAAATTCAAATTTTTATCTTTTTACTAAGGTTTAACCGTGCCAATTTTAAGGTGCTACAACAATATGAAAAATGATCTTGCAATTATAGCCTTAGTACTCAAAGTGAAGGTAATATAGGCTCGTTCACACTCAAAAATAAATTTTAGAGTAAGGTACTTTGGAAAGAGTCTCTAGCATGAGGATTATAGCCAATGAAGCAATCATGTCTTAAGGTGGTCTACCACAAGGTGAAAATCAAGAAATTTGAGAGAGATGCGTTAGAATTTCAATCATGTTGAGTAGGACAAGGTCCTATGAGGTGGAGGATGTTAGCAAGACTGGGAAGACCGCATGGTCCAATATGGATAAAGATACATTGATGCTTTTAGGACCAAGAAGAACATGCAAATAATTATCAAACCAAATTTGCAAAATAATCCTCAATCAATCCAATATTCACCATGACATTAGTGGCCTTATTGCCCTCTTTGTAAACATATTGGATAATATCGTTGTCATACTTGAAAAAAAATCTTCTTGATTATTCTATCAAGTTGAAGACACCCCAAGTTGGAGATCGATTTTCCTTGAGGTAATTGATGATGTTTAGGGAATCACCTTAAATAATAAGGTTATTGAGATGGAGGTCTTCCAAAGTGGATAATACCTGGTATAGAGCTCTAGCTTCAACCACATTATTGGTCTAAATATTGATGTTCTCAGAAAACACCAGGATGATCCTAGATTGATCATCTCTAACAATACGTCCACTATCAGCTTTGAAAAAATTACCTTTAAAAGCTCCATCGAAGTTGAACTTGTACCAACCTAAATGGGGAGGAGACCATTTGATACAGGATCTATCCACACTAGACACTAGTGACCTATGAGGGATGGAAGAGATATTGAAAGAAGCAATAATCCTAGAACCTAACCTAGGATAAGGGGTGTCAGAGGAAGAGGTGAGGTCTTTGAAAGCATCATTGAAGGCTCTATTGTTCCTTTCTAACCAAAATTACCAAAGAAAATAGGGTAAACAAAAATACCAAATAGAGTTGAGGCGATGGCGAAAGGGTTAGGCCACTACAAACACAAATTAAGAATAAAATTGGGTTGAACCTGCTTGATGAAAAATGTTGAGAAAATGGAGAGCACCTTAAAGAAAAAGGGGTACTCCAAGAACAAATGGAGGACCGACTACCACCTACATTGGAAGAGATAGCATTGATTGGGAATAAACAAGCCTCTTTTGATTAAATTATCAATGGTCAAGAATTTATTCTAGACAACCAACCAAAAAAAGAATGCAATATTGGGGATAAGATGTTTGAGCCAAATGAGACTAACTAGAAGCCAACTTAAACTAGGATATTCCTGAATGCGATAAGTAGATCTAAATAAGAATTGACCATTTTAATTGGTACTTCAAAGGAAGGAATCCTATGAGGGACTACTTGGGATCTTCACTTAATCTAATTCAATCTATTTTGTGAGTATTTTTGACATCTCATGTCAATCCTTATCTAAATTTTTCTCTACCACCTTAGTGATATTATCCAAAATATCTTTATCCCAAAATATGTTGAATCTTGAGTAGACCCTATAATTGTTAATCGACCAACAACTTTATTGCCTTCTCTATAGGTATGGTTAAAACTTGCATTCTCGAAGGCTTGAATAACATTGTGTACTTCTTCTAGAATGAATTTGATCTCCCATTCATTTCTCCATTCCTTCCTTAGGATTTTGATGATAAGTAGTGAATCTACTTCTACTTCTATATTTTTAGATCCCAAACTCCTTGTAATTGTGAGGCCTTCTAGGGCTATTATAGCCTCCACCTGATTCACTATGGACCTTCCATAGTACTTATATTAGGTTATGATTATCTCACCTTTACTATTCTATATGATCCCTCCCCCTCCTGCCTCCCTTGGGTTTCCTTTAATAGCCCCATTGAAGTTTAGCTTGAATCACCCTTGAGTCAGGGGTTTCCACACAAAAGTTTCCCTATATAAGGGTTTCTTATTTGATTTTAATGGAGTGAGACATCTAAACCTTTCCTTAATCAATGCTTGAATCTTGTTATATGATCTTTTTGGTGGTAGACTTTCATTTCTAAATATTTTGTTGTTGTGTTCCTTCCATATTATCCAACAACATGTGCTTATAATAAGTTCCAAGTCCACTTGGAGAGCCTCTCTTTAGTTGGGCTATTCCATTGGTTCCATAAATATTGTATGGTGTTGGGCATAACCCATTCAAATTTATTATCCTTTATGAACTTACTCCATATTTCTATTGAGTATGAGCACTTCAAGAAGAGGTGGTTCACATATTCCTCCTCTCTATGACATAAATTAAATTTTCTTGGCCTCCACCTGATTCATCAATGGTGAAATATTGTATAATAGGGATTAAGACCCTATTCCAAGGTTTTGGAAGGCCTTATTTGATTATGCAACTTTTATCTTTCACCATATGCTTTCCTTTGTCTCTGAAGTGGTCAAGCTCTACCACTAGGGAGTGTTTATCATGGTAAATGAGGTAATTTTCATTGAACAATTCCATCACCTCGGTCAAAAAGCAAATGATAAATTTAAAGGAGAGTCCTGTTGGAACAAAATCTGCCTTCGGTTAATAGTGTTGCGCCTTAGACTTTGCCAACATTGAATAAACAGATCTTGCTTGAGATCATCTGTCTAGTCTCCAGAGAAGGCTGGTTCCTTTAAGTTTTTTAGAGAAAAGGGGAACAAGAGATAAGGGAAATATAGACTAAGGTAGAACTTTTCTCATGGTACAGATTAGACAACAACAAACATTGATGATGTAGTTTAGACAACAACAAAGCTATAATTCTTCTTTATAGAAAACACGAATTCCTGAATGTGACTTTTAGATGTTTGTCTAAAAAGTATGTAAATATTTGTTAATGTTCAACTCTAGAAACAAGATTCATACGTGCACAGTCTAGATTTTAGAACAGATACATTTATAAAACTCAGAGTGAATAAAAGTTAAAACACTAGATACATACAAGCACACAAAAGTTTCGAAAGCCAGAGGAAGAAATCTTTTATTGCAATCCAGTACATGCACATCAAGCTTGTAAACATCCAAGAGCCAACCCTTTTTTTGGAGTCGCTCACCCCTATATATACCCTAAAATAGTATCTTTTCCTAAGTACATCTTACTTATTTTACAAGCAATAATCTGCAGTTTCTAACAATACACAACGGATTTCCCGTAGATTGGATAGATTGGCAATCATCCAGCAAACCTGCCAGGTTATAGTCAACAGACTATTCTTCAAAAATTAGCACTTGATGTTAGTGCTCGTATCCAGTTGCCAAAAATATACTTTATTCCTTTACAGCTGGCATGTCGTGAAATCGTGACATTCATCTCCTGCTTTGCTCCTCTACCACTTCCAGCCACGAAAATGAGACATGTCATGAAATCGCGACATTCGTATCTTCCTTTGCTCCTTTGTTGCCTCCCACCATAAAAATGAGACATGTCACGAAATCGTGACATTCGTCTCCTCCTTTTCTCCTCTGCTGCTTCCAGCCGCAAAAATGAGACATGTCACGAAATCATGACATTCGTCTCTTCCTTTGCTCCTTTGTTGCCTCCCACCATGAAAATGAGACATGTCACGAAATCATGACATTTGTCTCCTTTGCTCCTTCTCCTCATTGTGAACCACAAAACTGAGACATGTCACGATATCGTGACACTTTTTGCCCTTTTCTCTTTCTCCTCGCTGTGAACCGCAAAACTGAGACATGTCACGATATCGCGACACTTTTTGCCCTTTGCTCTTTCTCCTCACTGTGAACCGCAAAACTAAGACATGTCGTGATATCGTGACACTTTTGCCTCCTGCTCCCTTTTTCTACTCTTAGTCATGAAAATGAAACATGTCGCGATATCGTGACACTTTTGCCTCTTGCTCCCTTTTGCTACTCTTAGCCGCAAAAATGAAACATGTCACGATATCGTGACACTTTTGCCTCTTGCTCCCTTTTGCTACTCTTAGCCATGAAAATGAAACATGTCACGATATCGTGACACTTTTTCCCATTGCTCTTTCTCTCTGCCTTGAACCACGAAAATGCAACATGTCGCGATATCGCGACACTTTTGCCACCTTGCTCCCTTTTGTTGCTCTTAGCCATGAAAATGCAACATGTCGCGATATCGCGACACTTTTGCCTCCTTGCGGTATTTTTCTTTTTATTTGATCTTTAGCATGTGGGCCACTTCGGTCTTCTTGGAAAATATGCAAAAAGGTGCATCAACTATTTTTCTATAGTTAGTCACTTTTTTACTAACATTCTTGGCGCCTTCCGGGGGATTTTTTGCTTGCAAAAATTTTGAACCAGGCCTTTATCCATTGGGTAACGGAGTCAACAACGCAGTTGTAAAAAGTATCTCTATTCAAAAAAAATGTTTGACTTCTGATTGGCTGTGACTGAATTTTTTTTTTTTTGTTATGGTCGAAAAAAAGGGTAATATTTACAAACTTGTCTGAATATACTTATACTATACTGTACATATAATTCCTTCTCTGTTTCCTCAACATAAATATAACTTTAGGTGAAATGCATTCACCGTGATAGGAAAAACCAATCCATATTGATCTTTCAACTCAAAAGTATTGAACTTTTTCTCTAAAACAATTTCAAATGGTCCCTCCCAGAAAGCATCGAATTTATCATGGTTACCTGGCTTAGCTTTCTTTACATTCCATTTCAAAACCAAGTCTTCCACTCTAAATATTCTGGCAGTTGTCTCTTTGTTGAACCATCCTTCAGTATCTGCCATATGCCGCTGATTGTGATTGTATGATTGCTCTCTTTGTTCTTCTAACTGTAAGAGCTTTTGCCTAAAAGGCTTAGCTCTTTCTTCTGATTCTATGGTATGTTGAATAACATATTTATTGTACACTTTTGGATCACTATACACCCAAGCTATGATGTCAAGGAATTTTTTACACAATTCTCTAATCTAGTTCACTTCCTCTTCTGTACAACTGATTCCAACCTTAATCATTTTTCCTGGCTCCAACTCTACATATTTGTATCTTCATTTATCGACCTTGATTTTTCGGCCAACTGCTCTATCATTGTTATCAAACAGGACTTCAAGGGTGATGAGACCCTTAGGAATATGATTGTTTTTTAACTGAATAATATCCTCTTCTAGGGAGGGTATCAATTTTCTTTTTGGTTTCTCAATAGAATAGTTTCCTATTTTTGTTTCCATCATGGCATTAAAATTTTGTAGAGAAAACTCATCTTTATCTTGGATCTCTTCTAATGTTTCTTCCATCAAATCTTCTTCTATTGTTTCTTCAGTCATCATATTTATACGGTCAGTTTCACCAATATTTTCTACATGAAACGTAGATGTTTTCTCATTAAAAATCTTGACCCTTCTACCTTTGAAAGGTATCTCCAAATGAGAATAATCTAAGGATAAGTATCCTCCCATATTTGCTATGAACTCTCTGGATAGGCACATACCAAAATAGGGCTCCAAGTCTACGACTACTACCTCTTGTATGACTGTCATCTGAGGCATTTTATGTAGCCGTATGGGAATATCCTTTATCACTCCTACAATTTTTACTGGAGTACCATCTAACTATAGGACGCCTGCGTTGCTCCTAGTGTACTCCATTCCCATAATATCACATACTACTTTGGGTATCATAGTGGTAGCAGCGCCTGAATCTATCATGTAGTTGTGGACAACCCATCCTTCCATTTGAAGGGACAAATAGAAGGGTGGTGGCCTGTTCTTACCAGTGGCAGACGTCAAGTTCGTTAGAACCATTTTTGAAGATGATGCAGTCCCATCTCCATTTTCCACTATTCTTAGGGATTCCTGTAGGAGATCGATTTGACCTGGGATTTGAAGAGCATCATACATACTTGCCTTAGAAGGAGTCTTTTTCATTTCCTCTACTATATTGAATGTAGGTGAATCAAATATTCTTTCTCTTTCTTTGGCAAAAGTTTCATATTTATTTTTGTATCCCTGGGTAGATTCAGTTCTTTGCCTTTTTGTTAGCGAGGGGAATCTCAACCTTTCCCTAGTCTGTTCTTGGGTTTCATTTTCCCCCGAGGAATAAATTCTTTGTGTGTTTCTTACCCTTGAATTTTGGCTGGAAACTGATATTTTCTTTCCTGGGGGAGACTTCCCTTAGGAGTTTCTTTGGGAACTTCCTTGGGAGTAGGAGAAACATCTAATGGCTGAAGCTCTTTAGGGTCTACTTGCAGTGGTTTCTTACATGATCTTGTCAAAACTGAAACCTGTTCTATTGTAGGCATCATGAAGTTGTGGTCCTTCTCTCTAATTATATTTATATGGCCTTTCATTCTTTCTCTACTCTTTTCAACTGCTATACTTTGTACATAATTTTGGTGTATCATACATGAACTTTCCCCATGTGGATCGTTACATGTAGTACACCAAAATTTAGAATCAGTGGGAGGCACTTCGGCCTCCACTGTCTCATTTGTATATACCGTGCTCGGTCTCTCTTGTCCCCTATTGCTTGTCGAAGCACCTTCCTTTTGTATCTGTGGAAATCTTCTTGCTTGGATATTCTGTTCAGCCTCTCTCTTTTTCATGGATGCCATTTCATTTGACAATGTCTTCATTGTATCAATTATGGTCGTGTATTGATCATTGGGGGGAGCTAATGCAAGGGGTGTGACTGGTAATGCAGGGAATGTAGGAAGTGTAGCTATAGATGGGAGAGCATGCTTTGATGGGAGTGCAGGCAGTTTAGGAATTGATGCTTGGGAAAGCTCTGGTAAAATAGGCAATAGACTTTTGGATGGGTATCTTTTTGTAGCGATGAGATCAGCTTCGCCCTTTGCTGCCTCTACATAGATCCCAAGAAAAGTGGTTACACGAGATTGCCTTATTATCATACTGAGTTCTAAATCAAAAGCCCTTAGATAATAGCATATAGCTTGTTCTTCCATGGGCTTTAGGCCTTGTGGTACTCTATCATGAGTTTTGATAAACCTAATGTTGAACTCTTGGATCTCTTCTTGTGGATGCCTTTCAATGATAGTGAATTGATTCAACAATGTGAAAGGATCCGCATGTATATTGAATTCATCGACTAGACGACCGACCAGTGCTGCCCAAGAAGTAATGGATCCAGCAGGAAGCGCTCTGTACCAATAGAGCATCTTTCATTTCAAAGATATGATCAACAATATAACCATTACATCTTCCTCAGTGATGTTGTAAATAGATGCTAGCTCTAATACATCCAAACAGTGTTCATATGCTATTTTGCATATTCTGTCGAAGCTCGACAATGCTTTTAGTGCAGCTTGTGGAATTTGGTGGTGCATTCCCAAGTTCAAAGGGCCATTTTGATTCCATACAAGATTCGTTTGGGTAGGGGTGGCTACCATGATTGCTAAAGGAGTTACAACCGCTATGGGATTGCTTGCAGATGCTCCTATAGTGGGTGTTAAAGAGGTGCTAATGGTGCTAGGCGGATTTGATCTTGCGGCTAGCACA
Organism: Wollemia nobilis; assembly: GCA_028583015.1. Taxonomy (NCBI): domain Eukaryota; kingdom Viridiplantae; phylum Streptophyta; class Pinopsida; order Araucariales; family Araucariaceae; genus Wollemia; species Wollemia nobilis. The sequence continues at coordinate 917,770 of JAQPPZ010003172.1, read as the reverse complement.
GGGTGTGCTTTTAGGCTTTCGAGATGAAGTTCAAAAAACTTGATAGGTTCTTCAGAGTTTCTAGCTCGAGATCTGGTTATCATATGGCTATATAACCAGAAGGCTTCTAGACAAGGTCTTTCTTTTATGGTCTAAATGCAACGGAGTCGCCAGGTGATTTTTTCTTGAGATTTTGCAAACAAAAGGCTCTGAAGGTAAAACACCAAAACTTATACAATACTGTGGGATTGCTGGTCCCATCGGGTGTGCCAAAAAATGTTGGAACAAAATCTGCCTTCGGTTAATAGTGTTGCACCTTAGACTTTGCCAACATTGAATAGACAGATCTTGCTTGAGATCATCTGTCTAGTCTCTAGAGAAGGCTGGTTCCTTTGAGTTTTTTAGAGAAAAGGGGAACAAGAGATAAGGGAAATATAGCCTAAGCTAGAAATTTTCTCACGGTATAGATTAGACAACATCAAACATTGATGATATAGTTTAGACAACAACAAAGCTAGAATTCTTCTTTATAGAAAACACGAATTCTTGAATGTGACTTTTAGATGTTCGTCTAAAAAGCATGTAAATATCTATTAATGTTCAAATCTAGAAACAAGATTCATACGTGCACAATCCGGATGTTAGGATCTCATCCTAACCCTTAATGTAATAACTTCCCCGATGTAATAATTCCTAGTGAACGTGGGTAGTACCCATGATTAATATTTTGTAATGTTCTAAGTTTTAGCTTAGGTAGTGCCTATGACAAATGGCACCCTTTTTATGTAACACATGGTAGATAGGTTAGGTAAGGTGGCATTGTGCATGTAATTCGTGTGGCATTATGCATGTAATTCGAGTGGCATTGTGCATGTAATTCAAAGTGGCACTATGCATGTAATTCGGGTGGCATTATGCATGTAATCTAGGTGGCATTTTGCATGTAAGCCAACCTTGGAAGGAAACTCCTTAAATACCCGAAAAGGCACCAATGTAACCATATTTTTGCAAATTAATGAAGTATTGAAGGAGGTTGCCCCCTTGAAGAGGCCTACGATTTTGTCTTATTGTGAGATTGTTCTTTATGCAAATTTCTGTTATATTAATATGATGTTTATTTGAGTTTATTTCCAAGCAATCATGTGAGAGTGTTTTATTTGAGTTTATTTTATAGCAGGATCTTAACAAGTGGTATTAGAGCACTTTCCAGGGCCAAGTTCTGCTGTAACTGCAATGATTCTTGCCTTCCAATCCGCTTGTTAGGTATAAATTCTATGTGTTTTTTCCATTTCTATTTTTCCTTATTAAAAAAAATCCAAAAAAATATAGTACATTTTTTTCTAGACCAAAAAAAAAAAAAAAATTTTAGTTGAGTAGGTAGAAACCCTGTATCGGGGGTTTTAAAATATCACGAAGGATCTGTCGTTATTGTCTAAGCTAGATAGCCCATAAAGCGTCTAGTGAAGTGAGGGGCGATCAGGCTCCAATACCCAGGCCTTAGACAGAACTCACGCACGAACTTGAGCTCCCACGTATCTTTGGGTATATCGGGAGACCATCTAGGATTAAACAAAATTTTAGCCATTAGGAAGCTCTTCGGCCTTGTATTACTCATAGTCTATGGGACACAACATCCTATACGATTACCCTCCCGTATTGTCAGAGAGGCAGGTAGTGTGCTCAAGGGTATGTGTGGAATCCTCCTTGAGTAGTGGCCTAAAATATTGGTCCGAGCACTATTGTTTGTCACTATCGGTATATTAGAGGGCCTATGGGTGGTACATACTCCTATACTTAACATTCTCTGGTTCTGTTAAAACTTCAACCTGTAAAAAGTGCAAAAAAAAAAAATATATAAAAATCCAAACATCCTTGTTCATAAACCTGCATTTCAAAAGTGAGCATATGAGAAAAGAGTCCCCTACTAAAAAAATAATAGAAAGGACATGCATTCGGGATAATCCATGAGGGTGACACTTAAGTTGACAGTCTGGAGAATAATAGTCAAATTTACAGTGGCAGTCACATTCAGATCAATCAGTCGTAGAGGTCAAGCACAATGTAGGCAGAATTCACAGTCTTCAGGGTCAGAACAGAACTGTCATAACAGTCACCTGCAAAATACAAAGAATCTTGAGTGTGAAACGAGGCCAGTTATAGATAGTGCTCCAGTACCCAACTTTTGCTCTGTAGCTCAGAATTAGAAACTGTAAACACCGTTAGACTCAACAAAATAGGAGATAAAAAAAGTCTGGGGTGCTAAAAAGTAGTGTTGAGAGATATAGCTCATTGTGACCACCTCCTTGAGCTGATCATTTTGATATATAGCACCCAAACACTTTTTTGGGAACTTACTAAAAATAGTAAGTCCTAAAAATTCAATTCTATTTTTAGTAACTAGTCACAAAAGGTTTAAAAAATGGCCCAGGGTACCCGTGGACACCAAAAAGAACTAGAACACTTGGAATCCCTAACAAAAGCCATTGAGAACTTGAACTCGACTTTTCACTCCATAAGGGAAGAAGTCCAAGGTCTTCGCCTAGAGCATGAGGCCACTAGCAACCACTTAGAAGAAGCACTAATAGAAGTAGACAGCAAACTGAAAAGAGAACCACCCAAATTAGAATACCAAGCTGAGAGTTCTACAAGGAATCGTGACCATGATCCACCCTTAGAATGCCCAAATTGGACTTTCCCAAATTTAGTGGGAAGGATGTTGATGGGTGGCTATGTCGGGTTGACCAATTCTTTCAACTTCATAATGTACCCATATTTCATCAAGTCCAAATGGCTTCCTTTAACTTGGAATCTGAGGCTCTACACTGGTTTCAATGGTTGCGTATTGCCTACCCAAATCTCTCTTGGGAGGATTTTGAATCCCAACTACTCACTCGATTTGGTCCTAGTGAGTATGAGGACTTTACAGGAGCCTTGACCAAACTACAACAAACATGGTCAGTCCGAGAGTACCAAGCTCAATTTGAAAAATTGGCCAATAAGACAAGAGGATTGAGTGAAGGGTTCTTCCAGAGTTGTTATATCAATGGGTTGAAGGTGGAACTCCAAGCGGAAGTAAAAATGTTGAAACCACGAACTATGATGGAAGCTATCAGTTTGGCCCGTTTGGCTGAATCTAAACTCTCTGCCCAAAGACGCCCATCAAAATTTTTGCAAAATAGACCTTCATTTCCTCCTAGAGCCCAACACCTAGCTAATAATAAACCTTCTACACCCAAGCGCCTCACCATCGAAGAGATGGATGCATGTCATGCCCAAGGATTATGCTACAATTGTGATGAAAAGTTTTTCAAAGGGCATAAGTGTGCACACAAAAAATTGTTCCTGATAGATGTTGAAGAACCTGATACCTCTGACGAGAGTGATGAGGATGAGGACCCTCCAAAAACACCTCCTCCACAAGAAGAAGTGAAACAGGAACCTGAGATAGCAATTACAGTCCATGCCCTTGCAGGCATTACTACTCCTCAAACCATGAAGGTTATAGGATTTTTCAAGGGCCAACGTCTTTCCATCCTTCTAGATTCGGGAAGCACACACAACTTCATTGACCCTAGAGTTGCTCAGCGGGCAAATTGCTATATCCACACTTGTAATTCCTTTGAGGTCATGGTAGCCAATGGGGGAACCTTACCTTGTAAAGGAAAGTGTCGCAATGTTAAAATCAAGATAGGGGACTATGAACTCAAGCAGGACATGTTTGCCCTCCACTTGGGTGGATGTGATATTGTTTTGGGATCTCAATGGTTGAGTACGTTGGGCACTATCAGTTGGAACTTTGTTGAACTTTGGATGCAGTTCTCCCAGAATGGACAAACACACATCATCAAGGGATCCCCAGCAGGAACACCTCAAATTATCAGTTCAAATGACATGGAGAAATTGCTAAAGAAATCATCATGTGGGGTCATTGCACAACTATTATCCATCCAACCATCCACATCTCCAATGGGTGAAATCCCACCAGACATGCAACAGATTCTCCACAAACATGAGGCCATATTTTCAGAACCAACCACACTACCACCGCATCGCTCTCACGACCATGCCATTCCATTATTGCCGAATAGTACACCTCCCAATATCAGACCATATAGGTACCCCCATGCCATGAAGTCAGAGATTGAGAAGATGATATAGGAATTACTCAAGGCGGGTGTCATTCGACCTAGTACTAGTCCCTACTCGCACCGGCCTCATTGGTCCTCAAGAAGGATGGCTCTTGGCGATTGTGTATTGACTACCGAGAACTCAACAAGATAACTATCAAGGATAAATTTCCTATCCCTGTGGTTGATGAATTACTAGATGAATTACATGGGACCATGTACTTCACCAAGCTAGACCTCCGCTCTGGGTACCATCAGATCCGACTCAGGGATGAAGATATTCCTAAAATTGCTTTTCGCACTCATGAAGGTCATTATGAATTCTTTGTAATGCCATTTGGTCTCACAAATGCTCCTTCCACATTCCAAAGCCTGATGAACATATTTCGCCCTTTTTTGCAAAATTTCATCCTTGTGTTCTTCGATGACATCTTGATTTACAGTCACACATGGGAAGAGCATCTCAAACATGTAGATCAAACCCTCCAACTACTAGCCGACCATAAATTGTTTGCAAAAAGGTCCAAGTGCTCCTTTGGTTTGACTGAAGTAGAATATCTGGGACACATTGTCTCAAATGATGGTGTCAAGGTTGACCCTAAGAAGATCCAAGCAGTCCAAGAATGGCCGAAACCTCGCACACTCAAGGGGCTTCGAGGATTTTTAGGGCTTACAAGATATTACCATAAATTTGTCTGCAATTATGGAAAGATAGTTGCCCCCCTCACCTCCATGTTGAAGAAGGATTCTTTTACTTGGACAGGGCCGGCTGAGCAAGCATTCCTAGACCTCAAGCATGCCATGACCACCACTCCAGTTTTAGCCATGCCAAACTTCTCTAAAAAAATTATCATTGAAAGTGACGCTTCTGGTCGTGGTATTGGGGCGGTATTGATGCAAGAAGGACGCCCTTTGGATTTTACTAGCAAAGCCCTATCTGATCACAATTTGGGGAAATCCACATATGCCAAGGAAATGTTGGCAATATTGCATGCAGTCCTGCATTGGTGACCTTACCTCATTGGGCACCATTTCTCCATAAAAACTGACCACCGTAGTCTGAAATACTTTCTAGAACAATGGGTTGCCACCCTCGAGCAACAAAAGTGGGTATCAAAACTCATGGGCTATGATTATGACATCACGTACAAAAAAGGGAAGGAAAATCTTGTGCCAGATGCTCTTTTGCCAATTTGAGACCCTTAGTATGTTGTGTGCCATATCTGCACCATTGCCCCAATGGATTGAGCCCTTACGTCAAGAAATACTTTAGGATGCAGATTTTAAAGTCCTGGTTGCTTCACTTAGGGATGATCCAGAGTCTACACCAGGATATAGTTGGGATGGCTAGGATCTGCGTTACCATCAATGCCTGGTTCTTCCTCCTAAGTCCCCACTTTGAGAGCTCCTCATGAAGGAATCACATGCTACTCCATCTGCTGGCCATTCAGGGTTCCTAAAAACTTATGAGCGACTCAAGCGCACCTTCTTTTGGAAAGGTATGAAATAGGACATTCACTCTTTTGTAGCGGACTGTGACACATGTCAAAGGATGAAAGGAGAAATAGTGCGCTCTTCGGGCACTCTTCAACCATTGCCGATACCAGATCAGGTGTGGACTGACATCTCCATGGACTTCATAGAAGGGCTACCTAAATCTAGAGGCAAGTCTGTTATTTTTGTGGTAGTGGACTGCCTTTCAAAGTATGCTCACTTTTGTGCCCTAACCCATCCTTACACAACATCCACTATTGCCCAAATTTTTCTTGACTCCATATTTCGCCTTCATGGCATGCCCACCTCCATTGTATCTGATTGTGATCCCACCTTTACTAGCAATTTTTGGCAAGAGTTGTTTAAGTTGCAGGGGACTCAACTCAAAATGAGTTCAACCTACCATCCACAAACGGATGGTCAAATAGAGGTTAATAAATGCTTGGAAACCTACCTTCGCTGCTTTGCCTCCGATCATCCTACTCATTGGGCAAAATGGCTTTCTTTGGCTGAATGGTGGTACAACACTTCCTATCATACCGCCACCAAACTCACACCGTTTGAGGTAGTTTATGGGCACCCTCAACTCATGCCTTCCTCCTACATTTCAAGCAGCTCCAAGGTCTAGGCCGTCGAAAATGCTCTGAGTCAACACACCGAGGTCCTCTGCCAACTCAAGAAAAATTTGAACATGGCCCAGAATCGGATTTACCAACAAGGTTAGGTAAGGTGGCATTGTGCATGTAATTCATGTGGCATTATGCATGTAATTCGAGCGGCATTGTGCATGTAATTCAAAGTGGCACTATGCATGTAATTCGGGTGGCATTATGCATGTAATCCAGGTGGCATTTTGCATGTAAGCCAACCTTGGAAGGAAACTCCTTAAATACCCGAAAAGGCACCAATGTAACCATATTTTTGCAAATTAATGAAGTATTGAAGGAGGTTGCCCCCTCGAAGAGGCCCGCGATTCTGTATTATTGTGAGATTGTTCTTTATGCAAATTTTTGTTATATTAATATGATGTTTATGTGAGTTTATTTCCAAGCAATCGTGTGAGAGTGTGTTATTTGAGTTTATTTTATAGCAGGATCTTAACATTCAAAGGGCCATTTTGATTCCATACAAGATGTGCTGGGGCAGGGGTGGCTGCCATGATTGCTAAAGGAGTTACAACCGCTATGGGATTGCTTGCAGATGCTCCTACAGCGGGTGTTAAAGAGGTGCTAATGGTGCTGGGCAGATTTGATCTTGCGACTAGCACAAGGTGTGCTTTTAGGATTCCGAGATGCAGTTCAAAAAACTTGATAGGTTCTTCAGAGTTTCTAGCTCGAGATCTGGTTATCATATGGCTATATAACCAGAAGGCTTCTAGACAAGGTCTTTCTTTTATGGTCTAAATGCAACGGAGTCATCAGGTGATTTTTTCTTGAGATTTTGCAAACAAAAGGCTCTGAAGGTAAAACACCAAAACTTATACAATACTGTGGGATTGCTGGTCCCACTGGGCATGCCAAAAACTATTGGAACAAAATCTACCTTCGATTAATAGTGCTGCACCTTAGACTTTGCCAACATTGAATAGATAGATCTTGCTTGAGATCATCTGTCTAGTCTCTAGAGAAGGCTGGTTCCTTTGAGTTTTTTAGAGAAAATGGGAACAAGAGATAAGGGAAATATAGCCTAAGCTAGAACTTTTCTCACGGTATAGATTAGACAATAGCAAACATTGATGATGTATTTTAGACAACAACAAAGCTAGAATTCTTCTTTATAGAAAACATGAATTCCTGAATGTGACTTTTAGATGTTCATCTAAAAAACATCTAAATATCTGTTAATGTTCAAATCTAGAAACAAGATTCATACGTGCACAGTCCAGATTTCAGAACAGATACATTTATAAAACTTAGAGTGAATAAAAGTTAAAACACTAGATACATACAAGCACACAAAAGTTTCGGAATCTAGAGGAAGAAATCTTTTATTGCTTGTAATCTAGTACATGTGCATCAAGCTTGTAAAAATCCAAGAGCCGACCCTTTTTCTAGAGTCGCTCACCCCTATATATACCCTAAAAGAGTATCTTTTCCTAAGTACATCTTACTTATTTTACAAGCAATAATCTACAGTTTCTAACAATACACAACGGATTTCTCGTAGATTGGATAGATTGGCAATCATCCAACAGACCTACCAGGTTATAATCAATAGACCATTCTTCAAAAATTAGCACCTGATGTTAGTGCTCGTCTCCAGTTGCCAAAAATATACTTTATTCCTTTACAGTGGCATGTCACAAAATCATCACATTCATCTCTTGCTTTGCTCCTGTCGCTTCCAGCCGTGAAAATGAGACATGTCACGAAATTGTGACATTCGTCTCTTCCTTTGCTCCTTTGTTGCCTCTCGCTATGAAAATGAGACATGTCACGAAATTGTGACATTCGTCTCCTGCTTTGCTCCTCTGCCGCTTCCAGCCGTTAAAATGAGACATGTCACGAAATTGTGACATTCGTCTCTTCCTTTCTCCTTTGTTCCCTCCCACCGCAAAAATGAGACATGTCATGAAACCGTGACATTCGTCTCCTCCTTTTCTCCTCCTAGCTATGAACTGCGAAACTGAGACATGTTGCGATGTCGTGACACTTTTTGCCCTTTTCTCTTTCTCCTCGCTGTGAACCGCGAAACTGAGACATGTCTCAATATCGCGACACTTTTTGCCCTTTTCTCTTTCTCCTCGTTGTGAACCACGAAACTAAGACATGTCGCGATATCGTGACACTTTTTCCTCCTGCTCCCTTTTACTGCTCTTAGCCGCGAAAATGAAACATGTCACGATATCATGACACTTTTGCCTCTTGCTCCCTTTTGCTGCTCTTAGCCACGAAAATGAAACATGTCACGATATCATGACACTTTTGCCTCTTGCTCCCTTTTGCTGCTCTTAGCCGTGAAAATGAAACATGTTGCGATATCGCGACACTTTTGCCTCTTGCTCCCTTTTTTTTCTCTTAGCAATGAAAATGAAACATGTCGCGATATCACGACAGTTTTTCCCATTGCTCTTTCTCTCTGCCTTGAAACATGTCGCGATATCACGACACTTTTTCCCATTGCTCTTTCTCTCTGCCTTGAACAGTGAAAATGCAACATGTCGCGATATCGCGACACTTTTGCCACCTTGCTCCCTTTTGTTGCTCTTAGCTACGAAAATGCAACATGTCACGATATCACGACACTTTTGCCTCCTTGCGGTATTTTGCTTTTTCTTTGATCTTTAGCATGTGGGCCACTTTGGTCTTCTTGGAAAATATGCAAAAAGGTGCATCAACTGTTTTTTTATAGTTAGCCACTTTTTGACTAACAAGTCCTTGAAGCATAATTTGATCATTATGTGAATATTTTTTTAATTCTATGGATAAGTCATATTAAATTCCATAAAATTTGTGCAGAAAGGATAGGAAACCATGGTTTCCTAGAATCTCCTCAACAATAGCATCAACTTGCAAAGTATCTGGCTCAAGCAACACCATCCTAGCCTCGTGAATCATAGCATACCACCATTGGATACCAATAGCAAATGCAATCCAAAAGGTCCATTGGAGCATGAACCATACAATCCACCAGAGCAAAAACCAAATAAACAATTTTTGAGGCTCAAAAATTTTGAAATTAGATAGGGATAGAAATATCTTGGCCTACAATTCAAAATCATTTGAGAAGCCAAATTGACAAGGCCATCCCATATTTGCATGTCATCTATTATGGAGGCTTCTCTCCTCTAGGATCATTGATATAACACCTCCAACTAAGAAATATTGGGTGCAAGTGCATAATATGTGTTGATACTGTCACAACCAATGATGTCAATGCATGATATGAAAAATGGTCTTGTAATTGTAGCCTCAATACTCAAAGCAAAGGCAAGATAGGCTCGTTCACACTCTCAGAAATGATTTTGGAGTAGAATAATTTGGAAAGAGTCTCTGGCACAAGGATTATGGCCAATGAATCTTTCATGTCTTAATGTGGTCTGCCATGAGATGAAAATCAAGCAATTTTAGAGAGATGCCTTAGAATTTCAATCATGTTGAGCAGGACAAGGTCCCATGAGGTGGAGAATGTTTGTAGGACTAGGAAGAATGTGTGGTCCAATATGGCTAAAGATATGTTGATGCTTTAGTGGTGCTTTTAGGACCAAGAAGAGCATGCAAATAATTGTCAAACTAGATTCACAAAGAATACTCAACCAATACAAGATTTACCATGATGTTAGTGGTCTTGTTTCCCTCTTTGTAAACATATTGGATAATAAAATTATCGTACTTACAAAGAAATCTTATTGATTCTTCTATCAAGTTGAAGACACCCCAAGCTAGATATCGATTTCCCTTAAGGTAATTAATTATGTTTAGGGAATCACCTTCATAATAATATTATTGATATGGAGGTCTTCCAAAGTGGATAATCCTTAGTATAAAGTTTTGTCTTCAGCCACATTATTGGTCTGAATGCCGATGTTCTTAGCAAACACTAGGATAATCCTAGTTTGATCATCTCTAACAATGCCCCCACTATTGGATTTATTCATATTACATTTAGCAGCTCCATCGAAGTTGAACTTATACCAACCTAAAGGAGGAGGAGACCTAATGACACATGATCTATCAACACTAGGCACTGGTGACCTATGACGCATGGAAGAGATATTGAAAGAAGCAAAAAGCCTAGAATCTATCCCAGGATAAGGGACATCAGAGAAAGGGATAACATTTGTATTTTCAATGGCCATCGATAGAACCCTACAAAAAATAGAGGTAGGACCTCTGGAAGCATCACTGAAGGCTCTATTGTTCCTTTCTAACCAAACTTGCCAAAGAAAATGGGGCAAAAAAAAATTCCAAAGAGACTTGAGATGATGATGAAAGGGTTAGGCCACTGCACACACAAATTAAGAATAAAATTGGGTTGAACCCACTTGATACAAAATGTTGATAAAAGGGAGAGCAACACCTTAAAGGAAAATGGGCACTCCAAGAATAAATGGAGTATCGAATCCCACCCAGAATGGTAGAGATAGCAGTGAATGGTAATAAAAAAGTGTCTTTTGATTAAATTCTCAATGATCAAGACTTTATTCTAGACAACCAACCAAAAATAGAATGCAATCTTGTAGATATGATGTTTGAGACAAATAAGACTAAATGAAAGCCAACTTAATCTAGGATCTTCCTAAATGTGGTAAACATATCTAACTAAGAATTGGCCATTTTCATTGGCACTCCAAATGAGGGAATCCTATGAGGGACTACTCGAGATCTTCACTTAATCTAATTCAATCTATTTTGTGAGTATTTTTGACCTCTCATGCCTATCCTTCTCTACATTTTTCTCTACCACCTTAGTGATATTCTCAAAAATGTCTCTACCCCAAAATATGTTGGATTTTGAGTAGACCCTATAATTTGTTAATCTATCAATAACTTTATTGCCTTATCTATAGGTATGGTTAATACTTACATTCTATAAGGCTTAAATAATATTGTGTACTTCTAGAATGAATTTAATCTCCCATTTATTCCTCCATTCCTTCCTTAGGATTTTGATGATAAGCAGTGAATCTCCTTCTACCTCTAGATTTTTAGATCCTAAACTCCTTGTAATTGTGAGGCCTTCTAGGGCTACTATAGCGGTCACCTGATTCACTATGTACCTTCCATAGTACTCAAACTAGGCTTTGATTATCTCACATTTATGATCCTTCCTCCTCCTGTCTCCCTTGCATTTTCTTTAATAGCCCCATTGAATTTTAGCTTGAGTCACCCTTGAGTCAAGAATTTCCACATAAAAATTTCCTAAGGGTTTCTTCTTTGATTATAATGGAATGAGACATCTAAACCTTTCCTTATGCTTGAATCTTGTTATATGATCTTTTTGGTGGTACACATTCATTTCTAAATATTTTGTTGTTGTGTTACTTTCATATTATCCAACAACATGTGCTTATAAATAAGTTCCAAGTCCACTTGGAGAGCCTCTCTTTAGTTGGGCTATTCCATTGGTTCCACAAATCCTGTATGGTGTTAGCATAACCCATTCAGCTTTTTTATCCTTTAGGAACTTACTCCATATTTTTATTGACTATGAGCACTTCAAGAAGAGGTGGTTCACATCTTCCTCCTCTCTATGGCATAAAATGCATTTTCTTGGCCCTTGGAATCCTCTTTTTCTCAGGTTGCTCCATGTTAAAATTTTATTATTTAAATGCAAACACATTAATACTTGAAGTTTAGGGGCACTAAGATTGCTTCATACTGATTTCCATTCATAATTTCCTCTCCTTGACCTATGAGAATGTTATAGCCTGAATTTACTATATAATCACCACTTGTATCATGGATCTAGATAAGGGTTTCTTGCTTATTAGACTTGGAGATAAATACTGCTTTTTTTATTCTATCTAATATTTTGATTTCTTCATTGATTTTTTTAATCTATATTCTCCATTCTATAGTTCCTTCCAGTAAGCTTCTCCCAATGGTGAGGTGTATATGTCATTATGGATTTATTTCTCCCATTCTCTTGTCATCACCTATTTGATTTTATTCAAGTCATTCCTCATCTACAATGGAGCTTCCTCACACCACTTATCCTCCCAAAATCTCTTTCTATTGTGCTTGTTTATTATCGACCTAGTTTCCTCTTGTATTAAGCTCTTGCAATTGTTTATATATTTCCAAATAGATTATACTTTTATTGCTAGATTTTGATCTTCTTTTATGGTTACTTGTTGAAGTAGGTGGATGGTAGGTTTCCCGTACATATACTTGGATCTATTGAATTTTGCCCATGTAGCATTACTATATAGGAACCTCTATACTATATTTTCTCCAAGAGATATGTTCATCTCCTTTATCTTGCTCATACCAATGCCTTCTCCTATTTTGGGTTTGCATACTTAGCAGGGTTATGCGTAAAGGGTTGGTCCCAAAATTTATTTATAAAAAGGGATGAATCAATTTAAAAATTAAGGTGAATAGTGTCCAAAATCATGTAGAAGACATAGCAAATTATATTTTTTTCCACTAAAAAATATAAAAATATGGTAAATTTATTATAATATTTTTAAAACCTTATAGCAATACAAACGACCCATAGTTAGATGATAGGTCTACTACCTATAGGCAATAGAATCATCTAAAAATTTAGCCTATGGCCAGTTGATGACCTTGCTATCTATAAGCTATAACTACTACCTATAGGATGCAACTATAGCCTATAGGTAGTAGGCAACCTTATTTTCTATAGGCTATAGTATCTATAGCCTATCTTACTGCCTATATGTAGTAGGAGGGTCACCTGGTACCTATATGTTGTAGTTGTTACCTTATTGCTACTACCTATAGGCAATAGTTACAACCTATAGGTATTAGATGACCTTGCTACTACCTATAGGCAATTGTTAGCTTTTGAAGCTAAGTACTTAAGATAAAATAACCACACGATCTAAAATAAATTTGCAATATGAAATATATGATAATGGCAAATTATAAAAATATAAAACTCATAAATAACTTTAGAAATAACTCATATAATTGATATTAACAAATACTCATGAAATACCATTGAGGATTAAGTAGAGGGGAGGAGATTTGGAAGAAAAAACTAGGGCATCATTTGGGTAGACGAAGGAATTTTTGGTTGCTGTGGAATTGAAGACAAGATTGTTGCCCTAGGAGAACCCAATGGGGACACTTTCAGATCCTCTTTTAGAGAGAAAGTTCTTTTGCAGATTTTTTAAAGGATAAATCTCTAGAAGAGACAGAAGAAGCACAAAAAACTACATTAAAAATACTCTTTACAACTACAAAAAAGATCAATATCTCAACGAGTCAATGGATGCTTGCCATAGTCAGAATTAAGGCCAAATATTGTCATTGAGCAAAGTATGGTAGAAGAAATAGTCTTATATAGAGCCAATCATGATTTGATCTGTAAATTCATGGGTATTCACCCTACCCTAATTTTTTTGCATTCTTGGGTTCAACAAAAATGGGAGCCTCTTGGTGAGTATTCTTTGTGGTTTAATAGCAATGGATATTTTGTTGTTAGTTTTTCTTCACTTACCGATATAAATAGGGATTTCAAATAAAAAAAGAGGAATCATAGTGCAGTAGGATTATTTGTTCAGCCCTAGAAAGTGGGATTTAATCCTTGAATTGAACCCACTATTGTCCTAGTTTGGATCCGTTTGTATGCACTTCCAATGGATTTTTTGAGTGAGTAGGTATTGGAAATCATCGATAATTCCTTTGGAAGACATTTGGGTGTTTTTAGAGATACAATGGAAGGAAACACAACCATTTATGCTATATTGTGCATGGAAATGGATCTCATCTAGCCTTTATCGACAAATATTGAACTCAAACTTGTAGGACTATCTTGTGTTCAACAACTAGATTATGAGGTATTTACCTTCAAGTGTAGAGTTTTCCATAAATATGGAAATTTGGCTTGATCCTGCCCAAACAATATTAACATAAAAATGGAGGCTCCTCTAGGAATGTCAAATCTTCCTAAGGAGGGTAAAACAACAATAAATAAAGAAAAAACCAATATTTATCAAGCCAAAGAATCATAGGGAGATGGTTTTGAGCAACCCAAAAGAAGCAGAAGGTAAAAGAAAAAATATGGTGAAGAGCAAACCCAACTCAAGCGCTCCAATAGGTATGAGATCTTCAAGAAACTAGTGGACTAGGAAGAAGAACAATTCATGGAAGGAGTGGATGGGAATAATGAAAACAATAACAACCATGTTCAAGCCCCTATTCCACCTCCTCCCATACCACAATAGGTAATTAAGTATAGTGAGTTACCACAAATAGATATTGTAGGGGTATTGATAGTGCATAACCAAGAGCAATCGATAATTAAGGATGTTATCATGGGTATAGCAAAAAATAATAGAGAAAGGCCAAATCTAGGGATAACTCAGGTGGAAAAAAGATAAAAAAATATTAGCTCTCAAGGAGTGGGTAGAAAATCAAATAAAGAATTGATAGTAGTTCAAGAAGACAAACTAATCATTGGAGGATCGTTGAGGACAATAGAACTTTATGACTCTCAAGGTAACCAATGATTATATAATTATGGAATGTTAGGGGTTTAAACAGTAGAACCCATCAATTTGTTGTTCGAAGACTCTTAGAAAAATATAAAACATATTTTTTTCTTATCTAGGAGATAAAAATATTATTGGGTCTTATGTGTAAAATAGTAAATAAACTTTGGAGGGGTGTTATTCATATGGAAGTGGATTCCCAAGGGGTCTTATGGGGGATAGTTACTTTGGAACTCTCTTGAATGGAAAGAAATAGAACATATAGCTTATAGGGGTGTCCTCACATTGCATTTTAGGAACAATGTGACAACTGATTAGGTTTTAATCATAAATTTTTATGGGGTTCAAAACCTAGATGGTCAGATGCATCAATGGAAAGTGGTACATGTTGAGAAGCAACACACCCCCACTAAAAAATGAAATTCCATCCTTTGAAAATGTTTAATATTCATTTGTTCCGCAGGGACCCTCTTGATGTTTTTCGGGTTTTAATTCCAAATTTTGCTTGCATCCTTTTTCAAACTTCGCCTACATCAAAGTGACCAAGTAGACTTGCATATGGCATTGATTTCAATTTAGAAATAGCAGTTTCTATTTCTGGCCTAGCAAACTTCTAAATGCATTTTCTCTTAATCCATGATGAATTTTTAAGTTTCGTTTGCAGATTGGGATACCCTTTGGGCTTTTTTAGATACTTGTAAAGTTTCATCAAATTCTGAGCACTTTGAATTTTCATCATTTTTCTACACCATGTGAAGCTGATCATTCTCGAGCAATTTAAAATTCATTTTTCAAATGTTAAAATCATTTTTGAGTAAGGAAGATCCTTCACCAATATGTAAAAATGCAAAATACAGATGGACAAAGTCATTGGAATCAACCTACAATTTTTGGAGAATTTGCAAAGTGAAAGAAAAGCTTGAGGGAAATGTCGCGATATCGCGACATGTTCCATTTTCGGACATGTCTCATTTTCATGAGGGCAAAAGCTAGGAAGAAAAGCTTGAAGGAAATGTCGCGATATCGTGACATGTTCCATTTTTGGACATGTTCCATTTTCACGAGAAGGAAGCTTGGAAGAAAAGATTGAAGGAAATGTCATGATATCGTGACATGTTCCATTTTTGGAGGAAAAATTGAGAAAATAAAGGAATGTCAGATTTCAGACATGTTCCATTTTCGTGAGGGCAAAAGCTGGAAGAGATGAAGTGAAGGAAATGTCACGATATCGCGACATGTTCCATTTTTGCAAGGGCCAAAGCTTGGAAGAGACAAAGTGAAGGAAATGTCATGATATCACGACATGTTCCATTTTTAGAGAGCAAAAGCTTGAAAGACACTAAGTGAAGGAAATCACGATTTTATGACATGTTCCATTTTCACGAGGAAGGAAGCTTGGAAGAGACTAAGTGAAGGAAATGTCATGATTTCACGACATGTTCCATTTTTGCAAGGGAAAGCTTGAAAGAGACTAAGTGAAGGAAATGTCACGATTTCATGACATGTTCCATTTTTGTGAGGAAGGAAGCTTGGAAGAAACAAGGTGAAGGAAATGTCACGATTTCGCGACATGTTCCATTTTCGTGAGGGCAAAGCTTGAAAGAGACTAAGTGAAGGAAATGTCACGATTTCGTGACATGTTCCATTTTTGCGAGGAAGGAAGCTTGGAAGAAATGAAGATGAAGGAAATGTCACGATTTCGTGACATGTTCCATTTTTGTGAGGAAGAAATCTTGGAAGAGATGAAGTGAGGGAAATGTCACAATTTCGTGACATGTCACGATTTTGTGACATGTTCCATTTTCACGAGGAAGGAAGCTTGGAAGAGACAAGGTGAAGGAAATGTCGTGATTTCGTGACATGTTCCATTTTCATGAGGGCGGAAGCTAAAAGAAGCGAAGTGAAGGAAATGTCACGATTTCGTGACATGTTCCATTTTCACGAGGAAGAAGCTGGAAGACATGAAGTGAAGGAAACTGCCGATTTCGTGATGTTGACATGTTCCATTTTCACGAGGGCCAAGGCCTAGAAGAGAAAAAGTGAAGGAAACATCGCGATTTCGTGACATGTTCCATTTTCACGAGGGCAAGCTTGGAAGAGACAAAGTGAAGGAAATGTCGTGATTTCGTGACATGTTCCATTTTCACGAGGGAAGGAAGAAGAAGTGAGAGGAAAATCGTCCGATATCGTGCGACATGTTTGGACTTCTATTGGCAAAAGCAAGAAAATTGAGGAAAATGTCACGATTTCATGAAATTTTGTTTCATTCACCTATCCAAAAGGAAGTGGAAGCTTTTCAACACAGTCCAAATCAATTAATTAAGTAAAATGAAAAACATTAAAAATCTAACCTTTGCTTTTCTTTTTGCAGAAGTAGATCCGACAGTTGCATAATGGCAAAAGTAATGGCGGATAGAGAATCTCGACTCGAACCAAACAAAGACAGTTGTGCAAAGATGGAAGGCCTCATAAGTCAGTGACTCATCCAGATGTTGCAGAGGAGTTAATGAGATGCTCTGACAGCTTATCGAAGGATAAAGATACATTTACACTCGGTGCCCATTTGATGAGGATAAAACCAAGTCTTATCTTCTCCATTTATGGCAAGATCCACGCGAAGATTTTCAGAGTGATTAGGGCTTATCAAAACTCTATATAAAAATACCTTATATTGTAAAGCCTCGACGGTGGGATTTTTATGATAAGATTTAGATATTTGGAAGAAGATATTTTGAAAAGATCAGGGTCTGTCCTGAGTCTATATATACTTCTCTTGAATGTAAAGTCCGGATGCGAAAACTTGGAATAAAAGACATTTTAGCAATTTCCTGCAAATCTTGTTTGAATGCTTTGTTCTGGACCCGGGGTTGGTGTGAAATCGTTCTTCTGTGATAGCATGGCCAGGAGCCTAATCTCTTTCAGATTTCGATAAGTGCATCTTCTTCTATTTTTGTCTCACTAAAGTTCTATTTATTTTGGTTGTAAATCTGTGTTATCAAGATTGAATATGCTGCTAGGCTTCATTCTATTTGTTATATGCTAGGGAAAGTTAGAGATTTAAGGTTCAGGTCTGTTCTAATTGCTCTATCCTCACTACGCGAGCTAGGCTACTGGTGAGAGATACCAGTTGACACCGACTTCCCTTCTATTTATGATTTTCTTTCAGATCTATGTTATTTCCGTCTTATGCTCTTAGTAGAAGGTGATCTTAGAAAGTTGGACACCTTCCTCTTTGATTGGTTTTATTGTGAAGCTAAATAGTATAACTAAAATTGGTAGTTTTGATTTTGCAGCTAAGTTAGATAAGCTTCTCTTTTCTGCCCTACCCTACTCTCTCTGTTCCACCGTTAAATGATTCATTTTTATTTTCTTTCAAATTTGTATTTTATTTAATCTGCTAAAACATAAAGAGCTATATCAAAGAACTCATTGTAAATCCGATAGTCAACAAAGATAACAACCGCTAAACATTATTGAACGAAGGTCGAGCCCATTGTAAGGTAACAGACAGTCCACTTGAAACTATTCCAGAAGCGGAAAAGAGTGAATAGACATTCGACCCAACTCTGTAACTCACACCTTGGATAACCAGAAAGATCCTAAAGTGAGTGGGATTTATCCCGTATAAGTGTTATCGGTATTTTATGCTCATTCTTCATGGGGTGTGTATGAAAGACGAACCAACATTTAAAATTGGCGCTAGAAGGAGGGCCTACTGAACTCCGTTCAGTATTTGTTAAGGATTGTAAGTTGTTTGTGAAAAGCTGGATTCTACCTACAGAGTAACCAGGTCCCACTCCAGAGCTGGAGAGCTCCTTGTGCCTGAGTTAGAAACCCCAAGGAGAAGCAGCCTCAAAAGGGCCAAGTCTTTGTCTAACATAGTTTTATCACCACTTGTAGTTCCTCCAACTGCAACTCAAAATATCATAGTTAATCAGGTAGTGATGGCAAGCTGGTTGGGTTCCACTGCTTTGAATATTCCTGGTGCAGCGCATGATTTACCCAAAAATCTTGAGAAGTATCTTCCTACCTACAAGCATGATGGAATCAGAACAGCAGAAGAACACCTGGTGGCATATAAAAATGCTCTAAAGTTGTTGAATGTGCAACATGAAGATGTGGCTTGTAGGTTATTCCCATTCACTCTCCAGGAGGGAGCATACGACTGGTTTTTGAATCTTACTAATGATTCTATTACTAGTTGGAATGACCTAGAGAAAGTTTTTGTATCATAATTTGGGGAAGTGATTGACCCCAGTGTGTTATATCAACAATTTTCTAACATTAAGAGAGAGTCTGGTGAAGCTATCAGGTCTTTCAATATGAGGTTCCAAAGAGCTTATGGTAGAATGATTGGTCATTACATCCCAAGTGCAAATCTAGCCTTAGAAATCTATAAGAATGCATTGGATTCGGTGACCTCTATTTTCCTCAAGAGAGACATCAATATCACAACCCTGGCAGGAGCTTATAAGGAAGCTTTAATTCTTGAAAGATAGTTAGGACCTCAAATTTTGAGCAGTCCTTTGATATCCTATGTTACGCAGAACATGCCTATTTTGAATCCCATTCCACATCATGAGTTAGTGCCAACATGTCACGCTCTACCCAAGGAAACTCCATTAACTGTGACACACACTCAACATGTGCAAAATATAGAGAAAGATTCTGACAAGTTCAAGGTGGAAGTGCTTGAAGTAAACATTTGTGACCTAGCATTACCCAAATTTGAAGCTTTTCTGGTGAGTTAAATTTTCCTAAAAATCAAAGAAATATTGATAGTTTTAGTTCATCCAAAAATAGTACGACTATGGTTTTAGATTCATTCACTTTTCCCGATGAGTCAGAAAATGTTGTAGAAATTCCTATGGATGAAGTGCAAGCTTTTCAACAGTTCCAAAGGGACAGTTATAATTTGAGATGTGAGAATCCAGAACCTACTCCTAATAATGATCCTCCCTCACCAAAAGGTGATGAAAATAAGATTCAATATCACTATACAGAAGTAACTAGGAAGGAGTATAACATCATTGAGGATATGAAGAAAATTAAGGCTAACATCACCCTCCATGAGCTGGCTCAGATTGTTGAACAAAAAGATAACTTGATTGAAACTTACTCTGGACCACCTATTGAATTTCAAGAAAAGGAGAAGAAGATAGTAAATGTGAATGTGGTCAACCAACTCGGAATAGACAAAGAGTCTCAGTATAAGCCTGTGATTACTGAACATAATATCAAAAAAGAGGTTGTAAACCGTGTTGATGCAGATATTGGAGTTTATAATTTGACAACTGAGAAGGTGAGACCGGTTATAGCTCTAACCAATCACAACAATGATATTTGGACATTACACATTGATGGGGTTAAATCTAAGCAAGGCTCGGGTGAAAGAGCAAATTATGAAAATTCTACTAGAGGGATAAAAATTGAAATCTTGGATATTGGAGCAGTAGAGCAACCACAAAATGTTCAAGTTATTAAGAACTATGACGTACAAATAAAATATGATCTCTTTGAGTTGTTACATAAATCTAAAGATGTGATGATCTGGTTCTATAAAGGCTTTAAGGTATTTGATCCTGGGGGGTTTTTACATTTCGTCCCTTTGAAAGAATTCTGCAAACCCTTCAAGTAGAAGCATAAACATGTTAATGCCTTGATTTTGAAGGAGGCATAAAAATTGTATGCACATGGGCTGATAGAATAAGACATAAGCAGGGGTTGAAAACTTCACCATTCATGTTATTATATGATTTGACTAATTTGGAGGGTGAAGGACTTGCAGATTTGGTGTTTCTGTGGGACAAGATCCATAAAAAAAAAAAAGGGGGAAGACGGTAAACACAAGTCTTTCCCAGGTAGCAAAAATTTTGGGAAGCATAATCTGGAGTGCATTTCGTCAACAGGACCTGAAAGGTATTTTTCTAAATTTACCCGCAAATGGTCAATTTTTTTTAAGGCACTATTTCTCTGCTTTTCCATCTGCTACATTTTTTGAGTGATTGAAGGGACTTTGTGCATATGTATATATTGTAAATAAAGTTTGAAGTAGTGTGTTTTTATTTTGCTTTATTTAAAGTTTGAAGTATTGTGTTTTATCTTTTGAGGTCTGTGCAATTTTGTCTTTAACTGGTGGCCTTTTTCTCTCCTCTTTAGCTCTTTAATCCTGTTTGTTTGAGCTTTTGCCTAAACAAAGAAAACACAAATCAACATTTAAAATTGGCCTAGTGTGTTTTCATTTTGTTTTATTTTTGTTAAGAGATAGTCTGCTAGAGCTAAAAAGTGGAACTACTTGTTATTTAGAACAACAGTAGAAAGATAATTGGATTTGGTATCTTGCTTGCCACAATTATTTTGATTATAAAGAAACTACTATACTGTTTGGCTGAAGAACTCCCAGGGAATCCAAGAAAAGTTGGTCAGGAGAGGGGACTCCGATTCATAGAATTACATCAAAGCGTCCAAGGAAGCTATTGGTACCCAGGTTGAAACAGTTAGTCGATCAATTGCTCGATGAATATAAAAAAAAAAAAAAGAGAGCAAGGCATTCCAGCTATCGGTATCTTTCAAAAGAAAAAAGAGACAGAAGGTGAAAGTTGGGCAAGCCAACATAAAACCGGCATTCTTTTCTGCACATAGCCAAGGTTCCAGAAGGATACATCTCAAACATGTTCACCAGGCTATAAATGCCACCTCATAGTGGTGAATCAGGGTCGTGAAAATCTAAAGAGTAACTCTGTCGGGGTTGTAAAAGGCTAAACTAGTAAACAGAGCTCTACTCGGTTTCCCCTGCACAATCTAAATAGCTGATCAATCCACAGTGAGCATTCGAAGCCCTGGTCATCCTTGAAGAAAGTTTTATACGCTTATAATCGCACATCAAAATCTTCCTTAAGTGATTCAACCTAGTATGTCCTTGGGAAACTTTAACAACTAACAGATAGTAGTTAAATCATTTTAGAAAATATTTGTGGCAAAGCATGGTACATAGTCTAAATTGTTTTGAAACTAGAGTTCTGGATTCTAAATAGTGCTACTATTTTCCCCGTAGATATCGCCATTTGTTGAGAAGCAACACACCCCCACTAAAAAAATGAAATTCCATCCTTTGAAAATGTTTAATATTCATTTGTTCCGCAGGGACCCTCTTGATGTTTTTCGGGTTTTAATTCCAAATTTTGCTTGCATCCTTTTTCAAACTTCGCCTACATCAAAGTGACCAAGTAGACTTGCATATGGCATTGATTTCAATTTAGAAATAGCAGTTTCTATTTCTGGCCTAGAAAACTTCTAAATGCATTTTCTCTTAATCCATGATGAATTTTTAAGTTCCGTTTGCAAATTGGGATACCCTTTGGGCTTTTTTAGATACTTGTAAAGTTTCATCAAATTCTGAGCACTTTGAATTTTCATCATTTTTCTACACCATGTGAAGCTGATCATTCTCGAGCAATTTAAAATTCATTTTTCAAATGTTAAAATCATTTCTGAGTAAGGAAGATCCTTCACCAATATGTAAAAATGCAAAATACAGATGGACAAAGTCATTGGAATCAACCTACAATTTTTGGAGAATTTGCAAAGTGAAAGAAAAGCTTGAGGGAAATGTCGCGATATCGCGACATGTTCCATTTTCGGACATGTCTCATTTTCACGAAGGCAAAAGCTAGGAAGAAAATTTGAAGGAAATGTCACGATATCACGACATGTTCCATTTTCAGAGGGAAAGCTAAAGAAGAGGAAATGTCCGATTTCGTGACATGTTCCATTTTGAGAAGGAAGCTTGGAAGAAAAAGTGAAGGAAATGTCGCGATTTCGCGACATGTTCCATTTTCGAGGAAGAAAGCTTGAAGAATGAAGTGAGGAAATGTATGATTCGACATGTTCCATTTTTGTGAGGGTAAAATCTTGGAAGAGATGAAGTGAAGGAAATGTCACGATATCATGACATGTTCCATTTTCATGAGGGCCAAAGCTTGGAAGAGACTAAGTGAAGGAAATGTCGCGATTTCATGACATGTTCCATTTTCACGAGGGCCAAAGCTTGAAAGAAACTAAGTGAAGGAAATGTCACGATTTCGTGACATGTTCCATTTTTGCGAGGAAGGAAGCTTGGAAGAAACAAGATGAAGGAAATGTCATGATTTCGTGACATGTTCCATTTTCGTGAGGGCAAAGATTGAAAGAGACTAAGTGAAGGAAATGTCATGATTTCATGACATGTTCCATTTTTGTGAGAAGGAAGCTTGGAAGAAACAAGGTGAAGGAAATGTCGCGATTTCGTGACATGTTCCATTTTCATGAGGAAGAAAGCTTGGAAGAAGTGAGGGAAACGTCATGATTTCATGACATGTCACGATTTCGCGACATGTTCCATTTTCGCGAGGAAGGAAGCTTGGAAGAAACAAGATGAAGGAAATGTCACGATTTTGTGACATGTTCCATTTTCGTGAGGGCGAAAGCTTGAAAGAAGCAAAGTGAAGGAAATGTCATGATTTCGTGACATGTTCCATTTTCACGAGGAAGAAAGCTTGAGACATGAAGTGAGGGAAATGTCACGATTTCACGACATGTCATGATTTCGTGACATGTTCCATTTTTGTGAGGGCCAAGGCTTGGAAGAGAAAAAGTGAAGGAAATGTCACGATTTCGCGACATGTTCCATTTTCACGAGGGCGAAGGCTTGGAAGAGATAAGGTGAAGGAAATGTCATGATATCGTGACATGTTCCATTTTCATGAGGGTGAAAGCTTGGAGAGAGGATAAAGTGAAGGAAATGTCGCGATATCGCGACATGTTCTTGGACTGTTCATTTTGAGAGGCATAAGCAAGGAAGAAGTAACTTGAGGGAAATGTCGTGATTTCGTGACATGTTTGGTTATTTTTTTGATATTTGTTTTTAAATTTTATGGCATCACCTATCCAAAAGGAAGTGGAAGCTTTTCAACACAGTCCAAATCAATTAATTAAGTAAAATGAAAAACATTAAAAAATCTAACCTTTGCTTTTCTTTTTGCAGAAGCAGATCCGATAGTTGCATAATGGCAAAAGTAATGGCAGATAGAGAATCTCGACTCGAACCAAACAAAGACAGTTGTGCGAAGATGGAAGGCCTCATAAGTCAGTGACTCATCCAGATGTTGCAGAGGAGTTAATGAGATGCTCTGATAGCTTATCGAAGGATAAAGATACATTTACACTCGGTGCCCATTTGATGAGGATAAAACCAAGTCTTATCTTCTCCATTTATGGCAAGATCCACACGAAGATTTTCAGAGTGATTAGGGCTTATCAAAACTCTATATAAAAATACCTTATATTGTAAAACCTCGATGGTGGGATTTTTATGATAAGATTTAGATATTTGGAAGAAGATATTTTGAAAAGATCAGGGTCTGTCCTGAGTCTATATATACTTCTCTTGAATGTAAAGTCCGGATGCGAAAACTTGGAATAAAAGACATTTTAGCAATTTCCTACAAATCTTGTTTGAATGCTTTGTTCTGGACCTAGGGTTGGTGTGAAATCGTTCTTCTGTGATAGCGTGGCTAGGAGCCTAATCTCTTTCAGATTTTGATAAGTGCATCTTCTTCTATTTTTGTCTCACTAAAGTTCTATTTATTTTGGTTGCAAATCTGTGTTATCAAGATTAAATATGTCTGTTAGGCTTCATTCTTTTTGTTATATGCTAGGGAAAGTTAGAGATTTAAGGTTCAGGTCTGTTCTAATTGCTCTATCCTCACTGCACGAGCTAAGCTGCTGGTGAGAGATACCAGTTGACACCGACTTCCCTTCTATTTATGATTTTCTTTTAGATCTATGTTATTTCCATCTTATGCTCTTAGTAGAAGGTGATCTTAGAAAGCTGGACACCTTCCTCTTTGATTGGTTTTATTGTGAAGCTAAATAGTATAACTAAAATTGGTAGTTTTGATTTTGCAGCTAAGTTAGATAAACTTCTCTTTTCTGCCCTACCCTACTCTCTCTGTTCCACTGTTAAATGATTCATTTTTATTTTCTTTCAAATTTGTATTTTATTTAATCTGCTAAAACATAAAGAGCTATATCAAAGAACTCATTGTAAATCTGATAGTCAACAAAGATAACAACCGCTAAACATTATTGAACGAAGGTCGAGCCCATTGTAAGGTAACAGACAATCCACTTGAAACTATTCCAGAAGCGAAAAAGAGTGAATAGACATTCGACCCAACTCTGTAACTCACACCTTGGATAACCAGCAAGATCCTAAAGTGAGTGGGATTTATCCCGTATAAGTGTTATCGGTATTTTATGCTCATTCTTCACGGGGTGTGTATGAAAGCCGAACCAAAAATACATAACATGAGAGTCTCAAGGGAGGAGGTATATTGAATTGTTGTTGGGGATTTTAATGCTAAATTATCCTCTAGATATCTAGAAGGGGGAATCCTAATTTTGGACCTAGGGGATTGACTTATGATTGCCCAAGTCCATGCATTATACTAGGTGGATATTAAATACCTAGGAACCAACTATACTTGGATTAATAATAGGAGGAAACCACATAGCAGGAAGGTGAAGTTGGATCATTTTTTGGTTTTAGAGGAGGAATTTGTGAAATGGAATATTAAATTTTAGATTTTTGAGGGTCTAGTTTTGGATCACTTCCCATTTTTTTGGAATGGGGGATCAAGACAATGCAGCATCACAAACCATTCAAATTTGAAAACTTTTGGTTACAAAAAGAGGAGCTTTGAAAGAAAATTCTATAGTGGTGGTAAGAGGGACACCCAAAATATGGGAAAACAATGCCTAGATTCCATAAGCAAATTTATTATGTCAAGTATTAACTCAAAAAATTGAGGTAAGCTAACAAGATAGAATTCCAGGTCCAAAGAGCTCCATTGGTGGCCAGATGGGATGAGGTTAAAAAACACTTAAGGGAAGGAACAATTATAGAATAACTCAAATAAGAGGATGATGCATTGCGTAAAGTGATTGAGGACATCGAAAACCAAGAGGAGATCTACTGGAAATAGATAGCAAGAACCACTTGGTTATTAGAAGGTGATAAAAATACAAAATTTTTCCATCAGGTTGCTTGTGCTAGGAGACAACCAAACATGGAAGTTCTTTAGGATGAGAACAAACACTCCTTTGATACAATTCTAGGTATGCATTTCCATTCAATGGATTATTTTTCTAAACTATTTAAGGAAAGTATGGTGCAAGATGAAGAGGCTCAAAAATAAGTTCTTGCTATCATACCCTTTGTTATCTTTGAAGAAGAAAATTAGGTCCTACTTAAACCCATTGATAGAGAGAAACTAAAGAAAGTAGTCTTTGGAATGACTACCAAAAAAACACCAGGCCTAA
Organism: Wollemia nobilis; assembly: GCA_028583015.1. Classification (NCBI taxonomy): domain Eukaryota; kingdom Viridiplantae; phylum Streptophyta; class Pinopsida; order Araucariales; family Araucariaceae; genus Wollemia; species Wollemia nobilis. The sequence continues at coordinate 891,682 of JAQPPZ010003172.1, read as the reverse complement.
ATGGCTTTCCTATTGAGTTTTTTTAGGCCTTCTGGAATAACTTGGAGGATGATGTAATGGTTTTTATAGAGGAGTCAAAAGGTAGTAAAATAATGCTTAAAGTTTTAAATCATACATTCATTGCTTTAATTATGAAAGGGGAGGATGGGGTGCATATTTCAAATTATAGATCTATTGGCTTATTCAATTTTATATATAAAATAATCACAAAGGTAATGGCTAAGTGGTTAAAACCTCTTCTACATAGCATTATCTCCTCGGAGCAAGGGGGTTTTGTAGAGGGCAGATAGATCTTGGATGGTGTAGTTCTAGCTTAGGAAGAAATGCACTCAATGCAAAAATAGGGAAATAGGTGAATGTTCATAAAATTGGATATATCAAAGGCTTATGATAGGGTGGAGTGGAGTTTCTTGTCAAAGATGATGACAACATTTGGTTTCTATTAGGATTGGATAGATTGGGTTATGAGCTATGTTTCTACTCTAACATACTCAGTGTTAATCAAGGGCCTTTTCTTGTAACCATTAGAGCTACTCAAGGTATTTGTTAAGGAGATCCTTGTTCCCCTTGTATTTTTTCATATTGGATGAAGGCTTGGGTAGACTCATCTTGAGGAGAAGACAACAAGATTTTCTAATAGGTATCAAGGTGTATGAGGAAGTTTTGACTCACCCATAGTTTGTGGATGATACAAGATTGGTTGGAGTGGTCAATTTAAGGGAAGCAAGAATGATTAGAGATGCACTTAATGTCTACCTTAGGGCTACAAACCAAGTCATCAATAATAAATAATCCAAAGTATGTTTCTAATCTTGATCAAGGGCTTCAGGACAAAATTTTAGAGATCTTAGGATTCACGAGGACTTCTCTTCTAGTGGTATACTTGGGGATCCCTTTGCATTTTAAAAAATTAAAAATAGATATCTAGAGGATTATTTTAGATTGTATCAAGGAAATAATTATTCATTGTTCTCACAAATGGTTAAGCTATGAGGTATATTAAATTTTTTGCATTCAATCATTCAAGCCATGCCAATTTATAAATTTTCTATCCTTGCTACCCCACATACCTTATGGAAAGAGTTGGACAAGATGGCTAGAAAATGTTTATGGGGAGGAGTAAAATAAGAGAGGAAATGGGCCTTAGTAGGTTGGGATAAAGTAAGTGAACCCAAGGTAAAGGGAGGTTTGGGACTGAGGATATTAGATTTAAATAATAAAGCTTTGGTTGGAAAGCTTTACTACAGGTGGATTTCCCAACCAACTTCTTTATTCAATAGATGTTGGCAATTTTGGGTTTGAGATCCTAGCTTCTTGTCTATGAGTTGTCATTGATGTCAAAAGGAAATGGAATTAATGTGAAGAGGATGTGTTGGCTTCAAAGGTGGAAGATTCCAAGAGAATATTTTTAAGAGAATCTGGAGAGATTCCATTGGCAAGGGTTTTTCATTAAAACCAAACCGATTTTTATTAAAACCAAGTTGGATAGGGTTTTTATTAAAACCAATGGAGGTTCTCTTTATTATTTATTTAATTATTATTTAAAACCCTTCAAGGTTTTAATTAATTAATTATTTAATTAATTAAGGGAGAAATTATTTTTAATTTATTAAAAATACTTAAAGGTTTTTAAACCGTTTTTATTCTTAATTTATTAAAATTATTTAAGGGTTTTTAAACCCTTTTTGAAAATACTTTTGATTAATTTTGAAATGGTCTTTATTTCCGCCGACGTCAAGGTGTCTTCGAAGAGACTATTTATTCTCCAACTCCTAAGGTTGGAAGGCTAATTAATTCAAAATTCCCCGAATGCAATTTGTAGTGTTTGTGCTCTGTATTCGCTGCGATCGAAGGAAGACTTAGAAGCACGTGCGGTTGAAAAGTCTTCAGGAGTTTTTTCGAGGGTGAAGTGGAGGGAAGTTCACTTGTGAACTTCGTAGCCCACGTGGGCTAGTGGCAGCGAAGGCTGCTATTGGGCGCTGCATTGGCGGAGGTCAATGTTTCGAGTCTCGCAAGGGTGCTTTGCTAGAGTAACACACGTTTTTATTAAAACGTCTTTATGTCGTGAAATTCAAAGTTTCTTGGACAGCGATTTATAAGTTTGAGATTTATGTGTGGTGACAGCTTGAAGGTTCAATTATCTTCTACTCCAATAAGGTATGGGCACATTCTTCTTATGAGTATGATTGGTGTATGTTTTCTGAAATAAGGTTGGAGTGAAAAGGTATTCTACTAGGTATCCTTTGGCTAGGTGTAAATCCTATTTTCTGGTTTGTTGAAGACTACTTATGCATTGTTATCCTTAAGGAGATTTTTTGGTGAATGCATAATTTTTGGTTTGAGATAGTGGAAGCTTTGTGCACTAGGGTTTATATTTGTGAGTCTAGCTACTTGCATTGAGTTGGTGGAACCCTTGGTTGGCTATTTTGAGTTTGATGGTTGAGTTGCTTCCATAGAGGTTGTTTGATCAAGTTAGTGCTTTACTTGATTCATGATATTGGGCTTACTCCATTGAGTTGATTTGAGCAAGTTATTCTTTGCATTTGGTGATATTGTGTTGGTGGTCGTTTTGTTCAAATATCTTTGGAGGGAAAAGGATTTCTACTTGTTTCCTTTTCTTGTGATGATTGGTTGAATGCTTCAAGGTTGATGTTGAGTTGAATGGTGTTGGTTGACTAAACCTTGTTTGATGAGCATTGTTGTTGAAACCCTAATTGATGGTGAAAAGAACATGAGTATCATTGTTATGTGATTCTTTGCATAGTTGGAAATTTTTGGGGTTTCATGTTCTTAAAAGAAAACATTCTATCCTATCCATTTCAGATATTGAGTTGAGTTTTCAGATTTGAGATTGAGATTGAGTCGAGTTGATTTGAGTTGAGTTTTGAGATTGGGATTTGAGTATAGAACATATTGAGTCTCTAACAATTCTCTTTATGCTTCTATGAGTTTGAAAAATCACATTGGGTCTCTAACAATTCACTTTGTGATTTCCTACTAAGAAAGTTTTTCTTGGTGAGCTTGTTGAGTTTTTGGACAGGTTCCAATGGGGACTTGTGAGCAGTTCTTGGACAGGTTCCAGTGGGGACTTGTGAGCAGTTTTGGATAGGTTTCGATGGGGACTTGTGAGCAATTTTGGATAGGTTCCAGTGGGGACTTGTGAGCAGATTTGGACAGGTCCTAGCAGAGGACTTGTGAGCTGAGTTTGATAGTTCTATCAGAGAACTTGAGTACAAAGGTGCATTGGTTCTATGAGAAGAACCTAAGGACAGTTGGCAAGTCTTTGAGAAGGCTTGTATGCAGAGGATTGATTTGTTCAAGAGTTGGACAAATCTGACAAATAGAGGAAGACTTGTACTAGACCGACTGACTATGTTTGGTACAAAGTTGTCGAGCTACTGTGGACGTGATCATAGAAGGCAGAGGTCTCTTAGGCTAAGCATTGAGGATAGAAGGTCTTCGGTGGAAAGGAATTCCACGTGCTGGCAAGAGGTAGAGGCAGTTGATCTTCTGAGGGATAATTTCAAGAGCATAGGGGAAGGTATCTCCTTTGGGACAAGGCTCATAAACATTGTAATTGGGAAGTATTCCCAAAGAACTTTAAGATAACTTTTAGATAAAAATTTTTGTGGACATAGCCCAACCATTTTGGGTGAACCACGTTAAAAATGGGTCTTCAATGTCTGATGCTTTTTGTCTTGATTAATGTTGTGTTGATGCCACTGCTATCTAAAGTTAAAATTATTAATTGGTTAAGTCTTATACTATTCATCCCCCCTCTCAGTATAATTCCATGTTCTTCAATAGAGTTTTAACTGGTAAATATTTGGGACAAATAAACCCAAATGAGGTGGTTCATTTCTATTTGGATGGTAATGGATCCTTAGTATGGTAGGCTCTAAATTTAGGATCTCAGGTAGTGAAAGATGGATTATTTTAGAAAGTGGGGAGATGGGAGAAGGCATGATTTTGGATAGATTCATGGTATCAATACCCACCTATCATTATTGAATTCCTAGAACTACAACCAATAAAAAAAACCATGGAAACTAGGGGTTGGATTCAAATTGAAAGTTATTTCAACACTATTTAGCTGGGGGATTATAAGTTTAAGCAATTTAAGAAGTTGGATGAGTGGCCAATTCCAATCCCTCCAAACTTGATACCCATCATGAATAAAAACTTGGTAGAAATATTTATCATAGGTAGATATGAGGAGGATGAATTATCCTAGGGCTATGGTAGCCTTGGTGTCTACACAGTGAAGGATGGATATGATAAGATACTTCTAGAGCCTCCTCATGCACATCAGGTTTAGGATTTGAGAAAGATCTATCAATCCAAGGGTTGATCGAAAGTAAACTTCTTTACTTGGTGGTTCATGCACAATTGAATTCTTACTTTTGATAATATTAGATGTAGGGGAATCATTGGTCCATCTCAATGTATTTTATGCTATAAGAGTGAGGAAACATCTGACCACATGATGTTTGAGTACTCATTTACATACCATATCTAGGAGTAATGGTTCTTATCATATAAAATTTGAATCAATGGTGATTTGAATTAGATTAATATTTGGTAAATATGGAAGCGGGGTATATTTAAATCTAAAGCTCTTTATATAAGTTGGCAGCTTGGATTAAAATTCATTTTGTGGTAAGTGTGGCTGGAGAGAAATAGCAAAACTTTGAGAGAAACCTTTTCATATTTAGATGGCGTTTGGCAGGTCATTTGGAGCAAAGTCATAGAAACTATGGTCGTGTATGCTAAAGTGGAAACTTAGGTTGTTATTGGGATAATGGAGATGGAAGTTGAAGTGCAATAGGTATAGGATAGAGCTAGTTGGAAACCACCTCCAAAAGGCTGAATTAAAATTAATACTAATGGAGCTACAAAAGGTAATCCAGGTAGAGCTAGAATTGGAGTGGTTTGTAGGAAAAATGTTGGGATAATGCTCTATTGGAAAATGCAAGGTCTAGGAAGGGCCATAAAAATCAAGCAAAAGCCTTAGCTATCAAATATGATTCTATTTGAGAAGTAAAACAAGGTTACAAGAGGGTAATCCTAGAATTAGATTCACAAAGATTGGTAGGAGCTCTGGATTGCATGAGGAACTTTTCTTTGAAGACATGGAGGGTGAGGATTCTTATCACTCAAATTAAGGAATTATGGAGGGAATTAGATGATGTGATTCAAGTTTATTTTACTAGAGATATAAATAAAGTGGTAAACTTCTTGGCTAAGATGGAAAATAGGAAGAAGGTAGGGGTTTAGTGGCACATTGATATGGTTATTGAGGATGAGATGATTAGGTAGGTTTGTGAGAAAATCTAGTGTTTAGCTAATTTTGACAGCCACTATAGAAATATGGTTTAGGAGATTTGGCTCCAATGCAAATCATATTATATAGTTGTAAATAGGTGGACAACCATTATAGGAATATGGTTTAGGATATTTGGCTCCAATGCAAATCTTATTTTACTATTGTAAACACGTGTTATATTTAGCTAAGGCTAGAAGGAGTCTCATACCAAATTGTAAATGATATTTTTTTTAATATAAGTTGTTCAAATTATTTTTCAAAAAATAAATACTCACAAAAATTGTATCTCCATTGAATAATCCATACTTCCACATAGTCTCATTCTACAATATATGTCCCATACAAACACACACACATAGACATATAATGGTATGTGAATCTTCATATGGATCACTCTTGACCTTCACTCTTCTAGAGACTCTTCATATTCCTACTCTATGGACTCATGTGCACATAAACTATTATGTACATTTACATTACCAAATTACTTTGCATACTTTAATAATATTTGTGAATTTATTACATTGCATAAATTAAATACTCACACTCTAATCTAGGACGCTCTCCTAATCTAAATATGTACCCAATATGGTACATTAGCATGTATCAAATAATGTAATATATTCCAACAATAACAACAAGGATTGCCTACTTTCAATAGGTTGTAGTTGTTTATTATAGATTGCAGGTGATAGCCTATAGGTAGCAGATGACCCTACTACCTACAGGTTTTTGCCTATAGTTTATTGCCTATAGTCTACTGCTATTCTACTATTGATAGTCTATTATATATTTTTCTACCTTTCGTATGTCTTCCAGTGTGTCTAGTGTACTTTAAAGTAAAGATAAGTTAAATCTAGCCCATTTATCATCTATTTCTGGTATATCTTATCCATTCCTACTACTATGAATCTATTGCTACTATAGATCATTTTTTTTTGTGATCGATCATCTTAAGGAGAATCAATGTTGAAGATGTAGGAGCATCAATGTCACATTAGGTATATATACTAGTGGTATAATATATGCTTTTATCAATGCAAATAAAATTATTTATAATTTCAAGGTGAAAAGGTCCATGATTTAGGTGAGAATGTTGGTGATTTAAACTAAAAATGGAGAAATTATTATCAAAGTGGGCGAGCTAACCCAAAAAAAAATTTGCACCCTAAAAGTTTAGGCAGATGGACCTTGGTTAAGGGTCCCCATATTGGCCAATCCCAAATTTTAAAAATCCTAATATTCATGAATTAACTATAATTCAGTGCTATGCATAACCTTAATATTTGGTCCCAATTAACCAATGCTATTCTCCTTTTATCCTCTATTCCTAACCAAAGGAGTTTTTTTGGATAGATTCAAACACTTGATTTACTTTTGTAGGCATTTTATATAGGGACATGTAATAGATAGGAATTGATTGGAGAGTTGATTTGACTAATACCATTTTGCCTACTGTAGACACCTAAAACGCATCATGTCGAAGGTGACTACTCATATGGGACATGCTACAAGACCATATGGAAGATCTTGGATAGACTCCAAGATAGAGCAAGTGGTTCTAACCACTCAATTTGGGCTCCTTGGCCTAATCAGTCTGAACCATAGCTGAGACCTATGGTCTACAGTCTGAACCACGGTTGAGACCTACGGTTCATAGCCTAGGCCACAGCTGTGACCTACGGTCTAAACTAAAGTTTAGTTGGCCTTCATCCGAGCCAAATCGGTTGGAATGACCATTTGATCTAGAAGAAGGTAGTTGAAGGATGGAATATTCCAGAGGCTTCCAATCCAACTGTCCCAACTACCTCTTCTTGATCTTGGCTTCTCCATGAAGCCACCCCTAGCCCTTGGGTAGTCCTATAAGTACCCCTTCGAATTAGGGCAAAAAAGAGAGAGCATTGGAGATTAGAGCAGCGAAGCCCTATCGAATTGTGGACTCACTTGAGTGCATTGAGAGAGCCTAGTTGCCATTCACTTGCCAATTCATCAAGCATCATGACAATTCATGCCATGGATGCCCTAAGGAGCTAGAATACCAAGAAATACTAATTCAGGCAAACGGAGGCCCAATTGTGGAATTCAACCACCAAACCTATCAGAGGACATTGAGGCGACCCTTGATCATCAATTTGACAAGGAGGATCAAGCCCATAACCCTAGATTTGGAGGGCAAAACCACTTGATTGCTCACCATGGCTGACAGCCATGGTGTACAGTGCAGACCGCTCATCAGAGCTATGGTTTGCAATAGGTGATAGATCTCCTTACTATTTCTATTTTAGTATGCTTAATTAGGTTAGATTAGTCATTTTAATGGTTTCTTTGATAGTTTAGAGACTCTGACTAGCTTAATTAGGGATTATAATAAGTTTACTTCATCATAGTAAGTAGGACATCAATGGCTTATTTTCATGCTATCTTGTTTCATTCCATGCAATTGATTCAAGTAGATAGATAGCTGCACTTTCTACTTTCATGTTTCTAACAATATTTATGAATCTTGCACAAGTTTAATATGTTTTATCCATCTTCTTGATTTCATAGTTGTTATGACATCTTTATGCATATTTTCCTCAAAGGGCCTCATCATGAGAGGTTGCCTATTCGTTTAATGCTTTTGTGTTGTTTCTTGACCGTAGGAAAGCAGGTTCGAAGGAGATTCAATCATCTAATTCCTTCCTCAATGTGAAGAAGAGGGTCAACTCCACCCTAGAGCAGTTTGTGACTATTTAGAGAGCATTAGTATTGTGCCTACCCCATTGGGGGCTTTGGAATTGTATCAATTGTATCAACATTTGGGTGACCCTAAGAGGGGCATGATTGTAACCGAGATTCATTTTCAATATTAATAAAAGAAACATCCATTTTATCGTTATATGCAATCTTGTTTATCATTTTATGCTTTTATGTTGATTTCGATTGATGTATTAGATAGGCGCATTGCTTTTTGGATAGGTCAGAAGGTGATCATGGTGGAACTCCACAATTTATGCAACTGATCTCTGACCCTTGTGTTTTTTGATATCAGGTGCAAACCATAGGTTACAACTATGGTCTCATTGTTGGCCCATGACTTCAAAACATGGTCTGTAGTCTGAACCATGCATCAGACCTACGGTTCATAGTAGACACAACAGACAATAGGGAGCCAAAGCTTGATCGGATGAGGACCTGAGGTAGGCCCCATTTTTCACTCTCTGTACTTTTTTATTCTGTCTGTGTTTTCTAAAAAGCAGAAAAGGGAAAATCTAATTAAGACACTAAAAAGGAAATGAATTAGGTCTTAGGGTTTCTTTTTCTGAGTTTGGCTAGGCACTGCTAGGAACAATGGACCTCTGAGTGTAGTCCACCCTAGAATCCAACATGCTAGGTTTAAATTATGTGTTGGTTTGCATGCTTGAGGCCCAATCAGAGGCTATATCATCATAATTTGCATTTTCAAAAAGTCATATAGGATATAGCATGCATTCTCTAAAAATGAAACGTTTCTTTTTGCATATCATGTAGGAAATAATCATTCATGTTGTATTATGCATTTTCCTTTCTATGCAAAGATTAAAAAGAACCACACACACCACGTTTCACTTAAATGCTAGTGAGTTGGGAGTGACATCCAACCACTAGTAGGGTTCAATGATGGTGGAGGTGACTTCCATCCGTTGGCCCAAATCCTATGTACCCTTGGATACTAGACCAATACCGAGAACCTTTCGTACCCTAGAAAATTTGCATGTATTCTCTTCGGAGGGTATAACACTGACTGGGGGAAAATGGGTGAGGATCTGGGAGGACCTGTGCTCCTTGACCATGTGTGGGCTTCATTACCACACATTATAGGTTGGATTACGTGACTTGGAGTTCATAGCCAAGTTGTCGAGCTGTGAGTATATAGGTGAAAGCCAATTAAACTGAGAATATCATCCAACAAGCTTTCAAACATGATAAGGAGTTTCTTTACTGATACAACAAATCATTGAAACAACATCAAATAGTTTAGGGCTCACTTTTAAAATGTAAAACGAGATAATCACCATTGTATACCTTGTTTGCATAATAAAGAATAAATCTAGACACTAGGTGCACCATGGTGGAGACACGAGGTGGTCGGCAAAGGCATAAGCCTGATGCCAATGACCAAGCCCCAATAGATTCACAACAACATATGTCGAACCCTCACCCACATGCGCTTCCTGAACATCGTTCGATGAGCATTAGAGGAGACAATTCGACATGAGGGGAACCTATTGAGCGTACCCTCGATAGAGGAGCTTTTGTGCATTCTTCTAGACATAGAATAGAGCATGGAGCCTCTCAACATGAGGGTGTTCCACTCAAAAGCCATTATCGAGATCGCATTGCACGTGCATCCATGGGATCGACCAAAGAGTATGTTATACAGGGGTCCAAGTTGGTACCCCTACGTCATAGGTCTGTAGGAGGATCCATGGCTCCACCTTCAGAGTGCAGATGTGATCGAGACTCACCCATTTAGGGGCATGCAAACAGGGTTGCCGTTGAGCATAGGCTTGTGCAGACTCCCACACGTAGTGAACCTCGAAAGATCACTATTGATATGGCTAAGGTGGGAGCCAATGGCACACCACCACATGAGCGGTGGAGATCTAGATAGTTGGATGACTTAGGTAGCATCCTTGAGCAGCTAGGCTATAAGCCTTTGGCTCCACCCACTCGTGCCTCGAGTGAGCATAGCGGGAGTTCTATTAGGACTTCTAGAGAGCATGGAGAGGCTTCCAAGCACCCTCATGTGACACATCCACCATCCATGCATGGTGGCACAGAGCATAGGGCTCAGCAGGATGCCAATGCCATCTTCATGGACAAAGGCAAAAGCATCACAAATCAGTCAGATGGGTACAGAACCCATAAGGTCACTCACACGGAGCATGCATACCAGAGGCCTATTATGGCCGATCACCTTGATAGATCACACATACTGGTATCCGAGCAAACGATAGCTCCTCCAAGATCAATTGGAGGATACTCACCTAGAGAGGTAGTGCATCGAAGATGAGAATATTCAGGCATAGAGGCTCATCAGACAAAGACTATATGAGCAGCGCATGCATGAGGAATGCATCCTTACCCAAAAGGAGCATGTAGAGTAGGAGGATAGGCTAGCTAGGGCTGGTCTATACACTCACATGGAGAATAGAGAGCGCATTCATAGGAAGGCTTTTTCACAAGCCGATGTGCAGCAGGAGCGTAGAGATGCTCACACTCATATTAGTGCCCTACAAAGAGAATGACCACCACCATTCGAATATGAGAGGCAACAATAATATGAGGAAGAAGAGGGAGAGGGAAACAATCAAGAGTATCCTGAAGACTCCCAAGTTGAGGAGGAGGAAGAGCAACGTCCTCCACCTCGATAGAGGAAGAATGTACCTCCAAGACCACCCTCACATCAGCTTAGGGAGGAGGACTTTCTATCCTCGTAGGCCTATAAGGCCTTAGCTGAGAAGGTAAAAGCAATCGAGAGGCAAGGCATGGTTCTTCAAAAGCTGACATTAAGAAAGATTCATAATGAGCCTTTGGACCCCTCGGTGCCTACTCCAGCATATCCTGAGCATTTTGATATGCCCAGGTTAGATAAATTTAAAGGTGATGAAGATGCGCAAGAGCATGTCACAAGATTTCTGGATGCATGTTTCCAGATTGCAAGCAATGATGCCTTGTTGTTGCATACATTCATCACAACCCTCTTAGGCCAGCCCGAGAGTGGTTCAATCAGCTAAAGAAGCATAGTATCACCAGTTTTGAGTAGTTGGCTGATGCTTTCCTTGAACACTTTTCTTTTGGCATCAAGAAATAGGCTAACCTTTTCGATCTGGTTGTGCTAGCTCAACGCGATGATGAGCCAATTGAATAGTATAAAAAGAGGTGGAGGAGATTAATGGTAAAGCTGCCATTCCCTATTCCTGCTATAGAATTGACTCGAATGTTCACCAAGAGTTGTGCCAAGCACATCTCATTATTGTTGCAACTATAGCAGTATCCAACATTCAAGGAAGCTTTGGCGCAAGCCAAAGTAATTGAGGATATCAAGTTGCAAGAAGGCAACTTGAAGCTCAAGAACAGGAAGGAGGGGCACAAGAAGAGCTCCATGAAATAGTAGGGCAAGTAGGCCCATGTAAATCAGGTGGTGCTAAACCTCCAGAGAGAGGATAAGGGGCAACAAAAGTAGAATTATCAGGCCCAACCTCCTCCTGCATAGTACAAAAAGTACAATAATAATTATAAGGGCAAAAACAAAGAACAATGCCCACCTCACCTAGTTCACACCTTTGATAGAATCATTGACATCAATATTCCATCAGTTATGTGAGGCTAAGGCAATCAGACTACCTAAGGTTAAGTTGGTCGATCCTAATCAGCCCAAGTCAAAGGGGTATTAGGATGACCTATTTTGCATCTTCCATCATGCGAAGGGCCATGACATCGAAGTGTGTTGGTCCTTCAAACATATTGTGTAGAATATGATTGATAAGGGTGAGCTTGTAGTGCCACATAATCTATTGGTACTCGACAACCAAAACATGGGGATTTATAAAAATCCATTACCAAACCATGAGGCACCATGCAACAATGTTGGCTAGGTCAACCAAGTGCGTGTCGAACCACCTACCCAGGGGTTCGTAGGTATGGTTAATGTTGTTACTAGACATGGGAGATATGAGCAACTAAATCAACCTCATGCTCCCATCAGGATACAAGCTATACCAAATCAATGGCCAACTCAAAATATTCTAGGCCCACCAACGAGACCGGTGGTGACCATACGAAGCAGGTTGGTCCAAAACTTATAGACAACTCCTACGAAGTTGTCTATTTATGAGCTGATACAGTAGTCCCCTAGGCATAGGGAGACTCTCATGGACATTCTAAGGTCCATCGAAGTATAGTCTCAAGATGCTCAAGCATTTACCAATTTTGTGGGACATGTACAATAGTGCTAGGAGCCTATGATCCAATTTTATGATCATGAAATTAGGATGGTTCCTATAGATACGATTGACCCACCATTGCATATCATCACATGTGTTAATCACATGCCATTCAAGAGGGTCTTGATCGACACTGGTTCATCGATCAATATAATAATGACCAAGGCATTGAGTCATCTAAAGCTACCCAAGTCACATATTGTGCCCACCACCTTCACATTGAGAGCATTTAACGATGCCCTATGCTCGACGGTTGGCATAATCATCCTACCTATTTAGGTAGGCCTAAAGACCATCTCTATGATGTGTCATGTGATCGAGGGTGCCATGCAATATAACATCCTACTCGGGAGGCCTTGGATTCAAGAAATGCATTGTGTTCCCTCTATATTACATCAATGTGTAAAATATCTTCATGAGGGACGGGTTCACGTAGTGTCATCAGATGAAGAACCTTTCAAGTTTGTGAACCTAGCTGATTTTCCTAGGGGTTTCATACTCCCATCAATGCACCTGGACGTCCGACCTACATCATCGTTAAGAATCTAGGAGGTAAACCAACAGTGCATGCTCAACCATCGATATTTGTATCACATAGATCTGAGCACACTATTGCTACTTCATTGAAATCGACTACATCAATGATGCTTCGGGATGATAGGAAGTTAAAGGTAAAAATGGGTAAAAAGAAAAGAAGCATGTGCCCAAACTAGTCACCAATGAGGCTCCCATCCCCATGGAAGTGGAGGAAGCCCAAGATAAAGCCGAGGAGGTACCTCAGCCTGCCTCACCTGCATCGTCAGTAGGGTCATCCGCACCATGGGTGATTGTACATCTCACCAACATAGGGTTAGGTGAGTATATTATGTAGAATGTAACCTTCGGACCAATTCTAGAGACTGCACAAGAGATGGGCCGACCGCATGCTCATCATTTTTTGGTTGGATCAGTAGTGCCATTGGGAGAGCCACCCAATCAGACTAACTTCATCTACGCTGGGTTGGATCAACTTCCAATGTGAATGCCCATGGATGAAGATGATGATGAACCTTTCATAGTAAATGTTCATTATCTATCCAACCCGAAGTACTCCATGCATATTTTTGAGTTATATCATTGGCATGGATACGACCTTGGTATTTTTGAACAAGGATGTAGGACTCCGCTTGAGCCACGTTATCAGTTGGTAACTGATAGGTTCGGGCTGGGGTTATAGATACAAGGACAAGATGATTTGCTCGTAGCATCCTTAGATCACTTGTACCTTAGTCTGGGGATGATGTGGATTTCAACCCATATCACCCTAATCCTTCTATGTTCTAGAGGGATAGTCGGATGGTGTCTTACGTCACCATAGCGCCACCCAAGACGTATCATGAGAATATCTTGGTGGATAATGAGTCCTCACCTAACATTCAGTCAGGGGATGAGGTTGAGCTAATTTATGAGGCAGTATTGTATTTATGATGCTTATATCTAATTTTATCGAATAGTGATGATAGTGATCAGGAAATAGCCTATATGGGGCCACATTTTCTAGAACATCCCATTCTAGTGGGGGCAAATGAAGGATTGTATTATGATAGTGATGAAGAAGATGATTTGGAGAGAGCCTATCTAGGACCTCCCTACCTACGTCATCGTAATGCACCTTATATGGTTGAGGACATGCGTAGAGAGATCAATCTCAATCCTCACCTTAGGGGAAGACCATCGAACTTTGATGTGATCTATCACATGGTGTTTCCTATCCACCTATGTACATGGAGCTCATTGAGCTGAATGATCCAATATTGCAATCAGTGCATAGAGAGGACCCAATCATCCATAGTTCTCATAGAGAGGACCCATTTGTGCCCATGCCATTAGAGCCAGATCTCGGGTATGGAAGTTACATCGATGATGTAGAGGTTTGTCCATGTGGTCCTAGAGATCAATTCCATTCCATCAATATGGTCTCCATTGATTTGACCACTCCACTCCGCAATCCAATAGATCCATCCAAACCATTGCATTTAAATGTAGATGCTATCGACTGGGATCATGTTGACTCACCTATTGAGCCTGAATATTTCTTCCCTAATGAAGAAATGTTGCAACCATTTCATTTTGCACCAGGCTGTGCTTATGATGTCTATCATGTTGAGGATGCTTCCAACATGGAACCTATCAACCTAGCTGATGACATCCATTTGATTCCTATGCCTCATCAGCTTGAGGAGGGATCACACATGTCAGTAGAGGAAACCTTCGATGTGGATATCAGTAATGATCCCACTAATCCAAGGAAGGTTAAATTTGGAGAGAGTCTCACTCCAGATGAGCGTGCCACCATCATCCCTCTATTGAAAGAGAGACCTAATATTTTTGCTTGGACATACAAAGATATGCCAGGTCTAGACCCAAAATTGGTTACTCATAACCTTTCGCTAGATCTGATGAAGAAGTCGGTCAAGCAGAAGCTTAGAAAGATGCATCCAATAGTAGCCTTAATGGTGAAATATGAGCTACAAAAGTTGTTGGACGTAGAGTTTGTAATCTCCATCGACTATCCAGAATGGGTATCCAATATGGTGCCCATAGGAAAACTTGATGGAAGAATCCATATTTGTATGGATTTTAGAGACCTGAATAAGGCAACACCCAAGGATTCATTTTCATTGTTGAATATTGATGCTCTTGTAGATGCAACTGTAGGTCATGAGATGCTCTCCTTAATGGATGATTTTTTGGTTACAATAAAATTTGGATTAAACCCGAAGACCAACATAAAACCATGTTTATAATGCCATGGGGAACATTTTTCTATAAAGTTATGCCATTTGGTCTTAAAAATGTTGGTGCCACATATCAATGGGCCATGACATATATCTTTCATGACTACATGCATAAGATCCTAGAGGATTATATCGATGACTTGTTGGCCAAGTCATTATTGTGGGAAGAGCATGCTGAGGTCTTGAGGAAGGTCTTCGATCACTTGATAGAGCACAATGTCAAGTTGAATCCTAAGAAGTGTGTATTTGGTGTAACTTCTGGTAAACTCTTAGGATTCATCATTTCTAAATGAGGCATCGAAGTCGACCCAGTGAAGGTCAAGGCTATCTTAGAGATGCATCCTCCCTCAAATATTAAAGAATTAAGGAGCCTTCAGGGCAAAGTAGCATCGATAAAGTGATTCATCGCTCAGTTATCGGATAAATATCGACCCATGAATCGACTGCTACATAAGGGGGTCCCATTCAACTGGGATGAGGACTGTCAAGCAACTTTCACTGAAATAAAGCAATACCTAGTGATGCCGCTAGTACTAGCTCCACCAAGGCTAGATGTGCCTTTTCTGCTATATATATCGGTGATCGACTTTGCATTAGGGACCATGTTAGCCCAAAAGAATGTGCAAGGCAAAGAACAAGCCATATATTATATTAGTCGAACCTTGGTGAGTTACGAGCTAGGGTATGCATATGTGGAGAAACTATGTTTAGCAGTAGTGTTCGCTACAAAGAAATTATGACACTATATGCTAAGTCATACGACATATGTAATATCAAAACAAAATCCTTTGTAGTACATGATGAGTAAGACGTATCATAATACATGTACTACAAAGTGGATCATGCTACTGATAGAATTTGATTTGGAATTCATAAGCCAAAAGTCCATTAAGGGACAAGTCATAGCTGATCAGCTGGTTGAGGCACCACTATCAAATAGTAGGCCTCTGACCATTGAGCTTCCGGATGATGTGGTCTTCATCATATCCGAAGCTCTCGAACCTGAAGAACTAGAGAATAATGTTGATATGACTCTGTTCTTCGATGGTTCAAAGTGCGAGCAAGGAGGTGGTGCAGGAATAGTGTTTTTCACACCGTAAGGAGCTCCAATGCCCTTGTCATTTAAATTAGACTTTTCTTGCACCAACAACAATGTTGAGTATGAAGCCCTACTACTGGGCCTCCACATAGCCATCACCATGAACATTAAGAGACTAAACATCTTTGGTGACTCCTTGCTCATAGTCAACCAAGTTAAGGGGCTCTTTCAGTGTCGATGTCCCATATTGAAAGCTTATAAAGATCTTGTTGTTACATATTTGGCTAAGTTGGAATGGTATGACATCAAGGCAATCCCTCATTCATCAAATAGGTTCATAGACACCATGGCATATTTGGGATCCTTAATCCCTCAGAATCCATCTATGGATTTCACTACCATCCATGTCAAGATGCTCTCGCATCCTACAGTAGAGCGTGCAGCCTTTGATAATAAAGTATCAATCAACATGATTAGCATGGAACCAAAAGTTGAATGGTTCTACAGAGCTAAAGACTTTCTAAAGAAGGCACCCTAGGGGTCATTAACCTCTCAGAGTCCGATGGGGAGTGGTACTACCATTCACCACAAGGTTGTTTCCAGTCTGCATTTGCAAAAGTAAATACGTAGGGGGAGCAAGTCATCTTGGCAGTCGAAGCTGAGGCTTGTCAAGCTGGATGTCACAAATCCAAGACTTCTTAAAACTTGGTATAATCCTAGAGGGATTGTCGTGTGCCACAAAATGCACATTCAAGCAGAAAGTGACTAAATATGTCTTGCTAGGAGATATTTTGTACCGACGAGGTTATGATGGAGTTCTCCTTCATTGTCTAGAGCCCCAAGAGTCATCTTGGGTGATTTCTCAAGCTCATGATGGTACGTGCGGTGGCCATTTCAGTGGCATGGCCATCATCAAGTGCATCCTTTGAATGGGTTACTATTGGCCCACTATGGAGAAGGATTGCAATGTGTATGTCAAGAAATGCATCAAATGTCAGCATCATGCTAATCTTACGCACTTGCCATCATAGGCCTTACAGCCCATCCAAGCGGCTTGGCCATTTTCTCAGTGGGGATTAGATCTTATAGGCAAGATCTCTCCTCCATCATCGGGTCGACATACATTTATTATCATGGCTACTGAGTATTTCACAAAGTGGGTGGAAGCAATACCCTTAACAATGACAACTGGAGCTCGTATAGCAGAGTTTATACTGGAGCATATCATAAGTCATTTTGGGATTCCATCCAAAATAATTTTGGATAATGGAACATCATTTAAGAACAAAACTGTGAGAGCTTTGACATCTAAGTATAGAATCAAACATAGTTTTGCAACTCCTTATTATCCACAAGCAAACGGCAAGCTGAGGCCTCAAACAAGATAGTGGTGGCTATCTTGAAAAATATGGTCCAAGAAAACCACAAATATTGGCATATCCAGCTACCCCTTGCATTATGGGCTTACAGGACTAGTATTCGGATGCCCACTAGGGCAACACCATTTTCACTAGTATATGGCACTGAGGCCATTATGCCCTTAGAGTTGGAAATTCCAATGCTGTGCATCGCATTGAAAGAGTTCATCGATGATGACACCACGTGGCAAGCTCGACTAGATCAATTGATGCTGCTTGATGAACATCACGTGAATGCCCTGGAGCATCTTCACGTTTATCAGGAGTGACTAAAATGAGCTTATAATATCAAAGTCCATCAGAGAGACTTTGAATTTGGGGATCTTGTGCTCAAAGAGAACCAATAGAACTCTAATTTTTCGCTCGATATGCGAGACAAATTCATGGCTAATTGGCTAGGACCTTATATCATATCTAAAAATATTGGTCTGGGTACCTATCACCTCACATCGCTAGGAGGTGTTGAAGAGCCTGAACCTCTCAACATCATCCATATTAAGGCATTTTATGCTTGAGAGCATAGCAAAAGGCTCCAAGGGTTCCTAAAACCACTTGGTCATGTCAGTTAAAGGCCTTGAGGGTTTGCTTATAACCGCTCGGTCATCCCAAAAGGCACTAAGGGTTTTCTTAAAACTCGATCATCCTAAAAGGCTCCAAGCTCTCTTGTGAGTAGTTTGGTCAATCAAAAAGCTCCAAAGGTATTTCAAACCTTTGGTCAACCCCAAAAGGCTCTGAGGGTTTGCTTAAAACTGCTTGGTCATCCTAAAAAGCTCCAAGGATTTTCTAAAAAATTGCTTGGTCAATTTAAAGGCTCCAAAGGCATGTACTCATCGTTTGGTCAAATATAAAGGCTCAAAATCAATAAAAATTATAAAATCAATAAAATCCAAAAAATTGGTAAAGCATAAAATCCAAAAACATTTGCATTTGCATTATGCATTTTCATTTACACATGCATTCATTTCATCATTGCATTGCATATAGGTATTCTTCATCCATTGCATTCTGTAGTAGGATGGATTGTGTTTGTCAGTCTTACAAATGATGCCACGTTTGTGTTTTAATCATGCACCTCTGCATTTATCATAATCCATCATTCATGTGAGTAAATGTGTTTGTCAACACAACACTTGTTGCTATGAAATATGTATGTATATATACCAAAGTTTTCCAGTCACTCAACCATACCTAGTGGGTTTCTCAGATGTCGTAGAAAGCTTCTTTTGCTTTTGTAGATGAGGTCACTAGTTGTGATAGTGCTTGGCATATCAGGATCCCATCACTAATTGACACATTTAAAATCCTGCTAAGATAAGGGAGGATGAAAGCTATGAAAGTGGTCTTGGGTATTTAGAGAGATGGGTTTTATTACCTGCTTATCTTGCAAATAGTTCGGTCTAGAGTGGTGAACCTTGGCAAAAGGACAAGAATTTCCCCTACTCGTACATAGATACAAAGTTTAAATCTCAAACCCAAAGTTCAAAGTTCAAATCTAAAGTGATATAGTGAATCAAAAGCACTATATAAATCCCTTGCTCAAGAAAAATGTGAGAAATAATGATTTTTATCACTCAGAGTAAAACGTGAAAAATAGTGATTTTTATCACTACATATGAGCAAATATAAAAAATGGGGTGAGAACTTGAATCCCTGGATTGTTCACTATTCAAATCCATAGAGTGAACCCCGATTGTAGCAATGGGTTGAAAGAGTCCCACTTGCTTTCGGAGTAGTAGTTCTATTGGGTGATCCCCAATTGCAGCAATGGGTTGAAAGAGTCTCGACTATTTTTGGAGGGGTAGTCCTGATCAATTTGCAAGATGAGCTAGCTCTGGGTGCCTGGGGTTGTCTAGCAGTATAGTCCAATCAAGTCTGAAACAAGGATGATACGAACATAAGAGGAACCCGATCTCACATATGGGTTGGAAGAGTCTCGACTGACATCTGGGGTATGCCTATGGTCTATCTAAAAATACTCACGTGCACACATAGGGGTAATGAACAGTTGGGTCATTCATGATGAAAGCCTTGTCCAACAAAAGCCTTGTACAATTAGTATGTGACGTTTGAGAAGTCTACTAGGGTGTTTGAGTCTCATGGAAAACCTCAAAAATTTCTCTAATAGCAACAAAATACCAAATATCACAAACCATATAAAATAAAGTCATTCAAATCATCAAACTGCAAAGTATCGAATCCATGATACATCATTACATAAAGCACAATCAAGATATAGGATAGATACCGGATGGATATCAAAAATGATATCTAGATGACCACTGACTATATTGTGCATATTTTTCAAAATTGCAAAAAAAATATAAAGTGACATATTATATCATTTGCATCATACCATTGCATATCATTGCATTTCATATATGGGTGATTAATTGAGTAAATTCTTGTAATGAGGATTTTCAATTACATTCATGATTTTTACACATTCTGTGGTGTCATCCATTAGATTGTTAAACTCATATCACATTCATTCCTTATGTTTTAAGTGATTAAAGCATACAGGTTCATTTACATTAGATTACCATCATGTAAATAAAGCATTACATACATTACACTAGCATAGCGTGACATCATCATAAATTAAATGCATACAATAAAGCAAAATTAAATATGCATTTAAAAGTAAACATCGCATCCATATGCATCCATCATAAATAGCATATCTAAACATCTAGATCACTGCATATCATCATCATCATAAAATAAATAGCTATCTAGTGCATGTCATCCATACATCACATCATATAAACATAGCATCAATATAAACATCTGCATCCATGTGCATAAACATAAACATAAAACATAAAAATGACAAGTACACATAATGAGCCAAAATGATCAAATATCATATATATATGTGTATCAATGAGTACATCAAGAGTATATCAAAATATCTCAATAGATATGTACTATGGAGGGCCTGCACCCCTAGCCTAAGAGTCACCGCCATCACCTCTACCATCCTTGTGGCTCCTATGAGAGCTAGCTCCATGCGTACTAGAGGACCTATGTGTCCTCTCGGTCCTATGGGTCCGATGGCTAGAGCTCATAGAGGACTACCTTGTAGTCCTGGTCCTGGTCTGCTAGGACCCTAAAGCATGTGGATCCTCTGGGACCTCCCCACCTATCAACTTGATGTAACCCTCTAGCTGGTCTATGTGGGCTACCCTACATGTGTGCCTATCATTGCCCTCCTCCATGAGGGCTTGTAAGCATCAGATATCTACCATGGGGTCATGGCCACCTGGTAGTAATGATGATGGTGTATTTGGAGGTCCCATGATAGCTTAGGAGGATGAAGGATCCCCCTCTGTACCCTAAGTAGATCTCTCTTCAATAGCTGCACTCAGTATCTTATGCTAGATCATGCACGCTAGTGAGATCATGGACCTATGTCTCTATCCCTATAGCTCATGTTATGAGAGCTATGATCTGCTCCTGGGCCTATGCTAATTCTCTCTCTATGAGCTAGCTTCACCTCCAGAGTGGTGATAGAAGTATCTCCTGCAACTTTAGGTCTATAGCCTCCCAACCTAACTCTGAAGATTAGCAATTAGCTACCCCACCTCACTTTCTAGAGGTACCTCACCCTCCTCTAGGGCCTCCTCCTCTACCTCAACCTATGGAGCATCCTCTATAGGGGCCTCTGCACCCCATCCACCCTCGGTCTGCTAGTGCACATTACGCCCCTCTAGATCAACCTCTGTCATCTTCCACCTGGTCGAGGGCCCTAATCCCTACCACTATAGTAGGGACCACCAAGTATCATATGTTGGGGTGGTCCTAGCCCTAGCAATGCCTAACTCTTAGAAGTCATCAGCCTCATCCCCAAGTGGTGTCGGTTGAATCCAAGGTAGATCCCTCTCTAGTACTAGGCATCGATAGATGATAGGCAGCTCTGAAATATCCTGTACGATCCCAAACTAGTGGAGGATACATGAATAAAATTGATACTCATGGATCTTGGCCTTGTGGTTGAGCAACCACCTATCTCGCCTAGCTTGGCGTAGTCACTCACCAACCTCCTCCCATGTAGGGCAATCCATATACGGATGCCACTCTATGTCATCCCCCGAGCTATGCAAATATAGTAATGTAGTGATCAACATCCCCAGCATGGGACCTACTCTAGAACCCCTCCTCCTGATATGCTACTAGCCCTAGATCTGAAGCAACAGGCTATAACTGATGCCAACTCGGCTCTTGTGCATAGCCTGATATAACTCTTGGTACAACTACATAGTAGGGTGCTCCCCAAGCCAAGAGTAGTGGTTGCTATGTGGAGCTCTATGTAACTCTCCTAACACTTGCTAGGAGGTTCTAGGGGATCCTCACACCCGAGGAGTCTAGAAGAACAATCTGAACAATGAGGTGCATAAATATGACCTCTCGAATGGAGAAGATGCCCTCCCCCTACCAGTATCCGATGTGGATGCCCCCATGATCAGCCTTGCCCTGGGCATCCTCACTGCGGTCACCAAAGATCTCATCAAAAACATCCTCCTTTTTGGTGAAAGGAGTGGAGGTGATGGGCTCACCATCAATAGGGATCCTAAAGATCCGGTAGACATCCTCCAATGTGATAGTCATTTCACCTATGGGTAGGTGAAATGTGTTGGTCCGTGCCTCCCAACGTCGGGCCAACATAGTCATGTATGCTTGATCTACCCTAATCGTGGGTAGATCAAGCACATAGCCAAAGCCAACCACACCAAACCACTCCGCTCTAGGTTAGTGAGCTATCCATGGAGGGTGCATAGGAGATCAGGCTCCCTAGCTCTAGAGGTCAATTTCTGAAAAGAAATAGTACATAAGGAAAAAGATAACTAAAAATAGCTAAAAAATGACCTAAAAACGTCAAACAAATCTAAAAATTGCTAAAAACACAATAACATGCAAAAAGTGATCAAAAATTTCAAGAAAATTCAAAAATGCATCTCAGAAGTGCAATAAATGGCATTAATTGCCAAGAAAAAAAAAATCATTAAAATTTGAATTTTTTCCAAAGTTGGGAACCACAGGTCAAAGCTGCGGTCCGCATAATGGTCAAATTTTTGACCATTGGGATTTGAATCCCACCATGGATGATAGCTATGGTCCCCAATATGACAATTGGGAACCGCACCTGCTAGTTGCGGTCTAGGAACGTGACCTTTTTGGGTCACTTCCTAGCCTAGCACCCAAGAAAAATTAAAATCTAATCTAGCCTAGTCTAAGGTGAGGTTCATTACCAACAGTTTAGTGAGATTGATTTAACCCATTACTTAATGTGGTTCATTTTTAAGTGGTAAGGAATGTGAGGACTAAGTTTAGGGTTACCTTTCCCACATCGATCCCTCTACTAGATGAAGGTTGTGAAGGGTCCACCATCGGGATGTGTGTGAGGTCATCGAAAGTAGGTTTTAGCAGCGTTTCACATCAAATATGCTTCCTCACCTCTCAGAGCT
Organism: Wollemia nobilis; assembly: GCA_028583015.1. Lineage (NCBI taxonomy): Eukaryota > Viridiplantae > Streptophyta > Pinopsida > Araucariales > Araucariaceae > Wollemia > Wollemia nobilis. The sequence goes on along the minus strand of JAQPPZ010003172.1, from coordinate 868,689 downwards.
CTCCAGTTGCAAATCACTTTCAAGGAATAATGAGAATTTTGTAAAATGGGAAAATTTATATACCCTTTTCTAATTTTGTCGGACCATAGCTTAAAATCATGGTCCCAAAATTAGGGTTTTGTGACCGCAACCTTGAGCCATGGTTCCCAAAATTTGAAATACCAATCGTAGATTGTACGGTTTGCAACTGGCATTAAATGCACTAAAATCCCATCGTGGGAAGGTCTTAAATGGTAAATTAATTATTCCTAATGGATCAAAATATCAATAAGAGCAATCAATTTAACAAATTTGGTGATTCTCAAGCACCATGATCAATTAAAAATTCAAATTAACCAAAAAAATCAAATAATCAAAAGCCAAATGCACCTCGTATTCAGTCATTTACCCTATACACTCGAAGTTGTAGCGACTGACGCTCCATGCAATCCGACGAGATGAGTAAATAACCATAAGGACATTTGGGGTAAAATTGTCATCATTGATTTGATATGCTTCTTTTCAATCCCGAAGAAGGCCTTCAAGGTTGGACCGCTCCACGAGAACGAGGCGTTTCATGTCATTTCTCCTATGACATATTTTCAGCAGATCATCGATAAATTGATTCAACACAAATATAATTGGCATTGTATCATTTTGATTCCCTAAGAAGGCTTTTGCAGCCTGACTGCTCCATGGGATAGGAATGTGCAATTACTATTAATAGTTGCAATCATACGCTGAACTAGGCCTAGCCAAGTAATTAAAATGCTCAAATCTAAGTTTGTGCAGATCATTCATTGTGGTCAAGCGACCTCATCGCTTTATTCATTGTCATTACCCTCATCGACTCGTCGCTTGAGGGGGTAGTCATAATATCATAATCATAATCAAAATCAATAGAAGATCCCTGAAATCGTAGATCCCTTGATCTTGTCAAATTGCGTTCATCTTACGAATCATTGTCAACAACTATCATAAGCTTACCCCTTTGCTTGGGGTAAATAGCAAATATGATAGTTAGTTTGTAACTCTCCATCCTTTCGGATCATATAGGCCTAACATACCTATTGAATGCACCAAAGCTACCCGAATGTACCGATGAGATGGGCACAAGCTCTTCAAATTTAAGCCTTTCACCCAGTTGGAAGCAATGATTCTAGGATGCACATCCTTTTGCAGGACCTGGGGCATCTAATGTTGATCCGATCAATGATCATCATGGAACCTTCGACATCATTTTAGGAGGTCTATTTTTGCTCAACGTTGTTCGATCTCACAACGCATCTCAAAAGGGGCATCTGTAGACACCTAAAATACGTCATGTCGAAGGCGACTACTCATATGGGACATGCTACAAGACCATATGGAAGATCTTGGATAGACTCCAAGATAGAGCAGTGGTTCTAACCACTCAATTTGGGCTCCTTGGCCTAATCAGTCTGAACCACAGCTGAGACCTACGGTCTATAGTCTGAACCATTGCTAACACCTGTGGTTCACAGCCTAGGCCACAACTATGACCTACGGTCTAAACTGAAGTTCAGTTGGCCTTCATCCGAGCCAAATCGGTTGGAACGACCATTTGATCTAGAAGAAGGTAGTTGAAGGATGGAAGATTCTAGAGGCTTCCAATCCAACTATCCCAACTACCTCTTCTTGATCTTGGCTTCTCCATGAAGCCACCCCTAGCCCTTGGGTAGTCCTATAAGTACCCCTTCAAATTAGGGCAAAGATATAGAGAGAGAGAATTGGAGATTAGAGCAGCGAAGCCCTATCGAATTGTGGACTCACTTGAGTGCATTGAGAGAGCCTAGTTGCCATTCACTTGCCAATTCACCAAGCATCATGACAATTCATGCCATGGATGCCCTAAGGAGCTAGAACGCCAAGAAACGCTAATTCAGGAAAACAGAGGCCCAATTGTGGAATTCAACCGCCAAACCTATCAGAGGACATTGAGGCGACCCTTGATCATCAATTTGACAAGGAGGATCAAGCCCACAACCCTAGATTTGGAGGGCAAAACCACTTGATTGCTCACCATGGCTGACAACCACGGTGTACAGTGCAGACCGCTCATCAGAGCTATGGTTTGCAATAGGTGATAGATCTCCTTACCGTAGCACCCTAAAATTGGTGCAGTTAAACCTTAGTAAAAATATAAAAATTTGAATTTTAAACCCAAACCACCCGTTAACCGCCCATTACCCGCTTTCCTCATTTTTCATGCCATTTTTAGGATTTGTTTTGACCATTGGACGATATCGTCGTAGATCAGACAAAATCGTCCCAGATTTGACGAATTCGTCTGGAACAGAACATCCAAACAATTTCATCCCAAAACCAAATTTTCATAATTAGCTTCTATTTCAACAGCTTCTCTAACTTGGGCAGAAAGCGTGTCTGCGCAGTTAGAGTCTCCCCCATTGGAGATCTCCCAAATTGGGATGATTTCCAACCTCCTAACCTCTCCCTAATCCTATATAAACTAGGATTTTCTCAGTTTATCCCCCTGAACCCCCTAGCTGATGGATTTCCCTATAGAGTTAGTTTCGTATGCATTAGAGCATACTCGCACCATCGTTTGCATTCTGTATTTCATGTTTTCTTGCAAAAATTTTATTGTTTTTTCAGTCAGAGCAAGCTCGGATCATCGCAGGCGATTCCAGATGATTTCATACGATCTTGTCGAGGATCGCAGATGATATCGTACGATTGGAGGTGATCCTGACTGTAGTCTAGATTGGGGGCAATTAGAGCCTAGAGTTTGCATTTCCTTATTGTTTTTTTGCATTATCTTAGGCTATTATATTTATGCATCCTGGAGTTCACCTCATTTAGCATAGATATATGATGAAGTCAAAATAAATTGTCAAATTGATGCATTTCCTTTTAATTGCTATCTAGATCTACCATTTAGGTAAATTCATTATTATTTCTATCATTTCCCCTTGCTTTTGCAGTTGCATTTTTGGTATTTTGTATCTATTTTTGTGATTGTAGGTTTCTAACAAATTTGTCTGATGAATTCATCAGATCGCCGATGATCCTATCTGATCTTAGATGGCCGACTGTGATCTGAGATGATTCTATGCAATTTCAGATGATTATGTATGATTCGAGATGATTTGGACTTCTACAAACCATAGAATCTTCATTTAGACATTCGAAATCAGGTATATTCTGTCCTATTTAGCACATTCTCTGTGTTCAACATTTATTCATGTTTTTTGTATCCATAAAAATTAGCATCGACATATAGATTAGCTTAGATTCATCTTGGCAAAACCTAGGAATTGAATGATTGAATATAAAATGAACACATCAAACCTATCATCAACCTAGGCATGGAAACTGCCACTCAAAAGTTTCTTGGTGAACCCACCATCCGTCGAAAATTCACCCTTATACCCCTCCCCCGAGAGGTGGGACCTTCAAAGGGCCTCTCAGTCCGAGGTATTGTCCCATCCTTCTCGCATCCCCCTTTCGGGCGCGGATCCTATAGCCTGAAGGTAAGGATGCAAAAAATTTGGAGCGATACATTTTGGTGAACCCGACGTGAAAACTAAAAACCTTTTGAAAACAATCCAAAAAAAAAAAAAACAAAACATAAATGCATTTAGAATCAAATATTGCATATCATATTTAGATGGTAGATTATAATAAAAGACGAGCTATCACCATTAATGTTGAGAATCAATTAGCAACTATAGAGATTACTTCTCTACTTAGAGTACCTCAAACAAATAGGGTTCAACCTTTATGGGACGAACTTAATAGGAGATTGAATATCATTGAGTCTAGATCAACCGAACTTAGGCAAATCAAGAGGTTTGTCCTAGATAGAATCCTGGATCCTGATCAAGTGACCTTGTATCATGAGCTTCAGAGAGCTTGCCATAGGTGGTTAGGAGATAAAAGAGCCCTTGTGTCTTCTGAATTGTACACCTTTGAGGAATACCTCGACAATGCAGTTGTAGTACATAAATTTCTATCTCGTATAGAGGATCAAGAGGTCGTTCTTACGGATAGAAAGAGATGGAATAGAGTTCCTAGAGCTGTGTTATATCGAGAGTATTGCCATGAGCTCTATTTTTACAAGACAGAGTCAGAAGTAGATAACATCACCATAGCACACTTTGTTAAGTTCCTGAAAAACCATTTCCAATTTGAAGAGGAGCATTTCATGACTCTTGATGAACTTGATCCTATCAATGACATCTATAAACTATTTATAGAAAACTAAGCCATTATTTTATTATTATTATTTCTTGCATTTAGTGTGTTGTTTGTTGTCTTTATAATCATAAAAACAAAAAATAAATAAAAAAAAATAATAAAAATAATAAAAATCATAACAAAATAAAAATCAAAACATTTTCTTTTAAGCATTATAGTAGGTATATAATTAAAATATATACCTCCCAAATTTGTTGCAAATATATTAATATATATTTGCTAAAATCTAAATTTAAACATAATGACTAGACTCAGGAATGGAAAACAGACTGAAGTAGAAGAAGATTGGTTAGGAAAAATGGTAAATAAACTAGATGTCCTTCCTGGAGGCCCAATTCAGGAAGAAGGAACCCTAGACCAACAAGAAGAAGAGTTTGTTGATGCAAATGAACAAAGAGAAATTGTTAGAGAGGAAGGATCCTCATCTCCTAAAATATCTCTGAAAGGAGCTAGTTACTTTTGAGAACATGGAACATTTCTGGAAGTTCCTCAATACTAATATTGGCACTCTTAATAGAGCAGTCCATATGGACAAGGATCAAATTAGTGACACTCAAGCAACCCTAGAAGACATATATCACACACACACACTAATCCCTTGTCCTTTGTTGATCAAGAAAGTGATCAAGTTGGACCATCCAATTTGGATATGGCCGCTATAATCCAAAACATGCAACAACAACAGGTTACCCAACCATCTAGAGTACCTGTTACCAAGCCTAGGGTTATTCCCACATAAAAGAAACCATCATTCACTACTCTATTTTGCCAAGTTATTGATCAACATACCTCAAATCAACAAAAGCCTAAAACAAAACCAAATACCAATTTCCAACAATCTAGGGTACAACATAATGCTACAACAAATCTTCTTCATAATACTCTTCCTACCAACCATTTGCATAACAACAATATAGCATCTAATCCTTATGTCACGCCATCCTACGCTCACAAATCCCATACTCATGTACCACCAAACCAATATGGTGGACAAACTGGTAATATGGAAGCCATGGTGAAACAGTTAGTCTCCCGCATGGACCAGATAGATCCCTACTGTCCCTCGTACAATTATCGAGAGATGTGTAGTCAGCCTCTAGATCCTATAGTTGTAGCACAACCATATCCTAAACACTTTCCTATGCCTGTCCTACCAATATACAAAGGAACCGAAGATCCCATAGAGCATCTTCGTATGTTTAGGATAGCATGTCATGATATATCACATGATGATTTGTTATTACTAAAAATGTTCCCAAAAAGTTTAGGAGGGATGGCATTAGAATGGTATTATCAACTACCCACTCATTCTTTGAGAAATTTCGAAGAAACCGTCGAGTCTTTTGTGCATCAATTTAGTGCCTACATTGAAAGGCATGTAACCATTAAATATTTGTACAACCTAAAACAAGACAAAGATGAATGTTTTTCTGATTTCCTAGCTCGATGGAGACAGTTGATAGGAAAATTGCACTTTGTGTTACCTTATCGGGAAATGTTGGATATCTTTATCAATAATTTACAAGAACAACTATCCTATGAGTTATCAACTACTACCTTGACCACCTTCGATCAAGCTATAGATTTAGCTCGAAGAGTGGAAGATGCTCTTGTTAGGAGAGGTCAGCTCAAAAAGAAAGATGATGAGAAAACATCCAGAAATCAATATAAAAATAAACAAGTTGTGGGCGATGGAGTCACTGATAGTAGAAATATCGCTACTATTAATGTTGCAAAAACAATAGAGAAATTTATACTGAAACCTCCTGATAAACCACCCCAAGAATTTACTAGGTTAAATCAACCTTTATCAACCATTCTCTCGCAATTACTAGCATGAGGATTGATCCAATTACCAAATATCCGGGAACCTGATCCAACTATACCCGGATACAAAGTTGATTTACACTGTGATTTCCATAGAGGACCTGGACACGCTACCAACTCTTGTAAAATATTAAAACATAAAATACAAGACCTGATTGATAACAATGAGATGGAGGTGCAAGCCTTTCAACCTAAACAAAATCCTCCTAATAATGCTCAAAAGAACATTCCCCAAAATCAGAATTCGAATGCCAATCAATCATTGGACATATTTCAACATCCTTTACCAAAGCATGGTAAAGAGGTGGCTAATCAAATTGAGCATCATAATGTTCCCCCTCCTACCCGATATGTAGGAACTATTAGTGGACATTTACCTGTTCACGATCCGCAAATATTTGACACAACTTTATCCATGGTTACGGCCAGACCTCTACATAATATTTGGACACTTGATCTTAGTGATACCGAATATGAGATTGAAAGTGACATGGAAATCACCTCAAATCAATCGAATAGTTTTGAAGATGAATCAAATGTTGTTCAACCCATCACAAATTCTATGGTTCCGAAAGAACCATTTCCTAGAAGAGTCACTACTAGACCATCTTCTCACCAATTACTTTCTAATGAACAAGTCATAAACGCTAGACCAAGACCCATTCATCATCCGCAAAATAATATTGTAGGTACCATCGGAGTTGTTACTCGAAAACAGGCTCAAAATTCTCAACAAGATCAAACTCAGAACGATGGATCAACTCCATTTGTTTTGAAAAATCCCAATAAAGGGAATCATGCACCTAATGTTCAACCTAAACCTCCTTATAATATTAATGAACAATTATCAAATACTACAGCTAGAATTTCCCTTTTGGACCTTTTAAGATCTTCTCCTACCCATAGGGATGAATTAATGCTCACATTAAGCCAAATGATGGTACCACAAAATATTCAATCTGAAGCCATGTCCAATACTATCATAACTCGAGAAGTCGATTGTATTGAATTTCGGGATAGAGATATACCACAACATAGTCTACATAAGGATAACCCCTTATATATTACTGCCCTAATTGGAGATGTAGCAGTTAAACGAGTCTTGATTGATAATGGTTCATCTTTAAACATATGCACTTTTGACTTCTACCAAAGATTTGGGTTTAGAAGTGATGAAATGAAAAGAATTGATATGATTATAAAAGCATTCAATGACGAAACACAAGAAACGTGTGGAGTTATTACTATTCCATTGCAAGTTGGTCCTAGAACCTTAGACACGATCGTGTTTATTGTGCATTGCCCTGCATCGTACAATATACTTTTGGGTCACCCTTGGATCAACGTGATGCGAGATGTTCCCTCAACTTTACATCAGTGTGTTAAATTCAAATTTAAAAATTAGTTGGTTACCATTCATGGTGATCCTAGACCCTTTGATATGTGTGCTTTGGCAGAACTTGTTGGAGTTCAATTTTGCCCTGCTCTATCATCCACACATCCTAATTCTCATCATCCGACCAAACGTGTGAAACACACACTCATAACATCATCTACTTTTTCCCCATCAACTCCACCTCTACATATAGTTCAACCATCTTCCGAACAAACCACATTAGGACCTCAAAAAGATCCTAAACCCACAACCAATGCTTCTTGTTTTACTCCTATAACTTCCATACCTTTAGACCCATCCATCGACATCTCTACAACGTCTACGCTTATCAAAGGCATGTTTTCCACATCCAAAAACATAGGAAATGATCCTTCTACCTCTTACGCTCTTATCGATGAGCTCTTACCCGATTTATCTAAAATTCTTGTATCAGAGAAAACAAACGTTGCTATGCAAGATTCCCATATTTTAAATAAATTGCCACCCTCTCCTCGTACCTTGGGCCTCCCACAACCTATGGGAAGTATCTACCAAGTTGGGAGTTGTGCTTTTATTTATAAGGGATATGATTGGGGAAGAATACCTAGAAACATCAAGACTCATTATGACGGGTATGCTCGCTATTATTTTTCTAATGAGTATGTTAAAGCTAAACCTATAATGCTTAGATTGGGCTATAAAGGGAAAGGTTTGGGACCTTCCCAAAATGGTATGAAAGAACCTTTTGAGGTAGAACCATGGCCTACCCGATGTGGTGTGGGCCTATTTCCTAGTAAAGGTCAGCCCTTCCCATTTGAGGATGATGACCATCTTATATGTTACCAAGATTATTTGGATAAACATGATGCTTTGCATTTAAGGGATAATCCATTTACATGCAATATGCTATCCATAGCTTACCCTGAGATGATTGCTAAATCCGACGATGAGTTGGAGGGGGATATCTTCCATGATGTCTCCATTGAGGAATTGTTACATAACGAATTTTATTTTGATGGCTCTATACCTAGTATAGCCCAGCTTGAGGCCACGACTCCTCAAGATGAATTATCCAAGTTAACCTTGGAAGAATTACAAGAATTAGGTGTTTCACCCGCCCCATCTAATTTTGAGAGAGATCTACATATGGAAGTTGAAAACATTATAAAAATTAACATTGGAACCGAAGATAACCCTCACATCATCAACATTGGATCAGAATTGAGTCAAGAAAAACAAGATACATACATTGCATTTCTTAAAGAATATGAAGACGTTTTTGCTTGGACATATGAAGATATGCCAGGATTAGACCCTTCTATAGTTATGCATCACCTAGTAGTCCATCCGGATGCTAAACCTGTTAAACAGAAACTTAGAAAAATGCATCCTAAAGTGGCCTTACTAGTCAAAGGAGAATTAGAAAAACTCTTGAAGGTTATTTTTATACAAGCCATTGATTATGCTGAATGGATCTCAAATGTAGTTCCAGTGACTAAGAAAGAAGCTACCAAAGTTAGGGTTTGCACAGACTTTAGAGATATTAATGTTGCATGCCCTAAAGATGATTTTCCTCTTCCCAACATGGATCAGATCATTGATTTTACTACTAGGAGCGGAATGATATCCCTAATGGATGGATTCTCTAGTTATAATCAGATCAGGATAGCTCCTGAAGATCAGGCTAAAATAGCCTTTATTACCCCTTGGGGAACCTTTTGTTGGAAAGTGATGCCATTCGGTTTAAAGAATGCAGGTGCAACATATCAACGAGCCATGACTTATATCTTTCACGATATGATGCATGATATTCTACATGATTATGTAGATGATATTATAGCTCGTTCCATCAAAGAAGATGATCATTTAGATGACTTGAGAAAAGTATTTGATCGGTTAAGGGAATATCTTATCCGACTAAATCCAGCCAAATGTATATTTGGAGTTAAGTCCGATAAATGTATAGTTTCTTTCGTGGCATTGAAATTGACCCTCTCAAGATCGTGGCTATCACTGATATGCCCACACCCACAAATATATCTGAATTATGAAGTTTACAAGGTAAGCTTCAAGCTATTCACCGCTTCATCGATAAGTTGGTGGACAAAACCGGACCCTTTCTTAAGCTTCTTAAGAAAGATGTCTCTTTTCATTGGGACGACGAATTCCAGGAAGCATTTGAACTCCTTAAGCAATATCTCCTTAAACCACCAGTGCTTTCCCCACCTAGATCTGATCGTCCATTTATCTTGTACATTTTTGCTTTAGATTTTGCCTTAGGAGCTATGTTAGCTCAACTTGACGATGAGAAGAAAGAACGTGCTAATTATTACATCAGCAAAACCTTAATTAGTTATGAAACTCGTTATATAGTATTAGAGAAATTATGTCTCATAGTCGTATTTTCTACACAGAAACTATGCCATTATATGCTCAGTCAAAAAACATATGTTATTGCTAAATTTGACCCTTTGTGATATCTCATGAGTCGACCATACTTATCTGGTCGCACAGCCAAGTGGGTTCTTGCGCTAAGTGAGTTTGAACTCACGTTTATAGGACAAAAGTCTATTAAAGGTCAAATCATAGTAGATCAATTAGTTGCTATGCCCTTAGAGTCTACCCATACCCTCATCATTGAGTTTCTTGATGAATGCCTTAAATTAGAGGCAGACCATCCTGAGCAATGGTCCCTATACTTTGACGGAGCTCGATGCATGAGTGGGGTTGGTGCAAGTATTATTTTAATATCTTCACAGAAACATCTTATACCTCTATCCTTCAAACTAACATTTTCTTGCACCAATAACACTATTGAATGAGGATCTAATCCTTGGATTACGAGTTGCATTGGCACTAAAAATTAAAAATTTATTGGTTTTCGGTGATTCTCAACTTGTCATAAATCAAATCAATGATGTTTATCAGACCAGAGATGATAAATTATGCCCATATAAAACATATGTTTTACAATTATTATCTTTATTTGATCAAGTTACCTTGGAAGCTATTCCTCGAACTAGCAATCGTGCGGTTGATGCTATGGCTACAGATGCATCTCTTTTGCCCTTGGAGTTAGATGATGAATATGCTACCATCATTATTCGTCGACTCTAGGAACCCACTTCAAGAAAATCATGCTTAGAACCTTTGGATGTGTTTCTAATCAACGAAACTACTCCCGAACCATGGTACATTGATATATTTAATTTTCTTCAAAATGGGACCTTTCCTGAAGGTTGTAATCGCAACCAGCATCGGTTATTACGTAGACGAGCAAGTCGCTTCGTAATTATTGGTAATACCTTGTATAGGAGATCTTTTGAAGGCATCTTACTAAGATGTTTGAATCTAGAAAAATCTAGATCAGCTTTGAGTGAAGCCCACAATGGATCTTGTGGGGGGCATTTTAGTGGTAGCGCCATTGCTAAGAAGCTCCTTAGGATAGGATATTTTTGGCCTACCATGGAAAATGATGCACATGATTATGTGTGCCATTGCGACAAGTTCCAGAAACATGCTGACCTTGTCCATGCGCCTGCACAAGAACTGTAGGCTATTTCATCTCCTTGGCCCTTTTCAAAATGGGGCTTAGACATCATTGAAAAAATCAACCCTGTGTCATCTGATGGACACAAATTCATCATAACCGCCACTAAGTATTTCATGAAGTGGGTTGAAGCTATGCCCTTAGCTTCTTGCACTAGAACCCAAGTTTCCAAGTTTATTTTTAATCAAATTATTTGTAGGTTTAGAATTCCTACAAATCTCATCTCAGATAATGGAACTTGTTTCAAAAATAAAGATGTCAAAAAATTATGTCAAAAATATAAAATTCAACATCATTGGTCCACCCCCTATTATCCTCAGGGTAATGGCCAAGCAGAAGCATCTAATAAAACATTAATCAAAATCCTCAAAATATTGGTCAATAAATCCGGTCGAGATTGGCACATCCAATTATATCCGGCTTTGTGGGCTTATCAAACTAGCGTTCATACCCCCACAGGCACTTCACCTTTTGTTTTGGTTTATGGCGCTAAAGTTGTTTTTCCCTTTGAATTAGAAGTTCCTTCTTTAGCTCTACTACTTCAAGATACTGAAGTAGGAGATGAATATCATGCTAGCAGATTTAGTCAGCTAGAACTCCTAGATGAAAAGTGCATCAATGCTTTGGAGCATCTTTGTGCCTACCAAAACAAGCTTAAGAGAGCATACCTCAAGAAAGTTCATCATCGATCCTTTGAGATCGACGACCTTGTCTTAAAAGAAAATAAAAAAAATACTAATGCAACTAAAGACCTTAAAGGTAAATTTGAGCCCAACTGGCTTGGACCATATGTCATCACTGCTAAATTTGGATTGGGAGCATATCGATTAGCTACCTTAGATGGTAAAGATCTTAAAGAACCTATGAACATTATGCATCTTAAGCGTTATTATGCATAACATTGGGTCATTTCATCATTTGTATATATTGTATTTTGCATATTGTTTCATTTTAGCCATTTAAATCAAAATATTTTTCAAAAATAGTAACAGTAAATATTTTATTTTTGTACCTGTCAATTCTTGAAGTATTGCAGTTATATTTTCAATTATTTTGGATAAATTAGCATTTATTTGGAATCCCGCACTTTCACACTCACAGGCATAAATATCTTGATTTTATTTGGTATGATTATTAATCTCTCTTATATCAAAGTCCACAGTTGAATTAAATAAAGTTTTGAGCATATAGAACTGATCTTGTTATTTACTTGAACCATGTATATCTTTTCACATTAAAATGATTTCATTGCAAATTCAATATGATGCTACATAGTAGAAGTGGTTTCTTGAGTGAAAAGTTTCCCTTGCTATCCTATCATGCACATGGTCTAGAATCTTTGAGAATTGACAAAAGGACAAGCTCACCCCTACCCGAAATAAAAATCCCTTGTATCGTTCCAAATTTTCCGCACCCTTACCTTCAGGCTAAAGGATCCGCGCTCGGAAGGGGGATGCGGGAAGGATGGGACAATACCTCGAGGGCCCTTTGAAGGCCCCCCCCTGGCCTCGGGAGGGGTATTAAGGTGATTTTTCGACGGATGGTGGGGTTCACCAGGAAACTTTTGAATGGAAGTTTCCACGCCTAGGTTGGGAATGTGTTTGATGTGTTCAATTTTATCTTTAATCATTCAAATCCTAGGTTTGGCCAAATGAATCTAAACTGTTCTATATGAAATGCAGATTTTAAATGAATACAAAAAATAGATTTGAATAGAAAACACAGAGAATAAGCTAGATTAAAAAGTCATACCTGATCCGGATGTCTGATGGAGGTTCTAATTTTTGAAGCAGTCAAGATCGCCTCTGATATGACAGGATCGTCTGAGATCTAATGAATTCATCAGACGAATTCTTCAGAGACCTGCAATCAGAGAAATAGATACAAAACACAAAAAATGCAACAATGCTAACAGAGGAAAATGGTGTAAAATGACAATAATAATATCAAAATGATAATTATAAACAGAAACATGAATGCATTACAATGATTTAATGTCAAATTATGATTTTATCATGCATTTAAGCTATATGGGTGAACTCCAGGATGCAAAATAGTAATAAGTCTAACTAATGCAAAGCAAAACAATAGATAATGGAGAAAGAATGCAAACTCGGGGCACTGATTGCCCCCAATGTTGATTTACGATCGAAATCATCTCGAATTGATGCGAGATCGTTCGAGATTGTACAGGATCGTCTACGACGATCTGAGCTTGCTCCGACTGAAGAATAACAAAGTTCCTGCAAACAAAATTGGAAAAATACGAAGGCAAATGGTAGTCTAAGACATTCTAATGCATGTAAAACTCGAAGTACAAAAAAATTCAGCCAGGGGAATGTCAAGGGGAGGGCCTAAGATTAAATAGGCATAGGAAGGAGGTTGGGAGGTTGGAGATCATCCCAATTTGGGAGATCTCCAATGGGGGAGGTCTCTAACCGCGTAGACACGCTTTTGCCCAGGTTAGAGACGTCGTTGAAATAGAAGCTAATTATGAAAAATTAGTTTTGGGACGAAATCATCTGGACGTCCTAGTCCAGAAGAAATTGTCCGATCTGAGGCGATATCGTCTGATCGGCGACGATATCATCCAATGGTCACAAAAAATCCTAAAAATGGCATGAAAAAAAAGGGGAGCGGTTAAAAGGCGGTTCGGGGTTAAAATTTGAATTTGAATTATTACTAAGGTAATTTTAATTATTGCTAAGGTTTATTGCGCCAATTTTAGGGTGCTACATTTTGCCCCCTCTTTAGCAAATTTTTTGAAGAAAATGCGTTAAAGATGAGTTCTTCTCGATCTACGAGAAAGCAAAAAATTATTCCCATTTTTAGGCGACGATTCTAGGTCGAATCGTATGACAACTTACTATGGTGCCCCCTCCGTGTTTTTACCCAAATCGAACGTTTGAGGTAAAAATGCGAAAAAGCAAAATTTTAAAAATGTTTTTAATTGTTTTTGAATAAAATTAAGAAAAATAGGGTAAAACCCTAATTCATTGTTACTGTTCATTTTCTTGGTTTCTAGAGCTCTACGAGACAAGATGGTCGAGACAGACGCACAGATCGACAGAGGTCCAGCACGGGCTATGGGTAAGGGTCTAAACTTAATTTAGAATGCTTTAATTTTGAATTTCATGCTTTTTAGATCAATTTTGACTGATTTTTGAGCATCACGGCCATTTTTGGGCCGTCGACATCGTCGAGACGAAATCGTCTCGATTTCGTCGAAATCATCTCGATATCGCCGATTTCGTCCAAGGGCGAAATCAGCGATATGGGGACGATTTCGTCCAATAAGGGACGATTCCCTCATGCAAAATCGAAGACGAATTTGCTCAAATTTGGGACGATATCGTCCAATAGTGGACGATATCATCATTTGTATGAAAGTGCACTTGTTTTACTTGCATTTTTAATTAATGTTTTATTAATGATTTTTATTGTTTTGTTGTTTATGTTGCAGAGAGGATTACTAAAGAGCCGAGAATGGAAATACGATGGATTGAAGGATGACTTGGCCACTCTATCTCAGGCAGAGCAAGATCAGTTGGCGTAAGTCAGCTTGCGGCACGTGGCGGATATGCCACAAGTTTCTATGAGATATGGGGCTATTGACAACCCTAGCAGAGAGGTGGTATCCGGGTTCTTCTTGTTTTTGGTTACCGATAGGGGAGATGACTCCCACATTGGAGGATGTATGGAGGATTTTGAGGATCCCCATACAAGGACGGCTAATCACTCCTATGGCCAATCAGGGCCACGCGATGATGCGACTATGCGAAGATCTGAGCTTTGCCCTGGAGAAGGGCGGAGTGAACATCGAGTCGTTGCACCAGATGCCTAGGGCATCCAGACTGACACAGGTTTTGGCTGGGGTGGTAGGTGGTCTGCTGCTATGCCATCAGAGTGGATGCGAGCTACCATGGCTACTGACAGATGTGGTCTACAACATGAGAGACCACGGGTACAGGTTTGCTTGGGGGAGCTTTGTACTATGCCGATTGTATAGGATCCTGCATGGGGTCGTATACAAGGGCGGCCGATGTCTAGTCATGACATCACTACTGTAGGTTTGGTGCTGGGAGCACATTGCGGTGCGGAGGCCGATAGGGCTCCCACTGACAAGGATTGATGGGGAGAGGCCCCGAGTTTTCTACTGGTGGCTTTGGAGAGGGTCACAACGATGGATAGATCTTCCAGTGTCCCAGAGACTACTTGATGACCTTGTCTCCGACCAGATCACCTGGAGGCCTTGGAGAGATCATCCAAGGTGGGCCGAGGACAGACAGGAGCTGGCTCATGTTAGGCGAACCTGTTGGCTGAGGATGGAGAGGGGAGAGGTGGAGCTCCACTGCTATGACCGAGTTTTGAGGTAGTTCGGTCTATAGCAGGGGATCCCATCTCTTAGGGACTACGAGTTTTCTCGAACCATCCGGGATAACACTACAGTTAGCGGGGCTCTAGATATGCAGTGATTCTAGAGTCAGGATACGGATGATGCCCCCATCCAGCCAGTGGATGGTGATGACACTGGGGTTGCTGACGGCTACGATGCCTGGTACGTAGGCATCCGCCCTCCTCGGATGATGAGGGCTTAGGGTCCGATTCACGCAGTTGTGCATCGGATGGGGAGGCGGCGCCAGGCGGCCATTGAGGCGGCACAAGGTCACGACGAGAGAGAGTAGAGGAGGCCACAGGCTCAGTAGAGGCCACGATAGTGGGAGAGGAGGGAGGAGAGACCCCCTTCTCCATGGAGAGAGAGGCCACCATCGCCCGATAAGGGCAAGGGTGTTGACACAGGGGAGAGCAGCGAGACAATGGCTCTCTGAGCTGAGGTTGCCCACCTTCAGGCTCAGGTGCAGACATTGCAGGATGAGGCTACATGACTTAGAGCTCAGGGCGAAGGAGCGAGCACTCAAGATTTAGCATGGGCTATTGCCCAGGTTACATTCTATCAGGCTCTATATTACCAAGTGGTGCCAGCAGAGCAGAGGGTGCCATTACCAGCTCATATTGCGAGCCTGTCGTGATGGGGTCATCTAGGACATCATCACGATCAGCATCCAGGACTCATGGCACCACACGGACTATGATGGGGTCACTATTATAGACCATTTCATGGAGTCACCACTCACTCGGTCGTCAAGCTAATCCCAGTATAGAAATATTGTTAAAAGTAAAAGAGTGCTTAAGAGACTGTCTTAAGACTTTGTTGTGATGATGCAAATGATGATGATGATGGTGATTTGTTTTCAGATTTTCATAAAAATAGTATGCATGAAATATTTTAAAATGATTTTTGCTAGGCATAAATTCCTAAGTGTGATAAAATTTTGAACAATTCCTTAGAATTTATACCATGGTTGCAATATTGAATTTGAACATAATGACATGAAATAGAATAAGTGTTCGTTTGTTTGTAAAGCATAATTGTGGAACATAATGATTTAAGTCATATGGTTTTTATGATTTGAAATAAATGGGAAAATAAAATTAGTTCGATGGTTTGCGCTAGGCATAGAATATTTAGGTATAGACTTATACCATCATCGCGAAATCCGAAAGAAGAAAAGAATAGTTTTATTGCATGGTTGATTTTTAATTTTTGAAAATAAACAAAAAATATGAAGATGAGGACTTGCGCTAGGCATAAAATTCCAATTTTGGTTTTGGAACTATACCATCGTCGCGAAAGTCAAAAGTTATATATAAATGTAACTTTATTGCATGTTTTTGAAAAATGATTTTGATTTTTTTGGTAATGCATGTGGTTGTCTTTATACTAAACAATTGTTCTCAGAGAAGAAAATGAAATTATTCCAGACAATTTGCAAAAATATTTCAAGGTATCTTAAAGACAAAAGTTAGATTTATAAGGAATCCCATGTGCGTATGTGAGTTCATTTCCGATCTTGATTTATCATAATGATACACAAAATCTCTCAAATACAAATGTGTGTGCAATTGTATTGTTCATTTACCGGTTTTGAGCAAGATAATTTGATACAAGTGATTTGAATTAACCAAATAAGTGTTCATTAACCATGATTTAGATGCATATAACCATACCAGGACTACTATGTAAGTCGGGTTATCAAGAGCTAGCTGATCCATAAGCGGACATAGGTCTATACAAAAGAAGGTCGCTAATGTGACAGACATATCACCATGCTAGGAGTTACCCAAGGCCAAGCGGGTTGGGCACAAACCACCTGTTATGGGGCTTACCTCACAGTTTTCGAATAATTGAGAATTCCAGGGATTCAAGCTCATCAACCCTTCTTTTCTTTTCAAGGGGTAGGGAAAGGATTTTATTGCTTTTTCTTTTGCTCATTTTGCTTTCTTTGCTTTTTTTTTTTTTTTTTTCGTATCTTTTGCTTTGATATTTGAGATAATGCTAAAATAAACTTTTTCTTTTTCTCTTTTTCTTGAACTTTTCTTTTTCTTCATATTCTAGGGATACTTGCTCGGATTAGCTGTAGAGAAAGGGATTTTTATTCTGGGTAGGGGTGAGCTTGTCCTTTTGTCAATTCTCAAAGATTCTAGACCATGTGCATGATAGGATAGTAGGGGAAACTTTTCGCTCAAGAAACCACTTCTACTATGTAGCATAGCATGGACATTACAAATATAATCATTTTATTGTGAAAGGATATGCTTGGTTTAAGTAAATAACAAGATCAATTCTCTGTGCTCAAACTTTATTTAATTGAATTTTGTGGACTTTGATATAAGAGAGATTAGTAATCATGCCAAATAAATCAAGATATTTATTCATGTGAATGTGAAAGGTGCGGGATTCCAAATAAATGCTAATTTATCCAAAATAATTTGAAAATATAACTGCAATACTTCACAAATTGAGAGGTACAAAAATAAAAGATGTTTTTGAAGATTTTGATGATTTTGAATGTTTTTGGTGTTTTTATGTTTTTAAGTTTATAAATTGAAAGAAATACAAGATAGTGGTTTTTGAAATATTTTAAACAAATATATACAATGATGAAATGACCAATTTTTATGCGTAGTAACATTTAAGATGCAAAATGTTCATGGGTTCTTTAAGTTCTTTACCATCTAAGGTAGATAATTTGTATGCTCCCGATTCAAATTTAGCGAGTGATAATATATGGTCCAAGCCAGTTGGGCTCAAATTTACCTTTAAGGTCTTTAGTTGCATTAGTATTTTTTTGATTTTCTTTTAAAACAAGGTCGCCGACCTCAAAGGATCGATGACGAACTTTCTTAGCATATGATCTTTTAAGCTTGTTTTGGTAGGCACGAAGATGCTCCAAAGCATTGATGCACTTTTCATCTAGGAGTTCTAGCTGACTGAGTCCGCAGATCGATATTCATCTCCTACTTCGGTATCTTGAAGTAGTAGAGCCAAAGAAGGAACTTCTAATTCAAAGGGAAAAATGACTTCAACGCCATAAACCAAAACAAAAGGTGAAGTACCTGTGGGAGTACAAACGCTAGTGCGATATGCCCACAAAGCTGGATATAATTGAATGTGCCAATCACGGCCAGATTTATTGACCAATTTTTGAGAATTTTGATTAAGGTTTTGTTAGAAGCTTCTGCTTGGCCATTACCCTGAGGATAATATGGAGTGGACCAACGATGTTGAATCTTATATTTTTGACATAGTTTCTTAACATCTTTATTTTTGAAACAAGTTCCATTGTCCGAGATGAGATTTGCGGGAATTCCGAACCTACAAATGATTTGATTGAAAATAAATTTAGAGACTTGTGTTCCAGGTGCAGGAAGCTAAAGGCATAGCTTCAACCCACTTCGTGAAATACTCGATGGCGGTTATGATGAATTTGTGTCCATCAGATGACACAGGATTAATTTTTCCAATAATGTCTAAGCCCCATTTTGAAAAGGGCCAAGGAGATGAAATAGCCTGCAGTTCTTGTGCAGGGGCATGGACAAGGTCAGCATGTTTCTGGAACTTGTCGCAATGGCGCACATAATCATGTGCATCATTCTCCATGGTAGGCCAAAAGTATCCTATCCTAAGGAGCTTTTTAGCAATGACACTACCATCGAAGTGTCCTCCACAAGATCCATCGTGGGCTTCACTCAAAGCTGATCTGGATTCTTCTAAATTCAAACATCTCAATAGGATACCTTCAAAAGATCTCCTATATAAAGTATTGCCAATTATTACAAATCGACTTGCTCGTCTACGTAATAACCAACGTTGGTTTCTATTAGAACTGGTAGGGAAAGTCCCATTGTGAAGAAAATCAAATATATCCATATACCAAGGTTCAGGAGTAGTTTCATTGATTAGAAACACATCCAAAGGTTCTAAGCATGACTTATTTGAAGCGGGTTCCTGGAGTCGACGAATAATGATGGTGGCATATTCATCATCTAACTCCAAGGGCAGAAGAGATGCAGTTGCGGCCATAGCGTCAGCTGCACGGTTGCTAGTTCGAGGAATAGCTTCCAAGGTAACTTGATCAAATAGAGATATTAATTGTAAAACATATGCTTTATATGGATGCAATTTATCATCTCTGGTCTGATAAACTTCATTAATTTGGTTTATAACAAGTTGAGAATCACCAAAAACTAGCAGATGTTTAATTTTTAGCGCCAAGGCAGCTCGTAATCCAAGGATTAGAGCTTCATATTCAACAATATTATTGGTGCAAGCAAATGTTAATTTAAAGGACAAAGGTATAATGTGTTTTTGTGGAGATATTAAAATAATACCTGCACCAGCCCCACTCATGCATCGGGCTCCATCAAAGTATAAGGACCATTGTTCAACATGGTCCGCCTCTAATTGAAGGCATTCATCAGGAAACTCAATGATGAGGGGATGGGTAGACTCTAAGGGTGCAGCAGCTAATTGATCTGCTATGATTTGACCCTTAACAGACTTTTGTCCTATAAACGTGAGTTCAAACTCACTTAAAGCAAGAACCCACTTTGCTGTGCGACCCGATAAATAAGGTCGACTCATGAGATACCGCAAGGGATCATATTTAGCAATGACATAAGTTTTCTGACTGAGCATATAATGGCATAATTTTTGCATAGAAAATATGATTGCTAGACATAGTTTTCCTAATGCTGTGTAGCGGGTTTCATAACTAATTAAAGTTTGGCTAATATAATAATTAGCACGTTCTCTTTTCTCATCATCAAGTTGAGCTAACATAGCTCCTAAAGCAAAATCTGAAGCTGAAATATACAGGATAAATGGGCGATCAGGTCTAGGCGGTGAAAGCATAGGTGGGTTAAGGAGGTATTGTTTGAGAAGTTCAAAAGCTTCCTTACATTCGTCGTCCCAATTAAAAGGGACATCCTTCTTAAGAAGCTTAAGAAAGGGACCGGTTTTGTCCGCTAGCTTATCGATGAAGCGACGGATAGCTTGAAGCTTACCTTGTAAACTTCGTAACTCAGATATATTGGTAGGTGCGGGCATATCAGTGATAGCCATAATCTTGAGAGGGTCGATTTCAATGCCACGTAAAGAAACTATAACCCCTAATAGTTTACCGGACTTAACTCCGAATATGCATTTAGCAGGATTTAGTCGGATAAGATATTCCCTTAACCGATCAAACATTGTCCTTAAATCATTTAAATGATCATCTTCTTTGATGGAACGAGCTATGATATCATCTACGTAATCATGTAGGATATCATGCATCATGTCATGAAAAATATAAGTCATAGCTCGTTGATAGGTTGCACTTGCATTCTTTAAGCCAAATGGCATCACTTTCCAACAAAAGGTACCCCAAGGGGTAATAAAGGTTGATTTAGCCTGATCTTCAAGAGCTATCCTGATCTGATTATAACCGGAAAATCCATCCATTAAGGACATCATTCCACTCCCATCAGTAAAATCAATGATTTGATCCATGTTTGGAAGAGGAAAATCATCTTTAGGGCATGCAGCGTTAATATCTCTAAAGTCTGTGCAAACCCTAACTTTGGTAGCTTCTTTCTTGGTGACTGGAACTACATTCGAGATCCATTCAGGATAATCAATAGCTTGTATAAAAACAACATTCAGGAGTTTTTCTAACTCCCCTTTGACTAGCAAGGCCACTTTGGGATGCATTTTTCTAAGTTTCTATTTAATAGGTTTAGCATCCGGATGGACTACTAGGTGATGCATGACTACGGAAGGGTCTAAACCTGGCATATCTTCATATGTCCAAGCGAAGACATCTTCATATTCTTTAAGGAATGCAATGTATTGCTCTTGTTTTTCTTGACTTAATTCTGATCCAATATTGATTATGTGGGGATTATCCTCGGTTCCAATGTTAACTTTAATGACGTTTTCTACTTCCATGTGTAGATCTCTTTCAAAATTAGGTGGGGCGGGTGAAACGCCCAATTCTTGTAATTCTTTTAAGGTTAACTTGGATAATTCATCTTGAGGAGTCGTGGCCTCAAGTTGGGCTATAGTAGGTATAGAACCATCAAAATAAAAACCATTGTGTAACATCTCTTCAATGGAGACATCATGGAAAATATCTCCTTCCAACTCATCATCGGATTCAACAATCATTTCAGGATAAGCTATGGATAGCATATTGCATGTAAATGGCTGATTTTTTAGAGGCAAATCATCACGCCCATCCAAATAATCTTGATAACATATGAGTTGATCATCATCTTCAAAAGGGAAGGGTTGACCCTTACTAGGAAATAGGCCCACACCACATCGGGTGGGCCATGGTTCTACCTCAAAGGGTTCTTTCATACCATCTTGGAAAGGTCCCAAGCCTTTCCCTTTATATCCCATTTTAAGCATTATAGGTTTAGCTTTAATATACTCATTAGTAAAATAACATCGAGCATATCCCTCATGATGAGTTTTGATGTTCCTAGGTATTCTTCCCCAGCCATATCCCTTATAAATGAAGGCACAACTCCCGACTTGGTAAGTACTTCCCATAGGTTGTGGGAGGCCCAAAGTATGAGGAGATGGCGGCAAATTACTTAAGATAATGGAATTTTGCATAGAAGCATTTGTTTTTTTTGATATAAGAATGTTAGATAAATCAGGTAAGAGTTCATCAGAAAGAGCATAAGATGTAGAAGGATCATTCCCTATATCTTTAGATGTGGAAGGTATGATAGATGTAGATAATGTAGAGGTGTTAATAGATGGGTCTATAGGTTTTGAAATGATAGGGATAGAACATGAAGGATTGGTTGTGGATTTAAGATCTTTTTGAGGTTCTAGTGTGGTTTGTTTAGAAGATTGTTTAGATGAAAAATAAGAATTAGGATGTGTGGATGACAAAGCAGGGAAAAATTGGACTCCAACAGAGTTCTGCCAAAGCACACATATCAAAGGGTCTAGGATCACCATGGATAGTGACCAACTGATTTTTAAATTCGAATTTAACACATTGGTGTAAAGTTGATGGGACAGCCCGCATTGCATTGATCCAAGGACGACCCAAGAGTATATTGTATGATGTGGGGCAATGTACAATAAACACGGTCGTATCTAAGGTTCTCGGACCAACTTGCAATGGGATGGTGATAACTCCACACGTTTCTTGTGTTTCGTCATTGAAAGCTTTTATGATCATGTCAGTTTTCTTCATTTCATCACTTCTAAACCCAAATCTTTGGTAGAAGTCAAAAGTGCAAATATTTAGAGATGAACCATTATCAATCAAGACCCTTTTGATTGCTACATCTCCTATTAGGGCAGTAATATATAAGGGGTTATCCTTATGTAAACTATGTTGTGGTATATCTTTATCTCGAAAGTCAATACAATCAACTTCTCTAGTGATGATAGTATTGGTCATGGCTTCAGGTTGAATGTTTTGTGGTACCATCATTTGGCTTAATGTAAGCATCAATTCATCTCTATGGGTAGGAGAAGATCTTAATAGGTCCAAAAGGGAAATTCTAGCTGTAGTATTGGATAATTTTTCATTAATATTATAAGGAGGTTTAGGTTGAACATTAGGAGCATGATTCCCTTTATTGGGATTTTTCAAAACAAATGGGGTTGATCCATCGTTCTGAATTTGATCTTGTTGAGAATTTTGAGCTTGTTGTCTGGTAATGGCTCCGATGGTACCTACAATGTTATATTGAGGATGCTGAATAGGTCTTGGTCTAGCATTTATAGCTTGTTCATTAGAAAGGAACTGATTAGAAGAGGGTCGAGTAGTAACTCTTCTAGGAAATGGTTCTTCCAGAACCATAGAATCTATGATAGGTTGAATAGGATCTGATTCATCTTCAAAACTATTCGATTGATTTGAGGTGATTTCTATTTCACTTTCAGTATCCGATTCTACATCACTGAGATCCGGTGTTTGAATATTATGTAGGGGCCTGGTCGTGACCATGGATAAAGTTGTGTCAAATTTTTGTAAATCATGATTAGGTAAATGTCCGCTAATAGTTCCTACATATCGGGTAGGAGGAGGGACATTATGATGCTCAATTTGATTGGCCACCTCTTTACCATGTTTTGGTAAAGGATGTTGAAATATATCTAATGATTGATTAGCATTTTGATTTTGATTTTGGGGAATGTTCTTTTGAGCATTATTAGGAGCATTTTGTTTAGGTTGGAAGGCTTGCACCTCCATCTCATTGTTATCAATCAGATCTTGTATTTTATGTTTTAACCTTTTACAAGAGTTGGTAGAATGTCCAGGCCCTCTATGGAAATCACAGTGTAAATCGGCTCTGTATCCGGGTATGGTTGGATCAGGTTCCCGGATAGCTGGTAATTGAATCAAACCTCTTTCGAGTAATTGGGGTAGAATAGTTGATAATGGTTGATTCAATCTAGTAAACTCTCGAGGAGGTTTATCAGGAGGTTTCAATATAAATTTTTTGGTTGTCTTCGTTGTATTGATATTAGCAACATTTCTGCTATCAGTGACTCCATCACCTACAACTTGTTTGTTTTTATATTGATTTTTGGATGTTTTCTCATCATCTTTCTTCCTAAGTTGGCCTCTCCTAATGAGAGCATCTTCTACTCTTCGAGCTAAGTCTATAGCCTGATCGAAGGTAGTTAAGGTAGCAATTGATAACTCATAAGATATTTGTTCTTGCAAATTATTAATAAAAATGTCCAACATTTCCCTATAAGGTAGCACAAAGTGCGGTTTTCTCGTCAATTGCCTCCATCTAGCTAAGAAATCAGCAAAACATTCATCTTTGTCTTGTTTTAAGTTGTACAAATCTTTAATGGTTACATGCCTCTCGATATAGGCACTAAATTGATGCACAAAATATTCAGCAGTCTCTTCAAAATTTCTCAAAGAATGAGTGGGCAATTGATAGTACCACTCTAATGCCATTCCTCCTAAACTTTTTGGGAACATTTTTAGTAATAACAAGTCATCATGTGATATATCATGACATGCTATCCTAAACATGCAAAGATGCTCTAT
Organism: Wollemia nobilis; assembly: GCA_028583015.1. Taxonomy (NCBI): domain Eukaryota; kingdom Viridiplantae; phylum Streptophyta; class Pinopsida; order Araucariales; family Araucariaceae; genus Wollemia; species Wollemia nobilis. The sequence continues at coordinate 844,289 of JAQPPZ010003172.1, read as the reverse complement.
GGGATCTTTAGTTCCTTTATATATAGGAAGGACGGGCATGGGAAAGTGTTTAGGGTATGGTTGTGCTACAACTATAGGATCTAAAGGTTGACTACACATCTCTCGATAATTGTACGAGGGACGGTAGGGATCCATCTGGTCCATGCGAGAAGCTAACTGTTTCACCATGGCTTCCAGATTATTGGTTTGCCCACCATATTGATTCGATGGGGCATGAATATGGGATTGGTGAGCATATGATGGAGGGACATGAAGATTAGATGCTATATTGCTATTGTGTAAATTGTTGGTAGGAAGGGTGTTATGAAGAAGTTTTGAAGTTGTATTATGTTGTATCCCAGATTGTTGAAAATTGGTGTTTGGCTTCTTTTTAGGTTTTTGTCGATTTGAAGCATATTGATCAATAGTTTGGCAAAATAAAGCAGTGAATGAAGGTCTCTTTTATGTGGGAATGATTTTAGGCTCAATAACAAGTTCCTTAGGAGGTTGGGTAACCTGTTTTTTTTGCATGTTCTAAATTATAGTGGCCATATCCATATTGGATGGTCCAGCTTTATCACTTTCTTGATCAACGAAGGACAAGGGATTAGTGTGTATGTCAAACATATGTTCCATGGCTATTTGAGTGTCACTAATTTGTCCCCTATCAATAAGAACTGCCATATTAAGAGCACCAATATTATTATTGAAGAATTTCCAAAAATGATCTATGTTATCAAAAGTAACAGTTCCAGCTAGAGCCATTCTAGGGGATGAGGATCCTTCCTCTCTAACATTTTCTTGTTGTTCATTTTCTTCAGCCAGCTCATCTTCTGGCTGTTCTAGAGTTTCTCCTTCTGGAATTGGATCCTCAGGAAGGGCATTTAATTTTTTGTTTTTCTTGCCTAACCAATCTTCTTCTTCTTCTTCTTAGTTTGTTTACCATTCCTAAGTTTAGTCATTGTGCTTAAACTTAGATTTCAGCAAATATATATATATATATATATATATATATATATATATATATATATATATTTTAATTATATACCTACTATAATATTTAAAATAAAATGTTTTGGTTTTTGTTATGTTTTTTGGTTTTTCTTGTTTTTTTTTTTATAACAATATTATAAAGATAACAAACAACACACAAAACACAAGAAATAATAATAATGAAAGCAATGATCTAGTTTTCTATAAACAATTTATAAATATCATTAATGGGCTCGAGTTCTTCAGGAGTCATGAAATGTTCTTCTTCAAATTGAAAATTTTCTTTCAAGAATTTGACAAAAAGTGCTATAGTGATATTATCTGTTTCGAATTCTGTTTTGTAGAAGTAAAGCTCGTGGCAATACTCTCGATATAAAACAGCTCTAGGAACTCTCCTCCATCTTTCCCTATCCATAAGAACGACCTCTTGATCTTCTACACGACCTAGGAATTGGTGTATAATAGTTGCGTTCTCGAGGTATTCCTCGAAGGTGAACAATTCTGAAGACACAAGAGCTCTCCTATAAGCTAACCACCTATGGCAAGCTCTCTCGAATTTCATGATAAAAAATGAGTTGATGAGGATCCAGGATTCTATCTAGGACAAGCCTCTTGATTTGTTTAAGCTCTGTTGACCTAGATGAAATGATACCTAGTCTCCTATTAAGTTCGTCCCACAAAGGCGGGACTTTGTATGTTTGAGATGTTCTAGACAAAGAATCAACCTCTATGGCTATTAATTGATTTTTAACATTTATAGTAACTGCTAGTCTTTTCTTAGGAGCTACCATCTAAACATGATATGCAACTTAGTAGTTTTCTAATGATTTTAAATGCATCTATTTTTTTTTGTTTTTGTTTTTGTTTTCAAAAGGTTTTAGTTTCACGTCGGGTTCACCAAAATGTATCGTTCCAAATTTTCCGCACCCTTACCTTTAGGCTAAAGGATCCACGCCCGGAAGGGGGATGCGAGAAGGATGGGACAATACCTCAGACTGAGAGGCCCTTTGAAGGTCCCACCTCTCAGGGGAGGGGTATTAAGGTGATTTTTTGATGGATGGTGGGTTCACCAGGAAACTTTTGAATGGTAGTTTCCATGCCTAGGTTGGGAATGTGTTTGATGTGTTCAATTTTATCTTTAATCATTCAACTCCTAGGTTTGGCCAAATGAATCTAAATTGTTCTATATGAAATGCAGATTTTAAATGAATACATAAACATAGATTTGAATAGAAAACATAGAGAATAAGCTAGATTAAGAAGTCATACCTGATCCGGATGTCTGATGGAGGTTCTGATTTTTGAAGCAGTCAAGATCGCCTCTGATATGACAGGATCGTCTATGATCAGACAGGATCATCTGAGATCTAACGAATTCGTCAGAGACCTGCAATCAGAGAAATAGATACAAAACACAAAAAATGCAGCAATGCTAACAGAGGAAAATGGTGTAAAATGACAATAATAATATCAAACTGATAATTATAAATAGAAACATGAATGCATTACAATGATTCAATGTCAAATTATGATATATCATGCATTTAAGCTATATGGGTGAACTCCAGGATGCAAAATAGTAATAAGTCTAACTAATGCAAAGAAAAACGATAGATAATGGAGAAAGAATGCAAACTCAGGGCATTGATTGCCCCCAATGTTGACTGTAGTCGAAATCATCTCGAATTGGTGCGAGATCGTCTGAGATTGTACAAGATCGTCTGAGACGATCTGAGCTTGCTTCGGCTGAAGAATAACAAAGTTCCTGCAAACAAAATTGGAAAAATACGAAGGCAAATGGTAGTCTAAGACATTCTAATGCATGTAAAACTCGAAGTACAGAAAAATTCAGCCAGGGGAATGTCAAGGGGAGGGCCTAAGATTAAATAGGCATAGGAAGGAGGTTGGGAGGTTGGAGATCATCCCAATTTGGGAGATCTCCAATGGGGGAGGTCTCTAACCGTGCAGACACACTTTTGCCCAGGTTAGAGACGCCGTTGAAACATAAGCTAATTATGAAAAATTAGTTTTGGGATGAAATCATCTGGACGTCCTAGTCCAGACGAAATCGTCCGATCTAAGGTGATATCGTCTGATCGGTGATGATATCATCCAACGGTCACAACAAATCCTAAAAATGGCGCGGAAAACAAGGGGAGCAGTTAAAATGCGGTTCGGGGTTAAAAATTTGAATTTGAATTATTACTAAGGTAATTTTAATTATTGCTAAGGTTTACTGCACCAATTTTAGGGTGCTACACTTGCTCTACAACCAATCCAAGCAAGTATCCCTCGTATAGGAAGCAAAAGAAAAATTCAAAGCAAAAGAGAAAAAGAAAAATATTATTTTGTATCATCACAGCAATATTTCAGCATTATCTCCACATCAAGCAAAAATACAAAAAAAAAGAAAAAAAGAAAAAAAAAGCAAAAGCAAAAGCAACAAAATCCTTTCCCTACCCCTTGAAAAGAAAATAACGGTGAATGAGCGAATCCCTAGAATTCTCAATTATTCAAAAACTGTGAGGTAAGCCCCATAACAGGTGGTTTGTGCCCAACCTGCTTGGCCTTGGGTAATTCCTAGCACGGTGATAGGTCTGTCACATTAGCGACCTTTTATATAGACCTATGTCGGTTTATGGATCAGCTAGCTCTTGATAACCCAACTTACATAGTAGTCTGGTATGGTTACATGCATATAAATCATGGTCAAGGAACATTCATTTGGTTAAGTCAAATTACTTGTATCAAATTTTCTTGGTCAAAATTGGTGAATGAACAATACAATTGCACACACATTTGTATTTGAGAGATTATGTATCATTATGATAAAGCAAGATTGGTAATGAACTCACATTTGTACATGAGGGTTCCTTATAAATCTACATTTGTCTTTGAGATAATGTAAAATATTTTTGTAACTCTTTTTGGAATAATTTTATCTTCTTATTTTAGAACATCGGTTTAGTATAAAAAAAATTATATACATTGTTTTCAAAAATCACAAAATGCTTTCAACCAACATATGACACACATATAATCAATAAAAGTCATGTTCATATTATTATTTTTTGTTTATCAAAAGTCAAAAAATCAATCATGAAATAAAACTAAAATATCAATTTCTTCTTTGGATTTCTCAACGATGGTATAAGTCTATACCTATAATTCTATGCCTAGCACAAACCATTGGTATCATTTTATTTCCCCTTCATTTTAATTCATAAAAACATATGGCTTACATCATTATGTTACACAATTATGCTTTAAAATGAATGAACACCTATTCTATTTCATGTCATTATGTCAACATTCAATTTTGCAATGATGGTATAGTTCTTAAGGAATTATTCAAAAAAATTATCACACTTAGGAATTTATGCCTAGCAAAATCATATTTCTTTAATATGTCATGCATAATATTTTTTATGAAAAACTGAAAATAAATCATCACCATCATCACTTCCATCATCACAACACAAAATCTTAAGACAGTCTCTTAAGCACTCTTTTACTTTTAACAATATTTCTATCCTGGGATTAGCTTGACGACCTAGTGAGCGGTGACTACATGGAATGGTCTATACCAGCGACAATGTCCTTTGAAATTATTTTTAGAAGTCCCTTTTATTTTTTTCATCAAAACACACCACAAAACAACCAATTTATTTACATCAAATTATTTTCATTTCCAATTTTATAGCATGGCATAAATATTTTCTTTCCAATGATATAATTACATTAATCACAAAATTCAAAATTAAAGCACCATACAACATATACACAAGTCATATCATCAAAAATATAATATATATATCTCAATCAATCATGTACATCATCTGGATTGGTATGCCACAATCAAAACCCTGGCATACTCAATCCCCTCAAAAAAATATAATAATACAAATCTACCCTTTGCAGCAGCTAGCCTCGAGAAGCCCTCGAGCTCTCAGCCTCATCTCCCCCCCCGCCCTGACATGGAGGATGTGGTCCCATAGAGGTCTGAGATGTGTCCCAGGTCCTCATCATCAATCATGAAGATGTCCTTGACAATCTCATCATGATCGGCTCCATAATGGGGGCTGGCAGTGGTACCCTTTGTTCCTCTGGGACCATGTGATAGTATAGCCCCTAGTAGAATGTAGTCTGAGCAATAGACTATGCCAGATCCTGAGTGCTTGCCCCTCTGATTTGATCCTTGAGCCATGTAGCCTCGTCTTGTAGCATCTGCACCTGAGCCTGGATATGGAAAACCTCAGCCCAAAGAGCCATAGTCCTGCTACTCTCTCCTACCTCGACACCCTTGCCATTATCAGGTAATGGTGGTCTCTCTCCCTACTATGAAGGGAATATCTCCTCCCTCTGCCCTGTCTCCTATGGAATCTATGGAGCCTGACCTATCCTCTGGCATATCTCTTGTAGATACCATCACTACTCTCTCCTACTGTGACCTCGTGCTACCTCAATAGCATCCTGGCACCACCTCCCCATTCATCGCACCACGACATGCACTGGACCCTGCACCCTCATCATCAAATGGGGGTGGATGCCTGCATACCATGCATTGTACCTGTTTGTGACCCCAACATCGTCACCATACATTGGCTATATGGAGGCATCATTCATGTCCTGACTCTAGAACCGCTATATGTTTGGAGCCCTTCTCAACATAGTACTATTTTGAATAGTTTGGGAGTACTCATAATCCCTGAGAGAAGGGATCCCTTGCTATAGACTAAACTATCGTAGAACATGGTCGTAGCAGTGGAGCTCTACCTCTCCCTACTCCATCCATAGCCAGTAGACTCACCTGATGCGATCCAAATCCTGCCCATCCTTTTCCCACTCAGGGTGCTCTCACCATGGCCTCTAGGTGATCTGGTCTAGGATGAGGTCGTCCAGCAACCTTCGTGACATCGGCAGATCTATCTGCCACTGTGACCCCCTCTATAACCACCAGTAGAAAACTTGGGGCCTCTCCTGGTCAACCCCTATCAGTGGGAGCCCTATCGGCATTTGCATCACGATGTGCTCCCAACACCAAACCTACAGTAGTGATGTCAAGACCAAAAATCGGCCTCCTTTGTATACGACCCCATGTAGGATCCTATACAAGTGGCATAGCACAAAACTACGCCAAGCAAACCTGTAAAAATGGTCTCTCATGTCACAAACCACATCTGAGAGGAGCCACGATAACTTGAATCCAATTTGGTGGCACAGTAGTAAGCCACCTACCACTCCTACCAAAAATTGAGTCAGCCTATATGCCCTAGGCATCTGCCTTAGTGACTCGATGTTCACTCTACCCTTGTCTAGGGCAAAGCTCGGGTCCTCGATCAACCTCATCATTGCCTGGCCCTGATTGGCCATAGGCATCATCAACCATCCCTGTATGGGGATCCTCATGATCCTCCATACGTCCTCTAGTGTGGGAGCCATCTCCCTTGTCGATAATTAGAAGCAGGATGACCTCGGATACCACCTCTCTACTAGGGTTGTCAGTAGCCCCATGTCTGTTGGTACTTGTGGCATCTCTACCACATGCTGTAAACTGACCTAATCTAGTCGGTCGCACTCTACCTAATCAAGCATGGCTATGTCATCTCACAGCCCACCATATTTCCACTCCCAACTCTTTAGTAATCCCTTCTGCAAAAGAAACAATAAAATAATAAAATTTATTAATAAATCAATCATTAAAATCAAATTATATACATTTTAATAAAGATTAATTTCTTAAAAATGATGATATCATCCACCATTGGATGATATCGTTCCAAATTGGGAAAAATCATCCTTTTTAGGACAAAATCATCTACAATTTCATAACTTGGGGATCGCCCCTATATCGTCGATTTTGCCCTCCAATGAAATTGACGATCTAGGGACGATTCCGATGAAATCGAGATGATTTCATACCGACGTCATCGACGGCCTAAAAATGGTCACGATGCCCCAAAACAATCAAAATTTCAAACAAAAAATTACAAAAATTAAATTCAAACCTAATTTACTAGGATTAGATCCTTACCCGTTGCTCGCATTGGACCTCTATTGCTTTGTGCACTGTCTCAACCATTTTTCTCTCTGCAGAGCTCTAGAACAGTAGAAATGAACAAGAAAATGAATTAGGGTTTTACCCTATTTTTCTTAATTTTATTTAAAAACAACATTTTTTTTTAATTTTACTTTTCTGCGCTTTTACCTCAAACGTTCGATTTGCGTAAAAAAACAGAGGGGGCACCATAGCCAGTAGTCGTACGATTCGACCTAGAATCATCGTCTAGAAAATTGAGTAATTTTTTACTTTCTCGTAAAATGGGAAAAACTCGTCTTTAACGCATTTTCTTCAAAAATTCGCTAAAGAGGGGGCAAAATGTAGCACCCTAAAATTGGCACAGTTAAACCTAAGTAAAAAGATAAAAATTTGAATTTTAAACCCAAACCACTCGTTAATCGCCCGTTACCCGCTTTCCTCATTCTTCGTGCCATTTTTAGGATTTGTTCTGACCGTTTGATGATATCGTCGCAGATCAGACGAAATCATCCCAGATTTGACAAATTTTTTTGGAACAGAACGTCTAGATGATTTCGTCCCAAAATCAAATTTTCATAATTAGCTTCTGTTTCAAAAACTTCTCTAACTTGGGCAGAAAGCATTTCTGCACAGTTAGAGTCTCCCCCATTGGAGATCTCCCAAATTGGGATGATTTCCAACCTCCTAACCTCTCCCTAATCCTATATAAACTAGGATTTTCTCAGTTTATCCCCTTGAACCCCCTAGCTGACAGATTTCCCTATAGAGTTAGTTTTGTATGCATCAAAGCATCCTCGCACCATCGTTTGTATTCTGTATTTCATGTTTTCTTGCAAGAATTTTACTATTTTTTAGTCAGAGCAAGCTCGGATTGTCACAGGCGATTCCAAATGATTTTGGATGATCCTATCGAGGAGCACAGATGATATCATACAATTGGAGGTGATCCTGGCTGTAGTCCAGATTGGGGCAATCAGAACCCAAAGTTTGCATTTCCTTATTATTTTTTTGCATTTCTTTGTGCATTATCTTAGGCTATTATATTTATGCATCCTGGAGTTCACCTCATTTAGCATAGATATATGATGAAGTCAAAATAAATTGTCAAATTGATGCATTTCCTTTTAATTGCTATCTAGATCTATCATTTAGGCAAATTCATTGTTATTTCTATCATTTCCCCTTGCTTTTGCAGTTGCATTTTTGGTATTTTGTATCTATTTTTGTGATTGCATGTTTCTGATGAATTTGTCTGATGAATTCATCAGATCGCCGATGATATTGTCTGATATCAGATGACCAACTATGATCTGAGATGATTATGTGCAATTTTAGACAATTTTGTATGATTCGAGATGATTTGGACTTCTACAAACCATAGAATCTTCATTCAGACATCCGAAATTAGGTATATTCTACCCTATTTAACACATTCTCCGTGTTCAACATTTATCCATATTTTCTATATCCATAAAAATCAGCATCGACATATATATTAGCTTAGATTCATCTTTTCCAAACCTAGGAATTGAATGATTGAATATAAAATGAACACATCAAACCTTCATCAACCTAGGCGTGGAAACTGCCACTCAAAATTTTCCTAGTGAACCCACCATCCATCAAAAATTCACCCTTATAACCCTCCTCCGAGAGGCGGGACCTTCAAAGGGCCTCTCAATCCGAGGTATTGTCCCATCCTTCTCGCATCCCCCTTTTGGGCATGGATCCTATAGCCTGAAGGTAAGGATGCAAAAAATTTAGAGCGATACACGTACTATTTCTATTTTCAATATGCTTAATTAGGTTATATTAGTCATATTAATGGTTTCTTTGATAGTTTAGAGACTATGACTAGCTTAATTAGGGATTATAATAAGTTTATTTCATCATAGCAAGTAGGACATCAATGGCTTATTTTCATGCTATCTTGTTTCATTCCATGCAACTGATTCAATAGATAGATAGCTGCACCTTTTACTTTTACGTTTCTAACAATCTTCATGAATCTTGCATAAGTTTAATATATTTTATTCATATTATTGATTTCATAGTTGTTATGACATATTTATGCATATTTTCCTCAAAGGGCCTCATCATGATAGGTTGCCTATTTGTTTAATGCTTTTATGTTGTTTCTTTACCATAGGAAAGCAGGTTCGAATGAGATTCAATCATCAAATTCCTTCCTCAATGCGAAGAAGAGGGTCAACTCCACCCTAGAGTAGTTTGTGACTATTTAGAGAGCATTAGTACTATTCCTACCCCATCGGGGGCTTTGGAATTGTATCAGTTGTATCAAAATTTGGGTGATCCTAAGAGGGGCATGATTGTAATTGAGATTTGTTTTCAATATTAATAAAATAAACATCCATTTTCTCATTATTTGCAATTTTGTTTATCATTCCATGCTTTTGTGTTGATTCTAATTGATGTATTGGATAGGTGCATTGATTTTTGGATAGGTCACCTACTTAAGAAAGTAATTTGCTTTTCCATCTTGTCAATTTACCTTAAATCCTTTCCATAACTGGATTCCATATTTCTTTCCTCATTCTCCCATTGAACATGGTCATTCCAAGATAGGTTGTTGGGAGCTTCTCCTCACTATAGCCCAATATATTTGTGATTTTTGACATTTTTGAATGGGAGTGTTCAAGAAGTAAACCTTGGATTTATCATAGTTGATTCTCTATCCTAAGGCTCTTTCATAAGTAACCAAGATTTCTTTGAACTCCTTCGCTTCAAGAATTGAAGATTTACCAAAGAGAATTGTATCATCTACAAAGTGTAGATTGGTGAAGGGTGACATAGATGAATTTAATTTGAGATCTTGAACTTTCTCCTTCTCATGGGGAGCCTTTATAGTCCTACAAAATACTATAGACATGGAAAATTGATCAATTTCAATGATTCATTTTTCCTAGAACCCCTGAGAAGTCCCTCAAAATTGTCAAGTGCAAGTTTGGACTTCTCTCCCCCTCCTTGTTCTTTTCCCCTAGATTTTTTGAATTGTGATCACCCAGTACAGGGTACAAATTTGATAAATTAGGGTTTCCCTTAGAAAACCTAATTTTTGGACTGACCTCTAGGACATTGGTCCTCCCCTAGGTTTTTCCATTTATTTTCCTACCCTTTTTTTCCTCCAAACCTCTTATAAATAGAGGGTTTGGATCCTCTTTTTCTCTAATAAGTATTTTAGCAATTTTTTTTAACAAGTTGCTCTAAGCATTCTTGATGAAATATTCTAGCAAGATCAAGTGTCTTCTGGTGTTCTATAACTGTGATTTTGTGATTTGTGATTTTTTATTCTTGGTGGACAACTATTGGAGCATTGACGAGAAGTCTACCATATATGGATATCTTCATATTTTTTACTATTCTTTCACTACCACGAGGTTCCTTCTTACATATTTAGTTTTTATAGATTGCTAGTTTCTCATTTTGCATTTTATTTTACATTGATAGATCAATTTGGCACTTTTATAGTGAATTCACACCCCATCCTTATAGGGCATAAATTTGGTAGAACCAAATTCACAATCACCCCTTATAGGGCATGCTTTTAACCCTTTAGGTTTGGGGGTAAATGTTTTATCCCAAATATTTAACCTACTTTTGCATGCTTCATTTAGCACGTAATATTACTATTTGTACTCTATTTTTCATATTTTTTCATTTTGTTGCATCCTCTCTTGTTCACTTCCAAAATGGTCAACAATCACTTTTGCTTTGAAAAAGTTAGCTAAAATGACCAAGGGGGCTTGAATGTTGTACCTCCAAGCTCAATCACATAGTTGCCTAAGTAGGTACTTGAACACTGATCAATTTTTCTAGGGTTTGTGAAGTTTTTGGATATATATATGCAATATTAAAGCTAGGGTCAACCATAAGATCAAGTAAGTACCCTAAATAGACTTCTTAGGTCATTTTTTGTTTGCTTTTTATCCATTCCTATTTTAGATATAGATCATGATAAATAAATGAAATGGTATTTTGATTTTATTTCTAGGCATTTGAAAGAGAGAAGGAATCTAGTTTGCATCATAGGTTTAAATATGTTTGTGCATTCTCTTGAACCCTTGTTGTAAAGGAAAATATTACTTTATTTTAAATTATGGTTTTAGTATTCATTGTAAATAAAAACCATTCTAGGTATAGTCTTTGTTTTCTTGTATTTTTATTTGCCTTGTATTGTTCTTTTATTCTTCTTAGTTTAGATCTTAGAAAAGCAAAACATAGGTGCTTGATAAACATACACATAAAATATTCCATCCTTGGACTTGGAGCAAGTTCTAAAACCATTCCTAGTGAACCCCTTAATCCCCAAGCTCCCAAGTGTAGAGAATATAACACACCCCACAGTTACCTCAGCTCCCTTTTGGATCTAGTTGATAATTATACACAATAATGTAGTTTTACCCTTTTACATCTTTGGTGAATCCAATGTGAAAGAATATATTTAGTGGAAAAATTAGGAAGCCTCTTTCATTTGCTTTTTATTTTGAAAAATTAAGCAAGACCATTAATGTTTTTTTCTTAGAATTAGAAAACATTAAAAACATCTTAAAAATTCTTCTATGTACATTTTGCTAGTTTTTAGATCTTCCTTTCCTCCTCTATCATTTCTCTTTCTTATATGGCTCCAAACCCTAGGATTAAGTGAAGGATTTTACAATATGGTGAGATTATTCAAGAAGATGACTAGATTGATAGGAATAATCCTAATCTAGAAGAGGAAGAAAATGTAGAAACTAGTAATGACCTTGATCTTATTGAGGTTTCTAATGGATACCTCACCTTTAAATTATTTGATCATATCTATAATTTCTTTAAGCATCACAAGGATGCCTTGAATAAATCTATGGATGAAGAAGCCCAACTCAAATAGGTTGGGACATATCATCATTGAAGCATTTCTCCTCAAAATATTTGCACCAATCCTTTGTTTGAATATTTACATCTTGTTAATCCATTTCATAAACCAAAATATGCTACTACTATACCCATCAATGTTGGAGGAATTCCATAAATTCCTCTAACTAGTAGTGCAAAATTATGCTCAATTTATTCCTCATTCTGCTAATTTCAACATTAATTATTTTTCTCCACCAAATTTTAGTTATCCTCCTTAGAAATATACCATATATTGTAACCCATATCATAAAAATGTTAATACCTCAGAAATTAACCAAGTTCCCTTTCAAAAACCTACCTATAACCCTCCCTTAGGGAACCTAGGGGCATTACACAACAACAATCCTGATATGCAAAGCATGACAAGTGTGGTGAAATAATTGGTCTCAAGAGTAGATATGATTCAACCTCCAAGTTTCACCTACAACTATAAGAAAAAGTGGAATTACCCTTAGACCCTATCATTTTCTCTAGGCCCTACCCTAAACATTTTATTATATTGGTTTTGCCTATTTATAATGGAACAAAGGACCCAATTGAACATTTAATAATGTTTAGGATAGCATTCCATGATATTATATATGATGATATGTTGTTGCTAGAGGCGTTACCTAAGAGCCTTGGTGGTATGGAATTGGAATGGTATTATCAAATTTCTAATCATTCTTTGAGGAATTTTGAGGAGACTTCAAAGTTGTTTGTTCAATAATTTGGAACTTATGTTGAAAAGGGTGTGACCATGAACTATGTTTATCTATTGAAGTAAGGTAAAGATGAAAGTTTTTCAAAATTCTTGTCTTGTTGGAGAAGTTTAGTTGGATTATTAAGATATACCTTGTCTCATTGAGACATGTTAGAGACCTTTATTGAAAATTTACAAGAGAAAATATCATATGAATTGGAAACAACAACTATTACCTATTTTAAACAAGCAATAGATTTGGCATGAACGCTAGAGCAAGCCCTTATTTGAATAGGTCAAATTAAACCAAGTAAATACGAAGATAGGGCCATGAAAATCGAGTATAAGAATAAGCATTTAGTTGGTTATGGGGTAATGGATAGTAGACCAGTCAACAGTGTTACTAACACGTTGTAAAATATGGTACGTAGCAAACCCCAAAAACCCCACCAAGAAAGTTTACAATACTCAACCAATCTATTTTGTTGGTCCTAAAACAACTCTTGTAAGGTAATATGATTGAGTTACCTCCAATAAGGTAACCTGATACCACAACTAATTGTTATAAGGTTGGTCAACATTGTGAGTATCATAGAGTAGAGGGGCATATGACACATTCATGTAAGAGGTTGAAACATGTGGTTCAAGACTTAATCGATGCAAGTAATCTTGTTATAGAGGATTCTCAACCTACTCCTAGCCGTATGTAGACACCTAAAATTTGTACATGGTAGCTTAACCTATCTCCACGGTTGATTAAATTGTAAAAAATACAAAATTGTATTAATTAACCTCAAAACACCTTGCATTTATTAAAAGGGGCATGCATAATATCTTTGGGCCACTTAATCCCTTTCCTAAGTTTAACCATGGTCCTCATGTGACTACCATAAAAAGCTTAACCTAGGTAAACCTTTACCTTAGAAAAATGTTACTTTATCACTAAAGTATACTTAAGGGGCTAATTACATGTTTAGTTAAGCCTAATTAAGGTTAAAACTAACCTTTTGCTCACACATGTGTGCATCCATGATATTAATAGATATTTATAGATGCTTAATCCTTAAGGCATGGGAAGGGGTGAGTCACCCTCCACATCACTACCTTGACCCTAGTCCAACCTAGGGTTAAATTAATAAAGGTTAACATTAACCTCCACCAAAATTAGAAAATATTTTGGATATTTTGTGCACCCATGACCAATTTGGATATTTTGTGCCTCACACATGTATGCATTTTGATATTTAAAATATTCATTTTCAAGGCATGTGGAAGGGTGAGTCACCTTCCATCTCACCCTTAACCTCACCATAGTTAGTATTTAACCCATGGGCACCTCATGAGCGACAAATCATGAGGGAAACCTCATAGGGGACACCTCACCCTCCCTAGCCTCTCAAAAGGTATATAATAATAGGAATTTTATTATAAAATAAATCCACCCTCATTTTATATAATAGAACTCTATAAAAATCACTTCAGACTATCATATATCAATAAACCATAAACCATCATGATAATCATTCCCTTTGTCCTCTCTTGTGTACTATTTTTATAGGTTTTGATAGGTACAAAAGTAGATCTGATGCTAAGTAGGAGTTCCAAATATTACAGAACAACATCATCCTCCACCAAAATTAGAAAAGGACAACTATAAGAAGAGTTGCAGGGTACCCCATGACCACATTCGATCACACCCTAGGGTGTGACTCTGGCCAGAGTCAAATCATAGGTGACAACAGGCCATAATATCCTCTTGGTAGGTAACCTTTACTATTTTTTCAGCATTTATAGTCATTTACAACAACTATCATTATGCATTTGATAAATTTATTTAGTGTCTTTTGTCTTCATAAATATGGGTCTTGATCCATGATAGGCCCCAAAACACACTAACCCATTTTTTTACTTCATACAGGTATTGAGGATAAGTTTTATCAATAGTGGCACATTAGTAGTAAGCCCACCAAATTTGAGGATCTTTGGAAGACTAATTCAGGGCATTATCAACTTGTTCATTGAAGATAAGGGACTTTCATCCCATGGAATACCTCTTTGTATATTTCTAAGTCAAAACACATTAAATAAAATGATAAACTATTGTAATCCCATTTTTGATACAATAATATATATTTTTACTAGAGTTGCATGGTAGGGTGACACCCAGATTAGTCGCATGGTAGGGTGTGACCGAAGCTAAAGTGTATTTCAACCTCAAAATTACATTTCCAAAGACTTACAGGAGCTGGAGAATACAGGTAAGCATGTATAAACCTATCTGTCTAGTTTAAAAAAAGTAATTTTACATTATAGTTTTACCATCTTTCTACTTTCACAAAATGCTTCAAAATCACTTTAGGATTTCTTACAAAAGTTGGAAGTTACTTACAAAAGGCTTCAATATTGATTGGTTCACACATATACATGTGTAGACTTGCATTTTAGGTACCTTATAGACAAAAGTAGGTCTATAATTTATCTATTCCTTTAGGCATGTTGCATACCTTATAGATTTTTTCTTTATAAAGACAAATTGGCATCACTTTCCTTGCACTTCTTGTGTTGCTTTTGCATTTCTCTCATTCCTCCAAAGGCATTTTACTTTTGAAATGATATTTCCTGTTTTATTAGAGTATGACACACACTTCACATTCAACTTAAACAATGACAATATTATATTTCATCAAGAATCCCCACTCAAGACTGGTAACATTGGCTTTCATCTCCTTCCACTAGCTCACCCCCTACACACCCTAGTAGCCCCCATGAGTGGTTTTCTAAACTTGATCATAAAACAATCCCCTACTCTTGAGATATCCTAAAGGTATGTTAGGATTTGACACCCCTACTCTTAGGGCTTCATAATAATTAGTGAATGTGCAACTATCATTCTTGACTAAGCTCACCCAAGGGTGAAGCGAAAGCATGTGTATGCTGGTAGTAGGTATTAGACAATGTCATCTCTTTCTATAGAGTATTTTGCATTTTGGTGAATCTTATTTTCCTTAGGTTATACCTTGATCCATTACTTCCATTAGAATATATTTGTTTGTTTGCATATAGTTATCCCTTTCATGCCTTTGGGCATAATAGGATATTATTTACAAACACACCCACTTTTATAATATATCCATCATGCCCTGCTTCATTTCAAATTTTAAGACCATTCTAACATCAAAACACACTTTTGTAAAATTTTAGATGTTTAAGCTTATTTTCTACTGTATGATTTTATTTTTGATACAAAACACTCAAAAATAGGTTTTAGAACCCACAAAAATATGTTCCACACTTCTTTGGGAACAATTCCATAATTTTTCTATCTTTGTTCTTAGTTTCAACAATAGTCATAGGGTACCCTATGATCCAGATAGTCACACCTTGTTAGATTTTTTTGTAGGAAGTATGGAGAGATAGCAATCATGAGGTGCAAAATAATATGAAAAAAAGTAAATATACTAAAATTAGTAAAACATAAAAAATTACAATGTAGTTATGGAGGAAATAAACAATCCAATATAAAGCTATTGAACTACATTGCATCCATCACCAATGGATGGTGTCATAATCTATGCTAAAATCTATGTATATCCCCTTATGTGTATTTCCTAATCTATATCTATCTACCTAACAAGCCATCCTTATATAGGCAATATAGGATACTTGGCCAACACTCTATCTAGTTGTGCAAGGGACAACTTGCACAATGAAACTTGTGCACTTATTACATTGCATGAAGTAACTACATAACTTACCCCTAAAGTAATATAAGTATGTACCTTGTAAGATACATTTACATAAACCAAATGATGTAATAGACTCTATTTCTAACATCCCTCTATATTAAATTATTTGGGTATTGAGGACTTCAGTCTTCAATATGGATATTCTTCTTCTTCCTAAAACTTGTCTTCTATCTCTGCATTATTTGTGTTCAGGTTTAGTAGGTAAATTGTGTCTTCATAATATGTAGAGTAATATGGATCTAAGCCTTTTTATTTCAAGTGAATTTACATTGTATTGCTCCTTTATATACTTGTTTAGAGTAGTCTTGATCTTGTTCCACTTCAGCTGCTTCAATCTTCATGTCAAGCCCTTTTGTTATTTTCTTTCTTTTTCTTCTTCTTCTCTTCCTGTGATTTATATTTGATGTGGGTGAAATATCTACTTTATAACAAGTTATTCATCATCATAATAATATTATTTTTTATAATCAGCTTGTTTCTTGTTTTGAGTAAGTACAAACACAATAAATGATAGATAAATCATCAAACATTCTTCTAGTGAAAATATAACCAGTCTTTGTGAGTTCCACCATGCTGCGTAGAGAATTCTGTGAAGATAGTTAATCAAAGATGAAAAGCTACCTTATTTTGCTTTATTAAGAAATAATATGATTTTTTATTTCTCAATAGAGGGTAGATACTCATATCCATATAGAGTATCTATTAGGTTTTGAGAGTAGAATTCTACTTCATTGAAAATTTCTTCATTGATGAAAGCTTTTCTCAAAATTTCATCCATGCAAGAATAGTGATTGATAGAATATTCATAGTCTATATTTATAGAATTCCTATTTGAAGTATATAAGATTGACTTGATAAAAACTTTATTAGTCCTGTAGGCATGCTTATGTATCCCTATTTATGAATACCTAATTTTAGTTTTTTGAAGAAAGTTTATATCTTCACAACTTGATAATCTATGAAGAAAATTGTTATCAAGTTTTGTAGAATTCCTTACGACTCTCTAGTTATTTTTTGGAGTATTCTATAGTACTTTTGCAAGATATAGTTTAATTTTAGTTTATTTTGTACAAGATTTTGTAAGCATAAAAAATCAACCTTTTAATATTTCTTAATACTCCTATTGAACTAAGCACTTTTCAAATCCTTTAAAGAGGTTTTAATGTTGGATATATTTTATCTCTAAGACAAGAACATAAATTTCCAAATTTAAATAAAATCTTATGATAACCCCTTTTGAAACCCTTAGGAATTTTAATCAAGTGTTTCTAATTTCCAAAAAACTAGTTTGAAGTTGAAAAACGTATCATCAAACCATTTCTCCTCAAAATATTTGCACCAATACTTTGTTTGAATATTTGCATCATGTTAATATATTTCATAAACCAACATATGCTACTACTGTAACCACCAATGTTGGAGGAATTCCATAAGTTCCTCTAACTAGAAGTTCAAAATTATGCTCAATTTATTTTTCATTTTGCTAATTTCAACATTCATTATTTTTTTCCACCAAATTTTAGTTATCCTAAAAAATATACCATATATTGTAACCCATATCATAACAATATTAATACCTCCAAAATTAACCAAGTTACCTTTCAATATCCTACCTATAACCCTCCCTTAGGGAACCTAAGGGCATTACAAAGCAACAATACCAATATGAAAAGCTTGAAAAGCATGGTGAAACAATTGGGCTCAAGAATAGATATGATTCAACCTCCAAGTTTCACCTACAACTATAAGAAAAAGTGCAATTACCCTTAGACCCTATCATTTTCTCTAGGCCCTACCCTAAGCATTTTATTATATTGGTTTTGCCTATTTATAATGGAACAAAGGACCCAATTGAACATTTAATAATGTTTAGGATAGCATTCCATGATATTATATATGATGATATGTTGTTGCTAGAGGCGTTCCCTAAGAGCCTTGGTGGTATGGAATTGGAATGGTATTATAAATTGCCTAATCATTCTTTGAGGAATTTTGAGGAGACTTCAAAGTTGTTTGTTCAATAATTTGGAACTTATGTTGAAAAGGGTGTGACCATGAACTATGTTTATCTATTGAATCAAGGTAAAGATGAAAGTTTTTCAAATTTATTGTCTTGTTGGAGAATTTTAGTTGGATGATTAAGATATAACTTGTCTCCTCGAGACATGTTAGAGACCTTTATTAAAAATTTATAAGATAAAATATCATATGAATTGGAAACAACTATTACCTATTTTGAACGAGCGATATATTTGGCATGAAGGGTAGAGCAAACCCTTATTTTAAGAGGTCAAATTAAACAAAGGAAAGAAGAAGATAGGGCCATGAAAATTGAGTATAAGAATAAGCATGTAGTTGGTTATGGGGTAATGGATAGTAGACCAGTTAAGAGTGTTTCTAACACCTTGTAAAATATGGTGCCTAGGAAACCCCAAAAACCCCACAAAGAAACTTTACAAGACTCAACCAATTTATTTTTTGGTCCTAAAACAACTCTTGTAAGGTAATATGATTGAGTTACCTCCCATAAGGCAACCTGATACCACAAATAATTTTTATAAGCTTGGTCAACATTGTGAGTATCATAGAGTGGAGGGGCATATGACACTTTCATGTAAGAGGTTGAAACATGTGGTTCAAGACTTAATCGATGCAAGTAATATTGTTACAGAGGATTCTTAACCTACTCCTAATTGTATGTAGACACCTAAAATTTGCACATGGTCGCTTAACCTATCTCCATAGTTGATTAAATTGCACAAGCTACAAAATTGCATTAATTAACCTCAAAAAACCTTATGTTTATTAAAAGGGGTATGAATAAGCTCTTTGGGCCACTTAATTCCTTTCCTACGTTTAACCATGGTACTCATGTGACTACCATCAAAAGCTTAATGTAGGTAAACCTCTACATTAGAAAAAGACTAATTTATCACTAAAGTATACTTAAGAGGCTAATTACATGTTTAATTAAGCCTAATTAAGGTTAACATTAACCTTTTTCTCACACATGTGTGCACCCATGATATTAATAGATATTTACAGATGCTTAATCTTTAAGGTATGGGAAGGGGTGAGTCACCCTCCACCTCACCCCCTTGACCTTGGTCCAACCTAGGGTCAACTTAATCAAGGTTAACATTAACCTTCCCTCATACATGTGTGCAGAAATGACCAATTTGGATATTTTATGCCTCACACATGTATGCAATTTGATATTTAAAATATTCCTTTTTAAGGCATGTGGAAGGGTGAGTCACCTTCTATCTCACCCTTAACCTCACCATAATTAGTATTTAACCCATGTAAACATCATGAGCAACACCTCATGAGGTAAACCTCATAGGGGGCACCTCACCCTCCCTAGCCTCTCCAAAGGTCTATAATAATAGGTATTTTATTATAAAATCCATCCACCCTCATTTTATATAATATAACTCTATCAAATTCACTTCATACTATAATCTATCAATCAACCATAAACCATCATGATAATCATTCCCTTTGTCCTCTCTTGTGTACTATTTTGATAGGTTTTAATAGGTAAAAAAGTGGATATTATGCTTATTAGGAGTTCCAAATAGTAGGGAACAACAACATCCTCCACAAAAATTAGAAAAGAAAAACTACAGGAAGAGTTGTAGGGTACCCCATGACCACAGTTGATCACACCCTAGGGTGTGACTTTGGCTAGAGTTAACTCACAGGGGACAATAGGCCATAAAATCCTCTTGGTAGGTAACCTTTACTATTTTTTAGTATTTATAGTATTTTAAAACAACTATCATTATGCATTTGATAACTTTATTTAGTGTATTTTGTCTTCATAAATCTGGGGCTTGATCCATGACATGCCCCCAAACACACTAACCCATTTTTGCAGGTCATACATGTATTGAGGATAAGTTTTATCAATAGTGGCACATTAGTAGTAAGCCCACCAAATTTGCGGATATTTGGAAGACCGATTCAGGGGATTTTCGACTTGTTCATTGAAGAGAAGGGAATTTCATGTCATGGAATCCCTCTTTGTAGCTTTCTAAGGCAAAACACATTAAATAAAAGGAGAACCTATTGTAATACCCTTTTTGATACAATAATATATATATTTTCACTAGAGTTGCATGGTAGGGTGTGACCGAAGCTAAAGTGTATTTCAACCTTAAAATTCCATTTCCAAAGACTTACAGGAGTTGGAGAATACATGTAAGCATTTATAAACCAATCTTTCTGGTTTCAAAAAAATTAATTTTACATTATAGTTTTACCATCTTTCTACTTTCACAAAGGCTTCAAAATTGCTTTAGGCTTTCTTACAAAAGTTGGAAGTTACTTACAAAAGGCTTCAATATTGTTTGGTTCACACATATACATGTGTAGACTTGCATTTGAGGTACCTTAGAGAGCTAAGTAGGTCTATAATTTATTTATTCCTTTAGACATGTTGCATAGCTTATAGATTTTTTCTTTATAAAGAAAAATTGGCATAAATTTCCTTACACTTCATGTGTTGCTCTTGTGTTTCTCTCATTCCTCCAAAGGAATTTTACTTTTCAAATGATATTTCCTATTTTCTTAGAGTAGGAGACACACTTCACGTTCAACTTAAACAATGACAAGATTATATTTCATAAACAATCCCTACTTGAGACTTGTGATATTGGCTTTCATCTCCTTACACTAGCTCACCCCCTACACACCCTAGTAGCCGCCATG
The DNA here is from genome assembly GCA_028583015.1 of Wollemia nobilis. Taxonomy (NCBI): domain Eukaryota; kingdom Viridiplantae; phylum Streptophyta; class Pinopsida; order Araucariales; family Araucariaceae; genus Wollemia; species Wollemia nobilis. The sequence goes on along the minus strand of JAQPPZ010003172.1, from coordinate 823,216 downwards.
AGTGGTTTTATAAAATTCATCATCAAAAAATCCCCTAATCTTGAGAGATCCTCAAGGTATATTAGGATTAGACACCCCTAATCATAAAGCTTCATAATAATTAGTGAGTGTGCAACTATTGTTCTTGACTAATCTCACCCAAGGGTGAAGCGAAAGCATGTGTAATACCTTATAGATTTTTTCTTTATAAACAAAAATTGGCATAAATTTCCTTACACTTCATGTTTTGCTCTTGTGTTTCTCTCATTCATCCAAAGGAATTTTACTTTTCAAATGATATTTCCTATTTTCTTAGAGTAGGAGACACACTTCACGTTCAACTTAAACAATGACAAGATTATATTTCATCAACAATACCCACTTGAGACTTGTGATATTGGCTTTCATCTCCTTCCACTAGATCACCCCTACACACCCTAGTAGTCCCCATGAGTGGTTTTATAAAATTCATCATCAAAAAATCCCCTACTCTTGAGAGATCCTCAAGGTATATTAGGATTAGACACCCCTAATCATAGGGCTTCATAATAATTAGCGAGTGTGCAACTATCGTTCTTGACTAAGCTCACCCAAGGATGAAGCGAAAGCATGTGTATGCTAGTAGCAGGTCTTAGACAGTGTCATCTCTTTCTATAGAGGATTTTGCATTTTGGTGCATCTTATTTTCCTTAGGTTGTACCTTGATCCATTACCTCCATTAGAATCCATTCGTCTATTTGTATATGGTTATCTCTTGCGTGCCTTTGGGCATAATAGGAGATTGTCCAGAAATACACCTACTTTTAGAATATATTCATCATGCCCAGTTTCATTTTAGTCTTTAGGGACATTCTAACATCAAAACACTTTTGTAAAATTTTAGTTGTTTAAGCATGTTTTCTACTGTATGATTTTATTTTTTATACAAAACACTAAAAAATAGGTTTTAGAACCCACAAAAATAGGTTCCACACTTCTTTGAACACAATTCCATAACTTTTCTATATTTTTTCTTAGTTTCAACAATAGTCATAGGGTACCCTATGATCCAAAACATTCACACCTTGTTAGATTTTTATGTAGCAAGCATGGAGAGATAGCAATCATGAGGTGCAAAATAATATGAAAGAAAGTAAATCTGCTAAAATGACTAAAATATAAAAAATTACAATGTAGTTATGGAGGAAATTAACACTCCAATATAAAGCTACTGAACTACATTGCATCCATCACCAATGGATGGTATCACACACTATGCTACACTCTATGTATATCTTGTTCTATGTATTTCCTACTCTATATCTATCTACCTAAGAGGCCATCCTTATATAGACAAAATAGGATACTTGGCCAACACTCTATCTAGTTGTGTAAGTGACAACTTGCACAATGACACTTGTGCACTTATTACATTGCATGAAGTAACTACATAACTTGCCCCTAAAGTAATCTAAGTATGTACCTTGTAAGATACATTTACATAACCCAAGTGATGGAATAGAATCTATTTCTAACATCCCCCTGTATTACATTATTTGGGTATTGAGGAGTTTAGTCTTAAATATGGATCTTCTTCTTCTTCCTAAAATTTATCTTCTATATCTACATTCTTTGTGTTGAGGTTCAGTAGGTAAATTGTGTCTTCGTAAGATGCAGAGTAAGCTGAAGCTGAGCCTTTTTCTTTCAAGTGACTTTGCATTGTATTTCTCCTTTATCTGCTTGTTTAGAGTAGTCTTGATATTTTTCCACTTCTGTTGCTTCAATATTCATGTCAAGCCCTTTTGTTCTTTTCTTCCATTTTCTTCTTCTTATCTTCCTGTGATTTATCTTTGATGTGGGAAAAATCTCTACTTTATAACAAGTTGGTCATCATCACAATAATATTATTTTTTATAATCAACTTGTTTCTTGTATTGAGTAAGTACAAACACAATGAATGATAGATAAATCATCAAACATTCTTCTAGTGAAAATATAACTAGTCTTTGTGAGCTCCACAATGCTGCAAAGAGAATTTCATGAAGATAGTTAATCAAATATGAAAAGCCAACTTCTTTCACTTCCTTAAGAAATGAGATGAATTTTTCTTTCTCATTAGAAGGTAGATACTCATATCCATATAGAGTACCTATTAGGTTTTGAGAGTACAATTCTACTTCATTGAAAAGTTCTTCATTGATGAAAGATTTTATCAAAATTTCATTCATAAAAGAATAGTGTTTGATAGAATCTTCATAGTCTATCTTTATAGGTTTCCTATTTGAAGTATACAAGCTTGAATTGATAAATCCTTTATTAGTCCTGTAGGCTTGATTATGTCTCCCTATTTTTGAATACATAATTTTAATTTTTTGAATAAAGATTATATCTTCACAACTTGATAATATATGAAGAAAATTGTTATCAAGTTTTGTAGAATTCCTTATGACTCTCTAGTTATATTTTGGAGTATGCTATAGTTCTTGTGTAAGATATTGTTTAATTTTAGTTGATTTTGTACAAGATTCTATAACCATAAGAAATCAACCTTTTAATATTTCTTAATACTCCTATTGAACTAAGCACTTTTCAAATCCTTTAAAGAGGTTTTAATGTTGGATATGTTTTATCTCTAAGACAAGAAATTTTTTTTCCAAATTTAAATAGAATCTTATGATAACCCTTTTTGAAACCCTTAGGAATTTTAATCAAGTGTTTATAATTTCCAAAAAACTAGTTTGAAGTTGAAAAACGTATCATCAAACCATTTCTCCTCAAAATATTTGCACCAATGCTTTTTTTGAATATTTGCATCATGTTAATCCATTTCATAAACCAGCATATGCTACTACTGTAACCACCAATATTGGAGGAATTCCATAAGTTCCTCTAACTAGTAGTGCAAAATTATGCTCAATTCATTCCTCATTCTGCTAATTTCAACATTCATTATTTTGTTCCACAAAATTTTAGCTATCCTCCTTAGCAATATACCACATATTGTAACTCACACCATAACAATGTTAATACATCCAACATTAACCAAGTTCCTTTTCAACAACCTACCTATAACCCTCCTTTAGGGAAGATAGGGGTATTACAAAACAACAATACTGATATGCAAAGTGCGACAAGTGTGGTGAAATAATTGGTCTCAAGAGTAGATATGATTCAACCTCCAAGTTTCACCTACAACTATAAGAAAAAGTACAATTACCCTTAGACCTATATTTATCTCTAGGCCTTACCCTAAGAATTTTATAATATTGGTTTTGCCTATTTATAAGTAAACAAAGGACCCAATTGAACATTTAAGAATGTTTAGGATAACATTCCATGATATTATATATGATGACATGTTGTTGCTAAAGGCGTTCCCCAAGAGCCTTGGTGGTTGGCATTGGAATGGTATTATCAATTGCCTAATAATTCTTTGAGGAATTTTGAGGAGAATTCAAATTTGTTTGTTCAAAAATTTGGAACTTATACTAAAAATGGTGTGACCATGAAATATGTTTATCTATTGAAGCAAGGTAAAGATGAAATTTTTTCAAAATTCTTGTCTTGTTGGAGAAGTTTAGTTGGATGATTAAGATCTACCTTGTATCCTCGAGACATCTTAGAGACCTTTATTAAATATTTAGAAGAGAAAATACCATATGAATTGGAAACAACAACTATTACCTATTTTGAACAAGCGATAGATTTGGCATGAAGGGTAGAGAAAGACCTTATTTGAAGAGGTCAACTTAAACCAAGGAAAGAAGAAGATAGGGCCATGAAAAACTAGTATAAGAAAAAGCATGTAGTTGGTTATGGGGTAATGGATAGTAGACCGGTCAACAATGTTGCTAACACCTTGCAAAATATGGTGCCTAGCAAACCCCAAAAATCCCCACCAAGAAACTTTACAAGACTCAACCAATCTATTTTTTTGGTCCTAAAACAACCCTTGTAAGCTAATATGATTGAGGTACCTCCCATAAGGCAACCTGATACCACAACTGATTGTTATAAGCTTGGTCAACATTGTGAGTATCATAGAGTGGACGGGCATATGACACATTCATGTAAGAGGTTGAAACATGTGGTTCAAGACTTAATCTATGCAAGTAATATTGTTATAGAGTATTCTCAACCTACTCCCAACTGTATGTAGACACCTAAAAGTTGCACATGATCACTTAACCTATCTCCACGGTTGATTAAATTGCAAAATATACAAAATTGCATTAATTAACCTCAAAATACCTTGCATTTATTAAAAGGGGTATGCATAAGCTCCTTGGGCCACTTAATACCTTTCCTATGTTTAACCATGGTCTTCATGTGACCACCATAAAAATATTAACCTAGGTAAACCTTAACCTTAGAAAAAGGTTACTTTATCACTAAAGTACACTTAAGGGGCTAATTACATGTTTAATTAAGCCTAATTAAGGTTAACATTAACCTTTTGCTCACACATGTGTGCACCCATGATATTAATAGATATTTAAAGATGCTTAATATTTAAGGCATGGGAAGGGGTGAGTCACCCTCCACCTCACCCCCTTGACCTTGGTGCAACCTAGGGTCAACTTAATCAAGGTTAACATTAACCTTTCCTCACACATGTGTGCACCCATGACCAATTTGGATATTTTATGCCTCACACATGTATGCAATTTGATATTTAAAATATTCCTTTCAAGGCATGTGGAAGGGTGAGTCACATTCCATATCACCCTTAACCTCACCACGATTATGATTTAACCCATGGGCACCTCATGAGTGACACCTCATGAGGGACACCTCATAGGGGACATCTCACCCTCCCTAGCCTCTCCAAAGGTCTATAAATAATAGGTATTTTCTTATAAAATCCATCCACCCTAATTTTACATAATATAAATCTATCAAAATCACTTTAGAATATCATATATCAATAAACCATCAACCATCATGATAATCATTCCCTTTTTCCTCTCTTGTGTACTATTTTTATAGGTTTTAATAGGTATAAAAGTAGATATGATGTTGACAAGGAGTTCCAACTATTGCGGAACAACATCATCCTTCACCAAAATTAGAAAAGGACAACTATAGGAAGAGTTGTAGGGTACCCCATGACCACAGTCAACCACACTCTAGGGTGTGACTCTAGCCAGAGTCATATCATAGGCAACAACAGGTCATCAAATCCTCTTGGTAGGTAACCTTTACTATTTTTCAGCATTTATAGTCATTTACGACAACTATCATTATGCATTCGATAAATTTTTTTAGTGTCTTTTATCTTCATAAATATGGGGTTTGATCCATGACAGGCCCTCAAACACACTAACCCATTTTTTCAAGTCATACAGGTATTGAGGATAAGTTTGATCAACAATGGCACATTAGTAGTAAGCCCACCAAATTTGAGGATCTTTGGAAGACCGATTTAGGGCATTGTTAACTTTTTCATTGAAGAGAAGGGAATTTCATCCGATGGAATCCCTTTTTATAGCTTTCTAAGGAAAAATGCATTAAAGAAAAGGAGAACCTATTGTGACCCATTTTTGATATAATAATATATATTTTCACTAGAGTTGCATAGTTGGGTGTGACCCAGATTAGTCGCATGGTAGGGTGTGACCGAAGCTAAAATGCATTTCAACCTCAAATTCCATTTCCAAAGACTTACAAAAGCTACAGAATATAGGTAAGCATGTATAAACCTATATTTCTGGTTTCAAAAAAAGTAATTTTACATTTTAGTTTTACCATATTTCTACTTTCACAAAAGGCTTCAAAATCAATTTAGGTTTTTTACAAAATTTGGAAGTTACTTACAAAAGGCTTCAATATTGTTTAGTTCACACATATACATTTGGAGACTTGCATTTTAGGCACTTGAGAGAGAAAATTAGGTCTATAAGTTATCTTTTCCTTTTGGAATGTTGCATACCTTGTAGATTTTTGCTTTATAAAGATAAATTGGCATCAATTTTCTTGCAAATTTTGTGTTGCTCTTGCGTTTCTCTCATTCCTCCAAAGGTATTTTAATTTTGAAAAGATATTTCCTATTTTCTTAGAGTAGGAAACACACTTCAATTTCAGCTTAAACAATGAAAATATTGGATTTCATCAAGAATCCCCACTTGATATGGGTGACATTGGCTTTCATCTCCTTCTACTGGCTCACCTCCTACACACCTTAGTAGTCCCCACGAGTGGTTTTCTTAACTTCATCATAAAAAAATCCCCTAATATTGAGAGATACTTAAGTTATATTAGGATTAGACACCCCTACTCATAGGGCTTAAAAATAATTAGTGAGTGTGCAACTATCGTTCTTGACTAAGCTCACCCAAGGGTGAAGCTAAAGCATGTGTATGTTGGTAGCAGGTCTTAGACAGTGTCATCTCTTTCTAAAGAGGATTTTGCATTTTGGTGCATCTTATTTTTCTTAGGTTTTACCTTGATCCATTAACTCCATTAGAATCCATTCATTTGTTTATATATGGTTATCCCTTGCGTGCTTTTGGGCATAGTAGGAGATTATCCACAAACACACCTACTTTTAGAATACATCCATCATGACCAGTTTTATTTAAGTTTTTAGGGATATTCTAACATCAAAATACAGTTTTGTAAAATTTTGGTTGTTTAAGCTTATTTTATAATGTATGATTTGATTTTTGATACAAAACACTCAAAAATAGGTTTTAGAACCCACAAAGTAGGTTCCACACTTCTTTGGACATTATTCCAAAACTTTTCTCTCTTTGTTCTTAGTTTGAACAACAGTCATAGGGTACCCTATTATCCATAATAGTCGCACCTTGTTAGCTTTTGATATAGCAAGCATGGGGAGATAGCAATCATGAGGTGCAAAATAATATGAAAGAAAGTAAATCTGCTAAAATGACTGAAATATAAAAATTACAATGTAGTTATGGAGGAAATAAACACTCCAATATAAAGCTACTGAACTACATTGCATCCATCACCAATGGATGGTGTCACACACTATGCTACACTCTATGTATTTCTTATTCTATGTATTTCCTACTATATATCTATATACCTAAGAGGCCATCCTTATATAGGTAAAATAGGATACTTGGCCAACACCCTATCTAGTTGTGCAAGGAACAAATTGCACATGTACAACTTGCACAATGACACTTGTGCGCTTATTACATTGCATGAAGTAACTACATAACTTTCCCCTAAAGTAATCTAAGTATGTACCTTGTAAGATACATTTACATAACCCAAATTATGGAATAAACTCTATTTATAACATCCCCCTGTATTATATTATTTGGGTATTGAGGACTTCAGTCTTCAATATGGATCTTCTTCTTCTTCCTAAAATTTTTCTTCTATATCTGCATTCTTTGTGTTTAGGTTCAGTAGGTAAATTGTATCTTCATAAGATGCAGAGTAAGCTAGATTTGAGCCTTATTATTTGAAGTGACTTTGCATTGTATTGCTCCTTTATCTACTTTTTCAGAGCAATCTTGATCTTGTTCCACTTCTGCTGCTTTAGTCTTTATGTCAAGCCCTTTTGTTCTTTTCTTCATTTTTCTTCTTCTTCTCTTCCTATGATTTATCTTTGATGTGGGTGAAATCTCTACTTTATAACAAGCTAGTCATCATAAAAATAGTATTATTTTTTATAATCATATTTTTATGGTGTTGAGTAAGTACAAACACAATCAATGATAGATAAATCATAAAAAAATCTTCTAGTGAAAATATAACCAGTATTTGTGAATTCCACCATGCTGCGAAGAGAATTTCATGAATATAGTTAATCAAATATGAAAAGCTACCTTCTTTTGCTTCCTTAAGAAATAACATTATTGTTTATTTCTCATTAGAGGGTAGATACTCATATCCATATAGAGTATCTATTAGATTTTTAGAGTAGAATTCTACTTCATTGATGAAAGATTTTCTTAAAATTTCATCCATACAAGAATAGTGATTGATAGAATCTTCATAGTCTATCTTTATAGGTTTCCTATTTGAAGTATATAAGCTTGATTTGATAAACCCTTTATTAGTCCTGTAGGCTTCCTTATGTCTCCCTAGTTATGAATACCTAATTTTAGGTTTTTGAAGAAAGCTTATATCTTCACGACTTGATAATCTATGAAGAAAATTGTTATCAAGTTTTATAGAATTCCTTATGACTCCCTAGTTATGTTTTGGAGTATTCTATAGTGCTTTTGCAAGATATAGTTCAATTTTTGTTGATTTTGTACAAGATTTTGTAAGCATAAAAAATCAACCTTTTAATATTTCTTAATACTCCTATTGAACTAAGAACTTTTCAAATATTTAAAGAGGTTTTAATGTTGGATATGTTTTGTCTCTAAGAAAAGAACAAAAATTTCCAACTTTAAATAAAAGCTTATGATAACCCCTTTTGAAACCCTTAGGAATTTTAATCAAGTGTTTGTAATTTCCAAAAAACTAGTTTGAAGTTGAAAACATTATCATCAAACCATTTCTCCTCAAAATATTTGCACCAATACTTTGTTTGAATCTTTGCATCATGTTAATACATTTCATAAATAAACATACCCTACTACTGTAACCACTAATGTTGTAGAAATTCCACAAGTTCCTCTAACTAGTAGTGCAAAATTATGCTCAATTTATTCCTCATTATGCTAATTTCAACATTCATTATTTTGTTCCACCAAATTTTACTTATCCTCCTTAGAAATATACCATATATTGTAACCCATAACATAAAAATGTTAATACCTCCAACATTAACCAAGTTCCCTTTAAAAAACCTACCTATAACCCTCCCTTAGGGAAGCTAGGGTTATTACACAACAACAATCCTAATATGCAAAGTGTGAGAAGTGTGGTGAAATAATTGGTCTCAAGAGTAGATATGATTCAACCTCCAAGTTTCATCTACAACTATAAGAAAAAGTGCAATTACCCTTAGACCTATCTTTATCTCTAGGCCCTACCCTAAGCATTTTATAATATTTGTTTTACCTATTTATAAGTAAACAAAGGACCCAATTGAACATTTAAGAATGTTTAGGATAGCATTCCATGATATTATATATGATGACATGTTTTTGCTAAAGGAGTTCCCTAAGAACCTTGGTGGTTGGCATTGGAATGGTATTATCAATTGCCTAATCATTCTTTGAGGAATTTTGAGGAGAATTCAAATTTATTTGTTCAACAATTTGGAACTTATACGGAAAATGGTGTGACCATGAAATATGTTTATCTATTGAAGCAAGGTAAATATGAAAGTTTTTCAAAATTCTTGTCTTGTTGGAGAAGTTTAGTTGGATTATTAAGATGTACCTTGTCTCCTCGAGATATATTAGAGATCTTTATTAAAAATTTACAAGAGAAAATGTCATATGAATTGGAAACAACAACTATTACCTATTTTGAATAAGTGATAGATTTGGCATGAAGGGTAGAGAAAGCCCTTATTTGAAGAGGTCAACTTAAACCAAGGAAAGAAGAAGATAGGACCATGAAAACCTAGTATAAGAAAAAGCATGTAGTTGGTTATGGGGTAATGGATAGTAGACCAGTCAAAAATGTTTCTAACACATTGCAAAATATGGTGCCTAGCAAACCCCAAAAATCCCCACCAAGAAACTTTACAAGACTCAACCAATATATTTTTTTGGTCCTAAAACAACTCTTGTAAGCTAATATGATTGAGTTACCTCCCATAAGGCAACCCGATACCACAACTAATTGGTATAAGCTTGGTCAACATTGTGAGTATCATAGAGTAGAGGGGCATATGACACATTCATGTAAGAGGTTGAAACATGTGGTTCAAGACTTAATCGATGCAATTAATCTTGTTATAGAGTATTCTCAACCTACTCCTAACTGTATGTAGACACCTAAAAGTTGCACATGGTCGCTTGCCCTATCTCCACGGTTGATTAAATTGCAAAAGCCACAAAATTGCATTAATTAACCTCAAAACACCTTGCATTTATTAAAAGGGGTATGCATAAGCTCCTTGGGCCACTTAATCCCTTTCCTATGTTTAACCATGGTCCTCATGTGACCACCATCAAAAGCTTAACCTAGGTAAACCTTTACCTTAGAAAATGGTTACTTTATCACTAAAGTATACTTAAGGGGCTAATTACATGTTTAATTAAGCCTTATTAACATTAACACTAAAATTTTTCTCACACATGTGTACACCCATGATATTAATAGATATTTAAAGATGCTTAATATTTAAGGCATGGGAAGGGGTGAGTCACCCTCCACCTCACCCCCTTGACCTTGGTCCAACCTAGGGTCAACTTAATCAAGGTTAACATTAACCTTTACCTCACACATGTGTGCACCCATGACCAATTTGGATATTTTATGCCTCACACATGTATGCAATTTGATATTTAAAATATTCCTTTTCAAGGCATGTGGAAGGGTGAGTCACCTTACATATCATCCTTAACCGCACCACAATTATTATTTAACCCAAGGTCACCTCATGAGTGACACCTCATGAGGGACACCTCATAGGGGACACCTCACCATCCCTAGCATCTCGAAAGATCTATAAATAATAGGTCTTTTCTTATAAAATTCATCCACCCTCATTTTATATAATAGAACTCTATCAAAAGCACTTCATACTATCATATATCAATAAAACATCAACCATCATGATAATAATTCCCTTTGTCTTATCTTGTGTACTATTTTGATATGTACAAAAGTAGATTTGATGCTGACTAGGAGTTCCAACTATTGCGAAACAACATCATCCTCCACCAAAATTAGAAAAGGACAACTATAGGAAGAGTTGTAGGGTACCCCATGACCATAGTCGACCACACCCTAGGGTGTGACTCTATCCAGAGTCATATAATAGGCGACAAAATGCCATCAAATCGTCTGTTAAGTAACCTTTACTATTTTTCAACATTTATAGTCATTTACAACAACTATCATTATGCATTTGATAACTTTATTTAGTGTATTTTGTCTTCATAAATATGGGTTTTGATCCATGATAGGCCCCCAAACACACTAACCCATTTTTGTAGGTCATACAGGTCTTGAGGATAAGTTTGATCAATAGTGGCACACTAGCAGTAAGCCCACCAAATTTGAGGATCTTTGGAAGACCGATTCAGGGCATTGTTTACTTGTTCATTGAAGAGAAGGGACTTTCATCCCATGAAATCCATATTTATAGATTTCTAAGGCAAAACACATTAAATAAAAGGAGAACCTATTGTAATCCCCTTTTTGATACAATAATATATATTTTAACTAGAGTTGCATGGTAGGGTGTGACTCGGATTTATTGCATGGTAGGGTGTGACCAAAGTTATAGCGCATTTCAACCTCATAATTCCATTTCCAAAGACTTAATTGAGCTTAAGAATATAGGTAAACATGTATAAACCTATCTTTATGGTTTCAAAAAAAGTAAGTTTACATCTTAGTTTTACCATATTTCTACTTTCACAAAAGGCTTCAAAATTGCTTTAGGCTTTCTTACAAAAGTTGGAAGGTACCTACAAAAGGCTTAAATATTGTTTGGTTCACACATCTACATGTTTAGACTTGCATTTTAGGTATCTTAAAGACCTAAGTAGGTCTACAAGTTATCTTTTCATTTTGGCATGCTGTATACTTTGTAGATTTTTGCTTTATAAATACAAATTGGCATCACTTTCCTTGCACTTCTTGTGTTGCTATTGTGTTTCTCTCATTCCTCCAAAGGCATTTTACTTTTAAAAATGACATTTCTTATTTTCTTAGAGTAGGACACACACTTCATATTCAACTTAACCAATGACAAGATTTTATTTCATAACCAATCCTCACTTGATACTGGTGACATTGGCTTTCATCTCCTTCCACTAGATCACTCCCTACACATCCTAGTAGCCCCCACGAGTGGTTTTCTAAACTTCATCATCATAAAATACCCTCCTCTTTAGAGATCCTCAAGGTATATTAGGATTATACACCCCTACTAATAGGGCTTCATAATAATTAGTGAGTGTGTAACTATCGTTCTTGACTAAGATTACCCAAGGGTGAAGCGAAAGCATGCGTATTCTAGTAGCAAGTCTTAGATAGTTTCATCTATTTATATAGAGGATTTTTCATTTTGGTGCATCTTATTTTCCTTAGGTTGTACCTTGATCCATTACCTCCATTAGAATCCATTTGTCTATTTGCATATGGTTATCCCTTGTGTGCCTTTGGGTATAATAGGAGATTATCCACAAACACACCTACTTTTAGAATATATCCATGATGCCCAGTTTCATTTCAATTTTTAGGGATATTATAACATCAAAATACACTTTTGTAGAATTTTAGTTTTTTAAGCTTTTTTTCTACTATATGATTTGATTTTTGATACAAAAAACTCAAAAATATGTTTTAGAGCCCACAAAAATAGGTTCCAAACTTCTTTGGATACAATTCCAAAACTTTTCTATGTTTATTTTTAGTTTCAAAAACATTCATAGGGTACCCTATGAACTAGAAAAATCACACCTTGTTAGATTTTAATGTAGCAAGCATGGAGCGATAGCAATAATGAGGTGCAAAATAATATGAAAGAAAGTAAATCTGCTAAAATGACTGAAATATAAAAATTACAATGTAATTATGGAGGAAATGAACACTCCAATATAAATCTACTGAACTACATTGCATCCATCACCAATGGATGGTGTCACACACTATGCTACACTCTATGTGTTTCCTATTCTATGTATTTCCTACTCTATATCTATCTACCTAAGAGGCCATCCTTATATAGGTAAAATAGGATACTTGGCCAACACTCTATCTAGTTGTGCAAGGGACAACTTGCACAATGACACTTGTGCACTTATTACATTGCATGAAGTAACTAGATAACTTGCCCCTAAAGTAATATAAGTATGTACCTTGTAAGATACATTTACATAACCCAAATTATGGAATAAAATCTATTTCTAACATCCCCTTGTATTACATTTTTTGGGTATTGAGAACTTTAGTCTTCAAAATGGATCTTCTTCTTCTTTCTAAAATTTGTCTTCTATCTCTGCATTATTTGTGTTCAGGTTTAGTAGGTAAATTGTGTCTTCATAATATGCAGAGTAAGTTGGAGCTAAGTCTTTTTATTTCAAGTGACTTTGCATTGTATTGCTCTTTTATTTGCTTGTTCAGAACAATCTTGATATTGTTCCACTTCTACTGCTTCAGTCTTCATGTCAAGCCCTTTTGTTATTTTCTTCCTTTTTCTTCTTCTTATATTACTATGATTTGTCTTTGATGTGGGTAAAATCTCTATTTTATAACAAGTTAGTCATCATCACAATAATATTATTTTTTATAATTAACTTGTTTGTTGTGTTTTGTAAGTACAAACACAATCAGTGATAGATAAATCATCAAACATTATTCTAGTGAAAATATAACCAGTCTTTGTGAGTTCCACCATGTCACGAAGAGAATTTCATGAAGATAGTTAATCAAATATGAAAAGCTACCTTCTTTTACTTCCTTAATAAATAAGGTGAATTTTTATTTCTCATTAGAGGGTAGATACTCATATCCATATAGAGTATCTATTAGGTTTTGAGAGTAGAATTCTACTTCATTGAAAAGTTCTTCATTGATGAAAGCTTTTCTCAAAATTTCATCCATACAAGAATAGTGATTGATAGAATCTTCATAGTCTATATTTACAGGTTTCCTATCTGAAGTATATAAGCTTGAATTGATAAACCCTTTGTTAGTCTTGTAGGCTTACTCATGTATCCTTATTTATGAATACCTAATTTTACGTTTTTGAAGAAAGCTTATATCTTGACAACTTGATAATCTATGAAGAAAATTGTTATCTAGTTTTGTAGAATTCCTTATGAATCCCTAGTTATGTTTTGGAGTATTCTATAGTTCTTTTGCAAGATATAGTTCAATTTTTGTTGATTTTGTACAAGATTTTGTAAGCATCAAAAATCAACCTTTTAATATTTCTTAATACTCCTATTGAACTAAGCACTTTTCAAATCCTTTAAAGAGGTTTTAATGTTGGATATGTTTTGTCTCTAAGATAAGAATTTTTTTTTCCAAATTTAAATAAAATCTTATGATAACCCCTTTTGAAACCCTTAGTAGTTTTAATCAAGTGTTTATAATTTCTAAAAAACTAGTTTGAAGTTGAAAACCTTATCACTCCCATATTTAGAAATTTAAAACACATTAATATTTGCAAATTTAAAAAGATTAATTCGAAGTAGAATCCTTATTGCTTCTAAGTTGTGCAAATATTAATTCCCTAAGTTTTTGCTTTCAACAAATATTGATTTTAAATGATATATCAACCTTATCTTATAACCTTATAACTTATTTTTATGAAATTGAAAGCAAATAGGAGATTATGGCAGTGTATCTGTATGATGTCAGGTGAATAAGGCTATAACTATCCTTCTTAAGGATGTATTACCAAGGATTTAATGCACTATGTGAATTTTGGTTTGATAAAGAGTTTTCAACTAAAATTTTCCTTGCTTTGGACCTCTACCGAATCGCACCCAAAACTATGCTAAACATTCACCGTCACTCTATAAAATTCTACCCAAACAGTTATCAAGCTTCTATCAAAATCCTACCATGTAGCACCTGAACCCTTGTCAAGCTTCTATCGTTGATCTATCAAGTGGCTTCCACTACTACGCTTGGTGTTTCTAACTAATGTTCTTGTTGTTTCCAATTGCTACACTTACTTCCAAAGTCCAACCTATCTTTAATATGAGGTAGGAGTGACAAGTGTCACCGTATGAGATCTTAGGTGCTCATGGAAGCTTCTTCATTCGGTTGGTGGAGGTGCTAAACTCACTCCACTACAAGTGACAAGTATCACTATTGAGTTGAAAACATTCCTTCTTTTATTATTTCTTGAGCACTATCCAAGTAATGCTCTTTCCTCAACATCTCCAAGCTATCTTCTTTGTAATGTATGCTAGGATGTGTGTAACTCCACTATTTGGAGTATGGGTGCCAAGAAGTGTAATTTCTCCTTTTTGAGCATCATAGAGTATTTTCCAATATATTACAAGTGGAAAATACATGCCTTTCTTTCTATCAACGCCTATATTAAGGCTCTCCAACATGTTTCCACCCTAATCCTTTTTGTTTTACATATATACTTCAGTGTATCCAGCTAATGGTTGGGCTATGGTGGAAATATGGTAGATCTTTGGTAGAGATATATAGTAGCTTTAGTGGCCCTTGAATGGAGTCTAAATAGTAGCACTTGGATGAAGATTCCTTGATGCTTTACTCCTTGTTAGCATTTTCTAATGGTAGAAATGCTTTGGTACAAATGCTTCTTTCTTTCGATGTTCGATTGTTTTTCCCACTGCTTGATATTATCCTATGATTTATCTTCTACTTAGGACACTATTTTGATCCTCTTATGTTGTATATTCTACAGGTTCAAGATTCCATGAAAATCCCTTTTTGAGTGGCTTCTATAGCTTGGGAAGAGTGCTTACATTCAACCCTCACTTGGTTGTTTTCCCTATTTTTATTATCCCTTTTTGGGATAGATTCAAATCTATTTTTAGACTGTAAAAATCATATTGAAATGGTGCTATTATATGTACTATAATGTGTACATAAACTTGCTTTAATGCACCTTATTTTGCACTCTTATATCATATCAGAAAGTCTGATTTTATGGCAGATTTTTTCCTGCACTTTAAGGGTTTTAAGATTGTCTTTCACAAGTATACAAATTCCTCCTTTTTTCTTGGTCACTTTGAAGTATGGGAAAAATGGTGCACCTAAAAACTATAAATGAGATGCATCTATCGCTAATGTGGATTAAGCATTACAAAAAGACATCAAAGTAAGCATGATAAGCCAAATAAGTGCAAGAAAGGAATTTTTTATTTATTATTTGATAGATCAAATCACAGTTACATAGATGTCCCCTTGAGGGCTCTATATTGATACACTCATTACAAAATGGGGCCAAAGGATCGTATCCTTTCAATAACTCGGGTGCACGTTTAGTGTCCTTCCTCGTACCCATGATTGAGATGGGTGGGCTTTCGATGCCACCACTTTATTCTATCGATGTTATGTCTTGATGATCCTTCCTTATGCAATGTAATACCTACACCTACACACAAGGAAACCATATTTTGTCAAAAGCATGTGCGGATTAAGATGAAACCATGAGGGTGCATGCATCAATAAGCTTGAAAGAGAAAAAATGCAATAAACTATTCAATACTACTCCAAATGCTACCAAATTTGAAATCCAAGAATATTATGTGTTCTATGAATGATATAATAAAAAATAGTGATAAAATTATACCTAGATTTATGGCCATCATAGGGTGTGGCACCTAAACCTGCAACTCACAAAAACACAATAACAAGAGCAATACAACTCCAATTTGCACCAAATTTGGATAGAGAGCATATAATGTGGTCTAGAAACTATCTATGTAAAAAAATTGAATAAATTGCAATCCAATTTGTGGTCATCATAGGGTGTGGCACCTAAGACTGCAAAACACCAAAATCATGATATCTGACTCAAAACAACTCCAAATGACACCAAATTTGGATAACATGCATGTATTCTAGTCTAGATTAAGCCTATGTAAAAATAGTAGAAAAATCATGCTCCAATATGTAGCCATAATAGGGTGTGATGGTTGTGACTATCATAGTTTGGGGGCCACCCTAGGGTGGGATGACCACCAAATCTGTTGATATTTTACCATCAATTCCATCAAGAATTGGTCCAAAAATATCTCAGGGGTATTGTAAACACAATTTGAGGTGGGATTCACTCAATTGGTTCAAATTTTTAAAAAATTTACGCTTCTTGAATCACTCAAGAACCTACTTCGATAGGTAGATATTTTTAGGGCAAAGGCAAAAAAGGTTGAGGGGAAATCTTGGTAGCACTTTGTTGCAATATAATAAAACTCATCTATATATTTTGGATGGAAAATATATCTAATTTATAGCCCAAGGGGCCTATGGCAAAATGGGCATGCAATGACATGCAAGGCAAGAGGCACCATTTGTCC
Source organism: Wollemia nobilis (assembly GCA_028583015.1). Taxonomy (NCBI): domain Eukaryota; kingdom Viridiplantae; phylum Streptophyta; class Pinopsida; order Araucariales; family Araucariaceae; genus Wollemia; species Wollemia nobilis. The sequence continues at coordinate 806,180 of JAQPPZ010003172.1, read as the reverse complement.
AAAATTTGGCATGTATTGGAGGGAGAAGAAATCTCCTTTTTTGATCTCCATTATACAACATGTTATAAGGATTCTATGCCCTCACATGCTTGAATAGGCAAGCTAAATGGTAGTCTCTAGGTGTCATTTGGCCTAATTTTGACTTTTTGAGGGTCAAAAACCATGGCCATCACACCCAAGGATGGCCGCTAGTGGCCATCACACAATGTGATGGTCATGAACTATGGTCTTCACAGGGTGTGATGACCATGTTTATATGCCCCAAAACTTCCCAAAAGTGGGGTAAAATCTTTTAAAAGTGGTTAGAACCACTATAAAACTGCTTAGGGTTGCCCAAGGGGGCCACATGGTGTTGAACTAGACAATGCATTGGTCACCTAATAGGATTTACATGATTTTGTTGTCTACACACTTAGATAACAATTCCAAGCTTATACAATAGTAAATAGAGGCTTTTTATTTTTTGCAATTATTTTCTTGCATTCAACCCTTTAAGGCTATTGGATTTGAGACTCACCAAGTCTCATCCTTTAAGCTTCTATTTTTATTTTTGGTTAGTTATGTTCTTCTCTAGGTTTTGGAGGATTCTAACCTTCTTTGAGTGGCTCCTTTAGACCACTACGAGTTGCAATTTTTTGTGCTTCAATAGTGTCTTTAGACACTTGATACAAATCAGATTTTGTGCCCTTCAAGAACACAAAACTAATTTATTTTGAGAGTAGTGTAATAGTAAAAAAATTTCTCACTTTTAATGCACTAAGATTACACTTTAATATTCTGATCAACTCTCAAATTAATGCACTAAGAATATACTACAACTAATCAAGAATAACCTAAAAAGAATCCTTAAGAGTTATTCTAAAATTTCACTACAACTAAAATTTTAGAGCTTAGTCTTATTTTCTTTTTCAAAATAGGTAATAGTTAGTTGATAGAAACTGTTTTTGAAATCTAATAAACTCCTAATAAAAGTGCAAATGAAACTTAAAAATAACTTTTTATTTTTGCACTTTTGAAGACTGCAATCCTATTTTCCATTTGCAAATTTAATCCAAATGTAGGTGCATCTAACAAATCTAATAGGTAGATGAATTAATAAAATATATTTGCGCCATAAAGTTGTATATATTTTTGTTGTAGCTCTTTTATCACTATTGTAGAGGATGTAGATCTTGGTGTCTAGGATCACCAAGTTTCTACTATGAGAGTGTCCTTGAAGCTACTTCTTCATAAAATGATGGTATCGACCTTTCTTTTACGAGCCTAGAATTTTATGGCTTGTTATCCTCTTTTTCTTTCCTCTTTCTAATGTATATTTGGATAAATATTTGATTATGAAGCGATACCATCTTTTTGTTAGAGGTAATATTTAAATATTTAATATTTGGTGAGCTTATTCTATCTTCAAGTTGTCTTATCAATTTTTGACTTCAAGTAGGATCTTCTTATGATATTTAGCACTCCTTGACAAATTCTTCTTCTTTAATTTGGAACTTATTGCCAAATTATTCTTCTCAAATTTGGCACTCCTTGTTGAAGTCTTCTTCTCTTGGGCTTGTTATCGGATGACGATAATTGTCCCAAATCTTTCACTATGAGAAGCTTCTTCTTGATAGTGGATTTATTCGATGAGTTCTTTGAGAATATATTTAGTAAGCCTATCCTAGCCTTTTTATGGATGCTTGATAAGACCTTCACAAGTTCTCTAATCTAACAACTTCTGATGGTCTCCCTTGATATATTTTCTTCAACCTTATGCTCCTGGAAGTATTGGTGATGAGATCTTCCTCTGGATATTTGAATCTTCTTATTCTAGATTTGAGTAGGACTCGCATAGCCCTTACTCTCCTTCTCCTTATTTAACTAGAATTTTTGCAATGAGATCTTCTCTTCATATCTTTGGTTTTTCCCCAGGTGTTGAATTGATTATGAAGAAGATACCCTTCCTAAATTTCTTGTAGGAAGTTTCCCAATTCACTAAATCTTCTTTCCATACAACAAAGTATTAGTACTAAAATCTATAGTCTGCTTCTGAATCTTTAAATTCAGGATCAAGGTTACTATGACCTTTTTTCAATAGCAAGGCTACTATGGCATTTTTCAATGTCAAGTCTACTATGGATTTTTCCAATGTCAAGGCTACTATGACCTTTTCCAATACCAAGGATACTATGGCCTTTTGTTATTAAGACTTATGTAGCTTCTGCTCTATGGATTTTATGGCCTATTCTATAAGGCTTATATGGCCTTTTTATGTCAAGGATTTTATGGCTTGTTCTTCAACTTGTGAAGTTATTTGATTCAACAATAGAGATATTCTATTTCCTAGCTTCACCACAACTCATCACAAGAAGTATTATTTCACAGTATTATTCTCTAGCACAAAGAAAAAATATCTAAACTATGAGGGCATGTCGACCGCCAAGCAACAAAGTTGGTAGGAGTCCTAATCCTCTAAGAATTAGTCCCTTGAAAACAAAATAAAATTTAGGTACTAATTAGCAAATTTCTAGATATCATGGATGATCCTCACTGAATGATATGTCAATCTAGTGGCTTGAATCCTTAGTCTTGGTCTTCATGAGTTTTTCTTGAAAATATTATGGAAATACTTTTTTCAATTATAGTATTAGTTTTTCCATGAAATAAGACTTCTTTCAATCCTTACTAGTGACTCTCTGTTAATCTACCACCAATATTCTTTTGAGGGCTTTTGATAGTGGTTGGTCGAACGACACATCATTTTATCGAAATGCTTAGGCTCAATGATAATTGTGGTTTTATAATAGACCTAAAAAATAGATCTACCATAGCTCTGATACCACTATCAGCTTTTGATGTAGAAATAATGGAGAGATAGCAATCACAATATCCTAAATAATATGAAATAAAGTAAATCTAGTGAATGATTGAAATATAAAATATTACAATGTAGATATAGAGGAAATGAACACTCAAATATAAAGCTACTAAACTACATTGCATCCATCACCAATAAATAGTGTCACACACTATGCTACACTCTATGTATATCCTATTCTATGTATTTCCTACTCTATATCTATCTACCTAAGAGGCCATCCTTATATAGGTAAAATAAGATACTTGGCAAACACTCTTTTTAGCTATGTAAGGGACAACTTACACATGTACAACTTTCACAATGATAATTGTGCACTTATTACATTGTATGAAGTAACTAAATAAATTACACCTAAAGTAATCTAAGTACGTACCTTGGAAGATACATTTACATAATCCAAATTATGGAATAGATTATATTTCTAACACACATTCCCCTACGACCTAGAATTTTGTTCTACAAAAAGGTCTGCTTACTTCCAAACATCACTCTGACTGGTTTTTCACCTCATATTTAGAAGAAACTAAGGTTTATTCCAATTCGTTACCTTTATATAAGTGTCCTTACCTTAGGCTAAATATTGCATATATACATTCCTAACTATGGAGATTTTTCCATGCTACTTCCTCCCCCAATCAATTTTCCAGGGCGTTTAGTTGAAACCACCCCTATCCATTCTTGGTATTCATATATGTCTTCTTAATTCAATCATAGTCATTCGTATGTTTCCCCTCATTCCCTCAATCAATATCCACAAGTTTTATCTCATTTTGATGATGAAATTCTATCCATTTTCTCTTATTCTAGCATGAAAAATCCATTTGCTTCATAACATCTCAGCACAAAATGTCCACCTATTTCCTCTCACCCTAGAAATCAAAATTTTTCCATCCATCCTCATCCTTTAAACTTACCTCATATATTAGGTAATCTAATTTCATCCTATGATCAAGACCTTAGGTGTTAAGCCAATCACATTGTACCTCCTCCATGTTCCCATGTGAGCACCATTCCCTCACATCATTACTATTCTTCCTAAATATCACTTGCTCCACCTCTTCTTACCCCACATCAATTTAAATTTCACATTACTCAGTATGTGATCATCAATTGTTATTCATATCAATAATCACCTTCACAACTAGCATTCATGCTCATCCTAGTTTTACACTACCACCTCCCTCTCCTATTGATATGCAAAACATCTTGGCCTATCTCGACAAGCTAGAGTTGCACATGCACCATTGTCAATGTCATACATCCACCCATTATCCAATGATGATATATTACCTAATACCTTAATCTTCACATATTCCTCACCCTCACAAGGAAGGTCCTACACAACCTAGGGAGGTAATCATTCCATCCCTACCTATTCCATATCACACTTGATCATTGCATCCCATGTATTCCACTCATCCTGTACTGATTCTCCATGAGACTCTATCTCATATTTTTCAATGATTGCATCATGAAAGGCTCCTAGTTTTACTTGAGGTCAAATTGATCGATCCACACCACTCAAGATAAAAAGAGTACAATGAGCATCAATTCTATGTTTATCATCACTAGCAAGGGCATGATATCAACACCTATCATATTTTTGAATGCCCAATACGCAACATGATGGATGAGGAGGAAATACAATGTACTATCCATTCTCCCTATTCCACTAATAATTAGGGTATATATCTAAATCTATAGTCCCACACTATGCTACCACAACCAAACATTAGCAATTCATCATATTAATCTAGGCCTTACTAGGTTCATCAGGTTCATGATCGTACTTCTTATTGTGATAGTAGTCACATTGATTTTGTGAATCATATTTCATGACCTCTATGACAACATCTTCTTCCAACTTGAATCTTATCATGCTTTGTTATGCTCATCATCCCTCATTCCATTCCTTATTATATTTCCATATATTTGTTTCTCATCATCATTTCTAAATTTTTGCATCCATTGTATGATTAGGGGAGGATGGGGTTTCATTCTCTTCCAAATCACATTTCATAGTTGGGCGAATTTTATCTCCCTCTACCTATAATTCCTAAAAATAGGGGGAGTTTCATCTCCTTCTCCCACCTCCGCATCTCGCATATCATTTTCAACATTCTCCATTTCATTTTCTCTCCCCATTTCCCCTATTTCTACTTTTACCCCTAGAATCATATAAATGTTGTATTCGCATGCTACGAGTGGCTACACACCTTTGATTTGATTAAAATTTCTTCTCTTTCCATTTATTTATCATTCTTATCTCCTTTCTTCTTTCCCTATTTTTTTTATCTTTTCCTCTAGAACCTTGTCACATATTGTATGGTCATGCTAAAAGTAGCTACATACATTTGATTTGGCCTGATTTTATTTTATCATTCTTTATATTTCCTTATTATACCTTTTCAATTTTGTACAATCATGTTATGAGTGGATACATACCTTTAAAATTATTTGATCTTCTTTTATTATATTTCCCTATTCTTCTCCTTCTTTCCTATTTCTCTATATTTCTTCTACTACCCTATAAATGATGTATGGTCACGCTATGAGTGGATACATACCTTTGAATTGGTTAGATATTCTCCTCCTATCTTTAATTTTTCTTCCTTATCTTCTTCTCCCTGTTTCCAGTCACTTGCTTTCCATCATCACTTCTATGCCTTCACATCATTCGTATGATTAGGTTAGGGGTGTTACCCTTTTATCCCAGCCCATTTTTCACATTTGGGGGGAATTTTATCTCCTCCTAAATCCATATTCCAACACTATGGAAAGTTTTCATCTCCCTCTATCACATCTTCTATAGATTGAGGACTTCACTTATACCACCCCTTATTTCACAACTAGGGAAGTTTTCCATATTTTATCCCCACTTCTTCTATTCTCCACTCTTTTCTTCTAGTACCTTTTCAATGTAGTATGGTCACACTACAAGCATCTACTTACCTTTAATTTGGTGCAAATTACCATTTCTATTATCCTATTTTTCTTTATAGCCAGTGTGTCAATGTTGTATGGTCATGGTACGAGCAACTACATACCTTTGGTTTGATTCAAAATTTATTTTCCTCTTTTCTCATTCCTCTTCTTACTATCTCCTACTTTCTTCCACTATTTCTTCTACCTTATATTCTTTTCCCTACCCCATCCTTCTCAATTTCCCATTCTCTCCACTGGCCCCATTGTTAGGGCCTCCCATTCACAATTCCTTTTCATCCACCCATTATCACATCACTCATGATTGCTACTTCCACACATTAACACTCATTTCACTTCACATTCACACATATCACTCATGATTTCTATTTCCACACATTGACACTCATTTCACTTCACATTCACATGCATAACTTATGATTACTATTGGCACACATTGAAATTCATTTCACTTACATATAGATACATCCACACCTCTTCGATTTGGTCTAGTGCATTGGACACCACATCGGGATACATCACCTTGTATTTGGTTATCACACTTGCTTTGTTTCTCTCAAAAACAAGCTAGTCATAAACTATCATGTACTTTTAGGCATTTTGTTGTGTCATGTCCTCTTGTACATATCATATTAGATGCATTTTTAATAGTCACATCTATCGCCTACACATAATACCACTTTGAGGTATTAAAACCAAATTTATTAGCATGACTATTGTGATATCCACTTCTATTCTTAGTTGCATAGTAATCAAAATATTTCTGTTACTCAACCATTCATAGTAAGTATAATCAACCTGTATCGAACGTCATCACATTCTATAGGATTTCAAAACTACCCTTAGTTGAATTAATTTTATTCATGGACCACTCACACATTTCACATCTTAAGAAAATTTTAAGTATAGGGAGGAAAACATATTGCATAAGCCTTGCAATTTAACGAACAGTTTTACCTACTCATCCTATCATTTGTGTGATCAAAACAAACCTAGGGATAAACAAAGGGTAAGAAAAAGCAAAACAACAAAAGGAGTAGAAAACAAAATCCAATGCCCACAAAAATGAGAGGATCAAATGATAAAGGGGTAAAAAACAAAAGGAAAATCCTCAAGAGTTTGATCAAAATCTTGAATCTTGAAGGTCCTTAGGTCCAAAATAACATCACAGGGTGATTTCCATTGCCAAAAATAGGCTTTGAGAACCTTCCTAGAAATGGATTAAGCCTTACAAGTGATGACAAATCTATCATATTTAGTGACCTTCTCTTGTATAAATCACTGCACACTTATGGATGAGTTACCTAATGTGTCTAGTTTTACAATGGGTTAATCCAACTTCCTTTAAAATGGATAAATGAACATCATGTGCACACATAGGTCCATGATAGACTTAACTTTAGTTAGGATAGTAAAGATATCTAAAGGATACTGATTGTCTACTAGATAATTTTTATTCATCAAACTATGTTGTTTGAGTATCTAGAAACTCTTTTCAACATCCACCATACTTAAGAATCAAAAGAGAACAACATAATCAATGATTTTGTCTATCACAAATGTCTCTTCATCACATTTTTATACTCTCAATGTTGCATATTTCACCCATCCTATACATATTCACTATGTATATCTTGTATATTATCATCCTATTGTACACTTCATGTTTAATGTTTGTATATCAGGGTCATTAGGTAATGTGATTATCAATTTATTTTTGATTAATAATTGCACTTGAGATAGTCTACACATAATATGAATTAATCTCCCTCTTGCTATATTTTTGTGACCCTCATGTACACATATTATCACATCTTACATTTGTTCATCTTTATGTGTGCATATGCACAATCAACTCGATTCATTTTACCTATCATTCATCATGTATCAAATCATACCATAAACATGCAATCACATGTGTTTCAAATTACACACATACATCATTCATTCACATACATATCCATCACATCACATACATCATTCACATACATATCAATCACATCATACATACTATACACATTGTATATACTCACAAAATGCATCATGTATATTTATAATATCCAAAAAGAATACAATGTACATAATCACATCGCTCATAGGTTATAGGGCATATACAATATGCTACACTATGCCTCACTTGAATATCATATACAAAATCATGTTGCTCTCTCACCAAACCAAAAATAAAATTGTATCCTAATATAATGCAAGCTATCTTAGATCTTCATCTCATCATGGATCTCTCCAATTTCCTCTCACGGTGCAGGAGGCTCCTCAACCCTCCTCGAAACTTCTCCAGTACTCTAACTTGGGGTAACCACACTCACCTATGACCATTTTGTAGACTACCCACTCCTCCTCCAGTGGGATCACAATTCAAACTTGAATGATTATGGAATTCTAACCCCATGAATTTCTAGCTATGTCTGTAGTCGATGTACCTTCCTCCTCTTCTTATAGAAAAATCCCTTCAAGTGATTCTTCACTTGGTGCATACCATCCATCTCCACTACCATGGCTTCCATTTGGGCCTTCTCATGGGTAGCCTCCTCTCATAGTTTAACCATCTCTACCACCGTAGTCTTTCTCTAGAACATCTCCTATTCCACCTCCTTTTGCAATCATACTATCCACTACATGAAACTCATATATCTTTGCTATCATTGCAACTAACTCTTACATCCATGCCATCTCTCACTACATCATTTGGACCTCCAATTGACATACTCTACCCCATAACATGTACATGTACTCACACATATGCATCATGTTGTATAGACAGATACTCAAATATATCTCACCCATAGCTGCATCCTCACTCCCCATGGGCCACCATTGGATTCTACCATCCCTTCGTAGGAGCTCCTCCCCTCTCCGTACACTACCACACTCATTGTAGTACCTCAACATCCATCTCTTTCTCACTATCCCCCTCATCCATCGCACCACCAGATCCCATATCGACTTGAAGAGGACTACTCACTTCTACATTAAGAGATCCTCCTTGAATCCCTACTCTATCATTGACATATCCATCGATCAATACTAAGCCTCCACCTATTCTAGTTGTTGTGGTCTCTACATATCAATCAATCACATTAATTCTTGGCTTCTATATCTGAGTATCCCACCATGCATCATATCCTGGTGTGGTGCCTACATCCTCCACATCCAAAATATCTATCACTACATCAACTACAAGATCTAATGGATCCACCATTGGTCATAATCCATGATCTCCCTTAACCCACTAAATCATGATAAGTACCTCCTATCATAATCCAAAATGCTACTACACATGGTTGAATGGAAACCACTCTATTTGGGTAGCCTCCCACCCAATCACCCATCGTGCCTGTCTCACTCAAAATAACTCTCACATAGTCTCATCCCAATTTGGAGCTCCCCTCCACAGTTACCAGATAATATCCTGTGGTCCCAACCTTATAAATGCATCCCTATAATACAGTGCCTACCTATTGTGCGGTCTATGTAATTGCACCTCCATATCTATCCTCCATCACAATGCATAGGGTACATCTATCCCCGTCAACTCATGCACCCTATAAGATAGACCCTTTGGTAACTATATGATGATATGCTCCCATACCTATGTCTGGATGAGTAGCCCCACTCCCATTGTCTACCACCTTGATTGAAATACTATATGCAACTCTTTAAAGGCTTGAACCAATAAGGTGGGTTCCCATACAAACACATGACTATACTCTACCACATCACAAATGTCTCCCATCAACCTCCAAGGGAATCGATGACCTGAGATATTGGGTAGCACATGGTTGGATATCACTATCATAGCCAAGAAATATCTCAAGGAGATCATCCTCTCATACCAATGCTCCTCATAGTCCACCCCTCCACTAATTACTCTCACCTCCTTCCATCTATCCCTCAACAAATATTGCAACATGGTCATCCATTGACCTCGTCCAACAACTATCACTGTCAATCCCTCCACTGGAAATTTGTATATCCAAAATAAACCCTTCAATGTGATCATCATCTCCCCCATTGGGAGATGAAAGGTATTATAATATTGATCCCATTGCTTGTATAGAGCATCTAAATATACATGATTACAATAAATCATACTCATCTCCACTAATCCATGAAAATCCACATCTTACAACCATTTCCTATCCTCAACACCTAACATATGCTTCAAATCCTCTAGAAAAGGATAAAATTGATGCCTCAAATAAATATCAGATACCTATTTTACATAACACTTTTTGTTAGTCCAAAAAAAAAAATCACACACACTTCATCCATGCATCCATACATTCCATTATGTGCCTCATAATGGCATCCAAAAAATAAATAAAAAAGTATGGTCATACAATTGCAGGGTACCCTACAACCTTACACAGTCATAGGGTACCTTGTGACCATATAGATCTAGGTATTTTTGGATACCCATTTCCTCATTTCCCCCCCATGGCAAAATTTTCACCCATTCCCTCCCCACATATGTCAAAGCACACTCATACATGCACACCGAAAATGTGCAACTCCACACAAACACAAATAAATGACATTTTTGAACACCCGTTTGGCTCATTCACAAATGAATCACAACACTTTTTCACATAACAACATACAAAAACATGCAAACAACACAAATGAATTCACACACATGCCTCTTGAAAAATCTATATTTTTCAAAAAAAAAAAATAAAGAAAAATACTTCACACATGCACACACATCGATGCAATTTAATTTTTCAATGCATACATTTCTACACATATCCTTCTCTATTCCATTTATTTCATGCATTTCTAAAAAGGCCCTAGGGTTCTTTTTAATTTTCCAAATTTAAATTGCATGGGTTTTGAATTCCACTTACCCATACCACTTACCCTTCATTGCAACCTTGCACCCCTTTTCTAGCCATATCATCCTCCATGACCATAATATGGTAGCACTTTATTCCAAAATATCTCTCTTCTCTCTCCTCTCTTGCAATTCGTAGGTGCACAAATTACTCGTATGCCCACATCACACGGTCGCATGGTACCCTACAACCCTACATAGCCGCATGGTACCATGTGACCCATATGAATATGTAGACACTAAAATCATGTCAATTCAATTAGACTACCAAGACAAGGTCTAATTAACACAATGTGGCCCACTTGGGCAACCCTAAAAGGTTTAATAGTGGTCCTAACCACTTTAGGAAGGCTCTAACCCACTTTTGGGAGCTTTTGGGCCACATACGCATGTCCATTCCACCCTGGGATGGTCATAGTTCATGGAAATCCCACCTAGGGATGGTGGCAAAGTGATCATTCCTAGGTGGTATGGCCATAAGGTTTGACTTCAAAAAAGTCAAATTTGGACAAATAGAACCCAAAAACTACCATTTATCTTGCATAAGGGTATCGAATCCTTATGACATGCTACATAATGGAGGTCAAAATGGTAGATTCTCTTGCCCTCCATGACCTTTTGCCCAAAGGCTTCCTTTGGCTATAAAGTGGATCCATTTTCCACCCAATATATAGAGAGAAGTTTTTAGACATAGCTATGGAGTGCTACCAAGATTTCCCCTCACCTTTTTGTACCCTTTTCCCTCAGAATCTCTACCTAGTGTAGGAGGTTTACGAGTGATATAGGAGGCACAATCTGATCACAAAATTGAATCTTATGAGTCAATTTAACCACCCATTTTGATTACAACACTATTAAAGAGGTACCTAACCAATTCATAAAGCAATTGGTGACAAAATAAGTGCATTATTGGTGGTCATCCCACCCTAGGATGATCCCCAATCTATGATAGTCACCACCGTCCTACCCAAGTACGGTGGTAGATATATGCATTATTTTTCTACTATTATTTTTTAGTCATATTATAGAGTATCATATGAGTATTCTATCCAAATTTCATGTATTTGGGAGTCATATTGAGTGATATATTACATTTTTAGTGTTTTGCAGGCTTTCAGGGACCATTTGAAGATGCACATAAAAATGTTACTTATTTTAAAAATTTACCATATGGGTTATCTTAAAATAATATTTTATGCATAATTTCCAAGTTTCATTTTATTTGGATGTGTTTTGGTCCAAACATTGCTTGTATTATGTTTTGCAATATTTGTAGGTAAAATACGAATACGCAACATCATCTAATTCAATTTATGTTCTATTTTTGGTGAAAAATTCCCAAAACCATCTATTTTACATAAATTTGAAATTTTAGATCATTTGAAGTTGTTTTAGATATGTGTATTGCATATTCATGTTTTCTAGTCTTTTAGTGCTTGTGGGGTTTGCAATTTTTCAATATACTCACTTGCTATTTAACAAATATGGTTTCCTTGTGTGTAGGTGTGGGTATTACAGTGTACAAGAAAGGATCAGAAGATCAGAATATCAGAGAACAAAGTGGCGGCATCATATGCCAACCCACTTTGATTGTGGGTACGAGGAAGAACATTGGAATTGCACACGAGTTACTTTGAGGATTCGATCCTTGGGCACCAGTTTGTAACAGTTGTATCAATATAAAGACATAAATGGTATGTTTATGTAACCGTAGTCTTTAACCCATAAATATAATATAAAGAGACTTTACTTTTCTTCATTTCTTGCATTTTGGTTATCGTTCCATGTTTACTTGAATGCTTCCATTTTTGGTTCTTGTCCATTACTTGAGATATATGCATGTTTTTTAGATTCATTCAGTGCACAATTTTCCTCCTAATTTAGTGGTGATCATTATGGGACCCTATCCCTATTGATTAATTAAATTTTTAACCTCAATTTTTTCTTGGTTTCTATTGTAGGTACTGGCCATTCTGGTCTGAAATGACCTTTGGACTGCTCCTCATGCCACCCTGGGATGACCACACAACCATCCCACCCTGGGAAAATCATCAAAATAGTAGCCATACCACCCTTGAATGGCCATAAAATAGATCCTTTTCTACTCATATGTCATAAATAGTAGGTTCCCCGGGTGATAAGGTAGGTGCCTGAGCTTTTGGTTTTTTGTTACACAGTTAGAAATTGCTGAAACTTGATTTTTCTTTGCATGCTTTGTTTTCTAGAAAGGTAGAAATATAGTTTCCTTTTCTTATAAATGAAAAAATACCAAAAAAATAAGAAAAAATAATAATTTAAGTAATTATGCCCTTGTATGGTTTGTTTGCATGTATGCTACCTAATGTGTAGGCCATCATTTAGGGTTTGCATATTGTAGGTATCTTTTTAGATAGCTTTCTAAAAGTAAAATGTACCTTATTTCTTAAATTTAGTGAATGATCATTGAACGCTTCATTTTTTAATTTCTTTGGGTTTAAAAAGAACCACATACACCATGCTTCACTTCAATGCTAGTGAGTTGGATTTCACCACCAACCACTAGTAGAGGTCAACGATGTTGGCTTTCATCTCCTTCCATTGCCTCAAATCCTATGAACCCTTGCTATTTACCAATACCAAATCTAAGATATGTCCTAACCATACAAAATAACATGCATTCCTATTCAAAAGGGTGTATCACTGTGCACGGGATGTTGTGTGAGGATCAGTAGGACCTGTGCTCCCTGCCTAGATGTGGATTTCATCTCCACATTTTGAGAGGTTTACGTAATCGTGAATTTCATTACCGATTGTCAAGCTGTGAGCATACAGGTGAAATCCAATTAAACATAGATTATAATATAATAAAATTAAAACACATGACACAAGATCACATTTACAAAAAACACATCTGAAACACATAAAACAGTTTAGGGATTCACATCTAAAACTTAAAAGATATAATCACTTGTTTTATTGAGTGTTTCCTTTTCTTGTGTGTTGTTTCATTAAGAATTTGTAAAGGAGATAATCATCTAGGGTTGATAGAGAGTCATAATGGTGTGCACCCATAGCCAAGCCCAATCATGGGTGGAAGTTGTAGAGAGTGGACTAGGAGATATGAGTCATCTTCACTTTAGCACTAGGGATTTGATCATACCTCCCAGGCAAGCCTCTACTCACCCAAGTCCCAAAATAGTGGGGACAACACCTACAAGGGAGGCCTATGCGGGACACCCCTATAGGTGATGGAACTTTCCTGGGAGAATGTTCCTAGTATGTAGACACATCACATGCCTTCCTTGATAAAATGCAATAGTGCACTAAGGTACAAATAGATAAAGTGATGCCATGCATTTGCGTTCCTAATAGGTCTAACACACATGTTTATGAGCTAGAGCATGACTTCACACATTGGCCAGATCAGGTTGTTCCTACCTTGCATCTACATCACCTTGATAGGGTCCAGAAACTTAGGAAATTGGATGAGTATGATACTCATCACCTAGGGTGAGAAAACTCTACCCTTACCTTCCTCATTCATGAAGGAAGGCATGAGGAAATCCTCAATTATCCTTAATAGTAGTATACCATGCATACACGATGTGCCTCTATACCCATTGAGTATAATGAGCACATGCTCAGGCTAGAACCTCAAGTAAATGCAATGACAATCGATCAAGGAAAGCACATGATGGATATCATAGATTATCTTGAATGAGGTTGGCCTTAGGGTGAGACTCCTAGGCCTCCTAGGCCCCACATAATAGAATAGATCAATCAAGTGGTTGCAAGATATGCAAAATGCCAATCAAATTTCAAGTATCTTTGGTGAGACAAAGAGCAACTAGACCGCTTGCATCAACTTGAGAAAGAAATAATCGAACGACAAACCAACAAGCTATTCCAAAAACCCTTACGTGAGAGGGTCCTTACCCCTAGAACATATAGATAGGAAATCCACCCAAGGTAACCCATGATCATTCAAGATAGGTCTCCTAGGCCTTATCCAATGTTGCCTCCACAACCTCCTAGGCCAGATCAGGACTTACCTCCTAGGCCAAACATAGGGCACCCACTGCAGGCAGCTACCCTCCTTTATAAACCAGCTCGAGAGATGCCCTATGGGGCTTATACTGAGCATGAGATAAAGGTAGAATATTTGGAAGTGCCTTACCAAGGTATGCGATGACATGCCACCACCCCAAAATAGGCCTAAGGACCCTCACCCTCCACCATAGGATAAGAACAAAGAAGAGGAGATCAAATTATTTTATGCATATAAGGTACTACTAGAGCACCTAGAGTCAGTAGAGAATAAGATCTTTGGGTTTGGATCTCAAAAGCCCACTCTACGCTAGCTACATAGTCAACCCCTTCATCCTTTGGTGCCTACACCTACTTATCTAGAGTAGTTTTAAATACCTCAATTGGCGACCTTTAAGGGAGAGGAAGATGTGCAGGAGCATGTTACCAAATTCTTGAGTCAATGCTTTGGCATCTAGGACAATGACACTTTGCTTTTACAAATATTTGTGATTACCCTCTCTGGCCCAGCCACATAGTGGTTTATCCAACTATCAAATTATAACATCCACAATTTGGATCAAATTATAGATGCATTCCTAGAATGCTTCACCTTAAATACCAAGAGGAATGTAATGTTGGTTGATCTCGCTCGATTGAAACAATATGATGATGAGTAAATAACAAATTATGGTAACAGGCGGTAAGCATTTCTCACCAAGCTGCCTTACCTACTCCCCATGTTGGAGTTGACTTAGATGTTTTCTAAGAGTTGCCTAAAGCTGATCTCCTTGTTGTTATAGCTGCAAAAATATCTGACTCTTGAATATGCCCTAGTACAAGCTAGTATGATTGAAGATATCAAGATTTAAGAGGGAGAGATTGTGAAGCCTTGTAAGGAGTGGAACAACAATGCTAAGAATACCCCAGTGTAACCTAAGCTAGCAGTAGTTAATCAGGTTGCCATTAGCATCTCAAGGCCAGTGCAACCTGTGCCACCTCAAAAACCTAATTATCAGGCCACATCTAGAAACTATAACAAGGAAAACTAGAATAATCAAGGGCAAAATCAATAGCGTCGCCCCAAGTTATAGTTCATGCCCATTGTAGAGTCTATGGACTCATTTTTTGAGTGCCTCTTTGCGGTAACTTGATCAATCTATCGAAGAGTCAATCTATGAAACCAAATGCACCGAAGCCCAAAGGGTACCGAGAAGACCTATATTGCAAATTTCATAGGCAAAATGGGTATGACATGTATATGTGCTATAAGTTCAAGAATTTGGTGCAAGACATGATCGATAGGAATGTCCTTTAGGTAGATAAACCTATTGTGCCAAACAACCAATAGATGGAGGTGTTTAAATACCCCTTGCTTCCCCATGTAGAGTAGACCAAGCTAGTGCCCCAGGTAAATGAGGCTCATCATACCCTCGTAAGCAAGGGTATGTCAGCATGATCAACATTGTAATGAGTAATATGTGGTATTCAAGTCCAGTCACACCACCTAAAACTCAAAGTGATGTTCCTTCAATATTGTAGCCTCTACTGCCACTAGTGTCGAGCCTCCCACCTTGGCCTATGATCACAATTAAGAGCAAGCTCACTCAGAACCTGAGAATGACATCTATCCGACTCTCCATATATGAGCTCATTCAGCAATCACCACCTCATAGAGAAGATTTAATGGAGATCCTTAAGGTGATCGATATCTAGCCCCAAGAGTCTAACTCTAATAATTTCATAGGGCATGTGCAACAATGCACATAATCGATGATTACCATCCAAGAAGATGAACTTAAACTAATTCCAAATGATATGGTGGATCCTCCCTTGCACATCATCACATGTGTAAATGGAACACCCTACGAGTGTTGATATACATCGACTCTTCCAACAACATAATCGCTACAATAGATCTCAAGCATATGAAGCTCCCAGCTTCCCATATTGTCATATCTACCTACAACCTTCGAGCATTTAATAATGCCATATGCTCAATAGTTGGCACAATAGTCTTGCCCATTCAAGTAGGGTAAAATACCATACCAACACTATTCCACATATTGGATGGTGAGATGGCATAAAATATCTTGTTGGTAGACTATGGATCAGGGATATGAATTTTATCCCTTCCATTGCTCACTAGTTCCTAAAATACACCTATGAACGACAAGTTCATGTCATCCCCGCAGACCTAGAACCCTTCAAGTACTGGAACATGGTGCAGTAGATCCTTGATTCTACCTTACCGTCCACCCATATATACTTTGAACCGAATAAATATAGCTAAGGTCTGACTCCATAACCATAACCTTCATTCAATCCATCATCATATCATGCCATAACATCCTCATCTTTAGCACCCCTAGACATGCCTTCATCATCGATGAATCCTTCATCAAGAGACATAGGGAACATGCCCATTTATGAGAGCCCTCCGATCATAGCCACAAGTGAGACTCCTAGCCCTATAGATGAGGAGGCACCACATGAGGCAAATTTTGAGTCAATTCAAGTCTTTCTCTCATCCCCTCCTTCTCTGTAGCCTTAGGTGATAGTGCACCTAGCTTCCACTGGTTTGGAAGAGTACATGGTTATGAATATTACAACTACTCTTGCTATCAAATCGGTGCAAGACATGGGTCAAACTCATATTCCCATAGGCACTATCATGTCTCTTGCTGAATTAGGGAAAAATGGTGCACCAAATGATGTAAAAAAATATGTGTATCTACCCCATCTTGCTCATGAGCATCAAAAAGGAAGCATGCATGTGAAAAGGAAAGAATACCAAACAAAAGGAAATGAAATAAAGCAAGTTTCTTCTCATTAATTTGTTGGATCAGATCCAAGGTTACACATAAGTCCCCTTGAGGGCTCAAAATGTGATACAATTGTTACAATATTGGGGTGCCCAAAGACCAAGTCTTTCACGGAATCAAGGTGCACATCCAATGTTTCTCCACGTACCCACAATCGAGGTGGGCGAGCCAATGCCACCACTACTTGTATATCTGATCTCTGATGTCTTATATTCCTTCCCAATGCCTTCTAAGAACCTGCACCTGCACACAAGGAAGCCAAAGGGGTCAAATAGCAAGGGTGTATGGTGAAAACATGCAATCCCCATAGGGGCAAAATAGCGCATATATTAAAAATATATCAAAACATGTCCAAATGACTTGAAAATTTTCAGAGATGTTAAAGAGGATGTTTTGAGAGGATATCACCAAAAAAATATCAGAAATTGCATCCGTAGACCCCTCGATTTGGCGTCGCCCACCTACAACCTGCGAAGAAGAAGACAAGCAAATCCCAAACCTAAACATATCCAAAACTCATGAAATTTGGAAAGTATGCATAAATTGACATTTCAAGACAACCCATATGATTATATTTTCAAATTGGAGCCCAGATCCACCTGCATCAAATTGGGGTGCCCGGATGGGCCCTACGAGCCTGCAAAAACTTAAAAATGCTATAACTTTGTCAATTTAACTCCAAATAACCTGAAATTTGAACTGTAGAATAATGGGATAATATAGAAAAATAATAATTAAAAATAGTAGTGAAATTGTGTAAGAATTTACCCTCGTCCCAGGGGGGACGGTGGTGACTGCAACTATTTGGGGGGCACCCTAGGAGGGGATACCCACCAATTTTGGCCACTTTTTGCTACCAAAATCACTAGAAGATGTTCCTAAACAATATAAGGTGTGTTTTCATCAAATTTGGTGAAGAAATTCACCCGGATGGAAAAGTTATGCTCGGATTACCTTCTTGAAGTCACCCGGTAACCTCCTTGGCAAAAGAGAGATTTCGAGGGCAAAAAGGTGCAATAAGGTGAGGGGAAATCTCGGCAGCACTCCATTGCATATCCTAGAACTCCTATCTATATTATATGTTTTTGTGTGGATATTGTATCCATTTTATAGCCCAAAGGGGCTCATGTGCAAAAAGGCATGCAAGGGCATGCATGGCAGGAGGTGCCACTTGTCAAAATGGAGGCATGCATTGGATGGGGAAGAGAATCTCCATTTTGGGCCTCCATTAAGAAGTGTGTCATAAGGATTCAGTGCCCTCTAACCCGCATGCTCCATATGGCATGCTAAATGGCAGTTTTTGGGTGCCATTTGGCCCAGATTTGACTTTTTTGGGTCAAACTTGCTCACCGTCCCACCCTGGGACGATGGCTCACCACCATCCCAGGGTGGGATGGTGGGAATATACCACCATCCTAGGGTGGGACGATGGTGAATTTTGGGCCAAAACCTCCCAAAATTGGGCTGGTAGCCTCCAAAAACCTTTTGGAGTGGCTAGAACCATTGTGAGCCTCCTGAGGGCTGCCCAAGGGGCCATATGATGCCAATTTGATCATTGTTTGTGGGTGCTTAATCGGATTTACCACATTTTAGTGTCTATAGATGCCCCTTTTTGAGATGCATTGTGTGCAACACAACGCTGAGCAAAAATAGATGACCAAAATGTTGAATGATTAAGGTTACTCGATAACCTAACCAACTTTAGATGCCCCAATCATGGAAAGGGTGTGTGTTCTTGAATCCTTGTTTTTGACTCATTAAATGAGCGTGCCTATGCTTGAACATTGTCCATCATGAAAGGCTAAGGCCCATGACTTCATGATGCCAGTAATGTCAAGCGTTATGATGTGATATTGTGTGCTTGTTTGCTGCCCCAAGCAGGAGCATGATTGTCTTTATCGAAGATTCATTGAATGAACGCAATTCGCATAATTGAGTGTGTGCTTGCTGATTTGGACTGAGTATGACTACCCCCTCAAGTGATGAGTCGATGAGGGAATGACCAGTGAGAAAAGCGATGAGTCACTTGACCCAATTGACTTGATTTTGGTGGGTTTTGGATCTTTTCTTTAGCTTTTTGTGTTGTTTTTGTTGTGTTTTAATTGTTTTAATTGTTTTTGAATTTTTGAGTTTTGATGAGATTTCATAGAAGAATACCTCATCAACATTGGATGCCCCAACCATGGAAAGGGTATGCCTCTCAGAATTAATGCCTTCAACAAGTTAAGGAACTTGATTTTGGTGTTCTTTGGCATATTGGCAAACAAGCTTAAGTCTAATCCTAGCCTTGGTGGCAGTTGGAAGATGAGCTCAAGTCTACGCTTTAGCCTAGCCTTGATGGCAATTAGGAGATAAGCTTAAATCAAATCCTAGCCTTGATGGCAATAGGAGATAAGCTTAAATCAAATCCTAGCCTTGATGGCAATAGGAGATAAGCTTAAATCAAATCCTAGCCTTGATGGCAATAGGAGATAAGCTTAAAATCTAAAAGAATTAAATCAAATCCTAGCCTTGATGGCAATAGGAGATAAGCTTACTAGTTTGCTTGAATTTGCTTTTGATCTTTTGCTTATTTGCCCCAAGAAAAGGGGGTGCATGACTGTCTTTGGCAATGATTCACAAGATGAACATGATTAACTTGATTAAGTTATCCATTGTTGATTTGGATTAAACATGTTGTTATTATGACCAATGGACTTAGTGGATGCCATTGGGGCATTTGGGGTGACCAAAGGGTTTATGGATACCTTTGGAGCTTTTGGGTGACCAAAGGGTTTATGGATACCTTTGGGGCTTTTTGAGGTTGATTGCTTAACTGTTTGATTGCTGATTAGGGGAGGTATGATACCAATAATGCCCTAGTTGATGTTACAAAAATGTTTGCTTGATTTGCAATTATGATAATTTGGAGCGTTAGATGCATTATGTGTTATGATCTATGGATGCATTGATGGATGCATGTGTTGTACTATGATGTTATTTGATGATATGCAATGTGTGTATGCATAATGAAATGGATGATCTATTGATGTGTATTGATGGAATATGAACACTATATGACATACTATGTTAGCACCATAGACTGTATAGAATTCATCAATTCATGTGGAATATTGTCATGAGACTATGTAATGGATTTGTGCAAATGGAAACTGACATACATGTGATAAAATGGAATGAATAAAATGCATGTTCTAGAAGGCCTATGAGGTTTTCATGAGACTCAAACGCTCTAGTCAACTGATCAAAAGT
The DNA here is from genome assembly GCA_028583015.1 of Wollemia nobilis. Classification (NCBI taxonomy): domain Eukaryota; kingdom Viridiplantae; phylum Streptophyta; class Pinopsida; order Araucariales; family Araucariaceae; genus Wollemia; species Wollemia nobilis. The sequence goes on along the minus strand of JAQPPZ010003172.1, from coordinate 785,437 downwards.
TGTATACTAACCATGCAGGACTTTTTGACAAGGTATGAATCTGTTAGGATGACCAAGATACTCAATATCCCTATGTGTGCAAGTGAGTTCATTCCTACGAGATGCATAAAGATACCACCATTGACAAGTAGGCTATCCACCAAACTTGTAATGAGGATCACTCTATGAATGCCACAATCTAGAGTTCTGTACTTAGTTGGATTAGACCACTAGGTAGTATAGGTGACCAAAAGCTAGCTCGTCCACATGCAAACATTGGTCTACACACATGCAAAGCTAATGTGGTAGACATATCGTCATGCATTTAGGATACCGTCATTGCTGGATAGGCTATCCACCAAACCTGTAATGAGGATCACCTAAATGGTTTTTCAAATGCTAAGAATTTCAGGGATTCAAGCTCAGGTGTTATTCTTTTATTCAATTTTATAGGGATACTTGCTCATATGTAGTGATGATAATCACTGTTTATTTTGTATTTTGAATTTTGATTTCAAATTTGATCTTGTGGGATTTGTTTTTGCTTTTGAATGGTATTGGTATTTTAGTTGGGGATGTATATGCTTTTTGAGGATTTTTATTTTGAATTCTTAGACTTTAGGGATCAAAGTTGATTGTGGGAATTTTTCTTTGTGAATGGTATTGATCTTTTAGGCCTTGGGGATGACTACCCATCCTTCTCAGGGATGTGTAGTATGAATCCTTACGACTTTAGGGATCAAGGGTGTTTAGAAATTTTGCTTTGGAATGGTATTGATATTTTAGGCCTTGGGGATGACTACCCATCCTTCTCAGGGATGTGTAGTATGAATCCTTACGAATTTAGGGATCAAGGGTGTTTGGGATTTTTGATAGTGGTGAAAACCACTATTTATTTTTGGGAATTGGGTAGGGAAGAGCTTGTCCTTTGGCCAATTCTCAGCATCCTTGAACCATTCGCACAGGGGGATGAGCAGGATAAACTTTTCGCTCAAGGTACCCTAGACCACTTTGTGGGTTTCATATTTCCTTTCATGAAACTTGGATTTATTAGTGTGAAATGTGTTGGGATTTGATGTATACGAGGCACAATCTAAGCAAGACTCTACCTCCTAAAAATCTCGCTAGCCTTCTACAAAATCTGAGAAGAAACTAGATATGGCTAAGTGACTGAAAACCCTAATGACATTCTAAAAACAAATGACTAAGTGAAGGGAATGGACATGACTATGGGAATGTATGAAATGTAGATGGAAATGATAAGTAACTATGGAATGAGGTGAATGATGACCTTGACAACATTGATTGTGAATTGTACTTAGTGTACCATCTTAGTGCTAGACATGTATGAGCCACTCTAAAATGCAAAGTGTAAATGATGATTATGCCTAATGTAAGCGATAATGCAATGGTATGCAACTTGATGAGAATGCAATATTTTTTTTTTAATTTTTGAAATTTTGATAATGCCCTTCTTTGTGAAATTTGGATTGGTATGTATGTATGAAAGTGCAATGTGATGCAATGTTTTTGTATTTTGATGTTTTGATGATGTTTTTGAATTTTTGATTGATATATATATATATATATATATATATATATACCTGTGACCAACGGGCTTATTGGGGCCATTGGGGCATTTGGGGGGACCAAAGGGCTTATGGATGCCTTTGGGGCTTTTTGGTTGACCTAGATGGTTCTAGACCATCTAGGAGAATTTAGGTTGACCAAGCGGGATATAGGCACCCTTGGAGCATTTTGGGGTGACCTAGATGGTTCTAGATCACCTAGGAGCCTTTTAGGTTGACCAAGCGGGATATAGGCACCCTTGGAGAATTTAGGGGTGACCTAGATGGTTCTAGACCACCTAGGAGCCTTTTAGGTTGTGAAAAAAGGGCTTATGGATGCCTTTGGGGATTTTTGGGTTGACCTAGATGATCGTAGATAGTCTAGGAGCATTTTTACTTGACCTAGATGGTGAAAACCTGCTAGGAGCCTTTTGGGTGACCTAGATGGTCAATGAAACTTAAAAAGTGTCTATGACTGCCTAGGGGTATTTGGTTGTGACCAAAGGTCTTATGGATACCTTTGGGGATTTTAGGGTTGACCTAGATGATCGTAGATAGTCTAGGAGCATTTTTATTTGACCTAGATGGTGAAAACTTGCTAGGAGCCTTTTGGGTGACCTAGATGTTTAGTGACACTTAGAAAGTGTCTATGACTACCTAGGGGCATTTGGTTGTGACCAAAGGGCTTATGGATGCCTTTGGGGCTTTTAGGGTTGACCTAGATGATCGTAGATAGTCTAGGAGCATTTTTACTTGACCTAGATGGTGAAAACCTGCTAGGAGCCTTTTGGGTGACCTAGACGGTCAACGACACTTAGAAAGTGTCTACGACTGCCTAGGGGTATTTGGTTGTGACCAAAGGGCTTATGGATGCCTTTGGGGATTTTAGGGTTGACCTAGATGATCGTAGATAGTCCAGGAGCATTTTTAGGTTGACCAAGCGGATTGTAGACACCCTTGGAGCCTTTTGTAACTTTGCTTACTTTGTGTTCTTAGGAGGAAGGTGCAATACCTTATATACCCCCAACATTTACTGTGATTGATGCGATGTTAAACAGGACCTATCCTAATGCAAGTATAATGGCTGAAAAATACCTAATGCAAAGCAATTAAAGTATGCAAGGGTACATGCCAAATGTTTTTGTGTTTTAATGTTTTGCAATATTTTTGAAATTTTGATTATTTTGAATGTTTATGGATTTTGACATTTTATGATTTGTTTGGATTTTTGGTGTTTTAAATTGTTTTTGAATTTTGAGTGTTTTGCGAGGGGGAAGGCATGATACCTTAGGCACCCCCAATGTGTGTGCTACTCAATGAAGGTGAGAAAGGTGTGATATCATTAGAGTTCTCACTATGATTCATTGGTTGTGATGTGGATGGTGGGGAAGGTATGCTACCTTTGGGTTGCTCAAAGTGGTTGGTAGATGTTGTGTTTGCTTCGTGTATGGGCCAGAGGTCTTGGAAGTCTCCTATCGGTTGGTTGCTAGGAGCAAGAGGATTGCCCACTGGAAGCTCTCGCCTCTCGATCATATCCTGAACTAAATATCTAAAAGGATAACATGTCTGGATGTCATGACCTCTTTGTCTATGGTAAACATAGTATAGATCTTTCCTGTGTGCCTTTGATCTACGTTTGTTAGGTTTCAATGGATGGATCTCGGGAAGCGTGATTGCTCGTGCCTCATACAATCGATTGAAGATTGATGCTAAGGGCTCTGATAAATGAGTATATTGTCTTTGCTTTTGTTGTAGATGGTTTTTGGCCAATGGAGGTTGAGCCTGGTAATTAGGTTGCATTGGTAATTGCGGTGGGGGAGCTTGGTTTAAGGGTTCAGGGATGCTTAGAACCACTTGATTGATTGGGGCTACATTTTGTTGCGTGTTACCACCTTTAATGTTCTTGTTTGGTTGTTCCCCTTTGTGGAGTCGTACATCACCCTCCTGGACCTTGATGTCCTCAATGATTTGGGCTTGTGCTAAGGCCTCCTCGAATGTTTGATATCATTGTAATTGTAAAATAAGTGAAATCTGCTTTGAACAACTTCTAGTAAACATTCGGATGAGTTCCGTTGTGGGTAGGGTGAAAGGTAGTTTTAACATCACCTTTCTCCATCTATTACCATACTCCATGACTGGCTCATCATCAAGTTGATGAAGGCTAGACAAGTCAGTCAAGTTTATCCTTTTCTTAGCGCTAGAGGCAAAACATCCCAAAAATGCATCGGCCAATTGCTCAAAGGTGTTTATGCTATGACGTGGTAGATGATTATACCATTCTAAAGCATCTCCAGATAATGTTGTAATGAAGATTCTCAACATCAAAGGGTCATAATATTGAAGATGAGAGCACTTAAGAATGAAGCTTGCCACGTGCTCTTCTGCATCTTCATCATCTTTGAAATCTTCAAGTTTGGGCATCTGGAAATTCGATGGGTATGTCAGTGATGACACTGATGGATGTACAGGCTGATTACTAAGTTGCTTTAGTGTGGGTTTTTGATAACCCAAAATTTGATCTGGATTTTCTAATGCCTTCAACCGATCAGCTAGCACTTTGTATGGCCCTGATGACATAATATGATCATCCTATTGTCGCCCTTTATTAGATGAAGGAGGTCACTTTTGATGTTGAGGTGGATGATAAGTATGATCATTAGGTACCTCATCATAACTGGGTTTAGGGTAGGCATCTATTTGATCCTGATGTTCCCATTGGGACTCTTCATATGATTCCTCCTCGTATTGATCTTGGTACTGTTGAGGAGTATGAGGCTTTTGATGATAACTAGATAATGGCCTTTGATGTTGAATGCGAGTTTGGCATGGCCGAGGGGGAAGATTTTGAGATTGTATTGGGCGTCTTGCCCATTGTTGCATCCTATAGGTGCTAGGTGTAAGCACAACTTTAGGTACTGCATTATGTAATTGCTCTTGTTGTATCTTTTGTTGTTCTTGTATCTTTCGTTGATACAACTCTTGTAGGTGTGCTCATTGTGAGTCCACCCATTGTTGATGTACTTGTTGTTGAGCCAACTAGAGTTGATCCGTATGTTGTTGCCTATTAATATTTGGCCTAATTGCTCGATGAGTATGATCTGGTTGCTCCGTTGCATGGGGTTTGTGTATCCTCATATTTGAAATATGGATGGGTTTATCATGTCTTTCCCCCCTAGTAGGGTCTAATGCTTGTTTTCCATGCTCCCTAAGGATCACATTACCTTGAGACTCTAATTTATGAATTGGCTCTAGTATAGTCCGATGATGTAGAGCCACCATATGGTTGCACCAAGTACTCTTCACGAGGAGTAGGTAGATGGTTGGGATCTTCTCCCTCATCTATTAGGAAAGCCTCATATTTAGTTTTGGATGTAAGCTCTATATATTCAGGCTGCATAGAAGCATGATGTGTGGATGTTGAGTGCTCTCTGTGAGGAGTATGAGGGCGACTTGCTCGATCAAATGGGGTGGTTTGCTCATCCAGGCTAGGCCATGGTGTACTCTCATGTTCATATTCTGATTGATGTATAGAGTAAGCTAGGGTGTGAACCCATGATATTGATCTATTAGACCCCTCAGTGGGCAGATTATTTGCTATATAGAATTCTATCAAGGTATCCCAATCAGGGAGTTTTCCTAGAGGACCTATGGGTGCTTCCCTAGTAGGGGTATCTCGAAGGTTTGCCCCCTAGGGATGATTTTGTTGTTATGATAGGACCTAGGATGCCATTCAGGTATGGGCATGTCCTCTAGAATTATTTGGAGATATTCACTGGCTATGGAGCTTGAATCTCTCACTAAATTGGAGGTCTTGTTTTCAACCGCCTTTGGACCAAATTGGTAAAACGGGGGTCCGTCGGCCATTTTAGAAAATTTTGACTTTCCCAAAAATGTTATAAGTGTTATATATCAAAATGATCAGTGCGACGAGCTGATCATAATGGGCTAGGTCTCCAAAATTTGATTTTTGGGTCAAAAATTTGTATTTTTGAAATATTTGGCCCACTGGGGCCCGTGGGGAAATGCCCACTTTTAGGATTTTTTGGGAAATTTTGAACCGTGAAGAGTTAGGACTCAAAATTTCTAGGAGAGGTGCCCTAGGGGCTAACTAAGACAACAAAACAAATTTGGCACTTTTCGGAGTTGTCTAGCCCACTCTATGACTATTTTAGTGCAGTTTTTCGCTATTTTTGGGGTCGAAAATAGAGTAAAAATAAAACCAAAATAACTTTTTTGTTATAGCTCCGTTTTGCACGATTCTTGAAGCATTGGATGCAGAATCAAAAAGTAGATTTTTACTTTTTTGAAACCCTATTTTTTGAAAAATTAGGGTTAGGGTTTTGTCCCAAATAACAAAGAAACACACAAAGCATACAATATGATTATCTTTTTACTGATTAAATGTGTGTCCTAAACTAGTTTTAGTGTGTTTAGATTTGTTGTTGTTCTTTGCTCTTGTTGTGGAATTAGAATGAGGGAACTCAACCAAAGTGGTGACTAGGGACACTAGTGCCAAACATGATTTCTCAAAAGAGTCTAGGGTACACCGCTTAAATCCCAGTGGGGGGTTCGCCTAGCTCTTCCACTCTGAAACAATGTTTCCAATAGTGGGAGGCAGTTTGAACATTAGTGACCTATTCCATCTTGAGAGAGTGCCCTATTCTATCTAAGGAATATATGGGCAAGTTGGTGGAAGGAGGTGAAATCCAACGTCACCGATCTGAATTGGGGGTTGGTGATGAAATCCAACCTTACCAATGTTATAGTGGAACGTGCAAGTGTGTGTGGTTCCTTTTAAGCCCAAAGAAAGTAAGCAAAGAAGCATTCAATGATCATTCACTAAATGCATGCAATAGGTGTGTTTTAATTTCAAAAATCTAGGATAAAAGGAACCTACAAATGTCACTTATAGATGCAAGCCCTAAATGCTAACCTACCCATTGGGTAAGCCACAAGCAATCAAGCCACAAAGATGCATTGCTACTTCAAATTTCTTTTGATTTTTCTTCTTCCTTTTGCTATGTGATGTTATAAGAAAAGAAAAAATGTAACTTTTAACCTTTCTATGCAAGCAAATGAAGCAAGAAAACTGATTTTTGACAGTCTCTAAAAATGTAGCAAAAAAAACAGAGGTTTTAGGCACTTACTTTGTCCATTTTGAGCTCTCCAAATTCTGAATTTTTGGGCAGAAATCTCTCTGTTTCACCACCGCTCTAGGGTGGGATGATTAGAAGCCTCACCATCCGAACCTAGGGGGATGGTGAAGCCACCATCCCAGGGTGTGCCAGATAAAGGCTCTGCCACCGTTCCGGGGTGGGGAGGGGAGCACCTACAACACAAAAAGGGCAAAAATTGCAAAATTGAGGTCAAATTTTCACCCAAATCATAAGGGACAAGGGTCCCACCATGATCACCACTGAAGTAGGGAAAAATGGTGCACCAAATTATGTAAAAAAATATGTGTATCTACCCCATATCGCTCATGAGCATCAAAAAGGAAGCATGCATGTGAAAAGGAAAGAATACCAAACAAAAGGAAATGAAGTAAAGCAAGTTTCTTCTCATTAATTTGTTGGATCAGATCCAAGGTTACACAAAAGTCCCCTTGAGGGCTCAAAATGTGATACAATTGTTACAATATTAGGTGCCCAAAGACCAAGTCTTTCACGGAATCAAGGTGCACATCCAATGTTTCTCCACGTACCCACAATCGAGGTGAGCGAGCCAATGCCACTGCTGCTTGTATATTCAATATATGATGTCTGATATTCCTTCCCAATGCCTTCTAATAACCTGCACCTGCACACAAGGAAGCCAAAGGGGTCAAATAGCAAGGGTGTATGGTGGAAAACATGCAATCCCCATAGGGGCAAAATAGCGCATATATTAAAAATATATCAAAACATGTCCAAATGACTTGAAAATTTGCAGAGATGTTAAAGAGGATGTTTTGAGAGGATATCACCAAAAAAATATCAGAAATTGCATCTGTAGACCCCTCGATTTTGCGTCACCCGCTTGCAACCTACGAAGAAGAAGACAAGCAAATCCCGAACCTAAACATATCCAAAACTCATGAAATTTGGAAAGTATGCATAAATTGACATTTAAAGACAACCCATATGATTATATTTTCAAATTGGAGCCCGGATCCACCTGCATCAAACTGGGGTGCCCGGATGGGCCCTACGAGCCTGCAAAAACTTAAAAATGCTATAACTTTGTCAATTTAACTCCAAATCACCTGAAATTTTAACTGTAGCATAATGGGATAATATATAAAAATAATAATTAAAAAAAGTAGTGAAATTGTGTAATAATTTACCCTCGTCCCAGGGGGACGGTGGTGACTGCAACTATTTGGGGGGCACCCTAGGAGGGGATACCCACCAATTTCAGCCACTTTTTGCTACCAAAATCACTAGAAGATGTTCCTAAACAATATAAGGTGTGTTTTCATCGAATTTGGTGAAGAAATTCACCCGGATGGAAAAGTTATGCTCGGATTACCTTCTTGAAGTCACCCAGTAACCTCCTTGGCAAAAGAGAGATTTCGAGGGCAAAAAGGTGCAATAAGGTGAGGGGAAATATCGACAGAACTCCATTGCATATCCTAGAACTCCTCTCCATATTATATGTGTGTTTTGTGTGGACATTGTACCCATTTTATAGCCCAAAGGGGCTCATGTGCAAAAAGGCATGCAAGGGCATGCATGGCAGGAGGTGCCACTTGTCAAAACGGAGGCATGCACTGGATGGGGAAGAGAATATCCATTTTGGGCCTCCATTAAGAAGTGTGTCATAAGGATTCAGTGCCCTCTAACCCACATGCTCCATATGGCATGCTAAATGGTAGTTTTTGGGTGCCATTTGGCCCAGATTTGACTTTTTTTGGGTCAAACTTGCTCACCGTCCCACCCTAGGACGATGGCTCACCACCATCCTAGGGTGGGATGGTGGGAATCTACCACCATCCCAGGGTGGGACGGTGGTGAATTTTGGGCCAAAACCTCCCAAAATTGGGCCGGTAGCCTCCAAAACCCTTTCCGGAGTGGCTAGAACCACTGTGAGCCTCCTGAGGGCTGCCCAAGGGGCCATATGATGCCAATTTGATCATTGTTTGTGGGTGCTTAATCGGATTTACCACATTTTAGTGTCTACACTTGGTCTTACCTCTAATAAAATTAATTTCATCTATGGGGATCTTGACTATGGCATTGAGCCTTATCAACAACAAGAATAGGACGAAGAGCCATTTTTTTAGGACATCAACTACATGTCCAACCTTGAATTTGCCATGAAGTATTTTCAACTCTATAATTGGCACAATTATAAGTTTGACTTTATGAGAAATGCACCCACATCCCTTACCATTCGTAGTATCAAATAACTTATGACAAGTCTAGTTTAGGACACAACAAGCTTGTGCCCATCCTTAGAAATAGATTAGAGTGCATGGCTCTAAACTTTAGGGATGAGCTCGCACGAGATCCTTATGCCAACCCTAATCACGTCTACTCACTGGGGGACTACTTCCCTGCACCCTTAGGATATGATGACCCACCTCATGATGTCATCCAATCTTACGAGAGAGGTGAAGGTTCGTACACCCTTCCCCATGATAGTGAGGAAGAAGATCCAAGGTCCCCTTATGAGTGGACATCCAATAATGAGTCGGACTATGGAGTCGCACCGATTGACTCTGCTAGCTCTGATGGAGAATACACGTGGATCATCCCTATGGATGATGAATATGAGTTCTATTTGCACATGTTCCCATTACATGATCCCATATGGCAACAACTTCTACCTTTAGAGGAGTAAGCTTACCCATAGCCACACCGACCACCTCTGGTCATTCAACCTCCACCACAACCACCTCCTTAGGTCTTGCAACATCCCGATGTTGATAGACACCATAAACCACCTAGGGGAAATCATCCATCCATAAACATGATTTCCATAGACCTATTCGAGCCCCTACGAGATTTGAATAACCCATTGAAGCCACTACACCTTGACTTGGGGGCAATTGACTTTGATCGAGAAGATTCTCCCCCATCACCTTCTTAGTAATGGCCTTGCTATGAGATGCTCCATTTCATTTCTCTCCAAGACCTACTCATGATGTCTTTCATGCTGAGGAGGAACCCAAGGTTCTAATTGCTGATCTAAATCTAGATGATGGCATTCACCTGATCCCTACTCCTCACCAATTGGAGGAGGGGTCGCATATGTCAATCGAGCCAATGATTGACAAAGATATCGGCTCAGATCCCAAGAATCCTCAATGTATCAAGTTAGGGGAAAGCCTATCCCCCGAAGAGAAAGCCTATTACATAGCCCTTCTCATAGAGAAGAAGGAGGATTTTGCATGGTCCTACAAAGATATGCTTGGACTAGATCCAAATCTAGTCACCCATAATCTGACGCTTGACCCCAAGGCCAAGTCGGTTAAGCAAAACTTGAGAAAGATGCATCCGAAAATAGCCCTAATGGTCAAATATGAGCTACAAAATTTGTTGGATGCCAAGTTTGTCATTTTTGTAGACTATCCACCATGGTTGTCCAACATGGTTCCCATCAATAATCCTAATGGGAGGATTCACATTTGCACCAACTTTCGAGACCTGAACAAAGCGAGTCCTAAGGATGATTTTCCTTTGCCAAGCATCGATGCCCTAGTAGATGCCATAGTGGGCCATGAAATGTTATCCCTCATGGATGGTTTCTCTAGATACAACTAGATTCGTATCAATCTGGAAGACCAACTCAAAATGAAATTTACAACACCTTGGGGAATATTTTGCTATAAGGTCATGCCTTTTGGCCTTAAAAATATTGGTGCTACCTACCAGTATGCCATGACATACATCTTCCATGATTACATGCATAAGATTTTGGAAGATTACATGGATGAATTACTGGCCAAATCCTTATTACGCCATGAGCATCTCGATGTCTTGCGCAAAGTCCTCGATCGCCTTATTGAGCATAACGTGAGATTGAACCCCAAGAAGTGCATCTTTGGTGTCACATCTAGAAATCTCTTAGGATTTATAGTCTCTAAATGAGGTATTGAAGTGGACCCCAACAAGGTCAAGGTAATCCTCAAGATGCCTCCCCCAACTACCATAAAGAAACTCTAAATTATGCAGGGTAAGGTTGCGTCCATCAAATGCTTCATAGCACAATTGTCGAATAAATGTCGACCCATGAACAAGTTATTACACAAGGGGGTCACATTCCATTGGGATGATGAGTGCCAAGTTGCCTTTGATGCAATCAAGCAATATCTGGCTTCGCCACTAGTATTGGCTCCACCTAGACCAGGAGTGTCATTTCGCTTATACATCTCAACCAATGAGATTGCATTGGGTGCCATGTTAGCCCAGAATAATGAATTGCATAAGGAACAGGCTACTTACTATCTTAGTCACACCTTGGTCAGCTATGAAATCAAGTACGCATACATTGAGAAGTTATGCCTAGTGGTGGTTTTTTCCACCAAGAAGCTATGCCATTACATGCTTAGTCATACCATGTATGTTGTATCAAAAGAGAATCCATTGCGATACATGATGAGTCATACTTATCATAATAGTCGCACGATGAAATGGATCATGTTGTTGATGGATTTTGATCTAGATTTTATTGGAAAAAAATCAATTAAGGGTCAGGTCATCATCGATCAACTCATAGAGGCTCCCCTCTAGGATGATCAACCTCTTAGCATGGAGCTTCCTGATGATGGAGTCTTCCAAATATCAAAATCACCTAATTTTGATGAGCCTAAGTCATAGGACGATATGAATCTATTCTTTGATGGCTCCAAGTGCGAGCAAGGGGATGGCATAGGGATCATGTTTTTCACACCTCAAGGGGTTCCCATACCCCTATCATTCAAACTTTATTTCCCATGCACTAACAACAATATCGAGTACGAAGCCTTGCTCATAGGTCTTCAAATGATTATCACCATGAGAATAACCAAGCTCAACATTTTTGGTGACTCCTTGCTCATCGTAAACTAGGTCAAAGGTATTTTCTAGTGCAAGTGTCCAGTTTTGCAAGCCTATAAAGCCCTTGTGGATAAACTCCTAGAAAATTTTGAATGGTATGACATCGAGGCACTCCCTCGATCATCTAATCATTTTGTGGATACCATGGCCTCCCTTGGGTCCTTGATCCCATAGAACCCTGTTGATGAGATGAAAACCATTCAAGTCAAAATTCTATCACAATCTATGGTTGAGCGTGAGCACACCCAGTCCATACTAGTAGTCCACTTGATTTATATTGAACCTCATCAAGAGAGATTCTCGCAAATTCACGAGTACTTGAATCATGCCGATTGGGGGACTTTGTTCCCTCAAACCCCTTTTGATAGTAGTACAATGCTATTCTTACAAGTTCTTTTCCAATCAGCCTTTGCTAGGGATGAACTTCAAGAGGGGTAGACAATTCATGCAATCGAGGCTTCCTCACAACAGGACTGGTCCACACAAATCAGGGAGTACCTAAAGCTTGGTAACCTCCCTCCTGGGTTGTCGCATGCCACCAAAAGGATATTTAAATGAAATGTGGAAAAATATGTCTTGCTAGAAGATATTTTGTATCATCGAGGCTATGAAGGTATCCTCCTTCACTGCTTAGAGCATCAAGAGTCAGTTTGGGCAATGGCCCAAGCACACGATGGTATGTGTGATGGCCATTTCAGTGGTATGGCCATCACTAAGTGCATTCTTCGCATGGGCTATTATTGGCCAATGTTAGAGTGAGATTTTTGTACATATGTTAAGAAGTGCATAAAGTGTCAACACCATGCTAACTTGACACACGTACCTTCTCAGGCCTTACAATCGATTCAATCGGCTTGGTCATTCTCGCAATGGGGGTTGGATTTAATCAGGAAAATCTCACCTACCTCCTTGGGCCATCACATATTTATCATTATGGCTATCGAGTATTTTACAAAGTGGGTGGAAGCAATTCCCCTTACCACTATGATAGGACCCCACATAGCAGAGTTCATATTGCACAATATCATTTGTCATTTTGGTATTCCATCCAAGATCATTTCTGATAATGGGACATCATTCAAGAATAAAGATGTGCATGCTTTGATAGCAAAGTATAATATCTAGCATAACTTTTTGATGCCCTATTATCTACAAGAAAATGGGCAAGTAGAGGCATCAAACAAAATATTGATTACCATTCTGAAGAAAATAGTTAAAGAAAATCACATTGATTGGCACACACAAATACCCCTTGCTCTATGGGCCTACCACACTAGAATTTGGATGCCCATTGGGGCAACCCCATTTTTGCTAGTGTATGGAGCCAAGGTAGTCATACCTCTAGAGCTGGAAATCCCATCACTATGCATATCCATGCAAGAGTTCATCGATGATGATACCGTACAATAGGCTCACCTAGATCAACTTATGTTGCTTGATGAACGATGTGTCAATGCTCTTGAGCACCTACATGTTTATCAAGAGTGACTTAAGAGAGCCTACAATATGAAAGTCCATCCTAGAGACTTTCAAGTTGGTGACCTCGTTCTAAAAGAGAACTAACAAAATTCTAATTTGCCACCCCATCTACGAGATAAGTTTACGGTAAACTAGTTAGGTCCTTTTGTCATCACTAGTCAGATCAGACCCAAAACTTACCGCCTAGCCTCCCTTGAAGGAATAGAGGATCCTAAACCCTTGAACATCCTTCATATATGGCCTTTCCATGCCTAGAGTGCTATGGACCAAAACCCTCCTAGGTGGTCTATGACCATTTAGTCACCCCAAAATGCTCCAAGGGTATCTACATACCGCTTGGTCAACCCAAAATGCTCCTAGGTGGTCTATGACCATCTAGGTCACCCCAAAATGCTCCAAGGGTGTCTACAACCTGCTTGGTCAACCCAAAATCCTCCTAGGTGATCTATGACCATCTAGGTCACCCCAAAATGCTCCAAGGGTGTCTACAACCCACTTGGTCAACCCAAAATGCTCCTAGGTAGTCTATGACCATCTAGGTCACCCCAAAATTCTCCAAGGGTATCTACATACTACTTGGTCAACCTAAAATACTCTTAGGTAGTCTATGACCATCTAGGTCACCCCAAAATGCTCCAAGGGTGTCTACAACTTGTTTGGTCAATCCAAATTCTCCTATGGTTTTTGGTCAATAAATGTCTTTGGTCTATGATATCTAGGTCATCCCAAAATGCTCCAAGGGTGTCTATAACCTGCTTGGTCAATCCAAAATACTCCTAGGTGGTCTATGACCATCTAGGTCACCCCAAAATGCTCCAAGGGTATCTATGTACCACTTGGTCAACCCAAAATGCTCCTAGGTGGTCTATGACCATCTAGGTCACCCCAAAATGCTCCAAGGGTGTCTACAACCCACTTGGTCAACCCAAAATGCTCCTAGGTGGTCTATGACCATCTAGGTCACCCCAAAATGCTCCAAGGGTGTCTACAACCCGCTTGGTCAACCCAAAATACTCCTAGGTAGTCTATGACCATCTAGGTCACCCCAAAATGCTCCAAGGGTGTCTACAACCCACTTGGTCAACCCAAAATACTCCTAGGTGGTCTATGACTGTCTAGGTCACCCTAAAATGCTCCAAGGGTGTCTACAACTGCTTGGTCAACCCAAAATGCTCCTAGGTGGTCTATGATCATCTAGGTCACCCCAAAATGCTCCAAGGGTATCTACATACCGCTTGGTCAACCCAAAATGCTCCTAGGTGGTCTATGACCATCTAGGTCACCCCAAAATACTCCAAGGGTGTCTACAACCCGCTTGGTCAACCCAAAATACTCTTAGGTGGTCTATGACCATCTAGGTCACCCCAAAATGCCCCAATGGCATCTAGTAAGCCCATTGGTCAACCTATATATACATACATATATATATATATATATACATATATATATATATATATATATATATATATATATATATATATCAAAAATTCAAAAACATCATCAAAACATCAAAAATACAAAAATATTGCATTACATAAAATTGCATACCATTGCATTACATAATCACTTGCATTAGGCATACTCATCATTGCACTTTGTATTTTAGAGTTGCTCATACATGTCTAGCACTGAGACTGTACACTAGTCATCATTCAAAATCAATGTTGTTCAAGTCATCATTCACATCATTTCATATTTCACTTATCATTTCCACCTACATTTCCCACTTTTCATATTTGTGTCCATTCCCTTCACCTAGCCATTTGTTCTAGAATGTCATTAGGGTTTTTGGTCACTCAGCCATCTCTAGTTTTCTTTTCAAATTTTGTAGAAAGCTATCCTAATTTTTAGGAGGTAGAGTCTTGCTTAGATTGTACCTTGTATACATCAAAATCCCAACACATTTTCACACTAATAAATCCAAGTTTTGCACAAGGAAATATGAAACCTACGAAGTGGTCTAGGTTACCTTAAGTGAAAATTTTATCCTACTCATCCCCCTGTGTGGATGGTTCAAGAATGCTAAGAATTGGCAAAAGGACAAGCTCCTCCTTACCCAATTCCCCAAAATAAACAGTGGTTTTCACCACTATCAAGAAAGCAAAATCCCAAAAAGCAAAAATCAAAAGCAAAATAAATAGTGGTTATCACCACTCCCCAAATCCCTTTCTCAAAGAAAACAAAATACAAAAATAAATAGTGATTTTCATCACTAAGTATGAGCAAATATCCCTGAAATCAAATAAAAGAAAATAAGGGAGTATTGAACTTGAATCCCTAGAATTCTCAGCATTTGACAAACCATTAGGTGATCCTCATTATAAGTTTGGTGGCATCAAGCCTTCCTAGCAATGGCGGTATCCTTACGCATGATGATATGTCTATCACATTAGCTTTTTGCGTGTGTGCAGACCAATGTTTGCATGTGGATGAGCTAGCTTTTGGTAGCCTATACTACCTAGTAGTCTAATCCAACTAAGTACAAAACCTAGGATCATGCTACTCATAGGGTGATCTTTAGTACAGATGGGCTGAGTCAATCCTGTTTGGCACTGGGGTAATCTTATGCGTATCACAAAAATGAACTCACTTGCACACACAGGGATATTGAGTATCTGGGTCATCCTAGCAGATTCATACCTTGTCAAAAAGTCTTGCATGGTTAGTATACAACTTTTGATCAGTTGACTAGAGTGTTTGAGTCTCATGAAAACCTCATAGACATTCTATAACATTCATTTCATTCATTCCATTATTACCACATTCTATTTCATAACATTATTCACAAATACATTACATAGTCTCATGACAACATTACACATGAATTGATGAATTCTATACAATCTATGGTGCTAACATAGTATGTCATATAGTATACACATTTCATCATCTAGATCAATAAATCATCCATCTCATTATACATCCATGCATGTACATATCATCAAATCAAATTAAATCCCCACATATGCATACATGATAGACATCCATCATCATATCATAAAGCAAATAAATACATTGCATACATCTCATAAAGCAATAAACACATGATGATAAAACATAAAAGCTCATATATATATTTGTATATGTATGGGGTAAAAAGATACATCATATTCTTGAATGCCCGTAGGCTACAATAAAGTGGGTCCTCCGACCTCACAATACCAAAAGCTAAAAATACAAAAAGAGCCATCAAAGTCTCAATGACCATGGTCACGTAGGACCGGTACTATGACTCTCACTCCTGCCCTTAGGTTGAGCTCACCAAGAACTCCTAGACCTACTACCCCCTGACCTATCCATCCTCTGTGCAGATCCAAGTGTCCCCATCCTAGTCAAAGACTATCCGGTACCACTCCACCGACTCTGGTGTGATCCACTAGCAGATGGGTGGGCTGGTATGCACCCCCTAAGGTGCACTATCTCATCCTCCAACTCATTAGTAAAAGCTTGATCCTATCGGCATCTCACCTGGTATATCTCCACTAAGACCTAGAGCTATACCACCTCCTCCCATAGCCTAGCCATCTCCCCACTGCTAGGTCCCTCCTGCCTAGGGCTTTGAGATCGCAACTATGCCCATAGAGCTGCTATCTCTACATAAGCATCTTATACCTATGTCCAAAGGAGATCTCTCTCCTACCTGACCCTGACCAGCTCATCCCGTAGCTCAACCTCCATGTCATCCTATGCCACCTATTGTACCTACACCCCTTGATCCCCAGTGTCATCATCCCCAAGGTCACCCCGATCTCCCAAGTCTAGGAGGTCTACCTACTCATCTACCATGTGATGAAGCCCATGCCACTCACCTACCTTAACTTGGTCCTCATAAGGAGCCTCCTGATGAGCCTCCTCTACCACCCCTACTACACCACCCCTAGTGGCCCCTCTCCTCACCACTGGTGCATCACCCACCAGGAGTCATACTCCTCTATAGTCCCGGCATCATCCAAATCTGGAATGTCTACTATAGGATCCACATCCCCTCCAACTACCTCCACCATCGGCCACCTCAGTGTCCTCTCATCCCCACAATGTTAGTAAACCACTAGCTCACTAGGAAACCCCTATTATAGCCTAAAATACCACATAACCCAAGCATATGGAAAGAACTCCCACTCTATCCTGTGTCGACCAACCAACCATCTCCCTCACCTCACCCGGTGGAGCTACACCTCAGCATCAGCCCATGTTGGGCAATCCCTGTAGGGTCTCTAGAGTACATCCACTACTCTGAGTCCTACAAAATATTGGGTATAATGACCCACATCACCTACCTAATATCAACTCTATCCTACCTCCTGAGCCTACTGCCATAGGATCCCATAGCCAATCTCTTGGTCTACCAGTTGTGCCCACATCGTCCATGGTAGTCCCTGCGGCCTATCCACCACTATATGCTGCCATCCCCAAACCTATAGTAAAAAGCTGCACCCCAAGCCCTTCCACCCATGGGAGTGGATCTCATACAACTCATCATACAGTTGTTCCAGGAGTGTCATCCCCCACGCCATCACTAGTGGTTGCTCCACAGTGCACCCTACCAGAGTAAACACTAGCTCCAAAAGGTTCCAGGGAAACCTAGAACCCGATGAGTCTAGTAGTAGCATATTAGAGATCAATATCATCAGTAGAATGTGCCTCACACCCAGTAACCTAGCCTCATACCAATACACCACCAGTATGCCTCCATTGGCAGAGTCCCCTATCACCTCCTCCATGGCCCTGCCAAAGTATCTCTCCATGACTGCCTCTCTTCGATCATGGTGAGTAGACACAATCGACCGTCCCTCTATCAGAATGCATAATATCTAGTAGACATCCTCTAGCATCACCGTCATCTCCCCTATCAGAAGGTGGAAGGTGTTGGTGCGTGGGTCCCATAGATCAATAAGAGCCATCAAGTAAGCGTGATCGCCCACCATAGGCTCTAACCACATCACCTACTTGAGGCCAATGGCATCAAGCCACTCCCAGTCGACATCATTCAATAAGTCTCTCATGGTATCAAAGAGGGTCGGAACTCGACACCGACTCTTCACCACCTGGCAGAGACAAGTCGGTCAATAACAAGCTCCAAATAGGCTTCAAAATGCCTCAAAAACACTCAAAAAAGATAAAAAATGGCCCCTTTTTAGGCTAGTTTGTGGCCGTCCCACCCAGGGACGGCCCCCAAACCTATGACCATCCCACCCAGGGATAGCCCCTAAATAGCTCAGGCTGGCCGTCCCACCCAGGGACGGCCCCCAAATTGGGAAAAATTGGGCCTTCCAGGCCACCAAAAATAGTCAAATAATGGTAAAATAAAGCAAAATAAAGCAAGACAATTGCATAAAAACACAAAAATAAGCATAAAAAATTATAGGGCATCCCTAATTAGGTTCAATTACCGAGAATTTAGTGTGCTCTATCGAAAAGCAAAAACAAGCAATAATTCCACATTTAATCTTAAGCATAGTGCAGTAAGAAATTCAATTCTTACCCATCTCGCACCGGCTCCGTCGCTGGATGAGTCTACATGCTGGCTCATGGTGATTGTAGGATGATTTTTGTAGCACTCCACTACTTAGAATCTTTCTTCTCCTCCTCACCTCTCAAGCTGCAAAGTTCCAAATGCAAGAATGAGCCCAAATGACCCATTTTTGGCTTAAATAACCCTCTCAGGGCCATGACCATCCCAGGGTGGGATGAGCACACATTTGGCTGATCATCCCACCCTGGGATAGCCATAAAACATGCCACCATCCCACCCTAGGATGGCCACAAAAAAATTGCACAAAAACAACTTAAAATGCACCAAAAAGGGTCCAAAACCCACCAAAAATAGCTCAAATTTGGTCAAAATTTCAACAGGCATCCAGATGCACCTAACTTGATCATGGAGAAATGGAAAAGTCTTTAATTCCATCCCCAATAAGGCCATTGTGGCTGGACCACCCCACGGGAATGAAGTTTTCAGCTCCTTTCTTCCATACAACATCAACAAAATTACCAAAATCCTCTCAAATTGCTCCATGTTTCAATGGGTAAAATTGAAGGAAACCCTATCCAAGTCATATGTGTCAAGTGACTCATCACTTTTATCCCTGGTCATTCCCTCATCGACTCATCACTTGAGGGGGTAGTCAT
This sequence comes from Wollemia nobilis, assembly GCA_028583015.1. Classification (NCBI taxonomy): domain Eukaryota; kingdom Viridiplantae; phylum Streptophyta; class Pinopsida; order Araucariales; family Araucariaceae; genus Wollemia; species Wollemia nobilis. The sequence goes on along the minus strand of JAQPPZ010003172.1, from coordinate 766,260 downwards.
ACTTAATGATTTCATAATAAAAATCAACAATCACACACTCAATCATGCAAATTGCGTTCGTTCAACGAATCATTGACAAAGACAATCATGCCCCTGCTTGGGGCAGCAAACAAGCACAAATTTCAAAATAAGCAAATAATAGATCAGATGAAACTTCCTATTTGTACACCTTAAAATTTACAAAATACTTGTATTCTCTAACACCAAGGTCATAAGCCAACCTAAAATACAAGGTTGCACTTGAAGCAAGTTCCTTAGCTCATCAGAAGCAAGGATTCAAGAACACATGCTCTTTCCATGATTGGGGCATCTAAAGTTGGTTAGGTTATTGAATAACCCTAATAATTCAACATTTTAGTCATCTATTTTTTCTCAGCGTTGTGTTGCACACAACGCATCTCAAAAAGGGGCATCTGTAGACACTAAAATCAGGTCAATCCGATTAGGTGACCAAGACAAGGTCTAATTGACACCATATGGCCCCCTTGGGCAACCCTCAGAGGTTTAATAGTGGTCCTAACCACTCTTGGAAGGCTCTACCCCACTTTTGGGAGGTTTTGGGCCACATAGGCATGACCATCCCACCCTAGGATGGTCACAGTTCATGGTCATCCCACCCAGGGACGGTGGCAAAGTGGTCATCCCTGGGTGGGACGACCACAAGGTTTGACTCCCAAAAAGTCAAATTTGGATAAATGGCACCCAAAAACTACCATTTATCCTACCTATTAGAGCATGCATGACCTAAGGGCACAGAATCCTTATGACATGCTATAGAATGGAGGCCAAAATGGGAGATTCTCTTCCCCCTCCAATGCATGCTCGATTTTAGACAAGTGGCACCTCTTGCCATGCATGCCCTTGCATGCCCATTTGCCCAAAGGCTTCCTTTGGCTATAAAGTGGATCCATTTTCCACACAAGATATAGAGAGGAGTTTTGAGACATAGCAACAGAGTGCTGCCAAGATTTCCCCTCACCTTTTTGTGTCCTTTTCCCTCGGAATCTCTACCTAGCGAAGGAGGTTTGTGAGTGATCTAGGAGGTGCAATATGATTACAAAACTGAATCATATGAGTGAATTTCACCACCAAATTTGATGACAACACTATTTAGGAGGTCCCTAACCAATTCACAGAGGAATTGGTGGTAAAATAAGGGCATAATTGGTGGTCGTCCCACCCTAGGATGGTCCCCATTCTATGATAGTCACCACCATCCCTGCAAGGGATGATGGTAGATATGTGCATTATTTATTTACTATTATTTTTTAGGCATATTCTAGAGTAGCATATGAGTCTCCTGTCCAAATTTCATGCATTTTGGAGTCATATTGAGCGAGATATTGCATTTTTAGTGTTTTGTAGGCTTTTGGGGACCATCTGAAGATGCACATGAAACTATTACTTATTTTACAAATATGACCATATGGGTTCTCTTAAAATCATGTTTTATGCATAATTTCCAAGTTTCATTTGATTTGGATATGTTTAGGCCCAAAAATTGCTTATTTTGGGTTTTGTAGGTTTGAAGAGTGCACTACGAATACACCATATCATCGGATGCAATTTCTATTCTATTTTTGGTGAAATATTCCCAAAACCATCTATTTTACATACCTCTGCAATTTCAGATCATTTGGAGTTGTTTTAGATAGGCATATTGCATATTCATGTTTTCTAGTCTTTTAGTGCCTGTGGGGTTTGCATGTTTTCAATATACGCACTTGCTATTTAATAAATCTGGTTTCCTTGTGTGTAGGTGCAGGTCTTACAACGTACAAGGAAGGAGAAGAATATCATAACATCAAAGAACAAAGTGGTAGCATCATAGGCCCACCCACTTCGATTGTGGGTACGAGGAAGAACATTGGAAGTGCACATGAGTTACTTTGAGGATTCGATCCTTGGGCACCAATTTGTAAAAATTGTATCAATATAGAGCCCTCAAGGGGATATTTATGTAACTATGGTCTTTGACCCATCAAGATAATAGAAAGAAACTTTACTTTGCTTCATTTCTTGCATTTTGGTCACCTTTCCATGTTTACTTGAATGCTTCCATTTTGGTGCTTGTCCATTACTTGAGATAGATGCATATTGTTTAGCTTCATTAGGTGCACTATTTTTCCCCTACTTTAGAATCACACCCTACCATCTGATCGAGCCCAAACTCCTCCAAAATAAACAATAGAATACTACATGGTATTTTTCACCTTTCTACCATGGACATTCCTCACTTTCCCCTATTTTTTTCATTTCACTTATTCTTTCATCTCATCAACTACTTTGTCAAGTTTTTCATTATTGATTCCATTTCACCTCTCATCACCACATCACTTGAGGGGGTATATATCTCACTAAATACATTTTATGTGTGATCAATAAACAAACACTCAATATTGGAAACTGTGTTTGTCCAAGAACTTTTTCTAGAGATCATCTTAAGCCCTCTTTTGTTGGAGCAACTCAAAAGCAAAATTTATCTTCATGTAGGTCTAAAATTCATACACTCATTTCCTTTAGGCTTAATGGATCCATGCCTCGAAGGGGAATGTGATAATGATAGGTCTACACCTCGAAAGAGAGGTACTTGTATGTACCTTCTTATGGTGATTTTTCAACAAATTGGTTTAGGGTTCACCAAGAAACATTTTATGGTAGTTTCCATGCCTAGATTTTAGGATTTATTTTGATGTGTTCATTTTATCAAATATCACATACACCTATTTTTATCCAATATGCAACTACTTTAATATATATGCAATTTTATTTCATATGTAGACAACAAATAGTAGAAAACATAATTCAAATGGATGATGCAGTGCTTAAAAAGTTATTAGAAACTCTTACCTATATCCAGAATTTTGATGGAGATTTTGATTTTTGATTGTATTCCAAATTGTATACAACATGGCAAAATCATATGAATAAATCAATATCGTATGAATACAATTAAAAATTGTACCGTTCGATCAAAGATCGAACAATACGATCTTGACAGAAACCTGCAAATTCATGGGTAGAATGCAGAAAATAGGAAACAGGAGATTCTATTGTTCTTTTAAGCAAAATGAAACTAAATGTTGGCTATTAAATGTTATAATTGAAATAAAATAACTAATAACTAATTTAAAGTACATGTAATATGCATTTAGATGCAAAATAAGTGAACTCCATAACACAAATGATTAAATTCTATAGTCTATATTATGTAAATGATAAATACAATAGCATATTTGAAAAGAAACAGAACCATAATATGCAAACCAACACTCGAGGTTACCCCCAAGTGGTTTCAAAGAAAAATAAAACTATCTAATCAAGATCGTATGCCTCCAATGCAAGATCGTATCAAAAATAGCAAGATTGTATCAAAAACAACAATATCGTATCAAAACAGCAAGATCGTATCAAAAACAGCAAGATCCTATCCATCCTATATCGCTGATCGTATCCTTCGATCCTACACAAAACAAAAAAATGCCTAGGTCTATAAATTGCAATGATTTGAATGCAAAAATTATATCAATGAGCTAGGAGTTTGAGGTAAGGGATGCTTGATTAAATAGGCTATGTAGGTTGATGAATTTGGGCTAGAAGAAAAAGTGAGTTGCAATATCCTATAATCGTCGTATAGTTGCACAGATAGGGAAAAAAAATATTAGAGCTAACTTTTTTGCTTTGCTAAGTTGAGACTTTCTATTTTGAGCAAGATCGTACGCATACGATCAGGGATCGTATCGTACGATCTCGCTAGGAGGTTAGACATGTACATAGTTTTTTGGCAATTTGAGGGGTCAAACGATGTCAAAATTAGACATATAATATACCATTGGAAATATATTTTTGAACCCTATCCAATGGTATAAATTTTGAGAAGAAATTAGATGATTTTATAAGATAAAAATTCTCTTGAAGATAACATTATTTTTCTAGGAGAAAAACTAAGGAAAATGAGTCAATTTTTCATGTCTACATTTTACCCCCTCTTTGGTGTATTTATGAATAATAAATGCATCAAAGAAAAGTGTAGACACTTGAGTAAAAATTATTATGATTGACATGAGAAAAAATGAGTAGATGGTTTAGGATGAATAGTTCATCGAAAATAATTTTTTTAGAAGAATAATTACTAATTTACTTGACTAGGATGCCCCCTCGTGTTTTTACACCAAATTCTACGTTTTGTGGAAAAAAAAAAAATATATATATATATATATATATATATATATATATATATATATATATATATATATATATATATATATATTGATCTTATTTGTTTTATGTGAATTTGTATGATTTATTAGATTTTATTATGATGGTTGTGTTACATAATTTCATGTAGTTATGATTTGATTTTTGAACATTTTAATCATGCTTAACATAAAAGAAAAATGATTTTGTAAAGTGTGTTTTGAAAAATATGTTTTTGTATGATGATAGATTTGAGGGATTTAGAAATGAACCTCGAAGGATATTGTGTTGTTATATGACCGTTGGTGGAGATCGGTGCTCACTAGGTCATGAAGTGAATCCTGTTGTGAGGAAGTTTTGTATTGCTAATAAGAGAAAAGTTTTTGTGGTGCTCAAGTATAATCTTGAGTTTTATGGTGATAAAAGAAGATATTGATTTTAAAGTAAATTTATTTTGAGAAAATAGGTCGATACAAATTGTATTTGTGATGGATATAAAGTGATTTAAGCATGAAAATTGGGAAGGATGACTTGTGCTAGGCATAGAATTCCTAGTGTGAATTTTGGGATCATAATTACTAGGAATTATACCATCATCATGAAGTCAAGATGCAATGCATGATAATATGAAATTATTTATTTTGAAGACATAAGTTGATATAAAACAAATCATTTGTATCACATATTAAAGAATATTAATAAATATAGAATGTTTTAGATCTAAAAATTGAGAAAGATGACTTGCGCTAGGCATAGAATTCCTAGTGTAAAATTTTGAAAAGAATAATTCCTAGGAATTATACCATCATTGCGAAGTCAAAATGCAATGCATGTTTATATATGATTTTGAAAAATGCAAGTTGTATTTTGAAAATAATCATTATCACATGCTGGAAAATTTTGAAGACAATATATATATATATAATGTAATTGCAAAAAATGAAGTGATATGGATTTATGTGAATAGTTATAAACTAATGTTTTCTAACAAATTTCAAAGGAATATTTTATCTTATTTTTAATACAAGATCAAATTTTCCTCCTAAGGATTTTGGAAAATTCAATACTGATGGTGCCTCTAGAGGGCACCCTAGAAAAGCCAGTGCGGGAGGAATTGATAGACTTTCAAATGGCTCCCTAGTTTTTACTTTTTTTGAGAATTTGGGTATCCTTTCCAATAACCTTGCTGAGGGGTATGGTATCCTCAGAGGCCTTCAAGAGGCTACTAATTTTGGATGGTAAAAGGTGTTAGTTGAGTCTGAATCTCAACTCATGATTAATCTTTTGAATACTCCTTCTAAGAATCATAAGGCTGATTGGAGGATAAAAATAATTATTGAGAAGATTAAATTAATCCAGAGGGGATTTTTGAAAGTTGATTACAATAATGTGGTCAAAAATCAAAATAAAAGTGCTTATGATTTAGCTAATTGGGCTTTGGATAAAGGTGATCTTATTTGTTATGGCCACCCTCCTAGATGGTGGGCTTCACAAATAAGGGAAGCTCTTATTTCTATCATTTCTTTGGATGACTCCAGTTCTGAAGGTACCTAGTTTCTTCTTGCTTTATTTTTGCTTCTCTTTGGTTTAGTTAGGGTATTTTAGTTCTTTAGTTCAAACTATTTTTTATTTTGTTTCCTCTATTGATTATTGCCTTTGAAGTTTTTTGGTCTATAAAGGTCATTGTTATGTTCAATTTTTTTTTTATGTGTGTATTCTTTTTTGTTTTGATTTGTTTTTTTTTTCTTGTGTTTTTTGTTGTTTTGTGTTTTGTATTTTTGTTCGTGTTATTTTTTGTTTTGTGTTTTTTTTTCTTGTTCTTGTGTTTATGTTTTTTTGTTTTATTTTGTATTTTTTGTGTGTGAATGTTTTCTATGTTTTTTGTTTTTTTTTACTATTTTTTGTAGGTTTATTTTTTTTTTAATTTTGTAGTTTTTGGTTGTTTGTGTTTTTCATGTTTATGTTGGTTATGTCTTTGTAGTGTTCTATTATTTTTGTCATGTTTGTGTGCTTGGTTGTGCTTTATATTTTTGACACACTCAAGGAGCATGTTTTTTTTTATTCTATGTTTGTTATCTCCTTGAGTATGTCAAAGTTGGTAGGCCAGGACCATGCCCTGGGCGATTTTGGCAGGATGGATACCCCCGCATCCTTGGGTCTTACCCGAAAGTAGCATCCCTTTTGGGATGTTTTCCACAAAAAGAAAAAGACAAGATCAAATTTATCAAGAACCAGTGTGTGATAAGTGAATTCATTATCCATCTTGATTTGACACAATGATAAAAAATTTCTTAATGATCAAATGTGTGTGCTTGTGAAATTGATTTGCCGATTTTGAGTAAGGTAGTGATACAAGAAAAATTGAATGAACCAATGTGTGTGTGACTGAAAGGTTCATTAACCATGATTTTGTGCATGCTAGTGTATTGAACTACTATGTAAGTCAAGTTATCAAAATCTAGCTAATCCACAAGCGAACATTGGTCTATACAAAAGGTTGCTAATGTGACAGACATGTCGCCATGTGGAAGGGATTACCCAAGGTCAAGTGGGTTGGGTACAAACCACCTGTTATGGGGCTTACCTCATGGATTTTAAATAACTAAGTAATTCCAGGGATTCAAGCTCACCACCCCCTTATTTTCTTCAAATTTTGGAATAGGGATTTCTTGCTCATTTCTGAACAAGGGGATTTTATTACTTTTTCTTTCTTTCTTTTCTTTTCTTTCTATCTTTCTTTATTTTTCTCTTTATTTTTTTCCTTTTATTTTTCTCTTCATTTTTCTTTCTTTTTTTGGGATACTTGCCCAGATTAGACGTGGGGCAAGGGATTTTATTGGGTAGGGGGATAAAGCTTGTCCTTTTGCCAATTCTGAGTATTTTTTACCATGCACATAATAGGATAGTAGGGGAAATTTTTGCTTACGGAACCAAGACTACTAGGTAGTATCCTTTTTGAATTTGCAGTAAATCATATTTAATATGTGAGAATGTGTTCTTGGTTTAAGAAGTAGCAAGATCATTTCCCAAAACTCAAAATTTATTTAATGAAGTAATAGTGCTTTTCGATACAAGAGAGATTTATAATCAAAGCGACAAAACCAAAATTTATTAAATATGCATTAAGTGGGTGGTTCAAGATAACTTTTGAATTTATCCAAAATAAAGTAAAATATAACTCAAAATTTTTGAAAGATAACAACAAATAACAATGCAAAATGATGACTTAACAACATTTGAAATATTTTTAGGAAATTTTGATGCTTTTTGATTTTTTTGGTTGTTTTGATTATAGCATGTCTAAGGTGGCTTCAAAATCAAAGGAAGTTTTAAAGAACAATTTGGTTGTGGTGTAGGTGATTGAAGTTGATTGGTTGATAGTTGAGATTTTTGTGATGAATAATGATAAGTAGATGTAGATGAAGAAAAGTGATGGATAAAATATGATGATGATAATAAAGAGGAAAAGAATAGAGAACTTGATGTGATAACAATAATGAAATAGAGAATGAAGGATAAAAGGTGATAGACAAAAGTGGCAATGATGATAAAGAGGAAAAGAGTAGAGAACTTGTTGTAATGATGATAAATAAAGATATAATACAAAACAAAGATTCCTTATGAATAGGGGAGGTTTGCAAAAGTTCCAAAGATATATCTTATGTGAATGATTATCCCATTGTTGTCGAATTTTGAGGGAGACTTTAGGTTGATACTTCAACATTAACGATGGGTTTTCTATGCTTGTATCTTCTTTTGGATTATTCTTCAAAACTAAGAAAGGTCTTGAAGGTTGGTTGGATGAAGAATTTATTTCTTGTTTATAAAATTGAGTTGATTGAGCTTGAGGTTGCTCACTTGTAGTTTTTATCACATTATTAGTGATATCATTATGATGGGACACATTAGGATGTAATATTTGATTGGTTTGCTATCATTTATGCTTGATTAGTTCTCTTGGTATTTTATCAATATTTGGTTCATTATATCTTTCTTGTTGATTGTGAATAGAATGATGATGAGCAGATTGTGAAGTATGATGTGATTGCATGGTAGGATTGGAAGAAGAAATATTTCCTTGTTGAGATGAATGTGTTGTGTTGAAAGAAGAAGGTTGGAATAGTTGTGATTGCAATGATGATAAAGAAGAATTACATGGGGATTGAATGGATTTAAATGAATATGGAGTGGGAATAATGCTACTATTATAAAGAGGTTGAGGTGAATAAGTGTTTTGTAGAGAAGAACATGGTGGTGATTTTTTATTCATTATTTCCATTTGAATTTGAGAATTTTTATTTTGAATTTGTTGTTTAGTGATGGTTCCAATAGTACCCATAATATTATTATTATGTAAATAACTAAAATATGTCCTAGCATTACTACTTGTTCATTTTAAAGCACTTATTGAGATGATGGTCGATTAGTCACTCTTCTGGGTAATGGTTCTTCAGGCACCATTAAATCTATGATGGGTAAAATTGGATATGATTCATATTCAAAACTGTTTGAATTATTTGAGGTAATGTCAACCTCACTCCCTGTTTCACTTTCTTCATCACTTTCTAAATATGTAATTTGACAACTTCTTAGAGGTCTAATAGTAACTTGATATTCAGTAGTTACACATGGTTTTTGAAAATCTTGATGAGGTAGAAAGCTGCTAGTAGTTCCCACATATTAAGTTGGATGAGGAACGTTATGATGTTCCACTTGATTTATAGCTTCTTTACCATGATTTAGTAAAGGGTGTTGATAAATATTCAAATTTTGATTTGCATTTTGATTTTTAGGCTTCTGTGTGTTATTTTGAGAATTTCTTGGAGGTAAATTTTCTACTTCCATTTTTCCATTATCAATTAAATCTTGTATCATGTGTTTCAATATTTTACATGAGTTTATTGAATGACCATCGGCTCTATAGAAATTATAATGTAAATCAGCCCTAAATCCAGCTACGGTTATATCAGGTTGTCTTATTTTAGGCAACCGTATCAAGCCTTGTTCCAATAGTTGAGGTAAAATCATAGTTAAAGGTTGATTTAATCTTGTAAATTCTCTTTGTGGTTTATCAGGAACTTTTAATACAAAATTATTCATAACTTTGACAAGGTTAATATTTGAGTTGTTTCTATTGTTAGTAACTCCATCACCCACTACTTGCTTATTCTTATATTTATTCTTAGAAGTCTTATCTTCATCCTTCTTCTTAAATTGACCTCTTCTAATGAGGGCATCTTCTTCCCTCCTTACTAAATCAATGGCTTGGTCAAAGGATGTTACTGTAGCAGTAAAAATCTCATAAGATAGTTGTTCTTGAAAATTACCTATGAATATGTCCAACATTTTATGATGAGGTAATGCAAAGTGTAATTTACCTAAAATTTATCTCCACTTAGTCAAGAATTTAAAAAAACTCTCATATTTACCTTGATTCAAATTATACAAATATTTACCCAGGTGTTGTAGTTGAGTTGGATATGAGAGGCAATCCTCCAAGGGAGGTCCCAGGTTCAAATCTCCATCCTACCAAAAATCTGAATTGGGTATCCAAAATCCAATTGATAATGTTGGTGTGGGAAGGGTCAGGTGTGACTCCCGGGTGAATTTTATGGTGTAGAACCTCCTATTCATGGTCTCCTCGACCAAGGCGGCCCCACAAGGGGTTTTTCACTTTAAAAAAAAATTATACAAATCTTTAATAGTCACATGTCTTTCTATGTAAGCACTGAATTGGTGGATGAACATCTCTATTGTTTCCTCAAAATTCCTTAAATATTTTGTAGGTAACTGATAATACCACTCTAAAGCCATGCCTTCAAGACTTTTAGGGAACATATTTAACAACAACAAGTCATCATGAGAAATATCATGACATGATGTCCTAAACATGCAAAGATGCTCAATAGGATCTTTGGTTCCCTTATATATCGGTAGGATATGCATAGGAAAATGCTTAGGGTATGGTTGGGAAACCACAATAGGATCCAAGGGTTGGCTACACATCTATCTATAACTATATGAGGGATGGTAGGGATCTATTTGATCTAGTCTTGAAGCTAACTATTTAATCCTGGATTCAAGTCCCTGTGGTTGTACACCAAATTGGTTTTGTTGCATCATGTTATTGTATCTTTGATAAGTTGATGTTGTTGTGTAATGATTCCCAACTAGAACACTATTATGTAAAGTGTTACTAGGAGGAGTATTATGAAGTTGATAGGGAATTTTTTTGTTGAACCTTTTGTTGATTCTGACTAATTTTGTGCATCTTCTTAATTCTTTGTGCTACCTTTTGTGAGGCAAAAACTGGTTGTTTTTGTTTGGAATTTGAAGCTGTTACTGGTGGTGGTTGCACTATATTTTTATTCAAATTCATATTTATATTTTGAGATGTGCCAGCTTGATTTTTGTTCATGTATGTTAATGGATTTTCATTCAATCGAAGAGCAGCCTCTATGGAAGCCTCCGTCGAATAATCTCCCATAGGGAGTTGAGATTTTGTCTATATCACATGATTAATGACATCTATATTATCTTTTATAAATTCAGTGAAATATTGTGTGAAGGTAAATTTAAGATTGCCTTCTTCATCTACTTAAGGCCTATGATATAAGACTTCTTATTTATCATGATTTTCCTCATTTGATTCTGATGATACATAATATTCAATTCAAACTTCATCTTCAATATTTTCTTGATCTTGTTCTCCTATATGTTCATGTTCTACTTGTATTCCACTTATTAATTTAGGCATTTTGCTTTTAGGATTTTTTCTTGCAAATATTATATATATGCTTAAAATTTTGGGGTATATATGTTATATATATACCTAAATAAATAAATGTATATTATACTTGTTTTGTTTTTAGTTTTTGGTGTTTTGGATTTTTTAAAACAAGGCTCTTCCTATGTTGAAATATAACACCTAAGAAATTAACTTAAAATGTGCAAATTTGATTTTTTGTTTTTTTTTAATGTTTTGTAATTTTGTAATTTTTATGTTTTTTTTTGTGTTTTATAAATCATAAATATGCCTAATGTTCTTCACGTCGAGTTCACCAAAGAGTTTAGGTCTAAAATTTGTACACTCCTTTCCTTCAGGGTTAATAGATTTGCACCTCAAATGGGAATTTGGGAATGATAGGTCTACACCTTGAAATAAAGGTACTTGTTCATACCTTCTTATGGTGATTTTTCGATGAATTGGTTTAGGGTTCATCAGGAAATATTTTATGGTAGTTTCCATGCCTAGGTTTTGGGATTTTTTTTGATGTGTTCCTTTTATAAAATCTTGCATACACCTAGTTTTGGCCAATATGCAACTACTTTAATCTATATGCAATTTTATTTCATATGTAGACAACAAATAATAGAAAACAAAATTCAAATGGATGATGTCGTGCTTAAAAAGTTATTAGAAACTCTTACCTATATCCAAAATTTTTATGGAGATTCTAATTTTTGATTGCAGTCCAGATCATATACAGTAGGGCAAAATCATACGAATATGATTCAAAATCACACCATCCAATTAGAGATCGAACAATACGATCTTGATAGAAACCTGCAAATTCATGGGTAGAATGTAGAAAATAGGAAATAGGAGTTTCTATTATTCTTTTAATAAAAATGAAACTAAATGTTGGCTATTAAAAGTTATAATTGAAAGCAAATAAAAAAGAACTACTTTAAACTACATGTAATATGCATTTATATACAAAATCGGTGAACTCCAAAATACAAATGATTGAATTCTATAGTCTATATGATGTAAATGATAAACACAATAGCAAATTTAAAAAGAAACAAAACCAGAATATGCAAACCAGCACTCGAGGTTACCCCCAAGTGGTTTCAAAGAAAAATCGTACTGTCTGAGCAAGATCATATGCCTCTGGTGCAAGATTGTATAAAAAATAGCAAGATCATATCAAAAATATCAATATTGTATCAAAAATATCAAGATCATATCTATCCTATATCATTGATCGTAACCTCCGATCCTGCACAAAACAAAAAAATACCTAGGCCTAATGCAAAAATTACAGTGATTTGAATACAAAAATTAGATCAATGAGCCAGGAGGAGTTTGATGGGAGGGATGCTTTATTAAATAGGCTATGCAGGATGATGAATTTGGGCTAGAAGACAATGTGAGTTACAACCTCTTCCAAGATAGGTTGATCAATAGATCCAATCCTGTAACCACCATACAATTGCATAGATAGGGACACAAAATGTTAGAGCTAACTTTGTCACTTTGCTAAGTTGAGACTTTCTATTTTGAGAAAGATCGTACACATACAATCAGGTATCATATTGTATGATCAGAGATCGTATCGTACGATCTCACTAGAGGTTAGACATGTACATAGTTTATTGGTAATTTGAGGGGTCAAACGATGTCAAAATTAGACATATAATATACCATTGGAAATCTCCTTTTGAGCCCTATACAATGGTATAAATGTTGAGAATAAATGATATGATTTTATAAGTTAAAAAATCTCTTGAATATGAACTTAGTTTTCTAGGAGAAAAACTAAGGAAAATGAGTCAATTTTTCATGTCTACACTTCTTATCAAAAATCCAACCCAAATGAATTCTCTTCTCATAAAAACTCCAATCCAAATGAAAATTTGATGAACCTAATACTTTTTCTTGTAGGTTAATCATGGATTTTCCTCCTTTGAAATGGTAATTGTAAGACCACTCATGAATGAAGCACCTGATCAAGACCTATCATGAGTTGAATGGCTCATCAAATCAAATCAAGCTTAACAAAGCATCAAAGGTAAATTTTCAAAGACATTCACTCCTTTCACAATTGGGGCATCTTACATTGATCATGATAGTAAGGTAATCTTGCATCTACTCTCCCAAAAACTACCATGGCATGAAAAATGCCATCATCATCCACAATCACTCATCATCAATTCTTATTTCTCCAAATCAAATCATCACTTGGTGTCATAAAATTTTTGCACTACCCCGTGTCTTCACACACTATAGTACAAAAAGGGGTAAATATAGACACCTAAAAGTTGCACATGGTCACTTACCCTATCTCCACAATTGATTAAATTGCAAAATCCACAAGATTACATTAATTAACCTCAAAACACCTTGTATTTAGTAAAAGGGGTATTCATAAGCTCCTTGGGCCATGTAAGACCTTTCCTACATTTAACCATGGTCCTCATGTGACCACCATCAAAATATTAACCTAGATAAACCTTTACCTTGGGTAAAAGTTACTTTATCACTAAAGTACACTTAAGGAGCTAATTACATGTTTAATTAAGCCTAATTAAGGTTAACACTAGCCTTTTACTCACACATGTGTGCATCCATGATATTAATAGATATTTTGTGCACCCATAACCAATTTGGATATTTTATGCCTCACACGTGTGCACTTTCATATTTAAAAGATCCCTTTTCAAGGCATGTGGAAGGGTGAGTCACCTTCCATATCACCCTTAACCTCACCATAGTTGGGATTTAACCCATGGACACCTCATGAGGGACACCTTATAGGGGACACCTCATGAGAGACACCTCATAGGGGACACCTAAGCCCCCTAGCCTCTCTAAATATCTATAAATAGTAGGTATTTTATTCTAAAATCCATACACTCTCATTTTATATAATAGAACTCTATCAAAATCACTTCAAACTATCATTTATCAATCACCCATAAACCATCATGATAAGCATTCCATTTGTCCTCTATTGTGTATAATTTTGATAGTTTTAAATAGGTACAAAAGTAGATCTCACATTGACTAGGAGTTCCAGTTATCATGGAACAACATCATACTCCACCAAAATAAAAAAGGATAGCTATAGACAGAGTCACAAGGTACCCCATGACTAAATTTGATCACACCCTAGGGTGTTACTTTGGCCAAGGTTAAATCATAGGTGATAGTAGGCCATCAAACCCTCTCGATAGGTAACCATTACTACTTTTTAATATTTACAATCATTTACAACAACAATCATTATGCATTTGATAACTTTATTTAGCATTTTTGTCTTCACAAATATGGGTCTTGATCCATGATAGGCCTCTAAACATACTAACCTATTTTTGTAGGTCATACAAATCTTAAGGATAATTTTGATCAACAATGGCATACTAGTAGGACGCCCACCAAATTTGAGGATTTTTGGAAGACCGATTCAAGGTACTTTTGAATTGCTCATTGAAGAGAAGGGAATTTCATCCCATGGAATCCCTCTTTGTAGCCTTCTAAGGAAAAAACACATTAAATAAAAGGAGAACCTATTGTAACCCCCTTTGTGATACAATAATATATATTTGATAGACTTTTTTCCATTTTCCATTGTGTTCACTGTAATCCTCCAACAAACAATAAACCTCCTACACAACAATCACCCACAACTAATCAAGATATGGTGATCTTCCAAAATACCCTACCTAATCATAGGTAACATGCAACTAATAAAGTGTCGTATCATAATGTGCCACCTCCCTATAATAATAAGGTTGGTATGATAGCAACAAATACAAGGTAACAAGCTCAAGTTCAACAATCTTAGTAGGAGATGAGTTCTACATCCAACCAAGCTTCTAAACCACCCTTAGTTTTTAAGAGTACCCAAAAAAGAAGCACAAGAGTAGAAAATCCATCCTTAATTTTGAATCCACAACCAAGAGTATCCTTTGATATTCAATAATAGTTATCTAGTATCCCAACCAATATTTCCCTCTTAGAGCTTTTGTAAACTTCTCCTATTCTTAGGGAAGCCTTGTTGAAGCTTCTAAGTCAACAATGTGTCCCTCAAGATATTTCCTCTAGCACTATAGTCAATCTTGTAGTTTCCCTTGGGATACATCATAGAATATTTTCGGATGATGATATTCCTTCCTCAAATTTGCAAGGGGATTCTTCCCTCAACATCAATGTATATATTGGGGAATTTTTTATCAAATTAATTTTGATAGATAATGGTTCCTCCATCAATCTATGCACCTTTAATTTTTTTCAAAATTTTGGATTAAAAGAGGAATATCTGATTAAATCCAATGTCATAATTAAATATTTTAACAAGTCCCAACTGGCCTACGATATTATATCCCTCCCCTTAGTGTTATAACTAAGATCTTAGATACCTTGTTTTATGTACCTTGCCTTGCATATTTAAATATCCTTATACACCCTTGGATTCATGCGATGAGGGTTGCCCCTTCTACTCTTCATCAATGTTTGAAGTTTAAATTCAAATATCAACTTGTCACCATTTTAGGAAAACCTCATCCACTCCAATATTTTTTAATGGTTGAGCAAGCTCAATCTAGTCTTAACTTATGTCCATCAATCTCCTCATCTCACATCACCAAGCAAATTGAAAATTTGAAAATAAGTAAGGAACCACTAATCAATATTTTATGACAAGATCAGGTTAATCCTTTTATTTAAGAGCCTCTTCTAGATTTAGCCAAGCTACCACCTTCACCTTGGACTATGGGTTTACCTCATAAGAAGGATGAAGTAGTACACATTGACATGTGTACCTTTATCTATGTAGGGATATACCTCAAAGAAAATATTCATGGTAGAAACTCTCTTCCTGTTGATCTGTATTTTCCACATTTTTATCTATCCAATAATTACCCACTTCATAAGAAAATCCTATCCAGTATGGGATATGCAGGCAAAGTTTTGGGGCCACAATAGAAAGGTATTTGAGAACCTTTAGAATTTGAGCTTTGGCCTAGGATATGTGGTATAGGCTACATACCCAATAAAAATCAACCTTTTATATTTGATGATGATGATCACCTCATTACTTATCCTAAGTATTTTAGATCATTGAGGCTTGGAATAGAGTGATGAGGATGAGGGACCGTCTTATCCCATTGACATTCTATTTTATAATATGATAAATCTGGTTCATCCTAAGTTATTTGTGATCCCAAGGGATTATATTGAAGGGGATACTCTTTGTGATATGGATCATGAGGATTTCTTGCAAAATAACTTCTTCTTTGATGGGTCAATCCCTTGTGTTCTACATATCGAGTCTTCTAGTTCTCAAAGGGATTCTATCCCTATGTATCTTTAGGACCTTGAGCAATTAGGAGTGATCATTTCCCTACCTCCTTATTAGGATGAGTCTCATATTCTTATTGAGGAGATCATAGATGTTAATATAGATTCTGAGGAGAGCCCTAGAATCCTTAAGTTAGGCAAATCCTTGTCCATGGATGAGTAGGAGCAACTAACCAATTTGTTTAAGGAATTTCATGATATTTTTGCTTGGTCATATGCTACCATGCTAGGGCTTGATCCTTCCCTTGTTATGCATCATTTGGTAGTGAAACCTAGTGCTAAGCTTATTAAGCAAAAAATTAGGAAGATACATCCTAAGGTCACCCTTTTGGTCAAGGAGGGTCTCTAAAAACTCTTTGACATCATTTTTATCAAATTTATCAACTATTTTATCGGATCTCCAACATTGTTCCTATGGCTAAAAAGGTAGGAAAAATTAGAATATGTACTAAATTTAGGGACATTAACTTAGCATGTCCCAAGGATTATTTTTCTCTCTCCAACATAGATATGATCATAGATTTCATTATAAAATGTGGAATGCATTTGCTCATGGACTATTTTTAGGATACAATCATATCATGATTACCCTTGAAGACCAAGCCAAGACAATTTTCATTACTCCATAGGGTACCTTCTAATATAAAGTCATCTCTTTTGGCTTAAAGAATGTTGGTGCCACATATTAGAGGGCTATGACTTATATTTCTATGACATGATGTATGATATTGTTTAGGACTATGTAGATGATCTTCTTGGTTGTTCCATACATAAAGAGAATCATGTTTACTATTTGAAATATTTTTAAATGGTGTTGGAAGTACCTAGTTTGTCTTAAGCCCTCCAAGTGTGTATTTGGAGTCACATCTAGTAAGTTGTTAGGTTCATCATGTCTAGGTGAGGCATTGAAGTAAACCTTACTAAGACAGAAACTATCATTGATATACCTCCTCTTTGTAACCTAACCAAGCTATGTAGATTACAGGGTAATCTTCAAGCTATTCATAAATTTATAGCTCAATTAGTCAATAAGTGTCATACCTTTCTTAAAATCCTTAAGAAATATATAGTGTTTTAGTGGGATTCTAAGTGTTAATAAGCTTTTGGTCAATTCAAAAGGTATTTCACTTCCTCACCTATCTTAGTTTCCCCTAGACTGAATAAGCATTTTATGCTTTACATAGTAGCCACATATCATGCTTTGGGAGCTATGTTGTCTCAACATGATGATCAAAACAAAGAGTAAGCCATATATTATATTAGTAGAACCTTGGTTATCTATGAAACTAGTACACCCCTTAGAGAATATTTTCCTTGTTGTAGTGTTTGATTCTTAGAATTTAAGACACTACATGCTTAGCCATAAGACATTAGTAGTTGTGAAGTTTGATCCTTTATGCTACTTAATGTCTAAGCCTTGCCTTTATGGGTTCTATATCTTAGTGAGTTTAACTTAATATTTATAGGTTAGAAGGCTATCAAAGGTCAGGTAATTACTGATCAGCTATCCTTTGCTTCCTTAGAGTCATCCTATCCTTTAGTTATCAAGTGTCTTGATGAGTGTCTTAGTTTAGAAATTGAAGAGCTAGAGTCTTGGACTTTATTTTTTGATGGAGCCTAATGATTAAAGTGTGCTAGTTCTATAATTGTTCTAGTCATCCCATAAAAATAGTTCATCCTCCTTTCCTTCAAGATTCATTTCTCTTGCACAAATAATACTACAAAGTATGAAGCCTTGATCCTTGGTCTTAGAGCAACCTTAGCCTTGAAGGTTAGAGTTATTTTATTTTTTTATTACTCTCAACATGTCGTTAATCATATCAATGATGTTTATCATACTTGGGATGATAATATAAAACCTTATAAAGATATTATCACCAAGATTTTGTTCACATATGATTGGATAACCATAAAGTCTATCCCTAGATCCTACAACCACCATGTGGATGCCATGGCTGATGTTGCATCCTTGTTTTCCTTGAAGCTGGAAGATGATCAAGCATCAATTATCATTAGACAACTCTAGGAGCCCATATCACCTAGTTCTAGTCTTGTTTTATTATATATTCTGACCATCTATGCTTCCCCATATGAGCCATGGTATAATGACATATTTAATTTCATCAAATATGGTTTGATTCTTGATGGTTTAGACCATAATCAATGTAAGATTTTGTGTAAAAGAGAATTTCTATTAATTATAATTGGCAATACTTTATATCAGTGTTCTTTTTAAGGCATCCTATTGCAATGCCTTAAATATAATGAAGCTTGGGTAACTCTCAATGAAGCTCATGAAGGATCATGTGGAGGCCATTTTAGAGAAAATAAAATTGCTAAGAAGCTCCTTCAAATGGGGAATTATTGGCATTCCATGGAGAAATATGCATGTGACTATGTTCAATGTTGTGACAAGTGTCAATGCCATGACAACCTTGTTCATGCTCCTCAAAACCTTTAAGTTATTTCTTCTCCTTGGTCATTTTCCATGTGGGGTTTGGACATCATAGGGAAGATTAACCCAACATCATCTGATGGTCACATGTTTATCATCATAGTGATAGAATACTTTATTAAAAGGGTCAAATCCATACCCCTAGCTATAATGACTAGAGCTCAAGTCTCCATGTTCATCTTCAACCAGATCCTCTATAGATTTGTAATTCCTTTGATGATTATTTTTTATAATGGTACTCCTTTCAAGAACAAGGATGTCCATAAGATTTGTGCTAAGTACAATATTTAGCACAAGTGGTCAACTCTATATTACCCTTAGGGTAATGGTCAAGCTAAAGTATCCAACAAGTCTTTAGTCAAGATCCTTAATAAGTTGGTTAGTAAGACCAGTCAAGACTGGCATATCTAGATTTATCCTACCTTATGGGTCTATCATACCAGTATGCAAACTCCTATAGGTGCTTCTTCGTATGTCATTCTATGGGAGTAAGATAAAAAAAAATTAAGTTAGAGGTCCCTTCATTGCACATCCTGTTGCAAGATGTCTCGATTGATGATAAGTATCTTTAATATCATTTAAACCAATTGGATATACTAGATGAAAAATGCATTTATGCCTTAGAGAACCTTTGAGCCTATCATAATAGGCTCAAGTAATCTTACCCCGAGAAATTTTGTAATCATTCGTTTGAGGTTGGTGATCTTGTCCTCAAGGAAAACCAAAAGAACACTAATGCTCAGAAAGATCTAAAAGGTAAGTATTAGCCCAATTAGATAGGCCCCTTTTTCATAACAACCAAATTTGGCTTAGGATCATATCATTTATCTTCATTAGATGGTAAAGAACTAAAATAACAAATTAACATCATGCACCTAAAAGAATATTATGTATGATTTTACATATTTTTCATCCTACATTTGTTTTGCTTGCTCATATTGCATGATTTCCTATCATACTTTGCATGAATTGCATGACATTATTTTTCATCTACATCTTTTCTTATCATATAGATAATTTTTTGCTTGATCATATAGATTTTTAGGGATTTCATGAGGATGGAAAGTGATAAAATATAGTTATATTCTAACCCATATGCATTACATTCATACTGGGGATCTAATGCCTAGAAAATCCTCAACCTAGGGCCCATATCCATGCATTTTCATCATTGCATTTGCTCATGTCTCTTTCTTCTTTTCTCTTTTCATATATTCCTTGATCTTGAAAGTTTTATTAATTTGTAATTTCTCCAAGTCAAGTTATATCATTCTTTATCTCTTGTATATCCTTTTTTATTTAAAATTTTTAATCATTTCTTCTTTTCTCCAAGATAAAGGATATATGCTCCTTCCTCTATATGCTCATTTTTTTGCTTACATTTCTTCCTTTTTGATATTTTAGTTGTTACGAGATCCTTGTGAGATAGGATAGATATTGCATGAATATCATTTATGGTGTTCATACGACCACTAATTATCATATGTACATCTCTTAGCTATTGAAATTTCAATAAGGACACACACACAACACTATTTTCTTCTTTCTTCTCTTATTCTTCTACCTTCTTCTCATATAACACATGCACACACATACATTGTATATTGTATTTTGCTTTTCTCATTCATATTTTGCATACACCACTACTCTATCTTGTTGTACTTGCTTTGGTAAATCAATAAAATATTTCACCCCATACTTGATAGCTTCATGGTCATAAGTGATGGGTAGCCTCCATTCAGCCATTTGTGAGCCTACATCCTAGCGGGTATCTCTTCACCCATGACAATCAATGAGCACTATACCCATAGTGGGTTTCAATCCAAAATTGACCATTTTTCATGAGATTAACGCCCTTATGAGATAGCTTTATGGTCACTAGCAAGGTGTATCCTCCATTTGGTCATTTATGAGCATACATCTCTATAGGGTTCCACTTTATTCTGTTTATTTTTACTTGGTGTATGTTTGTTTGATCACACTGATCTTTTAGGATCTACGTTGATTCAAACATCATATTGAAAGCACCCTTTGTTTTTCTTTTCCTTTGTTGGCCTTCTCCAACATCTTCTTGTTCTTCTTCTTTCTTTTTTTCTTTGTTCTTTTTCAAATTCATTCCCTATCCATATGGGGTGAAAATTCGCTCTACGCCATATTCATGATCTATTTTTACAAGGCACAAATTTGAACAAAGCTATGTATTTCTCTCTTTTCTTATCTTATTTCTTCCATCACCTTGTTTTTCTATCTCTTACTCCATTAGTGCATTTCATTCATCCATTAACATCATAACATCATGCATTGCATTAGTTTAATCCTTTCATGATTTAAGTTCTTTTTCATTCATTCATGCATAATAAAAAAACACTAAAATATAAAAGATAACGAACACACAAATAAACACATTTTTATATATAACACAACATGATATTACTCGGATTTCAAAGAATACACATTAGCTCAATCGGTATACCACAATAAAATATTGAAATACTTGACCATCCCTAATGATACATGTCATAATAAAAATTGGCATGTCACCTCGATCCTCACTCTAGATCCATGAGTCTGTCTTCTTTGCTCCACCTACTAGAGGTGGTCCTAATGGGGGCATGTTCACAAACCGTGTAGTAGTCCATGATATGGATTGTGATAACCCCCATGTTTTAAGGATGGTGATGACACCCTTTGCTCCACTAGAACCACCTAGAATTATAGGGTTTGGTAGAAAGTATCCTTTTGTATAGACACCTCCAACCTATCCCCCACATTTTGTAGCCCTACTTGTATTAGGCCGATCCCTTTGCCCTGTTGGCTATCGATAATGATAACCATACCCTCAACCCAATCCTTCTATTTATCTTGCTCTAGTTAGCTTATCTCCCCCCTAAAGTAATATTCCTCAACCCTTGCCATGTCTTGCTTTATGAGTGTTGTGCTCAAGGCACTACACAATCCCTCTATCCTCTTGGACCTATCCTCTAAGAGTAGGTCCATATCCCTCTACATGGCTACTATCCAAGCTTACAATACTTCCAAATCCCTCATTGGGTCTCCCTAACTCATAGTATCACTCGATCCTATTGCTATTGATGTATAGGCCTCTTCAATCATCATACTTTGCCTAGCTTCCACTACCATGGAAGAATATCCTAATGTTTTCCCTCTTTAGTCCCAAATATGATGGTCATCACTACCACCATATCTACCCAAAATTGTACCTGTGTTATCCATGGGGTATTTGATCCCTATTGACATCACTCTATGATGCATCATATTTTATATTTTACAGTTCCAACTACATCCATTGACCCATAACCTAGCACCTCTACACTGGTACTAATGGGGATATACTCGATGGTATGATGCTTCTATACCATCTCTTGTACCGATGGGGATATCCTCAATGGTATGATGCTCTTGTACCATCTCTTGTACCTGAGGGCCACCCCAACATTATCCACTCCTACATCCACATGTTGTGGATCATCCAAGTCCTTATTTGCCCATATTCCCACATCAGGATCCCATCTGACCTCGAATGGGTCCCTCCACATCCATTGGTACCAATAGTCTCCTAGGTTGAGTATCTTCTAAAATATATCAAACTACCGCTAGACTCGATCGAATCGATAAAGCTCCAACTACCCCTTATCTATAGAGATCCATATGATACTCTTAATCCTTGCTAGCTTCATTGTATCCTTTTCCTATATAGGGTGTTATTACCACAATCACCATATGATCATATGGTCCCACAAATTGTCTATCACTCACCTCTCTAGTGGTATAATACTGATGTATGTTCTTTGAACCTACCTCAAGTCTCTGGACCACCTATATACTATTGGCCAGTATAGGTTGGGAAATGGTCTTAGTAGTGCATACGATTTTCAAACAACTATGTTATCCCAGAACCACACCTGAAGTAAGGTCATACATACTAATCTTGTATGCCATTTATACATGACATTGTACAATGACCTATACAAATGATCCAACACATATGGGACCCATGCGAACCACACATGTTGGTCTTGCATGTCTACCACTACTCCTGCTAGTGCCCATGGTAGTTTCACCTACTCGTATAGCATACCAAGAACCCCATAATTACCCCATATAGCTTGATAATAAAGGTATCAACCTCATATCATCCTATCAACTCATAAATGTGGATCTTGCTTTGTTGGATATCATGGATCCAACCCCTTGATAATATTTGCAATGTGACCTATCACCCTCGTGCTCTATAAATTACTCTCACCCTGATGTGGATGTGCAAGATGCACCACACATCCTCTAGTGTGATCTTCATATCCCTCATTAATAATTGGAAGGTAGATAACTCCAAGTACCACCTCTCTTCCAGTACCATTAGTAGCACTTTGTTTGCCTCAGCTTGGGACATCTCTGCTAGATGTAGTAGCCCCACCACTCCTAGGGTGTCCCTCTCTATTGTGATATCTCATAGATCCTATTATAATATCATCCACCATTCCATGCTCTCCAATACATCATGCTACAAAAAAAATAATGAAATTTTAATTAGTTTCAAAATTCATAAAAATAAACAAAATAAAGTCAAACACATTTAAGCAAGCTTGTCTCGTTTCTCCTTTCTTTTCTTCTAGTTTTTTTTTGCCTTGTTTTCTTTTATTCTCTTTACTAAAATTATGCCCCACTCTTATCAGGTATAATTTCATTCTTCTTCTTCTTCTTTCAAATTTACATCCCATCCTTGTAGGACACAAATTCATGAATTTGCACCCTGTAATTTTGGGGTGCGAATTTGGTCACTACCATGAACCAACCAAATTCGTATTGGATTGCATGTGATGATTTCTTCTAAAATAATAGAAAAATTCTTAAAGGATCTAATCTAGCCTAGTCTAGAGAAAGGATTTTAATCCTTACCCATGCTTTCTCCACTGTTGCACTGACCTCGCCCCTCATAATGGTTGAACAGTGTGTGGAAAGTGCCATTTGTCTTTTTCTATGGAGCTGATTTTATTCTTGCGTAGTGAAAATAAATTTATTTCACCTTCCACACTTCTTATACCCCCTATTTTCTCTCTCTTTTTTAAATTTTGTCTCATTTCTCTCTATCTATTGCTCTCTTTTCTTCTACATTTACATATTTTGAGTTTCTTCAAGAATTTTGAATTCCTTCTAAAAACTTGAGGGGGTACCTCAACCTAAGACGCATTAAAGTCATCAATATCTTGTTTTGTATGTAAAATTTCAAAGTGTCTAGTATGACACTAATATTGCACCACCCCTTTCTTATAAACTAGCCACCCTTTTTTATTTTTATCATTCTTTTCCCATAGGTGTCTACATATTTCGTTGATGCATTTATTAGGCCTTAAATACATCAAAGAGGGGGTAAATGTAGACATGGAAAATTGGCCTACCTAAATGAGTCATTTTTTCTAGAACCTCTAAGAAGTCCCTCAAAATTTTCAAGTGTAATTTTGGACTTCCATCCCATATTTCTTTGCCTTTTTACTAGTTATGCTGAATTTGTGATCACCTAGTAGAGGCACAAATTTGATAAATTAGGGTTTTCTCTTAGAAAACCTAATTTTTGGGCTGACCTCTAGGATGTTGACCCTCCCTTAGGTTTTTCCATTTTTTTCCTGTCCTTTTCCCCTCAAAACCTCTTATAAATAGAGGATTTGGATCCTCATTTTCCCAAACAAGTTTTTAGTAATTTTTTATGACAAGTTGCTCTAAGCATTCTTCATGAAATCTTCTAGCAAGATCAAGTGTCTTTTGGTGTTCTGCTACTCTACTTTTGTGATTTATAGTTTTCTATTCTTGGTGGACAAGTGTTGGAGCATTAAAGAGGAGTCTACCATCTATGGGTATCTTCATCCTTTTGAATTTTCTTTCACTACCATGAGGTTCCTTCTTACATATTTAGTTTTTATAGATTTCTAATTGCTCATTTTGTATTTCATTCTACATTGATAGATTATTTTATCACTTTTGTTGTGAATTCATACCCTATCCTTACAAGGTATGAATTCTATAGATAAAAATTCATGGTCACCCCTTATGGGGCATTATTTTGGCTCCTTTAGGTTTGGGTGTAAAGTTTCATTCCCAAACCTTTAACTTGCTTTTGCATGCTTCATTTAGCTCATAATATTATTGTTTGCACTCTATTTTTTACAATGTTTCACTTTGTTGCATTTTGTCTTGTTCATTTCTAAAATTATCAATCACTTTTGCTTTCAATGGTTAGCTAAAAGGACCAAAGGGGCCTAACTATTGTGCCTCTAATATTAGTCACATAGTGACCTAAGCAGGCCATCAAACACTAATCAATTTTTCTAAGGATTGTGAAGCTATTCTGAAACTTGTGGAGTTGTTGGATATATTTGGATGTAATATTAAAGCTATGATAATCCACCAAATCAAATAAGTACTCCAAATAGACTTCTTAGGCTATTTGTTATTTTATTACTATCCATTCCTATTCCATATCTAGATCATAAATAAAGGGAAAGGTATTTTGATTTCATTTCTAGGTATTTAAAAGAGATAAGGCATATAGCTTGCATCATGGGTTAAATTTTTTTGTGCATTCTCTTGAACCCTTTTTGGAAAGGAAAAGGCTTACTTTATTTCAAATTAGGTTTTTAGTCCTCATTGATATTAAAATAATTCTAGGTATAGTTTTTGTTTTCTTGCTTCTTTTTTTTTGCCTTGCATTGTTCTTTTGTTCTTCTTAGTTTAGATCTTAGAAAATCAAAACATAGGTGCTTGCTCAACATACACATGAAACATTCCATCCTTAGACTTGGAGATATTCCTAAAACCATTCATGGTGAACCTCTTGATCCCCAAGCCCAAGAGTGTAGAGAATATAACACACCCCTGTGGTCACCTTGGCTCCCAGTGTTTCCAACCAAGAATTATATCCGATAGGGAAATTTTACCCCTCTACATATTCCATAATGATAAAGAGGACTAGTGAAAGAGGGTCTCATTTTCTAAATCCATAGGAATATTCGAATAATCCAACAAGTTTTTTGTTAACTAGAACCAACAACTTGGGAGTCAAAATGCAATTGTTTATGATGTCACACCACCTTGATGAAAAACCATATTTTCTTAAGACATTAAGTATAAAGTTAGAGGAAACTTTGTCATAAGCCTTGATAATGTCTAATTTAATTACCATACCTTCCTTATTTTATCTATCTACAAAGTAAATCACCTTGTGAGACATCAATATACCATCTAAAATATGTTTACCTTGAAGAAAGGTTTGTTGTTATTTCAAGATTATTTTGGGGAGAACCTTTAGTAATATCTTGGTTAATATCTTGGCATACACTTTATATATCATATTTCATAGATTGATTGGTCTAAATTCCTTTCATGTCCTTGGTTTGTTCCTTTTTATCTAGGGCAATAAAAGTGTTGATTTCTTTAAGTAATTTGGTTGATCTATGTGTCTCCTTCATTATTGTAATTACAGGTTCACCTACCACAGCCCAATAATATTGGAAGAACCCTACTAAGAAACCATCTTGAGTTGTTGCTTTATATCTATTCCTTTTAAATATTACCTCCTTGAGCTCTTTGTCCTCAAATTTTCTATTCAATTTTTTTATTCATCTCTTTGGTAATGACTTTGGGGATATGCTTCAACATTAATTTCTTGATTTATTCTTTCCTTATGGAGTCTTGTTTCATATGGTTGGAGAATAATTACACCTCACTATTAGAAATATTTTGTTCCTCCTCTATTATAGTGCTATTTCCATTTAGATTCAAACTGATGTGGTTGGAAGATGGGAACTTCAAGGAGAATATAAAATTATGGTGGGACAAAAAATTTGATGGATTAAAATTTCCCAACTAAGTCAAAACTAGATAATTTCAAAAGAGAGTTAAATAAATGGAATAAAAAGTTTTTTGGGAAGTTACATTGTAAAAAAAGGAATATAGAAAAATAAATGCAATGAACAATGACTATTTAACTAAGAGGTAATGTGTAGGTTGTATTACAATGAAAAAAAGCGTTGCTAATATAATATTATGATTTATTGAGGAAAAAGGAAATATTTTGAAGGTAAAGGTCAAGAATCACCTAGCTTGAACAAGGCAATAAAAATACAAAAAAATCATGCCACAACCACAAGACGTAAGAGCCAATAAAAAATTTGGGAAATAGAAAAGTAATTTGGATGGTTTTTTAACATTTGCACTAAATATCAAAGGGTTTTGATCTAATCCTATTCTTGGTAGAGGTTTGACAGACCAATTTTAGATTTTTAGGTACTAATTTATCAAGATTAAACATCTATCTAGTAGACATTATATTCCTTGTGGTCCTATCCTCCTGTTGGACCATATGAATTTGTTTCCTTCTAGCTCTAAATCCATTAAATTTGATCCAATTAGGAGGTCAATTAGATCTAACATGATTTCATTTACTTATCCAAAGCCACATTTATTTTCACTTGGAATTAAGGGTATTTTTAAATCCCCTACTACCATCCATATTATGTCTTTCTAAACTTTTGAATTTAATTTTAGATATTGTCATAGTTTTCTTCTACTTGTATACTAATTCAAAGCATAAATATTGGTAACTAAGCAATTCCACCCCTTTATGATTTCCACTATAATTCGGTCTCTAGATTTGTTAATCTCTTCTACATCTATGTTATTATTTTTTGAACCATGAGTAATCCTCTAAAGTCCTCCTATGCATATACATTGAACCATTAGTGGTTATTCCATATTCCTCTCAATAGTTTCTCTTCTTTTTTCCCACTTAACTTTGTTTCTTATAATAGTAATAATTCTAGTTTTCTAGTTTGAATAAAAGACTTGAATAATATTTATTTAGTAGGGGTGTTTAGTCCTTTGATATTATAAGATATTAGATTTATTTTTTAGTATAGGGTGTGACAATGCCACTGTTTGGTAGTATTGTTGTTTGCATCACATTAGTAACTTATTTCTTTATCTCCTTTTTTAGTTTATTAGATTTGGATGGTCTATCTATTGGAATCTTTTCCTAGCCTAGATCTAGCTTGATATTTAATCTTGATCTTCTAACTAATGATGTCTCAACTCCAAAATTTATCACATTCTCTTCTAGAATATTAGTGTTACCTTGGTCTTCCAATTCTACCTTTAGTTGAGATTCTTGGACAAAATCTACCTCTTTCCATGAGTTGTCTACCGATGTGATTCCTATTTTTTGCTCCATATTAGCTCTTTCCACTTATTTAGTTTGGTTGCTAATTACCACTTTTGGATATTCCTTCCCCTCAATTGAAATATCATTCTCTTTTATTATTTTTTATATTTGGATTGTGTTATAGTGGTCTTTACTTGCAGGTTTTCACTTCCTCCTTCAAAACTAGGCTTGGTCTCGTCTCCTTTGTTGTCTAAATATATTTTGCTTATTTTTTTACTGTATCCCCAATCTAGCTAGTTCTTAATATTTTTGGCACTTTTCCTTTCTTGTCAATGTTTAAGAATTGACTATTCTTATCTTTAACTAACCACTTGAAAGGTGCTTGATTACTTCGTTCTCTCATCACGGGTATCTCTTATAAATTTTTGCATAGTTTCTTCTATTTCAACATAGTGAAAATCTAGATAACCTATATCATAATAGTTTCTATAATGAAAATGAAGGTTTTCATAATCTACCTCTTGGAAGTGTGTGTCTACTTTTGAATTTAGGGTGAGATTTTGGGTAAGTGGGTTTGCTTATGTCTAACTTGACATAAATTCCTCATAAAAACCACTTTGGAGTGTTGCTCAATGGTGGGTTCATAGCAATGAATTCTCTCATGGTGTTTCTAATGTGCCTTAGTGCTCTTGGGATCCAATATTTGATAAGCAATCTATATAGTCTGGCCAAAATGAAGATAAACCTACTTTTTCTTTGTTCAAATAAAATCTCACCAACCATCATTTGAGATGAAATCCTACATTCTCCTTGAACCATGCTCTATTAATTACATATTCCATGTAATCCATGGCTATGAAGGTAGTTTGAAAGAATATTATAGGGAGTATTGTAAAGTCTAAATGCCCTTTCACTCTCTAGTTCTCCATGACATATTTTTTTATAGTGGATATCCCCATACAAGGGCCTATACACAACCAATTATCCATTAGATTATTACTAAAGGATATTTCCGTAACTTCCTTCCTTGCTTCTATCATTATGATCAATTATGTGTTGATGACCTATTTTGATTTTAAAGCTTTGCTATCCATGACTAATTTTCTCTCTAAAACATCTTGCTTCTCACTATTTCCCATATTTATTCATTTGATTCATTGCCTACACACTGAATTATAATTTTTTGAGTAGTCATCTACATGGTAGTTGCATCCATGAATTCCCTATAAACCCCTTATCTTGTTATGTATTAGATCTAAAATTAATTCTCCTCATAGGACAACCTTTAACAATACTAATATTATTGATAACCTATAGATAACATAAATGATATTCTTATTTTAACATAGACTCAAACCCTTGACCAATAATCTACAAATATCTTTAAACTCAAAGAAAAACTTCCTACTACACTTGCAAGGCTTGGAACATATGACCTATCCACTTCCAAAACAAAGGAAAAACTAACCCTTATTACAACTGCCATGACTTTCCACCTGGGTTTGATTCCAAAACTTTGTCATGTTGTAATATTGTATGGAGGTGCTTTAATTCATTGTAAATTTCCTAACAAGTTGTACTAATTTATTGTAAAGTTCCTAACAAGTTGTACTAGAGCACTTTCCATGACCACGTATTTGCTGGATATTTTGAGTCCATCGAGTTGTCATTGATGTCAAAAGGAATTCAATTGATTGGTTCCAAAAAATTTCATGATGTCTTATGAAGCATGACCAAAAAGGTTTTTCATTAAAACCCTGACGGAGCAAAATAAAAAGTTCTCCATTAAAATCATTGGAGGAGAATATAAAAGGTTTACCATTAAAACCACTGAAGGAGAAAATAAAAGGTTTTTCATAAAAACCATTGGAAAATAAAGTATAATAATTTTATTATACTAAGGAAGCTTAAAGTTAATTATAAATTAATTTTAAGTTAATTTATTAGTTAATTTACTCAACTTGAAAAGTTATTTAAATTAATAATTAATTAATTAATCTATTAATTATAAATTAATTAAATTAAGGTTAAAACCCTAAAGTGGGTTTTAGATTTGAAATTTGAAATTCAATTTCAAAAAG
This sequence comes from Wollemia nobilis, assembly GCA_028583015.1. NCBI lineage: Eukaryota > Viridiplantae > Streptophyta > Pinopsida > Araucariales > Araucariaceae > Wollemia > Wollemia nobilis. Next base: position 736,267 of record JAQPPZ010003172.1, on the reverse strand, counting down.
TGTCGATGTGAGGAGGAATGTTATATTATACATATAAAAGGGATCACCTACCACTTTATTGAAATTACCATGCCTAAGAAACGAACGTGCGAAGCAAAGAATTTAGTGTTGCGACCAAGGGAAACAAAAACATGTTTTTCACATGTGAAAAAGAAGTTTTGAAGGCATAAGAGGAAGGCATCAGTCCTTCCTTCACATGGGCCTTCATAGCCCACACAGATAGTTCCCAAGCACCTAAGCGCTTAGGCAAGAGGAGACGGTAGATCGAGTCACACTGAATCCCATTTTGGTGGGGAATACAAGGTACACAATGTGTTTAATCTTCAAAAATTTTAGAGGTTGGTTGGGCAAATTAAAAATTAATTTTGCATGTTTATTATTAGTTCTAAGGTTGCAAGGGAGTTATAAGGTTTGGCAAAATTAAATTTTTAATATTGTTTGCTCAAAGGTTTTATGCATGGAGTGAAAAGTGTTTGGTTAATATTTTATAGTGGTGAATATTATTAAGAGTGGTTGATATTCTATAGTGGTGAATATTATTAAAGTGGTTAATATCCTATGGTGGTGGATATTATTTTAAGAGTGGTTTATTTATTAGGGTGTTTTTCACTATTCTAATATTGGAGTTGATAAGGTGTTTCCAAGTATTTTGTTATGTATGATTTGTTGAAAGAGGAAGAAATAAGGCATTGATTATATCTTGGTGCAAAGAATATTTTTGAGGAAATATTGGAATAATATTTTTGTATTCTAACCTTCTTGAGTTTTTCAAAGAAGTATTTTATGATTGTGGCATATTTGTGAGTTCTACTCCTTATCATAAAGAAAATGGTATGAGCACATTCTTCCATAGTTAAGTTGATTGGTTGATTTTCTAAAAAATAATATTGGAATGAAAAGGACTTGATTAGGGTTTCCTTATTGAGTGTGTTGAGTGAATGCTTCAAGGTTTTCTAAAATAAGAATTTTTGTTAAACCTTATTTGATAAGCATTGTTTTTTAAACCATTGATTGTATGAAGAACTTGAATTAGGGTTTGAGTATCATTGTTATGTGAAGATTGCTTTATAAGCATTGTTGTTGAAGTGATTTGTTGAGCAAAGAACTTGAACTAGGGTTTGATTATCATTTCTATAAACATTTTTGTTGAAGTGAGTTTTTGAGCAAAGAAATTAAACTAGGGTTTTAAAATATCATGAGTATCATTGTTATGTGAGATTTATTATTGAGCATTGTGGGAAATATTTTGAGTTAGTGTTTACATGTTTGGACTAGAGTTTGTGAGAAAGGAGTGTTTCATTGAGTGATTGGCTAGGTAGATTTGGTTGAGCCTAGTCAAGTGGATGTGTGAAGTGATTGTTCAAGTTCCATAAAATAAACTATTATATATTCTAAATTGAGTTGTGAAAGTGATTGAGCATTGAGCTAAAATTGAAGCATATTGAATCTAACAATTCTCCTTATGTTTCTAAGAGAGTGATTGAAAGTAATTGAGCATTGTGATTAGTATAGAACATATTGAGTCTCTAAAAATTCTATTTATCTTTCTATGAGATTGGAAAAGTTTTGTGTGGAATTTTTGAGCATATTTGGATAAATTTTGTGTGGACTTGTTGAGCATATTTGGACAAGTTTTGTGTGGACTTGTTGAATAGATTTGGAAAAGTTATGTGTGGACTAGTTGAGCAGATTTGGACAAGTTATGTGTGGAAATTTTGAGAAAAATTGGACAAGTTTTGTGTGAAATTGTTGAGCAGATTGGACAAGTTATGTGTGAACTTGTTGAGTAGATTTGGACAAGTTCTATGTGAAATTATTGAGTATATTTGGACAAGTTCTAAGTGGACTTGTTGAGTAGATTTGAGTAAGTTCTAGAGAGGACTTGTGGACATATTAGTGTGAGCTTTTGTGGAATCTTGCAAGGCAGATTTGAGATAAGTCTTTGAGAAGATTTGAGAGCAGAGTTTATTGATTTTTTCAAAACCTTAAGTTAAGGTTTGGGGCAGATCTAGTAGAGTTGAGTCAAGCCTTGAGTTAAGGCTTGAATACAGATATCGAGGACATATTTATGCTAGATCGAAGACTATGTTTAGTGTAGATTTGAGAGCACATTTTGGTGTATATTTGAGGATATGTTTGTACCAGACAAGATATAGATATTGAGGATAGATTTGTGCTAGACTAAAGGACTATGTTTAGTGCAGATTTGATAGCAGAGTTTGGTGTAGATTTGAGGATAGGTTTGTTCCAGACTAGAGATATAGATTGAGAATATTTGTTCTAGACTAAAATACTATGTTTAGTATAGATTTGAAATAAATCTTTGGAGGTGACAGAGCAGAGAGGATGGTAGTCTCCAGTGGATAGAGATCCATTAGCTATGGCAATGAAGATAGGTCTTTTGAGTGGGGACAAGAGTCTTTAGTGGAGAGAGATCCATAAGCTAGTGCAATGGAGGTAGTTGTCTTCTAGAGGATCACCAGCCAGATCAGAGGAGGATTTCTCCTATGTATAGAGATACACAAACTTGATTCAGGGGATTGGTGTCTCCTTTGGACAAAGGTCCATAAACATTGTAATAGGGAAAGGATTACCAAGAGATTGATCCATAAAATTTTAGTGAAATATTTTCTCCGTGGAGTAGCCCACATTGGGTGAGCCATGTAAATTTTGGTGTCTCTATTGTGTGTGGTGTTTTGTGAATTGATTTTGTTATTACTATTGATATTGCTATCTATACATTGCATATATTGATTTGTAAAGAAAATTAATAAGTGGTCATAAACTATTCACCCCCATATCAGTATAAGCTTGTGTTCTTCAGTATTTGTTATAGTTGCAATAGTTCATATCCTTCCCTTCCATGTATGCTCTGTATAGTTTTTCTTCCTTTTGTGCTTTTTGTTAGTTATCATACAAAATTTTGAGTTATTTTTTTATACTTTACTTTAATAGGTTAGAAACCCTATGCTAGGTATTTTAAACTATCAAAGAGTATTTGTCATTATTGGCTAAGATTGATTTCTCATAAAGCTTCTAGTGAAGTAAGGAGTAACAATAATCCAATACCCAAGCTCCAAACAATACCTGTATATGAACTTGAGATCCCATGTATCCTTAGATACATAAGGAGATCCCCCTAGGTTTAGGAGAAACCTTTAGCCTCAAGAATATTTTGAGTATGTATATATCCATAGTGCATTGAGCATAACACTCAATAATATTGCACTCTCATACTGTTAGAGAAGTAGGTAGGGATCTCAAGGGTATGTGTGGAATCCTCCTTGAGTAGTGGCCTAAAATATTGGTTCAAGCTTTATTGATTTCTATTGTAGTATAAAAAAGGGCTATGGGTAGTGCATACACTGTGGCCTAGATTTAACCTATTTTTATCGTATTAGTTTATTTCTATCATCTTTTTGAGCTATTCATTTTTATATGTAGCACCCAAACAGATTTTGGGACACTTACGAAAAATAGTAACTAATAAAACAACACTTCAATTTTTAGTATACCATTTTGTAAGGCCCAAACTTACAATATATGTCTATAGGTACTAAAGTCAACAAATGAATCAAAAAATCAACCAACAAGTGTCTCAATGGGGTGAGTACCTCATTGCAACCCTTGAAAAATGAATCACTGATGGATTAAACCAACTGTAGAGGGAGATCAAGACAATAAATTAATATATAGCATATGTGAAAGGTAAAAAAAGATAATAAGGAAGAAGTGAATGAAAAATTTATAGAACTAGAAAGTCATATAACTAGTAACAACCAAAAATATGATCGATATGGTCCTTTTGACCACAAAGGTGAAATGCTAAATAATAGTAAAATGGAAACACACAACACCTATCTTAATAGTAATACATATAGACTATTGAAGTTAGACTTTCCAAAATTTTATGGAAAGGATCCTAATGGATGGTTGTGTTGAGAAAACTAGTATTTCACTTTTTATAATGTTCTACATAATTTATGGCTCATAGTTGCAATTTTTAATTTTGAATCTAATGCTTTGTAGTGGTATTAGTGGGTCAAAAAATGTATCCCCATATTATAATTTTATTAAGGGTAAAAAGGGATTTTTAAAGGACTCTTAAACCTTTTACAAAGAGCAGGGGAACATATATAATAAAAAATTGAGAATATAAAAAGATGAATTGCTCCTAAGATATAGGGCTAAACCTGAAACTACCGCAAGTAGAAGAGACACATAGAAGATGAAAACCAAATAAGGGAAGAAAAAACCATCAGTACCTAAGACCAAAGGTAATTAAAAATATATAAGGAACAAGAATATAAAGGGTGGGAAAGACCCAATCACCCAAGCAAAACAATTGCCAAGAAGGTCGTAAATTAATAATATTGGGTTTCTTCACCTTTTTTTTGGAAATCATCCAAGTGGTTGGTCACCTCCTCCATAAGTGTGAACATAATTTTTTCCATCCTATGTAGGGATTTCATGAGGTATTTGAGGATGATGAAATTGCTACTTGGAATGACCATGAAGGAGGACTCTAGGGGGAAATCCCAAAATTCTTTTTTTGCCAAGGACTCACCTCTCTTACATTCAAAAACCAATATATTATTACCCCAAGAATGATGGGGGAGCCTTTTACTAGGGCCATTGGAGTTGGGTTATGAGAAGAATTTGAATATAAATAAGATAAAATATGGAGGGGAGGAGTTGGAAACTTCCCTTTATTCAAAAAAATCTTCAAGCAGATTGAATGCCTAATTTCCTTAGCCTAAAATTGATTCATTGATTCTTCCTTTTTGATTAGAACTCTTTTATGCTATTCAAAGGAAATTTTCATTCCCTTTCTAGAAAAACCTAAAATAGAATGTGATGGTGAGCCTTCTTCCTTTTTCTCATTAGCAAAAATGAGGGTATTTTTATCTTTTCCCCCAATGTATTCCCACCTTATTTGGGATGAATTTGAGAAGTAATTACTCACTTGATTTTGCCTTGGTGAGTATGAGAACTTCACAAGATCCCTCACTAAACTAAAATAGATCTCAAATGTTAAATACTATCAGGATCAATTTGAAAAATTAGCAAACCATACAACTAGCTTGAATATATACTTCTTTCAATATTGTTGTGTTCATGGTTTGAAGGATGATATCAAAGTGAAGGATAAAATATTTAAGTCATAAACCTTACAAAAAGCAATAGGGTTGGCTAGGATAGCAAAAGATAATTTTCCTGCATAGAAACACATCCATATTTTCACAAATATGACCTCCATTCCTAAATAAACCAACCACCATTTTGACTAATGAGTCACCCACCATCAAACAATTGAGTTGAGAAGATAAGCTTAAAGAGCTCAAGCACTATGTTACAATTATGATAATAATTATTCATCTAAACACATTATGTATAACAAAACATTGTATTTGTTTGATATGGATGAATCAAAAACCATAAAATCTCAAGAGGTGGTAGAGGATCATCTAGAAGAGGAATGGAAAAAGTAGATTGAATTCTAAGATGAATCCCAACACAAAATTTCAGTCCATGCCTTAGTAGGGGTCTCAAATCCTCAAATATGAAAGTGATAGGATATTTTAAGGGGAAATAAATCATAATCCTTACTTATTTGATTAGTGCACATAATTTTATTGATCCATGGATAGCCAAGCAAGCTAATTGTTACATACAGTCCTACTATTATTTTGAAGTTATGGTGGCCAGTTAAGGAATATTACTTTTTGTAGGAAAATGTTTGAATGTAAACTTCAATATAGGGGAATATAAACTCAAAATAGATATATTCACTTTTCCTTTAATGGATGTGATATTATTTTAGAGGTATACTATCTTCAAACTTTGGATACAATAACATAGAATTTTTGCTAAACTATGGATGTAGTTCACTTATAATAGGAAGCAATACACTCTCTAAGACTCACCTTAGACGTCTATGTAGATAATTAGCCAAGAAAAAATGGATAAATTCTTAAAAAATCCTCACATGGGTACTGGCATAGTTGTTTACAATCTAGACACATGATATGGAAGGCACTAAATAACCAAGGTACTTAAAAATACTTCTAAATAAACATGATTTTTTCTTATTATAACCCATGGGGATACCTCCATGATGCTCCCATGATCATACAATACAAATTATACCACCTAAAATTCAACCCTATAGATATCCATATGTGCAAAAATTGTAAATTGAGAAATTGATCTAGGAGTTATTAAAATATGGCTACTTCAACCCAGTGTGAATCCCTACTCTTCACCAATGCTATTAGTGTGAATAAAGTATGGGTCATGGTGGCTATGCATAGACTTATACAAACTCAATAAAACCACCATCAAGGATAAATTTCCTATTTTGGGGACTCATGAGTTACTATATGAGTTACATGGAGCTAAATTTTTCTCCAATTTAGATCTTTGATTTGGATACCATCATATATGGATCAAATATGAAGACATCAAAAAATAGTATTCAAGACCCATGAAGGTCATTATAAATTTTTGGTCATGCCTTTTGGCCTAACTAATTAACCTTCAAATTTTTAGAGTTTCATGAACAAAATAATTTACCCCTATCTATGCAAGATTATTTTGGTCTTCTTTTATGACATTCTTGTCTATAGTCACACTTGGGAAGAGCAATTGTCTCATCTATATTTGATTTTGCAACTCTTGAAAGAGCATAAATCATTTACCAAATGCTTTAAATGTTTCTTTGAAATAAAAAATGTTGATTATTTAGGTCATATCATTTCATAGGAGGGAGTTAAGGTCGACCCAAAGAAAATTATGGCCAAACAAAATTGGCCTAAGCCTCATACTCTCAAGGTGCTTCAAATATTTTTGGGTTTCACTAATTACTATTAATAATTTTTCCAACCTTATGTAAAAATAATAGCCCCATTAACCACCATTTTAAAGAAGAATTCATTCATATAGATGATTCTAGCTGAAAAAGCCTTTTAGGATCTCAAGGAAGCTATTACTTCTAATTTGGTGTTAGCTACTTCTAATTTTTCCAAGACATTTATAATCAAGAGATATGATTTAGTTCATGGCATTGGTGTAGTACTAATGTAAGAAGGGTGGCCTTTATATTTCACTAGTAAGGCTTTATCTAGAAAAAATATAAAGAAGTCCACTTATGAAAAAGAAGTGATGGCTATTATCCATGTTGTCCATAACTATCAACCTTACCTCATTGGGTGGAATTTATCCATTAAGATATATTTATCTTTTGAAATATTTTCTAGAAAAATGGATGTCAACTCTAGCACAACAATAATGGATTTTAAAATTATCAGGGTATGATTATGAAATTGTGTACAAAAGGAGAAGGAAAATATTATTGTAGATGCCCTCTCATTAGTTTGAGGATCAAGATACATTGTGTGTCATATCTTCCACACTTCTCTAATGTGTCATACAAATACAAGAAGAGGTAGCCAAAGAACTAAAAAACTTTGATGAAACAAGTCTAAAGAGATCCCACTTCAAATAATAGATACTCGGATGGATAATTGTTGAGATATTAAGCTTACATTATGGTTTCTAAATTTTTTTAATTTAATGAGGATATAATAAAGGAGATGCATGTGTCCTCCATGATAGGATATTTGAGTTTTTTAAAAATATTTGAGAGGGCTAAATTTTCATTCTACTGGACATGAATGAAAAAGGACATTCAAAATTTTATGGTTGAGTGTGATATTTGCCAATGGATTAAAGGAGAAATAATTTGTACTCTAAACAATTTCCAATTTTTATCAATTTTAAATATTGTATGGACTAATATTTCCATGTATTTTATTGATAGGCTTCCATAATTAAAAGGAAACAATATTATTTTTGTGGTGGTGGACCGTCTCTCAAAGTATGTTTATTTTTTTTCCCTAGCCCATGTTGACCATGCCTCCACCATTGCCTAGATATTCATGGACTCCACTTTTTTCTTCCATGGTATTTCAAAGTTAATTATTTCTTATTGTGACCCTACTTTCACTAGATATTTTGGCAAGAATTATTTAAACTATAGGGTACACAATTGCGAATGATTTTAGCCTACCATCCCTGGATAGATGGGCAAACACTAATTATCAATAAATGTTTGGAAACTTACCTCCAATGTTTTACCTTTGAGCATAAACCTAGTAGGTAAAGTTTATTCCCTTGGTAGAGTGGTGCTACAACACTTTATTCCACATAGCCATTAGATTGACTCATTTTGAGGGAGTATATAGGTACCCACACCTATCACCTTATTCATATATTCTAAGAAAAATCAATATCTAGGTGATGGATTCAAAACTTTAAGACTTTACCAAACTACTATAGGAGATAAAGGAAAATTTTGTTATGGCTTGAAATTGGATACAACAAAAAATAGATCAACATCATTTAGAGAATACTTTCAATGTAGGTAACATGGTCTTCATTTGACTCCAACCATATAAACAAACATTATTACAATTTCATGCTCACTATAATCTTGTATCAAGATTCTATAGACCTAATTAGGTGTTGCACAAAAAGATACAAGTGGATTATAAGCTCACTTTACCATATTCTTCTAGTATCCATCCAGTATTCCATGTATCTTGTCTAAACAAAGGATCTTGGTAACCACATTCAGGCCCGATCGATACTTCCTATGTTGAATGATGAAGGCTTAATAATCTCAAAGCTTGATAGTATTCTAGACCATAGAAACTACACTTTGTACAACCACACCATCACTAAATTCTTAGTCTAGTGTAAGGGCTTACAATCATTCAATGCCACATGGGAATACCTTTTGCAACTCTAACAATGGTTTCATCATCTCAAACATTGAGGACAAAGCTTTTTTGAAGAGTAAGGGCATGTTAGGACCATATCCCAACATCATTAATAATTTTATAGTCATCCGTATATTATACTCCTAGTATTACAGACCCATATAATATAACCATTATTTATTATAAATAAATGTTATATAAATATGTAATGGTTGTTGTTTGGGATTTACTAGCTCAGGCCCCAACTTGCACATGGATGATAACCCTTGATATTTAGGGTTAGGGATATCTATAATATTTAAAATATCCAAGGGGGAAAGAGGATGAATCACCTCATATTTTATATTGTAATAGAGCGTTGCTTCCAAGGAGGTTGTCCCCTCGAAGCGGCCTGCAATTATATAATGTGCTTCTAATATAATCTACTGCATTTCCATTTCATGTTGTAATATTGTTGATTGTTTGCATTAATTTTGGTTTATTATTGCAATATTGTATGGATGTGTTTTAATTTACTACAATATTTCTAAAACCTGTCCATCCCCACCCATGTGACCTTATCTTCCTTCCCAAGTGATGTTTCATGTTAAAATTAGTTAATTATTATTATTATACTTATAAAAAATATTACCTCCTAATCACTGCCACGTGTGCAACACTCTCTCTATTCCTCCATTATCTTCCCTACCTACCCTTAAATCCCACATGCTACATGCCCTCCCCAAACCCACCCTTATTAAAAAAATAACCAATCTATCCTCTCTCCATGTACCTCACCCCTGTCCAAGATAACCCCTTCCTCTTCCCCTTAATAATTTATAGAATCCCCCAAATAATTTATATAATATAGTATAAAATTATATTATATATTATATATAAACTATAAATTACATAATTAATAATATAGTTTATAGAATCATTGAACTTAAAATAACAACTATACAAAGACTAGGGCAATTCCTATACAAATTAAAATTACAACAAAACAAGGATGGGGATATATTTTAATTTAGAGATATTCACATATTATCATGAATGTTACCAACAAAAATGGATGTGGGGATTGAATTAAAAATAATATTCTTTCTGATATCATCATCTCTTATTGGAGGTAATCTCATGGAAATACGATCATATTTATAGAGAAAGAAATTGGGTAACAAAAAATTTTGCCAATCATAGTGTTGATCTTCATATTGGTGAAATTCAAATTTCAGGTGACAATTGGGCAAGTGATATTTTATGTCTTAGAAGAAATTATGTCAAAAAACTGATTATGAAAATACAACACTTTGAGAAAATGAAGAATACATTTAATAGAAAAATAAATGAAAAAAACTATGATAAAATGCATGTTGGATATGGTTTATTTGACCTACTATAAAATGTAATATTTTGGTATGGAGTGATCCTATATATAATCCACATATAACTTATTAAAAAATATATAATTAATAAATAAATACAAGCACAACTTCATTCCCTTCAAAACATAGGAAGTTTTAAAGTTAACAAGGACTTAAAAAATAATTATTGGAGTATGTATAAATTATGAAAAATTTAGAGAATGAACAACACCCAATTACAGGCAATGGTGGAGTTGTTACACTTAGCCTATAACTAATTATAGAATGGAATAAAAAAAATCACATGAAATTCTAAAAAATGATGTAAGTCAAAGAAAATAATATATGGGGTCAAGTATACAAAAAATAAATTAAAGATTTAATAAGATAGAGAAAGCTATCAAAATATTGAATCCAACATCCAAATATTAGTTGCTTAAATCATATCCTCGTGAGTGTTAAGCTCTCCAAGTACACAAACATCAATATCATATCCTAACTAGATTCTAGAAAACATAATTATTCATCTTTTGCAACAATCAAATCAATATTATAGTATGTAGAATAGAACATTCAAAACAAATACTCAAATTAATGTGCTAAAATTCAATGGCATAAATCTATGTGAATCTATTGACTGGGATAAAATCATTAAAAATTATCTCAAATTAAATCTTATTTTTATTTTTTTATAGATTTGGTTAGTGTGAGAAACCCCTCAAATTGACACTTAGGGTTGAGCATCCTCATCCCACCATAACCTCTCATAAGGGGGAGATATGAGCTTATCAATAGGGAATTTTGTCACGCAGCCACACACACACCATGGTTTAATATTGGGCCTCTTGAATTAAATCTTGTTAGCAATGAGGAAGATTCTATTAAAGTAGTGTCTCTCTATTTTGAAGAAAAAATATAAAGGTAGTATACTTGGTGACATGAAAAGATACAAGGGCTTACACAAGATACAGACATGGGAGGATATTTTAATAAATGATTTAAACCACAAGAGGTAAATTATTTTAATCAATTGACTCAAAAAAGTAATAAAGGTCAATGGATGAATACACCTCTGAATTTGATTCATCATTAGTAACTAACATGACATACAAGTAATTAGCTCAATGTTATGTGGGTGGATTGAAACCTAATATAAAAGATGAAATTTAAGCTAGGGATGATTTGACCCTATATCTAGCTATTATATTAGCTCATAAGTATGAAAATACAATATTAAAAAAAATCAAAACACATGGTTTCTAGTTGGTCGCGATGTAAAAAATAAAAATGCAATAGAATCAACAAGATATGAATATTTGCGTCACTAGAACTCTAATTGTGAAAAATATCAATCAAACAAGAGGAAGAAAGAGTCCCCTAAACCACCAAACTTTAAAGATTATAAAAAAAAATTGTAATTGTGAAGTAACATTGAGAGAAAAATTGGAATGTGAGTAGTATTAGTAGCGAGGATGTGTTTAAGGTAGAAAGATAACCTTTGTCAGAACCAAACAATACTATAATCTCCATAGCTACATTAAGAGTAACCCAATACATAAATCTTTGAATATAAGGGTATATTAAAAACTAACTATTTATGGTCTTAATTGACCCACATAGTACACATAATTTTATTAATTTAGCCACTGCTAAGCAACTCAACTTTTTTATTTATCCAACATAATGATTCAACATGGAAATTATAAAATATAATCACCTAACCTGATAATAAAAATGCCACAAAGTGGACCTAAGTATGAATGATTATAGATACCAAAGTAGCTTCTATATTATGCCATTAGGAAGGGTGGATGTAATAATTGAAGCATAATGGTTAAATCCCCTAGGATTTTTTAAATGTAATCTCAAAAAAAAAAATCAAATTGAAATTACAAGGCCAAAAATACACCTTAAAATGATTCCATGATCCTTTGTCATGGATAATATCTTCATAAAAATGAAAAAGATAATTAGAAAGAAGCATCTACATTTATTACTTGATGTTTTACCATTGGCCCTATATCCACAAAAGATGTACAAGATAATGATATAAATCAAATCATGAATAAATATGCTATTGCATTCTAGGATATGCCTTTAAGAATACCTCCCAAATGAGATACCAATCATGTTATTATAATAAAACATAATGCACCTCTAGTTAACATCAAATCATATCATTATCCACATCACCATAAAATTAAAATCAAATATTTAGTCCAAGAAATAGTAAAATTAGGTGTTATCACACTTACTAAGAGACCATACTTAGCACTAGTCATACTTATTCAAAAGAAATATGGATATTATCATATATGTATTGATTTTAGAGGCCTAAATAAAATTATAATCAATAATTGATTTTTGTTAGCTTTTGATGCTTAATACTTAAAGCAAAATAACCACAAGATCTAAAATAAAGTTGCTATATAAAATATATGATAATAGAAATATTCTAATCATATAAAAATCATAAATAACTTTTGAAACTACTCATAAAATTTCCATTACCAAATGTTCACGAATAGTATTTTGATATAGAATAAAGATCTCAATTACACCATACTTCCACACACTTTCACTCTACATTGCATCTCTCACTCACACACGCACACATATACACATATATAATGGAATGTGGCTCTTTATATGGAGTACTCTTGGATTTCGCTCTTCTTGAGACTCTTCACTTTCCTACTATAAGGACACGTGCACTCTTACATAAAGGACACTTATGCACATATACACTCATCATACTTGCATACTTATGCATTTCTTGCATATTATTACATTACATAAAGTAAATACTCACTCTCTAATCTAATACATACTCCTAATATAAATATATACCCAAGGTGGTACATTAACATGTACAAAATAATGTGATATACTCCAACATCCCCCTATATTACATTATTTGGTTATTGAAGACTTTAGTCTTCGATATGGTCTTCATCTGGTTCTTGTATCTCGTATAGTCTTCTTGTACTTTCTTTAGTCTGCTTCTTGTTTGTATTTTTATCATATAGAATATTAGTATCCTCATGATGTCTATATCATTTGTATTTAAGTAACCAAATTACTTTTGGATCTTTGACTCTGGAACACTACCTCTAGATTATCAATCATTCATATCTTAAGGCTATGTTTGAGCTATCAAAATTTTGATCATACTTGATTTCCTATTGTAATAATCATACAAAATTCCAATTATCTGGTCCTATTCTATCCAACCATAATTCATTCTAATTTTATAGTTTTCTTTTCTTTTTATAAATAAAATATTTGTGAATAATTGTTTCCACCACAAATTTTACAATTATGAATATTCCAACAATTTTTTGACTGGCATCCATACCTACCACAATTATCACATATATTTTCTATTACAAACATGAATATTGATCCTTTGTTGCTTGTTTTTTCAATATATCCATGATCTTCACATTTAGGTCTTATTTTTGGTATACTAGCTTTTGTCATTTCATATTCTCCCAAGCCTGTATTTCTGTATCCCATATTATTCAACAACTTTGAACCAATTCCTTTAGTATGCTTTTCAAAATAACCAAAAACATTACATCCCTAAATATTATTATCACTATCAACATTTGAATCTTTATCATCATCAATTCTAATAGCATATGCTTTTTTCTTACCAATCACAAGCTATATTTAGATCACTTGTATCACATGCAGCATCCTTTTTTGTAATAGACTCTTATACCTTTATCATGAGCTTTAAATAACTAGTGTTATTGCTTGCATAAATATATTTTATTTCATAATTTACATCTTTTTTTTGAATAAGAAGATAATTGTTATCACAACATTAATCTATCATCATGAGCCTTAAGTTAATTGTACCACAAGAAGTATTTTTCATCGTTGATTTGCTTCCTAATTATTCAACCTTCTCTTGTTTTCTAATATTACCTTTGAGTACTTCATTAGAATGTAATGCTATATTTATCATCATTCTATGTCATTAGGTAATATGAAAACACCTTTATATTTTTCAGCTACTTCTTTAACTTTTGAACTTATATAACTCCCAAGTACTGTAATTTTTCATCTTGAGATTATTTCAAGATTGATTGTAGAGTTTTTTTCCTCTACTGATGTTTCTCTTTTTTTGCAATTTTTGGTATCATAAATTCAATATTAAATTTTAGGTTTTGTAACACCTCATTAGTTTCTTCTAATAAGTTGTCTTTACTATTCATTCATTCTTATTGAAAACATAATTTTTCTTTCTCGATTTGTTTTGACAATTCATGTGTTTCTGAGTTTTGTTTCACTTGTTTGTTCTTTCTCATATTCCTTTAAAGTTTTTTTTTAACATGGTGAAATCGGTAGCTGCCATGAATCCAGGTAGGGTGTCCAATTTTTTATGGCTGTCATAGTATTCTGCATTGTCCACCTTGGAAGCCACCACATAGATCTTCGCATAGTCTACTCCTATAACCACCATGACAAAATCATTTTAAACCTTTTACTCTAATGAAAGCACCAGGAAAGGGACAAGCATTCAGTTTGATGACACCCAAGATTTGAACCTTGGACCTCCACCCCCTTATGGGATTTGGGGGAACCAATTGGTCTACACCTCGAATCTTATATTCCTTTAAAGTTGAACACTTTATATCTTCTAAATTTCAAAAATATGATTTCTAAATTCTAAATTTCACAATCATGTGTTGGTTTTGAATTATTTATAACTCCCCAAAGATATTTGCAAGTTTTGTATTCCTAATTTTATGTTGAACTCCTTATTTATCCAAAATTACCAATTTGCAAATATTTCAAATTGCTTAACAAAATAAAACTAATTAATTACAAAACATGTAATTATCTTCCCAAAACTTTAAATCAGCTTTTCAAAAACTTCTTAAAACTTTCCAAACTACAGTTTTAAAATATCTAAGGTTTGATTTATCACTTATATACCTTATACTTCCAATAGCATTAATTAATAAATGTGATAATATAATAATCAAACTGAATATTTCATAAACCAATTATAAATTCCTCCTTATTACTCCAACCTTTAAATAAATCAAATAATAATCTAAAATTTACCTCAATAATTTGGGTGCATGCTATCTTGGGAGAAATAATCAGTCTTCACTGTTGAAGAGTCAATAGACTTCTTATTGCAAGGTTCTCTCCTATTTTTGCAACTTGAATTTTCTTCCAAACAATTCTCTCTCGTGCTATTTGTGACCTGTGCATTAATAAATACCTCAAATATTTTAATTCTCTCCAAGGTTGTTGGTGTTTTGTTTTTGAAGTGCCAAATGGCAAGCAATGACTTTACCTCTTCAGCTCACATATCATAGGGCTCCTCTTAGTGCTTTAATTCTATAACAACCTTCCTCTCTGTGTAATGCTTTTGCAATGATCAACATGAATCATTTTTAAGGTGTTATGGTATCTTGAATATTTTAGTCAACATATAGCATCTCACCAAATATAATCCCAATGTCCACTTATGCAATGGTTGATACCTTGGTATTCAACTTGCCCTGTCTTATATTTTGATATATGTTGAATTTATTCTCTGTTTGTTATTTGTATGTTGTGCTTTCCCTCTTTGAATAGTGCTAATGGTGGCATTGAGGCTTTGCTCCTCCTCCTCAACTTGGTGGCTCAACCTTGGTGGTTCTTCTCAACTCTTTGGTTGTTATTTTCACTTGTGGTGGTTCATCCTCAACATGGATGTCTTCTCTTCTATGGTGGCTATACCTTAACAATATGGTGGCTCATTTTCCACATGATTATTGGCCAAGATTCTTTGATAAAGACTTTAATTTTTGGATAATATTTCTTCTCCAATATTTGCTATGAAAATATTGACTTATTCAATTTCCAAAAAGCTTATTTTCTTATATCAAATCTTTCTTTTTGTTGTCTAAGCTTGTAGAAATTTGTATATTCTCTCCTTTACAAAATGATAATAAAAACTATCTTAATCTTCCCCCAATAATGCTATTAAAAAATATACTCTTTCTCTTATCAAATGTTGCCCAAAGTTTTTGGAACTTGTAGCTCCTTTTCTTCTCAAAATGATGTCCAAATTGAGTTCCTATCTCTTTCCAAAAGTATTTAAATTTTTAGCTATTCTCTTCTTCAAATGTTGTCTAAAATAGAACTCTATCTCCTTCAACTTGCTGCCCATATTCTCTAAAATTTGTAGCACCAAATGTAGTCCAATATGCTGCCTCTAACTTCTTAAATTTTATACCTTAAATTTCTGTCAATTCTGCCTTCAATAAGCTATCCAAAAACACTTCCAAAATTGCCCAAAACTTCTCCAATTCACAGCTATACTATATCCTAATGCTACTCAAATTTGCAATCCAAAACTTTTCATATATTGCTCCAAATTTCTGATTTCTCCTCCTCTATATTTCTGTTCTAAAACTCTTCAAATTATTCCCCAAAAATCTTCAATATTCTCCTTAAAAAATCAGCCTTCAAAAACTTTAATGGTTATCTCCAAAAATATCAATTTATGGTCTCTTTCAATATTCTTTCTCCTCCTTAGCTTCCGTCGAATTCTACATTAAAATTTGGCCTCTTTGTTGGCATCTTCTTCAAGAATCTGAATGTCTTGAAGTCTTCAAAAATACTTTCTCAAATTTGGTAAAATTCTTGCCAAAATCCTTCTCCTTGAATTAGTTTCACAAATCCTTTTGGGATTTTTGTTGTATGCCAACAATTATACCAATTTTGATGTGACTACCTCTTTTTAGGAGTTTATTCTTCTTACAATCTTCTACCTTAAACTTTATTCAAATATTCTCCAATGTCCACTTCTTCAATTTCTCAATATGGTTTCTCTATTCTCCTTCTTTCTCCTTCAAAATTTCAATGGACCTTTATCTTAGGCATCCTCAATATTATCTCTCAAATCTTCTATCTACTTTCTCAGATTTGCAATGGGGACCTCTTATCTTGAGTCTCCTCTTTATAAATATTCAATAGGGCTTCTCTGGCCTCTTCATATCTTCTTTCAATCTGCTATGGGGACCTATTTCTTGGATCTCCTCAATTTTAAATCTCCAATATTCTATGGGGACCTCTATTGGAATATATTATATTATTTGGTACATGCTAATGTACCATCTTTGATACATCATTAGATTAAGAGAGTGTCTTAAATTAAGGTTTGAGTATTTACTTTATGTAATGTAATAAATGCACAAGTATTATTAGAATATGTAATGATGTAAATGTGCTTGGTGTCCACATGTACATGAGTCCTAAAAATAGGACGATTAAGAGTCATAGGAAGATGGAAGGCCAAGATTCATGTCTCATTATATATAGGCCTTTGGTAGACAAATGGATGAATCAAGCAAGAGTAGTATATTAGTTAGTTATTTGATAGACTATAGTAGATATGATGTAAAATTTGTATGAAGTATGGAATATTGAGATCTCCACATATTGTAACAAGTTCAATTTTTTGTGAGATTTTATTAATTTTACACTTATAAAAAGTGGAAAAGAAATCCCATCCATATCACAAGATGGTGAGGGTCATCATGGTTTTCTTGGATCAACCATTAGAAGAAACAAACAAAGATACAAGGGATGAGGAAATGTATTATGTAATTTCAATTTAAAAGGAATTGAAGGTGATAACAAAGATATGGAGGTGAATCTTAAAAAAAAGGTAGAATATGTTAAGTGTAATCTAGTTAAATTGTCTTCATTCCTTTAAAATTATCCCCTATAGATTTTATCCATTCCAATATAGGGTTTCTATAACAACAAAAGAAAGAAAGTAATTTGGAGGATATCCATAAAAATTTAAGGATTTTGAAGCAACATGAAAAATAAAAAACTATGGAGAATGATATTTGTACTTTAGGGTTTCTAAGATAATATAAATGAAAATGTATATGTGATCCTATTAATTGTAGTTAAAGTTCTACAAGAAACATAAACCTATAGATGATAAGTATCATTATGAATAGTCTGAAATTTGAAGATATTATTGAAGATGAAATTGTTGGTGGGAATGAAAAAGGAGAGGAATTCGAACAAAGCAAGAACAAGATAAAAGGAAACTTAGATAGATATCGACATAGGAAACTAGAATAAATATCACAAGTATTAACAATAAGTTAGGACAAATCCACAAATGAGTATAAAAATGATATCTTGGAATATTATGAGTATGAATAAGACCCTAGAAAAATAGTTATTGTGAAATTAATATTTTGTTATAGTCCTAAGTTTGTTTTACTAAAAGAAATAAAAATAATAATGAATGCATTAAAAAATTTGGGAGATGAAGATTGTCTAGCATTTTCTATTATAGAAGCTTCAAAAGGTATTACAATAATATAGGAAAAATTCAATTAGGATGGAAAATTGCTAGACACACAAACTAATTAGGTTGCTAGTTTATTTTCAAGAAAGTGAAAAATATCAAAATTGGATTCATAAATATATGCTTTAAATATAGTCACTCCTTGTGAAATATGTTGTATGGACCTTAATTTATTTATGTAAAATTCATTTGGAATTTGTATTTATGATCTACTTATTCTTGGGTAGACTTCAACATAGTTTTATCACCTTTAAAAAAGAATTGTGGTACTCCAGTATGATATTTGTCAATATAGGATTTTGCTTCATTTATCAATTAAAATGGTCATGGGTTGTTATTCCTTCAAGATTTCATTATACATGGGATAATCTAAGACATATTGTGCAAATTCATATCGCAAAAATACTGGACAGATTTTTATTATCCAATATATGGTTGCAAATAAAGTATAAAATCACTTTCAATATTTTATTGCAAGCAAGATCAACTTAGAAACTCATTCTCTTGAGATATGATTTACTCAATAATTGTCATCCAAACCCAATTTTATTTTATTCTATAGATCCAAAACTTTGATTTCTTCTAGATGCTTATGTTATGGTGGGAAGAATTAAAGTTTAAAGGATCATGTATGTATAGGTTTTTTCAAAATATTAAATATCTAAAGGAACAAATGAAGATGTGGTATGATGAAACTTTTGGTAATATATTCAAAACAAAGGTGGAAATTAAATGCAACCTATATAATTTATAAGATATAGTATAAATTAGTGCAATGCACCACAATACATCTATGCAAGAAAAATAATTATTTTTTATTCCCATAATGTATTGAAAAATAAAGAGTCATTGATCTCAAAAATCTAAGAAGAGATGGATTTAAAATAGGGCTAGAAATACCCAAACATTTCATGCTATATCTAAAATAAATTTATCTTTTCATCAAATAAAACATATTTCAACTTTGAATGGATGAAATATTGAGGAATAAGAATATTTTAAGAAGGAAACAAATATGTAAGATCTATACCACCTTTATTGCATTAGTTATTAGAAACGGGATAAAATAATTTAATAATTTTCATCCCATAGTTCTTTGTAATATGATTTATAATATAGTTTTAAAAATTATGGAAAAAAAATAAAAAAATTTCTATAACAAGTTACTCTAGAGGAATAAGGTAGTTGATTTTGTGGTAAAAATTACTGATGTTGTGAGAATTACATATAAGGCCATACATTCTCTTCATTCCATGAAATATATATAGATATGTTCATAAAATTAGAAATGAGAACAACATAGGATAGGGTTTGCTAAATTTTTCTACATGATATTCTAAATATTTGGTTTTTGATCAAGTTGATATGAATGGATTACATTTTTTTTTGTTTTTTTTAATTTACATGGTGGAATCAGTAGCCACCATGAATCCAATCAGGTTGTTCGACTTTTATGGCTGCCATAGTATTCTATGTTGTCTGCCCCAAACTCTACCACATAGTTATTCGTGCAGTATGCCCCTATAACCACAATGCCACAATCATTTTAAACCTTTTACGCCATTGAAAGCACTAGGAAAGGGACAAGTGTTCAGTTTGATGAGGCTCGAGATTTGAACCCTGGACCTTCGCCCCCTTATGGGATTTTATCGAACCAATTTGTCTACACCTCAGACCTTGGATTAGATATTATTATACAACTCTAAAATATTTTTATTTTGATCAGTGGATCTCCTATTGGACACTTTGAATCAACTGATGGAGTCTTCCAAGGTGATCCAATATCTCCTTATCAATTTATTATTCTTGTTAAAGCATTGGGAGAGCTTTCTCAAAGGTAAAAATAAAAGAAAAATTCAAAGGCATTCAGGTTGTGAAAAATGGTCCCTTCTAATCTATATGTATTTTTTTGATGATATTTTTCTTTTGTGTTATCCCTCAATCAACAAGGCCATGAAGCTTAAATCAATATAATAATTTTACTGGATAATTGGTAAGTAGTAAAAAATCCAATATATTTTTATTAATACTTTCCTATATTTATAATGAATTATTATGAATATTTTGATATTCAAAGTTAGAAAATTGCCATAAACCTGTCTACATATTTCTTTGTCTAACAAAGGAAATAATAACAAGCTTTGAGAATCAATTTTGGAAAGAATAAAATCTTGTTTAAAAGGTTTAAAAGGTAAGTTTTTAAACAATGACTAGAAGGTTACAACTCATAAAAACTACATTGCAATATATTTCTATATATGATGTCATTTTTAGGATCACCAACAAGTGTAGAATCTAAATTTGATAATTCAAAGAAGTTTTATTTGAAAAGGATGTGAGGAAAAAATTTAGGTTTCCTATTTTTAAGTGGGAGAGGGTTTACAAAAGGAAGAAAACTAGAGGAGTAGGCTTGCAAAATTGAAAACTTATAAGTTTGCCATTAGATAAAAATGGTTGATTATTCAAAGATCGAGAAAAAAGTTGGAAAAAATATTACTTCAACAATATATATATAGATATATAGTTGATGTAATAAAAAATTTTAGGAAACGAACCAAACCCTACTTAGAGGCTCCACAATATGGAACTTCATATCAGATAGTTTATAATTGATCAAGAAATATATTATATGGTCAATCAATGAGGGTTTTTTTAATATTTATAGTTTGATGCTTGGATGAAGTCCTATCCTATTATTTCTAATTCAAAATGATAATTTTTGTATTAGGCGTGTTTAACTTGTAAAGGTTCAAAGGTCAAAAATTATATTAATGTGAGCAACAATTCTAGATCATGGATTTGTATTAGAAACTTGGTTGAAGCAAAGAACCTTAAACAAATAGTAGATGAACATCAAAAGATGTTTCAAGAGCTATATTTATCTATTTTTACATAGAAGGATGATTTGTATTGAAAAATATCAAAATATGGTAGATACTCTATCAACTTGGGATATAAGTGTAGTAAAAATGACAACATTGAGATAACAATAACAAAACCAACACAAAATATATTGTACAATGAAGAGATAATATTGTATTAATATTATGGGAGCCTTGATCTCCAATGTTACAATGCAATATGTGTTGATACAATAATTACAATCGAAATGTTTTGAAAACCCTCATTCACAATGAATATTTGGTGTCTTCTGCATCATCTTCACTCCAAAAAAATTTGTGGGTGGGCTTGTGTATCCCTATGGGACCACCCAAGCTACAAAAATCATCAAGGAAGATGTTTCTTGTACCAACACATAGATCACACCATATAATAGGTCAGTAGCATATGCAAGGGATCCACTTTGTGAGACCCTATAAGTAAAATATCTACAAAAAAAACCCTGGCTGCAACGATAATGAAATGCAAGTTAAATACTAAAAACTTGAGTTGTAAAGCAATAAACCTTTTTACCTTGTCAAAGATACCTGATTTGTTTGATCCATGCTTCTACTTCTATGATATAATGGTGCACAAACACTCACAAGTGTTCAATGGTTTGTTGATAGTAATCCAAAGGTTAGGAAATAACCTAGAGAATTTTGGAAGGGTTGTAAATGCCTTGCAACATTCTTGGAATGCTCAATAGTGTTCAATAGGTATGGGGGTGCTCTATAGAACCTAGATCTGGTTTGTAGGGTTTTTTAGCGATAGAAATGGAGGATGCAATGATGGCAAAGGGGAAAAGTGTTAGAAAAATGATAGGGTTTTGGGTGATGATGGATGCAAGGGCTCTGATGATATCTAACCTTAGGAATCCATAAATTAACCACTTAACCGATCAACCTTCATTCACAAGAGTGAATGGTGTTTTATAACTTGCCTTCAACATGTTAGGGTTTTGATGACACCAATGGGTGGCCGAGATTAAAACATGATAGATGGCTAAGATTATAACTTTAACATATGACATGGATCAAGTTAGATGGATGGATGAGATTAAAATGTAGTGGGTGGTTGAGATTTATTTACATATATATATATATATATATATATATATATATATATATATTTATATTAAATATATAAATATAAATATATAAAATATTTATATTTATATATAAACATAAATAAATATACATATATAAATAAATAATGGATGGTTGTGATTGGGTAACATGGATGGATGATAAGTGGCTAG
This sequence comes from Wollemia nobilis, assembly GCA_028583015.1. NCBI lineage: Eukaryota > Viridiplantae > Streptophyta > Pinopsida > Araucariales > Araucariaceae > Wollemia > Wollemia nobilis. Next base: position 713,650 of record JAQPPZ010003172.1, on the reverse strand, counting down.
GTTTTGGTGTCTATAGATGCCTCATTTTGTATCAAGTTACATGGAATACAATGTAATGCAAAAATAAGAGACACCTGGTTTGGTGAAGCAACTTTCTTTTCCTTGGAGCGCAAGAAGATCTTGAAATAAAAAATGTTAGGTGTAGCTTACCCCCTCAATTGACGAATGAGTGAAGAATGAATCTCACGAGCCAATTGATAGAATTGTGGGTGATAATGTGGATGATATGAATGATGTAAATGTGGGTGAATGATGTAGTGTGTCATGTGGATGATATGAATGATGTAAATGATGTGATCTATTTTTATCCCAACAGGAGAAGGGATTTTTTCCAATGTGGGTGATGATGTGTTCTATTTTTACCCCAAGAGATGAAAGGGTTTTTGGGTGATGTGGATGATATAAATGATGTAAATAAAGGTGAGTGACATAGATGATGATGCAATTATTGATTCTATTCTTTCCCTAACAAAAAAAATATTTTTACCAAATTATGGATGATTTGAATGATGTATCCCGATGTGGGAAATAAAAATCAAGTTTGGTTATCTCAAGTTTGGTGTGATTCTATGCTGTTGAAAATGTGCTTTTTGTGTCATTGAAATGCAAAGTGATGAAAATGTAAGCGGACATGGGGGATTATGACTGTATAGTGATTGTTAAGAAATTTCTTAAATCAAAACAAATCATCCTAATAGAACTATATCCTCGATTAATGTGGGTGTAAAAGAGATGATGTAATTAAATTTATCCATGTTTCAAGCCCTACAGATAAGGCCATCAATGATAACATTTGAGCAAAATAATTTGAGCATAGTCTTACTTGAAAGGTGAGGGATTCAAATATATTTTATTTTTGAACAAGATGATGTTGTATGATGATATGATAAAGTGTCCTTATGGTGATTTATCCATCCTACCAAATTGCATTAATAATCAATCGATGTAATCACCAGGGTAATAGAGTAGACCACTAGAGACGAGGTTCACTTAAACATGTGAGTGGAATTGGAAAAATGTTGAATGGCATGCAATGATGGTTGTAATTGGAAAATTGGAATGATGATTTATGATTTTGAATGTATATGGAGATGCATTGATAAGTGAATTGGATGAATTTGTGAAATTTGGAGTTGTTTTGGGGTATTTTGAAGCAATTTTGGACCATTTTCATGACTTTTGGTCGCAAATAAGTTTTAATCATCCATATCAATCCATGTTATCACAAAATATTATGAAATGGTGTGATGAATGATTAGGATGATGAATGTGGACGTTTTGTGAAATTTTGGACTTCTTTGAGGCTTTTGTATGCAATTTTTGCATTTTTATGACTTTTGGTCATAAATGGAAATGAAGCATCCAAATAGATCTATATCTTCATAAAACATAATAAAATGATGAAATGGATGCACTAATGAATTTTGAGGTGATTTGGTGAGGTTTTGGTACATTTTGAGGTCTTTTGAGTCATTTTGCAACATTTTGAGATCAAACATCGACTAGCATTCACACCATGCATAGATGCGGGAGAGAATTTACCATTTGGAAAATACATGGGAGCATTTGAATACACTATGGAGATACCCTAGGACATTTGAGTGCACAAAAAATAGTTATAAAATGGCTAAAGAGGTAAAATATGATTCATTCTTGCATTCACAAATTCCAGAAGTTATGTCTGAAGAGTGAGTGAGTGAGTGAAGGAGTGTGGAAGTGTGAAGTGATGGCAATGGAGGGAGTGGATGCAGTAGGCATGGAGGTGTAGGTGGATGAGATAAGTACCCTTAATACTCTTGTTTGGATTTTTGCAATGAATGTGTTAGTAATGTGCATTTTTTGATGTGGTGTTCTGCAGTTGATAATATTGGAGGCTTGACACCAGTTTTCACCTATCATACTAAGGGTGAGAAAGGTACTATAGAAGGACCACTAGGATTTGTTGGAGTGGGTGGGATTGGCTAGGATTGCATAGATTTAGGTAGTGAGGGTTGATTAGGGGTACCTCTCTACCTTTACTAAGAGGTGGGATCCAGATAGGGGGACCTTCCAACTCTCGATAGGGAAGATGACGAAGACCCTGGAAGATGTGTACAACATCTTCTAATTATAAGTGGAGGGATTGCATGTCCCAATTGGATACGATAGGGAGTATGATATGAGATGGATATTTGGAGATGGATGGAGGGATGTGAGTTTGAATGGTGGTGGTATCAGATACTCGACCATGTTATGCTAAGAAGTAGTTGGAGGTATTACCCACCCTAGTTATGTTCATGTTGGCCAACGTAGTGGTGTCCAATAGCACTAGATGTCGATTCCCATGGCACATGATTTAGTTGGTATTTTATATGATCGATGAGCCTTGGGTATATGCATGGTAACTTTCTCTACTGACCTATATGTATGTGGAGCTTTATGATGTGAGAAGGTAGGAGTAAAAGGGGTTGGGTTGCACTGTGTTACTGTAGTATTGGGGCTAGGAGCACTTTATTGTAGCTCATCATGTGGGCCTACATTTTACAAAGTGGGGTAGGGATCAACTTTATGTATTGAAATGGTGGGTGACTGAGGAGGTATAGCCTAATAATCCTAGAAATAGTGGCTAAGAGTACAAGGATCTATGGGTAGGCTTTATGCCTGATCAAGTGTGTTGGAGGCCATGGTAGGATGCTAGGTGACTTAATGATGGAGAGCAACTGTGAAGGGTTTGATAGGCTAGATGGGTGGTTGTATGGCATGGGAGTGAGGTGGACCTGATCTAATTATCATAGGATCTTATGCTTTATAGGAATTGAGTTGATTATTTGAGCCTACCTTGTGTGGAGGAGTGGCGAGTAATTTATAAATATGATGAGGAGATAGATCTTCCAGATGTGGATGATGATGGAACCATGATGGAGTATGATGTATGGTTCACTTCACAACCACCATGGGTACCAAGTTAGGTGGTTTAGGAGGGTAGTAGATATGAGGAGGTAGTGAAGGAGGTGAATGAGGCTCCTTGATATCAGAGACATAATAAGTCTAGTAGAGGGAGGTAGATAAGGGACGCAAAAAAGCAGTCTTCAAATATTGGAGGTTATGGTGATGGTGTAGGTGGTATGGAGGAGGTTCTAGAGAGACCTTTTTTTTTAGAGTGAGGAGTAAGTGAGGCTTTAGGTAGATCAGTACTAGCTCCACTAGATGGTGGTGGAGTGGGATGGAGGGATAACTCAGCTAGAAAAAAAGTAAGATGCATGGGTGGCAATAGGTGGAGGTAAGGATATGATTGTGAGGCTCCAAGAAGAGCTGAGGTATAGGGACTCTTGCAATAGACATGATGTACTATGTCTTTGATCCTGGGATAGGTATATCTAATATTTAGAGGATTTACTCATGCAACACCATATTAGGTTGCCATATTGACCTTCTTTTGTAGGAGGTTTTTTTAGGTGTAGTGACTCTAGGTATAGCATCTCTTGATCTAGGGATCCTTAAAGATCATAGGGTTTTACCTATGGGTGTTAGCTAGTGCTTAGATGCACTTTTTGTATATGAAACGTAGTGCTCCATTGTATATAACCTTCAAGCATTCATTTTACATGTGATTATATATATATATATATACATGGATTTTATTTTATGTTATGAATTTGTGTGGATGTTTGTGTGAATGCATATGTATATGTGATGGATGACAATGTAATGATGATGTGTATGAATGCAAATGAACTAATGCTCTAATGATCATTCATAGTTTAGATTTTACTTGACCATATTAGTCATTTTTTTTTAATCAAGGGAACCAAAATAGTGGTGTGTGAAATGGAAGACTCGTGTAATTATGTGGTAATGATGTAGATGTTGTTGTGGCTTACGGATGGTTTTTTTAGAATTGTTTTACAAAGACTCAAACATACTAGTGATTTTTAACAAACTCACTAATTCTTGTCTTATTTCTCTAAGATCAAATGTGTGTGCAGTGAATGTTTAATTACCAAATCATGAGCATGGTAATGACTCAAGGTAATCAAGAACCAATGTGTGTTTAAGTGAATTCATTAACCCATATTGAGTAAATTGAGATAAAACCTACCATGGAGGAGACTAGGAGGCTAGCTTATCCTTATGTGCAGTTAGAGATCTCTTCAAGAGATATGTGTTGTCATGCATGAGTGTACTCCACTGCTATTCAAGCGTCTATAGCCCCAATGGAGATTAAATTCATAGTCCAATGATATGATCTCTAAGATTTTGGGATTCAGACTACCTAACCATCTAGATAGAAATGTAGTGCTATCCTTGCAACTTGCAAATATATGGTGTGTGGTTGATAAAAGAATTAGAGCTTTGGAGAATCATATTCTCAACCAAAGTGTGATGAGAATTTCACCCTATCCTTATCACTCATTTTTTTTTTTGAAGTGTGAGTAGGGGTGCAGACCACTACTTTGATTTTGGACTATGTGCATAATGGGACAAGCAAAGATGACATTTTTTTACTTTGAGGTTCAACCCAATCATAGTATTATCCCTCTTTGACACAAGATGTTTTTAATATGTGTGATATATGTCCAATTCAAGAGTGTTAGAGTAAATCCCATAACTCAAGATTTTATTTAGTTAAAATGTGCCTTGGTCTTAGATAAAACTTGACATGTATTGGAGATCACTTGAAATACTAGGTATGGCTAAGTGATTGAAAACACCTAGGAATGATTGAAATGTGATTTTGCAAGTGATGACTTGACTTATAAAATAGTAAAATGAGATGAATGTGAACTTGAGGTACCCCTGATTGAGGAAACAAGATTTATTGGGTCAATTATCGTCTAAAATTATCAAATGACCCCTAGAATGATGGATGAAATGCATAAAAATGATGATAAATGTGATTGTGAAGTGTAATGTGTGAAATGTAATGTGTGAATGATTTTTTTGTTGTTTTTTTAATCCATGTACATATGCATATATATATATATCACATTAAGCATGAAACTCTCTCAAGCCAATGAATGTTTAGTGGTTCAGAATCTTATTTTTCCTCTAGACTAGCAAGTCTATATGTTCCTTGACCGAATTTTTGGGTAATAAGGTATGGATCTAACCAATTAGCCATGAATTTATCATGAAGATGTGGCAATGAATTAGTATTTTTTTTATTCTCTTTAAGTACAAGATATCCTACTTGGAATTCATATAGATGGACTTTGGCGTTGTATGCACACTTTAAACAATCTAGATATACTCGTAAGTGCTCCAATACATTAACCTGCCTTTCATCAAGGAATGTAATCTGTTCAAGATATGCTTGTCTAGTAGTATCATTGTCTATGAATTCCTACAATAAAATTTGCAATGAGGGGATCTTTAGCTCAAGAGGCATGATGGCTTTGGCACCATAGACCAATTAAAATGGTGTTGCCTTGATAGGCATGCAGATTCTTGTTCGATAAGCCCATAATACCAATGGAATCTGAGTATGCCAATATAAATAATTTTCTTTGACTACTTTCTTGAGAATAGCAATCAGGGTCTTATTAGTTGCCTCAGCTTGTCCATTTATTTATGGGTAATAATGAGTCAAGAAATTGTGTTGGATATTAATTTTTTTGCAAAGTGCTCAAACATCCTTGTTCTTGAAATACTTGTCATTGTGAGAAATTATTTTTGAGGGGGTACCAAAATGAAATATGATATGTTGAAAAATAAAATCCACAATCCTAGGTACTATCGTATTGGTTAAAGGAATTATCTCAACCCATTTAGTGAAGAATTCAGTGGATGTGATGATGAATGTATGTTATCCTAAGGAATGAGGTTGAGTCCAAATCTCATTGTGAATATGGCCAAAGACTTTGAATAGGTTGCAATTATTGTGATGGTACATGAGTAAAATTAGTGTTATGCTAACATTATTGGCATTTCTTGACATAAGTGCAACAATCGCGCTCCATGGTGGGCCAATAATAACCCATGTATAAAATGTGCTTTGCAATGGATATTCCACTAAAGATATCACCACAAGTAACATCATGAGCTTCAAATATTGCTATTTATGCCTTTGCAAGCTTGAGACAATGAAGGAGGACTCCATCATAACCATGTCTATACAACACGTCCTCCAAGAGAGTGAAACGAGATACCTTTTGTTTGAAAGTTCATTTATAAATTTGTGACATGTTATATGGGAGTGTTCCAAACTTGAGGAAGGCTTTTATTTGGCTAGACCAAGGCTCATATGGCTCTACATGGATAAAGCAAACATCCTTCTCATCCTTAGATGCAGCATGGGCAATTGCAAATTTAGAGATTATTATGACAATGAGGGGTTGTACCTATCCTTAAAAGTTATTTGGAATCAATGATCCTAGAGAGGCCATCACATCTACAAATCTATTAGTCGATCTAGGCAAGCTATCAATTTTATACCAGTCAAATTTGACAAGCAATTTCATTGCTACTTCGTGGTAAAGTTTTAAAACTACTTCTTTGCATTGGGATTCTTTGTTTACATGATGAAAGACAAGTTCAAATATCCTGATACGCTTTATGCTCATAGCTATGGTTTCTTGAAGATCTAATATTAAGGCTTCATACTCTGCATTATTTTTTGTGCATGGGAAATTGAGTTTGAATGATAATGGAATTAAAACCTCTGGGTTTATGAAACACGATTCCTGCACCTTGTCCTTTTTTGCACTTAGAACCATCAAAGAATAGTGTAATATCGACATCTACCTCTGGAATGAAATATTCTTCTTGTTTAGTGATAGTGAATACTGAATCATCTGGTATCTCAATAATCAAGGGTTGATCACTAGTAAGTGGAGATTCCATGAGCTGATTGGCCATTACCTGACATTTGATGGATTTTTGGCTAATGAACTCAAGATTGAATTTAGTTAAAAGAATTATTTATTTTGTGGTGCGGGTGTTATTGTAAGTGTGATACATTATTTAACGTAGAGTATTTTTGTGAGCTATGCCATAAGTAGTGTGGCTCAACATGTAATGTCTAAGTTTCTTAGTGGTAAAAACCATTTCTAAGCATAATTTTTCTACATAAGTGTATCTAGTTTCATAGCTTACTAATATTTGACTAATGTAGTTGACTTCTTACTCTCAGTTTTTTTCATTTTTATGTGCAAGCATTGTCCCTAATGTAAATTCCATTGCTAAAGCATAAATATGGAAGGGGACCCCTAGGAAAGGAGGAGTTAATATTGGTGGAGAAGTTAGGTATTACTTGATATCATCAAAAGCTTTTTGATATTCATCTATCCATGAAAATGTCACCCTCTTTGTAGCAGGTGATTGAAAGACCTACATTTTTCTTAGAGTTGTGCATTTAAGCGATAGATCGATTGTATTTTTCCTTGTAAACTACACAAATATTTCAAGTTTTTTGGGTGAGGCATATCCATGATGGCCTTGACCTTGTTTGGATCCACTTCAATGCCTATTTTGGAGATAATGAATCCTAGCAGTTTGCCTGAGGTGACACCGAATACATACTTCTTGGGGTTCAACCTTACATGATGCTTTAGAAGTAAATCAAAGACTTTTTACAAGACACCAATGTGCTCTTATCAAGTTTTAGATTTTTCCAAGAGATCATACACATAATCTTTGATGATATTATGCATGTAATCATAGAATATGTATGTCATGGCACGTTGACAAGTGGCTCCTACATTTTTAAGGCTGAATGACATCACCTTGTAACAAAAAGTCCCCCAAGGTATTGTGAATGTTTTTTTGTGTTGGTTATCAGAATTGATCTGAATCTGGTTATATCTTGAAAAACCATATATTAAAGAAAGATTCAATGGCCAGTATAGGTATTAAAAATATTAATGATGTTTGGTAAAGTAAATTCATCCTTAAGATACGCTTTGTTAAGGTCTCAAAAATTAGTGCAAATGTGTATCACACCGTTAGGTTTACGAATGACTACCATGTTTGAAAGCCACTCAGGAAATTCAATGGGTATAATGAAACTCACATCTAATAGCTTTTGAAGCTCTTCTTTGACCATGAGGGCAATGGTAGGATGCATCTTTCTCATTTTTTTTTTGATCGACTTATCATCAGGATGCAAGGTTAAATTATGGATAACCAAGTTAGGGTCAAGACCAGGCATGTCTTTATAGGACTATGAAAATATGCCCTTATTTCTCTTGAGGAGAGCAATAAATTGCTCTTGTTCATTAGAGAATAAAATTTTTCCAAGTATGATGATTTGTGGATTGTCCACATTTGAACTAAGGTTCACATCTATAGTATATTCAATAGCCATGTGTGAACCTTCCTTAAGCTGATGGGGTGTTGTGATCAGATGAATGTCATCAATGATATTATCAAATTCTTTTAGCTTAGTCTCTTCCATGTCTACCTGGAAAACCTTAGGATCTGAGGGTGAAGGCGAAGGTGAAGGTAGATGTAAGGTGAGGGTGATGGAGGTATGCAAGTGGTGGAAGATCTTAATAATTCCTCAAAATGACAAATTTAGCAAAGGATGGTGGCAACAAAATATGTTCCATATCAATAAGGCTAATGTCAATTGGAATTGGTTTTACCAAATCATATGGATTACGAAGTGGGGTGAATAAGTAAATAGGATTCATGTTGACTTAGTGGGGGAATGGTAGTTGGTAATATGAAGGGGAGTTTGGTCCTATTTTCTATAATCGGTGAACAAACCTTGAAATCCTAAAAAATAACAAGAAACACATAAAAACACAAGTGACAAATTCATGCACATTGTAATGAAAATATTTTTGTATTTTTTTATATTTTTTTTATGTACATATGTTACAAAAATATTATTTTACTGAAAAGGCTGATGTTATGATGGTGGCTCACCATTTGGTTTAGCTCACTCCCTTGGGAGGAGCAAACAAAAAATGGGTTGGTGGATGGGAAACATTTTGATATAGTGCTCATCCTATTTAGTGAATGGAGTGACTGGAATTGACTCCTCTTCAAATTTGTTAGAAGCTATCGACATGATGTTGTATTCTTCATAGAACTCCTCAAAGTCAGCATTGTGGTTGGTATCCTTTGTTGAGCAAGGTGCAAAAACAGTATTGTCATTGTTGTCAACACAGACAGATAGATCAGTTGATGCAGTGGACAGGAGTTCAGAGGTACAGTGAATTTCCAAGAAGACAAAAGAGGCCAACATTCAAAATATCAAATAAAACTATCGCGATATCACGACATGTTGGAAGAGAGAGAAGAAGAAAGAAAAACTGTCACGATTTCGCGACATGTTGGAAGAGAGAGAAAGAAAGAAAAATTGTCACGATTTCGTGACATGTTGGAAGAGAAAAAGACAAGTAGAAAAAGTGTCACGATTTCGTGACATGTTGGAAGAGAAAGAGGAGAGAGAAAAAGATGTCACGATTTCGTGACATGTTTCATTTTCGCGATCCAAAGCGAAGAAAAGAGGAGAGAGAAAAAGATGTCACGATTTCGTGACATGTTTCATTTTCGCGATCCAAAGCGAAGAAAAGAGGAGAGAGAAAAAGATGTCACGATTTCGCGACATGTTTCATTTTCACGATCCAAAGCGAAGAGAAAGAGGAGAGAGAAAAAGGTGTCGCGATTTCATGACATGTTTCATTTTTGCGGTCCAAAGCGAAGAGGAAGGTAGAGAAAGAAAAAGTGTCACGATTTCATGACAATTTGCAAGGAAGGATTGTACGGATAGAAAAGTGTCACGATTTCATGATAGGTTCGAGAGAAAGAGCTCACAGAGAAAAAGTGTCACGATATCGCGACATGTCGAGTTTTCATGACCCGATGAGAAGAAAAGCGCCAAGGAGAAAAAGTGTCACGATATCACGACAAAAGGAAAGAAGGAGAGTACGAAAGCGAAAGTGTCATGATTTCATGACATGTTCTATTTTTGTGAGGTCAAGGCAAGAAAAGGCACAAGGCAGCGAATGTGTCACGATTTTGTGACATGTGTTTTCATGGGCGAAAGACAGAGAAGAGCACAAGGCAGCGAATGTGTCACGATTTTGTGACATGTGTTTTTGCGGGCGAAAGACAGAGAAGAGCACAAGGCAGTGAATGTGTCACGATTTCGTGACATGTCATGTTTTCATGGGTGCAAGCCGAGAGAAGAGCAAAAGGAGGTGAAAGTGTCACGATATCGTGACATGTCATGTTTTCATGGGTGCAAGCTGAGAAGAGGACAAGAAGGCAAAAAGTGTCGCGATATCACGACATGTCATGTTTTCACGGTCAACAGCCAAGAAAAGGTCAAAGGGGCAAAAATGTCACGATATCGCGACATGTCATGTTTTCACGGGTAAAAGGCGAGAAGAGTACAAAGAGATAGAAGTGTCATGATTTCATGATAGGTCGCAACAACACGATTACGGATAGTTAACTGAAGTAGAACGACAGTTACAGAGGCAATTGTAGAGGAAAATCATGCAACCAATATAAGAAGAGTCAACTGAAGTTAGTGCAATAGTTACAAGGGTAGTTATAGATAGAAATCATGCAAGCTAAAATAAGCACAGTGCATTAAAGATAGAATGATAGTTACAGGGCCCGTAAAGCAGTGTAACCATCGAGCGGCAGTTATATTGAAAGTCCCACACAAGAAATAGAGCTATTAATAGAATGCATGTACAAATTACTGTGTGATAAAGGAGTTACTTTCAGAAGTGTCTATTAATAGGGTGCATGCAGGATTATGGAAGTCACAGAAGAATAGGTGTTTCAAGATGAAAATATTGTTATAAAAGGGCAATTGCATGGAGAATTAGGTTGCCATTGAATGTGTGAAAGTGCTACCGAAAGAGGGTTAGAAGAGTGCTGTAAGAGAGCGACAAGCAGAGCCATAAGTGTTTACTGTGTTTTGATAAATTGTAGACCAGTCAGGGTCTTGTAAAAGTGAAGGCATTTTTATGTCATTAATATAGTTTTCAAAACTGTAATCCAAGTTGGTGCTTGGATAGGGGTTGGTGCTCCTTTCTGTTGGTGCAGATAAATCGGGGGTTGGTGCTCCCCCTCGAGGGTAAACGGATTGTAAAATTGGTGTTTTGCAAAGGCTGGATTTGGACCGTAGTCCAAGCAGTCATTCTTGAGGAGTAGCCAAATTGGTGAACCTCGTTACATTGTGTGTTGTGGTGTGCTCTCTTGTGATAATTGCTTTATCTGCTTTTAAGTTCTCTTTGCTTCAACTTTAAGAGTTGTAGATTTGAATTTAAATAGCTACACTGATTCACCCCCCCCTCTCAGTGTCATTGTGAGAATATCAATTGGTATCAGAGCCAAGTTCCTGAACAAGCTTAATCAGCTAAGGTGATCCGGGAAGGAACACAATGGCAGGTGGTGAAGGATTCTCATCAAATAAAGCTCCATTGTTCGATGAAACTAATTATTCATTTTGGAAAATCAGGATGCAGACATATCTTTGTGCTCTAGGATATGACATCTGGGAGTCAGTAGAAAGTGGATACACAATACCCGCCATACCTCCAACCGATGCTGCCGATAAGAAACCATTTGAGAATAACTCTAAAGCAAAGAATGCTATAATGTGCGGTTTAGTGGACAGTGAACTAATAAGGATCATGAGCTATAAAATGGCAAAAGACATGTGGGACAAACTGAAGAGCATTCATGAAGGAGACGACAAGATCAAGGAAGCCAAGCTACAAACGCATCGAGCTCAGTTCGAAGCATTAAGAATGAATGACGATGAGAACATAGAGGCCTATATGCTGAGAGTCAATGGAATCATTAATGCGATTAGAGGACTCGACGAGGAAATGGAAGATGCGGTCGTCGTGAAAAAGGTACTAAGAACTCTTCACAAAAGATTTAATTCTAAAGTTTCTGCTATAGAAGAAGCTAAAGATCTCAATACTTTTAGCATGGATGAGATGCATGGTTCTTTGACTGCATACGAAATGAGAATAGGACAAGCTAAGCCCACAGATAGAGAAGCTACTTTTAAAGCACACAAAAATATAAAAACTAAACAAGAATCTGAGGATGAAGAGACATCGGATGAAATGGAAGCTAACTTTGTTCGAAAACTTATAAAGGGAAAAGGAAAATATAGAGGAAAGTTACCGTTTAAGTGCTTCAACTGTGGAGGCATCGGGCACTTTGCAGCTAAATGTCCAATGAATGAGAAAACCAAAAATGATGAAGGGTCACACCAAGAAAAAGGTGACTAGAAGAAGAAACCAAATTTTAGAAAAAGCAACTTCAAGAAGAAAAGTTTCATATCCAAGAATGTCAGCTCTTCTGAAGACAGCTTCGGTGAGGATTCTGAAGAAGAAACAGGTGAAGCTCTGTTCATGGCATTTGAAGAAGAAAAAAAGAAGAAAAACAGGAAGGTGATAAAAACCTTAAGGATGAGGCTGAAGTATATCTGGAAGGTGAGTTGGTTGCTGCACTTAAAGAGTTGAGTACAGAAAGGAAAAAGAATAAAAAGGTTTCAAGAAAGCTAGAGGATGCCAATGACATAATAAACAGTTTGAAAGTACAGACAGACAAATTTAAGAAAATGTCTGAAGAACTCAAAGTACAATTAACCGTGAAAATAGATGAATGCAACAAACTGGAAGAAGAAATTGTTGGTTTAAGGATTCAGCTAGAAGAGATGAATCAAAAATTGAGTTGTTATCACAAACTTGAAGGAAGCTCTATGAATCTGGAAAAGATTATAAATAGCCAAAGGAGTACAGGCATCAAATTTGGCTTGGGCTTCATCGAAGGAGAATCGTCAAATGGATCAAAGGCCTTAACTATAGAACCCATAAAGAAAGAAGATAAGATCAGGGTTGATCAAGGAAAAACAAATCATGCAAAAGAAAGCAATAATGCCAGGCACGAAAAGAGCGCTGACAATGATGGATTCACAAACGTCTCACATCAAAGGAGAAGAAGATTTGTGGCTCCTACTACAAAATGGCAAAAACCAACTCCCAGGTTCAATCAATCCTTTTCTGGTTATTGTTTTAAATGCAATGCTTACGGTCATAAGATTTCAGACTGCATTTATAATATAGGACAAAGAAATTTCACCAGTAGAAATGTCTTTTCACCCTTGATGGATTATGCAGTAGAATGCTATAACTGTCATAACTTTGGACACATTGCAAGAAATTGTAGAAGTACATATGCAGCAAATAAATATCAGGGAAGAAAATCTCAACCAAATGGTTTAAGACAAAACAGAAAATTTCCTAGAAAAACATGCACAGGCCACTGACAAAGAAAAGTCTAAACAAGTGACCAAAACTATAGTCAAACCAGAGTGGAAAGAAAAGGAGCGACCCAAGGAAGAAAAGGAATCCTTGATTGTACAGACAACATTCAAAGCACAGAACAAATCTGCACCATGGATACTGGATAGTGGATGCTCCAGTCACATGACAGGCGATAAACAAAAGTTTGAAAAGTTACAGAAATATGAAGGTGGCTCAGTTAAATTTGGAAATAATGATGGAGCCAAGATAGTTGGCAAAGGATCAGTCAAGATAAGTGACGGAAAAATCAATTCCAAAGAAGTCCTGTTTGTGATTGGTTTGAAGCACAACCTACTGAGCGTAAGCCAAATCTGTGACAGAGGTCATGAAGTCATTTTTAAGAAGCAGGGCTATGAAGTCAGAAAAGCACATAGTGGGAAGCTGATAGCTACTGGATCGAGGACTTCTAGAAACCTGTATACTCTCTCAGAGACTTCAGAAGGAGCATGTTTGATTGGACAGGAAGATGAAAATTGGCTGTGGCACAAGAGGCTCGGTCATATTAGCTTTGACAATCTGGTAAAAATAAGTTCAAAAAGGGCAGTAAGAGATATACCCACCATTGGCAAACCATTAAATAGCATCTGTGCTTCATGCCAAAAAGGGAAGCAAACTAGATCCACATTTAAATCAAAGGAATACTTCACCAACAAACCTTTAGAGCTAATACATACTGATTTATGTGGACCCATGAGAACACAAAGCATAAATGGTGACAAATACTTTATGTTGTGCATAGATGACTATTCCAGGATGACATGGGTACTATTTTTAAAGCTTAAATCAGATGCCTTTGAAATGTTCAAGACTTTCAAAAAACAAGTTGAGAATCAAACAGGAAAAAGAATTAAATGCTTAAGATCAGATAGAGGAGGAGAGTTTATCTCAGAGGAGTTTGCAGAGTACTGTCAAAAATATGGGATCAGAAGACAGTTTTTAGCAACAAGGACACCTCAGCAGAATGGTGTTGTTGAAAGAAAGAACAGGACAGTGCAGGAAATGGCATGGACAATGTTGACAGAGAACAAAATAGCAGACAGATTCTGGAAAGAGGCGAGTTCATACTACGGTTTACATCCAAAATAGGTGCATGTTGAGGACACATGAAAGCAAAACTCCTTATGAGCTATGGTTCGGCAAAAAGGCAACAACAAGATACTTCAAAGTCTTTGGCAACAAGTGCTACATCAAAAGAACTGAAGATAATCTTGGTAAGTTTGAAGATAGAGCTGATGAAGGAATTTTTCTTGGCTATTCGACAAAAAGCAAAGCCTACACATGCTATAACAAAAGGCTAAAGAAAATTGTGGAGAGTGCCGATGTTAAGGTTGATGAAGGTAGGGAACGAGAAATTAGCTATGAAGAAAACTACCCTATTTATGAAGAAGTTATTGAAGGAGATGAAGAAAAGGAAACAGAAGAGAATAAGGAAATTGACTCAGAAGTAGAAGAAAACAAGAAATTCAAAATAGGTAGCTGGCAAAAAAATCATCCCAGAGAGCAAATTATTGGGGACCCCATAGTTGGTATTCAGACAAGGAGAATAGTAGTAAGGAACTACTCTCTATTATCCAACATTGAGCCCAAAAATGTTGCTGAAGCAAGCATAGATGAAAGTTGGATGAAGGCAATAAACGAAGAACTAGATCAGATTGAGAAAAACAAAACCTAGGAGTTAGTACCAAGGCCTCGCAAATAAAAACATAATCGGTACTAAATGGATTTTTCGAAACAAATTGAACGAAGACGAACAAGTTGTCGAAAATAAGGCAAGATTGGTCTGTAAAGGCTATGCTCAAGTTGAAGGTATTGATTTTGAGGAAACCTTTGCACCAGTGGCTAGAATCGAGGCAATCAGAATGTTTCTGGCTTTAGCTATACACAATAATTTCAAAGTTTATCAGATGGACGTGAAATCAGCATTTCTGAATGGCAAACTTGAAGAAGAAGTTTATATTGAGCAGCCAGATGGTTTCCAACTCGGTGACAATCCCAATTTTGTTTGCAAGTTAAAGAAAGCTTTGTATGGTCTGAAACAGGCACCCGAGAGCATGGTATGCAAGGCTTGGATAACTATCTTATTCAACAGGGGTTCAAGAAAGGTATGGTGGATAACAATTTGTATGTCAAAATAGAGAATGGCCATCTTATTGTACTTGTTGTTTATGTAGATGATATCATATTTGGCAGAATCATGGATGAGTCTTGTAGAGACATAGCAAATAAAATGAAGAAAGAATTTGAGATGTCTATGATTGGTGAACTTTCGTATTTCCTCGGATTGCAAGTTAATCAAAATGAAAAGGGCATTTTTATCTCTCAAGTTAAATATGTGAAAGAAATGCTAAAAAAATTCACAATGGAGGATTGTAAACTCCGTTAGCACTCCCATGACAACAGGTTGCAAGTTGAGCAAGGATGACAAATCTCTAGATGTTGATCAAACCATGTACAGATCTATGATTGGGAGCTTATTGTATTTAACAGCTACAAGACCAGATATCTTACAGGCAGTATGCATGGTAGCACGATTTCAAGCTAGTCCCAAAGAGACTCATGTGACAGCTGTGAAGAGGATTCTTCGGTACCTCAAGGGTACTATGGAGTATGGGTTATGGTATCCAAAAGGTAAGGACTTCACTCTTATTGCATATTCAGATGCAGATTGGGCAAGATGTATAGATGATAGAAAGAGTACCAGTGGAGGAGCATTTTATCTTGGAGACAGGTTGGTAGCATGGCACAACAAGAAACAAGAATCAGTCTCTCTATCCACAGCAGAGGCAGAATACATTGCAACAACAACATGTTGTACGCAGATATTATGGATGAGACAAACCCTGAAAGATCTTGGTATTCACTTCAAAGAGCCAATTTCAGTTAAATGTGATAACACTAGTGCTATTAACATCTCAAAGAATCCGGTTATGCATTCTCGAACCAAACATATTGCAATCCGGTATCACTTTTTGAAGGATAAAGTTGCGGAAGGTGAGGTTAAATTGGATTTTGTTCCAACTACAGAGCAAGTAGCGGATATCTTCACAAAACCGTTGCCCAAAGAAGTTTTTGAGTACCTACGGAGTAAGTTGGGAGTGGTCACGTTTCCCAAGAATTGACTAGCAATCGGGACCACATTCTCAGGGGGAGCATTTATGCCTATGTTTATAGTTTTGCTCATATTCATGATTTTTGCTAACTATAACAATGTTTGTCTGAGAATGTTGTGCATAGACTCGGGGGAGTCTGTAGTAGCCCTTTGGTATTATTGTCAAAGGGGGAGAAGAATTACAGGAAATTGCACATGTGTTGCCAACAATTCCAAAGGGGGAGATTGTTGAGCAAGGTGCAGAAATAGTATTGTCATTGTTGTCAACATAGACAGATAGATCAGTTGATGCAGTGGATAGGAGTTCAAAGCATGTACAATGAATTTCCAAGAAGACAGAAGAGGCCAACATTCAAAAGATCAAAGAAAACTGTCGTGATATCGTGACATGTTAGAAGAGAGAGAAGAAGAAAGAAAAACTATCACGATTTCGCGACATGTTGGAAGAGAGAGAAGAAGAAAGAAAAATTGTTGCGATTTCATGACATGTTGGAAGAGAAAAAGACAAGTAGAAAAAGTGTCATGATTTCATGACATGTTGGAAGAGGAAGAGGAGAGAGAAAAAGATGTCATGATTTCGTGACATGTTTTATGTTCGTGGTCCAAAGCGAAGAAAATAGGAGAGAGAAAAAGGTGTCACGATTTCGTGACATGTTTCATTTTGGATCCAAAGCGAAGAAAAGAGGAGAGAGAAAAAGATGTCACGATTTCGTGACATGTTTCATTTTCGCGATCCAAAGCGAAGAAAAAGAGGAGAGAGAAAAAGGTGTCACGATTTCGTGACATGTTTCATTTTCGGTCGAAGCGAAGAGGAAGGCAGAGAAAGAAAAAGTGTCACGATTTCATGACAATTTGCAAGAAGGATTGTACGGATGGAAAAGTGTCACGATTTCATGACAGGTTCGAGAGAAAGAGCTCGCAGAGAAAAAGTGTCGCGATATCGCGACATGTCGGGTTTTTGTGACCCGATGAGAAGAAAAGCGCCAAGGAGAAAAAGTGTCGCGATATCACGACAAAAGGAAAGAAGGAGAGTACGAAAGTGAAAGTGTCATGATTTCATGACATGTTCTATTTTCATGAGGTCAAGGCAAGAAAAGGCACAAGGTAGTGAATGTGTCATGATTTCGCGACATGTGTTTTTGTGGACGAAAAAAGAGAAGAGCACAAGGCAGCGAATGTGTCACGATTTCGTGACATGTGTTTTCATAGGCGAAAGATAGAGAAGAGCACAAGGCAGCGAAAGTGTCACGATTTCGTGACATGTCATGTTTTCACGGGCGAAATACAGAGAAGAGGACAAAGAGGCGACGAAAGTGTCACGATTTCGTGACATGTCATGTTTTCGTGGGTGCAAGCTGAGAAGAGGACAAGAAGGCAAAAAGTGTCACGATATCGCGACATGTCATGTTTTCACGGTCAACAGCCAAGAAAAGGTCAAAGGGGCAGAAATGTCATGATATCGCGACATGTCATGTTTTCACGGGTAAAAGGCGAGAAGAGTACAAAGAGACAGAAGTGTCACGATTTCGCGACAGGTCGCAACAACACGATTACGGACAGTTAACTGAAGTAGAACGACAGTTACAGGGGCAGTTGCAGAGGAAAATCATGCAGCCAATATAAGAAGAGTCAACTGAAGTTAGTGCGACAGTTACAGGGGTAGTTACAGATAGAAATCATGCAAGCTAAAATAAGCACAGTGCATTAAAGATAGAACGGCAGTTACAAGGCCCGTAAAGCAGTGTAACCGTCGAGCGGCAGTTATACTGAAAGTCCCACACAAGAAACAGAGCTATTAATAGAATGCATGTACAAATTACTGTGTGATAAAGGAGTTACTTTCAGAAGTGTCTATTAATAGGGTGCATGCAGGATTATGGAAGTCACAGAAGAACAGGTGTTTCAAGATGAAAATATTGTTATAAAAGGGCAGTTGCGTGGAGAATTAGGTTGCCGCTGAATGTGTGAAAGTGCTACCGAAAGAGGGTTAGAAGAGTGCTGTAAGAGAGCGACAAGCAGAGCCGTAAGTGTTTACTGTGTTTTGATAAATTGTAGACCAGTCAGGGTCTTGTAAAAGCGAAGGCATTTTTATGTCATTAATATAGTTTTCAAAACCGTAATCCAAGTTGGTGCTTGGATAGGGGTTGGTGCTCCTTTCGTTGGTGCAGATAAATCAGGGGTTGGTGCTCCTTCCAGTGGGTGCTGGTAAACGGATTGTAAAATTGGTGTTTTGCAAAGGCTGGATTTGGACCGTAGTCCAAGCAGTCATTCTTGAGGAGTAGCCAAATTGGTGAACCTCGTTACATTGTGTGTTGTGGTGTGCTCTCTTGTGATAATTGCTTTATCTGCTTTTAAGTTCTCTTTGCTTCAGCTTTAAGAGTTGTAGATTTGAATTTAAATAGCTACACTGATTCACCCCCCCCTCTCAGTGTCATTGTGAGAACAACATCCTCTTCATGATATAGATGGAGTTGTTGAAAGGCTTGCTCGAAAGAGAAATTGATAGATTATGAGTGGTATCCCAATCTTGAATAGTCATGCATTTATCAATATTGAGGCTCAATGATTTCGTGCATGTCTTGTTCATATCGTCCTAGGCCATATACTTACCAATTGACTCAAATAAAGTATCATGAAGGAAAATCTGATATGTGCTAAATGTTGGTAAGGACTAGTTGTGTAGGTTCATCTAGAGAAGATGGATCAAACGATGAATCCCCTCTTATATGAAATTGATTCAATTAGGTGTTAAATCCATGGTGTATACCGCTCTTGTGGATAAGGGTGGATTGTTTGGATGACCATAATCCCTAATAGTTTGGATGCTTAGGCGTGTAACTTGGATATCTTGGACCATGTATTCACCAATACTAGGATTGGTGAGGTAGACTGCAACTTGGGAGGATGTGGATGAGGTGGATGGAGTGGATGTAGAAGTGGAAGGATCATAGATGACCGGTGCCTCAAATAATGAGAGGAACATGTGCTGAAATGGTATCTCATTATTTGTTAAATCAACTTGTGAGATATCAACTCATGGAGATGAATTTGGATTTTGTTAAAGGGTTTGATGGATGGTTGATGATATTGATGTGGATGGAAATAGATTTGGTTAAAGGGTTTGATGGATGGTTGATGATGTGGATGTGGATATAATGGTAGTAGTTGTAGGTTGTATGGATGATGATGAATGAGTGGTGATAATAGATGATGTTGATGTTGATGATGTGGATGGTGTGGATTGGTTTTGACCACATGTACATGTAGTCGACTATGATGAGGGTGGGGGTGTGCAATAAAAATCTTGATATGGAGTAGTGATGGGAAAATATTAAAGAATAGGATATTTGGGTGAAGCAATGGTGGATGGTGTGGTTTATGGGGTTAGGAATAGGTAAGTGGATGGAATTGTAGATTTACAAGGATTTGAAATGAAGTTACAGTACTTAAATAGTTTGATGTCCACTAGTATGCAATGAACCTATCCCTCATGTACATATTTTAAGCATTAATGTAGTATGGAAGGGACACATATCATATCCCTAATACAAGGGCATCCAAGGAGTACATTGTAAGCCATAGATTCCTCTAATATATAAAACATTATATAAAACATGGTATGCAATATTTTTACCCCCACTTCTATGGGTAAAATGATAATGCCAACTATGGAACAAAGAGCATCATTGAATGCTCTTAATATGAAGGCGTATTTGGTTATGTGTGAGGGTGGAATATTGAGATGTTGAAGGGTGGATATGGTGATGATGTTAATGGAGGATCCAGTGTCAATCAGTACTCGTTTAAATGGCTTCTTATCAACTTGAGCCATAATATGTAATGGAGGGTCCACTAATTTTGATGAAATTGATTTAACATAAAAATCATAAAATATGATGGAAGGCTTCATACATGTTTGAATACTCCCCATAAAATTTTTGAAGGCATTAGTGTCTTGGGATTGAAGTTCAATGGACTTTAAAATTTCCATAAATGCCTCACAATGTAGGGGAGATTGTTGTATTAGCTCATAGATAGATAAATTGGTGAAGCCATTTTGAGGCTAGTTTTCTGTTGACTACTCAGTGAGATGATGGGTCTTTGTGGAAAATTTGGAAGATGAGTTGGTTGGGATGGGTGACTTGACAGGTGAATTTGTTGGGATGAATTGGTAGAAAAATGGATAGGTGATGATGAATTGGTAGGTTGTGGAGACACACTTGCTTGAGGTGCTATATGTGGTTGAACTACCTGTTGTTTTTCATTTTATCAATTGGTGCTTCTTTATCTTTGGGTGACTACATGAATAACCCCCACAAAACCTTGGTACTATTGTACATGGTTGACTTGGTTTGGAGGAGTCATAGTGCTTGATCCTCCTATTGTCTATTATTGTTCCTCATGATAAGGAATCTGCATTTGGTATTTTGGTTTTGTTGGGCCAAAGGACTATCAAACTTGACAGCCTCTAGCTCTATCAAATATTGCACCATGTATTTAAACAACCAGTAGGTGTTAACATCATACCCTTTATACCGATGAAAAGGAAAAAATAAGTTCTCTGAAATGCTCTTGCCATGTGTAACTTGATCTTCTGGTATGATTTGGGTGAGGCATTGGTGTTAGTATCATACAACCTGTAGAATAGGTAGGTGAATGGTTCAGGAAAAGGTGTGAAGATACGGTCTTGTCGAGCAGATTTTTTACGTTGGTAATTTTCCATAGTTTTTGTTGTGTTATAAAGTTGTTGGGGTGGGGAAATTGCTTGATAGGATACTTTTTATGATTGTTGTTGCACTGATTGTTGTTGTTGTTGATTCATTTCCAACTGACTCAGGACCACTTGATTTACTTAACTTGTTTTTGCTTGGCCCAAATAATTTCCTTTTGTTTGGCCCTTATTTTGCCATTCTTTTTTTATTGGCTTTATCTCACCCTCTTGGATTTTTATCTCTTAGATTACACAAGGCTAAGTGAGAGCTTTATTGAATGTCCTATATTGTTTTAGTTGTAATAACAAAGAGATAGGTTTTAAGCAACTACTTGCAAAAATTTAAGTTAATTCTTCCATTGGTAGGGAGAATAGCAACTTAGTGATAACTACCCTCCAATTGGACTTACTCTTCTTTGAATTATCTAACGGTTGTATAGGTTAGTCAATGTTGTTTTCTTATGAACATTGAGGTAAAATATCTCTAAAAATTTAGTTTCCAATTGTTCAAATGTATAAATGTCATGGTGAGGAAGATTATTATATTAGTCTAATGTGTATTCCTTCAATGTCTAAGGAAAATTTCTAAGCATCAAAGCATCTTGATATTGGATCTGAAATCATGAGTAAATAAATGTGCTAATGTGCTCCTTAGGGTTCTCAGTCTCCTTAAATTTATCAAATTTTGGTACAATGAATTTTGTCATATATTGTGGTGATGGTACCAAAAATTGAATAGGTTGATTGATTAGATATCTCAAGGTAGGCTTTTGGTACATCATACCAAGAGTATGCAAAATCAAGCTATCAATTTGTTGTTGCATTGCTTAGATTTTAAGGTCCTCCATGTGTGTTAAAGCCTTGAATTATTTAATGATTGTGTGAATGTGGGGTATTTGTAGTAATGAATTCTTGAGATAAAATGTGGTGTTGATGGCTTGATGTATTGAAGGGTGTTTAATGATGTTGGGTATGTTGTTGGACTTGGTGATGGAATGATTTTTTTTATGATATAGAGATGAAGTTTGGGGATTGTGAGTGTGTTAGGTTGTGGGAGTGGAGTTGATGTGGGTGAATGGAGCTGTGGGTATAGATACCTTAGAATATTGTGATACCAAGATGGATTTAAGGTGAAGAAATCATGTTGTCTTTGCATGGAATAGGTTTTAAAATCTGCTCCTTGTGTTTGTTATTGAGGGTAAGAATGAGCATCTTACTGGCCCATGATCAATTGGTTGAGGTGTTGTCACACTTTTTATATGGAAATTTCTAAAGTAGAGGGTGTGGTTGTGATGGAGGTGGATATGGGTGAAGTGTAGGTGTTTGCAATGTTGGTGGATTTTGGTGGAGGGTAAGTTATGAAAGGAATCACAATCGCATGATGGGTGGTTGATGGAATTTGTGAAGTTGTATTGACTATGCTTTGTATAGTGGATTGGTATAGGTAGTGGTGTAGGTAGATGGGATGGAGGTGATTTAGCTATGTTGTTATGGGGATATGTGATGTGAAGGTGTAGATGATACCTCAAAAATAGGGTTGGTGTAGACTTGATTGAAATTGTTAGAATATGAGTGAGCCAATTCTATTTGATAATAAGGAACTTGGATATGTGGGATGTTAAGTTCTTCTAAGACTGGTTTAGTTGGTCTTACATAAGCTCCAACTTTTTCCATGTCTATGAAGATGGTGTGGTGATCTATGGGTGTGGATGGCTTAGTTTTTGGGATGGAGGTGTGAATGGCTTTGTGCATCACATCTACATTCAAAATGAACACAATATGAGAAGGTCCAATAGTCTATGTCACACTTGTTGTGTTAGCCACAAATGTGGCTAGAAAAGAGGTGGAGCACTTCGTGGATGAAGTGGATTGGCTAGTGAATGCTTAACTCATGATTTTGGCTTGTCTTCACGTTGAAACCATAAGCTAATGATCTAATTTTGGTAATGAATGTGTGGTATGTGTGTGGTAAATGATATGGAAATAAAAAGCACACATAATCAAACAAACAATTGAATCTTATGTCTTGCAATAATATTTCTTATTTTCTTTTATATGTGATTTGTGTGTTTTTATGTGCAGACCTAACCCTAAACTACTATGCATGATGGGTTCCTAAGGTGGATGGAAAATGAGGATTTTTTTACTCACAAGTTTCTAAGGTGACTATGGGGTGAGATAGTAGATGGAGATGAAGCCCACTATTGTTGATCTCGATAAGTGGTTGGTTATGAAGTCCAACTCACTGATGTTGAATATGAAGTGTGTAATCATGTGTGATTCTTTTTAAGTATGTATTATTCATGGTGTTCATACAATGCCAAGAAAATATCTTCCACTCATCCAAGTTGATGACCAAGAATACTACTACCAAGTTCCTCAAAAGAATCTAGGATACACCTCTTAAGATCCACCCTAAATCATCAAGTGATTCTAACAATGGAGGGTTTGCCTAGTTCTTCCACCATGAATCAACAAGTGATTCTAACAGTGGGATTAATATCGAGTACCAATAACTTGTTCCAAATTAGAAAAGTAAAAGGTGAGAGACTTTAGACTAAAGTGTAGCTACTTATGCTTTTTTGTTTTATTACAAACATCACTCATGGTAGAAAGTAAAAACACCACCAAAGATAGTAAAAACTTAAATGTAGTGTAATGAATGTTCTAATGCAATTAATATGAATGCACAAGTGCAGATCTATCCTATGTGTAAACTATATAAAGAAATATTTGTGAATGCCTAAGATGCAATATGTGTTTCTTTTTAAATAGAAAGTAAATATTTTTCTTTTTCAATATCTCTTTAAAAATAACAAAACAAATGGAGATGGGGTTTGATCAAGACTTACCAAGAAGCCTACATATTTCTTCTCAACTCTCATGGATGTGGTGTAGAGTCTCTTGAACATGATGAGGCATCTCCAAAATGCAATAGTGCATCCCTCAAACATGATAGGGTATCCGTGCGACCATAGATCAAATCCTGCTACTTCCAGAAATCCTAATTTCATGATTTTTACACAATTGAATCTCTGAAACCTACAACAAAAATAGAAAATGTACATCAAATTGACAAGGCATTTTATATAATAAACACTTTGGGGGTCCCACTTTTATCACCATTTGTAAAGTAAAAATGATAACATCGATATAAAAATAATAAAACCAACACAAAAGATATTGCGCAATGAAGAGATAATATTGTATTAATATTGTGGGAGCCTTGACCTCCAATGTTACAATGCAATATGTGTTGATATAATAATTACAATTAAAGTATTTTGAAAACCCTTGTTCATAATTAATACTTGGTGTCTTCTATGTTGTATTCACTCCAATCAAGTTTGTGGGTGGGCTTGTGTATCCCTACGAACCACCTGAGCTACAACAACCATTAAGTAAGATGTTTCTTGTACCTACACATAGATCACACCATAGAATAAGTCAGTAGCATATTCTAGGGCTCCACTGTGTGAGACCCTCTAAGTAAAATATCTACAACAAAAACCCTAACTGTAATGATAATGAAATGCAAGCTAAATACTAAAAACTTGAGTTGTAAGGCCATAAACTTGTTTACCTTGTCAAAGATACTTGATTTGTCTGATTCACGCTTCTGCTTCTACAATTTGATAGTGCACAAATGCCTATGAGTTTTTGAATGTTTATTTATGGAAAACTAGAGGCTAGGAAACACCCTGGAGCATTCTAGAAGAGCTATGAATGCCATGTAGTATTCCTAGAATACTTAGTAGTGTTCTAGAAATGCTCGATAATGATGGGGGTGCTTTGCAAAACCTAGATCTGGTTCGTAGGGGTTTTCAATGATAAAAATAGAGGATGCAATGGTGGTGAAGGGGAAAAGTGTTAATAAAATTCTAGGGTTTTGTATGATGATGGATGCAAGGTCTCTGATGATATCTAGACCTCAAGAATCCATATACTAACCACTTAATCGATCAACCTTCATTCATATGATTGAATGGTGTTTTATAACTTACCTTTAATATGTTAGGATTTCAATGACACCAACAAGTGATTGAGATTAAAACATGATGGATGGCTAATATTATAACTTTGACATGTGATATGGATCAAGTTATATGGATGGTTGAGATTAAAAAGTAGTGGGTGGCTGATATTTATTTACATATATATATATATATATATTAAATATATAAATATAAATATATAAAATATTTATATTTATATATAAATATAAATAAATATACATATATAAATAAATAATGGATGGTTGTGATTGGATAATGCAGATGGATGACAAGTGGCTAGGTTTTGGTGTCTACTATAAGGATTTAGAGAAAACATAATTTCCTACTCTCAAAGATTTCCCTTAGAAGAATATTTGGTCACTTGAAGCCCTTCATAAGACTTGAACATTCCTTTGATTAGCAATCCATATTAATATTCTTATAAGTGAGAGTTTGCAAAGAAGAAGATATTATGCACCTTTTAGGTATGCATTTTTTAAGAAGGATATAGAAACAAGTCATTTACTTCTTCATTGTCCCTTTTTTACATGGCTTGGGACCATTTTAAAATAAATATGAGAATATATTGGGTAACTCCATCAACATTGAAATATTTCATGAAATATTGGACTAATTATTTCAAAGCTAAGGCATTATGTACTATGTGGAGAATTGATAATGCCATTGTTTGTTAGAATTTATGGCTTGAAAGGAATAATGTAATTTTTAAAAATAAATCTCAATATCATGTGCAATTTTGGAATCATAATATTGTCTCTCTTGTAGAATGTTTATATAAATGGTGCTCATCATGAGAACTCATAAGTAGGTAAAAATATGTGCTAGCCTCTTGGTTACATAATTATGTATACATGGAAGGGTCATCTACAGCAATAGAGTTAATACAAAGTATTTTCTTTGACCTATTGTAAAATAAAAATGTCTAAAAGTTTGGTCTACCAAAAATAATTTTGATAAATATTCTAAAGGAAATCTGAAAAATATTGGCAAAGATGGTAAAGGAAAAAATATCCTCACTTAATCAAAATCATATGGAATTTCAAGTAACTATACAAAGGCTAGGGAAGTTCTAATAGGGATAAAAATTGTTGTTGAAAATAATGAAAATATATTTCAATTAGGGGGATTCACAAATTATTATTGATGTTATCAAGATAAATAGATGTGGATATTATATTTAAAAAATTATTTATGATAAAATAATACAAAAGTAACAAGTTAGGTTTTTGTTGAGAATGTAATTGATGAAAGGAGTGAGAGGTCTGAGTGGTAGGGATCGAGATAGGGTTCAAGGCCGTGGGAGATGGCAATATGATACATTTATCTATGATAGCTCTTGAGGGGTCACCACTATACCTCTAGGTTTTGATTGGGAAAATAATGTTGAGGAGAGGATGGTTGTTTTGTAGGCCATGAAAAAATAGATCTCCCTCGAACCCACTAGTTTTGGTACTTTCCTTACTTCTTATTATATTCCTACTAAGGTTACTTCTTTGTCGATGGTCCAATATTTAGCTCCTAATTTGCATGTGTCTCCTTCAATGGAGTTAAGTACCCTCATTTCAACTGGTATTTTTTTTTTAGATGCCTTCTCCCTTGCCTTTGATACATGATGATGCCTCTCTACTCGAAGAGGTTAGGGGTGGACCAAAGGAGGATTTGTCTTGGATGGACCCTATGTTGGAGGGTAATTAGGGAATCCTAAGGTTGGATTTGTCTAATATGGGAGTTTATTAAGGGATAGTACTTTATGAGGTAGAGAAGACTCTTATGGGGTCCTCAAGGGTTGAGGTGGACCCTATTATGTAACAAATTATTAATCTTGAGATGGATCATGTGATTGAATGCTCTGTAGTTGGTCAATTAGACCCTATTATGAAATAAAGTACTAAGCATGAGGTGGAACATATGGTAGAACCTTCTATGGGTGGTCAGGAAAACCCTTTAGTGGAACAAATTATTGGGTATGAGATGGAACATAAGTGAAAAACTATTGTTGGTGGTCATAATTACCTTAGTCAGGAGACTCCATAGGTGGTCATTTCCTTGGGATCCCCATATTTGACTACTCATCTTGGTTCCCTAATTGATAAATCTTATGTTACAATGGTCACTTATAGAACCAATTATGACTCTCCTCCGAACTAACTCTTTGACCTTGATCCTATTCAATCATACCTTTTTGTGCCTTTGGAGTTGATCAAGGATGCTATGGAAGAGGGTGAGGTCTCCCTTATTGGTAAATTTATTGGGAATGCTAGACCATACTTGGACTCCATCAGGATATGGGCCTTAGCAGTATGGTTGCCAAAAGTCTAGATGGAACTAGTAGCTCTTCCTAATGGATTTTTTTTTTTTTATATGGTAGAAGATCTCAGATACATTTTGGGTGGGGGTCCCTAATTCTTTGGTATAAGGGGCCTCTTTCTTCATAAATGGGACCCATATTTTGACCTAGATACCTATAAAATTAACTTAGGCCCTATATGGGTTATATTATTGGGGCTTCCTTTTCACCTCTAACATGAAGAAATTTTGAGGGGCATTGAAAATTTGATTGGTGAGTTTGTTATGTTGGATGCTCCTACTAAAGCAAGATCTCGAATGGTTTTTTCTCATATGTGTGTGATTGTAGAACTTTTATCGAAGGTAGATAACAAGTTTCAAGCCATCTTGTATAATAACAAGCATGTGGTCTATGCTCAGTGTAATTATTACAGTCATATCTTTGTACGATGCCCTCATAAGCCTATAGCTAGAGCCTTGGTAAAGGATCCTATAAAGGAGACTAAGATATTTTTAGATGAAAATGTCAATATTGATCCAAGGACCTCATTAAGAGACCAAAATCACATTAAAATTTCATAAAGGAATAGGTGGAAAAATTATATTCAAATTCAAATTTTTGGTTTGTCCCCTAGGAGGGATAGTAGCCTTTCTAACCAAGTTTTTAATGTTCTTTATGACTCTTTAATTTTTGGCTAGCTATATTTTGGTTGTAGTCATACTAGATCTGATGTTGGATTCATAATTTGAGTTAAATTTGTTTTTATCTCTATTTTTTGGCACCTAATTGGGAAGGGCGATTCACAGTGCCTCTTTGGAATCTATGTTAGGTCCCCAAGAGATTCTACATATTCCAGGATTATTGTATTTTTTGATCGATTTTTATACCTCTTTTCTTGCGATGTATTGTCTTTTTCCTTTCTTCAAGTTGATCTTTTGTTTCCTTTTCATTGCATGAAGGATGAATTTCCTAGTCTCGAAATCCATCCCTTCTAGTTGGATTGAAATACTATTGGTGGGTTAAAGGAAAGGACTCGAGTTAACAAGTGGTTGAGTGGTAGGGATGTGTTGTTTATTCTAGGATATTGTCTCTTTTGGTTTTCTAGGTTGTTATGGGTTATTGAGGGTTGTGAAAACTTTATGAGCAATATTTGGCTTCTAATGTAAAATGTTGTGGGGCCCCTTTCAAAACCCTTTCCTCAATCTAATCAAAATATATATATTATTTATGGTGTCTAGAAAATATTATTGAAGGCCCAATATCTTGGAAATGTCATTATATTTATAGATATGAAAACCTAATAGTAGATGATTTAGTCAATTGTGATGTTGATCTTCATCTTAGTGAAATTAAAATTTTCGAAGGCAACAAGCTAAGTGAGAAGAAAATAAAGAATAATGCTAATAAAAAAGATAAAGGATATATTTGATAAATAAACATACTAGATATGATTTAATTACCTAACACCAATGTAATATTTTGTTACTTTAATATGAGTGGTACCAAAAAAAAATTACTCATAGCTTGTTAAAAAATAAATGGAACATTATTTTTTATCACTATTAAATAAAATCGAAAACTCAAGTTATACCATTAGATACATTTTGGTCCAACAAGGTATAAAGGAGAATGAGACAAGCTAACATGCAATAATAATTTTCAATATAAAATTTTAAAACAAATAATTATATTATATTATAATTTTAAGTATTCTTTATTTTACTTTAAAAGCTTATTTATAATACAAGTAAGAATATGTATTATTTATATTTAGTCACAATATCAAATTTTTTAATAGGCTATATGTGGCTTCTATTGGGGCCACTCCCATCAAAATACCAAAATATTACATTTGTTATAGCATACATTTTTATCATGGTTTTTTTATTTCTTTCTCTTAAATATACTCTTCAGATTCCTCGAAGTGCTATGTTTTCAAAATCAACTCTTAGAAATTATTTTGATTAAGATATAAAATCTTAATTGGCCAATTGCCTTCTAAAATTTGAATTTCACTAAGATGAAGATCAACACCATAATTTTCTAAGTTATCTGCTACTCAATTTTCTTCTCTATAAATATGCTCACACTGCCAAGATATTACCTCTAGTAATAGATGATGAACATCCGTAATAATATTATTTTTTATCCAGTCTCCACATCCATTTTTTTAATAGCATTGATGATAATTTATGAGTCCCCCTCAATTAAAATATATTTCCATCCTTTTTCTACTATAATTTTAATCCCTATAAGAAGTGCCCTAGCCTCTACATAGTTGTTAGTTGAAGTTCCATATGATTATGAATAAGTGAGGATAATTTTGCCTTCACTATTTCTAAAAACACCACCTCCACCAACTTTTCTTGGATTTCCTTTAGAAGCACCATCAAAATTAATTTTGATAAACCCAATTTTAAGATATTTCCATTTTACCATATATCAAAGTAGATCCTTTGTTTTAATTCCATTGTCATAGATGACTCTTCCATGTATGTTCAAATCCTATAGCCAAGTTATTAGCACCTCTTTTTCTATAATTGAGACTTCCCATGATGAGCACCATATTTGTAGATGTTCTACAAGAATATAGTTCCAAAATTGGGCATCATTTTGATATTTATTTTTAAAAAATTTGTTATACCATTCAATCCATAAATTCAAATAAATAATGGCAGGGCCAATCCTCCAAAGAAAACATAATGCTTTAGCTTTAAAATAATCTATCCAACATTTTATCAACTCTTACAATGTTGATGGAGCTGCCTAATATGATTCCATATTTTTTTAAAAATAGCCCCAAATAGTTTGAGCAAATCAAAAATAGCTATTTCATCAATACCCCCATTCCTAGGCAATCATGGAATGTCATATTGCATCCCTTCCTACCTCCTATTTAGGTCTTCCCCTATTTACGAGGAAACCTGAAGGATCAATGTGGAACATAGTTCTAGAGAGGATCCAAAAAAAGCTAGCAGGTTGGAAAGGACATCTATTATCTCAAGAAGGCAAAGTAATTTTAACTATGGCTTCACTTCAAAGTATACCCGTTTACTTCCTATCAGTTTTCAGAGCTCCCAAAAAGGTGTATCACAAAACTGAGCAGCTTCAAAAAAAAATTCTCTGGTCAGGGACTGAGGATAAGAAAAGGATCCATTTAGTAGGTTGGAACAAGGTTTGCAAACCTAAAGTCGGTGGGGGGTTAGGATTGAGGAGAGTTGCTCATCTCAATACAACTCCGTTAGCCAAACAAGAATGGCGATTATTGACTAAGGTCGATAATGAATGGACCGCCATAGTTAGGAGGAAATACCTCCAAGGTGTGAACTTCCTTAATGACAACTTAGTAAGCAGGGGGTCTAATTTTTGGAAGGCAATCCTCACGAGCAGTGATCTTGTCAAGAAAGGTCGTAGATGGATTCTAGGAAATGGGAAAATAATAGACTTTTGGAAGGATCGGTGGGTGAGAGCTGAGGATTTATCCTAGAATCCTTGTTTGGGTAGGATTCAAGAGCATATGGAGCATCATATTGGGAAGAAGGTTGCAAATCATATGTGGCAGGATATAAATATCAACAGGTGGAAGCACATCAGAGTACAGGGTTTTTAAGCAGAGTCTAAAGAGATTTATAACATTTTAACTCAGAAAATTATTCCCTCTAGAGAGGATGAAGATCACATTTTTTGGTCTGAGACTAAAAGTGTTGAATTCATAGTTAAGTCTGCCTATAATTTTCTTCTCAATGTGGAAGGTCAACAATTTCAATCGATTTTGGTTTGGATCAAAGGCTTAATTCCTAAAATATCCTTTTTTCATGGCTGGTGATTCAAGGAAAAATCCTCACTATGGACAATATGTTATCCAAAGGTATGGTTATTGCTAACCGTTGCTACATGTGCAGGGCAGGATGGGAGACAACCCAACACTTATTTCTAGAGTTTTCGATAGCGGATTCCATCCTGGATGTACTTTTCCAAGCCTTTAGGATCTTGTGGGTTAAGCCTGCTCTTATATCCAAAGTTTCCATCAATGGCCTCAATGCTTTGTTAGCTTAAAACTTAAGTACCTATGGAAAATCTATTGGCATCATTTTCTCTAGCATATTTAGCTAGAAATGAACCATAGAGCCTTTAAGGATACCATTCACAACCCAAAAACCATCCTCAATAGGATTATTGTCTTTGCAAAGGAAAACCTTAGCACCTTAGTGGATGAGAACCACTCAATTCTCCCCCAATAAAAACAATTAGCTTGGGCCTTAGGTATTGATGAAAAACCTTCCATTCCTTTGCCCAATCCCGTAAATGGGATTTCTTGGGAGCCACCCCCCCAAGGTTGGTTTAAACTAAATTTTGATGGTGCAGCCAAGGAGAACCTGAGAAGAGCTGGAGTTGGGGGAATAATCAGGGATCATCAAGGAAATCTGGTCAAGGCCTTCACTGAACCATTTGGAATTAGAACTAATAATGAAACAAAAGCTATAGCTCTTTGGAGAGGGTTGCAAGTAGCCCAAGCAAATAAAGGTAACTTAATGATTGAAGGTGATTCGATGAACATCATCAACCTATTAACCAATGGCAAAAAACCTCCATGGAGAATCGAGGGAGTCATCCATGAAGTGAGGATCCTTTTTGCGGTAATATAGAACAGGAGGGCTCATCACGTGTACCATGAGGCCAACAATTCAACTAACAAATTAGCCAACATAGGTGTTGATGTTGATATTTTGGTGACATGGACACAAGGTGTGCCACGTGAAGTGGAAAACATTATTAGTCATGAAAAGAAACCCACCTATTAAGGAGAAATATGAATGGGTGTTCTTTCCCCATGGATCTGGTAATAACTATAGGGTTTCCCTCTAAATCATACTAAATTGGAAATGAAGGTAACAGGGTGTAATACTTGGAGGATTCTGATAGAGAATAAGAAATGGGCAAGCAATAGGTTTCACAAGTGCAAAGTTCCAAACTTCAATTTCCTGTCAATGTAAGTAATGTTTACAGTTATGTTTAGGTATGGGTTTGCCTTGTTAGTAAGGTGTTGTAGGGGATTCAACACAAGTTATGGTAAGAAAGTTTCAAGAATGATTAGGATCTACAATCTTAGCAGAAGGCTGGATATTGTAATAGGTTTTGGGTTAACCTGCAAAACCCGATAATTAATGAAGACTTTTATTTACCAAAAAAAAAATTAAAAATGAAGAATTAAATGGTCTGATGTTTCTAAATACTTCTCACACAAGGCACATCTAAAGGGTTCATAACATCCTCTTCTTTTTAGACTTTTTCTCATAAAAATATTACTTTGAATTGCTAACCAAAGAATTATTGAGGCCTTAGGGAGAGCCTCTAATGACCAAAATTTCTTCCAAGGAAATTATTTGGGAGAAGAAAATTTTGATTTCTCTAGATCCTCATATCCCAACTTGATCAAGTATCCACCATCCTTTGATAAATTCCAAACCAGCTCATCCTTTCATGTAAAAAATGGCAAATAAAACTCTCAAAGCATCTTTTGAAGTTCATCTAGAAATTGTTTAAGTTCCTCTCCTTCAACCAGGTAACTAAAAAAATTATGATCTAGAGTTTTTTCTCATAATAATATAATCCTTGACCTTTAGACCTTTACATGCTAGGAAATATTGAGCCAATGGTTTCCATTTTGAGTTAGATATAAGAGGATAAGGCTTCAACCAAGCTTCAGACCAAAAATTTGCATAAATACCCTTATTGATTGACCATCTAATGTGTTTCTTTATCAATTGCAAACTCTCTGATATGAAGTTCCATGTTGATGATCCTTTGGGTAGAGTTATTTTTATAGAAATATTCATTGCATCAAGAGAACCTATATATTTTTGAAGTAATATTTTTTCCCAATTATTTCCTTGATCTTTGAATAATATCCACCCAATCTTTGCTCCTAATGCCAAATTCATAAGTCTGCAATTCTACAAGCCTTCTCCACAAATATTCTTTCCTTTGCAAACCCTATCCCACTTACAAACCCAAATTTTTCCTCACAACCTTTCCATAGAAATTCTCTTTGAATTTTATCAATTTATGATGTAATACCTATTGGCAATCTTGAAAATGACATCATATAAATAGGAATGGATTGCAAAGTAGACTTTATGAGTTGCATCTTTTCGGTCATGGTTAAGAACTTACCTTTCCAACCTGCCAAGAAAGCTTTCAATCTATCCAAAAAAGAGATCCAAAGCTCCTTTTTATTTCCTTTATTAGACAAAGGAATACCCAAGTAGGTTGATGGAATTTTTCAATTTTAAACTTTAAAATATTCACAATAATTTGTTGTATATTAGGGTAGTATTAATGAAAAATCTTGGATTTTGAAGTATTTACCAACTGTCAAGTAGCCTTCTCATAACATGGTAATATTGATTTAAACTCCATGACCTCACTGACTGAGGAATGGCCTAAAATAAAATTATCATCAAAAATTGGATATGAGATTCAAAGGGACCATTTTTTGCAACTTGAATACCCTTGATTTTTCCTTCCATTTTTCACTCCCTAATGCTTCCACCAGAATAATGAATAGACAAGGAGAAAGAGAATCACCTTGACGAAGTCCACAAGATGACTTAAAGTACCCAATAGGAGAACCATTGATCAAAATAGAAAATTTTGCAGTGCTATAACAATATTTAATCCACTCACACCAGCTATAATCAAAGTCAAACTTTCTAAGAATAGCATGTAGAAAATTCCAGGAAACCCTATCATATGCTTTATTCATATCTAATTTCAAAAACATACCTATTTTTTTCATGGAATGAAGAGAATGTATGGCCTCTTGTCCAATAATTATACCATAAAGAATTTTTTTACCCTGAACAAAGCCACCTTATTCCTCTAAGATAAGACACCCTAGAATGCCCTTTAACTTGTTTGCCATAATTTTTTAAATGATATTATAAATCATATTATAAAGGCTTATTGTACAAAAATTATCAAAATATTTTATGTCACCTTTCTTGGGAGCCAATTATAGCCTTCCTATTTTGGGCCTCTTCAAACGCATCTAACATATCACTCTTAAATAAATCCCAAAAAAATTTGAAAGAAAATTGCATGAAATCCATCAAGGCCAGGTGCCTTGTTATGATGGAAAGAGAAATTGCTTCATGGAGCTCCTCCATAGATATCTTCTTCATCAAGATTTCATTTTATCCCTGAAGGATAATTGATGGATTATTTTGTAGAATTTTTTCTTGTGCCTCCTTATCTTGCCTAGAATCTGACAAAATATTTTTGAAATAAGTTATTGCTTCCTTCCTTATATCTTCTTTGTCCTCAATATTTCTTCTATCTGGAATTATAATATTTTTTATATGACGAACAATTTTTTTTTTTTTATTTGGTGGATGAAGGGTTTTGAAAGGGTCCCAAAATTTTTACATAGGGCGTTTTAAAAGGGTCCCCAAACACATCAATAAATATTTTCAACAAAAACCCAAAATGGAGTACAATACGGGATGAATCTAATGATATTCAAGGAAAGCCCACAAAAGAGACCAAATGAGACTACAATAAAACGGGTCCAAGAAAAGCTTCTTAAAATGAATTTTGAACTTCCCACCCAAGATGGGAATCTTGGAACAATAAACCATAATTTAAAACAAAGGAACCGAAGTTTAAGCACGAAAACATGCCCAAATGAAGGCCAAATCCAAAATAAAAATTATTTCCCAACCTAAGAATCCTAGGTTAGGAAACCCAGTCCAACAGCCTTTGACATCCATTGATCCTACAATTGAAAAGGTTGAAACATACAAAGAGAACACTAGTCGCAAGAAATATTGATCTAAACTTAAAACAAAAAACAAGGTCCCAAATAGAAAATTTTGGTCCAAATATTTGCTGAAACCTATGTAACTACCACTAAAAATTCAATGGGTATCCAAAAATTAGAAACTAGTGGATCCATCGAACCTACACTCCCACTAGCCATTGCCTAAAATAACACTCCATAATTGGTAAAGGATCCAACATAAAAAATAAGGATCCATAAAAAAACAACCAAAACCCTCGGATCTACCTAAAGCTTCAAGCAATGGGTTTGTCATGCTTGAAGCCCATAAAACACACCCACAAAATAGAGTGATAGGAAATGGAACAAAGCGCTCAAAAAGGAAAGTCATGAAAACCCTAGGAGCACTTAGAAAAACACAAATCCAACCCAACCAAAGGATTTGGATATTACTTTTGACCCACTCCTAGCAATCTAAATCCACTAGTCAGAATGGCCAAACAACACCAACAAATCTCCACTAACCATAAATGCACATGATATCCCCTAAAAATTAGTTAGAGAAGGGGAAAAACCAAAGGATATCATGGAGAGAGCCCATCTATCCACCACTACAACCAACCGCTAGGTCACAGGAGGGAAAACACTATACAAAATAGAGGACTCTACAACCTGGAGTGAAAGAGATTCAAAAACCCTCCATTTTACTAGCATTCAAGGTAGACCCATCAGCTAACTAGCCATCCCCTAGCCCCCCAACTAGGGTTCTACCTGACCCAACCTTCTTTCAAGTTGCAAATTGAATTGAGAGAACATGGCCATCATATAGAAACCTTCTCCGCCCATATGGACCTCCACCAAATAGTAGGTTTGTGCTTCCAAAAATGTTGGTCTACATAGGTTCACTAACCCTAGGGCCACCAAGTCCACTTGTGATCGCTTAAAAAAAATTATTTTTATTGTAGCATGAAAAATTTGTATTTATATCCCCTTCCTTGAGCCATTTCTCTCTAGATTTTTGTAATCCATATGACTCCTCATTTTTCAATGCATTATGATAATCAAAAAGTAATTATTTTTCTTTCACATAAGAATCCTAGTGCATTCCATTATTTTCTACTATATCTTATAAATTTTTGAGCTTGGATTCAATTTGTTTTTTTTTCTTAAAAAATGTTACCAAAATATTTGACATTCCATATCTTCATTTGCTCCTTTAAATATTTCAACTTTTGAAAAAACCTGTACATACATGATCCTTCAAATTTTGATTCATCCCACCATAACATAACCATCTCAAAAAAATTAGGGTCTTGAAGCCATTAGTCACAATATCAATTATCATAATTTAAATATTGAATTTATCTCATTTATAATCAAAATAAATAAATTGATAAAATTTAAATAACTAATTATATAATAAAAAAAAAATATTAGTTGAAAGAAGGGGTTTTGAAAGGATCCTCGAACCTTATTATAAAAGGAAAAACTAAAAGAGGAGCTAATCTAATTAAGCAGGGTTTGTTCTGGATTCGCAATCGAGGATCAGATGTTCTTTTCTGGGAGGATTCTTGGGATGGCCACCCTCCTATCTTGACTCAATATCCCAGGTTACATTCCCTAAGCATTTTTTTCTTGGAAGCGAGTCTGGTCTCATGTGGAGGACTTTAAAAAAATCCAGTATTTTGGAAATATGGAGATGTACAAATGGAAAGATCCGCAGGAATGGCCCCAAGGGGGATTGGCCGAGGATAAAGAGGTGCTTGCTCTTATTCTTGCAGGGAGTTACTGTTCCTCATTGAGGGATAAAGACATTCTAGATTGGAACCCTAATCCCAAGGGAACCTACTCTGTAGCCTATGGTTATCAAGTTCTTGATAAGCAAAAGTTCGGAAGTCTCCCTGTCACATGGTGGAAAAAGGTGTGGAATAGATTTTCTTGGCCAAAATGTAACTTTTTTCTCTGGCTGGTAGCTCGTAATAAATGCCTCACTTGGGATAACTTGAGGAAGAGGGGATTTCAGGGTCCCTCTTTATGTGTCCTTTGTGATAAGAATGAGGATGACTCTTCTCATTTATTTTTCCAATGCTCCCTTGCCAGAGACATTTGGCACTATTGGTGGAGTGCTTGGAACCATCCTTGTTTTCATGTGCTCTCCCTAGTGGATTTTGGAGTAATCTAGGCAGACCTCCGGCCAAGGCCCCCTTCCTCCAAGTGGCTTGGAATTTGGGCCCTTCTTGCATCATCTGGCATATTTGGCTCGAACAAAACCGACGCATTTTTGAGGGAAGTCATTTGGCTGTTCAATAGATCTGGCAAAGGATCCTGTGTATGGTTCAAGAAACTATCCATAGTAAATGTGATGTGGACCCTCATTTGGACTCTAAGGAGGAGAAGGTACGACAGGCCCTTGGTTTGTTTGGTGTTGGCATGAATTCTTCTAGCCCTAGTAGGATTCCTCAGCTTAGCAAGAAGGTTAGGAGAGAGGGTAGATGGAGACTGCCCCCTAGAGGAGTTTTAAAAATTAATACTAATGGGTCATCCAGGGGCAATCCTGGACATGCTGGAATTGGTGGTGTTGGGAGAGATTCTGCTGGCGTGGTCAGTTTTTTATTTTCCATTTATAAAGGTGTTCACTCCAACAATCTTATGGAAGCTTTGGCGATACTTGAGGCCTTGCAAAGGGGGTTTTCTCTTGGCTGGCACAGGATTCTTTGTGAGTCTGACTCTCAAATTTTGGTTAATATTTTAAACAGCAAAAGAGTGGAGGATGTTAATTGGCAGTTGGCCTCTGTGACCATTCATATTCTCAGAATGAGTGAAGAGTTTGAATTTATATCCTTTGTGCACATTCCAAGGGAATGGAATGGGGTTGTTGATTACCTGGCCAAAAGGGCTTCTGAGCTAGTGGATACTCAGAGTATTGATAACTGGGAGAGTCTCCCATCTAGGGATTCTCAACACCTACGGGATTTGATCCATAAGGATGTTCAAACTTAATATGGTTTGTTTTTTTTTGTTTCTTTGGGAGTTGACCTTGTCTGGTGATTTATCCTGTCTTGTTGCTTATTTGAGTCCTAGGTGGGGGCTTAGCTGTACTTTGTAATCCAGACTTTTTATCAATAAATTTTTTACCCCTTTATTTAAAAAAAAATAGAGGAAAAACTAACATCCAATTAAGGAGAGGGATGTTAGCAAGCTAAAAAGAGACTAGCATCAAAATACATGCAGGGGAAACTAGCATAGCCACCACTAGGGCAAACATAAAAAAAAATGGATAGAAGGAAGACCAGATGGTCTACAACCACCCCCCATAACCCATAAATATAAACCCATGCAAGGGCACCCATGCATAGAAATAACTAAAACAAAACCAAAAAAACTTATAACTACCCATCAAAAAATAAGTCCTCGACCATTATTGTTTGTTGATGTCTAGGTTGTCCTTACTAGGACTCTCCAAAATATGACCCGCCTATCCCCAACTCAACAAAGATACCTCTAGTCTATAAATCATTTATGCTTAACAAAAAATTCTCTCTCCAAATAGTTAGACCATCCTGGGTCAACCCCAAATTTATTATAAAATCAATCGATTTATTACATTCCCTATACACGTGCTTGACAACCACATCCTCAAAGACCTGAAGGATTATTTTTGCCTAAAAAATCATATTAGCAATAAAAGGACTAGGAGTTTGAGAACCTATCACTAGATTTATGATATTAAGATAATCACCCTCAATTATGACCTTACTCTACTCAAAGCCACTCAATAGACAAATCCATTGGAAGAGAGCACAAGCTTCAACAAAACAACTCGATTTAGGTCCTAGATTCTAAGAAAAGGCAAGAAGGAGTTAATCACTGATGTTATAAATTAAAGCATCTGCACCTACCTCTCCTAGGTTATCCTTGGAGGTCCCATCGAAATTGAGTTTAATCCAATCTGCAAGGAGTAAATCCTAGGAAATATGTCTCCTCCCACTTGAATCCAAATGGGTAGTAGACCTCATAAAAGTTTTAAACTATAGAGTAAGCTCCATAGATAATTCCCCAACAGAGGAACTTAAGTCCAAAGAGATGGCAAATAAGTTCTCCATTATTGCCACAATGCTCTTGGAATAAATAAATAGGGTTGAATTGTCTTAGTTTTTAAAATCCCTCAAATTTCTTTCCTTCCAAATACACCACATGATGTGAGCCAAGCTAAATCTCTAGAATAGATGAAGTCAAAGAGAAAATAAGGGAGGTCCCCAATGGTATAAAAGATCAAAAATTTGAAAGGGACATACCTAAAATACACCAACCAATTGAAAAAGAATGAGAAAACATCCTTAGATAATGAGCACAAAATAAAGGTATGGTGTACCGACTCAGCATCCAAGCTACATAGGTAAGACTAGTTTAGAATATTTATACCTCAGGATTGTAGATTATCTATGGTCAAGATTTTATTTTGTATAGAGATCCATAGAAAATTATTTACCTTAGGGGTTAATCCCTTCTGCCAAAATATGCTACTCGAGAACCAAGGGGGGCAAGGATTCTCCAGGAGGAAATATGATGATTTCACAAAAAATACTCCTAAACTTTCTACCTTCCAAAAAATATTATCAGCTTCATCAGTAGATTTGATGACTTGGAACTTGAGGAGGTTTGAGATCTTCTTAAGGGATATTTTCTTAGCTAAAGATAAGTCATGATTGAATAAAAAACTCCATATCTTCCTATGATTTGTAGTTTTAATATAATATTTAACCCTAGACCCAAAGGTACATCTGCAAAAGTCTTCAACCACTACCAATTTTGGGAGCGAAGCCAACAGTTGGTCCATCATCCAGGTATCTAACCAAAAATCAATTAGATGACCATTACCCACATTCTATATTCCTCAATGTTGCTCCTGGAATTACATAGACTAAGCCAAAATGCCAATCCAAATTTTGAGACATCATTTGAAAATAAGTCCTCCCCATTATTTAGATATTTTTCTTTTATAATATTAACCCAATCAACCTATTCATTTTGGGTTAGGCATCAACCTTTTCTAGAAACTAGGGCCTTATTCAATTGGTCCATCCTTCTCAAACCCATACCTCCAAACTCCCTTCTACTACAAATCTAATCCCATGCTACTAACGTTAGCTTTTGATGTTGTATATTTAATGAAATAACTACCACAAGGTATAAAATGAGCATGCAATATTAAATATATGGAAAAGGCAATATACTAAGCATGTAAATATCATGAGAAACTTTTGCAACTACTCATAAATAAGCCATTAATGAAAGCTCACAAAAATAGTATATTGCTATAAAATGGAGATCTCAAACTCTCCATATTTCATACATGCTCTACATTGTATCTATCATATCAACTACTACTACTCTACCTTGTGCACACCAAAATTGTGTGTCTCTCTCACTCTCATATGTCCATACAAAAGCATATATATAATGAGAGGTGACTCTTGACCTTCCATCTTCCTATGACTCTTCACCTTCCTATTCTATGGACTCATGTGCACATGGACAACATGCACATTTACATCATCAAGTACTTTGCACATTCTAACACTTGTGTATTTATTACATTGCATAAAGTAAATACTCAAACTCTAATCTAAGACACACTCCTAATCTAAACATGTACCCATGGTGGTACATTAGCATGTACCAAATAATGTAATATATTCCAACACCCCCTGTATTACATTATTTGGGTATTGAAGACTTTAGTCTTCAATATGGATCTTCGTCTTTCATATGTTCTTCAATTGGATCAAGTTCTTGTTCTTCTTTTGGTTCAGTCTTTATCTCGTTCTTGGATCTCATGCTGTCTTTTCTTGTTTTCTTCATTTTGACGCTTTTTTGTGTTTCATAGTCTTTGATATGATCTTCATTTTTGAATTTTTCAAGGTAGCCTTGATGAACAAGAGATATCATTATCTTACAAGTCATGAGTGGATCAAAATTAATCCATTTTCTTTCCTTTGGTTCTTTGGATGACCTTTCTTCAACTCATTGTTAGTAGTTACTTCAGAAATAAGAACTTGAAAGAGATAATCTAGTCTAAATATTAATATCTCTTCAAATATTTTGTAGTACATGTCTTTATAGTAGCAGAAAAAAGATGAGTGAGTTTTTCCTCCACAATATTTACATGGATGGAAATTCCAATAGTTTGCTTTTTCATGACCAATCTTATTGCAATAAGAACATCATGAAGATATTTCTACTACTTTGTTACTTGTCTTGGAAATTTCAAGTTCATCCACTTCCTTGATAAAATAGAAAAACCATTTGTGTACAATTGTAGCTATTCTATCTTTACTTATTTTATAAATTTGTAAATCATCCTTTTGATCAATATTCTTTGCTACATTTTGAGAATGGTTTTTAAGT
Source organism: Wollemia nobilis (assembly GCA_028583015.1). Classification (NCBI taxonomy): domain Eukaryota; kingdom Viridiplantae; phylum Streptophyta; class Pinopsida; order Araucariales; family Araucariaceae; genus Wollemia; species Wollemia nobilis. The sequence goes on along the minus strand of JAQPPZ010003172.1, from coordinate 672,068 downwards.
TTATTCTCCATATCTCTATTGATATGATTGTCATCAATTTCTTCTATCATATTGTTGGAAGATGTTTTTATAGAATCTTCTCTTGCCAAACTATTAGTTTATGATTTTCCAAAAGTCTTTCTAAACCATATTGGTTCTTCTCTTTTGTATTTCATATTGTCATCCCTTGAATCAAGTATATCTTTAAACCATTTTGATTCTTTGAATCTTGTATACTTAATAAGCTTTTCCATAGTTCTTTTTAAAGTAATATTTCTTGTAACTCTTTGGTTTAAAAAGAACAATTTTGGTAGAATTTAAAATCTCTAAACCTTTGAGGTTGACTACCTTATGACTCCCTAGTTCTATTGGCCAACTTGGAATTTGAGTATAGGATCAAATTTGATATAATATTTTCAATTCTCAAGTTTTGTGGAATAACTTGTATCTACCAAGTGTTTTGAATATGGCTTTGATAAAGTGCTTAGATTTCCTTTGAGTTGAATTCCTTTTGTCTCCCTAATGTTCAACTTCTATTCTTCACCTTATTTCTCCCTATTTATGAATAGAAAGCTAAAGATAATTTTTGATGCAATTTCAAGTTTGATAAGGTTCTCAATTTTCAAAACCTTTAAGTTGGATTCCTTATGTCTCATTAATTTGAGCAAGAGACTAATACCAAATGTAATTTCCAACTTTTCAAAAAACTCTATGTTTGTATTTCTTTCAATTTTCAATAATATAGTTTCTAAATTTCAAAGCTCTAAATTGGTGTTGAACTCCTTATAACTCCCTAATTGGAAATTTAGAAAACTAATGTATTTGCAAATTCAATATTTCAATTTCAATGTGGAAATCCTTATTTCTCCAAGTTAAACTATTTGCAAATATTTCTATGCAATTTGAATTTCAAATAAGATAAAGTAATTTCAAATGCTTTCAATTAAATTCCACTTGCTTCAAAAATCTTCTATACCATTCAATAAATATTCTAAGGTTTAAAATTCAGTAATGCATTACCTTATAGCTCCATTTATCTTTAACTCAATACTATACCTTATACCTCCTTTTATTTTTGCAAAGGTTATAAATTAATTCAAATATTCCATACCTTCTTTAATATAGCACTTCAAACTTTGACTTGCTTCTTGTAACTCTGCAACCTGTGCTTTATCTGCGCTCTCCTTTGACTACAATGCATTCAATGCTCCTTGATGCTCACTAAATTTGGTCTTGTGAGGTTTGACTATCCTTTTTGTTCTTTCACGCTTCTCCAAGGCACTCAAATCTGATTCCAATGTGCTTTCTCTGTTGTGCTTAGGATATTTTTGGCCCATGCATTAATAGGCACCCTTTAGACGTTGCACCTTCCTCCAATCATGATTGGTGTTCTAAGTTTCAAGTGCCAAGTGGCACCAAATGTCTTTGCACTTCTTTAAATATTTCCTATGGCACTCTACCCAACTGTATCTTGCTTAATACTTGGCAAGAGCATTATATTTCATGGACTTGAATGTATTATTGTTGCTTGAGCATTGTAAGTAGAACGTTCCTCTCCTCCAATAGAAAATGTAACATCCTCCATGTGGCAGATGGCTTCTTTAACACTTGACCTTCCTTATCATGCACCTTATTCACCCTAATTTTGGTTCTCTTGTTGCTTGGCCTTCAAGCATTTAAAACTCCTTTGTGTTGTTCAATTTTCCAACATTCATCCAAGTTGTTCTTCTTCTCCAATGCTCCCCTTCAGTGGTAGTTAGATCTTGGTGATTCTTCTTATCTTTTTAGTTGCAGTTTCAACATCCTTTGTAATGGTGCTTTCTCTTAGATTTGGTGGCTCTTTGGTTTCTGGCTCTCAATATTTTCAACATCTCATCTTCCCTAAGTAATGCAACCTCCTATAATGCTTTTCTTCCTCTTCTTTTATGTTACTTTCTTTGTCTAACATTGTGGATTTTCTTGCTATGATGGCTCTTTCTTTCCATGGTGGCTTAACTTTACTATGGTGGCTCCTCCTTTAGTATGGTGGTGCTTCTTCACTATGGTGGTTCTCTATGCCTTTGATGACTTATCTTCACCAAAAAATTTGCACTTATTAGTCCACATTTTTGGTTTCTTTAGACACCTCAAATCTGCCTTACCTTTGTTCTCTATTGAGTCTCTTCCTTTTTACTCAATAGGACTTAGAAAAATCTGTATTTCAATTAGAAAAACAACATATACTATTTCTACTTATCACTCCCTTTCAAGAAAGTTTTTAACTTCTATCTTTGTTGTTGTGTTTTTGCAGATTTCAAGATAATAATGAAGTCTCCTTCCTTGGCTTGGAGATACTCAACTTAAACTAGCTTTTTCTCCTTAAATAACTCTTAATACGGTGCTTTCAAAAACCTTAAAATGAACTAGTTTTAATACTTTAAAAATGAACTTTCATAGCACCACTTTTACACACCTTTTGGCCTCCTTTTGTAGCTAGTCTTTTTGGTGATTTGGTTCACCTATTTTCTGCCCCAATTTTGTGAAATTTGTAGCTCCAATTCCTTTTGCTTTGCTACCCTAAACTTGTCAATCTTGCAGCTCTCCTTTCTAATCAAATGTTGCCTCAATTTGCCATTTTTTTTACCTTTTTTTTTCTTTTTCCTTTTTTTGCTTGAAAATTTGATTATTGTGGCTTCAATTCTCCTCCAAACTTGTTCTCTTGGACTCTAAAATTTGCAGCTATTAGTGCTGCCCAAAATGTTGTCCTAAACTCTATGTACATTTTTAGCTTCTAATGCAGCCAATTCCTCCTTTGATTTGTTGTCCTAAACTCTCTCAAATCTGCTAGGAAACTCCTTCGATTCGTAGCTCTAAAACTCCTCCAATTTATTCTCAATATTGCTTTCCAAAAACCTTTATTTTGTTGTCCAAAACTCCTTTAATTTGCAGCTTTCAATGCTACCTAAAAATCAGCTTCTATGCTGTCCAAAAATACTTCCAATTCTTCCTCAAAATTCTCTAAATCGCAGCTCTCTATTCTCCTTCTAATGCTACCTAATTGTGCAGCTCAAATATCTTTAAGTTGTTGCTTTCTTTTGTTTTCAAGCCCTCCTTCAATTTGTTGTTCAAGGGATCTTCAAAATCTTCCCAAATCTTCTCTAAATTGCATCTCTATGTCACCTTGAATTTTTTTTCCTGTGACTCTTCAACTTCTGCTGCAAAATCAGCAATCTTCTCCTTTGTAAATCAACCTTCAAATCCTTTGTGGCTATCCTCAAAAATCTCAAATCTAGTGGCCTCTTCTAGCTTCTTTCTCCTTCAATATTCCTTTTTGAATTTTAACTTCAAATTGGGCCTCTTTGTTGGTCTTCTCCTCAAGAATATAAATGTCTTGAGGTCTTCAAAAATCTCTTCCAAAATTTGGCAAACTTCTTGCCAAATCCTTCTTCCTTTTGGGCTTGTTGTCGGATGGTGACAATTGTCCCAAATTCTTCTTTTTAAGGAGCTACTCCTTGCAATATTCTCCCTTGAGCTTTCTTCAAATCTCCTCCAATGGCCACTTCTTTAATTTTTTCAATAGGGCTTCTCTAGCCTTCTTCTTTCTCCTTCCAAATTTTCTTGAGACCTCTTCTCTTGGGTCTTCAAATTCTGCAGCTTCTCAAATATTCAATAGGACTTTTTCTAGTCCTTCTCTATCTTCAATCTTCAATCTTCTATCTTCCAAATCTTGAAGTTCTTCAATGGGACCTCTTTCTTGGGTCTCCTCCTTCTAGAGTTGCTTTCTTCTTTCTTCAATATGTAATCTACAATCTTCAATATTCTATGGGGATCTCCTTCTTGGGACTCCTTGATCTCCAATATTCAATAGGGCTCCTTTGGCCTCTTCCTCTCTTCTCAATATTCAATCTTCAATTCTGCAAATTTTACAATGGGACCTTTTTCCTTAGGCCTCCAAATTCTTCAATATTTGACTTGTTGTTGCAAGTATTGGATTAATTCCAAAGAAGATATTCTTCCTATCTCTTGTAGGAAGCTTCCCAACTTTCTTTGAATCAACTCTTCTCTGCAACAAAATATTAGAAGATAATAATGCAAATTCTTCAAATCTAAAAATAATGAACTTCACTAGTTGATTTGTCAAACTAGTGGAATCAATGTTGAGTCCTAGTCTTCACAAGTTTTCCTGCAACCCTATGGAAAGACTCTAGCCAAAAAGCAATTTCAAAAATTTTGAAAATGAGATCTTCCTATCTCCTCTCAATCTCTCTTGTGGCTCTCCTTATCTCCTATCAATCTACCTTGTGGCTCTGATACCACTATTAGCTTTTGATGTTATATATTTAATGAAATAACTACCACAAGGTATAAAATGAGCATGCAATATTAAATATATGAAAAAGACAATATACTAAGCATGTAAATATCATGAGAAACTTCTGCAACTACTCATAAATAAGCCATTAATGAAAGCTCATGAAAATAGTATATTGCTATAAAATGGAGGTCTCAAACTCTCCATATTTCATACATGCTCTACATTGTATCTATCATATCAACTACTACTACTCTACCTTGTGCACACCAAAATTGTGTCTCTCTCACTCACTCATATGTCCATACAAAAGCATATATATAATGAGAGGTGACTCTTGACCTTCCATCTTCCTATGACTCTTCACCTTCCTATTCTATGGACTCATGTGCACATGGACAACATGCACATTTACATCATCAAGTACTTTGCACATTCTAACACTTGTGCATTTATTACATTGCATAAAGTAAATACTCAAACTCTAATCTAAGGCACACTCCTAATCTAAACATGTACCCATGGTGGTACATTAGCATGTACCAAATAATGTAATATATTCCAACAACTAAGTGAAATATCTTCTTCTCCTCCGACCCAAACCACAAGGACTTTTGAACTTGATCGATCTTCTGCATTATTTTACCTGGCATATTGAACAAGGAAATAAAGTAAAATGATATACTCTGAAGTGTATATTTCATCAAAACAACCTTACCTACCTAGCTTAACAGAGCTCCTTTCTAGCTAGTAATTTTGTGTTACACCCTTTTCACTATTGGATCCCATAAAGATTCTTTGCACCTCCCCTTTAAAAGAGTAATTCCAAGGTAAGTCGATGGAAACTATGCTATCTCATAGCCCAGATCTGTCACTATTCTTATTTACCTGAGAATTAATGAATTCAAGAAGAATATTTTACTCTTCAAAAAGTTAACCTTCTACCCTTCTTCATACCAAATGAGGATTTCTTTGATTACCCAGGCCTAAGAAATTGAGGTAAGGAATAAAAGAAGATTATCATATATGAATTGATGATGGGATATTGATTCCATGCTCAGGGTCAGTTTGATATGGGTCTCCCTGAAGAATACCACAACAACTACAAAAGTATCAAACAAAGGAACCATTGACAAGCACTAAAACTCTGGTTGATGAAATGCGGGTTTTAATAATAAAGATCCATCTCCTATCAAAGCTAAAATTTTGAAGAACCTTAAGGAGAAAGTCCCAAGAGACCCTATCATAGGCCTTGTTCATGTCTAGTTTTATAAAAGCTCTTACTTGACCATTTTTATCCAATGAATGTATAAGTTCATGAACTGAAACCAAGATTTGACAACCCGAAATGAAGCCACTTTGAGTAAAATCAATCAAACAAGGCAAGAGAGGTTTAATCCTATTATCCAAAGCTTTAGTGAAAATTTTGAAGATAGTATTACAGAGGCTAATGGACCAGAAGTCTTTAAACTCAATGGCACCTATTTATTTTAGAATTATATCCAAGAAAGTGGTATTTAAAGCCCTAGGGAAAACTTTAATGGATTGAACTTTATAGAGAGCTTCATCAATCTCCCTACCAAAGATATGTCAGAACCTTTAAAAAAAGTTGAGGGGAATCCATCTAAGCCATAGGCCTTTAGCCCTTCCATGGAAAAGAGTGCTTTCTTAATTTCATCATCATTAAGTATACTATTGAGATTATCATTCATTTTTGTTGTCACCAGGAGAGGAATGTTCTGAATGATTTTTTCTTCTGTAAAAGCACTTCTCACACTCATATTTTAGAGGAGATATTGGAAAGAGACAAACTTTTCCATAATTTCCTAAATATACCCTATTTTAGAACCATTCGCTTTATGAATCTCCCTAATATGATTATTGCTTCTATGGCAAAGAGTTGAGGAATGAATTTTTCTATATTTCTATCTCCATATTTGAGCCAAATAGCTCTAGAATTTTATCACCAAAAAATCTCCTCATTTCTTAGGACATTATGAAGCTCATCTAAGATTCTTCTCTCCTCCAATATATTATTCTATGAGAGGACATCCACTTCCAATGAAGACTGAATAGTTTGTAATTGGGATTTGAGATCATTTTTCTTAATTTGGATGTCCCCAAAGATCAATTTGTTCCAATATTTTAGATTTTTTTATCAGTATTAGCTTAGCAACCACCTGATTAATACATGGGCCAAAGAATCTGGTGTTCCATCATTTTCTAATACTTACCTCCAACTCTAAATGAGAGAGCCATGTGGATTAAAATATGAAGGGTCTCGAGAAGAAATGAGTATTAGAATCATTATCAAAGATAAGGGGGTTATGATCAGATGCAATCTTGGGCAAGGAGTTGAAAGAAGAGTCCCCAAAAAAAGGAATAACCTCTTTGGAAATAAAAACTCTATCCAATATAATTTATATGTTATGGGAACCCAAGCATATGTTACTCCATGTATATTTGGAACCTTTCAATTCTAAGTCCATGAGCTCCTGATTATTGACAAAAGTAGCAAATTCTTCCATACTTCTCAAGATTTTTGTATCCTCCCTTCTTGTATGATGGGTACAAAGAAGAGTTGAAGTCTCTTGCTAGAATCCAAACCTCATTCTTAAAAGCTTCTCTCATTGAACTAAGCGTGGACCAAATATAGTTTATGTTTATTTTGGAGTTAGGGATGTAAATGTTAGTCAAAACCCATTTTCAACTTGAAGACTTGCAATAAAACATGTTAATAATTCTATTTGCTATCAAAAGTGTTGAGCTAGTGACTTTAATGAGATTCCATAGATATAGGAGACCCCTCGAGGCTCCTTGTGTTAAACTAGCCTAAAATTTGGCCTCCTTCCAAACCACCTTTCTTACCTCATCTACCTTGCTTCTACCCATATTTGTCTCTTGTAGAAGAATTATATCTGGACAAAACACTTTGATTTGAGGTTCCATTCAAACCTCTAATGTTCCATGATAGGAACCTCATTTATAGATTTTGTGAAATTTCTTACCCCCATCGCCCCTGGGAATTATGACAAAATATTTCAATCTTGAGTTGTTTTCCCCTATTTCTTTCACATTATCAACTTTTAACAGGGCATGAGATACATCTGCCACATTTATCTTCATCTCTTTGGACCGACATAATTTTTTGGAAGGTCCACCCACCTTGTGCTCCATTTCAAAATTAGTCTCTTTTTTGTGGCTTCCAATCTTGGGATGGGACCCGAAAGTCAGAGACTGGATTAATTTCTCAATCGAGGAAAGAGGTTGAGTAATTTGTTCTTCTAGGGTTACATTTTATAGCAAGCTAGAGTCATAGCCCAAGTAGTCATATGAATTTTTTAGCATAAAATCCGAACTAGAAGGTCCTAAAATGGGTTTAGAAAAACTAACATGAAGATGTTCATTGGCCTCCAAAGTCTTATAAGAGCTTCCACCCATTGCCATAATCTCCCTCAAGGTGGGTTCTCCTTGGGCTGGATATGCTATTTTAGTGTCCTTCAGTAAAAGACTTTTAGTATTTAGAGTTATAGATACCACTTATTTACAAAGTATCATTTAAATCTAGGATTTTTAGGAGTCATGCACCACCTCCTTAAGGTCTAAACCTTTAGGCTCAATCTTCTTAGGCCAGCATTCAATAACTTTATGTTGCCAAACTTTATCCTTCTTTTTAAGGATCTTAGAGAACTATGAATATTAATGGTCAGGTTTACTACAATTGAAATATTGGATGGGTTTGTTTTCATATTCAATAGGTTGATTCCATGTGCCTACCTTCAAAACAAGGTTAATATAATATGAAATATCAACCTTTGGATCTACCATAATGTAAAATCTTGTAGAGACCATCCTATATTTTGGTCTAGTCATTGGGTCAATTTGAATAAGTTCACTAATACTTTTAGCTATCCCTCTCAAGATGTCTTACTACCTGTGGTGGAAGGGAAGACCTGGAAGCCTCACCCAAAGAGAAACTAGATTCACCTTTTGGGTGTTAAGGTTGAAATCATAATCCCATTTGCAAATCAATATACCTCTTTTCCCATAGAACTAGAGACCCCTATCCAAGATTCATTTTGAGTCCTCTTCATAGTTCAACTTGATGATGATTTTTTTTTTGGTATAGCCACTATCTCCAAGGACCCTAATGACTTTCATTTTACCAAAGCTTAGAATCTAATGGAATCTATATTAGGTCTGCTTCCATGGAATTTGCCTACCAAATTCCAAGAACCTTCTTCCATAGCAATATTTGTGAGCTCGTCAAGAATATGAATCTCATCACCTTCAAGGGTGAGATTAAATAATATTTTCATCCTGCTAGGTTTAAAACCTTTTACAATCACCTTAGCAAAATATTCTCCTGGATTGAAAGAATGTCCCATCCAATGGGACCCACCTAATTTTCCATTCGAATTGAGTATCAGCGAGGGTACTGCATCACTAGCACTTGTTTCAATTCCATGTGAGTATGCAGCACCCAAAAATGCCATAGAACCCACCTCATGACTTTATGCTCTTTGAGCCTGAACAACACCCTACACTAGAACACTCTTTAAAACCTGAATCTGTTCCCTCGACTGCTCCTTCCCGCTCACCTTCAACTTCCCGCCTGCCAACTTCTTCCCGTCAAAGCTCATTTTCAATTCTGATGTCGCTGCTCAGATCCCTCTCCTCCTTTGATGTTTCTCCACAGTAGCAATCATGAACTATAATTTTTTAATTTTTTTGTTTTGCAAAATCCTTTGATGTCACTGCTCAAATTTTTTCATAGAAACCCTCTAACGTCGTTGCTCAATTTTTTTTTGCAACATCCTTTGACATCGTTGCTCAAATTTTTTTCTGCAAAACCCTCTGACATTATTGCTCAATTTTAGTTTTGCAAAACCCTCTTTGACATCCTGCTGCTCATATTTTTTTTTCAAAATATTCTAACACAGCTACTCAGATTTTGTTTCCACAGAAATCCTCTGATGCTGTTGCTCAGATTTTTCACAGAAACCCTCTGACGCTACTACTCATATTTTTTTCCACAAAACCCTTTGATGTCACTGCTCAATTTTTTTCCTACAAAACCCTTTGACACTGCTACTTAGATTTTTTCCCACAGAAACTCTCTAACACTACTGCTCAATTTTTTTTTGCATTATATAATAAAATATTAATAAAATAATATTTAAAGATTTAAATAAGTTAATATTTTACATTTATATCAAAATCATTGTTAAAGTATATAATAACAACTCAAAAATAATTTTGGACCATGACCCCTCATAAAATATGTGTAAACTCAATGAAAAAAACAACTCAAAAATAATTTTAGTTAAATAATGAAAGAAAAAGCATGAAAATTACCTTATTTTAATTGTATGGAATTAGATATAACTATCCTTAAAATTATATTATAAAAAATAGAAGTTTAAAGTAATCTTTAAAAGTGTGTGTATATATATATATATATATATATATATATATATATATAGAGAGAGAGAGAGAGAGTTTACCTTGTTAATTAAGTTATAGTTTTAATAATAGTGATTTTATTTTACGGTAGAGCTATTGGGAAGGGACCTAAAGAAAGCATAATATGGGCTAATAAGCAGACTTAAGGCTAGTAATAACATCAACAACATCACCCATCAACACTTTATAGATGATACAACCCTAGAGCAAGGAAAAACAAGGCTAGAGCTTTGAATAACTTATTAAAGGAATATCAAAGAGTATTTGGGTAGAAATTTAATAGGAAAAAATCTAAAATTTACTTCCTAAACACTCCAACTAGAATCAAACCAAGGATATGCAGGTTACTTCAAATAGAGGAGGCAAATTTACCAACAACATATCTAGGGATACCCTTTTTTGATGGGATAATGAGGATAGAATTGTGGAATATAGTTATAAGTAAAGTTGAGAATAAACTACAAACATGGAAAGGTAAATGGTTATTGTTAGCAAGAAGAGTGCAACTAATTAAATCAGTCTTACAAGTCAATATAACATATTATATGTCCTTATCAAGTGGCATTAGCTCAATTGGTTAGATTCCTCAACAATTCAAGTTGGAGATCCAGGTTCAAATCTTTCCAAATTATTTATGGATAATATCCAAGATTTGTTGTAATACCACTATGTGTTGATGATGTAATATGAATGGGGCCTGTTTCAATCCCATATGACCCATTGAGAAAAAAATATATTATATGTCCTTGTATATTATGCCAAAATTGGTAGAAAAAAGATTAATCTATATTATGTAGTCATTTTTGTGGTCAAGATTACATGATAAAATAAAATTTCCTTTGGTGAAATGAAGCAAGGTGTGTGATGATAAAACTATGGGAGGTCTCGATTTAAAAGTTCTTACAAATGCAAACTTAGCTCTAAGGATAAAAGAGAGTCAAAGACAATGGGAAATAATTCTTCTAAGTACGTTAAGCCCAATGACCCAAGCTTAAATTTTACTGCATTCTCACCACCAAATGGTTATGCACTATGGAATGGTTTTAAAAAATCAATTGATCTAGTGATTAAAGGTTGACTATGGGTAGTGGGAATTGGAGAAAATTTTCTATTTGGATTGGTACTTGATGAGAAAAAAGACCATTCAATCTAAGATATAATTTATGGATGCGATAACTTCAAGATAAATATTGTGATAGGGTTTCAAACATTATGTACAATGATCAGGAAGGAAGAAACATATGGAAATAAGATATTTTTACAAGTATACCGAACATTTTTGCTAGGAGGTAGTTGAGCAAAAAGATAACAACAATGACTACTTTGAGGAGAATAGATGATAAATTGATTTAGGATTTGAATAGCTTAGGAGAATACACAACAAAAAGTTGATATAATAATGTAAAGCACCAAAAAAATAGGATTACCACACGAATATAGAGAGATATTTGGGATAGCCTGAGTATTTCAAAATTTGAAGTGTTTGTATGGCTAGTAGGTCACAGGAAAATTTTATTCTGGGAAAATTTAATAAAAGGGGTTTTCATGGTGCGTTCTATGTAAAAAATATAAGGAAAGTATAAACCATCTCTTAGAAAACTACTCAATAGTTTGGGAACTATGATAATGGATTCTTAATATGTTTGGTAAATGCATGATGATGAACAATAGAATTGAAGAATGGTTAAAGCAATGACAGAGCACTTTAAAAGTGAGGTGTTATAAACAATCTAGGATACATCGAAAGAAGCAATACTTTGAACTATATCGCTGGAAAGGAATAGAAGGATATTTAAAGGAAATAATACAGTTTAGAGGTAATGAATATGAAGATTTGTTTAGCCATTGAGGATTCTAAACCAACTCTATCAACTCATCCAGTCACTAATCTTGAAGTAGAGATTTTTGATAGATGGAGTCAAGTCATCAATTGTAATTATGATGGTGAGTACATAATAAACAAAAGGAAGGTAAAAAATATAAAGTGGAAACCACTGGAGGAGCAATTGGTCTAATTGAATTTTTATGGAGCTTCTAAAGAAAAACCAAAACCAATAAAAGGAGGAATAATAAAAAATAATAAAGGTGAGATTTCGTCACATTATGCTTTTAGTAGTGGATTTAAGACAAAAAATGAAGCCAAAGCTTGGGTGGCTTTAGAAGGATTAAAAATATGTAGACAAATGAAATGGAACATAGTATGGATGAAAGGTGATTCACTAAAAAATATAAATACAATTTTGAGGAAAGCAAAGGCTCCATGGAACATACAAGAGATCATTTTGGAAATATAAGATCTTGCTACAAAGTTTGAAGAAATTGGGTTTACATATACATTAAGGAAAGGGAACAAATATGTAAATAGGCTAGCCAATAGAGAGGTTTTAATAGAGAATCATGAAGTTAAATTATCTTTTCCATGGTTAGAGGAAGTAGTATGTTTAGTTGAAGTTGACAAGAAAAAATTGAAAGGACCAAATTCAAAATAATGTTATTGAAGATGATAAAATGTTTCAATGGATCTATTTATAGATCCATACATTGGAGGAAACTAGCATTCTGGATTTGTTAAAGCAAACTACGGTTTTGTGAAGCAAGTAGAAGTTTTGTATGTTGAAGCAAAAGAAGATGATATTAGATGGACTTCATGGTTGAATGGATTATTTGAATTATTGGTTGGATTATGGGATAGAGTATGGATTGGAACTTTTAACTTTTTGATATTACTAAACTATTTATTAAAACAATATCATTATGTTTTGTTAAAATATCATTATAATATCAATGAGATTCATTTCATAACTTATTAAAATGATTATATATATATATATATATATATATATATATATATATATATATATGGTCAATTGGATTAAAAATGAATTCTGCTTGTATTATATAATGACCCATAGTTTAGTTGTTATGAATATATTCTTTGATAATATTTAATAATTTTAACTCATACTATTTATTATAATTTTTGTGGTTGCACTTATGCTTTAGGAAGGAAGCTAACAATCCAAAGCTCTTAAAGTGGACTATTATAAAGTGAAGTTTTAGAAATATTACTCTACTAAGATGCAATGTGTAGATAGACAATAGAGGTGGAGTTTTGATATTGGGAAGGTTGCATAATATAAAAATAAAAAATTCAAACTTTTATGAAAAAGATGTTGGTATCTAGCTATAGCAACTCAATTGAGATGAAATTTGAATTTATTTGTATACTCTAAGGCTCTAAAGGAGAAAGTTATGATTTGTCAAGGGTGGAAGAGCTAAGTATAACCCTTTTTTCTCAAGCAGAAAAAAAATAAGTGATTTGATTTTAAATTAAGTTCATATTCTCAATGGTCTCACAACATAATATACACTTAACATCTTATATATATATATATATATATATATATATATATATATATATATATATATATATATATATATATATATATAAAACGTAATATTTTGAAAGGGTTGCCCTTTCCATTTTACATCAACTTAGTCAAATTGAGCTATATAGTCTATTTAGTGCCAACAAGATTTGAACCTTGGTGTGAGCTACATCATCCATATTTACAATTATTATTAATATTTTAATGAGTTTACATAGGTTTTTAGGAGGGGTCCTAGTCCTCTCATACTAAATAGGGCTTGAACCTTAAACCTTTTATAAAGAGTCCAAAGCTCTTACCACTGCAGTAAGTAAGCTTACAATTTACAATTATTATTATTAAACCCTCTAAAAATATAATTTCTATATTAAATTTAAATTTATACAATTATTAAATCCTTAAAATTATATGTTTATGCTCCTTGAAAAAATAACCTGATTGAGGGTTGGGATGTATTAAAGCACACAAATATTATAATGCTATTTTAAAATAAAAATTTAAAATTTGAATAAAAATAATATCTAATATTTTTTATTAAAACAATTAAAGGAAACGTGTAAATGGAAAGGACTCAATCTGGAAAAGTCAAAGTTTCCATGGATCTTAATGGAAACCACAAATGCAATTAAGAGCAACAAGATGAGTAAAAAAATGTTAGTCTTAATTTGTGCCTATTTGATCTGTTCCGGTTCGTGGTGCCCAGAAATGTTACAAGGCTAATATTTTTAGTAAAGTGGAGACGACGTTTTCTCCATATTATCTAAACAAAACTCTTAACTCTCAAAATTTGGATGTCCCTGGCGGATAGTGGTACCACATTTCTGCTGTGGGGTCGTTTTCCAAGATTTCAAGGATTGAATTATTATGTTTAGTATTTGTTCTTGTATGAATATCAAGCACTTATTGCTCAACCCACGCACTTATTGCCTGTGATCATTTCATTTTCTTCATTAATCGTCACTTGCCAACACTAGCTGGCTGTCTATATAATAATTAGATTGATCTAATCTGCTCACCCTTGGCGTAGTCAAGAATGTAATTATTAATTGTAAGAAACTACACCAGCTCATAAATCTTAAGATCAATGGGCCAATTGATTACCATAGGCCCCGAATAAAACAATTTAGGTGGATTGACGGATAATCCGAAGGATATTAAAAATAATAAATTATCAATTTTTTTTTGGTACATAAGTGAATTGGTCACAACCACGGTTTTTAGTAACTGCTATTGTAGGGTTCAAATCATTAGTCACCGCTTCCAACAAAAACCCATCGTCTCCTTAACGTTAACCCAGCGTGAGATGGGGACCCGTCAGTTACACAAGGTTCGTACAGTCGTAGGTTTGGCGCAGCACTCAGAGGAATCAGATCAGACTACTAATCCACTAGCCCCTAGGTTTGGTTTTGAACCTAGGTCTCCTCTTGGTAAGTGCCCAAGTTTACTAATCCACTAGCCCCGCGAACAATAAATTATCAATTTATTAGAGTGGTTGGAAAAAACAAATTACGTTTTTAATGTTTATGCTGGCATAGAATGTTTAATGTGTCATATAAATTTTTAAATTTTAAATAAAAGTTTAAGATTCAAATTTCATGGAACATAAGATTATAGTAAAGAAATTATGGTTGAAAATAAATAATATCAATTTGATATAATATATAACCTATAGCTTAACTGATATTAAAAATTACTTTACCTTTTAACTTTATCTTTAAAACTTTAAATTTCCTATTTAAAATTTTAAAATCTTTCTAATTATATCCACTAAACAACCTATATTAACTTATTAAATATTATATTTATTTTATCATTTAATTTTTAAAACAAAACTTTTGTTTTTTATTTTTTCAATTTTAAATTAAAAAACACTATTATTCGTGATTCCGTACTCATTTATATTTGCGTATTCTATTCCTAAAAGCATCTCTAAGTTTAACAAAACTCACACGTAAACGAAACATAATGTTAGTAGCTAAATTATATGAATATGAGAAGTTTAAATACTTATAAATTTAAAATGAGTAAGTTATAACTAAAAAATTTAATAATATTTTTATTTAAGTATTATGGTCAGGTAATAAAGGTGGGGTCTGTTTCAATCCACTTATATTTAAATATAAAACTGTGTTTTGTTGAAATATCATACTAATATGGTTATGATCTTTAAATAGAAAAATAATACTAACAACTAGCTTGGTGAACTCCACCTTCATAGTTATGGGACACCTTTGTAATTATGGGACAAGGGTGGACCAACTTTGTTAGTTCTTAGATAGGATGGCAAATCAGTTGGTCAACAGATTTCCTTGTCTCCTATAATTTTTGTTTTATATCAGATGACCCTATGTGTCAATTTTCCTAAATGTTATATGTTAAAACAATTTCCATTATTCTAAGTTTAGACAGGTGTAATGGATATGCACAATGTCATGTGTCACCCAACAAGTTTATCAAAAAGATCAACGGTATCGATTCTTTAAGAGAAAAAATGGTCATTAACCATAACTTAGGATTTTGGATAGTGCATTAGAAACCCTAAAGCGATGGGTATTTGAGGTTGAAATGACATGCCATCTTGATTTAACAATTATAATTCTATAGCTTTGAAAAGGGCGTAATTTAATTGTTGGTTGAAAATGAAAGTTTAATAACCCTCTTCATGATCCTAAATGTTTAATTTTTTTTTTCATTTTAGGAATCTAAAAATCCATTAATCCACCAATCTATTATCCATCTCTTTCAATCTCTCATTTTCACTCTCCACATATTGTTGCATACACTATCTTTTCCCTTTTTGACAAGTGTGCTCCAATCACAAGACTTCCTTATCCCTTGTAGGTATTAATAAGTATATTGACCACCACTAAATCATAATATCAAATTGTCACTTCTCTGTAGCTAGTGCTCTTACCGAGGACAAAAGTTTTTTTAATTGAGATCACATTTGACATCCTTAGGACCTCTTATTCTACTTGTCATATCAATTTTTCATAAAAATTGTCTTGGCCAACGATGGTACCCCTCATCGACTAATGCTTTAGTCAAGATAATTTGACACCAAATTGGTATAAATACCAAGATTTGACCTCATTTTAGGACATCTTTCAACATCAAATTCTACAAGTTTTAGTGAATTATTTGGAAAATGCCTTCCTTCTTATGAAATAAGAAGACACCAAGGGGTTCCTCTCTAACTATTTCCTCCCCTAGCATAAGGTGCTAAGGCTTTTTCAAGGACATCTAAGACTCTACATCAACACTCTTAAAAAGGACATCCACTTGGATTATAAGAAAGATCTTCTCCTTCTTGTCGAAATTGTAATTTGATTATGGTTAATGTCAATATCGTATGATGTATTGCATAGACCTAAGGGCATTTCATTGTACAATGTATTAATGATTTATAATATTTTATTATGTAAACCCTATGCAATACATCTAGATCTACCTTTAGGTCATCTCCTTTAGGATATTCCACATAATGTTCTCCTACAAGACTTTCTAAGAATAGCTCAGATCATATTTTAATGTAGTAATAATGCATCTCAAGTCTTCTAGGATTACATTTTTCATGGGAAATCTATAACCATCACTTTGGTCTCTCTCAACCATCAAACTTCATATTATTAGAGAATAAAAACTTATTTTATATAATCGTTTCAACATGTCTTTTACTTTTTTCCATTTTGACACATATATCCATCCACAATCCATATCTTATTTGTCTTTCCTTTTATCCTTGTGGAAATTTTTTATCTAAAAGTGATTATTACTTGCACAAACTTTACAGGGATATAGGTTTCAACATCTAGGTGTTACATGTCCAAATCTTTCACAATGACTGCAACAACTCATCCTAGGAGTTTCATTCTTTGTACATGTTTCTATTTTCTTTAGTGTTACTGCTTCCTTGACCATCGAAACCAAATCCTTCATTCTTTGGTCTTATATTTGGTGTTATGGTATTTCTTATACCTTACCCATGCATTCCCAATATTGTACCACAATATCCCATTTTTCTCCTTAGTTTTGAACCAATTCTTTTAGTATTTTTCTCAAAACACTCAATTTTTCCATCACCACTATGGTCTCTATCACTATCACCAAAAATATTCAAATACCCAAAAATATCATCATCACAATGGCCTTCAACACAATCAGAAATATCACTATCATAATTCAAACATCTAAACACAAACTTTTTCATCATCACTCTTTTCTTTAGCAATATAGCCTTTGTCATGGCTAACATAATCAACAAGATTGAGCATGAGATCATGATGCTCATATTCAACACAAACCCTACTATCATCAACAATGTTCGAATCACAAGTGAAATATATTCTTTTTATATGATCATTTGCATCACAACAAAATCTACCACTATAGACTTCAAATCATTAGTATAACAAATGAGATTTGTTCTTTTAACAAGTCCATTTGTGTCACAACAAATATTTGCCATCATAGGCTTGTCCTTCACCTTTTAATTTGTTTACCCTTTATTTTTACACTTAACCATGTAAAGAGTAATTAATGTCATGTATACTATCCTTACAACATCCATAGGAATCATAACACTATTTTCAAGATCTTCATAAACATCAACATCTTTGAGAATTGTTCGCAAACAATTCAATGTTAAGAATTGTCCATCTTCATAAAGGTCCTTGCCTTCTAAAAAATAATTATCTTTATTTGGTGACACACACTTTTGAACGTCAAGTTGCTTCTTGTCTTGTTTACTAACCCCTTTATTCTGTTATTTTATCACTTCCTTATCCACAAGGACCTTATGTGTTGTTTTAAATTCCTCTTCACAATTTGATTCTAATACCTTCTGAGAAATATATCCTTGTTGTTGTTGCCCTTGTTGATTTTTCCTATGTTGATATTATGTTGAAATTGTTGCTTTATTTAATAAGGTCTTCGATATTATCCCCATTGAGTCATTGAATTATATCTATATTATTTTGTGTCTTGTCTTTCTTTTTCACAACTATGGCCATACCTCCTTTGCCTTTGAGACTACTTTTGTGATGAAATTGAGGTGGAAAAATATATTTAACCCTTTTGTGGCTTCTTTGTGGAGATAAGAGCATTATTGGACAATTGATCCCTTAATTGATTTTTTGTTTCCTATGATTGAAGTATGTTTACCAATTCTTCAAATGGCATCTTTCTATTCGATACATGTAGAGAAGTCACCAACATTTGAAATGATTCAAGGATATATCTAAGTACAATGGAGACTAAGAGCTTGTCATCTATTTTTTCCCCCATGGTATTCAATTTTACCTTCAACTTCACAATTATTAGAATATTATTAAATACTCTCCATATTGGACCCTTAAGGTATGAAGTTGAGACTGAAGATGAAGGATTGTGACTTCATTTATTTTTTCAAATATAGTGGAGAGTATATACTATCCTTCTTTTGATTTTTTTGCTTTATAGATATGTGGTTGGAATTTATCTATTACTCCAAGAATGATGAGCATTAGTGCCTTATTATCTCCTTCATTATATTTTTTCTTAGCTATAGTATCCGTAGATCAAACTTTATCACTAGTAATTATGTCCCAAAAATTTTCAACCACTATAATTGTCCTCATTTTTGTCTTCCATGATATAAAATTTGGACCTTTGAGCAATAATGATTTTGTGAGAATTCTTTTTGGTTTTGACATGATAATGGTTCTTTATATCTCCCAAAATGGTCTTTTTTATATATACCACTAGTCCTATATACCGATCCTTTTGATATACCCACCCTTCCTATATACCCATCGATACATAGAATCTAGTCCTCTCAATATACACGGTCATACATGAGAGAGACCTTAAGGTACATGAAGGATAACGATACATGGTACCAATGTAGTATGAAAAAGGATTCATCCTATTAATGACATTTGCTTAATGAGATATCCTCATACATAGGCATAACTTCCTTATATGCTTAGAATTTCTTAATTTTAAGGTTTACATCTCATGATAATGACAAATAGGGTAAAAATGGAGTAGAAATAATCATAAACTATAGTGTCCTTATTTCTCTCCAATGATTTATAGGGTCAAAGCCCAAATATTTTTATGGAAGCTATGTTAGGTATTATATATAGTAGCTTAACATGATAGCATTACTTATAAATGCAAGCTAAAGGTATTATTTATACCAAATGCTACAATTGTGTTAGCACATATTTAAATTTTGCATAAAAAATTGTTTTTGATGTAAGAAAAAAAATGATTTTGATCACTACAAAAAATGATATTTTGATCACTACAAAAAATGATATTTTGATCACTACAAAAAATGCACCTTTTACAATAATAAACTTACTACCTTAATTTTTTTTTTATTACATTTATACTATAGTTATTTCAAAAGAATTATTTTTGACTATAGTGATTTCTTTTGCAAGATCAAGGTTGTAACTTTGCTTTTTAAATAAATGCCCTCTAAGAAAATTGAACTATAACCCTTTGTTCAAAATTTTAATCTTGCTTGCAAAGACCAACTTTCCTACTATGTGCTTTACGAATTTAAAAAAAATTAATTCAAAGGAAGTACCTTACAAATAAGTCGCTAGAAATTATAGTCAGGCCTCATGGTCAATTCAATACCTTTTCCTTTAAAATTATTTTAAAAATTTATATCTACATTCAAAGGATTTTCTTCTTCTTCTATGTGGCATATTGGATCAGGATGCTCTCAAGTCATACCTGTAAATAGGTTAGAATTTTTATTCCATGTTATCTCCATTAAATATGTTATTCACTTCATCCTAGTTTTGCACAGGTTTTAGTCATCTTAATAAATTTTATTTTTAGGACTCTTCAAGCATAGACATGTCTCTAGCAAGGAGTTTGTCACCTCCATATAGCTTTAAAGTGTTAATGATGTAGTCTGGAGAGTTTTAAGTTTCTCTCCAATGTTTTTAATAGGGTAAAAATATTATGTTCCTCATAAAACTCAGGGCCTTTAGCGCTTTGACATGCTTCACAAGTTCCTCTTATGATGTCTCAAATGTTTTGAAAAACTTCTCAAGCACTTTGAGAAGGTTAAAATACATACATTTCATCAATTCTACAACACTAAGTTTCAACAACAAATAGTATTCAACTTCAGAATAATCTTACTAGAATAAGTTTTGACAAGAAGACTTGGCTTCTATTGGTACATATAATAAGATGGATAACATACAAAAATTAAATAAAAAAACTTATAAAAATATATAACCCAAGTCTTCTCTTTAAGTATTACTAGACTCAAGTTGCTCTTCAAATTTCCCTAACATGTCTTCAAATGTTTTATTCTTAGATATATTCTTGGAAAGTGTCATGTTGTATCTCATAAAATATTTAAATATTTAAATTGAACTTTTGACAATCTCTGATAGTGATATATTAGGCCAAAATCATATTCAAGTAAAGCCTCTTCTTCAATAAAGACCTACATAAGATAAATTACAAGGGTATGCCATTAAATGACAATGATTGTCCCTTCTTACACAAACTCTCCATGCTCTGATACTAGACGTTAGAAATGAGTCAAAGTGAAAAACTTAACATTTATATTTCTCTAGTGTAGAATAATGTACATATTTTGCATATTTATATAACATGACACCTCTTACTTTCAAGAGACCTTTGGTATTTCATCCTTTGGTGTTTCACGTTCACTTCAGACTTTTTAGCTTCTCTCATTCTCCTATGGAATGCAACTATTAAGTTTCTCTCAACTTTATATGGGATGAAATAATTATAATTCATTAGTTAACATAAAATAATGTAATATCTAACCTAAGTGTGCACCATATCTCTCTCATTTTCATCCTTATTTTTTTATTTTTATATATTATTTGGGTGGATGGATTGATTTTTTTTATTTCTACAAAATATTGTGAATTTCAACACTTATTCTCTAGGTAGCAAGCCATGTCCAAGAAAATAGTCCCCACCTCAAGGCCATATTGATCAAGTCTATTTATCAATAAATTTAGTGAGGAGCAATAATTATGGACTTCCAAGAATTTCATCAAGAAAATTAGGTATGAAAGCTAAGGTTACTACTCTCTCTTTCTCTCTCTTGCACTTGATTTCCTTGCACATTGGGTATCTATTGCTCTTACTGTAGATACAAAAATCATGTCAATCTGATTAGGCGATTGAAAGCATTGGCTAATTGGCATCATATGGCCCCCTTGGGAAACCCTCAGAGGTTTAATAGTGGTCCTAACCACTCTAGGAAGGCTATACCCTACTTTTGGGATGTTTTGGACCACATAGACATGACCATCCCACCCTGGGATGGTTACAGTTCATGGCCATCCCACCCAGGGACGATGGCAAAGTGATTGTCCCTGGATGAGACGACCACAAGGTTTGACTCCAAAAAAGTTAAATTTAGAAAAATAGCACCTAGAAACTGCCATTTATCCCACCTATGTGAGAATGCAAGACTTAAGGGCACAAAATCCGTATGACACGCTGTAGAATAGAGGCCAAAATGGGAGATTCTCTTCCCCATCTAATGCATGCTTAGTTTTTGACAAGTGGCACCTCTTGCCCTGCATGCCCTTGCATGCCTATTTTCCCAAAGGCCTCCTTTGGCTATAAAGTGGATCCATTTTCCATACAATAAATATATAGGAGTTTTGAGACATAGCAACGAAGTGCTGCCAAGATTTCCCCTCACCTTTTTGAGCCTTTTCCCTCAAAATATCTACCTAGCGAAGGTTTGTGAGTGATCTAGGAGGTGTAATTTTATTGTAAAACTGAATCATCTGAGTGAATTTCACCATCAAATTTTATGAAAAAACTATCGAGAAGTTTCCTAACCAATTCACAGATGAATTGGTGGTAAAATAAGGGTAAAATTGGTGGCAGTCCCACCCCAGGATGGTCCCCAATCTGTGATAGTCACCACCATCCTTGCAAGATATAGTGACATATTTGTGCATTATTTTTCTACTTTTATTTTTTATGAATATTCTAGAGTAGCATTTAAACCTCCTATCCAAATTTTATGCAATTTGAAGTTATATTGAGTGAGATATTGTATTTTAAGTTTTTACAGGTTTTTGGGGACCATCTGAAGATGCAAATGAAACTGTGACTGATGTTGAAAATCTGACCATATGTATTATCTTAAAATTCATGTTTTATGCATACTTTCCAAGTTTCATTTGATTTGGATGTTTTTTGATCCAAAAATTTCTTATTTTAGGTTTTGTAGGATTTGTAGGTAAACTGCAAATGCACCATGCCATCAGATGTAATTTTTGTTATTTTTTCAATTAAATATTCCTAAAATAATATATTTTACATATCTATGCAATTTCAGATCATTTGGAGTTGTTTTATATAGATGAATTGCATATTTACACTTTCTAGCTTATAGTTGCATGCATGGCTTTTGCATGTTTCACATTCTACGCACTTTCTATTTGATAAATCTGGTTTCCTTGTGTGTAGGTGCAGGTTTTACAGTACATTAATTAGAAATACAAGATAGGAACAGTGAAGAACGAAGTGGTGGCATCATAGGTTCTCCCACCTCAATTGTGGGTACGAGGAAGAACATTGGAAGTGCACATGAGCTTGTTTGAAAGGACTTGATCCTTGGGAACCCATAATTTTGTAAACAATTGTATCACACTAAGAGCCCTCAAGGGGACATATATATAACCATTTTTTTTGGTTTACCAAATGAAATAAATAGAAACACCTTTTCTTGCACTCATTTGGCTTATATGGTTTCTTAAGTCTGTCCTTTTGTAATGCTTCATTAATACAAATATAGATGCATATTGTTTAACACTCTTAGGTACACTGTTTTTCCCCTACTTCACTTACATATAGTACTTATTTTACTTTACATTCAATTGCATACTTGCTTCAATTTCTTGTACTATATCTACCTGTTCTCTCTATCTTGCTTATCCTTAGTATTTACAGTGTTTTAGTAACTAACTAGTTCATTCCCTTTTTTATCTCTCTTTGTTCTTTTTTGTGTATCTCCATAACTAAGTTTTTTCACTCCATGTCTACTCTAATACCATGTTACTTTATAGAAATTTTACAAAGTACGCATCAAACATAGACCATATTACAAAATAGTATAAGAGATAAAATGAAAAACAATACATGAAATAATAAGTTATAGATAATAAAAATTAAAAAAAGTGGGTGACCATAGACACCCCTATGATATCATATCATATATATATGATATAATGGATTAGTGGCTAATGATATTTACAGTACATACCTAATCCTCATATTTTAATCATACATCATATTAACCTAAGATTTTATAAGTCTCAAGGTTAAGCAAAGTTACTAAATCCTTAATAAAGGTTAACCATAGAAGTGGTTTAATGAATATTGCTAGGGTAGTTTATATAATTTATGCTTATAGGATTATATAGAGAATGCCCATAAGCGTACATAGATAATTCCTATAAGCTTACACATACAATGTCCATAGGCTTATATCAAGAGTGCCCATACACTTACATAGAGAAAGCATGTATGTCCTACATATAGGATGCTTTTAGGGATTATATAGAGGATGCTCATAGTTTATATAATTGATGCTTATAGGCTTATATAGAGAATGTCCATAAGCGTACATAGATAATTCCTATAAGCTTACACATACAATGTCCATAGGCTTATATCAAGAGTGCCCATAGACATTTCAATGTCAATGCCATTAATATCATATTAATGATGTTTTAACACCACCCATAATATTAGTTAAGGGGTCAAATATAGAAGATATTATACATGGTATCATATTCCCTCATAATGAATGCTTTAATAGGCCAATGATTCTTCATGATATATTATGTTATATTCTCTTGCTAAGGACACATGGACTAGATTAACCCTTCTTTGAACATGAAGTGATGACTCTACATTTTGAATCAAATATGTTGAGCTTCCTATGATAAGATATTCAACATGCAATATAATGATCATAATATAATCCCACAATCTCAAAAGAAACAACACTATCATTAAGCAGTAAAGGAATATTTCTAAATGATCAACCCCCATAATTTGAAAGGGACCCATAAGGACAAGGTATACCTTGTATTTGTCATCCAAAACCTACGTCTATTGAAATAGAAAACCATCTATGGTAGTATAATAGGTCTATGAATTGATGTCACCAGTGCATAAAAATAAAAAACACACATGATCTCAAAAATGAGCTCCAAACACTTTTATATCCAAAATTTATGGCCTCTAGAAGTTTTACCTCCAAAATAGCCCTAGGGAGACGTTTTTAAAAAGCATCAATTTTATTAAAATTCCTTCTAATTTTCTCTACAAGGAATAATAATAAGAAATAAATTCATTCTTTGCTCCTTGTATCACCAAAGAGAAGATATCTTCTGAATAATCAAGTGTTGTTGTTTTATGCCTATTTTGATACCATGTTAGATGCTAAAATACTTTTTGAAATATTTCAAAGCATGTATTCACCACAAATCATATTTTAAAAGAGTAGAAGAGAGGAAATAAAAAGCAATCCATTAAATAATAAGTTATCGATTATCAAAATAAGAATAATTGGTAGGTTTCCATAGGCACCTCTTGATATCATATCATATAGTTTGATACAATGGATCAATGGTCGGGGTATTAATAGTAGATACATAATACCTAAATTATAATTACATGTTATATTAACCTAGGTTGATATAAGGATCAAGTTTAAGTCAAGATACTAAACCCCTAATAAAAATTAGTTAAAGGTTAACCATATAAATGGTTTAACTAATATTACGAGGGGTTAATACATCAAGATTACTTATAGGCTTGCATAGAAAATGCCTATAGGCCTTACATAGAGGATTTCCATAGTATTATATAAATATACCTATAGGATTATATAGAGGATTTCCATAGCATTACATAGAGAATGCCTATAGTATTACCAATGATATGCATGTAGGAATATATCAAGAGTGCATGTAGAAAATTTAACACTATCGACCTTACCCAATGAGATCATATTACTAATATTCCAAAAACTATGACTATATTGGCTTTGATTGGTTCAAATATCAACAAAATATCTTAACAAACCTAATATGAAATGCTCATTATAGTATGTATTGACTTATCCTTTAGGGATTCTTGTCTAGAACCCTCTATGTACCCCAACATGGGCTTTTCTCTAGCTAACCCTATTATGGGTAACCAAGAACCTTTTACTAATGATTAACTCAATCCTTTTTACAAAGTATAAGTTATCCAAAATAGAAACCAATATAATAATAATCATGCTAAAAAAATGAATATCTTAGGGGAAATAGTCCTCAGCAAGAGCCCTTGCACTTTTCTCTCACCTAAAATACATCAACAAGCTTGTGGATATAGAACTTAATTTGGACAATATTGGTCAAGAATCCATAATTCATATCCTCCAACAAAGGATCAATGATTATAGTGCTTATAATGAGCATTGTGTGTGAATGTACCAATGATAAGTATATCTAAAATATCCTAAAATTATGTCCTTGATGAGTGGGAATAAGAAAATCTATCATACTTGCTATGATAAAAAAAATCTAAATAATGAAGATCAAGACATAGAGGATGGGGATGAGGTATAATATCAACGTCTATTTCAAATAGAAAAATCATCCTTACCTTACCATCCTCTATCTCATGACATAGATTAACTACTCCTTAGTTAACTTGGGCTTTCTAGTCTATCACAACAAGTCCTAAATATTATTCTAAATGATCAATGAAAGACTTACTATCTTGATTATAATAGATATACAAAATGGACAAAAAGCTAAAATACAAGCTAGTATATACACTCATAAGACTCCAATAAAGACTCAAAAAGATAGGTAAACCTTAATCCCTAACACCTTGGAAGAAATACTCAAAGAGAATTCTACACTTTGGTGCTTTTCCAAGAGTAAACAAGATATTCTTTCAAAATTGCATGCTAATCAACCGAAAAAAGGCGAATCAATAAAAAGCTATTCAAAATGTTCAACAAAAGGGTCCAAAAAAAGGTAACTCAAAGGGTTCAACAAAATATCAATATTAACCAATAAAGAAGGACCCAATAATATTATAATCAACAAGATATCAATAAATAAGGTAGACATTGCCAAAAAAATTTCCAACAAAATCCAATGTTTACATAACAATGTTTTTGGAAAAATGCTTAATCAAATACAACACAAGCTAAATGTGATAGACTCAAAAAAGCAAGTGGAAATCACAACAATAAGATATGATCAATATTACTCCAACAAATGCAATAATAAGCACAATATTAATATCACATACAACAACTAACTATCTTACAAGTATACTTGGGGGTTTTTTGTATCCATTAGGGAAAATTTTAATAGCTATGCCTCCACCTCCCATAGCATGTTAACAAGCTAATGTCGTTCAAGTGTAAAAATCTAAAATTGAGCAAGTGGTTTAGTGAAT
This sequence comes from Wollemia nobilis, assembly GCA_028583015.1. Taxonomy (NCBI): domain Eukaryota; kingdom Viridiplantae; phylum Streptophyta; class Pinopsida; order Araucariales; family Araucariaceae; genus Wollemia; species Wollemia nobilis. Next base: position 645,452 of record JAQPPZ010003172.1, on the reverse strand, counting down.
ATATAGCATCACATATAGTTTTGTATACCTAACCTACAACACTCTCCTTATACTATAATGGAAATAAGACAACTAGATAATTTATTATGATTTTATTCAGTATATACAAAGAATATATAATGGTATATCCCTAAGCAAGTAAAATGGATAATAGTAAATTTTGATGAAATTACAAAGTTACTCACCAGCTTGTTCAAGGTAGTTGTGTTGGAGTGGTATAACAACTTATGAAGAGGTTCCATTTACAACTTTAAACAATTAGTAGAAATACTTACAAATGAATTTGGAAGAAAACAACTCCTAATGATGTAATTTATCATTTTGTTATGATAAAAAATGATGAAGATAAGATAATTGTTACCTTCATTCAAATATTGAAAAATATTAGCTACCAATATATGTATAAGATTTATGATGAAACATTTAGATATATGTTCATGAAAGAGGTCTTACTCCAAATAAGAAAGCAAATCAAGACACAAATTAGTACTAAGACTTTAAGTAATATGATGTTATATGCTAAAAGTTTTGAGGATCCTTTCAAAATACCTTCTATATCTAATAAAAAAATGATGTTATATGCAAGAAATATTGAAAGAATTCTAGTAGAAGACAACATTATGAAAATAAAAATTTACGAACAACAATAAATGAGTTATTGGGAAAAATCAACAATGTGCAACTACTTCAAAATGTGATCACAAAGGATGCAAATCGTTGACAACAGTGTCATATTATATACCTCATGAAATAGGCTTAGAAGAGTAAAGATTTTTTTTTTTAGTAATTATACTTTTGATGGTATATTTTCTATGAAAATTGACAACTTAAGGAGGCAATGCCTAGGCAAGCTAAAAAACCTCTTACATTTGATAAAAAATATTAAAGACCCTAGATTTTGTGATGACTTATTTTATTTCTACTATGGTATTCACAGATATTCCTTCCAAACTTTTCATAATTTCAAAAATTTCTTATTTTTGGAAGCTTTAAATGATCCCTATGCCCCAGGGCACTATGATTGCCTTGGTATGTAGTTTTATTCAAGTTTTTTCGATGGCTACACCTTGCTTGGGACACCAGTCCTAGGAAGTCTAAGGAGCATGGGGTATGGATCCTTCAAAATACCTCCAAGATTTTTTACCAAGGATGATTTCTTATCTAAGTGAAATCTTTGATGCTCTTCCTCCTATGGTAGCCTAATCTACTAGGTTCTTGCCAAGGAAAAGGAAAAGAGGTAAAAGAAATAAATAAATGAAAAGAAATAAATAAAAAAGTAGACCTATATAGCTTGAATAGCCTAAGCTATGAGTGGTGATGCACCAAATATTATGGTTTCCATCTACACTTTAGTGGGATCAGTGAACATATGAACCACTCATGATAATATTAAATTGAACATGATATCAATTGCATAATACTGTAGATAAATTAATCCTCTGTGAGAGCTAGGATAAAAATACTGGAGTAGTCACAACCCCCATAGAAAAGATACACAAATACTTAGACTAGAAAAAAATATTGTAGTCATAGCTCTTTGTATTCATGTTGAAGCTCATTATATTTGTATACAATTAGAAGAGACTTGATCTGTTGGAATATATTACATTATTTGGTACATGCTAATGTACCATCATGGGTACATGTTTAGATTAGGAGTTTGTCTTAGATTAGGATTTAAGTATTTACTTTATGCAATGGAATAAATGCACAAGTATTATTAGAATGTGCAATGATGTAAATGTGCATGTTGTCCACATGTACATGAGTCCTTAAGAATAGGAAGATGAAGAGTCATAGGAATATGGAAGGCCAAGAGTCATGTCTCATTATATATAGGCCTTCTTAGGTGATAGCAAAGAGAGGATTTTGGAGTGCACAAGGTAGAGTAGTAGTAGATACAATGTAGAGCATATAAGCAATATGGAGTGTTTGAGATCTCCATTTCATAGCAATGTACTATTTTCGTGAGATTTCATTAATGGCTGATTTATGAGTATTTTCTCAAGTTTCTCATCATATTCTCATGCTTAGTATATTACCATTTTCATATATTTAATATTGCATGCTCTTTTTATACCTTGTGGTAGTTATTTCATTAAATATATAGCATCAAAAGCTAACAGTGGTATCAAAGCCACAAGGGATATTGATAGGAGATAGGGAGAGCCACAAGAATATTGAGAGGAGATAGGAGATCTCATTTTCAAATTTTTAGAATTTTTGAAATTACTATTTGGCTAGAGTCTTTCCATAGAGTTGCAGAAAAACTTGTGAAGACTAGGACTCAACATTGATTCCACTAGTTTGACAAATCAACTAGTGAAGTTCATTATCTTTAGATTTAAAGAATTTTCCATTATCATTTTCTAATACTTTGTTGTAGAGAAGAGTTGATTCAAAGAAAGTTGAGAAGCTTCCTACAATAGCTAGGAAGAATATCTTCTTTGGAATTAATCCAATACTTGAAGCAACAAGTTGAAGATTGAAGAATTTGGAGGCCTAAAGAAAAAGGTCCCATTGCAAGATTTGCAGATTGAAGATTCCAAGTAGAAGATTGAGAAGAGAGGAAGAGGCCAAAGGAGCCACATTGAAGACTATAGATCAAGGAGGAGGTCCAAGGAAGAAGGCCCCATTGCAGATTGAAGATAGAATATTGAGGAGACTCACGAAAGAGATCTCCATAGAATATTGAAGATTGAGGAGAACCAAGAAGGAGGTCCTCATAGAAATTTGAATATTAAAGACTTCAGATTGAAGAAAGAAGAAAGCAAATCTAGAAGGAGGAGACCCAAGAGAAAGGTTTCATTGAAGAACTTCCAGATTTGGAAGATTGAATATTGAAGATAGAGGACTAGGAAAAGTCCTATTGAAGATTTGAGAAGCTACAGAATTTGAAGACCCAAGAGAAGAGGTCTCAAGAAAGGTTGGAAGGAGAAAGAAGAAGAAGGCTAGAGAAATCCCATTGGAGAAGATTGCAAGAGGGAGAAGCACCTAAAAAGAGGAATTTGGGATAATTGTTACCATCCAACAACAAGCCCAAAAGGAAGAAGGATTTGGCAAGAAGTTTACCAAATTTTGGAAGAGATTTTCAAAGATCTCAAGACATTTAGGTTCTTGAGAGAGAAGGCCAACAAATAGGCCAAGATTGAAGTCAAAATTCGACAAGGAGGTTAAAGGAGAAAGGAGCTAGAAGAGGCCACCAGATTTGAGAGATTTGAAGATTGCCATTGAAGGCTTGAAGGTTGAGTTGTAGAAGAGAAGATTGTTGTTTTTATAGCAGAAGTTGAAGAGTCACAGGACAACAAAATCAAGGTGACATAGAGCTGCAAGTTAGAGGAGATTTGGGCAGATTTTGAAGAGCCCTTGAACAACCAGCTTGAAGGAAGGCTTGATAACAAAGAAAGCTGCAAATTGGAGGAATTTCCTACCAAATTTGAGAAGGTTAAGGATAACATAATGAAGGAGAAATTGACTGCATTAGAAGCTGAAAATTTTAGAGTTTAGGACAGCAAGAGGGCAAAAATTTGGGCAGCACTAATAGCTACAAATTTTAGAGTCCAAGAAAGCAAATTTGAAGGAGAAGTAGGCAACATTGGAAGCTACAAAATAGAGGATTTTAGGATAACAAACTAAAGGCTAAGATAAGATGTAAAGATCTAAGGCAACAAGTTCAAGGAGTTATAAAAGAAAAATAAATGCAAATTTGCAAAGTTGAGGGAAGCAAAGCACAAGGAGTTGAAGCTACAGAAATTACAAAACCAGGACAGCAAATAGGTGAATCAAATCACCAAGGAAGCTTGCTACAAAGGAGGCCTAAATAAGGTTTGAAAATTGGTGTTATTAAAGTTTTATTATTCAAGTATTATTTAAGTCTTTAACACCATATTTGAGTAGCAAAAGGAAAGGTCTCAAGTTTACATCTTCTAAGTTCGAAGAAGAATTAGTTACATTGGTGCTATAAAGGTTATTATAAGCATTTAAATCAGTTCATTTTAAGATTACAAGAGCACCGCATTAGAGCCATTAAAGTTAGCAAAATAGAGCTCTAAAGATTAGTGTCTCCAAGGTGAAAAAGGAGGCATCTTGGGTATCATCAAACCTGCACATTTCAAACAACATAAAGCAAATTAGATATTGCTTAAAGGAGTTATAAAGGAAGAAAGCATCAGTTTCAAAAGCATGCTTTAGACTCATCAAAGTGCAGATTTTTCTAAGGTCTATTGAGCAAAAGAAGGAGACTCAATAGTAAACAAAGGCAACACAAATTTCTAGTATCTAAAGACACCAAGAGGTGTGCCAAGTATTGAAAAGCCTTTGGTGAAGGTAAGATTAACAAAGGTATAGAAAGAACTACCATAAGAAATACCATCATTTTGAAGAAGATAGCCACTTGCACCAAGGAAGGCAATGTAGAGCATTGAGTAACAATCATTATTCGACCAATGTAAAGCATTGGAAACCATCATAGATTGCAAGGTTGAGCCACCAAGGTTGCACCACTAGCGTGAGGAGAAGAAGCATAGTCTCACTGCCAACATTAGCATCATAGGCCATGGCATACGAACAATCAACATCTAAGAGCGAGCATTGGAAAACAAGTGCCACTAGCACCACCATAACGCCACCAAGAAGTCAAAGAGCCACCACCTTGAAGAAAGCACCACCAAACCTGAAGCAAGCTCTATTACAAAGGAATCATCCACGTAGAAACTACCATAGGAGGAGAGCATTGGAGAAGTAACAGTTGAAAGAACCTCAGTGAACGTTGGTAAGCACAAAGAAGTTTCGAAGTGATTGAAGGCCAAGAAACAAGAACCAAAATTAGGGTGCATAAGGTGCATGACAAGGAAGGCCAAGTGTTAAGAAGTCATCCACCACGTGGAGGAAGTTACATATTCCATTGGAGGATGTTACATATTCCATTGAAGGATGTTACATATTCCATTGAGGAGAGCTACGTTCCATTTGTAACATTAAAGAAGTCATAATACATTCATACCCATGAAGTATAACGCTCTTGGCAAGCATTAAGCAAGAAAATTTGGGTAGAGCACCATAGGAGATATTAAAAGGAAGTGCAAAGACCTCTAGTGCCACTTGGCACTTGATACTCAGAATATCAGTTATGATTAAAGGAAGGCGCAATGTCTAAAGGGCACCTATTTAGTGCATGAGCTGAAAATAGCCTAAGAACAACGAAGGGAGCACGTGGAAATCAGAGTTGAGCACCTTGGAGAAGTTGGAAAGCATAGAGGAGAGTCAAACCTCAAGAGACCACATTGAATGAGCAAGGAGACACATTGATTGCAGGAAGATAGAAGTCCTTTTTGAGCATAGGTTGCAGAGTTAATGCAAGTCAAGCTTGGTGCATCGCATATACAAGAAGGTAAGAATTATTTAGTTCATAACCTTTGCAAAGTTTAAAGGAGATATAAGGTATTTTTAAGGATAAAATTAATTAAGTTTTTATACTTAAGGTTATTTGAGTAATAGGAGAAATAAGGTGATAAATTATAACCTTGGATAAAGTATTGAATGCCTTAGAAGATATTTGAAGAGAGAAGCATTGAAATTAATATATTCAATTCATATTGCATTAAAATATTTACAAATTATTAAACTTGGAGATATAAGGATTTCCACATTGAAATTGAAATTGAAATTGCAAATACATTAGTTTTCTAAATTTCCAATTAGGGAGTTATAAGGAGTTCAACACCAAATTTAAAGCTTTGAAATTTAGAAATTATATTATTGAAATTGTGAAAGTTGGAAAATTATTTTTGATACTAGTCTCTTATACAAATTGAAGGGACATAAGGAATCCAACTATAGAGCCTTGAAGATAGAGAATTATATCAATTGAAAGTGCATCAAAACTATCTTTAGCTTTCTATAAGGAGAAATAAAGTGCTTGTCTTAAAAAATAGGAGTTGAACATTATATTGAAATTATCATCAAAACATTAGGGAGACAAAAGGGATTCAACTCAAAGGAAAACTTAGAAAGCTAAGTCTACTATCAAAGCCATATTCAAAACATTTGGGAGAGACAAGGTATTCTACAAAACTTGAAGAATTGAAAAGATCTTATCAAAATTGATCTTTTACATTCAAAATACTAGGGAGTTAAAAGGAAGTCTACTTAGAGATTTGAAAAATTAAACCTTTGTCAAAACCATTGATTGAACATTAGAAATTTTAGGGTATCCTACAAATTTGAGAATTGAAAAGAGTTCATTAAGTTTGATCTCTAAACTAGGGAGTCATAAGGTAGACAACTTCAAAGGCTTTGAAAGATAAAAGATTCTATCAAATCTATTCTCAATATCAAATACTAAAGAGCAAAAATAATGTCTACTTCAAAGAATACAATGAATAATGATATGGAAAACATCATTAGAAAGGAAAGAGCAAATATCATAAAAATTGGAATCAAGAATTTACTTACAAAGACTGAAGGAAACTTAGATCTTACTTCAAAATTGATCTATAGTGAAGCCTTAGAAGAAAAATTTAAAACTTTAGAATATTATCTACATGCTAGAATCATTGAAGCAATTGATAATGGAAAATATGATATTCTAATTCCTTTAGACATTGGCAGTGTATTATATATGGCATTACTTACATACAAATATTACAAAGAATAAAATTTGGAGCAGAAGGAATTGATTGAATCACTTAAAGAGAAAAAAAAATAGATGAATCCTTCTTAGAGAAGATATTTCATTCTTCATGTAGTGTTGATACTTCAAGTTCTTCTAACTCAAAATCTTATCATGATGCTTTAAGTGATTGCTCAAAATATTGTACACTAAAGAAGACTTGCGATAAGAAGGACAAAGGAAAAGAGGAAATATTTTTGTAGGAATCTGATGATAGCATGACAGTTCATAATAGCACAAAGACTGACTCTAATGATGAAGACAAAGAAGAAGAAGAGGAACCTGACAAAGGAGGCATACAATGTAAAGTAAATTGAAGACAAGACAAAGACCATATTGAAGACTAAAGTCTTCAATACCCAAATAATGTAATACATGGGGGTGTTGGAATATATTACATTATTTGGTACATGCTAATGTACCATCATGGGTACATGTTTAGATTAGGAGTTTGTCTTAGATTAGGATTTAAGTATTTACTTTATGCAATGGAATAAATGCACAAGTATTATTAGAATGTGCAATGATGTAAATGTGCATGTTGTCCACATGTACATGAGTCCTTAAGAATAGGAAGATGAAGAGTCATAGGAATATGGAAGGCCAAGAGTCATGTCTCATTATATATAGGCCTTCTTAGGTGATAGCAAAGAGAGGATTTTGGAGTGCACAAGGTAGAGTAGTAGTAGATACAATGTAGAGCATATAAGCAATATGGAGTGTTTGAGATCTCCATTTCATAGCAATGTACTATTTTTATGAGCTTTCATTAATGGCTGATTTATGAGTATTTTCTCAAGTTTCTCATCATACTTGTTAGAGTATATTACATAATTTAGGTACATGTCAATGTACCACCTTGGGTACATTATTATATTAGAGGATCATATTAGGTTACTTTAGGTAGAAGTAATAAATGCACAAGTATCAATGTGCAATTATATAAATGTACAAGGAGTCCACTTGTGCATGAGTCATAGGAAAGGTAGATAGGAAGAGTAAGGGCCAAGTAACTTATCTTCTTATATATAGAGGGTGAGAGTAGAGATTGAGAGAGCGTGGAGATTATCATAGTGTAGAGATTACTATGGAGTAGAGAGTAGATACAATGTAGTTTTCATTAGAATTCTAGAGTGTTCATTTCCTCCATTATATTGCATTGTACTATTTTTACAACCTTCCATTACTAGAATATTTTAGCATTCTTGTAGAATTCCATTATATTACTTTTCCAAATCTTTTATATCTTGTGATTGCTTTCTCCCATAGCATACATTATCAAAAGCTAACAATGGTATCAAAGCCACAATAGATTAGATAGGAATAGAAAGAGCCATGAGAGAGATATTGAGAGGAGAGAAGAAAATCTTAGTCCTAGAATTTTTAGTTTATATTTGGCTAGAGTCTTTCCACAAATTTATAGAAAAACTCGTGAATACTAGGACTCAACATTCATTCCACTAGATTGAAAAATCAACTAGTGAAGATTCATCATTTATAAATTCTTCCAGTATAGTCCTAATACTTTTTTGTAGGAAAAAAGAGATTTAAAGAAAAATGGGGAGCTTCCTATAGAGATATAGAAATAATATCATCTTAGAAATTAATACAACACCAGAAGCAACAAATAGAAGAAGAGGAGATTCTAGGAACCTAAGGGAAGTCCTATTGCAAACCTACACATTGTAGAAGAAGAAAAGGCTAGAGTAGCCTTACTGCAAACTAAAGAGACTCCAAAGAAGAGTCCTAGAAGATTGGAGTTTGGTGATATTCATACAATATTGAAGAATTGTATATTGTAGAAGATAAGAAAATGGCCAAAGTAGCCTTACTGCATATTGAAACAACTCCAAAGAAGATTCTAGGATAATATGGGAGATTGGTGATCTCCATCGAAGACTGCAAATAGTAGATTGAAGAAATCAGTCTGAAGAAGATGAAGAGACTCTAGAGAAGATCCCAAAATAAGATAAGGAGATTGGCGATCTCCATTGAAGCCAAAAATTAAAGACTTATTCTAGAAGAAGCTAAAGAAGACCCACAAAAGATCTCATTGAAGAACTTCTAATCTTGGAATATTGAATAAGGACAAGTGAGGTCATGTATCTAATTTCAATAGCAATAGATTTATGAGATACAAGAGGGATATCTCATTACCAACACTTCCATAGTATAAGGTTGAAGGAAATGTCTCATTGAGAAGACCAGAGAAGCTACAAGATTGAATACCTTGGAGAGGTCTCAAGAAGAAACAATGAGAAGGCTTGGAGAGCCTTATTGTAGAGTTTGTAGAAGCCATTAAAGGAGTTCCTAGAAGAACTCATTGGATAAATTCACTACCAAGGAGAAGCTCCTAATAGTGAAATATTTGGGATAATTTTCTCCATCCAACAACAAGCCTAAAAAAAAGGAGAAGAATTTGGCAAGGAGTGCCGAAACCCATAGGATAATACTGAAGACCTCAAGACATTCAGATTCTTGAGAAGGAGATCAAGATAAAAGTCAAAATTTGATTAGAAAAGAGATAGACATTACTACCAAACTTGAGATATTTGAATATTGACTTTGAAGGCTATAAGGCTCATTCAGAGAAAGGAGATATGCTAAATCTATAGCATAATATTGAAGGATTCATAGCTACAATTTACTACCAATATAGGAAGTAACTTGGTGAATCAAAACACCAAGATATACATCATACTCAGAGATCATTAAAGGTAAGAAACTTAGGTTCAAAAGGGTTCATTACCTGAACATTCATATTCATATTCATATTATTACTTAACTTCATTAAGCACCTTATTAGAATTAAAGTTGCAAGGATAATGGTTTGTATTATAGTCTTCAAGAGACTATAGAAGGATTATTTTAAGATTATTACCTACACATTAAAATAGGAGTTGGATATATTTTGATAGAAAGAAAAATATCATCTACCTATTGTCTATCTAAGAATTAAGAAGACTACATACTACAACATTGATTGTAGTGCAAATTTTAGAGTGCTTTTAAGATTTATTTATAAAGAAGATATTACTCTTAAGAAGATTGTAGATATTATAGAGCATTTGAGAATTCTTTAAGAGCTATCATTAGTGCATATTACAAATTACTTTTAAGGAGTAATAAGGAGATTGCAGTTACACTATATTAGTTTCTATTAAATCTTATTAGAAGTGCACTAAGGATTAGTGCAAATATTAATATCTCTAGCATATTGATTATATGATTATTAGCTTGGATTCATTGTTACTAAATTATCCAAGTGAAGGAACTAGATACTAGTGTTATCTAAAAGGCAACAATACATTGCTTTCAAAAGAATAGATCAAGTAGCGACCATATCCAAGAAGCGAAAGAAAAGCTTCAGATCACTCTACATTAGTTCTCAAGCTATACAGTGAGAAACCTTCATTTCAAAGGAGGAAATAACATCAAAAGAGACAAAAACTTTGATGCAAAATAAAGTCTCTTATTCATATTACATTGGCATACCATATACCTCTAAAAATAGGATATATTATCAAGTGTCTCAAGACACTAACACAACAGGTGTTCTACATCTACTATTGGTAGATCAACGAAGGTAGAAGAAGAACCAATCTAGGGTTCACAAGCATAAGGTTTTAGGTGTCTAGAAATACCATTTCAGTTTCCAAAACAATTCCCACTAACGATACCAACCTGGAGCCACATTGGAAGCCTTGTAACCATTACAATTCTATTGCAAACCAAGAAATAATAATAGTGAGAAAATTTGGAAATAAAATCCAAGTAAAGAGAATGAAATACCACATTGATCAAACATCGAACTACCATTAAGGAAGAGATCCATCAAGGAATCCAAATGCTTAAACCAAGTGATGCCATATCATATACCTAGAAGCTACGTTGGATTCACAGTTGGAGCTAACATTGGAGGAAATCATCGCTAGAATTGCAAGATAGCACTCACTAGAAAAGTATTGGAGGAAAGAAGTGAACAATAAAGATAAAAGAAGAATGTTTAAGAGTTTCACATGCAAGTGCCACTTGGCATGAAGAGGAGGTGTTACATTCTTCTCATGAAGGAGCCCAACAAAGTAATCACGCAAGCATTCAATAATAATTTGGTGTCCAACAAGAGTAACACCCATATTGGAGCATTAAAAGAGCACAAATAGTAAAGTAATATTCATATTGGAATGTTGGAGGTAGAAATCATTATTAAATCCTTGAGCATTGGTTATAAATCCTACAAAATTACTACCACTTGTTCGAAGCACCAAGGAGTATAACACCTTAATAAATCTACATAGAGAGAGAACTCTATTAATAAAATAGTTTTAAAGGTGCTCTAACTTAGAAAGCATGAATATCAAAGGAATAATATGTGGTTGTATATAGCGAAGGTATATTATACAGTGAGGTCATCTAACAACACAAATTTCGACACACAATGTTTTTTTCTCAAGTAGCTTATGGACATCAACCCTCCTAAACCCACATCTTTCTCTAACCTCTTTATCCCATAGGTAAGTGTTTAACTTTTAAGTGAGTTCATAATTAATCTTAATTAACTTCAATTTACCACCTTCCTATTTATTTTCTTTGAAAGGGAATTTTCTGTAGGTCCACATCTCTACAAGTTTCATTTAATGTAGGAGCATACCTTCTAAATATTTTGAAAGGTGATGCCCGACACATCGCACTACACAAGTCACTTAGTGTAGATCTTTCCCTTTTATATCCATTGAAAAGGTTCATACATATTTTTTCAAACCCCATTGGTCATTCAACGAGTTGCATTATGCTAGCAATGGTTGTGTACTCCTTTTTATTTTAAGGAGTTGGCCTACCTGGTAGCAACCAATTCTAATTAAACCAATAGAAAAGGAACCACATCCATAATCACTTGGTTTTATCCAGGGTTCTATTTTACTAGTGTCATAAGCTTCAATTCTTTAGTGTGTTGTCCTCATAGCTCAAGAGAGCAGATATTTCAAGAATGGATTTGCACTCTAGTTTAGATATACCATCCGAGCATCTTGGCCTTTCTATTAAGTCCTTCCCAGTTCATGCAAGCTCTTAGCTCATGGGGTACTTATATTAGTCTCGATGAGTCTGAGTGTCTTCTCATTTAACAAATCTATTCTAAGTAAATTTGCACCACTTGTGAACTTACCCATGTTATCCCTTTACGTATGCCCTCGGGACAACAAATAAAAATGCTTAAATATGTTTAACGATTTACTTCAAACATGCATTCGTGTGATAACAACAAGGATTCATTGTGCCAATAATATTGTAAATAGAATTTAAACATTCACTAGAGGCTTCCTCGATCACAATGCATAAATGATCCTTTGAAAATAAATCACAAGTTTTAAAGCATCAATTATCTATTTACCATTCCCATTTAACATAACCACAAAGTTAAAATAGTATGCAAAGAATACTTCCAACCAAAATCTAATTACTATAGCATCCAAAAAAGTTTGTTACAACAGTGTAGCTCAAAGTCATCCACTATCGTGAAATTTACATTGAGAATTTCCACATAATCTCATAATACAATCTCCTTCATACACAAGACTCTAAACCATAATATTCCACTTAGACTACCTATCTAAATGAATATATTTGATGCTTCCAATGCATGGTAAGCCCAAAATTCCTTGATTCTCTAGTGAGAGACTTTCTACCACATCTCTGATGAAACTCACCACCGGTGCAATACTTCTCGATTCAACTTGACACTACCGCAAGATCAATTATCGACACACCCAAATAGATAAATCTTGGTCATTAGAAAGGGATTGTCCATGCTCCAGGATCAGATATGGCACCCATTCAAAAGAACACAAAGACTAACACATAATCATATTTAAAAGTGAAACTTCACATTGCAACCAAGCCATACTTCATTCTATCGAAGTGTTCTAGAATCATCACACAAGAAGCAATTCATCTTACACAAAATGCAACAAGAGAAAGGCTATTTCTTAAACAATCCTACTCAATAAAACCTTCATTCACTATTTCTTCTAATCATTCAAAACAAAAAATGTACACAAAAAATTCCCATTCGTTCTACATTCACCAATTACCAACAAGCCATACTCGATATAAGATTTTACATATATTATAGTAATTACTTAGTTCACAAGTCCAACCTTCATTTTATTTCCCAAGAAAACCCAACAAGACATGGTTTTGAAAAGAATGCAATAGTAAAACAACCATGGTAAATTGGAGTAAACAATAGCTTCAGTCAAATTTCTATCTACAAACTAGATCAAACACAGGTTCTTTTCTTCTTTCCATAGTCAACAATTAACGAACAACTTTCCATTTTCATATAGTAGCGACAACAAGAATTCTAACCTCTAAAACCACTGGCTAACTCTTAATTTAATTTACCACCAAATACATAATTCTAGCATCATACTATAAAGCAATTTGTTCTTCTTCAAAGAGTTCTACCTGATAAATGACGTCGATATTTATGCTTCCTACTTGCAACTCAACCTTCCTTCATCGTCAGCTCATTCCTTCTCTCCTGCACTCTTATTTTCCCAACCAACCTCTCTAGAAAAATATTGCACTACTTTCTTTTTTCTTTTACTTACCAAAATGCTTCCTTCTTTTTGAACCTTCCACTCCCAAGGATATCATGTTCTATGCTCACCATGTTACTCTCCTTCGTCCATTGCCAGGGGTTCCAACCAAATTTTATTAAAAGTGAAGGTGAAGGAAACATTGCAACACAAGCTCTCATGATTTCTCACTAACAACCATCCAGAATGCATTCATATCTTTGAGTGGAACAAAGTTTTCGCAAACATTAAGATGTCATAGTAGCCACGAAACAAAAAGCATTTCGAATAATAATTCTACGAGGAGCAAGCTCTCTTTTATGAAAACAAAGAAATCACACATGACACTAGAAACCATACTTATAACAAAATATTACTTCTTTTCTAGGTTCCAAACTAGAAATATATTTCAAAACAAAACACAAGATTCCATTCCCTAGAAGCTCAACAACAAACAAACAATTCCATAGTCATTTATCCTTTAATCAAAACAACCATCTTTATGTTAAGCATTCCTTAGCTAAAGGTCAACATAGTTAAATTCCTTTTATGCAAGTCATGTTATGCATTCTCCTTGAAATAAGCACTCATTCATGTTGCTTCCAAATACTTCATCGATTAACCCATCACATCATTTCCTGTGGACATTCCCTTTCTTGGTGACCAATTCTTTTTGCCACCCATAGCAATATTTTCCTACAAAAAGTGATGTTCCATTAGCAACATCTTATTATTTCATAAAACCAAGTTACAAGGATGTTAGCATGAGAGGATGATCAATCAAATCACCACATAATTTCATCAACAATACATAATTTTTCATGATAAATAAATAGATAGATAGTCCATCATCTTTTCAAAAGTAGCACTAGCACATCATGAAAACATAAGCAAACCATAAAACCAAACATTGGCCAAGGGAGGGTCATGACATACTCCCCCCTTAGGCTTAACACAATCCTATGTGTCTCCCAAGGTTTTTTTTAAAACAAGCAAGTTATTTACAAATATTTTTCAAACAGAAATGGAAAATGATTTTGCATGTCCGCCACCTTCTCCCAAGTAGCATTCCTTTCAGAATATCGATCCCACTAAACTTTACACTGCTCCAACATTCCTTTCCTCATTGACTTGGTTTGGTACTCAAGGATCCTTACTGGTTGAACCTCTATAGCCATGGGGTTCACCATCTGCAAATTAGAGAAATCCCACACATGCTTAGGATTAGCAATGTATTTTCTAAGTAAAGAAATGTGAAAGGTGTTGTGAATCTTAGACATATTAGGTGGTAAGGCAAGTCGATAAGCCACATGACTGATCTTCTCCATAATATCAAAGGGTCCAACATAGTGAGGATCAATTTTCATGGACTTGATCGCACTCTTTCTTGGCTTTACCCTTAAAAACACCTTGTCACCCACTGCATACTCTCTTGGAGATCTCTTAAGATTGGCATAACTCTTTTGTCGATCTGTAACTTATTTTAGTCATTCTTTGATCATTCTTAATTTATGTTCCATTTCTCTAACCATATCGGGTCCCAACACAATCTGGTCCTCGAGATTGTCCCATGATAATGGTGTCCTACATTTTCTTCCATACAATGCCTCAAATGGTGCCATTCCTAGAGTTGAATGGTGCCCATTATTGTAGGTAAATTCCACCAAGTGTAGATAATCCTCCCAACAGGTTTTTTGATCCATACAGTACATGCGAAGCATATCTTCTAGCACCTAGTTCACTCTCTCTATTTTCCCATCCATTTTTGGGTGGTATGTAGAACTAATATTTAGTCTAGTTCCAATGGAACGATGCAAAGCTTACCAAAAATTAGAGGTAAATCTTGAGTCTCTATCTGATATAATCACTTCTAGAAATCCATGAAGCTGAAATATCTCTTTGGAAAATCTATTAGCCACTACCACAACATCATCCTTTGTATTTCTAGGTATAAAATGTGCAACCTTGGTCAGTCTATCGACCACTACGAGGATTGCATCATGTTGGAACCTATTCTTAGGCAGCCCTACTACAAATTCCAAGGAAATTACTTGCCACTTTTTCTCAGGTATGGCATGAGGATTTAACAGTCCTGTTGGATGCCTATGCTCAGCCTTAACTTTTTGACATTCAAGACATTGAGTGACATATTCATTTATGTCCCTCTTCATCCCAGACTAGTAGAAATTTTTCTTCATGTTCTCCCTCATCTTTGCTCCACCAGGGTGAGCAGAATATGGAGATCTATGAGCTTCACTCATAATATTTTTCCTTAAATTTCCAACTTTGGGTATTACCACTCTATCCTTAAAGCAAAGGAATCCATCCTTGAAGCTGAAATCCCTGCATATATCTGGTTTCTCTTCCATTATTTTCCTAATTTGCTTGTAATAAAGGTCTTGTTTTTTATTCTCTTTGACTTGTTCCATCAAGTCGAAATGGAGATGAGATAAGACAACAATGTGTTTCCTTCTACTTAAGGCATCCACTACCTTATTCTCTTTCCCTTTTATGTACTCAATACCAAAATCATATTCCACAAGAAATTCCATCCATCTTCTCTGCCTAGCATTGAGTAGGGGTTGAGTAAAGATATATTGCAGACTTTGATGGTCAATCCTTAGTTCAAAAGGTCTTCCTACAAGATAGTACCACCAAATTTTGAGAGCAAACACTACAACTTCCAACTCTAAATCATGAGTTGCATAATTATTCTCATGTCTTTTCAACTTTTTGGACCCATAGGCAACCATTGCTCCATCCTATGAGAGTACTCCTCCCAAACCCTCCATAGATGCATCTGTGCATACTAAGAAACTTCCCTGAGGTTCGGGTATCTTTAATATAGGAGGTGTAGTGAGCTTTTGTTTAAGCAATTCAAAATCTTCTTTACACTTATCAGACCATCTGAACTCCTTTCCCTTCCTTTGCAGGTTAGTTATAGGTGCAGTAATTTTGGCATAATATTTAACATACCGCCTGTAGTATCCAGTTAAACCCATGAAACTTTTGACTTCTATCACATTGGTCGATGGTGGCCAATTCAAGATAGCCTCAATTTTCTTAGGATCTATTGTGATCCAATTTTTTGACACAATATGACCCAAATATTGCACTCTTGTCACATAAAACTCACATTTAGATAAATTCCCAAACAACCAATTTTCCCTTAATAGTTCTAGCACAATTCTGAGATGCCTGTCATGTTCAGCTTTATTCTAGGAATATATCAGTATGTCATCCAAGAATACCAGAAAAAACTTGTCTAGTTGCTTCCTAAAGATGCTATTCATCAAATTCATGAATGCGGTAGGTGCATTCGTTAAGCCAAATGGCAAGACGATAAATTCATAATGCCCATACCGGGTCTTAAAAGTTATCTTATGAGTATCCACATCTCGGATCCTCAGTTGATGGTATCCATATTTCAAATCAATATTGGAAAATATTGTGGCACCCTTGAGTTGATCAAAGAGATCATTGATTCTAGGTAAAGGATATCTATTTTTGATAGTTGCTTTATTTAACATCCGGTAGTCAATGCATAATCTTAAAGAACCATCCTTCTTTTTCACAAACATAGTATTGGTGCACCCCAAGGTGACACACTTGGTATTATTAGTCCTTTCTCCAACAAACCTTGAAGTTGAATCCTCAATTCTTGCATTTCAATGGAATTCATTCTATAAGGAGCCCTATGAATAGGCTCAGTCCCTGGTTGAAGTTCAATAGAAAAGTCAAATTCTCTTTTTGGAGGTAATCCAGGTAAATCTTCCAAAAAACATCCTTAAACTCCTAAAGAATAGGGTGTCTCCCAAAAACTTCTTTCTTTTCTTCCTTCAACTCATTGATCTTAACTGTATATACCATACCTCATTTTTTGATGGCTTTCTTAAGTTGCAAAGCCAAAATAATTTGTGGTTGAAAAGCCCCTTGTAGGCTATTCACTCTTTGAACCTTCCCTTCAACATTTGTATAATCAATCCAACGGTCTTGAAAATTAATCATTGCTTTATGTGCTTGCATCCAATCCATTCCTATTACTAAGTCAAAGGTATGCAATGGAGCAACATATAAGCATCCTATGGTCATTCTTCTAGGCAAAGTGATGACCGCCCTAGGATAGCACTTGTTTTATGGAGTAGGTTTATCCTAAACCGTACTCGACCTTCCACCCATGTGTCAAAAATTTTGGCCTTATAGATATATGATTAATTAAGCTAGTGGAAATAAAGCTATTAGTAGCACCACTATCAAATAAGATTCTAACACTTCTACCAAAAATTTTACCTTTTATTACCAAAGGAGTGGCATGTCCATCCAAGTTTTGGTTTTCTATAGCAGCATATATCTTGTGCATTGGTTCCTTAGGTGCAATTTCCTTGTTCATTAGTTCTTTTCCTTTTGAACTCATCCCTACTCTTTATGGATAATTAGTGGTGTAATGAGCTCCCTTACAAAGAAAACATCCTTCCTTGGGTCTTGGATGTTCTTTTCGTTTCAGCTCTCCTATTGTTCCCTCTTCCTTGGGCAGGTTAGTCTATCTCTATGGTGATCTATTGCCACTATTGCCACGATTATCTCATCTGTGCTTCCTTCCTCGAAACCTTCTTCTAAACTTCCCTTGCTTATTATCTTCTTTACCATCCTACTTAGGAGCGCTCTTGATAGCTTTCTCACGCTCCCATTTCATGAACCTTGAACTATTTCTCTTTCTTAATGCTTCTTTACCCTACTCATCTAACCCCTCATAGTCAAAGTAGGGTTTAAGGTATGTCTCATATTTCCTTGCCAACTCATAGGCCTTTTGCAATGTTTCAGGTTCTCGCATATCCACTTCCTATCCTATCCAAGGATCTATTCCTAGTATAAACTTGTGGATCTTCATTTTCTCAGTATAAGTGGGTACATATTTCACCAGCTTAACAAATTTTTGATAATATTTTTCCATGGTCCTAATTCCTTGATGAAGTTTAGTGAACTCATCATACTTCTAGGAATAGAAATATTCTATAAGAAACCTTTCTTTGAAGGCTTTAACAAACTCTTCCCACTTCAAATCAACTATAGTTGCTAGATTTTGTTCCTCACTAAGGGTTTCCCACCAGGCTAAACCATCTCCTGGTAGATGCAATAAAGCATAGGATTTTTGAGTGCCCAAAGAAAAATTCTTCATGATGCAGTATGTCTCTATCTCCTTTAACCAAGCCTTGATCTTATCCCCATCTTCCTCTCTATTAAACTTGGAAGACTTCAAATATTTCATTTCCTTGCCCAGATCGACCTCCAATCAAACCCTAGCCATATGTGCCTCAGTGAGTGGTTCATCTACTTATCCCCTTCTTGGATTACTATATTGTGTTTCTCTACTCAACACAACCTCCAAAAACTATTTTTGGGTCTCCACCTGCTCACAAAGTAGAGCCACTATTTCAGTAATATTCTCACTTCCATCGAGATTCTCTGTTCCAACCTCAGGTGTTCTATTTTCTGCGTTGGTTCCTCGAGTTACCCTTGTTGATGGGGCAACACTCCCTCTTCTTATTTTTGGTGGCATTGTCCCCTGACCACACACAAAGAGGTAGTAGGAGTAAATTTCCAATTCTACTTTGGTATTTTCACCTATCGACTAACTTCTAGATTAATAGTTGGTTTTTCCCTTTTCCTAAAAATAAACAATCCAAAAAGGTAAACCTACTATTAATCATTCCCAAAAAATTTGCATAATGAGTCGATTCCCCTTTTTGAACCATGCTCTGATACCAAATGTAACAACCCAAATTTCCACACACATTTTTTTTCAAGTAGCTTATGGACATCAACCCTCCTAAACCCACATCTTTCTCTAACCTCTTTATCCCATAGATAAGTGTTTAGCTCTTAAGTGAGTTCATCATTAATATTAATTAACCTTAGTTTACCACCTTCCTCTTTCTTTCCTTTGAAATGGAATTTCTTGTAGGCCCACATCTCTACAAGTGTCATTTAATGTAGGAGCATACTTTCTACATCTTTTGAAAGGTGATGCCTGGCACATCGCACTACACAAGTCACTTAGTGTAGATCTTTTCCTTTTCTATCCATTGAAAAGGTTTATGCATATTTTTGCAAACCCCATTGGTCATTCAATGAGTTGCATTATGCTAGCAATAGATGTGTACTCCTTTTTATTTTAAGGAGTTGGCCTACCTGGCAGCAACCAATTCTAATTAAACCAACAGAAAAGGAACCACATCCATAATCACTTGGTTTTATTTGGGGTTCTATTTTACTAATGTCATAAGCTTCAATTCTTTAGTGTGTTGTCCTCGTAGCTCAAGAGAGCGGATATTCCAAGAATGGATCTGCACTCTAGTTCAGATATGCCATCCGAGTGTCTTGGCTTTTTCAGTTAAGTCCTTCCTAGTTCATGCAAGCTCTTAGCTCATGGGGTACTTATATTAGTCTTGGTGAGTTTGAGTGTCTTCTCATTTAACAAATCTATTCTAAGTAAAGTTGCACCACCTATGAACTTGCCCATGTTATCCCTTTACGTCCACCCTCAAGACAACAAAGAAAAATGCTTAAATATGTTTAACGATTTACTTCAAACATGCATTCTTGTGATAACAAGGATTCATTGCACCAACAAGATTGTAAATGGAATTAAACATTCACTAGAGGCTTCCTTGGTCACAATGCATAAATGATCCTTCGTAAATAAATCACAAGTTTTAAAGCATCAATTATCTATTTACCATTCCCATTTAACATAACCACAAAGTTAAAATAGTATGCAAAGAATACTTCCAACCAAAATCCAATTACTATAGCATCCAAAAAATTTCATTACAATAGTGTAGCTCGAAGTCATCCACTACCATGAAATTTACATTGAGAATTTCCACATAATCTCATAATACAATCTCCTTCATACACAAGACTCTAAACCATAATCTTCCACTGAGACTACCTATCTAAAAATAAGATATCTGATGCTTCCAATGCATGGTAAGCCCAAACTTCCTTGATTCTCCAGTGAGAGACATTCTACCACATCTCTAACAAAACTCACCATCGATGCAATTCTGCCCAATTCAACTTGACACTACCACAAGATCGGTTCTCGGCACACCCGAACAGATAAATATTGGTCATTAGAAAGGGATTGTCCATGCTCCAGTATCAGATATGGCACCCATTCAAAAGAACACAAATACTAACACATAATCATATTTAAAAGTGAAACTTCACACTACAACCAAGCCATACTTCATTATACCGAAGCAAGCTAGATTCATCACATAAGAATCAATTCATCTTACACAAAATGCAACAAGAGCAAGGCAATTTCTTAAACAATCCTGCTCAATAAAACCTTCATTCACTTTTTCTTCTAATAAGTCAAAACAAAAAATATACACAAAAAATTCCCATTCATTCTACATTCACCAATTACCAGCAAGCCATACTCGATATAAGGTTTTACGTATACTACAGTAATTACTTAGTTCACAAGTCCAACCTTCATTTTCTTTCCCAAGGAAACCCAGCAAACATGGTTTCAAAAAGAATGCAACAATAAAAAAAACCATGGTAAATTGGAGTAAACAATAGCTTCAGTCAAATTTCTATCTACAAAGTAGATCAAACATAGGTTTTTTTCTTTTTTCCACAGTCAGCAATTAACAAATAAATTTCCATTTTTTGTATAGCAATGACAATAAGAAATTTAACCTCTAAAACCACTAGCTAACTCTTAATTAAATTTACCACCAAATACATAATTCTAACATCATACTATAAAGTAATTTGTTCTTCTTCAAAGAGTTCTACCTGATAAATGACGTCGATATTTACGCTTCCTACCTGCAACTCAACCTTCCTTCGCTACTAATTCATTCCTTCTCTCCTGCACTCTTCTTTTCCCAACCAACCTCTCTAGAAAGACCACACTACTTTTTTTTCTTTTACTTACCAAAATACTTCCTTCTTTTCTGAACCTTCCACTCCCAAGGATATCATGTTCTATGCTCAGCACATTACTCTCCTCCATCTATTGCTAGGGGTTCCAACCAAAATTTCATTAAAAGTGAAGGTGAAGGAAACATTGCAACACAAGCTCTCATGATTGCTCACTAACAACCATCCGGAATGCATTCATATCTTTGAGTGGAACAAAGTTTCCACAAACATTAAGATGTTATAGAAACCACAAAATAAAAAGCATTTTGAATAATAATTCTATGAGGAGTGTATCGTTCCAAATTTTCTGCACCCTTACCTTCAGGCTAAAGGATCCGCGCCCGGAAGGGGGATGCGAGAAGGATGGGACAATACCTCGGACTGAGAGGCCCTTTGAAGGTCCCGCCTCTCGGGGGAGGGGTATTAAGGTGATTTTTTGATGGATGGTGGGTTCACCAGGAAACTTTTGAATGGCAGTTTCCACGCCTAGGTTGGGAATGTGTTTGATGTGTTCAATTTTATCTTTAATCATTCAAATCCTAGGTTTGGCCAAATGAATCTAAACTGTTCTATATGAAATGCAGATTTAAATGAATACAGAAAACAGATTTGAACAGAAAACACAGAGAATAAGCTAGATTAAAAAGCCATATCTGATCCGGATGTCTGATGGAGGTTCTAATTTTTGAAGCAGTCAAGATCACCTCTGATATGACAGGATCGTCTACGATCAGACAAGATCGTCTGAGATCTGACGAATTCGTCAGACGAATTCGTCAGAGACCTACAATCAGAGAAATAGATACAAAATACCAAAAATGCAACTATTCCAATAGAGGGCAATGATGTAGAATGACAATAATAATATTAAACTGATAATTATAAACAAAAATATGAGTGCATTACAATGATTTAATGACAAATTATGATTTTATTATGCATTAAAACTATATGGGTGAACTCCAGGATGCAAAATAGTAATAAGTCTAACTAATGCAAAGCAAAATAGTAGATAGTGGAGAAAGAATGCAAACTCAGGGCACTGATTGCCCCCAATGTTGACTGCAGTCGAAATCATCTCGAATTGGTGCGTGATCGTCCGAGATTGTACAGGATCATCTGCGATGATCTGAGCTTGCTCCGACTGAAAAACAATGAAGTTCCTGCAAACAAACTTGGAAAAATACGAAGGCAAATGGTGATTTAAGATGGTCTAATGCAAATAGAACTCGTGTTACAGGAAAATTCAGCCAGGGGAATGTCAAGGGGAGGGCCTAAGATTAAATAGGCATAGGAAGGAGGTTGGGAGGTTGGAGATCATCCCAATTTGGGAGATCTCCAATGGGGAAGTCTCTAACCGCGCAGACACGCTTTTGCCTAGGTTAGAGACGCCGTTGAAACAGAAGCTAATTATGAAAAATTAGTTTTGGGACGAAATCGTCTGGACGTTCTAGTCCAGACGAAATCGTCCGATCTGAGGTGATATCGTCTGATCGACGATGATATCGTCCAACGGTCACAACAAATCCTAAAAATGGCATAGAAAATGAGGAAAGCGGTTTAACAGGCGGTTCGGGGTTGAAAATTTAAATTTGAATTATTACTAAGGTAATTTTAATTATTGCTAAGGTTTACTGCGCCAATTTTAGGGTGCTACATTTTGCCCCCTCTTTAGCAAATTTTTCGAAGAAAATGCGTTAAAGATGAGTTCTTCTCGATCTATGAGAAAGCAAAAATTATTCTCATTTTTAGGCGATGATTCTAGGTCGAATCGTACGACAGCTTACTATGGTGCCCCCTCCGTGTTTTTACCCAAATCGAACGTTTGAGGTAAAAACGCGAAAAAGCAAAATGTTAAAATGTTGTTAAGTGTTTTTGAATAAAATTAAGAAAAATAGGGTAAAACCCTAATTCATTGTTACTGTTCATTTTCCTGGTTTCTAGAGCTCTGCAGACAAGATGGTCGAGACAACGCACAGATCGACAGAGGTCCGACGCGGGCTACGGGTAAGGGTCCAAACTTAATTTAGAATGCTTTAATTTTGAATTTCATGCTTTTTAGATTAATTTTGAATGATTGTTGAGCATCGCGGCCATTTTTGGGCCGTCGACGTCGTTGGGACGAAATCGTCTCAATTTCATCGAAATCGTCTCGATATCGCCGATTTCGTCCAAGGGCGAAATCGACGATATGGGGACGATTTCGTCCAATAAGGGACGATTCCCTCTTGCGAAATCGGAGACGAATTTGCTCAAATTTTGGACGATATCGTCCAATAGTGGACGATATCATCATTTGTATGAAAGTGAACTTATTTTACTTGCATTTTTAATCACTGTTTTATTAATGATTTTTATTGTTTTGTTGTTTATGTTGCAGAGAGGATTACTAAAGAGCCGAGAATGGAAATACGGTGGGCTGAGGGATGACTTGGCCACTCTATCTCAGGCAGAGCGAGATCAGTTGGCTCAAGTCGGCTTGCAGCACGTGGCAGATATGCCACAGGTTTCTACAGATATGGGGCTATTGACAGCCCTAGCAGAGAGGTGGTATCCGGGTTCTTGTTTTTGGTTACCGATAGGGGAGATGACTCCCACATTGGAGGATGTATGGAGGATTTTGAGGATCCCCATACAAGGATGGCTAATAACTCCCATGGCCAATCAGGGCCACGCGATGATGCGACTATGCGGAGATCCGAGCTTCGCCTTGGAGAAGGGCGGAGTGAACATCGAGTCACTACGCCAGATGCCTGGGGCATCTAGACTGACACAGGTTTTGGCTGGGGTGGTAGGTGGTCTGCTACTATGCCATCAGAGTGGATGCAGACTACCATGGCTACTGATAGATGTGGTCTATGACATGAGAGACCATGGGTACAGGTTTTCTTGGGGGAGCTTTGTACTATGCCGATTGTATAGGATCCTGTATGGGGTCGTATACAAGGGCGGTCGATGTCTAGTCATGACATCACTACTACAGGTTTGGTGCTGGGAGCACATCATGGTGCGAAGGCCGGTAGGGCTCCCACTGATAGGGATTGATGGGGAGAGGCCCCGAGTTTTCTACTGGTGGCTCTAGAGAGGGTCACAGTGGCGGATAGATCTGCCAATGTCCCGGAGACTACTTGATGACCTTGTCTCCGACCAGATCACCTGGAGGCCTTGGAGAGATCATCCAGGGTGGGCCGAGGATGGACAGGAGCTGGCTCACATTAGGCGAATCTACTGGCTGAGGATGGAGAGGGGAGAGGTGGAGCTCCATCGCTATGACCAAGTTTTGAGGCAGTTCGGTCTACAGCAGGGGATCCCATCTCTCAGGGACTACGAGTTTTCCTGGACCATCCGGGATAACACTATAGTTAGTGGGGCTCTAGATATGCAGTGCTTCTGGAGTTAGGACATGGATGATGCCCCCATCCAGCTAGTGGATGGTGATGACACTAGGGTTGTCGACGGCTATGATGCCTGGTACGTAGGCATCCGCCCTCCTCGGATGACGAGGGCTCAGGGTCCGATTCATGTAGTTGTGCATCGGATGGGGAGGCGGTGCCAGGCGGCCATTGAGGCGGCATAGGGTCACGATGGGAGAGAGCAGAGGAGGCCACAAGCTCAGCAGAGGCCATGACAGTGGGAGAGGAGGGAGGAGAGACCCCCTTCTCCATGGAGAGAGAGGCCACCATCACCCGATAAGGGCAAGGGTGTCGAGGTAGGAGAGAGTAGCGAGATGGCTACTCTCCGGTGGAGACTGTTCATCTCCAGGCTCGGTGCAGTCCTTGCAGGATGAGGCTGCACGACATCGAGAGGAGGCCACACAGCTCAGATATGAGGTCGCACGCCTCGGAGCATGGAGCGGAGGGGTGAGCACTCGGGACCTAGCATGGGCTATTGCCCAAATCACATTCTATCGGACGCTATACTACCAATGGTGCTGAGGGCAGAGGTTACCACTGTCGGCCCCCATTGTGGAGCCTATCATGATGAGGTCATCGAGGACATCATCACGATCAGAGTCCAGGACTCATAGCACCACACGGACTATGATGGGGCCACCTCGTCCACCTCAGGGTGGGGGAGGAGATGAGGTTGAGAGCTCGAGGGGTTCTCGAGGCTAGCTGCTATAGACTACACTACACAGATTGATACATAGTGTTTATTATTTTTGATAGAGGATTGAGTATGTCGAGGTACAGATTGTGGCATACCGATCCAGTTTTGAGATGATGTATATATTGTTGATATATATATAGATGAGATATTTTTGATCATATGACTTGTCTTATGTGTTTGTATGATGCTTTAATGTTTTGGTGTGATTGATTTGATGATTCATGTAATTATGTCGTTTGGAAATATTATGGTTTGAATGTCATGCTTTTAAAATTTAAATGAAATAATCTGATGTAAACAAATTGGTTGTTTGTGGGATAATTTGATAAAAATAAAAGGGACTTCTAACAATAATTTCAAAGGACATTGTCGCTATTATAGACCATTTCATGGAGTCGCCGCTCACTCGGTCGTCAAGCTAATCCTAGTATAGAAATATTGTTAAAAGTAAAAGAGTGCTTAAGAGACTGTCTTAAGACTTTGTGATGATAGAAATGATGATGGTTTGATGATTTGTTTTCAGATTTTCATAAAAATAGTATGCATGAAATATTTTAAAATGATTTTTGCTAGGCATAAATTCCTAAGTGTGATAAAATTTTGAATAATTCCTTAGAATTTATACCATGGTTGCAATATTGAATTTGAACATAATGACATGAAATAGTAATAATGTTCGTTCTTTTAAAGCATAATTGTGTAACAT
This sequence comes from Wollemia nobilis, assembly GCA_028583015.1. Lineage (NCBI taxonomy): Eukaryota > Viridiplantae > Streptophyta > Pinopsida > Araucariales > Araucariaceae > Wollemia > Wollemia nobilis. The sequence goes on along the minus strand of JAQPPZ010003172.1, from coordinate 619,444 downwards.
AATGATTTAAGTCATATGTTTTTATGATTTGAAATAAATGGGAAAATAAAATTAGTTCGATGGTTTGCGCTAGGCATAGAATTATAGATATAAACTTATACCATCATCGCGAAATCCAAAGAAGAAAATAATAGTTTTATTGCATGGTTGATTTTTAATTTTTGAAAATAAATAGAAAATATGAAGATGAGGACTTGTGCTAGGCATAAAATTCCAATTTTGGTTTTGGAACTATACCATCGTCACGAAAGTCAAAAGTTATATATAAATGTAACTTTATTGCATGTTTTTTAAAAATGATTTTGATTTTTTTGGTAATGCATGTAGTTGTCTTTATACTAAACAACTGTTCTCAGAGAAGAAAATGAAATTATTCCAGACAATTTGCAAAAATATTTCAAAGTATCTTAAAGACAAAAGTTAGATTTATAAGGAATCCCATGTGCGTATGTGAGTTCATTTCCGATCTTGATTTATCATAATGATACACAAAATCTCTCAAATACAAATGTGTGTGCAATTGCTTTGTGCATTTACTAGTTTTGAGCAAGATAATTTGATACAAGTGATTTGAATTAACCAAATAAGTGTTCATTAACCATGATTTAGATGCATATAACCATACCAGACTACTATGTAAGTCGGGTTATCAAGAGCTAGCTAATCCATAAGCAGACATAGGTCTATACAAAAGAAGGTCGCTAATGTGACATACATATCACCACGCTAGGAGTTACCCAAGGCCAAGCGGGTTGGGCACAAACCACCTGTTATGGGGCTTACCTCACAGTTTTTGAATAATTGAGAATTCCAGGGATTCAAGCTCATCAACCCTTCTTTTCTTTTCAATGGGTAGGGAAAGGGATTTTATTGCTTTTGCTTTTGCTTGTTTTGCTTTCTTTGCTTTTCTTTTTCTTTTTTTTTGTATTTTTCTTTTTCGTATCTTTTGCTTTGATATTTGAGATAATGCTGAAATAACCTTTTTCTTTTTCTCTTTTTCTTGAACTTTTCTTTTCTTCCTATGCTAGGGATACTTGCTCGGATTAGCTGTAGAGCAAGGGATTTTTATTCTGGTAGGGGTGAGCTTGTCCTTTTGTCAATTCTCAAAGATTCTAGACCATGTGCATGATAGGATAGCAGGGGAAACTTTTCGCTCAAGAAACCACTTCTACTATGTAGCATAGCATGGACATTACAAATATAATCATTTTATTGTGAAAGGATATGCTTGGTTTAAGTAAATAACAAGATCAATTCTCTGTGCTCAAACTTTATTTAATTGAATTTTGTGGACTTTGATATAAGAGAGATTAGTAATCATACCAAATAAATCAAGATATTTATTCATGTGAATGTGAAAGTGCGGGATTCCAAATAAATGCTAATTTATCCAAAATAATTTGAAAATATAACTGCAATATTTCACAATTTGAGAAGTACAAAAAATAAAAGATGTTTTTGAAGATTTTGATGATTTTGAATGTTTTTGGTGTTTTTATATTTTTAAGTTTATAAATTGAAAGAAATACAAGATAGTGGTTTTTTTGAAATATTTTAAACAAATATATACAATGATGAAATGACCAATTTTTTACGCATAGTAACGTTTAAGATGCAAAATGTTCATGGGTTCTTTAAGTTCTTTACCATCTAAGGTAGATAATTTGTATGCTCCCGATTCAAATTTAGCAGTGATAATATATGGTCCAAGCCAGTTGGGTTCAAATTTACCTTTAAGGTCTTTAGTTGCATTAGTATTTTTTTGATTTTCTTTTAAAACAAGGTCACCGACCTCAAAGGATCGATGACGAACTTTCTTAGCATATGATCTTTTAAGCTTGTTTTGGTAGGCACGAAGATGCTCCAAAGCATTGATGCACTTTTCATCTAGGAGTTCTAGCTGACTGAGTCTCACAACTCGATATTCATCTCCTACTTCGGTATCTTGAAGTAGTAGAGCCAAAGAAGGAACTTCTAATTCAAAGGGAAAAATAGCTTCAGCACCATAAACCAAAACAAAAGGTGAAGTACCTGTGGGAGTACGAACGCTAGTGCGATATGCCCACAAAGCTGGATATAATTGAATGTGCCAATCTCGACCGAATTTATTGACCAATTTTTTGAGAATTTTGATTAAGGTTTTGTTAGAAGCTTCTGCTTGGCCATTACCTTGAGGATAATAGGGAGTGGACCAACGATGTTGAATCTTATATTTTTGGCATAATTTCTTAACATCTTTATTTTTGAAACAAGTTCCATTGTCCGAGATGAGATTTGCAGGAATTCCGAACCTACAAATGATTTGATTAAAAATAAATTTAGAGACTTGTGTTCCAGTGCAGGAAGCTAAAGGCATAGCTTCAACCCACTTCGTGAAATACTCAATGGCGGTTATGATGAATTTGTGTCCATCAGATGACACAGGATTAATTTTGCCAATAATGTCTAAGCCCCATTTTGAAAAGGGCCAAGGAGATGAAATAGCCTGCAGTTCTTGTGCAGGGGCATGGACAAGGTCAGCATGTTTCTGGCACTTGTCGCAATGGCGCACATAATCATGTGCATCATTCTCCATGGTAGGCCAAAAGTATCCTATCCTAAGGAGCTTTTTAGCAATGACACTACCACTGAAGTGTCCTCCACAAGATCCATCGTGGGCTTCACTCAAAGCTGATCTGGATTCTTCTAAATTCAAACATCTCAATAGGATACCTTCAAAAGATCTCCTATATAAAGTATTGCCAATTATTACAAATCGACTTGCTCGTCTACGTAATAACCGACGTTGGTTTCTATTAGAACTGGCAGGGAAAGTCCCATTGTGAAGAAAATCAAATATATCCGTATACCAAGGTTCAGGAGTAGTTTCATTGATTAGAAACACATCCAAAGGTTCTAAGCATGACTTATTTGAAGCGGGTTCCTGGAGTCGATGAATAATGATGGTGGCATATTCGTCATCTAACTCCAAGGGCAGAAGAGATGCAACTACGGCCATAGCGTCAGCCGCACGGTTGCTAGTTCGAGGAATAGCTTCCAAGGTAACTTGATCAAATAGAGATATTAATTGTAAAACATATGCTTTATATGGGCACAATTTATCATCTCTGGTCTGATAAACTTCATTAATTTGGTTTATAACAAGTTGAGAATCACCAAAAACTAGCAGATGTTTAATTTTTAGCGCTAAGGCAGCTCGTAATCCAAGGATTAGAGCTTCATATTCAGCAGTATTATTGGTGCAAGCAAATGTTAATTTAAAGGACAAAGGTATAATGTGTTTTTGTGGAGATATTAAAATAATACCTGCACCAGCCCCACTCATGCATCGGGCTCCATCAAAGTATAAGGACCATTGTTCAACATGGTCTGCCTCTAATTGAAGGCATTCATCTGGAAACTCAATGATGAGGGGATGGGTAGACTCTAAGGGTGCAACAACTAATTGATCTGCTATGATTTGACCCTTAACAGACTTCTGTCCTATAAACATGAGTTCAAACTCGCTTAGAGCAAGAACCCACTTTGCTGTGCGACCCGATAAATAAGGTCGACTCATGAGATACCGCAAGGGATCATATTTAGCAATGACATATGTTTTCTGACTGAGCATATAATGGCATAATTTTTACGTAGAAAATATGATTGCTAGACATAGTTTTTCTAATGTTGTGTAGCGGGTTTCATAACTAATTAAAGTTTGGCTAATATAATAATTAGCACGTTCTCTTTTCTCATCATCAAGTTGAGCTAACATAGCTCCTAAAGCAAAATCTGAAGCTAAAATATACAGGATAAATGGGCGATCAGGTCTAGGCGGTGAAAGCACAGGTGGGTTAAGGAGGTATTGTTTGAGAAGTTCAAAAGCTTCCTTACATTCATCATCCCAATTAAAAGGGACATCCTTCTTAAGAAGCTTAAGAAAGGGACCGGTTTTGTCCGCCAACTTATCGATGAAGCGACGGATAGCTTGAAGCTTACCTTGTAAACTTCGTAACTCAGATATATTGGTAGGTGCGGGCATATCAGTGATAGCCACAATCTTGAGAGGGTCGATTTTGATGCCACGTAAAGAAACTATAACCCCTAATAGTTTACCGGACTTAACTTCGAATATGCATTTAGCAGGATTTAGTCGGATAAGATATTCCCTTAACCGATCAAACACTCGTCCTTAAGTCATTTAAATGATCATCTTCTTTGATGGAACGAGCTATGATATCATCTACGTAATCATGTAGGATATCATGCATCATGTCATGAAAAATATAAGTCATAGCTCGTTGATAGGTTGCACCTGCGTTCTTTAGGCCGAATGGCATCACTTTCCAACAAAAGGTACCCCAGGGGGTAATAAAGGCTATTTTAGCCTGATCTTCAGGAGCTATCCTGATCTGATTATAACCAAAAAATCCATCCATTAGGGACATCATTCCACTCCCAGCAGTAAAATCAATGATTTGATCCATGTTTGGAAGAGGAAAATCATCTTTAGGGCATGCAACGTTAATATCTCTAAAGTCTGTGCAAACCCTAACTTTGGTAGCTTCTTTCTTGGTGACTGGAACTACATTCGAGATCCATTCAAGCATAATCAATAGCTTGTATAAAAACAACATTCAGGAGTTTTTCTAACTCCCCTTTGACTAGCAAGGCCACTTTGGGATGCATTTTTCTAAGTTTCTGTTTAACAGGTTTAGCATCCGGATGGACTACTAGGTGATGCATGACTACATAAGGGTCTAAACCTCGGCATATCTTCATATGTCCAAGCGAAGACATCTTCATATTCTTTAAGGAATGCAATGTATTGCTCTTGTTTTTCTTGACTTAATTCTGATCCAATATTGATTATGTGGGGATTATCCTCAGTTCCAATGTTAACTTTAATGACGTTTTCTACTTCCATGTGTAGATCTCTTTCAAAATTAGGTGGGGCGGGTGAAACGCCCAATTCTTGTAATTCTTTTAAGGTTAACTTGGATAATTCATCTTGAGGAGTCGTGGCCTCAAGTTGGGCTATAGTAGGTATAGAACCATCAAAATAAAAACCATTGTGTAACATCTCTTCAATGGAGACATCATGGAAAATATCTCCTTCCAACTCATCATCGGATTCAGCAATCATTTCAGGATAAGCTATGGATAGCATATTGCATGTAAATGGCTGATTTTTTAGAGGCAAATCATCACGCCCATCCAAATAATCTTGATAACATATGAGTTGATCATCATCTTCAAAAGGGAAGGGTTGACCCTTACTAGGAAATAGGCCCACACCACATCGGGCGGGCCATGGTTCTACCTCAAAGGGTTCTTTCATACCATCTTGGAGAGGTCCCAAGCCTTTCCCTTTATATCCCATTTTAAGCATTATAGGTTTAGCTTTAATATACTCATTAGTAAAATAACATCGAGCATATCCCTCATGATGAGTTTTGATGTTCCTGGGTATTCTTCCTTAGCCATATCCCTTATAAATGAAGGCACAACTCCCGACTTGGTAAGTACTTCCCATAGGTTGTGGGAGGCCCAAAGTATGAGGAGATGGCGGCAAATTACTTAAGATAATGGAATTTTGCATAGAAGCATTTGTTTTTTCTGATATAAGAATTTTAGATAAATCAGGTAAGAGTTCATCAGAAAGAGCATAAGATGTAGAAGGATCATTCCCTATATCTTTAGATGTGGAAGGTATGATAGATGTAGATAATGTGGAGGTGTTAATAGATGGGTCTATAGGTTTTGAAATTATAGGGATGGAACATGAAGGATTGGTTGTGGATTTAAGATCTTTTTGAGGTTCTAGTGTGGTTTGTTTAGAAAAGATTGGAAGGGGGGAAGAGAGGGTAGTTTAGATGAAAAATAAGAATTAGGATGTGTGGATGACAGAGCAAGGCAAAATTGAACTCCAACAGGTTCTGCCAAAGCACACATATCAAAGGGTCTAGGATCACCATGGATAGTGACCAACTGATTTTTAAATTCGAATTTAACACATTGGTGTAAAGTTGATGGGACAGCCCGCATTGCATTGATCCAAGGATGACCCAAGAGTATATTGTATGATGCGGGGCAATGTACAATAAACACGGTCGTATCTAAGGTTCTCGGACCAACTTGCAATGGGATGGTGATAACTCCACACGTTTCTTGTGTTTCGTCATTGAAAGCTTTTATGATCATGTCAGTTTTCTTCATTTCATCACTTCTAAACCCAAATCTTTGGTAGAAGTCAAAAGTGCAAATATTTAGAGATGAACCATTATCAATCAAGACCCTTTTGACTGCTACATCTCCTATTAGGGCAGTAATATATAAGGGGTTATCCTTATGTAAACTATGTTGTGGTATATCTTTATCTCGGAAGTCAATACAATCAACTTCTCTAGTGATGATAGTATTGGTCATGGCTTCGAGGTTGAATGTTTTGTGGTACCATCATTTGGCTTAATGTAAGCATCAATTCATCTCTATGTGTAGGAGAAGATCTTAATAGGTCCAAAAGGGAAATTCTGGCTGTAGTATTGGATAATTGCTCATTAATATTATAAGGAGGTTTAGATTGAACATTAGGAGCATGATTCCCTTTATTGGGATTTTTCAAAACAAATGGAGTTGATCCATCGTTCTGATTTGGTTCTTGTTGAAAATTTTGAGCTTGTTGTCTGGTAACGACTCCGATGGTACCTACAATGTTATATTGAGGATGATGAATAGGTCTTGGTCTAGCATTTATGGCTTGTTCATTAGAAAGGAACTGATTAGAAGAGGGTCGAGTAGTAACTCTTCTAGGAAATGGTTCTTCCGGAACCATAGAATCTGTGATAGGTTGAATAGGATCTGATTCATTTTTAGAACTATTCGATTGATTTGAGGTGATGTCTATTTCACTTTCAGTATCCGATTCTACATCACCGAGATCCGGTGTTTGAATATTATGTAGGGGCCTGGTCGTGACCATGGATAAAGTTGTGTCAAATTTTTGTAAATCATGATTAGGTAAATGTCCGCTAATAGTTCCTACATATCGGGTAGGAGGAGGGACATTATGATGCTCAATTTGATTGGCCACCTCTTTACCATGTTTTGGTAAAGGATGTTGAAATATATCTAATGATTGATTAGCATTTTGATTTTGATTTTGGGGAATGTTCTTTTGAGCATTATTAGGAGCATTTTGTTTAGGTTGGAAGGCTTGCACCTCCATCTCATTATTATCAATCAGATCTTGTATTTTATGTTTTAACCTTTTACAAGAGTTGGTAGAGTGTCCAGGCCCTCTATGGAAATCACAGTGTAAATCGGCTCTGTATCCGGGTATGGTTGGATCAGGTTCCTGGATATTAGGTAATTGAATCAAACCTCTTTCGAGTAATTGGGGTAGAATAGTTGATAATGGTTGATTCAATCTAGTAAACTCTCGAGGAGGTTTATCAGGAGGTTTCAATATAAATTTTTTTGTTGTCTTCGTTGTATTGATATTAGCAACATTTCTACTGTCAGTGACTCCGTCACCTACAACTTGTTTGTTTTTATATTGATTTCTGGATGTTTTCTCATCATCTTTCTTCCTAAGCTGGCCTCTCCTAATGAGAGCATCTTCTACTCTTCGAGCTAAGTCTATAGCCTGATCGAAGGTAGTTAAGGTAGCAGTTGATAACTCATAAGATATTTGTTCTTGCAAATTATTAATAAAAATGTCCAACATTTCCCTATAAGGTAGCACAAAGTGCAGTTTTCCTATCAACTGCCTCCATCTAGCTAAGAAATCAGCAAAACATTCATCTTTGTCTTGTTTTAAGTTGTACAAATCTTTAATGGTTACATGCCTTTCGATATAGGCACTAAATTGATGCACAAAAGATTCAGCGGTCTCTTCAAAATTTCTCAAAGAATGAGTGGGCAATTGGTAGTACCACTCTAATGCCATTCCTCCTAAACTTTTCGGGAACATTTTTAGTAATAACAAGTCATCATGTGATATATCATGACATGCTATCCTAAACATGCGAAGATGCTCTATGGGATCTTCAGTTCCTTTATATATAGGCAGGACGGGCATGGGAAAGTGTTTAGGGTATGGTTGTGCTACAACTATAGGATCTAGAGGCTGACTACACATCTCTCGATAATTGTACGAGGGATGGTAGGGATCCATCTGGTCCATGCGGGAAGCTAACTGTTTCACCATGGCTTCCAGATTACTGGTTTGCCCACCATATTGGTTCGGTAGGGTATTAATATGGGATTGGTGAGCATATGATGGAGGGACATGAAGATTAGATGCTATATTGCTATTGTGTAAATTGTTGGTAGGAAGGGTGTTATGAAGAAGTTTTGAAGTTGTATTATGTTGTATCCCAGATTGTTGAAAATTGGTGTTTGGCTTCATTTTAGGTTTTTGTCGATTTGAAGCATATTGATCAATAGTTTGGCGAAATAAAGCAGTGAATGAAGGTCTCTTTTGTGTGGGAATGATTTTAGGCTCAATAACAGGTTCCTTAGGAGGTTGGGTAACCTATTGTTTTTGCATGTTCTGAATTATAGTGGCCATATCCATATTGGATGGTCCAGATTTATCACTTTCTTGATCAACGAAGGACAAGGGATTAGTGTGCATGTTAAATCCTTCTTCTAGGATTGCTTGAGTTTCACTAATTTGTCCCCTATCAATACGAACTGCCATATTAAGAGCACCAATATTATTATTGAAGAATTTCCAGAAATGATCTATGTTATCAAAAGTAATAGTTCCATCTGGAGCCATTCTAGGGGATGAGGATCCTTCCTCTCTAACATTTTCTTGTTGTTCATTTTCTTCAACCAGCTCATCTTCTGGCTGTTCTAGAGTTTCTCCTTCTGGAATTGGATCCTCAGGAAGGGCATTTAATTTTTTTGTTTTCTTTCCTAACCAATCTTCTTCTTCTTCTTCTTCAGTTTGTTTACCATTCCTAAGTCTAGTCATTGTGCTTAAACTTAGATTTCAGCAAATATATATATATATATATATATATATATATATATATATATATATATATATATATATATATATATATATATATATGCAACAAGCTTAAGAGGTATATATTTTAATTATATACCTACTATAGTATTTAAAATAAAATGTTTTGATTTTGTTATGTTTTTGGTTTTTCTTGTTTTTTTTATAACAATATTATAAAGATAACAAACAACACACAAAACGCAAGAAATAATAATAATGAAAGCAATGATCTAGTTTTCTATAAACAATTTATAAATATCATTAATGGGCTCAAGTTCTTCAGGAGTCATGAAATGTTCTTCTTCAAATTGAAAATTGTTTTTCAAGAAGTCAACAAAGTGTGCTATAGTGATATTATCTGTTTCAGATTCTGGTTTGTAGAAGTAAAGCTCATGGCAATACTCTCGATATAACACAGCTCTAGGAACTCTATTCCATATTTTTCTATCTGTAAGAATGACCTCTTGATCTTCTATACGACCTAGGAATTGATGTACTATGGCTGCATTCTCGAGGAATTCCTCAAAGGTAAACAATTCGGAAGACACAAGAGCTCTTCTATCTGCTAACCACCTATGGCAAGCTCTCTGAAGTTCATGATAAAAAATGAGTTGATGAGGATCCAGGATTCTATCTAGGACAAGCCTCTTGATTTGTTTAAGCTCTGTTGACCTAGATGAAATGATACCTAGTCTCCTATCAAGTTCGTCCCACAAAAGTTGGTTTCTATCTGTTTCAGCACACTAAGCACATAATTAATTTCTATGGCTGCTAATTGGTTTTCAACATTTATAGTGATAGCTAGTCTTTTCTTAGGAGCTACCATCTAAACATGATATGCAACTTAGTAGTTTTCTAATGATTTTAAATGCATCTATGTTTTTTTTTTTGTTTTTGTTTTCAAAAGGTTTTAGTTTCACGTCGGGTTCACCAAAATGTATCGTTCCAAATTTTCCGCACCCTTACCTTCAGGCTAAAGGATCCACGCCCGGAAGGGGGATGCGAGAAGGATGGGACAATACCTCGGACTGAGAGGCCCTTTGAAGGTCCCGCCTCTTGGGGGAGGGGTATTAAGGTGATTTTTTGATGGATGGTGGGGTTCACCAGGAAACTTTTGAATGGCGTTTCCACGCCTAGGTTGGGAATGTGTTTGATGTGTTCAATTTTATCTTTAATCATTCAAATCCTAGGTTTGGCCAAATGAATCTAAACTGTTCTATATGAAATGCAGATTTAAATGAATACAAAAAGTAGATTTGAATAGAAAACATAGAGAATAAGCTAGATTAAAAAGCCATATCTGATCCGGATGTCTGATGGAGGTTCTAATTTTTGAAGCAGTCAAGATCGCCTCTGATATGACAGGATCGTCTACGATCAGACAAGATCATCTGAGATCTGACGAATTCGTCAGAGACCTACAATCAGAGAAATAGATACAAAATACAAAAAATGCAACTATTCCAATAGAGGGCAATGATGTAGAATGACAATAATAATATTAAACTGATAATTATAAACAAAAATATGAGTGCATTACAATGATTTAATGACAAATTATGATTTTATTATGCATTAAAACTATATGGGTGAACTCCAGGATGCAAAATAGTAATAAGTCTAACTAATGCAAAGCAAAATAGTAGATAGTGGAGAAAGAATGCAAACTCAGGGCACTGATTGCCCCCAATGTTGACTATAGTCGAAATCATCTCGAATTGGTGCGTGATCATCCGAGATTGTACAGGATCGTCTGCGACGATCTGAGCTTGCTCCGACTGAAAAACAATGAAGTTCCTGCAAACAAACTTGGAAAAATACGAAGGCAAATGGTGATTTAAGATGGTCTAATGCAAATAGAACTCGTGTTACAGGAAAATTCAGCCAGGGGAATGTCAAGGGGAGGGCCTAAGATTAAATAGGCATAGGAAGGAGGTTGGGAGGTTGGAGATCATCCCAATTTGGGAGATCTCCAATGGGGGAAGTCTCTAACCGTACAGACACGCTTTTGCCCAGGTTAGAGACGCCGTTGAAACAGAAGCTAATTATGAAAAATTAGTTTTGGGACGAAATCGTCTGGACGTTCTAGTCCAGACGAAATCGTCCGATCTGAGGCGATATCGTCTGATCGGCGACGATATCGTCCAACGGTCACAACAAATCCTAAAAATGGCATGGAAAATGAGGAAAGCGGTTTAACAGGCGGTTCGGGGTTGAAAATTTGAATTTGAATTATTACTAAGGTAATTTTAATTATTGCTAAGGTTTACTGCGCCAATTTTAGGGTGCTACAAGGAGTAAGCTCTTTTTTATGAAAACAAATAAATCATACACAACACTAGAAACCATACTTATAACAAAATCTTACTTCTTTTCTAGGTTCCAAAATAGATATATATTTCAAAAAAACATAAGATTCCATTCCCTAGAAGCTCAAAAAAAAACAAACAATTCCATAGCCATTCATCCTTTAATCAAAACAACCATATTTATGTTAAGCATTCCTTAGCTAAAGGCCAACATAGTTAAATTCCTTTTATGCAAGTCATGTTATGCATTAGCACTCATTCATGTTGCTTCCAAATACTTCATCGATTAACCCATCATATCATTTCTGGTGGGCATTCCCTTTCTTGGTGACCAATTCTTTCTGCCACCCATAACAACCTTTTCTTGTAAACAGTGATGTTCCATTAGCAACATCTTACTCTTTCATAAAACCAAGTTACAAGGACGTTAGCAAGAGAGGATGATCAATCAAATCACTACATAATTTCATCAATAATACATAATTTTTCATAATAAATAAATAGATATATAGTCCATAATATTTTTAAAAGTAGCACTAGCACATCATGAAAACATAATCAAACCATAAAACCAAACATTGGCCAAGGGAGGGTCATGACAGGGCAAAGCAATGAAGAGAATAACATTGAATGCACTGAATGCTCATCTATCCCATCCAAGAGATTTGTTGAAGCCTCAAGAAACTCAAATTTCTCAAGCCACATAGAGGAGTAAGTAGAAGTCTCATGCTGCACAAAGATATGTAGAGGAGAAATACATTGAAGACTCAAGCTACTTGTTGAGATACATAAAGTCTCAAGCTACATCAAAGATACATAGAGCTACAAGCTATGCACTATAGTGCTAAGGTAAATCCAATATTTCTTGCTTTAATTAAGGTAACATTGGAGTTATAAGGTAATCAAATTTACTATTGCATTGGAATAACCAACATTAACCAAGCATTAGTAATTTATCAAGCAAGCTCATTTCAAGGCATTATAATATTTGCAATAATCAAGTAGGAGATATAAGGTTATCAACCTTGGTAAATTAAAATCAATTTGCAAATATTACTATCATTTTTTTCTAATATTCCATAGTAGAGAGTTATAAGGCATACTACACCAGACTATAGATAATTGGAATTTAGAAAATAAAATTATTGAATAGAGAAGCAAATCTATTGCTGATATATAAATTTGGAATTAATTGGTAACAATTATCTCATACTCATACTAAGGAGACAAAAGAAATCCAACTATTAGAGCATACTTCATTAGGAGAGATAAGGCAAAATTAGAAGTTGATTATTATTCTCAAAACATTACAAAATCAACTCAAGAGGTGAACTAATTATTGCTAAGCTTTATATTAAAATCTATAGCATATCCTAAATTACTTGGGAGATATAAGGAATCATACAGAACCTACATCTAAAAATATTTTTATCAAACTAGTTCATATACTCTTAACTAGGGAGTCATAAGGTAGACTACTTAAAATACTCCATTCTCAAAGTCTCTATAGAACTAAAGAAGCCTACTTCAAGATCAATCAAGAAGAAATATGGATGAAATATTAAGAAATACTTTTAATAATGAAGAACTATTCCATTCTAATCCCAAAAATTAATAGCTACTCTTGAAGGAAATAAGAATCTATATACTAGTGATAAATAAAGATTCTCTTTATTCCTTAAGGAGGCAAAAGAGGGCAGCTTTAAAACATTAATTGATATATTCATGAAGTTCTATTTAGAGCATGGTGGAATACACAAAAAATAGTCATATTCACATCATATGAGTGTTTAATGATTTATCTATCATTAATTGTTTTTGTACTTGCTCAACACATGAAGCAAACTAGCAATACAAATCAATACTATTGTGATGATAGACTAACTCATCATGAAACAAAGATTCCACTAGTATCAATGTAGAATCATAGGAGAAGGAGGAAGAGGAAGAAAATATATACTAGGAGAGAACATAGCAAAGAAGATATAAATAGAGAAGAGACCACAAATATTGAACTGGATGGTCATACTCAAGAACTAAAGGAACCTTTAGCCAAAGATTTCACTATCTTATATGAAGATATTAACTACTTGCTTGAACAAATTTTGTAAGCAGAGATGGAGAATATAAATTTTAGTATAAAAATATCTATATTGAAGACTAAAGTATTTAGTATCCAAATAATGTAATATAGGGGTGTAGTATTCCCATAGGGGGAGGTGATTTAGAAGGTCTAGAAATGAATCCCAAAGTCTCAAAATCAACTTGCTCAAATCGTACAATTTGTCTTGTGCAATGTGTTAATTTGCCAAAAATAGCTTGTACGATCACCAAATCATATAGTTGTATGATATAAATCATACAAAATTGTATCTTATATGATTTTCCACTTAACCAATCCATTAGAAGTATTTTTGTAGCCCAAATCAATCAGTTTTGTAATTGATTTCTTCGAACAACAAATTTTCCTTATTTGGTAGGTTTTGTCTTGCAATTTTATTACCAAATCAGGTAAATGACCACTTGTACGATTTGGTACAGCTTATGTACATTTTATACAAACCCTTGCTGCAACTTATACTTAGATTTACCAACCTACACAACCATTCTCTTCAAGGCAAGTTTTGGGATGTTCTCTTATGAAAATTGCTCACTTTCCTTCCAACATGCAAATCCTAATTCAATAGTAGAATTATAATCATCAAGGGAATTTCCACAAATCGTACAACTGATTGGAAATGTATCTGTACATCCATAATTTATTATGCAATCATTTCATATCCTCACACTAGATCATAGGAAAATCAATAGTTATTTTCATTGTTATCCTATCAATCTAACTTAGCAATTTGGTCATTCAACATAGAATCTGCAACATGCAATAATAACAACACACAAATGGAAATCACACATTTGGAATCAAGAATTTCTACTATTATATTATCTCTGTACAATACATCCATCATCATTGATCACAACAATGGACTCAACAACAATAGACATCAACAATGAATATTATTAAATCTTTTCATATCAATCAATAACTCCATGAATGAATGAACCATTGAAAAATTGAATGGGAGGCTATATAATGCATGCCCAGGCCATTCCAAAGTGGTTTCTAAGACATCACATTACTTACAACTACCATCCTAAATTATATCAAAATATTTAATTACAAGGTTTTTTTAAGCCTAATTTGATTTTTATCAAATTCATCCCAAATGCACATTTCACCTAATTTAATTGACATTTCAAGTTGTACATTTGTAAACCTTGTACATTTACACCTATTTGTATGTTTTGACACTTGTAAATTTTAATTAAAAATAAATAAAATTGAACAAAATTGTGCAAATACAAAAATCATTTTTTCTTCTGAAAGGTGGATTTGCTTCCTACAAGGGAGGTGTTAGAGTATATTACATTATTTAGGTACATGTTGAAGAACACAAGCTTATACTGAGAGGGGGGGGATGAAAGTATAATACAATTTTTTACTTTTCTTTTCAATTCAATATTATGCAGCGTATAGATAGCAATATCAATAGAAGTAACCAAAGAAATGCATAAAACACCATCCACAAAAGTGACAAAAATTTACGTGGTTCACCCAATGTGGGCTACTCCACGGAGAAAATATTTTGCTAAAAATTTCTCAATAAATATCTTGGGAATCCTTCCCAATTACAATTTTTATGGACCTCTGTCCAAAGGATATGTTGATCCCCTAAATATCAAGTTCATGGATCTCTTCCATAGGAGAACTCTTTCCCCTTCTGCTCTGGCTAGTGATCTTCTAGAAGACTCTGTCTCTCTATTGCAATGACTTATGGATCTCTCTCCACTTGAAGACTCCTCACTCAGATATATCTTCAATTGTCCTGGCTACTGAATCTCTATCCACTGAGACTCTGTCCTCTATACTCTGTCACCTCCAAAGTTTTGTCAATAGGTTCACTCAAAAAATCTTCAAATATGCTCAATAGGCTCACTCAGAACCTACTCAAATATAATCAATAGGCTCACTCAAAACTTGCTCAAATTTTCTCAATAGGCTCACTTAGAACCTGCTCAAATTTGCTCAATAGGCTCACTCAAAACCTGCTCAAATCTGCTCAATAGGTTCACTCAAAACCTGCTCAAATATGCTCAACAAGCTCACTCAGAACTTGTCCAAATCTTCTTAATAAGTCCTCTCTAGGATTTTATCAAATATGCATGGCAATATTTCACAAAATCTTACTCAAAATCAGTCCATAAACCTTCTCAAATACTTGCCTCAAATCAACTCAACAAAATCTCAACTCAATCTCATAGAAGCATAAAGAGAATTGTTAGATACTCAATATATTTTATACTCAAATCCTAATCTCAACTAAAATCAATCTCAACTCAACAATATCATAGAAGCATAAAGAGAATTGTTAGACACTCAATATGTTCTATACTCAAATCCCAATCTCAACTCAAATCAATCTCAAATCAGCAATCTCAACTTAGCAATCTCATAGAAGCATAAAGAGAATTGTTAGAGACTCAATATGTTCTATACTCAAATCCCAATCTCAACTCAGCAATATCAACTTAGTAATCTCATAAAAGCATAAAGATAATTGTTAGAGACTCAATATGTTCTATACTCAAATCCAATTTCTTTCTCAACTCAATTCAAATCAGAATATAGAATAGTTTTTTTTATGGAACTTGAACAACCACTTCACACAATCTCTTGACTAGTCTCAAACAAATATACTCAACCAATCATTACAAGGAACAAGTATTTATCACAAACCCTAGTCCAAGCATGAATCAACCAAATCAAAATGTCTTCAACAATGCTCAACAACAAATCTCACATAACAATGATACTCATGATATTTTCTAACTCAAGTTCAAGTTCTTTGCACAACCAATGGCTTCAACAACAATTCTTATAAAATAATTTTTAATCACAACACTCAATCCAAAAAACCTTGAAGCATTAACTCAACCACTTTTGAAAAGGAAACCACAATCAATCCTTTTCACTCCAATGATATTTCAAAAATCAACCACCCAAATAAAATCAATGGAAAATATTGCTCATATCTTTTTGATGCCTTATTTGTTGTCCACAAAATCTGTCTCACTCAGCACACTTTCTTTTTCAACTCTCAACAAGGGTTAGAGTAATAACACAACAAAATATCCAAGTAACACCTTATTACTCCTACTTTATTTTAACATCCACCAAAGTTCTTTTATGTAATAAATAAACCCTCAATATAATGGATAAAACTTACTTTTGGAAACTCCTTGACAAAACCTGAAATATCTTCTTACACAACCCTTATTTCTCCTTCTACACAAGTTAATTAAATAGCTCTTGAAAATTTCTTTTTGACGATATATAATATGCTACCCTTCCAAAATTAAAAGGAACAATAGTTTTTGAATTTTCTAAAACAACTCATAAACCTTATTTCTCCTCAAAGATTTTCTTACATATATTAAAATAAAAATTTAACTTACTTTTTTCTTCTTAATGGGATTCGATCCCCTGTTGTTGTCCAAGCACCACTCTAACCATGATGCCATTAACCACATGAGCCAACCATTCACATGAAATGGTGAGCGCAACCACTATGCTTTCCTTCCTCCAAACGTGCCCCAAAAGACATGTGCGCCAAAAGGTGTACTTCCTTTCCACTTCGCAAAAACCAACGTCGATGGGATTCAAACTTTATATCTCTTGGCACTAAAAAAATTGACTGTCTGCTTCTTTCCACTAGGCCACAAGTGCCTACGATGTATGGAAAGGATCCTCCCTTCCTTCTATTTCTCCCTTTCTTCATAGGTTTCGATTGTGCTAAAATATCTTTTCTCTTTGTTCGAACGAAACTCACACACATTCGAATTATTGCCAAATGAATTTTTTGCAATGGTATTTATACATATTGCCTTAACTTTTCATATGTCAGCTCTTAATCGAATTTGATGACGTCGGCGGGAATTTTCATTTCGGAAATTTAAATTTAAATTTTGAAATATTAAAATTTAAAACTTAAACTTCAAAGTTGAATAACTTTGTCACCGGGAATCCTTTTTTGATGAAACGAAAAGCCAACCTGGGTTTTAAGAAAATCCCATTTCAAATATTCTGTCCATGGTTTTAAATAAAAACCTTTTTCTAAGCTTCCATTGAATATCATTTTGGAATACAAACATAGTGCTTACTTACATAGATATTTTTGACATCAATGACAACTTTTTGCTAAGGGACTCAAAATGTCCAAAACATGTCAATGTACCACCATGGGTACATTATTATATTAGAGTATCACCTTAGGTTACTCAAGGTAGAAGTAATAAATACACAAGTTTCAATGTGCAATGATGTAAATGTACAAGGAGTCCACTTGTGCATGAGTCATAGGAAAGGTAGATAGGAAGAGTAAGGACCAAGTAACTTATCTTATTATATATAGAGGGTGAGAGTAGAGATAGAGAGAGCATAAATATTATTATAGTGTAAAGATTACTATGAAGTAGAGAGTATGTACAATGTAGTTTTTCATTAGAATTTTGGAGTGTTCATTTCCTCCATGATATTGCATTGTACTATCAACTTTCCATTAATAACATATTTCAGCATTCCTGTAGAATTTTGTTATCTTACTTTTCTACATATTTTATATCCTCTTATTGCTTTCTCCCATAGTATACATTATCAAAAGCTAATAATATTCTCATGCTTAGTATATTTCCATTTTCATATATTTTATATTGCATTCTTTTTTATGCCTTGTGGTAGCTATTTCATTAAATATATAACATCAAAAGCTAACATTGATGACCTACACATACAATAACCCAAGGCTTGAGTCTAGATTGAAAAACAAAATGAGAAGAGGAAATTTTGATAAAGGTTAGATACTAGACACGACAACAATTCAACCTCATTTCCTTGGACCTCAAAACAACTATTTATCATGCTTACATCTAGAATCAAAATTCAAAATTCCCTCCCAAATGCTAAAGAGGAAAACTAATGTATTCATTAATGGTCATAGTAAAGGTACAATATTGTAAAATAAATAATGAACCTAGGTTCATTCACTATTGATTCCAAAAAAGGAGATATTTCATTATCAAGTGTGACATTAATGAGTATTTACTTAAAAAAATGTGTCGTGGTAGCTTCACACATTATTTCTTCAATTGATCGATCTCCTCTTTCAATAAGTAGGTGTCGGTGCTATGTCCTACCTAACATATCCCTTGGAAATTTTGGTCAGTCCAACAGTAGTTTGCTTTATAATAGCCCCTTTTATAGTACTAGGTTTTTGGTAGGAAACTACCACAACATGGTGTAGTAAAGAATTTACTACTATAATGGTGGCTTCCAGGGGATATTTGAATGGTTAGAGGTAGAATTCTAGATCTTGGTAGCCTTTACATAGAGCATGGAGTCATGCCTAAATATTTCTAACTACCTCAATAACTTCCTTCCAATATTCTTCCACTACAACTATAGACCATGTGTAGTTCCAAAAATATTTCTACAACTCACATAGAGATCAATGAGGGGTGAGACATATTCACACTAGGTTTTCTAGAGGAAGGTTTCCATATCAATGATAAACATCAATACCACATTTATGTTTTCCTCTGTAGATAGGTCCAATGGAATTTCAACAATTCTTAGTTCATTAAGTTATTTTCTGTAATCTTCTTCTAGTAGAAAGTCATTGTCAAGATCCAAAGGGGAGGGAAGATCCATTGCCACCAATGAAGAGATGTATCCTTTCCACTCTTCCATTTTCTAAGATAAGAATTCAATTTATTCACTATACTTGCAGGTCACTTATTGGGAAGCCAAAACTACAATAACTATTTGGATTATGAGGTTCTTATTTGTAACCCATATTGTTCACTATACTTGTAGGTCACTTATTGGGAAGCCAAAACTACAATAACTCTTTATATTATGAGGTTCTTATTTGTAACCCATATTGAAGTCCATATTCTGAATTCAACTTGGGCTAGGATTACCTAGAAGGATTGGGTATATTAAAATCAAGAACTAGAGGCATCTTCAAATATCTCTAATCTATTCCTTGCTTCCACACTCAAGGAGGAGATAGATCAAACATAATCAATTGCTAGAAAAATTACATAGACATCTTATATGAAACCCTTTAAAAGAGTCTAAATATTTTATTTTATTTTATTAGGTTCTTAGAATATTTGCTCGATCTCCCTTATCTTTGTATTTTGTTCCTCTAGTTTAGATTCCTTTTTCTTGAACTTGTCAAATAGGTGGGTATATTTAGCTTTTAGCATATTAGCCTCAGTTTGGGATTTTTTAGCAATTGTTTGATCTTCTCTACTTTTTTTTCCTTTTAAAAAATATTCTTTATGACCATAGTGTATTTGTGACTTAGCATTTTGACCACTTGTTCGATGAACTTAGTGCTCTCCTCTAGTGGTGCATATTTAAAGATTAATTCCATGGATAAATTTTGATAATCCTATAGCAGTATTTCCCCTAGTGCTTTAGAGACCATGGGATTGAAGTTAATCAAATCTAGTCCCTCCCTTTGGGGAAGAAAGGAGGTACTTTTCTATGAGGAGGTAGGTTGGGTGGCTTGCCACTCTACTTATTGATTTGACTACCATTGATTATGCTATGAGGTCTATCATAGATAGGGGATCATTTATAGGATAAAGGAGATAAGATTAGGATAAAATGCTTGTAATAGATTATTAGGTGGTAAAGGTAGGGGATTTATGGATGGTAGTGGATTTAATTGGTCTACCAAGGAGACTATAGTGGAATGGGTCATGATGTTTGGTGAGGGAGTAGAAGTTGTGATTGACTACAACAATGGAAGATCCTAGGATACAGATGAAGAGATGAAAGAAGAAATGGGTGAGATGGAGAGAGGGAAAATTTAGGAAGATGCTTTAAAAAATAAAAAATAAAAAATGTTAAGATAATGATTGAGTATCTATGAGAATCTCTTCTTTCCCTTAGACCACATTCTTGGGGTCATTTTCATTATCCAATGACTTTTGAGGGTTCCTTTGGGCTTTTTATTTGACCAATAATAGTTATTTGGCATAGGAATTAATTATTTTCTTCTTTATTGATTTATCATCATCTGGGAAGGATATTCATTTATTCTTGGATCATTTATCCTTCTTTCCTTTGATACTTTGTGTAGAGGAAAAATTCCCTACCACATACAATTCCAAAATAAAAGGCTGGATCCATAAGGAGGGAAATTTTTGTGGGGTGAACCACGGGGGTATGTTGTATTCTACACTTGGTTCTAGGGGGAAGATTTCAACAATAATTATTTAATGACTCACTCCAAGTCCTCAAGATAATCGGGATATTTTGATGTATTCAGTTTCAAGACAAACACCTAAGTTTGGCCTTTCTAGATCTAAGCTAGAAAAGATAAAGGACAATGTAGAAATAAAATAAGATAGCTGGAAATAGAATGCAGACATACACAAGCTATCTTAGAATGATCTCACTAACCTAGGTTTATTTCCAAAAAATATTTAAAGCAGAGAACACATAAAATAAATGCACAAAAATTATACCTAGATGCAAGATACATGCCTTTCACTTTCATATGCCTAGAAATCAATAATGAAATCAAAATTTCAACCAATAGAATGAGTAGAGCACTTATCTAGATCGATGGTTGACTTAGCCTTTTTTACCTCTTGTCCAATGATATCAAAAATACCTATTTCTATAAGATCACTCATGAAACACTAAAAATAGAATTAGCATTAGGGGTCCTGCCTAGGTCGCTATGTAACAGATCTTGAAGGCACAACAGTCAAGCCACTTAGGTCCTTTTAGATGACCTTTTAGTACATAAGAAGAAATTGACATTTGGAGAATTAATCATAAATAAAAAATACAGTAGTAGAGAATAGAAAGTAAAGTGCAACAGTATGATCTAGAAATAAAATAGAATGCAATAGTGAAAGCATAATCTGGAAATTGCCCCCGGTGTGCCCTAGGGAAAAATTATGCCTCACTTGGAGTGGGTGCAATAACACGGTAGCAAAGCCACACCTTGCCTGGACAAGGTGAGATTTTACTTCTATGGATAAATTTACCCTAATTAGGTAGGTGAAGTCATGACCCACTAATGCTAGGCATGATATCACCATAGACTAAAGAAAAATAAGAAGCGAATGAAACAAAAGAAATAAATGCAAAAAACAAAGTAATCAAACCCTAATGGATGTCATAGAAGTAGGGAGAGGATATCGATGTATCCAAGTGGGCACTCTATATCTTCAAACTATACTACAAATACACCAAGTCACACAATAAATCAATCCAATCCATGCAATAGAAGATCAATCCAAAATTCACACTTCAAGGTTAGCTTGCAATAGAGAAAAAAATGAAGAAGAAATTCACACTGAGATTGCACATCAAAATCTTGCATAACACATATAATATTTTTTGCATATATCCATCTATCATCTCTTTGATTTAGCAAAAACACTCTTCCTTTTATAGATAAAATTGGAGGAAGAATACGGGAAAAAATAAACTCACATCCAAAACCAAAACACACTGGAGGGTTTAAACTTAGGTCTAAGCAGGCTCAAAAAATATTAAAATAAAATAAAATTAAAAATTAGGTTAAACAGTTAAGTCGTGCCTCATCCTGACGGGGTGTGATATCATTGGCGTAAAGTCATGCCTTGTAAATATGGGACATGATTTCGCTAAAAGGTAAAAAAATTTAAAAAGTGAGGTAAAGAGGTCTTCCCTTGCTCTTGGAAGGGGTTGAGGGCATCTTAGGGGCACTAAGGAAGATTTCGCACTCAAAGTGGATCAATTTTTTGTGTCTACATTTTTTCCCCTCTTTGATGAATTTATGGCCTATTAAATGCATCAAATAAAGGATGTAGACTCCTGCAGGCAAACATACAACAAACACAAAGAAGAGGTGGCCAGTTTTATGTAAAGGGGTGGTGTAATAGGGGTATCACAAAGGATAATCTACACCTTAGTACACTAGGTGAGGCATTACTACCATTAATGCCTCGATGGCTAGGGTAACCCCTTGAGTTTCAAGAGGAAAGGAATTTCCTTAAGAAAAATCAAAAGGTAGAAGAAAGAAAGCAAAATATAGAAGAAACAAGCAGTGAAGAAAAATGAAGAGGACTGGATACAGGATGAATCTAATGCAACTAGTATGAAATGGATGGAAGAAAAGAAATGGGAGAAGGTGGGAGAATAAGAATAAAGAAGAAGAGAGAAAGAAAAGAGAAAATAGAAAACTGTGAAGTGGAAGAAGAAGAAGAAGACAATGATAAAACTTCAAAGGTCAACCATCTGAAATTGAGAAGAAAGAAAAATTAGAACCCTAACTAGAGGGTGTTATGCTCAAAATATAGTCCATGTATGGAGTGAAGAACCTACTATGGGTGTAGTACTCACTAAGTATGGACTAATAAGTAAAATGTATAGTGTAGCCCGCTATGGGTGGTTGCTCACTAGTGACTATTGTGGGGTGATTACCCACTAGGATGTATGTCAAGGCTTGCTAAAATGGCCAAGGAGATGATCCTGTAATGGGGTGTTGGGCCCGTTGAGTCAAAAGAAAGACATAACCTGAGAGGGGTGTTATAGTGTATGCTAATGTAAAATGATGTATGTGTATGCCAATACTACCCGAGAATGTGTATACGTATGTATGTATGGACCAATCAATATAATAATAACATGATGAGTGTGTGCATGTGCTAGAAGAAATAAGAGGAAGAAAAATGAAGGACAACAAACTGTGCTTGTGTGCCCCCAACTTGAAATTTAAGCTAATGAAAAATCAAGAGGAAGTGTGCAACCAAAAGAGAGAAGAATGTATATCCTCATCAGAACAAATAAGACAAAAGGAGAAATAAGGATCATGCAAATTATGAGGATATACTAAAAGAGAATTGCATTCCTTTACTTTGGAGAGAAATGATTACCATTGTGAAACTTTCAAGGTCAAGGTTACAAGAAGAAGAGTGAAGAGAAGAAAGCGAAAAGGAAGCAAGGAAGAGAAGAAGGGATAAAAATGCATGGGCCATAGGTTGGGGCTTTGCTAGGCATCAAAACCCTAGTGAAAAATGCAATGCATGTGAGCTATGACCGAAATAGGTATCATTATATGCCATTATCGTGAATTCCCAGAAGCTATATGAATGAGCAGTCATGAGCAAGCAACAATGCAATGTATAAAAAGCAATATCCAATAACATAATGTCAAGCAATTATGCATAATATGATAGGTAAACGTGCATAATATGTCAGTCAAACATGCAATATGATATAACTAAATGTATATGCAATATGAAAATAGGTCAAGCATAATATCTTTTTAAATGCATTATATTCATCGGTTCTTTAAGATCTTTACCATCCATGGAAGCTAACTAACCAGAACCAAATTTAGTTGTTACGACAAAAGACCCTAACTAGTTGGGCTAGAATTTACCTTGAAGATCAACATGAGCATTAGTGTTCTTTTGGTTTTCCTTGAGGACAAGGTCCCCAATATCAAAAGAACAATTGCAAAAATTCTTAGAGTAAGATTGTTGAAGCCTATCCTGATAGGCTCATAAATTATCTAAGATATAAATGCACTTTTCATCTAGTAGCTCCAATTGGTACAGATGCTCTGCATGAAACTCATCATCGACCTCAACATCTTGCAACAAGATGTGCAAAGGGGGGACCTCTATCTCAAAAGGGAATATTACCTCAGACCCATATACCAAGACATAATATGAGCCCCCTGTGGGAGTACACATGCTAGTACAGTAGGCCCATAAGGTAGGATAAAACTAAGTATGCCAGTCACAACTGGTCTTATTAACCAACTTCTTCAAAATCCTGATCAAGGATTTGTTAGATGCCTCAACTTTTCCATTACCTTGGGGGTAATAAGGAGTTGACCATCTGTTTTGAATCTTGTACTTAGCACAAATATTGCAAACATCCTTATTCTTTAAAGTAGTGTAATTATAAAAAATAATCACTAAAGTAATCCCAACCTACAAAGGATCTGGTTAAATATGAACTTAGAAACTTGAGTTCCAGTCACCGTGGCTAGAAGCATGGATTCAACCCATTTAGTGAAGTACTCAGTCATAGTAATGATAAAATTATGACCATCAGACGACATTGGCTTAACCTTCCCAATAATATCCAATCTCCACATGGAAAAGGGCCAAGGGGAAGATATCACCAAAAGGTCTTGAGAAGGGGTATGAATAATATGATCATGGCATTGACACTTTTCATAGCACCAAACATAATCACATGCATCATTTTCCATGGAAGGCAAATAATATCCAATTTTAAGGAGAATTTTAGCAATAGCATTGCTGCTAAAATGACCTCCATATGAACCTTCATGAGCATCACTAAGAGTAAGCCATGCTTCATCAGAGTTAAGGCATCATAAAAGGATACCTTCAAAATAATATCAATATAAAGTATTACCAATTATAAGAAATTGGTATGCTCTTTTACGCAATAGCTTACGCTGATTATGATCTAAACCATTAAGCATCAAGTCATCTTTAAGAAATGTAAAGACATCATTATACCATGGTTTAGATGAGGAATCTGCAATGGTAAAACACTTTAGAGGATATAAACAAGAACTCAAAGATGTAGGTTCCAAGAGTTATCGAATGATAATCGAAGCTTGATCATATTATAACTCCAAAGGAAAAAAGACATAGAAACTACCATGGCATCCACATGGCAGTTTGAGGATCTAGGGAAAAACTCTATGGTCACCTACTCAAAATAAGACAAAAACTTAGTAACAATCTCCTTACAGGGTTTAAGCTTATCATCTCAAGTCTGATAAACATCATTGATCTAATTAACCACAAGTTGAGAGTCACCAAATACCAAAAGGACCCTAAATTTCAAAGCTAATGCTGCTCTAAGACCAAGGATCAAAGCTTCATATTTCGTAGTATTATTGGTGTAAGAGAAAAAAATCTTGAAGGACAAAGGGATAAGATGTTTCTATGGTGTAACTAGAATGACTCCAGCTCCAACACACTTCATGCATTGGGATCCATAAAAAAATAAAGTCCAAGACTTAGACTCTTCAATTTCAACATTGAAGCACTCATTGAGAAAATCAACAACTAAAGGATGGGTAGCTTCTAGGGGAGCAGAGGCTAACTGATCAGTGATCACCTGACCCTTGATAGCCTTCTAACCTATGAAAGTTAAATCAAAATCACTAAGGGCCAATACCCATTTAGCAGCTCGACCTGACAGGTGGGGCTTAGATATTAAGGATCGCAAAGGATCAAACTTTGCAATCACTAATATCTTATAGCTAAGAATGTAATGTCTTAACTTCTAATAAGAAAACACTACAGAAATGTAAAGTTTCTCTAAGGGAGTGTACCTAGTTTCATAGCTAACCAAAGTTCTACTAATATAGTAGATAGATCTCTCTTTGTTGTCATCATCATGTTGAGCCAGAATGGCTCCAAAAGCATGAGAGATGGCCACTATGTAAAGCAACATATTCCTACTACGTATAGGGGGAACTAAAATAGGCAAGGAGATGAAATACCTTTTGAGGTCATCAAAAGCTTTTTGACACTCAAAATTCCACTAAAAAATTACATCCTTCTTAAGGATTTGAAGAAAATGCTGACACTTATCGACTAACTAGGTAATGAACCAAAAATAGATTCCAGCTTACCTTGCAAACTAGGAAGCTTGATCAATGTGCGAGGAAGAGGCATATAAACTATAGCTTCTACTTTAGCAGGGTCCACTTCAATGCCTCACCTAAACACTATGAAACCTAAAAATTTACCAGATGTGACCTTGAATACACATTTAGCGGGTTTAAGACAAACTTTATATTGTTGAAACCTTTCAAAAATTCATCTGAGATCATGGACATGATCCTTTCGTTCTAAGGAACGAACCAAAATGTTATCCACATAAAACTAGAGAATATCATGCATCATGTTGTGGAAAATATAAGTCATGTCCCACTGATAGGTAGCTCCTACATTATTTAGACCAAAAGGTATGACCTTCCAGTAGAAGATACCCTAGGGGGTAGTGAATTCTATCTTGGCCTGGTCCTCAGGAGCAATTATGATTTGATTGTAACCTAAGAAACCATCCATGAGTGAAAGCATTCCATATTTGGTAGTGAAATCTACAATTTGGTCTATGTTGGGCAAAGTAAAATCATCCTTAGGATATGCTAAGTTGATATCCTGAAAGTCGGTACATACTCTGATTATTCCTTCCTTCTTAGTTACATGAACAGTATTGGATATCAAATTAGAATAGTCGATGGATTTTATAAAACCTAC
The DNA here is from genome assembly GCA_028583015.1 of Wollemia nobilis. Taxonomy (NCBI): domain Eukaryota; kingdom Viridiplantae; phylum Streptophyta; class Pinopsida; order Araucariales; family Araucariaceae; genus Wollemia; species Wollemia nobilis. Next base: position 592,735 of record JAQPPZ010003172.1, on the reverse strand, counting down.
ATCAAGAAGTTTTTGGAGATCCTCCTTGATTGAAAGGGTGACCTTCAGATGCATCTTTCAAAGTTTATGCTTAACAAGATTAGCACTAGGTTGGACTACCAAATGATTCATGAAAAGGGAGAGATCAAGCCCTAGAATTTTGGCATATGACCAAGCAAAAATATCCTGATACTATTTCAATAAATTTGTCAATTGCTCCTTCTCTTCCATGGTCAAGGATTTGCCTAGATTAAGGATTCTAGGGGCTTCCTTAGAACATATGTTCATATCTATGGTCTCCTCAATAAAAATGGACAGCTCATACTTAAGAGGAGGTTGGGTAGGAATTACTCTTGATTGCTCAAGGTCCTCAGGAGACATAGAACCAAAGTCCACTTGAGAACTAGAAGACTCAACTTGCGTTGTGCGAGGGATAGATCCATCAAAGCCGATGTCATTATGAGATAAAGCCTTGTCTATGACATATGACTTTGGGGTTAAGACCTTAGGATAGGGTGGACCCTCATCCTTAACACTCCATTCTAGATCTTGATGAGAATAATCAAAGAGAAGATCTAAATAAGAAGAGTCATCTTGATCTTGAGATGAAACATTTGTAGAAGAATTTTTAGAGGAAAACAAAGATGAATTAATTTGAGCGAGATCCTCTAGTGAAAAAAATCAAATGGACAAGGATCACCCATGATAGAAATGATTTGGTTTTTAAATTCAAATTTTATACATTGGTGAAAAGTAGAATGTTCGGCCTTCATTGTAAGAATCCAGGGTCATCCAAGAAGAATATTAAAATATGTAGGACAAGACACCACATAAAATATTATTTTTAAAATTTTGGGTCCAACTCTAAGAGGGAGTAATATAGTGCCACATGCTTCTTGAGAATCACTGTCGACAATTTTAATAATGTCACTGGATGCAATCAAATATTCCTTCTTCAATCTAATTTCTTGAAAGAAACAATGTGCACAAACATTAAGAAAATAACCATTATCAATCATCACCCTTTTGATGAGAGTGTCCTCAATGTAAGCGGTGATGTATAGGGAAGAATATTGTTGTACTTCTGAGGGAGACATAATTATTTGAGAATGTTAGATGAGGCTTCCAGAGGGAACTTATAACCTTTGTCATGTCACTAGGAGAGATATCTGGAGGTACTGGCTACTTTTCCAAAACACTTATCATAGCTTCTCTATGGGCTTGATGAGAATTCTGTAGGAGCTCTAAGAGTGGAATCTTTTCTGAATCATCCATTTTTTGTACTATTTTTTTGAAGTCGATGTTATCATTCCAACCATGCTATTATTATATTGGTATGGTATATTTCTATGACACTTGATTAGTTTATCTTGTTCTATTCTGATTCGACTGGCTTGTGGAATACTGGAAACTATTAGTGTTGATGCGACCATCATCGATTAAACCTTGAATAACTTGTAATATTTTACAAGAATTAGTCCAATGTCCTTCTACTCTATGATAGGCACTATGCTGATCTACTTTATACCAATGATTTGTAATATATGGATGTCTTACTAGAGGTAATTATATTGCCTTAGCATCCAACAGTTGCTTTAAAACTACTTCCATAGGGATATTAAGTCTTGTGAAATCTATTTGAGGAGGTTTTTGAAGCACAATATTTTGTAGGTTGTTGTTGACATTGTTAACTGGCATACTATCACTATTACCTCTTATATGCTTATTCTTAGGTTGAGACTTAGTTGTATTATCTTCTTTATCCTTGAGTTGACCTATCCTAATGAGAGCTTGTTCCACTTTCCTTGCTAATTCAATTACTTGATCTAAAGATGTGATAGTAGTAGTTTCTAAAGCATAAGATAAATGTTCTTGTAAATTTCTAATAAATATATCAATCATATACTTCTGAGACATAGGTTGTCTCAACCAGCCAACTAAAATTCTCCAATGAGCTAAGAATTCTAAAAAAATTCCTTCTTTACTTTGCTTTAAATCATATAAATCTCTCATTGTTACTTCATTTTCAATATAAGAACTAAAATGATGCACAAACATCTCTACAGTCTTCTCAAAACTCTTCAAATAATAGTTGGGTAACCGATAATACCATTATAATGCCACTCCAGAAACACTCTTTGGAAAATTTTCAACAAGAGTATATCATAATAAATAAGATCATGGTAAGTTATTCTGAATCCTCTCAAATGCTCTATTGGATCTTCTGTCCCTTTATAGATTGGCAATACTGGAATGGAAAAATGCTTAGGATAAGGTCTAGCAATAACAATAGGATCCAATTGTTGACTAAATATTTCCTTATAGTTGTGTGTAAACCCTGATGGTTGAATCATATCCATTCTTGAAACCAATTGATTCACAACATTTACAAAATTTTGCATCTCTACATTACTATGTATGTTTTCCATATTCCCTTGAATTAGGTTGGACATTATAAAGTTGTTTTCATAGGTGTGTTGAGGTGTGATTTTTTTAGGTTACAAAACCACTCGACATTTGAACTCTCTCTGGCAAAGAAAGTGATGTTTCTTCAAGGTTCTTACTTAACGTTTTATGTATCATGTATATGTGTAAATAAGTGCTTGAAAAACTCTATGATTTGTAGGTTAGTGTTAACAAGGATCCTGGGAATTAGGTAAATGATTTCAAGTTCATCATATAAAACATGCCTTTCATACCCATTTATTTATCCAATAATGAAATAAAGTTTACTTTATGATGTTAAAGTTACGTATGCAACATTTACTTTGTTATCTAGATATAATATCTCAATAAAATATCTTTTGAATAAATTTAGCATTTTAAAACAAACTTCACCTAACTTTAACAAGATCAAAGTTAAGGAAACTAAAAAGACCTTTAAATAGCACAAGTTATTATGATTCAAATTCCAAGGTCTATTTGATAAAGCAACTATTTGTTCGTATTCCCTTATGAAGTTATGTCCAAAATATCAAAGAGGTAAACAAATTGCTATAATGTCTTGCCCAATTTCAAAAGGTATTAAAACCTTTATTAATGATTAAAACAAAGGGCTTGATATGAAACTAATCTATGAACTTTAGATTTTATGATAAAATAAAGTTTATAAATTATATTTGCTTGTAATATTTACCTTTTAAAATATTTATGAAATTAAATATTCAAAAGAGTAAATGTGATCTCTGATTTGAAGTTTGGATTTCTAAAATAAATGGAACTATATTAAAATCAAATCCAAATCAAATTCTAAAGATATTAATTCTAATTCCTCAACCTTATGAGATTAAGGTAAGAATTAGAATATTCATTTATCCCTTCCTAAATTTATTAATTCAAATATTAATTAATGTAATATTCGAATAATAAATTTAATTATAACCTAGCCATATAATTTCACTTTATAAAAATTATACTGGTTATAATATATATTTTTTAGAATGAAAATAAAATAATAAAATATTTAATCTTTAGAAATTAAACTAATGTCTCAGACAAATTCAATAGAACAAATTTTCATCTACAAAATTCTATAACCAATCCAATGTTCACCAACATTCACACAGTGAAATCAAATGAATTGATGCAATATTCTAAGGTAAATAACTATTAAAAACAAATTGTATTAAACATTTATTTATTCCAAAAACAGACCATGCACAAATTTGGATCAAAATGCTTAAGACAATATGTAAAATCTTACAATAATTCCACTCTTCTACACATGGATTTCTTTGTTTTCCTCCAATGAAGACATAGTTTGGCTCCTTCCAAATAGTTCCTTTCCTTATCTGTATAAAATGTCCGACCTTTTCCATGAATCTCAATGATTTATTTATAATTTGAAAAGTTTAGTTATTCGGTTTCATCATCGGGAATGGATTTTATAACTATCTTCTTCAAACCCTTGCCCTTGTATTACCTGCATAATGAAACAATAATCATAATATCAAAACAAAACCAAACTTTACTTTCTTGTAACTTTTTTTTTTTTCAAAAGTATTTCAAAGTTCTCATATTGCTAAATTAACCTGCTATTTTTTGGTGAAATTGACATCTAGAATCTTGCAAGTTTGGTATCATTAGAAAGAGAAAATCCATATCTTTTTAACAAGTTTTGAATGAGATCAAAAAAAGTTGTCTACCTCAAGATATATCCATTTCAATTTTACATCAATTTTAGGGTTAACCCTAAAATAAAATTTAATTATTTTAATGAAATTTAATATTTAAACCTTTGAAAATGATTTTAATCAAATTATTTGATTTGAAATCATGCAATTAATATGCAAATAATCAAAATATTTAGTTTTGAAGCACTACAACTACATTCAAACCTTCAAAATGCAAATATGTCAGCAATTCCAAAGTGAAATCAAAATTTCTATTGTAGGCAGGAATTTTGAACCAACGAAAGGAGAAGATCCAGAGGTAGGGTAAAATGTTGTAGTTGGAAAGTAAAAGGATTCCCTATCAACTCAATTAGAAAAGGCTAAAGTTTCAGATCCTCCAGATAAACCCTCAGACAAAGGGTCCCACTAGGGTTTGGGAGCTGGCAACAAGGGCCCAACCTTTTTGGAAATGCTAAAAGGGAAAAAGAAGGAGCCAGTCAGTGAACTACCATTTGATTTAGAGATGAGAAGTGATGGAGGAAGCGAAGGAGGAGAAAAAATGGTAGGCATGAATTTTGAACCAATGGAAGGAGAAGATCCAGAGGCAGGGTAGAATGCTGTAGCTGGAAAGGAAAAGGATTCCCTGTCAGCTCAGTTTGAAAAGGCTAAAGGTACAGATCCTCCAAATAAAACCTCAAAAAAAGGGTCCCACTGGGGTTCGGGAGTTGGCAAAAAGGGCCCAACATTTTTGGAAATGCTAAAACAGATAAATAAGGAGCCAATCAGTGAACTAGTGCCCCTAATACAAAGTAATAACAGGTTAACTACGCCAGTGGAGATTATGGAAAGATTATTGGATATGGAGGAATCATCCTTAGTTGGCAAGTTTTTGGGAGGAATGTCGAACATTGAGACTATTCGCTCATGGGCCGTGATAAAGTGGAAAAATTTAGGAAGCTTAGAAATCACAGCCATGTAAAGAGGTTTTTTTATGATAAGACTCAACAACAAAGATGATGTAGAGCATATCTTGATATGAGGACCTTAGTTTCTAGGAAGGCATAACCTCTTTCTGAGGAAGTGGGGGGAGGATTTCAACCCTGAGAAGTAGAACATTAATATAGCACCCATTTGGGTCCACTTACCAAACCTCCCAGCCCAATTTTTTAATGAGTACTAGCTTAGTGGCATAGCAAAGACGATAGGAGAGCTCATGGCAATAGACCATTCAACCCGGGCAAGGACTAGACTGACGCATGCCAAGATCTGTGTAAATGAAAACTTGGATTTTGATCTACCTTCTTAGGTGGAACTAGCATATAAAGAGTTTCTAAGGATTCAACCTGTGGAGTATGAGAACAAGCTAGCATTTTGTAGCGTGTGCAAAACCCAGGGCCACCTTCAAGCCCAATGTCTGACAATAATTGCAAACAAGGAATCCACGAGCGAAGGTTTTCTAGGGAAAGCTAATGGGATAGGGATCCCAAAGTTTCAAGTACCACGTCTTAACTTGGAAGGATACAGACAAGTTAAGAATATCCAGGCTGACCAAGCCAACACAGAACTGGAAAAAATCCAAGAGAAAGGAAAGCAACATAATGAGGGAGGCAAAAATCATAAGGTATGTAATAAAGATCCCAACTTGAACATGTTTGATATCCTAGCAAATCTAGAAGTTGAAAAATAAAATAGTAAGGATGATACCATTAGTGTCAATTTTCTTGAAACCCTAGATTCCCCATACAAATTGGGACCATCCACAGTTATGACAAAAATCCCCAAAAGCTATGCTCAAAATGAAGAAAAATTGTCAGGTCATCTCATTTTAAACATGGAAAAAATAGATTCAAGAGTCGAAGTTGTGGAAACAAGAGGCAGGAATGTAGATCCTAAATCGATAGTAGAGCAAATTATCCCTTATCAGATGAGCCCAACGGTAAAAGGTTCCTTGAAGGAAAGCCCCCTGTTTAGGAACCAGATAGGAGAGGTGAACCAAAACAAGGCTGAGGATGAAGAGGGAATTGAAAACCTCCAAAATGAGGAAGAAGGTTCAAGCCCTAGACTATCATAGTATATGCCCCCTCATTTCAGTCCAAAATAGACTAGAAGCACCACCAAGCCTCCGATAGATTATGGAAGTGAAAGAAATAAAGGGATAATATCTACAACAAAGCACTATAGAATTAGAATCAATGAAGAACATTGTTACAACAAGCTATTCCTGGCAAGGATAATAGCAAAATTGACAAAACCCCTTTGGCTCAGGGAAGGGGGCGGGGAAAAAATATCAAATAGTCTAAATGAAGGTTCTCTCATGGAATGTGAGAGGCCTCAACAACCCACCAAAACAAAGGATGGTGAAGTATATAAGGAAGGATTGGAATCCTACTATCATTTTTATTCAAGAAACCAAAACAGACACGACACAATCAACACTTATAGCTAGAAGGATTTGGAAGCAAGGGGACGTAGCATTTAAATAGGCAAGAGGAGCATCTGGGGGCCTCATGATCTTATGGGATCCTATTAAAATATAAGGAAGTATTATTCAGGCAAATGAAAGAGTCTTAAGTGTATTATTTCATGATTTTGATACTAATAAGAATTAGATTATGTCAAATGTTTATGCCCCCACTTCTGTCCAAGGGCGAAACTATGGGAGTTTTTGGGGAATTTGAGCCAAGATTTTAAAGACATTCCTTGGGTGATTGGGGGGTATTTCAATACCTCGCTTTATCCATCTGATAAGAAGGGAGGATCTAGGTTACCCTCAAGGAGCATGGAGGACTTCAATGAATTCATTAACACAAATGAATTGATGGATGTAAGACTAAAAGGAGCCAAATTTACATGGAGTAACAAGAGGATAGGAAGTCAGCTGATTCAAGAAAGGTTGGACAGGTTTTTTTATCCAAGGAAGCTACAACAATGTTTGGTGATTCAGCGTTACAAGCCCTTACTAAATGCGCTTCAGACCATAATATTATTCTATGGGAGGAATTTTAGGATAACTCCTTTAAAAATCCATTCAGATTTTTTTCAATGTGGGTTAAACATCTAAACTTCAAGAAATGAATAGAGGAATGGTTGCAGCAACCTATCCAAGGAAGTGCTTCCTTCAAACTATCTCAAAAACTTAAGATGGTGAAAAACAACCTTAGAATATGGAATAAAGAAGTATTTGGAAATATTTTTAAGAATAAGAGAGTAGTGGGGGAAAAACTAAGAATAATAGAAAGCAAAATCCAAAATGGAACCTATGATGAGGCGACAAGGACTAAAGAGAAGGAAACCCTTTGTGAGTTTTATAATATTTTAGCTTGTGAGGAGATGTATTGGAGGTAGAAATAAAGGGAATTATGGCTAAAGGAAGGGGAATCTAATTCAATTTTTTTCCATGTTACCACATTTAGAAATAGAAGCAACAATAATATGAGAAATTTAACTAAGGTGGATGGATCCTCAACTCAAAACATTCAAGAGATCAGGGACGAGGCTGTTAATTTTTTCAGTTCATTATTGGGTGAAGAACGGGCCTGTAATGCCCAAGAAAAGGACTCTCTCATTAAATTAATTCCACAACTCATTTATGAAATGATTAACGAGTCTCTTATAGTAGCTTTTTCAGATGAAGAGATCAAGGAGGCTTTGTTTAACATGGATCTTGACAAAGCTCCTGGGCTGGATGGGATTTCACCGTAGTTTTTCCAAGTTTGTTGGGATATTGTTGGAGCAAAATTTATTGTTGCAATCAAGGAGTTCCAAAGTTTAAATAATATTACAAGGGGTTTCAATTCAAATTTCATTGCTTTGATCCCTAAAGACCCCAACCCTAAGACTATGGTTGAATTTATGTCAGTTAGCCTGTATAATATATCCTATAAAATTTTGTCCAAAGTTTTAGCCAACCGTTTGAAGAAAATTCTACCGGTTATCATTGATCCAAGTCAAGGAAGTTCTGTACAAGGAATATCAATCTTAAATGGAGTTATTACTATTCATGAGGCTCTTCATACAACCGCTCAGACCAAAAAATTAGTCATGGCTTTAAATTTAGACATGAAAAAAGCTTATGAAAAGATAAATTGGGAATTCCTAGAGGTAGTTTTATTAAAATTTGGCTTCAACATGAAATGGGTCAAGTTAATAAGAGAGTGTATTTCTAAGCCTTGTTTTTTAGTTTTGGTTAATGGGTCTACTGCAAGTTTTTTTCAAAGCAAATGTGTTCTAAGACAAGGAGATCCCATAAGTCCTATGTTGTTCATCATTGTAGCTGAGGCCTTGGGAAGAACCATTAAAACAACAATGGTAGCTGGACTCATATCAGGTATCAAGGCCATGTCGCTAGCTACTCCGATGACACATCAACAATTTTTTGATGATACATTGCTACTGAATTTGTCTTCTGTAGTTGAGGCAATAAGGATTAAAAATATTCTCATAATGTATGAAGAAGCAGCTGGATAGAAAGTGAATTTTGATAATAGCAAACTTTATTTCATCAATACCCCCATTCCTAGGAAAAACAACATAGCAAGGATCATGGAATGTTAGATTGCATCCCTTCCCACATCCTATTTAGGTCTTCCCCTATTTATGGGGAAACTTGAAGGATCAATGTGGAACATAGTTCTGGAGAGGATCCAAAAAAAGCTAGCAGGATGGAAAGGACATCTGTTATCTCAAACAGGAAAAGCAGTTTTAACTATGGCTTCACTTCAAAGTATACCCGTTTACTTCCTATCAATGTTTAGAGCTCCCAACAAGGTGTATCACAAAATTGAGTAGCTTCAAAAAAAATTCTCTGGTCAGGTATTGAGGATAAGAAAAGGATCCATTTAGTAGGTTGGAACAAGGTTTGCAAACCTAAAGCTGATGGGGGGTTAGGATTGAGGAGAGTTGCTCATCTCAATACAGATCTGTTAGCCAAACACACATGGCGGTTATTGACTAAGGTTGATAATGAATGGACTGCCATAGTTAGGAGGAAATACCTCCAAGGTGTGAACTTCCTTAATGACAACTTAGCAAGTAGGGGGTCTACTTTTTGGAAGGAAATCCTCATGAGCAGGGATCTTGTCAAGAAAGGTCTTAGATGGATTCTAGGAAATGGGCAAACAATAGAATTTTGGAAGGATCGATGGGTGAGAGCTAAGGAGTTATCCCAGAATCCTCGTTTGGATAGGATTCAAGAGCATATGGAGTAGCATATTGGGAAGAAGGTTGCAAATTATATGTGGAAGGATATAAATATCAATAGGTGGAAACACATTAGAGTACAGGGTTTTGAAGCGGAGTCTGAAGAGCTTTATAACATTTTAACTTAGCAAATTATTCCCTCTAGAGAGGATGAAGATCACATTGTTTGTGATGAGACTGAAAGTGGTGACTTCACAGTTAAGACTGCCTATAATTTACTTCTCAATGTGGAAGGTCAACAATTACAACCAAGTTTGGTTTGGATCAAAGGCTTAATTCCTAAAATATCCTTTTTTTCATGGATGGTGATTCAAGGAAAAATCCTCACTATGGATAATATGTTATCCAAAGGTATGGTTGTTTCTAACCGTTGCTACATGTATAGGGCAGGATGGGAGACAACCCAACACTTGTTTTTGGAGTGTTCGGTAGCGGAGTCCATCCTAGATGAACTTTTCCAAGCCTTTAGGATCTTGTGGGTTAAGCCTGCTCTTATATCTAAAGTGTTCCATCAATGGCCTCAACCCTTTGTTAACCTAAAAGTTAAGTACCTATGGAAAATCTATTGGCATCATTTTCTCTGGCATATTTGGCTAGAAAGGAAACATAGAGCCTTTAAGGATACCATTCACAACCCAAAAATCATCCTCAACAAGATTATTGTCTTTGCAAAAGAAAACCTTAGCACCTTAGTGGATGAGAACCACTCAATTACTCCCCAAGAAAAACAATTAGCTTAGGCCTTAGGTATTTAGGACAAACCTTCCATTCCTTTGCCCAATCCCAAAAATGGGATTTCTTGGGAGCCACCCCCCAGGGTTGGTTTAAACTAAATTTTGATGGTGCAGCCAAGGAGAACCCTAGAAGAGCTAGATTTGGAGGAATAATCAAGGATCATCAAGGAAATATGGTCAAGGACTTCGCTGAACCATTGAGAATCAGAAATAATAATGAAGCAAAATCTAGAGCCCTTTGGAGAGGGTTGCAAGTAGCCCAAGCAACTCAAGGTAACTTGATGATTGAAGGTGATTCGATGAACATCATCAACCTGTTAACCAATGGCAAAAAACCTCCATGGAGAATCGAGGGAGTCATCCATGAAGTGAGGATCCTTTTTGCGACAAGACAGAATAGGAGGGCTTGTCACGTGTACTGTGAGGCCAATAGGTCAGCTGAAAAATTAGCCAATATAGGTGTTGATGTTGGTAGTTTGGTGAAATGGACACAAGGTGTGCCACGTGAAGTGGAAAACATTATTAGTCATGAAAAGAAACCTACCCGTTAAGGAGAAATATGAATGGGTGTTCTTTCCCCATGGATTTGGTAATAACTATGGGGTTTCCCTCTAAATCATACCAAATTGGAAATGAAGGTAATAGGGTGTAAGCCTTGGAAAATTTCGATAGAGAATAGGAAATGGGCAAGCAACAGGTTTCACAAGTGCAACGTTCCAAACTTCAATTTTTTGTCAATGTAAGTAATGTTTATAGTTATGTTTAGGTATGGGTGTGCCTTGTTAGTAAGGTGTTGTAGGGGATTCAACACAAGTTCTGGTAAGAAAGTTTCAAGGATGACTAGGATCTACAATCTTAGTAGAAGGCTGGATATTGTAATAGGTTTTGGGTTAACCTACAAAACTCGGTAATTAATGAAGACTTTTATTTACCAAAAAAAAAAATCAAATTTTCCAAGACCTTGATGCGAGAAAATTTGGATAAACAAAAATCCATCGAAATCACAAAATTTAAGGTGGGTCCCCAATTTTGGGATAGTTGTGAAGGAGTTATAAAAATGTGGTGCCTTGTAAGAATGGAAGGTTTACTTGTGGTGGAATAGAGAAAATATTATTGATATTAAAATATTGAAGAGGAAATTGAGAACCAATTTGAGTGCCATTTCATCACTTATGGTAAAATTTTTAGAAGTTGTCTCCAACTTCTTGTTAACAAAATTTGACATTTCATCATTAATAGCATTAGCATCCAAAAAATTATCATGCAACCCATTACCTGAAAATTTTGTAACCAATGAGAAAGGTGAAGATTTTACCTCTTCATCTATACTCAACACATGACTATTAGCATTTACCAATATTTGATGTGAATTTGTCACTTTTTCCTTTTCTTCATGGTCTCCATCATGATCACCTTGTAGTTCTTCGTCTTCATCAAATATCTGTTTGTTAAAGACACCAAAATTAGACACCCAATTAAACGTATGCCCATCCTTTTCAAACCATACATCTAACTAATCACAAGATGTGTTAAATAATAAATTTTCTTGATCAACCACCTGAGTTACTTCAGATAGATCAACATTTTCCTTTAGGTCATCACCAACATTAAATTCAAACCATTCATGTGAATTTGTACTCAAATTTTTATTATTCACAAGTAAAAGAGATGACTTTACCTCGTCCTCATTATTAATAAATGAGTCATAAGAAACATTTACCATTTCTTTAATTTTTAATTCAACAAGGTGTTCAATAAATTCATCTTCAAAGTGATTCAATTTTATAACATTATCTATTTCTACAATTGGCATGTCATTTTATGATTGTGTAGGAATTGTGAAATATTCTTTTGAAATAGAAGTTTCAACATCCTACATATCAAGTGAAACAAAAAATTTATTAGTAGAAGTATGAGAAAAAAATGATTCACCATACATACCCCATCCATTATAATAATTATCTTCTAAAGCTAAATGATAAGATTTTTTTGTGGCTTTAGAAAACATGTGATTCTTTGATTGTGCATGAGTTGTAGACTCTTCATGTAAGATATCAATTTTATCATCCTGCATATTAGATGAATAAAAACTCTTATCAATAGACATAAAAGAAAAACATTCATCATATCTTCCCCAACCATTATAAAAATTATCTTCTATAGTTAAAGGGTGAGGTTCAACAATATCTTTTGTGCAAACTTTGGATAGGTCTATAATTTCCTTTTCAAATTCACCTTTATCAATCACCTGAGATGAATACCTACTGATTTATTATTGTATGAGCATTGTATAATCCTTAAGTGACACAAGACTTTCAATTTCCTACACATCATATGAGATAAGAACTTCTTTGGAAATTGTGAATAAAGTGAATAATTCTTCTTCATGATCTGAAATAACAAAATCATTATCTTTTTGAAGCATTTGGTGGCATTCCATATTTTATTTCATACCATATTTATATTCATTTTCAGATTCACCTTCTTCAATAAATAATTCATCTTCAATTTCAAACAATTCATCTTCCTCAAGCAATAAGCTTTTAGAATCAGTCATTTGAACCATCATCATCGAGGTATTATTTTCTTGTATTCCCTTGCAATATTCAATGAAATCACATCTATGATCATTCAATTATTTAACATTACCTATTTGAAAATCACACTCATTATCCTCCTAAAACAAATGATGAAAATCTATCATTTATTCTATATATTCTTCAGATTCACTTTCAAATTTATTTTCTTTAATTTCAAAAAAATCATATTTTTTAAATTCATCATCCTCAATTTCAAATAATTCATCTTCCTCAGATTCATCCTTTGGTAAGACAATATTTTCTTCAATGGGATCAATTTTTGTATTTTGTTTTAAAAGATCATCCCAATCCTCTTTCGTGAATAATGGCTCTAAGTCAGTTTCTACATTTTGATCAACTTGATCATCACAATGTTCATTGATGGGTATTGAATCTAAAACTTGCACCTCATTCTCAACATCTAAGGTAGTTGTGACATCTAAACTATAAATCTCAACCTAAATCATTTGTGATCTTTTATTATGAGTTTTAGGTATAAGTATGCATAGTTGTTCCATATTAAAACCTTGAGATATGAATTATTGTTCAAATGTTACTGCCTCATTGTAAGCTCTAAGCAATGATGTAATTTTAAGACATTTCAAAAATATAGAAGTAACATGATATAAGGTCCCCATGTATATTTGAGTAGCTCTATCTTCTAAAATGATATAATATGTTTCCACCTCGGTATACAACCTATGGAATTTATCATTAAATGATCTCATGGGTTTGTTAATTTTATTTACAAACGGAGACAAATTGATTTAACATCATAACTGGATCATCCAACTTTCCAAAATGTTTAAGAAATACCTTTTCTAGTTTAATCCAAGAAGTAGTAGACCTTATAGGTAATTGTATGTACCACTTAAGTGCAACCTCATCCAATGGGTATGAAAATAATCTGCAAGGAACATCTCCCTGCATGAGCTACAAATGACTTAATGCACTCTTGTATCTCTGAATATGGTCCTTGGCTTGATCCACATCATGCCTAAATATGGGTAAACAAACTTATACACCTTCAAGAATTTGATGAATAGACATGTTTAAACTGCTATAATAATCACCTATCCAAGAAGCCATCATTTCCTTTACTGAAGTAGGTGATGCCATTAGTGAACTTTAAATAACATAATTTTAATGCCAATATTATTAGTCAAAGAAATATATTTTGCAAATAAGCATAAAATGACTAATAACTAATCAAAATATATGCATCAATTAAACCTTGGCATTAAATTACATCCTTCAATTTGCAATTTTTTTAACTATGATTTGAATAACTATGAATGAAAATAAAATATTTACCTTTCATACCCTCCTTCTAGTGCCATTTTTTTGAGGTGTGATTTTTTCAGGTTACAAAACCACTCGACAACTTAGAATTTGAATTCTCTCTTGCAAAGAAAGTGATGTTTCTTCAAGGTTCTTACTTAATGTTTTATGTATCGTGTATATGTGTAAATAAGTGCTTGAAAAACTCTCTATGGTTTGCAGGTTACTGTTAACAAGGGGCCTGGGAATTAGGTAAATGATTTCAAGTTCATCATATAAAACATGCCTTTCATACCCATTTATTTATCCAATAATGAAATAAAGTTTACTTTATGATGTTAAATTTACGTATGCAACATTTACTTTGTTATCTAGATACAATATCTCAATAAAATGTCTTTTAAATAAATTTAGCATTTTAAAACAAACTTCACCTAACTTTAACAAGATCAAAGTTAAGGAAATTAAATAGACCTTTAAATAGCACAAGTTATTATGATTCAAATTCCAAGGTCTATTTGATAAAGCAACTATTTTTTCGTATCCCCTTATGAAATTATGTCCCAAATATCAAAGAGGTAAACAAATTGCTATAATGTCTTGCCCAATTTCAAAAGGTATTAAAACCTTTATTAATGATTAAAAAAAAGGGCTTGATATGAAACTAATCTATGAAATTTAGATTTTATGATAAAATAAAGTTTATAAATTATATTTGCTTGTAATATTTACCTTTTAAAATATTTATGAAATTAAATATTCAAAAGAGTAAATGTGATCTTTGATTTGAAGTTTGGATTTCTAAAATAAATGGAACTATATTAAAATCAAATCCAAATTGAATTTTAAAGATATTAATTCTAATTCCTCAACCTTATGAGATTAAGGTGAGAATTAGAATATTCATTTATCCCTTCCTAAATTTATTAATTCAAATATTAATTAATGTAATATTCAAATAATAAATTTAATTATAACCTAGCCATATAATTTCACTTTATAAAAAGTATACTAGGTTATAATATATAGTTTTCAGAATGAAAATAAAATAATAAAATATTTAAGCTTTAGAAATTAAACTAATGTCTCAGACAAATTCAATAGAACAAATTTTCATCTATAGAATTCTATAACCAATCCTATGTTCACCAACATTCACACAGTGAAATCAAATGAATTGATGCAATCTTCTAAGGTACATAACTATTAAAAACAAATTGTATTAAACATTTATTTATTCTAAAAATAGACCGTGCACAAATTTGGATCAAAATGTTTAAAACAATCTATAAAATCTTACAATAATTCCACTCTTCTACAAATGTCTTTTTTTGTTTTCCTCCAATGAAGACGTAGTTTGGATCCTTCCAATCGCTCCTCTCCTTCTCTGTATAAAATGTCTGACATTTTCCATGAATCTTAATGATTTATTTATAATTTTAAAAGTTTAGTTATTCTGTTTCATCACTGGGAATGTATTTTATAACTATCTTCTTCAAACCCCTACCCTTGTATTACCTGCATAATGAAACAATAATCATATTATCAAAACAAACCAAACTTTACTTTCTCATAACTTTCCTTTTTTTCAAATGTATTTCAAAGTTCTCATATTGCTGAATTAACCTACTATTTTTTTGGTGAAATTGACATCTGGAATCTTGCAATTTTGGTATCATTAGAAAGAGAAAATCCATATATTTTTACCAAGTTTTGAATGAGATCAAATGGAGTTGTCTAGCTCAAGATATATCCATTTCAATTTTGCATTAATTTTAGGGTTAACCCTAAAAGAAAATTTAATTATTTAAATGAAAAGTAATCATTTAAACATTTGAAAATGATTTTAATCAAATTATTTGATTTGAAATAATGCAATTAATATGGAAATAATCAAAATATCCAGTTTTGAAGCACTACAACTACATTCAAACCTTCAAAATGCAAATATGTCAACAATTCCAAAGTGAAAGCAAATTTTCCAAGACCTTGATGTGAGCAAAATTGGATAAACAAAAATCCCTCGAAATCACAAAATGTATGGTGGGTCCCCAATTTTTGGGTCTTTGTGAAGGAGTCACAACAAGGTGGTGCCTTGTAAGAATGGAAGGTTTTCTTGTGGTGGAATAGAGGAAATATTATTGATATTAGAATATTGAAGAGGAAATTGAGAACCAATTTGAGTGCCACTACAAGTTGGATGAATTGGTGGATTCACTCCAATATTGGTGGTCATAGTAGTGGCATAAGTAGGTTGATAAGTTTGATAACCATAATTCAAAGGTTTACTCAAAGAATCTAAGGTGGGATATCCTTTTCAAGTAATGCTTCTTCTTCCAAGGCCATATCCAAAGCATGTTTATGATATTTGTAAAATGTCCATATATGATCAAAACATTTAAATATGATATTCCCATTAGGATATTGGATAGGATCAAGATGATTATCAGTCTCTGCTTCTAGGTTATAATTTTCTCTATCAATTTAATCATTCTCATGAAAAATCTCATCAAACCTAAGGAGTCTTCATCCCTCCCCAAGGTCAAAAACCATTAAGGAAAAATGAGAAGGACAAGAAGAAAAACTAAGACCAACGGAAACCTATGCACTAAATTATAAAAGGAATTATATATTTTAAATAGTTGGCACACAATTTAATGATCTTGCTTATTTTTTTGAAAGAAAAGTAGGTGTTCACATCAGGTTCACCAAATATGTAGAGGGGAAAAACTGCCCTACCGTGTACAATTCCCAAACAAAAGGCTAGATATGCAAGGAGGGAAACCTTTGTGGGGTGAACCATGGGGGTATGTTGCACTCTACACTCAGTGCTAGGGGGAATGGTTCACCAGGAATAGTTTAAGGAATCGCTCCAAGTCCTCAGGATATTCAAGATAGTTTATGTATTCAGTTTCAAGACAAACACCTAATTTTGGCCTTTCTAGATCTAAGCTAGAAAATATAAAGGAAAATGTAGAAACATAATAAAACAACTAAAAATAGAATGCATGAATACAAGAGCTATATTGGAATGATTCTTTATTTGAATGCTCACTAACCTAGGCTTTATTTCCAAAAAACCTTTAAAGCAGAGAACACACAAAATAAATGCACATAAATTATCCCTAGATGCAAGCTAAAAGCCTTTCACTTTAAGATGCCTAGAAATCAATAATGAAATCATATTTTCAACCAATAGAATGAGTAGATCACTTATCTATACTGGTGGTTGAATTATCCTTTTCTGCCTCTTGTCCATTGATATCAAAAATACATGTTTATGCAAGATCACTCATGAAACACTAAAAAATAGAATTAGCATTAGGGGTCCTACTTAGGCCGTTGTATAACAGATCTTGGAGGTGCAGTAGTCAAGCCCCCTAGGTCATTTTATAC
Organism: Wollemia nobilis; assembly: GCA_028583015.1. Taxonomy (NCBI): domain Eukaryota; kingdom Viridiplantae; phylum Streptophyta; class Pinopsida; order Araucariales; family Araucariaceae; genus Wollemia; species Wollemia nobilis. The sequence continues at coordinate 575,455 of JAQPPZ010003172.1, read as the reverse complement.
GACCTTTTATACATAAGAAAAAATTAAACTTTGGAGAATTAATCATAAATAAAAAATACAATAGCAGAGAACAAAAAGCAAAGTGCAACAATATGATCTAGAAGTAGAATGAAATGTAATAGTGAAAGTAGAATATGGAAATTACCCCCAATGTGCCCTAGGGAAAAATCACACCTTGCATAGAGGGGGTATGATAACACGATAACAAAGTCACGCCCTATATGTACGAGGTACGATTTTGCTTCTGTGGATACATTTACCCTAATTAGGGTAGGCAAAGTCACACCCCACTAATGTCAGGCATGATATCATTGTAGACTAAAGAAAAATAAGAAGTGAATGCAATAGATAAAATAAATACAAAAAATAAATTAATCAAAGCCTATTGGACATCATAGAAGAAGGCAGAGGAGATAAAAGTATCCAAGTGGGCACTCTATCTCTTCAAACTACACCACAGATCCACCAAGTCACACAACAAATCAATCCAAAATTTGCACTTCGGGGTTAGCTTACAAAAGAGAAAATAAATAAAGAAGAAATGTGTACTAATATTGCACATCAAAAGCTCTTAAAACACATAATATTTTTTGCATATATCCGTCTATCATCTCTCTGATTTGGCAACAACACTCTTCCTTTTATAGAAAAATTGGAGGAAGAAGGTGGGCAAAAATAAAATCACAGTCGATGCCAAAACATGCTAGAGGGTTTAAACTTGGGTCTAAGTGGGCTCAAAATATAAAAAAGTAAAATAAAATTAAAAATTAGGTTAAACAGCAAAGTCGTGCCCCACCCTAACGGGGCACAATATCATTGGCGCAAAGTCGTGCCTCGTAAATATGGGGTACAATTTTGCTAAAAGATAAAAAAATTAAAAAAGAGAGGCAAAGATGTCTTCTCTTTCTCTTGGAAGAGGTTGAGGGCCTCTTAGGGGCACTAAGGAATATTTCCCACTCAAAGTGGGTCAATTTTTTGTGTCTACACTTTGCTAGTGATTGTGCTAGATGGATTGTTATATCTTCAACATGATAATTTGAAATAGTTGTTTCTATGGGGCATACCTTTGTCTATAATGGAGGCTCCAAAGGCATTGGGCTATTGAATGGAGAAGCTTTTTATTTATTTTTATTGGCATAATTGCTGAGTATGTATTATCTGCTCAACTTCTTCCATGTCATCATCAGTTTTAGATGCATTTGCCTCATCATATAATTCACTAAATTATTTATATTTAGGATTTTCCTTAGGCATAGAGATTGTATCCTTTGTTAGCTACCTATGAATCCACTAATCCCATACCTTGGCATTATTGTAGTCTCTTTACCACATCCATTATTCCTTAATCCTAGAATTTTTATTTTTAGGATCTACCATGGCCTTAGGCTTACCAATCTCAACCAAGTCAAACCATGATTAAAGCTATTTGGGGTAGTTTAGGAAATATTCTTTTTGGAGTGGTGTATAACCACTTTTCTTAGGACTTTGGTGGAGCTCCAACCTTGGTCACCTCTAGGGTGTAATTTTTTTTGCGTTCATTATATTGGACAACCATTTTTGATTGATGCCTTTTAGATCATATTCCCATGGATCTTTTAAGGTTTCAATCTTCAAGATCTTGAGTTTTTCTTCCAATAAGGGTGTGGCCCTTCTCTTCATCTAGTTAATCCCACATAATTATACTAGAATCTTGAAATATCTATCTTTACTTTGTCTTGCCCTGTAGGAAATATCCACCATGTCAAATTGCCATAATATTTCCAAGGCAAACACCCTTTTTAGTATATACTAGGGTAATAGGAGTATTGGGTTTGTAAAACTATAGATGTGAATAATGGTATATCCTTATAGAAAGAATGTATCTCCCATATAGTCATGAAATATTTTCTTGGAACATTCTATTAAAATGCATTGTGATATTTCTACTTTTAGGGACCATAATGTAGGCATCAAAAACCTATCCGCAAAAGTGCAATAAAGAGAGCTCCAAAAAAGGGTCCCTATCTAGATACACAATGATCACTTTTTACCACTTTCCACTTTGATTTTTAAATCTAGGCCATAGTACAACTAAGGGTTCTAGGCTAGTTCCAAGTGTTATATATAGGAAGGATACCTTAAGGTCATAATGGTGCTAAAATCCTCCTTTCACAAATGCGTTTATCAAGGTAGGCACTAAAGTCTAGAATTAATTTCCAGTCCCAAGAGGTATACCTTAGGGAAAATATAACGTCCAAATATTCTCTATCCATATTTTTATCTTCATACCTTCCAAATATGAATTATTTCATACTGAAAATATCCTAAGCATTTTTCTAAATAGGATCCATGACACAAGAATGTTCGACATGGTACTCAACTGGCTATCTTTAGAAGTTTTCCAATTTAGAGCTTTTAACGGGTTTTGGTGTCACTTGTAGAGTTGGTCTATGGTGAAGGGATCAAACTAAATCCCTTAAGAAACCACTAGCATATCTCATATGGCTTTCTTGGTCCAAAATTTTCCTATGGTTAGTTATTACACCCAAGAAATGACCAACATTGAATGAACAGTCAAATAGTAAGGCTTAACCAGTTTAATCTCTAGTGAAGGGTTGGTTCCTTTGAGAAGTCCTATCTAGATGAAAAGTAATAGAGGGGAAGAAAAGAGTTCTTGAAAGATATATAAATGTAGTTGAGGCTAGAACTTGATATGGTGTAGATTAAGCAACAACAAGAAATGGGAAAAAACTATGAAATGGAGTAAATAGTACAACTTCCTAATAGACCAACTACTTATTTACCGTATATAGATTACATCTAATAAATGTTTAGCTTTATATATTAGTAGTTACAAAACTATGAAATAAATATGAACAAGAATTCAGATATTAGAATTATTTTCATGCACATTTACTTAGCTAAATTAGAAACATTCATCCATTCATACATACTTGTCCTGCAAGATATTTGAACTAGAGGTTACACAAAGATATTTATTGCATTTATTCTTCCAAATGTCTTAACCCATAAAACATGTAAAATATTAAGAGCTGACCCTTTTGACAAGAGGTTGATACGCTTATTTATAATCCCTTGATGGTTCAATATTTCAAAATATAAAATTAGTTTTTTTAAAAGTTGTTACAACAATACATTAGGTAGCCAATATGGTACATGCACTATGTAGTATCATTGGTCCAAAGATAGAATGGAATACTCAATATCTAACTACAAGCTAATTGCTCCATGTGCATAGGTAGGTAGTGGAGGTGATTCTCATATCTGATCCGTTTGTATTTATTTTGATGTGCTTGTCTTTCTTGATCTTGCAACGGCCATGGTGAGCTAAAACTATTATGGAATATCATGCTCGCTATAACTAGTAACAATTGCTACCTAGACATGCAGTGAAAACATGACTCATCGTGAAATCACAATACCTTTCTATGTTTGAGCCTTATTAGTGCTCCTTTCCAGTGTAAACCTAACTTGTCATGAAATCATGATACTTTTGGCATTTGGGTTATTTCGGTTCTCCTCATAAAAAAAAACCTGACTTATCGTGGAATCATGACACTTTTTGATGCTTGAGCCTTTGGATGCCCCTTGCTAGTGGAATCAAAACCTATCACATAATCATGATACTTTTTAGCACTTGGGCCTTTTAGTGCTCTTCTCTAGAGAAATTATAACTTATTACGAAATCACAACATTTTTGGTACTTGGGCCTTTTGATGCTCCTCACCAATAGAATTAGAACTTATCACAAAATAGTGACACTTTTTTATACTTAGGCCTTTTGGTGCCCCTCACTAGTGGAATTAGAACTTGTCATAGAATCATGATACTTTTTGGTGCTTGAGCCTTTTGATGCTCTTCACCAACTGAATTAGAACCTATTGTAGAATTGAGATGCTTTTTTACACTTGGTCCTTTTGGTGCTCCTTGCCAGTGGAAGCAAAACTTGTCATGATATCATGCTGGTCCTTCATACTTCAAAATTTTTATTATCTCATCATCATATTATTTTTCATGATGTAGTTATTTTTACCTACATTATTGGTGCCTCCCAGGGTAGTTTTCTAGTAAAATTTTAAAACTTAGAACCTTTATCCATTGGGTGAGCAGATTCCTTTAGAAAAATAGAACAAAAAGGATAAATTGGGATTGATGTATAGATAGAATTTTTTTTTGAGGGAAAGTGGATGGATGGGATGGCAAAAAGGGTGATTGGATGACCTTTTCATTTAGTTCTTTGATTACCTGAGGAATTCTCTCCTTCTGAATCTTTGTCTTCCTCCTTTTCTATGTCTCCTCCAACTTCTTCTTCTATTTCCCCTTTAGATCTATCTCCCACTCTTCCTTTGATATCTTCATTTACCTGAGTTCTACTATCATCTCTTTGATCTTTTAGCCTCATAGTGATGTCATTGTAAGCTTTGCAATATTATTCCTAGGTTTCTCTATTAGGATATAATGTCTCTGTGAATTATTGATGGATGTATTCTAATTTAGAGACATTGTCATAGGAGAGGGCCTTAGATTTCAATATTAACTCATACAAGCAAGATTTTATCTGAGTAATATCTTGTATGAGCTTGAAGACCTGTTATTACTATACAAGTTTTGACCATTCATTTATGCTAGATTCATCCTCCATGATTACCTTCAAAGTAGTTTTAAGTTCTTCTTCTCCTAGGAGGTTAGAATACTCATCCTAGAATCCAAAGAACCAACACTTCTCATCTAGACTCAAATGTTTTAGTATTTCCTTGGTTTTAGCTTTGAGGTCTTGGATGATTTTCCAACCTTGATTCATGAGCCTATATTTTGAATAAGGATATGGCTATAATCTAGGTATTAGACCACTCTTGGTTGGGGGTTCTGATTGCCATTCTTCCATATTTGCTTTCGACCAAAGCTTGGATATTCATGGTTGCAAACAATATTAGCTGCAAGAAACCTTTAGCTTCTTTGAATTCATATTCTACCATATATAATACCTTCTTTACTTCTTTTAGATAGAGTATTATAGGTCATGCTTTGAGTCTCATATCTACAATATCTTCATTTTTTTTTCTTGCATGTTTTGCTTTCTCCCTTGAGAATCCTATGGATTTGGTTATTTCCTCTTGAAGTTATTGTTGGAGGTCTTTGAGTTTTTTGGTTAGGATCTGATCTTACTTGTTGGGATATTATGCTTCCTGTTTGTATCTGGCCATATCCTAAAACCTATCTTACCATTTCTTGACCTCATTTTTTAGAACCTTTTCGACATTGCTTTATTCACTCAAAGCTGCTTAAAGCTCATTGATTGTTTCCCCAATTAATTTACACTTTTATTTGAAGTAGTCTCCATGGACATAAATGGTATCCATATGATCTCTTGCATATCCATACTCATCTTAAATTGGGAGATAAGTGATGTCTTCTACCAATGTATCAACTTGGTAACCTTCAATGGTCGAGGCTTCCACTGGCTTATCCACTAAGGGAGTGATCTCTATTTTGGTTCTTTATAGGGTATTTGGATCAAGGGCCATAATTTTTGTATAGCAGGTAGGCCTTTTGGAATATTGAGAATATTTCTCATTCCACCATTCATAGGATTTTATATTATTCTTATTAAATTTCTTGATCCTCACCACATTAGGACGAGCATCAATTGAAGAAGTGGGGAGGGACTATAATAACAAGAAATGACCAATAGGGGAGAATGGGATTGTTACAAGTGTGGAATATATACTTATGGGCAATGCAACAGATACTATTGTAGTGGGTATAGTAGCGACCTGGGTTGGTACTGTGGATTGGAGTGAATAAGCAACAACCATTTTGATTAGTGGAGATGAAGTGTGGACTATTTTGGTTGGAATAGATGGAGGTGGTTGGGATTATGGTGGTGATGATGGATGTAATGGAGGTAAATATGGATGTTATGGAGGTGAATATGGATGCTGTTGGGGAGGGGATTGCATAATTTGTTCACCAAAAATGGAAGGGAGTTTCTTTGAGGTATTAACAGAAGGAATAAGAAGAGAGGAAGAAATTACCATACTTGAAGCCTCCTATTGAGGCTGTAGCATTTCTTCAATTATTGGAGATTGCTCAACCATCTCTTCTTGCTTGGGGATGCTTATGCCTAGTTTCTAAGGGTATTTTTTTACATCTCCTTGTTCTAGAGAAACTTCTTCTTCTATGGATTTTTCTTGCTTGTTATTATTTTGTGTTCTCTCCTCAAATGCTTATGTTTCTTTTCTTTTAGATCTTATTATAAGAGGGAGTTCATCGAAATCTATCTCTGATTGTAATCGTTGGGTCTACACTTGTGTTATCTCAATCAGAGGAGTTGTATCTTATCCTAGTGCTACAAATGTTAGGGCATCTAATATATAACTCCTACTTCTAGTAGTTCTTACTTCCAAGGCTAGACCTTTTGATCTTGGTTGCACCCATATGGGTTCAGTGATCCCTTGGCCATATTTTTTGAGGCCTTCTTCATAACTTATTTTTTGCATTATAGCGGGTGATTTTACATACTTTTACATCTATTATTGCATGTATATTTTTGTTTTCCCCTTTGTAGAAGAAGAGGAGGGTGCTGTAATTGTGGTGATTTATGGTAAAACTTGGAAAAATAATTTTCCATTTTCTATATCTATTTTCTTGTAAGTAACCTCTACAATAGTTCCCTCTTTTTTAGTACTATGAAAACTTAGGGTAATTCTATTTCCAATGTTTCTTTCCTATGTTTCAAAGTGTCGATCATATTTTAGAGAATATTCATCATAATTCTTGATACCATATCTTGAGGCGGTCATATTAGTTTCACATCTCATGACCCACCAAGTGTGTATTTTAGCTTTCATATAATTCTTTCTCTTATACATCCTTTAAATAATATTTTATTTCAAGATATGGTCTTGATTATTCTGGGGATCATAATCTATAATTTTCTCATAGAAATTATGCCAGGGAGGCAATGACTACATATGCTCTGTATGCCACTCCAGTTATTTATCTTTGAGATTGTTCCTTTGCTACTCTATGTGCTCCCTGGCTATATTTTCAAAAAATTTCTTTTACTGCTATTAAAAATTTCTAATATTTTTGCAAATTTATCGATGGGGTCATACCTCCATCATTGTAGTAAGTCTACTAGCCCCATGTCTCTTATAACCTGAGTAACTTGTTCATGTTACTAATTTTTTGATAGGGTTATATCCTCAAATTTGAATGGCAAGAGATAAATTCATTTTCTGCCTATGCCTGTACCAAATTTGTTATTCATGTACATGGCCTGTCTACAATATTCTAGTATGAACAATCACTTTGTGATATTGTGTAGGAGTAAGAATGGTTTCCCAATAAATTCATATAACTTGATGACTACACCTTGCATTAATATGAACCAGTATCCTTCTTCTACATGCTAGTTCTTTAGGACAGTCTTCACCATTGGAGGTAGTCTACCCATTTATTTGTATATAAGCTTAAAGGTCGGTCCTAGGAACTCCTTGTTGAAGTTATAATAGGTCTCAAAAATGGTGAGTACAAAATTCCATTTATATACTAGAAAGTATCTTCCCTTATCATCCTGATTCACTACTGGTATGAACAATATTTATTTCACCATGAATAGGAAGAAAATCCAATCCAAGTAAGAATAGTACCAAAAGGAAACTGTTAAATTAAGTAATTATTCTCTTAAGTCCTACTAGGATAGAAATACTTGAGTTTCCACTCCTCCATGAGTCAGGTGAACTCTCAGTATAGTCTAGATCATATTTGATGAGTTTTTGTAATCCAACGACTCTCAATGATCAACTTTGCTATTTATACAAAGTTGATCCATGGAATAAATCAATCAGTTCTATTTGTCTTCTCAAATATTGTGATGCTTTGTAGTTCTACTCTTGGGAAATTCTAACATGGTACCAGAGCAGGATAGATTCTTCTAGCATTCTCTCTTGAAGGAAGGTTCACGAACTGGTTCATTCTCTCTTATCTTTCATTTTTATTAAGGAGGTTTTCTCATTTCTATTGTAGAATTCTCTTTTACTTCTGCAATTTTTTTTGAGAAACACTAACTGTTTATGGTTCTATCTAAAATAGTTTAGGACTGTGCTTTACCATTTATAGTATCTCCTTAATTTTCAAAAGATATCCTTTGCTTATTGCTCTAAAATAGATATAATTTATTAAAAAAATTCAGCCTTCTTGCATTAGAAATATAGGCATTATCTTTTCCAGCCTTTATTATTGTTCTCTGCAGAAGATTGTTCCGATATAGCTTCTCCCATTTATAACGGATGCGCTCTTGCCTTGGATATTATTCTACCATCGCTGCATAAGAGAGTAAGTTTCGTGGGTATTATTTAAATTTCATGAAAAATATTTTTTTGCAGGTCCCTCTAAAACTCATGAAAAATTGGTTTTAATTTCTAATATTTGTGAGATCTTCTATTAAATGTGTTTGTCACGATATCAAAAGTTTTATATCTCCATCGCTTTGATTTGTTATATATGATCTTCGTGATATCTTAAAACTTTTATTAACGCGTATATCGCATCAATCGCCTCTTTTATTTCATGGACGTTTGGTCTCTAACACCAAAGTCCATTTATTATTTATTATGCGTGGCAAGTATATTTTAATCTTTCTTCCCAATGTTCCTATTGGCACTCGGTGTTCTTCATCTCGTCAACCCGATAGGGTCTTTTAAAATATTTTTAGAGTTCATTTTTTTGGTGAAGCCCTTTTGAACTCGTATTCTAACTTCAGTTCTCCATTAGCTTCACCGATTTTAATGAAATCTATCACTTAGCCAGCATTCTATATATTCACCGAGTGAATCCTGTTTTATGTATCTTCTCTCTACATTTGATTAATCTTATTTTTTAGGTTTTTGCAACAAAGTTTTTAGTGATACAACGCCTTCTCTAACATTCATAGCATCTTACCTAGTGTCTTCTCTGCATTTGATTTAGATTATACATTGTTAAATTTTACAGTGAAGCTAAATATACTTGTGAACCAGTGTTTCTTCGTCTTCTCTGTCGTCCTACGTGATTAAGGAAGGCAACAAAGGTATTTTTTTATAATATTTGGTTTTTGTTCTTCTTCTAGAAGTTCGATAATATCCTGCGGTTCATGCTCTTTTGAGCCCTTCCAAGCTCATAAAATCATGCTCCGTCCTCCTCTTCGTAGCCTCTCTTTCGAGCCCTTCGAGCGTCACAACGTTCTCTCTTTGAAGAAAAGAGGAAGCCCTTCATCCACTTGCTGGTTGCGCACGTCCCTTCAGGTATAAAATTTATTTGATCCTATCATATCATATGTGCAGAGACGAATAGGTTTTTTTTGTGGCTTTCGGTGCTCCCCTATTCGCTGCTCGAGTGCATCTTTTCGAGTTTGACTCATCTTAAAATCTGACGTGGTTCTTCTAGAAATTAAAATTGAAATTAATTTGTAATCTTCTATTTCCATTGGTTTTTTAAAAAAAACCAGTCCGAGAAGATCTGCTCTTTAAATTCCTTTGTAATCCATCTAAAAAGTCTTCTCTACTTTTTCTTCCTTAGAGCCTTTCATTGGCCACGAAGAAAATAGAGAATTATTGTATAATAAAAAATAAAATTCTTTTTGGGTTTTTTTTAAGGTGCCTAAGCACCTTTTCTAAACCTAGAAGGGGGGGTTGTTATCTTTTTGGGTTTTTGTCTCCTTCCTCATTCCTTTTTTTACCTTTGTTTTAATTTTTTTTTGGAACCTAGGTTTATAATATTCTTTTATTTTAATGCTTTCATTATTCACAACATTCATATAAGAATTATTAAAATAATCCTTTGTTTTATATTTTTTGGAACCTAGGTTTATAATATTATTTTATTTTAATGCTTTCATTAATCACAACATTCATATAAGAGTTATAAAAATATTTCTTTGTTTTATATTTTTTTTGGAAACAAGGTTTATAATAATATTTTATTTTTAAATGCTTTCATTAAAATCAACATTCATATAATAATTTATAAAATATTCTTTTGTCATATATGATAATTTATAATTTCATTAATATACCCATTCAATTCAAATATTATTCCTTTTTTCATAGAAGGTACAAATATTTCTAATTAGCTAAATCAAAGTATTAGACTCCTCAACAACTTATAGTTTCCCTCTCGTAAGGGTGGGTTGTTAAGAAACTCTAATATCGAGGTCTAGCTGAAAGCACTTCATAAAAAACCTATGTTCCATGTATCAATTCAACTCGATACTTATAGTTTCCCTCTCGTAAGGGCGGGTATTTGAGAAGAATAGGTATAAAGGCCAAGTTTTTTTTGAAGAATTTGCCTAAATTCAACATATCAAATCTACTCATTTACTTATAGTTTCCCTCTAGTTAGGGTGGGTATATTGAGAATATTGGTATTAGAATCAGGCTATTGTATCCTTCTTTAAAAAACTCATTTGTAATCTCTTATAGCACTTGAAGTTAAAGGGGGGATCAATACTGGTTCACTTCAAATATATTTAGTAAAATGAATACAATTGAGCCTCTCACCCCTCATAACTATCATACATGGAAACTAAAAATATTAAATCTCATTGCTCAAAAAGGGCTAACTCACTTGCTAGAAGAGAACCAACCTGAATTTGAGAAAGAATATGAAAAATTTGTTCATAAAGGCAAGATGTATGAAACAATGGGTATTATAAGCACTAATGTAAATGAAAGCTTATGGTTTCACATTACAGATTGCAAAAATCCATATGAAAGTTGGGAGAAACTAAAGAAATTGTTTGGTAAAGTAGATCAAATAAGGTCAATGCATCTAGAGGTAGAATTAATGCTCTATCTCTTGAAGACTTCAGCAATATTGTTGAATTTCTCACCAAATTTAAGGAAATCATTACTCAGTACAAAGGCAGTGGTAAGAATAAAACAAAATAAGAATGCATCTATCTAATTATTTCTAAATTAAATGGTGTATTTCAAATATTTGCAACCACCTTTCTATCTACAAAATATGCTCTTGGTGCAAGTTTCAAAATGCCCTCCTTAGAAGAATATTGTGATAGACTAACTAGAGAAGAAACAAAACTTTCTAAGTATGATATCTCTTCCTCTTCCTCTAAAGCCTTAGTAGAATCCACCTCCACTAATGATATAGAGCTACACACAACACACAGCAAGAATGCAGAAATCAACAATGCACTGGCAAAATTCCAGCAAGCTTCATTAAAACAGAGGTCTCTCCTTGAATACACAGCATTTCCCCAAAAAAAATAAATGGCCAAGAGTCCTTCAATACAATGCATGCGCACCTTTTATCCTCGGCCGCCACCTCCTTCTCTCTCATTACGCAAAGTGCGGGCCTTTTCTTTATCCCCAGGCCCGACTCTCTTTGGACCATCATTACCTTGAATGCGAGACTCCCCATACCGCCCGCACGAATGCTCTATCCCGCCTGCATGATGCTGCCAGGTGCATAAAAAAAAATCATGGCCTGTAGTGGCGGCATGCCCTGCAATCATGTGTCAATCCTCCGCCAAGTCATCATTCATAAGAATGCGCCATGGCCGCTTGCAGTTGATGCCACGTGTCCTACTGTCATGCTCCCTGTAACCGCTTCATACTCTCGAGCCACCTATAACTTCACGCCACATGTCCCTCTGTACTGGTCTCTGTAATCATCGGCTGGTCAACGTCGTGAGAGCTCTGGTCGTGATATCGCGACGTTTTTGCTTCAATACTTTCTCTCTCCTCTTTGGTCGCGATATCGCGACGTTTTGGCGTTAGGCTTCTCTCTCCTCCTTGGGGCCGCGATTCCGCTACACATCACGAAATCATGACGTCTAGGCTTTTCTTACTCGCCTTCCTCCCTTGGGCCACGAAACCGTGACATGTCACGATTTCGTGACATCTTTGTGTTCCGTACTTGCTGCCTCGTTTCGGGCCGCGAAACCGTGACATGTCACGATTTCGTGACATCTTTGCATTTCGTACGTCTTGGCTCGGAAGTGTCACGATTTCGCGACATCTTTGCATTGTGGAACCTTGCCCCCGGATATGTCGTGATTTCATGACATCTTTGCATTTCGTACGTCTTGGCTCGAAAGTGTCGCGATTTCGTGACATCTTTGCATTGTGGAACCTTTTCTTCGGATATGTCATGATTTCGTGACATCTTTGAGCTCCACCTTCGAAGGTGTTGCATTGTATTTATGCTTCCAAGTCTTGCCTCCCAGAAGTGTCACGATTTCGCGACGTCTTTTAAACTTTATCTTTGAAGGTGTCACGATTTTGCGACGTCCTTTAAGCTTGCCTTCGAAGGTGTCACGATTTCGCGACCATTCTTGTGCCTTAGAACCTTTTTGCCAAAGATGTCCCTGTGCTTTCAAATCCTGCTTTCGGAAGTGTCACGATTTCATGACCATTTTTGCGTCCAGACCATGTTGCTACAAAAATTTCACGATTTCGCGACAGTTTGGCGTCCCGACTGTGCTGCTTTAGAAATGTCATGATTTCATGACAGTTTGGCGTCCCGACTGCGCTGCTTTAGAAATGTCATGATTTCACGATAGTTTGGCATCCCGACCGTGCTTTTCAAAAAACGTCGCGATATCGCGACAGTTTGGCCCGCTGGTGCCCTTCTTCAAAAAGCGTCGCGATATCGCGACAGTTTTAGTACTTAAGAAAAAAACACATTTTGGGTGATGCAAGATTGCAACTTCGCCACCTGGATGCTCCTGCATCAGACACCCGGGTGAGTTTGAGAAGTGACCTCACTTCTAATCTGTCCGAGGTAGACCCAGGCGATCAACCTCAGCCTTTGATAACCAGGTCGCGTCTTCAATGGGTCTGCCCTTCCACTTGACCAAGTACTCCAGGTAACTCCTGTTCCTAGTACTCCGGCCCTCACGCATATCCAAAACTTCTTCTATCTCGTCCACAACTGGGATGGCTGCTGGAATGCTCCACAAATCTGGATTGGGTATCTCACTGCTTTCTCCTTCATGATACTCGGCCAAATTTGAGATGTTAAACACGGGGGAGATGTTGAGTTCGCTTGGTAACTCCACCTCGTACGCATTGCCCGAATCTCGTTTGCCAATGATCTTACATGGTCCAAATTTCTTCATTTTTAGTTTGTTGTAGGTCTTGGCAGGAAACCGTTCCTTCCGCAGATGGACCATGACCGAATCTCCTACTTGGAACTCCTTAGCTCTGCATTTTTGATCCGCCCTTGTCTTGTACTGAGCATTCATCTTGGCAATGTGTTTTGTCACTTCCTCATGCACTCCCTTCAGGTGTTCAAAGAAAGTCTTCTCGCTTCAAGACCGCATTTCTCCCTTTTATCTAGCCTTCTTAACTCTGAAGCGTTCCTTGGGCTGCTCCCATAGATAATCTGGAATGGTGACTTGTTGGTACTCCGATTGACCGAGCTGTTATACGCAAACTCAGCTTGCGGCAGAATTAGATCCCATCCCTTGGGCTTGTCCCCTACCAAGCATCGTAGTAGGTTGCCCAAACTCCTATTAACCACCTCTGTTTGTCCATCTATTTGGGGGTGGTATGCAAAACTAAACTTTAACTCCGTCCTCAGCTTCTTCCATAGGGTCTTCCAAAAATAACCTACAAACTTGGTATCCCTGTCCGACACAATGCTTCTTGGCAGCCCATGAAGGCGTACCACTTCCTTAAAGAACAAACCAGCTACATGGACCGCATCGCTAGTCTTCTGGCATGGGATAAAGTGTGCCATTTTTGAAAATCGGTCCACTACCACAAATATGGAATCGTGCCCCCTCTGCGTCCTAGGCAAACCAAGCACAAAATCCATACTAATATCTTCCCACGGCCTTTCGGGTATAGGTAGCGGTTGATACAAACCAGTAGGCTGCCTCATACCCTTTGCCATCTGGAAAATCCTGCAACTCTGCACAAACTTTGCCACATCCTACTGCAATTGTGGCCAGTAATAGTTTTCACTAACCAATGAGATGGTCTTGTCACGACCAAAGTGTCCAGCTAAACCCCCACTGTGCTTTTCTTTAATGAGGTTCTCTCTCATTGAGCTCCTCGAAATGCACAATTGATTCCCCCTAAACAACATTCCATCTTGAATCAGGTAATCCAACCATCTAGTCCTCGTCCAACGCAACAGGCAGCAGTGCAGCTTTCCAAGCTTCTACGAAATCGAGGTCTATAGGGTATAAGTTCTTGAGCTCAACAAACCCTACAACCTCCACTCTCATTTCTGTCATCGAACATTGCCTCCTACTCAATGCATCTACCACCCTATTGGATCTTCCACTCCGATGCTTCAGCATAAAGGTATAGCTCTACAAGAACTCTACCCATTTCAGGTGCCTCTGATTCAATTTGCCTTGACTGTTGATATACTGCAACGCTTGATGGTCGGTGTAAAGAACAAACTCCTTGGGCAACAAATAATGCCTCCATTTCTTAAGCGCTTGGACTATGGCGTAGAACTCCTGATCATACACCGAATACTTCCTTCTGGCATCATTGAGTTTTTCGCTGAAATATGCAACAGGCCTACCCTCTTGGCTCAATACAGCTCCTATGGCATTGCCACTTGCATCGCAGTCTACCTGAAACACCTTATTGAAATCTGGAAGTGCTAAGATGGGTTGCTCAGTGACCTTCTTCTTCAAGGATAGCAAAGCTTTTGTCTGCTCCAACTGTCCACTGAAATTCCTTCTTGTTCCCCTTCATTGTCTCTGTAAGAGATGAGCAAATATCGCTGAAGTTTCTAATGAATTTTCTGTAGAAACTGGCCAGACCATGAAATGATCTAACCTCGGTCACACTTCTTGGGACAGGCCATTCTAGGATAGCCCTCACCTTTTCGGGGTCCATCTTGAGACCATTTGCTGATATGACAAATCCTAGGTATACCAACTCCTTCTTCACGAAGTTGCACTTCTTCAGATTGATCAGTAACTGTTCCTCCCGTAGTTTCTCAAAAACCTTCCTGATGTGCATCAGGTGCTCCTCTAAGGTTCTGCTAAAAATTAGTATATCATCTAAGTAAACAATAACAAATTTGCCCAAAAATTCCTTCAGAACTTCATTCATTAACCTCATGAAGGTACTAGGTGCATTGGTTAATCCAAATGGCATAACCAACCACTCATACAGCCCCTCTCTGGTTTTAAAAGCCGTCTTCCATTCATCCCCTTCTCTAATGCGGATCTGATGGTATCCACTTTTCAAATCAATTTTTGTGAAGTACTCAGCTCCACCCAAGCAGTCCATGATATCATCCATTCTCGACAGGGGAAACCTGTATTTAATGGTGATCTTGTTGATTGCACGAGAGTCGGTGCACATCCTCCATTCTCCATCCTTCTTGGGTGCTAGTACTACTGGTATAGCACATGGACTAAGACTCTCCCTTATCAGGCCTTTCTTCAACAGATCTTGAACTTGCCGATTTAATTCTTTAGTTTCCACAGGTGTCATTCGATGTGCAGCCTTGTTTGGCAAGCTCGATCCAGGCACCAGATCTATGTGGTGACTGATCTTCCTAACAGGTGGTAAACCTTCAGGAACATTGTCAGAAATGATATCAGGGAATTCTTCTAACAGTCCCATGACTTCCATTGGAATCTCCTTGCATCCTTCTTCCCTAACCCTGGGGATTATAGCATAGCACATATGATCCAGCTTTAGGCCTTCCAAGAATCTTCTGCCATCAACTAGACAGACTCATGCACTGCTGCATACTTTCTCATCCGCCTCCTTCAGGGGTTTTAACTTATGGCGAACTCCATTCTTTGATAGAGAATATGTGTTGGCTCGACCATCATGAACAACACTTCGGTCAAACTGCCATGGCCTCCCAAGCAGCAGGTGACATGCATCCATGGGCAAGATGTCACATAACACTTCATCTTGGTAAGTTCCAATGTTGAACTTCACCAGACATTGCTCACTCACCAACACCCGATGGTCCTTTTGCAACCATGCAATTCGATAAGGGTGTGGGTGTTTTCTCCTTTCCAACTGTAGCTTGGCAACCATTTCCTCAGAAACCAAATTATCAGTGCTTCCATTATCTATGATGATGTTACATACCTTGCCTGCACACTTGCATCTTGTCCGAAACAGGTTGTTCCTTTGGTCTCCCTTCTTTTCTTCGTTTAACAGGACTCTTCTGATGATCATCGCTTCTCCTCTTTCTGCCTCCTCTGAGTGCTCAGATTCTACACCTTCATCTACTACAGTAGCTCGGGCCTGACCCTCAGGTCTTCGATTTGGCCTCTCTTGATGCTGCGGGCAGTTGTATGCCCTGTGTCCTTCCTCTCCGTAGTTGAAGCAGGTTCCTCTAAAAACACCTCTTCCAAACCCTCGCCCAGACCTACCTCTTCCTCTTGGGTAGTTGTTGCTCTGATTGCATGGGCGTCGGTCATCCTCCTCTTTCACCTCTTTCTATTTCTGGCTGCTACTAGCTTCACCAGTTTTCCCAAAATCTTTGTATCTTCCACCACTGCCTCTTCCACCAGCTCTTCCACCCCTGTCCTTCCCTCTCTGCTTGCCATCAAACCTTCTATTTAGTTTCTCTTCCACTTTTAATGCAAACTGATATGCATCCTCCACTGTGCTCATTCTAACCAGCCCCAGCCTCTTCTTGAATGCTGGTTCTCAATCCATTTATGTAACGTGCGACCTTCTCTTTGTTCGCCTTCGAATGGCCAGTTCTGATAGAGATTTGATAGAACTCTTCAGTATATTCCTTGACAGTCTTACTAGCCTGTCGAAGACTCTACATTTTTTTTAACAAGTCCAACTCATAATCTGTAGGGATGAACTGCCTCTTTAGTTTCTCTACCATCCTATCCCACCCGGTGATCCTTTCCTTTCCCCTCCTCGTTCCTTTCCAACCGCACCCCTTTCCACCGGATGCTAGCATGTCCTTTCAACTTGGTTTTCGTGAACCTGATCCGATTTGGATCTGATATCTCTTCATATTCGAAATACTCCTCCATATCGTTGATCCAGCCTATCAACTCCTCAGGGTTGAGGTTCCCAGAGTAAGTGGAGACGTCAAATTTTGGCTTCTTCCCGATCTGGGAGATAGCCCGATACAGCCTAGCTTCTGCTGGATCCAAGGCCTCTTCCTCATCAGATGGAACTTCTTCTTCCCACACTTCATCTTCGCTGGGTTCTTCCCTTCTCGGCTCGACTCCTCTTCTAATTTCCTCTTGCAGGGCCTCAACTTGCCTCTGTAGGGCTCTTAGATCGACCTCCTCCCTTCTTGCTCGTCTGTGCCTTATACCACCATGGTCTCTTCACGGAGGCATCTTGCTTCTTCTTCACAACCCCACAACCACGGTCCTAGCACAAACTGCCTCTCTGTTCGGCGATCGGTTTGCACTCTCAGAACCAACCTGCTCTGATACCACTTGATATAGAGCTACACACAACACACAACAAGAATGCAAAAATCAACAATGCACCGGCAAAATTCCAGCAAGCTTCATTAAAACAGAGGTCTCTCCTCGAATACATAGCTATTCCCCAAAAAAATAAATGGCCAAGAGTCCTTCAATACAATGCATGCGCGCCTTTTATCCTCGGCCGCCACCTCCTTCTCTATCATTATGCAAAGTGCGGGCCTTTTCTTTATCCCCAGGCCCGACTCTCTTTGGACCATCATTACCTTGAATGCGAGACTCCCCATACCGCCCGCACGAATGCTCTGTCCCACCTGCATGATGCTGCCAGGTGCATAAAAAAAAATCATGGCCTGTAGTGGCGGCATGCCCTGCAGCCGCCTGTCAATCCTCCGCCAAGTCATCATTCATAAGAATGCGCCATGGCCGCTTGTAGTTGATGCCACATGTCCTACTGTCATGCTCCCTGTAACCGCTTCATACTCTCGAGCCACCTGTAACTTCACGCCACGTGTCCTCTCGCACCGGTCTCTCGTAATCGCCGGCTGGTCAACGTCGTGAGAGCTCTGGTCGCGATATCGTGACGTTTTTGCTTCAGTACTTTCTCTCTCCTCTTTGGTCGGGATATCGTGACATTTTGGCGTTAGGCTTCTCTCTCCTCCTTGGGGCCACGATTCCGCTACACGTCGCGAAATCGTGACGTCTAGGCTTTTCTTACTCGCCTTCCTCCCTTGGGCCGCGAAACCGCGACATGTCGTGATTTCATGACATCTTTGTGTTCCGTACTTGCTGCCTCGTTTCGGGCCATGAAATCGTGACATGTCACGATTTCGTGACATCTTTGCATTCCGTATGTCTTGGCTCGGAAGTGTCACGATTTCGTGACATCTTTGCATTGTGGAACCTTGCCCCCGGATATGTCATGATTTCGCGACATCTTTGCATTCCGTACGTCTTGGCTAGGAAGTGTCGTGATTTCATGACATCTTTGCATTGTGGAACCTTTCCTCCGGATATGTCATGATTTCGTGACATCTTTGAGCTCTGCCTTCGAAGGTGTTGCGATGTCTTTATGCTTCCAAGTCTTGCCTCCCATAAGTGTCACGATTTCGTGACGTCTTTTAAACTTTATCTTTGAAGGTGTCACGATTTCGCGACGTCCTTTAAGCTTGCCTTCGAAGGTGTCACGATTTCATGACCATTCTTGTGCCTTAGAACCTTTTTGCCAAAGATGTCCCTGTGCTTTCAAATCCTGCTTTCGAAAGTGTCACGATTTCGCGACCATTTTGCGTCCAGACCACGTTGCTACAGAAATGTCACGATTTCATGACAGTTTGGCATCCCGACTTGCTTTAGAAATGTCATGATTTCATGATAGTTTGGCGTCCCGACTGTGCTGCTTTAGAAATGTCACGATTTCATGACAGTTTGGTGTCCCGACCATGCCTTTTCAAAAAAACGTCACGATATCGCGATAGTTTGGCCCGTTGGTGCCCTTCTTCAAAAAGCGTCGCGATATCACGACAGTTTTAGTACTTAGAAAAAAAACACATTTTGGGTGATGCAAGATTGCAACTTCCCCACCGGATGCTCCTGCATCAACTAAGGAGAAATTCAAAAATAAAGAAGAGATATTCATGGAACAACCTACTCAATTCACTCAAGACTCCTCCCTTGTTTGTAGGTTAAGGAAGTCTCTCTATAGCCTCAAATAAGCTCCTATAGCTTGATATGAAAAAATGAACTCCTTCCTTATTTTCTCAGGTTTTTCTCATTGTGAGTATGATGCCACAGTCTAAATTTGGAGAGATGAAGAAAAAATCACCATACTTGTTCTATATGTTGATGATCTACTACTCACTAGTAGTGACTTTGCTCACATTCAGACTATCAAGGACTCCATATCTAAAAGTTTTGAAATTATTGATCTGGATTTAGCTCATTACTTCCTTGGGATTCAAATAAATCAAATAGATGCAATAATTTCATTGTGTCAACAAAAATACACTCTAGAACTTCTTCAAATGTTTAAGATGAAATATTGCAAACCTTCTACACTTTTTCAGTTTGGATTCACTCTAAGAACTTCCTGCACATCCCCTATATGTGATGCAACTATATACCATTAGCTTGTAGGGATTCTGTTATACCTTACTCATACTCACCCAGATATATCATGTGTTGTTGGCTTGATATCCAGATTCTCACATCAACCTCATTTTAGTCATTGACAAGCAACAAAAAGAATCCTTCGCTACTTGCAAGGCACTACTCACTTTGGGATATTATATGAGGGAAAATCCATGGATATAATTGGTTACATGGATTCTTATTTTGAAGGTTCAGTAGAAGATATATGTTCAACTTTTGGCTATGTTTTTTGTCTTGGTTCTTCACCAATTGCTTGGTCATGTAAAAAACAACAAGCAGTGGCTTTATCATCTACAGAGGCAGAATACAAGGCATAAATTTTGGAAATTTAGGAAGCTCTTTGGCTTCATAATATACTAAAATAATTTGGTTTTTCCCATGACAAACCTGTTACTCTTTGGTGTGACAATTAGAGCACAATTCATATTACACGTAATCTAGTTGAGCATCAGTGCACCAAGCACATTGAGATTCACATGCACTTCATTCAACAAAATATTCTAAGAGGGGAAATATAAATGGACTATTTTCCCATTGAAAATAAAATTGTAGACATATTCACCAAGTCATTTCCTTCTCCGCGCTACGTTAAGTTGTGAGAGAAACTTGGGGTAAAACAGTTGCATTAAACAACATGATCTTTCACCTATCCTTTCTTCTTATTGTTGTATTATTTGGAGGATGGTTTTTTCCCATGTGGTTTTTTATCATCTCTCCTAAAGTATAATATGTAAATGAGTACCTCATCAGGCCAAGTTGTCAAGAATCATTACTTTTTTTTAATGAGGAAAATCTTTACCATATGAAGACATACCTCTATCTTTGGTTTCTTCTTATTGTTGTATTCTTTGGAGGATGGTTTTTTCCCAAGTGGTTTTTTTACCATATCTCACATATTAATGTAAATGAGTACCTCATCAGGCCCTATTACCGATACTCATCCTTTTTTTTATCTATGAGGACAATCTTCGCAAACCAAAGACATACCTCTTATTTTTTTATTATATAGATTGGTTTTTTTCCCATGTGGTTTTTACTATCTATTCAAATAATACATAGATGTACATGAGTACCTCATAAAGCCCTATTTTCGAAACTCATTTGTATCAAACTTCCATAGTATCACTTAAGGGGGGGTTTTATAATAAGTAATTATTCTCTTAAGTCCTACTAGGATAGACATACTATAGTTTCCACTCCCCCATGAGTCAGGTGAACTCTCAGTATATTCTAGATCATATTTGATGAGTTGTTGTAATCCAATGGCTTTCAATGATTAAATTTAGGAGAACTAATTGATTTATACAAAGTTGATCCATGGAATAAATCAATCAGTTATATTTGTCTTATCAAATATTGTGATGCTTTGTAGTTCTACTCTTGGAAAATTCTAACAAAAACTTGGGCACCTCTCTTTAATTTGGTCAACTGTTCATGAATTTGTTGGTATATAAATACTGGCCAATTGAAAAATAGAAGCCTAATGCTCTAGTACATGATACAGGTATCATAAAACTTAGGATTAGAGATACATTGAGTAGTGGTGATTTGCCATCCATAAACCTATTTATATGATGGCAAACCTGCTATGATTTCTAGTATTGAGTATAACTCTTGGTCCTTAAAATTGACGAGGAGAATAGGGGTTTTAGGAAAGTTATTCCCTACTAGTGGCTTATTCATTTGTATCTCTATGAAATATCATGGATTTTCTCAGGGTGTAGTATTTGGCTTGATATTTTGAGTGAAAATCCTTAGGCTTAAAGGTAGGGGCATATATTGCAATGAATATGGCTATGAAAGCTTTCGAATAAGGGTAAAAAGGCATCTACCCATTTTACTCTAGATAATTCTTTGCTTAGGGTCATAGTACCTAGCAAATGTGCACACAAGTTTGGGGTATGGATGCATTAAGTCATAGATGTAGAAATAAAGCATAGAATGGAAGGTGAAAGTATTGGAACTACATGGGGTAATACCTGCTTGGAGTCTATCTTCAACATATGACCTCAGTCGTGAAATATCCTTGGATGTGACCACTATTTCCTTGATTCTTGCTTCTCTATATTGAAAGGGGATGTTCCTATCATATTCATTATGCACTACAACTCCAATGGATGACGATGAAGATGCCATTGTGATACTCTCACTTGTATGAGTTGAAGACTGGTAAGGGTTTCTTCTAAAATCACTATCGAGAGAAAAAATTGGTCGAGCGATCTCAATTTTACAAGAATATTATGGAATAAATGGAAATTGCTAGGGTTTCTCAACTATATACAATGCTTGCATGGGAAATAGGGTAACAGTAACTCTAGTAGTTGACCGTTCATTTTATTAAATCAATTTGGATGTCGTATCTGCTTCAACTTGTGCACCACCTTTTCCTAGAAAATCATAATTGATGTAGCATTTATAGTGTCATTCTTCCCATTGTTTATTAAATTTTGAAACCAAGTTTCTTGCTTGTCATGCGGTTGTGATTGTCAAGAGTGTCTCAAATATTTTGACCATGATACGATAAGTTATCGTGGAACTGCGTTAGTTTATTCCTTTCAAAAAATATTGTTTACTACTATAGCATTTTTGTGGTGTGTCATGGAATCATATGTGTTTTCCTCTTATTTACCCGTAACTTTAGGATATGTCACGAAATCATGATATTTAAAAGAAACATGCATAAAGTTACATATAATATGTAAATACAATAGGTGGAAAATTCTATAATGAAAATATTATTTTAAATGGAAACTGTTCACAGGGATGGGTTGAAAAATGTCTTGTTCATATTGAAGTTGGAAAGCATTATGATGATTTTATACAATTATTTCAAATGGACCTTCCCAAAAGGAGTTAAAATTTTGGTGATTCCTCGATTTTGCTTTGTTCTCACTCCACCTTAAGACTAGGTCTCCAACCTTGAATTTCTTAAAGGTATTATTCCTATCAAACCATCATTTGGTTTTCCCTAGGTTCTTTTGGTACTACATATATTCATGTTCCCTTTGTTCTTCTAATTACAATAGTTGCATTAATATATTTTCCACTGGGTCACTTTCCTTAGTTTAATTCTAACCAAGAAATATCAGGGTTGGTATTTCCATATGTATGGGGAGGATAACCTCTTTTCCATAAACTAGATCATAAGGATATGTGTTGATAGACTTATTTAATGTGATCCTATCATACCATAGTGCTTGATTTATTAGGGAATTCCAAATTCTCTTGTTGTATTTCAATGTTTTTTTTAGGATTTGTAATAATTTTTTGTTGGTTAATTCTGCAAGATCATTTCCTTGTGGGTAATAGTTGAAAGAAGTCTTTAGGTAGATTCCATACTTGCTAGAAAAACCAAAAATATTTTCTCCAATGAAGGATGAGCCATTACCACTGACCAATGCATCAGGTATACTAAACATTGTAATCAAACTTTCATTGAACTCGATCACAACCTCTTGGTCAACTTTCTTTATGGATATTACTTCGATCTATTTGGTGAAGTAGTCTATTGTTTTCAATGAAGAACACAAGCTTATACTGAGAGGGGGGGTGAACAGTATAAGACCACTTTTTACTTTTTCTTTCCCAATCAATATTATGCAATGTATAGATAGCAATATCAATAGCAGTAATCAAAGCAATGCACAAATCACCACACACAATAGAGACACCACAATTTACGTGGTTCACCCAATGTGGGCTACTCCACGGAGAAAATATTTCACTAAAATTTTCTCAATCAATCTCTTGGGAATCCTTTCCCTATTACAATGTTTATGGACCTCTGTCCAAAGGAGACACCAATCCCCTAAATCAAGTTCATGGATCTCTATCCATAGGAGAACTCCTTCTCCTCTGCTCTAGCTGGTGATCCTCTAGAAGACTACTGCCTCCACTACACTGGCTTGTGGATCTCTCTCCATTGAAGACTCTTGTCCCCACTCAGAAGACCTATCCTCACTACCTTGGCTAATGGATCTCTATCCACTAGAGACTACTATCCTCTCTGCTCTATCACCTCCAAAGCTCTATCTCAAATCTACACTAAACATAGTCCTTCGGTCTAGCACAAATCTGCTCAATATCTATCTCTGGTCTGGCACAAACCTATCCTCAAATCTACACCAAAATCTGCTCTCAAATCTGCACTAAACATAGTCCTTAGATCTAGCACAAATCTATCCTCGATCTCTGTCCTCAAGCCTTAACTCAAGGCTTGACTCAACTCTTTGGATCTACCCTAAACCTTAACTCAAGGTTTGAACAAATCAATCAACTCTGCTCTCAAGTCTTCTCAAAGACTTATCTCAAATCTGCCTTGTAAGCTTCCACAAAATCTCACACTAATCTATCCACAAGTCCTCTCTAGAACTTGCTCAAATTTTCTCTACAAGTCCTCTCTAGAACTTGCTCAATTCTCTACAAGTCCTCTCTAGAACTTGCTCAAATCTCTACAAGTCCTCTCTAGAACTTGCTCAAATCTGCTCTACAAGTCCTCTCTAGAACTTGTCCAAATCTGCTCAATAAGTCCTCTCAAGAACTTATCCAAATCTGTATTGTAAGCTTCCACAAAATCTCACACAAAATTAGTCCACAAGTCTCCTCAAAGACTTACCTCAAATCTGCTCAACAAGTCCACATAGAACTTGTCCAATCTCATAGAAACATAAAGAGAATTGTTAGAGACTCAATATGTTCTATACTAATCACAATGCTCAATTACTTTCAATCACTCTCTTAGAAACATAAGGAGAATTGTTAGAGACTCAATATGCTTCAAATTCAACTCAATGCTCAATCACTTTCTCAACTCAATTCAGAATATAGAATAGTTTGTTTTATGGAACTTGAACAATCACTTCACACATCCACTTGACTAGGCTCAACCAACTCTACTCAACCAATCACTCAATGAAATAATCCTTTCTCACAAACCCTAGTCCAAGCATATAAACACCAACTCAAAATGTTTCCAACAATGCTCAACAATAAATCTCACATAACAATGATACTCATGATCTTTTCAAACCCTAGTTCAAGTTCTTTTCTCAATAACTCACTTCAACAACAATGCTTATAAAACAACTCTCACATAGCAATGATACTCAAACCCTAATTCAAGTTCTTCACTCAACCAATGGCTTCAACAACAATGCTTATAAAACAAGGTTTTAACAACAATTCTTTATTCTAGAAAACCTTGAAGCATTAACTCAACACACTCAATAGGAAACCCTAATCAAGTCCTTTTCACTCCAAACTTATTTTCTAGAAAACCAATCAATCAACTCAACTATGGAAGAATGTGCTCATACCTTTTTCTTGATGATGAAGGGATCTCATAAATCTACCACAACCACAAACACTTCTATGCCAAACTCAAAGAGGTTAGATGATAAATATTTCTCACAATTTAATGCAAAAACTCAATTACACCTTATCACTCCACCTTTCAAAACAACCATCAACATACATAAAATATTTATCCAATAACACCTTATAATCTCCTAATTAAAATAAATTTAACATCCACCAAAATTAACTCAAAATCTCTTTAATCAAATTTTAATAGCAAAAAGAACTTTGGCAAAAATCAAATCCACTTTTTATATCAATAACATAAATCAATTATCAATAAATAATCTTTCATAAATCCTTATAACTCCAAATAACATAAATCAATTATCAATAAAACAATCTTTCATAAACCCTTATAACTCCAAATAACATAAATCAATTATCAATCAAACAACCTTTCATAAACCCTTATAACTCCAAATAACACTTTATAGAAAATATTAGGCAAATAAAATTTTAATTAAAAATACCTTTGCCACTAGTGGGATTCGAACCCACAATCTCTGCCTCCTCGAGCGCTCTAGCCATGGGCTTGACCACCACGTGTGCTAGATGCACGCTTGGAACACTAAGAGCACCTCGTGCTCTTTCTTCTAAGCCTGGCACTCAAAATGAGCGCGTGCCAAAAAGCTTTCCCCTTGGCGCTCAAGATGAACACACCAACTAACCTCCACGTGAATCGATCGTGGTCACTTCCACTCCCAACGCTCTTACAAAATGCACTACCAATGGACCACCCTGTCCAATGGGAGTGAGGCCTTACCCTCCCTTTTCATCTTTTTCCCTGGCGCTAAAAGACAACACGAATTTGTCTTCTTCCTCAATAATTTACATGAATTATTCTTTCTCTTGGTCGCATAAAATTATTATCGAAGAAGGGTAAGTTTTAATGTCCTTTGGCATGGTATTTATACATGAGTTCCCCTTTTCCATAGACGTCGGTGCTCCACTAAGATTAGTGACCCCTTTTAAAACCTTTTATAATTTATAAATTATTTAAATTCTAAAAGAATTTAAATTTTATAAATTATATTTATAAACCTTTGACTTTAATAAAAATTAAAGCCTTCCTTGAGATAAAATTTAAACCTTTAACTTGTACTCCATTGATTTGATGAAAATTATTCTGCCACCATGGTTTTAATAAAAACCTTAATTCTGCCATCATGATGTTTAAACAAAAACCCTTATAAAATAATATTTTGATAACTTTTCTTCAACTCTCCGCATTGCTCCTGGTGTTAATGATGGTGTACTCCATGGTATTAATGATAACTTCATGTGTTCACTTTGGCATCAATGACAACTTCTCACCTTGACATCAATGACAACTAAATGAGCTCAAAATGTCCAACAATCTCCCCCTTTGTCATTGATGGCAACCCAACTTATTTTTACTAAAAACTTGACCTTTCCTTTGTTCTGCTCCCCCTGGGACATTGCTCCCCCTGGCTCAATGCTCTCTCAAATACCAAATCTCTCCCCCTTACTCAAATCTCTCCCCCTTTGACATCAATGGCAAAGGGTCACCTTTGGGGCTCGGGGCTAAGAATGAGCCTCTTAGCTTAGCCCCTCCCCCACCTCCTCTTGAGGTGGTTAATTCTGGGGTGGGAGTATTTCTACTCCTAGAAAGCATTGTTCTTTACCTTTATCCTCTTTCCTTCTTATCTGATCCTTCTGATTCCTCTGACTATTTCTTTCCATGTTCCTATCCATGTCTACATTCCTATCCATGTTCCTATTCCTATTCATATCCATGTTCCTGTTCTTGTTCCTATTCATATCCATGTTCTTGTTCTTGTTCCTATCCATGTTCCTGTTCCTGCTTGATTCTGGAATGTCTGCTCTACACCACTTTGTTGTGTGACCATCATTATTGCACTTATAACACTTAATGTTATTATTCCTTGGAGGTGCAAATATCTTAGGATTTCTCCTAGTGAAGCCATATCCTCTTCTGTCATGAACCCTGCAATTCATTGCCTTGTGACCAAACTGATTACATGAGTAGCAATACCCATGGAAAAGTTGTATGTTCCCATATTCCTATCTTTCATGTGTCCTACACTGTGAAGCCATGTGCCCAAACCTGTGACATGAAAAACATCTTCCATTGAAGTTTCCTTGTCTTGACCTCATTGGTCTCTTAGTCTCTCTTGACCTATTCTGATTGTTGTTCCATCTGTATCTTCTTTGTGCATTGTTCCTGTCTTTTTTGAACTCTCTATTGTCCAACTCATCCTCAGATGTCTCACTTTCTTTTACATTATCTTCTTCTAAAGTATCTTCATCTAAAGTTTCTTCTCCTCCAAAACTTGAGGTTGACTCTCCTTCTCATTTCTTTTGAGCTTGTTCAAAACCAAGACCTATTTTGTTTGTTGACCTTATTTGTCCTTGATCATCTTATCCACAATATTTGAGCTATTTTTGAACCCTTTTATCTTGAATTTGGAGTCTTCTAAATCTTCTCTTAGTAGTGCCACTTCTTGTGCTAACTTTTCACATTCTAAGATCTTTTCTTCTAACTTATCCTTGAACCTTTTTGCCTTAGCCTTTGATTTTTCTAAATCCTCTATAAGCAATCTTCTCTCTTCATCACATTCTTGAAACTAAATTTCAAGTTTAGAGTTTTGCTTTCTTACCTTCTTTACTATTTCAAGAGCATAGATAAGTTCTCCCTTGAGATCATATCCATCCTTTTCTGAATATTCCTCTATTTTTTTACCTTTGTCCACATCTTTATTTTCTATTGGCTTGTCTTCTATAGGATCATCTTTTCCTTCTTCTAGTGCCATTAGAATATTCTCTTCTGGTCCTTCAAGTGTATCTTCATATTCATCATCACTGAAACTATAACCATCCCTTGTACAACTATCTTCAAGATGTCCAAAGTTACCACATCTAAAACACTTGAGAATTACTGAAGTCCTTTTCTTAACTTGTTCTTTTTCTTCAATCATAAATAGGACTTCATCTCTATCATTGTCTGAAAAACTAGCATCACTATCACTTGAGTACTTACTTGCCTTATCCGCATAGTAGCTCCTCTTTTGTCTTTGAAAGAACTTATTTCCTTGTCTGCTTTGTCCATCCTTGCTTTTCTTCTGGTGCCTGTATCTTTCTGATTCCCTGTTCTTGTGATCCTATTTTTCTTCACCATTGTTATTCTTAGCTTCTTGACAATCTGTTGTAAAATATCCATACTTTCCACAATTGAAATATTTAATAGATTTTAGATCTTTGGATCTTCTATAATCCTTATCTCTTCTACCATAATTAGCTTCTTCATCATTGGATGACTCATTGCTTGATTCTGACTTCTTACCCTTTGTCTTCTTGATTGCTTTGAATGTTGCTTCCTTCTGGGGAATAGGATCTTTTGTTCTTATCTCAAATGTTGTAAGCATACCAAGAAACATATCTCTTGTCAAAGTAACCTTATACACTTAATCACATATACCTTCTATAAGAAACCTTTTCACTGAATCTTTTTGGAAGAGTTCTTAAGACTTTATCACAAACATCTGATTCATCAATCTTCATTCCAAGTCCTTGCATATCATTAACAACCTCATCAATTTAAAGTAGATAAGTACTAATATTTTCCTCATCCTTCATTCTTAATTCTTCAAATTGTCCTTTGATATTTTGTATCTTTGCTTTCTTGACACTTTTATCTCCTTCATATATATTTTGTAATTTATCCCACATTTCTTTTGTAGTTTGATAATGCATAACTTTCATAGACTCTGTTCTATGCAAACCTCTCAAAAGTGCATTCATTGCTTTTGAATTGTAATGTTGTAGGAGCTTACCTTCCTTATCTGTAGGAGGATTAATTAAAGGATCGTATCCAAATTCAACTACTTCCCAAATTTCATTGCCAAGTGCCATCAGGTAAATCTTCATCATCATACTCCAATATATATAGTCACTTCCATCAAATACTGGTGCTGAATTATCTGAGGACACATTCTTAGAATCCATTGTGTTCTTGTTAGCTTTTCCTTCAAGCTGTTAAACTCTTCTGAAGGAACCCGCTCTGATACCAATTGAAGAACACAAGCTTATACTGAGAGGGGGGTGAATAGTATAAGACCACTTTTTACTTTTCTTTCCCAATCAATATTATGCAATGTATAGATAGAAATATCAATAGTAGTAATCAAATCAATGCATAAATCATCACACATAATAGAGACACCATAATTTACGTGGTTCACCCAATGTGGGCTACTCCACGAGAGAAAATATTTCACTAAAATTTTCTCAATCAATCTCTTGGGAATCCTTTCCCTATTACAATGTTTATGGACCTCTGTCCAATGGAGACACCAATCCCCTAAATCAAGTTTATGGATCTCTATCCATAGGAGAACTCCTTCTCCTCTGCTCTAGTTGGTGATCCTCTAGAAGACTACTACCTCCACTACATTGGCTTGTGGATCTCTCTCCATTGAAGACTCTTATCCCCACTCAGAAGACCTATCCTCACTACCCTGGCTAATGGATCTCTATCCACTAGAGACTACTATCCTCTCTACTCTATCACCTCCAAAGATCTATCTCAAATCTACACTAAACATAGTCCTTCGATCTAGCACAAATCTGCTCAATATCTATCTCTGGTCTGGCACAAACTTATCCTCAAATCTGCACCAAAATCTGCTCTCAAATCTGCACTAAACATAGTACCTTCGGTCTAGCACAAATCTATCCTTGATCTCTATCCTCAAGCCTTAACTCAAGGCTTGACTCAACTCTATTGGATCTACCCTAAACCTTAACTCAAGGTTTGAACAAATCAATCAACTCTGCTCTCAAGTCTTCTCAAAGACTTGTCTCAAATATACCTTGTAAGCTTCCACAAAAGCTCACACTAATCTATCCACAAGTCCTCTCTAGAACTTGCTCAAATCTGCTCTACAAGTCCTCTCTAGAACTTGCTCAAATCTGCTCTACAAGTCCTCTCTAGAACTTGCTCAATTCTCTACAAGTCCTCTCTAGAACTTGTCAAATTCTCTACAAGTCCTTCTAGAACTTGTCCAAATATGCTCAATAAGTCCTCTCAAGAACTTATCCAAATCTGTATTGTAAGCTTCCACAAAAGCTCACACAAAATCAGTCCACAAGTCTCCTCAAAGACTTACCTCAAATCTGCTCAACAAGTCCACACAAAACTTGTCCAATCTCATAGAAACATAAAGAGAATTGTTAGAGACTCAATATGTTCTATACTAATCACAATGCTCAATTACTTTCAATCACTCTCTTAGAAACATAAGGAGAATTGTTAGAGACTCAATATGCTTCAAATTCAACTCAATGCTCAATCACTTTCTCAACTCAATTCAGAATATAGAATAGTTTGTTTTATGGAACTTGAACAATCACTTCACACATCCACTTGACTAGGCTCAACCAACTCTACTCAACCAATCACTCAATGAAACAACCCTTTCTCACAAACCCTAGTCCAAGCATATAAACACCAACTCAAAATATTTCCAACAATGCTCAACAATAAATCTCACATAACAATGATACTCATGATCTTTTCAAACCCTAGTTCAAGTTCTTTTCTCAACAACTCACTTCAACAACAATGCTTATAAAACAACTCTCACATAACAATGATACTCAAACCCTAATTCAAGTTCTTCACTCAACCAATGGCTTCAACAACAATGCTTATAAAACAAGGTTTTAACAACAATTCTTTATTCCAAAAAACCTTGAAGCATTAACTCAACACACTCAATAGGAAACCCTAATCAAGTCCTTTTCACTCCAAACTTATTTTCCAGAAAACCAATCAATCAACTCAACTATGGAAGAATGTGCTCATACCTTTTTCTTGATGATGAAGGGATCTCATAAATCTGCCACAACCACAAACACTTCTATGCCAAACTCAAAGAGGTTAGATGATAAATCTTTCTCACAATTTAATGCAAAAACTCAATTACACCTTATCACTCCACCTTTCAAAACAACCATCAACATACATAAAATATTTATCCAATAACACCTTATAATCTCCCAATTAAAAATAAATTTAACATCCACCAAAATTAACTCAAAACCTCTTTAAATCAAATTTTAATAGCAAGAAGAACTTTGGCAAAAATCAAATCCACTCCAATAACATAAATCAATTATCAATAAAACAACCTTTCATAAACCCTTATAACTCCAAATAACATAAATCAATTATCAATAAAACAACCTTTCATAAACCCTTATAACTCCAAATAACATAAATCAATTATCAATCAAACAACCTTTCATAAACCCTTATAACTCCAAATAACACTTTATAGAAAATATTAGGCAAATAAAATTTTAATTAAAAATACCTTTGCCACTAGTGGGATTCGAACCCACAATCTCTGCCTCTATGAGCGCTCTAGCCATGGGCTTGACCACCACGTGCGCTAGATGCACATTTGAGAACTTAGGAGCACTTCGTGCTCTTTCTCCTAAGCCTTGCGCTCAAAATGAGCGCATGCCAAAAGCTTTCCCCTTGGCGCTCAAGACAAACACACCAACTCCACGTGAATCGATCATGGACACTTCCACTCCCAATGCTCTTACGAAATGCATGCTACCAATGGACCACCCTGTCCAATGGGAGTGAGGCCTTCTCCTCCCTTTTCATCTTTTTCCTTGGCACTAAAAGACAACATGAATTTGTCTTCTTCCTCAATGATTTGCATGAATTATTCTTTCTCTTGGTCGCATAAAATATTAATCGAAGAAGGTAAGTTTTAATGTCCTTTGGCATGGTATTTATACATGATTTCCACCTTTTGCCATAGACGTCGCTCCACTAAGTTTGATGACGTCGACGCTTTTTAAAACCTTTTATAATTTATAAATTATTTAAATTCTAAAAGAATTTAAATTTTATAAATTATATTTATAAACCTTTGACTTTAATAAAAATTAAAGCCTTCCTTGAGATAAAATTTAAACCTTTAATTTGTACTCCATTGATTTGATGAAAATTATTCTGCCACCATGGTTTTAATAAAAACCTTAATTCTACCATCAAGATGTCTAAACAAAAACCCTTATAGAATAATATTTTGATAACTTTTCTTCAACTCTTCGCATTGCTCCTGGTGTTAATGATGGTGTACTCCATGGTATTAATGATAGCTTCATGTGTTCACTTTGGCATCAATGACAACTTCTCACCTTGACATCAATGACAACTAAATGAGCTCAAAATGTCCAACAATCAAAATATACTTATGTCTAGCTGATGAATTTGGCTCTATTACTCCTATGAAGTCTAAACCCCATTGCTGAAAAGGTTGTTCCACTTGGATGGACTTGAGAGGTAAGGAAGCATTTTTGTTTCTCCCTATGTACCTTTGACATTCATCACATGCTCTTGTGATTTTGAAAGCATCGGAGAAGATGTTAGGCTAGTAATAGCCTATCCTAAGTATTTTTAATGTGGTAGTCCTCCTTGAATAGTGTCCTCTTGATAAACCTCCATGAAATTCTTCTAGGATATTTTGCTTTTCTTCATCTTTGATGCATCTCAAAAGGATGCCATCCAAGTTTTTTCTGTACAAACCTTCAGGTAGTAAGACATATTTTAGGACCTGTAACCTATACCTTCTCCTTTGTGAAGCATTCAGATTTTCTAGGCATTTCCCTATTTGGAAGTAATTTGTGAGTTCATCAACCCAATCTGGATCTTCTTCTGATTATCCGATCTCTAGGACTAGTTTTGGGGCTTGACAAGCCACATAGTCTATTCTAGCCCTTCTTTCCAATTCTTGGCACAATGCTCTACCCCTTACTAACTTAGTTGGGTGGATTTCCACATCGTATTCCTAGATTTTTGACACCCATCCAACTCTCTTTTCACCAAGCTCTCCCTGTATTATGAAATTTCTGACATCAGGATGCACCACGTACACCAGGGTCTTGCTTTGGGATAGAAAATGTTTAAACTTCTTTAAGGATTTCATGATAGTATACACTTGTTTCTCAATGAAGTTATATCTTTCTTCATGTTCTTGCATAGTTTGGCTTAGGAAAGCAATAGGTATTTCTTCCTTGTCTTCTCCCTTTTGGGTGAGAACTACGACATAACTTTCTTGTTCACCAATTGCATACAAGATGAAATCCCTTGAGTAATCTGGATTGATGAGTACAGGTGCTTGGGAAATTGCTTCTTTAACCCTTTTGAATGCTTCTTTCCTCAGGTCTATCCACCTAAATTCTACATTCTTTTTAAGCAGTTTAGTCATAGGTTTTATTATCTGTGCAAAATTTATGATGAATTTTTGCACAAAGTTGATTTATCCAAAGAAAGATTGCAAACCTTTCTTGTTCAATGGTAAAGGGAGATTTAAGAGAGTTGTTACTCTTTCTAGGTCAATCTCCAGCCCTTTCTCAAAAATAATATGTCCCAATAGGGTTCCTTCTTCAATAGCAAATATTGATTTCTTTGGGTTCAAGGAAATGCCAAACTCTCTACATTTTTTGAAAACCATCTGGAGATGCCCAACGTGATCTTATTTTCTATGAGAGAACATTGTCATGTCATCCAGGTAAATGACTATTATTTTATTTACGAGTTCCCTGAATGCTAAGTCCATTTCTCTTTGGAAAGTAGCCCCTACATTAGACAAACCAAAAGGTATTCATTGGTATGCAAATGTTCCCCATTTGGTGGTGAATGTAGTCTTGTGTTGGTCTTCATCTTTGACCCAGACCTAATTGTAACTAGAGAATCCATCTAGCAGTGAGAACCTCTTTGCCCCTACAACAGTATGTAATATCTGATCTATTTGAGGTAGGGGGTAATGGTATTTTAGTGAAGCCTTGTTTAGGTTCCTGAAATCTACACACAGTCTGATGTCATCATTCTTTTTTCTAACTGGTACAAGGTTGGAAACCCATGTGGAGTGCTTGATAGGGTAGATTATCTTGGCATTGAGTAGTTTTAACAACTCCTATTTCATTAGTGCTTCTATCTTGGGGTTGATAGGGTACTATTTTTGTTGAAAGGGCTTTGACCCTGGCTCAAGCTCAATAGTATGTTGTATCATTTCTTTACTGTATACCTTGAGATCATCATATGTCTAGGCCACAATATCATTGAACTCTTCACATAGTCCTTGAACTTGGTTAGCTTCCTTTTTAGAACATTGAACCCCCACCTTGAGCACTTTTCCAGGTTCTATCTGCATCTCTTTGTACTTTTGTTTATCAACTTTTATCTTGTGACCTGATGGTCGATCACTGCTATCAAATAAGCTTTCAAGAGTTATTAGACCTTTGGGTATATGATTATTCTTAAGTTGAATCAACCTATCATCTTCCTCATCTTCTAGGGCTCGGTCACTTGAATAATTCATCTCATGTATCAAGAAGTCTAATATTTGTTCATCATTTTTGAAGACTTGCTAGAAGATGTCCTTATCTGGGACTGAAGGTCTGTAAATTAGCCTTACTATTTTTGACTTCTGTATAACATTGGCTATAGGGAAATAGTTGGCTCCCATAGATGCTAGTAAATCAGCATGAGTATTGCACTCTCTAGGAATAGACTTAATGTTTAATGCTTCAAAAGCCTCAAATAAATCCCATACCTTGTTTTGATAAGCCTTCAAGTAGTGTTGCTTGCTGACACACTTCTCTATGACCTGGTTGATGATTAACTCTAAGTCTCCATATATTTGTAGTTGTTTGACCCCTAGCTTTTTAGCTTTTCTCAAGCCTAAACATAGTGCTTCGTACTCTGTTGCATTGTTAGTGCAGCTCCATGTCAATCTATATATGAGAAAACCTTCTCATCCCCTATTGGTGAGATCAGTACTATACCTACCTCGACTCCATTTTTGCATCTGGCACCATCAAAGAAAAGCTTCCAGATTTGATTGGTAGGGGGATCTTGTTTTGGTAAAACAGGAGTTTCAACATTTTTAGGTTTTGTAATTGAATATGTTCCAATCCCTATTTCAATCATAGCATTAAAATATCCCAAAGAGAATTGGTCTTCGGTTTGGAGGTCTTCCAGAACTTCATCCATCAGATCCATCTCCTCAATCTCTTCAATAATTATTGACACATTATTTGCATGCTTGTCATCTTCCCCTATCTTTTCAATGTGAAAAGAAGAAGGTTTCTCATTGAAAATATTAATCCTTCTTCCTTTGTATGGAATCTCCATATGTGAATAGTCAAGTGAGAGATATCCTCCTATTTTGGCTATGAATTCTCTTGAAAGACACATCCCAAAATAAGGTTCTAGGTCTACCACCACTACTTCTTGTATAACTATAATCTGGGGCATCTTGTTCAATACTATGGGGATATCTTTGATTACTCCTACAGTTTTGACTGGGGTGCCATCTAACTGTAGCACTCCTGGACTACTTCTGGTGTATTCCATTCCCATGATGTCACACACAGCTTTAGGAATCACTGTAGTTGCTGCACCTGAGTCTATCATACAATTGTGTACCACCCATCCTTCCATTTGCAAGGATAAATAGAAGGGAGGAGGCCTATTTTTTCCTATGGTTGGTATTGAATTACCTTGAGCTAGATTCAATTGAGGGTGAGGTTTAGTTTTATTTTTTATTGACTTGAGAGATTCTTGCAGTAAATCAATCTATCCTAGGAGCAGCAGTGCATCATACATGCTTACCTTTGAAGGAGTCTTTTTCAATTCTTCGACTATGCTAAAAGTAGGTGTGTCAGGTTACTTTTCCTTCTCTTTTGTAGGTGGATCATATCTATTTTTGTACCCTTGAGTTGCCTCTATTATTTATCTCTTGGTTAAATAAGGGTATCTCAATTTATCCTTTTCCTATTCTTGAGTTTTAGTTTCCTTTAGTGGTACATCATTCTTGTTTGTTTCCACCTTCTACTTTTGAATAGGATTTGGGGGTACAGGCTCATGGATGGTTCCCTTTTTAGCTTGAACTTTTGTTTTTGAGGGCACTTTTAGGGGATTGAGCTCCTTAGGATCAACTTGAAGGGGCTTTTTACCTGATCTGGTTAAGACTACAACTTGTTCTATTGATGGCATCATAAAATTATGGCTAGTTTCCCTAATCATGTTAACTTGTCCTTTATGAGCTCTTTCTACTTTCTCAATAGCTATTATCTGTACATGATGTTGGTGAACCATACATAAAATCTCCCCATGGGGATCATTACATGTGGAGCACCAATAATCAGATTCAACTAGGGATGTAGAAGGCTCATTTTCTTGATTAGCATATACTATTCCTAATTTCTCTAGGTACTTGTTGGTTGAAGCTTGATATTTTGTTACCTGTGGGAACCTTCTTGGCTGAAAGTTCCTTTCAGCTTCCCTCCTCTTCATTGAAGTCATATCATTGGTCAAATTTTTCATGGTTGTTTGTATTTCTAGGAGAACTTCCAACTGAGGATCAAGTGTTGGTAAGGCAAGTATTAGAGGTAAAGTTAGAAATATTGAGGGAGCTTGTATTGTTGAGGAAGTTGGTAATCTAGACCATTTTGGGAGATCTATTGTAGGAGCTAAAGTAGGATATGATGTGCTTGTACTAGGGACCTAAGGGAATTTTAGAAATATAGGTATTATCATTTTGGGTGGTAATCTTCCAATAGCAATAAGGTCCTTCTCTACTTTTAAGGCTTCCTGAAATATTTTTGGGAAAGTAAATACTTGAGATTATCTTATTGCCATCCCTAGATCTGAGTTAAAAGCCCTTAGGTAATAATACATTGCTTGCTCATTTGTTGGTCTGAGGCCATCAGGTACTCTTCTCCATGTACGATTGAACCTAATATTGAAATCAACTATCTCTTCTTGTGGGTGTTTTTGCATAATAGTAAATTGAGTGAGCAGGGAGAAAGGATCAACCTATTCATTAAATGCTTCTATCAATTTATCGATAAGTTCAACCCATGTGGTTATGGTTTGGTCTAGGATAGTTCTATACCAGTACAACATTTTTCCTCTTAAGGATATAACCAGTAATTTCACCATAATATTTTCTTCTGTGATATTATGAATTATTGCTAGTGATGCCACATCTTGATAGTGTTCATAAGTGGTCTTTCTAGTGCCATCATACATAGGTAGCACTTTCAAAGCTATTAGGGGAATGGGGTTCTAGACTACCAGATTCAAGGGACCCACATTATTCCACGTAGGGTAGGGTTGGATGTTCTAGTTTTGATTGGTAGCCATTATCACTACTATGTTGACTAAAGTTGCAGGAGTAGGATTGGTTGTGCTAGAAGATCCGTTGGTAGTTGTACTAGGAGGAATTGCAAGGGGAGGATTTACAACATTGGTTGATCTGGTAGTAATGGTAGAGGAAAAGGTTGATCTAGAAGATAAAATAGGATTTACTCTGAGACTACCAAGGTGCAATTCTAGAAACTCAATGGGTTCTTCTAAATTTTTAGCTTTTGATCTGGTTCTCATGTATTTCAATACTTAACCAGAAACTAGATATAAAGATTTTCTGGGTTTGATATTTTAAATGGAGTCACCAGGTGATTTAAATTTAAATAGAGCAAAGACAAACACCAAATATTTAACCTATGTATGTAGTGGGATTTGGTCCCACCGGGTGTGCCAAAAACTATTGGTCCAAAATCTACCTATGGTTGGTTATTGCACCCAAGACATGGCCAACATTGAATGAATGGTCAAACTATAAGGCTTAACTTGTTCAATCTCCAGAGAAGGTT
This sequence comes from Wollemia nobilis, assembly GCA_028583015.1. Taxonomy (NCBI): domain Eukaryota; kingdom Viridiplantae; phylum Streptophyta; class Pinopsida; order Araucariales; family Araucariaceae; genus Wollemia; species Wollemia nobilis. Next base: position 537,813 of record JAQPPZ010003172.1, on the reverse strand, counting down.
GGTTCCTTTGAGAAGTTCTAACTAGCTAAAAAGTAATGAGGGGAAGAAAAGAGTGCTTGAAAGAGATGTAAATGTAGCCGAGGCTAGAACTTGATATGGTGCAGATTAAGCAACAACAAGAAATGGGAGAAAACCATGCAATGGAGCAAATACTACAACCTCCTAACAGACCAACTAGTTATTTACCATACACAGAACATGTCTAATCAATATTTAGCTTTATAGATTAGTAGTTCCAAAACTAAGAAATAAACATGAACAAGAATCCAGAAAGCAGAATTAATGTCATGCACATTTACTTAGCTAAATTAGAAACATTCATCCATTCATACATACTTGTTCTGCAAGATATTTGAACCAGAGGTTAAACAAAGATCTTTATTGCATTGCTCCTTCCAAAATTCTTAACCCATACAACTTGTAAATGCCTAAGAGCCGACCCTTTGACAAGAGGTCGATACTCTTATTTATAATCCCTCGATGGTTCAATATTTCAAAATACAAAATTAGCTTATTTAAAAGTTGTTACAACAATATGCCAAGTGGCCAATCTGGTACAAGCATCATGCAGTATCATTGGTCCAAAGATAGAATAGAATACTCAATCTCTAACTACAAGTTGATTGCTCCATGTGCACAGGTAGGTAGTGGAGGTGATTCTGAAATCTGATCCATATTTCTTCCTTGATGTGCTTATCTTCATTGATCTTGCAACGACCATGGTGAACTAAAACTATTATGAAATATCATGCTCATTGTAACTAGTAATGACCGCTACCTAGACATGCAGCAAAAACATGACTCATCATGAAATCACAATGACTTCCTACGCTTGAGCCTTCCTCAGTGATCCTTGCCAATGAAAACCTAACTTGTCATGGAATCATGATACTTTTTAGCACTTAGGATCTTTTGGTGCTCCTTTCCAATGAAAATTTGGCTTGTGGAATCGTGACACTTTTTGGCACTTGAGCCTTTTGGTTCCCCTCGCCAGTGAAATCAGAACCTATCATGGAATCACAACACTTTTCAATACTTGAGACTTTTGGTGCTCTTTTCTAGTGGAATCAGAACTTATCACAAAAATCATGATACTTTTCAGTACTTGGGCCTTTTGATACCCCTCACCAATGGAATTAGAACTTATCATAGAATCATGACACTTTTCAGTACTTGGGCCTTTTGATGCCCCTTTTAGAATCAAAAATTGTCATGGAATCATGATACTTTTTGGCACTTGAGAATTTTGATGCTTTTCACCAACGAAATCATATTCTATCATGGAATCATGATGCTTTTTGGAACTTGAGCCTTTTAGTGCTCCTCACTAGTGAAATTAGAACTTGTTGCAATACCATGCTGGTCCTTCATACTTCAAAATGTTTAGATGCTCGTCATCACCTAATTTTTCTTGATGTAGTCATTTTGACCTATAGGATTATAATGAAATTATTATTCAAAAATATCCATCTCCCCAATGCATTATTCCTTGTGCATAGAATCTTATGATGCATGCCTCTACCATTTTTTAACATTAGTGGACTTGGGGCACCATATACTGAGCTAATTAAGATATACAAATTCTAGAAAATGACTTTACCTCGAAATATTGATAACTCTAAAAGGTACCTTTCCTTAGAATCTGTGTTTATGGATGTCTTGATGTCAACCACTTTTTTACATTATCAATCAAGAAGATCATTGATTTACCTATTTCAATATTTTCATGCAATCCCTTCTTGGTGTTTAAATTGGTGGAATAAGCATTGATATTCTTCTTTGTTAAATCTACGACACCTAAAAAAACCTTTTGAACTCTTCCCTTGGATAACATTGTTGAACAATGGGTTTCTCTTCTTCTCATATAATGGTGGAGGCAATGATTTGGATTTTATTAGATCCTATAGCTATTACCCCTTTTATGCATGTGCTCCTTCCTTATATGTGATTGGATATACAATGGAGGTGGACTCTCTTCTACTATTAAAGCCTTCTTTATTTGTGTGTTTCTTGAATTTGCCATTGGTTATTTTTAAATTTACTATGAGAGTGGAGTAGGTATTAGTGGCAATGACTACCACATTGGCATCTATCTTACTATCCTAAATGCTTGGGTCTTATTAAGTAGTTAGCCTCTACCTCTTTTATTTAATGATTGTGATTGATAAGACATGTGGGAAAGATATCATATTTGCATTTGTGTGCTGGTGGGGATTGCAACATTATGATTTTCATGGCTTTCATATTTGCAACATTATTTTTTGCTTCAAACTTCACATCAACTTCATATATGTTATATAGATATATATAATATATACATACATACATACATATATATATATATATACATATATATATTACTGGTAATACCTTTTTAGATAGATACTATTAGAAATTTGAGCATGTTGTGTTGTCATTGATGTCAAAAGGTTTAATATCCTAATGTTGATGGAAATATTTGTGAGAATATTCTTCAAATGGCACATGAGGCATGAGGTAGAAAGAAGAAAGAAAAGCCTTCTCCATGATGGTATTGAAAAAATAAAAGGGTCAAGTTGATTTACCATGGTGGTACTTTGAAAAATAAAAATAAAAGGGTCAAGTTGATTTATCATGGTGGTATTTTAAAAAGGAATTTGATTTACCTTGGGGGTAATTTTGTAAAAGAAAAATATTAAATTGATTAACTATGGTGAAAAAAATTTTAACCTAAGAAAAGACCCTAAGATAAATTATAATATTTAAATCCCTTGGATTTAAATTATTATAATTAAAATATAATATTTTATTAGTGCCAAAGAGTTACAAATTTGAGTATCAAAGTCAAAGTTAATACAAACCATTGCATATAAATATTACATGTTAACGTGGTTAATAATTAGGTTTGTGTGTTGAGAAATTTTTGCACCCATTCGACCATCATGCGATTCATGATGGAGAGGAAGAAGGCACCACTTTTTAGAAATCAAGGTAGAGTAAAGGACAAGAGGTAAGGGCTCCAAGTTTCTATTCCATCTAGGTAGGTAGCCCATATGGTAGCATATGTGGTGCAAGGTCATGGCAGCAGATAGATCTCGTGTTCGAGACACGATGGAGGTAGGTGATAAAGTTTTGTTTGATGTTTTGAGTTTTGCGTCGGCAGTAGATGACAAGAAGGAGTTCATACTTCTTGGGTTTATATGGGTGGCTATCCCATGTGGTATTTTCCCTTGTTCTAAGGCATGGAGGCTAGTGAGGTCACAATTTTGAGTAATGACAACAATGCTTGAAGGTAAAATAATTTTTTTATAAAGGTATGCATGTTGTGCTTAGTTTAAGGAGTTATAAGGGTTAGTCAATTTTATCATTGTGATATGAAATGGTTAGGGAGCTATAAGGATAGTAAAATTATTTGATTTTTATTTTAGAAAGGGATGAAAGGTGAAATTTAAGATTGCTAGTACTTTGTTGATGCATGAGATAAAGAGATAATTTCTTTGGTATTGTTGAAATTTGAAGTGCATATTTTTTTTTATAAGGAGGAGGTATAAAGTGTATATGTGAAATTCATGTGTGTAATTTATGGTTGTTTTTTTGAGCATTATTTTACATGAAATAATAGGAGTAATAAGGTGTAAAAGTGGTTTGATATTTTTGTATGGTAAAATATCTTTTGAAGTGAAAATTCATGTGGAGGTTTTGAGAAAGTATCCTACAATCTAACCCTTGAATCAGCATTAGAAAAATTAGTTATTTGTGAGACATGTTTTGAAGATATATCTCCATAAGATAAAATTAAGAGGTATGGGCACATCATTCCTTGTTTAAAGTGTTTTGTTGAAGTGAATGCTTTTGGAACATAAGGTGGAGAGAAAATATTGTTTGATAAGCATTGTTGGAAATATTTGAGTGAGGTTTTTGTGCTTCATTGTTGAATGTTTTGGAAAAATTTGGGATAGAATTTGAGAATAATTTGTGCTTCTATTGTTGAAAAGGTTTGAGATATTTGTGCTAGAAATTGTGAACTACTTGTGTTAGGGTTGAAGACAAGTTTTGCATCTTTGAGAAATATTTTTGAGCATGTTATAAACTATTATGAGCATATCTTAGAGAAAAATTGAGTAGATATTGTGAGCAAGTTAGAAATAGATTTTGAGCAGGTTTGAGGCAGATTTTGAGCAGGTTTGAGGTAAAGTTTGAGAAGGTTTGAGATAGATTATGATTAGGTTAGAGGTAGACTTGTGAACATGTTAGAGGTATACTTGTTAGTATAGTTGATCAGAGTTGAGTAGAGTAGAGGGGACAAAGTTCTTCTATGGAGAGAGATCCACAAACTAAAGTAGAGGATATAGAGTTCTCCTATGGAGAGGAATCCACAAATTAGAGTAGTGGGGACAAGAGGTATCTTGTGGAGAGAGATCCACAAAATAGAGTATAAAGGGATTGGTGTCTCCTTAGACCGAGGTCCATAAACATTGTAATAGGGATTGGATTCCCAAAATATTCATTGAGAAAATTTATAAGAAATATTTTCTCCATGGAGTAGCCCACATTGGGTGAACCATGTTAAATCATGTCTCTCATGTGTGTGATGATGTGTACACTATTTATTGCTTTGATATTATTGTTGTTATCATTTGTATTGAGAAGTAAAATGTTTTATCTTATACTTTTCACCCCCTCTCAGTACGATCTTATGTTCTTCAATTGGTATTAGAACAGATTTATTCATGAAAAGCCTAAAAACTTGAAGGAAGATCCCAAAAGAACATACATGACCTCATAAAATGGAGAAGAGGCCATGATTGACATATAAGAGGAATTCATTGATACTCTTAGAAACTTGGAAAAGGTTAGAAGGAATAATTCAAGTTTGAAGGATCAAATCCAAGAGAAAGAGGAAGCAAAGATGGAACTTCTACAAAAAATCACAAAGCTCAAGGTAATATTCAAAGAGGGAAGAAAAATTGAATAGGATATGACAGAACAGTTAAAGGCAAAAGAGTTAAAATGTGAAATATTGGAATCTAAAATTGTCTCTCTAAGAAAGAAAGTTGAAAATACTAAGGATAAGTTTTAGTAAGATATAAAGTTAGGGAAATATAAAGAGGAGTTTGTAGACACCAAAATATCACCAACCCGATTATGTGGCTACAAGCACTGATCGAGTTGGCATACATACCCCCTAGGGCAACCTCTAGAGGTTAAACAATGGTCCTAACCACTCCCAAATCAATTTTGGAAGGTCAGAGGTTAATTCGGCACCTTTTAAAGCACTTTGATCTCTATTAATCCCACCCAAGGATGATTAGAATCCTATTCATCCCACCCTAAGATGATTAGTAGCAATCATCCCAGGGTGGGACGATTAGCAGGTTTGATTGGCAAAAAGTCAAGCCTTGAAAGATTCACAACTCAACTTCACCTTCATTGCATGCAATTGTGAGGAACGATTTCAAATCTAAGAGAGGGACTTCAGTCAAGTAGGCCTCATGCAAGGAGGCCCTAAATCAGGGAGGAATCTTCTCTCCCCCAAAAAAGGCATGACAAGCCAAGTGGCACCCTCGCATGCGCATTCAAAGGAGACCCTCAGGTCTATAAAATGGTGAGCCTTCTCACACCCCAAAAATGAAGAGAGGTGGTGCATTTGGAGCAATGGAGTGCTACCAAATTATACCCACATTCCCCTTTGTGCTTCTTACACCCCTAATTTCTCTTTTGGAAGAGAGGTTATCGGGTGAACACTAAGAACGCAATCCTGACCCAAAACCCAAGAAATCAGCCATAATCCCACACAAAATTCATCAAAAAAACCCCCTAGGATATTTTGGACCCATCCCAAGTGGATTGGTGTCAAAAATAGACCCCAAATGGCGGGCGTCCTACCCCCGGGCACCCCCAAACTGCTACAGTCCTAATCATCCCACCCAAGAGTGATTAGAAATCCATGAATGATTTCTTCATTATTATTTTTTCATTATGTTCTATTTGGTTTACTTATGCTGCTATTCAAGTTTCATTGCATTCTGACCTGTTTTGACCTTATTTTTATCATTTTACGCGTTTATTAACCTACAGGGAGTGCCTTTTGATACGGGACAATATGGGCAGAATATACAAAATATGACCTTCTGGGTCATCCCAAAATGCCCCTTTTTGTCTAACCCCAAGTTTTTAGGAGTTTTGGAGGCCTCTGGATAGGACATTTTCCAGGTGGATTTTGCATGTTGTGTGATAGTCCTAATCGTCCCACCCCAGAGCGATTAGAAATCCATGCATGATTTCCAAAATTTTATTTTTGAAATGTGTCTTTGATGATGTTTCTATGCTTCTGTAAAATTTTTAATTCATTATGACATGTTATGACCATCATTTTGCTATTTTATGTATTCACTAGCCGGAGGCCCTAGGGATTGCATGTTTTCCCTCTATTCGCATATGCTATTAACTATTTGATATTTATCTAAGTGTAGGATATCACCACTAGGAACACCGAAGGGGCAGAAATGAATGGAAAACACATGGACACAAGTGGTGACAATGTTTGGCCCACCCATTTCAAATGTGGGCATGCGAAAGACACTAGAAGCGTACCATCCGTTGATGTGAATGAACTATATCAAATGTTCTGAGCCCTATATGGGGTGGATGTGTTGTAACCAGATTGAAAGTTACATTAATAAAAGAGGCCCCACTATTGTTTTTTTGCTAACATCTTGTTTACGTCTATGCATCATTTCCTTCATGCATTGCTTTTCTCGCATTCGTAGGACTTAGCATTTTTATATCAATTTCATTTGCATCATAATCTTGCACGTCATCACTATGCATTATTATTTTAGTGGTGATCACAATGGGACCCTATCCCTTGATGTTGGGATCAATTTTTTGATCAAAATTTTGTGTTTTTCCTAGTAGTTGTTACTCATTTGGGCGCTGGACTGCTACTCGTGCCACCCTATGACGAATATTGACCTGGAATTCATGCCACCCTGGGATGAATATGTATTCATCCCACACTATGATGAATACAAACCTGCTATTCATCCCACCCCGGGATGATTATATTTCTATGCATTTTCTGAGTAGAAACTTGGAGGCATCTGGTTTGGACAGAGAAGAGGTAGGCCTTCTGAACATCCCCTGTGTTTTTCTGTTTTCTGTTTTTGTAGATTTCTATTTTCTTTGCTTTCTTGCAATAAAAAATAAAAAAAAGAAAAACATAGAGTAAATTACATGGAAGGAACCTAATTAGGAATGCATTCTTCTCTAGTTTGCTTGCATGATACTTGCACCAATGGCAAGTCCTCATCATAGGTGTCAGTTCTAGGTAGGTTTTGTGATTTCCTTCTTGCTGCTAATTGTTTCTGAAAGATTAAAATGTACTTTAAAGCATTGCATTAGTGAAAATCATCTTTTGCTGTATGTTTTCTTTATTTTCATGATTAAAAGGAACCACACACACACCACCTAATAAAATTAACATCAAGGAGTTGGTCTTAATACCCCAACACTTGATCAAGACTAATGGTGGATTTCATCACCACATTGGCTTGAATTTTGCATACATTTACCCTGATCGTGACTGTTGCTAGACGTAAATCCTAACGAAAGCTGACCAAGTGTAACGGGGGTGATTCCCCATGCATGAGGATAAGTCTTCTATGGTAGGTGTCAAAAATAGAGTTATCCCCCTTCCGTACCACCTATGTTCCATGTACTATTCTGCTCTCGCGTACCAATAGTTTCCCTCACGTAAGGGCGGGTATATTGAGAGGTTTAGTATAATGGCCTGGCAATGGTATATTGAAGGGGAGACCATTTTGGAGATACAAGAGCCCTCATTTTGCATGTATAACAAAGTTTCCTTTTACAAGGTTTACATAACAAAAATCAAACACACTGAACCAGATTTAGGGTGCACATCTAATCTGTAAACAAGATAATCATTTCTTTGCTTGTGTGGCCCTCTTTTGTTTGGTATAGCATAAATAATTGTAAAGGAGATAAAAATACACATATATTTCTAGAAATACCACCACCATGGTGTATACCCGTAGCCAAGCCCAATCACGGGCATAAGTTATGGAAAGTGTACAAGGAGGCACAAGTCGCCTCTGTTATAGCCCCAAGGACTTGGTTATACCACCTTGGTAGCCTGACCCACAACGTGGTCCACACTATGCCACTACAAAAAAGGACTATAGAGGCACCCCTTTGAGGGGCACTCCCGTTCAACACAGACCCTCTCAGGAGGAGTACATACATGGGAAGGCTCCCTTAGACACTCATTATGAGTGGCCACTATGCGATGAAGCACTAGATAAGCATAGGGTTCATAAGGAGGGACCACATGATTATACCATCCCTCCTCTACCCCTCATTACTATTAGAACTAATAGGCCAAATCTAGAGCATAAGGCTTTTTAGACAGGGTGAGCCAACTCCGCTCATCCCTTTCACATGTACGAAAGGGAGCACAAGGAAAACTAGTATATTCCTCAAGAGCAATACACAGCATGAGAGCAATGCACCTTCGCACCAGCTAATTATCAAGATCACCTATTGAGGCCAGAGCCTCGGGTGAATGTTGCTAACCTCAATAGAGGAAAGTGACCCATAGAGATCTCGGATCACCACGACCAAGATAGATATGTAGGGGAGGCATCTAGGCATCCTAGACATAGGACGATAGAACAAATTGACTTGGCATTTGCCAAACATACCACCTGCCAAGTGTAAATCATGCAGCTTAGGCAAGATCAACAATAGTTAGAACAACTGTATCATCTTAACAAAGAGCGCATTCAGTGCCAGATAGATGAGCTGCTCTATAACACCGTGCATGAGAGGATTACAACCCCTCACATGCATAGGACATAAATTTATGAGAGGCACAACCATTTAATAAGAGATAGGTCTCCATGACCTTATCAAGTGTTGCCTCCCAGACCTCCTAGACCTGAGTGGGAAGCCACTCCTAGAACCAATGACGGGCATCTTCCTCGGGCACCCATCCATGTTTATAGGTCATGCCCAAGAACTCCTCAAGAAGCCTATGAGGAATTTGAGTGAGAATAAGAGAGGGCTAAAATGCCCTACCAAGGCAGGGGGGCGCTATCCGGATACCCCTCCATAGGCCTCAAGTTCCTCACAATGCACAATAGGAACAAACCAAAGAAGAGGAAATAAAATCCTCTGATGCATACAAAGTGTTGTTAGAATGCTTAGAGTCTATGGAGACCAAGACTTTAGGGCCCCAAAATCCCACCTTACACCAGCTCCGCAGTCACCCTGTGCATCCTTTAGTTTTGGCACCCCCATACCCCGACCACTTCAAAATGCCTCAATTGGAAATTTTCAAAGGGGATGAGGATGCCTAAGAGCATGTAACAAGATTCCTGAGTCAATGCTTTGGTATTTAGTACAATGATGTATTTCTTCTAAGAACATTTATAACCACGTTCGTAGGTCCTGCCTCGGATTGGTTTACCCAATTATCGAAGCATAGCATCAACAATCTAGACCAGCTAGTGGACGCATTCCTTGAATTTTTTGCCTTCAACACCAAGAAGAAGGCATCCTTAAGTGACCTAGCTGGCATTAAGTAGTATGATGATGAGGCCATAGCCACTTATGGCAATCAATGGAGGATATTGCTTTCAAAGCTACCTTACCTCCCTCCCATGGCCGACATGACTCAGATGTTTTAAAACAGTTGCATATGGTCGATCTCCATGCTATTGCAACTGTAGCAATATGCCATCCTAGAAGAATCCATAGCATAATCTAGGATAATTGAGGAGATAAAAATTCAATACGATAAGATTGCCAAGACTCACAAGAAAGAGTGGACCAAAAATGCCAAAACTGGGCCCATGCAACCGAAACCCGCCACGATCAATCAGGTTGCCATAACTATACCATCGCATACACAAATAACACAACCCCCAAAGGCTAATTATCATGCAGTTCCTCTTGCTAACTATGAAAAGGAAAATCACAAACAAGATCAGAATCAGTAGCGTCACCCCAAGCGATAATTCACATAGTTCATGGAGTCTAGAGACTCCTTGTTTAACCACTTGTTCATGGTAAACTTGATAAACTTGTCAAAAATTTGACCCATAGACCCCAATGCACCAAATCCAAGGGCTACAGGGAAGACTTGTATTGTAGATTTCATCGACAGAAAGGACATGATATCTTTAGTTGTTGAAAATTCAAAAACTTAGTGCAGGACTTGATAGACAACAAAACACTTGTGGTAGATAATCCCGTAGCACTGAGCAACCAATAGATGAAATTCTTCAAAGACCCCTTTCCTGCCCATGATGTGCAAGCAAATAATTTACAAGTGAATGAGGTAACACAAGACTGCCCCATGCAGGGATATTTAGGGATGATAAGCATCATGACACAAAACAAAAGATACCCAAACATGGCTACACCTGCTGCAGCTATAGGAAATGTTCCATCAACATCACAACCCCCACAACACCCTACACAACCTCCCTCGCCTAGACCAGTGGCCATGATTTGGACTAAGCTTACTCAGATTTTAAGGACCATGTCGGCTAGGCTCTCCATCTATGAGCTCATCCAAAAATCAATGCCCCATCAAGAAGCTCTGATGGAGATACTCAAAACCATTGAGCTACAGACCTAAGAACCCAATTATTTCAACAACTTTGTGGGACATGTGAGACAATGCACAGAACTGGTCATAAACTTTAGGTAAGATGAACTAAAATTGGTGACTAGTGATATGGTGGATCCACCCCTACACCTCATCACATGGGTCAACGAGATTCCATTCAAGAGGGTGTTAGTTGACACTGGCTCATCCATCAACATAATCACAACAGTGGAATTAAAACACCTTAAGCTACCAACATCCCACATTGTGGCATCCACCTACACTCTTCGAGCATTCAATGATGCATTATTCTCAATGGTTGGCACAATTTTCCTGCCCATCCAAGTAGGACAAAAGACCATTCCTACATTGTGTCACATCCTTGAGGGTGAGATGGCCTATAATATCTTGCTAGGCCGGCCTTGGATCAGGGACATGAAGTGTGTCCCTTCGATAGCCCATCAATGCCTCAAATACACATACGAAGGGCAAGTACATGTAGTCCTAGCAGACCTAAAGCCCTTTAAGTTTTACAATGTGGTGTAGCTAATGCCACAATCGACCCTCCCATAGACACATTTGGAATTTCAATTGAATCCATCCACACAGGGTTCGATTCCACCTACATCCCCGCTATTGAGTCCCTCAAGTAATCGACCTGGCCCATCTTCATCGTCTATCCCTTCATCAACAATGCCACCTATGGTGGCCACACTAAAGGACAATGAGAATAAGCCCCTAGAGGAGGTGCCACCATCAGTCTCAACAATATCTATTGAAGAGGTGCCCAGTCGAATGGAAGTCGAGACACATGGTTCAACCAACATGGAGTGGAATCAGGGAGAACTCTCATTCCCTCCCCCTCAACCATCGACAGTTACTATTGAGATGGTCAATACAGGCCTGGGGGAGTACCTAGTGTGGAACATCATGGAAAAACCCATGCTTGAATCCATGCAAGATTTGGGGAGACCATGCCTCCCCATTGGCACTATCATCCCTTTAGGCTACCCACCAAATCAGACCAACTTTGTATATGGGGGCCTCGAGAATGGCCTTGAACCCTATCTACAAGAGAAAGAGGACGAAGGCCTATTTTTTGAGAATGTTGACTATTTTTCCAACTCGAAATTCACCTTCAAATAACTTAACCAATGTAATTGGCATGGATATGGATTAGGCAGATATGAATAAGGAGTGCACGTTCTTTGTCAACCGAGATACGAGATGCCATATGATAAATCAGGAGTAGGGTTCAACCACCCTTTGCCCCTTGAAATTTTGGTAGAAACCATGCAATGCCTAGGTCTAGGCAATAGGGATGGGTTGGCACAAGATCCATATGCCAAACCCAACACAACATACACAATGGGGGACTATCTCCCATGGTTAACAACAAACCTTATTGACCTCAACAACCCTTCCCCTTTGATTGAGAAAGGGGAAATTTCAAGGGATAACCTCCAAGAGGGATATGAACAAGATCAAGGAGAGTCTTCTGAAGATGAGTCAGCTTACGAGGTAGCACCCTGGGACCCTTTTGAGTCTGATAGTAATCACTCAAAAGTGATGCCCATTGACGACTATCAGGAGAACTTCAAGGTAATGTTACCTCTTTATGTTCCACTTGAGAAATTACCACCTCAAGAGAATAAAGCCCTCTCACAAAGAGTGGAACAACCCAGAAGGGACCAAATCAACATGCTCAAACAAAAAAATCTTCCCATGCTGACCATAAGGCCAAGTGATCAAGAAATGCCTAGTGGGAGGCTATACCAACTAGAGGGGCACACAGTTGTCAGAGCCAATGAAGGCCTATGGATCTTCGATAGAAACTATGAGGATGAGACTGATATGGTGTATCTCAACCATATGGGGAAACAGGAATACCCCATAGACATCGATGATATGTTTGAATATTTAAATATGGGACCAAGGCATAGGTGGCACTTAAACCAAGCACAGTTAAACAAAGTGCTTCATCCTCCACTTTGAGCATACAGGGAGCACCTCCCACCTAGAGACCCTATAGGGACACCAGTTTAAAGGGTAGATCATGTCCTTATATCAACACATAGGGCTGATCCTTTTGTGCCAGTACCCACAGAGCCAGATCTGGGGCATAAGGATCACCAAGGATGTCTGAATTAACACCCGCACGGTAATGGAGACCAAATTCATTCCATCAACATGATATCCATTAATTTAACCGCCCCTATCCACAATCCAACCGACCCAACATGACCATTTTATCTAGACCTAGATGCCATAGACTGTGATTGCGCTGACTCACCACCATCCCCATTAGAGTACTGGCCTTGCGGTGAGATGTTTCATTTCACCCCAGGACAGACTCAGGATATCTTCCATGTTGAAGAGGAACCCAAAATTCCCAACGTAGATCTAAATTCAGAAAATGACATCCACCTGATTTCAACTCCACACTAGTTGGAGGATGGATCCCACATATTAGTCAAAGAGACGATTGACGCAAACATCATTTTTGATCCAATGATTTTGCAAATCATCAAGTTGGGGATAAGTATATCCCATAAAGAGCAATCCGAGTACATTGCCCTTCTTAAAGAGAAGAAAGAGGATTTTGCATGGACCTACAAAGACATGTCGGGGCTAGACCCATTGCTAGTCATGCATAATTTAAAACTTGACCCGACAGTCAAGCCAGTCAAGCAAAAGCTATATAAGATGCACCCAACAATGGTCTTAATGGTCAAATATGAGCTACAAAAGTTGTTGGATGCACAATTTTTCATCTGCATGGATTACCCACCATGGTTGTCCAACATGGTACCCGTCAAGAAGCCAGATGGGAGGATTTGTATATGCACCAATTTTTGAGATTTAAACAAAGCGAGTCCCAAGGATGATTTCCCCTTGCCTAGCATTGATGCATTGGTAGACGCTATAGCAGGCCATGAAATTATTTCCCTCATGGATGGTTTCTCGGGATACAACCAGATTCGTATCAATCTTGAGGATCAACTAAAAATGGTGTTCACGATGCCTTGGGGAACATTTTGTTATAAGGTCATGCCCTTTGGCCTTAAAAACACTGGTGCCACCTACCAACGCATTATGACATACATCTTCCATGATCACATGCATAAAACTTTGGAAGATTATATGGATGATTTGTTGGCCAAATATCTTTTGTGCCAAAATCATCTCGATGACTTATGCAAGATCCTTGATCACCTCATCGAACACAAAGTTAGGCTAAACCCCAAGAAGTGTGTATTAGGCGTTACATCTAGAAAAATCTTGGGTTTCATAGTCTCAAAATGAGGCATCGAGGTAGATCCGAATAAAGTCAAGGCAATCCTTGAGATTCTTTCCCCAACCACCATCAGGCAGCTTAGAAGCTTGCAGGGAAAGGTCACGTCAATCAAGTGCTTCATAGCACAGTTATCTGACAAGTGCCAACCCATGAATAAATTATTACACAAGGGGGTAGCATTTCATTGGGACAACAAGTGCCAGTCAGCCTTCGACATCATCAAACAATACTTAGCTTTGCCACCAGTATTGGCACCACCTAGACTAGGAGTGTCATTCTACTTATACATTTCAGCTACTGAGGTGGCCCTGGGCACCATGCTAGCCCAGAAATATGAATTACATAAAGAACAGGCTAATTATTATCTTAGCCACACCTTGGTTAGTTATGAACTTAACTATGCATACATTGGGAAGCTATGCTTGGCAGTGGTATTTTACACCAAAAAGCTATGCCATTACATGCTGAGAAATATGACGTATGTTATGTCTAAGGAAAATCCATTGCAGTACATGATGAGTTGTACTTATCATAGTAGTCACACGGCAAAATGGATCATGTTGTTGACAGAGTTTGATATCAAATTCATTGGATAAAAGTCCATCAAAGGTCAGGTCATTGCCGATCAACTAGCAGAGGCTCCTCTTGAAGATGATCAACCTTTGACCATAGAGCTACTCGATGATGGGGTCTTCCATGTATCAGAATTGCTAGATTCTGATGAGTCACAAGCCGACATAACCTTATTTTTTGATGGTTCTAAATGTGAGCAAGGGGGTGGCACGAGAATCATATTTTTCACACCACAAAGGGCTCCAATACTTCTATCATTACTGGAAAATAATAATGTTGAATACAAAGCCTTGCTCATAGGTCTTTAGGCAACCATCACCATGAACATCAAATGCTTGAACATATTTGGTGATTCATTGTTAATTTTCAACCAAGTGAAAGGGGTATTCCAATGCAAATGCCCAGTTCTGTAGGCCTACAAATCCCTTGTGGATAAATTCCTAGAAAAACTTGAATGGTACAACATCGAGGCACCCCCTCGATCATTGAATCATTTTGTAGACACTATGGCCTCCTTGGGGTCACTAATCCCGTAAGACCCTTCTGGTGAGATGAAAACCATTCAAGTCAAAAAATTATCATAATCTGTGATGGAGCATGCAAGCTCTGACATAATGCTAGGAATCCACTTGATCCATATTGAACCATATCAGGATAGGTTCTTACGAATCCATGATAGTATGAATCACACCAACTGGGGGTCATTTTTCTCCCAAAATCCTCTTAATAGCAAAACAATGCTATTTCTACAAGTTCTTTCCTACTCAGCTTTTGCTAGGGATGAACCTCAAGAGGGATCGGTCATTCATACCATCAAGGTTTCTGATCAGTAGGATTGGTACACACCCATAAGAGACTATCTCAAGTTAGGTAGCCTCCCACTTGGATTGTCGTACACCACAAAAAGAAAATTCAAACAAAGAGTGGCCAAACATGTCTTGCTGGGAGACATTTTGTACCGTCAAAGCTACGAAGGAATCCTCCTCTATTGCTTGGACCAACAGGAGTCCACTTGGGTGATCCTATAAGGGCACAATGGTGCATGCGATGTCCACTTCAGTGGTATGGCCATCACAAAGTGCATTCTTTACATGGGCTATTATTTGCCATATTTAGAGTGAGATTGTTGTGTGTATGTGTGAAAGTGCATGAAGTGCCAACACCATGCTAACTTGACACACGTACCTTCTCAGGCCTTGCAGTCGATCCAATCAGCTTGGCCATTTTCATAGTGGGGCTTAGATCTCATAAAAAAGATCTCCCCTACATTGTCAGGTCATCACATGTTTATCATAACAACCACGAAATACTTCACTAAGTGGGTGGAAGCAATTATGCTTACCTCTACGACTGGGCCCCGCATTGCAAAGTTCATTTTACATAACATCATATGTCATTTTGGTATTCCATCCAATATCATCTCGGATAATGGGACATCATTTAAGAACAAAGATGTGCATGCTTTGACAACAAAGTACAAAATTCAGCATAGTTTTTTGACACCCTATTATCCACAAGAAAATGGAAAAGCAGAGGTGTCAAACAAAATGCCAGTTACCATCCTTAAAAATACGGTCGCAGATAATCATAAGGATTGGTACATCCAAATACCACTTGCCCTATGGGCTTATTGCACTAGCATTTGGATGTCCACTGGGGCCACTCCATTTTTGCTGGTGTATGGCTTCAAGGCAGTCATGCCTCTCGAGTTGGAAATACCCTCCCTATGCATATCAATGCAAGAGTTCATCGATGATGACACTGCATTGTAGTCTCGGTTAGACCAACTTATGTTACTCGATGAACGACACGTAAATGCTCTAGCACTTTTACGTATCTATCAAGAGCAACTTAAGAAAGCATACAAAATGAAAGTTCACCTGAGGGACTTTCAAGTTGGTGACCTGGTCTTAAAAGAGAACCAACAGAATTCTAACTCACCGCCCCATTTAAGGGATAATTTTGTGGCAAATTTTTTAGGTCCTTATGTAATCGACAGTCAAATAGGACCTAAAACATATCGGCTCATCTCTCTTGAAGGAATCAAGGAGCTAGAACCCTTGAACATCAGTCATTTGAGGCCATTCAACATTTAGAGAGCCATAGCCCACCCCAAAAGCCCTAAGGATTCCTGCAATCGCTTGGTCAACCAAATGCCCCAAAGGTATCCATCACCCCTTTGGTCAAACCAAAAATCCCCAAGGATTCTCGCAATCACTTGGTCAACCAAACCCCCCAAAGGTATCCATCACCCCTTTTGTCAAACCAAAAATCTCCAAGGGTTCTCGCTATCGCTTGGTCAACCAAAAATGCCCCAAAGGTATCCATAATATCTTTGGTAAAAAAAAAGCTCTAAGGATTCCCACAATCGTTTGGTCAACCTAAAACGCCCCAAAGGTATCCATAAACCCTTTGGTCAAACCAAAAGGTCCAAGGGTTCCCACAATCGCTTGGTCAAAAAAGAATATTAAAAAACAACAGATAATCAAAAATAACAAAAAAAATTGCATCTCACTTTCATGCATATTCTTAAAAATCAAAATACATAAAGAACTGCATTAGGCATCACATCCATACATTGCATATCTGCTGGTCATACATGTCAAAAGCACCATAGACTGTAATTACTCGGCAATTCCATCATTTTCCAAATTTAGTCCATTTTGTCAAAATATCCATAAAAAAAATAATAATAATAACACCATTTGCACTTTTTCCATATCATAGTCAGTTGTCTGCTAATGTCTTTAGGTTTTTTCATCATTCAAATATCTTTAGATTTCTAGTCAAATTTTGTACAAAGTTAGACCGATTTTTACAAGGTAGAGTTTTACTTACATCACGCCTTGTTACATAACATCCCAACACAAGCTTAAAACACATAAAAAATTCCCAAGTTGTGTAAATGCAAGATGAAACCTACAAAGAAGTCTAGGGTACCATATGTGAAACATTATCCTGCTCATCCCCCTATGTGAATGGTTCAAGAATGCTAAGAATTGAAAAAAGGACAAGCTCTTCCCCATCCAATTCCCCATAGTAAATAGTGGTTTTCACCACTATCAAAAATTCCAAACACCTTGGTCCCCAAAGTCGTAAGGATTCATACTACATGCCCTTGAGAAGGATGGGTAGTCATCCCCAAGGCCTAAAATATTAATTCCATTCACAAGCAAAATCCCAAAAGTCCACCATCAAAAATCCCAAAACACCTTTCGATCCCAGAAGTCATAAGGATTCGTACTACATGCCCCTGAGAAGGACAAGGACTAAAAGATCAATGCCATTCCAAAGAAAAATTTCCAACCACATTTAATCCCCAAAGTCGTAAGGATTCGTACAACACGTCTCTAAAAAGGATGGGAAGTCATCCCCAAGACCAAAAGGATCAATGTCATTCACAACACGAGCTCAACTTTGAGGTCAAAAATTCAAAATTTGAATCCTCAAAAGGCAACAATAAAAATAATAACAGTGGTTATCACCACTACTCAAATCCCTTGCTCAAGAAAGAAAACAAAAGAGAAAAATAAATAGTGATTTTCATCACTATGTATGAGAGCAAGTATCCCAACAAGTTGAGCAACCGAAAGACACCTGAGCTTGAATCCATAGAATTTTCAGCATTTGAAAAACCATTTAGGTAATCCTCATTACGGGTTTGGTGGATAGCCTACCTAGCAATGGCGGTATCCTAAACGCATGACGATATGTCTATCACATTAGCTTTGCATGTGTGTAGACAAATGTTTGCATGTGGATGAGCTAGCTTATGGTATCTTAGATTGTGACGTGGATTAATCTTACTAAATATAACAAAGGAATTAGTGGAGCTAATTAGGTGATCCTCAGTACAAATTTGGTGGACAACCTACCTGGCACTGGCGGTATCCTTATGAATACCACATAAACGAACTCAATCGCACACATAGGGATTTGAAATAACTTTGTCAGACTCAAGTATGATTTGTACCTTATTTAGAAGTCTTGTAAGATAATGTATAGTCTTGATTAGTTACTTAAAGCAACTAAGTCTTAGAAAAACCTTAACTACATTTTAAAACAATTGTTGTACATTTCATTACTCACATCACCATCAAAAAATACAAAACAAAAATCACAAATACACAGTTGTTCCATAAAGGAATCACATAGTGCAAAAAGCTAGTAAATCCTATACAGTCTATGGTGCCATCGCCTGTAAACCAATAAATCATTCCATCCATTCCATATGCATACATCCATATCATATAGCTAACATCATTTGCAGTCATAATAGCATATGCATACATCAACATAAATAAAGGTGCATAAAAGAAACAATAAATCATGACAAGCATATCATCAAACCAAAAATAGTCATGTATATATATCAACTCAAAATGCCCTCAAGCTACAATAAGAAGGTCCTCTGACCTCACAAAAAACCAAAAATTCAAAATCCCCAAAGCCTAGGGATTCGACCACCATGATCACGTAGGATCGGTGCGACTGGAACTACCCCCAGTATTATGGGTTCTATGATACATCTCAGGGTGGCTGCTGCTAGCCCATGAACCATGCCCACCAATTCTACCCTCATCCAGCCACCTACGATGAGAGGATGTATATTTCTTAGTATCATTGCCTCTCGTGTGGTGCGACGAGCCACCTCCATCGAGATCATGTAATTTACCATCGAGGTGGATGACCTCTATCTCTAACTCCACCCGGTACCGCCCCCACTCCACATCTCATCAACGGTACATAGCCAATGCATTGTCCCACTGTGCCAACCCTCCCCTGATGCCTCTGCATCCCCACATCCTACTACTACTACATCCATGCTTCCTAGAGGCCCCTCACCCCACCATCGTTGCATAGTCCACCATTGGTCATACTCTACAGTTACCCCAACATCATCCACATCAAGGAAATCAATAACTACATCAGATCCGTCACCTAGTGGCTCAATGATCGGCTGGACTAGGGTCCTCTCGTCACCTCACTGGATCACCAGGAAATCCCTGGTGCACACAAAAACTATTGTGTTACCTAGACATACAAAAAGTATTCTTGCTTTGTCCCATGTTTCCCAATCAACCATCTACCCCTATGCACACATCGAAGCCACTCGCCAGCCTCAGTCCAGGCTAGATAGTCCTCATATGACTACCAAAACACCTGCCAAAGCACTAAATGAGAGAAGGCATCTGTATAGTGCCCTAAGGTACTTGCCCATTGCTGAATCTACCCATACCCCTCTGACCTCTGCCATAATGCAGCATATACAATCTCTCGATCCACCATCTCACCTTGGGTGGTCCAAGGTAACCCCTATGACCACTCCATAGCTATGTGCTGCCACCCCCAGCACTACAAGAGATAGCTACACCTGATCCCCTTCTGCATTTGGTATCGGACCTTGTACATCTCATCATACAGCTATGTCAGCAACGTCTGACCCCATCTCATAATCAGTGGAGCTAATGTAGGACACTCCACCAGTCTAAACACCAAATATAGTAGGTTCTATTGGCATTTTTGCCACATTGTTTTTGTTGTTATTATTCATGTAAAAGAATGCATAGATTGTAGAGATACTAATTCTTCTGTTTGTCCCTCCAAGCACTTTGAAAGGGAAAATGTAAAAATCTCTGCAAGTTTTGTGTTAGAGCAAAGAAGATGAAACTGTCACGAAATTGCGACATGTTGCAGTTTCGTGGCGCCAAATGCAAAAATCGGCTAAGTACATAAAATGTCACGATATCGTGACATGTCGCATTTTCGTGACCTGTCGCGTTTTCACGGTCAATGCAGTCAAAGGCAGCAAGGAGGTCAAACTATCGCGATATCACGACATGCTGGAGTTTCGCGACTTGTTGCGGTGAGGGAGAACTTATTGAAAAGTTGTCGCGATATCGCGACATGTCGCATTTTCGTGACTTGCAATGGCCACAGAGCAGAGTAATGAAAAATGTCGTGATATCACGACATATAGCAGCAAGGAAGAGTGCAAATGGAAAGTTGGCGCGATATCGTGACATGTCACGTTATCATGGAAGGACTAAAGATAAACACAAGGCGATGAAAGATGTCACGATATCATGCACATTTTTGAGGACGAAGCTCAAGCAAGAGGGAGACGTCGCGATATCACGACGAGAAGCGGCAATGAAGGAGGAGACAAGAAAGTGTCATGATTTCGCGATATATTGGGGCGAAAGGACCAAGTGCGGAGAATTGTCGCGATATCGTGACATGTCGCATTTTCACGGAGGAGGGCAATGGAGGCAGCCAGATTGTACGGAATGTCACGATTTCATGACATGTCACGATTTCATGGCCTAAAAGCAGCAAAGGACAAGAAGAGAGAAAATGTCACGATTTCACGACATATTGTGGAGATCAAGCCAAATGGAGAAACATGTCACGATTTCGCGACTTGTTTAAGATGAAAGAGCCAAATGGAGAAAACGTCGCGATATCGTGACATGTCGCATTTTTGCGACCTGTCGCATTTTTGTGGAACGAAAGTTGACAAGTACAAGGCAAAAAAAAATTGTCGCGATATCACGACATGTCGCATTTTCGTGATATAGGAGCCAGAAGGACAATGCCAAGTACGAAATGTCACGATTTCATGACATTTTTGGAAACAAAGACAGATAGGAGAAAAGTGTCACGATTTTGTGACTTGTCTCACTTTCACGATGATAAAATAGGAAGAAGCAGGAAGACAGAAACATGTCACGATTTCGTGACATGTCTTGTTTTCGTGATGCAAAAGCGCGAACGGAGCAAAATGGTACGGACTATCGTGATTTCGCGACATGTCCCATTTTCGCTACTTGCAGGAAGATGAAGGCCAAGGAAGAGAAAGATGTCACGATTTCGTGACATGTTGCAGTTTCGCGGGTATACAGAATAGAAGGACACAGAAGGAAGATGTCACGATTTCGCGACATGGTGAGTTTTCGCGACTTGGAGTAGCGAAGAAGGCAGGCGAAGGAAAGTGTCACGATTTCATGACATGTCATGGAAACGAAGCTGAACGAAGAGAAGACGTCACGATATCGTGACATGTCACATTTTCGTGACTAGTGGTGGAAGAGAAGGCAGTAAGGTAAAAGTGTCACGATTTCGCGACATGTCGCATTTTCGCGACTTGTCTCATTTTCACGACAGAAGCAATAACAAAGGCCCGATACAGTTCTATTTGCATTTTCCTTCAAAATTGCATAGGAGAACGTGCGAAGAAGATAAGATCAAACGCAGTAATGTTTTAAAAGTTCTCCAATGGATTTTGAGATCGTGGTCAAAGAAGCTCAAAGATTAAATGTTGCTGATTACCGATGTGCGCTAGATAGAAGAACCTGAAGCAGTTTTTGAAGCCACCAAAATTAAAGACGCCTCCAGCATTAAAGGCTCCTGTTCATGATCTCTTAACAACTCCTGGCTTGCTCCAATAATGGTCATTAAATGAAGAAATATGGTCCCTTGTTTCTATTTATCTTCAGTTGTAATCCATTTAAAACAGGGACTGTCATTTCTCCGAGGCAGATTAAGGGGATCGTTTCTTCAAAATATGTTTCATGTTTTAAATGTTGTAATACGAAAGAAAGAGGCAGGCACCTCTATAAATACCAATGTAAAACCTCAAGCAAAAGGAGGAAGACCTTTTTGCAGAAATTGAAGCAGAAATCCTAGATGCAGTCTCGCTCTATTCTTAGCGTCTTTTGAGTTTGAGATCCAAACTATTGTTTATGTTTTGTTTTCTGTCTGATTTACTTCTGTTTCATCCAGTGTTAATATAAGTTGAATTCTGCTATCCTGAATTTAGCTGTATTTTTTTTGAATGTTTGAAGTATAATTGAAGACGAATCTACGGCTAGTTTTGATCCGATTTTCGTATACGCTTAAGAATCTGTTGCTGCTTAAGTTTTAGGATCTGGTTTAAGAATATTTGCTATCTAAGGTTGTTCCCCATTAACTATCGGCTTCGGCCATATTTCCATTCCTTTCTATTATTTCCCTCTCTTTCAGCATTTTCCCATTTCTTTCCTGCATCCTTATCTTCAAAAACTAGTTTAGAGTAGTTTGGGAGCCAGCCCTCTCTGGAGATTGGCCCGGGAGACTTCCCTTTCTCTCGGCCTTTCAATGTTGGCCAAGTCTAGGGCATGAATATGTATAAAATCCTTTCCTGTGGCAGATTTGTGACCAACAATTTTTGGCACGCCCGATGGGACAGACTGTTTCTATCTCCCAAAGATCCATAATCGGTGAGACTGACTGTTCCATTGTTTAACACCCGGAGGAATCAAGATATTGATGAACTGTCTTGACCTCAAAAGCGGTGATTATAAGTTCATCTGGTGACTCTGCTGAAGGTGATTCTTAAGTACCCAAAAATCCTAATCTTGAAGCTGGTGAGAATCTTCACTTCATGATCACGAGATCAAGTGCCAAAGAATCAGAAGATCCAGTCGAATTCTTTGAGATTGATGTTCAAAACTGGAGGGAGCGCTCAAGAGTGGTAAGACCTGTGAACCCATCATTTGTTGTTTCTTCACAGGTAGTAGGTCAGTTTGTGCCATCTTCGACTCCTCCCAGTACTGCTACGAGCTTGCGAGTAGATCCAAATCCTACGGTTCAAATGGCTGGTCAACAACCTCCTCCACGATGAGTTCCTGCTTGGAACTATTTGGGAGCGTTGGATCTACCTTTTCAGAATCCAGTTCCTGCTACAGCAATAAAAGCCTTGCCTACATACGATGGGACTGGAAAGACAATGTACGAGCATGTGTCAGATGTGGCAACCTTGGCTTCAATTCATAACATCACAGACAAAGATGTCATGATCAAATTGCTCGTCCTGTCACTCCGAGGTAAGTTTTTGTGCTGGTATAGATCCTTGCCTCCCAACTCCATAACTTCATGGGATCAATTAGCAGAGATGTTAATCCAAGGGTTCAATGAGCAAGCAGATCCATTTTCTTTAGTGCATCAATTTAATAATATCAAGAGGCATCCTCAAGAGGAGATAGTGGATTTCAATGTTAGGTTTGCCCAAACTTGGCAGAGAGTTCCTGAGGGTCTTCGCCCTACTCATGAACAAGCAACATTGTACTTTCTTAGGGCTTTTCATTCTGATATTGGTATGAATATCAGGATGTCCGATGTTCAAACCTTTCCTGCACTATATGCTCAGGCATAGAAGGCTGAGGCTGATCTGATTGTCGTTGGGAAGTTGCCTCCAAAAATAACTATGCCTATTTTTCTCGAGCTTCCACAATACCAGCATACAGGTGCAGTCCCTACATCTTACACTGCTCCATCCATATATCCTTCATCTTCCTGGAATCCTCCCATACCTTCAGTACCTATGATTCCCATTCCATAGATAACCTCTCCACTTCCAACTCCTGCATTACCTTCTCCACCAGTTCCATTACCTTTACCTGCCTCGCCTGTGTCCACAAGCCCAGATCCTCAATTGGTTGTTTTGCAAGAAATGCAGTCGGCCATGAGAGCTCTCACCAACAAGATGACATCTATGGAGCGGAGAGAGGTAGAAAGGAACTATCAGCCACGAAGATTTGTTTCGACGGTAACCAGAGAGCAAGTTACTCCTAGCAAGGCTATAGAGAAAGTACCTAAGAGGAACTCAATGATCCTGGTAAGTGAAGAGGTTGGCCCTTCTAAAGTTACACATGAGCTATCATACTGGTGTTCTTCATGCAACGACCCACATGACGAGTCCACTTGCATGGTTCACCAAAATTATTTGCAAGTTCTTGCGAGAAGCCGTGTAAACATGATTCGAGAGGTGGATCAGAGTTTCATGGAGTCTTCTGAGGAATACATGGCAGTTTTGACACACAGTGGCAAGAAACCAATGTTGGTAGATCCGGCTAAGATGGAGCCATTGAAAGTGCCTCTTGTGCAAGCAACAAAGCAGCAAATACCTGTAAAGACTCATGATTCTCCAGCTCCACAACAACCACCTATTTTGTCGAAGGATCCACTTCCACCACAAGTAAAAGAGAAGGAACAAGCTTTTGTCTCTCAGCCACAAACAGAAACAAAAGAACAAGCTAGAGCGACGTTGCGGTATCCATCATTGACTAAACGACAATGAGTGGAGGCCACCCAACAGTATAGAAGCAGATTTGAATCTGCCAGCGGAGGGAAAGAGCTGATCTCGCCGGAGTACAACATCGTTGAGGAACTCAAAAGGATACCAGCTAAGGTAAGTCTGTATGACACTTTGCAGCTGCCTGGATAGGTAAATCTCTTACAAGAATCCCTAAAGAGCACACAAAGTAAGGGGAAGGCTCCAGCCCAGGTAGTTCTATCTCAAACTCTGACTTCTTCAGTTTCAAGAAAAAATAGGCCACCACCTTTTTATCTTTCATTGAGAATGGAGGGACATGTGGTGCATAATTGTCTTATTGACTCAGGAGCAGCTACTACTATCATGCCAAAGGTAGTATGTGATGTCATAGGCATGGAATATACAAGAACTAGCATGGGAGTTTTGCAGCTAGATGGTACCTCGATAAAAATAGTGGGTGTAATTAAGGATGTTCCTATCTCCCTGCACGCCATGCCCCAGATTACTGTGATCCAGGAGATCATAGTGGTGGACCTGGAGCCATGCTTTGGTATGTGTCTCTCCCGAGAATTCATGGCTAAACTCGGGGGTTACCTTTCTTTGGATTTTACTCATTTGGAGGTACTCCATAAAGGGAAAAAGGTGAATATTTTCAATGAAAAGCCTTCCACATTTCATGTGGAGAGAATAGATGAAGTGGATAGATTAGCAAATTTAGTGCACATGATGTCTGAAGAATTTGGTGAGCTTGACTTAATGGAAGAAGCTTTGGAAGAGCTCCGCCCAGAAAATGAATTTTCTATGGCCAATTTCAACGCCATGATGGAAACTGACTTGGGATGTTATTCCATTCTTAAGCCAGAAAAGGCTCAAGAGAAGAATGATGGAAGTCAAGATCAGCTCTGGAAACTCTATTTTGATGGAGCATGATGCAGAAATGGTGCTGGAGCTAGGATTGTTTTAATATTACCTTCTGGGATTCAACGATCCTATTCATATCGTTTGACTTGGAGCTGCACAAATAATGCAGCAGAATACGAGGCTTTATGCCTAGGTCTCAAGAAGGCTGAAAAACTTGGAGCAAAATAGTTGCAAATTTTTGGTGACTCCGAGTTAATTATCAATCAGGTGACCAATAAGTGTGTGTCCAAGCACCATTATCTCAAGAACTATCGCAACAAGGTCTGGGACTTGTTTGAATCATTCTCTGCTCTCAGCATACATTCCATTCCATGAGAACAAAATAAATATGCTGACCTGCTGGCTTCCATGGGAGCGAATTTTTCACCAACTGAGCAGGTGGTCAGAAGGCCAAAAATAGTGAGAATGGTGTATAGGCCCTCTGTTCCAGATAAGGACACCTTTTGGCAAGTCTTTGATAGCGATGAGCAAATTGTTAATTTTTTGGTTCGAGAAGCTGCTACCATCAAGGGAAGGACCTTGGAGCATGAAGAAACTGAAGGGTTGATTCAGTTGCAAAATAACCACATTCCTAGAGGCCTCATCACTCTAGAAATCTTGTTTGATCAGAATGATCGGTCCAAGAAGCATCAGATCGAGGTTGATAAAAAAGAATACATGGAGCTTCAGTTGGAGGCCAATAAGGTCATTAAGATCGAAATGGATTCCACTCTTGCTGAATTGCAAGAGATCAGACAATTGTGTCAGGAGTTTTCTGACATTGTGGCTTGGAGCTATGAAGATCTGAGGGGATACGATAAAGAGATCATTCAACACACTATCAAGCTGGAGGACGGAGTTAAACCTTTCAGGCAAAAGCAAAGACCGGTGAATCCAAATATTGAAGCCCTCATGAAGGCAAAACTTGCAAAGATGTTGCAGGCCCAGATTATATATCCGATCAAGCACTCGACTTGGGTTGCTAATTTGGTTCCAGTTCGTAAGAAGAACGGAGATATACGACTGTGTGTAGATTTTTGAAACTTGAACCGAGCATCCTTGAAATATCACTACCCATTGCCTCGTATTGATCAGATCCTTCACGTTGTTGCTGGAGCTCAACATTTTTCATTGCTAGATGGATTCTCTGGGTATAATCAAATTTGGGTCAGGGATGAGGATCAGCACAAAACTGCATTCACAACTAAGTGGGGTACCTTTGCCTATCAGTGCATGCCCTTCGGATTGTCCAATGCTGGGGCTACGTTTCAAAGGGCCATGGACATCACATTTGGGGAGCTCTTAAACAAGATTATTGTCATCTATCTTGATGATATGACTGTCTTTTCACACAAACGAGAAGAACACTATTTTCATTTGAGGAAGATATTTGAGAAATGTCGGGAGTTTGGCATTTCTATCAACCCGAAGAAATCCATTTTTGCAGTAAAGGAAGGTAAGCTATTGGGACATGTCATCTCAGAGAATGGTTTGGCAATTGATCCATCGAGAGCTGAAGCTTTGAAGAAACTATCACTCCCTGCCAATAAGAAAGAGTTGCAATCTTTCTTTGGGCAAATCAATTTTGTCAAAAAATTTGTTTTCGAATTTTCTCGAGTAGTTAAGCCTATGACTGAGCTATTAAAGAAAGATGCAGAGTTCAAGTGGACAACTCAGAGGAAGAACGCATTTCAGGAGATTAAAGATAGAATTGTAAAAGCCCCTGTGTTGATCAATCCGGATTATTCTAAGGACTTCATTCTATATGCAGTTGGGGAGGATGAAAGTTATGTTGTAGTACTTACACAGGAAGGAGACGATGGGGATGAAAGACCCATTGCTTTCCTTAGCCAGGTTATCTTACCCCATGAAGAGAGATACAATTTCATTGAGAAGTAGGTCTATGTTGTCATGAAGTCTCTAAAAAAATTCAAGCATTTTGTATCCCAGAGCAAGACGATCATCTATGTCGTTCACCCCGATGTAAGGAATTTTATCATTCAGGGTGAGATGGGTGATAAGCATGCTGGTTGGGTCACTAAAATTCAAGAGTTCAATTGTGAGATCCATCCAACCAAGTTGGTGTGGGGTAGAGCCTTATGTCAGCAATTAGCAAAAACTACGGCCTCTGAGATAGTTGATTATCAAGTGAGCGACCCTGTTGAAGAAAGGAATCTAAGGAATACCTTTTCACAAGGCCAAGGTTGGGTAGAAGATCTTGTGGATTATTTTTCAACCGATAGATGTCCCCCACAATTAAATGCTTCACAAAGGAGAAGGTTTCGCTTACAAGCTCTTAGGTATGTATTGTTGCCCGAGGGATTGTTCTTCAAAAATATTGATGGAGTTCTCCTAAGGTGTGTGAAGGAACCTGAGAAGGCTAGACTCCTGGAGGAATTTCATTCTGGCATGTCGAGAGGACATTACGCTGGTAGGCCCATGGCCTTAAAGATTATTCGGGCTGGTTACTATTGGCCAACTTTGTTCACGGATACTTTCAAGATTGCTCAAGCTTGCGATAAATGCCAAAGGTATACGGGACGGATCAGAAATGCATCATTGCCCCTACATCCGATTCAAGTTGAAGCACCTTTCCTAGCAATGGGGGTTGGACTTTATTGGGATCATTGATCTGAACTCTTCAGCAGGACACAGGTATATCCTGATGGCTACTGATTACTTTACAAGATGGTCTGAGGCTATTCCAACCAAGGCTACGAATCAAGAAGTGGTAATTACTTTCATTGAAGGATTGATTACACGTTTCGGCATTCCTGATGCCATTATCATAGAAAATGGAACTCCATTCATCGAAGCCAAGTTAGGTGAATTTGCAAACAAATATGGTATTTTTCTAAAGACCTCCTCCAATTATTACCCTCAGGGTAATGGCTTGGCAGAGTCCACAAACAAGAACTTGTTGAAGATTTTAAAGAGGTCATTGGGGGATAATAAGAAGTCCTGGCACTTGCTGCTGAACTAGGCATTGTGGGCAGATAGAATTTCAATCAAGAAGTCTATCAAGACTTCACCATATGCCCTGGTATATGGGAAAGAGGCAAGATTGCCTGTTCATTTAGAACTACCTGCATTGCAGCAATTGAAGGAATTCCCGGACGATGAAGAAAATATGGATCCCATGAGCATACGATTGGCTCAGTTGTTGCAGCTGGAAGAGCAACATTCCTTGGCCTATGATGAGTTTGCTAAGCATTCACAGGCAGTATCAAAATGGTTTCATAAAGGTTCTACTGACCGCACATTCAAAATAGGTGACTTAGTCTTAAAGTGGAATGAGAGGAAGGCCAAGCCAGGGATGCACCAAAAATTTGATGCTCTATGGGAGGGCCCATTCCAGATTGTCCGGGCAGGTTCGACAAATTCATTTTATCTAGATGACTTGGATGGTAATTCACTTCCCATTTCAGTGAACGGCTTTCATTTGAAAGCCTACATTTCTTGATGGAAGACACAGAGATGCAAAAAAAAAAAACAAAAAAAAATTGTGAACTTCGGCTCTTTTTGCTCGTGAGCCCGCAGGTATGTTTATTTCTTTTTCTTTTCTTTCCCAGCAGATCGTGGCTTTTCCTCTACTTCTTCCTTCCACTTCCTTACTTCATTCCCTTCCTCTCCTATTCCTTCTTCTTCTGCAATTATTCAAGCCACTATTGTTGTTTCTACTCCCCTCTCTAATATTCCCGTTTCTTCTTTCCCCATTCTTCTAATTCTTTGCTTTTAAACACTTTTTTCACAGTTCACACCACCTTCTCCAGTCCATTCACTTCCATTTCACTTTCTGTTTTACAGCAGCTGATAGCACAGTAGCACCCTGTTGTTGTATCTACCCCTTCTACTCCTCCATTTTCCACCATTCCATTATTCACCATTTCCATTCCACGGCCTGCGCATCCGCTGGTCATCATTCCATTCATTTCCATTTTTGCAACTCAGGTGCTTTTCACTACCGCCATGGAGATCCTTGCACAACACCTGGTGATTTCCCAGCTCAACCGAGCTAGGCAAAATGCAGTCATTCAAGAAATAAAGGAAGTTCTGCTCTTCTATAAATTTTTGTTGCAGGTCCTGTTTTGAGTGCCGAGTGCCAACAAAAGCTTGTTGCAGCTACCTGTAGAGACGTCCAACACTTACTTCTTCTATCCCTCCAGCTTCTTGACTCTGTTTCCCAATGGATAAAGGCCTGAGGTTCATGCATACAATAGAACTGTATACCCCAAGAGCCGCCAAGAATGTTGGCATTTTTGCCACATTGTTTTTGTTGTTATTATTCATGTAAAAGAATGCATAGATTGTAGAGATACTAATTCTTCTGTTTGTCCCTCCAAGCACTTTGAAAGGGAAAATGTAAAAATCTCTGCAAGTTTTGTGTTAGAGCAAAGAAGATGAAACTGTCACGAAATCGCGACATGTTGCAGTTTCACGGCGCCAAATGCAAAAATCGGCTAAGTACAGAAAATGTCGCGATATCGCGACATGTCGCATTTTTGTGACCTATCACATTTTCACGGTCAACGCAGTCAAAGGCAGCAAGGAGGTCAAACTATCATGATATCGTGACATGCTGGAGTTTCACGACTTGTTGCGGTGAGGGAGAACTTATTGAAAAGTTGTCGCGATATCGCGACATGTCACATTTTCGCGACTTGCAATGGCAATAGAGCAACGTAATGAAAAATGTCGTGATATCACGACATATAGCAGCAAGGAAGAGCACCAATGAAACATGTCATGATATCGCGACATGTCACGTTATCGCGGAAGGGACTAAAGATAAACACAAGGCGATTAAAGATGTCACGATTTCATGACATTTTTGAGGATGAATCCAAGCAGGAGGAACTTGTCGCGATATCGCGATAGGAAGCGACAATGAAGGAGAAGACAAGAAAGTGTCACGATTTCATGACATATTGGGGCGGAAGGACCAAGTGCGAAGAATTGTCACGATTTCGCGACATGTCACGTTTTCACGAGGAGGAAGCAAGGAGGCAGCCAGATTGTACGAAATGTCACGATTTCGTGACATGTCACGATTTCGCGGCCTAAAAGCAGCAAAGGACAAGAAGAGAGAAAATGTCACGATTTCGCGACATATTGTGGAGATCAAGCCAAATGGAGAAACATGTCACGATTTCATGACTTGTTTAAGATGAAAGAGCCAAATGGAAAAAACGTCGCGATATCGCGACATGTCGCATTTTCGCGACCTGTCGCATTTTCATAAAACGAAAGCTGACAAGTACAAGGCAAACAAAAATTGTCGCGATATCGTGACATGTCGCGTTTTCGCGATACAGGAGCCAGAAGGACAATGCCAAGTATGGAATGTCACGATTTCATGACATTTTTGGAAACAGAGACAGGCAGGAGAAAAGTGTCACGATTTCGTGACTTGTCTCACTTTCACGATGATAAAACAGGAAGAAGCAAGAAGACAGAAACATGTCGCGATTTCATGACATGTCTTGTTTTCGCGATGCGAAAGCACAAACGAAGCAAAATGGTACAGACTGTCATGATTTCGTGACATGTCCCATTTTCGCTACTTGCAGGAAGATGAAGGCCAAGGAAGCGAAAGATGTCATGATTTCATGACATGTTGCAGTTTCACGGGTATACAGAATAGGACACAGAAGGAAGAAGATGTCACGATTTCGCGACATGGTGAGTTTTCGCGACTTGGAGTAGCGAAGAAGGCAAGCGAAGGAAAATGTCACGATTTCATGACATGTCATGGAAATGAAGCTAAACGAAGAGAAGACATCGCGATATCGTGACATGTCACATTTTCGTGACTGGTGGTGGAAGAGAAGGCAGTAAGGTAAAAGTGTCACGATTTCGCGACATGTCGCATTTTCACGACTTGTCTCATTTTCACGACAGAAGCAATAACAAAGGCCCGATATAGTTCTATTTGCATTTTCCTTCAGAATTGCATAGGAGAACGTGCAGAGAAGATAAGATCAAATGCAGTAATGTTTTAATAGTTCTCCAATGGATTTTGATATCGTGGTCAAAGAAGCTCAAAGATTAAATGTTGCTGATTACCGATGTGCGCTAGATAAAAGAACCTGAAGCAGTTTTTGAAGCCACCAGAATTAAAGACGCCTCCAGCATTAAAGGCTCCTGTTCATGATCTCTTAACAACTCCTGGCTTGCTCCAATAACGGTCATTAAATGAAGAAATATGGTCCCTTGTTTTCGTTTATCTTCAGTTGTAATTCATTTAAAATAGGGACTGTCATTTCTCCAAAGTAGATTAAGGGGATCATTTCTTCAAAATCTGTTTCATGTTTTAAATGCTGTAATATGAAAGAAAGAGGCAGACACCTCTATAAATACCAATGTAAAACCTCAAGCAAAAGGAGGAAGACATTTTTGGAGAAATTGAAGCAGAAATCCTAGATGCAGTCTCGCTCTATTCTTAGCGTCTTTTGAGTTTGAGATCCAAACTATTGTTTATGTTTTGTTTTCTATCTGATTTACTTCTGTTTCATCCAGTGTTAATATAAGTTGAATTTTGCTGTCCTGAATTTAGCTGTATTTTTTTTGAATGTTTGAAGTATAATTGAAGATGAATCTACGGCTAGTTTCGATCCGATTTTCGTATATGCTTAAGAATCTGTTGCTGCTTAAGTTTTAGGATCTGGTTTAAGAATATTTGCTATCTAAGGTTGTTCCCCATTAACTATCAGCTTCGGCCATATTTCCATTCCTTTCTGTTATTTCCCTCTCTTTCAGCATTTTCCCATTTCTTTCCTGCATCCTTATCTTCAAAAACCAGTTTAGAGTAGTTTGGGAGCCAGCCCTCTCTGGAGATTGGCCCGGGAGACTTCCCTTTCTCTCGGCCTTTCAATGTTGGCCAAGTCTAGGGTGCCAATATGTATAAAATCCTTTCCTGTGGTAGGTTCGGCAAATTCATTTTATCTAGATGACTTGGATGGTAATTCACTTCCCATTTCAGTGAACGGCTTTCATTTTAAAGCCTACATTTCTTGATGGAAGACATAGAGATGCAAAAAAAACAAAAAAAAAATTATGAACTTCGGCTCTTTTTGCTCGTGAGCCCGCAGGTATTTTTATTTCTTTTTCTTTTCTTTCCTAGCAGATCGTGGCTTTTCCTCTACTTCTTCCTTCCACTTCCTTACTTCATTCTCTTCCTCTCCTATTCCTTCTTATTCTACAATTATTCAAGCCACTACTGTTGTTTCTACTCCCCTCTCTAATATTCTCGTTTCTTCTTTCCCCATTCTTCTAATTCTTTGCTTTTAAACACTTTTTTCATAGTTCACACCACATTCTCCAGTCCATTCACTTCCATTTCACTTTTTTTTTTACAGCATCTGATAGCACAGTAGCACCCTGTTGCTGTATCTACCCCTTCTACTCCTCCATTTTCCACCATTCCATTATTCACTATTTCCATTCCATGGCCTGTGCATCTGCTGGTCATCGTTCCATTCATTTCCATTTTTGCAACTCAGGTGCTTTTCACTACTGCCATGGAGATCCTTGCACGACACCTAGTGATTTCCCAACTCAACCGAGCTAGGCAGAATGTAGTCGTTCAAGAAATAAAGGAAGTTTTGCTCTTCTATAAATTTTTGTTGCAGGGTCCTATTTTGAGTGCCGAGTGCCAGCAAAAGCTTGTTGCAGTCACCTGTAGAGACGTCCAACACTTACTTCTTCTATCCCTATAGCTTCTTGACTCTGTTTCCCAATGGATAAAGGTCTGAGGTTCATGCATACAGCAGAACTGTATACCCCGAGAGCCGCCAAGAATGTTGGCATTTTTGCCACATTGTTTTTGTTGTTATTATTCATGTAAAAGAATGCATAGATTGTAGAGATACTAATTCTTCTGTTTGTCCCTCCAAGCACTTTGAAAGGGAAAATGTAAAAATCTCTGCAAGTTTTGTGTTAGAGCAAAGAAGATGAAACTGTCACGAAATCGTGACATGTTGCAGTTTTGCGGTGCCAAATGCAGAAATCAGTTAAGTACAAAAAATTTCACGATATCGCGACATGTTGCATTTTCATGACCTGTCATGTTTTCACGGTCAACGCATTCAAAGGCATCAAGGAGGTCAAACTGTCATGATATCGTGACATGCTAGAGTTTCGTGACTTATTGCGGTGAGGGAGAACTTATTGAAAAGTTGTCACGATATCGTGACATATCGCGTTTTTGTGACTTGCAATGGCAACAGGGCAACATGATGAAGAAATGTCATGATATCGTGACATAAAGTAGCAAGGAGCAAATGGTACGGACTGCCACGATATCGTGACATGTCGCGTTATCACGAAAGAGCTGAAGATAAACACAAGGCATATGAAAAACGTCGTGATATCATGACATTTTTGAAGATGAAGCCAAGAAAGAGGAAGACGTCGCAATATCACGACAGGAAGCGACAACGAAGGAGAACACAAGAAATTTCACAATTTCATGACGTGTTAGGGCAGAAGGACCAAGTGTGGAGAAATGTCATGATATCGTGACATGTCACGTTTTCACGAGGAGGAAGCAAGGATGCAGCCAGATTGTACGAAATGTCATGATTTTGCAACATGTGATTTCGTGACCTAAAAGCAGCAAAGGACAAGAAGAGAGAAAATGTCACGATTTCACAACATATTGTGAAGATCAAGCTAAATGGAGAAACATGTCACGATTTTGTGACTTGTTCAAGATGAAAGAGCCAAACGGAGAAAACATCGTGATATCGCGACATCTTGCATTTTCGTGACCTATCACATTTTTGTGGAACAAAAGTGATAAGTACAAGGTAGACAAAAATTGTCGCGATATCGCGACATGTCACGTTTTCGTGATACAAGAGCCAGAAGGACAATGCCAAGTACGGAATATCATGATTTCATTATATTTTTGGAAACAAAGATAGGCAGGAGAAAAGTGTCACAATTTCGTGACTTGTCTCACTTTCGTGATGATAAAATAGGAAGAAGCAAGAAGACAGAAACATGTCGCGATTTCACAACATATCTTGTTTTCGTGATGCAAAAGCGTGAATGAAGTAAAATAGTACGGACTGTCACGATTTCGCTACATGTCCCATTTTCGCTACTTGCAGGAAGATGAAGGCCAAGGAAGAGAAATATGTCACAATTTTGTGACATGTTGCAGTTTTACGGGTATACAAATAGGACACAGAAGGAAGAAGATGTCACGATTTGTGAGTTTTTGTGACTTGGAGTAGCAAAGAAGGCAAGCGAAGGAAAGTGTCGCGATTTCATGACATGTCATGGAAACGAAGCTAAATGAAGAGAAGACGTTGCGATATCATGACATGTCACATTTTTGTGATTGGTGGCAAAAGAGAAGGCAATAAGGTAAAAGTGTCATGATTTTGCGACATGTCGTATTTTTGTGACCTATCTCATTTTTGTGACAGAAACAATAACAAAGGCCCAATACATTTTTGTTTGCATTTCCTTCAGAATTGCATAGGAGAACGTGCAAAGAAGATAATATCAAATGCAGTAATGTTTTAATAGTTCTCTAATAGATTTTGATATCATGGTCAAAGAAGCTCAAAGATTAAATGTTGCTGATTACCGATGTGCGCTAGATAAAAGAACCTAAAGCAGTTTTTGAAGTCACCAGAATTAAAGATTCCTCTAGCATTAAAGGCTCCTATTCGTGATCTCTTAACAACTCCCAGCTTGATCCAATAATGGTCATTAAATGAAGAAATATGGTCCCTTGTTTTCATTTATCTTTAGTTGTAATTGATTTAAAATAGGGACTGTCATTTCTCCAAAGCAGATTAAGGAGATCGTTTCTTCCAAATTTGTTTCATGTTTTAAATGTTGTAATATGAAATAAAGAGGCAGGCACCTCTATAAATACCAATGTAAAACCTCAAGCAAAAGGAGGAAGACCTTTTTGTAGAAATTGAAGCAAAAATCCTAGATGTAGTCTCGCTCTATTCTTAGCGTCTTTTGAGTTTGAGATCCAAACTATTGTTTATGTTTTGTTTTCTGTCTGATTTACTTATGTTTCGTCTAGTGTTAATATAAGTTGAATTCTGTTGTCTTGAATTTAGCTGTATTTTTTTTGAATGTTTGAAGTATAATTGAAGACGAATCTATGGCTAGTTTCGATCCAATTTCTGTATACGCTTAAGAATCTGTTGCTGCTTAAGTTTTAGGATCTGGTTTAATAATATTTTCTATCTAAGGTTGTTCCCCATTAACTATCGGCTTCGGCCATATTTCCATTCCTTTCTGTTATTTCCCTCTCTTTCAGCATTTTCCCATTTCTTTCTTGCATCCTTATCTTAAAAAACCAGTTTATAGTAGTTTGGGAGCCAACCCTCTCTAAATATTGGCCCAAGAGACTTCCCTTTCTCTTAACCTTTCAATGTTGGCCAAGTCTAGGGCACGAATATGTATAAAATCCTTTCCTGTGGCAGATTTGAGATCAACAGGTTCTAAGGGAACCTCGCACCTAAATAGTCTAGAAGCAACATATTAGAAATGAGGGCCATGATTAAAGCATGCCTCACACCCAATACACCCTTATCTAGCCACCATCGCACTAGAATACCACCTATATGGCAGTCAGCCTCTACCATCTCCATAGACCTATCCACCCCCCTCTCCCCCACTGAACCAAAACACCATGTTAGTACTACTGTCCACTAGTCCTAATGTATCATCTGTATGGGCAGCCCATCTATCGAAATCTATAGAATCTGATATACATCCTCCAAAGTAATAGTCATCTCCCCTGTTGGGAGATGAAAGGTGTTGGTGCGAGGATCTCACAAATTGATCAGGACAGTCAGATACGTCGGATCCCTCACCACAGGATCCAAACACGTCACCTACTTGAGCCCAAGGGCATCAAGACACTCCCAATCCACCACTATCAAAGCATCCCAAGAATCAGAGAAAACTACCAGCTGGCGATGCCGACTCCTCACAACCTACAAAACAAAAACACAATAAAACAAAACAAAAAAAAAGGGTTTCACCCTTAATTTAAAAAAAAACATTAATTAAACTGTACAATAGAAGTACAGACTACAATTGTACAACAATACTATACAACAAAAGTATAGATCATTCAAATAAACTGTACAATCAAAAACAAGAAAACAAACAAATCACAACAAAAAAACAAATCATACTAAGGTTTTTAACCTTAATGTGAACTAAAAATAAAATAAAAACCTAAAATTTATACTAGGGTTTTTAACTTCAAGTGTGAACAAAAAAACAAACAAACAAATCACAACATAAAAAACAAATCATACTAGGGTTTTTAACCTTAATGTGAACTAAAAATCAACTAAAAACATAAAATTCATACTAGGGTTTTTAACCTTAAGTGTGAACAAAAAAATCAAATAAAAACATAAAACTCATACTAGGGTTTTTAACCTCAAGTGTGAACAAAAAAATCAAATAAAAACATAAAACTCATACTAGGGTTTTTAACCTTAAGTGTGAACAAAAAAATCAAATAAACACATAAAACTCATACTAGGGTTTTTAACCTTAAGTGTGAACAAAAAAATAAAAAAAAAACATCAAATTCATAGTAGGGTTTTTAATATTAAAATGTGAACAAAAAAATTAAATAAAACGTAAAAACTATATTTGAGTTACAACCTTAATAAGACAAAAACAACAAAAAAATAACGCTCATAAGTATTTTATATGTGCATTTTAAAAATTCATATAAACAAAAATAATAATAACACGCAAAAGGAAGGCACATCATACTGATATCGCTTCGAATACTCCGCTCGAAGATCTGGTCCTCACACTCATGATGTTCGTGAAATCTCAGCAACGCTTTGCTATGCAAACTCGCACTCCTTCTCCTCACTGCTCCAAATAGCCAAGAAAAAAATTGTTGCAAATGAGCCCAAAACCTAGATTTGGTCTTTTTATAGGTTGTTTGGCCTGTAATCATTCCACCTTGAGATGAGCACTCTAGTTAGCACTTGTACCACCCTGGGATGATTACCAAATTGCTATTCTTCCCACCCTAGGACAATTAAAGAGTAAAAAACTAATGCAACAAAAATAGAATCCAAAAAATGCACCAAAAACAACAATAAATATGCCAGACAAAGGTGCCTTTGCACCAGACATTCATGGCATGCAAAACCATCATCGAGGTCACAAATATTCACTATCCTACTCCCTAAGAATGCTATCATAGTCATAATTCTCCATAGGAAGATGAATTTTTGATAATTTATACCCCAATTGACATCACAAAAAGGGTCAAAACCCACCAAAAATAGGTCTGATTGCTAGAAAATTGGTAGGCATTCAACAAAAAACAACTGAAGGCACCCTTACAAACATCATATTAGGTCAAGTGACTCGTCACTTTTTTCATCTTGGTCATTCTCTCATTGATTCATCGCTTGAGGGGGTAGTCACACTTAGTCACCCAATCAACAAATACACACCCAATCAAAGAAATGACATCCATTCAAAGAATCATTGACAAAGACAATCACACTCCTGCTTGGGGCAGTAAACAAGAAATAATCACAAGTTGAACAAACACTTGGCATTCTAGAAGCATGAAGACAAGGTTCCTTAGACAAAAGGTTGCGCCCTTTGCCTATTCATGACTGAATAGTGTCCAAGATCAAGTACACCTCACTGAAAAAGGTTACACTTGAGTTAAGCTCCTTAGCTCGTCAGAAGCAAGGATTCAAGAATGCGTGCCCTTTCCATAATTGGGGCATCAAAAGTTGGTTATGTTACTAAGAAAACCTAATCATTAAGTTCTTTGGTCATCTATTTTTTCTCAGCACTACGCCACACACAGCACATCCCAAAAAAAGGCATCTATAGACACCAAAACAACACCAACCTGATTATGTGGGTACAAGCACTGACCGAGTTGGCATACATACCCACTAGGGTAGCCTCCAGAGGTTAAATAGTCCTCCTAACCACTCCCAAATCAGTTTTGGAAGGTCAGAGGTTAATTTGGCACCTTTTAAAGCCCTTTGCTCTCTATTCGTCCCACCCTGGGATAATTAGAATACTATTCGTCCCACCCCAAGATGATTAGTAGCAATCATCCCAGGGTAAGACGATTAACAGGTTTGACTGGAAAAAATTCAAGCCTTGATAGATCCACCACTCAACTTCACCTTCATTGCATGCAATTGCGAGGAATAGTTTCAAATCTGAGAGAGGGACTTTAGTCAAGCAGGCCTCATGCAAGGAGGCCCTAAATCAAGGAGGAATCTTCTCTCCCCCAAAAAAGGCATGACAAGCCAAGTGGTGCCCTCACATGTGCATTAAAAGGATACCCTCAAGTGTATAAAATGGTGAGCCTTCTCACCCCCCAAAAAATTAGGAGAGCTAGTGCATTTGGAGGAACAGAGTGCTACCAAATTATACCCACATTCCCCTTTGTGCTTCTTACACCCCTAATTTCCCTTTTGGAAGAGAGGTTATTGGATGAACACTAAGAATGTAATCCTAACTCAAAACCCAATAAATCAGCCATAATACCACACCAAATTCATCGACACAACCCCCTAGGAGGTTTTGGACCCATCCTAAGTGGATTGATGTCAAAACCAGACCCCAAATGGTGGGCATCCTGCCCCTAGTCGCCCCCCAAACTACTGTAGTTCTAATCATCCCACCCTAGAGTTATTAGAAATCCATGAATCCTTTATTCACTATTATTTTTGCATTATGTTCTATTTGGTTTACTTATGCTGTTATTCAAGTTTCATTGCATTCTGACCTTTTTTGACCTTGTTTTTATCATTTTATGCGTTTACTAACCTACAGGGAGCACCTTCAGATATAGGACAATCTGGATAGAATATTCCAAATATGACCTTCTAGGTCATCCCAAAATACCCCTTTTTGTCTAACCCCAAGTTTGCAGGAGTTTTGGAGGCCTCTAGATAGGACATTTTCAAGGTGGATTTTGCATGTTGTGTGATAGTCCTAATCGTCCCACCCCGGAGCGATTAGAAATCCATACATGATTTCCTGACTATTATTTTTGCAATGTGTATCTAATGACATTTCTATGCTTTTATCAAATTTGTAATTCATTATGACATGTTCTGACCATTGTTTTGTGATTTTATATATTCACTAGCCGGAGGCCCTGGGGATTGCATGTTTTCCCTCTATTCACATATGCTATTAAATATTTTCTATTTCTCTAAGTGTAGGATATCACCACTAGGAACACTGGAGGGTCAGCAAGGAATTAAAAACACATGGATGCAAGTTGCAGCAATGTTTGGCCTACCCATTTCAAATGTGGGCATGCGAAAGACACTAGAAGCATACCATCCATTGATGTGAATGAACTGTATCAAACGTTATGAGACCTAGATGGGGTGGACGTATTGTAATCATATTGAAAGTGACATTAATAAAAGAGGCCCTGATGTTCTTTGTTTGCTAACATCTCATTTACGTCTATGCATCGTTTCCTTCATGCATTGCTTTTCTCGCATTCGTAGGACTTAGCATTTTTATATCAATTTCGTTTGCATCATAATATGGCATGTCGTCACTCTGCATTTGGATTTCAGAGTCAATCTCCCAAGAAAAAATATATTAAAATAATAAGAGCCCATGACCTATGCTAATGCATTGAAAGGCAAAAACATCAAGAAGAAAGAAGGCAAATAAGATCCATGGACAAAAATCAATTATAGGAACAACAAAGGAAGAAGCATGCGACCATATTATTCAAGGCACCTAAAAAGGTTATAAAATTTCTTCCATGGCTATTATTTTTCATGTAACAAATATGGTCATAAATCCATACATTGCAATGTTCATGTGAGAGATAATGTTGATAGAAATTTTAGTTCTTTTGTACCTCTTATGAATAACAATATCATGTGTTACAAATGCAATAACTTTGGGCAGAAATCCAGATGGTGTAAAACATTATTTACTAAATTAAACAAAAATAATGAGGATCAAAGGTTCAAAATAATATAACCTCAAAAATTAGGAGAGAGATAAAAGAGCAAGAAAAAGTGAAGTCAATGTTAGTACAAACAACTCTTCATGTACAAGATAAGAGAAAATAGTGGTTTATTGATAGTAGTTTTTCAAGTCATATGACATGGGACAAAAATAAATTTCTTGAACTTTAATAAATCAATGGAGGATCAGTAAAATTTGGTGACAATGGTTCAACAAAAATCTATGGGAAAGGAACTTTGAGTTTACTTAATGGAAAAAATACAAAGAATGTATTGTATGTGTAGACACCAAAATCCAGCCACTTATACCTTCCTGCCAGCCACTTGTAAGTCATCTATACCTTCCTGCCAGCCACGTGTCAGTCATCCATCCTTCCCGCCATTATTTGGCCCAAATCCACACTTTCCCACCATTATTTGGCCCAATTTCACTTTTCCCGCCATTTTTCATCCCCAAATTTATTTAAATTAATATTTATATATATATTTTAATATTTTAATATATTTTAATATATATAAATAAAGTTTAAGTGATTTAATCTGAGCCGTCCATCCTTCATTTAATCTCATCCGTCCATCCATCTTAATCCGTTTCACAACCTAGATTTATTCTCTACCCTTGGATCCACTTTAATCTTAGCCACACGTTCAAAGTGTCGTTAAAACCCTAAAGTGTGCCCTAAGAGTAGATTATAAATTGAGTCACCTTGATGGCTCAAACCCTATCTATCTCTTTGGCTAAACCTACTTATCTTCCCTATCTAAGTATGGAGTTGGCTATTGCTGTTAATCTTGAGTCTTCTACGGCCCTAAGTCTGAACTAAACCCTTTCATCGCATCCATCGCCGTCGCCTGGTCTCGCCGCGTTAACAGGAAAAGGTATAGATTCGTCTAAAGCAAGTAATCTTTCTTTATGTATTAATCTGCTATTGAATTCTGCATTCCGTTTATTTTTATTTCATAAATCTAGGGTTTTAGACTGTTTCTGAGGGCTCACCAGTGGACCCCTCTTATTAGTTTCTAACTCTGATAATTTTAATGTGTGCGGGATTCTAGTGGTAGATCCGATTTGTTGATAGCGGTGCTTAAGTCTGGAGTGGTCCGAGCCAAAGGATACAACGAAGCCCACTCATTCCGTTGAGGTTAAGGATACATTCTTCGGAGATGCCACCACATTGTGCCAGCTAGGGTTTCGGAGAACCCTAGCACAAATTGTAACTTTGTATCACGAAAAGGGTTACGAGCCCTGTTGTACTTAAAAGGAGTTTCTAAACTCCATTGATTAATAAAAATCATTCATTTTGTACAAATGTTCTGCATTCCTTTATTGTGATTTCTTTATTTCTGTTTGGCGTTGTATCTTTAATCTAACTGATGCAGGTATTGGTGAGTATGCCATCCAAGATGTCCACATCACACCATTCAATGTGCAAATAGTTAAATATTTTGGTCGTCCACATGACCAACATTTATCCATTGGATCGGTTTATAACATGGGTTCTATGCCAAATTCCATTAATTTTGTATATGGGGGAATAGAGTCATCTTCTAGTCCTACCACCATACTAGAACCCAAGCATCCAGTTCCTGCCAATATCGAAAGGATGGAGGGTTTTCCCTCTCGCTATTTCCACAGACATAATTGGCGGCAATTTGGCCTAGGTCGATACGAGCAAGGGGTAGCCGACGCATCGATATGCCATACCGGAGACCCACGAGCGTTTTGGTGCGGGCTACCAACCACTTCCATCCCTTTCTTCTTTTGAACAAGCTTTTCAAAGCATTAATCTTAATTCGGAAGAAGAAATCCTCCACCCAACGAATCCGAAGATGAAGCCTATGAAGAATTTGACGTCATGTCAAATGGTGATGAATCCGAAGAAGAGTCGGCGCCCATTGTTCCCCTCCTTTGAACAAGACGAGTTTTATCTCCAATTGTTCCCTCTCCAAGAAGCCATCTTTCGCTTGCTTCTTCCACAAGAACGAGGTGAACCACCCCCTCCGCCACATCCATAAGCCATAATCCAAACCTGTATTATATGTATATACTAAAATAGTGGTTTTCACCACTACCAAAAAAAAAAAAAATCAGAAAATTCCCAAAAAAAAAAAAAAAGAAATATCAAAATATATAAAAATACTTTATTGCTTTATGTATGTGTGTAATAGTGGTTTTCACCACTACAAAAAAAAAAAAAAAACTCAAACTACAAAAAAAAAAAAAAAAAACTGAAAAACTATGTTGTTTTGCATTTCAGGTCTTCTGAGGTCTTCATCGGTTTTCCCTTCCATTCCGCCCATCCTTTCTTCCATAAGTCGACAATGAATTTTGAAGACTTATTCACCCCGCTCCATAATCCATATGATCCGGATAAGCCAATCCCGATCAACCCAAACCTGATTGACATGGATCGGATTTCATCTCCTCCATCTATTTCGAGTTCATCCTTTCCGAGGAATTGTTAAGGGCTTCCGCCAACTACATTCCTCCTTCACCTCCACATTCACCTTCATCTTCTAAGCCGAGAGGTCTTCCGGGCGAGACATAGACGAGAGCAAGGCACGGGAGCTTGATGACATTTTAGATGACATAAATCCGATCCCTACTCCCCATCGGCTTGAGGAAGGTTCCCACATGTCTATTGAAGAAACTATCGATGTAGACCTTAGTACGGACCAAGATGGCACCCAAATTGTGAAAGCGGCTAAAAGTCTATCATCAGAGGAACAAGAGCAAATGATTGCTCTACTCAAGCGGAAGAAGGAGATATTTGCATGGTCTTACAAAGACATGCCAGGCCTAGACCCTAATTTGGTTGTCCATAACCTCACCTTACAAAAAGATGCTAAACCTGTCAAACAAAAACTTAGGAAAATGCATCCTACCGTGGCCCTCATAGTTAAATCGGAGATTCAGAAACTTTTGGAT
This sequence comes from Wollemia nobilis, assembly GCA_028583015.1. Taxonomy (NCBI): domain Eukaryota; kingdom Viridiplantae; phylum Streptophyta; class Pinopsida; order Araucariales; family Araucariaceae; genus Wollemia; species Wollemia nobilis. The sequence continues at coordinate 494,397 of JAQPPZ010003172.1, read as the reverse complement.
GTTAAATTTGTCGTCCCGATTGATTATCCTGAGTGGCTTTCTAACATGGTACCCGTTCGCAAGCCTAACGGGGGAATACGTGTTTGCACCGATTTTCGAGATCTAAATAAAGCGTGTCCTAAGGATGACTTTCCTCTTCCAAACATTGATACTCTTGTCGATACTGTCGTTGGTCATGAAATGCTTTCGTTCATGGATGGATTTTCAGGATACAACCAGATTCGAATAAACCATGAAGATCAACACAAAACAGCATTTACCACACCTTGGGGAACTTTTTGTTACAGGGTGATGCCCTTTGGCCTTAAGAACGCAGGTGCAACCTATCAACGAGCCATGACTTATATTTTCCATGATTATATGCATAAGATTATCGAAGATTATGTGGATGATTTATTGGCAAAATCTAAAACTCGACAAGAGCATTTTGATGTATTGGAAAAAGTTTTTGATAGACTTCTAGAGCATAAAGTAAGGTTGAACCCTAAGAAATGTGTCTTTGGTGTTACCTCGGGCAAACTCCTAGGTTTTATTATCTCTAAACGAGGTATTGAGGTGGACCCAAACAAGGTCAAAGCCATTATGGAAATGTGTCCCCCAACTAATTTGAAGGAGTTGCGTAGTTTGCAAGGAAAGATTAATTCAATCCGTCGCTTTATTGCACAACTTTTTGATAAATGTAGGCCATTTTGCCACCTACTACAAAAGGGGGTACAATTTTCATGGACGAGATGAGTGTCGAGAAAGCCTTTGATGACATCAAGCAGTACTTAGCGTCTACACCAATCTTAGCTCCGCCTTGTCCAGGGGTCCCTTTCAATCTTTATATCTCAGCAACGGACTTTGCCTTAGGGACAATGCTTGCACAAAAGAATGAACAAAATCGTGAGCAAGTTGTCTATTATATTAGTCGAACATTGGTAAGCTATGAAACCCGATATGCTTATGTGGAAAAGTTGTGCTTAGCAGTGGTTTTTGCCACTAAGAAACTTCGTCATTATATGCTTAGCCATACAACATATGTCATAGCTAGAGAAAACCCTCTGCGTTATATGATGTCTCGCACTTATAATAACACTCGTACCGCTAAATGGATAATGTTGCTTACCGAATTCGATCTTGAATTCATTAGCCAAAAATACGTTAAAGGTCAAGTTATAGCCGATCAACTTGCGGAAGCTCCACTACCTAGCGATCATCCTTTGATTATTGAGCTCCGAGATGATTCGGTATTTGCTATCACTTGAACAAGAAGAGGACATCATTCCGGAGGAAGATGTTGACATCACGCTATTCTTTGATGGCTCTAAGTGCGCGAAAGGTCAAGGCGGCTGGAGTTGTGTTTCATACACCTCAAGGGATTCCCATCCCTTTATCATTCAAACTAGACTTCCAATGCACCAATAATACAGCGAGTATGAAGCCTTAATTTTAGGTCTTCAATCAGCCATAGCTATGAGCATTAAGCGTATTCGGATATTTGGGGATTCTCAACTCGTGGTTAAACAAATTACGGGAGAATACCAAGCCAAAGAACCTACCATTAAGCTTTATCATGATGTAGCAATGAAGTTGCTCTCTAAGTTTGATTGGTATGAGATCACTAGTTTGCCTCGTTCGACTAATAGATTTGCGGATGCCATGGCCTCTCTTGGATCATTGATTCCAAAGGACTCCCTTGGAGAGGTACGACCCCTAATCATTTCCACAATCTCTAAGTCTGCAATTGTCCGTCTTGAGTCTAAGGATGAAAAAGATGTTTGCTTTATCCATTCGGATCCATATGAGCCTTGGTCTAGTGAGATAGTAGCCTTCCTCAAGTTTGGAACACTCCCATATGATTTGTCTCGGAGCGCCACTCGTTGTTTTAAGCAAAAGGCAGCTCGTTTTGTTCTTTTGGGGGATGTGTTGTATAAACGTGGATATGATGGAGTACTCCTCCGTTGTCTAGAAGCGGGTGAAACACATAGAGCTATTGCTTGAAGCCCATGATGGTACTTGTGGTGGTCATTTTAGTGGAATGGCCATTGCGAAGCGTATTTTACGTATGGGGTATTATTGGCCCACTATGGAACAAGATTGTTGCAAATATGTTAAACAATGTAAAAAGTGTCAAGAACACGCTAATTTAACCCATATACCATCACAAGTTTTACAGACCCATCCAAAGCCTTTGGCCCTTCTCACAATGGGGTCTCGATTTAATTGGCAAGATTTCACTGCCTCTTCGGGACAGCATACTTTCATCATTACAGCCCTTTGAATACTTCACAAAGTGGGTTGAAGCTATTCCTCTAACCGATACTGACAGGTCCTAGAATTGTGGAGTTTATACTTCACCATATCATTTGTCGTTTTGGTATTCCCTCTAAAATTATTTACGATAACGGCAAGTCTTTTAAGAATAAGGATGTTCGAGCTCTTTGCGAAAAGTATAATATCCAACATAGTTTCTCAACTCCTTACTACCCACAAGCCAATGGACAAGCTGAAGCTTCCAATAAGACCATAATTGCTATTCTTAAGAAACTTGTTAAAGAAAATCATAAAGATTGGCATACACAAATCCCCTTGGCATTATGGGCTTACAGAACAAGCATCGAAACTCCCATTGGGGCAACACCATTTTCTTTGGTCTATGGAGCTGAAGCAATCATGCCTCTTGAGCTCGAGATCCCTTCCTTGCGAATTTCTTTGCAGGAATTTATCGATGATGATATTGCTAGACAAGCACGTCTTGATCAACTCACACTCATAGATGAAAAACGAATCAATGCTTTAGAGCATTTGCGAGTTTATCAAGACCGATTGAAACGTGCTTACAATGCCAAAGTTCATCTAAGAGAATTTCAAGTAGGGGATCTTGTCCTTAAAGAGAATCAACAAAACACCAATGCATTGCCGCATCTTCGAGATAAATTCGTGGCTAATTGGTTAGGTCCATATATGGTCCTTGAAAGAGTGGGTAATGGAACTTATAGACTTGCCGAGTTTAGAGGGAGAGGAAGAACCCGAACCACTTAATGTTATACACTTGAGGGCATTCTACGCATAGTTTGAATTTTATATGTACATATATACATGGCTTGTACAACAAAAAAAAAAAAAAAAAACAAATAAAATAAAAAGAATTTGCATTTCATTGTTAGTTGCATACATCTCATTCAAAAACATTGCATTTCATGTGCATACATCTCATTCAAAACCATAACATTTCATTTTCAGCCATAGTTGCATATCATGTTAGAGACCATTCTATCTTTTGGATATAAAATTTGGTCAAGCAAAAGTCATGTTGCCTTAATCGGGGGCACCTTCATAAAATCCATCAAACCGAATTGTCATTCGTACACCCATTTTCCATTTGCACATATTTACATTGCCAAAATGTTTTCAGTCACTCGGCCATTCCTAGTGTTTTAAGCAAACTTCGAAATGCATGTCAAAGTTCTCTAGGGCCATATCACAAATTACACTAAATAAAATCTTGAGTATTGGGAAATGATTTCAAAAGCGGTCTTGAACCTATCACATTTTCACATCTTAAAAACATCTTGTGTCAAAGAGAGATAACACCATCCTTGGGTTGTGCCTTGAAGTGAAAAGGGTAATCCTCGTTTGTCCTATCATGCAAACATAGTCCATAAAACAGTGGTTCTTACCACTATCACAAGCAATCACAAAATATAAATATAAACCGAGTAGTAAGGATAGGGTAAAATTCTCATCATACTTCGGTTGAGAATCCGATTCCCCAAAGCTCTAAGGAAATGAACATTTTTCACACACCACTGATCCCAAATAAGTTGTAAGGATCGTACTACTTGTCCGATCGGACGGATAGGTAGTCATCCCAAAGGCTTACAAAGGTAAAAAACAACATGGACTATGGAGTTAACCTTCACCAGTGGAGTATACTCATTGTCAAGGCTATAGACGCTTGGCTGGCAGTGGAGTATACTCATTGCGTGGCGACATGTCTCTCCTCAAAAAGAGACCTATGAATGCTCATACGGACAAACTAGCTTCGGGGTCTTCTCCATAACAGGGTTACCTAATTTATGCAAGATGAGGTTAATGAACACACTTGCACACACACAGGTTTTTGATTGCCTAGAGTCACTACCATGCTTCCGATTTGGTTAATGAACTCGCATGCACACACATTTGGTCCTAGTTGAATTAGGCGGTGTTAGTAAGTTTGTTTGATACCACTAGCATGTTTGAGTCTTTGTAAAGCAGTCTTCCATATCAACCTCCATATCACCCTCCATATCTTCTTCCATATTCATGTCATTCCATACGTCATCCATTCACAAGCCACCAAGTTCGGTGCCCCTGATTAAACAATTATGATAACAGTTCGCTAAATCTAACTATCTAAAAGTATGAGTGCTTCTTAGTGCATATTTCATTTACTTAGTCTTGCATTAATCATCCATAGATTTACATATCATTTACTTAGTCTTGCATTAATCATCCATAGATTTGTATGTTATATACTTAGTCTCGCATTAATCATCTATAAGTTTGCATTCCATTCCATCACATATGCATCAAAAACATTAAAACATATAAAAACATGCATCACAAAAACATAGGCATTCACACAAAAGAGAGTAAAACACCAAATAAATAAAAGCCATGTATATATATATGTATAAAGGTCAAACTGTACAATGAATGCCAAAAGGCTACAATATACAATAGAGCACCAAGGCTCATAAAGAGTGCATCTAAGCACTAAGCTAACCATCAAAAGAGGACCCCTCAGACCGGGCTGCCTCCGCTAGCCCCACTGCCTCCAATATCTCCCAGTCTGCCTGGGACAACGACCTCCTCATCCCCGGAATGATAGGGGAGAATCGGTGTCGTGCCTCTAACACCCTAAGCTGCAAAACAACAAAACAAAAATTTGTTACAAATTTTTCCAAAAAAAAAAAAAAACACATAATAAGTACTTGCTTAAATGAACAAATACCTCAGATGGCTGCATTGGCGCGTCCGCTCCCATCTCCGCCATAGCTCCCGCGTGCTTCACTCTCCCACACAACCTTTCACTCCACTTCACTCCACTCCCTCAGACGCACTTCTCTTAAGCTCGAACGCACAAATGAGCGAAATTCTCGCTGAAACTGTTTAAATAGCTGATTTTGGTGCCCTGAAATGCAGTAGGGCGTTTCATGGCGGATTCAGACGCAGTCCTGCGTCTGCAGAGCGCCTAAACACCGGCGGGCGTCTCTGCCAACCACAAACGCAGACCGGCGTTTGGTGTCAGTATTGAATAAAGGAACAAAACTTACAAAATTGAAGCTTACCTCCTCCAAATTTCATCAAATTGCATTCATCCATTCTTCTTATCATAATAAAACATTTTGTGAAGGTTACAACGAGTTTTGGACACAAATTTTGTCATTTCGCTCAAAAAGCGCATCATTCATCATTGTTTTACAAATTGGGTTAAAAATATTCAAAACCTTCACAAAATTAACCACATTCATCAATTCTTCTGATCTATCGTCAATTTCATTCATTCTTCTTTCATCATGCATATTTTTGCCAAATCAAATTAAAGTAAACCTCGTATCTAGTGGTATATTCTATCACCTTGGCGATTGCGGCGATTTGAATCCATGCAATTCGGTAAGAGGATTAAACCACCATAAGGACACTTACCATTTATCATCATCAATTATTTCACTTGTTTGAAAATTGGAAATCAATTTTGGGTATTCTACTTTTCAAGTGACCTCATACCAAGATTAATTTGCTCAACAGTTGTCATTGATGGCCTAGTTCATGGGGCCTTAAACATGGACAATCTTTCATATCGTCATTATTTTAAGTCTTGCTAGAGATTGTGGCTACCTAGGTTGATTGGTTCCGACCCGAGGAATTATCCATACAGTCACTAGGAGCATCTATGAGTTACGGACTCTTTCATGCATCTTTCATCTCTGCATATCAATGGCGCCAACAAGGCAATTTCATCAACGAGTATGGATTCACACACGGGAGTTGGGGCATCCGTTATCAATTTCTAATTTTCCTATAGTGGAATTCATCTTACATGATCATGGAATTTAGAGTTTGGCAAAAATCCCTTTATAACCGTTGGGCCAGAAAACGGTCCATCTTTCACATCACTCATATCGTCTTCAATCATATTCTTTTCTGGTTTGTACACCAACCCCTTTTCTGTTGGGACATAAACGGATGGTGCATGCACCAACCCTTTTTTCACCGTTGGGGCAAAAACGGTTCATTATCTTCCGAATTTCTTCCAATTGGCTTGTGAGAACCATTCTCGCTCGCCAATTGAGGGGGTAAGCTGAAAAATTTTAAATATTCTTTTATTCTTTGGTCTTCAAAGTTGTGCTTTAGTCTTGAGAGAGAGTTGCGTCTGATCCAGCTTTTCGGGTGTCTTAAGTTTTTGTGCTACATTGTGTCTTCACACAAAGCAGCTCAAAAAGGGGCATCTGTAGACACCAAAATCCAGCCACTTACTTGTAAGTCATCTATACCTTCTTGCCAGCCACGTGTCAGTCATCCATCCTTCCCGCCATTATTTGGCCCAAATCCACACTTTCCCACCATTATTTGGCCCAATTTCACTTTTCTCGCCATTTTTCATCCCCAAATTTATTTAAATTAATATTTATATATATATTTTAATATTTTAATATATTTTAATATATATATATAAATAAAGTTTAAGTGATTTAATCTGAGCCGTCCATCCTTCATTTAATCTCATCCGTCCATCCATCTTAATCCGTTTCACAACCTAGATTTATTCTCTACCCTTGGATCCACTTTAATCTTAGCCACACGTTCAAAGTGTCGTTAAAACCCTAAAGTGTGCCCTAAGAGTAGATTATAAATTGAGTCACCTTGATGGCTCAAACCCTATCTATCTCTTCGGCTAAACCTACTTATCTTCCCTATCTAAGTGCTGGAGTTGGCTATTGCTTGTTAATCCTGAGTCTTCGAGTCTTCTACGGCCCTAAGTCTGAACTAAACCCTTTCGCCGCATCCATCGCCGTCGCCTGGTCTCGCCGCGTTAACAGGAAAAGGTATAGATTCGTCTAAAGCAAGTAATCTTTCTTTATGTATTAATCTGCTATTGAATTCTGCATTCTATTTATTTTTATTTCATAAATCTAGGGTTTTAGACTGTTTCTGAGGGCTCACACAGTGGAGCCCTCTTATTAGTTTCTAACTCTTTGATAATTTTAATGTGTGCAGGATTCTAGTGGTAGATCTGATTTGTTGATAGCGAGTTGCTTAAGCTGGAGTGGTCCGAGCCAAAGGATACAACGAAGCCCACTCATTCTGTTGAGGTTAAGGATACATTCTTCGGAGACGCCACCACATTGTGCCAGCTAGGGTTTCGGAGAACCCTAGCACAAATTGTAACTTTGTATCACGAAAAGGGTTACAGGCCTTGTTGTACTTAAAAGGAGTTTCTAAACTCCATTGATTAATAAAAATCATTCATTTTGTACAACTGTTCTGCATTCCTTTATTATGATTTCTTTATTTCTGTTTGGCGTTGTATCTTTAATCTACAGTATGTCAAGGGATTAAGGCACAATTTACTAAGTGTAATCCAACTTTGTGATTAGGGGCACATGATAACTTTCATCCAAATAAATGTGAGATTAGAAAATATAAAATTGGAAAGCTCATTGTAGATGCCAATAGAAATACAAACAATCTCCACATGCTAAGTGATATTAAGGGAGAAAAGTGTTTCTTATCATAAGAATATGAGATTTGGTTATGGCATAGAAGAATGGGTCATCTGAACTTTGACAACATAGTGAAAATAAAAAACAAGCAAGAAATCAGAGATTTACCCAAGATAAAAATACCACAAAATACAATTTGTGCACAATGTTAGCATAGAAATCAAACAAGAACAAATTTCAAGTCAAAAGAATTTACGTCGTTTGAACCATTGAAACTAGTTCACACTAACCTATATGGTCCTACAAGGACAAAGAGTCTACTAGGTGAAATTTACTTCATGTTATTTATATATGAATTCTCCATAATGACTTGGGTAGCCTTATTAAAAGAAAAGTAAGAAGCCTTTGAGAAGTTCAAGGCGTTCAAAAAATTAGTAGAAAATGAAATAGGTAGAAGGATTAAGTTTTTAAGATCAGATAGAGGAGGAGAATTTACTTCAAGTGAATTCATAGATTTTTGTGAACAACATGGGATCAAAAGAGAATATTCAGCAACAAGAACTCCTCAACAAAATGGAGTAGTTGAAAGGAAAAATATAATTGTTGAAAATATGGCTAGAGCTATGTTGAATGATTCTAAGATTTCAGATGGTTTTTGGAGATATGTAGTTCATACAATAGTATATATCATAAATAGAGCTCAATTAAGAGTAAATTATCACAAAAACCCATATGTTCTTTGGAAAGGGAGACCAACTACTATAAAATATTTCAAAAACTTTGGAATAAAATTCTACATAATATGGGAAGAGAAAAATTTGAGTAAGTTTGATTCAAGATGTGATGAGGGTATTTTCCTTGGCTATTCCACTAAAAGCAAATCCTATAGGTACTATAATAAGAGGACACATACAATTGTGTAAAGTATAAATGTGACAGTTGATGAACAAATAAGGTCAAAAGAACCAGCTCAAGATATTGAAGAAGAAAGTTTCCAAGAAGAATTAGATGAAGAATCAAAAGAAGAAGAAACACAAAGAACACTACCTAATACTCCATCCAGGTATGTGCAGAAAAATAATCCAAGAGATCTAATTATTGGAAATCCAGATGAAAGATAGACAAGGAGAAATATAATAGGAACAAGTGAGCATGCATTTTTTTCTATTTTACCTAAAATTGAGCCCAAGGATTTCAATGAGGCAAGAGAAGATAAGTTTTGGGTCAAGGCAATGGATGAGGAATTAGATCAAATAAGAAAAAGTGATACTTGGGAACTTGTTCCACGACCAAAAGATAAGAATGTAATTGGCACTAAATGGGTTTTTAGAAATAAGTTAATGGAATATGGTCTAGTAGTCAGAAATAAAGCAATATTGGTATGCAAAGATTATGCACAGGTTGAAGAGATTTATTTTGAAGAAAAATTTGCTCCTATTTCATGAATTGAGGCCATAAGGATGTTTTTAGCTTTTTCAAGTTTCAAAAACTTCAAAGTATATCAAATGGATGTTAAATCAAATTTTCTTAATGGTTTCTTGGAATAAGAGGTCTAAATTGAGCAACCCGAGGGATTAAACCTAACTGATAAGCCAAATTATGTATGCATATTAAATAAGGCACTTTATGGACTAAAGCAAGCTTCTAGAGCTTAGTATCCAAGTTTGGATAAGTATATTCAAGAATAGGGTTTCAAGAAAGGAATAGTGGATAGTATCTTATACATAAAAAATGAAGGAAATGACTTACTAATTGTGGTTGTGTATGTGGATGATATCATTTTTGGAGGAAATAATGATAATATGTGCTAGAAATTTGTAAAGGGCATGAAAAATGAATTTGAAATATCAATGCTTGGTGAGTTTTTCTTATTTACTGGACTACAAATTTCATAATTAGAGAAGGATGTATTTCTCTCACAAACCAAGTATATTAAAAATATGTTGAAGAAATTCAAGTTAGAAGACTACAAACTAGTAAGTACCCCCATGGTTATAGGATGCAAGTTAATTACAGATGATGAATCTCCTGAGGAAAATTAGACATTGTATAGATATATTATTGGTAGCTTACTATATGTCATAGCTACAAGACTAGATATAATGTAGGCAGTGGGACTAGTGGTAAGATTTCAAGCAACACCAAAGGAAACACATGTAATGAAAGTAAAGAGGATTCTAAGGTATTTAAAAGGGACTATGGATTTTGGACTCTGGTATCCCAAAAGTGATAATTTCACTCTCATAGCATATATAAATGCAAATTGGGTAGGTAGTATTGATGATAGAAAAAGCATAGGTGGAGGAGCATTCTTTCTTGGAGATTGTTTAGTCTCTTGGATAATAAATAAATAGGCATTAGTATCCTTATCCACAGTAGAAGCAGAGTATATTATAGTGGTTGCTTGTTATAAACAGGTGTTATGGATGAAATAAACTTTAAAGGACTTCAATATAGAGCATGATCATCCTATCTCCATACTATGTGATAATACAAGTGCTATAAATATTTCAAAGAATCCAATGATGCACTCCAAGACCAAGCACATTTTGATCAAATACCATTTTATGAGAGAACACGTGATGAATAAGAAAGTCAAATTAGAATATGTTACTATAAAGGAATAGATTGCAAATATTTTTACTAAGCCACTTCCAAAGGAATTTTTTGAGTATCTTAGAGGAAAATTGGGAGTAGTTTTACTCCCACCCCAAAATTAATCACCTCAAAGAGAGGAGGTAGGGAGGGGGTTGAGCTAAGAGTATTATCTTTAGCCCCAAAGTATTACCTTTGCCATTTATGTCAAATATAAATAGATTTGAGTAAGGGGGGGAGCATTCAGTTAGAGGGAGCAAATTTGGAATCAAATGGTTTGGAAAAGGAATTTTATAAAAGGGTTGCCATCAATGACAAAGGGGGAGATTGTTGGAAATTTGAGCATGTTGTGTTGTCATTAATGTCAAAAGGTTTAATTTAAAAATATTTAATATCAACACATTTAACATCCTAAGGTTGATGGAAATATTTGTGAGAATATTCTTCAAAGGGCACATGAGGCATCAGGCAACAAGAAGAAAGAAAATCCTTCTCCATGATGGTACTGAAAAAAATAAAAATGTCAAGTTGATTTACCGTGGTGGTATTTTGAAAAAGAAAAATAAAAGGGTCAAGTTGATTTATCATGGTAGTATTTTAAAAAGGAAAAATAAAAAGGTCTATTTGATTTAACTTGGTGGTAATTTTACAAAAGAAAAAGGTTAAATTGATTAACTATGGTGGCAAAAGTTTTAACCTAAGAAAAGGCCCTAAGATAAATTATAATATTTAAATCCCTTGGATTTAAATTATTATAATTAAAATATAATATTTTATTGGCACCAAAGAGTTGCAAATTCAAGCGTCGACGTCAAAGGTAATACAAACCATTGCATATAAATATTACATGCTAAGGTGGTTAATAATATGGTTCGTGTGTTGAGAAATTCGTACACCAATTCGATCATCGTTCGATTCACGATGGAGAGGAAGAAGACACCAGTTTTTAGAAATCAAGGCAAAGTAAAGGACAAGAAGTAAGGGCTCCAAGTTTCTATTCCGTCTAGGTAGGTAGCCCAAAAACAACATCTGAGGTGCTAGGTCATGGAAGTAGATAGATCTCATGTTCGAGATGCGACAGAGGCAGGTGATAAAGTTTTGTTTGATGTTTTGAGTTTTGCATCGATGATAGAGGACAAGAAGGAGCACGTGCTCCTTGGATTTATGTGGGAATCTAGCCCATATGGTGTTTGTCCTTGTTCTAGGATACAAAGGCCAGTGAGGTCACAGGTTCAAGCAGCAACGACAACGCTTGAAGGAAAAATAATTTTTTATAAAGGTATGCATGTTGTGCTTAGTTTAAGGAGTTATAAGAGTTAGTAAATTTTATCATTATGATATGAAATGGTTAGGGAGCTATAAGGTTAGTAAAATGATTTGATTTTTATTTTAGAAATGGATGAAAGGTGAAATTTCAGATTGTTAGTGCTTTGTTGATGCGTGATATAAAGAGATAATTTCTTTGGTATTGTTGAAATTTGAAGTGCTTTATTTTTGTTTTCATAAGGAGTTATAAGGTGTATATGTGAAATTTATGTGTGTAAATTTTGATTGTTTTGTTGAGCATTATTTTACATGAAATAATAGGAGTAATAAGGTGTAAAAGTGGTTTGATATTTTTGTATGGTAAAATATATTTTGAAGTGAAAATTCATGGGGAGGTTTTGAGAAAGTATCTTGCAATCTAAACCTTGAAGCAACATTAGAAAAATCAGTTATTTGTGAGATAGATTTTGAAGATATATCTCCATAAGAGAAAATTAAGAGGTATGGGCATATCATTTCTTGTTTAAAGTGTTTTGTTGAACTGAATATTTTTGGAACATAAGGTGGAGAGAAAAGGATGATTTAATAAGAATTGTTGGAAATATTTGAGTGAGGTTTTTGTGCTTCATTGTTGAATGCTTTGGAAACATTTGGGATATAATTTGAGAACAATTTGTGCTTCTATTGTTGAAAGGGTTTGAGATATTTGTGCTAGAAATTGTGAACTACTTGTGCTAGGGTTGAAGACAAGTTTTGCATCTTTGAGAAATCTTTTTGAGCATGTGTTATAAACTGTTATGAGCATGTCTTAGAGCAGAATTGAGCAGAGATTGTGAGTAGGTTAGAAATAGATTTTGAGCAGGTTTGAGGTAGATTTTGAGCATGTTTGATGCATATTTTGAGCAAGTTTGAGACATATTATGAGTAGTTTTGAGGTATAATTATGAACATATTATGATCAAAGTTGATCATAATTGAGTGGAGTAGGGGATAGATTTCTCCTATGGAGAGATATCCACAAACCAGAGAAAAGGGAATAGAATTCTCCTATGGAGAGGAATCCATAAATCAGAGCAGTGGGTACAAGAGGTATCCTATGGAGAGAGATCAATAAACCATAGCATAAGGGGATTGGTGTCTCCTTTAGATAGAGGTCCATGAACATTGCAATAGGGATTAGATTACCAAAAGATTCATTGAGAAAATTTATAAGAAATATTTTCTTCGTGGAGTAGCCCAGATTGGGTGAACCACGTTAAATCATGGCTCTCATGTGTGTGATGATGTGTGCAATTTTTACTGCTTTGATATTATTGTTGTTATCATTGGGATTGAGAAGTAAAAAGATTTATCTTATACTGTTCACCCCCCTCTAAGTATAAGCTTATGTTCTTCAGATACCATTAACCAAAATTACGAGTGGTCACCCTTCTAGTTCAACCAAATCCATGACATTTTTTGCTTTTAACTCAATGATAACATAGGGCCCACTCTAAATGATAAGAAATTTTGTATATTGACATGGTTTGCTATAGTTCTTGTCCCATTTGAGCACTAAATCACCTATCCAAAATTACTAAGTAGCAGTATTCTTGTCAAACCATATTTTTATGTCCTCTTGGTGCTTCCTTAGATGAAATATTACCTTTTCTATTTGTAATTCTAGTTTAAATAGCTCTCATTTTCTCAATGATATGGCATCATGTTCTTGGAGCTCAAGTTGATGCAATAGATGAAGGGTTGCTAATTTGATAGAGATAGGTATTCAAGCTCCTCAATCATAGACCAAGAAGAAAGGGGATAAACCAATATCATTTGAAGTTATTCTATCTACCCATAGTACTTGGAAGAAATGTTGATGCCACAATTTTTGGTTACCTATACATATTTTCTTTAATATTATTAGTTAATTTTTATTTGAAGACTCTTCCAGGTGTAACCACAAAAAAGGCTCACATCTATTCTAACTATTGCAATTGACAAAATATACACAAATAGGTATGCATAAATTGATACCAAGAAATGAAATGAATACAAGTAATCCTTTATTAATTTCAATGGAGTTAAATTATAGATTCGTCCCTCGTAGGGATACCCATTTGATACATCAATTACAATAGTGTCTAATCCCTCTCAAGGGTAGATGAGATTAAATACCTTCTAGGGTGACACAAACTACTCTAGGGTGTCGATGACCCTCTTCTCCATGATTAGAGGCATTTTTTGCCTTGCATCCCAAAACCCTATTAGTCTTGCATGCAATAAACAACAAGAAACATTAAAAATAAAGGAGGCCTCTCTTGATGAGGCTTTAAAAGAATATTTCACAAAAAGATGCCATAACAAGAATGTAATCAAGAAAACATATAAAACATAGTAAACCTATATTAATTATGAAATGTTGCTATAAAACATGTGCAAGAAAGCAAATACTATCTATCTATTGGGTTAGTTTATCAAATAGAAAGCATAAATGCATGAAATAACCCACAATTGCACTAATTACAAAATTTAAAAAATAAAGGCAAATCTACCTTAAATGCTTAATTACACCGTTTATATGTCTCTAAAATGACAGTTAAACCTATACTAAGCATAATATGATCTAATTAATTAATCTACAGAAAAGAGCACAAGGGGATCTGTAGTCATCTGCTCACCGTGGGTCTGATGCACGGGTGGCACTATTCACCATGGCTGAGAGTCATGGCGGAGTGTTGAGTAGGTTTGCCCTCCAAATTAGGGATTTTTCTCCAATACACCTTGCCAAATTGATTGTCAAGGGTCACCTCTATGTCCTCTGATAGGTTTGGTGGTTGAATTGATAATATAGTGCATGGATTGCATGAATTAATATTTCTTGGCTCTCCTAAGCTCCTAGGGCTTCCATGGCAATTTGATCTCCAATTGGGTAGCAAAAGTATCACTCTCAATGCATGTAGTTGCTTATGTAATTCGATAGGGCTTCACTACTCAATTGACTATGATTCTCTCTAGACTTATCCTCAATTCAGAGGGGGATCTTATAGAAATTTCCTAGGCCTAGGGGTGGCTTCCTCATGAAGCTAAGATCAAGATTGGGCAATTGAGCTTGTTGGACGGAAGGATCTAGAACCTTCCTCAATAAAACTGCTCTAATATATAAACAATTGGTCATTGCAACCAAATTTGGGGTCAGATGAAGGCCAACTAATTCTGAGTGCTAACCACAACTGACATGCATGGTGAGCACTGCTAACTACGGGTGTCAACAATGGCTAACACTGACTAAGAAAAGATGACCAATTAAGTGGTAAAAACCATTGCTATACCTTGGATCTGTCCAAAGGTCTTCCATATGGTCTTATTGCATGTCTCATATGAGTAGTCACCTTGGAATGACGTGTTTTAGGTGTCTATATATTCCCCTTTTGAGATACGTTGTGATTTTTAACAACGCTGAGCAAAACTAGACCTCCTAAAATGATGTTGTAGGTTGAATGATGATCATTTATCTGATCAACATTAGATGCCTCGAGTATAGAAAAAGGATGCACATCCTTGAATAATTGCTTCTAACTTAGTAGAAGGCTTAAATTTGAAAAATTTTGCACTTGTCATCAAACATTCAGATAGCATCAATGCCAAGTAGGATTTCACGCCTGTTAATTCGAAAGGATGAGAGTTATAAACTAACTGTCATCTTTGCTATTTTCCCCAAGCAAAGGGGTAAGCTTATGATAGTCATTAGCAATGATTCATAAGGACGAATGCAATTTTGACAAAATAAAGGGGTATTTCATTGACTTTTATTATGATTTGATATTATGAATACCCCCTCAAGCGATGAGTCGATGAGGGTAATGACAATTAAATGAAGTTATGAGGTTGCTTGACCAATATGAATTATCTGCACAAATTATGATTTAGAATTTGAATAATTGGCAAGGCCTAATTAGCTATGATTACATCGTTTAGAGTAATTGCCTATTCCTATCCCATGGAGTGGTCCAGCCATGAAGGCTTTTTAGGGAATCAAAATGATAGCAATTTCTATTAGGTTTGTAGTGAATCATAATGTCGATGATATGCTAAAAAGTATCATAGGAGAATCGTGATGGATATCTCATTCTCGTGGAGCAGTCTGATTGTGTAGGCCTTCTTAGGGATTGAAATGAGACATATCCATTTAGAAATGATGAAATTACCTCAAATGTCCTTATGGTAATTTACTCATATTGTCGGATTGCATGGATTGCAAGTCATTGCAACCACCAAGTGTATGGGGTAAATAACTGAATACGAGGTGCATTTGGCTTTTGATTTATTTAATTTTTTTGTTAATTTTGAATTTTTTGAATTATATGGTCTTATTAAAATCATTGATTTAACCTTTTAAGGCTCTCCACGATGGGAATTTGGAGTAATTAATACATTTTTCTAACCACGTCTGTCAAATGCAAGCCAATTCCTTAACTATGGATGTCAATCGTGGGTGGAAAACCCTAATCTGGGGACCATGGATGTCAACCGTGAGATGCATCAAATTTAAAAATTATATAATATTTCTACTTTGTAAAATTTTCATTATTCACCTAATAGTGACAGTAAAAATGAGAGCTCTGGGAGGTAAAAATTTACTTTTGACACGTAAGGCTACCAAAAACCTGATCAATTCCACACATTCCACACCGATGGCCGATCAATTGAAAGCCTTGACTAGTGGAGGAGTCGGTGCTTCTAAGGTAACTCAAAAACTAAGACCTCGCTTGTCATTTTTGGATGTAAAATTAACCTTATTAATTAATCATTAAATGAACTATACTAAATCGTTGGTAATGAACTTCACTGTAGTTAGGGTTTAGCGTAGGTTAGTTAGACGGGGGGTTTAGTTTAATTTTTTAGGGTTTTTTTGAGAAGGGTCGACCTATTTAGGGTTTTTCTCCCTAGACGCGGGTGGCAGCCATGGGACCCAATTGGAAGATTGGGGGCTAAAACTATCAGCCACAACAGGATTCAAATCCCAACGACCAAATTTTTGACTGTTGAGATGATCGCATTTTCGACCCGAGGTGCCCAATTTTTAGATAAAATTTCAATTTTTTTGAGTTTTTCTAGGCATTTAATGTCATTTCTTGCATTTTTGGAATTCTTTTATGATGTTTTTGAAATTGGTTATCATATTTTTACATGTTTTTTGTATTTTTATGCTTTTTTGATTTGTTTTGACATTTTAGAAGTACTTATTTTTTTATTTTTTTTCTTGTTTATTATTTTTGTTGCTACTCAAAATTTGACCAACAGAGCAAGAGAGATCGATCTCCTTCATGACCTCCACGATGATCTCATTGATGGGGAGTGAGAGTGGTTTGCTACTGCGGGGTTCAGATACATCTTGGACCTCCCCATAATTCAAATTGATAAGGCGTATTTGACTGCCTTGGCCCGTCATTGGGATGCACGGACCAACATATTTCACCTATCGATAGGTGAAATGACTGTTACTTTGGAGAATGTGTACCACATCTTCTGTATTTCAATTGATGGTGGGGCCATCAATATTATCCTACCATGGCCAAAAGGGTTGTATTTGATTCCATATTTGGTAGATGAAGCACTGAGGCATAGGAGCATAATGCCCATGGAGGCATCCATGTCGAAGAGTGGTTTGAGGCCAAATTATTCTCATAGTGGGAGGTTGTATTCATGCACTTGATTATCCAGGTAGTCCTTCCAGAATATTCAAGCGTGAGGTTCCCTTGGAACCTCCTAGCTTAGACCAAAGAGGTGATGATGAACTCAACCTGATATCCTCTCATTCTGTCACAGGGGAGCACCCTACTAGCATAGCTCTACCATGAGCTGTATTAGATCACACATTGGAGTAGAGTTGACATCAGCTACAAAATTCTCCTCTAGGTTTGGAGCTAGCAACGCATCCTAATCAAGCACCCTGGTGATTTTCCTATGACAATTACTGACATTGATGATGAGAGTTAGTGTTATGCTGCATGTTGGCCTTGGGAGCATGAGGGCTTCAGGAGTAGGTCTCATGCAGGAGACCTAGAGCACTATATTGGAATATTCGCATAACTCTATCCTTAGCACATACGATGGTGACCGTATATGGACTACCCAAAATGGAAAAATACGGATAGGTACCTATGCCAAGCATGTAGAGACATATGGATCTTCAGCCAGAAGGTTGATATACACGAGTACCACTTCTACTCTTGTATTCTGAGGTAGTTTGGTATCTGGTAGGATGTCCCATACTTACCACTCATCTATAGATGTGTAGTCCTTGAGAGGGACCTATCATGACCCTAGTTTACTCCACTAGGGGATGAGGATGATGACTTTTAGGAGTCAGGCCAGCGAGATGTAGGCACTACTCCTCACTATGATGGTTGGTGGGAAGATTTCTAGTGGCATGGATAGGGTTCTATAAGCTGACCAACTGGTGGATTCATAGCATAAGGCACAGAGGTGGATCCTCAGGGGCACAAGACCCACCAAAAAATAGAGGGTGCATGGGATACAAGGGCCACTTTAGAGGAGGGAATATAGGTGGAGGTAGAGGAGGAGGTATTAGAGGAGGGTGAGGCACCTATGAACAATGAGATTGGGTAGTTGAGAGCCTAGATTTTTGACCTCCAGAGCTAGGTTGGGATACTGCAAACTCAGCTACTTTATAAGGATACTTCTATCGCCACTATAGAGGTGAATCTAGCACATGGGGAGAGGTAGTGGTAGGGATATGAGGAGGAGAGGACAACTCTCCACACATAGGCTACCACTGTAGGCACTCAAATCACACAACTTACCAGTAAGTGGGATGTGGTATAGGCATAATTGAGTGCCATGACTACTGAGAGGGACCTTCTTAAGGTGGCAAGGGGTGATCCCTCATCTTCATAGGCTATCATGCCACCGTTGGTAGTACCCTCTAATTTGCTACCAGGAGGTCTATGGCATAGATCAGGAGGCTTCATTCCATCATGGAGGAGGATAATGAGCGAGATACAGTGCATAAATATTGCATCTCATAGATGGATGGCTACATCAGTTTTATAGGTGGGTTGGTACTTGAGGACACCCACACTATAGGTACTTAGAGGACCAGGTCTAGGACCAGGGATATAGGGTAGTATTTAGCTAGCTTGAGTCATAAGACGCATAGAACTAGGAAGACTCATAGGTCCTCAAGTACTCATGGTGCTAGCTCGTAGAGGACTCATAAGGATGGTAGAGGTGACAGAGGTGCCTCACGAACTAGGGATGTAGGCCCTATCTAGTTTCAATCTTTGGAGATGATTTTTTCTAGTTTTGAGTGTAAGGTCGAGGACCTACACAGTTGTAGCCTATGGGCATTTTGATACACCTTGATACTATGTACTCTTTGACACATATATTTATATGATATAATAGTTCATCTCATTATGTGTATTTTATTTTTGGTTTTTTATGTTTATGTTATGCGCATGGATGTAATGCAGATATTTGATTTATTGTTATATGATGTGATGTATGGATAACATGCACTAGCTATATGATGTGGATGCAGTGTTATACATGTGTAGATGTACTACTTTATGATGCTATGTATATGAATACAATATTTGATATTTTAATGTAGTTTTGATTTGCTTCACTTGTATGCATTTACTTTATGTTGTTTATGACATGATTCATGTCATGTTTGTATTGCATGTATTTTTTATGATATTTATTTATTGTAAATGAACATGTATGTTTTAATCACTTAAAACACAATGTATGTAATATGATATGAAATTTTAACAATCTAATGGATGACACCACAAAATTTATAATAATCATGCATGAAAATTGCTATATTTGATTATGAATATTTATTGATTTGACACTCGTATGTGAGTTGCAATGTACTGTTTCTATTTATAAGCTTTAGTAAATTAAAATATATGCATAACATAGTCAGTGGCCATCTAAATATCTTTTTTTACATCCATCTGGTATCTAACATATATCACAAATAGTTCTAATAAATAAACTCTCATAAATGAGACTTTATATTTTATGATTGCATTTGAAAATTTGATTGTTGCTATTTGGGAATATTTGAGGTTTACCATGAAACTCAAACACCCTATTTTATTGATCAAAAGTTATATACTAACCATACTAGACTTATGAAACATAAGGATTTCTGTAGGATATGCCCTAACTGTTCATTATCCCTATGTGTGCAAGTGAGTATATTTGATAAGGCACAAGCATTCCCTGATGTTAGGCAGGATTATTTCAGCCCATTGCTACGATTGAGGGTCCGCAAATGTTTATCCAATCCTAGGTTTAGATTTTATTTGGACTAGACCACTAGGCGATACAAGACACCTGAAGCTAGCTCTTCCACATTCAAACATTGGTCTGTACATAAGCTAGGTGCTAATGCATCAGACATATCATCATGTCTAAGGTATAGTAGTTCTGGAAATTCCATGGATTCAAGTTCACTCCCTTATTTTCTTCAACTTTTTGGGTACTTGCTCATATAAAGTGATAAAAATCACTGTTTATTTTGTACTTTAGTGACAATAATCACTATTTATTTTGTACTTTCCTTTCTTTTTCTTTCTTTCTTTCTTGAGCAAGGGATTTGATACTAATTTTACTTTCCTTGTACAATTTGTCTTCATTTGACTTGACTTTTTGGAATTTTACATTTGATAATTTGCTTCAAAAACTTCCTTTGGGGATTTTACTTTGGGGAACTATTTTTGGGATATCGATCTTATGATATAAATATGGGATATCAATCTGGTATGTTGATCTATGATATCAATATAGGGTATCAATGTGGAGGATTGATCTAGGATATCACTCTGGGATATTTCTCATTTTAACATAAGCAAGGGATTCTAGGTAGGGAATGAACTTGTCATTTTTCCAATTTCTAATATTTCCCATACCGTACGCATAGGGGGATAAGCAAGAATAACTCTTTTCACCTCAGGATACCTGGTCCTACTTTGTGGCTTTCATCTTTCCCTAGTCCTTATTAGGATATTTTAATTTGTTTATTAGTGATAGAATTTTGATATGCTAAGGGTTATACTAACTAGACCTCAACTACAAAAGTAAAGTAAGATTTATATCAACTCTTGATAAGACCTCTAGGTATGGTTGAATGACCAAAAAACCCTAGTATATTCTTCATAGGAACAAGATGGGTTGTGTTGAAAACGCAATTACTCACAAGGATGATAAATAGATGAAAAATATAGTGCATAGATGCATGATTGAAATACAAACATGGTGTCATTTGTAATATTGTTAACACAATTTGTTCCAATGTAAATGTGATGGATGAATATATCTAATAAAATGCAAAGGTGAAATGCAAAATGAACTGCAATGCAATGATGAAAATGAAATGTAAATGTTTTTTATTTTTGATAATTTTCCAATTTTTATGGATTTTAACATTTGGTTTGACCAAAGATATTATAGATGCCTTCAAAGAATTTTGAGATTGACCAAGCTATTTTAAGAAACCCTTGAAGTCTTTTGGGATTGACCAAGTAGTTTTGAAAAACTCTTGGAGCCTTTTTGAGTGACCAAAGGGCTTACAGATGCCTTTGGAGCCTTTCTGGTTCTTAGGCATAGAATTCTTTAAGGTGAAGGATATTGAGAGGCTCAGGCTCTTCAACTCCTCCAAGATATTTCAATAGATATGTCACAAGTCTAATATTCTCTGAGATCATATAAGGACCTAACTAGTTAGCCATAAAATTGTCTCACATTTCTAGCGATAAATTTGAATTCTGTTGGTTCTCTTTCAGCACAAGATCACCAACCTCAAAGTCTCTCAGATGGATTTTTCTATTGTAAGCTCATTTTAAGTGCTCTTGATAAAATCAGAGGTGCTCAAGGGTATTCATGTGATGTTCATCAAGTAGTATCAATTGATTTAGGTGATCTTGTCGTGTAGTGTCATCATCAATGAACTCTTTCAATGCGACATGCAACATTGGAATTTCCAACTCTAGGGGCATAATGGCCTTAGTGCCATATACTAGTGAAAATGGAGTTGCCCTAGTGGGTGTTTGAATGCTAGTACTATAAGCCCATAATGCAAGGGGTAGCTAGGTATGCCAATCTTTGTGGTGGTCTTGTACCATATTTTCAATATGGAGACCATTGTCTTGTTTGAAGCTTTAGCCTACCTGCTTTTTTATGGATAATAAGGAGTCACAAAATGGTATTTGATTCTATATTTAGATGTCAAAGCTCTCACAATTTTATTCTTAAATGATTCTCCATTATCTGAAACTATCTTGGATGGTATCCCAAAATGACTAATTATATTGGTGAGTATAAACTCAACAATACACACTCCGATTGTCATTGTTAAGGGAATAGCCTCCACCCACTTAGTGAAATACTCAATAGCCATAATAATAAAAGTATGTCAGCCCGATGATAGAGGAGAGATATTACAAATGATATCAAATCCCCACTAAGCAAATGACCAAGCCGCTTGAATGGGTTATAAGGTCTGTGATGGTAGGTGCATAATATTAGCATGATGTTGATATTTAACACATTTCTTGACATACACATTGTAGTACTTCTCCATAGTGGGTCAATAATAACCCATATGAAGGATGTACTTAATGATAGCCATGCTGCTAAAATGGCCACCGCACGTACCATCATGAGATTCTAAAATTACCCAAGATGACTCTTAGACCTCAATATAACGAAGAAGAACTCCATCATAGCTTCTACGGTATAGGTGTTTGCTAACAAGATATACTTTGTCACTTTCTTCTTGAATGTGTGTTTTGCGACACGTGACAATCCCTGAGGGATCATACCAAGTTTAAGGAAGTCATATATCTATGACGTCCAGTTATGATAAGTTTAGGACTCGATTGAAAAGATAGTATGCTCCTCTTGTGGTTTTATATTTACAAATGTAGACTGGGAAACAACCATTTGGTGAATGGTAGTACCACTCCTCATTGGATCTCATAGACCCCTAGGATGATATCTTCAAAAAGTCTCTGGCTTTGTAGAACCACTCATGATTTGGTTCTACATGAATCATGTTGATTGACTCTTTGTTATCCAATGCTTCACACTACACAGTAGAATGTGATAATATTTTTACATGGATGGTAGTAAATTTAGTAGATAGATTTTGAGGGATTAGAGATCCCAAGGATGCCATTGTGTCTACAAATCTATTGGATGAACAAGGTATTGCCTCTATGTCATACCATTCCAGTCAAGCTAGATATGTGTCAACAAGATCCTTGTAAGCTTTCAATACTAGGCATCGACATTGAAATAGTCCCTTAACTTGGTTCACAATGAGAATGGAATCACCAAAGATATTTAGCATTTTTATCTTCATGGCGACAACTATTTGGAGACCCAAAATTAGGGCTTCATATTTAGCATTGTTGTTAGTGCAAGGAAATTCCAATTTGAATGACAAGGGCATTGGATATCCTTGTGGCATGAACAACACTATTCTTGCACCACCCCCTTACTCACACTTCGAACCATTGAATAACAAGGTCATATAGGCTTTGTTTTTCGATTCTTCATGTTTGGGTGCTTCTGATAAGGCAAATATTGCATCATCAAGAAGCTCTATGGTGAGGGACCTACTATTTTTGAGAGGCACCTTAGCTAGTTGATTTTCTATTACTTGTCCCTTAATGGACGTTTGGCTTATGAATTTTAAATTGAATTCTATCAATAGCATGATCCACTTCGTAGTACATGTATTATGATATATCTTGCTCATCATATATTGCAAAGGATTTTTTTTGGATATAATATATGTCGTATGACTCAACATATAGTGTCACAATTTCTTGGTAGCAAACACTACTGCTAAATATAGCTTCTCCACATATGCATATCTGAGCTCATAGCTCACCAAGGTTCAACTAATATAATATATGACTTGTTCTTTGTTTTGCGTATTCTTTTGGGCTAGCATGGTTCCCAATGCAAAGTTAGTTTCCAATATATATAATAGAAAATGCTCGTCTGGACTTGGTGGAGCTAGCATTGGCAGCATCACTAGGTATTTATTTATATCACCAAAGGCTTCTTGACAATACTCATCCCAATTGAATGGGACTCCTTGTGTAGCAGTTGATTCATGGATTAAAATTTATTCGATAATTGAGTGATAAATCACTTTATGGATGCTACTTTGCCCTGGAGGTTTCTTAGTTCCTTGATGTTTGTGGGGGGATGCATTTCCAAAATAGCCTTGACCTTTGCTAGGTCAACTTCGATGTCTCATTCTAAAACGATGAATCCTACGAGATTTCATAAAGTTATGCCAAATATGCATTTCTTAGGATTCATCCCGACATTATGCTCTATCATGTGATCAAAGACCTTCTTTAGGACCTCTGCAATAATGACTTTTCCAACAAGTCATCCATATAATATTCTAGAATTTTATGCATATAGTCATGAAATATATATTTCATAGCCTGTTGATATGTGGCACCAACATTTTTAAGGCTAAATGGCATAAATTTATAGCAAAATATTCCCCATGGCATTATAAACATGGTTTTATGTTGGTCTTCAGGTTTAATCTAAATTTGATTATAACTAGAAAAATTGTCCATTAAGGAGAGCATCTCGTGACCTACAATTGCGTCTATAAGAGCATCGATATTCAACAACAAAAATGAATCCTTTGGTGTTTCCTTATTTAGATCTCTAAAATCCATACAAATACGGATCCTTCCATCAGGTTTTCCTATAGGTACCATATTGGATACTCATTTTGGATAGTCAATGGAGATAACAAACTCTATGTCCAATATCTTTTGCTACTCATCCTTAACCATAAATGCTACTATTGGATGCATCTTCCTAAGTTTTTGCTTGACTGGATTCTTTGATAGGTCCAGCAAAAGGTTATGAGTAACCAATTTCAGATCTAGACCTGACATATATTTGTAAGTCCAATCAAATATATCAGGTCTCTCTCTTAGTAGATGGATGAGGTTGGCACGCTCATCAGGAGTCAAACTTTCTCCAAATTTAACCTTCCTTGGATTGGTGGGATAATTACTAATATCCACTTCAAAGGTTTCCTCTACTTACATATGGGATTCCTCCTCAAGCTGATGAGGCATAAGAATCAAGTGGACATCATCTACTGGGTTTACAGGTTCATCATTGGAAGAATCCTCAGCATGACAGACATCATATGCACAACATGGTGCAAAATGGAAAGGTTGCAGCATTTATTCATTAGGGAAGAAATATTCAAGATTTAGAGGTGAATCAATACCACCCCAATCGATAGCATCTACATTTAAATGCAATGGTTTGGATAGATCAGGTGGATTGTAGAGTGGAGTGGTCAAATAAATGGAGATCATATTGATAAAATGGATCATGTCTCCAAGACCACGTGCAAGTGACTCATAATTATCAAAAATACCATCCTCGAGATGTGGTTCTGGGGGTATGGGGATGCTCTGGAAAATGTGGCCCCATATAGATTATCTCTTGATCACTATCATAGTTTTCCAATAAAATTGGGTACAAGCACCGTAGATACGCTATTGTTGAATAGATCAATTCAGCCTCATCATTTGATTGATAGTTGAGTGAGGACTCACTGTCTTCTCCTATACTGTAGCTTGGTCTACCTATCTCGAAGATGAAATCTGCTATATCCTCATCAGAATGTCCTTCCAACTTAGGATCTATTACTATGATAATATCTTAACCCTGCATTCCTGTGTTGTTGGTTGCTTCATAGATTTGTTGACCAAAGTTTTCTCTTGGTAAATAATCTGGACCGGTGTCCACCAAGATATCCTCATGATATGTCTCGGGTGGTCCTATAATGACGTAAGAAACCATATGGTTATCCCTCTAGAATGTAGAAGGATTAGGATGATATGGATTGAAGTCAACCTCACCCCCTAGACTAAGGTATAGGTGATCTAAAGATACCACAAGGAGTTTAGCTTGTTCTCCACTGTAGAATCCCAACCTAAACCTATCAGTAGGTAACTGATATTGTGGTTCTATAGGCTTCTTATGTCCCTAATCGAATAGTTTGAGATCATAACCATCCCATTTGTAATGATAAAAGTATCGCATGACATAGTCCAGGTTAGAAAGATAATGAATATTTATAGTGAATGGTTCATTATCATCCTCATCCATGGGCACAGGAGATGAAAATTGGTCTAGCTCTCCATAGATGAAGTTGGTTTAGTTGGGTGGTCGCCCAATGGTTCCACCGTCCCTATGGGAAGGTGATGGGCTCATGTTCAATCCATATTGTGTGCAGTTTTGGTAATTGGTGTGAACATCACATTTTACATAATGTATTTCCCTAACCTAAGATTAACCAAATGGATGGTCACCTACGGTGCAGATGACCCTTCTGAAGACGCAGGCGAAGCAGGTTGAGGTACCTCTTCGAATCTTTCTTGAACTTCCTCTACTTCCATGGGAGTAGGGGTTTCAATGATAAATAACTTGGGCTTTCGCTTTATATTCTTTTTTCTAACCTTTTCTTTCAACTTCCTATCATCCCGTTGTATCGTAGATGCAGTCAGCCTAATGGAAGTGGCTATTGTGTGCTATGATCTTTGAGATACAGGCATTGTGGGTCTAACACACACTTTCTTTATTATACCTCTTGGATATTTGATTGGTGACATTGGTCACACATCCAGATGCATTGAGGGGAGCATAAATTCTCTTCGCAAATTTTCTAGATTCACGTATTTAAAGGGTTCATCTGATATGCTAGTGTATAATAAAAGGGATGCAATGTATTTCTCATGAATGTATTTGATACACTAGTGTATAATAGAAGGGATGCAATGTATTTCTCTAATCTAAGGCATCCCTATAAGTATATTATAATACATAGCACCTTTGATTACTTGATACATCATTAGGATGGTCTTCAGTCCCACCTAGATAGGTAAAACTATAGTATCAACCATCAAGAATAATGCATCATTGAATTCTCTCAACGTGAAGGTATAAGGAATGATATGCATCTTGGGTAACTTCAAGTGAGTTAACGCCTTGGTAGTTATAATATTTATTGATGACCCTATGTCAATAAAAACCTGATTGAATAGTTTATGGTTCATACACATGATGATATGTAGTGGCGCGTCTGCTATAATAGTGGAAACCATCTTGACTTTGTGTTCATGAAATTGAATAACCGGTTCCTAACACTGTTGCACATGCCCCACAAAGTTTGTAAACACTTCATGATCCTAAGGCTACACTTTGATGGACCTTAATATGTCCATGAGCATCTCCCTGTGCTTAGGAGACTACTAAATAAGCTCATAAAATGATAACTTCACTTGAGTTATCTGTAGATTTTGGACCAACCTACTCTTTATGGTTACCATCGGTCTAGTTGGTGGGTCGGGCACATGTTGGACTGGCATTGAAGAAGGCATAGATTGGACCCTAATGGGCGTTGGAGTTTGATTCAGTTGTTCATACCTCTCGTTCCTCATGACAACGTTGACCATTCTAATGAAACCTTGGGTTTGTGGCTCGATGCAAACTTGGTTGACTTGGTCAACATTCTTCTTTGGTACCTCGTGATTAGGTAGAGGACTATTATAAATCCCCATATTTTGATTGTCAGGTGCTTGTGGGTTGTCGATAAGAAGCGTACCTCTCTCGATGATATTTTTCATAAGATGTTTGAAGAACCAACATACCTCAATATCATGACCCTTCAATCGGTGAAAGATGCAATAATGATCATCTTTATAGCCCTTAGGTTTAGTCTAATTTGGATCCACCATCTTAACTTCGGGTAAGTGTATAGTCTTTGCCTCGCATAACTACTAAAAAATCAAAGTCAACGACTCCGATAACTGATTAAATATGCATGGTGGGTGTTGCTCTTTATTTTTATCCTTATAACTGTTATTGTGTTGCTCGTACTACACAGGTGGAGGTTGGGCTTAATAATTTTGCTTTTGTTACCCTTTTTCTCCTTTATGAAGGTTCAACACTACCTGATTAACATGGGCCAACTTGGTCTAATTTCTCTTAGTGCTTTTTTTATGTCCTTGCTTGTTCCTCAGCTTCAAGTTACCCTCCTGTAACTTGATGTCCTCAACCACCTTGGCTTGTGCCAAAGCCTCTTTGAATATCTAGTATTGCTGCAACTGTAGCAATAATAAAATATGTTTGGAACAATTATTTTTGAACATTCACATTAATTTAGAGGATGGGATGGAGAATGGTAGCTTTACCATCATTTTTCTCCCTCACTTTTCATAATCCATCATTGGCTCATCGTCATGTTGCATTAGAGTGACCAAGTCAGATAAGTTTACCTTCTTCTTGACACTGAAGGATAAGCATTCTAGAAATGCATCAGCTAGTTGTTTTAAACTATTGATATTGTGCCTCTTTAGTTGGTTGAACCACTCTCGATCTGGGATTTATAGGGTCATGATGAAGGCATGTAGAAGAAAAGCATAGTTTCTCTCAATCTTAAAGCACATATCTAGAAAACTAGTCACGTTCTCTTGTGTGTCTTCCTCTCCTTGAAAATTTTCCAGCCTAGATATTTTGAAGTGCTCAGGATATGCTAGAATAGGTACTGATGTGCATAGAGGTTCATTGTGAATTTTTTTCAAGGTAGGATTTTGATAGGTCGTCCCTTGCTTCTCTATGGCTTGGACCTTCTTTGCTAATGTTTTGTAGGCTTGTGAGGAAAGAAACTCCTCCTCTCAATATTACCTTGGAGGTGCCTTCAGAGGTAGACTCCTCATCAGTTGAGGTGGGAGACTAGGCTCACCCTCATCCTCGAATTGGGAGATTTTAGAATATTCTTGTTCTAATTCCTCTCCCACTTCATTCTCATACTGCCTATGCTCATGTTGTTCAAACGCTGAAAGTTAATCTCTATGTTGAGTCGTATGGCAAGTATGGGTGTCTATGTTATTAAGGTGTAACTTGAGCTGTGAAGCCACTCGTTTATCAACATGAAGAACACAAGCTTATACTGAGAGGGGGGGTGAACAGTATAAGACATTTTTTTACTTTTTCATCATACTTCAAAATAGTAAAGCAATATACCCAAAGCAATATCAAAGCAATGCACAATATCATCCACAAAGTGACACCAATTTTAACATGGTTCACCCAGAATGTTTGGGCTATGTCTACAAAACTTTTCTCTAAAAGTTATCTCAAAGTTCTTTGGGAATCCTTCCCAATTACAATGTTTATGAGCCTCGGCCCAAAGGAGATACCTTCCTCCAATCAGAATTTATGAGCCTCTGCTCAAAGGAGATACCTTCCCCTCTGCTCTGGAAATGATCCCTTAGAATATCAACTACCTCTACCTTTTGCAAGCATGTGGAACTCCTTTCCACCGAAGACCTCCTATCCTCAATGCTTAGCCTAAGAGACCTCTGCCTTCTATGATCACGTCCACAGTAGCTCAGCAACCTGTACCAAACATAGTCAGTCGGTCTAGTACAAGTCTTCCTCTATCTGTCAGATCTATCCAACTCTTGAACAAATCAATCCTCTACATACAAGCCTTCTCAAAGACTTGCCAAATGTCCTCAGGTTCTTCTCATAGAACCAATGCACCTCTGTCCTCATACAATAACACTCCACATTCGTCTTTGCCCTTTGTGCTCTCTATGCCCTCTGCTCTCTTTGCACAATCACAGCCGCACTTGGTCGAACTTCAACCTTTGCACTCTCTGTGCTATCACAACAACACTTAGAACAATTCACCACAACTCTTCGCTCACTCTGCACACTTCGATCAAATTGTGCACTCTGCTCTCGACGATCGAACTTCTCACTCTATGCTCTATCTACGAACGTTGCAAAAACGATGCACACAACTCTTCAAAATAGCCTACCTTTTATAATAACACTTTCAAGATCAAAACCTTAATCTTAGTCAGCTATAACCCTGATCTTTAGTCAGTTGCACAACCCTAAACTTCATCAGCTCACATTTAACTTTGTCGACTTCAACTGCCTCTATAACTCTTCTGTAGCTTTTATCGTGAAACTACAACATGTCGCGATATCGTGACACCTTTGCAACCGTACAATTTCTTTTGGATTTTGTCACGATATAATGATACTTCAGCCTTTGTCAACTTCAAATAAGCTCTTGTCACGATATCATGACACTTTTGTCTTTATCATCATCAACTTTGTTTTTGTCGTGATATCACGACACTTCTTCCTTTTTTGACCTCATTTCTGCTTTTGTCATGAAATTGCGACACTTTCTCCAACCGTACATTGCCATCTCAATCTGTCATGAAATCATGACACTTTCTACATTCGTATGCTTTCTTTTCTACTTGTTGCAAAATCGTGACACTTTCTACATCCGTACGCTTTCTCTTCAACCTGTCACAAAATCATGACACTTTTTGCATCTGTATGCTTTCTTTGCAACCCGTCGTGAAATCGCAATGCTTTCAGCTTTCGTATGCTTTCTTTACAACCCGTCATGAAATCGTGATAGTTCTCATTTCAAACTCTTCCCTTTGTTGCATGTCATGAAATCGTGATAGTTCTCACTTCGAGTTCTGCAGCATGTCACAAAATCGTGATAGTTCTCACTTCGACTTTTGCAGCATGTCACAAAATCATGACAGTTTATCTTGCTTCCACTTTGTCTTCTGACTTGTTTTCTCTCTCCTTCTTAAGTCGCAAAAATGCGACATGTCGTGATATCGTGAAACTTTTCCTCCTTAGCTCTTTTCTGTTCTTTGGGTCACGAAAACCCGACATGTCGCGATATCGCGACACTTTTTCTATCGGACTCTCTCTCCTGCATTATGTCATGAAATCGCGACACTTTTTCTTCCGTACAACCTTCCTTGCAATATGTCACGAAATCGTGACACTTTTTCGTTCGTACAACCTTCTTTGCAATATGTCACGAAATCGCGACACTTTTCCTTCTTTGCCTTCCTGCACTTTTCGAGTTGCGAAAATGCGACATGTCGCAAAATCATGACACTTTTCCAACTTGTTCTCTTTCTTCGAACTTGTCGTTAAATCGCAACACTTCTTCCTACTTTCTATTTTTCTTCCAACATGTCGTGAAATCGTGACAGTTTTTCACTTGCCTTTTTGTCTGCCAACATGTCGCGAAATCACGACAGTTTTTCCACTTGCCTTTTTCTCTGTCAACATGGGGTTTGCAAAAGTCCTTTGAAACTATCATGCCGTAACCTTCATCAAAAAAAATTATTTGACATCAAATCAAATTCCTTCAAAAGCTTCTTGACATAAATGACAACTTATACACTTGAGCAAAGGCAATGTACCCAAAGTACCCAAAATTGCCAATAATATCCCCCTTTGTCATTGATGGCAAACCTTTACTGAAAACACTTCTCAAGAGCCAAAACTGAAACCAACTATGCTAACAACTGAGAAACTAAGCCCACAACTAAGAATATTCCTTTGAAGTTTTGCTCCCCCTGACTTGAAGCTTTCCTCTTCACTTGAAGCTCTCCCCTTTACTCATATCTCTCCCCCTTTGTCATCAATGGCAAAGGGTCACCTTTGGGGCTTGAGACTAAGAATGAGCCTCTTAGCTTAGTCCCTCCCCCACCTCTTGATGAGGTGATTAATTTTGGGGTGGGAGTAAAACTCCCATTAGGCACTGATCATCATCAGCGTCTCTAACTTCCTTTCCAGGAACTCTTTGTCCATATTCCTATTCTTGTCACTGTTCTTGTTCTTGTTCTCATCCTTGTTCTTGTCCATTCCTTGATCCTTGGACCTGTAATCTAAAATTTCAGCTCTAAACTATCTGATTATGTGACCTTCATTGTTGCACTTGAAACACTTGACAATGTTGTTTCTCTGAGGTAAACCTGATCTTTGAATCCACCAGTTCTGACAAAACCTATTCTGACCAAACCTATTCTAGCCAAACCTATTCTAACCAAACCTATTCCTATTATGTGCCTTGCAATAAACTGCCTTGTGCCCAAACTGTTTACAAGAGTAGCAATACCCTTGAAAGAAACTAGAACTTCTAAAATTGCCATTTACCTTCTTCATTTGAGCCATGCAATGTGAAGCCATGTGACCAAACCTGTGACACGCAAAACATCTGCCTTGAAATTTTCCTTTATTTGACCTCTTGGGTCCTGAAAACTTCTTCTCATTCTGAATTCTATTTTCTATTTCTATGCATCTATCATTCAAGGACTCATGATCTGAAATACTTTCCTCATCATAACTCTCTTCCTTTTGGAGTCTCTTACTAGACTCTCCAACTTGTTCCTTGTGTGGCTTAACAAAACCAAGGCCTGTTTTATCTGTTGTCTTTCTTTGACCTTTGATGAGTGACTTAACCTTTTTGGAGCTATCTTGAAACCTATAAAGCTTATCCTTGTACTCTTTAGTTTCCTCTTTCAAAGAAGCCATTTTCTATTCTAACTCACTATACTCAAGAACCTTAGACTCTAACTCATCCTTCAGTTCTTATGTCTTAGCTATAGAGAAATCAAGATTTTCTATAAGATCATCTCTCTCCATACAACATTCATCTAACTTATCCTTGAGTCTAGCATTCTTCTTTCTTTCATTTTTCAAAGCACTAAGAGCATTAATAAGTTCACTTTCAAGATCCTTTATTTTTTTGCTTTCTAAATCATCAAAGCCTTTTTTAGATTTCTTATCACTAGAGGTGCTACCTTTTTCAAAAACCATACAAGCATCTTCCTTATAGTTTTTTGAAACATCCTCATACATACTAGAAACCAAATCATTATTTGTACTATCATCCTCAAGGTGACCAAAATTTCAACATCTAAGACATTTCATGATAATGAATCTATGTTTTGGTTCTTCCTCTTTTTCTGATATGAACAACATCTCATTTTCATCATCACTTGAAGAACTTTCACTATCACTAATAGAACACTTACTTGCTTTGTCTAGGTAGAAACTCTTCTTGTGCTTGTGAGAGTACCTCTTTCCTTGATTGTTGTGCTCATATTTATTCTTCCTATGATGCTTGTGCTTTTTAGAATCCTTGCTCTTAGAATCTTGTTTATCTTTATCACTTTCATTCTTGGGAATAGTACATTCAGTAGCATAATGACCAAACTTTCCATAATTGAAACATCTTATATTTTTCATGCTTTTGTGCTTTCTATAGAACTTGCCTTTCTTGTTGTAATATGCCTCTTCATCACTAGAAGACTCATCACTCTCTTGAAGTTGTTTACCCTTGGATTTCTTGGTAGCCTTGAAAGCTGCCTCTTTCTTGACATCAACCTTCACTTGAGTTCTCAACTCAAATGCTGCAAGTATACTATGGAGCTCATCCTTTTTCAACTTATCCAAATATTTAGCTTCCTCAATAGAAAAAATATTTTCACTAAATCTATTAGGAAGAGATCTTAAAATCTTATCACAAACATCATTTTCAGCAAGCTCAAGACCTAAGTCTTTCATGGAGTTAACAACCTCATCCATACGAAGCATGTAGTCACTAATATTTTCATCATCATTCATCTAGAGTTGTTC
This sequence comes from Wollemia nobilis, assembly GCA_028583015.1. Classification (NCBI taxonomy): domain Eukaryota; kingdom Viridiplantae; phylum Streptophyta; class Pinopsida; order Araucariales; family Araucariaceae; genus Wollemia; species Wollemia nobilis. The sequence goes on along the minus strand of JAQPPZ010003172.1, from coordinate 461,272 downwards.
AAACATACCTTTGAAGTGTCTCAACTTGGCCTTTCTGACATTTGTATCACCTGTATGAACCACCTTCAACTGTTTCGACATTTCACTAGCTATCTTGCAATGAATCACTTTGGTGAGATCTGCTTTATGTAAGCCTTTCAAGATTGCATTCATTGCTTTTGAATTGCTTGTGATGTAGGAGCCTTTCTTATTTAGTATTAGGACCATGTACAGGAATAGTTTACTCATCTTCAATCACTTCCCATACCTCATTACCAAGTGCCATTAGATGAACCTTCATCCTTGCACTCCAAAGACCAAAATCTGACCCATCAAGAATAGGTGTTGCATTGCTACTTGAATGATCCATTGTGTTATTTACTAGCTTTTCCTTCAAGCTGTTAAACTTTTTGAAGGCACCCGCTCTGATACCAATTGAAGAACACAAGCTTATACTGAGAGGGGGGTGAACAGTATAAGACCTCTTTTTACTTTTTCATCATACTTCAAAACAGTAAAGCAATATACCCAAAGCAATATCAAAGCAATGCACAATATCATCCATAAAGTGACACAAATTTTAACGTGGTTCACCCAGAATGGCTGGGCTACATCCACAAAATTTTTCTCTAAAAGTTATCTCAAATTTCTTTGGGAATCCTTCCCAATTACAATGTTTATGAGCCTTGGACCAAAGGATATACCTTCTCCCAATCAAAATTTATGAGCCTCTGCTCAAAGGAGATACCTTCCCCTCTACTTTGGAAATGATCCCTCAGAAGATCAATTGCCTCTACCTCTTGCCAGCACGTGGAACTCCTTTCCACCAAAGACCTCTTGTCCTCAATGCTTAGCCTAAGAGACCTCTGCCTTCTATGATCACGTCCATAGCAGCTCAGCAACCTGTACCAAACACAGTCAGTCAGTCTAGTACAAATCTTCCTCTATCTGTCAAATTTGTCCAACTCTTGAACAAATCAATCCTCTACATACAAGCCTTCTCAAAGACTTGCCAACTATCCTCAGGTTCTTCTCATAGAACCAATGCACCTCTATCCTCATACAATAGCACTTCACGTTCGTCTTTGCCCTTTGTGCTCTCTACACCCTCTGCTCTCTTTGCACAATCACAGCCGCACTTGGTCGAACTTCAATCTTTGCACTCTCTGTGCTATCACAGCGACACTTAGAACAATTCACCATGACTCTTCGCTCACTCTGCACACTTTGATCAAATTTCACACTCTGCTCTCGGTGATCTAACTTCTCACTCTGCGCTCTATCTGCGAACGTCACAAAAATGATGCACACAACTCTTCAAAACAACCTGCCTTTTATAATAACACTTTCAAGATAAAAACCTTAATCTTAGTCGGCTATAACCCTGATCTTTAGTCGACTGCACAACCCTAAACTTTGTTGGCTTACATTTAACTTTGTCGGCTTCAACTGCCTCTGTAACTCTTCTGTAGCTTTTGCCACCAAACTACAACATGTCATGATATCGTGACACCTTTGCAACCGTACACTTTCTTTTGGATTTTGTCATGATATCGCGATACTTCAGCCTTTGTCAACTTCAACTAAGCTCTTGTCACGATATCGTGACACTTCTGTCTTTATCAACATCAACTTTGTTTTTGTCATGATATCACGACACTTCTCCCTTCGTCGACCTCCTTTCTGCTTCTGTCATGAAATTGTGACACTTTCTCTAACCGTACACTGCCATCTCAATCTGTCGTGAAATCATGACACTTTCTACATCCGTGTGCTTTCTTTTCTGCCTGTCACAAAATCGTGACACTTTCTGCATCTATACGCTTTCTCTTCAACCTGTCATGAAATTGTGACACTTTCTGCATCCGTACGCTTTCTTTGCAACCCATCATGAAATCACGATGCTTTCAGCTTTCGTATGCTTTCTTTACAACCCGTCATGAAATCGTGATAGTTCTCATTTCAAACTCTTCCCTTTGCTGCATGTCATGAAATTGTGACAGTTCTCACTTCGAGTTCTACAGCATGTCGCAAAATCGTGACAGTTCTCACTTCGACTTTTGTAGCATGTCACGAAATCACGACAGTTTATCTTGCTTCCACTTTGTCTTCTGACTTGTTTTCTCTCTCCTTCTTAAGTCGCAAAAATGTGACATATCGTGATATTGTGAAACTTTTCCTCCTTAGCTATTTTTTGTTCTTTGGGTCACGAAAACCCGACATGTCGCGATATCGTGACACTTTTTCTATCGGACTCTCTCTCCTGCATTATGTCATGAAATCGCGACACTTTTTCTTCCGTACAACCTTCCTTTCAATATGTCATGAAATCGTGACACTTTTTCGTTCGTACAACCTTCTTTGCAATATGTCACGAAATCGCGACACTTTTCCTTCTTTGCCTTCCTGCACTTTATGAGTCACGAAAATGCGACATGTCGCAAAATCGTGACACTTTTCCAACTTGTTCTCTTTCTTCGAACTTGTCGCAAAATTGTGACACTTCTTCCTGCTTTCTCTTTTTCTTCCAACATGTCATGAAATCGTGATAGTTTTTCACTTGCCTTTTTGTCTGCCAACATGTCACAAAATCATGACAGTTTTTCCACTTGCCTTTTTCTCTGTCAACATGGGGTTTGCAAAAGTCCTTTGAAACTGTCATGCCGTAACCTTCATCAAAACAAATTATTTGACATCAAATCAAATTCCTTCAAAAGCTTCTTGACATCAATGACAACTTATACACTTGAGCAAAGGCAATGTACCCAAAGTACCCAAAATTGCCAACACAACATGCTCCTTGATCTCATTGTAAGGATGTAAACTGGTGCTAGCCAATCGATCCTCTATCTCTACATGCTCCTTCTGATAAAGGATGCGTTGTTCATGCATGTGTTGTTCATATAATTTTTGTCTTATGAACCTCTACCTCTAAGTATTCTCATTTATGAGGAATTCTTTTTCTGTGTGAACATCCTCCAATTGATCATGGAGAATCTATCATCTTTGCTTTGACATCAGTCTATGAGCCCTATCAAGATGATCAACTGCCTAAGGTCTCACTCTAGCAAGGGTGCACTCTATTCGAGCAACTTTATGAGTATGTCCTCCAATGGAATGATTCACCACACTCTTGCCTTGATCTATAAAGATGGCATTCGTGTTAGGATGTCTCCTATACTTAGTTCCTACATGTGATGTGGGAGCCTGCATGTCTCGATAATTCTTGGAGCACTCTCCAAGTTCTTGGGCGGTCTTAATGTTACCTCTACTACAGACGCTCACAAGTCAAAATGGTGCAGGCATAGGCTTATATCCTAGATGCTCTAGGAATTTGTCTATACCATCCAATTTTTTTCTAAGCCATGGCTCATGAGGTGGTGTACCATTTTCTCCCTCTTTGGATATACCTATTGTAAACTTATTATGTTCACCTCTATAGGGAGTCTATGCATACCTGTGCTCAAAAGTAGCCCTCTTAGTTCACCCATGAATAGGTAGATCTTGGACATGTCTATGCTCTAAAGGTGGAGGTCATGAGCCTCCCTTAGATACCTATTGAATGGGTACCAATTTGGATCCCTCGATGACATATTCGTCGATGGAACACATAGATCCACATGGAATATGATCATGATAAATGCTATCATATGCAGAACCTCCATGTTGAGAAGTCCCATACTTTGATTTGTTTCTAGAGGGATGTCTAGCACTTCCTCTAATTGGGGTATTATTTACATAATACCCTTGTATAGAATTATCCCCTCTAATGCTCGTTGAACAATGTCCAAGAGGATTAAGTGATTGAGGGCATTATACATCATGTTGTGCACTAGGTGGAGCTCAGGATTTGATCTCGGGTCTATGATTGGATCAACCTCTTCGTGTTTGCACCATTATGTATCCTATGTCTATATTTAACTTTTATTAGCACACAAAGAATACAATGATGATTATCTATTTTTACAATTTAAAATGAGCCCTAAACTATTTTATGTGTTGTCAGATTGTTGTATCAATAAAGTAACTCTTGTCATGTTTTGCAATACATTGATGATTTTCTTAAATTTTTAATGGATTTCACTTGTATGCTCATATCTTGACAACTTGGAAATAAACTCCAGGCCACGTAATACCCCCAAAATGTGGTAATAAAACCCACACCCGGGAAGGGAGCACAAGTCCTCCCAGATCCTTACCCGTTTTTACCCAGTCAGTGTCATACCCTTCGAAGAGGAGTATATACAAATTTTCTAGGCTACAAAAGGTTCTTGGATCTGGTATTGGTCTAGAATATAGGGTACGAGGGAGTTGGGCCAATGGGTGGAAATCAACTCCATCGTCGTTGAAACCCTACTAGTGGTTGGATGTGACTCCCAAATCACTAGTGTTTACTATGAAACGTGGTTTGTGTGTGTTATTTTTAATTTGCATAAAATAAATATGCATAATACAACACTCACATGATCATTTCCTACATGATATGCATAAAAAGAACATTTTGTATTCATAAAATATGCATACTACACCTTGCATGACCTTTTGACAATGTAAATTTATGATGTAAATGGCCTTTGATTTGGCCTCAAGCATGCAAAATCACCACACAAATTATTCTAGAATTTTGGAGTCTAGGGCAAACTGCAATCAAATGTCCACTATTCCTAGTAGTGCCTAGAAAAAATTAAAAAATGGCAACCCTAAGGACCTAATTCATTTTATCCTTATTTCATGGTTATCCTATTTAAATTTCATTTTTAAGTCTCTAAAAAAAATAGAGACAACAAACAAACACAAAGGGTGTCAGAAGGTCCTACCTCAAGTCCTCATCTGATAAAGCTTTAAAATCCTGCTCTGTGATTGGTCTATTGCTAACTGCGGCTTTGATGCATGGTTGTGACTGTTACCCATGAATTTCAACCATAGGGAACACCTGCCACAAAAAACACCAAATATAGTCAACAAATTATGGAAAAAAATATGAAGTTCCATCGTAATCTCCTACTGTAACCACCAAAAAAGCTCACACCTATTCTACCTATTACAATTGATGAAATATACACAAATAGGTATGCATAAATTGATAATAATAAATGAAATGAATACAAGGAATCCTTTATTTATTTCAATGGAGTGAAATTATAAATTCATTCCTCTTAGGTATATCCATTTGATACATCAATTACAATAGCGTCTAATCCCTCTTAAGGATAGATGCGATCAAATGCCTTCTAGGGTGACATGAACTGCTCTAGGGTGTCTATGACCCTCTTCTCCATTATTAGAGGCATTTTCTACCTTACATCCCAAAACCCTATTATTATTGCATGCAATAAAAAACAAGAAACATTAAAAATAAAGGAGGCCTCTCTTGATGAGGCTTTAAAAGGATATTTCACAAAAAGATGCCATAACAAGCATGTAATCAAGAAAACAAATAAAACATAGTAAACCTATATTAATCATGAAATTTTGCCATCAAACATGTGCAAGAAATCAAATACTATCTATATATTGGGTTAGTTTATCAAATAGAAAGCATAAACGCATGAAATAACCCACAATTGCACTAATTACCAAATTGACAAAATGAAGGTAAATCTACCTTAAATTCTTAATTCCACCAGTTATATGTCTCTAAAATGCCAATTAAACCTATACTAAGCATAATATGATCTAATTAATTAATCTAAAGAAAAGAGCACAAGGGGATTCATAGTCATTTGCTCACCGTGGGTTTGATGTGCGGGTGGCACTGTTCACCGTTATTGAGAGCCGCAGTAGAGTGTTGAGTAGGTTTGCCCTCCAAATTAGGGCTTTCTCTTTGATCCACCTTTCCAAATTTATGGTCGAGGGTTGCCTCTATATCCTCTGATAGGTTTGGTGGTTGAATTGATCAGATAGTGCATGGATTGCATGAATTGACATTTCTTGGCTCTCCTAGGCTCCTAGGGCTTCCATGGTAATTTGATCTCCAATTGGGTAGAAAAAATATCCCTCTCAATGCATGTAGTTGCTTATGCAATTTGATAGGGATTCACTACTCAATTGACTATGCTTCTCTCTAGACTTATCCCCAATTTATATGGGGATCTTATAGCAATTGCCTAGGGCTAGGGGTGGCTTCCTCATGAAGCCAATATCAATATTGGATAGTTGAGCTTGTTGGACGGAAGGATCCAGAACCTTCCTCACTCAAACTGCTCCAATATGCAACTAATTGGCTGTTGCAACCAACTTTTAGGTTGTATGAAGGCCAACTGATTCTAAGTGTTGATCGCGGCTAACATGTGCGGTGAGAACTGCTAACCATGGGTGTCAGTAGGGGCTATTTGCACTGAATAGGCAAAGGTGCCCAGTTGAGTGGTAAAAACCACTACTATACCTTGGATCTGTCCAAAGGTCTACAATATGGTCTTCTAGCATGTCCCATATGAGTCATCACCTTGGCATGATGCGTTTTAGGTGTCTACACTAGGAAATTTCCTTGGGGGTAATAGTTAAAAGATGATTTCATGTAAATACCATATTTCAAGGTAAACTAGCTTACCTTTGTCCCTAAAAATATCAACCCATTATTAGTTATAATAGTGTGAGGAACCCCAAATCGAGTGATAATTTACTCTTGAAATTTTATGATGACCCTTTCAGTAGCTTTACTTGAGTGGGATTTCCTTTGTCCACATTATAAAGTAATATATAATTGTCAAGATCCATTAGTTCCATTCATTGGAGGGAGGATTTATTGCTCCTATAAAATTCAATCCCCAATGTGAGAAAGGCTCATCAGCTATAATATGTTTGAGAGGTAGTAATGCATTCTAGTTCCTCTTGGTGAAGAACTTGAATTTGTCACATTTCCTTACCCACTAATGTGCATCACTAAACATAGTGGAACAATAATACCCAAGTTTCATTATTTTCATTACTATGGTGTGCACCAAATAGTATCTTCCAAGGAAACCTTCATGGAATTCTTGTAGCAATGAGGGTATTTATTTGGCTTCTATGCACCTTAGAAGGACACCTTAAACTTATTGTAAGACAATACCTCTCTAATGACAGTATAATGTGCATTTTGTACCCTTTATGCCCCTCTTTGTGTTTGGTTCATATTTGAAAAGTATTGACTGTATCACATATAACCGATATGACCTTATATATTGTTGAGGAATATTACATTATTTGGTACATGCTAATGTACCCCCATGGTACCTTCATGGTATAATTGTAAATATGTAATAGATTAGGGTTGATTCTATAGTTTATATGTGTGATTTATATTTCCCTTTCATATAAGTGTCAATGTGCAAGAAATGTACAAGTGTCATGTAAGAGTGCAATTTATAGAAAATGCATAAGTGTCATGTAAGTTAGAGTGCAAGTGTGTATTGAGAGAATGTACACAAGTGCATTTTATGTAATTTTGCAAATATATAATGTGATAATGTGCATAAGAGTATTAGATTAGGAGTGCACGTAGAAGTGTGCAAGTGTCATAGATTCAAGTGTGCATATAAGAAGAAAGTGAAGAATCTAGTATGCAAGTGGCAAGATGATAAGTCAAATTTCATGAGACTTGTCATATGGAGAGCAATAGTTAAGTACTTTAAGATTCAAATTACTATGGCTATATTATGGAGGTAATGCTCCATAAAAGATATATCCAAGAGATATCCTATGATCTGGTTGTAATAGAAAGCTACAAAAAAAAAACAAATAAATCTTGTATACAGATTTTGAGTAATTAATATCTTAAGTTTTCTTCATGCATAGTTCATACGTGACTTAGTTTTTTTACATTCATATTTGATTATATAAGTGAATGTTATTTTCATTATTATATTGGCCTTGATATACATATTAGATTGCTCATATATTATTGTACTCTTCATTATTGATATTTTGACCTTTAGTATGACTTCTTTATATTGGGACCTATAATATTTTATTGTAGTAAGGCTTAAAATCTAATAGTGGTATCAGAGCTACCACCTAACTTTATCCATTTTTTATATATTTATTTTAGTAGGCACCATCATCATTATTTAACTTTATCAATTATTGATAGATTTAATTTAGAGTCTACCCACTTTCAAGGCAGTGAAGACTTGGACTCTATTTTTAAAGGTCTAATTGAGTAGATATTAAGGATATAAGGATAAGTCACATTGATTTGGATGCTAGGGTATTTCCACTTGGTTGAAGGAAAAACTAGTGAAGATTAGGAATCAAGTATATTGATAGAAAGTTAAAACTTAAAATAAAAGTTAGAAATTTGATAGAGGAAGCCAACTTAGAAGAAATTTGGACATTGATTGATTGGAAGCCAACATAGAAGATAGTTGGAAATTTGGGGACATATAAAGTCACCCTGATCATATTCAAGATTATCTAGAGAAAGAGGAGAATCACTTTTGAAGATTGAGAAAGAGCTAACTCAAGAGAAATTTTATCATTCAAGGACATTTAGAGTCGTCCTAACATTGATATTGGGTTCTATAACATGGAGGATTATCATATTGGGTTCTTAGGTGTAACCTAAGACATTGAAAATAAATTCTAGATATTGAAATGGAGCAACATTAAAGGATTGTAGGGCTATCTCCATTGGGGCTATAGTGGTCTGATTGGCAGTGGAGTATGCCCTCATGTGGTGATATGTGTCATATTAGTGACCTTATTTTGTATAGACCTATGTCTACTCATGGATAAGATAGCTTATAATTTCTTGAGCCACAATTGGTCAATCCTACCTCGAGAAAAATTAGAAATGAATACCACTATACACACCAGTATTTGAGCAACTTGACTCCCTTGGTTGGTCTTAGTATCTTCAAGCACTTATTTAATTAGAATATGAGTTTGATCGATGTCACTAGGATGTTTGAGCCTCTTGAAAGCACTTTTTGATCCTTCCTTCCTAAGATAGGAAAAATAATAAGTCATGCCACTTTTTCTCCTACAATTTATTGATTTCTTGTATCCATAGTATTACAATCACTTCATTCCATTTTGTAGTTATATCGATACCATTGTGTTGATTCCCTTGATTAATTAGTCAAATCATGAGTTGTGATGCATCATTAGAACTTATACTATAATAAAACATGCAATAATAAATCACTACACATAACAACCCATCCCATCCATAATCTAAACACCCTAAACAAATACATAATGTCATCCATACATCACATTATATCTTCTTACAAATTCAACCATTCATACATCTCTATCATGCATCAATCAACACATACCTCATCCTCATAAAAAATGATGAAAATGACTATTGTTGGAAATATTTATGTAAATTCTTGTCATTGATGTCAAAAGAGAGATGTCATTGATGTCAAGAAAAATTCTCAAGGCACAATTATTATTCTAAGTAAGGTCAATAAATTTTATCTCAAGAGAAAGAAAATTTGTTGAGAAAAGCATTATAATATTTATTTTTTAATATTATAATGAAGGAAAAAAGGCTTAAGAGTTATTTGGAACAATGGTTTAAAAATGAAGGCAAGATATTAATATTATTGAAGGCAATAATATTAATTGTGAAGGCAAGGTTCAAAAGGATTAATATTATAATATATTTATTATAATATAAATATTTCAAGTTATAATATCATTTGAGCGCCAAGTAATTGAAGGTAATTCGAATTAATTTCAAATTGAGGTGACCGACATCATATGGTGTAAAAAAGACAAGGTGGGTCGACTTTGGACAAAGAGGAAATTAAATCATATTAATACCTCATACCTCAAGTCATTTTTGAGTTGTTTGAAATGGTGTAAGCAATAATATCAATATCCAATTCATTGCACATGGTAGAGAAGGAAAGGAAAGGAGAGTGTAGTATTCTACAATGAACAATGGAGGTTTATGTTCAAATTGGTGCACATCAAATACCATCCAGCCAGCTAGACCAGCTGGTGGCTGAACCTACATGAAGGTGTTGTGAGAAGGAGGTTTCGGGTTCAAAACCTATTGTAGACCATTTTTTTTTGGTTGGGTAGATTTTGTGGTAGGAGGAAGTAAAAGGTGATTGGTGCCTTTGTGTTCTCATGGGCTATGTTAGCATAGCTAGTCGTGGCCCTTTGGTTGGGTGCCTTGCCCTCACGAGGTGAGAGGTTCAAGTCACATTGAGGGCAGAATAAAAGAGGTATTTATTTTCTCAATTACAATTTGATTTTTGTGGGAGTTATAAGGTTGAGTTGTCATTTATTTTTTCTCATTTGATATAGGAGAATTAAGGTGTGAAAATGTCTTTTTGTATTGAAATTAAAATCTAATTAGAAGGAGAAATAAAGTGTGATAAGCATTCTTTCATTGTATGAGTTGATTGTGTGTGTTTTAAAAGTAGAATTTATAAGGTGTTTTGTGGTTTAATTATTATGTGTATTCCTCCATGGTGAAAGAAATTTTGAAGGGTTTTGTTCTTTGATTAAAAAACCTTATTTTGAGAAATTAAAGTGAATTGTAAAGTAATATTTTTGTGCATCATTTTTGAGAAAAAGTTTTCATGTGGATGATTGAAAAGTGCTATGCTAACTTACCCTTGAAAGTGGTATAAGAAAGAAAGAATATTTTGAGACAGGTTTTGAGGGCACTTCTTCATCAAAGCAAGTTAAGAGGTATGGTGACATTATTCCTTCTTAGAGGTGTTTGATTGAGAAAATATTTTTGAATCATAAGGTGGAGATAAAAGGTTTGATTAGTGTGGATTGTTGGAAATATTTGAGCTAGGGTTTGTGAAACAAAATGTGAATACTTGTTGAAAGAAATTAAAAATATGTGTGTTAGAGTTTGTGAACAAGTTGTGCTTTATCCTTGAAAGAAATTGGAAACACTTGTTCTAGGGTTAAAAGTAAACTTGTGCATTATTGTATTTGATCTTTAAGAACAAGTTGTGCATTGAGTTGAGTGTTCTTGAAATTGAATGTACAAGTTTTAGAAATCAGATTTGTGAATCAAGTATGTGCATCAATTTTGATTGTGGAAAATACATAAGAAGGTCAGCTATTATATGCTAAACTAGAGCTACCTTTAAAATGCAATAAATGTGAGACATGTGAAAGTAACAGATTTAATGAATGTGTAGAACATATTGAGCATTTTTCAAGTGCATATTATTCTCTATATGTTCAAGAGGTTAAACAAATTCTAGGTAGAATATGTCTAAACTGCTTCAAGTTAAAGAAATCACTTTGAATATTAGATAAAACACTTGGTGATACTATTATGCAAATATAGAAATAGATGAATATTATTTTGTATGCAATATTTGGAGAGTTGAGAAGAGGTTTTGATGAGAAAATTTGAGTATGTATTTTGAGCATGTGTTATGACCAAGTCTGTTGAGAAGGCTTGTAGGTTGATTTGAACAAGTTTTGTGAGAAGACTTAAAACAGGTTTGAGGAAGATTTAAGCAAGTCTTGTGAGAAGAATTGAAACAGGTTTGAGATATATTTGAGCAAGTCTTGTGAGAAGACTTGAAACAAGTTTGAGGTAGATTTGAGCAAGTCTTGTAAAAAGACTTGAAATAGGTTTTAGAGTAGATTTGATGAGCAGGTTTGAGATAGGTTTGTGCTAGTATTGTGATGAGGCTTGGTGTAAATTTATGTAGAGTTTGTGAGTAGAGTTAATGTAGATTTTTGCATGTAATATGGGTAGATCTGGGACAAAGTTGAGATAGATTTGTGCATGTAATGTGTGCATATTTGGGATATATTTGAGATAGATTTGTGCATGTAACGTGTATATATTTGAGCAAATATGAGGGTAGTTTTTGTTGCTAATTTGAGAAAGCCTTGTGTGAATTCTTGAGGTATACTTGTGCATGTAACATATGTATATTTGAATAGAGAACTGAGTAGGATTTGGAGTTGACCAGAGTAGATAGGAGAGGAGTCTCTTATGGATAGAGGTCCACTAGCCAAAGTAGTGGGGATATAGGTCTCTTGTGGATACAGGTCTACTAGCTAGAGAAGTGGGTATAGATGTCTCATATGGATAGAGATACACTAGCCAGAGCAATGGGGACATAGGTCTCCTATGGATAGATGTCCACTAGCCAGAGTAGTGGGGACATGTGTCTTCTATAGATAGAGTTCCACAAACTAAAGTTAAAGGATAAAGTTCTCTTGTGGATATAGTTCCAAAAAATAAAGTTAAGGGGATAGAGTTCTCCTATGGATAGAGTTCCAAAAACTAGAATTAAGGGTATAGAATTCTCTTGTGGATAGATATTCATGAACTTGAGCATAGGGGATTAATATATACTTTGGACATAGGTCCATAAATATTCTGATAGGAAATTGGTTCCCAAGAGATTTATTGAGAAAATTTAGAAGAAATATTTTCTCTATGGATGTATCCCACATTGGGTGAACCATGTTAAATTTGTATCTCTCATGTGTGTGATGATTTATGTATTGCTTTACTACTGCTATTGATGATATTGGTTGATATTATTTTTGGAAAGATATTGCAATTGATAACATTGGATAATATTGTTTGGAAAAGAAAAGTAAAAGTTGATCTTATATTGTTCACACCCCTCTTAGTATAATCTTGTGTTCTTCAATTGGTATCAGATCCAATTTCTTCGAAAAGCCTTATAGCTTGAAGGAAGATCTTACAAGAACACACATGGGCAGAAAAGGCAAAAGAAGAATCCTGAGAACACACATGGCCATGAATGAAAAGGAAGATGCTCTAGTAATTATGATCCAAGAAAATGAAGAGGAAGAAGAAAAATTTGTGAGATGTGTTGAATGTGGTAAACTTGGTCACATGGCACTCTATTGTCCACAAAATGGGTATAATAGTAGTAAAGAGGAAAAAGGATTTGATTTTTCTCACAAAGAGATTATTACTCAAAAAGGGGAAGTGGAAATAGATTCAAATGATGAATCAAGCAGTGAAGAGGAAACTAACTTTGAAAAAGGGAATAAGAAGGAACTAAGAATACTCAAATGTTTTATTTATGGTAACTTTGGCCACCTTGTAGATCATTGTTCAAAAGTTGGGTATAGTAGCAGTGAAGATCTTATAGGAACACACATGGATGAGATACATAGAAATCTCACAACCTATGAGATAAGTGATGAGGCCCAAAAATACCTCATTATTGTACAATGTTTGACTACCATAGGATAAGTTGATTGTCAAATAGTTAACTAAAATATACTATTTGTTAAGTTTTTGCACAATTTTATGTTAGGAATACTATATCTCTGTTTTTGACTATTTTCAACATTTTGTGACCGATTTTGCTTAATTAAGTAGTAAGTAAAAACATGTATTTCAATTAACCAAATGTGGTATGTTGATATCCATTAACTTCTCAATGGTTTTTTAATGTTTTCCTACCCTTCAACTTGTTTCAAATCCACATTGAAGCCAAAATTTTAGGACTGTCACAAATTTGAAAATCTGAAAAAAACAGCCATATAAAAATCAGCAAGCTGTCACTTTATAGGAACACCTTGAAGTTATCAAGCAAAGCATGAGGATATGGATGGAATGAGTTAAAAATTACTATAGAAGACATCTAACCTATTTAGAATCATTCACACATGGTCTAAATATGCAGCAACAGGGTATAACAGAGCATGGACAATTGTGCAACACTATTGCACTATTTCAACATGGTTACTTGGTGAATGAAGTGTATAAATTCAGTAGCAACTTGATGTACTCCATGTTGATATTTGAATAATTTTTTCATGTTCGAATTTGTTTGAATTTTTAAGAAATGTTAATATTTTACAACTGTGCAACAAAGTTGAAAAATGCAATTATTTACCATGTAAATTTCAGCAAGCTACCAATGAATGGCAAGGCATGAAATTCACACATGGAGAGGAATGAAGGCTATTGCAATTTGATCCTCAGAGCTAACCCACCTGAGAAATGTAGATGAAATAACTTGAAGAGCACATAGTTTTTCATTTTGAAGATATTTGGAATGAGCAGACATCTTCAAAATGAGAAATACAGTCTCTTTGGAATGAGCGGACATCTTCGGAATGAGAAATATTGTCTCTTCGAAATGAGCCACTTATCTTCGGAATGAGAATAGAAAGATTTTTTTGACTTGTTGAATGATTTTTGACGATGGAAAAATGGAAAGAAGGTTGAAAAGGTTAAAGGAAAATATCTCCCATCTAAATTTGTCGTCCTTGCCGTCCAAAGCCACCATTCATGGAAAAGATCAATTTTGATCCTCTTCTAGAATAAACTGAGAAAAAACTACAACATAATAGGAAGTTGTTTGCAAGATAGAAATGGCATATTCTTAAGTGAAGAAATATGTGTGAGATATTTATAGACTCCTCCCATGTACTCCCACCACTGAAGATGTTTTCTAAGGGCCAATGACTACTACTGCAACACAAACTATCTAGATTTGCATTTATTTCAGACCCAAAATTATTGGTAAATCACTGTAAAGTAGCACATAGGCTGATTTGAGCATGGGATATGTTGTAAATATTTATATAAATAACACATCTCCCTCATTGGTTGAGCCAGTTAGGAATTAGAATAGAGGAGAGTTTTCAATAGCAACAATTAGGACTGTACAATAATTTTTTGTAACAATTTTCAACATGTTTTGTCATCAATAAAAGTGTAGTTATTTTATTATTTTTTGTTCTGAGTGTTAATTAGTTAAGAAGTTCTTTTCACCTCCTTCTAGATCAGGAAGTATGGGCCCACTTTTAGATCTAGAAGGAGGATTTTTATGGCAGGTTTTAATCTGTAATTTTGCTACAGCAGAATTAACAGATTACTTGTCAAGTTTACTTTTCTTTTTTTAAGTTTGTATAGTGTTCTTTATGTTTTCTATTATGTTTATGTACAACATTTGTGTGTTTCAGCTGAAAAATTATATTAAGCATTTTTCCTTTGATTTCCATGTTTTCATTGCTTTTCTATTTTAGCAACTTTCAATTTTCAGCATATTTCATTTTGTTGTCAATTCCTATAGTAGAAGCTTGACGACCTTTTGTAGTAGGACATTGACAGGTGTTTTTAGCATAAGTTTTATTTACAAGCATCATTTCAATTATGTAAGAGTAACTAGGTTTCAATTTTGCAAATGTAACTTAGGATTTCATTTCAGCAACATTTAAATTCAGTAATTTAAATTCTGTTATTTTAATTCTACAAAAGTAGATTAGACTTTCAATTTAGCAATTCTAATTCCTGCAATTGTAGTTATATTTCAATTCTTGTAACTTAGAATTGGTTTTTAGTTCCTGCAAGTTTCCATTCTACATATTAGGTATAGTGTGACACCAAAAGGCTAAACCAAATCTATCTCATCCAATAAATGCTTGAAATTTGAATGCCTGAATTGTACTATGCCCTAGCCTTCTATCGTAGACACCTTGGACACCACACCGGATTAATAAGATCTTTGTGATTTAATGATGTGGTTAATGACAACGCATCATTTTGACATCGTTTATAAGGAACACAATGTTTTTAGAGGGTAAAATTAGCCCAATAATTGTTAATTATACTAAATTGTGAACTTCAGAGTAAAATCTAGATAAATGATTGGTATTAGTAACAGTTTTTGATAAATTGCATTTTAGTACATTTAGAAAATAAGAAACCACAGGGAGTTGATCTTCACACCTAGGGGTTAAATTGCTTATGTTTGAAATTCTTGATAATAATTAAAATAATTCATCCTCATTATCAAGAAACATAAGATCTCTTAGATGAGCCATCTTCTAGTACTACCATTTTTATATACATATCATCAGGGTAGTATAAACAAATTTGTACTAGGTGTTGGGAAGACATCATGGCAGATATACAAGACTATCCCTTGAACATAACAATCATATCAGCTACTTGTAGCATTTGTTCACAAGGACATAACATTGATAAATGCCATTTACTTACACAAATCAGAGATGCAAAATTTGTTTCCTGATCTAAATTCTTCTCAAGGGAGATCCCAACAACAACAACAAACAAAGCAAGTAAAACCACTACCTCCAGCCCAACCTATGGTCAATCTGAATAATACAGGATAGGTAACCCCTATCTATGTAAGCTGAGTTAGTTAAAAAAAATCATAAAACTTTTGCACAATCAAAATAGAAGTTTACAACTTAATAGTGATCCTAGAGTTTTGCCATTATTGCTTAAATATTGTTAGGGTTTTATCGTGCTAAATCGTAACCTAAAAATTCTTAGCCTACATCGACAATAGTTGATCTCATTAGAGGTGATCCTACCTGACAAGTAGTTGATCTGCTAAAGTTGTACACTTCTTGTCTTATTGTGTAAACCAAAAATACGTCTTTTTTAGCCCAACTAATGATCAATATAAATAATACAGGATAGGCAACCCCTGTCTATGTAGCTAAATCTGGTAAAAAAAAAAAAACCTATAGGAAATGTTATTGATTGCAGCAACATCCAACTGTGCTCAAACAAGAACTTACCTGAACTTGAAGAGACAAAAATCAATGGAGATACACAGAAAACCTTTAGTCCAAACACACAAAAATTAGCCTTGGATAAAGGAGAAAAACTACACATAGAAAATTTACTTCCATTGAACTCCTTAGTAAGAAATTATAAAGGTGTAAATTATGTCCTCCTAGGAATGAAAGAAATTGAAGTGCAGCCAAGAAAAATCTTGAACATTATTAGCTGGATGACTTATAAACAAAAATCAAAATTGTTGCTATTTTGAAACAATATTCCAATCCCTTTACATGGAATTACAAGGGTATATCAATATTTTATCTTGATGTAAGCACTTAACATCTTTTGGGAATTGGTATTTAATTGTTTCAAATACAAATTGACAAGATTTTGCAGACTAGGAGGCATGGACAACACTTGATTGAAGAAGCTTTTAGATATGGAGCAGTGCTTCTTTCTCCCATTAGTAATTCATGGAGTATGTTAGTGGTGAATGGATATTTCCTTCGAGTATACCATGCACCATTAACTAAGGAAGAGTTCTTGAAGGAGATTCCATTGGATGTAAACATAATGGAAGATAATTTCTCTTCAATATCAGATTCAGAGTGATGATAAAAAGTTTGACAAAAAGAAAAAAAATACAAGAAAAGCAAAAAGAAGAATAGTCTTGTTTGTGAAATTCCTTCTTGGGTACAAGCAAGACAAGAAAAATTGAAAAAAAAAAAAAAGAGAGAGAGAAAAAAAAATTGCAGCAAAGGCATGTCCCACAAAATGGGGATACATGAGGATAAGAATCAATTTCAGCAAGGAAGAGGAACAATGGAGCCAATACTTCATTTCCAGCACTAAGGAGGCAATTATGATGTATGAATATTCTTACTGCTCATCTAGAAAGGACGGTTGCATCAATGTTACAGTTTTCAATAGAAAGAGATGGTGTTTTCATACAACAATTGACATGTTTTTGTAGAATAAGGATTGGTCTTATCCAAATAAGAGTGAGAGATGTTCTCTCTCATTGAAGCACTTGAAAAAAAAGGGACAGAAGTTGGTTGAAAACCAGAAATGACAGCCTCTTCTGATAAAAAAAATGAAAACAAAAGAGATGAAAAAAAATGAAAAAAAAGGAAAGAAAAGAAAAAAATGAATAATTCAGTAGTGAAAACCTTCTTGGAGGCGCTACTGATTTGGCTTGCATGAAAACCAATTTTTAGAATGCATTGCCTTGTTTATCTACCCATAATTATTCCACCATTGTACAAATCTCACACTGCACATGTGTTATTTTTATGTTTTTAGATAGCCTGCTAACAATCATCAAAAGCATCTTGTAAGGTGCATGACCAATTTTCAAGACAGTAACATATGTGTTTCTTGCATTTAATTCATAGTAAACATTTAGCATTTAGTGTATGACAATCGGTATTTGGCATAAACTATTCATACAATATTGGCAATTTGAAAATAGAACATGTTCAAGATGTCAAGAAACACCCTCTTATGCCCTTAATTGCATGGAAATTCCAAAACTGTGCAAAAACCTGATTTTGGGACAAACATGGCAGCAATTTTATTTCAATTTGTAGGGCAAGTTTCAGAATAACTACAAGTTTATATCTCATAATTGTCTAATAAATTAAAGGAGGATAATTAGAAAAATGCACTTGAAGGTTCTATTTTAGTACTACTGGAATAAAACAACAACATATAGAACAAAGAATAGCATCTAAACAAAAATATGAAGGGATTTTTGATGTTATGGAAGGCTTATATACTCTAGAGATGGGCCCATAATAGAATCTCTAGCTAAATTTTTCATAGGTCATTTCTACATTTTCTAATGCATCTTCCAAATGAACAGTCATATCTTCGAAATGAATAGGCATATCTTCGGAATGAGCAGGATATCTTCGAAATGAGCAAAAACTGTACCAAAATTGTTGAAAATGCTACAGAATAGTAAAAAGAGTAGGGTACATCAAATATTGAGGTTCATAAGGCTATACCATAAGTAAGTACATCCCTCAAGCATTTCAAATCCAAATTTTTTATCAATTTTGTTCAAAAGGTGCAAACAACATAAGTAAGCATTCAGGCTGAAATGTTGTTAAGAACACAAAATTCCATCAATAGTAGTGCATCTGCCAAATATAGTTCCACAATAAGACTATTGCAAGATGAATCACATGATATCAAGCCTTTAAGAGGTACCTTGCAGCACTAAAACTTGTAGAAATATAGAAAAATATTCATACATGTGCTTAATTACAAAATACTTGATATAGTGCAAAAAAGAGGAATTTCTCAGTTAGCATGTAGCAAAGGATGTTGTTCACAAGAATAAAACCTGCATATTACTATGACCTACTAAGATGCATGAGGGCATGCATCAGTTCAATTTGGGGGGGATGATGAGGCCCAAAAATGCCTCATTATTGCACAATTTTTGACTACCATATGATAAGTTGATTGCCAAATAGTTGACTAAAATATACTATTTGTTAAGTGTTTGCATGATTTTATGTTAGGAATACTATATCTCTGTTTTTTACTATTTTCAGCATTTTGTGACTAATTTTGCTTGATTAAGTAGCAAGTAAAAACATGCATTTCAATTAACCAAATGTGGTATGCTAATATCCATTAACTTCTCAATGGTTTTTGAATGTTTTCCTGCCCTTCAACTTGTTTCAAATCCACATTGAAGCCAAAATTTTAGGACTGTCATAAATCTAAAAATTTGAAAAAAATAGCCATATAAAAATCAATTATAGGAACACCTTGAAGTTGTCAAGCAAAGCATAAGGATATGGATGGAATGAGCTCATAAGGACTAAGAAAGACATCTAACCTATTTAGAAGCATTCACACATGGTCTAAATGGGCAGCAATAGGGTATAACAGAGCAGGGATAATTGTGCAACACTATTGC
This sequence comes from Wollemia nobilis, assembly GCA_028583015.1. Classification (NCBI taxonomy): domain Eukaryota; kingdom Viridiplantae; phylum Streptophyta; class Pinopsida; order Araucariales; family Araucariaceae; genus Wollemia; species Wollemia nobilis. The sequence continues at coordinate 441,896 of JAQPPZ010003172.1, read as the reverse complement.
ACTATTTCAGCATGGTTACTTGGTGAATGAAGTGTATAAATTCAGTAGCAACTTGATGTACTCCTTCATGTTGATATTTGAATAATTTTTTCATGTTCTAATTTGTTTGAATTTACAATAAATGCTAATATTTTACAACTGTGCAGCAAAGTTGGAAAATGTAGTAATTTACCATGTAAATTTCAACAAGCTACCAATGAATGGCAAGGCATGGAATTCACACATGGAGAGGAATGAAGGCTATTGCAATATGATCCTCAAAGCTAACCCACCTGAGAAATGTATATGAAATCACTTGAAGAGCACATAATTGTTCATTCTGAAGATCTTTAGAATGAGTAGACATCTTCAAAATGAGAAATACAGTCTCTTCGAAATGAGCAGACATCTTCAGAATGAGAAATATAGTCTCTTCGAAATGATCAACTTATCTTCGGAATGAGAGCAAAAAGATTTTTTTGACTTGTTGACTGATTTATGATGATGGAAAAATGGAAAGAAGGTTGAAAAGGTTAAAGAAAAATATCTCCCATCTGACTTTGTCGTCCTTGTCGTCCAAAGCCACCATTCATGGAAAAGATCAATTTTGACCCTCTTCTAGAATAAACCCAAAAAAATTTGTAGAATAATAGGAAGTTGTTTGCAATATAGAAATGACATATTCTAAAGTGGATAATGATGTGTGATATATTTCTAGACTCATCCCACATACTCCCACCACTAAATATGCTTTCTAAGGGCCAATGACTACTACTGCAACACAAACTGTCCAGATTTACATTTATTTCAGATCCATAATTATTGGTAAATCACTGTAAAGTAGCACATAGGCTGATTTGAGTATGAGATATATTTTAAATATTTATATAAATAACATAACTCCTTGCTTGGTTGATCCAGTTAGGAATTAGAATAGAGGAGAGTTTTCAATAGCAACAATTAGGATTGTACAATAATTTTTTGTAACAATTTTTAGCATGTTTTGTCATCAATAAAAGTGTAGTTTATTTATTATTTTCTATTTTGAGTGTTAATTATTTAAGGAGTGCTTTTCAACTCCTTATATATCAATAATTATGGGCCCACTTTCAGATCTAGAAGAAGTATTTTTATGGCAGGTTTTAATATGTAATTTTGCTTCAACAGAATTAACAGATTACTTGTCAAGTTTACTTTTCTTGTTTTAAGTTTGTATAATGTTCTTTATGTTTTCTATTATGTTTGTGTACAAAATTTGTGTGTGTAAGCTGACAAATTATAATGAGAATTTTTCCTTTTCTTTCCATGTTTTCCTTACTTTTATGTTTTAGCAACTTTCAATTTTTAGCATATTTCATTTTTTTGTCAATTCTTGTAGCAGAAGCTTGACGATCTTTTGTGGCAGGACATTGACAGGTGTTTTTAGCATAAGTTTCATTTAAAAGCATCATTTCAATTATGCAATAGTAACTATGTTTCAATTATGCAAATGTAACTTAGGATTTCATTTCAACAACATTTAAATTCAATAATTTAAATTTTGTTATTTTAATTCTACAAAAGTAGATTAGACTTTCAATTTAGCAATTCCAATTCCTGTAATTGTAGTTAGATTTCAATTCCTACAACTTAGAATTAGTTTTTAGTTCTTGCAAGTTTTCATTCTACAAATTAGGTTTAGTGTGACACCAAAAGGCTAAACCAAATCCGTCTCACCTAATAAATGCTTGAAATCTGAATGCCTGAATTGGACTCTGCCCTAGCCTTCTATCGTAGATAGCCTTGGAAACCACCCTAGATTGATAAGATATTTGTGATTTAATGATGTGATTAACGACAACGCATCAATAAGGATAGAGAAAGATCAAAAATCTAGAAGAGAGGTAGCATTCAAGGATTCAAAGGAAGAAAAAATAAATAAATATCTTGGTTGTGGTAACATTGATCACTATACAACTAATTATCCACAAGATGAATGTAGTAGCAGTAAAGATGAACAGGTATACAAGAAAAATAAAGAAAGAAAATTCAGTCATGAAAAGAAAGATAGGCACCATCAAAGCAAGCATGAGAAGAAGGTATTTCAAAGACACAAGAAGAGTTTTTATGTTGAAATAGCAAGTAGTGCTTCAAGTGATAGTGATGAAGACCTCTTAAATAGTGAAAAATATGAAATTATAATTTCAATAATAGAAGAAAAAGAAGATGTTCTTGTTCAAGATCAAGTAGAAGAGTATGAAGATGCTCTTGAAGACCAAGAAGAAGAGAAATATTCAAAAAAGGAAGAGGAAGCCACAATTGATATAGAAAAGGAACTTGTTAAGTTGAAAAGGGAAAACTTAAGTTTGAAGGCTCAAGTACAAGATGATGAGAAAAAAAAGGTAAGGCTTCTACGCAATCTCACTGACTTAAAAGTTAAGGTTGAACAGGAAAAGGAAATTGAAGAATGTATGGCTAAACAGTTAAAGGAAAAAGAGTTAGAATGTGAAATATTAGAACATGAAGTGGTTTCTCTAAGGGTGGAAGTGAAATATTCTAAGGATAAGCTGCACAAGTTTGTGAAAAATTCAAAATATTTGGATAACTTTATCAATGCACAAATATCTTCATTTATGAATACAAGACTTGGTTTTGAATAAGGTCAAGAAAAACAAGAAGAAGAGTCAAGCTCAAGTTCAAAAGAAATAGAAGAACCAAAAGTGATTGAAGAAGAACCTAAGACCTACGTTGATGTGTTGAGAGGTGATATTATCGAGTAAAAAATACACCATCAAGGAACAATGATCATCACTAGACAAGAAAAGAAATAATAATGATATCAAGGCAAGATGAATATTTTTTCTAGGGTTATTGTTATTCATGTAATCATTTTGGTCATAAATCTATACACTGCAGGGTTCATGATAGAAATAATTATGGCTTCACCAAAAGAAATTTTAGGATATTTGCACCATTCAAAAATTACAACATCAAGTGTTACAATTGCAATAAGTTTGGGCACAAAGAAAAGTGGTGTAGAATAGAGTTTCCAGAACTTCCAAGGACAAGAAAAATAATGGATGCTCAAAATGATCAAAAAGGTAGGACTTCAAAGGCATGGAGGAAAGTTGAGAAAGGAGAAGAGCATTGTAAGTTGGGAGTAGATTTACTTCCACCCCAAAATTGATCACCTCAAGGAGAGGAGGTGGTGAGGGGGCTGAGCTAAGAGTATTATTTTTAGCCTCAAATGAGTCCCTTTGCCATTGATGTCAAAGGGAGAGAGTTTCAGTAAGGGGGAGAGAATTTAGTAAGAGGGAGCAGCTTCTCAAGGGAGTAGTTTGGAATCCAGTGGTAGCAAAAGGAATTATTTAAAAGGGATTGCCATAAATGACAAAGGGGGAGATTTTTGGAAATATTTGTGCAAATTGTTTTCATTGATGTCAAAAGAGAGATGTCATTGATGTCAAGGAAATTCTCAAGGCACAATTATTATTATATGTAAGGTCAATAATAAAGGCACTGGTTTATCTCAAGAGAAAGGAAATTTGTTGAGAAAAGAATTAAAATATTTATTTTTGAATATTATAATGAAGGACAAAAAGCTTAAGAGTTATTTGGAACAATGGTTTAAAAATGAAGGCAAGATATTAATATTATTGAAGGCAATAATATTAATTGTGAAGGAAAGGTTCAAAAGGAATAATATTATAATATCTTTATTATAATATAAATATTTCAAGTTATAATATCATTTGAGCACCAAGTAATTGAAGGTAATTCGAATTAATTTCGAATTGAGGTGGTCGACATCATATGGTGTAAAAAAGACAAGGTGGGCTGACTTTGGACAAAGAGGAAATTAAATCATATTAATACCCCATACCTAAAGTCATTTTTGAGTTGTTCGAAATGGTGCAAGCAATAATATTGATATTTGATTCGTTGCACACAATAGAGAAGGAAAGGAAAGAAGAGTGTAGTCTTCTACAGTGAATAGTGAAGGTTTATGTTCAGATTGGTGCACATAAAATACCATCCAACCAACTAGACCAATTGGTGGTTGAACCTACACGAAGATGTGAAAAGGAGGTTTCAGGTTTGAAATCCATCATGGACCATTTTTTTTGGCTAGGCAGTGTTCTTGGCAGGAGGAAGTAAAAGGTGATTGATACCTTTGTGTTCTCATGGGCTGCATTAGTGCAGTTGGTCGTGGCCCTTTGGTTGGACACATTTCCATCACGAGGTGATATTTTTGAGTCACATTGAGGGTAGAATAAAAGAGGTATTTATTTTCTCAATTACGATTTGATTTTTGTGGGATTTATAAGGTTGATTGGTCATTTATTTTTTCTATTTTGATAGGATAAATAAGGTGTGAAAAAGGTATTTTGGTATTGAAATTTAAAAACTATTTAGAATGAGAAATAAGGTGTGATAAGGATTCTTTCATTGTATGAGTTGATTGTGTGTGTTTTAAAAGTAGGAGTTATAAGGTGTTTTGTGGTTTAATTATTGTGTGTATTTTTGTATGGTGAAAGAAAGTTTGAAGGGTTTTGTTCTTTGATTAAAAAGCCTTGTTTTGAGAAATTAAAGGGAATTGTAAAGTAATATTTTTGTGCATAATTTGTGAGGAAACGTTTTCATGTGGATGATTGAAAAGTGATATGCTAACTAACCCTTAAAAGTGGCATAAGAAAGAGAGAATATTTTGGGACAGGTTTTGAGGGCACTTCTTCATCAAAGCAAGATAAGAGGTATAGTGACATTATTCCTTCTTAGAGGTGTTTGATTGAGAAAATAATTTTGGATCATAAGGTGGAGATAAAAGGTTTGATTAGTGTGGATTGTTGGAAATATTTGAGCTAGAATTTGTAAAATAAAATGTGCATCCTTGTGGAAATAAATTGAAAATATTTGTGTTAGAGTTTGTGAACAAGTTGTGCTTTATCCTTGAAAGAAATTGGAAATACTTGTGCTAGGGTTGAAAGTAAACTTCTGCATTATTGTATTTGATATTTGAGAACAAGTTGTGTATTGAGCTGAGTGTTCTTGAAAGTGAATGTGCAAGTGTTCAAAATCATATTTATGAAGCAAGTGTGTGCATCGGTTTTGATTGTGGGAAATACATAAGAAGGTCAGTTATCATGTGCTAAACTAGAGCTACCTTTAGAATGCAATAAATGTGATACATGTGAAAGCGATGAACTTAATGAATGTGTAGAACATATTGAGCATTTGTCAAGTGGATATTACTCTCTATATGTTCAAGAGGTTAAATGAATTCTGGGTAGAATATGTCTAAACTGCTTCAAGTTAAAGAAATCACTTTGAATATTAGATAAAGCACTTGGTGACACTATTATGCAAGATCTAGAAATAGATGAACATTGTTTTGTATGCAATATTTGGAGAGTTGAGAAGAGGTTTTGATGAGCATATTTGAGTATGTGTTTTGAGAAATTTTTGAGCATGTGTTATGAAAAAGTATTTTGAGAAGGCTTGTAGGCAGATTTGAGCAAGTCTTGTGAGTACTTGAAATAGGTCTAAGGTAGACTTGAGTAAGTCTTGTGAGAAGATTTGAAATAAGTTTGAGGTAGATTTGAGAAAGTCTTGTCAGAAGACTTGAAATAGGTTTGAGGTAGATTTGAGCAAGTCTTGTCAAAAGACTTGAAATATATTTTAGAGCAGATTTGATGAGCAAGTTTGAGATAGATTTGTGTAGATTTTGTGAGTAAATTTAAGACAAATTTGTGAATGTAATGTGGGTAGATCTAGGATATATTTGAGATAGATTTATGCATGTAATGTGTAAATATTTGGGATAGAGTTGAGATAGATTTGTGCATGTAACATGTGCAGATTTGAGTAGAGATGAGAGTAGTTTTTGTTGCTAATTTGAGGAAGCCTTGTGTGAAGGCTTGAGGCAGATTTGTGCATGTAACATGTGCAAATTTGAGCAGAGCAGTGAGAAGGCTTTAGAGCTGACTAGAGCAGAGAGGAGAGGAGTCTCCTATGGATAGATGTCCACTAGCCAAAGCAGTGGGGACAAAGGTCTCCTATGGATAGAGGTCCACTAGCCAGAGCAATAGGGATAAAAGTCTCCTATGGATATATATCCACTAGCCAAAGTAGTGGGGATAGAGGTCTCCTATGGATAGAGGTCCACTATCCAGAGTATTAGGGATAGGTGTCTCATGTGGATAGAGTTCTATGAACTAGAGTTAAGGAGATAGAGTTATCCTATGGATAGAGTTCCATAAACCATAGTTAAGGGGATAGAGTTATCCTATGGATAGAGTTCCATGAACCAAAGTTAAGGGGATAGAGTTCTCCTATAGATAGAAATCCATGAACCTGAGCATAGGATATTGAGATATCCTTTGAACAAAGGTCCATAAACATTGTAATAGGGAATTTATTACCAATATATTTGTTGAGAAAATTTAGAAAAAATATTTTCTCTGTGGACGTAGCCCACATTGGGTGAACCATGTTAAATCTGTGTCTCTCATGTGTGTGATGATTTATACATTGTTTTACTACTGCTATTGATGATATTGGTTGATAATATTTTTGGAAAGATATTGCAATTGATAACTTTGGATACTATTATTTGTGAAAGAAAAGTAAAATTTGATCTTATACTGTTCACCCCCCTTCTCAATATAAGCTTGTGTTCTTCAACTATAAAAATGGAGATCTCTCATATCTAAAAAAAAATGAATACCCCTATTGCTCAATCAATTGATCAATCAAATTTTGCATTATATTACACTTAATTTCTTGCATTATAATAGTTTTTCTTATTTTCATTTTGCTTGCCATCATTGTCACAATTTTTTTCATTCATCTTTTGTTAATCATCTCATGGTTTTCATCTATTTATTTCTATCCATTCATCACTTGAGTGGATAAAAAATACCCAAAAAACTTCATATTAATTCAATTCAATATTCAAACATCTAATTTTGGGTTACATGTGAGGGGAGAGATAGTGACCTTATGGACAAAGCACTCCCTCGAGCCAAGATTATATATCTAGACAAAGATAAGAGGGAACTCTTGATGGAATGAGTGGAGGGGAGACTCCAAATAAGGTGTCTTGGAAGAAGTGGAGGGCACAATAGTAGAGTATGAGAGCTCAAAAAAAGTTGAGGAAGAGGATAGTAGTGTAGATTGAGAAGATGACAAATTGGAAGAGGAGCTAGATTTAGTGGTTTAAGAAGATAATGTAATGGTAGGAAGAGAAGAAGTAGTTGAAGTATATGATGTAGAATATATGTAGCACAAGGGTGCAGTATTCCAAATGGGGAGGTGGTTTTCAAGGGATTATAATGATAAATTTTCTATTTCCAATCGATGGACCAAATCGTACAATTGTACAGTCTTTACAACTATCAATTTTTGATGACAAAACAGCTTGTATGGAATCCAAATCATACCACTGTATGATACCAAATCATATAGTGATGGAGCTTGTAAAATTTCACACTCAATAAATCTTTCATATTTTTTTTTACAAGCCTCTGTACACAGTTTTGTAAGTAAACAGTTCGATTTCCCAATTCTACCAAATCGAGTAATTTTTCCTCAATCACATAAACTGCCAAATCGGGTAAGTGCCTTCTATACGATTTGTAAGAGCCCTGATGTACAATTTTTATGAAAATATAGTACAAAATATTACCAAATTAGATATTATTTTAGAACAATATCTCTTAGATAATTTTTTTAAGGATTTAATATGGCAACCAATCCTATTTCTACCAACATGTAAGTTACATTATCCGGGTTTGAGAGAGTTCTATCTCAAATGGCAATGTTCAGAAATCATACAACATCCTTAAATACATCTTACTTGATATAATAATCATCACATATCATTGATCAGGTCCACACCAATGCTAGTTTAATCCAATTCCTCCATAACAATGCATTAAGTAGCAATAACAACTAAAATAAGTACATGCAATAAAGATAAGCTACAAAACACTATTCTACCATTCTAGGATCGTACAATATGTGAAAAAAAACTATGAATTGTGATTAAAATGTTATACAATCACTAAAATTTATTTAATAATCATACATATGCATCAATACTTCAGTCCAGAACATAACCAAAACTCACAAGTATTCCTAGACTAACCAAACTATAAAAAATGAAAAGGGGTCCTTATATAACATTACCCAGACCATTCCAAAGTGGTTTCTAAGTCAATTCAGTATTAACAACTACCCATGCATAACAAAATGTATAATTATGACTTTTACTAAGTCTAAACACCTTATTTATCAAATTCATGTCTAATTACAACTTAAATTGCATTTTCCATGCATTTCATTTAATTTCATTATACATTGTACATTTTTCCCTTCAGGTTGTATGATTTGCCTCCTGCTTGTATGGGTTGATCCTACCTATACTGTTTACAAAACTTGTCAAAATTATTAAACTAGGCAAATCCTCTTGTCACTTCTTCAGGGAAGTGGATTTGTTACCTACATCTACCCTCACCTTTAATTTGGTCGGTTTCCTCACCTACTCATATTTTTGTTTTAGCTATGCCTTGTAATCTATGACTATAGCTTTTAGTTCTTCCATGTGTGTGTGAAGAATTGTACATTGATTCTTCAACTTGGCTACATAGTTTCCCATTTCTACTACTTTCATTCCATGCTAATTGGCTTTCTCTTCGGTAGTCTTCAAGAGTTCCCTCAATTATTTTTCATGCTCAGTGGCACTTTTCTTTAGCTTCTCCTACAAATGTGGTTATTTTCAAGGTGTTGCTTGTAATTCCTCATTATTATCTATAATGATCTGTAGATGGTGATTACTATCTACCTCTAAAGCATGAACAATCTCTTCCTTAGCACTCAACTACACTTGTTTATCCAAGACTATATCATGATACAATACCCACAAAACTTCATCTCAATTCAATTCAATACTCAAAAACCTAATTTTGGGTTACATGTAAAGGGAGAGGCAATGAACTTATAAACAAAGCACTCCCTCGAGCCAAGATTATACATCTAGACAAATATAAAAGGAGAATATTGATGGAATGAGTGGAGGGGAGACTCCAACTAAGGTGGTTTGGAAGAAGTGGAGGGCACAATAGTAGAGGAAAAAATCTCAAACAAAGTGGAGGAAGAGGATTGTGGTGTAGATTGAGAAGATGACAAATTGGAAGAGGATCTAGATTTAGTGGTTTAATAAGATGATGAAATAGTAGGAAGAGAAAAAGTAGTTGGACTATATGACGTAGAATACAAAGCTAAGGAGGAAGTTGATTTGGTAACCTATGTAATGGTGGATGTAAAATTATATGTAGGAATATTTATTGGTTGAAATTCATACTAGGAAGTGCACTTCTCCAAAGATTGATGCTCTTGAGGAGTGATAGAGGGGATGGAAAAAGCAAGAGTAAAGTGGCCATGACTTATTGTTCTCATAAAACCTTGTTAATTTGGGCCACTATTGACATTATTGACTTGATTTGAATGGGTTGTAGAAGTTGATGCACCATTATGTTGTTGTGTGGTCACATATTATGGTAAAGAATTTTGATAAATTCTAAGGTTTTGGTTAGGAGAGGCTAAATGGTTATCGATGATAACGTCCCCTCGATAAATCATATATTGTACCAATTTTTGGAATTGATGAAAATTATGGAGATCATGAACTCTTTAGCGATGGAAAATGTAGTCACAATCTTCTCTATACCCTCTTCCTCTAGATTTTTTTGGATCCTTAGGTCTTATCTCGAGTAAGAAGATAAATTGTGCATCCATAAATTTTTGAAATATGGTGGACAAGGGCTTTGAGAGAGGTGTGAAATTACATTGGGACTATTGAGGGTATGTATATTGATAGGTGGATTGATTGTAATTTTAAAGTTGAGTGGGAGGTGCCACAATGTTGTATGTCAATTGTGGTAGATAAGAGGGTTTTTTTTATGGATGTTGAGGTTTTTGTGGATGTTGAGGTTGTGGGTTTTGATTAGTTGGGCTACTCAACACTACCTAGTTGACCTAGGTAGTATTTTATTATTTTTGTTGTTACCCTTAGTATTTTTTCTGACCATTCTTTCTTTTTGAGCTTAATCACTCGCAATTTTTTATCTTCAATGATATTGGCTTGGATCAGAGATTACTCAAGAGTTTGATATTATTGGAATTGAATAAGGAGGGATATTGATTTGCAACAACTCTAAGTAAACATATGAGTTAGCTTAGTGATAGGGATATATAAGGGCAACTCAATCAACAGCACTCTCTATCAATTGCCATAATTGAGGATAGACTCATCGTTAAATTGACAAATATTGGTGAGATCTATCAAGGTGGTATTTTTTTATGTTTAGAGTGAATCACTCTAGGAAGAGATAGACAAATTATTTAAAATTATACAGGATGTGTCTAAGAAAATGGTTGTACCAATGCAAGGCTCCTCCTATAAGGGATAGCAAAAAAGTATGGAGCATTAGAGGATCTATCTGATTAATAAGAAAGTAGGCATTGATGAATGTGGTCACGTGATCCTAAGGATCCTATTTTCCCTTGAACTTTTTAAATTTTAGTATTTTAAAAAAGGGAGGAAATGATACTACTGGGATTGAGGTGTTGATGGGGTAGTTTTGAAGTTGACTCAAGGTTGGATTTTCATACCTCGTACCTGTAACTTGAGATTAAAAAATATTGACCTTGTTGGTCAATTGTTGGAATGTGTCTAGAGTAGATTGGGAAGCTAAGTAGTGCATGCCATGATGAGTCAGATAGGATGGATCGATAGGGGATATAATTGGTATGAATATATTTATTGGTAATGGTGGTGGTTAGGGTCAAAATATGATGCTTGTGAGAATTGGTATCTCAAGGGCAGATATTAATGGTGTTTATGCGAATGATTATGGTTGTGCAGGGGGTGTGATGGTAGTTATTGAGTGTGGTGTTGATGATAGGTAGATGGTTGAGATTGGGGATATGATGGTAGGTAGGAATGAAGGGGTTGTGTAGAGATCAAATAATATGTGTATTAGGTGGGGGTGAGATTGGTATGATTGGGAGGTAGGTTTATATGGATCAGGGGTGGAATGGTATTTATGAGGTGGTGCTTGATGTGGGTGTGAATTATGTAACTACATAATAGGCTACTAATAAGATTCATGAGGGTGGGAATATATTACAGTCATCATGGGTAAATATGAGGCCCATGATGGTTATTAGGAAAAATAATCCCTAGATCAACAAATAAGATGAATGATGAGAAGTTTGGAGTGGTTGTTGGGGAATATGTATGGTGTGTGAAGAATGGATGTGACATGATGAACAATAATTCGGAGGTTATTTATGGGAATACAACTGATGAGAAGATACCATAGGATCATAGAATGGTGGAGGAGAAGCATAACATATGGTAGAATAATATGCAATAGGTGCACCAATGATATGAACAATTGTGGATGAAGGGTAAGTAATGAAAGGAGTCATATGAAGAGCCATATATTGGGGAGGTAGATTAGAAAATTGGAAATAATAATATGGATTAAATGAGTGTAGATGGAAAGTAGCACAAAAGTGAACCAAATGATGTGGGTGAGAAGTGTATGTGATGTAAGAGGGTGATGTAGAAATGTGTGAGTATTGTGATGAGTGGACATGATTAGAGGAGGATGGATGGTTAAGGTCAATGTCCATTGACATTAGGTCTATGGTGTGCTATAGAGCAGTGGAACTAGCTCCCTCAGGTGGGAAGGAATTTGGGGTATTCAAGAAGCTTGCACACTCATAACATGATGAAAACTAGTGGAAGATGCGAGAGGTAATGGAGGATGATAGGTCTTATAAGCCTGCATATAGGTGATGATGGAGTTATTGCAGGTAAGAATACATAGTAGGGGTAAATATAGTCATGACAAGTTAGGTGGTGGAAGATGTGATGAAGAAGGATCTTGGTGGGTAGGAGGCAATTGGACATGGTAGATTGGGTTGGTGTAAAGAAGATTAATGGCCTCAAGATCAATGGGTGTGATGTTTGGATTGGTTGAAGAAAGGGGAGTCTTAGGACAAGGGGATTTAGGAGGGATGATATGGTTGGCATGATGATTAACTCCTACATCAAATCCAAGATTATGTGTCTCAGGTGGGTGAGAGATGTAGTGGTGAGCTTCACCTAAAATGCTACCATGATGGATTTGCAACACATCCCCCTAATGAGTTGTGGGAGTGGTTGAAGAATGGGTGAATTGACCTAAATGGTCTATGGAGACTTGGGTTTGTGAGTGGGCCTTAGATTTTCTATAGGTTGTTACTATAGGATATTTGGAATAAAATGGCTATTGGTGGATGCTCTCTCTTTGTTTTTTTTTTGAAATTTTGGTGTTTTTTTTTTTAAGTTTTATTTTTTTGATGTTTTTGTAATGCTTCCCTATTTTTTTTGGTTTTAGTGTGTTTGATGTTCCCTAGACCTTAGGACTGAATGGGTGATGGAATGAAATATTGAAATTTTTATTTATGCCCACTCCATTTATGAGTAATAAGACACAAATAACTAAAAATACTTCCTAGGATGGTGGGATGGCTGAGTATCCTAAGGGGATAAAACAAACCTCTTGAGAGAGATCGTGTTGTATAAGTCCTACTACTTGCCCAATCAGGATTTTGCTTCACCCTTAATCGAGCTTGGATATAAATTATAGTTGCAAGTCCAAAAATTACTAAGCTCTATAAACAAAAGGGTGTCTAACCTCAAAATTACCTAGAGCTAGTCCCAAGGGTAACCAACTTCCCTATGATGAAATCCAATAAAATTTGCAATCTAGCTATGGTATTTAAAGGGCTCAACCGATGGTTTGTGGTGAAATCCAATCTCATCAGGAGGTTTTACTCACAAAAAAAATTGTGGAATGTAACATGAAAATGTGTGTGATTTGATGTGCTTTTGATTTTTGATTTTTTTAACGTTTTTTATTTTATTTTGATGCCTACTTAAAATGCAAATATAAAACTAACCCTAAGGATTCAATGAATATAATGATCTAATATGCTATGAAAATAAATTTTGATCTAAATGATCTTATGGAAGCATGCACAACTGATCTACTAAGCTTGGAAAGGAAATGACAAATTAATCTACTAAGTTTTGAAAAGCAAATGATGGCTAATATAACGAGTCTTTGAAAATAAATAATAGCCATTCTAATGCACCTTAAATCTTTTGAAAAATAGAAAGAAAAAATTAAGTTATTGTGCCTTTGATTATTTGAAGAACAATGAAAATAATTAACTAAGATATTGTTCCTTTGAGTATTTGAAAAACAATAAAAAGAAACAACTATGCTACTATACCTTTGAGTTGTTATGTGAAAATAACAAAACAACTATGCTAGTGCCTTTTGGAAATTTGAAAGGGAAAATAAAGAAATGAGATCCAAACAAATAAATGAAGTGAATTTTGCTATGAATTTATGCACAAAAGTAGGGGATATGAGCAACTAACTTGTGAGCCTGTGTTGGAAGGAAAGGAAACTAAGCATGTTGTACCTCTAAGTTTGATATTGTACAACCACTCTGGGTGGTTGTGTCTGAACCTATGTAGTTTTCATAGGTATTTGTATTTTAGATTGTGTCCCTATCTTGGGTGGTTATATCTAAGCCTTTGTAGCCACCCTGGGTGGTCGTGTCTAAACTTGTGTAGTCACCCTGGGCGGTTGTGTTTGAGCTTGGGAGGGTATATCTTACAAGATTAAACCTTTATATAAGAGGTGTGACTGTGTCTTTCCTACCCCTGGGTACTTGTAACAAAAATAAAATGTAGAAAGCTAGTAAAGAAATACAAACAAGCATTTAATCACATATAACCCTAAGCAAAACATACAAGACATGCTATGCCCAATGCAAGTGCCAAAGCTCATGAAAATAGCAAGCATCCAATGTGTTAAGGGTAATGATCACCATTTATGTGAAAGAGGAAATGCACCATAACAATTAAAAATAGACAAAAAGTAATAGTTTTTATTTGATATTAATAAAATTTATCTTTTACAAATTAACCTTTTACAGTAAAAATCGACCTCCCAAAATGGAGGATTTTCCTTTACAATTAAGATATATGGTATCACAGGTTATATCCTTGATTTCACAATAGGTTGTGGAAGGATTTAGAAGATACATTTATTGACCTCTTAGGATTCTATAAGTATCCAATACTTGCACACAAGCTCATAATGATAGCATCAATAGCATATGCAGGGCCTTTCTAGATGAGGCCCAAAACTATGAAAGGGGATTACAAAAGAAAATATAATGTTACCAAATTTTACAAAATTAAATTACAAAATTATATGAAATACCTATAAAACCTAATAAAATATTTGATTTATATTTATGTGTAGTTTGTGGTTGGTTTGGAGTCGTTGTTGGCCTTGAGGCTCAACCGCCCAGAGCTATTGGCTCTCCTATACAACTACCTAGGGCGGTTGAGCTCATAAATGGCTGCCCTGGGTGGTTTAGCTGTTGGATAGCCACCTTGGGTATTTGATACTATTATATGATAGAGGGTTACAATGCTAGATTTGAGCCTTATTGGATTTATTTTAGGGTTTTTGATACAGATCCAATACACTTGTGTTTATCAATGGTAGGTATGTTTGCAAAACAAGGGTTAGAAAATACTTCCAAGAGCCTTCGTGGTTGAATATTTTCAATATATCATAATGGTATACCTAAAATCATAATGAAAAACACATACACAATTAAATCGAATAAAATTTGAGTAAAGTTTCATTATAATTTTTTGCACACCAAGTGAAATAAAATTGGGGCCTATTTGTAAAGTCTCCCATGGGTGGAGGAGAGTGATGAGGATGGAAGAGAATGAGTGACAAGTGGCTTGGGTGAGGAAGAGAGGAATCTTAGGGCTTCACCACTTGGATGGATGATGAGCCCTAAAAATACTCATTTTTTGTACTACTTTCCTTATAAAATGCAACACTTATTTCTGTAGGTATATATGTTTTATGAGAATTTTATATATTTTTAATAGTTTATTTTGCGTGACATTTAAAATTTATTTCTAAGTGCATTTTTTGTAGATTTAATAGAATTTTCTATGTTTTAGCATGTTTACATCAAGGTCCCACTCGGACCTAGAACTTTCAATTGCATGAAGATAAAACGTCTACAATACACCGATGTGAAGTGCTAAGTCAGGCACTTGATTCCCTTTGAAGCACCCGATTCCCATTTGGTGCTTGACTATCGAGTGTCTGATTCCCATTAGGTGCATGACTCCCATATTGGCACCTACTTCCTGACTTCTACAAATAAGGTGTATAATTCCCATTGAAGCTAAATTCCAGCATGACTCTATTTTTGGTAAAATAGGACACAATTTTAGCAAATGATGTGGATGAAGTCTCAGCATTGTATCCAGACCAGGTACAATGTCAAAGATGATTAGGCATCTATTTTTTAGCTATTATGTAAAGATATATGTAAATCGAGTAAATAAAATATCAGATGTATTTTGATAAAACAGAATATGCTAAAATAGTCCAAAAGTTTGATATTTTACCCGATTCCCTTTATTCATGCATACTATTGTAGAATAGAATCGAACATGTGATTTATTTCCAATATGTAATGGATATGACCACATATCTTATAAATATGTAGGCTACCCTTGAAAATGTTATCCTATATTTTTCCTGTGTATTTTTCTACTACAATTTCAATAAATATTTCTAAGTCATTTCTGATTAAATCGACTTGCATTCGGTGAATGATTAATGCAAGTAGAACCTTCTAGAAGCATGGTTGACAATAGTGTTCTTTCCTTACCTTTCCCCTATTTTTATATCTTTTTAATTCTATTTTATTTCCTATAGGTTAAATTCAATTTATGTTATTTCTCCTATTTTCTATGATTTCCAGAAAGTGTGCAGTTTTAGTTTCTGAATATAGTTTAGTCATGTTTTGATAGTGTGGGATAGATTAGTGGTTTGGAAATTAAATCAGAACTTCAACAAAACATCAACACCCCCCAAACCATAAATTAGAGGGACTCATTTCATTGGAGGGAATTACAAGCATATATTATGCAAGGCTACTCACAAGTCTACGAGCTACCGCAGGTTGACAAATTAAATGAGGCAATGAATTTGAATGTAGAAAACTAACCAATATTTTTACCCAACATTTTGGTGCCATTGTAAGGGAGTAGCCTATTATAATTTCTCATTTTGAAGGAAACATGTTAGCTGTAGTTTAGGCTACTACCTACAAAATCCCCATTCCTAAAGCTTTGTATGAGTTCACCTAAGAATAGAGGACCAAATAGTTGTTTTGTTAAAAGAAAAGATGTTTTTCAAAAAATTTCTACTTTAGTTGTAACTAATCCTGAGACTGAATCCTCTTCTCCACAAACTCCACCTATGCATTGGAGTTAACATCCATTATTTGCACAAGATACTTATAAAACAAATCAACATCATAGAGAAGGATCGAAGATAAGTAGAGATCAATTTAAGGAAGACTTATTGAACTTTCAATGTTGGCATGTAGTTAGAGAAGGAACTATATCAAACACGTATTTAGTAATAATTCTACAAGATACGAGAAATGAACTAGAAGTCTTGAATGTTGGTGTAGATATCTTGTTCATAGACATGATGGTTGATGCAGAGGAAGCATCCACTAGTTTTAATTTTTCGATAGGAGAGATAGGTGGAGATCATAAGATGAAGCATATCTCCCCTACCCACCTTCCAATATTTAGAGGACTATTAATAGAATATCCATATATGTTTCTATTTAAAATTGATGTTTTATGTAGATCTGTGGATTATAAAGCTGATGCTCAAAAACTAAAATTATTCCCTTCCATTCTTTATGATTCAGCTTTATGCTGGTTCATCAATTTGGGGGATAAATAACTACCTAGGAACAATTGAATACTTTTTTTTTAGATCGATACCAGGATTTTGGTAGAGCACATGATGTAAGAGAAGAAGTCCTAGACATGACTTAAAAGGAAGGGAAATCTATGAAGGAATATTGGGATAGGTTCAACTTTAATTTGTAAAGATCACCCCATTCAAAACTAGGACATAGGTCCTTAAGAATTATTTTCTTAAAGGGCTCACAAATTAATCTTTGGAAGCCTTAAACATGATTTTGGAGGGATATTTATGAACATCATATGGATGATATTCGATGTTTGTGTCAAAAATTTTCAATAAGGAAAGGTAAGTTGATCCCTAGAAATATCAAACAGTCAACCACGATCACTAAAACAAAAATAAGCAATATGCTTGAATACCTCAAGAGTGAGATGTTATCATCTCTAGATCTTCAAATGGACACCCTTCTGCTTCAAAAAAAGAAACAAGATAATGAGGCAACATTGGCTTAATTTTGTCCCAAATATAGGGGAAAACACCCTAGAAATAAATGTTTAGAAAATAAAGTTTGATTGTGTGCTATATTTTAAAAAGATCACAAAACAAATTTGTGTTTGCATTTATCAAAATATAGAGAGGAACTTGAGGTAGCAGAAGCATAATTCATGGGTAATAGGAGAAATTGGCAATAGTATCCTATGGGAAACAACATGTTAGGAGGAATGCCATCTTATGGGGGTAGCAACTTTTAGAATCAAGGTCAAGCTCAGTCATCCAACATGGCCTAGTGGGGGAAACAACCTTGTAATCAATATCCCCAAGGAGCAAATCCTTACAAACCCTATACATGGACGTAATACCAGTAGCCTGGGTAGTAGTGGAGGAACCATAATGCTTGGAATAAAAACCCATATCAAGCTGCTCTAGTTCCACTATAGCCAACCCTACCATCTCCTCCTGCTTTCAAGCCTGCTCAAATGTGAGCACAACCTACAACCAATCCAAATAACAAATAGCAGTCAACTTATCAAGTGGATAATGAGATTTACCCCATGTACAATATTAAAGTAGATTTTAGTCCAATAGAATTAATATCATGAAAATAAGTAGGTGTAGAAATCACTCTTATAGTAGAAGAGGATGAACACATAGAATTAGAAAAAGAGGAATAACCGCATATAGTAGAAGTAGAAGAAGAATCAACACCTATAAATAATGGAGAAGAGGTTCCACATTTTCCACAAAGATTACAAAAACCTAAAAATCCAGTACAATCAAAATTTGATATTCTCTCTAGTCTAAAGAACCTGACAGTCACAATCCCTCCCTTTCAGGCCATCAAAGATATTCCTATCTATGGCAAGGCCATAAGAGAATTGTAACTAAAGAAAAAAGGAATAAAACCTAAAAAGTCAATAATTTTGGTGGGTCAATTAGCTAATTATTTTAGGGAACATCTACAACCAAAAATACTTAGATACATGAAACCATGTCCTAATTGTACAAATAAAGGGTTGCATTTTACCCAATACATTAGTAGATTTAGGGGCTACCATTAATGTCATGCCCAAAGAAACCATGCAAAAAATTAAACTATCAAACTTGAAGCCAACCAAGAATGTTTTATAGTTGGAAAATAGGTCTATAGTGCTCCCAGAGGGAATACTAGAGGACATCACTGTTATAGTGGATGCATAGGAGTATCTAGCAGATCTCCTAGTGTTACACAATTGAATTCCAGGTTGGATGGATATCTATTAATCTTAGGTAGACCTTGGCTGATAATAGATGATGCTTACATAAGCTATAGATATGGCCAAATGACCATTTTTGATGGATAGAATATAGAAAATTGATCATCTATCGACATGCACAATCTATAGAATTTTTGGGAGAACCTAAAAATGAAAATCAAAATATTGGTGGTCTATCAATGATCCAACCTATCATGACCCTTGATTAATTGGAAGATGAGAGTGATGAGGATAGGGTAATATCAATTTTTTTCCAAGGAGAACCCTCATGTCCTCCTCCTGAGTTTCCATTAGTGGGAGGACAAGATGACAATATTCAGCAAATAGAGGTTGCACCTGGTAAAGTGTTGAACATAGATGACAACTTGACAGCTAAACAACAAATCAAACTAAAAGAAACATTGGTAAAACATCAATATGCCTTTGCTTAGGAGTATTCAGACATGAGAGGAATATATCCTAAAACATGTACTCATAGGATATTTCTAGAAGACTAGGTTAAACCAATATGACAACCAAAAAGAAGAATGAATCCAACAATTAAGGAAATTGTCAAAACTAAATTACAAAAAATCCTCATAGTTGGGTTCATTTACCCCATTTCATATAGTGAATGGGTATCACCTTTGGTGGTGGTGTCGAAGAAAAATGGTAAGTGGTAAATTTGTGTGGATAACAGGTTTCTGAATAAAGTAACTAATAAAGACCACTTCCTTTTACCCTTCATAGATCAGGTCCTTGGAACCTTATCAGGTAAGAAGTAAATTTCTTTTTTGGATGGGTTTAGTGCATATAATTAGATTCAAATAGGGAAAGAAGATCGATACAAAACCATATTTACTTACCCTTAGGGGACTTTTTCTTATCGAGTTTTGCCTTTTGGTCTTTGCAATGCACCTACCACATTTTAGAGGGCAGTTTTGAGCATATTCTCTGACATGATTGGATAAACCGTGGAGGTATAGATGGATTATTTCACTGTACATGGTAAAAATTTTGAAATAGCCATAGAAAATTTGGAGAAAATACTTAAGCAGTATGAGGAAACTAACTTGTCCCTCATCAATGAGAAATTTTATATGCTAATGCAAGGAGGGATAGTTCTAGGACATCACATTTCTATAGATGGGATCAAAGTAGATAGGAAGAAGATAGAAGTTATCCAAAACCTGCCTACTCCCAAAATACAGAAGGATATCCGTAGTTTCCTGGGATCAACTGGTTACTATAGGTGGTTTATCACAGACTTTAGCAAAAGTACTAAACCCCTAAGCACATTGTTATCAAATGACATAGAGTTTATCTAGATAGAGGAATGTGAACAAGCATTTAACAACTTAAAAGAAAAATTGATTACTACCCCAGTACTAAGAAGTCCAAATTGGGCCATACATTTTCACATATATGTTGATGCATCTAACAATGCAATAGGATCAATACTGGTATATAAGGATGGTGATGATTTCTATGCCATATATTATGTCAGTAAACACCTCACAAGTTCTAAATTCAATTATACTATAACATAAAAGAATTTCTTGCAGTTATACATGCTCTTGAAATTTTTTATTATTATATTATAGGATATCATATTTTTATACATACTAACCACTCAGCTATCAAATACCTGAAAAACACACCTAGGATTAGTGGTAGAATTATTAGATGGTTGTTTCTTTTATGGGAGTTTGATGTGATAATAGTGAAAAAACTAGGTAAAGATAATGTGGTATATGATTTCTTATCCAGGTTGACACCTCCATATGATGCAACTATAGATGATAAATTTTTAGATGAGCATTTATTTTCTCTGACTGAATAGATACAATGGTATGGAAGTATGGCTAATTATTTAGCCACTGGTAAAGTATCCTTTGCACTTTTACCTCATGAAAAATAAACTTTAATTGAGAAAATTATAGACTTATCATGGATTGATGGGTTCTTGTTTAATACAGGACCTGATCAGATCATGATAAGGTGTGTTGCTGAGAATGAGATAATAGAAGTATTGAAGGCTTGCCATGATGAACCTTGTGGTGGCCATTTTGCAGGAAAAAGAATTGCATATAAAGTGTTGCAGGTTGGTTACTACTGTCCTACACTATTCAGATATGCAACCAAGCATGTGATCCAGTATGATCAATGTCGAAGGATGGGCAAACCTACTCTCAAATATGAAATGCCACTTCAACCACATGTTCACATTGAGCCATTTGATAAATGGAGGATGGACTTCGTAGGACCCATTAATCCATAGTCAGCAAGTAATAGATATATCTTAGTTTGTACTGACTATGTGACCAAGTGGGTTGAAGTGTAGGCTTTGTGTGATTCAAAAGAGAAGACGATAGTAGAATTATTGTACTCATATATTTTCACAAGGTTTGGGGTTCCAAGGGAGATCACAACTAATAAAAGACCTCAATTTACTTCAAATATGATTCAAGAACTCATGCAACAATATAAAATCAAGCATAACAAAACCACTCCCTACCATCCACAAGCGAATGGAAAATTTGAGGTAACCAACCGAGATTTGGAGAATATCCTAACAAAGATAATATAACAAAATAGAAATTATTGGGCCATAATATTACCAGAAGCAATGTGGGTCTACAGGGCCACCTAGAATACTACTACTAGTTTCATACCATTCTAGCTAGACTATGGAAAGAATGCTATGATGCCTATAGATTTTGAAGTGAAGAAAATTAGAACTATAGTAGAATTGAATATAAACCTGGATGATGCATAGAAAGAATTATTTCAAAAACTTAACCAGCTAGATGAATATTGCCTTGCTGCTATGCAAAGAAAAGATTTAATCCAAAAATAAAGGTTCAAGTGGCATGATCACCACACTAGGCTAAAGCAGCTCAGAGTGGAAGAATGGGCATTACTATATGACTCTTAGTTTTAGGAAAGGAAAGGTAAGCTCATGCAACATTGGATGGGGCCATATGAAGTAACTGAAGTTATCAACAATGGAGTTTTTAGGGTCAGAAAAATTGATGATAGTAACATTACATTAATATTCAATGGTCACCACCTACATCCCTACCATGTATCTAAAACATTCATGACAAAGTCCAGATTAGGCATGGGGGAGACCCCAGTTGATTCTAATTTTAAATTGAGTCAGTAATATGTGGATGTAGTCCACATAGTCCCAAAAACAATTATTCTTTCAAATTATTCTTTTTTTAGTTGTATTTTTGTTTTATATGAACAATGCCCTATGTAGCTATTAGGCAGCCTGGGAAACCTAGGCCTAACAAGCATAGTATCCATGAAACTAAACCTTACCAAATTTCTAGAAGAATTGTTTGCAGTAGGAGTAGTTTATACCCACTTAAAAATGTGAATACTCTACCTGAATCTATACAGGAGTGTTTGGATTTGTCTTTATGGACAATAAAACACCTAACTACTGGTTCAGGTAGCGGATGCTTATTTTTTCCATGTTTTTCAACTAGAGCACTAAAGGCACGATCAACCTCAAGCGTATATAAATGGGCATATCAAGTGAATGTTGAAATAAGGAAGAAGTACTTATTTTTCATTTTTTGATGAAGAAGGAACCCGATTCTCAATTTTTAGAGAAAATGGCACCTAATTCCTATATTATGGGGAAGCAATGGCACTTGATTCCCATTTTTACGGTACAAGGTGCCTGATTCCTAGTATGTCAAGTAGATGGTGCATGCATCCCATTTTATGGTAGACCAATACCTGATTCCTAGTTTTTTCTAGGAAGATGCGCTTGACTCCCATTTTTCAAGAAGGTGACACCTAATCTCTTGAACATTAAAATAAAAAAACAAAACAAAAAATAGTTGTATATAAAGTTTAAAGTTTTGTATAAATCTTGCTTTACGTTCGACACCTGATTGCCAGCAAAAGGCACATGCTTCCCATGTTAAGCAAGGTGCTTGAATTCTAAGGTTACTTTTTTCTATTATAGGCTCCTATGTGCCTTGATTCAAAAGAAGGTGCCTAATTTCCACATAAAAAAATATGTCTGCTTTCTATTTTCATGGGTGTTTTTGCCTTGTAAAAATAAACTTTAGCATTGGGAAGTTTCAGCCACATCAGCACCCCACTCACGTGCAAAGTCAAATATACTACGGATGAAATTAAAAGTTATCAGCAAACAAATTCTAAGTAGGGGATGTTTGTCATCCCATGAAGATATGTTTTTTCTAACCTTTGTTTTAAAATCATGCAGGATGTATTGAATGTATCATATCAAGAACCAGTCACATGGAGACGAATTCACTACATGGTAAATATGACCATCATTTTCCATTGTGGTTTACCTCATCATCATCTACTAGCTAATAACAATGCACCATGGATATCTGCACATGATACACCCATGAAACAAATTTAGGTACATGATTAAATTTTTTGTTTTGTCTATATTATTTTCATACGCATGTGTGCCTATGGAAAAGTGTTGGCACAACCCCCATTATAATCCTAGCCACCCGTATTGTTCCACTTGGAACTTTGCTACATGTCATAGCTTTGATTGGTAAAATATTTATGGTTATCACCTATGCAAGATCCGACAGATGCTCTAAGAAAATTTTACATGGATAAAATGTAATCACTTCTAATTATGGTAGTTAACCACTTGCATCCAAGGAAGCAATCGGTTTTAAAAACTACTTACCAAAAAAATTACCGTGTAAGGAGGAAAATTATAGAGTATCATAACTCAGAAGAACCAGAGTGTGAAACAATTGTAGAGTGAATCATGATCCAAAGAGAAATTTGATTTCAAAGCTATGGGAGAAAATTCTAAAAACCATGATCTAAATAAAAGTGAACCTACAGACTGCTCAAGTATTTTTGCGGATGTCCAAGCATAATTTGATGTTGTAGGTTGGATGGAGTATTGTTGATTGGTCAGTCAGGGCTAAGATGCAAGGGGTAGCTAATGAGTTTACAATATCTATGAGTGATGGGGTTGTTCATATGTATGTATTGGAGATCTTAATTATCAAAGAATATATCGCCATAGTGGCAGGCCTTCCTCTAGCATGGAAGCACATGTATAAAGAAGATAACCCAGCTCTCTATACATAGATATTCTTCATAAGTCTAACAAAGCACCTAATGTGCACTATTTTTCCCAAGCAAAACATCCCTAAGCTCTAGAGGGTGATTTTCTAGTATATCGTAAAGTTCTTCACCTATTTTAGTAGGTAATCCAAGCTGAATTTGAATCATTTTGTATTTATAAACCATATACTGCATGGGGACAAGATCAATGTCCCCCATTACCTTACATGTGCACTCAAATATGAGGCCAGATGGTACTAGGAAGGCACAATGTCTTCCTTGGCTCACCATGGCCTAATTTCAGCCTTGGTATGATATGTAGAGTCACACATAAATGTGACGGTTGAGGAGGCCAAGGACAATGATACAATTCCTAGGTTACAAGAAGAAGTGGAGATGCCAAAAAAAATAAACAGTTGACTAATACAGTGATAGAGCAAGTAGAGATGGTGTATGCATCCCTGCCTGAGGAAAATACACAAGAAGTAGAACAAGCCTTACCCCCTATTTTTCCCCAATTTGACGAGGAAGCAGGACAAACTTTATCCCCAACTAACCCTCAATTTTATGATGAGGTAAGGCAAGATCTGCCAAGCCCTCCTTTCATACCAATTTCCACCAGAACTAGAAGCAAAATGATGAATACATCTATGGTCATTTCTAGCTCATTTGATGATGAGGCAACAATTGATGAGCTGAACAGGGAAGAGTATCTAGTCAAAATTTTATATGATATTTCTAGGGGGCATGCTCCTCAACAGGAGGTGCAAACAGAAGATGTACAACATGAGGACCAAATGGAGGATTTGCAGCAACAACTAAAATTATTAAAAGAATAGGCTTCCACTTGGAAATCCCAATATAAATAAGAATAAACTCTATTTCTAGAGTCAAGAAAAGTAGTTGCATTGAAAATGCATGAATTATATAAAAAAAATAGTAGTTGGAGGGTCAAATAGGATAATTATAGTTGTAGGGAAATCCAGTGGAATCTGAGCAGCCAAATAAAGTGGATGTAGGTATTTATAATGATTGGGCAATGGATGTGCCCACTACCTCTACTGACTTTAAAGATAAGGTGACATCATTTGGTGCTTGGAAGTAAGATGCCAAAAATGTCAGCCAAGAGGCTAAGGTAGGATATCACTTTGTCTTTTGCTCAAAATATATTTGAACAAGGGAGCCCTCAATCTTAGAAGAGGTCCCCATGGTTATAATTGAAAGCACTCCCTACACTCTCACATAAAAAATGAGCAAGGGATGGATGCTGCAAGGGAAGTGGAGCAACCCTATTCATCATATCACTCTGTAGAATAGGTAACTCAGGAAGATGAATTTGAGGTTGAAGAACCTCAGAATTTAGAAAAAATTATAGAAAAAGGAGATGAAAATAAGGATGAAGTAGAGGTCGAAGAGCCTTAGATTTTTGACAAGGGTGAAGCAAGGAATTTAGAGGCTGAAAAGCCTTAGGAGTCTACCCATTATGTAGATTGAAATCCTAACCAGGATATAGGGGTTGATCTTGAATATTCTCAAGTGGATGCAAGCACTAAACAACCTTAGGAGGAAAAGGTCATTCCAGTAGAGCAACAATTTTCTACACAAAAAAATATTGAGAAGTCACCTAAGCCCTTACAACATGTAGAAAAGACTTAGCATATTATATCTTCTAAAAAATAGAAATTAGTAGCAACATCAGTGTATCTTGAAATATAGCCCAAAAAGTTGAGACCGAAGAGAAAGGTTGTAAGGTCATCTCAATGAAGACCCAGAACTAGAGCAAGAGTTGTAAAATTAAAAAAATTGGGCATAAATTTTGATAAGAAATCAAACATGGATTCCAATGAGGAATCGGGCATGAATTCTGATGAGGAATGGGAGGTATCAATAAAAATGGTTTGCTGCACAAAAATAAGTTTTTAAAAGCTTAAGGAAGATATAGAAGTAGATAAAAAGAACTGGAAAAAGGCTTCTAAGATGGCATTAAAGGAATCTAAAAAAGAGGCCAAAAAGAAGGCCAAGAAGCCTCTCAAGAAAATTCCATTTGTCCAACCACATCATTTCTAGGGCTTATTTGATGGTAAATCTCCTTCTAAAATAGAGTATTTGATGAATATGGGATTTTTAGGTCCTGTACCACCTGCAGATCAAACATCAACCAACAGATTCCCTTCGGTAGAAGAAACAAAGGTTAAGGCTAATGCTAAAATCAATCCAATGGGAGATGATTTACCCATAGCCAAGGTTTATAAGAAGTCTAGTATCCCATTTGGTGATGGATCTATAATACTCATTAGAGAACATTTGCCCATTCACCATGAATACTAGAATATGTCTAAGCCCACATTCCATAAGGATACCACCGGTTTTACTGGTTACTAATTCAAAATTACAAAAGATAGCGTAGCCTAGACAAGGGAACAACCAAGGAAAAGAGTAGGTCCAAGTCAACCAATTTAGCACAAAATGCACTAGAGATAGCAAAAAAAGAGGTAGCCATTCCCAAAGCACCAAAGGGGCAAAAGACCAAAAATAAGAAAAAATCTAAGGCCGCTACAAAGAAGAGGAAAGAAATAGTTAGGGATTACTAGAAGGTTGTAAATAAAACTAGTAATTACCAGTATAAAGTAGCGCAAGGATGTGCCAACCCTTAAGCATGCGGGATGATGAGCCCTAAAAATGCTCATTTTTGTACTTCCCTTATAAACTATGGCACTTATTTCTATAGATATATATGTTTAATAGTTTATTTTACATGATATTTAATATTTGTTTCTAAGTGCATTTTGTATAGATTTTGTAGAATTTACTATGTTTTAGCATGTTTACATCGAGGTCCCACTCGAAACTAGCACTTTCAATTTCATGAAGGCAAGACATCTATAGTACACCTATGTGAAATGCTAAGTTAGGCATCTGATTCCCTTTGAAGCACTCAATTCCCATTTGGTGTTTGACTATCAGGCATCTGATTCCCATTAGGCACCTAACTCCCATATTAGCACCTGCTTTCCAACTTCTACAAATAAGGCATCTAATTCCCATTGAAGTTGAAATCTAGCACAACTCTGTTGTTAGTAAAACAAAATGCTATTTTAGCAAAGGATGCAGATGAAGTCTCAACATTGTATCTAGACTAGGGACAATGTCAAAGATGATTAGGTATCTATTTTTTAGCTGTTATGTAAAAATATATGTAAATCAAGTACAAAAAATATCAGACGTATTCTGATAAAACAGAATACGCTGAAATAGTCCAAAATTTTGATATTTTACCCAATTTCCTTTATTCATGCATATTGTTGTAGAATATAATAAAACATGTGATTTGTTTCCACTATGTAATAGAGATGGCTGCATATCTTATAAATATGCAAGCCACCCCTAAAAATGTGATCCCAAAATTTTCCTATGTATTTTTCTACTACAATTTCAATAAATATTTTTGAGTCATTTCTGATTAAATCAAATTTCATTTGGTGAATTATTAATGCAGGTAGAACCTGCTGGAAGTGTGGGCCCACTCTCAAAAGTGTTCTTCCCTTACCTTTCTCCTATTTTTTGTCTTTTCAATTCTATTTTATTTCCTGTATCTCAAATTCAATTTCTATTATTTCCCCTATTTTCTATGATTTCCAGCAAGTGTGCAATTTTAGTTTTTAAATATAGTTTAGTCATGTTTTAATAGTGTAGGATATATTAGTGGTTTGGAAATTAAATTAGAACTTCAACAAAACACTAACACCCCAAAAATATAAATATGATGGACTCATCTCATTGGAGAAAAATATAAGCATATATTGTGCAAGGCTGCTCACAATTCTATGAGCTACCTCGGGTTGACAAATTAAATGAGGTAATAAATTTGAACATAGAAAACTAATCAATGTTTCTGCCCAATAATGGATAAATGTGCAAATTTCCTAGTTTGGGCTATGACACCCTATGACACGCTATAATGCATTATGACATGCCTCACTAATGTCCTTTTAGTGGAAACATTCCTCACACAATAAAATGGAATTTCTCATCAATATTCTTGGGTGGAGGGAATCCTCACCCAAATTCACTAAATGAGCTTAGAATGTGGAGGAAAGAGGGGAATTAAATGGTGAATAGAGTTAGGTGAAACATAGTTAAAAATTTCAGAGTGGTCTCATGATGACCGTGGTTAGGCATAGGAAGGGGCTTAAGTGGGTCAAAGGGGCTAGAATAGTCAACATTAATAATTTATAAGGTTGTAATATATTAATTAAAATAATTGCACATATTATTAAATATTAATATTAACCATTGCAAATGTGACATTTTTTAGGTGTCTATAGATGCCCCTTTTTGTACCACATTATATGAAAACATAGTATGGTGCAAAAATTAATGAAACCAATTTCTAGATTGATGATGGACAACGATAATGATTGGTGAATGATGCAAGTGAATTTTTCCTTGAGGAGGGTGATGTAATATTATATTAAATAAATAATAATGTATGATTTCCTAGTCACGAAAGTGACAAATACCCTGAATTTTTGCTTTTGATAGATTGATGAGATCATTTTGAGTAGAATTTTAAGTCTTTGGTCTGACTAGCTATCTCCATCAAGGCTATTATGGTCTAATTGGTAGTGTATTATACCCTCATGTAGCGACATATGTCATATTAATGACCTTATTTTGTACATATCTATGTATGCTCATGGATGAGCTAGCTTATAATGACTTGAGTCACAATTGGTCAGTCCTACCTCATTCAAAATTGGAAATGAACACTACACACACTAATATTTGAGAAAATTGACTCCCTTGGTTGGTCTTAGTATCTTCAAGTGCTTATTTAATTATAATATGAGTTTGATTGATGTCACTATGATGTTTGAGCTTCTTGAAAGCACTTATTGATCCTTCCTTCCTATGATAGGAAAAATGACAAGTCATGCCACTTTTTCTCCTACAGTTTATTCATTTCTTGTATCATTAGTATAAAAATCACTTCATTCCATTATGTAGTTATATTGATATCATTGTCTTTATGCCCTTGATTAATTAGTCAACTCACAAGTAGTGATGCATCATTAAGTCTTTTTATATGATAATCAAACATGCAACTATAAGTCACTACACATCACCACCCATCCCATCAATAATATAAACACCCTAAACACATGCATAATGCCATCCATACATCACATCATATCATCTTACTCATCCAACCATCCATACATATCTATCATGCATCAAGCAACACATAACTCATCCTCATAAAAAATGATGAAAATGACTATCAAAATGGAGACCTCTCATATCTTAACCAAAATGAATACCCCTATTGCTCAATCAATTGCTCCATCAAATTTTGTATTAGATTAGATTTATTCTCATGAATTATATTACACTTACTTTCTTACATTATAATAGCTTTCCTTATTTTCCTTTCGCTTGCCATCATTGTCACGATTTTTTTAATTCATCTTTTGTTAATAAACTCATGGTTTTCATCTATTTCTTTCCATCCATTCATCACTTGAGTGGGTAGACAATTCCCATAAAACATCATCTCAAATCAATTCAATACTCAAACACCCAATTTTGGGTTACATGTTGTAGAGGGGGAAAACTGCCCTACCGCATATGATTCCCAACAAATGGTTGGATATGCAAGGAGGGAACCTTTATGGGATGAACCACGGGGTTATATTTTTTTCTACACTCGATGCTAGGGATATGGGTTCACCAGGAATAGTTTTATGACTCCCTCCAAGTCCTCAAGAATTTTAGGATAGTTTGATGTATTCAGTTTCAAGCAATCACCTAAGTTTGGTCTTTCTAGATCTATGCTATGAAATATAAAGTATAATGCAAAACATAGAATGTAATAATACAATAGCTAGCCTACTATGATTTTTTATTTCAATGCTTGCTAACCTAGGGTTTTTCCTAAAAAACATTTAAAGCAAAAACATAAAGATAAATACACAAGAATTAACCCTAGATGCACACTATATATTTTTTATCTTTCAATACCTAAAAATTAATTAAATATAATTCTTTTAAATCAGATCTAGGGTTTAGAACAAAAATATAAATAATTTAGCAAACAGCATAAAAATTAATCATAACACTTAACTTATCTGGTGATTGATCCTTGCTATTATCCTTTTATCCAATGCTATCAATAATTCATGTTCCTACAAGATAACTTAAAAAAAAATGAAAAATATGATAATCATTAGGGTGCCTTCTTAGTCCATTGTATAATAATGCTTGAAGGTGCATAAATCAAGCCCCCTAGGTCCTTTTAGCTGACCTTTGAAAATAGAAGCGAATTTTGACCTTTGGAGGATGAACAAGCATAATAGAATTTTGCAAAATATAATAGAAAAATGGAGTATAAAATGCCCTAATATGTCCTAAATGTAGTCTATAACATAGATCTAGGGTTTGGGGGTAGCAAATTGCCCCCAAAATTGATCTATATAAAATCACATCCCGTATGGAGCAATCACGATATTGCACGGTGAAATCGGGCCCCATAGAACCCAAGCACGATTTCGTAAAAGCTAGGAGAAAACTCAAAAAATATAAATTAATTAATGCAAAATAAAAAATCTAATTAATATGCAAAGTACAGAAGAGCAAAAACAACCTAGCGATAGTGAAGAAGCAAGAAAAAGGGATGGAGACCTCCAAGTAGTATATTCCTCCTTAGGGCTTCAACACTTGTCCACTAAGAGTAGCAAAACACAATCCAATGCAATAGAAAACAAAGCTTCAATAGATCACACTTCACACTTGTGAGTTAGATTGCTTGTGGAATAAGAAGAATATCTCAATAAAATAGAGCTTGAAATAATAAATGTTATTATTGCTTTGTTGGAATTTGTTTGATAAAAACTTGATTAAAACTTGATGGGAAGAAATGAATTTCAAACCCTCCTTATATAGTGGATTTGAAACAAGAATGGGTGGGAAAAACTAAGCACAACCGACCCTAAAAATATCAACTTTAAAAATTAGGATTTTCTTAAGATAAAACCCTAAAATGCAAAATCATGCTCCATAAAAGATGGGTCGCGACATCACACCAGCTAGACCCCCATGCAGTTTTAATGCATTTTGGAGGGTCAAATGGAGTCAAAATGGGTCATATCATATATCATTGGAAAGATATTTTTGAGCCTAATACAATGGTATAGGATTTAGGAAGAATAAATAATATTTGGTAGGTGAAAATAAGATCAAATATGATCCAAATTTTCTAAGAAGAAAACAAGCGATCTAAGGAAAATTACTCACCTTAGTGGATCAATTTTCTGTGTCTACATTTTCCCCCTTCTTTTATGTACTTAAGGCCAAGTAAATGCATAAAATAAATATATATAATCCTATGGTAAAAAATGCAACAAACACAAAATATGGGTGGCTAGGTTTGGGCAAAAGGGTGAGACATTACTATTATTAATGCCTCTATGTCTAGGGTGCCCCCTTGAGTTTCAAAAGGAATTAACATTCCTTAAGAAACTTGAAAAAGGTAAAGAAATAAAAAAATATATATAGAAACATAGAGAGTAAAGAAAGCTAACAAACAATAGAGCAATGATCACTGGGTACATCATGAATCTAATGTAGCTAGTATGAAATGCATGGATAAATAGAAGAAAGGGGAAGAAAGAAGAAGGGAAGATAAGAGAAGAAGATGAACAAGAAAAAAAAGAACATCTCCCAAGAAGTTCAACCACAGAAAAAGAGAGAATCTAATAAAGAACCCTAAATGAATGGTGATATCCAAAATATGGTCTAGGAATTTTGCTATGGGTGTAGTAGTTGCTAAGATGGACATATGGGAAAAATATGAAGCGTAACCGGCTATGGGTGATTGATCAAATTATTAAATGATAGAGTGTAACATGCTATGTATGATTTATCACTAATGACTAGTGTGGGGTGATTACCCACTAGGATGTATACTGAGGCCTACTAAAATTGCCAAGGAGCTTATCCTATAATGGGGTGTTGAGCCTGTTGAGTCAAAAGAAGCATAACCCAATAGGGGTGATATATTATTACTAATGCAAATGATGTATTAGTAAGTACTACCTGATAGGGGTGTGTAAGAATATGTATATAGACCAATCAATATAAGCATAACACAATATGATTGTGTGCATGTGCTAGAAGAAAAAATAGGAAGAAAATGAGAAACAATAAAATGTGCATGTGTACCCCCATATTGAAGTTTTAGCTATTGAAAAATCAAGAGGAAATGTGAAATCAAATAAGAGAAGAATGTATATCCTTATATAAATAAATAAGACAAAGGAGAAATAAGAATCATGTAAAAAACAAGGACATACCAAAAGAGGATCGCATTCCTTGACTTTGGAGAAGAAAGATGATCATTGTAAAAACTTTCAAAGTCAAGGAATACAAGAAGAAGAGAAGAAAAGAACAAAGGAAGACAAGAAGATAATAAGGGATGAGAATGCATGGGCCCTAGTTTGGAAATTCACTAGGTATCATAACCCTAGTGAAAAGTGCAATGCATGTGAGCTATGACCTAACTAGGTATCATCACATGCCATTGTTGTGAATCCCCAAAATTTATATGAACAAATAGTCATGAGCAAGCATCAATGCAATTATGACAAGCAAAAGTGCAATAAAATAGAATTTCAATCAACCATGCAAAGTATGATAGGAAATCATGTAGTATGAGCAAGAAAATAGGTATGATGGAATGAGAATGCAAATGCATACCTAATTAATGATGGATTTTTTTTTAATGTTAAACAAGCAATCATAAAGAAGTCAACACACATTTTAATTGTACCCCCTATCTTAACAAAAAGAACATGCATTCAAGGTACTACTTCATCAAAAAAAAATCTAGGAGGCAATCCATATCGATGATTATAATCATGGAGAGGCTCCTTCATAGCTCTTTCTTTGGTAGCCATAACATGATAATCAATACATTCTTGAACAAAACCATTTTTCTTAACATAAGGAGGAGAAATACCTAACATTGCAAGATATTTATGAAAAGCAGAAGATTTACCATTGGAACACACAAAATTTATCATATTACAAATCAAAATGTTAGAGGAATAAGGGGGATCCTCATCCTCATTACTCTGCTCTAAACCTTGATGAGATATATCCAAAAGAGGTTTTTGAAGAAACTGAATATCTTGATCCTATGATGAAACTTTGATTAGATGTTCCTCACTCACTTTTAGATTGTTGGATTTCTTAGATTTTTGAGATGATAAACTTGGATAAATAGATGATGAAACTGAAGTACAAGCATTGAGACCAAACTGATATTGTTCAACCATTGAATAATATTTGAATGGATGAAGGTCACTTGGAATAGTAATTACTTGTTATTTAAATTTAAATTTTAAACATTGATGAAGAGTAGAAGGGATAACCTTCATTGCATGGATCCAAGGATGTCCAAGAAGTATATTAAAATATGTAGGGCAAGGTACCACATAGAAAAATGTATCTAAAGTTTTAGGTCCAACTTTGAGGGGAAGTGATATGGTGCCACAAGCTTCTTGGTACTCATTGTTGAATGTTTTGATGATTGCATCCGATTTAGTTAAATATTACCCTTTTAATCCAAACTTTGGGATAAATTGATATGTGCATAAATTTATGGAAGAACCATTATCAATCATAACCCTTGATAAAGGTTTCCCCAATAAATGTAGTAATGTAGAGAGAAGAATCCCTACATAGGTCTGAGGAAGAAATATCGTCACCCAAGAATGTGATGTGATGTGTCCCAAGAAATCTTACAATATTGGCCATATCACTAGGGGAAATATCTAGAGGGATAGATTGCTATTTTAGAACATTTATTAAGTCTTCTCCATGAGTAGGAGAATTTTGCAAAATTTCTAAGGGAAATATTTGCTGAAAAATTCATCTCTTGTTGAGACCGCTGGATCTTTCAATTATGCACCTATTGTTTTGAAGTATTTGTTACCATACCAACCATTTGGTTATCATAATTATGTGTTACATTTTTACACTGCCTATTGTCCTTGCTTAGGTACGTTTTGGTTAGTAGTGAAATTTTATTGACTATTTGAAGATTGAGAGTTTCTTACATCAAGACATCCTACATAAATTAAATATTGAACCACATGTTTCAACTTCTTACAAGAATTTGTCCAATGTCCTTCTACTCTATGATATGCACAATGTTTTCCTGCCTTGTACCAACTAGCTGTAGTATCTAGTTTCCTTATAGGAGGTAACTCAATTGCATTAGATTCTAAAAGTTACTTTATAACTTCTTCCATAGGTATGCCAAGTCTTGTAAAATTCCTTTCTTGAGGTTTTTGAAGTATTATATTTTGTAGGTATTTAACAACATTATTAACAGGCCTACTATCCATTACAACATCACCTACCACATCCTTATCCTTATATTATGACTGAATGGTTTTATCTTCTTTAACTTTGAGCTATCCTCTTTTGATAAGAGCTTGTTCTAATTTTCTTTCTAACTCAATTGCTTGATCAAAATATGTGATGATTGTAGTTTCTAATTCATAAGATAAATGTTCTTGTAAATTGCTAATAAATATCTCAAGCATATATTTCTAAGGTATAAGATGTCTTAATTGACCCACTAAACTTCTCCAACAAGCTAGAAATTCTAAAAAACTTTCTTCTTTACTTTGATTTAAATCATATAGGTCTCTCATTGTCACTTCCTTTTCAATGTAAGCACTAAATTTATGAACAAACATATTTGTAGTCTTCTCAAAGCTCTTTAAAGAATATTTGGGCAACCGATAATACCATTCTAATGTAATTCCAGCAAGACTCTTAGGAAACATCTTTAGTAATAACATATCATCATAGATGAGATCATGACAAGTTGTTCTAAATCTTCTTAGATGCTCAATCGAATATTTTGTACCCTTATATATAGGTAAAACCGACATGGAAAATACTTAGGATAAGGCCTAGAAGCAACAATAGGATCCAATGGTTGATTACACATTTCCTTATAACTATAAGTGAAACCTAAAGGTTGAATCATATCCATTTTTGAAGCCAACTGTTTTACCACATTTGTCAATTTTTGTACTTTTGGATCACTATTGTGCAATGCCCCCATATTCCCTAAGGGAGGGGTATAGGCAAGTTGTTGAAAAGGCACTTGGCTTAAGTTGGAGGTGTTGATACTATTGTGACATGCGATACCTTTCTAGAGAGGATAACTAGCATTTCGTGGAATAGAGGAAAAAGTGTTAAAATTAGTAGATTGAGGAGGAAATTGAAAATAATTTTGAGTGACACTATTGGTTGGATGAACTTGTGGATTTCTTATAAAATTAGTGGTTACAATAGTGGCATAGGTTGTATTATGAACATAATTCAAATATTCATTCAAGGAGTTATCATGATCTTACCTAGGAGAGACTGCTGGAGGAGGAGGAGTCTTACCTCTTTTGAGTTGAGCTTCCCGCTCCATAGCCTTAAGCAAATATACCTTATGGCATTTCATGAAACCCCAAACATGATCAAATGATTCAAAAATATATCAACCATTGGGGTCTTCAAGGGGATCAAGACTATTATCAACATTTTATTCTTCAAGATTATGATTTTCTCTATCAATTTGATCATTTTATTGGAAAATCTCATCAAACATTAAAGGCCTTTACTCACTCCCAAGGTTGAAATCCATTATGAGAAGATAAAAAGACTAGGGTAAAAAGGAAATAATTAAAACTAGTGAAGACAAAGCACAGAAAATTATGTTTTTAATATTTTCTTATCTAACACATAGAATTAATGATATTGATTAAAGTTTTAAAAGAAAATGAGGTGTTCATGTCGGGTTCACCAAAGATGTAGAGGGGGAAAACTACCCTACCGCATACAATTCCCAAAAAAATATGGATCCACAAAGATAGAAGGCCTTATGGGGTGAACCGCGGGGCTGTGTTGTTCTCTACACTCAATGCTAGGGGCATGGGTTCACCAAGAATGATTTAAGGACTTTATCCAAGTCCTTAGGAATTTTGGGATAGTTTGATGCATTTAGTTTCAAACAATCACCTAAGTTTGGCCTTTCTATATCTATGCTATAAAAGATAAAGGATAATGTAGAAAATAGAATGTAAGAATACAAGAGATAGCCTAGTATGATTATTTCTTTGAATGCTTGCTAACCTAGGGTTTTACCCAAAAAACCTTTAAAGCAAAAACACAAAGATAAATGCACAAGAATTAACCCTAGATGCACACTATATGTTTTTTATCTTTCAATACCTAAAAATTAATTAAATATATTTCTTTTAAATCAGATCTAGGATTTTCAACAGAAATATAAAGCATTCAACAAACAACCTAAAGATTAATCAGAACACTTAACTTATCCGATGGTTGATCCTTGATTTTATCCTTTTATCCAATGCCATAAATAATTCTTGTTCCTGCAAGATAACTTAAAAAACACTTAAAAAATGAGATTAGCATTAGGGGACCTACTTAAGCTAATGTACAATAATGCTTCGAGGTGTAGCAGTCAAGCCCCCTAGGTCCTTTTAGTCGATATCTAAAAATAGAAGCAAAAATTGACCTTTGGAGGATGAGCAAGCATAACAAAATATAGCATAATAGAATAGAAAAATAGAGTAAAAAATGCCCTAATATGGCCTAAATTCAATCTATAACATAGATCTAGGGTTTAGGGGTAGCAGATTGCCCCCAAACTTGGTCTATGCAAAATTGTGCCCCGTATGGAATGATCACGATATCACACGATGAAATCACACTCTATGTAGAATAGAGGTGAAATATTCCTAATGGGTAGGTGGTTCTAAAAGTCTTATAATGATTAATTTACTATTCTCAATCGAAGAACCAAATTGTATAGTTGCACAGTCTTCACAATTATCAATATACAACAAAAAAACTTGTACGAATCCCAAATCATACCGCTATATGATCCTAAATCATACAATGATAGGGATTTTATGATTTTACACTCATAAAATCCTTCAGATTCAGTTTTTCAAGCTATTATACATAGTTTTGTAACTAAATTGTTCAATTTACCAATATTGCCAAATCAGGTAAATTTTCCTTTATCGCATAAATTGCCAAATTGGGTAAGTTTTTATTGTACGATTTGTAACACATCTGGTGTACGATTTGTACAAAATGAAAGTTAAAAAATATGCAAAATTGGATACTCTTCTATACCAATCTCTCTTAGACAAGTTTTAGAAAGTTCTAGCATGGCAATTACTCCATTCCTACCAACATGCAAGTCCTATCATCAATGTTTGAGAATATTCTATCCAAAGGCAATATCAAAAAATCATACAACAACCTTCAATACATCCTTCTTGATATCATCCTCATCATATATAATTCCTATGGTTCATAGCAATGCATTAAGTATCAACAACAAATATAAATAAGTACATGCAATAACTAGATACTGTAAGATATTACTCCATCATTCCATAATCATAAGATACATGATAAAAGACTATGAATTGAGTTTCTGCTTCACTAATTGTCATAATTTAATACAATCACTAGAAGGTACACAAAAAACATAGATATGTATTCAATACTTATACCAGTCTATCACCAGATCATAGCCAGACTAATCAGACTATCAAAATTGAAAAGGGGGTCTTATATAATGTTGCCTAAACTATTCCCAAGTGTTTTCTGTGACAATTCATTATTCACAACTTCCCATGCATAAAAAAATACACAATTGTACCTTTTACTAATTCTAAACACATGATTTATCAAATTCATGTGCAATTACAACTCAAGTTGCATTTCCTTTGCATTTCATTACATTTCATGACACTTTTCAGGGTTTGCCCTCCTATTTGTATGGTTTACCAAAATTGTCAAACTTGTCAAAGCTGGGAAAATCCTCTTGTCACTTCTTCTTCTTCTTTAGGGAGGTGGATTTGCTACCTACATCTGCACTCCCATTTACTTTGGTTGGTGTCCTTGCCAACTCATATTTTTGTTTCAGCTGAGCCTCATAATCTTTGACTAAGGCTTCCATGTCTTCCAATTAGGTGCAAAGAATTATGCATTGGTTCTACAACTTGGCTACGTAGTTGCCCATTTCTACCACTTTCACACCATGTTGGTTGGTTGTCTCATCGGTAGTCTTCAAGAGTTCCTTCAATTATTGTTCACGCTCAGTAGCACTCTTCTAAAGCTTCTCTTATAAATGTGCTTCTATTTAATATGTTGCTTCTAACTCTTCATTCTTATCTACAATGGTCTTTAGATGGTAATTAATATCAACCTCCAAAGCATTAAAAATATCCTCCTTAATATTCAATTGTGCTTGCTTCTCTAGGACCATATCATTATATCGTTTATTGTCTTGTGTGAGCTCTTCTATATTCTTATCTTGCATTGCCAGCTACTCAATTTTCATAGCCAACTGTATTCTTAGCTATTCATCATTTGCTTGCAATTATTCTTATTTTTATTAAAGTTGAGCTTCCAACTCCTTGATCCTATCTTCTAATATTTATGAGACCATTTGCTTCTCCTCTTCTAGAAAACTATTTTTGGTCTCAAAACTAGCCTTGTTTCTTAGCAGTTCTTCTTATAATTTCTTTAGATTCTCTTTTGCTACAACCTTATTCTTCTATAATTTTTCTTCCATTGCAACCATTTTCTTTTGAGAGACCTCTATCTCTTATTTCTAATCTTTCTTAATTTGATGGATCTGCTCCAATCCTATGCTCAACCACTCTATCCAATGAGTTAGGAAGTTCAACTTCTTCATAGTGATAGCCAAGCCTGAGGTGACCCTCTTATTTTCCAACTCTGTTGTGTTCAAGGGACAAGTTAGACAATTAGCTCTATTTAGGTACAACCTTGGATGCTACCTGTAATTGGTTCTCACTTCGTCTAGCAAGTTGTCTCTTCTTAACATCATTGTTACCTCTTCCATGGGTAACTTCCATGGGTACTGTACATGAATATCAACAATTTTCTTTATACACTCCTCACTACTCACCCATTTTGTTATCTTTTCCAATTCGATAAACACTTGTTCTTCCTATAGCTTCAACTATTCCATGTGTCCAATAAAAAACTATAGTTTGGTGCTAGCCATGGCATTACCTATCTGAGAGAATAAATGTTCCACTTGATCTTCTACCCCTTTTGCATCCTCCTTACTTTCAACTAAGAACTATGATACCTCCAAGAGGTAGCTTGTTTGCATCCTCTGTAGTTCTTACTCTATATGAGTTTGTTCTTCCTCTTCTTCCAAGTGGTGACCAGAGCTTCCCCCAAGCTCCATTAGTGTTTTTTCTATGTTTATATTTTCCTACGGTGGAGTCTATCCTACAACCCTTTCAACCTCCTTATATTTTTCAATATACACAATCTCGTGATGATATTGTTGCTACCCTGTAGATTCCTAGGCTTCTTTACATCAACCTATTTTTCTTCTATCACCTACTCTTCTTGATTTTGTTGGTTTTCCTTTACTATGAATTATTTAAAAATATGATCCTCATGTTCCTATGATGCATTCCTATCCTCTTGTGCATCACTATGATCATTTTGATTTGTGCTTCCTACCATTATGAATCTGAAGTGGGGCTTCTTCTTTTATCTTACTCTTATTCTAAGGATTCCACTATAGCATTAGCTTTGTCTTTTATCTCCTGAGTAGTGGATACCACTTCTTGTGCTATTTGCCTCACTTATGTATCATCCAAAATTTTAGAAGAGTCTAAAATTTTGAAATCGATAGATTAAAAAATCTGTGGGGACTCTACCATCTCTTCTTCTTTTTCTCAATTCTAATTTCGCAAATCCAGATTCTCTAAGTCTGACTATTCTTTCTCTTGCTGATTCTCCTATACAGGTTTAATTTTTTTGGGGGGATGGGATTGTTCACCATTATTTCTCGTTGTCTTCTTATTCTTATTCGTATTGGGGTAGATTGCCTCCCCATAATTTCCTCTCTTTTATAAACTAATGGCTGCTCCTACTACCATTGCTAAAGTGCTTTATGTTCTATTTTATATTGAAACTACCTAGATATTTTTCTTTGATGATGTACCTCCTCCTCTGAAGAAGTATCCTCATGTACTATGGTATCTTGAGTTGCTTTCTTTGTCTGATACTTATTTTGAGTATCCTTCTAAATAGTCTTTAACTTTACCCATTGCAAAATGGTTGGCTTCCCTGCATCAATATTCCTAGGCTCTATCAATATTGGAAAATGAATTCCCATCTTCGTGATAGCATTAAATAACAATCCAACAACATGGAAATTCATCCCAAAACTCTTTGACCTCTTCATTAGCACATCATGCATATTTTTCTCTAGATAGGTACCCCAATCATACCAGATTATTTTTGTGATACCTTCCATATATTGAGGCATCCATATTGGCTTCTCTATGGCTCATGTTTCCCCTAACAGCTGACCCATCACAATATTCATGGCACATGGCCAATATTTCCCTATCAACTAGCTCTATTAATTCCTCAAGTTTCTACACTCGATATATTTACTTTGATCAATGATTTCACATTGGTAAATGAAGTGATGATGTGATGTGTCTCAATTGGATCAAGTAACTTTTTAACTTCCTCAGTTCCATATTCTAGAAACCCAAATATTTTCCTGAATGCATATGCTATTAATTCCACCTTCATCAACTACTTTCCCACATTGGCATAGGGAAGTATGCTTGCAGGATTATATGCCTACACCATTTGCAATAGATAGTTATAGAATAAGATCTTCTAATGTAGTGGTACCTATGCTATTACACCTACACCAACCTTATATAATTATTTTCTCCATAGGTGGGTCTTATTTTATTTGTTGCTCCACCACTTCCTGCATGTATCTCCTCCATATTTTGTGAATGATATCCTTGTTATCTCAACCTGGTTCTCCTCAGGTTCACTAATTAGATCCTCCTTCAGATATGAGTAATGGAATTCACTATGCAATTCCCTTGGGATACTTTCCTGTGCCATTTACTCCTCTCAAAACCTTGGTGGTGTCCTTCTTTGATCAGTCCTCCAATACCTCTACCCTCTCCATGGCCTGTATCCTCCTCTCCTTTAAGGACGAGTACCACACCAACCATGAGACTAAAATTATCACCCTTGGTATTATTGTGGATGTGACTCTCTCATGCAGGGGTCCTAGTGATCATTCCACTCTATTGACTACAATTCTCCTTAACCGATATTCAAACTCTTTAGCTAAAATCATTTTCCTATCATTCCTTTGGTTAGATTTACTTTATGGACATCACCTATCATGCAATAAAAAGTCCCCTAAAAATTGTATAGTGTAACTATAAATTGTAGAGTACATCCTCCAAATCATTCATGTACATTTTCAGGTCATACAACCACCTCTAGATTGTACACTCTCTCAAACTACTTCAAATCGCTCAACCAACTATAAATTGTACATTAGCTACACCAAAACATATAGGTCCCATACCAATCCATACAATGTCCCTGTATACCTATTCTACTTTTTTGAATCCATATAGCTCCATATGATTCCATATGATTTGCTCAAAAGGTTAAAATCGGCCTTTGAATTGCTTGAAATTACATAATTTTTTCCTGAGATCATACAATCTACCCTCAAAATCATACAACACATCTATCTTTTCAGTGCAATTCTGGAGCAAATATACAATTTTCCATTACTTGGCATAATTTTCCCCCAAAAACAATTTTTTACTATAATGCAAGGTTGTACAGTCTTCTCCCTTCTCTCTTCTACCTTCTCCAGTTTGTTTTACCACTTTTTCTCTGATTAGGGTTTGTAATCTCCTTTTGTTTACAATTTCTTCACTCTGGCTCCAATCTACAATTTTATTCAAACCCTAGATGGAAGTTTTTCACAATCTGGTTCTTTCTTGGATGCCTTCTACTTGCAAACCCTCACTTATCTTCAGCTAGAATTCAAAATTATTTTTAATGGAGTCAAAACCCTTGCTTTTATCTTTTGGTTTGATTTTCTTGAAAGCAAAAGGTCTCCTTGGTGCAAATTTAAAAATGTGTCATGCAATCTTATAGTTTACTAATGAATTCCAACACCCATGAGAAAATTTCATGTGGTTGCATGCTTTTCACCTTCACTCTCCTTAAAATTTGAATTCCTCCTTGTACGATTTGCAAATTTACTAAAATTATCCCTTTCTTTAAATTGCGATCAAATCATAACCATTCAAATTTTTAAAATTTTACCACTTTACCCTCTTGCATGTCTTTTTGTCTTCCTTTTCTTGGATTATTGACAAATCATCGATTTTACCATGTGATTTTATCTATTTCTTGCTCTTTTTCAACAACTCATCATTCCATTCATGCAAACATTAAATGCGACGGTTGAAAATCATACAATTGATCATAAAATTGTACAATGTACAATCTAAAGTGTACAAAATTCTTTCTTGTACGATTTTGCCTATGCATTTTCTATTTTTTCTTGTACAATATCCCACTTATGATTTTTTTTCACCTTTCAAATTGGTTTGTGGGATCTGTTAATTAGAGAAATTTTTCTATTTTTTCTCTCTTAAAGAGGTCACTATTTCCAGTTTTCAACCCACTTCCTTATTAATTGCGTCCCGAGGGATTTTCACAACTAAGGAATATATTTTTTATTTTTTATTTTTCTTTTTATTTTTATTTTTATTTCCTAAACCTATTTACATTTTTACTAGCCATGGGAATCACATAGTGATATTCACTTGTACAATCCCATCTAATTCTTTTCTTGGAAGTTCAACCATGACATTACGAGTGATTGCATCATCTGGTACCACTTGCTCTCTAGGGTGATTCATCTCCACTTGTGATGTTACCAAGTTTCTTGGCCTTCCACTACCATGTGTACAATTTGAAATTATACAATTGCAAGCTAGAGTATCTTCACTTAGTGTATCTTCCTTTTTTAGTACAGGTGATTGATCCCTTGGTAGCGGTACTCTAACTATTCTATTGTCATTCAAGTGACTCTTTCTTCTATCTCCTCAGATCAATTTTATTTTAAAACTTGGTGATAAGATCCTTTGTTGATCTTGGTTTCTTTCATCTAAAAAATACACTCTTCCTATACCAGTAAGGCCTCCAACTCACATCAAACTTGTCTATGCCAGTGGTTATTCCTCCTTTCCTTGAAGTAATATTCTACCTCCTTCCACTCTTTGATTTCCTCATCAGATTAGTGGTGGTCATCCCAATGGATACTACCTTATGGGGTTTGGTATGATTTCCC
The DNA here is from genome assembly GCA_028583015.1 of Wollemia nobilis. Taxonomy (NCBI): domain Eukaryota; kingdom Viridiplantae; phylum Streptophyta; class Pinopsida; order Araucariales; family Araucariaceae; genus Wollemia; species Wollemia nobilis. The sequence continues at coordinate 398,898 of JAQPPZ010003172.1, read as the reverse complement.
TTATCCTTGTTATACCTTGCAAATTCCATGTCTAGTGCAAACATACCAAAGGTGTATCTCCCAGTCATCTAGGAGTAGGAGGTTGAAATATTCTTCGTCCTCTTCCTCCTATAGCTATAATAACATCTTGACTTCTTTCATTCCATGATTGACTACCTCCTCCCCTTCCTGGATGAAGCCTTAGGGATCCTTGTCAATTCCTTCCTCCCGTTGCTTGGTTATCAGGAGTTATTTCTACCAACTCAATGTTGGCTAGTGGACTTCTACTTCATCTTAAACTTGGTGATGATTGTCACAGTGCTCTAATTCTATGATCTACACATACTAAAAAATATCTCCATATTCTTTCCTCAAAGCATCTTTGTGGAGATGAGGTTTCTAGGATCTCTCTATATGCATCGAAAAAATATCTCAAAAATTGAGTCATTTCAATTATCTTCTCTTTGTTTCGACCAATCCACTGGTAAATTCATCAATCTCTCCAATCTCTTTACTTATATTATTTGTCTTATTAGTTGTTAATAGGCTATTATATATGATTACAAATCAATATTGGATTTATGCTCCTATGATTTCCCTAGTTGTCGATGTGTTGTTTTGTAGGCTGGGGGACCACGATTATATTGAGGATTCTAGGGTCTCTCTAGGCAACCATCATCATCACTACTTTCTGTGCTAGGTTCCCTTACTAGCCAAGACATTCCTTCATCACTAGATTCACTAAAATCTACCCATGCATTACCTTGTGATTTAGGTGATGTAGCTACTTCTTTGATGTCTTGCCAAAGCATCTCTACATCTTCATTTGTAATTGGTGGATCACTTGGTGGTACTTGTGAACTTGTGCTTGCACCATCATTGATTATACCACTTATTGGAGTTATCCCCTCATCATCCTCATCTTTCCCTTCTAGTTCTTGTATCCTAGCTATTCTTTATTTATCTAGCCTTCATATTGTACTATCCAATTCTTAGATGGTTTATTCCCTCAATGTTGCATTATGACCTTGCAATGTTTGATATTCCTCCTACAATTGCTAGGTTTGTAGTCGTATTCTCTAATGTAATAGACCTATATATACTAATGGAGTAATTCCCATCAATTATTCATAAATGTTCTCATTCTCTTTCTCCTTTGGAACTTCCATTTCAAAAGTGTCCACTCTATCTTCATGTCGTACTGTTAATCGTATCCTTCTTCATCCTTTTGCTTGTTGGGGTAGTTCTTTATGTTCCACCTGAGGATACATAATATTTTGATTTACTTGGGGTGCTTATTCTTGTCTTACCTTATTTCTAGGTAATAGTACTATCTCTTGATATCCTCTTTCATTTGGAGGAATCCACTCTTTATCCTCTTTTGTTACTCATTCATCCCCATCTACAAATCTGACATGCACCCACAATCTTCTTCTTTCTCTGGGTTGATGTGTCAAATCCTACTCTTCTATAGTTGGTCTTGTCTCCTCTTCTACAAATTATGTCAGGTTCTTCCTATGATAAACCTTTATCACCTTGAGTTCTCCATTGAGCTTCTACTCATCTTCTTCATTCAATCTCTTTCAAATAAATAAATAAGTATTGTACTTTGTGAGGCTTCAAATTTGAGCCATTTACAATACTGTGTAGCTCAGTCCCGTTCAATTTTTACAACTTGATTGCTCCATTATTCATTACTTCTACCACTTTGTAGGGACCAAGCCATAAATTCATCAACTTACCCGAATTGATTTATCGCTTTCTATTAAACTTTAGAACCAAGTCACTTAAACTAAGTTCTAGTGTCCTCAAGTGTTTGTTATTCCACAACTTTCTTCTTTTTTGGGCTACCTCAATTTCCCATTATGCCATGACTATTATTTCATTGAACTTAATTAGTATTTTTAGGCGTTCTTCCAAACTTTCTTGTTCACCCAAGCGATGCTCCACTACGACTCTCAAACTTGGTATCAAGAATTCAATTGGCACCATTTCCTCTTGTCCATACATAAATTGGAAAGGTGTATGCTCTATTATTGGTTTAAAATTTATTTTGTATACCCATAAAATATATGGTAACCTTTCCTTCTAATTTTTGTCTTCTATTCCACAGGTTTTGTACAAAGTAGATACTAGGACTTTGTTTGTTGCTTCTGCCTACCCATTAGCCCTAAGATAGTATGGACTAGACAATAAATACAAAATATTGAATTCGATTTTCAGTTTATTAATGATCTTTTTTACAAAGTTTCCTCATAGGTCACTTTTCATCTATAATGGAATACCAAATCTTGTAATTACCTACTCGTACAAGAATCTTGTTGTACTTTTAGCTGAGTTATCAGGTACTGCTCTCGCTTTAACCCACTTTGTAAAGTATTTTGTTGCTACCACAATGTATAGGCACTTCCTTCTTTGATAAGTTTTTAATGGTCCAACTAATTCCAATCCCCATATTTCAAATAGTTTTTGGGGTTGTGATGGATGCAATGGAATAAATTCCCTCCTTACTGGCTTCCCTATCCTTTGACAAGTATTGTATACTTTTACGTATTCTTTTACATTGTTATATAGTGTGGGCCACCATAATCCTACTAGTAATATTTTATTATTGGTTGCATTTGGTCCCATGTGTCCTACTGCTAAGCCTTCATGAGATTCTTTCAATTTTTCTTTGAATTCTTCCTCCATCACGCATCTTCGTAAGATACCATCACTTCCCATATTATACAGTAATCCCGTTATCAATTGGAAAGATGATGACTTCATAATCACTTTTTTTTCTTATTTGCAATCATTTCTTATGGAAAATATCCTATGGATAGATACTGGACAATCAACTTGTACCATGATGGAACAACATTGATGGCAAATAATTGTGCATCAAGGAATTTATCTAGAATTCTTGTTCCTGCAGGCTCTCCTAATCGTATCCAAGATAATTGGTCTACAATTATATACTTTTTAATAGGTCTCACTACTACTAAAACATGAACTCTTGTAGGGTGACGAGCAACCTACTGACCAATCCTTGTATCACCATTTTGTTTATCAAGTACAATATGGCTTGGTGACATACATAAAAGTCAAAGGGATTTTCTAGCAAGTAATGCTTGAACTTTTGGACTGCATATACCATTCCCAAGGCTTCTCTTTTTATTATACTGTAGTTTCTCTCCACTCTTGACAATAGGTGACTAGCAAATAAAATAGGTCAATCTAGCCTAAAATTTTATTTTTGTGCCAAAGCACATCCGATTGCAAAATTTGAAGTATCAATGTGGACATGGAATTTCTTATCCCAATTCAGGAACACCAAAATAGGGCTACTAACAAGCTTGACCATAAAATCCTCAAGGGCTCCTTGGTGTTCCTCTGTCCATATGAAAGGAATGTTCTTCTTTGTCAATAAGTCCAATGGATAAGACACATGTGCATAATTCCTTATAAACATTCGATAATACCCCATCGATCCTAGGAAGGTTTTAAGTGAACTCATATCATATGGTTCTTCCATGTGCAATATCACATGGATCTTATTAGGATTTATTTTTAATCTTTCACTACACACTATGTGCCCTAACAACTTTTCATATGGTACCATTATGTAAAAATTTCAAGGGTTTAATGAGATCTTTGCCTTTTTGCACCTACTCATACATTCACTGAGGGTAGGAAGATGCTCCTTGATCTTCCTATAAATGGACAAATCATCTAAAAATGCTTTGAAGTTCCCCATTACAAACTGATCAAAATATATACAGTATGATGCATTGGAACATAGCTGGAGCATTACAGAGCTTGAATGGAATTCAATTGTATGCATAGATGCCATTCTCCACAATAAATATGGTCTTCAGTTTATCTTCCTTGGCTATGCTTATTTTATTGTAACCCAAAAATCCATCCAAAAATTAATAGATCTCATGCCCTACAACTTCCTCCAGGATGGAATTTGTGAAGGGAATAGGGAAGGGATCCTTAATGGTTACTACATTTAGACTCCTAAAGTCCACACATATTTTGATTTTTTCTACTTCCTTCTTCAATTTGACAACTATAAGTGATACCCATTCACTGGTTGTAACCTTGAAGATGATTCCTACCTCCAACATCTTCTCTATCTCTATGTTCACTAATGCAGCATATTTTAGATTCATCCTATATGGTCTTCTTCTTACTAGTTATTCTCCAGGAATTAGTGTAATCTTATGGATGCATAACTCAGGTGGTACTCCTTTCAAGTCCTTGTATGTCCATGCAAAGACATTCGTATATTCTAAGAATATCTTAAAAGTTATCACTTTCAATACAAGATTCCAATAATCACCACAGTGAATCATCCTAGGTTCATCCTCCATTCCTAGAATTATGTCCACTATCCAAGGTCCTTCATATTTGATATTCTTTGGATCAGTCACTGCTTTCTCCACATTATTTGGGCGTGTCGATCTTGCATCAATTTTTGCATCTCCTACTGTATATTTTGCAAAAAAAATTTAAAACATCCATTTCTCTTCTCTCTTTCTTGGGTTTTTGGTTGACTTTGGTTTCATCTTGTTTTTCCTTGAACTCCTTTGAGTCAATATAGAGGCATTTGGGCTAAAAACATTTGTACTCCTCCATTTTTCAATGAGTAAGTCTACTATCAAATCTAGATTCATATTCACTACATTCATCAAGGTATAACATTCCTTCTCCATCTAGTTCATATCCTTCATCTCTCGAGGAGTTTTCTAATTTTTTAGTTGTGGCTACATCCTCACTGACCTTTTGATTAGTCAAGTTAATCATATACTTATGTTATCCCTTTTTAAAAGTGATCTGATTCTTTCTCTAGTTGTGATTAACTTTGGCTACACGTAGCCATCCTCTTACCAATAGAGCATCGTATGCAGGCTTTTGAATCATAATCATAATGAAATATTGGTCATCTATCACCACCTATTATGTTTTCAAGACTCTCTTTGTCTTGATACCATACTGATAAACACCATATAGTCATAAGCTCAGTGCCCATGTATATGGAGTACCTAGTTCTAACCAAGTCCTTTGAGGTAGCACATCGATGTTGGATCCTCTATCCATGATAACTTGCATCAATTTGTGACCTTAAATATCTATATGAACTAATGCAGGTTTATTTCCCACATCAATCATTAATATGGTGGGATCCATGAATTGGTCTTTTTATTTCTTTTCCTCAAACGGTTGACTCTGCACTTCCATCACCTTGTGAGGTTTTATCTCTTCCACCATTGCTTTTTGTAATAATGGGATTGTAGACACATAAAATGTGTCATGTTTAAGGGAGCTACTCACATAGGCACATTTATAAGATCATATGACATAATCTTGGACTTTACAAGAATCAAAAGTGGTTCTCACCATTCATATGGGGTATTTTAAACCCATCCAAGCCTAGCCGCTCAAGACTAGAGTGGCCAAAAATTAGTCGCTCAAGATTAGAGTGGCCAGAACTTATATGCTATAGACAATAGTATCCAGATAATAGCCGCTACAGACGACAATGACTAAGCTACAAAAAGCATTTTCCCAACAAATATGCTCAATCATGGGCGAAAGTGGCAGTTTGCATGTAATAAAGGTGAGAGGGGGTAACTTTGCATTCCATTTCATGGCCAGTTCACATAGGAGACTTGAGTTTGCATTTAGACTTTAGTTAACTAGACTTCAAATATAGATAAAGACAAAGCTTATCATGCTCACGACCAGTCTGCATAGAAGACTCAAGTTTTGCATTTATATTTTAGTTAACTGGTATTTAAACATAGAAAATACAAAAATCTTCTCATGCTAACCTTCACTATGCATGAGGGATTTAGTCCTAGGTCTTAGGCATAGACCTAGGGTTTCACACACTTTAAAAGGTGCAATCTTGAGAGCACCAAAGGGGGGGACAATCTTGATACAGGATGGAATTTTTATCAAAGAGAGGTAGAGTCCACTTGAGGGTTTTCCACATATAGGATATTCAACATATCGAGCAAAGCAACCATCATTTCAATATCAGATACAAGGTGAAATCCATAGCCTTGAATAAAATAGGGCAATATTCACTTTAGCAACCGTTGTCTTGGACAGTGGCCCATAGGATTGCCTTAGGATACATTAGTTTCATTATTCGTTTTATCATATCATTAGCATAACATCATTTTATTCATTCAACTTCATAGCATAGGTTTAATTTGCACTTGCTTTCATTTGATATATTCATTACTAACAACTTTTGAGAAGCAACACACCCCCACTAAAAAAAATGAAAATCCATCCATTGAAAGTTTTTGCTTTGCATTTTTTTAGCAGGGACCCTCTTGAGTTTTTTGGGTTCTAAATTCCAAATTTTGCTTGCATCCTTTGTCAAATTTCACCTTCATCAAAGCATCCAAGTAGGCTTGCATATGGCATTGATTTTAACTTAAAAGCTTCTGAAAGTTTGCATGTAAATGTAATAATTCATGTTAATGCATTTTTTCTCCTAGTCCCTGATGGATTTTAGCATTTCGTTTGAAGATTCGGATACCCTTTTGCCTTATTTAGGTACTTGCAAAGTTTCATCAAATTCTGGGCCTATTGATTTTTGGTCATTTTTTTGCACAAAAAAGGGCACAAGGCATGAAAGCGTCACGAAATCGCGACGTCGCGAAATCGTGACACATTGGAGAGAAAGGGGCAAAGGCCAGAATGTGTCACGAAATCGTGACGTCACGATTTTGTGATGTCACGAAATCGTGACACAACACAGTGAAAAGGCCTAAGGCAGGCTGGGTGTCGTGAAATCATGACACGCCAAGAGAAAGGGAGCCCAAGGGTGGCCGTGTCGTGAAATCGCGACGCGGCAGGAACGAGTAGGTGCCAGGAGCGGATGTGTCGTGAAATCACGATGTCACGAAATCATGACATGGTCCAAAGGAGGAAGCCGAGGTTTGTAGGAAGAAGTTTGTCGCCAAAGTCAAAAGCTAAGGGAAGCCTTGGGTGTCGCAAAATCGCGACGTCACGATTTCGCAATGTCATGAAATCGTGACACACCAACGAAAGAAGGTAAGATGAGGCTGGGTGTTGCAAAATCACGACGTCGCAATTTTGCGATGTCGCAAAATCGCGACACGCCAAAAGAAATAAAATAAAGCCAAAGGTCACAGCATTCGAAGGCAAAGGGAAGAGCAAGAAGCGGTGGTGTCACGAAATCACGACATCGTAATTTTGCGATGTCGTGAAATCGTGACACAGTTGGACAAAGAGCGCCGAGGGAAAAAATTGGTCACGATTTCGCAACATGTCACGAAATCACGACATGTCACATTTTTGCGACGAAGAAACAAAGAAGTGCCAGGCGTAGGAAAAGGGCATGATTTTGCGACATGCCGCGATATCGCTGCGATCAAAGCGGAGAAGCGCCAAGGCACAGAAGGGGTCACGATTTCACGACATGTCACGAAATCATGACATGTCACGTTTTCGCGGCCATGGCAAGAAAGCAGCATGGAATGGAAAACAGCTGAAAACGTACACATGTCACGATTTTTGTGACACATGTCAGCACAAAGCAAGCCAACGTATAATGAACTTTAGGGTTTCAATTTAATAAAGGTTTTGATTTAATAATTTTAAAATACTAATCCTTGTTTGTCTTTTGCAGGAAGCAAGTTGGCACTTGCATGATAGTGGGAGTAATGGCCAGAAAGACAAAGTTAAGCACAGATTAATCGAGGACCATCATATTGAAGTGAGAGGTGCCGGGAATTGTTGGTTTATCCAAATTTTTATAAATCTGGCTGCAAAAAGACTTTGCGATGACTAAGCAGCTGCCCATTTAATGGAGTATGTCGAGAATTGGCCGAAAAATGAAAATATCTACACACGGTTACCAGAATTTGTCAATGGACACATTTAATGAAAAATTATGACGAAAGTAATGGTGTGCATAGAGTTTTGACTCAGAGGCAGCCCTACGAAGATGAAATGTCAGAGAAGTGGTGACTCATCAAAATTCCACAGGGGAATTAATGAAGACATTTGCACACAGTTACAAGTAGATGCAAATAATATCGGATTCTGCCTTCTCCATTTATGGCAAGTAACTGCACTGATTTGCAGAAGGGTTAAGTTTTATCAAAGCTTTATTTTAAAAGGGCCTTATATTGTAAAACCCGGGTGGTAGAGTTTAAGATGATAAGATTTAGGGTTTGAGAAGAAGATATTTCTGAAAATATCAGGGTCTATCCTGAGTCTATAAATACTTCTTCTGAATGTAATCACAGGAGGCGAAAACTTAGAATAAAAGGCTATTGAAGCAATTTCTTGCAAATCTTGTTAAATGCTTTATTCTGGACTTGGAGTTGATGTGCTTTTTGCTTTCTGTGATAGCGTGGCCAGGAGCCTAATCTCTTTCAGATCGTGCTAAGTTAATTTTCTTTTGTTTTCATCTCGTTAAAGTTTATTAAATATATGCTGTAAATCCATGATATCAAGATTAGATATGTTGTTGGGCTTCAGTTGTTTTATTGTATGCTAGGGAAAACCACAGATTTAAGGTTCAGGTCTGTTTTGATTGCTCTGTCCTCACTGTGTGAGCTGTGCTGCTGGTGAGAGATACCAATTTTAACCAACTTCCCTTTTTTTTATGATTTTCTTTCAGATATTTTCCATCTCTGCCTTATGCTCTTAGTAGAAGGTGATCTTAGAAAGCTGGACACATTCTTCTTTGATTTGTTCTATTGTGAAGCTGATAGTATAAATAAAATTGGTAATTTTGGTTTTTACAGCTAAGTTTGATAGGCTTCTCTTTCTGCCTTACCCTACTCTCTCTGTTTTACCGTCAAATGATCCATTTTTATTTTCTTTTAAATTTGTCTTTTATTTAAATCTACTGACCCATAAAGAGCTAGATCAAAGAACTGATTTTAAATCCGATTGTCAACAAAGATAACATCTTCTAAAATTATTGAACAAGTTCAAATCCCGTTGTAAGGTAACAGACAGTCCATTTTGAAAACTATTCTAGAAGTGGAAAAGAGTGAATAGACATTCGACCCAACTCTATAACTCACACCTTGGATAACCAACAAGATCCTAAAGTGAGTGGGATTTATCCCTTATAAGTGTTATCAGAGTTTCATGCTCATTCTTCACAGGGTGTGTATAAAAGTCGGACCAACATTTAAAATGGCACTAGAAGGAGGGCCCACTAAACTCCGTTCAGTATTGTAAGTTGTCTGTACAATATTTAAAATTGCTAGAAAAGAGGACCTGAAGTTCAGTAGTTTGTTAAGGATTGTTTTATCACCACTTGTAGTTACTCCAACTACAACTGAAAATATATCGTCATTAATCAAGTAGTAATGGCAATCTGGTTGGGTTCCACTGCCTTAAATATCCCTGGTACAACCCATGATCTGCCCAGACATCCTGAGAGATATATTCCTAGATACAAGCATGATGGGACTAAAATAGCAGAAGAACACCTGATGGCATATAAGAATGCTCTAAAATTGTTAAATATACAACATGAAGATGTGGCTTGCAGATTGTTCCCGTTCACTCTCTAGGAGGGAGCTTATGACTAGTTTCTAAATCTCACTAATGATTCTATTACCAGTTGGAATGACTTGGAAAAGGTTTTTGTATCGCAGTTTGGGGAAGTGATAGACCCCAGTGTGTTATACCAACAGTTTTCCAGCATCAAGAGAGAGTCGGGGGAAGCTGTCAGGTCTTTCAATATGAGGTTCCAAAGATCTTATGGTAAGATGACTGGTCATTACATCCCAAATGCAAATCTAGCCTTAGAAATCTATAAGAATGCATTGGATTCGGTGACCTCTATTTTCCTCAAAAGAGACATCAATATCACAACCCTGGCAGGAGCTTATAAGGAAGCTTTAATTCTTGAAAGACAGTTAGGACCTCAAATTTTGAGCAGTCCTTTGATATCCTATGTTACACAGAACATGCCTATTTCGGATCCCATTCCACATCATGAGTTAGTGCCAACATATAATGCTCTACCCAAGGAAACTCCGTTAACTGTGACATCCACTCAGCATGTGCAAAATATAGAGAAAAATTTTGACAAGTTCAAAATGGAAGTGTCTGAAGTAAACGTTTGTGATCTAGCATTACCCGAATTTGAAGTTTTTCCTGGTGAGTTAAATTTTCCTAGAAATCAAAGAAATATTGATATTTCTGGTTCATCCAAAAATAGTACGACCAGGGTTTCAGATTCTTTCACTTTTCTCGAAGAGTCAGAAAATCTTGTAGAGATTCCTATGGATGAAATGCAAGATTTTCAACAGTTCCAAAGGGACAGTTATAATTTGAGATGTGAAAATCCAGAACCCACTCATAATAATCCTTCCTCACCAAAGGATGATGAAAATGAGATTCAATATCACTATGCAGAAGTAACTAGGAAGGAGGATAACATCATTGAGGATATGAAGAAAATTAAAGCTGACATCACCCTCCATGAGCTAGCCCAGATTGTTGAACAAAAAGATAACTTGATTGAAGCTTACTCTGGACCACCTATTGAATTTCAAGAAAAGGAGGAAAATATAGTAAATGTGAATGTGGTCAACCAACTCGGAATAGATAAAGAGTCTCAGTATAAGCCTTTGATTACTGAACATAATATCAAAGAAAAGGTTGTAAACCGTGTTGATGCAGATATTGGAGTTTATAATTTGGCAACTGAGAAGGTGAGACCGGTTACAGCTCTGACCAATTACAACAATGATATTTGGACATTACACATTGATGGGGTTAAATCTAAGCAAGGCTCAGGTGAAAAAGCAAATTATGAAAATTCTGCTAGAGGGATAAAAATTGAAGTCTTGGATATTGAAGTAGTAGAGCAACCACAAAATTTTCAAGCTATTAAGAACTAGGACATACGAATAAAATATGATCTCTTTGAGTTATTTTGTAAATCTGAAGATGTGATGATCTGGGTCTATAAAGGCTTTAAGGTATTTGATCCTGGGGGTTTTTACATTCTGTCCTTTTGAAAGAATTCTGCAAACCCTTCAAGTAGAAGCATAAAAATGTTATTATATGATTTGTTATTATATGATTTGTTTAATTTCGAAGAGTTGCAGATTTGTTTTTTAGTGGGACAAGATCCATAAAAAAATAAAATAAAATAAAAAGAGAGAGGGAAGACGGTAAACACAAGTTTTTCCCAGGTAGCAAAAAAATTTGGAAGCATAGTCTGGAGTGCATTTCGTCAACAGGACCTGAAAGGTAATTTTTCTAAATTTACTTGCAAATGGTCAAAATTTTTTAAGGCACTATTTCTCTGCTTTTCCATCTGCTACATTTTTTGAGTGATTGAAGGGACTTTGTGCATGTGTATACATTGTAAATAAGTCTGCAGTGTTATTTTATTTTATTTTAAATGTCTGAGTAGTGTGTCTGTACAGTTTTATTTTGTTTTATTTTGATTTTATTTTATTTTAAAGGTCTGTGCAGTTTTATTTGATTTTGAAGGTCTTTGTTTTATCCTTGGAGGTCTGTACAAATTTTTTTAGCTTTTAAAATTTTATTTTTTTAAGTTTTGCCTGAGCATCAATGAAAAAGTCAGCCTTCTAAAATTGTTTTTTTTCTAAGTTCAAAGTCCAGTGTCCATTCTGTTAATTATTCTAATTGAGATAGTCTGTTTAAAAAAAACAGTGGAACTATTTTGTTATTCAGAACAACAGTAGAAATATGATTGAATTTTGTGTCTTGCTTGCCACAGTTATTTTAATTATAAAGAAACTGCTATGTTGTTTGGCTGGAGAGGGAATCCAAGAAAAGTTGGTCATAAGAGGGGACTCTGATTCATGAAATTATCTGAGTATCCATAGAGTCTATCAGTACCCAGGCTGAGGCAGTTCCAGATTGATGAAATATTAAAAGAAAAATTGTTGTTCTTTTCTAAAGGCCTTTCAGATTCTGGTATATTTCAGAAGAGAGAAAGAGAAGGTGAAAGTTGAGCAAGACAACATAAAACTGGCACTCTGTTATTGTATATATATATATATATATAAAAGAGAAGTTATGTAATGAAAGAAGTAGCCAAGGCTTTAGAAGATGTTTTCTTTTACCAAGTTATAGATACTACCTCACAGTTGTGAATCTGGGTCGTGTAAATCTAAAGGGTAACTCTGTCGGGGCTGTAAAAGGCTAAACTAGTAAACAGAGCTCTTCTCGGTTCCCCCTTTTTACAATATAGAAAAGCTGATCAATCCAGAGTACAACATTTGAAGGCCCAGTCATTTTTGAAGAAAGTTTTATACACTTATAATTGCACATCAGAAATCTTCCTTAAATGATTCAGCCTAGTATGTCCTTGGGAAATTTTGACAACTATCAGTTAGTAGTCAATTTATTTTGAAGAATATTTGTGGCAAGGCATGATACATGGTCTATGTTGTTTTGAAACTAGAGTCCTGGGTTCTAAAATAATGCTACTATTTTACCCGTAGATATCGCCATTTGTTGAGAAGCAACACACCCCCACTAAAAAAAATGAAGTTCCATCCTTTGAAAGTTTTTTCTTTGCATTTTTTTAGCAGGGACCCTCTTGAGTTTTTCGGGTTTTAAATTCCAAATTTTGCTTGCATCCTTTGTCAAAATTCACCTTCATCAAAGCATCCAAGTAGGCTTGCATATGGCATTGATTTTAACTTAAAAGCTTCTGAAAGTTTGCATGTAAATGTATTAATTCATGTTAATGCATTTTTTCTCCTAGTCCCTGATGGATTTTAGCATTTCGTTTGCAGATTCGGATACCCTTTTGCCTTATTTAGGTACTTGCAAAGTTTCATCAAATTATGGGCCTATTGAGTTTTGGTCATTTTTTTGCACAAAAAAGGGCACAAGGCATGAAAGCATCGTGAAATCGCGATGTCGCGAAATCGTGACACATTGGAGAGAAAGGGGCAAAGGCCAGAAGGTGTCGCAAAATCATGACATCGTGAAATTGTGACACAACGTAGTGAAAAGGCCCAAGGCAGGCTGGGTGTCACGAAATCACGACGTCGTGATTTCACGACGTCGCGAAATCATGACACGCCAAGAGAAAGGGAGCCCAAGGGTGGCCGTGTCACGAAATCGTGATGCGACAGGAACAAGTAGGTGCCAGGAGCAGACGTGTAGCGAAATCATGACACGGTCCAAATGAGGAAGCTGAGGTTTGCAGGAAGAAGTTTGTCGCCAAAGTCAAAAGCTAAGGGAATCCTTGGGTGTCATGAAATCGTGACGTCACGATTTTGCGACATCGCTAAATCATGACACGCCAACAAAAGAAGGTAAGACAAGGCTGGGTGTCGCGAAATCGTGACGTCGTGATTTCACGACGTCGCAAAATCACGACACACCAGAAGAAACAAAAGAAAGCCAAAGGTCGTAGCATTCGAAGGCAAAGGGAAGAGCAAGAAGCGGTGGTGTCGTGAAATCGCGACGTCGCGATTTCGTGATGTCGTGAAATCACGACACGGTTGGACAAAGAGCACCGAGGGCAAAAATTGGTCACAATTTCATGACATGTCATGAAATTGCGACATGTCACGTTTTCACGGTAAAGAAACAAAGAAGTGCCAGGCATAGGAAAAGGGCGTGATTTCACAACATGTCACAAAATCATGACATGTCGCGGTTTCGCTGCGATCAAAGCGGAGAAGCGCCAAGGCACAAAAGGGGTCATGATTTCATGACATGTCATGAAATCGTGACATGTCACATTTTTGCGGCCATGGCAAGAAAGCAGAACGGAATGGAAAACAGTTGGAAACGTACACGTGTCGTCATTTTTGTGACACGTTTCAGCACAAAGCAAGCCAGCGTATAATGAACTTTAGGGTTTCAATTTAATAAAGGTTTTGATTTAATGATTTTTAAAATACTAATCCTTGTTTGTCTTTTGCAGGAAGCAAGCTGGCACTTGCATGATAGCGGGAGTAATGACCAGAAAGACAAATTTAAGTGCAGATTAATCGAGGACTGTCATATTGAAATGAGAGGTGCCAAAAATTGCTAGTTTATCCAGATTTTTATAGATCTGGTCGCAAAAAGACTTTGTGATGACTAAGCAGCTACCCATTTAATGCAGTATGTTGGGAATTGGCTGAAAAATGAAAATATCTACACACGGTTACCGAAATTTTCTGATGGACACATTTAATGAAAATTTATGACGGAAGTAATGGCGTGCAGAGATTTTTGACTCAGAGGCAGCCCTGCGGAGATGAAATGTCAGAGAAGTGGTGACTCATCCAAATTCCACAGGGGAATTAATGAAGACATTTGCACACAGTTACAAGTAGATGCAAATAATATCGGATTCTGCCTTCTCCATTTATGGCAAGTAACTGCACTGATTTGCAGAAGGGTTAAGTTTTATCAAAGCTTTATTTTAAAAGGGCCTTATATTGTAAAACCCGGGTAGTAGAGTTTAAGATGATAAGATTTAGGGTTTGAGAAGAAGATATTTCTGAAAAGATCAGGGTCTGTCCTGAGTCTATAAATACTTCTTCTAAATGTAATCGCAGGAGGCGAAAACTTAGAATAAAAGGCTATTGAAGCAATTTCTTGCAAATCTTGTTAAATGCTTTATTCTGGACTTGGAGTTGATGTGCTTTTTGCTTTCTGTGATAGCGTGGCCAGGAGCCTAATCTCTTTCATACTGTGCTAAGTTCATTTTCTTTTGTTTTCATCTCGTTAAAGTTTATTAAATATATGTTGTAAATCCGTGATATCAAGATTAGATATGCTGTTGGGCTTCAGTTGTTTTATTGTATGCTAGGGAAAACCACAGATTTAAGGTTCAGGTCTATTTTGATTGCTCTGTCCTCACTGTGTGAGCTGTGCTGCTGGTGAGAGATACCAATTTTAACCAAATTCCCTTTTGTTTATGATTTTCTTTTAGATCTTTTCCATCTCTGCCTTATGCTCTTAGTAGAAGGTGATCTTAGAAAGCTGGACACCTTCTTTGATTTGTTCTATTGTGAAGCTGATAGTATAAATAAAATTGGTAATTTTGGTTTTTACAGCTAAGTTTGATAGACTTCTCTTTCTGCCTTGCCCTACTCTCTATGTTTTACCATCAAATGATCCATTTTTATTTTCTTTTAAATTTGTCTTTTATTTAAATCTGCTGACCCATAAAGAGCTAGATCAAAGAACTGATTTTAAATTCGATTGTAAACAAATATAACAACTTCTAAACATTATTGAACAAGTTCAGAGCTCGTTGTAAGGTAACAGACAGTCCATTTTAAAAAATTATTCTAGAAGTGGAAAAGAGTGAATAGACATTCGACCCAACTCTATAACTCACACCTTGGATAACCAACAAGATCCTAAAGTGAGTGGGATTTATCCCTTATAAGTGTTATTAGAGTTTCATGCTCATTCTTCATAGGGTGTGTATAAAAGTCAGACCAACAACAACCTCATCCAGGGAGGCATTCTCGAAAATCTAAGCATGTGTTGTTATTTCATTGCTTATAGGGCCACAAGTTCATCGGACATAATCTGTAACATATAAGAGCAAAAAGGGATCCCTCTAGGAAACAGACCTAGAGAAGGAGGCATCTATAAGACCTCATACATTTTTGTGTGTAGAACCGGGGAGATTGTGATAGCGCACCACCCCCTTGCGAGGGGAAATTTTACCCACTTGTAACCTCATTGTATCAAAATGGGTATCCCTAAGAGGTACCAACATGTAACCGGGTTTCAATACAAATAAAGATACATATATTTGTTCCTTCCATTATTTCCATACAAATAAAGAGACATATATTTGTTCCTTCCATTATTTCCATACAAATAAAGAGACATATCTTTGTTATTTCCACTAAGCGTTGCTAGGAACAATGACTTCTATCTGTAAAGTTCATCCTAGAATCCAACATGCTAGACACTGTATGGTTGGTTTGCTTGTTTTGAGGCCTTTCTAAAGGCCATACTCACACCCGATAGAGTGCACTCATTAATTTCATAGTAGTTCATGCATCTTTCTAAAGATTAAAACACATTTGACATTAGGCATATAGGGAAAGTTCATGGTTGCTATATGATGCATTCTTATTCATGCAATCTTAAAATGAACCACACACACCCATGTTTCTTTTAAAAATTGGGGAGTTGGATTTCATAACCAACCTTCAATTCAATCCGATGACATTAGAATTCATCTCCTTCCATCGATTTTCCCCCTAGATTCTCCTATAAATGGATTGAAGAACTCCTTCATAGTGTCACTAAGGTACTTGTGTTCAAACTGTCTCCCACTATTGGAACATTCATTGGTTCAGATTGGAAGAGCTAGGAAAATCCCCCACTAGTATTTCAGCAGTACACCCTAGTCTCTTTTGGGAAATCATGTTTGGCATGAGTACTCTTGATTATCACTATGGATGAGTCTCCTCATTCTAAATACAAAACAAGGAGCAAGAAACAACAAAACATCAAAATACATCAAACAGTTAGGGCACACTTAAAATTATACTCAAGATAAACATTTGTGTGATATTGTTTGATCATATTTAAAGTGCAATGCAAAAGCTAAATTTTGAAATGATGGTTAAAACAAGAAGTACACATCCTCAGTCTGACATCGAGGGAGGGTCTGAAACAACACATACCCTTAGGCAGAGTCGTAGTAACATTGAAATACCTACTCAAAAGACTATAAGATGCATTTCTATGAGTCTAAGGGGTGATAACTCAACCCTTGGGGTATATCCTCGAGAAACCCCACATAGGGAACCATAGCATGAAATTACATCTCATAAAAATAAAGAGGCCTCATGGCTATCATCATCAAGGAGACATAAGGAAACCTCAAAGGCTTCCTCTAAACACACTAAAACTTCTCAGAGACATGAGGAAGCTTCTAGAGCTTCCTCCTCACATAGACATAAAGAGGGTTCTAGACCCTATTATTCACATAGATATGATGAGGTTTCCCCTTCTCCATACTCATGGAGGGTAGAAAGGACTATAAAATCACCTATCACCAAAAGGGCATACGAGAGTCGAAACATCTCAACATTCACATGAAACACTTAGAATAGATCAGCCTACTATGAGGAAAGAAACTAGAAACACATCCAATCATATAAATAAAACATAAGATATCCTTCAAACAAGAGGAAGGATTCCATTAGACTATGACCTCATTTTATTTAATGGCACCTCATGGTATCATCCATGGAGAACAAGACAATTGGACGAGTTGGATCGGTTGCATCTGAGGCCACTTACTAGAACCATAGCCATAGATAATTCCACCTTTGGAAGCTCAAAAACCATGAATTCTAAGCCCACTTCTCAAACTGGGGGTTCCTCAAGATGACCCCATAGCAAAAACACAAAATATGATCATAGAGACACTCAAAAATATACTGAAAAAGTCACATTGGCTAGCAAGAGCAAGGAAACAACAAAAACCTCTGAGAGAGATCTACAAATCAAAATGACTAGGATAGAGTCAGATAAGCATGAGTCCCCTATGATTGTGCAAGTAAACCACGTATGATAGTTATAGAACACCTTGCACAAAGAGCGAGATCTTGTGGATGCTCTTGAACATGATAAATAAAGAGAACAATTGTTGTGCCAACATGAGAAATGTTTGAGAGAGCAAGCTGTGTAGCTAGCTCACAGTAACCAATAAACAAGTGGAAGTGATCATCAAAGAGATCAACGCACTGACTAACCAAGGGAGGAGCGCATTAGACAAGAAAGTAACCCACAAAAATTTGCCCTCCAGATCATGAGAGGAAACCAACTGAGGTGGACATGGTAAACTTAATATATCTGGATCAGGCACATCTTGAATCCCCTCGTAGAAGAGAAGAAAATAGAGCCAATAAAATGGATAGAGTGTTACCTCCACCGCCACTACGAGGGGTTCTGCAAGAGGATGAATCCCTCACTTCAAAGGAATTTCAAGAGATTTTTGAGAATATGAAATCCTTTGATAAATAAGAGGCCATTGGGAGCCAACAAAAATTAAATAAAATACACAACCAACCATTGTGTCCATCATTTCCTAGCCCTCCCTATCCTAAGCACTTTGAGATGCCTAGGCTAGAGAAGTTTAAATGTGAAGAATATGCACAAGAGCATGTCACCAATTTCATCAACGCATGTTTTCATCTCAAATAAAATGATGCTCTTATGCTAGGGGCATTCATAATGACATTTTTTAGCGCAACCATCCAATGGTTTAACCAATTTCCCAAGCATAGCATATCCAACTTTGAACAACTAGTGAATGCTTTTCTGAAGAATTTATCCTTTGGTGCTAAGAGGAGAGTGAACCTTTCAGACCTAGCCAATATGAAACATTATGATGATGAGACATTAATAGATTACAAGAATAGATGGAGAAAAATCATGGCAAAATTATCATTCTCCATTCCCACAAAAGAAATCATCCATATGTTCACCAAGAGTTCTTCCAATCATATTTCCATATTGCTATAACTACAAAAATACCCCTCATTTGAGGAATATTTGGCACAAGCCAAACTCATTGAGGACATCAAATTAGATGAGGGAACCATAAAACTCTGGACCAAGAATGAGTGAAGAAAAAATAACAAGAATGGAAAAAATAAGTAGAAGGAAAACCCTACCCTAGTTAATCAAGTGGTATTGGCTACGCCTAAGGACAAGGCTATGCAGCAGCCCCATAATTATCAAGCACAGGCCCCACTAGCCAACTATGATCCAAAGAACAATCGGGGTTAAAACAAAGAACATAAACCCCCTCATTATTTTACACCATTGACAAAATCAATGCAATCAATCTTCAATCAACTGAGCGAGGAAGGAAAGATAAGATTCCTTGATATACCTCTTATAGATCCCAATTATCCTAAGCCAAAAGCATATAGGGAAGATAAATTCTACCCGTATCATAGGATGTCGGGGCATAATATCGAAGTTTGTGTTGGTTTCAAACATTAAGTGCAAAACATGATTGAGGTGGGATAAATTAAAGTGGAAAACCCACTGGCCCCTGACAATAGAGATATGGGCATTTATAAAAACCTACTACCAAACCATGAGGCCCCTAGAGGTTAAGGTGCACAAGTCAATCAGGTATGAATTGATATGCCTACCCATAGGTGTGTTGGGATGGTTGAAATTGTCAATATAGCAACCAGGACTAGACGGTATGGTCAACCACAACCTCCCGTAGCTCCCATCAACATCCTAGCTAAACCTAGGCAGAAGCAGGGGCAATACAACCTTCTAGGTACACCAACCCAACCTGTGGTAACCATCTGGAGTAGACTTGAGTAAAAATTACAAATGAATTTGGCTAAGCTATCCATTTATGAGCTCATACAATAGTCCCCAAAGCACAGGGAGACCTTTATGGAGATTTTAAGTTCAATAGAGCTCCAATCACAAGATCTAAATGCATTCACCCATTTTGTGGGACAAGTACAAGAATGCCAAGAACCTATAATCCGATTCTACTATTATGAGATTAAGACAATATCTACTGCCTTACTAGACCCTCCACTACACATCATGGCATCAGTTAATTATTTACCATTTAAGTGGGTCTTGATTGATATGGGTTCATCAATCAACATCATCACAACAACAGCAATAGAACACCTTAATATCCCCAAGTGCAATATCATTTTGAGAGCCTATACATTAAGAGCTTTTAATGATGCTTTATGCAATATTGTGGGAATGATAATCCTACCTATCAAGTTGTGGCATAATACCATCCTTGTGATGTGTCATGTCTTGGAAGGGGCCATGCAATACAACATCATCCTAGAGAGACCTTGGATAAGGGACATGAGATGTGTTCCTTTGATATTACACCAATGTGTCAAGTATGTGCATGATAACAAAGTCTACATGGTGTTGGTCGATGAAGAGCCATTCAAGTATGTTCACCAGGTGGATTGTCCAAGAGAATTTATGATTTTTTTGACCCACTTGTCGGTAGGAACTTAATATCCAAATACTCAATTGGATAACAAATACAAAGGGGCACAAAATGACCCATCTACATCAACACCTCATCTTGCACACAAAGCAAATAATGCTTCTAGTAAACCATAAATGCCTAAACCAAAGAATGATCAGAAGCTAAAGACACTTATGGTTGAGAAAAACAAACTCAAGTAAATGGTAACCATAGCTATTGAAGAGAGTCCAAATCCCATGGAGGAAGAAGATCACCAAGACCAAGTTAAAAATGATGACTACCACCCTGCTTCGCTAGTGTCATGTGTGGGTTCATCCACCTCACATGTGACTATACACTTGGCAAGCACAGGGATAGGAGAGTATCTTGTGTAGAACATAACTTTTACACCCATCATAGAATCTCAACAGAACATGGGACAACCAAAACATCTAAGACCTTGAGTGGGAATAGTGGTTCTCCTTGGAATCCTTCTCAACTAGACAAACTTCATCTACGCTGGCCTAGATTGTGCCCATAAATCTATAGATATAGAAGAGGATAATGATGAGATATTGATTGTTAATGTTCGCTACCTCTCTAATCCTAAGTTTGCTCTGACCTATTTTGAGCATTGCCATTGGCATGGTTATGGCCTTGGTATATATGAGCAGGGGTGTAGGTGGCTATTCGAGCCACAATACCAACTCCCATATGACATATTTGGGTTAGGATATCACATCAGAGATCAATATGACCCTCTAGCAGTAACATTAGATAGATTAACCTTGGGGTTAGGAGAAGACATCAATTTTATTCCTTATCATCCACCAAGTGCAAGATATCTAGGCAATAGACAAGTGGCTATGGCAAGCATACCACCTCTTGAGACTTATCATCCAATATCCACAATTGATGTCACCCCAATAGGTTACAACTCATGGATAAACAATTGATGATCAAGAAGAAAATGCATATGTGGAAAGTGATGATGAAGCACAAAAGGGATTGGCTTATCATGAGCCTCACTATTTACAAATATTTACCTGGTCTAGACACCATGAAAGTGGATATATATCGGATGAGACTAAAATGGCCTAATGGATTTTGGATAAGTGATGATGATTTCAAGGACGAGACTAAAATGGCCTATCTTGGACCTCACATTTTATGACAATTCAATATGTTTATGGAAAGAGAAGCAGTACTTTGTGCCATAGACCTTGGCTTATGATTTTTTGGGAGACCAGTTGACTTGAATGTCATTCATCATATGGTTAATCCCCCTCTACCTACATTCAGGGAGCTCTTAGAGCCTAATGATCCTATTATCCGACCAGTTCATGGACCATATCTAAAGATTCCCATTCCTCCAGAGTCTTATCGCTAGCATGGAAGGTAAACCTTGGAGATAAGATTTCACCCATGTGGTCTTGGAGATTCCATCCCATCCATAAATACAATCTCCATTAATTTGACCACTCCACTTCATAACCTAGTAGATCCCACTAAACCTTTGTGTCTCGACACGTAGGTTATTTATTGGGATCAAGATGATTCACCAATAGAGCCTAAAGATATTTTCCCTAATGAAGAGATGTTACAACCATTCCATTTTGCATCAGGTTGTGAATATTATGTGTTCCATTCTAGTTTGGATCCTGAGTTAGTAGGACCTATAAATCCTTCCAATGAAATTCACTTGATACCCACGCACCACCAGTTGGATGATGGGTCATGTATGGCTATAGAGGTGAATTTCTAAGTGGAAATTAATAATGATCCTACTCAACCAAATAAATTCAAGTTCGAAGAAAGTCTGTCTCCAAAGGAACAAGCCTTCCTAATTCCTCTCCTTAAAGAGAGTTCAAATTTATTTGCTTGGACTTACAAGGATATGCTTGGGATAGATCCAAAGTTAGCTATTCACAACCTTTCATTGGATCCTCTAAAGAATCTGGTCAAGAAAAAATTGAGAAATATGCATCCCATCGTCACTTTGATGGTGAAGAACGAATTACAAAAACTAATGGATGCAGTTTTCATAGTTCCTATCGACTATCTTGAGTGGGAATAAAACATGGTGCCCATAGGAAAACTAGATGGAAGAGTCCACATTTGCACAAATTTTAGGGACTTAAATAGGGCAACTCTAAAGAATTCATTCTCGTTTCCCAACATAGATTCTCTTTTTGATGCCACTACAGGTCATGAGATGCTATCCCTAATGGATGGGTTTTTTGGATACAATCAAATCCGAATAAAACTCAAAGACCAGCACAAGACTACTTTCATCACTCCATGGGGATATTTATGTTACAAAGTGATGCCATTAGGCCTAAATAATGTTGGTTTCACATACCAATGGGCCATGACATACATATTTCATGATTACATGCACACAATATTGGAAGACTACATGGATGACTTGTTGGCCAAATCATTGATATGGCAAGAGCATGTCGAGATCCTTACAAAAAATTTTGATCACCTCATAGAGCACAATGTCAGATTGAATCCTAAGAAATGTGTGTTTGGCGTAACTTCTGGAAAGCTCTTAGGGTTCATTGTTTCCATGAGAGGCATTGAAGTCGATCCAGCAAAAGTGGAAGCCATAATGGAGATGGCTGCCCCTACCAACATTAGGGAATTAAGAAGCCTACAAGGCAAGGTAGCATCCATCAAATGGTTCATCGCACAATTTTTAGACAAGTGTCGACCCATGAATCGGTTGCTATGCAAAGATGTCCCATTTCATTGGGATGAAGAGTGCCAACAAGCCTTTGTAGAGATCAAAACATACCTAGCAACGTCGCTAGTGCTAGCTCCACCAAGGCTAGATGTACCATTTTTGCTATACATATCGGCTACTAATTTTGCTTTGGGCACCATGCTAGCCCAAAATAATGTGCAAGACAAAGATCAAGTCGTATATTACATTAGTCACACATTGGTAAGCTATGAGCTAGGATATGCGTATGTAGAAAAGTTGTGCTTAGTAGTGGTCTTTGCAACCAAAAATTTGTAACACTACATGTTGAGCCATATGACTTATGTTATATCAAAATAGAATCCTTTGCAGTATATGATGAACAAGATATATCACAATACACGTACTGCAAAGTGGATCATGCTATTGACAAAGTTTGACCTAGAATTCATAAGCCAAAAGTCCATCAAGGGACAAGTCATAGCAGATCAGTTAGTAGAGGCACCTCTTAAGGATAGCAAGCCTCTCACTATAGAATTTCTTGATGATGCGGTCTTCGCATTATCAGACCCATCGAAACCCGAAGAACCTAAGAAACAAAGAGAAATGGCATTATTCTTTGATGGTTCGAAGTGTGAACAAGGGGGCGGAGTAGGGATAGTCTTTATCACACTGTAGGGCAAGCTCCATTGCCCTTATCATTCAAACTAGACTTCCCTTGCACAAACAATAACATAGAGTATGAAGCCTTGATCTTGGGACTCCAAACAATAGTTACAATGGGCATTAAAATATTGAGTATCTTTGGTGACTCCTTGCTCATAGTGAATCAAGTCAAAGGATTGTTCCAATGTAGGTGTCCACTCCTGAAAGCTTACAAGGAGCTTGTTGACACTTACCTAGCCCGGTTAGAATGGTATGACATCGAGGCAATCCCTCGTACATCAAATAGATTTGTAGACACCATGGCATATTTGGGATCCTTAATCCCTCAGAATCCATCCGCTGATTTCACAACCGTTCATGTGAAAGTGCTCACATTTTCCATGATACAATGTGAGGTTATTGACAACCTAGAGTCAGTCAACATGATCCAAACCGAGCCAAATTAGGATTGGTCATTCAAAGTTAGAGCTTTCTTGCAAATAGCCCCTTGGGAGTCTTTGATCTCTCAAGGTCCCATCGAATGTGGAACAACCATTCATCACAGGATTGCTTCCCAATCAGTGTTCACAAGTGCTAGATCACAAGGAGAGCACACATTTTTATCCATAGAAGTAGTAGCTTATCAAGATTGGCTTTCCCAATTGCAAGATTTCCTAAAGCTTGGAATAGTATCGCAAGGCCTATCGCAGGCTAAAAAATGAACATTTAAGCAAAAGGTGACTAGATACATTTTTCTAGGAGAGATCCTTTATAGATGAGGTTATGATGGAATGCTCCTTCGTTGTCTTGAGCCCCAAGAAGCATCTTGGGCAATTTCACAAGCTCATGATGGTACGTGTGGTGGTCACTTTAGTGGCATGGCCATCATTAAGCGTATTTTGAGAATGGGTTATTATTGGCCCACTATGGAAAAATAATGTTGTGAGTATGTCAAGAAATGCATAAAGTTTCAACATCATGCAAACCTCACTCACTTGCCATTGCAAGCCTTGCAACCCATCCAGGAAGCATGGCCCTTCTCGCAATGGGGATTAGACTTGATTGGGAAGATATCTCCCCCATATTCAGGCCGACACACGTTCATCATAATGGCCACTAAGTATTTCACCAAATGGGTCAAAGCGATCCCCTTAACATCGACAACTGGACCAAGGATTGTGGAGTTTATACTCCATAATATCATAAGTCAATTTGGGGTCCCTTCAAATATTATATCGGATAATGGACCATATTTCAAGAACAAAAATGTGCATGCTTTAATGAACAAATACCATATTCAACATAGTTTTTCAATACCTTATTATCCATAAGCAAATGGGCAAGCAGAAGCCTCAAACAAAATAATAGTCTCCATCTTGAGGAAAATAGTAGTAGATAATCATAGGGATTGGCATTTGCAGTTGCCTCTGGCACTATGGGCATACAGGACTAGTGTATGGATGCCCACTAGGGCAACACCATTTTCACTTGTATATGGCACTGAGGCCATCATGCCCCTAGAACTAGAAATCCCAACCTTACGCATAGCATTAAAGGACTTCATAGATAATGACACAGCACGACAAGACCGCTTGGATCAGTTAATGCTTCTAGATGAATGATGGGTCAATGCCTTGGAGCATCTCCACGTTTATCAGAATCACCTTGCACGAGCATACAATAGTAAAGTCCATTTGAGAGAATTCAAAGTTGGGGATCTAGTGCTCAAAGAAAATCAGTAGAACTCAAACCTGCCGCCGCATTTGCGAGATAAATTTATGGCAAATTGGATAGGCCCCTACATAATTTCATAGAGAGTTGGGCCTGGAGCATACCACCTAACATCTTTAGATGGTGTTGAAGAGCCTAAACCTCTCAATATCATTCATCTAAAGGCATTTCATACATAAAAATAAAAAACATTCAAATATGTCATAAAAATAAAAACATTCAAATATGTCATAAAATCAAAAAACATTCAAATATGTCATAAAATCAAAAATATTCAAATATGTCATAAAATAAAAAACTTTCAAATATGTCATAAAATCAAAAACATTCAAATATGTCATAAAATAAAAAAACATTCAAATATGTCAAAAAAAAAAAAAAAAACATTCAAATCAAATCACAAAAAAGCTCCAAAGGCATCTTAAATCCCTTTGGTCAAGTCAAATCAAATCACAAAAAGGCTCCAAGGGTATCCAATCTGCTTGGTCAAAATCAAAATACAAAAAGCTCCAAAGGCATTTTTAAGCCCTTTGGTCGAATCAAAAACAAAGCAAAAAGCAAAAATACAAAAAATATTTGCATCTTACATCCGCATCATTGCATATCCATACATATCCATTGCATTCACATATGTTATGATCACAATATTACAAACGATGCCACAGTTTGTATTTCAATCACAATATACAAGTTATCCTCATCCATGCATCCATGTGTGTAATTGTGTTTCTCAACACAACCAAATAATGTTGCTATACGAAATATGCAAAGGTTTCCTATTATTTCAACCATGTCTAGTGGTCTTATCAACTTTTGTAGAAAGCCATTTTTGATTAGTAGAAGAGCTAGGTCTAGTTGTAGTACCTTGGATATCCAGGATCCCATCACTAATTGAAACACTAAAATCCTAGTTGATACAAGGGAAAGATGAAAACTACAAAGTGGTCTAGGTTACCAAAAGTGAAAAGGAACTTCCTTGCTTATCCCCTTGTGCAACCGGTTTAAAGGTGTTGAGAATTGGCAAAAGGACAAGTTCTGCCATACCCAAAAATGAGTGATTATCATCACTGCATACATCCCTTGCTTTCATAAAAATAAGCAAAACCCCGAAATAAATCCAAATTCAAATCTCAAAATTGAAAGTTCAAATTCTTCAAAAGTCAAACATCAACGCCCAAAGTCATAGTTCAAAATATCAAAAGAACAAAAGCAAAATAAACAATGATTATCATCACTACAAGAATCCCTTGCTCAAAAGAAAACAAAAAATTCAGTCAAAATAAACAGTGATTTTCATCACTAAGTATGAGCAAGTATCCCAAATGAATGAAGAAAAAAAGGGAATAGAACTTGAATCCCTGGAATTCTTAGCATTGCACAAAACTGGAAGGAGAAATCCTTACGCATGATGATATGTCTATCACAAAATCTCCTGGCATTTGTATAGACCAATGTTTGAATGTGGATGAGCTAGCTTAGGTAACTCAAAACTGCCTAGTGGTATAGTCCAACTAAGTCCAACATAAGGATGAGATAAAACACTTGAGAATCCCTGATCTTAGCAATGGGCTGAAAGAATCCCACCTGAAATCGGAGGAAATGCTTGAGTTCTATCAAAAATATATTCATTTGCACACACAGAGAGAATGAATATCCGGGTACATAGTGAAAGTCTTGCTTTACAAAAATCTTGTATGACCAGTACATAATTGTTGATAGGGTAACTAGAGTGTTTGAAGTCTCAGGAAAAACCCGCAAACAAATTTCTACCATAGCAACAATTCATATCATCAATCACATCATCAAATTTCTTTATAAGCTTATGTAAATTAGGGGGTATTAATAAAATAATATTAAAATAGATACCGAATATATGTCAGAAATGATGTCTAAACGACCACTAACTATTTTACATCTCTTAAATTACATAAGCTTATCCAGAAAATGCATACATTCCACACCATTACATTGCACATATGAAGGATTTAAATAATTAATTCTTATGAGTAGAATGATTATTAAATATTCATGGTTGTTATACTTTATGTGGTATCACCCATTAAATTGTCAAAATCATGGTATAGGCATCCATTATGTTTTAAGTAATTGAAACATACAAGTTCATTCACGTTAAATTACATACTACATTCACCATATCATAGCATGAGTTAGATGTATAAATTAAAACAAAATTAAACATGCATTTAACAAAAACATTTCATTCATAAATACATAGGTCATAAATCATCCATTTACATCAAAGATCAAATCATTGCATTCATCCATAAATACATAGGTCATAAATCATCCATTCACATCAAATATCAAATCATTGCATTCATCCATAAATACATAGGTCATAAATCATTCATTCACATCAAATATCACATAGTTGCATTCATCCATACAAAGGATCACAAATCCATCATCAAATCAACTCAAAATACATCACGTAATGCCACAATAATTAAATCATGAAAGCATCTACATAAACACATACATAAGTATCCATCTCAAATCCACATCATCATAAATATCATCTATCACCTAACATATACATGTATCAATTCATCATAATACCATCATCCATCACAACATAAAACAAAATAAGACAAAAACATAAGCAATAAATGATACACATAATGAGTCATAAAGCAAATATATCATATAAATGTGTGTATCAGGTCCATAAAGGTACAAAAATGCCCATAGGCTATAGTCAGGTAGGTCAAGCTGACCTCAAAAATGAATCAAAAGAGCACCATCAATCAAATACAAGGGTTGAGCCCTCGACATCACCTCCCCCAGTGCCACCTCCCCCTATGGCGATGTCATGAGTTGAATGGTGTGAACCTGCTGGCCTCTCTATCCGAGTTTGGGTCCTCTGGCTAGGATGGGTAGAAGACTACCCAGAGGTGGATCACCCACTGACCTGTGAACCACCTGCACCTAGTGCCTCCTTAGGGACAAGCCCATACCTCCTGAGCTGCATCTGGAGAGTGGTAATGTGACCAACATGCTCCTGAATATGCCCCTCATACTCATCCAACAATAACTATAGGCATAGAACCTCTACCCCTAGATCTATCTCTGGATCCCCCTATGGTGTAGAAGGAGGAACAACAAACTGCATCCTAGTAGTTATCTACACCGTATCTACTTGTGCCCTCGATAGTAGCTTGCAAATCCTATATCTACACCGTGAGCTACTCTATGGTGGCATCCCATTGTGCTATAGTAGCATCTCACTTGCTGCACCTAGATCTGGATCGATTGGAGCTTGACCTCGACCTCATGCAACTATGCTCTCAGAGGAGAATCTCTCTCCTTGGGCTCCAACTCCTCCTCATCCTCCTCAGGAGCCTCCTGCTCCTCTACTACCACCTGCTCTACTGGCTGGCCCCATACCTCGGTCCTGGCTTAGACTCTATGCCCTATCGGATCTGTGCCATCATCCCCGCCATCATCCTCGTGACCCAGGCTACCGATACCATGCCACATACGATCTCCCCACCATTGAGTGTATGCCTCTATAACACCCCCAATGACTCCTAGGTCAACTTCTAGGGCATCCTCCTCATTTGAGAGCTTTGTAATCTATCGTGGGGTAGGTCCTTCTCCACTACGAGGCACCTATACAAAAATGGAACAAGAGGCACATCTTGCTATAGCCTGTACTGATAGAGAACCCAAGAGTAGAAGAAATGCTCTTGGATGACAACCTTGCAGCCAAGGAGCCACCACTCACACCACATCCTAGCAGTAAAACTGGTCGGATCATCCCACACTGGGCACTCATGATATGGGCACCACATAACATCCCTAGCTTGCAGCCTAGTGAAAGTAGTAGTATAATGGGAAAGCTCCCCCACATGATGATGGCTCTTGCATAGCTCATGCTCTCAAGCCCATCTAGTGGCGTAGCACTGCATCCGCTCCTCCATAGTTGTAATCTCGGTAGGAAGCCCTCTAGGGTGATCTACCTTGATGTGCTCCCATCCCCAAACCTGTAGAAGCAAGTTGTAAGCAATGCTGATGCGACCTCATCGATGGATGTGGTATAACTCATCATAGCACTAAGCCAAAAAATAACTACCCCATGCATAGATGATAGGCTCCTCACTATCCAACAAGTCCTGAACCATCACCAAGAGGTTCCACGGGAACCTCAAACCTGAGCAATCTGGAATCAAGATATTGTTGATGACCATCAGCAACACCGCATGCCTCATAGAGAAGACACCCTCGTCATACCACTATGAGATGGACACTCCCCTAGATTTGGTGTCCTTGAGAGCCTTTGTAGAGCGCCCTCCGAACACCCAAGCAAAAATAGCAACCTGATCATTAGTGGTCAAAGAGACAATGGCCACTCCATCAAAGGGGATCCGAAAGATCCTATACACATCTTTCGGCGTGATGGTCATCTCACCGGTGGGAAAGTGGAAGGTATTGGTTCGAGGGTCCCATCGATGGACCAAAGCCATAAGGTAGGCATGATATACCATAATGGTGGGTAGTCTGGTGACATACTATAGCCCGTGGGCTTTGAGCCAAGCCCAATCATCGCCATCCAAGAGGGGCAGAAGTGTATTCATGAGCTTTGGGTCCCGAGCCCGAGTAGTAAGAATCTAAGAAAAATAAAATGAATCATAACTACAATGCATCTAAGGCATAACACACAATAAACATGAAAATGGTGCAAATAATGATGGGCTATCCTAAGTCTAGGCAAAGATAGAGTTGCACCTAATCAAACAAGTCAAAATTTCAAAAAAAATCAATAAATCAACCCAGAAAATTTCAAAAAAATTAAAAATTTCACTAAGTGTTCTTGGTCATTGTCGCCTACAGTGGCCAAAAATCGACCGCTAAAGCTGATAGCGGCCAAGCCCCAATGGTCAAATTTTTTGACCATTGGGATTCAAACTGGCCGCTACCAACGACAGCGGCCAAGTTGCAGGCCTTCTTGGCCGCTCTGATCGATAGCGGCCGATGGGTGATGAGGTAGACACATCGACCCTAGGCCAGAAAATACCAAAAAAATATAACAAAAGCTACAAAAAAAATGGGGACAAGCCCACCACATAAAAACCTAAACTAAGCCTAGCTACGAGTTTTGATTCATTGCCAACAAGCTTAATGAGGTTCAATTATCGATTACTTAATGTGGTTCAGTTTTACCCAAAAAATAAAATAAACAAGTAGGGTTAAGGGTTGAGGGAGTACTCGAGAAGCTCTAGCTCCTCCACCCAAATATGCTTCACCCCATGCAGCCATGATCTTCCAAGTCATAGAAATGCTCCAAATCACAAAAGTCACTTTCACCTCAGAGCCCAAGAAAGCAAACTGACAATTGGCAAAGTGAAAATACAAAACCCTAGGATTGAATTTTATATTGCCTTGGTCACTACTGATGTTAGTGGCCCGCATCGCTTGGCCACTCAGGATGAGAGTGGCCAGGACCAGGCCTTTGGTGGTCGTTGGACCTGACAACGGTCGAGATCCTAGACAAAAACAACCACAACCCCTCCATGAGAAGCAACAAAAACATTCAGATAAGCACATTTTGAAGACTTCTAGTCATCATAATGACCAAAATAACATAAAAATCACATAAAACAAATTCTCGAGTAAGCCTCATATCCAATCACTTACTCTATCAACTTAGCGATTGCAGCGACTTGCACTCCATGTAATTCGGTAAGATGAGTAAGTCACCATAAGGCTACTTGGGGAAAAACATTCATTTTGGAATCACGATGTATCACTTCAAACCCAAAAAATACCAAGATGGTCAGACTGCTCCATGGGTACGATAGGATCATCCTCATTCCCTTGTGACATCAAAAACACTAAGCCAAAGTGATACAATATGAGCATAAATAGAATCACTCATCCTAACTCCCTAAGAAGGCTATTGATGGTTGGACCACTCCTCGGGATAGGGATGGATGGTTATCATAAACAATTGGAATCACACTTGGATGGGGGTTCGCCCATTGAAGGAAAAAATGCTAGAAAGGAACCAGATTAGTCATATTGGTCAAGTGACTTGTCGCTTCATTCATTGTCATTTCTTCACCAATTCGTTGAGTGAAGAGGTAGTTCAAATATTCAAAATAATCATAATCAAAATCAACAAAATATCACTCGATCATAACAAAATCGTGTTCATCCTATGAATCATTGCATACAACAATCACATAATTTCCCTTGTTTTCTAGGAACATAAGCAGACATGACATCTTCAATAGTAGCTCTCCTACCGGTTGGAACTATTGTAGCAGCTGAAGCTACCCGATTGAGTTTGAGGAATGAGTGCAATTTAACATGTCCAAGCCACTAAGCTAAGTCCTTCAAACATTGAGGCAATGATTCAAAGGGTGAGTACCATCTTGCATGATTGGGCCATCCGACATTGATCAGACCACTGATCACCATACACCCTACAAATATATGAGTCTACATTTTTGCTCAATGTTGTGTTTTCCACACAACACATCACAAAAAGGGGCATCTGTAGACACCTAAAATATGTCATGTTTAGGGGAGCTACTCACATAGGCACATTCATAAGATCATATGACATAATCTTGGACTTTCCAAGCATCAAAAGTGGTTCTCACCACTCATCTGGGGCATTTTAAGCCCATCCAAGCCTAGTCGCTCAAGACTAGAGTGGCCAAACCTTAGCCACTCAAGCTTAGAGCGGCCAAACCTTAGCTACAATAGATGACAGTAGCCAGATCTTAGCCATTGCAGACAATAGTGGCTAAGCCACAAAAAGCATTTTGCCAACAAATATGCTCAATCACGGGTAGAAGTGGTAGTCTGCATGCAATAAAGGTGAGCGGGAGTAACTTTGCATTCCCTTTCATGGCCAGTTCACATAGGAGACTTGAGTTTGCATTTAGACTTTAGTTAACTGGCCTTCAAATATAGACAAAGACAAAGCTTATCATGCTAACGACCAGTCTGCATAGGAGACTCAAGTTTACATTTAGATTTTAGTTAACTGGTCTTTAAACATAGAAAAGACAAAAATATTCTCATGCTAACCTTCACTACACATGAGGGATTCAGTCCTAGGGCTTGGGCATAGACCTAGAGTTTCACACACTTTAAAAGGTGCAAGCCTGAGAGCACCAAAAGGGGGGACAATATTGATATAGGATGAAATTTTGATCAAAGAGAGGGAGAGTCCACTTGAGGGTTTCCCACATACAGGATATTCAACATATCGAGCAAAGCAACCATCATTTCAACATCGGATACAAGCTTTGATCCATAGCCTTGAAGCAAAGAGGGCAAGATTCGCTTTAGCGGCCGCTATCTTGGATAGTGGCCCACAAGCCTAGCTTAGGGTTTTATACATTAGTTTCATTATTCTGTTTAGCATATCATTAGCATAGCATCATTTCATTCATTCAACTTCATAGCATAGGTTTAATTTGCACTTGCTTTCATTTGATATATTCATTACTAACAACCTCATCCATGGAGGCATTCTCGGACATCTAAGCGTGTGTTGTTGTTTCATTGCTTACAGGGCCACAGGTTCATCGGACAGAATCTGCAACATACGAGAGCAAAAAGGGATCCCTCTAGGGAATAGACCTAGAGAAGGAGGCATCTGTAAGCCCTCATACATTTTCATGTGCGGAACCAGGGAGCTTGTGATAGCGCACCACCCCTTTGCGAGGGGACATTTTACCCACTTGTAACCTCATTGTATCAAAATGGGTATCCCTAAGAGGGACCGACATGTAACCGGGTTTCAATACAAATAAAGAGACATATCTTTGTTACTTCCGTGTTATATGCTTTTTCATGGTCTTTCATTTCATTTTTGGGTTTAAACACATTTGCAAGTAGAGTAAGAGCGATGCATGCACCCCGAGGTTGCTACAGGGATAGCTTCCAACAGGTTAGCCATTTTGATCTCTACTACAGTGTTCAAAACTTGTGCTACCATATTTCACACAAATACCTTCTCTTCTGATGGTTTTTTTAGTTCTTTATCTTATGCTAGCTTCACTTGCTTAGCTTTTTGTGCTTCATATTGTAATACTTTCTTTGCTACTTGCCAGTGCTGCTTTTCCTTCGTTGTCTTAGGATACTTATCCTTTTCATCCTGATTCCTTATCATGGCTAAAACTTCCTAACTTTCCTCTTTAACTTGAGGAACCTTAATATATAAATAGTTTACACTTTGTGAGTTACTTGAACTCACCTTATTGGGGCAATTTTCTTTCTTGTGGTTAACCGGACCACACCACCTACACATATGCATAGTGTTTTCTTGATGTGTTTCTTGTCTCTAAGGTGAAGGATATTTTTTTATGAAATACCCCATATTAGAAATTACGATATTGTATGATTGCCCTTCCTTCCAAATCATACTGCAAATGGCTCTATCCTCATTTTTTATTATCCTAGTTCTACCTTCCACCTCGTCTGTTATTTCTATAATGACCACTTTTTTCTTGCTGTCCACTTCCTAGGATCTTTGGTTTCTCTTCCTACTCCTAGATTTTTAGGACCAATGGATGTACTCTTCCATTATATGGACATAGCATCACCTCATGTCCCATCACATTATAGATATGACAGTAATCATTTCGTTGATACTTTACATTTGTATGACCCTCAATTTTATATTCTATGCACCAAATATCATTCTTATCAGGCTTGGTTCTTTGTTCTTTCATGATCTTATTGAATTAATAATGAAACGATGCTACCATCCTTTGTATAGTGTCATCTTATCCACTATCTAAATCATTGGACTTGGTATGATATAATATTCCTGTGTGTGTCTACTTCGAGTCACTCTCAAAATTATTAGAATGCTTCAAAGCTTCATCATACATTTCTAATGGTAATACCTTCATATTTTTCTTATATTTTGGAAGTAATCCATCTACGAACCATCGCTTCACTAATACATTTGCCAAGGGAATATACATTTTATCTAATAATTGCTTTAGTCTGTGGTTGTATGATTTTATATCTTCATAAAACTTTTGTTGTGTCATACAAAGTTTAGTGACAATGTCCCCATCATCCTTCAAGGGATGAAATTCTTCAATGAATTTCTCCTTAATTTGATTCCAAGTTTGAAAATCTAATGCATTTTCCCTTTTCAGATACCTATCCATCACCAATCCTCTCAAGGTAGTAGAAAATAAATTCAACCAATCATCTAGTTTGTCTATGCCATTTGCACTCCAAATAGTTATACATGTTCCAATATATCTTATGGGGTCTTCCTTACCCTCACCTTTAAAGTGTGGATATCTCTTCTTGGCTTCCTTGTTAGCCATATTTGGAGAATCATCCTCATCACTTGAGGTGTCCCTTAAAATATATGTCTGATTCCTCCTTGGGGGTGTTTTACTACACTCATAAAAAATTTATATCCGATGTATCTTATTCTATCCCACCAATAATTTACAAAACTCACATGCATATTCACTCCACGACTTCCTTCACTGATGTGAGGGATATGGTCTTGGTCCTTCTTCCTGAGACCCTGCACCCTATTGCCTTGGTGCCTAAATCTCATCCTCTACACTCCCTTGCAACCCTTCAGTAACTTTCTTAGGTGTCACCATCCACTCTCTTTCATCATGCACTACTTCTCTATCAACTCACTTCTCCATGTTAGATGGTTCTCGTACCTCCTCTTCTATCTCTACCAATAGCACCTCAAAATCTTCTTCATATGTCCAAAATTTCTCTATTTATGGTTCATGTGTACTATGGTTTGAATTAATTGTATTCTCTCTTTGAGAAATTCTCATGCTCCTTATTAATATAATTTTATCTTGTATTTCTCATCTCCTATGCCTTTGCACATTGGTGTTTGTCATTCACCTCCAGTTTTTTAATATTCTTACTTTGTCAATTTGATCCATTTTAACAAAAATGCCAAGTTTGATAAGGCAATAGTGAAAAATTTAGAATAGGTATGTAGTATTCCAAGTGTGTAGATGGTTCTAAAAGGCTTAGAATTATCAATTTACTATTATCAATAGAACCAAATCGTACAGTCGCATAGTATTCACAATTATCAATATGCGACAACAAAACAACTTGTACAGATCCCAAATTGTACCACTGTATGATACCAAATCATGCAGTGATAGGGCTTGTACAATTTTACACTCATCCAATCCTTTAAATTTGGTTTTGCAAGCTATCGTACATAGTTTTGTAACTAAATTGTTCAATTTACCAATATCACCAAATCGGGTAAGTTTTTATTGTATGATTTGTAACATGTCTGGTGTATGATTTGTATGAAAATAAAGTTCATAAATATGCAAAATTTAATACTCTTTTGTACCAATCTCTCTCAAATAAATTTTACAAAGTTCTAACATGGCAATTACTCCATTCCTACCAACATGCAAGTCCTATCATCAGGATTTGAGAGATTTCTATCCAATGTCAATGTCTAAAAGCCATACAATAGCCTTCAAGACATTCTTCTTGATATCATCCTTCATTCCTAAGTTTCACATCAGTTCTGGTTCCATTCCATCTTTCATAGCAATGCATTAAGTATCAACAACAAACATAAAGAAGTACATGCAACAACTAGATATTGTAAAATATTACTCCATCATTCTAGAATCATACAATACATGATAAAAGACTATGAATTAAGGTTCTACTTCATTACTTTTCATCAATGCAATACAATCACTACAAGGTACACAATAATCATAAATATGCATTCAATACTTAGACCAATCTATCACCATATCATAGCCAAACTAACCAGACGATAAAAATTGAAAAGGGGGTCTTATATAACATTGCCCAAGCCATTCCCAAGTGGTTCTTGATGTAATTACTTATTCACAACTACTCATGCATAACGTAATACATAATTATACCTTTTACTAAGTCTAAACACATGATTTATCAAATTCATGCATAATTACAACTCAAATTGCATTTCCTTTGCATTTCATTATATTTCATGACACTTTGTATGGTTTTCCCTCCAGTTTGTATGGTTTACCAAAACTATAAAACTTGTCAAAACTAGGTAAATCCTCTTGTCACTTCTTCTTCTAGGAGGTGGATTTGCTACCTACACCTCGCAGAACTCAGGAACAATTTCATAGAAGCTAGGATAAAACTCAAAAAATATGAATTAATTGTTTCTTAGTAAAAAATATAATTAATATGCAAAGTATAAAAGAGCAAAAACAACCTAGCGGTAGTGAAGAAGCAAGCAAAAGGGATGGATACCTCCAAGTAGTATATTCCTCCTTAAGGCTTCAACACTTGTCCACCAAGAGTAGCAACACACAATCCAATGTAGTAGAAAATAAAGCTTCAATAGATCACACTTCACACTTGTGAGTTAGCTTGCTTACAAAAGAAGAAGAAGAAGATCTCAAGAAAATAGATCTTTAAATAATAAATGTTATTATTGCTTGGTTGGAACTTTCTTGATAAAAACTTGATGGGAATAAATGAATTTCAAAACCTCCTAATATAAAGGATTTGAAACAAGAATGGGTGGGAAAAACTAAGCAAAAGTGACAAAAATATCAACTTTGAAAATTAAGGTTTTCTTAAGAGAAAACCCTGAAATGCAAAATTGTGCTCCATAAAAGACGGGATGTGACATCGCACTAGCTAGACCCTCATGTGGTTTTAATATATTTTGGAGGATCAAACAGAGTCAAAACAAGTCATATCATATACCATTGGAAATATATTTTCAAGATTGATCCAATGGTATAGTATTTAATGGATAAGATTTGGTAGGGTGAAAATAGACTCAAATATGACCCTACTTTTCCAAGGAGAAAATAAGGGATCTAGGGAAAATTACTCACCATAGTGGGTCAATGTTTTGTGTCTACACAAGTGTCTAAGAATATTTTTTTGAGGCTATCATTAACCCCCCTCTACTGGGGAAAATAGTAGAACTCATATTCTTCTCTCAAAATTCTAATCAAAACTTTGATTCAAAGACTCAAAATTCTAATCAAAATGATCTCATCAATCTATCAAAAGCAAATATTCAAGGGCATTTGTCACTTCCATGACTATGATATATTACATTGTTCTTGATTTAAGATAATCTTGCATCACCCTCCTCAAGGAAAAATTCACTTTCATAATTCACCAATCATTGTCATTGTCCATCATCAATCCAAAAATTGGTTTTATTGATTTTTGCACCATATTATATATTCACACAATGTGGTACAAAATGGGGTATCTATAGACACCTAAAAAGTGTCACATTTGCAATGGCTAATATTAATTTTAAATAAATGTGAAATTATTTTAATTAATATATTACAAGCTTATAAATTCTTAATGTTGGCTATTCTAGCCCCTTTGACCCACTTAATCCCTTTCCTATGCCTAACCACCATCATCATGAGATCACTCTGCTATTTTTAAATCTGTTTCACCTAATTCTATTCACCATTTAATTCCCATATTTACTCCAAATTCTAAGATCATTTAATGGATTTGGGTGAGGATTCCCTCCACCCAAGCATATTGATAAGAAATTTCATTTTTGTGTGTGAGGAATTTTTCCACCAAAAGGGCATTAGTGAGGCATGTCATAATGCATCATAGTGCAGCATAGGGTGTCATAGCCTAAACAAGGAAAGTTGCACATTTATCCATCCAAGTGGGAAAGCCCTAATATTCCTCTCTTCCTCACTTAAGCCATTTTTCACTCATTCTATTCCATCCTCATCACTCTCCTCCACCTATGGGATAATTTACAAATAGACCTCAATTCTTTTCACTTGGTGTGCACACAATTATAACGAAACTTTCCTAAAATGTTATTCAAATTTATTGTGTGTTTTACATTGTGATTGTAGGTATACCATTAGGATATATTGAAATATTCAACCATGGAGGCTCTTGGAAGTATTTTCTAACCCTTGTTTTGCAGATATACCTACCATTGATATCCAAAAGTGCACTGGATATATAGGAAAAACCCTAAAATAAATCTAGGAAGGCTTAGATCTAGGATTGAAACCATCTATTAGATAATAGTATCAACTACCCAATGTGACTATCTAGGAGCTAAACCACTCAAGGTAACCATCTAGGAGCTGAACTGCCCTAGGTAGCTACATAGGAGAGCAAATCGCCCTGGGCAGTTGAGCCTCAAGGCCAAAAATGACTCTAAACCAGCCATAAAATGCATAAAAATATAAATCAAATATTTTATTAGGTTTTGTAGGTATTTTATACAATTTTGTATCTTGATTTTTTAAAGTTTTGTAACATTCTATTTTATTTTGTAATCCCCTTTCATATATTTGGGCCTCATCTAGAAAGGCCCTGCATATGTTATTGAAGCTATCATTATGAGCTTGTGTGTAGGTATTATATACTTATAGAAGCTTAGGAGGTCAATAAATGTGCCTTCTAAATCCTCCCACAACTTGTTGTGCAATCAAGGATATAACTTGTAATACCATAGATCTTACTTGTAAATGAAAATCCTCCATTTTGGGAGGTTGATTGCAACTATAAAATGTTGATTTGTAAAAGATAAATTTTATTAATATCAAATCAAATCTATTAATTTTTGTCAAATTTAAATTGTTATGGTGCATTTCCTATTTCACATAAATGGTGATGATGGTGGAACCCTTTGCCCTTAACACATTGGATGCTTGTTATTTTGCATGAGCTTTGGCACTTGCATTGGGTATAACATGTCTTGTGTGCTTTTCTTAGGGTTATTTGTTCTTTAATGCTTGATTAGATTTATTTACTAGCTTTCTACATTTTATTTTTGTTACAAGTACCCAAGGGCAAGAAATACATAGTCACACCTCTTAGATCAAGGCTTAATCTTGCAAGATTTACCCTCCTAGTCTCAAACACAATCGCCCAATCAAACACAATCGCCCAAGGTGACTGCACAAGTTTAGACACAACCACCTAGGGTGGCTACAAAGGCTCAAACATAACCACCCAAGATAGCTAAACAAGATTAAATACAAATACCTAGGAAAACTACATAGGCTCGGACACAACCACCCAGGATGGTTGTACAATCTCAAACTTAGAGGCACAACATGATCAATTTCCTTTCCTTTCATCACAGGCTCACAAGTTAGTTGCTCATATCCCCTAATTTCGTACATAAATTCATAGCACAATTCACTTCATTTATTTTTTTGGATCTCATTTCTTCCTTTTCCCTTTCAAATTTCCAAAAGGCACTAGCATAGTTGTTTTGTGATTTCCACAGGGAAGTTGGTTACCCTTGGGACTAGTTCAGGGTAATTTTGAGTTTCGATGCCCTTTTATTTATAGAGATTAGTAATTTTTGGAATTTCAACTATAATTTATATCCAAGCTCGACTGAGGGTGTAGAAAAATCCTGATTGGATAAGTAGTAGGACTTAGACAACACGACCTCTCTTGAGAGGTTTGTTTTATCCTCTTAGGATACTCGAAGCCACCCCAACATCCTAGGAATTATTTTTAGCTATTTATTTCTTATTCCTCATAAATGGAGTGGGCATAAATACAACCTTAAATATTTCATTCCATCACCCATTCATAGTTCCTAGGTCTAGGGAACATAAAACACATCGAAACCAAAAAAAATTGGGAAGCATTACAAAATACCAAAACTTAAAAAAAGAGAGTGAAAGAGAGAGCATCCATCAACACCCATTTCATTACAAATAGCCTATAGTAACAAACTATAGTAAATCCAAGGCCCACTCCCAAAACCAAGTCTCCATGAACCATTCAAGTCAATTCACCCATTCTTCAATCACTCCTCTAACTCATAAGAGGGATGTGTTGCAAATCCATCATGGTAGCCTATCAGGTGAAGCTCACCACTACATATCTCACCCACCCAAGATACATAAGCCTAGATTTTATGTAGGTATAAATCATCATACCATCCCTCCTAAATTACCTTTCCCTAAGACTCCCATTTATTTACCCAATACAAACTTCACACCCATTGATATTGAGGCCATTCATCTTCTTTACACCAACCCAACCCAATCTACCATGTCCAATTATGTGCTACCCACCAAGACCCTTCTTCATCACATCTCCCACCACCTAACTCATCATGACTATCTTTACCCCTACTACACATTCTTGCATGCATGGACTCCACCCTCACATGTCTACAATATTCTAAGCCATATCATCATCTATTACCTTATGTATCTTCCACTAGTTTTAATTGTATCATGAGTGTGCAAACTTTTGAAATTCCCTAGAGTCCTTCCCATATAAGGGAGCTAGTGCCACCCCTCCATATCACACCATAGACCCAATATCAATGGCCATCAATCTTAACCATCCATCCTCCTCTAATCATGTCCACTCATCACAATGCTCACACATTTCTACATCACCCTCCTACACCACATACACTTCTCACCCACATCATTCGGTTCAATTTTATGTTGCTTACCATATACACTTATCCAATCCATATTATTATTTTCAATTTCCTAACCTACCTCCCCAATCTATGTCTCTTCATGTCACACCTTCCATGACTTACCCTTCATCCACAACTATTCATTTCATTGGTGCATATGTTGCAAATTATTCTACCATATGTTATGCTTATCCTTCACCATTTATGATCTTGTGGAATATTCTCATCAGTTGTCTTCCCATAAAGCACATCCTAATTTTTGTTCATCATGTCACATAAATTATTCATGCACCATCCACATTCCCCAAAAACCACCCCAAACTTCCTATCCTTCATATCATTTGTCAACCTAGGGATTATTCTTTCCCTAATCATGATCATGGACATCATGTTTTCCCATGATACCCATAATATATTTCCATATTCATGACCATTAGTGGCCTATGATGTAGTCACATAATTCAAACCCACGTCAACCACCACCTCATCAATACCATTCCACCCCTGATCCATATAAACCCATATCCCAATCAATCCCATCCCACCCAACACAAGCATTTTTAAATCTATACACAATCCCTTCATTCCTACCTGTCATTGTATCCCCAACCTCAACCACATACCTATCATCAACACCACACTCAACAACCACCATCACACCCCTTGCACACCCATAATCATTCCCATAAATACCATCAATGTCTTCCCTTTGAATCCTAGTCTCACAAGCACCATCTTCTGACCCTAACCACCATCATTACCAGCAACTCTATTCACACCAATCATATCCCCATTTTGATCCATACTATCTAACTCATAATGGCATGCAATACATAGATATCCAATCTATTCTAGACACATTCCAATAGTTGACCAACAAGGTCAATAGTTTGGAATCATAATTTACCAGCACATGGGGTATCAAAATCTAACCTTGAGTCAACTTGAAAACTACCCCATCAATATCTCAATCGTAGCACTACCCTATCCTTACTTTTTTGAAATTCCTAAATTCAAAAAATGTAATGGAAAAGAGGATCCTTAGGATCACATGATCACATTCATCAATACCTGTTATCTTATTAATGATATAGACCCTCTCATGCTCCATACATTTTTGCTATCCCTTATGGGAGGAGACTTGTATTGGTACAACCATTTTACCAAATACATCTTGTATAATTTCAAATAATTGGTCTATCTCTTCCTAGAATGCTTGACTCTAAATATACAAAATAAGACCACCTTGATATATCTCACCAACCTTTGTCAATTTAACAATGAGTCTATCCTCGATTATGGTAATTGATAGATAGTGGTGCTAATTTAGTTACCCTTCTCTATCCCTATCACTGAGCTAACTCATATATTCACTTAGATTTTCAAATCAATATCCCTCCCAACAATATCAAACTCTTGAGGAAGATCTAACCCAATCCAAGATCATTGAAATCAAATTCTAAGGAGTGATTAAGCTCCAAAAGAAAGAATGGTTAGGCAAAAATACTAAGGGAAAAAAATAATAATCAAAACCTACCTATGTTAACTAGGTAGTGTTGAGTAGCCAAAATACTCAACCCCCACAACCTCAACATCCACAACAACCTCAAAATCCACAACAATAACCCTCTTATCTACAACAACTGACATACAACATTGTGCCACCTTCCACTTAGCTTCAAAATTTCAATAAATCCACCTATCAATATGCATTATCCCAATAGCCCCCATGTAATTTCATACCTATCTCAAAGCCCTTGTCCACCATATTTAAAAAATTTATGGATGCACAATTAATATTCTTACTCGATATAAGTCCTAAGTATCCAAACAAACCTAGAGGAAGAGGGTATTGATAATATCGTTACTGCATTTTCCATCACTAAATAGGTCATGATCTCCATGATTTTCACCAATTATAGAACCTAGTACAATATATGATTGATTGAGGGGACATTATAATTGATAACCCTTTAGCCCCTCCTAACCAAAATCTTAGAATTTATCAAAATCCTTTACCACAACATGGGACCACACAACAACATAATGGTGCATCAACTTCTACAACCCATTCAAATCAATTCAATCATGTCAATAATAGCCCATATTACCAAGGTTTTATGGGAACAATAATTCATGGCCACTTTACTCTTGCTATCCATCCCCTCTATCACTCCTCAAGAGAATCAATCTTGGAAGTAGTGCACTCCCTAGTATGACTTTCAATCAACAAATCCCCCTCCATTACTTTTGCATCCATAATTACATAGGTTAGCGAATAAACTTCCTCCTCAGATTTATCTTCTATGTCATCTACTCCAACTACTTCTTCTCTTCCTACTATTGCATCATCTTATCAAACCACTAAATCTGGCTCCTCTTCCAATTTATCATCTTCTCAATCTACACCACCATCCTCTTCCTCCACTCTATCTGATATCTTATCCTATACTATTATTTCTTACACTTCTTCCAAGCCACCTCATTTGGAGTC
Source organism: Wollemia nobilis (assembly GCA_028583015.1). Taxonomy (NCBI): domain Eukaryota; kingdom Viridiplantae; phylum Streptophyta; class Pinopsida; order Araucariales; family Araucariaceae; genus Wollemia; species Wollemia nobilis. Next base: position 355,940 of record JAQPPZ010003172.1, on the reverse strand, counting down.
TCCCCTATAATAATTCCATAAATATTTCCCTCTTGTCTTTATCTAGATGTCTAATCTTGGCTCAAGGGAGTGCTTTGTCCATAAGGTCATTGTCTTTCCCCCTGATATCAAGTCAGTTAAGAATTTTGGTCACCCCTATGACACCCCCTTAACTGTTGGCATTATCATATCCATTGGTTATTCCACTAGTTATACTAAATTTTTCTATGGGGGTCTCAATGCTTCCTCTAGGACACCCATTCCTATCAAGTCTATAGTGTCATTTTGTGGTAACATCAATTGTCTATCCGATTTATCCTTTGCTATGAAATATTTTCAATGTTTTAATTGGAATGGATTGGACCTTGGTTAATATGAACAGGGTCTATGCTCTATTTTTTGTCCTCCCTACCAACTTCCAAAGGACAAATCTGGTTTAGGATATCATAAAAAACTCATTGATACATCTCCTTGGGAATGACCTACAATGTCTTACTCTTAATCCTAAGGATGATGATTTTGATGAATATATTGATCCTAAAAATGGTCATTGGATTCCTCCAAAAAAAATCCAATTTGCAACCATCCATGACCTTTCCTCTAACACCTCAGATAAAAGGTAAATCTCTCATCCACTTGAGATACCCCCAACTTGTTTGAAGAAGACTCCCCCAACCTTGCCACATATCCCAACAATTTCCTAAAATTATCCCTCCCCTCATGCCATGGACTATTTAAGGCTCTCATATTTAGGTATAATGCATTAGGTACCTCCAACCATATCATCCAAGAATTTTCACAAGAACACCCTAAACAACTCCTCACATTGATCCCCCTCATTTTTTCCACCTCTTATTCCAACACCATCTCTACCACCTCTCCTTCTAGCCCCACCTCTACCACCTCTTCTTCCAAAAACTCATCCTTTTCCTCATACCCCTCATGTGGCCCAACCCCTGTAACCTTATCATCCACCTCATCCTTTACCTCATACTCCTCATATATCCCAACCCTCCTAAAATTTTTATCCACCTTATCCTCTTCCTCATACCGCTTATGTGGCTTGATGCTAACAACATTAATGAACACCTTATCCTTTGTATTATACCCCTCATGTGACCCAACACCCACCACTTTACTGATCACCTTCTCCTTTACTTCATACCCCTTTTACAATACAACCCCAACAACCTCATAACTCACCTTATCATCTTCATCCACCTTTGAATCCTCTATTTCCTTATCCCTCCCAAATTAATCCTTACTATCTCATCTAATCATCCCCACCTATGTTGCCTACTCTAAGTCCACCACCATTTATCTTACAACAAATCTAGGACCAATTCACCAACCTTAATCTTAGGTTAAGCCACCAAAGATCCTCTATGCTACACTCCAAATATTCCTCCATCTAATATTCCTCCACTTCTCCTTATTCACCCTGACCCTCCAATTAATCTTTACCTCCTCATTTCCTACCTCATCCCTAGATACCCCTATCAGAGACATTGTCCAATATCTTCCAATGATTGAATGATGCAAAAGTGATTTCCTTACCTGACATCCATCCAAAGTGAATCAACAATCCCAAACCTAAATGTTATAAATAATATCACTATTCCATATACCTTCATCAAATGGGTTATGACATCAAGGAATGTCAACATTTTTAATGTCTAGTACAAGATTTACTAGATCATGAGGAATTAACTACCTCATCCATATAATCCCCTCCCAATGGTCCATTTTTGCTTCAATTTCTTCCTCTTAATCATTCTACCTCTTCTATCCACCTGCATATCGCACAAAATCATCAATCGACTTCATCCACCCAGATCATGCCCATCCCATACCAATCAAATTAAGGAACCCGATCCTATCAATATATTCTATTTGCATGCATTTAATGCCTAGTCCATATTCCACCATATTTTCTTACACATAATCAATTACAAACAAAAATAAAAAATAAAAAATCAAATAACCACAAGCTCATGTCAATCGCACTCTTTGCTTTCCTCTTAGTTCACTTTCCTGCCATGTTCTCTTTTTTATTTTTCTTGTTTTCTCTACTTCCTCGCACATCACTCCTAGTTGTAGAGTCATGCTTTGAGAGACTACATACTATGTACTAGTGTGTTTCTCTCCTTCCTCTCTCCCCTCTTTCTTATTTTCTATTATTTCCTCTTCTTATGTTTCTATTTCATTCTCTGCCACCTTTTGATCCATCACCATTTTATTACTTTTTACATGCTTCATTTTGTGTTCTTTTTTTGTTTTACAATGCTACCTTGTTCATCATTCGGTTAAGTTTAACATGAATTGTTACGAAGGATTTTGGTTGTATTAATTTAAGGAATATTCATAGTCATAGCTGTCTAACCTCTTTACATGCAATTTTCCACAATATTCACTATTTCCACATTCATAGTTTACCATGCTTTATATATTTCCTCTAGTAGGTTTGGAGAATATTTGGGTTCTTTTTATCGTTCAGCCATACCTAGTATCTTAGTCAACCTTCATTAAAATCCATGTATCACTTGAGTGCTATAAGCCTTGTTGGTTACCTTAGGTTTTCTCTAAGACCATGCACACATCTCAGATATTAATCATATTTTGTTTCTAGTAAATATGAAACCAATCATCCCTCTAGACATAAAGCGAATGGTTTCCCTACTCATCCTATCATGTAATATTTTTTTTCCCAAGGATCCATATTGTAAAAAAATAGAATCAAAAAATAGAGAGGCATAATCATTAGTTGTATAAATTATCATGGATCTCAAGGAATTTTAGACGTCTCCATTAGGGCTATATATGCATGGCTGGTAATGAAGCAACATTGAATGATTGTAGAGCTATCTCCATTGGGGCTATAAACACCTGACTAATAGTGGAGTTTGCCCTCATGTGGTGACATGTCTATCGCATTAGTGATATTCTTTTGTACAAACCTATATACACTCATGGATGATCTAGCTTATAATAGCTTGAGCCATAATTGGTTGGTCCTACCTCACTCAAAATAAACAATGAACATCACTACACACACCAGTATTTGAACAACTTGATTCCCTTGGTTGGTCTTAGTATTTTCAAGTGATTTTTTTATTAGTAGATGACTTTCATCGATGACACTAGGGTGTTTGAGCTTGTTTAAAGCACTTGTTGATCCTTCCTTCCTAGGATAGGTAAAATGACAAGTCATACCACTTTTAATCTTATAATATATTCATTTACTATCTCCATAATTTCACATTCACTTCATTACATTATATAGTTATGTGAGTACCTAAAATGGTTAGAAAATGATATTTGATAATTTAACACAAAACACAATGATGCATTAAACAAAGAAACTATGATTCCATTGATATTAAAAGATTCGAGTTACAAGAGGGACATTATGCCCTTTATCCATTTCTCTTCCTAACAATGTTACAATCAATTTGATGTCTTCTTCGATCATCCCTCAGTGTAGGTGGTCTTCTTTGTATGTGGGCCACTACTGGGTTGTTGTTGGTTTGATGTTGCTTTCCCTGTTTAGATTTACTACATAACCTATGAATAACCTGCAAAAGGGTGTTAGTATGATGGGGGGCTTGCCTTAGTCAGGCCCCATATTTATAAAGATGAAATGACCATTAAAATAGAACAAAACATAAAATAAATTGTGTAGAAGGTAATAATATGATGAAATAGAGCTTACCTCCCAAATCTAGAGTGATTTAGGGCCTGTAGACCCAATTCACCACCCGAGGGTGAACTAAGGATAGATTCATGGGGTAAGGGGTGATCTGAGCTATGATGCCTCTTCTGCAAAATCCTTCCAATGGATCAACTCCTAGGCAGCTGGGGTGCCTCTGTGTACCATTGAAATCTGACTATATGTGTCGGGAAATGACTCTTCAATATTGGATTTCCATTTCAACAGAGTAATTGTGCTTTGTTGAATTTGTGAGAGATGTAATTTGGGTTTTAGGACCCATTATATATAGGCAAAGGCAAGGTGTAGGGGGGTTAGATAGACTAAACCTAGGTTTTATTCTGACCAGGGTTAGGTTAAGAAATGCAATGTGGAAACATCATCTTCCTTATAAGAAATATTTCATCCTCACACATGTGTGAGGATGGATTAGGGCTAATCCTAATTAGGAGGTGTTTAAGTCAATTTAGGACATGATTAAAGAAATATCTTAACAAACCCTAATTTCACACATGTGGGAGAATGTAATTAGTGTTAATCAAGATTAAAGGTTCTTTTAATAAAATTTTCCCTAAAAAGGTGACTTAAGTGAAGTCAACATTAAATTAGATTTTAGGTATTGACTTATTAATTTTTTTGGTCAACTAATACCCCGTGAGGACCTCAATTAAGTGCAAGTAGGTTGTTAGGGGATATCCCAGTGCATGGGATGTGATTTTGAAGGCTTGTGAGGGTTGAGGACCTAAAATCCAATGAAGTATATGGGAGTATACATGATGCTATGACAATCTATGGTGATCTATGCATGACTATGCATGACTACGACCGTCTACGTATGACTACACATGACTACAATAATCTACACATGTCTAGGAGGATCTACAATAGTCTACGCTAGTCTACGATAGCCTAGGGGTACCTAGGATGACCTATGTAAACCTACAAGTGTCCAAAAGGATCTACAAGTATGTAGGTATAGCAGTGTGCAACTTTTGGGTGTCTACATTTACCTCTTTTTGTACTATACTATGTGGAACACAGTTTAAAACAAAAAAATATGAAGGTTTGGTGTAGAAGGAAAAGGGATAGAAGAGAAATGGGATCCAATCAAATATATGTAGCCACTAAAAGCATGACCATACAACATTGACTAGATATTCAAGAAGATAAGGGAAAAGAATGGGATCTAATCAAAGGTATGTAGTCGCTCGAAGCATGACCATACAACATTGACTATATAGCCAAGAAGATAAGGGAAAATAATGGGATCCAATAAAAGGTATGTAGCCACTCGAAGTGTGACCATACAACATTGACTAGATAGCCAAGAAGAGAAGGGAAAATAATGGGATCCAATCAAAGGTATGTAGTCGCTCGAAGCATGACCATACAACATTGACTAGATAGCCAAGAAGAGAAGGGAAAAGAATGGGATCCAATCAAAGGTATGTAGCCGCTCGAAGCGTGACCATACAACATTGACTGGATGGAAAAGAAGGAGAAGATACAAGGAAAGGAAAATAGGAAAGAAATAAAAAAATGTCGATAAAATGAAATGGATGATTGTGGATGCAATGAAGTGATTTTGTTGACTCTTTATGGTATTTACAATGTCATACTAGTTGCTTGAGAATGGTAACTTTTTATTTTTTTACTTTTTTGACAAGATTAGAATGGTCCAAAAGTATGAATAGGACAAAATCCTATCTAAATTTTTGTTGTTGATTGATTGATGAGAACATGGTGACAAGTGTTAAACCATTTGAACTAAGTTGACATTTAGCTTATTCAAACATGTCATTCATGATGCTCCATCAATGCTAGGTATAAATACTCTAAATTTTATGCCATGATCATGCCAAACATATCATTCATTATGTACTTGACATACAACAATGCTAGATCGACTTCTCCATTGTCATGCATAGCTCTCCTGATGTAACCCATGTCTGGTTGTGATTGAGATTATTTTGTATGATAATATTCAACAAAAAAATTTGTAGACATGTGCTAATCACATTTTGGATTTTTGATATTTTGGTTGCATGCAAAACTAACTTTGGATATGAATTCCTCTCAAACGAGGAATTGGCAATGAGGTGAATGGAATGCGGTGATTTGATTATGCAGTGATTGATAAAAAATGCTAATGCATGATGACTATGATTGCAAATGAAGGTAGAAGGTAATTTTGGAAGGTTCCTAGGGTTTTAAGGGACATTTGCCTACTTTCCTAGGGTTTTGGGTGCATTTTGAGGTTTTTTGGTTGAATTCACAACTCGAAGGATGATTTTGACCTAAATCGCCATCTAGGGGGTGAATTGGTTGACAAGGTATATTTTTTTTGACAAGTGAACACGAATCATATTGCATTGATGAAATATATACTATAATGCACCCCGAGAATAGTCCAAGAAATAGGGAACCATTGGAGGCAAAATAGATTTAGTTACAACAATATAACCATAGTACCCTATAATGGAATAACCAATTGAAGATAGTTAATGATACGCTAACATCCCCCCTTATTACATTATTTGGGTAATAATATAACTACTAGCTAAAATCCTCCCTTAATACATAGAGAGCTATGAAACAATACAAATTTGACACATGCAAGTTCCTTAGTGAAAATGTCTGCAACTTGAGCATTGGTGGAGATGTATTGAAGCTAAATTAGGTGCCTTGGAACTTTATCTCGAATGAAGTGACATTGTGTGTCAATGTGCTTGGTTTTCTCATGATGCACTAGATTCTTAACAAGGTTCAAAACACCTTGGTTGTCACAGAATAAGTGTATTGGATATTTTTATGGATGGTCCATACTTGTCAAAATGTGACGTAACCATATCACTTCATACTTAGCTTCATGTGCAGCAGGATACTCTGCCTCTGTAGATGAGATAGCAACCACATGTTTCTTCTTGTTGTGCCAAGATACAGGACCGTATCCAATATGAAATATACATCTTGAAGTTGGATTTCGATCATCATATGACCCAGCATAGTCTGAGTTCGTGTATCCTTGCAAGAAGAATTTATCATTCCTCTTGTATTCTAGGCAAGATCCCATAGTACCACGGACATAGTAAAGAACACATTTTTCTGCTTTCCAATGAGTGGTATTAGGCTCCTGCATGAACATCAAAATATATTTGATAGCAAAAATGATATTTGTCCTACTATTTTTTGGAAATACGAGACTCCCAATTAGCTGTTGATACAGAGTGCCATCTACCTAAGGTGAATCATCATATCGTGATAATTGAAGCTTTGATTCCATCGATGTTGCTATCATCTTACAATCAGTCATGTGATATTTTTATAACAGTGTCTTGGCATACTTTTTGTAAGACACTTTGATGTAGTGCTCCTTTTGGCTCACTTCCAGACCAAGACAATGATGGAGAAGTCCGAGATCTATCATATCAAAATATTTACACAAGTCTCTTTTGACAACAGAGATCATAGTTTCTAAACTCCTTGTAATGAGCAGATAATCAACATAGAGTACAAGCAACACTATCTTAGAACCTTATTTCTTGAAATAGATGTTTGCATCTGAAGGACATCTCTTAAATCCATGCTATAAGAGGTTATTATCCATTTTTATATACCAAGCTCGAGGAGCTTGTTTTAAACCATATAAGGATTTGACCAACTTGCACACTTTTTGCTCTTGGCATTCCACTTCAAATCCTTTAGGTTGTGTCATGTAGACTTCCTCTTGGAGATCACCATTCAAAAAAGCACTCTTGACATCCATCTGGTGAACTTTCCACCCATACTATGTTGCCATAGCACAAAGAACTCGAATAGTGATCATCCGAGCAGTAGGTGTAAAATTTTTCTCGTAGTCAATGCCTTCCTTTTGTGCATAGCCCTTTGCAAAAATATGGGCCTTACGCTTATCAATTATTCCATCTGCCTTGTACTTGACTTTGTACACCCATTTGCAGCCAATGAACTTCTTTCTATGTGGTAGATCGATAAGCTCCCAAGTTTTGTTATTTTTCAGAGACCTATACTCAACTTCCATAGCAACCTTCCATTGTGGATCACTAAGGGCATATTTTACTAAAGTAGGTTCATGTTCATTCAATGAAGACATAAACACCCTATCATCATCTATATCCATATCATTTGTTTCTCTCTTTGGATCTATAGAAAGTTCCTCAAAATATTGATAAATATCATCAACCTTAGTAGTCTCTACTGCTGCTCTTTGTTTTCGAGCCATACTACGAGTACGAGGTCTATCCAAAGTCAAATTTGGTGGAGTGGATAAATTTGAGTCTTTGATTGTGCTTGTATACCATTTTGGATTCTTCTTTTGTGGTGATGAAGAATATGAAGAAGTAGAAGGACCTCTAGTCTTTGGTGACGAAGGGGACTTCTCAAATTTGGATTCCACAAGATCTAGGTATACATTAGATGTGCTTTGTGATGTGAAAGCCTCATCAAAAACAACATCTCTATTGACATGAATCTTCTTGGTCAAAGGATCAATCAAACAATAGCCCTTAGAGTGCTCATCATAGCCAAGAAGAATACACTTCAATGTATTCTCATCAAGCTTCTTCCTTTTCTCTTTCGGTATGTGCATGAAAGCTTTACATCCAAAAATGTGAAGATGAGAGATGGAGGGTTTTCGACCACTCCATGCTTCCTATGGAGTCATTCCTTTTAGGTCCTTTGTGGGTGCCCTATTCAATAGATATACTATTATGGTGATAGCTTCTACCCAATATTATTTCCCAATATTGTCTCCCGTGAGCATACAACAAACCATTTCCATGATAGAATGGTTCCTTATCTCAACAACTCCATTTTGTTGAGGAGTGTAAGTAGTAGTAAACTGTCTTGTGATCCCATGTGCATTCAAGAATGCAAAAAACTCTTTAGAGGTAAACTCCCCCACTCGATCTGAGTGGAGGGTATTTATAGAAGTCCCTAACTCCTTCTCAATAGATTTCTTGAATTGCTGGAAGAAACTAAAGGCTTTAGATTTCAACTGAAGAAATAACACCCACATATTTTGTGAGTAGTCATCCACAAAAAACTAAAAATACCTCTTCCCCTCGCAACTGATCAGTGTGAAATGCCCGCACAGATCAGTATGAATCAACTGTAGAGTTTTCTTTGCTCTTATAGAGCTCTTCTCAAAAGGTACTCTATGATGCTTTCCTGCTAAGCAGTCAGAGCACATTGGAAATATGGAAGAAAGGGAATGAAGACCCTGTTGAGAAGCAACACACCCCCACTGAAAAATGAATTTCCACCCTTTGAAAATTTTGAGCTTTCATTTTGCAGTAGGGACCCTCTTGATATTTTTCAGGTTTTAAATCCAAATTTTTACTTGCCTCTTTCTTCTTCAAGTTTTGCTTGTGTCAAAGTATCCAAGTATTCTTGCATTCTAGCTTTGTTAACTCAGACTTCACTTTTACATGCTAGAATCATTCATGGATAAAGAAAATCTTACACCGGTATGAAAAAAATGCAGAAAACAGACAGATAAATTCATTGAAAATCAAAACTTTCCTTTTTTGGAAGTGTCGCGATATCGCGACACTTCCATTTTTGGAAATGTCGCGATATCGCGACAGGTTTTAGAAAATCGGCTAAGTCAGAAAAACGTAGCGAAATCGCGACACTTCCATTTTTGGAAATGTCACGAAATCACTACCAGTTAGGAGAGAGAAAGCCAGATCGTATGGAACATCGCGAAATCATGACATGTCACGTTTTCGCGACTGCAGGAGTGAAAAGGATGCTAAGTGTGAAAGAGGTCACGATTTTGCGACATGTCGCGAAATCATTTTTGTGACATGTCACGAAATCGCGACATGTTGCATTTTCGCTGTGATTGAGAGAGAAAAATGACTAAAGCATGGAATGGTCATGATTTCGCTTTCACGACATCGCGAAATCATGACGTTTTTGGCAAAGAGGCCTAAGACGTACGGACTATCGCGATTTCATGACATGTCACGAAATCGCGACAGGTCCAAGTCAAAGCAAAGGAAACAGAAGCGAGCAAGAGGAATTGATTGAAAATTGACTAAGGCATGAAAGCGTCGTGAAATCGCGACACGACGCAGTGGAAAGGAAGAAGGCACGAAGGGTGTCGCGAAATCGCGACACAATCCAGAGAAGAGCTCAGAGACGTACGGACCGTCGCGATTTCGTGACATGTCACGAAATCGCGACGGGTCCAAGGCATAAGGAAGAAACAAAGATGAATCAAAGTTCATGAGAAAAGTCTAAGGCATGAAAGATGTCACGAAATCGTGACGTCGCGAAATCGCGACATAATTGAGAAAAGGGGCCAAGGCAGGCTGAGCGTCGCGAAATCGCGACACGTCGAGAGAAAAAGAACAAAGTGCTAGAAAGGTCACGAAATCACGACAGGAAGTGCACAGAAGAGCCAAATCAGAGAAGGGGCACGATTTCGTGACATGTCGCATTTTCACGACTTACGAAGCGAAAAGTTGCCAAGGACAGAATAGGGGCATGATTTCGTGACATGTCGCGAAATCGTGACATGTCGCATTTTCACGGCCATGGAGGCAGAAAGATGCATGGAAGTCAGGGAAGGTCACGATTTCGCGACATGTCATGTTTTCGCGACAGCGACAGGGAGACAGGTCGCGATTTCGTGACATGTCACGAAATCGCGACATGTCGCATTTTCGCGGCTTAGGCAGAAAAGAGCCCGAAAGTGAAAAATGGCTTACAGAAGGCGTCCCGAGGTAGTGACACGTGTCAGAACACGAATGAGACCGACATGCAAATGAACTTTAGGGTTTCATTTTAATATTTAAGCTTTTGATTTAATAATTTTAAAAATGCTAATCCTTGTTTGTCTTTCATGCAGGAAGCCATCTGGCACTTGCATGATAACGGAGAAATGGCCATAAAGACAAAGTCGAGTGCAAATTAATCAAAGACGGCCATATTGAAAGAAAAGATGCCGAGAATTGTTGTTTCATCCAAATTTTACAGATCTGGCCGCAAAGAGGCTTTACGGTGACTAAGCAGCTGCCCATTTAATGGAGTATGTCGAGAATTGGCCGGAAAATGAAAATATCTGCACACCGTTACCGAAATTTGCCGATGGATGCATTTAATGAAAATTTATGGCAGAATTAATAGCTTGCAGAGATTTTCAACTCGGGGATGGCTCTGCGGAGATGAAATGTCAGAGAAGTGGTGATTCATCCAAATTACCCGAGGGCATTAATGAAGACATTTATTCACGGTTGCGGGTGAATGCAAGTGGCATTCGAATTCTATCTTCTCCATTTATGGCAAGTGACTGCACCGATTTGCGAGAATGGTTAAGTTTTATCCGAACTTTGTTTTAAATGGCTTTATATTGTAAAACCTCGGGTCCTAGGGTTTAAGATGATAAGATTTGCGGTTTGAGAAGAAGATATTTCTGAAAAGATCAGGGTCTGTCCTGAGTCTATAAATACTTCTTCTCAATGTAATCGCGAGGAGGCGGAGACTTAGAAATAAAAGGCTATTGAAGCAATTTCTTGCAAATATTGTTAAATACTTTGTTTCTGGACTTGGAGTTGATGTGCTTTTGTTTTCTGTGATAGCATGGCCAGGAGCCTAATATTTTGCAGATTGTGATAAGTTCATCTTCTTTTGTTATCCGTTTCTTTAAAGTTTATTAAATATATGTTGTGAATCTGTGTTATCAAGATTAAATATGTTGTTAGGCTTCATTTGTTCTATTGTATGCTAGGGAAAATTACAGATTTGAGGTTCAGGTCTGTTCTAATTGCTCTGTCCTCACTGTGCGAGCTAGGCTGTCGGTGAAAGATACCAATTTTAACCGACTTCCCTTCGGTTTATAATTTTCTGTTAGATCTGTTCCATCTCTGCCTTATGCTCTTAGTAGAAAGTGATCTTAGAAAGTTGGACACTTTCTTCTTTGATTTGTTCTATTGTGAAGCTGATAGTATAAATAAAATTGGTAGTTTTGGTTTTACAGATAAGTTTGATAAACTTCTCTTCTCGCCTTACCCTACCCTCTTTGTTTTACCATGAAATGATCCATTTTTATTTTCTTTAATTTGTCCTTTATTTAAATCTGCTGACCCATAAGAGCTAGATCAAAGAATTAACTTTAAATCTGATTGTCAACAAGTGACAACTCCTAAACACTACTGAGCAAGTTCAGAGCCCGTTGTAAGGTAACAGACAGTCCATATTGAAGACTATTCCAGAAGCGAAAAAGAGTGAATTGACATTCGACCCGACTCTATAACTCACACCTTGGATAACCAGCTAGATCCTAAAGTGAGTGGGATTTATCCCGTATAAGTGTTATCAAAGTTTCATGCTCCTTCTTCACAGGGTGTGTATGAAAGTCGGACCAACATTTAAAAATGGCGCTAGAAGGAGGGCTGAACTTGCATTCTTAGTGTGCTTGAGTTGAGAAATCTAACTGTATGTGGTACTTGACAAATGTTGTATTTTATCCAAGGTCTGGTAGCCAATTTTCCTTCCTCCTCAGCCTTTAAAATTTTGTTGTTTGAGTTTTGCCTGAACAGAGAACTTAACACCAACATTTAAAAATGGCAAGCTGGTTAGGTGCCACTGCTTTGAATATTCCGGGTATAGCCCATGACCTGCCCAGAAATTCGGAAAGATATCTCCCCAGATATAAACATGATGGGACAAGGACAGCAGAGGAACATCTGCTAGCATTCAAGAATGCTTTGAAATTATTAAATATACAGCATGAAGATGTTGCTTGCAGATTGTTCCCGTTCACTCTCCAGGAAGGAGCTTATGACTGGTTTCTAAATCTCACTAGCAATTCCATTACCAGTTGGAATGACCTAGAGAAAGTTTTTATATCACAATTTGGGGAAGTGATAGACCCCAGTGTGTTATACCAACAATTTTCCAGCATCAAGAGAGAGTCGGGAGAAACTGTCAGGTCATTCAATATGAGGTTCCAAAGAGCTTACGGTAGAATGACTGGTCATTACATCCCAAATGCAAATCTGGCCTTAGAAATCTATAAGAATGCATTGGATTCGGTGACCTCTATTTTCCTCAAGAGAGACATCAATATCACAACCCTGGCAGGAGCTTATAAAGAGGCTTTAATTCTTGAAAGAGAGTTAGGACCTCAAATTCTGAGCAGTCCTTTGATATCCTATGTTACACAGAACATGCCTATTTCGGATCCCATTCCACATCATGAGTTAGTGCCAACATGTCATGCTCTACCCAAGGAGACTCCGTTAACTGTAACATCCACTCAGCATGTGCAAAATATAGAGAAAGGTTCTGACAAGTTCAAAGTGGAAGTGCTTGAAGTAAACACTTGTGATCTAGCATTACCCAAATCTGAAGTTTTTCCTGGTGAGTTAAATTTCCCTAGAAATCAAAGAAATATTGATATTTGGTTCATCCAAAAATAGTACAACCAGGGTTTCAGATTCTTTCACTTTTCCCGAAGAGTCAGAAAGTCTTGTAGAGATTCCTAGGGATGAAATGCAAGATTTTCAACAATTCAAAAGGGACAGTTATAATTTGAGATGTGAGAGTCCAGAACCTAATAATGATCCTTCCTCATCAGAGGATGATGAAAATGAGATTCAATATCACTATGCAGAAGTAACTGAGAAGAAGGATAACATCATTGAGGATATGAAGGAAATTGAAGCTGACATCACCCTCCATGAACTGGCCCAGATTGTTGAACAAAAAGATAACTTGATTGAAGCTTACTCTGGACCACCTATTGAATTTCAAGAAGAGGAGGAAAAGATAGTAAATGTGAATGTGGTCAACCAACTTGGAATAGGTAAAGAGTCTCAATATAAGCCTGTAACTACTGAACATAATATCAAAGAAAAGGTTGCAAATCATGTTGATGCAGATATTGGAGTTTATAATTTGGCAGCTGAGAAGGTGAGAACAGTTACAGCTCTAATCAATCACAACAATGATGTTTGGACATTACACATTGATGGGGTTAAATCTAAGCAAGGCTCAGGTGAAAAAGCAAATTATGAAAATTCTGCTAGAGGGATAAAAATTGAAGTCTTGGATATTGAAGCGGTAGAGCAACCACAAAATGTTCAAGTTGTTAAGAACCAGGACATACAGATAAAATATGATCTCTTTGAGTTGTCACATAAATCTGAAGATGTGATGGTCTGGGTCTATAGAGGCTTTAAGGTATTTGATCCTGGGGGTTTTTACATTTCGTCCTTTTGAAAGAATTCTGCAAACCCTTCAAGTAGAAGCATAAACATGTTATCATATGATTTGTTATTATATGATTTGTTTAATTTGAAGGAGTTGCAGATTTGTCTTTCAGTGGGACAAGATCCATAAAAAAAATAAAAAATAAAAAAAAAGAGAGAGAGGGAAGACGGTAAACACAAGTTTTTCCCAGGTAGCAAAAAATTTGGAAGCATAGTCTGGAGTGCATTTCGTCAACAGGACCTGAAAGGTAATTTTTCTAAATTTACTTGCAAATGGTCAAAAAAAAATTTAAGGCACTATTTCTCTGCTTTTCCATCTGCTACATATTTTGAGTCACAAAGAAGTTGTAACATGTGTATACATTGTAAATAACTCTGCAGTTTTTAGTTTATTTATTTTAGTTGTTTTAGTTTTATTTTATTTTAGTTTACTTCTAAATGCCTGTACAGTTTTTGTTGCTTTACTTTAGTTTTAATTTTAGATGTCTGTGCAGTGCTGTTTAATTATTTTAATCTTAGCTGCCTGTACAGTTTTTAGTTTTAGTTTCAATTGCCTGTACAGTTGTATTTTATTTCCTTTGTAAATAGCTCTGCAGTCTTGTTTTATTTCATTTCCTTTGCTGCCTGTACAGTTTTTAGTTTTAGTTTTAATTGTCAGTGCAGTTTTATTTTGTTTATTATTGAAGGTCTGTCCAGTTTATTTCCTTTGTAAATAACCCTTCAGTTTTATTTCTTTTGAAGTCTGTGCAGTTTAGTTTTATTTTGTTTTATTTAATTTTGTTTTTAAAGGCCTGTGTTTATCCTTGGAAGTCTGTACAAAGTTCTTTAGCTTTTAAGGATTCTGTTCTTTAACCTTTGCTTGAGCATCAATAAAAAGTCAGCCTTCTAAAAATTGTTTCATTCTGAGCTGATCAATCCAGTGTTCATTATCACAATTGTGAGATAGTCTGTTTGAACTGAACAGTGGAACTATTTTTTTAGTCAGAACAACAGTGGAAGGATGATTGGATTTTGTGTCTTGCTTGCCACAGTTGTTTTAATTATAAAGAAACTGCTATGTTGTTTGGTTGGAGAAACTCCCAGGGAATCCAAGAAAAGTTGGTTATAAGAGGGGACTATGATTCATGTAATTATTTGAGTATCCACAGAGGCTATCAGTGCCCAGGCTGAAGCAGTTCCAGATTGATGAAATACTAAAAGAAAATTGTTATTCTTTCTAAGGCTTTTCAGATGTTGATGTATTTCAAAAGAAAGAGAGAAGATGAAAGTTGAATTGGCACTCTGTTATTTCCAATATATATATAAAAAAAAAAGAGATAAAAAAAAAAGAAAAAAGAAAAGAAAAGAGTTATATAATGAAAGAGGCAGCCAAGATTTCAAAAGATGTTTTTCTTCTACCAAGTTGTAGATTCTACCTTACAGTTGTAAATTTGGGTCGTGTAAATCTAAAGGGTAACTCTGTCGAGGCTGTAAAAGGCTAAACTAGTAAACAGAGCTCTACTCGGTTTCCCCTTTTTACAATCTAGAAAAGCTGATCAATCCAGAGTTCAACATTCGATCCAGTCATTCTTGAAGAAAGTTTTATACGCTTGTAATTGCACATCGAAATCTTCCTTAAGTAATTCAGCCTAGTATGTCCTTGGGAAATTTTAACAACTATCAGTTAGTAGTCAATTTATTTTGAAGAATATCTGTGGCAAGGCAAGATACATGGTCTATGTTGTTTTGAAACTAGAGTCCTGGGTTCTAAAATAATGCTACTATTTTACCCATGAGATATCGCCATTTGTTGAGAAGCAACACACCCCCACTGAAAAATGAATTTCCACCCTTTGAAAATTTTGAGCTTTCATTTTGCAGTAGGGACCCTCTTGATGATTTTTAGGTTTTAATTCCAAATTTTTACTTGCCTCTTTCTTCTTCAAGTTTTGCCTGTGTCAAAGTATCCAAGTATTCTTGCATTCTAGCTTTGTTAACTCAGACTTCACTTTTACATGCTAGAATCATTCATGGATAAAGAAAATCTTACACCGGTATGAAAAAAATGCAGAAAACAGATAGATAAATTCATTGAAAATCAAAACTTTCCATTTTTGGAAGTGTCGCGATATCGCGACACTTCCATTTTTGGAAATGTCGCGATATCGCGACGGGTTTCAAGAAAATCGGCTAAGTCAGAAAAACGTAGCGAAATCGCGACACTTCCATTTTTGAAATGTTAGGAGAGAGAAAGCGATCGTAGGATTCGGAGTGAAAAGGAGTGAAATCGCGATTTGGAATGTCGCGAAATCGCGACATGTCGCATTTTTGCTGCGGCTGAGAGAGAAAATGACTAAGGCATGGAATGGTCACGATTTCGCGACATGTCGCGAAATCGCGACATGTCACTTGAGGGAGAAAAGGAAGCAAGCTGAAAATCGGGGGCCATGTCGCGAAATCGCGAAGTCAAGTGAAGAAAGGAAACGAAGTGAAAGAGGAATTGATTGAAAATGACTAAGGCATGAAAGATCGTGCGAAATGGATGAGGGAGGTCACGAAATCGCGACACAATCCAAAGAAGAGCTCAGAGAGACGTACGGACAGTCGCGATTTCGCGACATGTCGTGAAATCGCGACGGGTCCAAGGCATAAGGAAGAAACAAAGATGAATCAAAGTTCATGAGAAAAGTCTAAGGCATGAAAGATGTCGTGAAATCGCGACGTCGCGATTTCACGATGTCGCGAAATCGTGACATAATTGAGAAAAGGGGCCAAGGCAGGCTGAGCATAGCGAAATCATGACACGTCGAGAGAAAAAGAACAAAGTGCCAGAAAGGTCACGAAATCATGACAGGAAGTGCGCAGAAGAGCCAAATCAGAGAAGGGGCGCGATTTCGCGACATGTCGCGAAATCGCGACATGTCGCATTTTTGCGGCTTGCGAAGCGAAAAGTTGCCAAGGACAGAATAGGGGCACGATTTCGTGACATGTCGCGAAATCGTGACATGTCGCATTTTCACGGCCATGGAGGCAGAAAGATGCATGGAAGTCAGGGAAGGTCACGATTTCGTGACATGTCACGAAATCGCGACATGTCGCGTTTTCGCGGCAGCGACAGGGAGACAGGTCACGATTTCGGGACATGTCGCGATTTCGCGACATGTCGTGAAATCGCGACATGTCGCATTTTCGCGGCTTAGGCAGAAAAGAGCCCGAAAGTGAAAAATGGCTTACAGAAGGCGTCCCGAGGTAGTGACACGTGTCAAACACAAATGAGACCGACATGCAAATGAACTTTAGGGTTTCATTTTAATATTTAAGCTTTTGATTTAATAATTTTAAAAATGCTAATCCTTGTTTGTCTTTCATGCAGGAAGCCATCTGGCACTTGCATGATAACGGAGAAATGGCCATAAAGACAAAGTCGAGTGCAAATTAATCAAAGACAGCCATATTGAAAGAAAAGATGTCGGGAATTGTTGTTTCATCCAAGATTTTACAGATCTGGCCGCAAAGAAGCTTTACGGTGACTAAGCAGCTGCCCATTTAATGGAGTATGTCGAGAATTGGCCGAAAAGTGAAAATATCTGCACATCGTTACCGAAATTTGTCGATGGATGCATTTAATGAAAATTTATGGCAGAATTAATAGCTTGCAGAGATTTTCAACTCGGGGATGGCTCTGTAGAGATGAAATGTCAGAGAAGTGGTGATTCATCCAAATTACCCGAGGGCATTAATGAAGACATTTATTCACAGTTGCGGGTGAATGCAAGTGGCATTCGAATTCTATCTTCTCCATTTATGGCAAGTGACTGCACTGATTTGCAGAGTGGTTAAGTTTTATCCGGACTTTGTTTTAAATGGCTTTATATTGTAAAACCCGGGTCCTAGGGTTTAAGATGATAAGATTTACGGTTTGAGAAGAAGATATTTCTGAAAAGATCAGGGTCTGTCCTGAGTCTATAAATACTTCTTCTCAATGTAATCGTAGGAGGCGGAGACTTAGAAATAAAAGGCTATTGAAGCAATTTCTTGCAAATATTGTTAAATACTTTGTTTCTGGACTTGGAGTTGATGTGCTTTTGTTTTATGTGATAGCATGGCCAGGAGCCTAATCTTTTGTAGATTGTGATAAGTTCATCTTCTTTTGTTATCCGTTTCTTTAAAGTTTATTAAATATATGTTGTGAATCTGTGTTATCAAGATTAAATATGTTGTTAGGCTTCATTTGTTCTATTGTATGCTAGGGAAAATTACAGATTTGAGGTTCAAGTCTGTTCTAATTGCTCTGTCCTCACTGTGCGAGCTAGGCTGCCGATGAAAGATATCAATTTTAACCGACTTCCCTTCGGTTTATAATTTTCTGTTAGATCTGTTCCATCTCTGCCTTATGCTCTTAGTAGAAAGTGATCTTAGAAAGCTGGACACTTTCTTCTTTGATTTGTTCTGTTGTGAAGCTGATAGTATAAATAAAATTGGTAGTTTTGGTTTTACAGTTAAGTTTGATAAACTTCTCTTTCTGCCTTACCCTACCCTCTTTGTTTTACCGTGAAATGATCCATTTTTATTTTCTTTAATTTGTCCTTTATTTAAATCTGCTGACCCATAAGAGCTAGATCAAAGAATTAACTTTAAATCTGATTGTCAACAAGTGACAACTCCTAAACACTACTGAGCAAGTTCAGAGCCCGTTGTAAGGTAACAAACAGTCCATATTGAAGACTATTCCAGAAGCGAAAAAGAGTGAATTGACATTCGACCCGACTACGTAACTCACACCTTGGATAACCAGCTAGATCCTAAAGTGAGTGGGATTTATCCCGTATAAGTGTTATCAGAGTTTCATGCTCCTTCTTCACAGGGTGTGTATGAAAGTCGGACCAACAGACCCTTTACCATTTCATACTTACTTAGCTCAAGTAAGTAGCCAAAACTAAGATGCCCATATCTCTTGTGCCACAGGGAAGTTGCCTCCTTGATAGAGACTGTCATGGCAACATGGGGAGTAGAGATAGCATCTAAGGGAAATAAGCCATGCTTATATGAAGTTGTTGCAATGTTCTTACCCATCTTGGTAATAGAACAACATTTCTTGCCATCCTCAACACGAAATTTTACAACCATATCCTTATCTAGAATTTGTGTGATTGACAAAAAATTGTTTGCTAATCAGAACATAGAGGAATTTATCAATCTGACACTTGCCATCAATAAGAGTGACTAAAACTATACCTTCTACCTAAACCTTGTAGGTTTTTTCATTGGCAATAGTGATAGGTTTGCCCTCCTTGGCCTCAAATGATTCAAACCATAATTTATCGTCAATCATATGCTTACTAGCGCCACAATTGACATACCATACAAGATCCTTCTGATTGGAGATTGTGGTAGTCATGAGAACCTTGTGTGCCCACTCAAAATATGATTTAGATTCTTCAACAAAAACATTCACCTTGGGTTGCTTGTTCTTGTTTTGTGGTTTGTCCTGGCCTTTCTGTTTAGATTTCTTATTCTTGTGCCAACACCTGTTGGTGTCATGATTGTCTTTGTCACAAATTTTAGAATATCTCTTTGTTTTTTGAGTTTGTTTCCCTCTTGAATCTTTGTGAGAATTTCCTCCTTTCTAAAAATTACCCTTCTTCTTAGAACCCTTCCTGTTTGTGTATAGGGTTGTATTAGAAGAATCATCTCTATGAATTTGGTGTGATTCCTCTTATTGAAGTAGTTTTACCAACTCAACAAAGGTAAATTTCCTTTGTCACACTTGAAGTGAGGTGATCAACACGCTATAATAATCAGGTAAAGATCTCAATACAATTGAGGTAAGGATCTTGTCATCAATATGTTCTCCCAAAGAATTCAATTTTGCTTTCAACTCAAACACTTTGCAAAGAAAGAGTTCAACTATCTCTACCTACTTCATGCTTAGACTGTGTAATTGAGATTGAAGGAAAATAATAGTGAAGTCATTATTTCCCTCATATATAGTTTTAAGGTCATCCCATGCCTATTTACTATGTTCATAGTCAGCAATGTGGGATTAAACTTCATCTAAAATAGAAAGCAAGATGAGCACTTTTGTCTTGTCTTTATTGTCAAAGTCTATCTGAGCAGTAGATGGACTTGTGGCTACTGTTGATCTAGCAGCTGGTGAAGATCTTTTTGTTGCACCAAAAACAACATCCCATAAGTCATCCATGACTAGGATAGCCTTCATCTTATTTTTCCATGGTGTGTAATTAGAACTTTTAAAAAAATGATGAGCATCAGTCATTAACTTTGCAGATATTATGTGGGTTCCTTATAACACCAAATGGTCCTCATTTCGATATACCTCTTGCCAAGCTGTTATACCACACAAAATACCCACCCTTACATGAGAGAGACTATAGGTATTTTGAAAAATCAAAAAAATTATCCGCCCTTACGTGAGGGAGACTGTAGGTAATTTTAGATATTATACGATACATGGTACTTAGGCAGTACTCAAAGGGAATCGTCTTGTTGATGGAACCTACCATATAAATTCATTAATCCTCATGCGTGGGGCGTAAATTCCCCTAAACACTTCGGATGTCATAACTTTCATTAGGATTTATGCCTAAACACAAGAATGATTAGGGTAGTGGATGGAGTAAAAAAATTTGCAAAATGTACTTATTCCTCCTCGATGATTGATAGAGAACAAGCTCAGACATCACTTTGGTAGCTATATTAGGCAATGGATACAGTAGCCCAATCACAATAGCATTACCTCAAAGTGTGGGCTAGAGGTATCACAAATACTAAATGTTGTAGTGCAATAAATTGCATGGATGGGTTCAATTATTTTTGGGGACTTAAGTGTGATTGAATTTACTTTAATGTATTGCAAATGTAAATGGAAAGTGCAACATAAATCATAAAAGTGCCCAAAAAAAAATGAACCTAAGGTGTTAGTTTCCACCGAAAATGCACCTTATTACAACTGCCAATTTGTCTTTTTCAATGCTGAAAAAATTACTCACTATGCCCCCCTAAATTTTTGTTTTTTGAAATAAAAATCGCCCTCCCCTTGTTACTTGTGCAAAAAAACTTAAGAGGACTAAGATATTTGATAAAAAAATTATTTTGAAAGCAAAAGGTTGATTTAAAATGAAATAATAATTTTGAAAATTAATTAAATAAAATATTCTTAATTATGTTATCAAAACATAATCAAGAATATTTATATTTAATGAACAACAAAAAAATCTAAATAAAAAAAAATCATAACCAAATGCTAAAAATAAACTTAAATCAAAAATAACTTTTTCTTTTTTGTTCTAGGCCCCCCCACCGAGAACCATGACAAACACCGCTTATTCAACCTCCGTCTAGCAAAAATTGTTGCAAGTGGCAACCGTCGGGAGTCGATCATATGACCATGCGGTTAAGGCCTCAGCCCACCATGATCAACCAAACGGGCTAGGCTACTAGTTGAATATGAAGGTGCAAGACCTTCATTATATTGCAAAGGTCTCGACTTTCTATTTTTATTTTTTCTAAATTAGGGATAATTGTCCCACATGGACGCTGTGGAGCATCTTGAGGGGAATGAAATAAAATTTCCCCCCTTCTATAGTGATTGCCTTAGGGCAATCACTACTCCATTGATTTTGCTGCCTGAGATGACACCTCACCAATAGCGTATCACCACTACCATGTCAGTAATGTCTGTTACTGCCATGTCGTCAATCGATACCAATACAGCCACCAAGGAAGCACCACATGTCATGCCAGATCAGCCACCTAGGAAATACAATGTTTCACTCCTCCACATCAACCTTCCAGTCGACCTCCTCAAAGTACATGCTCAGTATACCATGTGTCACACCTCCACCTCAGTCTGCAAATCGACCTCCTCAAAGTTCATGCTAGATCTGTAGTCTGGTCAGGTCGGCTCTATTGTGTCAGTCTGGTCTTGTCGAGGTCACAGTCTGGTCTACCTACATCAGTCTGTCAGGTCACGTTTAGTGAGGTCACATTTTGGTCTGCCTACGTTAGTCTGTCAATCTGCCTGCATTAGTCAATAAGCCCATTTTAGTCAAGGTCAGATATGTCAGATCCAGTCAGGTCTAGTTCGTGCATCCCCCAAGGTTGGATTAGTTGACCTCAAGAATCGTGCATGAGTCCTCTGCTTCCAGTAAAGTTGACAACCTTGGAAATCATGCTCGAGATATAGGTCCATGCAAGTTTCAAAAATTGTGCCCAGTTAATTGTCCTTGAAAATTAAGTCTAGGTCAAATTAACTACAACTCTAATACCATGTTTGACAAGCAAACACAAATCATATTGAATTGATAAAATATATACTATTATGCACCCTGAGAATAGTTCGAGAAAGAGGGAACCACCAGAGACAAAATAGATTTAGTTACAACAAAATAACCATAGTACCCTACCCATATGTTATAGGTGAGTTGGAAAGGAGAGGGCAATATTCCAGGGGAGGTCCTAGGTTCAAATCTCCACCTTAACCAAAAAGCTGAATTGGATATCCAAAATCCAATTGATAATGTTGGTGCGGGCAGGGTCGAGTGCGACTCCGGAGTGACTTTGATGGTGTAGAACCCCCTATTCATGGTCTCTCAGACCATGGCAGCCCCGCAAGGGTTTTTTAGCTTTAAAAAAAAAAAATATTACCCTATAATGGAATAACCAATTGAAGATAGTTAATGATATGCTAACATATTTAAGCCCTAATTTGCATGTGGGGGGCTCATTTTGATGGTGCACGATGGTGGAAAGTGACTTGTGAGGGCATTCGATAACACGAGAGGAGCGCGGGTGACTATTGCGAGGGCGACGATGATGAGAGGATGCAGAGCGGCTGGCAGCAGGTACGAGGAGCCACCGGTAAGTGATCTTTTGCCTTGTTTTGTTTTTGTTTTATTTTTTTGAGAAAATGTGAATGAGGGGGGGAGGTTTTCATCCCGATTTAAAATTTTTTGCAATTTTTAATTAAAATTTAAACACAAAGTGACAAACAAGCCAAATGGGTATCCAAAAGCGTGATCGGTTTCTGAATTAGACTTGTTTTGACGCTGATTTGATCGGGTGAAGGGTAGAGTAGGTGTGAGGTTTGACCGTCAGTTTTTGGAAGTAACGGTGTACTAACATTGATATGTTTTTGTATTTTGTCCACTAAAATGGGAAATGGGTATCCCATTTTGTGACTATTATATTTTTTTGACTTCGTTTGATGTGATTTCAGAATTTGTCACTTTTAGGTGTACTTTATCAAACCTAGACTGTTAGATTTGACATGTTAGAGGTAAAATTTTTGAAAACCGATGAAACTTTCACCGTAGAAGGGCAAAATGGGTGTCCAAAAATGTTGTTTGTTTTGGTGAATGACTTCATTTGGCCTACCTTTGATTTGCGTGCCAAGGTGTAGATTAATGTTAAACTAAAAATGAGCTATAGGGAGCCCGATTTAGACTGTACTCAACGTCTGTTTGAACTTTCACCGCTAAGTAGGCAAATGGGTATCCAAAAATATGACTATTATTTTTGAATTATGTCTTCTGATGTGTGTTCGATTTTGGTGTATGTATGATAAATTTGACTTTTAGATCTGTGTAGATTGGTATGTTGTTTTTGAATTTTGTCGACACATTTACCGATAAGTGGGCAAATGGGTATCTAAAAATGATATTTGTTTTTGTAGATGTTATTGTTTGTCTTATGTTTGATTTGCGTGCCAATTAATAGGTAGTTGTAAATTTGAACTAGGTTGTTGGGAGTCCAAATGATGTTGTTTGTCACGTCAGTTTGAACTTTTGCCATGAAATGCCAAAATGGGTATCCAAATGTGTGACTGTTATGTCGATGTTTGTTGTCGTGTGTTTTGTGCATTGTTTAGCATCAAAGTGCATGTCAAATTAATAGGTTTTAATTCATAAATTTTGGTTTATAAAATTTGATTTGATTGCATCACTTATGTGGATATCTAACTTGTGTTTTGTTGTGGATGAACAGGTGAAGATGCTCGAGCCCCATCATCGGGTGCGAAAGATGAAGGGTGTGTTTGACAAGGTGATGAATCAGGAAGAGGAGCTTAAGTGGTTAGATGATATATGGTTTCGAGGTGTATGGGAGTGCACCAGTATACACACCAATAGGGCCTACATATCTACACTATGTGAGCGGTGGGATGCGGATAGGAATACCTTTCATTTTCCCACTAGGGAAATGACTATTACATTGGAAGATGTGTACCGTATCTATAGGCTATCGATTGAGGGTGTTCCTGTGAGAGCGACGACTGATGAGAGTAAGGATGCGGTGTTGGAGCGATTCTTTGGGGTAGAGTGGAGATCGATAGATATCTCGAAGATGGACTATGAGTGGTTGTGGCTGCAGAAGAAGATATCCGATCGATAGTGTGCAGCCATGATGATGATCTCCACATATGCGCTGCTTGATAGTTCCAGGGTTTTGTTTACCTAGAATATGCTAGACTTGGTTAGTGATATGGTGGAGCACAGGGTTGTGTTTGCTTGGGCACCTACTCTATTAGCCCAAGTATATCGAGAGTTACATGATGTTGTCCATGGGAGGAGGACAGGGCTGAGTGTGATTCCCTTGCTATAGGTATGGGCATGGGAGCACATAGCTATTGAGAGGCCATCTCTATTGCCTCAGCCTATGCATGTGGAGGGCAAGGAGTATTTACCCTATGCTTTGAGATGGAGCACGATGGTTGAGCAGGGTATTAAGAGGCCGCATGAGGGTGACCCACTATTTTGGAGGGGTAAGTTTGAGGATGCGACTCCTGATGATATTACGTGGAGGCCTTGGTTGGGTGGTGTGATATGGGAGTAGGATGAGGAGAAGTTGCGAGCCATTAGATGAGGTCATTGGATAGTGGGTAGATATACTTTGTAGACCAAGTATTTCCAGTTTGATCGAGTGAGGCGGTAGTTTGGCTTGCGATAGGATGTCCCTGGGACTCCTGTAATTTATTTTAGGTGGTAGGGTGACAGAGGAGAGTGGCCTATGGTGCCACCATGGGTTGGGGAGAGGGATCCTCCTATGGACATCCTGGATGTGGTGGATGTTGGGATGACTCCTGAGTTTGAGGCCTGGTGGGCTTGGCAGAGTTGGGTGCTTAGCAGGGGCATGATTGATCGGTGGGTGGCACCTAATGTTGGGGTACCTCCATTGGTAGGGATGACTGGTAGGAGAGCTTAGGTCGAGGATGTGGTTGGTGATGTAGAGGAGGTTCCTCTATGGTGCTCATGATGCCGCTTGGGTGGTGGAGCGAGCACCCAAGATGTGAGGGTGGAGTAGGTGCCCGTGGATGTTGATGTGGATATGGGATAGGTTGTTAGGGGAGAGGAGGAGGTAGGTGTCACTACTATTATGGGTGATGTGGATGACACCATTGATATTGGTGTATTCATAGATGTAGCATAATAGATTCCTATTGATATCCCGATGAGGGGAGATGTAGAGGATGAGGTATGGGCGCTATGGGATAGAGTCCATCAGTTGGAGGTAGAGGTGGAGTAGTTGAGGGCTGATATGGTCAGGTAGGGGATTGAGATAGAGTAGTTGAGGGTCACTATGGCTAGGCAGGCTCAGACTATTATGAGCCTGACTGGTCAGCTGGTTGTGGAGACTACCAAGAAGTTATTATGTGAGACTTCTTTATCGGTGCATGAGATTCCTCTCCTTGATTATGAGTAGGTGGTATCATAGTCTAGGATGCAGTCACGAGTGTGAGCACCCTCACATCAGAGTTAGCATAGTGTTGCTTCGATAGGAGAGGTTGGTGCGAGGGTTGAGGTGCAGGATCCACCTGCTATGGAGCAGCCTATAGTAGATCCAGTTCTAGAGGTCATTGCAGAGTCGAGCCAGGTGACGGAGAGGCGAGCGAGCTAGGAGGGACATGGGGGGACTCATGGTGATAGTTAGGAGTTATATCTTTGATTGTAGCCTATGGGTATTTTGGATGTTATATGTGATGGGCATGGTCCCAGGTTGTAGCCTTCGGGCATTTTTTTGATGATGATATATATATACCTTGATTTTGGTTGTTATATATGATTTGTGATTTTGATGGTTTGGAATGTGTTGCGTTTATATTTGCATAGGTAGCACAATATAGTTTGTAGGTATGTATGATTAATAGATACATATGTGTGAATGGTTTAGATCTATTATCGTTCTTTCATATGAATGAATTATAGAATAGTATGCATGATTATGTTTCGAATGCGGTGTGATGTGATATCGAATGTGATGTTGTAATGAATGTACATAGAATAAATGCAATGTTGTAATTTGATTTTGGAATGTATGTAGCATGAATGCATAATGTAATTTGATTTCGTGAATGTATGTAAGACAAATGCATAACTATAAGGTGTAGCAAATGTATATGACATAGATGCATGGGTGCATGTATGGACTTACTGAAATGCACCAAGGAAGCACTTGTATCATGGCATTTACCTGTATGGATGCGATCCATTCCATGATTTTAGGGATGGTGGATAATGTAAGGCATGTGTAATGGCTTTGACTAACATAGTTATGACAATCAAATCTCAAACCCTTAGCTATACAAGTTTTGTGGCAACTTATAACATAATCGAGCTGGTTCAAAGTCTGTCTTGGACCTATGTGTGTGAATGTGTAAGGTTCATTTATCCATTTTGAGGGAGGTAGGATTAACCCATTGTAGATGCTACCGGACTAGCTAGCTCATCCATCCACAATAGTGATCTATACAAAAGCGAGATGCTAATGTGAGAGATGTGTTGTCACCCGTAAGACTATTCCACTGGTAGGCAGGCTCTTGGAGCCTATTTCTAGCGATGGAAATCATCCCATGGTGTTATGTTGAACCTAAGGACCAAAGGTGATAAGCATAACATGGGTGATATCAAGAGGCATTTCCTTTTGTTTTCTGCCCCTGTTCTAATGTTAACCTATTTGATTGTAGTGCTCTTTTTTTTTCTTTTTTTTTGTGGTGCTCTTTTTGTATGGGCGATGAAGTTTGTTTTCTACCCAATCATTTATTTTTGCTTATGCTTGATCCCTTTGTTTATCCCTAGGTCGTATGTTGACCATGCAGGTGATAGGACGAGTAGGGGATACCATTCGCTAGATGGTGATATCTACTCAAGATGTCCTCTTTCCTAAGCTCAAAATTGTTTAATGTGTAACCTATTGTGAGTGATCCATGAGAGAATTTGAACCAGCCTAAAGGACCATAAGAAGAATGTACAAGACTCAGTAGCTATGGGTGACACTTGATTTCCTAAACTACAGAGTAGTCAAAATTAAACATGACACCTATGTATACCCTTATCCTAAAAAGGGGGAATGGACATCTAGGTGGTGATGCTAACAAGTGCATGTATTATTCCTATTGAGGCACATTTTGGGGGAGAATGTACAAACATGAATTAAAATTTTAACTATAAAGCATATGAATATGTGCAATGGATGTAAATGTAAATGATGCAAGTGGAGGAATGTAATATTTACAAGAGGAAAGTTATGTTGTGTAGAAGGATAATTTTAGAAAAACCTATTTATAGATGAGTAAAGTGTGTAATGATGATAAAAAGTATGATGCTAGGATCATGGTTGCCCCAACGTGTGGGGTGTGTGTGTAGTAGATGTATAAGCTATGAGTTGTATAAGTGTATGTAATAGTCACCAAAAAGAAGGAAGATGTGAGAGTGGAAATGTTCTAGAGGTAATGTGATGTGGGGGACTTAGAAGTCGGCTAAATAGAAAATAATGCTCTGGTGATGGGGTACGCTCATCATGCAACATGTTGTGCACTAGGGTTTTGAATGATCTACACTCTTTGATATCATGACCTGGCTGGTGATGGTAAATGTAAAATTGATTCTCATTGTAGTTGCATGGTTTAGAATATGAGGGATCAATGGGTCAAATCTCGGGTAGGTCAATAAGGCCCTGATGCATGAGATGATGGAACATTTTGGAGAACGATGTGTGTGGAATAGGCATAGGATAAATGTATGGGTCTACTAGAGGTGAGCGAGGCCTGGGTGAAGGATGATCTGGTAATGGAGGCATGGGTCTAGGTTCTGGCATGGGTCGAGTCTAGGGTCGGAGGAGGGGTCTACGTGGCGGTGAGGATGGATGGGTCATGGGAGACTATCATGGGTGAACGTGGCAATGGTAGTGGCTCATCTGCAACTCTAGAGCTTTGATATGGGAGATGAGATGTTGTATCTCATGGTGTGGTGGTGATGGTATTGGGGAAGGGGGTGATCGAGATTCCAATGCGAATGGAATGACCCGATGCATGGTAGAAAATGGGTGCGGCTGGGATGACGAAGTAGTGGAGTGGAATGACTATGGTGATTGCAAGCATTGTTGGGATGGTATACCTCATAGTGGTGAAGGTGGTGTCTTGAGGATTGGTGGCATAGGTGATGGCTCTAAGTGGTGATGTGAATGGGAAGGGGGCATGTTTGCATGACCAGCTTGAGTAGCTTGGGCCATGCGGGCTTGCAAAGCCTAGGTGTAGGTAGACTCGCCATTGGGAAGCAGAGCGGGTAGAAATGTAGGGTGAGGTGGATGAGGTGTATACTCCCTATTAGGTGGGTGGTAGGATCCTATGGGATGATGGGGGTGATTTGTTGGTGAATAGCGATGTCTGAGATCATCAGATGGATGGGAGGGTGACCCCTATGCTTGGGGTTGGGTGGATTCCTCTTTGTCATCGAAAGAGGATATGGTGACTTGGCTGTCTTCGAGTGAGGTGAGTAGGATGAGCCTCGATGGTGAGGGGAATGGTGTTGAGGTGAGGTATGATGGCCTGAATGGGATGAATATGAAGAGCGCCTGGTGTGGAGGGCAACTGGTGGTCGGGCTAGATCGGTCGATGTGATGGGTTTTTGTTGTGGCTGTGGATGGTCCTGCATGGTGGTAGGTGAGGCCACTGTAGAGCTCTCCTACTGATGATGTGAGTCCTACAAAAGGAAAAATAAATACCCTAAGCATAAAAATGGTAGAAAGGTGAAACGTACATGTATAGAGAAATAATAAAGTAGAAATAATAGATTCACATGGTGATGTGCTTAGTGATTTACTCCTAATACTATGTGACACTCATGATGGTGAATGTGTTTGTGCATCATGCATTGAATGCATGAAGGTGCAAGATGTTGATGGGTTTAGGATCATTAAGGCCTTCAAGATTGGCTAGATGATATGCTCCTAAACCATATTTGTGTGTAACCATGAATGGGCCTAACCAGTTTGGAGTGAATTTATCATGTTGTTGGTGAGGCTGACTTGTGATTTGTTGGTTCTCTTTGAGAACCAAGTCACCAATATTAAACTCATATTGATGTACCTTACTATTGTAGGCATGGTGAAGGTGATCTTGATATACTCGTGTGTGCTCGATTGCATGAATGTGATGTTCATCGAGAAGTGTTAGTTGATCTAGACGAGCTTGGTGAGCAGTGTCATCATCAATGAAATCCTTCATAGATATCCGTAAGGAGGGTATCTCAAGCTCAAGGGGCATGATAGCTTCTGCCCCATAGATAAGTGAAAAAGGTGTTGCCCCAGTAGGAGTATGGATGCTCGTACGATATGCCCACAAGGCTAGGGGTATTTGATTATGCCAATCCCGATGAGATTATGCTACAGTTTTACGGAGGATGGAACAGATGGTTTTGTTCGTGGCCTCTACCTGGCCATTTCCTTGAGGGTAATATGGGGTAGAAAAGCTATGGTGTATGTGAAATTTGTTACACAAGGCTCAGACAATCTTGTTTTTAAAATATTTCCCATTATCTAAAATGATTTGGGAGGGAATTCCAAAGTGGCATATGATATGCTCTATGATGAATGCTGCAATTTTGGCTCCTGTAGTTTGGACCAGTGGGATGGCTTCGACCCACTTGGTAAAATATTCTGTTGTCGTGATGATAAATTTATGATTGCTAGAGGAAGCAGGTGTAATTTGTCCAATTAGATCTAGACCCCATTGGGAGAAGGGCCACATGGATTGGATTGGTTGAAGTGCTTGGGATGGTAAATGTGTTAGGTTGGCATGTTGTTGGCATTTGATGCAATGTTTGACATACTCACAATAGTCTTGCTCCATTTTGGGCCAGTAGTAACCCATGTGGAGGATGCGTTTAGTGATTGCCATGCCACTAAAATGGCCACCACAAGTACCATCATGGGTTTCTTGTACAACCCATTGTGATTCTTGCGGTTCTAGGCAATGCAGGAGTATGTCATCATAGCTACGATGGTAAAGGATGTCCCCCAACAAGGTATAGTGGATCGCTCTTTGTTTGAAGGTTCGACATTGAGCATGGGGTAGATCACATGGTAGGAAACCTAACTTGATGTAATATTTCATTTGTGAGAACCATGGATCATGGGGTTCAGTATTTACCACATACACACCACCATCATCTATAGGAGGCTTGGGTGATATAGCAGATCTCGTAAGTGTATGGATAGATACAGATGTTGTGTCGGATGTTGGGTTTTGTGGGATGAGGGACCCTAAGGAGGCCATAGTGTCTACAAAATGATTTGATGATCGTGGAGCGGCTTCGAGGGCATACCACTCAAATTGGGATAGGAGTTGTGCAATTTTCTTGTATTGTTGAAGAACTGGGCAATTGCATAGCCAGAGTTCCTACACTTGATTGACTATCAAAAGTGAATCACCTATGATGTGGAGGCATTTGATGTGCATAGAGTGTGCTTGTTTTAGTCCTAGGATTAGGGCTTCATATTCTACGTTGTTATTGGTACAAGGGAAATCAAGTTTGAATGAAAATGGGAGTGGTTCTCCTTCTGGTGTAAAGAAGACAATGCCTGCACCCCCAGCGTGGAGACACCTGGAACCATCAAAGAACATGGTGAGGTCAGCCATGAATTCTGGTTCGACGTATTCCTCATCTTCGGTTATGTGAAATATGGAATCATCGAGGAGTTGAATGAGTAGGGGTTGATTATCAGTCAATGGAGCTTCAGCCAGTTGGTCGACGATGACTTGTCCTTTGATAGAATTTTGAGATACGAATTCTAGGTCAAACTCGGTTAGGAGCATGATCCATTTGGTTGTGCATGAATTGTGATAACTCTTGTTCATCATGTACCATAGGGGATTGTCTTGGGTGATGACAAAAGTTGTGTGGTTTAGCATGTAGTGGCATAATTTTTGAGTGGCAAATACGACTGCTAGGCATAGTTTTTCCATATATCCATATCTTGTCTCATAACTAACTAGTGTGTGACTGATGTAGTAGATAGCCTGCTCTTTGTCGAGCGCATTTTTTTGGGCTAGGAGTGTACCTAGCACAAGTTCTATGGCTGAAATGTATAGAGTCAGTGGTAATTTTGGGTGCGGTGGTGACATAACCGGTGGTGATGTAAGGTAAGTTTTGATAGCATCAAATGCTCCTTGACATTTATCATCCCATTTGAAGTTTACTCCTTTCTGAAGGAGATGGTTGAATGGTTGACATTTATCTGATAATTGCGCTATGAATCTATGAATGGAGGTAATCTTGCCCTGGAGGCTATGCAATTGCTTTAGTGTGGTAGGAGGAGGCATCTCGATGATGGCTTTCACCTTACTAGGATCAACCTCAATGCCTCATTGGGAGACAATGAATCCTAGTATTTTTCCTGATGTAACACCAAACACGCACTTCTTAGGATTGAGGCGCACATTGTGTTCTAGTAATCGATCAAAAATCTGACGAAGATCTTCGAGATGGTCGACACATTTCTTTGATTTGGCTATGAGGTCATCTACATAGTCTTCCACATTTTTGTGCATTAGATCATGAAATATGTAGGTCATGGCTCATTGATAGGTTGCCCTAGTATTTTTAAGGCCAAAGGGCATGACCTTGTAGCAAAATGTCCCCTAGGGTGTTGTGAAGGAAGTTTTGTGTTGATCGGTTGGGTTGATCCTGATTTGATTATATCCTAAAAATCCATCCATGAGGGAAATAATTTTGTGACCTACGATGGAGTCAATGAGGGAGTCAATGTTGGGTAAAGGGAAGTTGTCTTTGGGACAAGCTTTGTTTAGGTCACAAAAATCTGTGCAAATATGAACGTCATCGGATGGCTTGGGGATAGGGACCATGTTGGATACCCACTCGGGATAGTCGATGGGTACTATGAAATCAACGTCTAGGAGCTTTTGGAGCTTGAATTTCACTATCAATGTGATAGTTGGATGCATGCATCATAGCTTCTGTCTTACTGGTTTGGCATTGGGATCTAGTATAATATTATGCACTACTATGGTGGGGTCAAGTCCCAACATGTCTTTGTAAGACCATGCAAAAACTTTTATATACTTGCAAAGGAAATTTGTGAAGGCAATGCGCTCCTTCGGTGAGAGGCTAGTGGCTAATTTGAGGATGTGCAGATTTTTTGGATCATCATCGATGTCTACATCGATTGTGTCCTCGATGAGCATGCGAGATCCATCACGTAATTATTCAGGGATAGGAATGAGGTTGAAGTCATCAATGGCTTCGTTGAACTCATATTCATCATCTATGTAAATGCTTGTGTGATGGACTTGAGGGGTTTGGGATGACATGGATGAGGAAGGGGCATTTTCTACCCTCAAGATGTGAGGAGAGAGAAGGAAGTCTCTAGGTATTGGTATGTGTGAGATGTGTGCGAGATCGATAAATTTTGGGTTTGGGGTATCATCTCGAATCCATTGGTGGTTGTAATGGAGGGGAGAGCGTAAGTCTACCTCAACCATGTTAATCGATGTTGTAGGTGAAGTAGGTGGGGTAGAGTCTAGTGAGGGAGGTTGGATAGGTTGTGCACATCCTAAGAGACTCAAGGGAGGTCACAGGACAACTGGTGGTGAACGAGGATGAGAGGCTACTCTCTGTAGTTATCTATGTATAGGCAGGAATATAGGTAAGCGTATCGGTGGTGGATCAGGTGGGACTGGGTCTGGCTCTATCGATGGTGGATCAGGTGGGATTGGGTCTAACTCTATCGATGGTGTAGCTAGGGATAAGGTAGCGAAGTGTTCTACCAATCTATTCATATCACAAAATGAGGAGGTATCGGGCATAGGAGATTCTTGGAAGAAATCGTAGGGGATGGTGATGGTTGATGTGGGTGAAGGCGTGTCTTCTAGCATGTCCATATCAATGTACTCTTCCAAGGTGTGTGTTGGACATGGAGGAGGATGTAAGGATAGATCTTGGATCTCATATTCTAATGTATAGATGATGGTTGGGTGATAACCTAGGCTAGTTTTGTCGGTGGGTGATCGGACACGAGGGTTAATGGGTGTACGTAGCCCTTGCTCATAATGGCCTAACCCAAACCCATGCCAATGAAAATGTTGTAGGTAGCACAAGGCAAATTGAGGGTTGGCTAGGTGTGTAATTGCATCACCAGAGCTAGATTGTGGTGGTGGAGAAGTTGGTGAGGGGATCGAAGAGTCTACTCCCACATACACAAAATTGGTATAATTTTTAGGGCTTCCTAGTTGGACAATGGTTCTAATAGTCAACACCGAGGCTGAGGGACGACCAAAATCTCGGGTAGATTGGATAGGGGTGTCACATACATGGGCATCACGTACATTATAGTCTCCTAGGCCATTGTTTTTCATGAAGATGGATATGCATGGTATGGCACGCTCTAGCGACTGGGGTGGCATATCCAAATCAGATGAGGAAGGAGAAAGTTGGGATTCCCTAATGGTGGTAGTTGAAGGGTGTGGAGGTTCATCCGAGTTGGGTGTTGGTTGTTCGGGTTCATGATGTTTGGTTGTTGTGGCTTGAATAGGTTATTTGTTCTACGTAGGGGATGACATCGATGCAGGTGCAGGGATGCATGGAGACGTGAATGTCTTAGGTTTCGGTCGAAAGGGAAGAGGAGGTGTTTGCGGTGTAGGAAGGATAGGGGCTTCCATATGCAAGGGTGGAGGAGGTAATGTAGTCGGTTGTGTGATGGGTGGCAATGGTGGTTGCGACACCGTGGGTGGAAATTGGAATGGTAGAGGTTGGGAGGATTGTGGAGGCCATAAGGATGGTGGTGAGGAAGGCATGGTATCAGTTTTAGGTCCCCTGAAAGATGATGCTAATGGTGCAGATATCGAGGCTTGTGTTGTTGATGAACACTGGGATGTTGGGGTGGAAATTGGGGAGGATACCGATGCTCCTACTGATTGGTGAGAAGATACAAGGAATAGTTGGGAGGATGAGAATGAAGGTGCAGGGGGAAGGTCTATGACATTACAAAACTTAAAGGGGTCTCCATCAGCTGGGACATAGTGAACAAGTCCATTGTGGATGTACTTGAGGCAATGGTGCAATGTGGATGGGACACACTGCATGTCTCTAATCCAAGGGTGACCAAGGAGAATATTGTATTGCATTTCTCCTTGGATGATGTGAAAGAGGATGGGGATCGTACAGATGCCTACGTGAATGGGCAGAACTATGGATCCTACGGTAGGTCTCATGGAACCATCAAAAGCACGTAGGTCTAGGGAAGGTGTGGCAAAATGGGCTGGAGGGAGGTGTAGGTGATGTAGGGCTACTATGGATATGATGTTGATGGATGAGCCCATGTCAACGAGTACCCACTTGTAGGTAATATCATTGATATTAGCTTGTATGTGGAGGGGAGGATCAACTCCTTCACCAATGAGTTCCGTTATCTCATGGTCATGGAAACTAATTGAAGGTTGGAGGCATCATGGGATGTTCCCTATGAAATTGACAAAAGCATTTGTGTCATGTGTCTCTAAGTCAATGGAATGTAGGATGTCATTCAATGCCTCATGATGGGGTTGAGACTATTGTAGGAGATCGAATATGGATAGCCATGTGGGGCATTACGTAGTTGATGGGTTAGACTACCATGGATGGTAATCACATTTTGAGGTGGTGGTGGTATGGTATTAGGCATTTGGGGTGTTTGTGGGGATGTAAACTAGATAGGGGGAGAAATAATAGGTGTTTTCTGGCATGATGGGTACCGTTGGTTCCTCGTAGTAAGGTTGATCATACCTACTACTCCACGTGATGGAGGATCATGTTGGACATTGTTGACTTGGTGAGGTGGCATTGGAGGATTGTTTGGAGGTCTAGGGGGATTGGGTCCTCTATGATCTGGTAGAGGGTTTTGGAAAATCCCTAGGTTTTGGTTCTATGGGGCTAGAGGGTTTGCTACCTGAATAGTGCCCCTATCGATTAGGTCTTGAACTTGCCCCTGGAAGGAGTGACATGAATTGATATTATGGCCATGCTGCCTATGGAAAGGATAGAAGAGCTACTCATTATAGTCATGAGGCTTAGGTGAATTTGGATCCAATGGGTGGATCTTAGGTAGAATGAGATGGTTGCCCTCATACAATCTATGGAACAGGGTTGGTAATGGTTTAGATAAGGGTGTAAAGTTGTGCGGTGGACCCTATGGGTGCATGCCTCGGTATTGCTGTGGTCGAGGTGGGGTAGGAGCATTAGCTTGGAGTGCTTGCGGTTGCGGTGTATATGGTGGAGGAGTCGGTACTAGTGCTAGGGTAGTAGCTGCGACTTGGTTGGTTTGTGGTGGTCATGGGTAAGGTTGATTTGGTGTGGGTCTATTGAAGTGGAAGTTGGAGTTATAGTTGGATTTGGCTCTCAACTTAATCTTCCTAGATTGAACCTTAATATCTTCGATCACTTTTTCTTGTGAGATAGCATCTTCAAAAGTATGACTTTGGTGAAGTTGGAGGGATGTGGAAATGTGTTTGTGGCAACTCTTGGAAAAGAGTGTCACAAGCTTTGAGGTGGGGAGGCTATGGGTGAGGTCATGGATAATCACTCTCCATATAGAAATGAAATTCGTAATGGGTTCATCGTCCACCTATTGTAAGGTGTAGACATCAAAAAATGTGGTCTTTTTC
Organism: Wollemia nobilis; assembly: GCA_028583015.1. Classification (NCBI taxonomy): domain Eukaryota; kingdom Viridiplantae; phylum Streptophyta; class Pinopsida; order Araucariales; family Araucariaceae; genus Wollemia; species Wollemia nobilis. The sequence goes on along the minus strand of JAQPPZ010003172.1, from coordinate 320,083 downwards.
TTGATGTTGATGGAAAAGTGCTCTAAGAAGGAATTGGCTAGCTGCTCAAAGGTATATAGGCTATGGCGTGGTAGCATGTTGTACCAATCCAATGTTGGCCTAATGAGGGATAGGGAGAAGGTACACAACATAAGAGGGTTACTACTATGAAGCTGGTAGCAGGATGAGCGGTAGTTGCTCACATGTTCTCTAGGATCTTCCTTACCTCTATACTTGTCAAATTTTGGTATTTTGAAGTGATAGGGATAGGGAGGAATGGGAACTGATGGGTGAACTAGCTCATTGCATAGTTCATCATAGCAAGGCTTTTGTGGCCCATAGCTAGAGGTGCGTAGGTTCAACATTTTGACTTCATCTCGTAAGAGTTGAAGTTCGGGTGTCATAGGAGTCGAGGGTTGGGCTATGGTAGGCTGACCCTATGGATGTGGTGGATATTGGTATTGTTGTTCTTCACAATACTATGGGGAATACTATTGTGCCTGATCATGATAAGGTGGGTATTGGGTGACATGTGTTGTCGTGTCTATGGGCACACTAGGTTGTGGGGTAGGTGTCTGTTGTGGGTAGTAATACTATGACTATGAGGCATATGGTTGTGGCATATGTACTTGTTGGTTTGGAGCCTATTGTATTGGTTGAGCTATGGGTGGTGATGACCAAACTGGAGGAGGCATAAAGAAGCTAGGTGCAGTTGGTGGTAGTGTAGGTGTCGGTACTACTGGCGCTAGGGGTGGTCAAGATGAGGTATCAAAAGATGGGATCTGTCTCTGCCCTGGAGGGTAGGAAGTAGGGAAGGTAAACTATGTGGAATAATTTGGTTGAGTGGGTGGATAAGCTGTCGGTGTCGGTCCATAGGTAGGATGGAGATGGGTAGTGGGAGCCTAAAAAGGAATAGGTGGTGGTATCCTAAAGGTCATCGTAGGCAAAGGTGGCTCCAAAGGTTGGGTGTCGTACACTCTGGATACTTGGGAGATTGGTGGAAAAGCTACTAAAAAAGTGGGATAAGCTACCGAAGTAGGAGCTTGGGTTGAGGGGAAAGTATATGTGTACACTCCCACTTGGGTTTGTGCATCTTATGTCTGAAGAGGCTGCTGGGAGGTACCCTCAGATATGGTGAAGAATGGCTCTTGGGAAGAGGATGGTTGGTACTCTTGTGAGGAGTATGGGTGTGAGGTTTGAGGGAATGCTTGCGGTTCTTGCTGGGTAGGGATTTGTTGTGCAGTTTGGAAGGATGGTTTTTGGCTTCCTACAGTGGAGGAGGATGGGTCAGACACCATTCCTATGGTAGGGGTGAATGATGCGACCTCAGGATGGGTATGGTTTAGAAGGGAGGAATCATTCTCAAATAGGGATTGAGATAGATTTTGGAAGAAGGGATGTGCAAAGGTGGGTGAAGTAGGCATGACCTCCTCATCTATGGTGAAGGATGGAGGAGATTGTCCTGGTGCTATGTAGATCACATGGTCACAGAATATGGTCGATGGATTAGGTGAGGATGGGGCTGAAAGGAGCGGGTAATCTTCTACGAGTGAAGTAGCAAGGATTTCACTCAAAGTTGATGTCTCCTCATGAGGCATCATGTGTGTGAATTGTACATCGGATTCTATGCATGAATCAGATGTGTCTATGATCCTCTCCTTCATGATCGAAGGAGTAAGAGTGGATTGACTAGAGGAAGGGGGAGGCCATTCCTCCATAGAGCGTGCTTGCTCACGCGCTCTACTATGGGTAACCACATGCATAGTGGCATGTGAAAAAGGGGTTTTTAGGAATAAACCTTATGTGATGTAGACTCAACTATGTCTAATGTAAGTGTAAAGTAAGTGACATGTTGTGTGTAGCAAAACAATATATAGTGTAGTGTGTTGAGACCGGTATGTGATCATGCAAACAATGGTAGACCGGAATCAATTCTAAATGCTAAGAAAATAAAAGTGTTATATTCATTTTGTGTGTTGTAATGTTGATACTCCCTATGTAGAATCACGGGTAATGGAGTGAATACTCTAGCAAGTTAAGAATGTCATCAATATCAAACCTCCTACAACACCCAAAGATGCATAGGATAGAATGGTACCACAACGTGTGAATGGTGACCTGTATGGAAGGTGTAGTAAAATGATATCCTAAAGGGGTGGAACTCACTATGCTGAAGTGAGTTCACAATATCCTCTCATGAGAAGAGGTGGCACTGTCTGAGACCTGCTATTGGCATACCCATGCTTTCACTTCACCCTCGGGTGGGCTTAGTCAAGAACGATAGTTACCAATTCCACAAATTATATGAGCCTTGTGGATGAAGGTGCTAATCCTATCCCACTCCGTAGGTAACCATTGGTGATGAAATCCAGGGCCCAATCACAAAAGTGGGGGATTTTTTGGTGATGAAATCTAGAAAACCACTCCTATGGGGCTGCTAGGTGTCTAGGGGGTGAGCTGATGGAGAGTGCAACTCGATCCACACCAGTCTCGAGCGATGGATTGGGGATGAAGTCCAATCTCACCACTTGTTTAAATACCATGTGAGTGTGTGTGGGTTTGTGTTTTTCTAACGATGTATGCAAGGTAAGAAACTAACTAGTTGCCTTTTCAAAAGAAAACTAATCCTAATGCCTTTTCAAAAGCAAATGATTAGATAACTTATATTCTTTGCAAAGAAATGGTCTAGTCCTAAATGCCTTTATAAAACAAATTAATCTACTTTGCAAAGCATGGAAACATGCAATCCAAGTGTGTGAAATAAATGGGATTAGGAAACCCTAACTTGAACTTTAGAATGCAAAATTATTTCAAAAATGTAAGAGGGGATTAGAAACCCTAATTTTACTTTAGAATGTAAAGTTCCTTTTAGCAATGGAAGCTATCAATGAAGGAAGAACAACTTAGGCTTATGCTACATGCAAAAATAAAAGATAAATGCAAATTTATTTGAGAAATAAATTTTGTACACTTTCTGGAAAGTTGCAGGTCCTAAAAATTTTAGAAACCCTAAGGATTCGACAACTTTGCAATGAAAACAAAACTATGTCTAGCAATGATTATTTAACTAGTTAGTGAAATTTTTGTTTCCAAAACTTGTAATAGAGGTATAAAAAGTGAACATACCTACATTCTGATGCTAAGGGGGTTTTCTTGGCCCCTAAAAAGATCACCCTAGTTGATTTGGGGGTTTTTGAGGCTTCTGCACTCAAATCGCCACCTAGGGGGTGAATTAGGTTTGGAAGGCTTAGATCTGATATCTGATAGTCTAGAGGGCTTTTTTAGGTTGTAGAGAGGTCTGAGATAACAAGATCTTTAGGTTTTGGGGCTCTAAAATGCACTTCACCACCTGGGGGGTGAATTGGTAGCAAGTTCATGGGGTAGGGGGTGAATCAGCTATAGAGGCTTCAAATCAGAGTTCTGATGACCTAGGGTGTTTCCTAGGGTTTTGGAGGTCTCTGTGGAAAATAGCTTTGGTACCTGCAAGACACAAAAATAGAGGATAATGTCAGATTTACAAAGAAAATGAATCTAGCACTATCCATTGTGGGGGTCCCATCAGGCGTGCCAGAATGAAACGGTTAGAAAATGATATTTGATAATTTAACACAAAACACAATGATGCATTAAACAAAGAGACTATGATTCCATTGATATTAAAAGATACGTGTTACAAGAGGGACATGATGCCCTTTATCCATTTCTCTTCCTAACAATGTTACAATCAATTTGATGTCTTCTTCGATCGTCCCTCAGTGTAGGTGGGCTTCTTTGTATGTGGGCCACCGTCGGGTTGTTGTTGGTTTGATGTTGCTTTCCCTCTTCAGATTTGCTACATAACCTATGAATAACCTGCAAAAGGGTGTTAGTACGATGGGGGGCTTGCCTTAGTCAGGCCCCATATTTATGAAGATGAAATGACCATAAAAATAGAACAAAACATGAAATAAACTATGCAGAAGGTAATAATATGATGAAATGGAGCTTACCTCCCAAATCTGGAGTGATTTGGGGCTTGTAGACCCAATTCACCACCCGGGGGTGAACTGAGGCCAGATTCATGGGGCAAGGGGCGATCTGAGCTGTGATGCCTCTTCTACAAAATCCTTTCGGTGGGTCGACTCCTAGGCAGCTGGGGTGCCTCTGTGTACCATTGAAATCCGACTATGTGCATCGAGAAATGACTGTTCAATATTGGCTTTCCATTTCAGCAGAGTAACTATGCTTTGTTGAATTTGTGAGAGATCTAATTAGGGGTTTAGGACCCATTATTTATAGGCAAAGGCAAGGTGCAGGGGGGTTAGATAGACTAAACCTAGGTTTGATTCTGACTAGGGTTAGGTTAAGAAATGCAATGTGGCAACATCACATTCCTTATGAGAAATATCTCATCCTCACACATGTGTGAGGATGGATTAGGGCTAATCCTGATTAGGAGGTGCTTAAGTCAATTTAGGACATGATTAAAGAAATATCCTAACAAACCCTAATTTCACACATGTGGGAGGATGTAATTAGTGTTAATCAAGATTAAGGGTTCTTTTAATCAAATTTACCCTAAAAAGGTGACTTAAGTGAAGTCAACATTAAATTAGATTTTAGGTATTGACTTATTAATTATTTTGGTCAACTAATACCCCATGGGGGCCTCAATCGAGTGCAAGTAGGTTGTCGAGGGATATCCCAGTGCATGGGATGTGATTTTGAAGGCTTATGAGGGTTTAGGACCTGAAATCCGATGAAGTAGTATATGGGAGTCTACACGATGCTATGACAATCTATGGTGATCTACGCATGACTACGCATGACTACGACCGTCTACGTATGACTACGCATGACTACAACAATCTACGCATGTCTAGGAGGATCTACAATAGTCTACGTTGGTCTACGATAGCCTAGGGGTACCTAGGATGGCCTATGTAAACCTACAAGTGTCCAAAAGGATCTACAAGTACGTAGGTATAGCAATAGTGTGCAACTTTTGGGTGTCTAAAGTACCATTGTGTTGATGCCCTTAAATTAATTAGTCAATTCATGAGTAGAAATGCATCATTAGATCTTTTTGTATGATAATCAAACATGCAACTATAAGTCACTACACATCACCACCCATTACATCCATAATCTAAACACCCTAAACACATGCATAATTTCATCCATACATCACATCATATCATATTACCCATCCAACCATCCATACATCTCTATCATGCATCAATCAACACATACCTCATCCTCATAAAAAAATGATGAAAATGAATGAAAATGACTATCAAAATGGAGGCCTCTTAGGCCTCAACCAAAATTATTACCCCTGTTACTCAATCAATTGATCAATCAAATTTTGCATTAGATTAGATTTATTCTCATGCATTAGATTACACTTACTTTCTTGCATTAGAATAACTTTCCTTCTTTTCCTTTTGCATGCCATCATTATCACATTTTTTCATTCACCTTTTATCAATCAACTCATGGTTGCCATCTATTTTTTTCCACCCATTTGTCACTTGAGGAGGTAAAAAATACCCACAAAACTTCATCTCAAATAAATTCAATACTCAAACACACAAATTTGGAGTTACATATGTCTAATAATATTTTCTCGAGGCTATCATTAACACCCCTATACTAAGGAAAATAGTAGAACTCATCTTCTTATCTCAAAATTATAATCAAAACTCTAATTCAAAGACTCAAAATTCTAATCAAAATGATCTCATAAATCTATCAAAAGCAAATATTTAAGGTCCCTTATCACTTCCATGACTAGGGCATCTTACATTGTTCTTGATTTAATATAATCTTGCATCACCTTCCTCAAGAGAAAAGTCACTTTCATCATTCACCAATCATTGATATTATCCATCATCAATCCAACAATTAATATCATCAATTTTTGCACCATATTATGTTTTCACACAATGGGGTACAAAAAGGGGCATCTGTAGACACCTAAAAAGTGTCACATTTGTAGTGGTTAGTATTAATATTTAATAATATGTGCAATTATTTTAATTAATATATTGCAACCTTATAAATTATTAATGTTGATTATTCTAGCCCCTTTGACCCACTTAAGCCCCTTCCTACACCTAACCATGGTCATCATGAGACCACTTTGCTATTTTTAACTTTAATTCACCTCACTCTGGTTAGCATTTAATTCCCTCTTTCCTCCATATTCTAATCTCATTTAATGATTTTGGGTGAGGATTCCCTCCATCCAAGCATATTTATGAAAAATGTTATTTTTATGGGTGAGGAATCTCTCCACAAAAATGACATTAGTGAGGCATATCATAATGCATCATAGCACATCATGGGGTGTCATAGCCCAAAAAATGAAATCTGCATATTTTTCCACCCAAGTGGGGAAGCCTTAAGATTCCTCTCTCCCTCACCTAAGATACTTGTCACTCATTCTATTCCATCCTCATCACTCTCCTCCACACATGGGAGACTTTACAAATATGCCCCAATTTTAATTCTTGGTGCACACACAATTATAATGAAACTTTTCTCAAATTTTATTTGATTTTGTTGTGTATGCATTTGACATTGTGATTGTAGGTATACCATATAGAAAGCTTGAAAGTTTCAATCATGGAGAGTAGGTATACCATTTGGATAGCTCAAAAGCTTCAACTGGTTTGGGTCATCCAAAAACTAGGAGAGCAAGATTACAATAAGGTATTCAGATGTTAATGTAAGAGGCTTTCCAAGCTCAAAATCTTCTCAATTTCAATGTTTTTCTAGACTCAACATCTTCATAGGTTATGAAGGCTTGTTACAGTCATAAGATTGTAAAAAAAAAGGAAACTAAAACAACAAAGTAGAGGAGTAGTAAAGTCCCAAAAAAAATAAACCAGGAGCAAAGTTCTCATAGCATGAGCAAAGTTATCATAGTAGTGAACTAGGAGGATCAAAGTTCTCACAATAGTAAACTAGTAGGAGCAATATCCTCACAACAACAAACAAGAAGGAACATTCTCACAATAGCAAACTAAAAGTGCAAAGTCATCAATGCACTAGATATGCATTGTTCAGAAGACTAGAGGTTCAGATAACCTTACAAACCCTAACACCTCATAGATAAGTGGCTAGTAATAATTCAACATTCCAAAATATAATACCTAATGGAGAAGTTATCAACAAGAAGCCAACATTTCAAAATCTAATGTCTTCAGGAAAAACAACCAATAGAAGTCCAAACATTTCATTGCTAAGTAACATTTTCTAAAATGATTAATACTAATGTTCGATGACTTTTATGTATATTGACACATTGTAAATGAGTAAGGCAAATCCTTAAAGGATATTTAGAGCATCGATTAGGAAAACTAAGATAGTAGTTTGCATAAGAAGTTATCGTAGTGAGGGAGATACGAGCATGTAAGGGAGACTAGATACTTTGGTTAATAAGGTAAGCATTGTTTACCTTATTGAAAAATTAAAGCTCTAAATTTAGAAGTAATAAGGAGTGAGTTAATTTTTGATAAAAATTTCATAAAGTAGAAAGAATTAAAAGAAGGTTATTATTTGAATTATTTGGAATTAATTATAAGTTTTTAGGAGATATAAGTTTTATAAATTTATTATTTGAGTTTTTTAAATTAAAGCATGGAGTGATAAGGTTTTCTACTTCAAATAGTTTTTAAGGTTTATTTGATTTGATTTTCTAAAGTTTTGATATTTGAATTAGAAGACTTCTTTTAAAATAATTTGAAATACAAAACTTTTGAAGTTTTTGAAATTTTGCAAATTTCATTTATTAGGGAGTTAAAAGGATTTCTACTTCAAAGGTTTAGGAAAATTTAAAATTTGCAAATTCATTATTTCTTTTTGCAATTTATTTTAAACTTAGGGAGATATAAGGTTTACTACTTCAAAAGGTAACTGAATTGCAAACTTTGATAATCATGGAATAAATTATTAGAAAAGCATTCAGTGAAGATAATGAAGAAATGATGAACAAGTTAAAATTTTATTCTCAAAACTTATTAGATGATTTTTATGGAAAGAAACAACTATCAATTGATTTAAAATAAAAACTATCTTTATTTATCAAGGATGTAAAATTTGAAAAGTTCACAACACTTATAAGTTATCTTCATGATTTTTTTAGAACATGGTGGAATTCACAAAACACCATTATACTTTCCTCAGAAGAATGTTTAATGATGTATTTTTCATTACTTACCTTTGAGATATTTCAATAAAAAGAACAAGAGAAGAAAGACGACTCATATAATTTGAATGAAGCTTATGTAAGATTTAATGAGGAATCATTGAAATTCAGAATTTATTATTGTGATTATTTGCTAACCCAATATTTATAAAGTATACCATCAGGTACATCACAACTAAAGATGAAGAAGAGAAGAAGAATATAGGAAAACACAAAAGGAAGAATAAAATAAGACATGAATAAAAAACCGAAGAAGGTTCTTACACTAAATTCATATAAAGGTATGAAATAAGTTGATTGAAGATTGAAGACTAAAGTCTTCAATAACCAAATAATATAATACAAGGGGGTGTTGAGGAATATTACATTATTTGGTACATGCTAATGTACCCCCATGGTACCTTCATGGTATAATTGTAAATATGTAATATATTAGGGTTGAGTCTATAGTTTAGATGTGTGATTTATATTTCTCTTTCATGTAAGTGTCAATGTGCAAAAAATGCACAAGTGTCATGTAAGAGTGTAATGTGTAGGAAATGCACAAGTGTCATGTAAGTTAGAGTGCAAGTGTGTATTGAGATAATGTGCACAAGTGTCATGTATGTAAGTGTGAAAATATATAATGTGATAACGTGCACAAGTATATTACATTAGGAGTGCATGTAGAAGTGTGCAAGTGCTATAGATTCAAGTGTGCTTATAAGAAGAAAGTGAAGAATCTAGTATGCAAGTTGCAAGATGATAAGCCAAAGGTCATGACACTTGTCATATGGAGAGCAATAGTTAAGTACTTGAAGAGTCACATTACTATGGCTATATTATGGAGGTAATGCTCCATAAAATATATATCCAAGAGATATCCTATGATCTGATTGTAAGAGAAAACTACAAAAAAATAAATAATTCTTGTATACAGATTTTGAGCAATTAATATTATAATTGTTCTTCAAGCATAGTTCATGAATGACTTGGGTTGTTTACATTCATATTTTATTATATAATTAAATGTTATTTTCTTGATTTACATATTATATTGTTCATATATTATTCTACTCTTCAATATTGATATTTTGATCTTTAATAATGTGGCTTCTTTATATTGAGACCTATAATATTTTGTGGTAGTAAGGCTTAAAAGAAAAAATACCTAGACTTCATTCTACCTAAAAATAATCAATCATTCTTCCTCTCCCTCTCCTGATACTTTGGCATCCTACGCCAATCCTTAGTATAATGCTCTACCTCTAGTTAACTTGGTTGCCTTGATATCTATATTGTATTCAATAATGTGGGTGACCAATTTGACATTTTTCTCACTAATTTCCCCGTTCATAATATAATATTTGATGCTCGAATGGATGATATTAGATACTATTTTGCTAATTGAAATCAAATGCCTAAATATTTTTAAGCTTTGGATTAAGGCATACACATGTCTATCCATGAAACAATAACACTCATAATATTTCAAAGTTTAGATGAAGAATGCAATAGGATGCTCATCATCGTCATAATTCTTATAGGTGAGGACTACAACCACACTAGAATCTCTCTCATAGGCATAGAGGATAAAATCCTTTTCAAAGTATGGGTTAGCCAACATTGGAGATTATTTGATGGGTTTTTTAATTCTCTGGAAGGTGTGCTTCCCTTATTCGGTCCAATTGAACAATTGTGCTTTCCTCAACACTCTAGTGATATGTTGGATGATGGAAGGAAAGTTAGATATAAAATTAACTTACCCAAGGAAATATTAGATGTCCTTTTCATGTTATAGCAATGATAAATTAAGAATGGTTTTCACCCTATCTAGGTCAATAGCTATTTCTTCCTTGGATACTATAGTGATTTCACTACTGATTTGTACCTGAGGAAAAATCCCAATCTCAAGCAATCAAAACTTTATATAAACTATGATTGAAGGAAATAAGTTTTTCTTGAAGCATGAGATACATCTTTATAAGGAGGAAGATGATAGGGTTCTAATAATGGGAGGTTATGTGAAACTTGTTAAGTAGAGGAAAGAGAAGTTTTAATGGATATAGTAATGAAGAGATAAAATAAGGGAGTCTTTTCCTCTTTAAATGACTCCAATATCAAAATTTTATGATCTCCAACTAAGCATCGATAACAAAAGTCCTGACTAGTCTAAATAAAAGGGTGCATTAAAATTTTGAAGCTACTGTCAACATATTGGTCAAGTCAAGTGCTTGGTACTTGTAGTCACTAAATTTTGAAACACCTTAAAATCCCCTTTTTCTAATAAAACATGTTAATTATCCTAACAACATTAAATTCACCCTTAAATACCCCTACCTTAGTATTTGTGCAAAAAAATTAAAAAATGATCTAATTTCCCCCTTCCTGACAAATTTGAACTAGCCCGATGAAATCGGACCTGTCTGATAATTTTGGCTAAGCCAAAATCATCTAAATCACACGTGCATCTAATTTAGTCACATAGTTGGGATTTTGAACCTAATCTATGTGAATCCAGATCCTCAACAAATTTAACTGACCCAAATTTATTCAAATCGATCCAAAACCCAAATTGGCTTAACAACCTAGCCTATTTTTTCCTACCTCCTTGATCCCTCGACCTACATCAATCATTTAAACCTCCAGATCCCCCCTAAATAGACTAATGGTGATAATTTGCAAGAAAACTTGATTGAAGAAGATTTAGGAGCTTTGTTGCAGGTTGTAGGGGATATTCCAATTGTTTGATCATTGTTCTAGGAGCCCACAGATATGGCAACATATACTGTATACTCAAATCTATTTTATACTTAGTAGCAATTTGATTTTTTACATTTTTTTTATGAATTTGGCTCAGCCGAATTTGTCATTAGCATATAATTTTAACCATTGTTTCTACAAAATTAGTTTTTAGATTATTTTGGCTCAGTTGAAATCATATATATCACCCAAAATCATACATAGTGTAAGAATTCATACCAGATTCATATTGGGAATAAGAGTTTGTTAGCTATATCACCAGTTTGATTTAGATTTACATTGCACTTGATTATCTATTTTCAATATTGTACTACATATTACTGTTCCTATTATATTTACTACATTTAATCTTTCATGTTCTACATTAGATTAATTAATCCTTTATTTTTTATAGTTTGCTAAAGGAACCGAGGGGATTTGACTATTATAGATCACGATTTGTTGTGACCTATGTAGATCCCCCATCCCTAATTCCAAATTTTAGTGTTACATTATGAAATTGTAGGTTTTAGATATATTTGGCTAACCCAAATTTTTTTGATGAATTTGGACGTACGAATTCATCTTGCAGATGTTCAATTTCATCCTATCAACCTAAATTAATATTTAAATAGATAGTATAATCAGGTAAGGTCTTAAAATTATTTTCTCACATTTCAAATCTACACTTCTCTATCTCATAGGCATTTGCATTTAATCAGAAAATAGAAAACACCCAAAAAATATAGACTTTATTGCATTTTTCTCTATTAGTCAAAATACCAAATACAAAATAAAAAATAAAAATATGTTAGCATAGATCTTCATTTCTTGCTTCTTACAAAACCATTGCATCTTAGTCAGATATGTATACTTTTTTTCATTTGAAATTTAAATGCATATAGCTAGGTAGAAATTACATTTTGGCCAAACCCTAGGTGTGTGCATTTAAAAGGAATGCATCAAAATATCCACTTTACCTAGAAGTGGAAACCACCACAGAAAGTTTTTCATGGTGAACCCCACCCCATTCATAAAAAAACACTAAAAAGAGCACAACTCAAGTGCTTCTCGTGCAGATCCATTATTTTCCCTCCCCATTTCAAGTGTAGATCCATTAGCTTGGGAGAAAGGGGTGCAAAAATTTTAGGCCTACATTCTTTGGTGAACCTGATGTGAAACACGTCATCATTGTAAACTTCATTATTTTTTTATTTTTCATAAAACAAAACAAAACAAAATAAAATAAAACAAAAACAATTTTTTTCTAAATGGTACAAAATAGTCTTAACAAGTCTTTCTTTATAGACCTTATGAAAACACTCATAGAGCAAGAAGTTGACCTTTTATACAAAAAACATCATCTAGAACTTTAATTGGACTTGTGGAAAAACTTTGGTATCATTGAGAATAAATATAAAGAAATAAGGAAAATTAAAAGAATTGATGTTACAAAATCCTTAAGGCTAGGTTATTATTCTCCTAATTTTGAAATCAAAATAATTTGTGAACATTGGCTTACAAAAAAATGAGCTAATGTTCATTCAAACATCTATCCTTGGGATAACTATTTAGAAGAAGCATTAAAAGTTCATCAATTCTTAGAATACTTAGAGGAAAATAAGGTAATCCTAGAACAAAGAAGATGTTAGAATAAGTAAGTATTCTCTTAATTTCCACTAGGATAGACTTACTTGAGCTACCACTCCTCCATGAGTTAGGAGAACTCTCAGTATAGTCTACATCATATTTTATGAGTTGTAATCCAATGGCTCAATGATCAACTTTGTTATTTATACAAAGTTGATCCATGGAATAAATAAATCAGTCTATTGAGCTTCTCTACAGCCTTGTGATGTATTACAGAACTATTTCCTTCTTTGAATAGAATTTTATTTTCTAACATGGTGTTAGAGCTAGGATAGTTCTTTTTAAGTATTCAAGTTTTTGAAGCTCTTCTTTTTTCTAGGATCTAGTTCATTTTTTTTGGATAATTTTTTTTGTGATTTTACTCAACTTGCTTGAAAGTTGTGAAAAAGTCATTTTTATCCATTAACAATTTTTTTTCAACAACATATTATTTTGTTGAAAAATAATTCTTTAGCTATTTATTTTTTTAACTTGTATAATTTCGAAACAAAAGGGAAATTATTGTAAAACTCTTATAGTCTTAGAGCTTAAGGATATCTTCTTTGGACGTGTTGTCTACATGTCACTTAGCATTTATGCTAAATTTGAAGCATGTCAATAATTTATTTTCCCCCTCATTGCATCGAACGAGTTGTAATTCATTCTATTTTCAAGATAAATCTAGCAATGCAGCCATACTATTGTTATAGGGCTTTGCAGTATTTTTCCATTGATCAATATATGTGCTCTCTCCTCTCTTATTTGCTCGCATGTTTCTTGATATGTGTTCAAAGGTTTTGTTTTCAAAGAGCCTCTCGATCTCATGCATTGGTCCTCTCTTAGTTGTGTCTAGGCAAATATTAAACACTGCACTAGTCCTATTCTAAATAAATTTTGGGCTCCTCTTTACCTTACTTGGCATCCATTCTTCCTATCTCAATAGTGCTTCTGATGTCCATTGTAAATCTGAACTCGTCATATTCTCAAATACCATTGGTCTCCTCTTTAATTATTGGTGATGTGTCCTCTTTAATTTTGTGCATCGACTTCTCAAAGCACTCCTCACTTCTATTTTAGCTCGGTGCACATCTCCCTCTCTCTTACAAGTTCACTCACATAGTTCTGTGGTTGCTATTAGTTGTGTTCATTGGCATCAATTTCATCAACACCAACAAGATTACTCTAATCTAATTTTGACTTGGCATCCTCCACTCTCCTACCAAAGATGCCTTATTTATCTCCTCCTTTCTGTCATCGAAACTGACCTACTCTGCTCCCTCAATTCGAAGCCATATTGATCATAAGGTATACCAATTTTTTTCTCTAACTTCATTGTTTTCTAGGGATTCGAAAGCTTGTACCTTTCAAATAAAAATGGTAATGCATTATAAATGTATGAAGCCACTCACTGTTGCTTCTTTTTTATGAGAATTTTTTTTTTGCAGTGAGAAAGTGATCATTTTGGCTTCATTGCGACATAGGGATAAATTGGCTTGTTTGTGTAAAAAATTGTTTTTGCAGGGAGAAACCATTACCATAAGAAGTAAAGAGACCTTTCAGGGATACTAAGAATTATGTTACATGGTGCAGTAAGGTGACATAACAAATTATATTTTGGCTTATTTTGTGTAACACTTGTTTTTGCAAGAAGACACCATTTCGTTTGGCAGCGAAGAGATGTTAGGAGGGAAAACTAAAGGGATTAAATTATTCATAAAAATGTGTTACATAAATAGGCACAAGGCCTATATGATAAACTGACAAGTGTCAGTATAAACTGACAAGTGTCAAAACAGAGGCATAGTGCACTTTAACTCTAACATTCCCCCTTAAAGTGCACTATCCTAACTAAAGAAAAAACAAAGCAAGTCAACATTAGGTAACATTCCCCCTTAATGTTGACTTCTCTAAAAAATAACCTATCATCCTCTTTTTTTTGGTCTAGGCTCGTGCTCTTTGCGCTTGGCTCTCCAACTATGAATAATGCTAGATCCACTGTGTATACATCTCGGTCTGTTGCCTCAGGGTCAGCCACTTCAACGGGTTTGTTGCCACTGGGTCAGCCATCTAAGTGCCTCAGGGTCATCATGGGTGCCTCAGGGTCAGCCACATCTGGGTCTGTTGCCTCTGCAGGTCATCCTCAGAGGATGTTGCCACTCGTAGGTCACTAACTAGATTCACCATGTGGTGAACTCAATCTAGAAGGTGTCGGTCTCTACCGAAAAATGCACCTAATGAAAGGAAAAATGAGCCATATAAGAGTGTCGGTCTCTGTCGAAAATGCACTCAATACAATAAAATGAGCCATAGATCAAAATAGGAGAAGAGAAGAAGAAAAGAAGAGAATCTTCTAAAGTGTCTTCGTCTGTAGTCTTCAGAAGTAGATCCAAAAAAACCTCGGATAGAGTCTAGGGTGTCTATGTCTGTAGTCCCTAGTATAAGTGTCCTTATGGTGACCATGTCATCTCATCAAAATGCATGGGTAACCAGCCGCTGCATTCGCCAAGTGTATAGAAAAGGTCACTAGATACAAGGATCACAAATAAAATTACCTTGGGAGTGTCGGGTACAACCGAGAGTGCACTCCAAGGTATAAAACTTTGAGGCTAAAAAAACTCAAATGAAACAGCCTCAAAATTTCAAAATGACACCGCCATTGTGTCCATCGCGGAAAAACGTTTCCAACGACTATAAATACCCCTATATTCCACCATCAAAGGGACCTTCATCATGTGGAAAAACAATAGCATGCCTCTCTAGGCAGCAAAAAACAACATCGCACTGTGGCGGCATCGCTCTCTGGCGGGAAAAAAAAGCATCAATATCTCCCTCGCAGGGGAATTACATGGACCATCAGTCCTTTCACTTCCACTTCCTATGTGGAAAAAAAATAGGGCAATCTCCATCTTAAACAATTACCCCATTCACTATGGGCAAATAACCATATTAAACAAATGACCATATTAAAACATTATGCCCATTCACTTTATAATTTGAAGAATAAAGTGGCTTTCTCTCCTTTTTATAAGATGCCCCCTCACTTATAAAAATTAAAATGTTTCATGTTTAAATAAAATGCCCCACCCAGCAATGCAAGCAACATTGGCACAACATTGGAGAAGGTAGATCTCCCAGTCTGACTGCTAGTCAGGAATGGGCAAAAAAAACTCCGGCAATCAAGGCAGAATAAGAAAATTGCTTTGAGAAGAGCGTTGAGGGCAAGGACAAAAAATATGAGGGCGACGGCGAGCGAGACATGCCACAGAAGAAGCGTCGATGTCCTCACAAACATTAGGCGTTAACATGTGGCGCGTGGGTCCCGTAAATATGCACAAGCACTCCGTCAAGATGAACACCGACGGCTGATGATTTCCACCTGTCGCCGCCCCAGTCCATGCGGGTCCTCTACTGCTCCAAATTTGTCGCGCGTCGAATCCTCCGTGAGCTGAAAAAACAAACGCCCTTCCTTGAGCGAGAAAAATAACAGTATGGTGCAGCGACCTAAAAAAACAATATTCACGATGCTTAACATCGCTTCCACATAGCGCGTACAGCAAAATAGGACCACACCAGCAAGTTTGTTTGCTCCCATGATCTCCTGCACAATCTGTTTGCTCGTTTTACCACAAAACAATGCGATCCAACGGAACCACGTCCCGCCAAGCACCAAACGGTTAGCTCCATGGTTCGATTCCGGCGTCCATGGGTGGTAAGCTTGAGAAACCAGATGACCTACCAACCTTGTCATGCTGGGTCGCACAAATCATTCGTCTCCGTAAAATGCAATTGGATATGTGTGCCGCTGCAATTCTGTAAAGTACGCTGGGATTCTGATGACCCAGTCGAAAACCACAATGGTATCCAACTTGCTGGCAGGTGGTCGTCTCCTTTCGTGCATCAAATCTTGCCCCAAATCTTGCCTTGGAGAAAACAGATCTTCGACAGACAATTAAAAACAACTCTCCAGAATCGAATATTAATTTGCGTTTCTCTCTCTAACTATTGCTGAGAAGGGAGGGAAGGCGGTGCAGAATTGCAGCATTGGTTGCACGCAGGGGACAGGTGCCGACTTGTTTTATCCAGGGCCTGGCGCTGCGGCTGTTCATGCTCCTCAACTCCAATACTAATAGTCGAAATAATAATAGTAGTAATCCGCCACCGCCGCTGCCTTGGCTTCCCCCCTCGAAGCGCTTCGACACGGACGAGGTCGAGAAAAACATCAACGGCAGAAACAGTCAAAAATCGTAGGGCACCGGCTGCAAGCCCGAAAGTCGGAATAGTCTGCGCCGACAAGGCCCGGACGTGCAGAACCTGGCGGCAAAATTTCACCTGGAAGGCGGATGCATGTTAACAACCAAAACGACCACTTTTCAACATCTGGTAGCACGAACAATGATCTGGCAGCACAAAAAAAACTTAAAAAAAATTCTGAAAATTTTTCTCAAATTTTAAATTTTTTTGACCATCTAGTTTCTGATCCATCGAATGATGGAGAGCATACTCCCTCGGTAAAAAATTTAAAAAAAATTGGGAAAGAAAAAAAACAAGGGGAGGGAGGATTTCCATGAGGGAAATCCCCCCTCAAGGGGTTTCACAGGGCAGGGAAAGCCCGCTCTGATACCAAATGTTAGGAGGGAAAACTAAAGGGATTAAATTATTCATAAAAATGTGTTACATAAATAGGCACAAGGCCTATATGATAAACTGACAAGTGTCAGTATAAACTGACAAGTGTCAAAACAGAGGCATAGTGCACTTTAACTCTAACAAGAGAAATTTTAGGACAACACCCATTTGACTTCTTTGCATCTAAAGAAAGCATTTCATGTGGCTTGTTTTGTGTAACACCTTTTTTGTAGGGAGACAACATTTCTTTTGGTAGTGAAGAGAATTTTTAGGAGTGACTACATAATATTTCATGGTACAGCCCTGTCCTTAATATTTGAGACAAAATGGACTCCTAACTCTGTCACATTCATTGAATCCAAGGCACTTTGTGGATAGTCAGCGCACAGGGAGTTAAAAAATTTTGTTCAAGAAAGAATAGCGCTCACTAGCACTATAGGTGAGAACCTTATAATACATAGGCATTAATGTCTCACTCTTCCTCCATTCCTTTACTTATATTTTTTTGTAAAGATTTTTTTTGGTCTCTTCAATTTCGAAGTTGTAACCTTAATACTCTCATAAAATTTTGTATTTAGATTAAAAAAATCTGACTTTTTTTCACTTTTTCTCCTAAGCCTTTTCCAAAGGCTATCATCAAAAAGTGAAAGAGTCCATTGTAATCTACATAATACAAAGAAATATTTGGAGGGGGGGTTAATGGTGTTGGTTCTTGCACCTATGATTTTGTTGAATTTTTTGAAAGTCTTATGTCTATCTTCATTAACAACACTAATAGTCTTTCTTTTTTAGTGGCACATTTTTTTGGAAACTTCTTGCTTGTTACTTCTTTCTACTTATTTTAGCATATTCTGATTTTTTAAACCTATATATATATATATATATATATATATATATATATATATATATATATATATATATATACATAAAGAAGTTTCTCTCAAAATCAAAGAAAGCACAAAAATTCTATTCAAAACCAAATAAATAAATAAATAAAAATTAATTTAAAAAATTGCCTATGTTCCACGTACCATTATACTCATAAAACTTATAGTTTCCCTCATGTAAGGGTGTTTTTTTATGAGATACTTGGTATAGCGGCCTGGAAATTAATTTTTTTTTTGGGTTCAAAAGCCTATGTTCTACGTATCAATTCTCCTCATTACTTATAGTTTCCCTCACGTAATGGTGGGTATTGAGAAGATTAGATATAAAGGCTTGGCCATTTTTTCTTGCCTCATAAGCCACTTTCAAAATATCTAATCTACTCATTTACTTATATTTTCCCTCTCATTATGGTGGGTAATTTGAGCAGATAGGTATTAAAAACAAGCTTATATATCCTTCTTTAAATATCCATTGCAGTTGAAGTAAAATGGGGGAATTATTGGTTCACTTCAATTTTATTTGGCAAAATGAATACAATTGATCCACTCACCCCTCATAAATATCATACATGGAAACCCAAAATATTAAATCTCATTTCTCAAAAAGGGCTCACACACCTGTTATAAGAGAAGCAACCTTAATTTGAAAAGGAATATTAAATATTTGTTCATAAAGGGAAGACGTATGAAACAATGGGTATTATAAGCACTAATGTAAATTAAATCTTATGGTTTCACATTATGGATTGTAAAACCCCATATGAAATTTGGAAGAAAATAAATAACTTGTTTTAGAAAGTAGATCAAATAAGGTCAATGCAGTTAGAGGCAGAATTAACAACATTATCTCCTAAAGACTTCAGCAATATTGTTGAATTTTTCACCAAATTTAAAGAAGTCCTCACTCAATACAAAGGTAGTGGCAAGAATAAAATAGAAGAAGAATGCATCTATCTAATTATTTCTAAATTAAATGGTGTATTTCAAATTTTTGCAACCACCTTTCTGTCTACAAAAGATGTTCTTGGTGAAAGTTTTACAATGTCTTCCTTAGAGGAATTTTGTGATAGGTTAACTAGAGAAGAAACAAAACTTGCAAAGTATGATATCTCTTCCTCTTCCTCAAAAGCCTTAGTAGCATCTAGCTCTACTAGAGAAAAATTCAAAAAGAAAGAAAGGAGTCCCATAACTTGTACTCATTACAAAAAGAATGGTCATTCTATGAATACATGTTGGACAAGACTACAACAACTAGAGTTAGCAATGAAGGATAAAAATATAGAAACTAAGAAGTAGATAGGAAAAGCCTTAAATTTTAAAGGTAAGACTATAAAAACTTCATCAAAATACCAGGTTCTAGATTTAGGAGCAACACATCACATGACTTTCTCAGATGAGTCATTCACTTCAATCTCCTCAAGTTCAATATGTAGCATAGAATTTGGTGACTCATCCTTTATACCAGTCAAAGTAAAATGTGACATATCCATTGATGGTGGTTATATCAATAATATTATCTATGTACCAAAAATTGCAACAAATCTCTTCTCCGTCTATCAGATTTTTACTTCTAGAAAAGGTTAAATAGTTATCTTATCACCAATAGGAGTTGAGATAAGATACTTTCAAGACCCAAAATATCTCATAGCCAAAGGAGATATTGATCACAACACTCACCTATTTCACTTCAAAGGATTCAAAAATTTAGAAGGGACCTCCTATTTTGTTGCACATGGAGATCTTGAAAGTAAAATTTGACATGAAAGGTTTGGACATCTCAGTTATAACTACCTAAAGGAATTGAACACCCATGAAATGGTAACAGGATTACCTCAAGTCTCTTCTATTGATGGAGTATGTCTTGGATGTGCTCTTGGAAAGCAACATCAAGATCCTTTCCACCCAAGTGGTTCTCTAAAAGCCTCATCCCCTCTAGAGTTAATCCATAGTGACTTGATGGTCTTCCCAAAACCTTCTTTCAAAGGAGAAAAATATGCCTTAACCTTCATTGATGATTTTTCCAGAAGAATATGGGTCTACTTCCTAAAATACAAAAATGATGTTTTATCCCACTTCAAAATATTCAAAGCCTTAGTTGAAAATCAGGCCTCTTGCAAAATCAACCAACTTTGTACATATAATGGGGGGAATACTTCTGTAATGAGTTCTCAAATTTTCTATCAAGTCATGGCATAATTCATCAACATTCTATCTCCCATAATCCATAGAAAAATGGTATTGTAGATAAGAAAAATAGAACTTTAAATGAAATGGCAAATTATATTCTCCACTTAAGAGATCTTCCAAGAGTTTTTTGGGCAAAAGCAATTAACTGTGTAAACTATATTCAAAACCACACACCTCATAAAGCTCTTGGCCATTTGACTCTTGAGGAAGAATGGACTGGCTCAAAACATAATTTCTCTTTCTTCAATATTTTTGGGTGTACTGCTTGGGCGCATATCCCAAAGAAGAAAATGAAGACTCTAGATAAGAAAAGCAAATAGCTCATCTTTTGTGGTTATTGTGAGGAAATGAAAGCATACAGGCTCCTTGATCCTGCAACTCCTGAGGTCTTTTCTCATAGGAATGTTCAATTTGATGAAAAATTCCCTCATAAATATCCTCAACCATCCTCTTCAACCATTTATTCTCTTGAGCCATATCCAATGTTAAATCCTCAATATAATGAAGAACCCACTTTAAAGATTAATGATCAAAATGACCAAAATAAGGATCCTATACTCCAAACTCCAACTCTAAGTCCTATAACTCCAATTAATCCTTCCACAATGCATAAATGGGCCTGCACCATTGTTGAAGAAGCAACTCCATACATCCAAAATATTCCATCATCCATATTAGGCAACTCCATAGGCTCTGGTCTTGTTTGTCAGTCCATTTCCATAGATCCTCAATCCTTCAAAGAAGAAAATAGTATTAAAGAATGGGATGATGCCATGGAGAATTAATTCTCTTTCTTAATAAAAAACAAAAATTAGGATTTAGTTCCTCTACCTAAAGGAAGAAATTTAGTTCGCTATAAATGGATTTACAAAACAAAATATGGACCTAATGGAGAAATTGAAAAACACAAAGCTCGCTTGGTAGCCAAAGGTTTCCCTAAAATTGAAGAGATTGATTATTCTAAAACTTTTGCATCAGTTCCAAAAATGGATTCTGTTAGATTGGTACTTGCTCTAGCTGCTTCCCAAAAGTAGCCTATTTTTCAAATGGATGTAGAAAGTGCTTTCTTACATCGAGAATTAAAAGAGGAGATATTCATGAAACAACCTAATGGATTCACTCAATACTCCTCCCTTGTTTGTAGGCTAAGGAAGTCTCTCTATGGCCTCAAACAAGCTCCTAGAGCTTGGTATGAAAAAATGAATTCCTTTCTTCTTTCCTCAAGTTTTTCTCATTGTGAATATGATGCCACAGTCTACATTTGTAGAGATGAAGAAAAAATCACCATACTTGTTCTCTATGTTGATGATCTACTATTCATTGGTAGTGACATCGCTCACATTCAGACTATCAAGGACTCCCTTTTTGAAAAAAATGAAATGGTTGATCTAGGATTAGCTCATTACTTCCTTGGGATTCAAATAAAATCAAATAGATGCAAGAATTTCATTGTGTCAATAGAAATACACTCTAGACCTTCTTCAAAGGTTTAAAATGACTGATTGCAAACCCTCTTCTACACATTTTCAATCTGAGTCACTCTAAGTACTTCCTACACATCCCCTCTATGTGATGCAACTCTATACTGATAGCTTGTAGGAATTTTGTTATACCTTACTCATACTCACCCAGATATCTCATATGTTGTTGGCTTGATATCTCGATTCTCACATAAACCTCATTTCAGTCATTGGCAAGCAAAAAATAACAATCCTATGCTACTTGTAATGAACTACTCACCTTGGGCTCTTATATGAGGGAAAATCCCTAGATATCATTGGTTACACAAATTCTGACTGGGCAGGTTTTGTAGAAGATAGATGTTCAACTAATGGTTATATATTTTGTCTTGGTTCTTCACCAATTGCTTGGTCATGCCAAAAATAACAAGCAGTGGCTTTATCATCTACAGAGGTAGAATATAGGGCAACAGTTTTGGCAAGCCAGGAAGCTCTTTAGCTTCATCAGATACTAAGAGAATTTGGATTTTCCCATGACAAACCTATTACTCTTTGGTGTGAAAATTAGAGCATAATTCATATTGCATGCAATCTAGTTGAGCATCAACACACCAAACACGTTGAGATTCACATGCACTTCATTCGATAGCATATTGAGAGAGGAAATATACTTGGACTATATTTCCACTAAAAATAAAATCGTAGACATCTTCACCAAATTATTTCCTTCTTTGTGTTACATTAAGTTGTGAGAGAAACTTGGGGTAAAGTAGTTGCGTTAAACATAACAAAGGTTTGCACCTCTCCTTTCTTCTTATTGTTCTTTACTTTAGAGGATGGTTTTTTCCCATGTGGTTTTTTATCATCTCTCTTATATGTTACACTTGTACATGAGTACCTCATCAGGCCAAGTTGCTGAGACTCATTCTTTTTCTCCATGAGGAAAATATTTGCCATCTGAAGACATGCCTCTTTATTTATTTTTTGATAGATGGTTTTTTACCAAGTGGTTTTTTCACCATCTCTCACATATGTAATAACATTGTAAATGAGTAACTCATCAGGCATTATTGTCAGGACTCATCCTTTTGGTCAATGAGGACAATATTCGCAAATCGAAGACATACCTCTTCATTTTTCTTTTTGATAGATGGTTTTTCCCATGTGGTTTTTACCATCTCTTTAAATAAGAAATCATTATACATGAGTCCCTCATTAGGCCCTATTGTCTGGACTCATTCATATAAAACACCCCTAGTATCACTTAAAGGGGGTGTTAGAATAAGTAATTATTCTCTTAAGTTATAGTAGGATACACTTACTTGAGTTACCACTCCTCCATGAGTCAGGTGAACTCTCAATATAGTCTATATTAGATTTTATGCGTTGTAATCCAACAACTCTCAATAATAAACTTTGCTATTTATACAAAGTTGATCCATGGAATAAATAAATCAATCTATTGAGCTTCTCTACAGTCTTGTGATGTATTGCATAACTATTTCCTTCTTTGAATAGAATATTGTTTTCTAACAGAAGAAGATATCACAAAGCACCTAGTGTAGTCCTCTTTTGAGACTATTTTTATGAGTTTCAAGCTCAACATTCTACCTCAGATACCCTACCCTTGTCCATTTCATCAACCTTCTAGTATGTGATTTTTCTTTTGAGAAAGAACACTACATGATTCTTAAATATCTAGAATCCATTAGTGACATTCACAAACATTTCAAGGAAGATTATATCATTTGGCAAGATTACCAAAATTCGATAAATATTTGAGTTAAAGCATAGTAGATTGTTTTATTTTTCAAAAATCACAAAAACAAACAAAAAAATTAGAAAACATAAATGAAAAAATTACAAAAACAAACAAAAAATAAAAAACAAACAAAAAAAAATTAATTAGCGTCGGTAGGAAAGATGCCTAAAAATTTAAGGGGTGGTAAACAAGTAGCTACTGGCTTCGAATATGAGTCATAAACTACAAACCCTAATTTTGAAATAGAAATAGAAGAAATTCTAGAAGAACAAGTACAAATAGAATAAGATGAAGAAAATGAAAAAGTCAACCATAATGACCCAAAGTTGGGACCTCAAGGGGACATTCATTTTTAGTATATGCAATGTTTTTGTGATTTTTTAAACCATAATCGAGATTCCCTTAATAATGTGTTGGAAATAGAAGATCAACTTGCAAAGGGTGACTTCTCAATGGAAGCAGCTCTAGAAGTAGCTTTCAAACTTCACCCAAAACCTGAGACATACATAAATACATCATTAAAACATGAAATTTATAATGATCATTCCTTAGATAATACTCAAAATCTACCTCCTCAAGAAGATGATGCCCAAATAATATTACAACAACCTATTTTGCAACTACCACATCCACTTCTACTCAAAAGCAACCTTCTCCATACAATAATAATATTGTTATTTATCAATATTTCCAACATCTATTTGCTCAAAATGCTACTTCTCAAAAAAATAAAAATATACAAATTCCTAATTATCCTCGAAATGTTCAACAAAATGTTGCTCCTTATAAACTCAGAAACCCTAATACGTCAAACACTAGGCATAATTGTGTCTATATTTACACTCCTTATATGGCAGCATGATAGATATATTATCCTCCACATAGCAACATAGTAGTACAAAATAGACATGATGAGCAACCACATCATCTCAAAACTATAGTAAAACAATTAGCTTCAAGATTGGATTAGATAAACCCTCATCGCCCTACATACAACTATAAGAAAATGTGCAACCAACCTTTAGATCCTATTTTTGCTGCTAGACCATACCCTAGACGCTTCCCCATATAATTTTTGCCAATTTATAATGGTATTCAAGATCCAATCGAGCAAAGGTAATGTATTCAAGAAGTGACATGAGTGAGCTAAGGTTTAGTGGATGTGGCGGGAGTGAGGGTTTGAATTTTATGGGCAGGAATCTTAGCCAAGGTGGTAGAGGTAGAGTAATTATGGAAGGTTTAGGTGGGAACCTCGAGCATGGATCAAGCGAGGATCTAGAGGAAGGCTGTCAGGCTACAGTAGATTTGGATGCGGGCATCACATGGGGGCCCGACCCTCCTTAGAAAGACCTCAACAAAAAATATACGAAGGACAATGTGAGGCCCAAGAAGTGGCTATCTTTTGCTAAGACTCTTAGAGGAAAAATAAAGGAGGTTCTCTCTCTTCTGCCCCTAGTTCTAGTAAATAATAAAATTTTGGCCTCGACAAGTTCCTTGAACCCTTTTCTTTCAATAGAAGAATTCTCCCTGGTAGGCAATTTTTTGGGAGGTAGGCCAGACATGGAGACTATCAGGGCTTGGGTAGCTTAGAGTTGGTAGATCTAACTCGAGGGTTCTTCATTATTCATTTTAACAATATAGAGGTTGCTAACCACATTTTAATAAGAGGTCCTTGGTTTCTAGGCAAAAGGAGCCCTTTTTTTAGATGATGGGGTGAAGATTTTGACCCTGAAAAGCAAAATATTAACATTACCCCTATTTGGGTTCGTATCTCGAGTCTACCTACCCAGTTATTCAATGAATATTGGCTGCAAGACATAGCAAAAACTATAGGGGACCTGATTTCCATTGACCATATGACCTTGGCCAGGACAAGGATGACTCATGCACGAATCTATGTAAATGCTAATTTGGATAATGAATTGCCAAGGTTTGTGGAGCTATATTATGGAGAATACTATCAAAAATAGCTAGTAGAATACAAGAACAGACCGACATTCTATGCAGAATGCAAAAATCAAGGACATCTATGCAATCAGTTCCCTAACCTGGCAATAATAGAGAAAATCAGAAGTAGGGAATGCTATACAAAGGAAATTTGAGGAGTTTTCCTAGCAGAGGCAATTTCAATCAGGCAAACTATGTCTACAAAAAAAATAAAAGAGAGGTTGTAGGGTCCCAGCAATACAAAGGAAAACAATAGGTTGTTGGCAACCAAAATATTCAGGTAAGTTCTAATCCTCTAGTTTTAAAAAAGTTTTCAATTCTATCCAATATGGGAGTAGGAGGATTATCAAAATACATGGAAGCCCAGCACCTTTAGGCTAACCTTTTTGAATCTCTAGAATCCTCATCCAAGTTAGGATACTCAAACCCTAATGCTAAGATTATTGTAAGCCTCATGGGCATCACAAAGCCAAACCCTAATACTCGATCTCTAGAATTCCCATCCAATTCATGATCCTTAAACCCCAATGCTAAAAATACTTCAATCCCAATGGGCATCCCAAATCCAAACCCTAATTCTAAAGAAATTAGGAAGAAATTTGAGGCATTGGAAAATAAAAAATCTCATCTCCTTAATATCATCACTAGGAGCTAGGTGAATCCTACTAAGGGATCGTAGTGAAGACCAGGGGAATAAAAGAAAAAATGAGAAAATTTGGATGTATGGGTGGAGATATGTGAAAATCTTCAAACTGAGGAATATGGTAGTCCGGTTCTGTAACAAATTGCCTCCCCCTAGTTTAGTCCTAAAAAAACCAGGAGCACCATGAAGTCTCTTATAGATTTTTACAGTGAAAAAAGAAGAGGGAGAATATCAAATGATGAGCATAAAAAAATTAAAACTGATAATGACATTGCCAATGGAAAATAGAGAACCTTGTTTCAACAGGTTATTCTAGGTTCTAAAGACAAAAAATTAGGAAAACCCCCTCAAGGGAGGGGGAGAGGAAGAAATCCCAAACAATCTAAATGAAGTTCCTCTCATGGAACGTGAGAGGCCTCAATGGCCTTCCCAAACATAGGGAAGTCTGTGCAATAAGAAATAAAGTGAATCCAACTATTATCATGTTGCAAGAAACAAAAACTGATGAGATTCAGTCAAAAAAAGTAGCAAAAAAAATTGGAATCAAGGGGAGTGGTTTGCAAATCAGCCAAGGAGCGTCTGGAGGTCTTATAACTTTGTGGATCCCTAGATAGTATAATGCACCATTATTCAGAAATATGGTAGGGTTCTTTGTGTTTTATTTAAGGAAATAAACATCAACAGGTCATGGATCCTTTCAAATATTTATGCCCCAACTTCAATTCAAGAGAGAGCTCTACTATGGGAGTACTTAGGCAATCTGAGTGAAATCTTCCATAATGTCCCCTTGATTTTGGTTGGGGATTTTAACACTCCTCTTTACCCTTCAGACAAAATGGGTAGAAATGGACCACCTATTAGGAGCATAGTTGAGTTCAATGACTTTGTTAACTCCAACATGTTGATGGATGTAAAACTTAGAGGAGTGAATTATACCTGGAGCAATTGACGGATAGGGTGTCATCTCATTCAAGAAAGGCTTGATAGGTTTTTTCTATCAAAGGAGGCTAGAACTCTTTTCGATGATTCTACCCTGCAAGCCCTTCCTAAAATTACCTCTGATCATAATACCATTTTTTTGGATATCCCTAACTCTTTGTCCTTCAAGAAGTATTTTAGATTTTAATCTATATAGATCAAACATTCCAGTTTCAGATATAACTTAGTTCAGGGGTGGCTGCAGCCTGTCAGGGGTAATGCAGCTTTTAAACTTGTTGGAAAATTAAAGTTTGTTAAGGAAAAGCTTAGAACTTGGAACAAAGAGGTCTTTGGGAACCTCTTTGAAAATAAAAAAATTGGTTGTTGAAAGTTTGAAGATAATTTATCAAAGGATTCAACATGGTGATGCTGATGAAACTACTAGGCAGGAGGAACGGACAAAACTAGCATAGTTTCATAACATTTTGTCCTATGAGGAAATCTATTAGAGGCAAAAATCAAGGGCTCTTTGGTTGAAATATGGAGATTCAAATTCTAAGTTTTTTCACATCACCACGCTTAGAAACATAAGCAATAACAAGATAAAATTAAAAAAAAAAGCATATGGTTCTATTACTCAGGACTTAACAGAAATAAAAAAGGAGGCAGTAACTTATTTCAATTCTATTCTTGGTTAGGAATCACAATGCAATGAGGAGACCAAAGATATTCTCTTGCAATCCATTCATAACATAATAAATGAGGATATAAACCTTAATATTTTAGCTCCCTTTTATGATGAGGAAATTAAGGAAGCCTTATTTAGCATGGAGCCAAACAAAGCCCTGGGACCTAACATATTTCCCCCTCATTTCTATCAATATTTTTAGGACATCGTAAGTGAGGATGTAAATTTTTCTATCAGAGAATTCCAAGCAAGCAATCATATCCCAAAAGGTATCAACTCTACTTTTATTTCTCTAATTCCTAATAAGCAAACCCCTGAATCTATGGTTGACTTCAGGCCAATCAGTCTGTGCAATGTTTCTTACAAGATCCTAACTAAATCCATTGCAAATAGAATGAGAGATATTCTGCCCTACATCATAGATCCATGCCAGGGAAGATCTATCCAGGGTAGGTCAATATTGGATGGAGTTATCACAATTCATGAAGCTCTACACTCTGCTCATAAGACTAATAGGTCTATTTTTGCCCTCAAGCTTGATATGAACAAAGCATTTGACAGGCTAAATTGGGACTTTCTGATTTTTTTCCTCCTTAAGTTTGGTTTTCACCACCAATGGGTTAATTTTATCAAATAATGTATTTCTAAAGCATGGTTCTCAATTCTAGTTAATGGAACAATTGCTAGTTACTTTCAAATTCGCAAAGGAATTTGGTAGGAGGACCCTATCAGCCCCATGTTATTCATCATTATGGCAAAAGCTTTAGGCAAAACCATCAAAAATGCTTTTAGTTCAAGGCTAATATCAGGAATCAAGGCAAAATATCTCACTAGGATTATTTCTCACCAAAAATTCATTGATTATACCCTTATATTGACTAAGGCATCAGTGGTTGAGGCTAAAAGAATTAAATACATCCTACAAATCTATGAGGACACTGTTGGTCAGAAAGTTAATTTCAGTAAAATCAAGTTATATTTCTTGAACACCCCCATTCAGAGGCAAGGAAGGATTGTAAAAATTCTAGGGTGTGATATAGCAAACCTCCCCACTTCGTATCTTGGTCTCCCTCTTTTCATTGGTTCCTCGAGAGAGTCAATGTGGGACAAGGTTATTGAAAGAATTCAAAAAAAACTTGTTGTATGGAAAGGTCATCTTCTATCTCAAGCAAGAAATTTGAACCTCACCAAGGCCTCTCTTCAGAGCATTCCAGTCTATTTCCTCTCCATTTTCAAAGCCCTTGTGAAGGTTTTCCAAAAAAATGAGAAACTCCAAAAATAATTTTTATGGACTAGATCAGAGGAGAAAAAAATGATAAACCTTGTAGGATGGACTAAAGTGTGTAGACCCAGGTAAAATGGAGGCTTAGATCTGAGGATAATTGCTCATATGAATTTAGCTTTACTAGCTAAGCAGGCATGGTGCCTCATTTTTGGTGAAGAAAATGAATGGACAACTATCATCAAATGAAAGTATCTTCAAAATATAGAATTTCTAAGTGACTCAGTTCCAACCAGAGGTTCTGCTTTTCAAAAACCAATTCTCAATTGTAAGGAAATCATAAAAAAATGTTTAAGATGGGTTTTAGGCAATGGTGAGAGGATAAATTTCTAAAATGCTAGGTGGCCTAAGCATGAACCACTGACGCAATATCCTAACTTAGCCCGAATTAGAGATATCATGGAAGAACTCATTGGCAAAAAAGTCTCCAATTATATGGTTGAGGATAGAGGCAAAATGAAGTGGAAACAAATAAGGATTCAAGAATTTCAAGCAGAATCAAAAGATCTTTGTAATATTCTTGGGCAACAGTTTATCCCCATGAGATCCAAGGAAGATCAAGTGACCTAGGATCCTACGAAAAATGGGCAATTCACTGTTAAATCATCTTACAAGCTTCTGCTTGATGACGAGGATTTTGTCCTCCAAAAGGACTTAGTTTGGATAAAAAATTTAATTCCAAAAATTGCAATCTTTTCATGGCTGGTTATCCAAGGAATAATTCTAACTATTGATAATATGATGCATAAAGGTATTTGTATCACTAATCATTGTTATCTGTGCAGGGCTAATTGGGAGACCATTTATCATATTTTCCTTGAGTGCCCTTTTTCCTTGACTGTCCTCAGTGGGGATTTTTAGGCCTTCAATATATCCTGGATTAAAATAGCCATCGTACTTGATTTTTTTGTCCAGTGGCCTTGCCCCTTTTCAAACGAAATACTTAGATACATGTGGAAAAATTGTCTCAATCACTATATTTGGTAGGTGTGGTTAGAAAGGAACCATAAAATCTTTAATTAGTCTATCCATAATCATCAAACTATCATTGTCAGGATTCTATCCTTTGCCAACGAGAATGTGAACCTTATCCCTTTTGATAGTCGTAAACCTCATCTGCAAGAGACCATAATTGCTCAATATTTAATCTTAACCTTGTTAGATGAGTCTGTGCCTAGGGTAGTCAACCCCAAAACCAATGTTAAGTGGTCCCCACCTCCTACGGGTTGCTTTAAGCTTAATTTTTATGGAGCGGCTAAGGACAATCTTGGCAGAGCAGGAATTGGTGGCATTGTGCGAGATCATAATGGGAATATGATGCTTATGTTTTTTGAATATTTGAGAATAAGGATGAACAACGAAGCTGAAGCTAGAGCTATGTGGAGAGGCCTTCAAATGACTCAAGACTTAGAAGCCAATTTGATCATATAAGGAGACTCTATGCATGTTATAAATCTCCTCAATAATTTGAAAACACCTCCTTGGAGGATTAACACAATTATTGAAGAGGCTAGGATCCTTTTCCAGGGAAGACAGGACAGAAAAGCCCAACATGTCTTTCAAGAAGCTAACAAAATTGCTGATAAGCTGGACAATTTGGGTGTCGATGGTGACAGACTTTTCAAATGGGAAAACAGTGTCTCGAGTGAAGTAGAGGAGCTTATTCAACAAGAATGCCAAGAATGATAGTCAAATTTACCAACAAGGAAGGCATTGTAAGTTCGAAGGCTAGGAGTATTCCCGCCTCTTTTTTGAAATGGACTCACAATAAAAATTATTCAAACTATCAGTCTTCATGGATGCTGCTTGGAAATACCACAAAGACTAATGGGGATAGTCACATGTCAGATAACATGTCTCCTAGTCATCTTAGTAATTTGAGGTTGGTTGATAATCATAGGGTAGGAAAGAAACAACAATATAAGACTTCGAACCAGAGCCGCGTGGACCACAAGATAGCCACCGCCATAAATATAGCCAGTAGGTTCACTTCTCCAAGGTTGATTGGCCAAGATGGGATGTGGTCCCAAATAATGTCATATATGAAAGAAAGCAATTACCAAAGAATTATTAAGAGTAACTGTCAATACATAGCTTGTGAGAGTTTTTTTCAGTACTCTGCTATGTGGTTTTGTAGCTTTTTGTTTCTCCACTATTTCAAGGAAGGGATCCATATCTATTTCTTTTTTTGTAATTATGTTGCAAGTGTGTTTTCTCGGGTATACCCAAAATGTTGTATGGGAAGTTTATTTTTTATAACAGGCTATGTGCCTTACCGGATGTAATGGTTTTGGTGGCATGTATATTTTACATATATAGGATCCTTAGTAAGGACATGTTCATCAACAGTCCTGGGCTGATTTTTGTAAAAGTTTTTGGGTCAACCTGTAAAACTCGGTATTAATGTTATAGTATATTATCTACAAAAAAAAAACCAATCGAGCACATTCAGATGTTCAGAAAAACTTGTCATGACATTTCATATGATGACATGTTATTGTTAAATATGTTCCCAAAAAGTTTAGGAGGTATAACATTGGTGGTACTATCAATTGCCAATACATTCTTTAATAAACTTTGAAGAAAATACAAAATTATTTGTACATCAATTTGGTGCTTACATAGAGAGACATGTTACCATAAAATATTTATAGAACCTCAAACAGGAAAAATAAGAGAGATTCATAGAATTTCTATCTTGATGGAGGAAAATTCTAGGAAAACTACATTATACTCTACCACCAAGGGAAATGTTAGATATTTTCATTAGGAATTTACAAGAGCAATTATCCTATGAGTTAGCTACTACAATTGTAACATCCTTTGATCAAGCTATAGACTTGACTAGAAGGGTAGAAGAAGCCCTAATCAGAAAGGGACAATTAAAAAATAAGGATGAAGACAAGTCATCTAAAAATAAATATAAGAACAAACATGTGGTAGGATATGGGGTTACAAATAATAGACCCACTCCAAATGTTAATACCACAAAAACCACAAATAATTTTGTGTTAAAAGCACCTCAAAAACCTTCACTACGAAATTTTACAAGATTAAATCAACCTTTAACAAAGGTCTTACCATAATTAGTAGAAATATATTTGATAAAGTTGTTAGAAATACGACAACCTGATACCTCTCAGACCAGACCAACATTGTGATTTTCATCAAGTTGATGGACATCCAACAAACACTTGTAAAATATTGAAACATTTGGTGCAAGATTTAATTGATGATGAAAATCTGGAAGTGGAAAGCCCTTCACCAAATAAAAATCCTTCAGTAGCAAATGTATAAAAAAAACAAGCACAAAATGCCAATCAATATTTAGACATATTTCAAAACCCTTTTCCAAAACATGGTAATTAAGCTATAAATCAGCTAGACTATAAGAAATTTCCTCATCCAACATGTTATGTGAGAATGATTAGTAGTCACTTACCATTGTAACCTTCACAAACCCCCTTTGTGTCGACTCAATCTGTTGTCACAATTGAGCCAATTCATGGAAGGAAAATACAATTCTCATCATTGAATTATATAGAAAGTGAAACTGAATCTGAGGTAGACATTAGTTCCTTACATTCTGACAATTTAGAAGATTAATCAGAATCAATTTTACCCATTACATATTCATTAACTCTTGAGGAACCATTTCCAAAAACAATACAAACATGTCCTTCTTCACAACAACTTATTCCTCTTGAACAAACATCAAACACTAGACTTCAACTTGTTCAAGATAATCCTCCCATTCCCCATAAATAAAACAATATTGTGGCTACATTTGGAGCTATTACTAGGAAACAATCTTAAACCCAAAATTCTCAATCACAATTGCCTACAACTCAAACAAATAATGAGTACTAGCCTCATTTTATTTTGAAACCACCTAATAAGGGAAATAATGTAATTCTATCTCAACAAAAGGCTCTCTTTAATATTAATGAACAACTAGCTATTACAATAGCTAGAATTTCTCTTCTAGATCTTCTTAGAACTTCATCAATTGATAGAGAAGAATTAATGAACACCTTGAGCCAGATGATGGTGCCTCAAGATATAGAACCAACTGCTATAGTAAATGTTATAGCCTCTTAGGGATTTGACTACATTGACTTTCATGACAAAGATATACCTCCCCATAGTATGCATAGGGATAATCCTTTATACATACCAACTTTAATTGGAGATGTAGGTCTTAATAGAGTGTTAATTGACGATGGCTCATCCTTAAATATTTGTACCTATAAATTTTTCAAAATGTTTAGGTTCAGAAATGAAGATTTACGAAGAACATAAATGATTATAAAATCTTTTAATGATAAAACTAAAGAAATTTATGGTGTGTTATCTATCCCATTACAAGTTGGCTCATTACTAGGATTTAGACCAAAGGACATTACTTTCCAATAGAAAGTCCCCTAAGGTGTAAAAAAAATAGTTTTAGGTTGATCTTATGGTGCTATTTGGTTATATCCATAGAATCCATCCATAAGGGATAAAATCCCACTTTTTGCTATTAAATCAATTATTTGATCCATATTTGGAAGGGGAAAATCATCTTCGGGATATGCAACATTGATGTCTCTAAAATCAGTACATACTCTGATTTTTGTATCCTCTTTTTTGTGTTACTAGGATGACATTAGATCTCTAGTTAGAGTAATATATGACTTGAAGGAAATCAACATCTTTTGGAACTCATATTTTACTAGCAAGACTAATTTAGGATGCATTTTACTAAGTTTATGTTTTACTGGTTTAGTATTAGGGCACATCACTAAGTGGTGCATGACAACAGAAGGATCTAATTCAGGTATATCTACATATGTCCATGAAAATATATCAAAGTATTCCGCAAGATGTTTTGTATATTTTATTTATTTATTACTTATGGTAGCTCCAATTTTAACCATGTGAGGACTAATTTATGTTCCAATATTGAATTTTAGTATATCTTCTACCCAAATATTTAAATCCCTTTCAAAGTTAGGAGGGGCGGATGAAATGCCCATTTATTGAAGTTCTTCTAGGGATAATTTGGCTAATTCTTCTTATGGGGTTACTATGTGAACATGGGCTATACATGGGATAGATCCATTGAATAAGAAACCATTATTCATGAATTCTTCAAGGGAGGTGTCAAAAAATACATTTCCTTCTATACATTCGTTCGGAGTGGCCATCATTTTCGTATGGACTATTGAAATCATATTGCAAAGAAAATAAGTTTACCTCTTATTATTATTTATCAAATATTTTTGATTTCATAAATATTCCTCATAGGTGACTATATTATCATCATCATTAAAATGGAAAGGTTGAGATTTTGTAGGAATATAGCCTATACCACATCGGATGATCATTCCTCAACTTCAAATGGCTCTTGTATGCCAATTTCAAAGGGAACCTTTATCTCTATAATCTATGTCACAAATAATTTGTTTTGATTTTATATATTTGTTGGAAAATAAGATTGAGCAAAACTACTCTCATAGAATGTAAATCACATTTGCTTAGTATTGATTTTATCGGGAGAACACCCTACATAAATAAAAGTGCAACTTCCAACATGATATATGTTTCCTCATTTGCGAGGTAAACCTATCATACATGGGGATGGAGGTAATTGGGACAAGACCATGGAGTCTTGTACAACAAAATTAGCTTACTCTATAGGTGCTAATATGGTATATAGGTATGGTAAAGTATCATCTGTGAGGGGATATTAGGTAGAATGATTATCAATTTTAGATGATGTGTCAAAAGAAGGTGAAGGTTCAATTTTAGAGGAATATGATTTAGAGGTAACATGTATTAATGATGATAATACTGGACAAAATGGAACATCAATAGGCTCTGCCATTGTACACATATCAAAATTTCTAGGATCTCCATTGATGGTGACCAATTGGTTTTTAAATTTAAATTTAACACATTGATGTAGTGTAGATGGAACTACCCTCATTACATTAATCCAAGGGCATCCTAGGAGGATTTTGTATGATGCAGGACAAGATACAACAAATATATATGTGTACAATATTATAGGGCCAACTTGTAATGGGATAGATAGCACACCATAAATTTCTTGAGTTTTTTCATTAAAAGCTTTTATAATCATTTATGTTCTTCGTAAATCTTCATTTCTGAACCCAAACATTTTGAAAAATTCAAAGGTACAAATATTTAAGGATGAGCCATTGTCAATTAACACTCTATTAACACCTACATCTCCAATTAATGTTGGTATGTATAAAGGATTATCCATATGCATACTATGGGGAGGTATATCTTTGTCATGAAAGTCAATGTAGTCAACTCCCTAAGAGGCTACAATATTTACTGTAGCAGTTGGTTCTATATCTTGAGGCACCATCGTCTGGATCAAGGTGTTCATTAATTCTTCTCTATCAATTGATGAAGTTCTAAGAAGATCTAGAAGATAAATTCTAGCTATTGTAATAGCTAGTTGTTCATTAATATTAAAGAGAACCTTTTGTTGAGATAGAATTACATTATTTCCCTTATTAGGGGGTTTCAAAATAAAATGAGGTTGGTACTCATTATTTGTTTGATTTGTAGGCAATTGTGATTGAGAATTTTGTGTTTGAGCTTGTTTCCTAGTAATAGCTCCAACTGTAGCCACAATATTGTTTTATTTATGGGGAATGGGAGGATTATCTTGAACAAGTTGAAGTCTAGTGTTTGATGTTTGTTCAAGAGGAAGACATTGTTTTGAAGAAGGACACGTTTGTATTGTTCTTGGAAATGGTTCCTCAAGAGTTAATGAATATGTAATGGGTAAAATTGATTCTGATTAATCTTCTAAATTGTCAGAATGTAAGGAACTAATGTCTACCTCATATTCAGTTTCACTTTCTATATAATTCAATGATGAGAATTGTATTGTCCTTTCATGAATTGGCTCAATTGTGACAATAGATTGAGTCGACACAAAGGGGGTTTGTGAAGGTTACAATGGTAAGTGACTACTAATCATTCTCACATAACATGTTGGATGAGGAAATTTCTTATAGTCTAGCTGATTTATAGCTTAATTACCATGGTTTGGAAAAGGGTTTTGAAATATGTCTAAATATTGATTGGCATTTTGTGCTTGTTTTTTTTATACATTTGCTACTGGAGGATTTTTATTTGGTGAAGGGCTTTCCACTTCCATATTTTCATCGTCAATTAAATATTGCACCAAATGTTTCAATCTTTTATAAGTGTTTGTTGGATGTCCATCAACTTGATGAAAATCACAATGTTGATCTGGTCTGAGAGGGATCAGGTTGTCGTATTTCTAACAATTTTATCAAACCTCTTTCTACTAATTATGTTAAGACCTTTTTTAAAGGTTGATTCACTCCACAAATATAAAGTTCGCTTAAACCTGAACAAATATGTTTTTGGAGTAAATTCAAGAAAATTATTGGGATTTATTGTATCTATAAGAGGAATAGATATAGATCCCATAAAAATCAAGGTAATCATTGATATGCCACCACAAAAAACTTTAACAGAACTCAAAATCTTACAAGGTAAGCTCCAATCCATCTATTGTTTCATTGACAAATTAGCGAATAAATGTCAACCCTTTCTTAAGATACTTAAGAAATATACATTTTTAAATGGGATGAAGAAATTCAAGAAGCCTTTGAAGCTCTTAAAACCTAAATTTATCAAACCTGAGATGAGAAACTCTGCCCTTATAAAGAGTATGTTTTAAAACTTATCTCTTTATTTGAGAAAGTTACCATTGAGGCCATCCCTCGTACTAGTAATTATTCTGTGGATGCTATGGTGACAACTACTTCCCTTATCCCTTTGGAGTTGAATTATGATCATGATACTATCATTATTCTCCAAATATAAGAACCTACATCATTAGAGTCATGTCTAGAACCCTTAGACATCTTCACAATTGAATAAGCATCTTCAAAACCATGGTATGGGGATATTTTAAATTTTCTCCAAAATGGGTCATACCTTGATGGCCTAGATAGGAATCAATGATGATCATTGCATAAGTGGGTTTTCGCTTTATAATAATTGGAAGTACTTTGTACAAAATATCCTTTGAAGGTATTCTCTTAAGATGCCTCAATGTCAATGAGTCTAAAAAAGCATTAAGTGAGGTCCATGATGGATCTTGCAGAGGTCATTTTAGTGGAGGTACCATAGCCAAAAAGCTCCTACAAATGGGATATTTTTGGCCCTCCATGGAAAAATATGCCAATGAATATATGTTTAGATGTGACAAATATTAGAAGCACATGAATCTCGTCCATGCTCCTTCCCAAGAGCTTCAAGCCATCTCTTCCCCTTGGCCTTTTTCAAAATGGGACCTCGAAATTATAGGGAAGATCAACCCAATGTCATCAGATGGTCATAAATTTATCATAACAAAAACTAAATACTTTAAAAAGTGGGTAGAAGCTATGCCATTGGCCTCTTGCATCGGAACCCAAGTCTCTAAGTTCATCTTTATTCAAATCATATGTAGATTTGGGATTCCATCTATACTTGTTTCCAATAATAGAACTTGCTTCAAAAACAAAGATATTCAAAAAATTTGTACAAAATATAAAATCCAACATAGATGGTCCACTCCTTATTATCCATAAGAAAATGGCCAAGATGAAGAATCAAATAAAAATCTAATTAAAATACTAAAAATATTGGTTAATAAATCAAGACGATATTGGCATACTCAATTATAACCTACCTTAAGGGCTTATCAAACTAGTGTTTGAACCCCTATTGGCACTTTACATATTGTCTTGGTATATGGCGCTGAAGCCATATTTTCTTTTGAGCTTAAAATCCCTTATTTAGGTCTTTTACTTCAAGATACCGAAGTAGGAGATGAATATGGTGCTGGACGATTGAGCCAATTGGAATTACTAGATGAAAAGCATATAAACGTCTTAGAGCACCTTCACTCATATCAAGAAAAACTCAAAATATCATACTCTAAGAAAGTTCATACTTGGTATTTTGAGATTGGAGATCTAGTTCTTAAAGAAAATTAGAAAAATACAAATGCTCAAATTGATTTAAAAGGAAAATTTCAACCAAATTGGCTAGGACCATTCATCATCACTACAAAATTTGGATCAGGTGCATACCGATTGGAAAATTTAGATGGAAAATATCTTAAGGAACCCATGAATATAATGCACCTAAAAAGATACTATGCATAAAGTTTAAAAATCTCATCATTGTACATAATTGTTAATATTGTACATATATTTCTTACATTTAATTCAATCATTACATATAAATTATCTTTCATCAAGTTTCACTTATCTATTCATTTATCAAAATAAAATTGTGATTCAATCACATATGTCATATGGTCACATCTAATTATTATCCCACTTAAAAATTGGACCAATGTTGCAAAATTCATAGTTAATTTTGGTTTACTTCAGAAGAATCCAAAAATTATCTTGAACCACTCACCAAATATACACTTTAATAAAATATTGATTCTCAATATTGATTATAAATCTCTCTTGAACCAAAATCACTATTTGCTTCACTAAATAAATTTTGAAGTTTTGGGAACTGATCTTACCATTTTTTGAACCAAGAGTCACTTACACATTTTAAAAATGATTTTCACAAGGGAATATGATGCTACATAATAGAATTAGCTCTTTAAGTGAAAGGTCCCCCTTTATCTCCTATTATGTGCATGGTCTATAATACTGAGAATTGGAAAAAGGACAAGATCCTCTCTACCCAAACAAAATCCCTTGCTCCTTGTTTAATCTAAGCAAGTATCCTGAAAAAAAAAAGAAAAAAGAGAGAGAAAACAAAAATCAAAAGCAAAAATTTCTTTTACAATGAAGCAATAAAATCCCCTTGTTCAAAATAAAAAAATGAGCAAGAATCCCTACTCAAAGAAATCAAAAGAAAATAAGGGGATAATGAGCTTGAATCCTTGGAATTCCTCAGTTATTTGAACACCATGGGGTGATCCTCATTATATGTTGGGTGGCATCAAGCCTACTTGGTAATGATGGTATCCTTATGCGTGGTGACATGTCTATCACATTAGCGACCTTATTTTGTATAGACCAATGTCATATTGTGGATTAACTAGATTTTGGTAGCTTGTATTACATAGTAGTTAAGTCTATCTAAATGCATACAATCATGGTAAATGAATCCATATTTTGCACACACATTGGTTCTTAAAACTGGCTTACATCATTTCCTTACTCAAAATTGGTAAATAAATTTCATAAGCACACAAATTTGATCCTTGAGAGACTTTGTATCATAATTATGGACAAGATGGAAAATGAATACACAAACTACACACTGGTTCTTGATAAAATTGAGTTCATCCTAGAAATGACAAAAATTCTCCTTGAAGGTTGATTAGCAAAAGGTCATTATTTCATCATGGATTTGTATGACTATTAGCATATGCAATTGGTCCTAAAAAGAAAGAAAAAAAAAGAGAGAAAAATTAGTTAATCTTGCATTTTTATACCTATCATTTAGAATAAATGCTTCCTTTTTACTATATTACATAATTAATTCTCTTACACAAAAACTTGCATTTCATAATACATAATCACTTTCTCATATAAACTACATCTTGACTTCACGATGATGGCATGAGACAATCCTAATAAAATATTTCCATCTACTTCACACTAGGAATATTATACCTAGCGCAAGTCTTCTACCCAAATTTTCATGCTTAGTCACCTTCATCATACTTCCTTTTAAGATTAACTTAGAATTAATCTTAAAAATCATAAAATATTTTTCATCAAACTTATCACTTTTAAAAAAAAAAAATTTCAAACTTATTTTGTTGACCACAACCTTATTGCCCCCTTTTTTTTTCTTTTCTTTCTTTTGACCACAACCCATTGATGTTAACAATATAGTACAATCTCATATAGGATTTTCTTAATGACCAACACGAGTGGTAGCCTCCATAGATGGTCATATACAAGCATGACATCCTTGAGATATATTTTTAACTGATCAAAATCAATGGGGTTCATTTTAAAAATATTTTTCTCCAACAAAACAATCCAATTACACTACATTACAAAATTTCAATTCTATCAAATCACACCTTACTTTATCCATACATTGATTAAGCATGATAAAAAGTACATTAAAAATTAAAACATGACTGAAAGCATGATTATGTAGATCATCCAAAAACAAATCATATTTTGCATTACACATACACATAAAAATCAAAATATAAAAAAGAGAATAGAAATAGTTAGATGTATATATCTCATCAAAAATACATAGAGTACAAAATATGATTGGTATACCACAATAATAAAATAGGTATACTCAGTCACTAGGGGGTACACCACAAAATCCAACTTGGTACATCATCCCCTAGAACCCCTAGAACTTTGGGTATCATCACCTAGAGGCTATTTGGACTCACAAAACTAAGGAACCCCAGACATTAAAATTGATCTAGAGTGACTTGAAGACATTAAATTTGAGGGAAATGAAGCTCTCTAACCCTCAAGCACTACCTAAAAATACAACGTCTGATAAAAAGTCATCTAATATACCACTAAGGTAGCCTCTACCTGTGCTACCATCAAGGCACTCTACAATGCACTAATCCGTAAGGACTGACTTGAAGTCATGCTCCTCCTCTGATAAGATCGAGATTGTATCTGGTGTGATGACCCATGTCCCTACATCTGGGATAGCTGAGCCTGAGATTGAACTATGAGTGTTTGTACCTATGAGAGTTGTCCTTCCAATGACTAGATACGGCTCACCTGAATGGTGATATGACTCTTTAGACCATCATTCTATGACATAAGATAAGCTACCTCTCCCACACTTCTCGAATCCTCAACCTCTGTAGCAATACCCTTTTTGGGTGAATACTATCTTGGAGAAGTATGGGTTCTCCGCTGTGGAGTTGGCACGCTCTACTCTGGTAGAGGTAGATCCTAATGAGAACCTCATCTGCTATTGCTATCCTCTCCTACTCCCAATCTAGAGAACTCTCTTTCTCTGAGAGGGTCTCTATTATAATTTCCCTCCTCTCATTCGAGGTCCCTCTCTCCTCTAGTGGCCTCTATCCATCCTTCTATGTAGCATAGCATCATATCGATACCTCCCAAAGCACTTGCTCTACCTGACTAGCTCTACCTCCTTCCCAAGTGATCCTCGTGGGATAGATGCTAGCATACTAGGCAAAATATCCATCTTTAATCCCTACATCATCTCCCTCTACAAGGGTAACCACTACATCATCCTCATCCACCTCTACAAATTTGGTGAGATCCGATGCCCCACTAGTGGTCATCGAATCTTGCACTACCTGTGAATATGTAAAATCATGGATCTCAGGAATCACCTAAACCAAGCCAAACTAATGGAGCACTCAACTCGATGGATCTCTATCTCTCCTCTCTCCATACATATCACACTCACCTCACGTGAGCTAGATCTTCTCTATCATCCTCCCATCTACGGTACCCTCGCTAGGATCTCTAGCAAATCTATAATGCGATCAACTCATCAATCGGCCATCTGGCCTCCTCTAGGTCACTCCTCCATCGGCTACCTGTAGGACCCTAGGGAAATGTCGTAGGTCATCCATCCTCTATATCCTTAAGATGAAACCCCATCGGTCTCCTCATCGCAATGTGCTCCCAGCACTAGACCTGTAGAAAGTTTATCAACACTAAGCTCATGCATTTCTTGTACACAACCCTAAAAAAGATCTTGTACAAGGAGCACAAAATGTAGGGTTCCCAGGAAAACTGGATGTTTGTATTCTTCATATACACTATAACCTTTGTCGACCTCCATGGTAAGTGTCAACCACTTTTATTACACACTATTAGCCCTACAACTATATCTACCAACACTACTATTAGCTGAGACACCTCATCTATTGATGCTAGTCCCTCTATACCAACTTCGCTCTGCTCGATCAAAAATGATGGGTTTCCCATCAATAGTTGCATGTCCTGATCCTGGACCAAGGAATGATATAGAAATCAATCCCTAATAGGTAATTTGAGGATCCTTCCAGACATCCTCTAGATTAGGGGCCATCTCCCCTATAGGTAGCTAGAATGTAGATGATCTCGAATACCACTACTCTACTAAGGCCATGAGCAAACTATAATCAGCCTCTATACGTGGCATCTCAACTATGTTTTTCAACCCTACTGCTATCAAGAAAACCCTCTAATCTATGGTAAGATCTCGAATGCGATCCTCAAAACTTGTATGTCGCCACTCGTGACCCTTAAGTGATCCTCCCTGCAAAGTCAAAAATAAAAGCACATTAGTAAAAATATATCAAAATAATAAAGCATACATTATAAATTTAAGTCCTAATTCATAAAATTAAACTTAAAAAGTAAATTTATACTTAAAGTTCAAATTTGTATGTTTTGAATATAAATTCATATGTTCAAATTTATAAATTTAGACCTATCACAAACAAAATCGGATGTACGAATTCATCGAAAAGTATCTGAATTCATCGAAAAGTATCTGAATTCATGAATTCAGATGTCTTTTTTGATGAATTCGAACGTCTTAATTTGTCAAAGTGACCTGAATTCATTACTGTAGCCGTGTGATGGTAGGCCATGTCTAAACATCCAAAAATCCTACAAAATTAATCAAAAATTTCCAAATAAGAAGTGATAGAATCACTTACCCGCATACTCTTACCACCTCAATTATTTTTGTCTCG
Organism: Wollemia nobilis; assembly: GCA_028583015.1. NCBI lineage: Eukaryota > Viridiplantae > Streptophyta > Pinopsida > Araucariales > Araucariaceae > Wollemia > Wollemia nobilis. The sequence goes on along the minus strand of JAQPPZ010003172.1, from coordinate 277,413 downwards.
AACTTTATCCACTCGATGCATAGTAGTTGCCATTTTATTGTTTTCTCCAAAGCTCAATTTGGAAGAAAAGTGAGGGTAAAAATGAATTAGGTTTTTACCCTAATTTTTATTTTATATTACCTTTTTACCCTTTTTTCGCTTCAAATTTTGAATTTTGCAATAAATTTCAAATTTTTTACAAAACTCGAAGGGGGTACCCTAGACAATAAACATAAAAAGAAAAACTGAACAAATTTTGATTTTTGCAACATAATACTCATTCTTGCTACATCTTTCTTTAATGCATTTATTGTTCATAAATGCACCAAAGAGGGGTAAAATATAACCATCAAATTTTGACACACCTCAAAAATTCCCTTTTTCTAATAAAACATGTTAAGTATCCTAACAATGTAAAATTCACCCTTAAATACTCCCATCTCGATATTTGTGCAAAAATTTGAAAAATTATTTAATTTACCCCTTCCCAATAAATTTGGACCAACCCAATGAAATCGAACTTATCCGATAATTTTGGTTGACCTAAAATCATCCAAATCACATGTGTGTCTAATTTAGGTGCTTAGTTGGGATTTTGAACCTATTATGGGTGAATCTATATTCTCAACAAATCCGACTAATCCAAATTTGTCCAAATCAAGCCAAAATCCAAATTGGCTTAACAACCTGGCCTATTTTTGCCTACCTCCCTGATCCCTCTACCTGCATCAAGCATTTAAACCTTTAGAACCCCTCTAAATAGACTAATGATGATAATTTGTAGGAAAGCTTGATTTAAGAAGGAGATTTAGGAGCTTTGTTGTAGGTTGCAAGGGATATTTCAACTGTTTGATCACCATTCAAAGATCCCACATACATGGTGACATATATTGTATACTCAGATCTATTTTATACTTAGTAGAAATTTGATTTTTGCATTATTTTTATGAATTTGGCTCAATCAATTTCATCATTAACGTATGATTTTAACCCCTATTTTTGCAGAATTAGCCATTAGATTATTTTGGCTCAGATGAAATCATACATAGTATCCAAAATCATACATAGTGTATGAATTTATACTAGATTCATATTGGGGGTAAGATTCAGATTTGCATTGAATTTGATTATCTATTTTCAATACTATACTGCATATTACTGTTCCTACTATATTTACTGCATTTAATATTTCATGTTTTGCATTAGATTAATTAATCCTTTATTTTCTTTATGGTTTGCTAAAGGAACCAAGGGGATTTGATTGTTACAGATCACGATCTACTATGACCTATGCAGATCCCCCATCCCTAATTCCAAATTTTAGTGTTGCATTGTGAAATTGTAGGTTTTAGATAGATTCAGCTGACCCAAATTCATTTTATGAATTCAGATGTACGAATTCATCCTACAAACGTCCGATTTCATCCTATCAACCTGAATTCATCTTAAAAATGATAGTTGAATCAGGTAAGGTCTTAAAATTGATTTTCTCACATTTCAAATCTACACTTCTTTGTCTTATAGATATATACATTTAATTAGAAAATAAAAAACACCAAAAAAACATAGACTTTACTGCATTTTTCATACTAGTCAAAATACAAAACACAAAAGAAAAAAGAAAAACATGTTAGTATAGATCTTCATTTCTTGCTTCTTACAAAATCATTGCATCTTAGTCAGATATGTATACTTTGTTTTTATTTGAAATTTAAGTGCATATAGCTAGGTAGAAATTACATTTTGGCCAAACCCTAGGTGTGTGCATTTAAAAGGAATACATCAAAACATCCACTTTACCTAGGTGTGGAAACCACCACAAAAAGTGTTTCTTGGTGAACCCCACCCCATTCATCGACAAACACCAAAGAGAGCACAACTCAAGCACTTCTCATCTGAGATGCAGATCCATCATTTTCCCTCCCCCTTTCAGGTGTGGATCCATTAGCTTGGGAGAAAGAGGTGCAAATTTTTTTGGGCCTACAGTACTATAGTAGAGGTAGGTGAGCTAAGTTAATGTATTACCACCTAGGAAGATAAATACCACCTACCAATTGGCATATTAATTAAGGAATGCACACATCCATTTAAGATAAGTATGGCGGTGGTACTTTTAGGTTTGATAATCATTATGGCCAAGTGTACCTCATTTAATGTTTAGGATCCCTAGAAGAGGTAGCTAAGATTATTAGATCCACCTAAAGACAATTTTGGAGGGAAATTATCCTTGTTGTAATCTATAAATAGCAGTAGTCTAGATTGTAAAAAGGATTGGCAGGTTTGCATTTGATTTATTTTGTAATATTTCCTTTCATTTCTTTTTGTAGAGGAGTTGGTTCTTGAGCAACTTATGGGTAAACTAAACACCTAATTTTGGCACAATATTTGTATAAAATTACTTGCATATATATATATATGGAAGTCTATGTCAATTTTTGGACTAGCCATATGTGGTTCTCTGCTAACTCTTTTTTTTTTTGTGTTTATGTGTCTACAATTTTTACCTTTTTTTTGGTTTTTGCTTATGTATGTGTGTGTGGGAGGCCTACATCAATTTTGGGTTAACTATCTATGGCTATCCTACGGACCTATTTCCTTATGTGCATGTATGTCAGTCTAACTTATATGTGCTTAACTGTGTTGAGGAGAGGAAGTGTTCACCACTAGTACATAGCATTTAGGCCTATTAAATAGGGAGATCTTAATGGATATTTTATTGCATCACCACAATTTTATTTTGTTCAATTGTTTTATTTTTTCTCTCACATTATTTTTCCCCATTTGATTTTATGTGTACCTAAAGATCACATCTTAACAAGGATATGACCTTGTAAAAAACTCCTTGAGGCCCTTGATTGAGAAGAAACCATGCTCTAAAATATGGCCCTATTATGTTGCTCCTCATGAGGTATGATGTTTTGACTACAACAATAAAATATGACAATAAATAACACATCTCTTAGAATTTTACCTTATGGAGCATAGAAAATATACTTCTTTGGGTTTAGGCAAATGCCAAATTCTTAACAGTGCGTGAACACCTTCTTTAGATTTCCCAGATGATCTTGCTTTCTTTTGGATAATCCTATGAGATCATCAAGGTAGACAAGGATGATTTTGTTTATCAGATTGTGAAAGGTGATATCAATGGCCCTTTAGAATGTTGCTTCAATGTTAGATAGGCCAGAAAATATTTATTGGTAGGAAAAAGTGCTCCATTTGGTGGTGAATGTCATCTTGTGTTGATGTCCATCTTTTATCTAGACTTGGTTATACCTAGAGAATCCATCTAGGAGTGAGAATATTTCTGACCCTACCACTATTTGTAAAATATGGTCCATGGAAGGCAATGGATAATAATTGTTTTAAGGCCTAGTTGAGGTCCCTAAAGTTGACACATAACCAGATCTTGCCATTCTTTTTATTGACCAAGACTACACCCAAGTGGTATGTTTTAGTGGGTATATGATTTTTGTGTCTATAAGCTTGATAAGTTCTTATTTCACGAGGGGCTCTATCTTAAGATTTATGGGCTTTTACATTTGCCTCAAATTTAAAACATTAAGCATTATGTGGAGAATTGGTCCAATCATCATATGTTGAAATTTTTGGCTTAAAATGAAAAAATATAATTGTCAAAGTTAAATCTTAAAATCAAATCCAAATCTAGATTTGTATTGTTACCTCTCTAATAGAATGTTTATAAGCATGGTGTTAATATTGGGAAGGATTGAGTGTGGAAAAAATGTAATAGCTACTTGGTTACACAAGATTTAAAGATGTTTATAAGGATGATATGCAACAATGAAGTTAATGCAAAGGAACTACACCAACTCATAGCAAAATAGTGAATAACACAAGCTTATACTGAGAGGGGGGTGAACAGTATAAGACCCCTTTTTACTTTTTTCTTTCAATTCAATATTATGCAGTGTATAGATAGCAGTATCAATAGCAGTAATCAAAGCAATGCACAAAACACCATACACAATAGAGACACCACAATTTACGTGTTCACCTAATGTGGGCTACTCCATAGAGAAAATTTTTTACTAAAATTTTCTCAATCAATATCTTTGGGAATCCTTCCCAATTACAATATTTATGGACATCTGTCCAAAGGAGATGTTGATCCCCTAATCTCAAGTTCATGGATATCTTCACAGGAGAACTCTTTCCCCTTCTGCTCTAGCTAGTGATCTTATAGAAGACTCTATCTCTCTATTGCACTGACTGGTGGATCTCTCTCCACTTGAAGACTCCTCACTCAGATCTATCTTTAATTGTCCTGGCTATTGGATCTCTATCCATTGAGACTTTGTCTTCTATCATCTGTCACCTCCAAATCTCTATCTTAATAGGTTAACTAAGAAACTTATAAAATTTGCTCAATAAGCTCATTCAAAACTTGTTCGAATTTGCTCAACAAGCTCACTCATAACTTGTCCAAATCTTCTCAATAGGTCCACACAGAACCTGCTCAAATCTGCTCAACAGCTTCACACAGAACCTATCCAAATCTGCTCAACAGGTCCACACAGAACCTGTCCAAATATTCTCAATAGGTCCACATAGAACCTATCCAAATCTGCTCAACAGGTCCACACATAACCTGTCCAAATCTACTCAATAAGTCCTCTCTAGGACTTGCTCAAATCTACTCAATAAGTCCTCTCTAGGACTTGCTCAAATTTGCATAGCAAACTTCCACAAAAGCTTACTCAAAATTAGTCCACAAGCCTTCTCAAAGACTTGTCTCAAATCTGCTTAACAAGCTCACACAAAACTTATCCAATCTCATAGAATCATAAAGAGAATTGTTAGAGACTCAATATGTTCTATACTTAATGCTCAATCAATATATCAACTCAATCTCATAGAAGCATAAAGAGAATTGTTAGAGACTCTATATGTTCTATACTCAAATCCCAATCTTAACTCAAATCAATATCATAGAAGCATAAAGAGAATTTTTAGAGACTCAATATGTTCTATACTCAAATCAATCTCATAGAAGCATAAAGAGAATTGTTAGAGACTCAATATGTTATGTTCTCAAATCTTAATCTCAAATCAAATCAAGAATATAGAATAGTTTGTTTTCTGGAACTTGAACAACCACATGCATCCACTTGAGCCTACTCAACTCAACCAATCACCTCAATGAACAACCCTTTCTCACAAACCCTAGTCCAAGCATGTATCAATCAAATCAAGATGTTTCCAACAATGCTCAACAACAAATCTCGCATAACAATGATACTCATGTTCTCTTCTAAATCAAGTTCAATTTCTTTGCACAACCAATGGGCTCCAACAACAATGCTTATAAAACAAGGTTTAATCACAACTCTCAATCCAGAAAACCTTGAAGCATTAAACCAATCACTTTCAAAAAGAAAATCACAATCAATCCTTTTCACTCCAAAGATATTTTCAGAAATCAACCACCATAATCAATCAATAGGAGAATGTGCCCATACCTTTAATGAAGACGAAGAAGACTCTTTGGAAATCTGCCACAATCACAATATTCTTTTGCCAATCTTCACAAGGGTTAGAAGATCACAAAATAATCAACATTACTCCACTTCACAATAATATTTACCAAGGCTTTTAATTTAGAAAACCTTCTTAAGAATTAATGCACAACTTCCTTATCACTCCTAAAACCACTTGTACCATTAAATAAAATAAATCAAATCATTGCATAACCTTGTCACTCCACAAACCACTTATACCATAAAATAAATCAAATATTTTATATTCTTTCTTTCAACACTTTTGCACTAAAAAATAATCACAGAGCTTTCTCAAGCAATATCTCACATTAATCAAATATCAAACCTTATTAAAATATTAAAGCTTGCTCAACTTTATATCTCCCACAAAAATCATAATTGAAACTTAATAAAATATTAAAGCTTGCTCAACCTTATATCTCCCACACAAATCATAATCAAACCTTAGCAAGAAAATATTTTAATTAAAATAATGACCCCCGCAAATATCGGAGTTGGAGCGCATATCTCAAAGGAGCCCTTGAAGGGCCTTGGCATTTCGAACCTCTGCCCACCGTGCTGCCAAGTGACAACTAAGTTGTGTGAGCTAACACTGCCCACATGAGTGCCTTGGGTACTCTCTTCCTTAAATTGCATGCGCTTTCCTCACAAGGCGCCAAAAATTTGAATGTCCATGACTTTACTGCCCATGTCACACTCCATGAAATTCACTGCGCAATGTTCAGATGCAGAAATACTTTTGGGTTTTCGAAAATCATGCGACACAATTAGGTTTCTTAAATGGAAAACCTTTGGCTTATTTATATAAGCCATCCTTCAATGCAAATACGTCGGCCCTTTTAACATTGCCCTCATGACGTCGGCGACGCCAATAAGAAAGGAGGGAAAAACCTTTTATTTAATTTTAAAATTTTAATTTTAATTTTAAACAAATTAAAATTTAAACTAAACCTTTAAAATTAAATTTCTCTATCACCGGAGCACATTTTTCGATGAAATGAAAAGACAACTTGGGTTTTAAGAAAAACCCATTTCAAATCTACCATCCATTGGTTTTAAATAAAACCTTTCCTTGCCTTTCTTATTTTTCATAAAAACCTTTTGTTAAGCTTCCCTTGAACCTCCTTTTGGAACCAAATGACATGTATCCCTTCTAGAACCTTTGATCAAAACCTATGCTTCTCATGAAGCTCTTTGTGGAGCAAAATCATAGTGCTTACTTACATAGGTCTTTTTGACATCAATGACAACTTTTAGCTTAGGGACTCAAAATGTCCAACAAATAGAAATTTTCAAAAGTTGGATCATCAAGATCAATTTTGATCATGCTTCTAAATAAAACTTTAAAAAAGATTGTAAACATGGTGTTGCTTGAAACAATAAAGAAAAAATCATCCTCCCTCCTCAAAACTATATAAAACCTCAACATACAACTATACAAAGATTAATTTATTTCTTATAAGGATCATAAACAACAATACAAAAATCAAAATATTTTTTAATAGAAACAAAAATAACCATAAAAATAAATTAAAAAACCAGTTTAATTAATATAAAATAGAATTTTAAAAATTGGATCAAGGATACCATATCTTCAAATAAATAAATAAATAAATATATGGGTTGAGGGTCACAGCCACACTATTTTTTTAGTGACAGACAAGTGTAAGGTTCAAACCATAGCGACTATTTTTTTTAGTGACAGACAAGTGCAAGGTTCAAACCATAGCAAGGTTCAAACCATAGCGACTGCTTCCACCAAACATATTTTGCTTGGTTATTGTTGACCCGATGTGAAGGGGACCATAGGTTGCTCCGGATTTGTATTGCCATTGTCGATCTCAAACCATAGCGACTGCTTCCACCAAACATAAAACCATAGCGACTGCTTCCACCAAACATATTTTGCTTGGTTATTGTTGACCCGATGTGAAGGGGACCATAGGTTGCTCTGGATTTGTATTATCATTGTCGATCTCATGTACACTCAAAAAAATTCAAATTACACTACTACATTTTCAACAATGTGAAATTTTAACCTGATGAACCACTTATTTATTATTTTCTCTCAAATTTCCCTATCATATCCTTATCGACCTAGATTTGTGGGTTTTATCCACCGTCTCACCCAACTTATGGTTGCTTTAACCTACGTTGGACCACTCTACGACTTGGGAGCCCAAAATTCGGTCCAACCGCAAAGAAGCAGGTACCTGTTTTTAAAAAGGAATGTTCTTTAATTCGGTACGGTCATACTGTATTCCGTTCCTGACAGTTTTTCCGCAAGATGCCAATGTTGATGTTCTATCTTGCAAGGTAATGAATGAGATCTATGAACTGAGAGAGAATGCCACTCAAGGTTTTGTCAGTGTACAACACCAACAATCAGCAATGAAATCGAACACTGGTTTTTACACTCGTAGAAAAGGGTGGCTCTGGAATAATGTATACGTTCATCTCTAAAGGATGAAGACAATACCAGAAAACATCCAAATGTTGTAACTTCTCACAGGTCAAATTGTTGTTGAATCACGGTCACTCTGTAAAGTTAACGCTGAGGATTCTAGGTTGGAGAGTCGATTATTCGACAAAATTTAAGTTAAGCAGTAAGATGGTAGATGGACTGAAATTATGAAAAGGACAATTTAAGTTCGGAAAATATCAAATCTTTAATCTTCTCACAGCTAATGTTTCCAGTCACTGCTCTCAAACCTCATGAGCAGGCCTGGAATTTGACAGGCATATGACCGTATTTTGTTAAAATATGGTTTTAATTTTATAAGACCGTAGATTTTTACTTGTTATTTTATAAAGTAAATATATTTAAAAACATCTGTTAAAATTGCTTTTATTTTTTTCCCTTCATAAGTTGTTGTCCGACGAGTGGGTGAGTGGTGAATTACGTCCGTCGGGCGAGCGGGGCTATTTCAACGGTGCTTACAACTCCTCACTGCCACTTGTATGAATCTTCCCTTCTGCGAATGTAATGTTTTCAAATGATGCACTATTCAGATTTAACGTCTTGCCTAATGATGCACTAATCTTCTCGCAAATTTAGAACTGTTATAACATCTTCCAATGCCCTTAATAGTCAAATTTATTTTTACCACTTTGTCATTATTTGCTATAATATTTCCAGGTAGGTATCAGGCTTCACTGGCGTTAGGTGACCATTTCACATTGTTATAAACTTATAGCCTGCCCGTGCCTCCTCGATGCGTCAGTTTAACGGCTCCTCCTCGGTGCATGATAATGTGCCTCACTCTCTGAATTTTATTTATGTTGTAATGGTGTAATGGTCTCTTGCTAGCATGCGTGGCACGAAGTGAGAGTGGAGTTAGAGGAAGAAATACTAAAAACAACTAAGCATGCGTGACAGCGAGAGTGGAGTTAGAGGAAGAATTCCGGTGAATTAAGTTACCGTCACGACTCAAGGGAGTGGTGAATTAATATTGAAAAATTTCATATTAAATTCCAAGCTTGGATGGCCTCATGGCAGTATGGCTCCTCAATCCTAACTCCTCAGTGCCTCACTTTTGCTGCATCTTTGCACGGTCCACCAAAAAAATTGAAGATAAGCTCTGTTGCCGTTGGGTTTCAGTTGCATTTCAGTGAAGCGTTGGTTTCAGTTTTCAGACAGCTTTAAAGGTAAGTTTATTAAAAACTTTTTGTGTGAAAAATTGGAAAAATAAAAAAAATAAAAAGTTGTCCAGTTGTGGAGAGGCACTCTGCTTTGGGCGTCAATTTTTATTTTTTAGTTTAGGTTTTGGAAGTATGGGTCGAGTTTCAAGATGAAGAGTTTTGATCGGTGGTGATGAGTTTGAAACATTAGAAATTTATGTTTGCCTTAAAACCTTAGACATATATGGACAATTTGAAATCCTAAAACTTTCTTGATAGATTCAAACCCATCTGAAATTTTTGTTCAATAATGCTTCTGGCAGGGGATTTTTATTTATTCTTTTGTTTCTATTATAAAGTTGTGAATTGGGTTTTCAAGATGAAATGTTGTGGCCGTTGGCAAGAAACTTTAAACCCTAGAAATTTATATTCGAGTTCAAATCCCTGGAATGGAATTTTTGTTCTATTTCAAACTCTGGAAATTTATCCAGCAAACCCTACAAAATTACTCTTTTTACTTCAGATGCTACAAAATTACTGTTTTTACTTCAAATGCTACAAAATTCTGTGCAGTTTTAAATTCTAGAGATTTCTTTTGAATATTGAATTGGTCGATACAAATAATTGTTCTGAGCAATAGCCACATTTTGGACTTGATGGCTTTTTAAGTTATTCTACAGTTGTGTACTCTGGATTGTTATGAGCAATAGTGACTTGGATTGTTTAAACCGTAAAAAAAATTAACCGTGAAAATTGAAAGGCAAATAAAATTTTAAACCGTAACTTAAAAATCAGTAAAAATATTTAACCGCCATAAAAATTGCTGGTGACATGAAATTTTTTTTTGAAATTCCAAGCCTGCTCGTGAGTGTAAAAAGATAACGGATATTCTTACGGCAGATATGGAATTCGTCAGTTTAAAATATAAATCTGAGTAGTTTTTATCGTTTTTATAAATATTATTTATTTTTAATATATTATTATTTTAATTTTAAAATTTTATTTTTATTTTTCAATTTTTATTTAAAATTTAAAAGTATTTCGATTCTAATCAAATTTTATTTAAATTAAAAAATAATAAAAAATATTGTCAAATGTTCCACTTATTTTGTACCATAATAAATCTAATGTCATTTGCTAAGGATGGAAGTAAAGTGAACCATAAGATTAAAGATTCATGGGTTATTCTTTAAATAGGTAAAAGAGGGTAAGTATTCCAATTCTAACCAAATCTTATTTAAATTAAAAATTATTAAAAAAGTTGTTAAATGTTCTACTTATTTTGTAGTATAATAAATTTATTGTCATTGGCTAAGGATGGAAGTAAAGTGAACCATCGTCATATGTATAAGATTCAACATGTATGGAGTATTTTTAAGTAGTAATAAATATATTAAGTTGGTTTTGACTGGGAACTAAGATCGAAAATAGGTAAAAGAGTATTTTTAATAATATAAATTTAAATAAAATGAGAATATGGATGAGGTAAATGTTTTTGTTGAGTATTGGTAATGAGTTGATTTTCTAAACTCTAAGAATTGTGATATTATAATTATATTAAAAAACAGTTTAAGTTTATGTATTAAGGTATCACAAAAATAAAATAAATTGTTTTAATTGTTAATGTGTTATTTCAAAGATTTATTTTACAATAATATCAAATAAAAAAATATCAATATTTAAGAAAATACTAACATGTTCTTAGCTTAAGATATTAATATTAAATAAAAAGAAGAAATTTTGAAAATTTGGACAGTAGAATTTAATATCCATGAGGTCGGTCATATGGGACGGTCATATGGGACGACACACATGCAAAATATTCAACCATGCTCCACTCAGCTTGAATACCATCATCTAAGCATTGGGTACAACCCTACCCCTTCAAATTAGAACCTTACACCTTGTATTTAGTGTTCTAAAGTCTTCATATTTAGGCCCACTCAAGTTGTATTTGGATCTATGTTTTTTTTAAATAATAATAAACTAAAATAAGTATTTAATTGCTAAGATTATTAAATTATATGAGGTGTGGTCCACTTGAACATTTTTTGATTGCCTTTATTTTATATTTATTATAGGTTTTTAAGACTATAAATATGTAGTTACTTTTATCAATCAATATACAACAATCTTATTACTTTCATTTGATATTAGAGTCGGATGTTATTTTACCTTACCTAAACCCTTGAGGGGGGAATTGTCTCTTGGAAATTTTCCCCTTCCCCATTCCCATAGTGGTAAATGCTACCCTCCACCTTCCCCATTCCCATAGGGGCAAATACTACCTTCCACCTTCCCCATTCCCGTAGTGGCAAATACTACCCTCCCTTTTTTTCTTTCTGATATCTTTTCAAGATAGATTTATGCCTAAATCTAGTGAAAAGTGAGGAAAGCAACTTGTACAATAACATGACCATGCACATCTATACAAATGAAGTTTTTGTTTGATCACAAGTACCTTACATCAAAGAGCAATGGTACTGGAGCATTTGGATGTTTCATGCATTCCATTCAAACCTGAGGTGAACATGAGTATAATGAAGATTTCACCAAAAATAGCTCACCATCAATAAAAATTGCAAGCAAATACAATATAAAATAATCAAGGGAGTCTTGATAAGGTGAAAAAAAGAAGCCTAGATGAATAATCTCTATATAGCAAGGTAACTTAACCAACTAAATGTTAAAGGTATACAAAAAGTATTACATGGCAGACATAAAAAGATAAAACATATCCAAACGTACAAGCATCCAATTAACAGAGTCAAGATGATATGGATCAACACCTAGATGAACCATCACATTGAGACAAAGATAAAAATTTCAAGGTAACCTCTAAGCAAGTGACTTGAATTTGTAGGTCAAATATTAGTTGAAATAAGTTTTAAGCTCTGAATCACACCTAATATATAGTGCCAAAATTATTTTATAAAGGACAAATATTATTGCCTAGATAGCCAATCGGATTTTTACATATAAATTGAGAAATGTGGACATGTAGACTTTCCAAAACCAAGCAGATCTTCTCCATCAAATCTAGTCTTAAAAGTCTTTAGCCAAAGGTTGATTAAAAATATTTCTAAAATCCCACATTGATAGTGGGAATTCTATTAAATCAAATATAATATTGTGTTTCCTATGTTTGATTGTAGGTGAAAAAGAAAGGCACCCATAATATTTTAAAACATCAAAATATTCCAAAGAATATTCTCTCTATATTTTATTTTTCTAATGAGACAAATTTTCTTGTAATTCAATGCATTATTGAAGTTACTCGTATAGGTTTATATATACTCATTGGAAAGTTTTTTTTGAGGTCGAATCAATGGAAGAATTTTTTTCAAGTTTTATAAAATTTTAATATGGATAGTAGTGCACCAACTTTCCTATTTACCAATTACTAAGGGGGAATAATTATGTTCCTTGGAATACCAAACTCAAAACACAACTCGAGTTTGAAGTAATATGAGAAGTTGTGGATGGGACTATTACCTATCTTGTGTAGATGTTAAAGAGAAGACAAAATTTGATAAGGAATATACAAAAGCACGATTGATCATCATGTTTGGATTACATGATAAATTACAACCATCCATTCAATATTCTACCATTGCAAAATATGCATGGGAGAAACATTAGGTAGTATTCAAAGTAAGAAACCAAAACCAAAGATGTATTAACTTTGTGGTCAAAGTGGCCATACAGTGAAGGAATATTAGCATAATCTATTCACAAATAGGCCTCCTTCATGAGAGATGTATTAGTAGCAAGATAGGTCATCATATGATAAGCAAAATCAAATTTGGAAAATATTACAGTAAAAAATGTAGCAGAATAGGATTATATTAAAGAAGAAGACAAAAAATAACATGCAAGAAGAAGAAAAACATGTATTTGTTGCACATACTCAAGTAAGTCAACACAATAATGTTTGGTATGTGTAGACACCAAAATCAAGCACATTAATATTAATTAATTAATTAACACTAATTAGCATATATCCATATAATATTAATTAATTAATCAAAATTAATTAGCATATACCCATCTAATACTTTTGTAATGGTATGTGGCAAGTAAGGCACCTAGACAAGTGGGGTCATTTCATGTAATCATTATCAATATTGTAATCGATGTTTGGTAGAAGATTTTAGCTCAAGTGGCCTTTTGCATATAATCCAACTCTTGAGCTTAGGGTCAAGGTTGCATGAATATTTTATTTAAAAGACATGGATCCATGTACACATATATTTTTGAAAGTTAATGAAATATTGAAGGAGGTTGCTCTCTTGAAGAGGCCTACGATTATGAGTTATTTTGTGAGATTGTTTCAATTCTAAAATTACTTTATGTATAGTGGTTTATGTTTCTTTTTATTGGTAAAGGGGTTTTGAAAGGATCTCGTAACCTTTTACAAAATGGAGTCAAACTGAAGAACTACTCCTTAGAAAAAATGTAGAAAGGAAATTCCATTACAGATTAAAACAAAAAACCATCAACATAATTAGGAAGCCCTCACAGGGGCAAGAAAGAGTAACCAAACAAACCCAACCAAAAAGAGACCCATGCAAGGGCATGCCGAGAGATAGAATTAAAGAAACATACACCCATAAGCAAAAAAGAGACCCACGTAGGGGCAATATTTGAGAAAAAAATGGAGAAATTTTCAACACCAAAAAAAACCAAAGAGCCAACGGAAAAACTAGATGTTGGATTGTCTAGTTTCATGGTCATACCTGGTTGCACCCACTAGGATCTTAAATTCCTTCAAGATCTCAAAATAGTCCTTGTATTCATCCAGGAGAGTCTCCATCTGAGAGAACAGAGAGGAATTCACCTTGGCTGCTCTTCCCAGGGCCTTCATAATGTCATGGATGTCCTGGAGGTGACCTATTTCAAAGATATTAGGCCAACATGAAACTTCGAAGGCCAAAAGAGGTGGAGGCTTTGTGGAAGTACCCTCAATAGGGTGACTTTTCTTGGGTGCAGTCTCCTATTTGACTTAAAAAGAAAGAGAGTCTTTAGAACAATCATTATCCATGATAATGGGAGCCTTACATGTTCCACTGCTAGCTTTACCCCTAGTGGAGTGATGAGTTCCTGGAGTTATCTCCAATTTTATGTTGAATTCAATGGTTCGATTTGTTCTAGAAGATGCAAAATTATTCCCACCAGCTCGACCAACATTTTTTGTAGGTTCCATGGTAGATACCATCGCTCCCATGGCTCTATGAGTTTGGTGCTCCAAAATATATCTTTAGATCAACAAATGAAGACCTTGATGTAGAGGGAAATATGAGACTCCCCTCTTGAAATTTAGGATCGATCGTTTGATAGATCAAAAAAGGTACTTCAAGATGTTAATAGTTTTCTTTCTCCATAAGTGTTAATAGTTTTCTTTCTCCATAAGTGGTTGAGGAACACCAAATGGAAGCTCCTCAAAAGTACTCTACGACTATCCAATGTGAAGTACTGCAGGACCATCACCATCACAACATCCCATGGCTTTGAAAGAGTATCCCATAGAATTCCACCCTTGTCTATGCCCAAGGATTTACCATGATCTCGTAAGAGATCCAACTTTCCCTAGAGTGAGTGCTTCTCTCTGTTAATAATATCCTCTTTATTCAGAATACCCATAATTTTGGCTAGGAGGTCAGCGGTAATAGTGAAAATTAAACTGCGTATGATGACATATCCTTTGTCCCACATTTGCACAAAATCTAGGAAAAGATCAGGATTATGGCCATTATAAAGTTATAGTAAGTTAAGGAGACCATGGTCTCAAAATATATCTTGGACAAGAGTAGTAAGATGAAGAGCTGAGAGTTCAACTTCGACCATCAAGATAGGGCTTAATAGGATGAGGGGAGTAGACAAAAAAAGCACCAACTTAGATGGGAAATGACAGAAGGATAATAAAATGAAGGGTTTAAAAGCAAAGAATAAGAATATTTATGATCCTTTCAGAATATATTTCCAATTACAATGGCATAGAATATGTAAAACTTGCTCTAGAAAAGTATTGGATATGATGGCACTCAAGAAGGAAGCAATTGGCATGGATAGGTTGAAACGAGTAAAGAGAATCCAATAAGAATGCAAGATTGATACTGGGAAGCACAAGTCAAATAAAAAGGGGCTCTCAAGGGAGTGGCACCAGATTCATATGTAACTATTTTCAAAAGCATCAAAAAAGACTCCTTTGATGATCACAAGGACCCAACACATAGTCTCTCGAGGTAACAAAATGGTGATTTTCGAAGCTCTTAGCATGATTAGTGATATCTATGTAATTGAAACAAATGAATATGGGTTTGGGTTTCACAGGGGTAGCTACCTGTAAGTGCCAAGTTGAAGGAAAATCCACATGGTTCAGATAAGTATTGGCAAAGTGCCAGGCTAGATGATGAAGTTACCTCGTCTTTCCCCAAAGGTGAATCTACCAAAGGTTACCACAAAAATATTTGGAAATAATGTTTTGGTTGGTGACAATGATATTATGAGCTAACACGTGTCCCATGTCAGAGCTTCTACAACTCTAGAGATGATATTTTTACAAAGCGTGAAGATTATGTGACCTGTTAAAATTAACATCAACAGTGAAGTGTAAAGTCACATCCTCATTATATTTCTTGGGGTGTTCCATATGAGTAAAACTCGTGTTGGGTCTTCCACTCATGGTGTGACTTATCATATGATGGTGAAATATTTGAACATAGCTCCACGTGGAATAAATATGACCCCAAAACAAATATCGACTAGGAATAAGGGTATTACTAATAAAGAACGTCCAGATCATTGACATCATTAAGAGTTAGAGGAAAAAGGTCTCTCTAGATAGTGAGACTTGGTTTAGAAATACCCATGTTCACAAGGAGATCAACAACATGATTTCCTTCACAAAATACATGATTGAAAGTGACACTCATGAAAGAATAATGTAAATGTATTGCTTCAGAGATCATGTTGAAAATATTCCAAGAAACAAAGTGAGTCTCAAACAGGTTTTGAATGATTTTTTTGGAGTTCCCTTCAACAATTAATTTGGAAAAACTTTAATTAAGGAAAATCGTTCCCTATATCCCCTTTTTGTTCCATGAGGCCTATCCCATCCAAGTATACCCCTTAGGCTAGCCAGGGGTTTTTTTGGTATCTGGCGTAGGTTGTCAGACTTGAACTTAGACCTCATTTTGAGGATTGAGGGAACTTGCCAGTAAGGTGCCTTGTGTTGATTAGTGGTTTTTGGTAGTTGATGAATTTTTGTTTATTTTTAGTATTTGTGTAAGTGAGATTAATTTTAATAGTAGGTTTCTAACAAGTGGTATCAGAGCACTTTCCAGGGTCAAGTTCTATTGTGACTACGATAATTATTACTTGTCCACTCCAACTGTTAGGTATAATTTTCCTATATTTTCTATTTTTTGTTTATCCTTAATATATATATATATATATATATATATAAACTACCAAAAAAAGAATATTTTTTCTATATTAGTTGTGTAGGTTAGAAACCCTATGTTGGGGATTTTAAAATATTGTAGAGGATTTGTTGTTATTGGCTAAGCTAGATAGATCATAAAGCATCTAGTGATATGATGGGTGATTAGACTCTAATACCCAGGCCTTAGATAACACCTATGCATAAAATTGAGCTCCCATGTATCTTTGGGTATTTAAGGATGCCATCTAGGGTTAAACAAAATTTTATCCATTAGAAATATTTGCAGGCTTGTATTATCCATAGTACATGGGATAAAATCCCAAAATATTACCCTCCCATACTATTAGAGAGGCAGATAGTGTGCTCAAGGGTATGTGTGAAATCCTCCTTGGGTAGTGGCCTAAAATATTTTTTCAAGCACTATTGTTAATCACTACGATATAACAAATGGCCTATGGGTATTACATACTCCCTTTCCTAGCATACCCTAGTTATATCCAAAACTTTAACCTATAAAAATAAAATCCTTCCTGTTTTGTTAAACCTGAAAAATTTTCCCACAAAAGTGAGCATAACAGTCGGGTTAGTGGCAATAATAATTGTTTATAACAATAAAAATTATAGGGTGGTCAATGACAAAAATAAAACAAATAATATCAATAACTACATAGTATATAGAATCCCAAAGTTAGTGATTGAATAGTGATAGTGGTCACAGTATAGGTGATAGGACAATATCAGGAGTGGGTAGTAGTTAGAATAGATAGGGCAAATTCAGTTGACATAGTACCCAACTTTTGAACCTAACCTCCAAAGGAAAAATAGACCTCACCAACAGACTCATCAAAATAGTAGTAAAAACAATTATGGGGTTCCAAAAACCAGTGTTGTGGGATATAGCTCAATGTGACTATATTTTTGAAATGATTAGTTTGATATATAAAACCCAAGAACTTTTTTGGACTTATTACTAAAAATAGTAACCCTCAAAATTATGCTTCTATTTTTAGTAATTCACTAAAATCATACCAAAAGGACTAATGGTACTTAGGGACACCAAAAGGAGAGATGGAACAAACTACCTTATCATTGGATAGCATCACCAAACAACTCAGTGTCATTATCCAAGACAACCAATCAATATGGGAGGATGTCCAAAACTTCAAAAGGGAATACATTACCTCCAAGACTAAACTTCATGAACAAATTCTAGAGGTTGAGTCTAAGATCCTGTTAGCATATACTTCTTACATTATTGATTAAAAATGTATTTAATTTTAATCAAAATGATAGTGCATGTAGGCGCTCTCTAGGTTGGTTTAATAACCACCAATTTGGTTTGATAAACCAACTTATTGTAACCCTTATATTTCATATCAATCTAAATGAATAATTGCTTCGTGAAATTCTTCATGGTACCAGAGCTTGGAAGATCACAGGCGAACGTTGGGCAAGGTAGTTACCTAACTACTCCAAATCCTTTACCATCCAAATAAAATTGAATATATTGATAGACGTTGGACGCAGGACGTAGATAGGAAGCCACACAGGCTGCAGGACGTAGATAGAGCCAACCATTAACTGACGTAGTATGCAGACATGAGGATATGTAGACCAAAACACTCACATGAGGACACATAGGATGCAGACAAAGCAAGTGGAGGACACGTAGGACACAGGTAGAGAATACTGGAAGGAGGTTACAAAGGCAAAAGGTTGGGGTGGTTTCTCGAAGGCAACTAAAATATTCATATTGCCTTCGTCATTTTTAAATAATCCCATAGTGGTAGCATAGGCCATGTGGGATTATTGTTTAAAAAAAAACAATTTCCTTCACACTCAACATAGTAAGAGCCGCTAGCTTCATAGATATTCTCATTGGGTCCTCTGGCTCACGTTATCCGCATTGTGCTTGCTAGTCGTGAGGTCATGGGTTCCATTCGCTTCGGGGAGGTATAAGGGTTATAAAGTTTTTTTTCTTTCCTCTCTGCATTAATACATGAATAACACCCGCTTGGTTCTTGTTCCATATTTTTGAGCCTTCTGGCTCACGTGGTTCATGTTGTGCTTGCTAGCCTCGAGGTCATGTTTTCCATTTGCTTCAGGGAGGTATAAGGTTTTTTTAAGTTTATTTTCTTTCCTCTCTGCATTAATATGTGATAACACTCATTTGGCTCCTATTCAATATCGTCGAGCCCTTTGGCTCACGTGGTCCGCATTGTGCTTGCTCACTACGAGGTCACGGGTTCCATTCGCTTCGCATGTTGTGACGGTTGGTAGTGTTGTTTGAAACCCTAAGATTTTTTGATGGCAGTGACATTTTTTTTATGGCAGGTGGTGTTTTTGACGCCCCCAGCAATTCTATTGACACCTCCATTGAAATTGATGCCTAAGCTGTCCCAAATTGACACCTTGAAAGCTTCCATAAAATATTTTTATTTGGAGTTAAGGTACAATTTTTTTTCTTCCTTCTCTATTTTGCAAAATGAAAGGGGGAAATATGATTCATTTGCAAAATTGTCAAATAAAGGGGGGAAATCAAAACATTTGAGGGTGAAAATTTGTTGGATTTGTAATAGGTTTTTAAATTTGTGGGCATTTGTGATTGTTTTTTTTTGCATTTAAATATTCGGTTTTCTTGCATTAAAAATAATAAATCATAAAAAATAAGACCCCAAATTTATACCCTATTTGTGCAATTTATTGTACAACAGTGTTCGATATTTGAGATACCTCTGGTCCACACTTATAGGTAATGTTTTTGTGCTTTGGACTACTGTATCCACTGCCTAATATAGCTGCAACAATGACATATAAGCTTGTTCTCTATCAATCATCAGGGAAAAATAAGGCAAACCAGTTCTATTATTCATTCCATATCATACCCACATCATGATTGTTGTTAGGCATAAATCCTGATGAAGGTTTTTCCAAAGTTTTTAGGGGAAGTTATGCCCCACGCATGAGGAATAAAATTTTTATGGTATGTGTCATTAACAACACGATGCCCTTTCAATATCACCAAATATCAATATATTGTGCTTCTAATATGTACTTATAGTCTCTCTCACGTAAGGGCGGGTACATATTGAGTGGTATATTGTTCATATATACTTACAGTCTCCCTCACATAAGGGAGGGTATATATTGAGTGGTTATGATAAATAGATTTTGCAGGTATAAAGAAAGGGATACCAATTGGTGATATCAGAAACTTTCATAATGGCCATTGTTCACAAATATCTCTCAAATTCATAGTTGTTGAAAGGTCCTAACTTTGTTCCATGGAAGACAAATATGAGATCCATTCTTCAGATGGAAGATTTATGGGATATAGTAATTGGCACTACAAAATGCCCTCAAACACCAGGAGCAGATCAATAAGCTTGGGATAAAAATGACAAAAGAGGTCTCGTGTTTATCTTTCTTACCACTACATATGAGGTGCAACCTCATATTTGTGATGTAAAAAATAGTAAGGAAGCTTGGGATGCCTTGGTGACAGTATATGAAGGAAAGAATCAGTCTACTATTCTACACCTTCAAACTCTACTACATACCCTTAGTATGAATTCTGTGGAAATGGTTGATCTATTCCTCTGTAGAGTGGTAGACTTGAAAGCAAAGTTGAATGCTATGGGAAAACTAGTAGATGATGATATCTTGAATTCTGTCATTTTGAGAGCATTACCAGATTCCTACAAAATGTTGATCACTTCTCTCAATGTTTTTGGTAGACAAGTAACATTTGTGGAACTAGTAAATTTACTTTAGACTGAGGAAGAAAATAAAGTTTAGAAATATGAAGTACCAAATAATGTCCTCTCTACCCAAAAAAATGGTAAGAAACAAGGTCAATTTCAAAAAGGGGGTTCTTCTTCCGAAGGAAAAGGGAAGCAAAATCAATAGAAAGATAAATAATATTGCAATATTTGTGATATGAATAACCATGACACCAACAGATGTTGGTTCAAAAATAAGCAACAAAATGATCAAGGTCCTAAGAAGAAGGGCAAAGACAAGTAGAAATACAAAAAGAAACATAAGCAACCTAAATGCCATGTTGTTTATGCTGACTCCAACTCAGACTCAGATTCCCCTAGGTTCAATTTAGATTTTGACTCTGAAAGAGCACACAAGATGCTCATGACCCATACTTCATCTTACCAGATACATGTTGTATGGTATATTGATTAAGGAGCAAGCAAACACATGACTGGGGACAAATCATGGTTTGAAACTTTTGAGGAAAAATAAGGTAAACCAGTCATAATTGCTAACAATCAAGTTTACCAAGTGAACGGTGAAGGGGATGTTTCTGTATCTCTTCCCGATGGTAACTGTCATATTGAGAAGGTTCTCTATGTTCCAGGATTAGCCAATAATTTGCTCTCAGTCACACAAATGTTGGATAGAAATATGGATGTTGTGTTTCAAGTTGTGAAAGGCAAGAAGAAATATTTTATATCCCACAATGGTAAACATGTTGCAACCGGATCCTACAAGCATGGCTTGTTCATTCTAGATGCTCTTTCAACTCCTCATGTTGCTCTAGATGCAACTACAAAGGAGGCCACCTCTCTTTGGCATAGACATTATGGGCACCTAAGTTCAGGATATTTTCTTGAATTACATAGATATGGGATGGTGAAAGGTCTTCCTCATCTCTCATATATCTTACCAGTTTTCTCGAATTGCTTAGTAGGGAAGCAACATCGAGTACCTTTTAAAACTACCTTATCTCGAGCTAAAAACCCTTTAAAGCTGGTACATATTGATTTGTGTGGTACTATGCCAACCAGTTATGGTGGAAAGAAGTATTTTCAATTATTTTTTGATGATTACTCATGGAAGATGTGTGTTTTATTTATTCAATTGAAATCAGAGGCATTTATCTACTTTCAACAATTCAAGAAACTTGTTGAGGAGTCGGGATGTTTCATAAAAACCCTCTGCTCAGATCGAGGGAGGGAATACACCTCTGAAGAGTTTTTAGATTTTCTTAAGAAACATGGGATTAAAATACAACTGACCACAACCTATACACCTCAGTAGAATGGAGTTGCAGAAAGGATAAATCATTCCATTATGGAAATGGTTCGATGTATGCTAAAAGGAGCACATCTTGAGGATCAATTTTGGGTAGAAGAAGTAAACACAACATCATACCTCCTAAATAGAGCACCCACTATATCTCTACAAGGAAAAACACCACAAGGAGCTTGGAGTGGTAAGAAACCCTCCATTTCTTATTTAAGGGTTTTTGGATGTAAAGCATTCATGCACATTCCAAAACAAAAAAGGAAGAAGTTGGATGAGAAAAATCTACAGTGTATCTTTCTTGGCTATGATGAGCATCCAAAAGGATATCGATTGATTGATCCTAAGACCAAAAAGACACACTTAAGTAGAGATGTTGTATTTTATGAAGCTTTCACATCAAAAGACACATCTACAGTTGTATACCTAGATGAAGAAGAACCTAAGAAAGAGGTTCAACCTTCAAAATAATAGTAGAAATTCCCAAAATGGCATACTAGCACTTTGAGAGATGCTAAGCTGAATTCACCTCCATATCTATCTCTAGATAGGCCATGTACTCACAGTACGAATCAAAAAATGAGAGCAGAGGCATCTACTTCAGAGGTTGATGAACTTTGCCAACACTTTGATGATTTGTCAGTGGGTACAAAAAATGATAGAGAATAAGATGAGAATGAAGAAAAGGTTTATATGTCCACATTGAATGCAAATGAACCTAAAACGGTTCAAGATGCACTTGATAAGCCACAATGGAAAGGGGTAATGGATGTAGAACATTAGTTTCTCATAAAAATAATGCTTGGAAGTTAGTCGATCTGCCAACAGGAAAGAAACCCATAGGCTGCAAATGGGTGTTCAAAGTGAAGTATAAGGCAGATGGATCTATTGATAAGCATAAATCCCTACTTTTTGCAAAGGGTTATGCTCAGAAAGAAGGCATAGACTATGAAGAGACTTTTGCCCCTACTGCAAATATGACTACCATTCAAGTACTTTGTGCCATGGGATCTTAGTTTGGATGGAAGTTGCATCAGATGGATGTTAAAAGTGCTTTCTTGAATGGTGACTTATAGGAAGAAGTATACATGACCCAACCATAAGGATTCATGGTTGAGGGGCAAGAACATAAAGTGTGCAAATTGATCAAATCCTTGTATGGGCTCAAACAAGCTCCTCGAGCTTGGTATATCAAGATAGATAGTCACCTTGTGTAGCATGGATTCCAAAGAAGTCCTTCAGATGAAAATATCTATATTAAAAATAATGGTTCTGATATAGTGATTTTGGTACTTTATGTAGATGATCTGATCATAGTAGGAAGCTAAAAAAAATGATTGATTTAGTGAAAAATGATTTGAAGCAATCATTTGAAATGACAGATCTAGGACTTTTGCACTATTGTCTTGGTTTAGAAATAACTCAGAAAAGATTTCATATCAGAGTAACACAAAAGAAATATGCCAATACTTTAGTGGAAATATATTGGATGACTAACTATAAGTCAAAAGCAACTCCAATGGAGCAAGGACTTAAGTTATCATGATATGATGAATCACCTCAGGTAGATGGTACTCTCTATCGCCAGTTGATTGGGAGTCTCCTATATCTGACAAATACCAGGCCAAATATTAGTTTTGTTGTAGGCTATATTTCAAGGTTCATGCAAGAACCTAAGGTGATTCAATGGAAATTAGCAAAGAGAGTTCTTCATTATGTCTGTGGTAGTGCAAATTATGGCCTAGAATACAAAAAGAATAATAAGTTTTTCTTACTAGGATACACAGACTAAGATTATGATGGATCCATTGATGATCGTAAATAAACTTTTGGATATGTTTTTAATTTGGGATTTGGACCTGTCTCATGGCATAGTAAGAAGCAACATGTGGTTGCTTTATCTTCTATAGAGGTAGAATATTGTGTAGCCAGTGAAGCATTCTGTGAGATTATGTGGTTAAGTCGTATTCTTTCAAACATGGGCCTTCCAAAGAATCTACCTCTTCATTTGTTTTGCAACAATCAAGGTGTTTTGAATCTTGTCAAAAATTCAAATTTTCATGAACGTACCAAACATGTTGATACCAGATGTTATTTCATTTGATATGAAGTTCCAAAGCACCATATACAGCTTCAATACATTCCCACTAATGCGCAAGGTACAAATATTTTTACCAAAGCACTTGGGCGTATCAAATTTGAAAATTTTCGAGATACTATTGGAATTTTCCAATAATGTAATAAGGGGGGATGTTAGCATATACTTCTTACATTATTGATTAAGCATGTATTTAATTTAAGCAAAATGATAGCGCATGTAGGTGCTCTCTAGGTTGGTTTAATAACCACCAAGTTGGTTTGATAAACCAACTTATTGTAACCTTTATATTTCATATCAATTTGAATGAATAATTGCTTCATGAAATTCTTTAGCTTCAAGGCGGACCCCACATATTTGAGTATTAGGATACAAAATAGTCAAGAGGAGTAAAATAACCCCATAAGGAAAAGAGAGGTTTCCTGTAGGCTCAAAATTTTTGCAACCCTTTCTCCCAGGCTAATGGATTCGCACCTGAAATGGGGGGAAATGAAGGATCTACAACTCGGATGATAAGTGCTTATGTTGCGCTCTCTTTGGTGTTTTTTGATGAATGGGGTGGGGTTCACCAAGAAACACTTACTATGGCAGTTTCCATGCCTAGGTGAGGTAGTAGTTTGATGTGTTCTTTATTTTGAAAGCATACACCTAGGGTTTGGCCAAAATGCAATTTCTACCTAGCTATATGCAATTCAGTTTCAAGTGAATACGAGGAATATAGATCTATCTAGGAAAGCATTATAAAATTTCAAGTATGATGCATAGGTTTCGAAGTTGATATGTTTTTATTTTATATTTTATGTTTTTGTGAAAAATGTAATAAATCTATGTTTTTTTGGGGGGGTTTATGTTTTTTGATTAACTACAAATTCTTACATATCAAAAAATATAAATTTGATAATGAAAGAGTGAGTTTTGATCACTTACCTGACCCAAAAGTTTGATTTTGATGAAATCGGCTACACTGTATGAAATTGGATGCAGGCGGGATGAAACCGAACGTACAATTTCATTTGACAAAATCAGATGCAGATGGGTTCTTACAAAACCTGTAATTTCATAACAGAACACTAGATTTTGGAATTAGGGGTGGGTGATCTGCATAGGCCATAGTAGATTATGGTATGTGATAGTCAAATTCCCTTGATTATTTTAGCCAACCATGAAGAAAATAAAAAGTTGATTATTCTAATCATGAAACAAAAAATGCTAGATCTAGCAATAACAGATATTTGTAATACAAAATTGTAGAAATTAAAAGTGCTATGATGTTGCTAATGTAAAATGAAAGATATAGAATATAGAATTTTACCCCTAGAGGGACGTAGATACGAAACCATACACTAAGCATGAAACTGTATGCAAAGAACGAAATCGTACGCATCCAAATTTATCCAATGACTAGTTCTGTAAGGCAGAGAACAAAATTAAATGTAATAGTAACAAAATCAAACACAGTCGATTTAGTACAAATAGTGAGAAAATATAGTAAAAATCAAGTAAAAGCGAGATCTAAGTATACAAAAAATGATGCCATGGTTGTATGCTTCCTAGATGATGATTTGACAATGGTATCTCCTACTGCAACCTATAAAAAAGCTCCAAAACTCCTCTTTTCCAATATCTTCTGCAAAAATCATCAACCAGACTAATTATTATGGATCTAAGGGATTAAAACGGCTATTTCTATTTGACGAATCAGGTGAGTGGTAGAAAAAATTACGTTATTGGTCCAAATTAGAATTTTGTCTTGATTTAGATGAAATCAACTGTATCCAATTTTATTAGATCATCTGATTTCGTCGAGAGTCTGGTGATACCTAGATTAGATTCAAAATTCAATCTAAGCACCTAAATTAAGTGCACGTGGGATTTGGATAAAATTGGATGCATCTGATTTTATCGGATACATTCGGTTTTATTGAGATCATCTGATTTTTTTGGAGTGCAATTAAGTTATTTTTTATATTTTTGGCACAAATACTAAGGTAGAGATTTTTTAGGATGATTTACTCATTATTAGGATAATTAAGATGTTTTAGTAACATTATTAATTTGGAGGTGTGTCCAAATTTTGCAGCTACATTTTACCCCCTCTTTAGCGCATTTATGAGCAATAAATGCGTTAAAGAAAAGTAGCAAAAAGGTAAGGTATTTTGCAAAAAAAATCAATTTTTTTTTTATAGTTATTATCAGGGATACCCCCTTCAATTTTTGGAAGAAATCTGCGATTTATTGCAAAACTCAAAATTTGAGGTGAAAATAGGGTATAAATTGGAAATTAGGGCAAAACCCTAATTCATTTTTCTTTCTTGTTTTAGTTGATTTTGCTCTAGAGAAAATGAATAAAATATCCACTACAGAGCATCAGGAAGACTTGATGGTAGCGGCGGTGCCATGCGAGTAAGTGATTCTATCCATTTTTGTTTGGATGTTTTTTGTCAAAATGTTAGGGGTTTTTTTTTGTAGCCTATCGTCGCACTGTCGCAACGACGAAATCGGATTGTCACGACAAAATCAGACATCTAAATTCATTAAAAACTACACTCAATTTTGACAAAATCGGATGTAACATCGAATTCATATGTATGATTTTGTACATTTTAGGTCCATTTTGGTAGTTTTGTGCGTACGGTTTTGTTTTCGTGCATCTGAATTTACGGATTTGGATGTACAATTTTGTCTTCATGCATCCGATTTTATACTTTAGGTCCATTTTTGGATAGTAACACAAATTTAAAAAAATTGTCATTTTATTATTTTTTTTGTGTAATTTTATGACTAATTTGTGTATTATTTTTGTTTCTTTTGTAGGGAGGGACCCTTAAGGGTCGCGAGTGGTGACATATTGGCTTTGAGGGTCGAGTAGAAGATCTCAGTGTGGATGAGAGGAATACTCTCACTGCAACAAAGCTCAATCATGTGGTGGAGATGCCACGTATAGAGGTAGATTATAGTCTACTCACAGCATTGGCAGAGCACTGGTATGCTGGCTCATCAACATTTTTATTATCAATAGGGGAGATGGCTCCTATGTTAGAGGACATATGGAGGATTTTGAGAGTGCCCATAAGAGGGCGATATGTATACCAGTATTTAGCCTAGGGTTAGTCCATGAGGAAGTTAACGAGAGACCCATATTTTGTGATTGAGTAGAGTGGAGTGAGAATTGATCGCTTGATAGTGAAAAAGGGGGTTTTTACATTGACTGTGGTACTTTCAGAGATTATGGGTGGATTAATACTATACCATCAAAGTGACAGGTACTTACCATGGGGGTTAGCTAAGGTTTTGGTTGACATGTGGGACACCCAAATATGATTTGCATGGGGTCCCTATATTTTATGTTTCTTGTATCATACCCTATTCATATTCGTGTACAAGAATGGTAGTAGTTTGGTTTTGACTTCATTCTTATAGGTGTGGTGCTAGGAGCACATTACGGTGAGGAGACCCAGGGGGTTTCCTCTATAGGACATTGAGGATGGGTGACTCGTAGTCTTTATATGGGGTCAATTGGTTGGTCATATTCGAAGGAGAGGTGGCCTAGAGAAGTCCAAATGGGTATTGGATAAGTTGACCATGACCCATATTTTTTAGAAACCCTGAATGGGACACCACGGTTGGGAAAATTATTAGGAGGAGTTAGCTCATGTGATGGCTTCATATGGAGTGAGGGGAGATATAGCTTCATCGATATGATCGTGTACTATCCCAATTTGGTGTGGTACAGGATATTCCAAAGGTTTAGTATTTCACTTATTCTTGAGTAGTATGAGATTCGACCACCATGAGCAGGAGGCTAAATCTCACTCATTTTCTTGAGGTGGATGAGGACAATGTTGATGTTTCCTTGACATAGGAAGATGATGCAGGGGTCACAAATGGATATGTTGCATGGTATGCTATTGTTTGCCCTACGAGACCCACTCATACATAGGGTATTTTTGGGTATTTGTAGGAGGAATTTTGGGAGGTGCACAGACATCACTCTACCAGATCAGGCAAAGTAGGACATATGAAGAAATTGAAGTAGTAGTCACATTGTATTGAAGTTGGAAATAAATACAATGTAAGGTGGTTCAAAATTAGTTGACAAACCACCAAGATAAGTTGCATAACTACCTACCTAAATTGGAGAGCGCATAAATATGCTATTTTGGTTAATGAAATAATTTAATGACTATGATATATGCTAACATCCCCCCTTATTACATTATTGGCAAATACCAAGGGTATTGTGAAACAATTCAAATTTGACACATGCAAGTGCCTTGGTGAAAATATCTGCAACTTGGTCATCAATGGGAATGTATTGAAGCTGTATGTTGTGCTTTGGAACTTCATCATGAATGAAATGACAATGAGTGTTGATGTGTTTGGTGTGATCATGAAATATTGGATTCTTGACAAGATTCAAAACACCTTGATTGTTGCAAAACAAATGAAGTGGAAGGTTCTTTGGAAGGCCCATGTTTGTAAGAATGTGATGTAACCATATTATCTCACAGACTGCTCCATTGGTTGTGTGATATTTTGCCTCTATAGAAGATATAGCAACCACCTACTGCTTCTTGCTATGCCAAGAGATAGGACTAGATCCAAGATGAAAAATGTATCCATAAGTTAACTTTTGATCATCAATGAATCTAGCATAGTCGGAGTTCGTGTATCCCTGTAGATAGAACTTGTTATTCATTTTGTATTCCAATCCAAAATCTATTGTACCATATACATAATGAAGAACTCTTTTTTTTTATTTCCAATGACTCACCTTTGGATCCTACATGAACCGTGAAAGATAACCCACAGTAAAACTGAGATTTGGCCTGGTATTGGTTAGATATATGAGACTCCCGATCAATTGATGATAGAGAGTTCCATCTACCTGTGGAGATTGATCATATCGAGATAGCTTAAGTCTAGCCTCCATTGGAGTAGCTTTAGACTTACAGTCAGTCATGCAATATTTATCAATCAGTGTCTTGGAATATTTCTTTTGTGTAACTCTGATATGATGTTTCTTTTGAGTCACTTCTAAGCCAAGATAATAGTTATTAAGTCCTAGATATATCATTTCAAAGGATGTTTTTAAATCATTTATCACGACATCAGTCATACTCTCTAAAATTCCTATTATGATCAGATCATCTACATAGAGCACCAAAATCACTATTTCAAAACCATTGTTCTTTATATAGAGATTTGCATGTGATGGAGTTCTTTGGAAACCATGTTGCATTAGGTGATTGTTGATTTTGATGTACCAAGCTTGAGGAGCTTGTTTCAACCCATACAAATACTAGATCAAGTTACAAACTTTATGTTCTTGCCCTTCAACAACAAATCCTTCCAGTTGAATAATGTATATATTTTTGTAATTCACCATTCAAGAAAGCACTTTTTACATCCATTTGATGTAACTTCCACCCAAACTAAGCTGCCATGGCACACAAGACATGAATGGTAGTCATTTTTATAGTAGGGACAAAAGTCTCTTCATAATCTATGCCTTCTTTCTGAGCATAGACCTTTGAAACAAGATGGGTTTTATGCTTATCAATAGTACCATCTACCTTATACTTTACTTTGAATACCCATTTGCAGCCAATAGGCTTCTTTTCTAAATGTAGATTTACTAGATTCCATGTATGATTTTTTATGAGAGATGTATGTTATGCTTCTATAGAAGCCTTCCACTGAGGCTTACTAAGTGCATCCTAAACTATTGTAGATTCATTTTCATCCAATGTTGTCAAATAAACCCTCTCATCCTCCATATCCATATCCCTACCTTCCACTGCATCCACAGATAGTTCATAAAACTATTGGCCAAGCTCATCAACTTTTGAAGTTGATGCCTCTACTCTCTTCTACTGAGTCATACTATGAGTACAAGGTCGATCTAGAGTTAGATCTGGAAGTGATGTCAACTTGAAATCTATTAATGTACTGGTATACCATTTGGGAATATTATTATGAGGAGGTGAAGTCTCTTTCTTAGGCTCATATTCCTCAAGGTATACAACTGTAGAGGTGTTATTTGATGTGAAAGCTTCATCAAATACCACATATCTACTTATATGTGTCTTCTTGGTTATAGGATCTATCAATCGATATCCCTTTGAATGCTCATCATAACCAAGAAAGATACATTACAGGGTCTTATCATCTAACTTATTCCTTTTCTATTTTGGTATGTGCATGAATGCCTTACATCCAAAAACCCTTAGATGAGAAATGGAGGGTTTCTTACCACTCCATGCTTCTTGTGGAGTTTTACCCTGTAGAGCCCTTGTGGGTGCTCTATTCAGGAGGTATGATGTTGTGTTTACTGCTTCTACCCAATACTTATCCTCAATATATGCCCCCTTAGCATACATCAAACCATTTCCACAATGGAAAAATTTCTCCTATCTGCAACTCCATTTTTTGGGGTGTATAGGTTGTAGTCAGTTGTCTCTTAATCCCATGTTATTTCAAAATTGATGAAAATTCCTTGGAAGTATATTCCCCCCTTGATCTGAGTGGAGGGTTTTTATGAAATATCTTGAATCCTTCTCAACAAGTTTCTTGAATTTTTGAAAGTACAAATATACCTCTAGTTTCAATTGAAGAAAGAAAACCCACATATATCGTGAGTAATCATCAACAAATAGTTGAAAATATTTCTTTCCACCTTAGCTGGTTGGCATAGCGCCACACAGATTGGTGTGTACCAACTCCAAATTTTTCTTAGCTCTAGAAGAGCTAACTTCAAATGCTACCCGGTGTTGCTTCCTTGTTAATAAATTTGAGCAAACTGGCAAGATGGATGAAATATGGGAAAGTATTCTCACCATCTCATATTTTCTCAATTCAAGCAAATATCCTAAACTTAGATCCACATATCTCTTATGCCACAAAGAAGTATTCTCCTTTGTAGTTACTACCAGAGGAACATGATGCGTTGAAATGGCATCTAAAATGAACAATTCATGCTTGTATTATTTGATTGCTACATGTTTACCTTTTCTAGTTATAAAACATCTCTTCTTGTCTTTTGTAACTTAGAACACAACATTAATATTTTGATCCAACATCTAAGGAACAAACAATAAATTAGTAGATAATCCAGGAACATAGTGGACCTTGTCAATTTGACATTTACCACCTAGAAGAGTAATAGAAACATCCCCTTCACCCTTCACTTGGTAGACTTGATTGTCATCAATTGTTATTGGCTTACCTTATTTCTCCTCAAATATCTCAAACTATGATTTATCACCAGTCATGTGCTTACTAGCTCCCGAATCAATATACCATAAAACATCTATCTAGGGAGATGAAGTATGGGTCATGAGCACCTTGTGTGCTCTTTCAGATTTTGAGTCTTAGTCGGATCCTACAGAATCTAAGTCTGAATTGGATTTAGCATAAGCAACATTCCCCTTAGGTTGCTTATTATTTTTTTGTGGTTTGTGTTTCCATTGCCCTTTTTTCTATGATGTTGGTCATTCAGGGTCTTGTTCTTAAACCAACACTAGTTGGTGTAATGGTTAATCATATCACAAATCTTGCAATATTGTTTGTCTTTCTACTAATATTATTTCCCTTTTCCCTTTGATGAAGAACCCCCTTTTTGAAACTGACCTTATTTCTTACCCCCTTGTTGGGTTTAGAGGGCATTATTTTGCACTTCATCCTTTTAAAACTAATTTCCCTCCTTAGTTTGAAGTAAATTTATCAATTCCACAAAAGATACTTGTCTACCAGAAACATTGAGAGAGGTGATCAACATCTTATAGGACTCTAGCAATGCTCTCAATATGATAGAGGTCAAGAGAGTATCATCCATTGGTTGTCCCATAGCATTTAATTTGGCTTTCAATTCTACCACTCTGTAGAGGAATAGGTTAACTATATCCCCAGAGTTCATACTGAGAGTATGTATTTGAGTTTGAAGGTCTAGAGTAGTGGACTGATTCTTACCTTCATAAACAATAATCAAAGCATCCCAAGCTTCCTTACTAGTTTTGGCATCACAGATATGAGGTTGGACCTCATCTGTAGTAGAAAGTAGGATAAACATGAGATCTCTTTTGTCCTTCTTATCAAAATTTTATTGATCTATTCTTGTTGTTTGAGGACATTTTGTAGTGCTAGCCACTACATCCTATAAATCTTCCACTTGAAGAATGGCACACATCTTTGTCTTCCATGGAATAAAGTTAGAACCTTTCAACAACTATGAATCTGAGAGATATTTGTGAATAGTGGCCATTGTGAAGGTTCCTTATATCACTAATTGGTCTCCCTTTCTTTATACCTACCAGACATTTATACCAAAACTACTCTATATATACCCACCCTTACATGAGGGAGACTATAAGTATATACGAGCAGCATGACACATGGAACTTAGGCGATATTGAAAGGGTATCATTTTTTTTATGTCACCTACCATAGAAGGTCTATTACTCATGTGTGGGGTGTAACTTCCCTTAAACACTTTGAAAAGTCCTTAGTAAGGATTTACGCCTAACAACAATCACGATGTGGGTATGAAATGAAGTGAATATCAAAACTAGTTTACCTTATTGTTCCCTTTCAATTGATAGATAACAAGCTTAGACGTTGTTGTTGAAACTATATTAGGTGTTAAATATAGTAGTCAAAGCATGACAACATCACCTGTAAGTGTGGACCGTAGGTATTGTATATACCGAATTTTGTTGTGTAATAAATTACACAAATAGGTGTATAAATTTGGGATCTTTTCTTTTGCTTTGTTTATGTGATTGTTATTTGCAAGAAAACAAGAAATTTAAATGCAAAAATCACAAACACCCACAAATTTAACTACTTGAGGTGTCGGTTTCCACCGAAAATGCACCTATTACAATGCTAGTTTTTTTTATTCCCCCCTTTGTCTTAGTATTTTGCAAAAATATAAATTCTTAAGATCCCCCCTTTTTGTTGCAAAAGAAACAATGGGCCTTTCCTAATTCCAAAAAAAATAGCTTATCCCTCAAAAAAAAACTTGGAAAGGAAGAAAATCAAAGTATGGAAGAATACCTCAAAAAAATGCATATTTCCTGGCTTGAGAAGGAAAAAAAATGCTCCTTGGCCCTCCGTGGAAAAAAAATAACTCCTGGTGTGAAAAAATGACTCTCCGAGGTTAAAAATCGTTAGACAAAAACTTGACAAAAAATGCAAAAAGTTGACAAAAATTATTGGGCATCAAACTTTTTTTTTGCTTGGGTGTCATTTTTTTTTGTGCTAATGCATTATTTTGTTGTTGAGAGCATCAACTTGCTATGTAGGGCATCACCCAATAGTGCAGGCATCAACTGTGAAGGCCTTCAAATCGTGAGGGGCGTTAACAATTTTTTTTTTTGCAAAGGGCAACACAACTCCACGGGAATCGACCAGAAGACCTTGTCCATAGCAACGAGCAACCTTAACTAGTTTTGCTACCAAGTGCACTAGGTAAGGAAGACCAACACCTTGGTCTTCAACACCTTGGATTTCTCCTGTTGCAAAAAAAAATTGGTTTTATCCCACATGCATCTGAGGATGCATTTTGCGTGGTTTAAAACCTAGGAGAGCCACCTTTGAATGTGACTGTCTTTGAGCAGTCACCCCTCCTAGTCCATCCTTTTGCTTGCTATCCTTCAAGCCACTACCCCATCACCACATATCACATCCTCTCTAGCATATCAGGTCCATGTTAGTGTTCGCCATGTGTCACGTCCTCTCTAGCATCTTAGGTCCACATCAACGTTTGCATGTTAGGTCCATGTCAGTGTTTGCATGCCACATAAGTATCTATGTGTTAGGTCCATGTCAATGTCTATGTGTCATATCCATGTTAGCTTCTACATGGCCTTGGGCCACATTTCCATTGTGTCTTATCAGGTGTACGATCAAGGTGTCCTCGGTCCACGTGTCCTTAGGCCACATGTCCACTGTATTATGGGAGGGGTAGAGTCTGGTCTATCTTGGGCCTAGTGCCCTAGGCTACCTCCAGTTGCCTCACACCATGTTGCCTCCAGTTGTGCTACTATAGTACTACCTCCAGTCACCTCATACCTTGTCCACACTTCCTATCCTATCGAATTCATTATGCTCTGATACCATGAAGAAATTGAAGCAGTATTTGCATTGTATTGAAGTTGGAAATAAATACAATGTAAGGTGGTTCAACATTAGTTGATGAACCA
Source organism: Wollemia nobilis (assembly GCA_028583015.1). Classification (NCBI taxonomy): domain Eukaryota; kingdom Viridiplantae; phylum Streptophyta; class Pinopsida; order Araucariales; family Araucariaceae; genus Wollemia; species Wollemia nobilis. The sequence goes on along the minus strand of JAQPPZ010003172.1, from coordinate 243,501 downwards.
CCAAGATAAGTTGCATAACTACCTAACCAAATTGGAGAGTGCATAGATGCACTATTTTACTTAATGAAATAATGAAATGATTATACTATATGCTAACAACAGAGACAAAGGCCACCATAGAGAGAGGGGCCTCGAACACGGGGAGGTTTTTGATCCCATGGGTTCAAATGAGGGGATTATGGCCATAAGGATTGCATCAACAACCTCTTATGGTTGATGGGGAGAGGAGATAGCACCAACAATATGGAGGCTCACAGTAGGATCTTCCTCCACCAGAGTAGACAATACTCTCTCCTTAGTGAGAGATGCCTACAACCCCTCATATAGATTCGCTCGAGAAGGGCATGTCAATAGAGGTAGGAGAGTTGAGTAGTGTTAGATATGTGGATACTCTATGGGCATAGAATGATGGTCTAAGGAGTTAGATCGTCATTCAAATGAATTGCATCCATTAGTTGGAGATGCAACTTTCACAAGCGTAGAGCCTTGTGAGTTAGGCTCAGGTCCAGATAGCTCAGATGTAGGACATGGGCAAGCACATAAGTCATATTCATAGTCTCAGTATTCACAGAGTGTGACTTTAGCCCATGCTTTAGGGAGTAGGAAAATAGTGGCAGATTTAGTTGCAGCCTCACAGCGGGCCACTTTTTATCAGAACTTATATTATCAACTTGTTCCTAAGGGTCAAAGGGATGCTTTACCCCTAGAGTGTGTTCCTCTAAGGCCTATGAGGTCAGATTCGAGTATAGAGTCTAGGGCTACTCCATTTCATGAGCCTAGAAAACCTTATGGTGATGATGCTCAGAGTTCTAGGGGTTCTAGGGGATGATAGACTGAGCTAGTTTTTGTAGTGTACCCTCTAGTGATTGAGTATGCCAATTTCATGATTGTGGTATACCAATCGGCCGATTTATTGTATATTTTGATGACATATATATACATATGTTTATGTTTTAATGATGTGTTTGATTATGTGTGATGTAATTTTAGTTTTCTTTTGATGATCTACATAATCATGCTTTTAATTCTTATTTTTATGGTTTTTGATGTTCATTTTCTCATGCTTTAATCAAAATATCATTGTAGTGTAGTAAAGTATAATTTGAAGTAATTGATGTTTGTGATGTAGTATGATTGAATTATTTGAAAAAGAAGTGTGATTATGTTTGGAAATATACCCATACAATATTGATCAATTCGCAATAATACCTCGAAGATGTGTGCTTTTTTACGACTATTTATGGAGGTTGTTTGCTCACTTTAGTCATGAAGTGGATCTTGTGTGAGGTTTTGTGATATTGCTAACCTCAAAGGTTTATGATCCAAAAGTAGTATAGAATGTAATTTATTAAAAGTAATGTAGTTGATGATAAGTAATGTGTGTGTTTTTAAGATTAATTTTATTTTTAATCTTTAAGTAGGTTTTTAAACAATGATACTAATAATCAAGCATGATAAATTTGGATAAAAGACTTGCGCTAGGCATAAAATTCCTAAAGAGATTTTTACTAGGGTTGTTTCATACCATCATCACAAAGTCAATTTGTAATTGTTTTAATAGATTATGTATGATCAAAATACAAGTTTTGTGATGAATGATGAATAATAATATAATGAAATTGACAAATTAATGTTGATAAATAAAAATGTAAGGTTAATTATTTTTGAGAATCCATTTCATATGCTAATAGTCATATAAATCCATGATGAAATAATTATGTTTTGTTTATCAATATCCAAGGATAATTTTGGTCACTTCAAAGATAATTTTAAATTTATCAAGAACCAGTGTGTGATTTGTGCGTTAATTTTCCATCTTGACCTTAGTTATGATACAAAATCTCTCAAGGATCAAAGGTGTGTGCTAATGAAGTTCATTTACCAATTTCAAGTAAGGTAGTGATGCAAGCCAATTTTATGAACCAATGTGTGTGCAAAAGATGTATTCATTTACCATGATTTTCTACACTCAATTAGATTTAACTACTAGGTAATACAAGCTACCAAAAGCTAGCTAATCCATAAGATGACATTGGTCTATACAAAAGAAGGTGGCTAATGTGACAGACATGTCACCATGTATAAGGATACTAGCATTGCCAAGCTAGCTTGATGCCACCTAACTTGAACGAGGATCACCCCATGGTGTTCAAATAACTAAGGAATTCTAGGGATTCAAACTCATTATCCCCTTCTTTTCTTTTGATTTGTTTGAGTAGGGATTCTTGTTCCTTTTTGTTTTGAACAAGGTTATTTTATTGCTTTGTAGTAAATCTTATTTTTCTCTATTTTTTTTTTTGGGGGGGGGATACTTGCTCAGATTAGACAGAGAGCAAGGTATTTTATTTGGGTAGGGATAAATGTGTCCCTTTTCCAATTCTCAGTATTCTAAACCATGCGCATAATAGGATAGCAAGGGAAACCTTTCACTTAAGGAGTTAGGACTACTGTAGCATCATATTCCCTTGTGCAAAATTATTTTTAATGTGTAAGTGTGTTTTGGTTCAAAAAGTGGCAAGATCAGTTCCCAAAAATTCAAAATTTACTTAGTGAAGCGGTAGTCCTTTTGGTTCAAGGGAGATTTATAATCAATATTGAGAATAATGATTTTATTAAAATGCATATTTTGTGAGTGGCTCAAGATAATCTTTGAATTCTTCGAGAGTAAACCAAAATTAACTATGAATTTTGACAACATCGATCAAATAATAATAAATGGATGCGACCATATGGCATATGAAATTGAGTTCCCAAAATTTGTGTTTTTAATTTGGATAAGTAGATGTGATAAATGTAACTCCTGTTAATGTTTATCAAAAAATAAAAAAAATAAAAAAACATTTTCTTTGGTTAGGAACTAAAAACAGACACATATTTCATCTTGTGGCTTGGGATAATGTTTGCAAACCTAAAGAACAGGGAGGCTTAGGGCTTATAAGAATCCATATTTTCAATCTTTCTCTCATTTCCAATAAATACCGATGCCTCATTTTCAATGATAATGCTAAGTGGGTAAAATTCATCAAAAGAAAATATCTTCAAGCCTTTGAATTCCTTTATAGTGAAGTTCCTTCCGCAGGCTCTTCCTTTTGGAAGTCTATTTGTGGCTTGTTTACTTTTAAAAAAAATATTAAGATGACAGCTAGGCAACGGTGAGTCTATTTTCTTTTGGGAAGACAAGTGGCTTGGTGACCATCCTTTCAGGCATATTTCGATGTTTCAAAGGTTAATCAACCCTACCAATCATTTATTTCGTCCTCTGGTGGCTGATTTCATCTCTATATCTCATGGTATTACGAGTTGGAAAAGACTATCTATTCCTGATATAGAAGCTGAAATTTCTTCCTTTCAAGCTCAACTATCTTCTATTATAATTCCCGTGAGAGATTCTATCGATTATCCTATTTGGGAACCCACTGATTTAGGAGAATTTTCAGTCAAATTAGCTTATTTTCTATAAATTGACATTCCTAAAACTCTTATTCCTTTTAAGTTGGTTTGGACTAAGCATATTATTACCAAAATTGCTTCTTTCTCTTGGCTATGCATTCAAGACTATATCTTAACTACAGAGAACCTAATCAAAATGGGTATGCAACTTCCTAACAGATGTTACCTCTACCTCTATGATTGGGAATCTACTACCCACTTATTTTTGGTTTGTCCTTTTTCTCGAATAGTTATAATCAATTTTTTTATCAAATTCTACCTTGTTTGGGATTGTCCTCCTAACATTGTTGACTTGTTCCTCTAGTGGCCCAATCCTTTCAAGAATCCTGTGCTCAAAGGGCTAGGGAAATTTTTATTACAAAATTACCTTTGGTAAATATGGCTTGAATGCATAAAAGAGTGTTTGAAAAAAAGGCTTTGGATGCCATCCACATTGTCAAAAAAATAATCCTTTGTACCAAAGAGAAAATCCTCATAGCCCAAATCGATCCTTTTCCCCATTCTTCCTTTGAGGATGATTTACTAAAATCCTATCATATTTACCTTGAAGATCCAATACCAATCAACCCTTCAATTTCAAGAACCAACATCAAGTGGCATCCTCCTCCTGTTGGATGGGTCAAGCTTAACTTTGATGGAGCTTCTAAGGGAAACCCTGATAGAGCTTGGGCTGGTGGTATCCTTCGTGATCACCTTGGCAATTCTATTTTTTATTATTTTGAACCATTGGGCGTTATTTCCAATCATTCGACTGAAGAAAATGCTTTATGGAGAGACCTCTAATTCATTAAAAATATTCCAGGGAACATTATTGTGGAAGGAGACTCTAAACATAATAATTTTTTTTTAATTCCAAGCCAGCTAGTTGGAGGATAAGAAGCATGATTGAAGAAAGTAAGTAGATCCTTTCTGAACATAATGAAACCATCATCCAACATGCATTCAAAGAAGCCAACTCTATTGCTAATAGATTAGCCAACATCGGGATGAATGCCTATGGTCTGATGGCATAGGTAGAATTTATTCCTCTAGAAGTTGCTGCGATTGCCAGTTTAGATAAAAATATTTGTGATAATGATAAGAATTAACATTCTTATTCACATTTTTGTGCATTGCTCTTTTACCCACGTGGTGTCACACTTCCCACCACCTTTTTATTCAGCCTATGCTTATTTATTGTCAACTGCTCCTTCTTGGAATCCCAATGCAAATATCATGACCATATTTAATCATATCTTGTTCATTTTTCTTGGATTGTGTTATTTGGCCCTTTCGAGAAACATCCTCCACCAGATTTCTTTCCGCTTTGTTCCGAGGATCATTTTGTGGGGGTTTCCAATATTTCATGTCTCCTATGCCAGTTCACTCTTTTGGCTCTGTTTTTTGGGCATCCCAAATATTCAACACTATCCCCGTAGATTTTACTTTCTAATTACTTATCATAGTTTCCAATATCAAAAAATCCTCTCTGTTCCCAGACCTAGCCAATCTCCTTCCAATAAGCATGTCTTTTCCTTTTGGAGGCATTTTCACTAGTTTTCTTGCTGGTTTCAGATCTGCGACTCACTTTCTTTTTATATTGTGTCATGCATGATCCTTTCATTTATCCTCCAGTCTCCTTATGGTTGTTCCTGTCTGTCATTTCCCATTTTTGTTCCTTCATTTGTACTCTTCTTTGGTTATCAATCATGAAATAAGGGAAACCTGAGTATACTAAGCCTAAATTTTTTGAAATTGAGACCATTGTTGATGACATATTGAAGGGTAAATGTGGCCTCATCAAATTTTTTAAAATTTTCTTTGGCATTGATTGGGAGGTGACTACCACGTTTGCTGAGACTTGGGATACTGGCGTTGTCACCATTCACGATGTGGAATTCCATATAACGATGGAGATTTTGGTCAACCTTGCAGGATAAATCCTTGAGGGCAAGGTGATTCGAAGGAACAAACACCATTGGGAGGATGAATTGATCTACTTTGAATAGACATTCATGATCTGCAAACTCCATAAAAAAGGTTTGTTTTGCCACCAACTTTCCACCCTTTATAAAGAATTACTTAAGCCTATTATGTAATACTTGACTATTGATCATCCTGATTCCCAGATTTGTAGTTTTTATTTATCATTTGTTAACCATTTTTGAGAGGCCAAAATGATGAACATCCATGTTGCTATTTACTGGTCCATGGACTATGCTATAACTTCAACCCATGGCAAAAAGGATGATGGCTAGCCCTCTCATCAGGGGTTATTCAAAATTCTTTATAGGTTTTTACTTATTAAGTTCCCCAAAGGTAATATCCCCGACCCTGATTCTGCTGAAGAAAAATCTTCCTCTACTCCTAGCCCTAAGGGCTCTAGGTCCAAGAGAAATAACAAGATTGAGAATTCTCAGGCTATGTCCAATATCAAGAAAAAAGTCAAAATTGAAAAAATGTCGATTCGTTGTTCCCAGAGGCTTAAATTTAAGGAGTGCTAAAATACCCACTCCTTCCTCTAAGAGGGCCAAGAAAGAAATTTCTAGTTTTGTTGACATTGTGGAACAATACCTTCATAAGCTTGTTGTCCAAGACACATCTGCTACTATCAATCACCTAGAAATTGCTCATGTTGCCATTGGGAAAGCTATCTCGTAGTTGAAGAAGCAATATCAAGCACTTATCCTGTTGTTCTTCTATGACTCTTTTTAGGATGTTCAAGCTACTTTTGCTGTGGGGGGACTTTCCAATATAAAAGATAGTGCCAAATATGAGGAGGTTGTGGAGATCACCATGGAATATTGCAAGGAAGCCCCAAAGGATACGTCAAAGGATGATGTTAAGGATGCTGATATGAAGATTGTGGTTGCATCACCAATGTAGAATGATGTTCCCAACTAGCGTGTCTGTTGTTTATGTAAATGAAAGATCAGTATTCGCTTTCAATTTTTTGTAATGCTCCATTTTGTAGTGACTCAGGTCCTTTTTGGTTTTGTTGGTTGAATGCCTTTTGTTCCTCTAGTGTTTCCTTTTTTGCATCCTCTACTGTTTCCTATTTTCTGTTCTCGGTCCTGTTGATGTACAAGGCATTGGGGCACCTTTCAAATGCCCTTTTTTAATGAATTTCATTAACTTACCAAAAAATGTAACTAATTGATATCAAATTTTTAAATATATGATTTTTAAAATAGATTTAAGAAATATAAGTACAAAGTAATTACAAATATGTATAGTGATGAGATCATTTTATGATTATGTGTAATATTTTTTAGGTGCATTATATTCATTAATAAAAAAACATGGTGAAGCAGTACTCTTAAAACGTAAACTATTTTTTGATTCACCATATCACAGATGCACACGTGAAGAGCATAATCCTAGTGTTGTAGGATTTCTGATTCACCAGATCGCATTACACAGCAAGTGAAGAGCATAATACCGGTAACAATATGTATTAGAAAATAGAAAAAAATATTAACATGAGTTAGGAAAGGAACAAAAGACATGAAATTGAATTTTATTTTGAAAAGAAGTAATACAACATCAAAACTCTGAATAAGGCACCAGATCCAAACTTTGCAGTAATAATAAATGGTCCCAACCAATTTGGTTGGAATTTTTCTTTTAAGTCATTTTGAGCATTTGTATTTTTTTTATTTTCTTTAAGAACTAAATCACCAATATCAAAATATTGAGTTTGGACTTTATTAGAATATGATATTTTGAGTTTATCTTGATATGAGCAAAGGTGTTCTAAGGCATTAATACATTTTTCATCTAATAATTCCAATTGGCTTAATCATCCTGCACAATATTCATCTCCTACTTCAGCATTTTGAATTAAAAGACCTAAATAAGGGACTTCAAGATCAAAAGGATATACAGCTTCAGTGTCGTATACTAAGGCAAAAAATTGAAGCACCAGTAGGGGTTCGAACACTAGTTCGATAAGCCCATAGTGCTGGATAAATTTGGGTATGCCAATCTTGCCCTAATTTATTAACCAGTATTTTTAATATTTTAATCAAATTTTTATTAGATGTTATAGATAATATGGAGTAGACCATCTATGTTGAATATTATATTTGGCACAAATATTTTTGATGTCTTTTTTTAAAACATGTTTCATTATCTAAAACAAGTGTGGATGGAATCCCAAATCTGTAGATAATTTTATTAAAATTAAATTTTAATACTTGGATTCCTGTGCAAGAAGCTAATGGTATAGCTTCTACCCATTTATGGTAATAATATTCCTATGTAAAATATTTTATTACGGTAATAATGAATTTATGGCCATTTGAAGAAATTGGATTGATTTTTCCAATAATGTCTAGATCCCATTTTGAAAAAGTACAAGGAGAAGAACTAGCTTGAAGTTCTTGAGCAAGAGCATGAACAAGGTCTGCATACTTCTGATATTTATCATATTTATGTACATATGCATGAGCATATTTTCCATGGAGGGCCAAAAGTATCCCATTCTTAGGAGCTTTTTGGCTATGGCATTGCCACTAAAATTACCTCCACAAGATCTACCATGAACCTCATTTAGAGCTCATTTAGATTCAGTAATATTGAGGTATTGTAAAAGGATGCCTTCGAAGGATATTGTATATAAAGTACATCTGATAATGATGAAGTGAACAGCTCACTTGCACAATGCTCACAGTTGGTTTCTATTGAATCCATCTAGAAGTGATCCATATTGGAGAAATTTTAAAATCTCCCCATACCATGGTTCTAAAACTGCTTCTTCAATTGTAAATATTTCTAAAAGTTCTAAGCATGACTCTAATTATTCAAGTTTGTGAAGTTGATGAATAATGATAGTAGCATGATCATCATTCAACTCCAAAGAAATAAGAGTAGTAGTGGTTGCCATACCATCCACAGAATGATTACTGGTACATGGGATGGCTTCTATAGTAACCTTTTCAAATAAAAAAATAAGTTTTAAAATGTATCTTTATAAGGATAGGGTTTCTAATCTCGGGTTTGATAAATTTCATTGACTTGATTCACCACGAGTTGTGAGTTTCTAAAACTGAGAGTACTTTGATGTTAAGAGTTAAGGCTACTCGTAATCCAAGGATTAAAGCTTCATATTCTACTATATTGTTTGTGCAAGAAAATTGGAGTTAAAATATAATGGGATAAGTTGTTTCTACGAGGATACCAATATGATACCTATACTTGCATCACTCATACAATGGGCTCCTTCAAAAAATAGAGACCATAATTCTACGGAATCATTATCTAGATTAAAACATTCATTGGGGAATTCTATCATCAAAGGGTGAGTAGACTCAAGAGGAGCAGTGACGAGTTGATATGCTATGACTTGCCCTTTAATGGATTTTTACCCAATAAAGGTTAGGTCAAACTCACTCAAAGCAAGAACCCATTTTTTTGCTCATCCTAATAAATAAGGCCTACTCATTAAATATCGTAATGGATCAAATTTGGTTGTGACGTAAGTCTTTTGACTAAGCATGTAGTGGCGCATTTTTTGTGTAGGGAATACAACAGCTAAACAAAGATTTTCTAAAGGAGTGTACCAAGTTTCATAACTTATTAAATTTTTTCTTATGTAGTAAATGGCTTGTTCTTTCTTATCCTCATCATGTTGTGCTAACATTACGCCTAATGCAAGTTCTAAAACAGAAATATATAATATGAATGGGTGCTTTGGTCTAGGTGGAACAAGGACCAATGGGGTAGGTAAATATGTCTTAAGGGTTCTGAAAGCTTCTTGATATTCCTTATCCCATAATAAATGCATGTATTTATTAAGCAATCTAAGAAAGAGTTTACATTTATTTGCCAGTTTAAATAAAGCAACAAATAGACTGGAGCTTACCTTGTAAACTCCTAAGTTTTGTTATATTTTTAGGTGGAAACATATCAATGATAGCCTTAATCTTGGTAGGATCTATTTCTATGCCATGCATGGACACTATAAACCCTAACAACTTTCTTTATTTTACTCCAAACACATATTTATTTGGATTCAATCAAACTTTGTATTAATGGAGTCTGTCAAAGACTCATCGTAAATCAGGGATATGATCTTCTCATTTTATGGATTGATCTATAATATCATATACATAATAATATAGGATATCATACATCATATCATGAAATATATACATTATAGCTCACTGGTAATTTTCTCTTGCATTCTTTAGACCGAAGGGCATCACTTTCCAATAGAAAGTTTCCCAGGGTGTAATAAATTCAGTTTTAGGTTGATCTTCAGGTGCCATACAAATTTTAACTATATGGGGGTTATTTTATGTTCTGATATTAATTTTTAGTATGGCTTCTAATTCAATGTTTATATCTCTTTCAAAATTAGGAGCGGGTGAAACACCCATTTCTTGAAGTTCTTCTAGATATAAGTTATCTAATTCTTCCTATGTAGTTGTTTGAATGTGAACTATACATGGGATAAACCCATCGAAGTAGAACCTATTTCTCATAATTTCTTCATGAGAAATATCATAAAAGACATCCCCTTCTACACATTCATCTAAATTAGCTATCATTTTTTGATGTACTATTGATAACATGTTGCAAGAAAACTCACAAGCTTTCTTACGTTTCTTTAATTGTTCTTGTTTTTCAAAATTTTCCTCATATGTTATAAGTTAATCATCTTCATAAAAAGGAAAATATTGAGTTTTTATGGGGAGATATCCTACACCGCATTGGGTATGCCATTCCTCTACTTCAATTGGTTCAAGTATCCCATTTTCCAAGGGACCTAAACCTTTACCTTTGTATCCCATATTACACATCATTTGTTTAGATTTTATATATTTATTAGAAAAGAAGCATCGAGAAAAACCATCTTCATCATAGGTAAAGCTCATTTACCTAATATTAATTTTGTCTAAAGCACATCCAACACCAATGAAAGTACAACTTCCAACATGATAGATGCTTTTTTTTTTCTATGGTAACCCAACTGTACGCGGGGATGGTGGTAACTGAGATAAAATAATGGAATCTTGTACGTTATAGTCATCCTATTTTGTGGGCTTCAATACAGTAGATAAATCTTGTAAAACTTCATCTATCAAATGGTATGGTGTAGAGGGATTATCCTTATCATAAGGTTTTGATGATTCAGAAGAGTGGAATGGTTCTGATTTAGGTAAAGAAGTTTTATAAGGTTTAGGTTCTAAAGATGAGAGAGCAGGACAAAAGGGTACGTTAATAGGTTCTACCATTGCACACATTTTGAATGGTTTGGGATCAACATGAATGGTGATCAACTGGTTCTTAAATTCAAATTTAACACATTGATGCAAAGTAGAGGGGACTGCCCTTATGGCATTAATCCAAGGATGTCCCAAAAGGATGTTATATGATGTTGGTCATGGTACAAAAAATATGGATGTGTCTAAAATCTTGGGACCAACTTGTAGTGGAATGGAGATCACACCACAAGCCTCTTGTGTTTCATCATTGAAATATTTAATAATCATTTCAGTTTGTCTCAAATCTTCTTTCTTAAATCCAAATATTTTGAAGAAGTCATAGGTACATATGTTTAAGGATGAGCCATTATCAATTAGCACTCTTTTGATGCAAACATCCCCAATTAAGGTTGTTATATAAAGAGTATTATCCCTAAACATACTTTGGGAAGGAATGTCTTTATCATGAAAATCAATGTAATTTTTTTCATGGGAGACTACAACATCAACTACACCAGTTGGCTCTATATCCTAAGATACCATAATTTGAATTAATGTGTTTATTAATTCCTCTCTATGGATGGTTGAAGTTCTAAGAAGGTCTAAAAGATAAATCCTAATTGTTGTATTAGCCATTTGATTATTGATATCAAATAGAATTATTTTTTGGGATATATATGTTATTTCCCTTATGAGGTAAATTTAAAACAACAGGCGATTGATCAACATCATTTGTTTGAGTGGGAGGTTGAGAATTTTGGGTTTGGGCTTGTTGTCCAGTAACAACTTCAATTGTACCTAAAATATTGTTTGGTTGAACAACTTGTAGTCTTGTAGTTGAACTTTGTTCGATAGGAATAATTTTTTTTTGATGAGGTACGAGTGGTTGTTACTCTTGCAAATGGTTCTTCTAGGGTTTGTGAATCAGTAATGGGAAATATTTGCCCCATCTCATATTCTAAACTATTATCATGTTGTGAGCTAATATATATTTTAGATTTTGATTCACTATTTGTTTCATCTAAGGATGATGGTTGTGATACTCTTCCTTGAAGTTGTTTGATTGTCATGTAAGATTGAGTAGGCACAACAATATTTGGTGGAGGTTGAGATGGTAAATAATTTCCAATTGTTCCTACATATCTTGTTCGATGAGCTGTATTTTTGTAATCTAATTTATTTAGAGCTTCCTTGCCACAATTTAGCAACGGATTTTGAAAGATATCCAGAATTTGGTTTACATTTTGTGTCTGTTGTGATTGTGTATTGGTTTGGATATTTTTATTCGATGGAGGACTTTCCACTTCTAGTTTTCCTTCATCAATTAGGTCTTGTACTATATGTTTTAATCTTCTATAGGTATTTGTTTGATGTCCATCAAATTGGTGGTAGTCACAATATTGGTCAAGTTTGTACCACGGTTGAGAAGTATCGGGTTGCCATATCTTATTTTATTATAGCTTTTTCTAATAGTTGTGGTAATACCATTGTCAAGGATTGATTTAATCTTATGAAATTCCACAATGGAGGTTTTTGGGGTGCTTTCAACACAATTTTTTTTGTAGTATCTATGGTATTAACATTGTAAGGAGGTCTACTATCCGTGACCCCATCTCCTACCACATGTTTGTTTTTGTATTGATTTTTAGATGCTTTATCTTCATATTTATTTTTAACTTATCCCCTTATGATTAGGGCTTCTTATACCCTCTAGCTAAATCTATAGCTTGGTCAAAGGAAGTCATGGTAGCCGTGGCTAACTCGTAAGATAAATTTTCTTGAAAATTTCCAATAAATATGTCTAGATTTTCTATGGAGGTAAAGAAAAATGTAATTTCCCAAAATTTTCTTCCATCGGGCTAAAAATTCTCAAAAAAAGATATATTCCTTGGTTAAGGTTGTATAAATATTTTATTGTAACGTACTTTTCTATGTAAGCACTGAATTGATGTACTAACATTTTTGCGGTTTCTTCAAATTTTCTTAAAGAATGTGTTTGCAGCTGATAAAACCATTCTAATGCTATTCATCCTAAACTTTTTGGGAATATTTTTAGCAATAGCATATCATCATAAGTGATGTCATGACATTTTTTCCTAAACATGCGAAGATGTTCTATGGGATCTTCTATTCCCTTATAGATCTAAAGAATAGGCATAGGGATCCATTTAGGGTATGGCTTAGTAGTGACCGTAGGATATAATGGTTGATTACACATCTCTTTATAGCTATACATAGGACGATATGGGTTAATTTGGTCTAAGCGTGAAGCTAACTGCTTCACTATAGCTTCGAGATGATGTGATAGATCATTGCTTTTATTTTAGTTTATTATGTTGCCATGTGGTGGATAATAACTTGGTTGTGCTGCCATATAAGGAGTTGTTATGGGAACACTATTGTGCATAGGGTTTGAAGTATGATAAGGATATTGAATTTTATAAGGAATTGTATTTTGTTGAATATTTGGTAGAGGTAAACTTGGAACTTGTGTATTTTTATTTTTTTGGGAAGAAGAATTTAGGGCAAATACATGTTCAAAATATTTAGAAAGTAAAGTAAATCTTTTAGAAGAAGATGGTTGCTTTTGATTGGAATTAGTTGTAGCATTTGCACCAACATATTTTTCTGGCGATGGTTCAGGTACTTTTTCTTGGGAGTTATCCTTTGGAGGAGACATATTTTTAGTATTATCTAAAAAAGGATCATCGTTATTGGTACGTTGTAATTTCATATACAATTCAGGTTGTGGGTGAAGTCGAAAGGCTGCTTCTAAGGCTACCTCCACAAAAAAATCACCCTTTTCAAATTGGTCTTCTATTTCCAACACTTTAGTAATGGCTTCTCAATTTTAATTTAGAAAATCACATAAATGTTGCATGGATTGAAAATGAACACTTCCTAGAGGTCCTACTTTTGGATCTATATCATTAATGGTTTCATCTTCTTCACTTTGTACTATTTTATGTTCTTGTTCTTCTAAAACTTCTTCCATTTCTGCTTCTATGTTAGGGTCAATTTCTAGCTCATCTTCGGTTTCAGGAATCTGTCCTAGCGATGCTAAAAAAAAAAAAATTTGTTTTGTTTTTTGTTGTATTTGAGTAAAAAATTTACAGTGCTTTAATTCAAATATTCAAAATATTTTGGGAAATTATATTGAATGGTTTTAATCTTCTCCAAAGAGCCTATGGATATCATTGACAGGTTCCAAATCTGTCGGGCCCATGTAATTTTCTTCCTCAAAATAGAAATCATCTATTAATAGTTGAATGATATGGACAAATGTAAATTATTTAGTCTCTAAATTGATAGGTTGAACTTGTAACTCATAGCAATACTCTGGAAAAAATATTGCCCTAGGTTTTTTTTGAAATATTTTTCTTTGTTCTAGGGTCACTTCATTGTTTTCTAAGTATACCAAGAATCTATGGACATTCAAGGCTTCTTCCAAGTACTTATCCCAAGGATAAATGTATGTGTGGACACCAGCTTATTTGCTTGTAAGCCAACGCTCACACCCTCTTTTGATTTTAAAGTAAGAAGAATAATAACTAGGTCCTAAGGCTCTAGTAACATCAATTCTCCTAATTTCTCTAATTTCTTGGGATTTTTTTTCAAGGATACCAAAGTGTTTCCACAAATCTACTTGGCATTCTGTTCCATCACGTTCATCAGATATATTAACCTATTGTTCAATAAGTGTTCTTCTAAGATCTATATAGAAGGATTCATTAATTTTATTTTTTACCATTTAATGAAATTTTGTTTTTTTTTTGTTTTTTTTAAGTAAGAGATAACAAAGTTGATAATGAAGGTGTGGTTTGCATTGGGTTCACCAAAGAATGTAGGCCTAAAATTTTTGCACCTCTTTCTCCTAAGCTAATGGATCCACACCTAAAATGGGGAGGTAAAATGAAGGATTTATAACTCATATGAGAAGTGCTTCTATTGCACTCTCTTTAGTGTTTATCGATGAATAGGGTGGGGTTCACCAGGAAACACTTGTTGTGGTGGTTTCCATGCCTAGGTGAGGTAATAGTTTGATGTGTTCTATTTTGAAAGCATACATCTAGGGTTTGGCCAAAATGTAATTTCTACCTAGCTATATGCAATTCAGTTTCAATTGAATACAAGGAATACAAATCTATCTAGGAAAGCATTTTAAAATTTTAACTATGTTGCAAAGGTTTCAAAGTTGTTTTGTTTTTCTTTTTGTATTTTGTGTTTTTCTGAAAAATGTAATAAATCTATGTTTTTTGGGGGGTTTTCTATTTTTTTATTAACTACAGATGCTTACAGATCAAAAAAATAAATTTGATAGTGAAAGAGTGAGTTTTGATCACTTACATGACCTGGAAGTTTGATTTTGATGAAATCAACTACACTGTATGAAACTGGATGCATACAAGATGAAAAGGATGTACAATTTCATTTGACAAAAATGAATGTATACGATTTCGTTCAAAACCTACAATTTTATAGCAGAACACTAGATTTTGGAATCAGGGATGGGGGATCTGCATAGGCCATAGTAGATTGTGGTCTATGATAGTCAAATCCCCTTGCTTATTTTAGCCAACCGTGAAGAAAGTAAAAATTTGATTATTCTAATCATAAAATGAAAAATGCTAGATCTAGCAATAACAGAGATTTGTAATATGAAATTATAGAAATTAAAAGTGCTATGATGTTGGTAATGTAAAATGAAAGATCTAGAATGTAGAATTTTACCCCTAGAGGGGCACAGATATGAAACCATATGCTAAGCATGAAACCGTACGTAAAGCACAAAATTATACGTAGTCGAATTTATTCAATTGCTAGTTCTATAAGGCAAAGAACAAAATTGGATGTAATAGTGACAAAATCAGATGTAGTCAATTTCATACAAATAGTGAGAAAATGCAGTAAAAATTAATTAAAAGTGAGATCTGAGTATACAAAAAATTATGCCATGGTTGTATACTCCTTGGATGATGATTTGACAATGATATCTCCTATTGCAACTTGTAAAAAAACTCCAAAACTTCTCTTTTCAAGCTCTTCTACAAAAATCATCAACCAGACTGATTATTCTGGATCTGATGGATTAAAATAAATGTTTCTATTCAAGGGAACAGGTGAGTGGTAGAAAAAATAGGTTCTTGGGACAAATTATGATTTTGGCTTAATTTTAAATGAAACCAATTGTATTTGATTTTATCAGATTGTTCAATTTTATCAAGAGGCTAGCGATGCCCAGATTAGATTCAAAATCCAATCTGGGCACCTAAATTAGGCACACATGGGATTTGGACAAAATTGGACACATCCAATTTTATCAAATATGTCAGGTTTCGTACCCAGGTTTTGTAGGTGAGTTGGAGAGGAGAGGGCAATCCTCCAAGGGAGGTCCCAGGTTCGAATCTCCACACTACCAAAAAATTGAATTGGGTACCCAAAATCCAATTGATAATATTGGTGCGGGCAGGGTTGGGTGCGACTCCCGAGTGACTTGGACGGTGTAGAACCTCCTGTTCGTGGTCTCTCAGACCAAGGCGACCCCGCAAGGGGTTTTTCACTTTAAAAAAATATGTTTGATTTCATCAAGATCATCCAATTTTGTCGAAGAGAGTGCAATTAAATTATATTTTATATTTTTGGCATGAATACCGAGGCAAGGATTTTTGAGGGTGATTTACATGTTATTAGGATAATTAATATGATTTAGTAATATTATTAATTTAGAGGTGTGTCCAAATTTGGCGGCTATATTTTCACACTAATTTTGACCATGATACTAACTTCAAAATGCCTACATTAGAATTTTCTAATTTAAATGGAAAAGACGTGGATGGGTGGT
This sequence comes from Wollemia nobilis, assembly GCA_028583015.1. NCBI lineage: Eukaryota > Viridiplantae > Streptophyta > Pinopsida > Araucariales > Araucariaceae > Wollemia > Wollemia nobilis. Next base: position 227,019 of record JAQPPZ010003172.1, on the reverse strand, counting down.
TATGTCACATTGATCAGTTCATCCAACTCCACAATGTTCCTAAAGTGCAAAAAAATACCACACATCCAAGAAAATGAAATATGATATAGCAATCATGTAACCATAATGACAAAGTAGAATATAGAATAATGGTGCTCTTTTTATTAATAACAAATATGTTTCTCAATCGGTTACAATATGATCCCTCTGAGGGATGCTACCCAATTTGATACAATGATTTACAATAAGAATATTTTAGATGTAATGCATAGGATCTTCTTCATATCCATGAACCATCTTGAAGTAGGTTTCTCGTGACCATCACAAGGGGTGATGATATCAAGTTTTTGTGCTCTTCCTATTCTCATAGGTATTTGTGACCCACACACAACAAAACTAAATAATATTAAAAGCATGTGCAGAGCCTTTCGAGATAAGGCTTGTATAAACGATAAAATATGTGATAAATGAATAAAACATAAATAGATGCATGCATAAATGAGCTTATAACTTATCTAAAAAACTATAAAACAAATGTTGCTAAAATCCATTACAATAAAGTAAACAAACAGATCACTACCCTGGGGTCGTCTCTGGGTGGGACGGTCATACCTACGAGCCATATCAAGTCGATACGATCACTGCCCTATGAGTGATTTTCTTATGGCCAAGTCTCAGTGATATTCAGGTTTGATCTATGGTATTTTAAATGGATTGGATGCATTATTGCAGTGGATTGAGTGCGTATGTTCACAAAAATTGAGGTGTTAAATTACGTGAGGAATGTAAACACAGTCTTCAACTCTTGGAGTAGTTCAAAAATATAGCTTTTAATGGTGAAATATTGAGATCTCATGATTAAGTTTTGAAAACACTTTATTGCTTGAAAACTTGAATCTCTTTCTATCACTTTGAATGAGGGTGAATGTCAATATATAGATTCCTTGAAAGAAACCTAATAATGGCATAAACCCTTTGCATGAAAAAGCGAGGATGCATTTCACATTAATAAAAGCTAATGCTTTTATTTGAAATCTCATGCAATTTATTAATTCGTACATTTTTCTATTTTAGCTCATGCAAAAATGCTAAATCGTAGCACAATATTAACTAGTAGTTTCGACTGCTAGTTAAGTCTTGCCTTAATTTTGACCAAGATTTTTGGCGATCGTCTTGAGGTGAGATGACCCCCAATTGAGAGGTTGTCTCAGGGTAGATGATCCCAATTTTGAGGCCATATCAAGCTAGGATGGCCCCAATTTGGAGGTCATCTCAGGGTAGGATGACCTTAATTTGGAGGTCATAACAGGATAGAACGACCCTAATTTCTTAAGGAAATACATCCTATTTGAGTGGTGAAAACCATGGCTTTATTCCTATGACTTCCCAAGGTGGGTAATATGGTCTAAAAGGAGTCCATATAGGTAGTCTCCTCAATATGATTTTATTTTAGTGTCTATAGTTCCTAGATATTAATGGGTCAATATGGCTTCTTTCAATATTGAATCTAAAGCTTTATAGTGGTATCAAAGGTTCCAACATACCATTACTGATCCTTCTTGGGAAGAATTTGAATCACAACTACTCACTCACTTTTGTCCTAGTGAATATGATGATTTACAAGGAGAACTAACCAAGCTAAGATAAACATCTACAGTTCGAGACTACCAGGTTCAATTTAAAAAATTGGCTAACATAAACAAGGGGTTGAATGAAGGGTTTTTATGAGTTGTTTCATCAGTGGCTTAAAGGATGATCTTCAAGTCTAAGTTAATATGTTCAAACTGTAAAAAATTATGTAGGCCATAAACCTAACATGGGTGGCCAAATCTAAATTTTAATCTCAAATGAGGACACCTAAATTTTCATCAACCAAAACCTCTTTTCCTCCCAAGTTCACAAGCACTAATGAACATAGATCTATCCCCTCAAAACACTTGACCATTGAGGAAATGGATGCTCAATGAGCCCAATGGTTATGCTACAATTGTGATGAAAAATATGTTAGAGGGCATCGGTGTACCAAAAAGAAGTTGTTCTTGATTGATGTATAGGAACCTATAAGCAGTGACCATAGTGATGATGAAGTATAAACAACAAAACAATAACCTCAAAATTAAGAGAAAGTACATGAAGAACCCCTAGCTAAATTTCTTGTCCATGCTCTTGTGGGGATTACTACTCCATAGACCATGAAATTTTTGCATATTTCAAAGGCCAAAACCTTACAATACTTATTTATCTAGGGAGCACACACAACTTTATTAATCCTTAATGCCAAACAAGCCAATTGTTACATACACACATGCAATTCCTTTGAGGTTATGGTGGCAAATGGATGGACCTTATCTTGCAAAGGTAAATGTTGTAATGTTAAATTGAAAATAGGGGATTATGAGCTCAAAAAAGATATTTTGTTCTTCATTTAGGGGGATGTGATATTGTGTTAGGAGCTCAATGGTTTGGCAACTTGGGTACCATCACATAGAATTTTGCATAATTATGGATGTCGTTTTTATAGGATGGACAATATTACACACTTCATGGTTCAAAAGAAGTGTCTCCTCAAATTATTAGCTTAAACTATATGGAGAAGTTATTAAAAAAACTTCTCGTTGGGTCATCGCATAGATATTTGCAATCTGTCCACCTACTATAGAAGTGGACCACATTCCTACTGATTTTCAACAAGTTAACAAAGCATAATGCCGTTTTTTCCAAACCAACATAATTGCCACCAAGTCACTCCTATGACCATGTAATTCCATTGGTACTTGGTAGTGTACCATCCAACATGAGGTCTTACCGATACCCTCATACCCTTAAGTTAGACATAGAAAATTTGGTGTAAAAATTATTAAAAGTGGGAGTCATTCACCCGAGTAATAGCCTTAATCTTCTCCTATTTTGTTGATGTGAAAGAAATATGGATCATGGGGATTATGTATTAATTTTTGTGAGCTCAATAAGCTCAACATTAAGGATAAGTTTTATATTCTGGTGGTAGATAAATTATTGGATGAGATGCATGGGACTATATTTTTCTCCAAATTAGATCTTCACTTTGGATACCATCAAATCAAGCTCAAGGATGAAGATATTTCCAAAATACTATTTTGTACTCATGAGAGTCATTAATAATTCTTGGTGATACCAGTTGGCTTGACCAATGCACCTTCCACATTTCAAATCCTCACAAACACCATTTTAATCCCTTTCTTTGTAAATTTATTATGGTTTTCTTTGATGATATTTTGGTTTATAGTCGCTCTTAGGAAGAGCACCTATCCCATGTGGATCAGACTCTACAAATTTTGGCACAACATCAAATTTATGCTAAGCAATCCAAGTGTTATTTTAGGTTGATGAAAGTGGAATATTTGGGACACATAATCACAAAATATGGAGTTAAAATTAACCCTAGGAATATTTAGGCGGTTCAAGAGTGGTCAAAACCTCACACTCTAAAAGATATTCATGGAATTTTGGGGCTTACAAGCTATTACCACAAATTTGTTTGAAACTATAGAAACATTATCGCTCCCTTGACATCCATGTTAAAAGGGATTCTTTTTCTTGGACTAATTCACTGGAATAATCTTTACTAGGATTGAAGCACATTATGACCACCACTTCGGTCTTAGCAATGCTTAATTTTTCCAAGCCTTTTTTAATTGAAAGCAATGCTTCAAGCAATGGTATTGGCATGGTGTTGATGTAGGAATGGCACCCTTTGGCTTTCACTAGTAAAGTAATTTCTAGTTGCAATATAGGTAAACCAACTTATGCTAAGGAAATGCTTGCCATTTTACATGCGATCACTGATTGGCGACCTTATCTCATTGAGCATCATTTTTCCATTAAAACCAATTATTAAAGTCTCAAATATTTATTAGAGAAATGGGTTGACACCCTCAAATAATAGAAATGAGTCTCTAAGCTCATGGGATATGATTATGATATTACTTATAGAAGGAAAAGGAGAACATTGTGGTGGATGCCCTCTCTCACCAATTTGAGGCTCATAGTATGCTATGTGTCATTTCTTCATCCATTCCCCAGTGGATAACTTATCTTTGGAAGGAGGTGCTTAAGGATTCAAGATTGGAAATCTTGGTTTCCTCCCTTCAAATAGAGCCTACCTCATATCCTGAATGCAATTGGGATGAACAAGATTTATGCTACCACTAGTGCCTTATTGTTCCTCACATATATCTACTTCAAGAAATTATCATGAAGGAAATGCATACTTCCCCCACTACAAGTCATTAAAGGTTCCTCAAAACATATTAAAGGATTAAGTGTACCTTTTATTGGAAGGGTATGAAGAAGGAAATATATAATTTTGAGGTAGCATGCGACACCTATCAATAGATGAAAGTTGAAATATTGCATTCTCCAAGAACTCTACAACCCTTGCATATTATCGAATAGGTTTGGACATATATTTCCATGGAATTTATTGAGGGGTTACCTAATTTCAAAGGAAAATTGGTTATTTTCATGGTGGTGGATTATCTTTCGAAGTATGCTCACTTGTGTTCCCTCTACCATCCTTGCACGACCTCCATAATTACTCAAATTTATCTCGATTCTATATTTCAATTTCATGGCATGCCCACCTCCGTTATGTTTGATCATGACCCTACATTCACTAGTCATTTTTGGCAAGAATTATTTGCGTTGCAGGGAACTCAAGTCAAGATGAGTTTACCTTATCTACTTTTTGTGGTGTAGTGGTAAATTCCCTAGGTGCTGGTAGAGGCCGACATAGGTTCCATTCCCCTTGTCTCCATCCTGTAGATATATGGTATAGTTAGGAATGTCCTATGTGTTTGTAGAGGCCGACAAGGCTCCATTCCTCCTATGCCCAACCTGTTGAAAGTGGCACCTTGAAAGGGGTGTTTTCCACTATAAATTAGTTTTCAAATGGTTATTTTTTTGTTTTATTTACTAACAATGAATATAGAGAGAAAAAATTTCAAGGGGGGTCCTTGTTTTTTTGGAAGGGCAGGGCTTTTCATGAAGCCCTGGCATACTAAATTTAAAGCCGAAGAAGAGATGCCTTCTATAGCTCTCGTGTGGGTTAGACTCCTTGGCCTCCCTATTAATTTTGGAATCCTACTATTTTTTCTTCAATTGGAAACTCTTTAGGAACTTTTATGATGATCGCTGATTGTACTCAAAATTTTGAACATATTATTTATGCTCGAATTTGTGTTTTAATGGATTTTGACAAACCCCTACCTAAAAAGATCACATTACAATTTGGGGAAGACACTTGGGAGCAAGTAGTGGACTATGAGAACATTCCTTTTCATTGTATAATTTGCCATGAATATGGTCATTTAGCCAGTGCTTGCCCAAATAAAATTCTTGATCAAAAGAAAGAAGATATAAACTCAACAGGTTTCCAAATACCTAAGAAGAACACTTAGAAAAAACTAGTAATGAAGGATCAATCAAAGTCATTTGCTAATATTTTTGAAATCCTTTCCACAAATGATATCCCAAGTGAGGAAGAGGAAATAATGGAAACTGAAATCTTAGAAACACAATTTAAATATGAAGGAAAGAACTCAGAGACAAACCAACAAATCAAAGGTTTTCAACAGAAAAAAAAAGGAGAAAATTTACACAAGAAAAACAATATTTCAAATGTCAAAACTTCAAATAATGCAGGTCCCAATATAGACTCCATTGAACCATATAGTAAAATTTTGGCTGTGTATGAGCATTCTTCAAGGTTAGAAGCCATCTAAGATTCAATTGGAATAAGTCAAGAAACAAGGAAAAAAAATTGAAGATGGATTCTAATAAAAAAGTAGGTCGCAAGACCAATCGATATCATATGGTAAAAGAAGGTGAAAAGCTTGTAGAAGAAGGTAAGATTAATGCCCTTCCTAAAATTTTAGCCCTAGTATTAATGAAGATCATCACTTGGAATATTAGAGGACTCAAAGGGAGTCTTTCAAAACAAAATGAAATCAGAAGAATGATTCAGATAAATCATCCACATCTTGTTTTCCTTCAAGAAACAAAGATGTCAATGGAGGATATGGACTTAATTGTCAGTAAAATTTGGCCAGCTAGAAAAGTGGTTTCCCTTAGTTCCCAAGGGACTTCAGGTGGCATTGCTTGTCTTTGGGACCCAAAAGATGTAGTTATTCACCATATGGTTTGTAGTTGGGGTTTGTTGGCTACAGCTATTCAAAGTAGACATTCCAACCAGATTATGCTCTACATTACTGTTTATGCCCTGACTTCTTTGGAGGAAAAAAGAAGGAAATGGAAGGATATTACTCATATTATCTCTCATTTTCCTAAATCTTGGATCTTGATCGGAGGATATTTCAATACCATCCTCTATTTGGATGAGAAAAGGGTGGGAAATAGAAATTTGGACAAAATTATTGACCTCATGAGTGAATATATTGCAAAAATCCATCTTGTGGATATCCAACCAGATAATGGCCTTATGACTTGGTCTAATAGAAAGCAAGGCTTAGCTTGTATAATGGAGAGATTGGATAGGTTTTTGCTCTCTAAAAATTTCTTAATCCATGGTCACATTCCTAAAGTGAAGAATCTTAATAATGTTGGTTCGGATCATTGGCCAGTCATGGTGGAAATGTGGAAAACCAATGTGAGTTTCTCTCCTTTTTGTTTTCAATTAATGTGTCTTAGAGACATTTCCTTTAGGCCTCGTGTGCAAAAATTGTGGAAGGTAAACCTAGGCATGGGACTAAGATGTTCTATTTTGCCAAAAGACTGCAATACATTAAATCCAAAATCAAGACTTGGAACTGGAAAGAGTTTGGGGATGTTCATAAAAAAAAACATGAAGTTATTGCTCATCTTGAAAATTTGAATCAGAAAATCCGTTTATATGGCCTCACAGAGAAGAGAAGTGCAGATGAAATTAAACTCACAACTCAGTTAGAGGAATGGGAAAAAAGAGAAGAAATCTTATGGAAGCAAAAATCTAGAATTCAATGGCTCAAAGAAGGAGATCGAAACACAAATTTCTTCCACAAATATCTTCTAGCTCGAAGATCTCACAACTTTATTTCTTCCTTAAAATCATATTCTGGAGATTTTGTTTATACTTGGGATGGCATGAACTCTATTGTTGTTGATTACTTTTCCAATATTTTTATTGCTACTCCTCTTGACTCAGCTTCACAACAAAATGTTCTTCAAGCAATCCCTTCTCTTATCACTTCTGAGGAGAACTCTATTTTGACTGCTCCTCGTTACTATCAATGAGATTCAAAAAGTAGTTTTTAAAATGCAAAAGGGAAAACCCCAAGTCCTGATGGTTTTCCTATTGAGTTCTACCAAGAGTTCTGGGATATCCTTCATGTTGATTTATTAGAGGTGGTGGAAGAAGCCAGGAAATCCAAAGAAATTTTGAAGGTTATCAATAAAACTTATATTACTCTTGTTCCAAAAGCTCAAGAGGTTGATCATATCTCAGCTTTTAGACCTATTGCTTTATGTAATGTTCTTCTCAAAATTATTACTAAAATCATGGCGAGAAAGGTTGAAGCCTCTTTTGCATAAGATTATTTCCCCAGAGCAAGGGGGATATGTGGAAGGATGTCAAATAGTAGATGAGATATTTCTTGCTCAGGAAGCCATCCATTCCATGGATATGCAAAATTCTCCTTCTATGTTCATCCGGTTAGACTTATCCAAAGCTTATGACAGAGTGGATTGGCACTTCCTTATCAAATTTTTGAGGCAATTTGGTTTCTCTAAGGATTGGATGGATTGGATTATGGGATGTATCTCTTCAGTTTCCTACTTAGTTCTTATCAATGATAGGCCTTCTTAGTCTTTCCCAACTTCCATAGGTATTAGGCAAGGTGACCCGCTATCCCCTTATTTATTCATCATTCTTGTTGAATGCTTGGGTAGGACTATAACCAAAAAGAGGGAAAACAAAACTCTTGAGGGAGTTACCATTGCTCATGGAGCTAGACCTATATCTCATATTCAATTTGTGGATGATTCTACCCTTTTAGGTAAAGCTACAGTTAAGGAAGCTTCTAATACTAAGCAAATCATTAGCTGTTTTTCTAAGGCTAATGGGCAGTTGATCAATGAAGACAAATCTAAAGTTATTTTCTTTCACTGCTCTGCTAGAAAGGAATCCATGGTCTTGGATAAATTAAGATATAAGAAGACCTCTCTTCCAATCACTTATTTAGGTATTCCCATAAATATTAAAAGGAAGAAAAATAAAGATTGGAATTGGTTGTTGGACAAAGTCAAGAAGAAAATTGGAAAGTGGACCAACAAGTGGCTTTCTTCTGGGGGTAGAATCACCTTGGTAAAATGAGTCCTTCAATCTATTCCTATTTATGTTTCTTTCGTTTTGAATATCTCAAATGTTGTTCTTCGAGAATTGGATCAAATCAGTCATCGTTTCCTTTGGAGTGGTACTAAGGAGAAAATAAAATGGGCCTTGGTGAAATGGGATACTTTATGTCTTCCTAAGAGTGAAGGGGGTTAGGATTTCGGTCTTCAATTAATAACAAAAAAGCTTTAGCTACTAAATTATATTGGAGGATGTTGCATAACCCCAATGCTCTTTGGGCCAATAATATCCATGTTAAATATGCTGAGAACAAAAGTCCTGAAGACCTTGTTCGCTATCAACTTCCTACCAAAGGTTCTCCCATTTTAGCATTTTTTAATACTGGTGAGGATTTGATAAATAAAAAATTATTTTGGATCATTCATAATGGTCAACATGCAAATTTTTGGACAGATTCTTGGGATGGTCACAAGCCTTTGATAACTCAGTTTCCCGATTGGAGGCCTTGGATGGAGGAGCTTCATCGAGCTAATTGGATAAAGGTGGCTAATTACTGTCAGTACCATACTAGTAATTCAAAGGTTGGTAGATATTGGATTCCTATTGAGGAATGGCCTATTCAAATCCCAGAAATGCAAAGACGAGATATCCAAGGCATCCTTCATATGAGATCCCTCTCTTGGTCCCATGAAAAAGATTGTTTTGGATGGAACAACATTACTAAGGGTGAGTATTCAGTTGCTCAAGGTTATTTGACCTTATGCCATAATAATCCCAACCATTCTTCTGACATATTTTCTCAATTGTGGGCTCAAAATCTCTGGCCTAAGGTGAGGTTCTTTAATTGGATTTTATTGCATTGTAGGGTTCTTACTGGTGAGCAACTTATGAAGCGTGGTTTTCATGGCCCTTTTAGATGTGAAATGTGTGAAAAGAATGTAGAAAATATCAACCATATTTTTATTGAGTGTACTTTAGCCTCTGAGCTATGGAGGAGAATGGCAACTTTACTTGGCTTACAGTGGTCCAATTTTTTCACTTTTGAACAACTTTGGAGGGATTGGCCTAATCAAGAGGGTGTTGATCATTTTATTAGGCAATTAGTTTGGATGGGTTCTACCATTCTTCTTTGGAATATTTGGAATGAAAGGAACAGCCGAATTTTTAATCAAGATAGGAAGGACATTCACTATATTTGGCAAAATACCATAGCCAACTTAGTTGAATCAGTCCATCAACTCCTTAATCACCCCAAAAGCTCCCACCAAAGATGGGATCAAGTGATGCAAATATTGAAGATTAAACCTTCTAATGGCAACCAACTTAAAGGGAATGTGAGTATTAGTAATATGGATAGGACTAGAAATTGGCAACCTCATCCTAAGGATTTTGGAAAATTCAATACTGATGGAGCCTCTAGAGGGAACCCTGGAAAAGCCAATGTGGGAGGAATTGGTAGACTTTTAGATGGCTCCCTGGTTTTTACTTTTGCTTAGAATTTGGGTATTCTTTCCAATAACCTTGCTGAGGGGTATGGTATCCTTAAAGGCCTTCAAGAGGCTACTAAGGTTGGATGGGAAAAGGTGTTAGTTGAGTTCGACTCTCAACTTATGATTAATATCTTGAAGACTCCTTCTAAGAATCATAAGGTGGATTGGAGAATAAAAAGAATTATTGAGAAGATTCAGTTAATCCAGATGGGATTTTTGAAATTTTATTACAATCATGTGGTCAGATATCAAAACAAGAGTGTTGATGCTTTAGCTAATTGGGCTTTGGACAAAGGTGATCTTGCTTGTTATGGCCACCCTCCTATATGGTGGGCTTCTCAAATTAGGGAAGCTCTTCTTTCTATCATTTCTTTGGATGGCTCCAGTTCTGAAGGTACCTAGTTTCTTCTTGTTTTTTTTTTTTCTCTTTGGTTCATTCAATTTTTTTAGTTCCCTAGCTCATTCTATTCTTTATTTTGTTTCCTCTGTTGATTCTTGATTAATAGTCTTCTGGTCTAGATAGGTCATTGTTTTGTTCATTTTTTTTTTCTTTTTTGTCTTCTTTGTTTAGTTTTTTAAGGTGGGTGGGTTCTTTTGTTTTGTTTTGTTTTTGTGTTCTTTGTGTTGTTTTTTGTTGTTCTTGTGTTTCTGTTGTTTTGTTTTTTTTTTATGTTTTTTGTTATTGTTCTTGTGTTTTTTTTCGTTCTTGTTCTTGGGTTTCTCTTTGTTTGTGTTATTTCTTTTTTTTTATATGTGAGTGTTTTCTATGTTTTTTATTTTTGTTTATTGTCTGTTGTTGGTTGTTTTTATTTTTATTTTATTTTTTAGGTTTTGGTTGTGTTTATTTTTCAGGTTTTTTTTGGGTTATGTCTTTGTAGTGTGCTGTTTTTTTTGTCTTGTTTATGTTTTGTTATGTGGTTCTTGTGTTTTTCTATGTGGTTTGTGTTGTGGTTTCTTTTATTTTATTGTGCGTGTTTGGTTGTGCTTTTGGTTTTGACACACTCAAGGAGCATGTTTTTTATTTTATTTTATTATTTTTGTTGTTATTGACCTTTTTAATTTGGTTTTGTGTGTTTGTTTGCTCCTTGAGTATGTCAAAGGTGGTAGGCCAGGTCCGAGTCTTGGGCATTTTTTGCGGAATGGATACCCCTGCCTCCTTGGGTCTTACTCGAAAGTGGCATCCCTTTTGGGATGTTTTCCACAAATAAAAATATATATATGAGTTTACCTTACCATCTGCAAAAGGATGGCTAGACCGATATTATCAATAAATGTTTGGAGACTTACCTTCATTGCTTTACCTCCAATAATCCTACACAATGGGAAGAGTGGCTTCCATTTATTGAGTGGTGGTATAATACTTCCTATCACACGAGGACCAAGATCACCTCTTTTGAAGTAGTTTAAGGCCAACCTCCATCCATGGCCTCCTCTTATATTCTAGACATCTCTAAGGTCCACGTAGTTGAGACTACACTCAAATAACATGTCAAAGTTCTGTATCAGCTAAAGATAAATTTGGAACCAACCCAAAATTGGATGTGCCAACAAGCTGATAAAAACCATTTTGTGTGTAGCTTTGATGTTGGTGATATGGTATTCCTTCAATTACAACCTTACAAATAGTCATCCCTCCAGATTTTCAAGTGCTATAAACTCATGATCAAGTACTATGAACCCTACCATTTTTATAGTGGGTTGATGTCATGGCCTACAAATTGGACCTAACATCAACATCAAAACTCCACCCTATTTTTAATGTCTCCTTTCTCAAGAATGTTGTTGAAAATCAAGTATAGGTTCAATATACCCTCCCATAATTGGATGAAGAAGGTTCTATCTTGCTCGAGCTTGAACAATTGTTGGATCATAGGATGTGCACTCTTTGCAACTGAGCCATTACTGAGGTCCTTGTTCAATGACATGGTCTACAACCAAAATATGCTACATGGGAGTCTCTCCAACAACTCTAGCACTAGTTTCCTCATCTACAACTTTGAGGACAAAGCTTTTTGAAGGGGAAGGACATGTTAGGACCCCATGCTAACATTATTTTTGTAATTATCAATTGATTATGTAATTACCCATGTACAATGTGGGAACCCCCTTATAATGTTATTTTGTAATACTTTTGTAATGGTATGTGGCAATTACGACACCTAGACAAGTGGGGTCATTTCATGTAACCGATGTTTGGTAGAAGATTCTAGATCGAGTGGCATTTTGCATGTAAGCCAACTCTTAAGCTTAGGGTTAGGGTTGCATGAATCTTTTATTTAAAATACATGGAGCCATGTACGAATGTATCTTTTTGCAAGTTAATAAAATATTGAAGGAGGTTGCCCTCTCAAAGAGGCTCACGATTTTGAGTTATTTTATGAGATTTTTTCAATCCTAAAATTACTTTTTGCATAGTGGTTTATGTTATTTGATAAATTTTTATTTATTTTCAGCATTTTGTATGAGTGATCTTAATATTAATAGTATGTTACTAACATTCACTATCAATTAATTACTGCATGGTAGAGCAAACAACTTGCAAGAATTACAGAAAGACTTAAACAATGTAGCATTAGAAAGTCTTGTCAGTCATCCAATCTCAATGATCAATGACCTAAGAAGGAAGACATAAAAACGAAGATTATGGGAAGCTCCATTAGCTATCCAATCAAATTTGAAGCAAGCTAATCTAATATGCCATGATTTTAAAAATAGGAATATTACTCATTCAAAATTTTCCAACAACCTTCTTCTCACACATAATAAAGGACCCTCATGGTATGTGAATGTCTTTACTACAAATACATTGAAGCACAATCTTCTAGAAAATAATAGTTGAGATCATAAAAACAATAGTTGCAAAAAAGCCTCAAGTCCACCTACTTGAACCACTTAGAGATGATATTCTAGTGAAAGTAGTGGGTATATTAAAAGTGGTAGGTATAGAAGATCCAAATCTAGAAATCTTGGCATCACCAACAATGATTGTAGATGAATCCCTCACTCAAATTTTGAGGGGAGATTTTTAATTACTTGTACAAATTTTAGAGGGAAAATACCTTGTGTTTAGAAGTATTTTCTTATAAAAGCAATTTTTGATTCATTGTAAAGCATTAAAAATTGCTAAGTCATGCTTAATATCTACCCTTGTGTGTGACTCCTTTCACTTTTATTCTATGTATAAAGTTTGGTTTTGAACCTTGAATCATTTGTTACATCCTTTGAACCTCTTTTAATATTATATCTCTATAATATAAATATTATAATATAAGAATCTATGGATATATTTTCTATGCTTTATTTCTTGTATGAATCTCATGTGTGAAAGCTTTATGTGCAATTGAAATTATGTTTATTTAATTGGTTGGTAACTAGTGATGCATGTGTTTACTTTATTCTAGTGATGCATAGAAGAATATATTGATATTGGTGCATCACCTTTTTTATATTAATATTTTATTTCCTATAATATTTCCTTTTTTATTTGATACATGCAAGTAGTTTAGGAGAGGACCATGTCAAATATCATATTTGATAAAGAGTTAGTCTTAGTAAAATTTTAGAGGTTGCCTTATGAGTCAAAGTATCACATTTGCAGATCTTCTTGCTATTTTGCTCTATGTACAACATGGATGTCAAGCATATATGGCTACTACAATAGATGAACATGTTTTGAGTGACCAACATTACCATTATATCCCCTCCTAGAAGTGGTGGATTGATTTGAGTGTCAATAATTCATTGAGATGATCCAATATCTTCTTGTTCTTATTCCTATAAAAGGTAGATAATTATTTCATAGTTTCTAGGGTAATTGGAGAGTAGGCCACTATATTTAATGGTCCTTGGTAGGTCTAATATAGAAGTTTATTTTGTAGCATGGGAGGTGTTGTTGGTTTATTTTGTTGAGGGGTATCCTAACCATATTGTTGATGTGTAGGCAGATAAGGATACAACACATACCCATGAGGTGGGTAAGGAGAGTGTAGGTGATATGGCTATGGAGGATAATAAGCTAGAGGATACTAAGGTGGCAGATTTTGATAAAGCTGCTATTGATTTGGAGGTTGCAAATTTTAATGTGGAGGATAATTTAGACCTATTTATGGAACTTGCTAATTTTGAGAAGATGGACCTCACACATTTTGCTATGTTTGGCTAGCTAGAGGTAATGTTATCCTCTTGCTATTTCCTTAGACACTATTGAGCAAGGTGCAGCAATAGTATTGTCATTGTTGTCAACACAGTCAGACAGATCGGTTGATGCAGTGGATAGGAGTTTTAGATAGATCGGTTGATGCAGTGGATAGGAGTTAAGAGGTTCTTCAGAGTATGTACAGTGATTTTCCAAAAGATCAAAGTGGCCCATATGCTAAAAATCAAAAGAAAATCACAAGGAAGAAAACTGTCGCGATATCGCGACATGTTGAGCAAGAAAGAAAAACTGTCGCGATATCGCGACATGTTGAGCAAGAAAGAAAAACTGTCACGATATCGCGACATGTTTGAAAAGAAAGCGCAAGCAAGAAAAACTATCACGATTTCGTGACATGTTCGAAGAGAAAGCGCAAGCAAGAAAAACTATCGCGATTTCGCGACATGTTCGAAAAGAAAGCGCAAGCAAGAAAAACTATCACGATTTCATGACATGTTCGAAGAGAAAGCGCAAGCAAGAAAAACTATCGTGATTTCGTGACATGTTCAAAGAGAAAGCGCAAGCAAGAAAAAGTGTCACGATTTCGCGACATGTTGGAAGAGAAAAAGGCAAGTAGAAAAAGTGTCACGATTTCGTGACATATTGCAAGAGAGATAGTACGGAAGAAAAAGTGTCACGATTTCATGACATATTGCAAGAGAGATAGTACGGAAGAAAAAGTGTCACGATTTCGTGACATATTGCAAGAGAGAGATTACGAAAGAAAAAGTGTCACGATTTCGCGACATATTGCAAGAGAGATTGTACGGAAGAAAAAGTGTCGCGATTTCGTGACATATTGCAAGAGAGATTGTACGAAAGAAAAAGTGTCACGATTTCGTGACATATTGCAAGAGAGAGAGTCCGAGAGAAAAAGTGTCACGATATCGCGACATGTCACATTTTCGCAACCCGAAGGCAAGAGAAAGAGCAAAGGAGAAAAAGTGTCGCGATATCGCGACATGTCACATTTTCGCGACTAAAATAGGAGAGAGAAAGTAAGATGGAAAAGTGTCACGATATCGCGACATGTCACATTTCGTGACTAAAATAGGAGAGAGAAAGTAAGAAGAAAAAGTGTCACGATATCGCGACATGTCGCATTTTCGTGACTTGAAAAGGGCAGGAAGGAAGAGAAGGAAAAAGTGTCGCGATATCGCGACATGTCGCATTTTCGCGACTTGAAAAGAGCAGGAAGGCAGAGAAGGAAAAGTGTCACGATATCGCGACATGTCGCATTTTCGTGACTTGAAAAGAGCAGGAAGGCAGAAAAGGAAAAGTGTCGCGATATCGCGACATGTCGCATTTTCGCGACTAAAGGAGGAGAGAGAAAGTAAGAAGGCAAAAGTGTCGCGATATCACGACAAAAGTAAAGAGGAAGAGTACGGAGGCGAAAGTGTCGCGATATCATGACATGTTGTGTTTTCACGGGTACAAGCCAAGAAAAGAAGCAAGGAGGCGAAAGTGTCACGATATCACGACATGTGTTTTCACGGGTACAAGCCAAGAAAAGAAGCAAGGAGGCGAAAGTGTCACGATATCATGACATGTGTTTTCACGGGTACAAGCCAAGAAAAGAAGCAAGGAGGCGAAAGTGTCACGATATCGTGACATGTTGTGTTTTCGTGGGCGAAATCCGAGAAGAGGACAAAGAGGCAGAAGTGTCACGATTTCATGACAGGTCACTTTGGCACGAGCTAAGAAGAGAACCCAACCAAAATAAGATATGTGATAGTTAACTGAAGTTATACAGCAGTTACAAGGGCCATTGTAGAAGAAAATCATGTAGCTAAAATAAGAAGAGTTAACTGAAGTTAGTATGACAGTTACAGGTGCAGTTACAGAGAAAAATCATGCAGCTAAAATAAGAACAGTGAACTGAAGTCAGAACGACAGTTACAGGGCCAGTTACGGGTTGCATGCAAAAATATGGAAGTTAAAAATAGAGTCAGAACTTTGTTATAAAAGGAGGTCTGCGTGGAGAATTAAAGTGTCGCTGAAAAAGAGTGAAAGTGCTCGGGATTAAAATGAGGCAGATTTAATCTTGCGAAGAGAGCAAGAGGAGAGCGAGAGGCATGCGAGAGGCAAGCGAGAGAGGTGTGTGGTATGTGAAGCACGAGGAGAGTGCACGGGAGGCGAGCGAGCACAGTGTGTGTTGTGTGAAGAGTGGGAAATGTTGAGAAAGCAATAGACCAATCAGGGTCTTGTAAAAGTGAAGGCATCTTTATGTCAATCTTCTAGTTTTAGAACAGAAGTCCAAGTTGGTGCTTGGCATTAGGGGTTGGTGCTCCTTCCAGTTGGTGTTGGTAAATCAGGGGTTGGTGCTCCTTTCTGTTGGTGTAGATAAATCAGGGGTTGGTGCTCCTTTCTATTGGTGCAGATAAATCAGGGGTTGGTGCTCCTTTTTGTTGGTGTAGATAAATCAAGGGTTGGTGCTCCTTTTTGTTGGTGCAGATAAATCAGGGGTTGGTGCTCCTTCCAGTGGGTGTTGGTAAATTGATTGTAAAATTGGTATTTTGCAAAGGCTAGATTTGGATGGGAGTCCAAACAGTCAATTTTTGAGGAGTAGCCAAAATTGGTGAACCTCGGTACATCTTGTGTTGTGTGATGCTCTTTTGTTATATTTGCTTTATTGGGTTTTAAGTTTTCATTGTTTTGGCATTAAGAGTTGAAGATTTAAGTTTTTAAGAGCTACACTGATTCACCCCCCCTCTCAGTGTCATTGTGAGACTAACAATTGGTATCAGAGCCAAGTTTCTGAACAAGCTTAATCGGCTGAGGTGATCTTGGAAGTGAGACAATGGCAGGTGGTGAAGGCTTCTCATCAAACAAAGCACCATTGTTGGATGGAACTAATTACACATTTTGGAGACTCAGGATGCAAACATATCTTTGTGCTTTGGGATACGACATTTGGGAGTCAGTAGATAGTGGATACACAATACCCACCACTCCTCCAACCGATGTTGCCGATAAGAAATTGTTTGAGAATAACTCTAAAGCAAAGAATGCTATCATGTGCGGTTTGGTGGACAACGAACTGATAAATATTATGAGTTGTAAAATGGCAAAAGACATGTGGGACAAACTAAGGAGCATTCATGAAGGAGACGATAAGATCAAGGAGGCCAAGTTACAAATGCATCGAGCTCAGTTCGAAGCATTAAATATGAATGACGATGAGAACATAGAGGCATACATGCTGAGAGTTAATGGAATCATTAATGCGATTAGAGGACTCGGCGAGGAAATGGAAGATGTTGTCATCATGAAAAAGGTACTAAGATCTCTTCCCCAAAGATTTGATTCTAAAGTTTCAGCAATAGAAGAAGCTAAAGATCTAAATACTTTTAGTATGGATGAGATGCATGGTTCTTTGACTGCATATGAGATGAGAATAGGAAAAACTAAACCCACCAGATAGAGAAGCTGCTTTTAAAGCACATAAAAATATAAAAGCAAAACAAGAATCTGAGGAAGAAGAGACATCAGATGAAATGGAAGCAAACTTTGTTCGAAAACTAATAAGGGGAAAAGGAAAATACAGAGGAAAGCTACCATTTAAGTGTTTCAACTATGGAGGCATTGGGCATGTTGCAGCTAAATGTCCACTTAATGAGAAGGACGAAAGTGATGAAGGATCGCACCAAGAAAGAAGTGACTGGAAGAAAAAACCAAATTTTAGAAACGACAACTTCAGGAAGAAAAGTTTCATCTCCAAGAATGTCAGTTCATCAGAAGACAGCTCCGGTGAGGATTCTAAAGAAGAAATAGATGAAGCTCTTTTCATGGCATTCGAAGAAGAAAAAATAGAGGAAAAATAGGAATGTAATAAAAAACTTGATGCTGAGGCTGAAGTATATCTAGAAGGTGAGTTGATCGCTGCACTTGAAGAGTTGGGTATAGAAAGGAAAAAGAACAAAATATTGTCCAAGAAGTTGGAAGAATATGGGGATAATATTGAAGATCTCTTCTTGCAAATTCATAAAGCCAAGAAAATAGAAGAAGCCTTGAAGTCACACCTGGATGATAAAAGCGATGTTTACGGCAAACAAGAAGAGGAGATTGTTTTATTGAGGAAACAACTAGAAGAGGCCAATACAAATCTCAAATTTGAGAAGAGCACAGAGTTGCTAGATAAAATGATAAGGCATCAAAGAAGCCCCATGTGTAAGCTTGGTCTTGGATATGAAGTTGAACAACCTTCATCTTCCAAATCTGCAGAGAAGAAGAAGTCCACTGTTGAAGGATCAAAGCAAGAAAAGTTTGAAGCTGAAACTTCAAAAGGAAGAAAATCTCAAAGGAGATCTACAACAAAGCAACCACAACAAAAGAGGTTCTATCACTCTCACTTTATTCATAATAATGCTTGTAATGGCTATTGTTTTAGATGCAACCATTATGGTCACAAGGCAATGTATTGTGGATTGAATAATAGATCAAAGAGTTATGCTTGGTAGAAATACATCTGTTGAACACCATGTGCAATGTTTTAAATGTAATGGTCATGGGCACATAGCAAGGTTTTGTCCAAGAACTTTTGTATCTAATCTAAGGCAAGACAGTAGATTTCATCAGACACAAAGAATGCAACACAGACAAGGAAGAAATCATGTGCATCAAAGAAAGGAAAATAATCATCCATCAAGGATGCACAAGAGACAACCACCCAAGAGAAATGTTCAAGTTCACGAAAAGGTTCAAAACAGGGATGCGGTTGAAAAACTCAAGCCCAAGTTCAAGAAATATTGGAGAAAGAAAGAAGAGAGGAAATCGTGTCTCCTTGGGCTGAAGGAGATTACTCCTCTATTGCACTAAGCAACTCCAGGTAGCACATCCTCAGGGGGAGCAATCTTAAAGGTTATTTTTGCTCCTATGTGTTTGTTTGGTTATCTGAGGATGAAAGGCAAGTAGGCAGGGGGAGTTGTCATATAGTTGTCAAAGTGTGTTTCAGTTCATGTAGTTGTTTGTGGAGGTACCATGAAGGGTGGTGATTAAATTGAGAGTTGTCACCATTGGTAGTATTGCTATATGTCAGTGTTATACTTTTGATGGTTCTTACTGCCATTGTTCAAAGTTATGGATTATAAGAGTTCTGATAATTTGGTTTAGTGAAAGAGATGCTAAAAAGTTCACAATGGAGGAGTGTAAGCCAGTTAGCACTCCCATGACGATAGGTTGCAAGTTGAGCAAGGATGTGTAGATGACAGAAAGAGTACCAGTAGAGGTGCACTCTATCTTGGAGACAGGTTGGTCGCGTGGAACAGTAAGAAACAAGAGTCAGTCTCCTTATCCATAGTAGAGGCAGAATATATTACAGTGACAGCGTGTTGTACGTAGGAGAAAGTTGCGGAAGGTGAGGTTAAGTTGGATTTCATTCCAACAATAGAGCAAGTAGCGGATATCTTCTCAAAACCGTTGCCCAAGGAAGTCGTTGAGTACCTTCACAATAAATTGGGAGTGGTCAATTTGATTATCTTTTTGCTCATGTTTGTAATTTTTGCTAACTGTAATAATTTGTGCCTAAGAATGTTGTGCATGGACTCAGGGGGAGTCTATAGCAGCCCTTTGGTATTATTGTCAAAGGGGGAGAAGAATTATAGGAAATTGCACGTGTGTTGCCAACAATTCCAAAGGGGGAGATTGTTGAGCAAGGTGCAGCAACAATATTGTCATTGTTGTCAACACAGTCAGACAGGATCGGTTGATGCAGTGGACAGGAGTTAAGAGGTTCTTCAGAGTATGTACAGTGATTTTCCAAAAGATCGAAGTGGCCCATATGCTAAAAATCAAAAGAAAATCACAAGGAAGAAAATTGTCGCGATATCGCGACATGTTGAGCAAGGAAGAAAAACTATCGCGATATCACGACATGTTGAGCAAGAAAGAAAAACTATCACGATATCGTGACATGTTGAGAAGAAAGAAAAAATGTCATGATTTTGCGACATGTTCAAAGAGAAAGCGCAAGCAAGAAAAACTGTCACGATTTCGTGACATGTTCGAAGAGAAAGTGCAAGCAAGAAAAACTATCACGATTTCGTGACATGTTCGAAGAGAAAGCGCAAGCAAGAAAAACTATCACGATTTCGTGACATGTTCGAAGAGAAAGCGCAAGCAAGAAAAACTGTCATGATTTCGTGACATGTTGGAAGAGAAAAAGGCAAGTAGAAAAAGTGTCACGATTTCGCGACATATTGCAAGAGAGATAGTACGAAAGAAAAAGTGTCACGATTTCGTGACATATTGCAAGAGAGATAGTATGAAAGAAAAAGTGTCACGATTTCATGACATATTGCAAGAGAGAGAGTCCAAGAGAAAAAGTGTCACGATTTCGTGACATATTGCAAGAGAGATTGTACGGAAGAAAAAGTGTCACGATTTCATGACATATTGCAAGAGAGATTGTACGGAAGAAAAAGTGTCACGATTTCGTGACATATTGCAAGAGAGAGAGTCCAAGAGAAAAAGTGTCACGATATCACGACATGTCGCATTTTTGCGACCCGAAGGCAAGAGAAAGAGCAAAGGAGAAAAAGTGTCACGATATCGCGACATGTCGCATTTTCGTGACTAAAACAGGAGATAAAGTAAGATAGAAAAGTGTCACGATATCGTGACATGTCGCATTTTGGTGACTAAAATAGGAGAGAGAAAGTAGAGAAGAAAAAGTGTCGCGATATCGCGACATGTCGCATTTTCACGACTCGAAAAGGGCAGGAAGGAAGAGAATGAAAAAGTGTCGCGATATCGCGACATGTCACATTTTCGTGACTTGAAAAGAGCAGGAAGGCAGAGAAGGAAAAGTGTCACGATATCGCGACATGTCACATTTTTGTGACTTGAAAAGAGCAGGAAGGCAGAGAAGGAAAAGTGTCACGATATCGCGACATGTCGCATTTTCGCGACTAAAGGAGGAGAGAGAAAGTAAGAAGGTAGAAGTGTCACGATATCATGACAAAAGTAAAGAGGAAGAGTACGGAGGCGAAAGTGTCATGATATCGCGACATGTTGTGTTTTCATGGGTACAAGCCAAGAAAAGAAGCAAGGAGGCGAAAGTGTCGCGATATCGCGACATGTGTTTTTGTGGGTACAAGCCAAGAAAAGAAGCAAGGAGGTGAAAGTGTCACGATATCGTGACATGTTGTGTTTTCATGGGTACAAGCCAAGAAAAGAAGCAAGGAGGCGAAAGTGTCACGATATCACGACATGTGTTTTCTCGGGCAAAATCCGAGAAGAGGACAAAGAGGAGAAGTGTCACGATTTTACGACAGGTCACTTTGGCACGAGCTAAGAAGAGAACCCAGCTGAAATAAGATATGTGATAGTTAACTGAAGTTATACGACAGTTACAGGGGCCGTTGTAGAAGAAAATCATGCAGCTAAAATAAGAAGAGTTAACTGAAGTCAGTACAACGATTATAGGTGCAGTTACGAGAGAAAAATCATGCAGCTAAAATAAGAATAGTGAACTGAAGTTAGAACGATAGTTATAGGGCCAGTTACGATTGCATGCAAAAATATGGAAGTTAAAAATAGAGTCAAAACTTTGTTATAAAAGGAGGTCTATGTGGAGAATTAAAGTGCCACTGAAAAAGAGTGAAAGTGCTCGGGATTAAAGTGAGGCGGATTTAATCTTGCGAAGAGAGCAAGAGGAGAGCGAGAGGCGCATGAGAGGCGAGCGAGAGAGGTGTGCAATATGTGAAGCACGAGGAGAGTGCACGGGAGGCGAGCGAGCAGGGTGTGTGTTGTGTGAAGAGTGGGAGATGTTGAGAAAGCAATAGACCAGTCAGGGTCTTGTAAAAGTGAAGGCATATTTATGTCAATCTTCTAGTTTCAGAATAGAAGTCCAAGTTGGTGCTTGGCATCATGGGTTGGTGCTCCTTCTAGTTGGTGTTGTAATGGGTAAATCAGGGGTTGGTGCTCCTTTCTATTGGTGCAGATAAATCAGGGGTTGGTGCTCCTTTCTGTTGGTGTAGATAAATCGGGGGTTGGTGCTCCTTTCTGTTGGTGCAGATAAATCATGGGTTGGTGCTCCTTCCAGTGGGTGCTGGTAAATTGATTGTAAAATTGGTATTTTGCAAAGGCTGGATTTGGATGGGAGTCCAAACAGTCAATTTTTGAGGAGTAGCCAAAACTGGTGAACCTCGGTACATCTTGTGTTGTGTGATGCTCTTTTGTTATATTTGCTTTATTGGGTTTTAAGTTTTCATTGTTTCGGCATTAAGAGTTGAAGATTTAAGTTTTTAAGAGCTACACTGATTCACCCCCCCCTCTCAGTATCATTGTGAGACTAACAGACATCTACAACCCAATTTTTCCAATTAGCACGTGAGCATTTTGATTAAGGCCTTGGTTTTGATTTAACCCTAAATATCCTACATTTCAAGCCTTAGATTGACCTAGTGGGATGTTAGATGTATTTTACAATCTAGATCTAGGTGGGATTTATGTCACAAAAGTACTTATAAGAGGAATATTATGGGCATTAGATGTCAACATTGGATTACCAACATAGTATTAGCTTCCAAATAGTGGGTTATTCATGAGATTATTTATGTTAATGGGTATGCCATTAAGTGTGTTTTTATATGTTAATGTTGGACCTATATTGGACCAATTTTGATTCATTAAAGTAGATGAAAAACTCATTTGTTGTACCAAGTAACTAATTTTATGGGTATGAATTCTTGATTGAAAAATTTGGCCGTGGGGTTTTTGCCTTTTGATGAAACAATATTGCAATAGAATCTTCTCAAAATCATCTTTTAGATGCACCCACATGATGGTTTCTTCAATGGTATGTAACAATATCCACTGATTGATGTTCCTTCCCAATTTTCTATGAATTTTTATTGCATATTCCATAAGCTTGCACATATAGACCTACACAAATAGAGTTTTAGGGTTAAAATTTTAAAAAAATTAAATTTTATCTATAGAGCAATTTGCTTGCAAATCAAAGCAGTTCACTTGCAAAATCAAGTGATCCATTTTATTGTGTACTTATTTACTTATAAAATGGAGAGATTCATTCACAATTTGTGAACATAGAATGATTTAGCAAGATAGGATACAAGTAAATTGCTTAGTTAAAATTACCTTGAAACTAGAGTGAATAACTTTCCCATGAGGAAGGAAGGAAGAATCTTGTATTTTCTAGAAAATTAATTCTTAGATTTAGAGAAAATCACTTGTTAGATCTAACTCATAGATATTTTACTATTTTTGGAGAGAATAATTTATTGAGTTGAGCAAATTTCTTGCAATTTTATCTTTAACAAAATGTCTCAAAATCTAATTTAAATATTTTTTTGTCTATGAAACATACACATGCACAGTTATATTTATGTTTTAATGATGTTGAAAAAAAAATTATCAATGGATTATATGGTATTGTAACAGGCCCTACCCATATTACATCATCACCACATAGTGGTATTCAACAAATCTTGGATATTATCCATGTATCATTTGGCAAGATTCGAACATGGGTCTTCTCCTTGAAATAATGAGGAATTTAACTAGTTGAACTAATGTCACTTGATTATGCTATAATTTTTTTTAAGTTACCATATTTATAAAAATTTCAACATTATAGAATTCATATCTAAGTTACCATTTGCAAAGTACATGCAAAGTCAAGCATAATTGTAGAGCTAAAAACACGACATTATGCAAGAAATAAAGAAATCAACTCAAAGAGACAAATAATTGCACATAATGGAATATATTTTAATAAATGGTGGGGGAGCTAAAAAACTCCTTGTTACAATTATTTTGCCTTGACATAGTTGATTTGATACAATATATACAAATTGCTAGGGTTATTTGTAACCCTAGCTATACAAAAATGAGTTTCTTCAAATGTGATTCGCTTCCAACAGATTGAGTGGGCTTATGAGATATCTAATGTTAGACCACTCTAGCCTTAGTGGTTGTCCAATATTGAATGAGAACTTGTAGATATGCATGTATACAAATATACAAGATGATCAGTAATACCTATGAGGGCTTCACAGTGTGAGACCCTCAACTATCAAATAAACCCTAACTGCAAATGAATACAATGGCATGCAAAAACCTACAGATTATGTAATGAAATAAAAACCAATGGTGATTTACCTTGCTTAACTTGATGATGTTTCATTGTATATCCATTGGTATGATACCCTAACAATAATAGTAGGTGTGATGCAACAAATTATGTAGAGCATTGATGGTGATGAAAGGCTCTAGTGAGTGCTTGGTAGGCTTTGGCGTGAGCTTGATAGGCTCAGTCATGAGTATGGTAGGCTTTGGGGTGTGTCTATAGGATATGGCAGGCTTTGGTGAGCACTTGGCAGGCTCTGCAGTGAACCTGACATACTCTGGAAGGCACCTGTAGGTGAGGGTTTAATCTACCAAAGTAGATCATAGGGGTGCGAAGGATACAAAAAATGAGGGTATTGCAGCGATGATGGAGGATGGATGTGGAAGTGGCTATAATGGAGGACGTCCCATGGAAAGCCAGGGTTTGAGTCATATCTCACAAGTGGATTCAACCATTGGGATCTTTAGGGCTCTGCAACCTTATACTTCACAAGGGCTTCTTCAACAATATCTCCAAGGGTGAGAACATTCCAAGGTTTGAGAATTTGCAAATACCCTTACTTATAATCCAACCTAGGATTTTATTAGGGTTTTAGCCTAACACTTTTGATCGTGTGGCTAAGATTAAATCAAATCCTAAGGTTGAGATTGTACTTTAAGTGTGGCATTGATTAATGAAGATGGATAGCTCAGATTAGACTAAATCGGATGGTTGAGGTTAATTGGGTTTAAATATATATTTTATTATAAATATATTTAAATATAATAATAAAATATTATATTAAATATAAATAATATAAAATAAATAAAAATTAAGTCCAAATGGGTCAAAAAGTGGTAGGAAAGGGCTAAAGTGGGCATTTTAAATGTAGGAAAGGCATGAAATGGCTAAATGAGCAGTGGGACAAGGCTAAGGTGCACAAGTGGGTGGTGGGATGGTTAGGATAAAGGATTAATGGCTAGGATTTGGTGTCTACAGATGCCCCTTTTTGTACCATGTTGTGTGAAGCACAATATGGTACAAAAATACGAGACACCTACTTGGGTTATGGGCACAGAAGCAGCTTCTCTCTATTGTTGGATTTGAGCACTCAATGTTGAAGATAAAAAAGAATAAATAATTTTTGGAATTTTATGTAGCTTACCCCCGTTGGCATTTTTGCCACATTGTTTTTGTTGTCGAGGTTCAAGCAAAAGAATGCTAAAATTGTGAAGACACTTAACACATTTTGTGAAAAAGCAAAGGTGTCGCATTTTCATGACTTGTCGCGATTTCGTGACATGTCACGAAATCGTGACCCGTCGCATTTTCGCTACGTCCGTAACATACAAAAGCTAAGCTCAATAGTTGTCATGAAATCGTGATTGTCGCATTTTCATGGGATGCAAACCAAAAATGTGTAAGCATGGAAATTTTTCATGATATCGTGACATGTCGCGATATCGCGACTTGTCACAGTTTTGCGACGCCGAATGCAGAAAAGGGCTAAGTCAAGAAAGTGTCACGATATCGTGACATGATGCATTTTCATGATCTGTCACGTTATCACGGTCAACGCAGTCAATGGCAGCAATGGGGTAAGGTTGTCACGATTTCATGACATGTCATAAAATCATGACTTGCAGTGACTATGGAGCAGTGTGACGAAAAATGTCGTGATATCGCGACAGCAAAGCAAGCAAGGGGAAAATGGTACAAAATGTAGCGATATCGCGACATGTCCTATTTTTGCGGCATGGTTGAAAGAAAACATAAGGCACGAAAGACGTCATGATTTCACGACATTTTTGAGGATGAGGTTAAAGCAAGAGGAAGACGTCGCGATATCGCGACATGAAACAACAATGATGAAGAAGGCAAGAAAATGTCACGATTTCGTGACATATTTGATAGGAAGGGCAAAATGCGAAGAATTGTCACGATTTTGTGACATGTCGCATTTTCATGAAGTGAAAGCAAGGATGCGGCCAGATTGTAGGGAATGTCACGATTTTGATACATGTTCTGTTTTCACGACTAATGGCGGAGAGAGAAGGAAGCAAGGTAAAAGTGTCACGATATCGCAACCTGTCGCATTTTCGTGACCTGTCTCGTTTTCGTGACCGAAGCAACAACAAAGGGTCCGATACAATTTTGTTGCATTTTTCTTAAGGATTGCATAGGAGAACATGCAGAGGAGATAAGGATCAATTAAAGGCTCTCTAACGGTTTTCAGATCGTGGTCAAAGAAATGGTTCCAAGATTAAATGTTGCTGATTACCGAGGTGTGCAAGATAGAAGAACCTAAAGCAATTTTTGATGCCGCTAGAATTAAAGACGCCTCCAATATTCAAAGCACCTATTCATGATCTCTTACAGCTTTTAGCTTCCCTTAATAATGGTCATTTAATGAAGAAGTATGGGCCCTTGTTTTTGTTTCATTTTTGGTTGTGATCCATTAAAAGCGGAGACTGTCATCTCTCCAAGGCAGATTAAGGGGTTTGTTTCTTCGAGATCTGCCTCATGTATTGAATTTTATAATATGAAAGGAAGAGGATGGACCTCTATAAATACCAACGTAAAACTCAAGCAAATAGAGGAGGATCTTGTTGCAAAAATTGAAATAGAAATCCTAGATGTAATTGCTTCCATTCTTAGTGTCTTCTGGAGTTGGTGATCTAAATGGTTGTGCATGTTTAGCTTTCTATCTGAGTTTCTTCTGTTAGTCCAGTGTTAACATAAGTTAAATTCTTCTATTCTAAATTTGGCTGTGTTTGCATTTGAATGTTTGAAGTGCAATTGGAAGCGAATTCATGGCTACTACGTGATCTAATTTCTGTATACGTATTCTAAGAGTTAGTTGCTGCTTAGCTTTAGGATCTAGTTGAGGTTATTGTTGTTCAAGGTTGTTCTCCCCATTAACGATCGGCTTTGGCCATATTTACATCCCTTTCCATTATTTCCCATTTCTTTCCACATATTTTTGATTTCTTTCTTGCAACTCTAGTCTTGAAACTAGTTTAGATTAGTAAGGGAACCAACCCTCTCTAGAGATTGGTCCGGGAGACATTTCTTTCTCTCGGCCTTTCAATGTTGGCTAGGTCTAGGGTGCATTTTGCATAAAATCCTTTCCTATGGCAGATTCATGACCAACAAATTTTGGCATGCCCAGTGGGATAGACTATTTCTATCTCAGAAAGATCCATAATCAGTGAGACTGATTGTTTCATTGTTTAATTCCCTTGAGGAATCAAGACCTTGATGAACTATCTTGACCTCATAGCGGAGATTGTAAGTTCATCTGGTGACTCTGCTAAAGCTAAAGATCCAAATTTCTTGATTGTAGATGCCTTTTGACCCTAAAAGAAGATACCCCAGAGGAATCAAGGTTTGGTGAGCAACCTTGACCTTACAAGCAGAGGAAAGAATGTTCACTTGGTGACTCTGACTTGGCGACAGCCGTGATCTCGTAGACCACTGCTATAATGGTGAGGGTATGTCCTAGATGGGATGATCCTGGCCCTTTGAATCTCCAAATTTGGCACAAGATTCCCAAAAGTGCCCTGAAAGCTCTAACAAAATACAATGGCACCACGAGAATGGCCCGAGAGCATATTGATGATGTTGCTACTTTAGCGACCCTCCATGATATAATTCATGAAGATGTCATGATCAGGCTTCTGGTCTCATATCTGGAAGGAAGGGCGTTGCAGTGGTACAGATTGCTTGGGCAAAAAAGCATTTGCTCATGGGATGATTTAGCGGGAGCGTTCATTACAACATTTGATGGCTCTCAGGATCCCTTCTAACTTTTGATGCATCTTTCCACCATCACGAGAACACCTCAAGAGAGCATCACAGATTTCAATGTCCAATTCTGTAGAACTTGGAAGAGAATTCCAGGGGAGATCCAACCGACACCCGCCCAAGCCCACCTCTTCTATGTTCAAGCTTTCCATTCGAACATAAGCCTCCTCTTGCTGCAATCAGGAAAACGTAGATTCCCTCAAATATTTGAGGAAGCATTACAAGCGGAGCACCTTCTGCTCCTATCAGGAAAATTACCGTGGGGAGAAACTCCATTACTTTCTCCGGTAGTTCCTGCTCCTGTCTATCCCATGCAGTATTCATCATGGCCAATCCCTCATACTATGCAAAGACTTGAAATGCAGTTGTGTGGAAATCAAGAGGCAGGTTTCGTCCAAGGCCAATGATGGGCATATGCAAGAACTATCCCAGTAATAGATAATATGATTGCTTGCAATATTCGTTAGGAGATGATCCAAGTAGAGGAACAGGTTCGAGTGGCAGAACCTGAGCACAAGGAGGGCACATTTTTGCACCCTTTTTGTATCCCAGGGCATAGCATGCAAGTGTTCAACCAGAGCTCAAGAAGCTGAGCCTGAGGATATCTTGGAAGCAGATTTATCTTCAGAAAGGTTTTGTGATCGCACCAAGGGATTGGAGGAGCCTGTACTCAGACCACAGTCAGTGGAGTCTTAAAAGTGGTGGTGTTGGTTCCAGTCACTATATTCGGTACCTAAAGAAAGCCCCCATGTGGCAAACCTCTTTTCCGCATTATTCATCAATAGCATGGGTACTAGTAAGAATGATAACCTATCGCATTGCACTCTGTTTGTACCATGGAGAACTTCAGGAAGAAGCCAACCAAACTTCAAAGGTCAACTGAAGTATGATCAGATCTAGTCTGGACACTGCAGGTTCACCGGATAGACAACCGAAGCTGGGTTTGTGGTGGTGGCATGCCAATCATGTTGTAAACTTTTGTAAATATTGTACATAGCAAAAAAAACAAAAAGACCAAAAAAGGAAGAAAAAATAGAAAAAAAAAATTTCAATTTTGGCTCCTTTTGCATCCGAGCTCATAGGTATGTTTATTTCTTTTTGTTTTGTTTTTCTCCTTCCCATCAGATAGTGGCTTTTCCTCTACCTCTCTACTTATTTCTTCCTTACTTCATCCCTTCTCTCCTACTTCTTCTACAAAACAATCAAGCCACTGCTATTGTTTCTACTCTCCCCTCTGATATTCCCTTTTCTTCTTTCCCTTTCTTCTAGTCCTTTGTCTTGTGAGTACTTCGTCATAGCCATAGTTCCTGCTATCATCTCCATTCCATCCACTTCCATTTCATTATATGTTTCATAGCACCCCAGTAGTTGGTAGCATGGTAACACCCTGTTGTTGTATCTACTACTTTTATTTCTACCATTCCATCATTCCCCATCCTCGTTCCATGGCCTGCGCATCTACAGGGCATCATTTCCTTCATTTCTATTTTTGTAGTTCAGGTGCTTCTCACTACTGCCTTGAAGATCCTTTCATAGCACCTGGTGATTACCCAGCTCATCCGAGCTATGCAAAGTGCAGTAGTTCTAAATAAATAAAGGAAGTTATGCTATTCCACACATTTCTTTTGACGATCCTATTTTTCAATGCTGAGTACCAACAAGAGTTTGTTGCAGCAGTTCGTAGAATTGTCCAGCATCACTTAGCATTTACTTCTCCTGTTTCTCCTATTTCCTGACTTTATTTCCCAATGGATCAAGGCCTAAGGTTCGTGCATACAATAGAAATGTATACCCCGCGAGTCGCCAAGAATGTTGGCATTTTTGCCACATTGTTTTTTTTGTCAAGGTTCAAGCAAAAGAATGCTAAAATTGTGAAGACACTTAACACATTTTGTGAAAAAGCAAAGGTGTTGCATTTTTGCGACTTGTCACGATTTCGTGACATGTCACGAAATTGTGACCCGTCACGTTTTCGCGACATCCGTAACATACAAAAGCTAAGCTCAACAGTTGTCGCGAAATCGCGACTGTCACGTTTTTGCGGGGTCCAAACCAAAAAGGTGTAAGCATGGAAATTTGTCATGATATCACGACATGTCGTGATATCATGACCTGTCATAGTTTCACGACGTCGAATGCAAAAAAGGGCTAAGTCAAGAAAGTGTCGTGATATCATGTCATGTCGCATTTTCACGACCTATCGCGTTATCGTGGTCAACACAGTCAATGGCAGCAGGGGGTAAGGTTGTCACGATTTCATGACATGTCACAAAATTGTGACTTGCAGTGACTATGGAGCAGTGTGATGAAAAACATCGTGATATCATGACAGCAAAGCAAGCAAGGGCAAAATGGTACGGAATTTCGCGATATCGCGACATGTCCCATTTTTGTGGCATGGTTGAAATAAAACATAAGGCACGAAAGACGTCGCAATTTCGCGACAATTTTGAGGATGAGGTTAAAGCAAGAGGAAGACATCGCGATATCGTGACATGAAACAACAATGATGAAGAAGGCAAGAAAATGTCATGATTTCGCAACATATTTGACAGGAAGGGCAAAATGCGGAGAATTGTCGCGATTTCGTGACATGTCACTTTTTGTGAGGCAGAAGCAAGGAGGCCACCAGATTGTACGAAATGTCGTGATTTCATGACATGTTCCATTTTCATGACTGATGGCGGAGAGAGAAGGTAGCAAGGTAAAAGTGTCGCGATATCGTGACCTATCGCATTTTTGCGACCTGTCTCGTTTTCGTGACAGAAGCAACAACAAAGGCCCGATACAATTCTATTGCATTTTTCTTAAGGATTGCATAGGAGAACGTGTAGAGGAGATAAGGATCAATTAAAGGCTCTCCAACGGTTTTTAGATCGTGGTCAAAGAAGTAGTTCCAAGATTAAATGTTGCTGATTACCGAGGTGTGCAAGATAGAAGAACCTGAGGCAGTTTTTGATGCCGCCAGAATTAAAGATGCCTCCAATATTCAAAGCACCTATTCGTGATCTCTTACAGCTTTCAGCTTCCCTTGATAACGGTCATTTGATGAAGAGATATGGGCCCTCATTTCTGTTTCATTCTCGGTTGTAATCCATTAAAAGAGGGACTGTCATTTCTCCAAGGCAGATTAAGGGGTTTGTTTCTTTGAGATCTGCTTCATGTATTGAATGCTATAATATGAAAGGAAGAGGACGGACCTCTATAAATACCAATGTAAAACTCAAGCAAGAGGAGGAGGATCTTGTTGCAGAAATTGAAATAGAAATCCTAGATGCAATTGCTTCCATTCTTAGTGTCTTCTGGAGTTGGTGATCTAAATGGTTGTGCATGTTTAGCTTTCTGTCTGAGTTTCTTCTGTTAGTCCAGTGTTAACATAAGTTAAATTCTTCTGTTCTGAATTTGGCTGTGTTTGCATTTGAATGTTTGAAGTGCAATTGGAAGCGGACTCATGGCTACTGCGTGATCTAATTTCTGTATACATATTCTAAGAGTCAGTTGTTGCTTAGCTTTAGGATCTAGTTGAGGTTATTGTTGTTCAAGGTTGTTCTCCCCATTAACGATCGACTTCGGCCATATTTACATCCCTTTCCATTATTTCCCATTTCTTTTCGCATATTTCCCATTTCTTTCCTGCAACTCTAGTCTTGAAACCAGTTTAGATTAGTAAGGGAACCAACCCTCTCTGGAGATTGGTCTGGGAGACATTTCTTTCTCTCGGCCTTTCAATGTTGGCCGGGTCTAGGGCGCATTTCGCATAAAATCCTTTCCTATGGCAGATTCATGACCAACATTTTTTGGCATGCCCGATGGGACAGACTATTTCTGTCTCCAAAATATCCATAATCGGTGAGACTGATTATTTCATTGTTTAACACCCGGAGGAATCAAGACTTTGATGAATTGTCTTGACCTCATAGCGGAGATTTGTAAGTTCATCTGGTGACTCTACTGAGCTAAAGATCCAAATTTCTTGATCGTAGATGCCTTTTCAAGCTAAAAGAAGATACCCCGGAGGAATCAAGGTTTGGTGAGCAGCCTTGACCTTACAAGCGGAGGAAATAATGTTCACTTGGTGACTCTAACTTGGTGATAGCCATGATCTCATAGACCACTGCTATAATGGCGAGGGTATGTTGTCCTAGATGGGATGATCCTGGCCCTCTAAATCTCCAAATTTGGCACGAGATTCCCAAAAGTGCCCTGAAAGCTCTAACAAAATACAATGGCACCAAGGGAATGGCCCGAGAGCATATTGACGATGTTGCTACTTTAGCGACCCTCCATGATATAATTCATGAAGATGTCATGATCAGACTTTTGGTCTCGTCTCTGGAAGGAAGGGCATTGTAGTGGTACAGATTGCTCGAGCGTAAAAGCATCTGCTCATGGGATGATTTAGCGGGAGCGCTCATTACAACATTTGATGGCTCTCAGGATCCCTTCCAACTTTTGATGCATCTCTCCACCATCACGAGAACACCTCAGGAGAGCATCACAGATTTCAATGTTCTATTTTTGTAGAACTTGGAAGAGAATTCCAGGGGAGATCCAACCAACACCCGCCCAAGCCCACCTCTTCTATGTTCGAGCTTTCCATCCGGACATAAGCCTCCTCTTGCTGCAATCAGGTGAACGTAGATTCCCTCAAATATTTGAGGAAGCATTACAAGCGGAGCACCTTCTACTCCTATCAGGAAAATTACCGTGGGGAGAAACTCCATTACTTTCTCCGGTAGTTCCTGCTCCTGTCTATCCCATGCAGTATTCATCATGGCCGATCCCTCATACTATGCAGAGACCTGAAATGCAGTTGTGTGGAACTCAAGAGGCAGGTTTCGTCCAAGGCCAATGATGGGCATATGCAAGCACTATCCCAGCAATAGATAATATGATTGCTTGCAGTTTTCGTCAGGAGATGGGCCAAGGAGAGAAACAGATTCAAGTGGCAGAACCTGAGCACAAAGAGGGCACAATTTTGCACCCTTTTTGTATCCCAGGGCATAGCATGCAAGTGTTCAACCAGAGCCCAATAAGCATGCCTCATCAAAAGGTTGAGCCTGAGGAGATCCTGGAAGCAGATTTATCGTCAGAAAGGTTCTATGATCGCACCAAGGGATTGGAGGAGCCTGTACTCAGCCCACAGCTAGTGGAGTCTTCAAAGTGGTGGTATTGGTTCCAGCCACTACATCCGATACCTGAAGAAAGCCCCCATGTGGCAAACCTCTTTGCCACATTATTCATCAATAGCATGGGTACTAGTAAGAATGATAACCTATCGCATTGCACTCTATTTGTACCATGGAGAACTTCAGGAAGAAGCCAACCGAACTTCAAAGGTCGACTGAAGTATGATCAGATCTGGTCTGGACACTGCAGGTTCACCGGATAGACACCCGAAGCTGGGTTTGTGGTGGCGGCATGCCAATCATGTCGCAAACTTTTGTAAATATTGTACATAGCAAAAAAAAAAAAAACAAAAAAGGAAGAAAAAATAGAAAAAAATTTATCAATTTCGGCTCTTTTTGCATGCGAGCCCGCAGGTACGTTTATTTCTTTTTTTCTCCTTCCCAAAAGATAGTGGCTTTTCCTCTACCTCTCTACTTCTTTCTTCCTTACTTCATTCCCTTCTTCTCCTACTCCTTCTATAATTACTCAAGCCACTATTGTTGTTTCTACTCCCCTCTCTGATGTTCCCATTTCTTCTTTCCCTTTCTTCTAACTCTTTGTCTTTTGAACACTTTTCTACACTTCCTACCACCACCTCCATTCCATCCACTTCCATTTCATTATATGTTTCATAGCACACCAGTAGTTGGTAGCACGGTAGCACCCTGTTGTTGTATCTACTACTTCTATTTCTACCATTCCATCATTCCCCATCCCCGTTCCATGGCATGCGCATCCGTAGGGCATCATTTCCTTCATTTCTATTTTTGTAGTTCAGGTGCTTCTCACTACTACCTTGAAGATCCTTTCACAGCACCTGGTGATTACCCAGCTCATTCGAGCTAGGCAAAGTGCAGTAGTTCTAAAGAAATAAAGGAAGTTTTGCTATTCCACACATTTCTATTGACGATCCTATTTTTCAGTGTTGAGTACCAGCAAGAGTTTGTTGCAGCAATCTATAGAGATGTCCAGCATCACCCAACACTTACTTTCCTGCTTCTCCAGCTTCTTGACTCTATTGCCCAATGGATAAAGGCCTGAGATTCGTGCATACAACAGAACTGTATACCCCGCGAGCCACCAAGAATGTTGGCATTTTTGCCACATTGTTTTTGTTGTCAAGGTTCAAGCAAAAGAATGCTAAAATTGTGAAGACACTTAACACATTTTGTGAAAAAGCAAAGGTGTCACGTTTTCACGACTTGTCACGATTTCGCGACATGTCACGAAATCGCGACCCATCGCATTTTCGCGACGTCTGTCACGATTTCATGACAAGGGGTCCAAACCAAAAAGGTGTAAGCATGGAAATTTGTCGCGATATCGTGACCTATCACAGTTTTGCGGCGCCAAATGCAAAAAGGGCTAAGTCAAGAAAGTGTCGCGATATCGCGACATGTCACATTTTCGTGACCTATCGCGTTATCATGGTCAACGCAGTCAACGGCAGCAAGGGGGTAAGGTTGTCGCGATTTCATGACATGTTGCAAAATCATGACTTGCAGTGACTATGGAGCAGTGTGATGAAAAACGTCGTGATATCACGACAGAAAAGCAAGCAAGGGGAAAATGGTACGGAATGTCGCGATATCGCGACATGTCCCATTATTGCGACATGGTTGAAAGAAAACATAAGGCACAAAAGATGTCATGATTTCGTGACATTTTTAAGGATGAGGCCAAGCAAGAGGAAGACGTCGCGATATCGCGACATGAAGCGACAATGATGAAGAAGGCAAGAAAATGTCACGATTTCGTGACATATTTGGCAGGAAGGGCAAAGTGCGAAGAATTGTCATGATTTCGTGACATGTCACGATTTTGCGAGGCGAAAGCAAGGAGGTGGCCAGATTGTACGAAATGTCATGATTTCGCGACATGTTCCGTTTTCACGACTGGTGGCGGAGAGAGAAGGCAGCAAGGTAAAAGTGTCACGATATCGCGACCTGTCGCATTTTCGTGACCTGTCTCATTTTCGCGATCGAAGCAACAACAAAGGCCCGATACAATTCTATTGCATTTTTCTTAAGGATTGCATAGGAGAACGTGCAGAGGAGATAAGGATCAATTAAAGGCTCTCCAACGGTTTTTAGATCGTGGTCAAAGAAGCGGTTCCAAGATTAAATGTTGCTGATTACCGAGGTGTGCAAGATAGAAGAACTTGAGGCAGTTTTTGATGCCGCCAGAATTAAAGATGCCTCCAATATTCAAAGCGCCTGTTCGTGATCTCTTACAGCTTTTAGCTTCCCTTGATAATGGTCATTTAATGAAGAAATATGGGCCCTCGTTTCTGTTTCATTCTTAGTTGTAATCCATTAAAAGCGGGGACTGTCATTTCTCCAAGGCAGATTAAGGGGTTTGTTTCTTCGAAATCTGCTTCATGTATTGAATGTTGTAATATGAAAGGAAGAGGACGGACCTCTATAAATACCAATGTAAAACTCAAGCAAAGAGAGGAGGATCTTGTTGCAAAAATTGAAATAGAAATCCTAGATGCAATTGCTTCCATTCTTAGTGTCTTCTGGAGTTGGTGATCTAAATGGTTGTGCATGTTTAGCTTTCTGTCTGAGTTTCTTCTGTTAGTCCAGTGTTAACATAAGTTAAATTCTTCTGTTCTGAATTTGGTTGTGTTTGCATTTGAATGTTTGAAGTGCAATTGGAAGCGGACTCATGGCTACTGCATGATCTAATTTCTGTATACGTATTCTAAGAGTCAGTTGCTGCTTAGATTTAGGATCTAGTTGAGGTTATTGTTGTTCAAGGTTGTTCTCCCCATTAACGATCGGCTTCGGCCATATTTACATCCCTTTTCGTTATTTCCCATTTCTTTCCGCATATTTCCCATTTCTTTCCTGCAACTCTAGTCTTGAAACCAGTTTAGATTAGTAAGGGAACCAACCCTCTCTGGAGATTGGTCTGGGAGACATTTCTTTCTCTCGGCCTTTCAATGTTGGCCTGGTCTAGGGCGCATTTCGCATAAAATCCTTTCTTGTGGAAAATTCATGACCAACACCCCCTCAATTGGAAAATGGGAAGAATCTCATGAGCCAATTGAAATAGATTTTGTGCAAGTGATGAATTATGTGGTACTATTTTTGCACCAACAGTGAGACGAGGGATGGTGTAAAATGTGATGTGATGCGGATGATATGAATGATGTAAATTGTGGTACCATTTTTGCCCCAACGATGGAAAGGGTGTTGGTGTAAAATACCATGTGATTATGGACAATATGAATGATGTAAAATGTGATACCATTTTTGCCCCAACGGTGGAAAGGGGGTTGGTGTAAAATACCATGTGATTAAGGATGATATGAATGATGTAAAATGTGATACCTTGGCCCCAACTATTGAAAGGAGATTTTGTATAGTGTAGATGTCATGATCATGTAAGATGTATCCCATCGTGGGAGAATCAAAATAAATATTTTGATTACCCCAAATTTGGGGGTGATTCGATGATGTTGAATAGTGTGCTCTTTGATGTCAGTGATATGCAAGTATGATAAAGAACCGTGAATGGCCTGCTAGTGACTATTCTGATAATTCCCACAATTGGAACCAATCATCCTAGCTAGTGCCTATCATTAGGTTTTTGAATAAAATGATGAAATTTGATTATTTGTTCATGTGTTAAGCCTCACAAACTAGGCCATCAATGACAATAGTTATGCAAATTGTTCTTGGTAAGGTTTCACTCCAAAATGTGAAGTACCCAATGTGATTGTGATCTTTGACAATGAGATAATTGATGATGATCATGGTCAAGTGTCCCTATGGTAGGCTATTCATCTTACCGAATTGCATGGATGCAAATTACTACAATCACCAAGGAGATAGAATAGACCACTAGATACGAGGTTCACTTGAATTTGTAGGTGAATTTTGACAAATGTTGCATGACATGATGGATGGATTGAGAGATAGCGATGGAAGAATTTTGGATGAATGAATGACGTGATTTTTCTAAATGTTGATTTGATTGATATATATATGGGATTCTGACAGTGGGACTTCCAGTTATCAACTAAGGAGGCTACTGTCACTCTTGAGGATGTATACCGCATCCTCAAGGTGCCAGTAGAAGGAGAAAATTTGGTGGTTGGGCATGAAAAAAAGGTTGATATGGAGAAGATGTTTGGGGAGCGATGGAGGGTTGTGCAGATAGGATATGGAGGGATATGCTATCTAAGCATGTACAAGTCGAAGGATTTGGATGCACTCCCAGCATTGATCATGTTTATGCTAGTGAAAATAATGCTATCTAATGGCATTGGTTGAAGGTTCCCTTAAAACCTATTGGGGTTGGTGAGTGATCTACTCACTGACACAAGAGGATATGCATGGTCTCTTGTGTTATTGGCATAGTTATACCAAGAGATTTATGAGGTGACACATAGAGGGAGGAAGGGTATTGGTGCAGCTTCCTCCTACAGTGCTAGGCTTCAGAGCATTTTAGTGTGGCTCAACTAGAGGGGTTGCTATACCAGACATGGCAGATGAGGAAGCCCTATGCTAGATGATGGGTAGTGGTGGAGGAGGTTCATTCGAGTTAGGAGGTTCATATTAGCCAGTGGTATTGGGATATGTGGTCGGGGTTGAATCGAGTTGACATGATATGGAGGCCATGGCAAGGATCCCAGTGGGATGGTGATGAGGAGCAATTACGTTAGGTGAGGTAGGCTCAATGGTTGGTTGGGAGAAGGTATGAGGAGGTGGATTTCTTCCAATACTCATGGGTTTTGAGGTAGTTCAACTTACCTCAGGGTTTGTCATATGAGCCAGTGTTGTACCAACATCATCGAAATGAGGTCGGGCTTCCATGTGTAGAGCCTTGGCGGGTTTATATGGATGACAATGAGCAATTGGAGGTCCTCTACGTAGATTATTTTAGGATGACTTTAGAGTATGTAGCTTGGTTTGGTTCCCAACTAGTATGGGTACCTAAGATGGTGGGTGACGATGCGATATCTACGAGGTCAAGAACAACTCTAAAGAGGATGAGGCCTCAGTGATTGGTGAGTCAGAGGTGGTCAAGGGGATCATCCCAGCAGGCTCTTGAGATGGATTTGGAAGATGAGGAGGAGGAGGATGATGAGGATATGGGTGAGATCTCTGAGGTGGCTTGGCTATGGGTTGAGCTAGAGCAACTTCACGAGAAGCAAGAGACTACTCTTGAGTCTCATAGGGAGGCCTTGGCTACTATATCACATATGGAGGTAGAGTGGGCAGTAGCTGGGGCTGGTGATCAGAAGATAGTCATGAGGCTTCAAGCATAGATTTTGACTAGAGAGCAACATCATCAACTTGAGCTACGATGATTACGTGCTAGCAAGTCCTATGCACATTCATTGGAGGATGTGTGTATGGGTAATCACATTCCTTTACTAGATCCTCCATATTCCTCTAGGATTGAGTCACCAAGGCATAAAACATCTAGTTCTAGGTCTAGGGCTCCTGCTAGGTCTCAAGGGTCCACTCATAGGCATTAGCTTAGTGTTTAGATGTACTTTTGTATATGAGCCTTGGTGATCCATTGTAGCCTTTATGGTGTTCATTGTACATATGACATTTTTGATATATATATACATGGATTTTTATATATTTGTGTTATCCTTTGTGTGAATGCTTTTATGTTTATGCGATGCATGTTTTATGAAAATGTTTTTATGTTTTTCTTATGGATGACTAATGCAAACTAATCATGATGTGTATGCATAGTGTTATGGATGATTAATGCAAGCTAACCATGATGTGTATGTGTAGTGCTTATGGATTATTAATGCAAGCTAAATGGCATGTTTGTGAATGGTGTGTATATGGATGATTAATGCAAGCTAAATGGCATGTATGTGAATGCAAACTATATGAGAGGAATGCATGATGTTCTAATGATCATTTTTAGTTCAGAATTTTTTTGGCCATTTTTGTTCATTGTTTTGCAATCGGGGGTACCCAACTTTGATGGCTTTATGCGGGTTGATTTATGATGCAGACATGGGTGCTAACATGGAAGAAGATATGGATGTTGATATGGAAGAAGATATGGATGTTGATATGAAGAATATATGGATGTTGAGTGAGGATGCTAGACACACTAGTAGTGGCTGAGTGAGGGAAAATTTTGGTTTTTTGTGACTTTGGACAAATGGGATTGTTGGAGGGGATTGCATATATGCTCCCAAATAGGTATCCCCAGTTGTGGAAACTTGATTTTTTTATTTTTGGTCATATCATCACTACTATAAAATATCATTGAACGTGGGATGGGATGAATGCAATTTGTAAAATGCAAGGGTGTAGTGGAATGCATGTGGAATGAATGCAAATGAAATGTGTATGTAGTATGTATGAATGTAATGTGAAAAATACATGTAAAGATGCCTATCTGTAAATGCGATATGTATGCAATGGTAATATGCCTATGTGAATGATTTATTTTTGTTTTTTTTGTTTGTTGTTTTTTTTTAGCCATGTATATATACATATATAGTAATCACAGTAAGCATGGAACACTTTTAAGTGTATGATATTCATTGGATCAGGTTTTTCTACTCCCCCTAGCTTGGGAAGCTTATGACCAAAGGGCTTAAGTGCCTTTAGGGCTTTATGAAATTGGAATTTGATGTGACCAAAGGGATTGAGTACCTTTGGGGATTTTTGAAATTGAAATTTGATGTGACCAAAGGGATAAAGTACCTTTGGGGCTTTTTTATTTTGAAATCTGATGTGACAAAAGGGCTTAGGTACCCTTGGGGTTTTTTTAAGTTGAAATGATATGTGAACAAAGGGCTTAAGTGCCTTTGGGGCTTTTTGAAATTGAAATTTGATGTGACCAAAGGGATTGAGTACCTTTGGGTCTTTTTGAAATTGAAATCTGATGTGACCAAAGGACTTAAGTACCCTTGGGGATTTTTGAAGTTGGAATGTGACCAAAGGAATTGAGTATATTTGGGGCTTTTTGGGATTGGCATGAACTGATTGAAAATAAAAGAAACCAAAAAAATGCTATGTTTTCACCATGTGGGGCTTACCTCATACATTATTATTTTATTAATGTGTATTCCTTTTTAAAACAATAGTTTTTATTTTTTACAGTTTTTTATTTACTTATGTTATGGTACTAACTCGAAATTAAATGAAAGTAACAAGTCAAAACAACTTAATGGAAAACACATCAAACCCGCCTGCTACTTAAAAATGGAATGGTTGTTGTGTAATCCATGTTAATGATGAATTGGCTGTTGGTTAAACCATGTTGATGATGAAATGGCTATGGTTGAAATCCAAAAACTACTATTTTGTTGGTGAATAATGATAAGTAGTCATCCCCAAGGCCTAAAAGATCAAATTATTGGACTATGGAGTGAGTACTCAAATCCAACAATAGAAAGAAGTTGCTTCTGCACCCATAGCCCAAGCAGGTTGCTCGTATTTTTACACCATATTGTGCTTCACACAACATGGTACAAAAAGAGACATCTATAGACACCAAATCCTAGCCATTGATCCTTCATCCTAACCATACTACCACCCACTTTTCCACCATACACCTTTCTCACCATCCATTTAAACATTTCATACATTTCCTGCCTTCAAAAGGCCCACTTTAGCCCTTTCTCACCACTTTTTGACCCCTTTGGACTTAATTTGTATTTATTTTATATTATTTATATTTAATATGATATTTTATTATTATATTTTAATATATTTATTATAAAATATATATTTAAACCTAATTAACCTCAACCATCCGATTTAGTCTAATCTCAGCCGTCCATCTTCATTAATCCATGCCAAACTTAAAGTACAATCTCAATGTTAGGATTTGATTTAATCTTAGCCACACAATCAAAAGTGTTAGGCTAAAACCCTAAGAAAATCCTAGGTTGAATTATAAATAAGGGCATTTTCCAATGCTCAAACCCTAAAATGTTCTCGCCCTTGGAGAGATTATTGAAGCCCTTATGAAGCAGAAGGTTGTATAGCCCTGAAGATCCCAACGGTTGAATCCACTTGTGAGACCTAACTCAAACCCTAGCTTTACATAGGACTTCCTCAATTCTAGCCACTTCCACATCCGTCCTCCATCACCATCGCAATCCCCTCATTTTTTGCATCCTTTGCACCCCCGTAATCTGCTTTAATAGATTAAACCCTCACCTGTAGGTGCCTTCCATATCCTTCCAGGCTCGTTGTAGAGCTTGCCAAGTGCTCACCAGAGCCTACCATATCCCACAAGTTCACCCTAGAGCTTGCCAATCTCACGATAGATCCTTCCAAGCTCATGCTAGAGCCTACCAAGCTCATGCTAGAGCCTAGAAAGTGCCTGCCAAAGCCTGTTGTCACCATCAACGCTCTACAAAATCTGTTGTGTCACACCTACTACTATTTTTAGGGCATCATACCAACAGATCTACAGTGAAACATCATCAAGTTAAGTAAGGTAAATCACCATTTATTTCATTACATAATCTGTAGGTTTTTGTATGCCATTGTATTCATTTTTAGTTAGGGTTTATTTGATAGTTGAGGGTCTCACACTGTGGATACCTCACAAGTGTTACTAATTGCCTTGTCTATTTGTGTGCATGCAGACAGTTTCTCATTCAATATTGGATAGTCGTTGAGGCTAGAGTGGTCTAACATTGGATATCTCACAAGCCCACTCATTATGTTGGGAGTGAAGCATATTTGAAGACACTCATTTTTGTATAGATAGGGTTTCAGATAACCTTAGCAATTTTATTTATTATATCAAATAAACTCTGTCAAGGCAGAATAATTGTAACAAGGAGTTTTTCAGCTCCCCCTCCATTTATTGAAATATATTCTATTTTGTGCAATTATTTATCTCTTTCAATTGATTTCTTTATTGCTTTCATAGTGTCACTTTTTTAGCTCTTCAAATGGTGATCATAGTGGGCGCATGTGGGATGCTGCAGGTGCAACTAGGCGCCTGGTGCCAAAAAGGCATGAAGACAACATTGATCAAAATAGTAGCTTACCTCCTCCAAATTGCACCAAATTTCACCCACACATCATGCACATCATAAAATCAGGTTTTGTGAAAACTTAA
This sequence comes from Wollemia nobilis, assembly GCA_028583015.1. Taxonomy (NCBI): domain Eukaryota; kingdom Viridiplantae; phylum Streptophyta; class Pinopsida; order Araucariales; family Araucariaceae; genus Wollemia; species Wollemia nobilis. Next base: position 184,900 of record JAQPPZ010003172.1, on the reverse strand, counting down.
ATTGTTTTGCATGCATAATTTTTGAGAACAAATCAAATCTTCAAAATGCACAAATTGAGTCACAAAATGCATCAAATAAATCCAAATTTTCACAAAACCAACATTCGACTATTTTGCATCATATTCTTCATCATCCAACACAATTTCACAAAAATTGGAGTTGATTTGACCAATAAATATCTTATTTTCATGGAAAATGAATCACTAAAAAAAAGGACAAAATACAAATCAAACATCAATCAAATCTACATTTAGAAAAATCACAAAATTCATTCATCCAACATTATTCCATCACTATCTCTCAATTCATCCATAATTTCATGCAACATTTGTTAAAATTCACCTACAAATTCAAGCGAACCTCGTATCTAGTGGTTTATTCTATCTCCTTAGCGATTACAATGATTTGCATCCATGTAATTCGGTAAGATGAATAGCCTACCATAGGGACACTTGACCATGATCATCATCAATTATCTCATTGTCAAATATCACAATCACATTTTGGATGAAACCTTACCAAGAACAATTTGCATAATTTTTCTCATTGATGGCCTAGTTTGTGAGGCTTAACAAATGAAAAAACACTCAAATTTCATCATTTTCTTCAAAAACCTAATGATACGCACTAGCTAGGATGATTGGTTCAAATTGTGGAAATTATCATAACAGTAACTAGCAGGCCATCCACAGTTATTTTTCTTTTTATTTGCATCATCATACTTGCATATCAATGGCATCAAAGAACACACTATTCAACATCATCGAATCACCCCCAAATTTGGGGCAACCAAAATATTGATTTTGATCCTCCCACGACGGGATACATCTTACAGGACCATGACATATACACTTTACAAAATCCCCTTTCAACCGTTGGAGAAAAACTGGTATCATATTTTACATCATTCATATCTCCACAATCACATTGTATTTTACACCAACCCCTTTCCACCATTGGGGTAAAAATGGTATCACATTTTACATCATTCATATCATCCATAATCACATGGTATTTTACACCAACCCCCTTTCCACCATTGGGGCAAAAATGGTATCACATTTTACATCATTCATATCATCCGCATTACATCACATTTTGCACCATCCCCCTTCTCATCATTGGGGCAAAAATGATACCACATCATTCATCATTTGCACAAATTTTTTAATTGGCTCATGAGATTCATCCGCAACTCATTCACCAATTGAGGGGGTAAGCTATGCAAAATTCCAAAAATTATTTGTTCTTTTTTGTCTTCAAAATTGAGTGCTCAAATCCAACAACAGAGAGAAGCTACTTCTATGCTCATAACCCAAGCAGGTGTCTCGTATTTGTGCATCATATTGTGCTTCTTGCAACATGGTACAAAAAGGGGCATCTATAGACACCAAATCCTAGCCATTAATCCTTCATCCTAACCATCCCACCACCCACTTGTCCACCTTAGCCCTTTCCCACCACTCATTTAGCCATTTCATGCCTTTCCCGCCTTCAAAAGGCCCACTTTAGCCCTTTCTTGCCACTTTTTGACCCTTTTGGACTTAATTTATATTTATTTTATATTATTTATATTTAATATAATATTTTATTATTATATTTTAATATATTTATTATAAAATATATATATATAAACCCAATTTACCTCAGCCATTTGATTTAGTCTAATCTAAGGCATCCATATTCATTAATCCATGCCACACTTAAAGTACAATCTCAACCTTAGGATTTGATTTAATCTTAGCCACACGATAAAAAGTGTTAGGCTAAAACCCTAAGAAAAACCTAGGTTGGATTATAAGTAACGAAATTTGTAAATGCTCAAACCCTATAATGTTCTCGCCCTTGGAGAGATTTTTGAAGAAGCCCTTGTGAATCAGAAGGTTGCAGAGCCCTACAGATTCCAACAGTTGAATCCACTTGTGAGAGCTGAATCAAACCCTATCTTGCCATAGGACTTCCTCCATTCCAGCCACTTCCACATTGGTCCTCCATCGCTATCGCAATCCCCTCATTTTTTGCATCCTTCGCACCCTCGTGATCTACTTTGGTATATTAAAACCCCACCCATAGGTGCCTTCCAGAGCATGTCAAGATCATTGTAGAGCCTTCCAAGCACTCACCATAGCCTACCATATCTTGTAGGTGCACCCTAGAGCCTACAAAGCTTGCGACAAAGCCTATAAAGCTCACGCTAGGGCCTGCCAGAGCCTACCGTCACCATCAATGCTCTACAGAATCAGCTGTGTCACACCTGCTGCTACTGTTAGGGCATCATACCAATGGATCTACAATGAAACATCATCAAGTTAAGCAAGATAAATCACCATTGGTTTTTATTTCATTACATAATATGTAGGTTTTTATATGCCATTGTATTCATTTGTAGTTAGGGTTTATTTTATAGTTGAGGGTCTCACACTATGGAGCCCTCACAGGTATTATTGAATGACTTTTCTGTTTGTGTGCATGTATATCTATAGGTTCTCATTTAATATTGTACAGTCGCTGAGGCTAGAGTGGTCCAGCATAGGATATATCACAAGCCCACTCATTTTTTTGGGAGTGAATTGCATTTGAGGACACTCATTTTTGTATATCTAGGGTTTTAGATAACCCTAGCAATTTGTATCTATTGTATCAAATCAACTTTGTCAAGGTAGAATAATTGTAACAAGGAGTTTTTCAACTCCCCCCCTCCATTTATTGAAATATATTCCATTTTGTGCAATTATTTATCTCTTTGAGTTGATTTCTTTGTTGCTTTCATAGTGTCATGTTTTTAGCTCTACAAATGGTGATCACGGTGGGACCCCACAAGGGTTTCATTTATTAATATGATTTACTTTACTAATTTCATTTTTGTTTCTTTCTATTAAAGGTTTTTTTAGTAGAAAAAAATTAGTCGAATCCATCAATTAGGTTTCTTGGAAGATTTTATAATAGTTGCAGAAGGTGCACATGTGCTCTACAACACATTTTTATCATCACAGGTTCCCTATTGTGCCTGGCATTGATCGGAGGTGCCCTGCTGCGTTTCCTACACAAACTACCTACATTGTATCAGCCATATCTCGCTCATCCGGAGTCATATTGAGCAAAAAAATTTAGAGTAGGATCCTGATACATGCTAAAACTTCTCCACCAATTTTTAGATCAATTGGAGCAGTAGAGACCTTATAAACACCTCACCAAAATGTGGGCTTTTCTATAAGTTCTTCATCCATTTTTAGCTCATTTTTGCTTTGCATTTTTTTGGGTTTTCTTATGTGTCTTTCATATTTTGAGATTAAAATGAACATAACTAAGTAATCTAGAAAAGAAATCATAGTATATTGCATTTAGGGTATTTGTGCATACATCACACAATTTAAAGTTTTTTTTTTTTTTAAATGGTTGCAAATTCAAGTGACTTCTGCATATTCTTGCTTGCATTTGAAAGTGAAAAAGCATCCTTTAGAATTTGCATTTAGTAGAAGTTAAAGATTTCTTATTTTTTATATCTAAATAGGAACAATATTTGAATGCAAAAAGTACTCCTGCCCTTGGGTGGCACCTTTGGCAGAGAGGTGGACGAACCCTCCGATTGTTATTTAGGCAAGGGGTTTTAAGCAATGTACTACACACTCTAGATAAAAATTGCATTCATATGTTGGATTCTAATTTAGATGTATAAAATTTGTTATCTTTAACCTTGTTTGATAACAACAGAAAACAAAAAAAAAACTTTAAAATTAATCACACACTGCACACTTCACTCTAAAATAGTAGTGGCTATATTTCATCACCAGCCATTGCCTGAGACTTGGTGATAGTGGCAATCATTTCCATCCACTAGTCTCTGCCCTAGACACCATAGGTTTACCCCCGAGTAAACTTTTTGGAGGTCATTACCAACAAGAATCTCATTGTCCTTGCCAACCTTAGTTTTTACATTTGTTTTCTTAAGCAAGATTAGAACATCAAAATGCATAAACCTGTCACTCTAAAAATAATACACATTAATGAAGAAAATAATTAATGTATGAAGGTAAGCCACACAAGGTAACAACTTAGCATTGATTATTTCTTTCATTTTAAATTTTGTACAAATTTTAGTTTTGTGTTCATTTTCATAGTTCTAAATTGTTGATTTATTTACTTTATGGTATTAACAAGAAATCAAAAAAAAGTAATAGACCAAAACAACTTAATGAAAAATACATTTAATTCACCTGTTACTTCGGTAGCAAACCCTTATCAATCCCTACCACAAGTAGGATACATAACCAATCAAAAATCTCCAAAGGTACCTAATACCTTTGGTCACAATTTAGCATGGCTCCACATCAGCCATTCTCATCATTAACATGGCTTAACCTTAGTCATTTCATCATTAACATGGCTTAACCTTAGCCATTTCATCATTAACATGGTTTAACCTTAGTCATTTAATCATTAACATGGCTTAACCAACAACCATTTCATCATTTACATGGCTTAACCAATAACCATTTCAGCATTAACATGGCTTAACCTTAGCCATTTCATCATTAACATGGCTTAACCTTAGCCATTTTATATTAAGTACCCAATATAAGTATTTAATATTATATTATTGTAATTTTGGGGTACCTAGAAATAGATATTTGGGGATATATTATTATATTGTATAAGGGTTGGCATGGGCCAAACATAACCTAAGATTGATTGTATTATAATATTATATTATATTATAATATAATATTATATTAATAGTGGGCTCCCCAAAGTAGAATTAAAAGGTGGATATATAAAGAAGAGATATTGGTCATTGTAATCATCATGAAGAGAATTATATTGTAGAAGTCTTGGCTCGTGGAGTTGAAGATCTTGTGGAGTGGCTTCCTTCCAAAAGGAGTATTGTATGGTGTTGCCCTACCTCAAGGGTTTTCTTATGTTTGAATACATTGCAGTAATTTCCATATTTTCTTGTTTTACATTATGTGGATCATTCATTATGGTTGTTATGTAATATATCTATAATTTGTTAATGATTTATGTGGTTGAGAAAAGGAGGTTCTTAACAAGTGGTATCAGAGCGACGATTTGGGTAAAGTGGGTTTGTTTTTGTAGAGCTAGGGCACATTTCTCAGGAGCAATGATTTAGGAAAAGTGAGGATTTTTTTGTGGAATTGTAGAATTAGGAATTTTTTGGAAAAATGTCTCATCTTTCAGGAGCTATATCTCTATGAAAGTTTATCCGATTTAGACGATTCTTGGATCAGTTCGTGCAGAATTTGAAGAGCTTTAAAATGAGTGGTCATATGAAGGAATCCAAGAAGTATTGAGGGAGATACGACCTTTTTAATCTAGTCATTCGGAATAAGGGTAATGATGAATTTTTAAATCGTGAATTTTTTGGAAGATAAAATTTAGTTCGAGTAAGAAAATCAGTTGCAATTTATTTTTTTTGGAAGAAAAATTGTAGATCTAGTTGTTTGTGTGGAATTTTAGCTTCAAATAAGTGGGGAGATATAATTTTCATAAAACCCTAGTTTGCATTAGGGCATCAACTATGGAACTACAAAATATTTTTGAAGGAAAGGTTATTGATTTGAGGGAGTGGTTGAAAATAGTAAAATATCAACATGGTGAAGTCATTTTACGTTGTTTCTTTAAGGGTTTTTTTTGGGGGGAAGTCTTGCAACGAGTAGAAACCTTTATTAGGGATAATCCCTTATGCACTTGGAGTGAAATAGAACCAACATTCTTGAGTAAATGGGAACATATTCAATTACAAAGAAAGTTAGATGTTTGCAAGAGAGATATTGAGGGAAGAGATAAAAATATAGATAGTTTGATGGATGTCATAAAAGACCTTGAAAAGAAACTACAGGGAATTCAAAATGAGTGAAATGAAATGAAAGGAGAATGAGAAGTTTTCAAGAAACAAAATGAAGACTATGAAAAAGAAATAAAATTACTCAAGAAGGAGAAAGAGAAAAATATTAAGGAAGACAATGAGAAGAATGAAGCCACGTATTTGGATATTCAAAAGCAAGATAAGGATCAAAAGGGTTTACATTCATCTAAAAATTCTATTTTATAGGTTCATGGAAGCATTCAAAAGGAACAAGTTATTATTTCCATTGACCCTAATAGCATATATAATTTTATTAATATTGCTTTGGCTAAGAGGTTGTAGGTTCAAGAAACAAAAATTAAGGACACACAACTGAAGGGTGAGAATGTTTAGATTTTTGAAGATTTGAAGATCACCATGGATAAATATGTTTTACATTCAAATTTTCATGCTATTGAGATGAATGATGAGGATATTATTCTTGGTTATCCTTGGTTAGATTCTTTGGGTACTATTAACATTAATGTGCAAAAGAAGTTTATGAAGTTATGGTATAGAAAAAAGAAGATAACATTACAGGATATTTCTTAGCTTCATGAGAAAGGATCCAAAGAAAAACAAGAAGTGGTTACAGAGGAACAACTTGAAGATCAAATAGAAGAACCTGAAATAGAATCTAAAAAGTCAACAGTAGCAACAAAGTCCATGGAATAAGCAACAACAATTGATTCCATGGAAATAACAGTAGTTGAGTCAAAAAAAACTTTGATAGAAGAGCACAAGGACACACCAAACAAAGGGAACATGAAAGAACAATGTGTAGAATATTCTAAAATAGTGGAGCCAAATATTGAGAAGTCAAAGAAGGTAGAACATCAAGTTAAGGTGACATCATATCACCATCCACACCACCATGAGCAACAACAATATTGGATGTATGGCTCAAGGTAGCAATATTATGGTTCTACATGGAATCAGAAGGGCATCAAGTATGGCAATTTTTAGAAGAGAAAGCATAGTGATCCTAGTTTTTAGAATGGTTCATCAGTATCAAGGAACAAGTGGACCCATCATTCAAATTATCAAAAAATAGTAGTAGAAGCATGAAGCCAATGAAGCAAATTTGGATACTCAAGTGGTAAAATGGCATACCAACATCAACGTGTTTCACTAGGATGGATGGATGATCAAGATTAGTACTAGTTGCTAACATTGCTTGGCAAATCATATTATCTTATTTCTTCATATATTTTGAGGATGAAATATTTGTAAGGGGATGGAATATTAAGTACCCAATATAAGTATTTAATATTATATTATTGTAATGTTTGGGTACCTAGAAATAGATATTTGGGGATATATTATTATATTGTATAAGGGTTGGCATGGGCCACACATAACCCAAGATTGATTGTATTATAATATTATATTATATTAATAGTGGGCTCCCCAAAGTAGAATTAGAAGATGGATATATAAAGAAGAGATATTGGTCATTGTAATCATCATGAAGAGAATTATATTGTGGAAGTCTTGGCTCGTGGAGTTGAAGATCTTGTGGAGTGGCTTCCTTCCAAAAGGAGTATTGTATGGTGTTGCCCTACCTCAAGGGTTTGCTTATGTTTTGAATACATTGCAGTAATTTCCATATTTGTCTTGTTTTACATTATGTGGATCATTCATTGTGGCTATAATACAATATATCTGCAATTTGTTAATGATTTATGTGGTTGAGAAAAATAGTATTCTTAACATTTTATCATTAACATGGTTTAACCTTAGCCATTTAATCATTAACATGGCTTAACCAACAACCATTTCATAATTTACATGGCTTAACCAACAACCATTTCATCATTAACATGGCTCAAAATTAGCCATTTCATTATTAACATGGCTCAATCTTAGTCATTTTATAATTAACATGGCTCAACCAATAGCTATTTTATCATTAACATGGCTTAAACTTAGCCATTTCATCATTTACATGGCTTAACCAATAGCTATTTCATAAATAACATGGTTTAACCTTAGCCATTTAATCATTAACATGTCTTAACCAACAACCATTTCATAATTTACATGGCTTAACCAACATACATTTATTTCATCATTAACATGGCTCAACCTCCTCCATTTCATCATTAACATGGCTTAACCTCAACCATTTCATCATTAAAATAGCTCAACCTTAGCCATTTCATCATTAACATTGCTCAACCAATAGCCATTTTATCATTAACATGGCTCAACCTTAGTCATTTTATCATTAACATGGCTCAACCTTAGCCATTTTATCATTAACATGGCTTAACCTTAGCCATTTCATCATTAACATGGCTCAACCTTAGTAATTTCATCATTAACATGGCTCAACCTTCGTCATTTCATCATTAATATGGCTCAACCTCAGCCATTTCATCATCAACATGGCTCAACCTTAGCCATTTCATCATCAAAATGGCTCAACCTTAGCCATTTCATCATTTACATGGCTTAACCAACAACTATTTCATCATTAAGTAGTGGGTGGGTTTGATGGATTTTCCATTAAGTTGTTTTGACTTATTACTTTCGTTTGATTTTGAGTTAGTACCATAACGTAAGTAAATAAAAAACTATAAAATTATAAAAAAAACTATCATTTTAAAAAGGAATACACATTAATAAAATAATAATATATGAGGTAAGCCCCACATGGTGAAAACTTAACATTGTTTTGGTTTCTTTTATTTTCAATCAGTTCATGCCAATCCCAAAAAGCCCCAAAGGTACTCAATTCCTTTGGTCACATTCCAACTTAAAAAAACCCCAAGGGCACCTAAGCCCTTTGGTCATGTTAGATTTCAATTTCAAAAAGCCCCAAAGGTACTCAATCCCTTTGGTCACATCAAATTTCAATTTCAAAAAAGCCCCAAAGGTACTCTATCCCTTTGGTCACATCAAATTTCAATTTCAAAAAACCCCAAAGGTACTCAATCCCTTTGGTCACCTCAAATTCCAATTTCAAAAAGCCCCAAAGGCACTAAAGCCCTTTGGTCATAAGTTTCCCAAGCTAGGGGAAGTAGAAAAACCCGAGTCAATAAACATCATACACTTAAAAGTGTTCCATGCTTACCGTGATTACTATATATGTATATATACATGGCTAAAAAAACAACAACAAAAACAAAACATTCACATAGGCATATTCCCATTGCATATCTATTGCATTTACATATAGGTATATTTACATGCATTTTCACATTACATTCATACATACTTCATACACATTTCATTTGCATTCATTCCACATGCATTCCACTACACCCATGCATTTTATTAATTGCATTCATCTCATCCCACGTTCAATGATCATTTATAGTAGTGATGATATGGACAAAAATTAAAAAGTCAAGTTTCCACAACTAGGGGTACTTATTTGGGAGCATTTATGCAATCCCCTCCAACAATCCCATTTGTCTAAAGTCACAAAAAGATAAAATTTTCCCTCACCCAACCACTACTAGTGTGTCTAGAAGCCTCCAAAAGATGTCTATTTTTCTTTAGGACCAAAAACACTTTTTTCCATATTAATAAAGTCTTGAGTATGGTCATCTGATTCCAAAAAGCAATCTTGCACCAACCACACTCTTTCACATCTTAAAAACATTTTGAGTAAAAGAGGGATAACACCATACTTGGGTAGCACCTTGAAGTGAAAAGAATATTCCTCACTTGTCCTATCATGCAACATAGTCCAAAATAAAAAATAGTGGTTTTCACCACTATCACAGTTGCTCTCCAAATATACACACATAAAGTAGTAAGGACTGGGTCACATTCTTCTCACACTTTGGTGGAGAATCCAATTCCCCAAAGCTCTATACAAAAATTACCAACTTCTATCTGCCCACAACAAATCATTAGAGTTGTAAGGATCGTACTACATGTCCCCTCAAAATGATAAGTAGTCATACCCAAAGCTCTATTCAAATACTTAACAAATTCTACATACACATTTCCGATCCCTAAAGCTATAAGGATCATACTACATTTCCTTAAGAAATTTATGTAGTCATCCCCACGATCTAAAATATGACATCACTGTTCTATGGAGTGAATCTCCACTAGGGCTATAGATGCTTGATTGGTAGTGGAGTAAGCTCATGTGGGGTGACATGTCTCTCTTACAAAAAGAGAGACCTCTGACCACACATACGGACAAGCTAGCTTCTTGGTCCATTCCATAATAGGTCATGCCCAATTTACTCATAATGGGTTAATGAAATTCACGTGCACACACATTAGTGTTTTATTGTCTAGGGTCATTGTCATGCTCAATATTTGGTACATGAACTTCACTTGCACACACATTGGTCCTAAATAAAGTTAGACAACCTTTAGTGAGTTTAGTTGATAGCACTAGTCTGTTTGAGTCTTTGAAAATCCTACAGTCTTCCATATCAACATCCATATCTTCTTCCATATTAGGATCCATATATTCTTCCATATCAACATCCATGTCTTCATCATGGATCAAATCGCATAAAGCCACCAATATCGGTGCTCCTAATTGTAAAAAAATGAATAATAATAGCCAACAAAATTTTGAACTAAAATGATCATTTGAACATCATGCATTCATCTCATATATTTTGCATTCATATACATGCCATTTCAATTGCATTAATCATCCATAAGCATTACACATACACATCATGATTAGCTTGCATTAATTGTCAATAAGACAAATAAAAACATTTTCATAAACATGCATTCCACAAATGCATTCACTTAAAAGCACAAAAATAAAAAGCCATGTATGTATATATATATATATATATAACTTGCATATGCAAATATCGCTAGAAAGTGATAACATCATCACAACTTAGGGGGTATTCAAGGTTTCACACTTTTCCCCCCAATAAAGGAAACATCACAACTTGGGGGTGTTCAAGGTATCACACCTTCCCCACCAATTCAATAAACAATTCAATCATTCAATCACATTACATCATCAACAATTCAATTGCTAGGTTCAAAAGGTTGCATCCTTTTGTCAAAGGTTGAGCCCTTTGCCTCACATACATCAAATTCAAAAGGCTCCAAAGGAACCAAAACTCCTTTGGTCATAATTAAATCACATCATCAACAATTCAATTTCCAGGTTCAAAATGTTGCATCCTTTTATCAAAGGTTGAGCCCTTTGCCTCGCATACATCAAATTCAAAAGGCTCCAAAGGAACCAAAACTCCTTTGGTCACAATTAAATCACATCATCAACAAATCAATTGCTAGGTTCAAAAGGTTGCATCCTTTTGTCAAATATTATACCCTTTGCCTTGCATTTACATCATCCACATCAATTGCTAGATTCAAAAGGTTGCATCCTTTTATCAAAGGTTGCACCCTTTGCCTTGCATTCACATCATCCACATCAACTGCTAGGTTCAAAAAGGTTGCATCCTTTTGTCAAAGGTTACATCCTTTGCCTTGCATTCACACCATCATACATAATTAAAAACCCCTTCATATGTTAGGGCAAAAACAGATACATTTCATCACATTTCCACATTTCAAAAACCCCTTCATCTGTTAGGGCAAAAACAAATTCATTTCATCATATTTTCCTCATTTCAAAAACCCCTTCATCTGTTAATGGCAAAGAACAGACACAATTATAAGTGAGCCTTGTATTTAGTGGTTTATCCTATTTCACTTGGTGGTTGCAGTGACTAGTTACCCAAACAATCCAGTAGGATGGATAGATTACCATAAGGAAACCTTCATTATCAAAAACCCCTTTATCTGTTAAGGGAAACGAAAAGACACAACTCGTTTCATTTTTTCATCATCAGAAACCCCTTTATCTATTAAGGGTAAATAATAGACAATCATTTCATATTTCATCATCAAAAACCCCTTTATCTGTTAAGGGCAAAGAACAGACACAATCATTTCATCTTTCATCATCAAAACCCCTTTATCTATTAAGGGCAAAGAACAGATGCAAATCTTTTCATTTGTGTTCATCATCAAAAAAAAAAATACTTTATCTATTAAGGGCAAGGAATAGACAAAATCATTCCATATTTCATCATCAAAAACCCCTTCATCTGTTGGGGCAAAAACAAATATAATCATCACATATTCCAAATTTAAAAATTCCTTCATCTGTTAGGGTAAAAACATAATCAATAATTGAATACACACACATTGCATTCATCAATACATTTTTCATCACCACGTCTCCATGCCACCATCAAATTCATCAACAATTACAATATTTATCAAGTTCAAGTAGCATGCAAGTGAATCTTATATCTAGTGGGTTATTCTACAAACTTGGTGATTGCAACGATGAGAATCCATGCAATTTGGTAAGATGAAGAGCTTACCATAAGGACACTTGACCATGATCATCATCACTTATCTCCTTGATTGAGATCACAATCATATTTGGTACCTCACATTGTAAGTGAAACCTTGCCAAAGAACAATTTGCATAATTATTGTCATTGATGGCCTAGTTCGTGAGGCTTAACACATGAACAAAAACTTAAATTTCATCATTTTTCTTCAAAAAAATAATGATAGGCACTAGCTAGGATGATTGGTTTCAATTGTGGAAATTATTAGAACAGTCACTAACAGGCCATCCATGGTTCTTTTTCTTTTTATCTACATCATCATACTTGCATATCAATGGCATCATAGAGCACACTATTCAACAACATCAAATCATCCCAAAATTTGGGGCAAAAACATTTTGATTTTGATCCTCCCACAATGGGGTACATCTTACATGATCATGCCATCTACACTTGATAAAACCAACTTTCCACCATTGGGGTAAAAATGGTATCACATTTTACATCATTCATATCGTCCACAATTACATAGTATTTTACACCAACCCCCTTTCCACCATTGGGATAAAAAAGGTATCACATTTTACATCATTCATATCGTCAACAATCACATCATATTTTACATCATTCATATCGTCCACATCATTCATAATTTGCACAAATTTTTCAATTGGCTCGTGAGATGCATCCGCAACTCATTCACCAATTGAGGGGGTAAGCTACACAAAATTCTAAAAAAAAAAATCTTTATTCTTTTTCCTTCAACATCAATGCTCAAATCCAACAACAAAGAGAATTTGATTATGCACCCACAGCCAAGGTAGGTGTCTCATATTTTTGCACCATATTGTGCTTCACACAACATGGTATAAAAAGGGGCATTTGTAGACACCAAATCCTAGCCACTTGTCCTCCATCCTAACCATCATACCACCCACTTGTCCACCACACACCTTTCCCACCACTCATTTAGCCATTTCATGCCTTTCCTGCCTTCAAAAGGCCCACTTTAACCCTTTCCCGCCACTTTTTGACCTTTTTGGACTTAATTTATATTTATTTTATATTATTTATATTTAATATAATATTTTATTATTATATTTTAATATATTTATTATAAAATATATATATTTAAACCTAATTAATCTCAGCCATTAGATTTAATCTAATCTCAGCCATCCATCTTAATTAATCCATGTCACACTTAAAGTACAATCTCATCTTTAGGATTTGATTTAATCTTAGAAAAATGATCAAAATTGTTAAGCTAAAACCCTAAGAAAACCCTAGGTTGGATTATTACTAAGAGCATTTGCAAATGATCAAAACTTGGAATATTCTTGCCCTTATAGAGATTGTTGAATAAGCCCTTGTGACGCAGAAGGTTGCAGAGCCCTGAACATCCCAATGGTTGAATCCACTTGTGAGAGCTGACTCAAACCCTAGCTTTCCATAGTACTTCCTCCATTCTAGCCACTTCCACATCTGTCCTCCATCACCATTGTAATCCCCTCATTTTTTGTATCCTTCACACCCCCAAGATATGCTACGGTAGATTAAACCCTCACTTGTAGGCACCTTCCAAGGTTTTCCAGGCTCACCACAGAGCCTGCCAAGCACTCACCAGAGCATTCCATATCCCACAGGTGCACTCTAGAGCCTTCCAAGCTCACAACAGAGCCTTCCAAGCTCATGCTAGAGCCTGCCAAGCACCCACCAGAGCCTGTCATCACCATCAATGCTCTACAGAATCTGTTGCGGCACATTTGTTGCTATTGTTAGGGCATCATACCAATGAATCTACAATGAAACATTATCAAATTAAGCAAGGTAAATCACCATTGGTTTTTATTTCATTACATAATCTATAGGAATATGTATTCCATTGTATTCATTTACAGTTAGGGTTTATTTGATAGTTTAGGGTCTCACTTTATGGATCCCTCATAGGTATTACTAATCTCCTTGTCTGTTCGTGTGCATGCATATCTACAGGTAGCACTATGTTTACTAGCACGAACATGATCAAGTCTAGAAGTGCATCCAACTCCTTCATTTTGTACATGCATAGATAGCATATCCCTCCATCTCCCATCCATGCATCTCGCCATCACCATTTGTAGAGCTAAAAATGTGACACTATGCAAGCAATAAAGGAATCAACTCAAAGAGAAAAATAACTGCACAAAATAGAATATATTTCAATAAATGGGGGGGAGCTGAAAAACTCCTTGTTACAATTATTCTACCTTGACAAAGTTGATTTGATACAATAGATACAATTTTCTAGGGTTCTCCAAAATCCTAGCTATACAAATATGAGTGTCTTCAACTACACTTCACTCCCAACAGAATGAGTGGGCTTGTGAGATATTTGATTTTGGGCCACTCCAGCTTCAATAGCTATCCAATATTGAATGAGAACCTATAGATATGCATACACACAAATAGACAAGGGGATTAGTAATACCTATGAGGGCTCCACAACGTGAGACCCTCAACTATCAAATAAACCCTAACTATGAATGAATACAATGGCATACAAAAACCTATATATTATGCAATGAAATAAAAACCGATGGTGATTTACCTTGCTAAACTTGAGGATGTTTTATTGTAAGTCCATTGGTATGATGCCCTAACAACACCTGATGATTTGATGTGGCAAGCTCTGGTTTGCATTGATGATGACGACAAGCGCTGGCGGATACTTGGTAGGCTCTGGCATGAGCTTGGAAGGCTTTGGAATGCACCTCCAGGATATGGAATTCTCTAGTGAGCACTTGGTAGGATATGGCACGAGATTGGCAGGCTCTGGAATATTCTTGTGGGATATGGCAGACTTTGGAGAGCGCTTGGCAGGCTCTGCAATGAGCCTGGAAAGATCTGGAAGGTGCCTACAAGTGAGGGTTTAATCTGTAGAAGCATATTGCGAGGGTATGGAGTATGTGGTGGATGGGTGACAATGGTGATGATAGAGAATGGATGTGGAAGTGGTTGGAATGGTGGAAGTCCTATGGCAAGCTAGGGTTTGAGTCTGCTCTCACAAGTAGATTCGACCGATGGGATCTTTAGGGCTCTACAACCTTTCGCTTCTTGGGGCTTCTTCAACAATATCTCCAAGGGTGAGAACATTCCAGGGTTTGAGCATTTGCAAACACTCTTATTTATAATCCAACCTAGGGTTTTCTTAGGGTTTTATATTAACACTTTTGATCATATGGTTAAGATTAAATCAAATCCTAAGGCTGAGATTGTACTTTAAGTGTGACATGGATTGATAAAAATGGATAGCTGAGATTAGATTAAATCTAATGGCTGAGGTTAATTAGGTTTAAATATATTTATTTTATAATAAATATATTAAAATATAATAATAAAATATTATATTAAATATAAATATATAAAATAAATATAAATTAAGTCCAAAGGGGTCGAAAAGTGGTGGGAAAGGGCTAAAGTGGGCCTTTTGAAGGCGGGAAAGGCATGAAATGGCTAAATGAGTGGCGGGAAAGGTGTATGGTGGACAAGTGGGTGGTATGATGGTTAGGATGGAGGACAAGTGGCTAGGATTTGGTGTCTACAATAATAACCAAAATAATAAATTTTTATATTCAATTTGGGGCTAGAATTAATAAATAAAATCCATGGAATCGACAAATTACTTGGATTTAACCTATGAAAGTTCAATTTTTTTAGAGAAAATCACTTGCAAAATAAAGCAAATCATTTATAATGCAAGTGAATCACTTACAATTTGGAGCAAATTGCTCGTATTTTTTTTTTTTAAATAGGTGTTTTTTTCTCAAAATGGGGTGAATCATTCCAAATTCAAAGTTAATCACTTCCTAAAATTAGCAAAAATTCTCTCAATTTTGATCCAATCATTTCACCTATGATGAATGTAAATTTAACACAAAAATCAAGGAATTAAGTACAATTTGTGAATAACAAGGGTTAGTCCCATTGGGCATGCCAAAAACTATGTTGAACCAGGGAATTGTCTTGACTTTTTAATTAAGGTTTGCACCCTAATTTTGGTTTCAAAAAAATTGAAAGGAATTGCTAATAATTTCTCCCAATTTTTGGATAAGGCCAAAGCGTGGTGGATTTATTACCTTCTATAACTTACATTAACAATAAAGTGTGAAAAAATGAATTTCAAAAATAAAAATGGATGAAAGTTTAAGGGCATGAGTGATTCAAAGAAAATATAGGTTTAAACCATAGCAAGGAGAGTGTGTAATCAATATCAATGTCCACCTATTCATTAAATTATAAAATTGATAAGTGAATGACAATATAAGCTAAAAGGACTATGTCAAAATCACTATGCACCTAGCAAATAAAAAGAGAAAATTCGTTGATGGAATGCATAAGGACTTAAAATTTTCTTATAATATCATGAGGTCAAAGCACAATGTGGTATTTTTAGAGTGTAGCTATGAATTATCATGGCCAAAAGATGAATATAATGGACCATAGACCTTTATTTATGAAAAGAGTTTACCCTTGAGTTACCTGGGGTAATAAAAAATTTGTCCTAATAAAGGTAAATATTTAGGGGCATATTTTGCAAAATGATGCACCATAAAACGTCACATACCTCTAATTATACCTCTAACAAGAATGAAAGGCTTGCAAAATTACTTAGTATACCACCACATACCAAAACATCATTTTCAAAAGGATTTTCCCTAGGATCCATGCCTCCAAATTTATCTCTATGACCTTCTAAGTGATTCGCTATAGCTAGCAAGCAAATCACTTGATTCTACAAGTGAATCAATTATGTTTGCAAATGAATTGATACCTATTCTTGAGGAATACTTCTTAGATCCAATAAACCCCTTTTTCTAGTGGATCACTTCTTAGAGCCAATCAACCTCTTTTTCAAGTGAATTAGAACCTATGCTAGACTTAGATGACTTTTAGAATATTTTGTGAGGCATCCACTGTCTAATTTCTCAACTACATGTTCCTTAAAAATTTGTAAATCCCAAGGTCATGTCAAGATACTAAAGGTAGATAAAAAATGAATATAGATGGTATTTCTATAGTAGAGTATCTATACACTATTATTGTAGTAGAAATAATTATTTTTCCAAAGCATCTAACCCAATCTAAGATAAATTCATTACAAAATTATTATATGGATGATATAACTTTGTTCCATCAAATTTGAATTTGATTCTTTTATTGTTCATATCTGAGATGAATGTTTCTCTTAGAAGGTGTTATTTCCTCTAAAATATTAGGATTTACTTTAGATGCCAAAGTTTCTAGTTAAAGGGGTGATAACAACTAAACCTAATTTTCCTTTATTTTTTACTCTATTTCTAACACTTCTAAATTTGTTGATAATTGTTTGCTCTTATAAATTTCTATTATATTAGATTCATCATTCTTTTTTCAAAATTTTCATCATATAACACTATCACTACTCAAAAAGGTAATAATATCATCCTCAAATAAATAGATTTTAGAATTTGGTTAATACATCTCTTCAATTTCATTATGTCCTCCACCCTCACTAGAAATAATATTTGTTTGGATGTTTATTTAGATAAGTGTTATAAGATATTTATCAATCCTAACCCCTCTTATTTATCTAGATACCTTATTGAGGTAGAGTTTTCTCTAGAGTTCAAGGCTAGGATATTCATGTCTTCTTTGATGAAATTCTATTAGAAACTAGAGTCCTTTTTGGACCACATATTCGTCTATTACATACTTTTAAAAATATGCTAAAGCCCACTTGAGATTAAAAATCAAGGGGTAATATGATGAACCAAGCATAAAGATAACAAATAATGTGCTTTTTATCCTCACTTTACCTTATGATGAGGCTATCATTGAATTCATGTGTGATAAAGAAGAGCATCTCCCATGACAACATCATAAAAAAAGGTTTTTTAAGGAACCTAACCTTAAGTGGGGTCATCATAAGCTAGATTATATTTTCCAAGTCAAAATTAATCCTATTATTGAGAACCTTCCTCATGATCTTGCTCACTTTAAAGAAAGCAATGCCACAAATGTTGAGCCTAGTTCTATGAATAGTGAAAATTAAGGAAAATCTATCGTCAAACACATAAATCCTTAAATAATATATAGATATATTTGAATGGGAATATTTGAACATGCTTTATATGGATGAGGATATTATAGTCTATATCATCATGATATACGAGGATGCAACTCCTATCTAGAAAAAGGAGCAAAGGTTCTCCTCTCTTATATAAGATTTATGCAGGAAATAGTTAATTTTTTTAGATGCAAATTTGAATAGGACTATGGATTATTTAGAAAGGGTGTCTAACATAGTTCTAGTCAAAAAAGAAAAGAATATTATCTAGGTTTAATGTGTCTTGAGATATATAAATCTAGATTATCCCAAGGATAATTTTCCTTTATCTTCAATAGATATTATCATTGATTCCATTATAGGGTATGAGATGATGTCTCTTATAGATGGTTATTTAGGATATATCCAAATCTAGATTACCCCCAAGGCCCAAACTCAAATAAATTTTACAATACCCTAGGGCACGTTTTGTTATGTTGTGCCATTTGGATTGAAGAATACTAACGCAACTTATCAAAATACAATGATAATTGTGTTTTATGATGTCATAAAAAATATAATTGAGCCATATGTAGATAAAATTTTGACCAAATTTAGAAAATGGGTTGACCATCAATGGTCATTTTTAGTCACTTACATTACTATAAGGTCCAAATCAACCTAAAAAAGTGTTTTTTTTGGTGTCATTAGTGGAAAGCTTTTAGGAATTATAGTGTCTCAAATATGACTAAATGTAGACCAAGATAAAATCAATAACATTTAAGCTATGCCTTATCCATGCATTTCCAAATGGATTATATTATTTTTTAAAGATTGAGGCAATTATAAGATTCATACCTTACTTTTATTTCAAGGATTATCCTCTCAATAAATTGCTTCAAAGAAATATTGACTAAATGGGATGAAAAATATGACAAGGATTTTTATGAATTCAAGAAATTTCTCTTGAAGCCCCCAAATTTATGTTTGCGTAATCCAAATAAGCCCTTCATCTTAAACACTTTAATTACTCAGGATTCCTTGGGAGTTGTACTTACATAGAAATATCATAATAACAAATATCCTATACTACATAAATAAAATAATATTTCAATAGAAAATAAATATATTCCCATTGAAAAATATTGTTTGTCTATTTACCTTGCTTATGAAAACTTGAGTCTTTATATGCAATAATTTTGTCATTAAATTATATCCTCTATGGTATCTTATCCAAAAACCTTACATCCCCTAGTGATACTTGATATAATACATGGATAACTATGATGCAATAATTTGATCTTTGTGTTGTTACCCAAAAGGTATTCAGACACAAGTGGTTACTGATTAGATTTCCATACCATCAACCCTTTCAAAAAACTTAAAATATGCTTTGAAATATGAGGATATGATGGCTATTTTTTGTGTTTCTTCTAATTTTGTGATCTTCCCTCCTCTATTACTTCTAGTTTGATGCAAAAATGTTGTACTTATACATTTATCGAATAAAAAAAATATTGTTTAATATCCTAAAGCTTCTCACAATTGGCATGAGTCTTATGTCTAATGAAATGAAGGCTTTTACTTCATATGAATCAGATCCTAAAGAGGACCTTCATCTTGATACACAAATCCTTCACTTTGATGGGCTAAAAATAACTATGGGATAGGATTTAGGAGTCTTTCTCAAATCACTCTCTAGCCTTACTATTCCTATGGTGTTATATTTTTTTAAGTTACTAATAATGTCATTGAATATAAGGGCTTGATCTTAGGACTCCTAACAATCGAAAAGTTGAATGTCTATCACATAAAAGTTTTAGGTGATTCTCAAATTGTGGTTCACTAGATTTCAAAAGAATATTTAGTTAAAACTCCACATCTGGTTCCTTATCAAGTGGATAAAAATGTCATTCATGCTTTTGAGTCATTTTCTATTTACAAAATTCAAAGACGTTTTCCTTGGAAAGGATGTGAAGAGAAATTTAGATTTTCACTTTACAAATGGATAAGGTTTGCAAATAAATGTATATAAGAGGGGTAGGCTTGTGAAATTAAAAATTTATGAGTTTGATATTAGGGATGAAATTTTATTGAAATATTAAGAAAAGTTTTAAGAAAAATTGCTACTTCAAATATATGGAGGTACTACGGATGTAATAAAATTGTTAAGAAAGCAAACCTTGCGTATAGATTTCACAACATGGAACTTCATATTAGAGAGCTTGCAATTAATAAAAAATGTATTATATTGTTAATCAATGAGTAGCATTTTCTAAATTTTTGGTTGGATGCCTAATTGAATCGTAATCCTTTTATGTATGATCCAAAATGCAAACCAGTGAATTGGGTTTGTTTGGATTGTAGATGTTCAAAAGTATATATATGTGAGCAACAATTTCATATCTTGAATTTTTTTTAGCAATTTGGTTGAGGGAGAGGACCTTAAACAAGCAATGAATAGAGACCAAAATCTAATTCCAAGAGTTCTATTTATCCATTTTCATGAAAGGATGAGTTGGTTTAAAATCTATCAAAATATGGTGGATGCTTTGTCAAGTTGAGATATAAGGCTTAAGAGCAATTGAAATTTCCTAATCCTATGGATTTTTTTTGGAAGAGTGTTTGGTCACTTGAGGTCTTGCCTAAGGCTTCAATATTCCTTTAGTTAGCATTCTAAAATAGAATTTTTACAATCAACAACTCTCAAAGAAGAGGATATCATGGACCTTTTAGGTGTGTTATATATGAGGATTTAGAAACTTCAAATCGCTTACTTCTTTATTGTTCCTTTGCCTACACCATTTAGGATAAATTTTCAGAAAATAAGGATCTATTGGGTTGCTCCATCAACATAAGAAGAGTTATCAAAATGCTACATAAATTGTTTCAAAGTTAAAGCATTAAGCATTATGTGGAGAATTGGTCAAATCATCATTTGTTGGAATTTTTGGCTTAAAATGAAAAATATAATTTTCAAAGTTAAATCTCAAAATCAAACGCAAATTTGTATTTGTATTGTTACCTCTAATAAAATATTTATAAACATGGTGCTAATCATGGGAAGGATTGAGTGCGAAAAAAATGTGATAACTACTTGGTTACACAAGATTTGAAGATATTTGTAAGGATGATTTGCAACAATGAAGTTAATGCAAAGGGTCTACACCAACTCATGGTAAAATAAAGAGTTCCAAAAGTTAGATCATCAAAATCAATTTGATCATATTTCTAAATGAAACTTTAAAAAAGCTTGTAAACATGATTTTTCTTGAGACAATAAAGAAAAAATTATCCTTACCTGCTCAAAACCATATAAATTCTCAACATACAACAATCCAAAGATGAATTCATTTCTTATAAAGATCACAAACAACTAAAAAAACTAAGATATTTTCTATAAAAATAAAAATAATCATAACAATATATTTAAAAACTATTTAAATTTGTTAATAATAAAAAGAAGATTATATCAAGAATAGCCCAACTTCAAATTTTCATACATATTAACGAACCACTTATTTATTTTATTCTCTCCAATTTCCCTATCATGGCCTAATCGACCTAGATTTGTGGGGTTTTCTCACCCAACTTATGGTTGCTTTAACCTACGCTGGACCACTCTCCGACTTGAGAGCCCAAAAATTCGGTCCAACCGCGAAGAAGCAGATTCTACCCGTTTTAACAAATGAATGTTTTTTAATTTGGTACGGTCACACTGTATTCCGTTTCTGACAGCTTGTCTGCAAGATGCCAACGTTGATGTTCTATCTTGCAAGGTAATGAATGAGATCTATGAACTGAGAGAGAATGCCACTCAAGGTTTTGTCAGTGTACAACACCAACCATCATCAACGAAATTGAACATTGCTAGAAAATTATCAATGAAATTGAACATTGGTGGCTCTGGAATAAGGTATACGAGAAAACGTCCAAATGCTATGACTTCTCACGGGTCAATTACATGAGGTAACCTGTCTAATTGTTGTTGAATCACGGTCACTCTCTAAAGTCTACGCTGAGGATTTTAGGTAACAAGAAATAAGAAATACTTTGGAGAGTTGATAAATTTACTGGTCAGGAACCTTATTTGCGTGTAAAATTATTATTTTTAAGTTAGACAGGTAGAGGGTAGATGGGAGTGAAATCATCAAAAAGTACATTTTAAGTTCGGAAAATCTCAAATCTTTAAACTTCTCACAGGTTAGTTTTTAACACTTTTAAGTTATATATATGATATAATATAAATATTATTTATTTTTAATATATAATTATTTTAATTTTGATTATAAAATACAATTTTATCATTTTTTTAATTTAGGGAGTTGGAAAAATCACACAAGCAATTGTAACTTCAATATAATTGTTGGTTCCAATAAAAAAATTTAAACTTTAAATGTTTTCTAATTCTAACCAAATTTTATTTAAATTAAAAAATAAAAAATTAAATGATTTCCATGTTTCACTTATTTTGTAGCATAATAAATCTAATGTCCCTATCTAAGGATCTAAGTAAAGTGAATCATCATCATATTTATAATATTCATTGGTTGTTCCTTAAATAGGAAAAAGAGTGTTTTTTCTTTAATAATATAATATTAAATAAAACTTTTAAGGGCTAGGTGGATTGGTAAGTGGTGTGGTTGGGCACTTACCAAGAAGAGAGCTAGGTTTAAACTTTAGGGAAGCCAACCCTTTGCAAAGGTAGTAGTCTTCTCCGAATCCTTTAAGTGTGCATCAATCAAACCGACGACGGTACGAGAACCCTGAGCGACCGGTGGTTCCCATCTCATGCAGGGTCAACAAGAACGAGATAGATAGGTTTGCTGGAAGTAGGTACGAGAACCCTGAGAGACCGGTGGTCCCCATCTCATGCAGGGTCAACAAGAACAAGATATGGATAGGTTTGCTGGGAGTAGTCCCTATTGTTTGAACCCTGCGCTGGCCAGTATCTAAAAATAGTGGTTGTAACCAAATCTCCATAATATTAAATAAAATGAGAGAATATGGATTTGGTAAATGTCTTTGTTGAGTATTGGTAATGAGTTAGTTTTCTAAATTCTAAGAATTGTGATATTATAAATATATTAAAAAAATTATTATTTTTCTATATTATAATTATGATGTGATAATATAAATATTTTTAAATACAAAAATAAAATAAACTTAGACTTATCGTTTTAAAAACTTGCTTTACAATAATATCAAATAAATAGAAAATATCAATATTTAAGAAGACACAATAAGTCATGACAAGAATTCTTTTCTTAAGATATTAATATTAAACAAAAGAGAAGAAAAGTTGATTTTAATATCCATGAGACCACAAGCCATAAGCCATATGGGAGGATACACATGGAGAATATTCAACCATGCTCCACTTAGCTTAAATATCATTGTCTAAGCATGAGGTGCAACCCTACCTTTCAAATTAGAACCTTGCACCTTGTATTTGGTGTTCTAAAGTCTTCATATTTAGGCCCACTCAAGTTGTATTTGGGCCTATGTTTTGTCAAGATGCCAACAAACTAAAATAAGTATCTAATGATAACATTGTGAATAGTTGTTGAGAAATAGTAGCTTGAGTGGTTGTGGACTCTTCCTTAATTTGAGGGAACATGGTTCAATTCGCAAAGACATCTATCACACTTGAAATGTAATGAAATCTTGAATAGAGTTAAATAAATTCTTTGAAATGCAAGAAGGTTTTACCTTTTATTAAAAAACATTGTGGATAACTATTTTTTGTCACATATTTAAACAATTTAAAAATTTGATGGGTGGATAAATGATCCTAATAACATGTAGTTTTTAATTGTCTTATATAGTTTTTTTAGGAAATGTTTAAACCACATATACTTTCTCAAAAACACAGTAATAACATGGCTAGGCTACTATTTAACGAAATTCAAGTCAAAATCGAGATTTCTCATTCATTTGTCAAATTGATACAAAGTGTGTTCACCCACTTATCAAGTTATAATGAATATGTGAATGACTTGTTTCAAAAGGAATGCAAATGAAATGAAATTGTGTTTAATGAAATGAAAACTTGTCATTTACATGCAACTCCATGTTATCATCATTTTCACATGTTTACCATTCTATTTTGTGTAATAATTGATTATACACCATGTAGATCAGTTTTAATAGTCAATTTTCTCTTTTACCAACTTTGTCCATTATTAGAATATGAACAATTATAATTTTTAATGCTTACTTGCCTATAGATTCTAAATTTCATAATAGATCCTAATTAGCTTCATGGATATTCATGTATTGAAGTTTCAATGTATATATCGTCGATTGAACTCTTGATATTGAAAACACACTTGGGAATTGTAATACCAAGTTACTACCATTGAATTAAAATCAAGAAATGATAGTATAAGCAAGGGAATATATGGCTGATTACATGCAAATATTTGGCAATAAATATTTGTTAATTTTGGATGAGCTAAGAGCAATTATAAGGCATAGGTCAAAGCCAATTTTGGGTAAAGAGAAGGTTGATGACCACCAACTAGTGAGAAATTGACTAATGAATTCAATGATCTATCAACTTAGTTAAGAAAATTGCTTGTATGTTAGTGAATCGCCTACAAGTGAGTGAAGCACCAATAAAATGGAAATTCACCAAGAGAATAAGTGAATTGAAAACAATAGAGGCATGAAGGTATATTATGAATTATAAATTTACATACAACTAATTGATAGTGACACTTCTTATCTTTTTGAGGTTAAAGATGATGTAACCTAAACTTAAATGATATAATCATAGGTTAAAATAGATAAAATACTTTCTATAAATAAAATATAGAGGTTTCATTATAAGGATATTTTGGACATTATGATTACTAGAGCTACACATTGTGATACTAAATTTATAATTTGACATCATATTACTATTAATAGAAAAATTATGCATGATATTTATGGATCAAGTATATCATTTAACCTATTGATTTATGGATGCATAATGCTTGTGGCTCCAACATCCCACTTTTAATTAGTCCTTTCTTTCATTAATGAAAGTTATGCATGGAATTGACCACATTGATGCTATTTTTCCACTTTCAAATGTAATTATTTGATCAACACTTGCCATGATCACTGGTTATTTTATCTTATTAGGAATTATTACATCATAGCCCATGTGATGATGACAATGGTATAACGACCCATCACAAGGACTATGCATATACTAGAATACAAGAGTAGTTGTAGGTTTAGTTAGAAGTTTGTTATGCCAAAAATGGATATTAAATGTATTTAAATATTCAACATTTCATAATGTAAATAAAAGCATCTAAGCATTAGCAGCATTAGTGGTATTAGAGCAGGTTGAAGAAAGAGACATCTCTCCTTTAGATCCTACTCTTGCTTCAATCCAAAGAAATCAAGAAACACTTTGTTGAAAATAACTTTTAAAGCAACAATCCTATTGAAAATGTATTATATTAAACTCAAGAATAGGGGTAACCATCTTCTCTATGAAGCAATTCCATAGAAGACTAAAAATATAGACATTGTCAACAACATACACACGAAGCCCGAATATGAACGAGGACCTACCAGTAAATATTTTGCCACTATAATTAAGTGGAAAATATTAAATAACAAGAGGAACTAGTGTTCCACCAACTAGGAAAGAAGATATCCTAACTTGAAGTACTCAAAAGGATTATGGTATTCTAAAAATATCTAATAAAAGTTTAATTATTGATTCTTTCTAGGAAAAGAAACTTTTCCTTGTGAATTTTAATCTAGAAGCCAAGTTAGAGTAGCAGAAGACATAAAATATCATTTTTTTGAGAATCCACAAGGTGAAGAAGAAGGAACCAAATTTGGTCAAGATACATTTGTGCCCAAATCTATTGAAGGGTGAGGAGAGTAACTTGTACAATGACATACTCATGTACATCTACACAAACAAAGTTTTTTGATCACAAGTGTCATACATAAAAGAGTAATGGTACTGGAGTATTTGGATATTTCATGCATTCCATGCATTTCATGAAGAAATTTGTATTCATATGTTAAATTCTGATTTAGATGTATAAAATTTGTTATCTTTAACCTTGTTTGATAACAATAGAAAACAAGAAAACTTTAAAATTAATCACACACTCCACGTATCACATAAAATAGTACTGTCTAAATTTCATCAAAAGCCATTTCTTGATACTTGGTGATGGTGGCAGTCATTTCCATCCACCATTATTTGCCCTAGACACCATAGGTTTACCCCCGAGCAAACTTTTTGGAGGTCATTACCAACAAGAATCTCGTTGCCCTTGTCAGCCTTAGTTTTTACCTTTATTTTTATTAAGCAAGATTAGAACATAAAAACACACAAACCTATCACTTTAAAAATAATACACATTAGTGAAGAAAATAATTAATGTATGAAGGTAAGCCACACAAGGTAACAACTTAGAATTGATTGTTTCTTTAATTTTTAATTTTGTACGAATTTTAGTTTTGTGTTCATTTTGATAGTTCTAAATTGTTGGTTTATTTACTTTATGGTATTAATAAAAAATCAAAAGAAATTAATATACCAAAACAACTTAATGAAAAATACATCCAATTCACCTGCTACTTTGGTGGCAAACCCTTATCCATCCCTACCATGAGTAGGATACATCACAAAAAAAAAAATCTCCAAAGGTACCTAATACCTTTGGTCACATTTTAACATGACTCCACATCAGCCATTCCCATTTAACATGGCTTAACCAACAATCATTTCATCATTTACATGGCTTAACCAAAAACTATTTCATCATTAAAATGGCTTAACCTTAGCCATTTCATCATTAACATGGTTTAACCTTAGCCATTTCATCATTAACATGGTTTAACCTTAGCCATTTAATCATTAACATGGCTTAACCAATAGCCATTTCATCATTTACATGGTTTAACCAACAACCATTTCATCATTAACATGACTAAATCTTAGATATTCCATCATTAACATGGCTCCACAATAGCAATTCCATAATTAACATGGCTTAACCTTAGCCATTTCATCATTAACATGGATTAACCTTAGCCATTTCATCATTAACATGGCTCAACCTTAGCCATTTTATCATTAACATGGCTTAACCTCAACCATTTCATCATTAACATGGCTCCACAACAACCATTCCATCATTAACATGGATCCACAACAGTCATTTCATCATTAACATGGCTCCACAATAGCCATTCCATCATTAACATGGCTTAACCTTAGCCATTTCATCATTAATATGGCTTAACCTTAGCCATTCCATCATTAACATGGCTTAACCAACAACCATTTTATTATTTATATGGATTAACCAGCAACCATTTCATCATTAACATGGCTTAACCTTAGCCATTTCATCATTAACATGGCTCAACCAATAGTTATTTCATAATTAACATGGCTTAACCAACAACCATTTCATAATTTACGTGGCTTAACCAACAACCTTTTTATCATTAACATGGCTTGAACTTAGCCATTTCATCATTAACATGGCTCAAACAATAGCCATTTCATCATTAACATGGCTCAACCTTAGCCATTTTATCATTAACATGGCTCAACCTTAGCCATTTCATCATTAACATGGCTCAACCTTAGCCATTTTATCATTAACATGGCTCAACCTTAACCATTTCATCATTAACATGGCTCAAAAAATAGCCATTTCATCATTAACATGGCTCAAACTTAGCCATTTCATCAATAACATGACTCAACCTTAGCCATTTCATCATTAACATGGCTCAACCTTTGTTATTTCATCATTAACATGGCTCAACCTTAGCCATTTCATCATTAACATGGCTCAACCTTAGCCATTTCATCATTAATCTGGCTCAACCTTAGCCATTTCATCATCAACATGGCTCAACCATAGCCATTTCATCATCAACATGGCTTAACCAATAGTCAGTTCATCATTAACATGGCTTACACAACGACCATTCTATCATTAAGTAACGGGTGGGTTTGATATGTTTTCCATTAAGTTGTTTTGACTTATTACTTTCGTTTAATTTCGAGTTAGTACCATAATGTAAGTTAATCAAAAAAATGTAAAAAAAAATTATCATTTTAAAAAAGAATACATATTAATATAATAATAATGTATGAGGTAATCCCTACATGGTGAAAAATTAGCATTGTTTTGGTTTCTTTTATTTTCAATCAGTTCATCCCAATCCCAAAAAGCCCCAAAGGTACTCAATTCCTTTGGTCACATTCCAACTTAAAAAATCCCCAAGGGTACCTAATACCTTTGGTCACATCAGATTTCAATTTCAAAATGCTCCAAAGGTACTCAATCCCTTTGGTCACATCAAATTTCAACTTCAAAAAGCCCCAAGGGTACCTAAGCCCTTTGGTCACATCAGATTTCAATTTCAAAAAGCCCCAAAGGTACTCAATCCCTTTGGTCACATCAAATTTCAATTTCAAAAAGCCCCAAAGGCACTTAAGCCCTTTGGTCACATATCATTTCAACTTCAAAAAGCCCCAAGGGTACCTAAGCCCTTTGGTCACATCATATTTCAATTTCAAAAAGCCCCAAAGGTACTCAATCCCTTTGGTCACATCAAATTTCAATTTCAAAAATACCCAAAGGCACTTAAGCCCTTTAGTCACATATCATTTCAACTTCAAAAAGCCCCAAGGATACCTAAGCCCTTTGGTCACGTCAGATTTTAATTTCAAAAAAAAAAACCAAAGGTACTCTATCCCTTTGGTCACATCAAATCTCAATTTCAAAAAGCCCCAAAGGTACTCAATCCCTTTGGTCACATCATATTCCAATTTTAAAAATCCCCAAAGGCACTTAAGCCCTTTGGTCATAAGCTTATCAAGCTAGGAAGAGTAGAAAATCCTGATCCAATGAACATCATACACTTAAAAGTGTTCCATGCTTACTGTGATGACTATATATGTATATATACATGGCTAAATAAAAAAAACAACAACAAAAAAAACAAACAAAAACAAATAATTCACATAGGCATATTCCCATTACATACCTATTTCATTTACAAATAGGTATATTTGCATGCATTTTCACATTACATTCATACATACTGCATACACATTTCATTTGCATTCATTCCACTGCATTTTACATCCCACATACATTCCATTGCATTGTTTAATATTGCATATTGCATTCATCCCATCCCACGTTCAATGATCATTTATAGTAGTGATGATATGGCCAAATAAAAGAGTCAAGTTTCCACAATTGGGGGTACCAATTTAGGAGAATTTATGCAATCCCCTCCAACAATCCCATTTGTCCAAAGTCACAAAAAGCCAAAAGTTTCCCTCACTCAACCACTACTAGTGTGTCTAGTAGCCTCTAGAAAGATGTCTAATTTTCTTTAGGACCAAAAACACTTTTTCCACTTTAAGAAAGTCTTGAGTATGGTCAACTGATTCCAAAAAGCAATCTTGCACCAACCACACTCTTTCACATCTTAAAAACATTTTGAGTAAAATAGGGATAACACCATACTTAGGTAGCACCTTGAAATGAAAATAATAATCCTCGCTTGTCCCATCATGCAACATAGTCCAAAATAAAAAACAGTGGTTTTCACCACTATCACTGTTGCTCTCCAAATATATACACATAGAGTAGTAAGGATAGGGTCTCATTATCTTCACAATTTGATGGAAAATCTGATTTCCCAAAGATCTATACAAAAATTACCAACTTCTATTCACCCACAATAGATCATTAGAGATGTAAGGATCACTACATGTCCCCTCATAAGGATAAGTAGTTATCCCCAAAGCTCTATTCAAATATTTAACAAATTCCACATACACACTTTCGATCCCTAAACCTGTAAGGATCGTACCAAATGTCCCCTAAGAAGGATAAGTAGTCATCCCCGAGGCCTAAAAGATAAAATTATTAGACTATGGAGTGAGTCTCCATTGGGGCTATAGATGCTTGACTGGAAGTGGAATAAGCTCATGCAGGGCGACATGTCTCCCTTCTAAAAAGGGAGACCTCTGACTGCACATACGAGCAAGCTAGCTTCTTGGTCCATCCCATAACAGGTCATGCCCAATTTACTCATAATGGGTTAATGAACTTCAAGTGCACACACACTGGTTCTTGATTGCCTAGGTTCATTGTCATGCTCAAGATTTGGTACATAAACTTCACTTGCACACATATTGGTCCTAAAGAAATTTAGACAACTGTCAAGTGAGTTTGGTTGATATCACTAGTCTATTTGAGTCTTTGAAAATATTTCAGTACATCCATATCTTCTTCCATATCAACATCCATATCTTCTTCCATATCAACATCCATGTCTTCATCATGGATCAACCCGCATAAAGCCACCAAGATGGGTGCCCCCAATTGCAAAATAATGAAAAAAATGGCCAACAAAATTATGAACTAAAAATAATTATTTTAACATCATGCATTCCTCTCATATAGTTTGCATTCATATACATGCCATTTCACTTGCATTAATCATCAATAAGACATGCATAAAAATATTTTCATAAACATGCATTCCACAAACGCATTCACTTAAAAGAACAAAAATAAAAAGCCATATATATATATATATATATATATATATATATATATATATATATATATATATATATATATATATATATATATATATATATATATATATATGACTCGCATATGCAAAGATCACTAGAAAGTGAGAACATCATCAAAACTTGGGGGTGTTCAAGGTTTCACACCTTTCCCCCAATAAAGCAAATATCTTCACAACTTGGGGGTGTTCAAGGTATCACACCTTCCCCACCAATTCAATAAACAATTCAATCATTCAATCACATCACATCATCAAAAAATCAATTTCTAGGTTCAAAAGGTTGCATCCTTTTGTCAAAGGTTGCACCCTTTGCCTTGCATTCACATCAATTGCTAGGTTCAAAAGGTTGCATCCTTTTGTCAAAGATTACACCCTTTGCCTTGCATTCACATCATCCAAATCAACTTCTAGGTTCAAACGGTTGCATCCTTTTGACAAAGGGTGCACCCTTTGCCTTGCATTCACACCATAATACATCATCAAAAACCCCTTCATATATTAGGGCAAAAATAGATACATTTCATCACATTTCCACATTTTGAAAATCCCTTCATCTGTTAGGGAAAAAACAAATACATTTCATCATATTTTCTTCATTTCAAAAACCCCTTCATCTGTTAGGGAAAAGAATAGAAACATTCATCATATTTTCACATTTGAAAAACCCCTTTATCTGTTAAGGGCAAAGAAAAAACATAATCGTTTCATATTTCATCATCAAAATCCCTTCATCTGTTAGGGCAAAGAACAAAAACATTCATCACATTTCACATCATCAAAAAACTCTTCATATTTTAGGGCAAAAATAGATATATTTCATCATATTTTACTCATTTCAGAAACCCCTTCATCTGTTAAGGGTAAAGAACAGAAGCATTCATCAAATATCCATATTTTGAAAACCCCTTTTATCTATTTAGGGAAACGAATAGACACAAATCATTTCATTGTTTTAATCATAAAAAACCCCTTTATCTGTTAATGGCAAAGAACAGACACAATCATTTCATATTTCATCATAAAAAACCCCTTTATCTGTTAAGGGCAAAGAATAGACACAAATATTTTCATTTTTTTTCTTCATAAAAAAAAATCCCTTTATCTATTAAGGGCAAGGAACATACACAAATCATTTCATTATTGTTATCATCAAAAACCCCTTCATCTATTGGGGTAAAAATAGAATCAATCATTGAATCCATGCACATTGCATCCATCAATACATATTTCATCACCACATCTCCATGTCACCATCAAATCCATCAACAACTACAATATTTGTCAAGTTCAAGTAGCATGTAAGTGAATCTTGTATCTAGTGGGTTATTATAGAAACTTTGCGACTGCAGCGATGATAATCCATGCAATTTCGTAAGATGAAGAGCTTACCATAAGGAAACTTGACCATGATCATCATAACTTATCTCCTTGATCGAGATCACAATCATATTTGGTACCTCACATTGTAAGTGAAACCTTTCCAAAGAACAATTTGCATAACTGCTATCATTGATGGCCTAGTTTGTGAGGCTTAACACATGAACAAAAACTTAAATTTCATCATTTTTCTTCAAAAACCTAATGATAAGCATTGGATAGGATGATTGGTTCCAATTGTTGGAATTATCAAAATAGTCACTAGCAGGCCATCCACGTTTCTTTTTCTTTTTATCTGCATCATCATACTTGCATATTAATGGCATCAAAGAACACACTATTCAACAACATCGAATCATCCCAAAATTTGGGGTAACAACATTTTGATCTTTATCCTCCTACAATGGGGTACATCTTACATGTTCATGACATCTACACTTGACAAAACCCCCTTCCCACCATTGGGGTAAAAATGGTATCATATTTTACATCATTCATATCATCCACAATCTCATGGTATTTTACACCAACCCCTTTTCCACCGTTGGGGCAAAAAAGGTATCACATTTTACATCATTTATATCATCCACAATCACATTGTATTTTACACCAACCCCCTTTCCACCGTTGGGGCAAAAATGGTATCACATTTTACATCATTCATATCGTTTGCATCACATCACATTTTGCACCATCCCCCTTCTCACCGTTGGGGCAAAAATGGTACCACATCATTCATCATTTGCACAAATTTTTCAATTGGCTTGTGCGATGAATCTACAACTCATTCGCCAATTGAGGGGGTAAGCTACGCAAATTCAAAAATTCTTTATTCTTTTGTCTTCAATATTGATTGCTCAAAATCCAACAAGAGAGAGAAGTTACTTCTGCACCCACAACCCAAGCAGGTGTCTCGTATTTTTGCACCATATTGTGCTTCATGCAACATGGTACAAAAATGGGCATCTATAGACACCAAATCTTAGCCATTAATCCTTTATCCTAACCATCCTACCATCCACTTGTCCACCACACACCTTTCCTGCCACTCATTTAGCCATTTCATTCCTTTCCCACCTTCAAAAGGTCCACTTTAGCCCTTTCCCACCACTTTTCAACCCCTTTGGACTTAATTTATATTTATTTTATATTATTTATATTTAATATAATATTTTATTATTATATTTTAATATATTTATTATAAAATATATATATTTAAACCCAATTAACCTCAACCATTAGATTTAATCTAATCTCAGCCTTAGGATTTGATTTAATCTTAGCCACACGATTAAAAGTGTTAGGCTAAAACCCTAAGAAAATCCTAGGCTTGATTATAAGTAGGAGCATCCTCAATGCTCAACCCCTGAGTTTCCTGAGTTCCCAAGATTTTCCCAAGTATTTGGAATCCCTTATTCCAAAACCTAACCATCCTAAGTGCCCTGAGGCTACCACATAGTCTTCCGTGCCCTAATCCCCATCATTCTACTGCATTTCATATATTTTTACTGCCACCATCATCTTCCATCCATTGTATCCTTCGCATTAGTGTGATCTGCTTCTGTAGATTAAACCCTAATTCCTAGGCGCAATCGAGCACCTACCTCATCCCACAAGTGCAGTCGTGTGCCTGCTGCACCCTACAGGTGCAGCTCAGTACCTGTTGTTCCCTTAACCATACACCAGAATCTACTGCACAAGATCACCTACCATCAAATCTACAACGCAATGAAGCATCAACAACAAAAGCAAGGTAAATCATTATGTTTATTGCATTTCATTATCTATATATTATGCATGCTACTTTATGCATTAATAGCTAGGGTTTTTATTTATAATTGAGGGTCTCACCCTGTGGAGCCCTCACAGGTATTACACATCCCCTATTTTGTTTGTATGTGTGCATATCTACAGGTTTTATTCATCATTGGACAGCTGTTGAAGCTAGTGGCCCAAAATCGGATATCACAGAAGCCCACTCACTTTATTGGGAGTAAAGCGTAGTTGAAGACACTCATTTTTGTATAGCTAGGGTTTCGAAGAACCCTAGTAATTGTATCTATTGTATCAAATTAACTCTGTTAAGACAAAATAATTGTAACAAGGAGTTTTTCAGCTCCCCCCATCTATTGAAATATATTCTATTTTGTGCAGTTATTTGTCTCTTTGAGTTGATTTCTTTATTGCTTTCATAGTGTCGTGTTTTTAGCTCTACATAAAACATCATATGCAAATGCATGAACTATATCTATACTCGGACATCCTATGTCCTAGAGACTTATGTCATATAGTTTTTAACTATCTTAGCCATCATTTCCCTATTTCATGGGACACCTCATTCCTGGTGGTTAATATTTTTCCCACCTACGAGGATACCTAGTCCTGCAATCATGAAAATCAATTAGTAGAATTATATTCTTTCATAAAGCAAATATTTATAACAACTAAACATAATCTAGCCATTTAATTCTATCATTAAAAAAACACATCAATTCATAAACCACCATGTAAATAAGTTTTCCAAGGGAGGATCATGATAATTATGAAAAAATAAGTCAATTTTGATCCTCAAAATATTTAGGAAGTCAAATATTTGACTACCCTCTAGACTTAGATAAATCTTTATAGCTTTTTTCCAATTTCTATCAAATATTTGTCTTAGGATTCCCACACATTGCTTGGCCACCACACCAAGTGAACAAAGGATATACTCAAATCCAAGTTCCCTTGAAGATATACACACCAAAGAGCATTTGAGAAGTTGAAGGACCAATTGTGTTCAATTCATACACACTGCCTATCTAATATACAATAGCCTTTGAGGTTATGACTAATGCATTAGAGTACACATAGGGATCTATTTTCATATAATATAGGCCTCTAGTTGGCTATCACATTGATACATTCAATGAAGTAGTTCAAGAATATGCCACATATGATATAGATAGTTATGCCATTGTATAAGAATATAAATAGTGAAAGCACTACATATTGGGAAAAAAACCCATTATCCTTATAGATCATATACCTTTGGAATTCATTTAGATGAAAATCAATCTAAGGAATGAAAGACATGAAAACTATAACATATATCTATACCAATTTTATTTGATCATCAAGCACAAGAAAGATGATGTCAATTGAACAATATATTATTTTATCCAACCCCAAATCATAACACTCATCACCATTCTTGATTCATATGGGTATGATATTTTCAATTAGTATAGGTTGTATGAAGTAAATTTTAAATTTGTAGGTATATGCCAAGCTCTTAATGTGGGTAAGCATACTTCAAATTTTATTTGTATAATAACCTTCACTATCACATGGGTATAATTTTATATCAACTAATGAGCATTGAAAGTTGATTTAAAAAATGCACTTCAAAAAAGTAGTAGGTCACTTCCTATGGGTATAGGACGCCCATTTAGTTCAAGCTCTATGAGGTGGATTTTGATTTTTCAAAAACATATCAAGCACTTCATGTGGGTAAATATATTTCTAAATTGTATTTACGAGATAATATCCTCTATCACATGGGACATGTTTATGTAGCATCTAATGAGCATTCAAAGTTGATTGGGAAGCACACTTTAGCAAAGTAGAAAGTCACTTTGAGATAGAGAAAATATTGGAAGTTATTCAAAGTACTTTTATTGGACCAAAACAAGCAATGAAGTAGAGAGGTACAATAATACCTATACTCCTTATGCTATTTCCAAACTAGCCAACAAGAAGCAAGGACTATATGCACTATTAATAGTTTCATATAAGTCTTGGTAATCCATCTACATGGATTTCCTCTTAGGTTTTCCCATATTTTAACATGGTAAATATTATGATTTTGTATTAATTTATCATTTTTCAAAAACATTTATCATGATTCCTATCAATGTGCCCACCAAGACCTCTAACCTAGCCTTATTTGTTACATATCATGTAATTAAGTAACCATGATCCTCCTATGGCAAAATATTTGATATTATCCCTAGTACTTGTTTGTGACTCATCGGTTTTCTATCCTTAGGTTGGGGATGATAGGATCATCCATGTTTAGATATAGATGGAAATTAAAATTTGGTGGTACCCTAAATCCTTACTTTCTAGAAAATTACTAGTTCCATACTAGATTTGATGGTATGTACTACCATGGCCTAAATTATTAAACCAAATGATCACAATGGAAGAGCTTCCACTCTCTATATGTCCTAACCAGCTATATTTATTACCTTTCCTTCTCTAGTTGGTATACATTCTTTGTCCACATTATATGCCCTATGTACAAGTAATCAACATATTTCCTAACTCATCCTAAAAATACCCTATGTGGCCACACCTATCCCACATTAAAAATAATGGGCCAACATTTAGGCCATAGAATATCTACATCATCAATTATCCCTAGTATTCAAGGAGGCTACACCACCATAATGTGCTTCCACACCCATACGTATAAGAGCATACAACAAGTAAGATACTTACCAATATTATAGGTGATATTATATAATGTGCATTAAAAAATTTCCAAGGTATTTTACCCATAGGTGTACATAATATAGTGCTATAACATATCACCACCATATCCCCCATCCCTCAATAGAAATCATTTTTGCTAGTGTTTAAAAGCAAGACACTATTCTCATAAAAATAAATCATTCACCATATAGTAAAATAATAAATCATCCACATATAAATTATAATCCATAATAACAATTCACACTCTAATATATCACTAATAATCCTTAAGAAATGAATAACTACAATATCTCCCAAAATAAGAAGCCACTCCATAGGTAAAGATGAATATAAGAGAATACTTAATACAAACAATGATTGGTGATTCTTACAATGATATTATCCCTTCTTTATTTACAATTCTAATGCTAATTAATGGAGGGTATAACCCTAACACTAGAGGAATCCTAAACCCTTATCCATCTTATTATTATAATATTATATTATAGTACAATCAAACTTAGGTCCTATGTGGCGCATGCCAACCATCCATTATTCCCATATACAATATAATATCATATCCCTTTGTATATATCCTTATGTACTACCATAGCATTCCACCTCCTTACAAATAATTCATCTTCAAAACATAAAAATAAACTAAATAATTTAATCTTCTAAGCATCATTGATAACTAGGACCAATCTTCTCATCCATCTATCTAGGTGAAATCTTGATTGGTGGTGATCTTTGATGATATCTAGTTGCTATTGTGTCTTTTGGACATCCATAACTTCTCCTTTGGCTCCATAATTTTACTACACTCTCATGTCTTAAATAATTTTGTTTGTGGTTCCATATTATTACTACACTCTAAAATCTAGAATTATTATTCTTTTCTACCATGCACTACAATACTTGATGCTTTTCAAACTCCATGTAAGTCCATAATAATATTGGTTTCCTATGTCATACCTCCATGATTGTTGTCACTCATGGTGATGTAAGTGGAAATATACTATAACCTTAATCTAATATTTTACTTCCTTTGATACTCTAACATTTTATTCCTTTATTTTAAATGTTTAATCATGCTCTTTACTATTGTGTCTTTATTTTGGTGTGTCCTTGTTCTCTTTTAAATATTCATCCTTAGACTTTGTTGTTTCTCCTTCCTTAGACTCTATTGCCACCTCTACTAATTATTTAGTTTGTTCCCATACCCCAACTATTTTTTGCTTATCCTTAGATCCTTACTCCTTAAGCTGATAAATATCCTATAGTATTACCTTCTTTTTTCTATATCATAACATCATAAACTTCTTTTGCATATTAATAATATGCAAAGAATCCAACCAAGGATAACTAAGAAAAATGTCCAAATAATCCATCTCAATAGCATAAAAATCTATATGTAAAACATATTTTTCCATGGTAATCTGTAAATCTTCAAAAACTTAAACTTTCTCATTCTCAAGTTATATGTCCTTAATTTTTGTTGCTTGAACCTGGAACATCTTAGCTAAAGCAATATTAATCAAATTATGCCTGTTGCTAGAGTTCATAAAAATAATAATAATATCCTTTTGAATGAAACCATAAAACTATAAAATAGAATTTTTAGATTTAAACAAATCATTTTAACCACTCTTGATATTATTTAACACCAAATATGTGATTCCCTCAGACTACATACTATCATCCTTGTTTATCTTCTTTGTCTTCCTGGATACCTATATTCCTTCTTCAACTACTATGATGGTATCCTTAAACATGGATATCTTTTATTCCTTGCTTTTTAATTCTCATTTATTCAAGAATGCATTTAAAAATTTCCCAAGGGTAATTACGTTACCATAAGTATTCTTTATACTCCTTTCAAAAAGATACCCACCAACCAAGCACTTTCCCGCATAAGAAATTACCAACATGGCATTGCCAAAGAAATATACAAAAATACAAAGATATGAATTTTTTCAACCACTCTAACATTTATATTATCCTTTCACAAAAACCTTGGTAACTCATGATCTTACAGCCCTAAATAAATGACAATGAAAATTAAGGAACTAGATAATCATAAAAAATATCACATATTTGAAGTTAAAAATCCAAATAAATAAGCACACTTACAAATATATTTAAAATATAACACATGATAGTTTATTTGCTTTCCAAACTAATAGTTATCTAAATTTTTGTTTTTCTTGAAAAAATGAGATTTGAAAAAATGTCACTACCCCTATTCTAGATGGCTAACTTCACAAGGTGATACCTCTCTCAATATTGCTCGAATTAATTTATATGACCACTCATTTTGAAGCTTTTTAAAATCTAAATAATATGGTGCAAGAATCATCTAAATCATAAAACTTTATAAAAATATATAACTCCTGAAGATGAGATATTTTTCAAAAAAAATATCAAATTCTACAATCCACAAAACAATCCCGACAAAGTGCATGTAGACTAGGTTGTCTTGTCTCATTGATTTGTTTTATCTTAATACCTGTAATTTACTAGATAATAATTTAGGATAGTGTATGAAGGCAATTATCCAACTTAGTCAAGTTGCATAACAAGGTATTGGAAATTCATAAGATTAGTAATTTGTGTGCTATATAATATTCTTGTACCTTTGCCTTGAAATGAAAAGGAAAATATTTTCTCTGTTATTATTAAAACTAAAGTGCAAGTAACATATAAAATTTATTTGCTTGCATCCAAAATTCCATGTGTACCTAAATTTATATTAGTTTTTAGTTATTTCTTTTAGTTTTATCTAGATAAATATAATAATAAACAAAAATATAGGAAGGAGACCTTAAACATATTTTTCAATTTTCACTTTAAAATATAAGCACCTCCCAAATCAAAGTACCCATTATCTCTTGAATTCAAGAGAGAGGATCCCATAGGCACACCTATCAATCCATCCTCGCCTCTTACAATTTCATATTTAAATAAGTTGAACTTAAATGAGACTTTAATTTTTTATTTTCAATCAAATTAATAAAATATTTTAAATTAAGTGTGCTCATGTATGCATGGAAACATATATATTTTAAAATACATTATCTTTTCAATTGTAATATATATTTTTTGGATTTTCAAAATAATTATTTAAACTAGCAATTTCTACATGCAATGCATATTCAAAAATAGTAATGTCTCCTTTGATCTAAACTTATCTTTGCTAAGAATTGAATTTTTGTGTTAAAATATATGAGAATAAATGCATATTTGTGTTTTAATGGTTAAAACAAATACATGTATCATTTTAATGGCATAATTTTTTATTTATATGTAACATAAAGAAAAAATATAGATTGTTTAATAATAGAGTTCTAAGTTAATCATTACTATAAATCCACATTTTTAGTGTTAACACGACTAATCATATCTCCTACATAAATTTAGAAAAAAATTAAGGGTTCTTATGGAGTGAGCCTATAAGTCCAAAATACAATAACACGAGGCTTCTAAAAGGAACATAAGGATCATAGAAAACATTAATTTTAATACTAATGATATTGTAGAGGGAATAGAAATTTTCTAAAGTTTGATAATGGTAATTTAAAAAAATTATTAACATAGTGGTAAACTTAGACTCGAAATGCCTTTATCCTTATTCATCTAGACTCTTTTTTTTAACAAGAAAAAAATCATAATTTTATTTCAAGAATGAAAGAAAATTACACTTCTTAAGTGCCTTGGCACAAACAAAAATCCAAATAAAAATAGATTATTGGGAGTCAAAATAGAATTACAGTCGAGCAAATCAGTGAGAAAACCCCATATTCAAAATAGCATGGGATAATAAGGATAAATATCCTTATATATCAATACATAATCATCAAAATAACCTCCATGTCTATAACCTATATAGAAAGCAGCAAAAAAGAAACCAACAAAATGAAAAAATAGTTAAAATCTATCATGAAGTTCTAATCAAATGAATAGACTCATGGTAAAAACTTAGAGCTAGCATAGAAACTAGGGGTATGATATGTGAGTGAAATAAAAAACTTCATCCTTGATCTCTTCCATTTGCAAGAAACCTTTTGGAACCTGCTAACCTTCTTTTAATAACCTATATGCTGCTGATTTAATTCCCTATAAACATGAATAAAATATATATTTTCAAAAAGGAAATTTACCTCCAATAATTCATCTCCCACTAATCTGAGTAAATTATTTTATCATTGAGTAGATACATTCATCTAGTTGCTAACTAGAGTAGAATCTCCAAAAAATATATTTTTTTCACATTTCTCTACGAATCACACTTTATTATTAATATCAATACCTTAAACTTAGTAAAATTGTTGGAACCTATCCTAAGACTTACGTTAGATTTGATATAGTGGGTATTCGAGAAGTGCATAATGCCTCCCACACTACTAAAAGTCAATTATACTTGACCAGCCCCATCAAAAAAACCCTATGGTTGAGACTTTTCAATGAAAAAATTATTTACTTGGCGAGGTTTCTTACGTTTGTAAGGCTTTTTGTTGATTGAGACCAAAGTCCTCACCTGAAATATGGCATAAAATGGGGGTATTAACTTTCCTTCAAAATAGTTGTATTTTGTGCCAACCATATAATCTAGAATTTTGTTAGGATTAAGATTCTAATTCAATGATTTTAAAATTTTGAAATGCCCATCTCCAAATGGTCATATGTCATTTCACATTATTTTTTACTTAGTTTTTATTTATCTATAGGTTTATTATTATTATTATTATTATTATTGATATTGGTATTATTATTATAGGTGTATGTATATTCAATATTTTGAAATTTATTTATCTTAATTTATATACATGTATAATTTAAACCAATTTGTGAGATGGAGACGTAGGTATAGGTGTTATATTTGGGATTTTTATTAAAGTTTACAAGTATAGCTAGAATAATAGAAGATTAAGAAGAAAAATACTTTAAATCAATTAACATGTTTGTTAATTAAAATATCTTAAATTTTATAAGACTAAACAATCACAAAAAATATAAATTTGATTATAATAATGACTTAATTGAAATCTTCTTTACTTGCATGTATCAAAAATATAGGCACAAGTTATTCCAAAATTATGTCTAAGTGCAACAATCTCATTTTAGACTAATTTTAAATTTTTAAACCTCATCATGCATCATGCATCATGCATCATCATACTCAAATAATTTAATTATTTAATATTCTAACAAATTCTAGTCTATCATCCATTCGTTTTTTGCAAATAACATAAAACATCTTCATTCCTCTTATAATAATCTATAAATATCAAAACATCTCTTTTCACCTCATACAAATTACAAGAATATTGATTTTCGTAAATAATTCCAACATTCAATTGTGGAGAATATAGAATAATGTTCTAACTAGCCAACATAATGCTTCTAGAAATAATCAACATTAATAATCCTTTTCTTTAAGAAATAAATATACAAGACTTATTATTATGTCCTTTCTCTAAAAATCTTTTTTCATGGTATAATACTTTTAGAAGGAACTGCAATATGTAATAATATATAATACAAGTCAAAATGCAATACCTAATGTTATTCTAATATACATAATTAATTTTCCATCTAGTGTTTTCTACTTTTAATTATCATAATAAGAATATGTCAAACTACAATACATAATTTTAGTATATATTATACAACAATCAAGCAATATCTAAACTAGGTACAATCAACAACTTGTATATAAATATGTTTCTTCTTTCGTAGTTGATATTTTTAGACTTATTTTGTTCAAGCCACACTCAACCAAACAAGGGAACTTATGCCACCCAACCTCCCACCAAGCCCTACCATCGCCATAAATTGGGTTACAACACATAGGTTGTATATAGATCTAGTATAGATCAACAAAATATATAATATAAAAATATTTGCTTACATGAAGCTTGCTCTACAAGAAGCCTTATTTCCATTCAAAACTATAAGTTAATACTAGGAATTACTTGGAAATATGAGCAATGAAAAGTGAAATTTACTTAATTAATTACCATAAGAATAGTAGGAAAATGGTGGTAATTAATATGATTTTAGTAGAAATATGGCATCCATTTTTTTACAACAATATACACAATTGATACACTTGCCTTTTCTCTAATACTTTCCATGGAGAAGGGAATAACATCAATGGCTATAGGTAGTGGTTTGAACCTAAAAAATATATAATATGTAGCACCTTTTGAAAAAAGGGCTCAAAACACTACCATATGCAAAATTTATGGCCTCTAGAAGTTTTTCTATAATGGACCTCCAAAATGAAAAAATAAAATGTGCAAACCTTGGGGAATTAGGAACAAATCTTGACCTATATCTTAGCAAATTATAATTTATCAATGCACTCCACTGCTTTTTTGCCACTTATATTGCTCTAAATTTCTTAGTTATCAACACTTTTTGTTCTCTAATTGGTTGGCTAGGTTAATATATATAAAAAATATTGATGTAGTACACAAAAGAACCATGGCAGTGGCCATGTTGACTAAATATCCATGACACCAATCAAGGTTTGAAGGTGCTAAAATTGGGCCTCAAATCTAAGTCTCCCAAGTGTTAGACACTTTAGGCTAACCAAGGCATCCAATATACCTTTATGAATGGAATGTCCTTCTTGAATTCAAGAGCCCTTCACTTTGACATTGAGATAAAAACCAATATGTGGGAGAAAATCCTTGTTATGATTCAAACTTACATATCTAAGGTCATCAATTCTCTTAACCAAATTAAAAAACAAATTAGGCTATGCACCTCATTGGTCCAAACCTGGGATATCTCTATATAAAGTGATTTATATACCAACTAAGAATCCTTCTAAAAAAAATTAATGTTCAAACCTTAAACCTTATGCATGGAATTCCTAACCTTCTAATCATATTCTAACTAGCCACTCTAGTAAATTGCAACATGTCACTAAAAGCATTACTAAATAATCCACAGTTATGCCCCATCTCTAATAGGAAATATTTCCATGGTTTTAATTTATTAATAGCTTATTTAAATAGAAACTATATTTCCTAGTTTAGAGCAACACTAACAATGCAATTTTCATAAATGGTAGAAATCATAAATAAAAACTCTCACATGATTTTTGTATGAGTGGTTCTAACCACTTTATTTTTAATATGATTTATAACATCAATGATGTAATAGATCCTAATATTTTCCACTTAGTACATTCTAATCCAAACATGGGTAGGGATACTCACAATAGTACAAATAACCATATGATGAACTAGGACACACTCAATAGTTCATAAAGTACACTTAGAGTACAAATAGAGACACACTCAACTATTCACAACAAACAAAAGTGGGAATGACCTTAATATGCATATTTAGTGGAAATGGCCTTAATATGATTCTTTAGTGGGAATGGCCTCACTAGATACTCAACCAAGGATAGAGAAAAACTTAGCTATCTAAGGTCGTACAACACAATTGGATGAGGACACACTATGTATCCCACATCAAAGTTGAAAATAGGGACACACACTAATGTTCACAATAGTTTTGACTAGGGACACACACAACCAATAATAAATAATCATTTGCACTGGGCCTTACTTATTTTTCATCATCTTGTTAATGGAAATAAACTCAAATATTCACCTTGACTATGGTATGGGCCTCCACTTAATACATAAAACAATTATGATTGGGGATACACACAACCAATCATAGATAAGTGTGGCATGGGCTTGTGCTTAATACATAAAACATAATTTTAGTAAGAATTATGACCACAATAAATATTCCCTTGTGAATAGGGATACACACAACTATTCACAAGGATCAATGTTGAAATAAATTCAATGAATATATTCCTCCTCATTGTCC
Source organism: Wollemia nobilis (assembly GCA_028583015.1). Taxonomy (NCBI): domain Eukaryota; kingdom Viridiplantae; phylum Streptophyta; class Pinopsida; order Araucariales; family Araucariaceae; genus Wollemia; species Wollemia nobilis. Next base: position 140,345 of record JAQPPZ010003172.1, on the reverse strand, counting down.
TTGTGGGGAGGATATTTATTATGTACTGTAAGACCACATTCTTCATCATTGTCTTTGTTGGAGATATTTCATTATTTGGTCATGTAATAGTTTAGGGTGTGCTTAGTTTAAGGAGTGTTAGGTTCTTATTAATATTTATGAGTGGAATGTTTATGTGCTATGTAATAAAGTGTGTAAGGTGTCAAGAGTGGAAGTGTAAGGTGTGCAAGTGTGCAAGGTGTCAATTAGGCAAGTCACGAGCTATGTAGGAGTTATGTTATTATAATAGAAAATGAAGGTCAAGAGATATGCATATGAAGAGTCTCTTATACTTATATATGGATGAAAAAACATTGTAACAAAGTATTAAAGATTCATAGCTTCATCCTTGCATTTGTAGAATTATTATAATTTTGTTGTATTTTGTGTAAAATATTGTAACCATTATATGTGATTGATATTTGATCCTAGATAAATTAAACTATGAAATAATCTAGCAGAATTTCCAATTGTGGTACCAGAGCCTTCTTGGTTCATAGCATTTGTGAGATAGATTGTTGATTGTTGAATTGGAGAAGCTATAGTGATAGATATTGCAGGATTTAGAAGAGATGGTATTGAGAAGATTGTGTATTTTGAAGGAGCCAAGCCTCACAGAAGTAACGTCCATATTTGAATACCACAAGTAGTAATAATATCATACTAGTAAGTAGAAAATCCTTAAAAAAGGGAGACTCACGGCAAGAAAATTGTAAGTTTAAGAAACAATGCTTTAAATAAGGAAGGTTTATGATTGCACTGAAGTTATCTACAACAAATTCAAAGATATGGCTATAAAGACTAAATATTGAAGATTTCTATATATGAGAAGAGCTAAAGAAGATATTGTGAGAGGAAGAAGATTTAATATTGAAGCAGAGAATAAAGAAGAAGAGAAGGGATGAAGTCACCCAAATTATAAAATATTGAAGAAGAGGAATTGACAAGGCAAGATTTAAATTTATTTAAGAAAATTATTTAAAGTTTTTCAATTGTTGGAGAAATAAGAAGAGAATATTTGTTGAATTAATTGATTGGAAGAATTACTATTGGAGAGAAGTAAAAAAGTTTCTAGTTTGATGAATGATTGAATTAATTAAATTTGAGAAGAAATGTTTAGAAAATAATATTGTAGAAATAAACATATTTGTATAAAATAAAATGAGATTTTACAAAGCATATGTGGAGAGACCAGACTAAGAGGCATTAGCTAGTAGAAATTGCAAAGCAAGATGTCTGGTGAATATCTAGTTTTACATCCAAAGTATGGAGGACCTGTTAAGTTGTATTCTATTTTACTAGGAAAAGAACACAACTTATTTGTATATATCAAGCATTCTAGGTTGACTGAAATAGAGTAGAAACATGTTAAACATTCAATGTAGATGTCATTTTGAGGAGCCACCTATAAGCTATTCAGAGTTAGAAATATTTACATATTTTGATCAGCCAAAACAATACATAAAATAATATATTAAACATCAAAGATATAAATAATATACAAACAATATACGAGAGCAATATAACAATGATAATGTTAAATATATTACTAAGGAAAAATATGAAAAAAAGTTATTGAAAAGTGATTCCACAGATGCTTGCATTTATGATAGTTACAAGAATAAATGGAATATTATTAAACAAACAAAATTTAATCGTTATTATAGAATTGGATTTGTGCATTTTGTAGAGTATCATAGCTCTCTTGGTAGTGAAAAATATGTATGCAGAGGTGAAAGCATCTATTTATTTTTGTATGGTTAGATGAATTGTAAGGTCTAAATGGAGGAAAATGTGCCATTAATGTTAAAACTGAAATTAAGAAGATACTTAGGTTGGATGCAATTGAAAAATGTGAAACTCTAGAGATATGTAGGTATTGTTATCTTAAACATAGTAGGAGTGAAGGTCATAGGGATGACAAAGATGGAGACAAATGTGAATTTTAATACCGAAGCAACTTGGCTTTCCTTGCATGGTTGTCTTGACAACATATTTATTTGCATAATGGAAATTTATTTGATATTCCATAGATCAAATTACATGAAAACATACTCAATTTTAAAGGATCATTATCCAATGAAGAACTTTCCATGTAGAATGATCTTTCTAGATCTATAAAATAAATTATCAATGAGAATGGTGTTGGAGGCAGTTACAGTAGTAGTCTTTATAAAATTTCACCATGATCATTAATTGAGATTGACAACAAGTTTTTGGATATGGATGAATGTGACGGAGAAACTATTACTTGTCCAAGTCAGTCAGATAAGAATACATATGACATGTTGCACATTTTATCACAAGAAGGTAGCATTAGGTTCTATAGGTTAGAGCATGACTTTTGCCAAGCATTTTTTAGATTTTGGAACCTCTCTATGAAAATATGATTGGCTTGGATGTGTGTAGACACCAAAATCTAGGCACTTATCATCCATTCACATCCTCCAATCATAGTCATTCATTATATATATATATATATATATATATATTTATATATATATGTATGTATGTATTTAATATATACATAAATATTAATAATTTATATTTATATTTATTTATATTTAATATGTATGTTGGACATTTTGAGTCCCTAAGCTAAAATGTTGTCATTGATGTCAAAAGGATCTATGATGGCATGCACTATGTTGTGAAAAGTGCAAGGAAAGTATTTTTGTGAAAATCAAGGCAGGAAAAATAAAAGATTTTATTTAAAACCATGGATGGCAGATTTGAAATGGGTTTTTCTTAAAACCCAAGTTGGCTTTTCGTTTCATCGAAAAAGGTGCCCCGGTGATGGAGATACTTAATTTTAAATATTTAGTTTAAATTTTAAATTATTTAAAATTTAAATTTAAATTTTAAAATTAAAATAAAAGTAATCTGCCGACTTCGTCGAATATGAGGGAGAAGACTATATAAAAGGATGACTAAGGTTTACTATTCATCATCCTTGCTCTTGTGGTTAATGCAATTATTAGAAAGTGTAAAAAGCTCGTGTGAAAAATGTTTAAATGCAGAGGTAGTGAATAAGTTGAGGTGTGATCGATTCCAAGACATTGTGGGCAGTGTGGCCTGTTGGCAACTCGAGTACCGCAAAGGCATTGGGAGGCAAGTGGTTGAGTGTTTGAATTGTGTGCACTTTGTTTTGTTTGAGAAAGGATAAATTTGTTTGCATTGGTTGTTGCGCGGAGGATAAAGGAGAGTGAGGCACCTTTGGTCTTGTGTAGAGTGCTAGCTCACGTGGTGCGCAAACATCGTTAGGACATAGGAGCTGCAGGACTTAGGTTTGAATCCTGTAAACTCCATTTTGTTGTGTAAAAGGAAAATAGTACGTTGGTTGTGGTTTTTCATGTCCATGCTGCCAAGTTTTATATGTTGTGTTTGATATTCTGAAATTCGTGCCAAGGTATGCATTAAAGTTGTAAAAGAAAATTAAAATAAATCTTTGTTTTATCGGGTGCTAAAATTTAGTTTAAAATTTGTGCATGAATTTTATATTAAAAGTGGTTTTTGGAAAGATAAGTAGGTAGGCATAGATTTTAATTTCTTTAAGGTATAAGTGGTTTGAGGATTAATAAGGATTATTACTTTTTTGGCACATTGTTGAGATGTTATTTGGAGAATGCTTTTAATTTTTGAAACATTCTTGAGAAAAATATTTTGCTTGAGGGTTATTGAATATATCTTTGGTGGATGTGATTATTGAGTTGCAGTAAAAATATGTAAATTAGGTTATGCTTTATTTTGTGATTATTATTTTGAAGTCTAGTAACCCTCATTGAGATTGGAACGGAAAGTTGTGTTGAGTGTGGCAGATTTTGTGGACAACTTCTTGGTATTAATAAGGTATGGGCAATATTCTCTATTGATTGTTTATGGTGGTTGATTTTTGATATATCATTGGAGAGAAAAGTATTGATTGTGGTTTCTTTTTTGAAAGTTTTGGTTTAATGCTTCAAGGTTTTCTGGTTTGAGAGTTGTGATTAAACCTTGTTTTATAAGCATTGTTGTTGAAGCCCATTGGTTGTACAAAGAACTTGAACTTGAGTTAGAAAAGAACATGAGTATCATTGTTATGTGAAATTTGTGGTTGAGCATTGTTGGAAATATTTTGAGTTGAGTGATACATGCTTGGACTAGGGTTTGTGAGAAAGAGTTTTTCCTTGTGGTGATTGGTTGAGTAGAGTTGTTTGAGCCTAGTCAAGTGAATGTGTGAAGTGGTTGTTCAAGTTCCATAAAATAAACTATTCTATATTCTGATTTGATTTGAGATTGAGTTGAGAAAGAAATTGAGTTTGTGAATAGAACATATTGAGTATCTAAAAATTCTCTTTATGCTTCTATAAGATTGAGCTGATTTTAGATTGATTTGATTTGAGATTGATATTTGAGTATATAACATATTGAGTCTCTAACAATTCTCTTTATGCTTCTATGAGGTTGAATTGATATATTGATTGAGCTTTGAGTTTAGAACATATTGAGTCTCTAAAAATTCTCTTTATGATTCTATGTGATTGGACAAGTTCTGTGTGAGCTTGTTAAGCTTATTTGAGGCAAGTCTTTGAGAAGGCTTGTGGACTGATTTTGAGTAAGATTTTGTGAAATCTTGCTATGCATATTTGAGCAAGTCCTAGAGAGGACTTATTGAGCATATTTGAGTAGGTTTTGAGTGAGCCTATTGAGCAGAGTTGAGCAGGTTTTGAGTGAACCTATTGAGCATATTTGAGTAGGTTTTGAGTGAGCCTATTAAGAAGATTTGAGAAGGTTCTGAGTGAACCTATTGAGTAGATTTGAGTAGGTTTTGAGTGAAACTATTGAGCATATTCGATGAGGTTCTAAGTGAACCTATTGACAGAGATTTGGAGGTGATAGAGTACAGAGTCTCAATAGATAGAGATCCAACAACCATGATAATTGAAGACAAATTTGAGTGAGGAGTATTCAAGTGGATAGAGATCCACCAGTCAGTGTAGTAGAGAGAAAAAGTCTTCTAGAAGATCACTAGCCAGATCATAAGGAGAAATAGTTCTCATGTGGAAGATATCCACTAACTTGAGATTAGGGGATCAACATCTCCTTTGGACAGAGGTCCATAAACATTGTAATTTGGAAGGATTCCCAAAGTGATTTATTAAGAAAGTTTTAGTGAAATATTTTCTCCGTGGAGTAGCCTACATTAGGTGAACCATGTAAATTGTGATGTATCTATTGTGTATGGTATTTTATGCATTTCTTTGAATACTGCTATTGATACTGCTATCTATACACTGCATAATATTGAATTGAAAGTTGAATTGAAGGAAAAAGTAAAAAGTGATCTTATACTGTTCACCCCCCTCTCAGTATAAACTTGTGTTCTTCAATTGATATTAGAGCGGGTTCCTTCAAAAGAGTTTGAAATCTTGAAGTAAAAGCGGTCTAAGAACACAATGGATCAAAAGGATCAAAGATACGGACCCTTCAATAATGTAGTACCAGTATTTGATGGAAGTGACTTCTTGTATTTGTGTATGCTAATGAGATTTCACCTTATGGTACTTGGAAATGAATTTTGGGATGCAGTGGAACTTGGATATGATTCTACAGTCAATCCTATGATAGATAAGGAATGTAAGCTTCTAATGCATGCAAATTCAAGAGCTATGAATGCAATTATAAAATGATTGGGTAGATCAGGATCTATGAAGGTTATGTATTTTAAAATTGCAAAAGATATGTGGGATCTATTGCATGACATATATGAGGGTGATAAAGGTGTCAAGAAAGCTAATATCAAAAATCTCAAAGGAGAATTTGAGAACTTAAGAATGAGATATGATGAAAATATTCGTGATTATCTCAGTAAGATTGATGAACTTGTGCATGAGATGAGATTTCTTAGAATGAAGGTTGATGAATCAGATGCTTGTGATAATATCTTGAGAACTCTTCCAAAAAGGTATAATGAAAAGGTTTTTGCTATAGAAACATCAATTTATAGTGATTCTTTGACAATTAATTATTTGCTTTGCATGCTTACTACTTTTGAGATAATAACAAAATATCATATTCTCCGAAATAAGCTAATTTCAAAGTGGATAAAAATAAAAAGAGAAAGTAGATAGAATCGAGCAGTGAGTCATCTAGTGATGAAGAAGCTAACTATGGTAGGAGAGATAAATGTTCTAAAAGATTCATAGATGTTAGATCTATTAAGTGCTTCAATTATGGAAAGTATGGACATTATGCAATAGAGTGCAAAAAGCCAAAGTACAACAGTGATGAAGAAAAATAGGATCACAAGTACAGGGAATCAAAAAGACACAGGTACCAGAAGAAAGGCAAGGATGGATAGAAAAAACAATGAAATAAGTTCTTCCAAAGGCAAAAGAAAAACTACTATGTAGATAATTCAAGTAAGTACTCATTTGATAGTGATGCTAGTTTTTTAGACAATGATAGAGATGAAGTATTATTTATGGTTAAAGAGAAAAGGACTCCAGTTATTCTCAAATGTTTTAGATGTGGTAAATTTGGACATCTTGAAGATGATTGCACTAGATATCACTATAGTTTCAGTGATTATGGTTTTGAATATGCACTTGAAATACCAAATGAGAATCTTCTAATGGCTTTAGAAGATGAAGTAAGTGATCCTATAGAAGATAAGCCAAAAGGAAGTAATGATAAGGACAAAGGCAAAAAAATAGAGGATTAATCAATAGATAATGGTTATGATCTCAAGGGAGAACTTATCTATGCCCTTGACATAGTAAATAAGGTAAGAAAAAAACACTCTAAGCTTGAAAATCAGTTTCAAGAATGTGATGAAGAAAGACTATTGCTCATAGAATACTTGGAGAATTCAAAGGCTAAGGCAATTAAGTTCAAATAAAATTTAGAAGAAAATATTTTGGAATGTGAGAAGTTAGCACAAGAAGTGGCTACTCGAAAGAAATATTTAAAGGACTCCAAGATCAATATGAAGAGTTTCAAAAATAGCTCTAAGAACTTGGATAAGTTCATTTGCAGACAACAAAGAACATCATGTTCAATAGGTTTTGACTTTGGAAAGAAATAGGAAAAACAATATAATTCAAGTCTTGATGAAGAAGAAAATTCATAAGAATATACTTCAAAATATGATAGTGTAAGTGGGAATGAGACATCAAAGGATGAGTTGGAAAACAAAGAGTTCAAAAAATACAGTAACAATGCACAAAGAAGATACAGATGGAACAACAATCAGAATAGAATACCAATGAGGTCTAGGCAAGGAAGATTCAATGGGAGATGCTTCTCATGTCATAGGTTGGGCACATGGCTTCACAATGTAGGTCATATGAAAGACAAGAATATGGAAAAGGACAAATTTTTCAAGGATATTGCTACTCATGCAATGGTTTTGGTCACAAGGCAATGAATTGTAGGGTTCATGGTAGAAGAAGATTTGGCTTCACTAGGAGGTATCCTAAGACATTTTCACCTCCAAGGAATAATAACATTAAGTGCTATAAGTTCAATAATGATGGTCACATAGCAATATGGTGTAGATAAAATATTCCAGAAGCAGGTATGAACAGGAACAGGAACATGGATGAGAATAGGAGGAATAGGAATAGGAAAAATAACGAGAATAGGAACTTGGATGAGAAAAAAAATAGGAATAAGAACATGGATGAGAACAAGAATAGGAATAGAAACAAAAGTAATGATTACTTGGAAAGAAACAGTGAGAGGATTCAGAAAACTCAAAAAGGAAGAGAGAAATATAAAGGTAAAGAGTAGTACTTTCAGGAAGTAGAAATAATCCCACCCTAGAATTAACCACCTCATGAGGAGGTGGGGGAGGGGCTAAGCTAAGATGCTCATTCCTAACCCTGAGATCCAAAGGTGACCCTTTGCAATTGATGTCAAAGGGGGAGAGACTTGTGTATATTAAGGAAAGTTTTGATATGGGGAAATATTTGATTTTTGAGAGAGCATTGAGCCAGGGGGAGCAAAGTCCCAAGGGGAGCATAAAAGAAGGCCATATTTCAATAAATGAATATGGGTTGGCATCAATGACAAAGGGTGAGATTGTTGGACATTTTGAGTTGCTAAGCTAAAATGTTGTCATTGATGTCAAAATGTTATTTGATGTCAAAAGGATCTATGATGTCATGTACTATGTTGTGAAAAGTGCAAGGAAAGTATTTTTGTGAAAACTAAGGCAGGCAAAATAAAAGGTTTTATTTAAAACCATGGATGGCAGATCTGAAATGGGTTTTTCTAAAAACCCAAGTTGGCTTTTTGTTCCATCAAAAAAGGTGCCCCAGTGATGTATATATTTAATTTTAAATATTTAGTTTAAATTTTAAATTATTTTAAATTTAAATTTAAATTTTTAAATTAAAATAAGAGTAATCCGTCGACGTCATCGAATATGAGGGAGAAGACTATTTAAAAGGATGACTAAGGTTTATTATTCATCATCCTTGCTCTTGTGGTTAATGTGATTATTAGAAAGCAAAAAGAGCTCGTGTGAAAAAAATTTAAAGGTAGAGGCAGCAAATAAGTTGAGGTGTGATCGATTCCAAGGCATCGTAGGCAATGTGTCCTATTGGCAACTCGAGTAGTGCAAAGGCATTGGGAGGCAAGTGGTTGAGTTTTTGAATCGCGTGCACTTCATTTTGTCTGAGAAAGAAGAAATTTGTTTCCATTGGCTATTGAATGGAGGATAAAGGAGAGTGAGGAACCTTTGGTCCTGTGTGGAGTGCTAGCTCACGTGGTGCGCAAGCACCATTAGGACGCAGGAGCCGCATGACTCAGGTTCGCATCCTGCGAACTCCCTTTTGTTGTGTAAAAGGGAAATAGTGTACTAGCTATGGTTTTTCATGCACATGATGCAAAGGTTTATATGTTGTGTTTGATATTCAGAAATTCATGCCAAGGTATGCATTAAAGTTGTAAAATAAAATTAAAAGAAATTTTTGTTTTATTGGGTGCTAAAAGTTAGTTTAAAATCTGTGCATAAATTTTATAGTAAAAGTGGTTTTTGGAGAGATAAGTAGGTAGGCATAAATTTTAATTTCTTTAAGGTATAAGTGGTTTGAGGAGTAATAAGGATTATTACTTATTTGGCACATTTTTGAGATGTTATTTGGAGAGTGCTTTTAATTATTGAAACATTCTTGAGAAAAATATTTTTCTTGAGGGTTATTGAATATATCTTTGGTGGATGTGATTATTGAGTTGGAGTAAAAATGTGTAAATTGGGTTATGCTTTATTTTGTGATTATTATTTTGAAGTCCACTAACCCTCATTGAGATTGGAAAGGAAAGTTGTGTTGAGTGTGGCAGATTTTGTGGACAACTTCTTGGTATTAATAAGGTATGGGCAATATTCTCTATTGATTATTTATGGTGGTTAATTTCTGAAATATCATTGGAGAGAAAAGGATTTATTGTGGTTTCATTTTTGAAAGTGTTGGTTTAATGCTTCAAGGTTTTCTGGTTTGAAAGTTATGATTAAACCTTGTTTTATAAGCATTTTTGTTGAAGCCCATTGGTTGTGCAAAGAACTTGAACTTGAGTTAGAAAATAACATGAGTATCATTGTTATGTGAAATTTGTGGTTGAGCATTGTTGGAAATATTTTGAGTTGAGTGATACATGCTTGGACTAGGGTTTGTGAGAAAGAGTTGTTCCTTGTGGTGATTGGTTGAGTAGAGTTGTTTGAGCCTAGTCAAGTGAATATGTGAAGTGGTTGTTCAAGTTCCATAAAACAAACTATTCTATATTCTGATTTGAGTTGAGATTGAGTTGAGAAAGAAATTGAGTTTGTGAATAGAAAATATTGAGTATCTAACAATTATCTTTATGCTTCTATAAGATTGAGCTGAGTTGAGATTTATTTGAGTTGAGATTGGGATTTGAGTATATAACATATTTAGTCTCTAACAATTATCTTTATGCTTCTATGAGGTTGAATTGATATATTTATTGAGCATTGAGTTTAAAACATATTGAGTCTCTAACAATTCTCTTTATGATTCTATGTGATTGGACAAGTTCTGTGTGAGCTTGTTAAGCTGATTTGAGGCAAGTCTTTGAGAAGGCTTGTGGACTGATTTTGAGTAAGATTTTGTGAAAGCTTGCTATGCATATTTGAGCAAGTCCTAGAGAGGACTTATTTAGTAGATTTGAGTAGGTTCTGAGTGAGCCTATTGAGCAAAGTTGAGAAAGTTCTGAGTGAACCTATTGAGCAGATTTGAGTAGGTTCTGAGTGAGCCTATTAAGTAGATTTGAGCATGTTCTGAGTGAGCCTATTGAGAAGATTTGAGCAAGTTCTGAGTGTACCTATTGAGAAAATTTGAGGAGGTTCTAAGTGAACCTATTGATAGACATTTGGAGGTGACAAAGTATAGAGTATTAGTGGATAGAGATCCACCACCCAGGACAATTGAAGATAAATTTGAGTGAGGAGTATTCAAGTGGAGAGAGATCCACCAGTCAGTGCAGTAGAGAGACATAGTCTTCTAGAAGATCACTAGCCAGAGTAGAAGGGAAAAGAGTTCTCATGTGGAAGAGATCCATGAACTTGATATTAGGGGATCAGCATCTCCTTTAGACAGAGGTTCATAAACATTGTAATTGGTAAGGATTCCAAAAGAGATTGATTGAAAAAGTTTTAGTAAAATATTTTCTCCATGGAGTAACCCACATTGGATGAACCACGTAAATTGTTGTTTCTCTATTGTGTATGGTGTGTTGTGCATTTCTTTGAATACTGCTATTGATACTGCTAACTATACACTACATAATATTGAATTGAAAGTTGAATTGAAGGAAAAAGTAAAAAGTGGTATTATACTGTTCACCCCCCCTCTCAGTATAAGCTTGTGTTCTTCAATGTATATATATGTATTTATGTGAATAAATCCTAGACATCTACCATGACTTAATCTCAACCACCCATCCATAATCCATGTCACATGCTCAAGTTTAATCTCAACCCTTCCTCAAGTTTTAATCTCGACCACTCGTTGGTGTCATTTAAACCCTCATATAATCAAGTTTAGATTATAAAATATGATTCATTTTGATGAATCAAGGTCTCGAATTTGAATATTTTTCCACTCACAAACCCTAGTCATTTTGCTATCATCTTCTTCCCTTGCTGGCACCATTACATCTTTTGTTTCTACCATCATAAAAACCTCACAAACCAGATCTGGTTTTGCCTCACTCCCATCCACCCTTGAATGCTTCCCAGAGTTCACAGAACACTATTGGGCATTTGTAGTCATCTCTGAATGTCTTTGGGTATTTCCTATAGCCGATTTACAATCCATAAGCCCTCAGGTGCTTTCGAGTATTTGCATAACTTCAAAATACAGAGACAAGAGCATAGATCTACATCATAGTTGTTTTCTTTACAAGGTAAGATATTCTATTGTATTATTTTACATTTTTACATTTAGTTTATAGTTTAATATTTCAACATTAGGGTTTATAGGTTTTTACTATTTAGAGGGCCTCACACATTGGAGCCCTCGCAGGAGTTATTAACTCTTTTATGTTGTTTTCTATTTGCAGGTGCAAGAACCACATTTTTGGAAGTTGTTGTAGCTAGGGTGGTCCCGTAGAGATACACAAGCCCACCTGCACACTTATTTGGAGCAAAATATGATGCAGAAGACATCATATGTTCATTTGTGAATAAGGGTTTCAAAACCCTAGATTTATAATTATTGTATCAATACAAAATCATATTGTAACATTGGAGATCAAGGCTCCCCCCATAATAATATCAATATTATTGTATTCATTTGTGCAATAAGCTTTTGTGTTGATTTTGTTATCTATTGCTTTTGTGTTGTCATTTTTTGCTTTACAAAATGGCGATCACGATGAGACCCCCAAAGGGTTCCTCATTTTGATTTACCTTGTAATTAATTTATGTTTTTGTTTCTATTTTTCAAGTTTTCAAAAGTTTGATCACACCAAAAAATCATGAAAACTAGGGTTTTTGAGAGTAGCAGAGTTCAATCAGTGGTCGCACGGATGCCCTGCAACGTTCAAGGGATACCCTGCATAGTCTAGGATATGCCACACAATGTTCATGACACTCCAGTTACCATTTAAAAGAGTGGGGAATAAATACGTGGGCTTCCTTGTAAGCCTTGTTCAAACCCTAACTTGATTTTATTTTTATTTTTTGCTTTAAAATAGTGAAATCAATAGGAAAATATTTATTTTCTGTTTTAAAAAGTAGTTGAATTTTTATTTTTTAGGCATTTGAATATTTCATATAGTATTCATATAGGGTATATTTGCATTTGTGCATTCGTTGTAGTTGCATCATCACATTTGATTCAGATTTATATTTTTTTATGGTGTTTCACTTGTTATTTTGTATGTTGTTTGCAATTGAAATGATAAAAGCATAAATAGTTGCATATTAGGGATAAAGGCTTCCATTTTTGCTTTTCTAATATGGAATTTTTTTATAATACCTTAGTACACTTTCACTGTTGGAATCACTTGATGATTCAAGGTAGAATAACTGGGTGAACCCTCCACTATTAGAATCACTTGATGATTCAGGGTGGATCTAAGCGGTGTACCCTAAGTTCTTTTGAAGAGCTTGGTACTAATGTCCTTGGTTTCTAGCTTAAATAGGTGAAATAGGGTGTTTTTAACATTGAGTGAACATAGTAGACAACAAAAATTTTAAAAATGAATCACACACTCTACACGTCACACATTTAACAATAGTGAGTTATATTTCATCACCAACCATTGTTCAATATTGGCGATGGTGGGCTTCATATCCATCCATCATATCACCCCATAGAAACCATAGTAACCCATGAACAATATTTTTGGATTTCATCACTAGAAAGATTCTCATTTTTCATCCATCTTAATATTCCATCTTGCATATTAGCTTAGGTTTGCACCTTACAACACATAAAACCACACACAAAAAAAATAATCTATTGCAAAATATAGTATTGAGTTGCTTGTTTGATTTTGTGTGATTTCCATTGTATCTTTTCTACACATTCTGCACATTCACCACATCCAATCGACTCACTAGCTTATGGTTTCAACTCAAAGCTAAGCAAATATTTTGAGTCAAGCCTCTATTATCCAAATCAATTCATCCATGGAGTTTTTCGCATCTTACCAACAACTTGTATGGTTAATCTTATATGTGTGATAGAGATAAGCTATTCTAGTTTGTCTACAAGACCCTCACACATTGTGTATATCTTGAATACTAATGTATTGCATAGATCCATCAATATACCCATTCCAAAAAATGATACATCATCCCCTACCAACTCTAACATCATCTACATAGATATGTATAAATTTTGAGCTTATCTAAGATCCATTAACCTTGTTCTAGAGCAAATCAATAGCCCACCTAGGCATAATCCTTCTTCTCAGTAGGAACTTACCCACTCACAACCTTTCAATTTTACCCATATGTATACCAACCCTCTTTTTGAGGTATCATATGCACCTTCCCATCACTTTTCTATCCCACAACAATGATATGGCCAAAACATTTCCATCCCATATTCCTATACCACCACTTATGGTAATCCATTGTATGAAGCACATGTCAATGCTGCTTCACAAATTCCAGCTTCCACTGCATCCAATGTCCCCCATTCATTTTCAATAATCATTGCAACCTATCCTCCACCCATCTTATCCATTTCCACCACACCTACATGATCTACCTTGGAAATTTCCATAAATCAAACATGGAAACACCTCAACAAATTTCTCATGGGTTAACAAGATGCTCATTCTTATCCCCAAAAGCAAATATAGGTGGTATATTTTAAGCCCTAGCCTATTACAACCTAACCAACTTCTTTACCTCAAATCCATCATGGGTATCACAACATTCTATGGTTTCCATCCCCATACTTACATTAGTCCGCATCCATTCCATTACCACAAGTCAGCATATTCATAGTCCCTAAATCTCATCTCCATTCCACCACCCGCAATAATTCCCTTATCAAGCACAACATCATCAAACACAATCTAATCCATCAATCTATCAATGTCTCATCATAGCCCAACATTTCACCACTTCATCTCCACACAATCACTAAGTAATTTAGGGCTTCCACATACCTGGGGAAGATCCTAGAGTTTAGGTAATGCAAAAATAGATTGATAGCTTGATACAAGACACTCCTAGTATGATGAATTAGAAGCTTACTTTAAGACATCTAATCAATCAACCCATTCACTTTTTGATACCATCACCACCATATTCAGTAGATTTTACAGTACCAAAATTTGATAAATTTAAAGGGACTGAGGATCCTAGAGAGAATGTAAGCACATATATTCACTCATGCTTTAGAATCCAAGCTCAAGATGCTCTAATACTAAAAACCTTTCCTTAGATATTGGGGGGAGATGCCATGGAGTGGTATAACCATTTGCATCATCATAGTATTTATATATTTGATTTTTTTATCTATTGCTTTGGTGTTGTAATTTTTTGCTTTACAAAATGGTTATCACGGTGAGACCCCAAGAGGGTTCCTCATTTTGATTTACCGTGTCACTAATTTATGTTTTTGTTTCTATTTTGCATGTTTCCAAAAGTTTGATCACACAAAATTTTTGAAAACTAGGGTTTTGGGGAGTAATAGAGTTCGATCAGTGGTCGCACAGATGTCCTACAACATTTGATGGATGCCCCACAAAGTTTAGGATATACCACATAATGTTCATGAAACTCTAGTCAGCATTTAAAAGAGTGGGGAATAAATACGTAGGCTTCCTTATAAGCCTAGTTCAAACCCTAACTTCATTTTGTTTTTATTTATTTTATTTTTTTGCAATGAAATTAATAGAAAAATATTTATTTTTTGTTTTAAAAAGTAGTTGCATTTTTCATTTTAGGCATTTGAATATTTCATATAGTATTCATATAGGGTAGATTTATATTTGTGCATTCATTGTAGTTGCATCATCACATTTGATTCATATTTCTATTGTTTTATGGTATTTCACTTGTTATTTTTTATGTTGTTTGCAATTGGAATGATAAAAGCATAAATAGCTGCATATTAGGGATAAAGGCTTCCATTTTTGCTTTTCTAATCTGGAATAAGTTTATAACACCTTAGTACACTCCCGTTGTTGGAATCACTTGATGATTCAAGGTAGAAGAACTGGGTGAACCCTCCACTATTGGAATGACTTGATGATTCAGGGTGGATCTTAAGCGGTGTACCCTAAGTTATTTGAAGAGCTTGGTGTTAATGTCCTTGATTTCTAGCTTAAATAGGTGAAACAGAGTGTTTTTAGGATTGAGTTAATATCGTAGACAAAAATAAAATTAAAAATGAATCACACACTCTACACGTCACACATTTAACAACAGTGAGTTAGATTTCATCAACAACCATTGTTTGAGATTGGCGATGGTGGGCTTCATATCCATCCGTCATCTCACCCCATAGAAACCATAGTAACCTATGAGAAATATTTTTTGATTTCATCACTAGAAATATTCTCATTTGTCATCCATCTTAAGATTCCACCTTGCATATTATCTTAGGTTTGCACATTACAACACACAAAACCACACACACAAAAAAAAAAATTGTTGCAAAATATAGGATTGAGTAGCTTGTTTGATTTTGTGTGATTTCGATTTTATATTTTCTACACATTCTACACATTCACCATCTCCAACTGACTCACTAGATTATGGTTTCAACTCGAAGCTAAGAAAATATTTTGAGTCAAGCCTCTATTAGCCAAATCACTTCATCTATGGATTTTTCCACATATTACCCACAACGTTTATGGTTAATCCTATAAGTGTGATAGAGACAAGCTATTCTGGTTTTTCTGGGGGACCCTCACACGTGTATGTCTCAAATATTGATGTGTTACATAGATCCATAAATATACCCATTCTAAAAACTGATACATCATCCCCTACCAACTCTAACATCATCTACATAGATATGGATAAAGTTGGAGCTTATCTACAATCCATTAACCCTATTCTAGAGCAAATCAATAGCCCACCTAGGCATAATCCTTCTTCTCAACAAGAATTTATCCACTTGCAACCTTCCAATTTCACCCAGGTTTATACCAACCCTCTTTTTGAGGCATCATATGTACCTTCCCATCACTTGTCTCTCCCACAACAATCATGTGGCAAAAATATTTTCATCCCATATTCCTGTACCACCACCTATGGTAATCCATTGTATGAAGCACATGTCAATGTTGCTTCACAAATGCCAGACTCCACTGCATCCAATATCCCCCATTTAGTTTTAATACCTTTTTCAACCTATCCTCCACCCATACCATCCATTTCCACCACACCTACACCATCTACCTCAAAAATTGCTATACATCAAACATGGAAACACCTCAACAAATTTCTCATGGGTTAGTAAGATGCTCATTCTTATACCCAAAAGTAAATATAGGTGGTATATTTTAAGCCCTAACCTATTCCAATCCATCCTACCTTCTTTATCTCAAATCCATCATGGGTATCACAATATTCTATGGTTTCCATCCCCGCACATCCATTAGTCCACATCCATTCCATTCCCACAAGTCAGTACATTTATAGTGCCTAAACCTCATCTCCATTCCACCACCCACAATCATTCCCTAATTAAGCCCAACATCATCAAACACAATCCAATCCATCAAGTCATCAATGTCTCATTATACGCCAACATTTCACCACTTCATCTCCACACAATCACCAATTAATTTAGGGCTTCCACATACCTAGGGAAGATTCTAGAATTTAGGCAATGCAACAACATATTGATAGCTTGATACAACACACTCCTTGTATGATGAACTAGAATCTTACTTTAAGACAACTAATCATTCAACCCATTCACTTTTTTAAACCATCACCGCCATATCCGATAGATTTTATAGTGCCATAATTTTATAAATTTAAAGGGACTGAGGATCCTAGAGAGCATGTAAGCACATTTATTCACTCATGCTTCAAAATCCAAGCTCAAGATACTCTAATACTCAAAACCTTTCCTTAGATATTAGGGGAAGATGCCATGGAGTGGTATAACCATTTACCTCATCATAGTATTTATATATTTGATTTTGTTATCTATTGCTTTGGTGTTGTCATTTTTTGCTTTACAAAATGGTGATCATGGTGGGACCCCCAAAGGGTTCCTCATTTTGATTTACCTTGTCACTGATTTATGTTTTTGTTTCTATTTTGTAGGTTTCCAGAAGTTTGATCATACGAAAATCATGAAAACTAGGGTTTTTGGGAGTTGCAGAGTTCGATCAATGGTCGCACGGATGCCCTGCAACGTTCGAGGGATGCCCTATAGAGTCTAGGATATGCCTCACAATGTTCAGGAGACTCTGGTTAGTGTTTAGAAGAGTGGGGAAGAAATACGTAGGCTTCCTGGTAAGCCTGGTTCAAACCCTAACTCCATTTTGTTTTCATTTTTTTGCTTTTTAATAGTGAAATCAACAGGAAAACATTCATTTTCTATTTTAAAAAGCAGTTGCATTTTTCATTTTAGGCATTTGCATCTTTCATATAGTTTGCATATAGGGTAGAGTTGCATTTATGCATTCATTGTAGTTGCATCATCACATTTGATTCAGATTTCTGTTGTTTTATGGTGTTTCATTTACTATTTTGTATGTTGTTTGCAATTGAAATGATAAAAGCATAAATAGTTGCATATTAGGGTTAAAGGCTTCCATTTTTGCTTTTCTAATCTGGAACAAGTTCATAATACCTGAGTACACTCCCACTGTTGGAATCACTTGATGATTCAGGGTGGAAGAACTAGGTGAACCCTCCACTGTTGGAATCACTTGATGATTCAGGGTGGATCTTAAGTGGTGTACCCTAAGTTATTTTGAGGAACTTGGTGTTAATGTCCTTGGATTCTAGCTTAGACAAGTGAAATAGGGTGTTTTTAGCATTGAGTGAACACTATAGACAACATAAATCTTAAAAATGAATCACACACTTTGCACGTCACACATTTAACAATAGTGAGTTGGATTTCATCACCAACCATTGTTCGAGATTGGCGATGGTGGGCTTCATCTCCATCCGTCATCTCACCCCATAGAAACCATAGTAACCCATGAGCAATATTTCTGGATTTCATCACCAGAAAGATTCTCATTTGCCATCCATCCTTAGAGTCCACCTTGCATATTAGCTTAGGTTTGCACATTATAACACACAAAACCACAAAAAAAATAATCTATTGCAAAACATAGGATTGAGTTGCTTGTTTGATTCTATGTGATTTCCATTACATATTTTCTACACATTCCACACATTCACCATCCCCAACTGACTCATTAGCTTATGGTTTCAACTCAAAGCCAAGAAAATATTTTGAGTCAAGCCTCTGTTAGCCAAACCACTTCATCCATGGAGTGTTCCACATATTTCCCACCACTTCTATGGTTAATCCTGTAAGTGTGATATAGATAAGCTATTCTAGTTTATCTATGGGACCCTCACACACTGTGTATACCTCAAATACTGATGTGTTGCATAGAGCCATCAATACCCCCATTCCAAAAATTGAGCCATCATCCCCTACCAATCCTAACATCACCTACATAGATATGGGTAAAGTTGGAGCTTATCTAAGATCCATTAACCCTGTTCTAGAGCAAATCAATAGCCCACCTAGGCATAATCCTTCTTCTCAGTAGGAACTTGCCCACTCACATCCTTCTAGTTTCACCCAGGTGTATACTAACCCTCTTTTTGAGGCATCATCTGCACCTTCCCATCACTTGTCTCTCCCACAACAATCATGTGGCCAAAACATTTCCATCCCATATTCCTATACCACCACCTATGGCAATCCATTGTATGAAGCACATGTCAATGTTGCTTCACAAATGTCAGTCTCCACTTCATCCAATGTCCCCCATTCAGTTGCAATCCCTATTGCAACCTATCCTCCACCCACCTCATCCATTTCCACCACACCTACACCATCTACCTCAGAAATTTCCATACAACAAGCATGGCAACACCTCAACAAATTGCTCATGGGTCAGCAAGATGCTCATTCTTATCCCCAACAACAAATACAAGTGGTAGATCTTAAGCCACCTATTCCAACCCAACCTACCTTCTTTACCTCAAATCCATCATGGGTATCACAATATTCTATGGTTTCCATCCCCACACCTCCATTAACCCACACCCATTCCATTCCCACAAGTCAACACATTCATAGTCCTCAAACCTCATCTCCATTCCATCACTCACAATCATTCCCTCATCAAGCCCAACATCATCAAATGCAATCCAATCCATCAAGCCATCAATATCTCATCACACCCCAACATTTCACCACTTCATCTCCACACAATCACCAAGTAATTTAGGGCTTCCACATACCTAGGGAAGATCCTAGAATTCAGGTATTGCAATAACATATTGATAGCTTGATACAACACACTCCTGGTATGATGAACCAGAAGCCTACTTTAAGATAACTAATCAATCAACCCATTCACTTTTTGGTACCATCATCACCATATCTGATAGATTTTATAGTGCCAAAATTTGATAAATTTAAAGGGATTGAGGACCCTAGAGAGCATGTAAGCACATTTATTCACTCATGCTTCAGAATCCAAAATCAATATGCTTTAATGCTCAGAACCTTTCCTCAGATATTGGGGGAGATGTCATGGAGTGGTATAACCATCTACCTCATCATAGTATTTATACATTTGAATAGTTGGTAAACCAATTCCTAGAAATATTCTCCCTCAATGTTCGTAAGAAAATCACATTGTCTGACTTGTATAATCTTAAGCAATTTGATGATGAGTCAGTCTATGATTTTGGCAACCATTGGAGGGTCATTATCATAAAACTACCATTCTCCCTACCAATGGAAGAGTTAACTCGATTGTTCACCAAGAGTTGCTTAAAACCCATCTCCTGGTTATTACAATTGCAACAATATAGCTCATTCGAAGAAGCTCTTGCCTAGGCTAGCATAATTGAGGAAATAAAAATCCAAGAAGGTGTGCTAAAGCCTAAGAATAAATAATGGTAGAATAAGGGCCAATCAAAAGGAAGTTATTCTGGCCAATCTAAGCTAAATCAAGTGAATCAAGTGGTCATGAGTCAATCGATAATGGCTCAACAACAACAATCAATGCAACAACAACCACAACAAATTTCATATCAAGTGGTTCCCCCACCCCAACAAATTCATAACATAGTGCCAACTATGGATAATCATCAACATCGATAATCTATTTGACAAAATCACCATTACACACCCTTGTCTGAATCATATGCTTCCATATTTCGTAGGTTGTATGACACAAATCAGCTTGCCTTACCTGAGGTTAAACTAGATGATCCTACCAAGCATAGCAAAAGCTATAGGGAACATTTATTTTGCCCTTATCATCGATAGAATGGGCATGACATTAATAGCTTCTATCAATTCAAAGATATAGTGCAAGACCTAATTGACTTAGGGGCCATCAAGTTTGATAGTCCCTTGGCTCAACAAAATCAGAACCTTGGCATTTATCAAACACCACTTCCTCATCATGAGGAAGTGCAATCAACAATAGGAGGGTCAAACATCAAGACTCCTCCTAATCAAGTCAACCATGTGCAACAATACCAAGGTTTTGTGGGTGTTATTCATGTAGTCACCCAAGGTCAACAATGCACCAATCAACAAAATGCACAATAATAGACTATCCAATCTCCCATAGCACCTCAAGCAAGTGTGTCTCCTCAACCTACCAATTCATCATCACCCATTCAGTTCTCCACCAATTCTCCCCAACCAATTCACATTCCAAGCCATCCATCTCCACCCACTCATCTTTCCAATCATCCACAAAGGCCAATCATCTCTCTGAGTAGCCGGCTAACCACTAGCCTTAAAATAGCTTCAACCAAACTATCTATTTATGAGCTAATACAACAATCTCCCCCACACCATGAGGCATTAATGGAGATTCTAAAATCCATTGAACTCCAATCTCAGGATACTAATACCTTTAGCAATTTTATGGGGAATATCCGAACATGTGTGGAGCCTTCCATTACATTTTATGATTTTGAAATCAAACCAATATCATCAGAATCGATGGACCCTCCATTACACATTATGGCTCAAATTGATAGGAAGCCATTCAAATGAGTTTTGATTGATACCAGCTCCTCCATCAATATCATCACCACCTCTACTCTTCAACATCTTAATCTTCCACCATCTCATATAACCAAATCCACCTTCACCTTGAAAGCATTCAATGATGCTCTCTGTTCCATAGTTGGCACTATTGTTTTACCCATCGAAGTGGGGGTAAAAATATTGCATACAATGTTCCACATCTTGGAAGGATCCATGGCATACAATGTACTCCTTGGATGCCCCTGGATTAGGGAAATGAGATGTGTCCCCTCTATACTCCATCAATGTCTAAAATATGTACATGAGGGATAAATTCATTGCATACCAATGGATGTCAAACCATTTAAGTATTGCAATTTCATCTCAAATCCCTATGAATCCACTCTTCCATCCACTCATATTTTCTTGACCCCATCAACCACATCATCCACCACACCATCCATCTCTTCATCCAAAGCTCCTATTCTTGAGGAGCTCCCCATCACTACCCCACATCAAGCTTCCACCTTCATGCCCCCATCCTCATCACCATCGACTACATGTACATGTGGTCAAGCCCAATCCACATTGTCCACATCATCAACATCAACATCCCCCATCATTATTCCCTCCACATCATCACCCATTCATCAAACACCTCAGCCAAATCCACCTTCATCCACATCAGTTGATGTCTCACAAGTCGAATTAATAGATTGTGAGATGCCATTCTAGCCCACACCTCTCCCATTATCGAAGCCACAAGCCAATCATGAGCCTTCCACATCCACCTCCACATCATCCCAAGTTGTGGTCCACCTCACTAGTCCTAGCATTGGTGAATACATGGTCCAAGATATTATTATTACACCACTTAGCATCCAAACCACTAGGGATTATGGTCACCCATGTGACCCACCCTTATCCATAGGAGTGGTGTACAACATGGGTTCAATGCCTAACAACATCAATTTTGTGTATGGGAGGATTGATTCATCATCCAATCCATCTTCCCTAGATGAACCCAAACAACCAACCCTTGCCAATATACAACACATGTCGGGTTTTCCATCTTGATACTTTCATTGAGTCAATTGGTAAGGATATGGCCTAGGATGACATGAATAGGGAATGCATGAGATCATCGATACTCCATATCGAGAAGTGCATGACCATTCAGGTTTAGGCTATCACTCTCATTCTTCCACTTCTTCTTTTGAACAAGATTTTCAAAATATCCATTTGAATTTAGAAGAAGAAACCCATCACATCGATGACTTTGAGGAGGAAATCTATGAAGAATACGATGTTATATCGATAGCTTCTGATGAATCTAATGAGGAATCGACACCCATCACTCCATTCATCAAATATGATGAGTATTACCTCAAAATGTTCCCCATCCATCAACCCATATTTCATTTGCTCCTCCCTAGGGAGTGAGCTGAACCAACCGGTGAACCACCTCCACTTCATTGATCCACCTCATTAGACAATTTTGTAATATATGTACATAAAAAAAAAAAAAAAAAAAAAAAAAAAAAAAAAAAATCATCATTGCATTGCATGTGCATGGCTTTTTTCCTATTGCATTTATTTGTGTTGCTCATTATTGTTCAGGTTCCCAGAGTTCTTGCATCAGTTCTAGCAGATAGGATCTATCCATCCTTCACATTGCCAACCACCAGTTTCCCCTTTAAGTTAACATGAATCCTATTGACTTATTCACCCCACTCCATAATCCATATGATTTGGCAAAGCCAATTCCAATTGACATGAGCCTTATTGATATGGATCAGATTTCCTCACCTCCATCCTTTTTTGAATTCATCCTTTTTAAGGAATTGTTAAGGGCTTCAGCCAACTACATTCCTCCATCACCTCCACCTTTGCCTTCACCTTCACCTTTAGATCCTAAGGTTTTCTAGGTAGACATGGAAGAGACTATGTCAGAAGAGTTTGATAATATCATAGATGACATTCATCTGATCCCAATGCCCCATCATCTTGAGGAAGGTTCTCATATGTCCATTGAAGATACCATCGATGTGAACCTTAGTTCAGATGTAGACAATCCTCAAATCATCAAACTTGGAAAAATTTTATCCGTAGATGAACAAGAGCAATTAATTGCTCTCCTCAAGAAGAAGAAGGGTATTTTTGCATGGTCCTACAAAGACATGCCTAGTCTTGACCCTAACTTGGTTGTCCACAATCTCACCTTGCACTCTGATGCTAAGTCGATCAAACAAAAATTGAGAAAGATGCATCCTACCATTGCCCTCATGGTCAAAGAAGAGCTTCAAAAGCTTTTAGATGTGGGTTTCATTGTACCCATTGACTATCTTGAGTGGCTTTCAAACATGGTACCCATTCGTAAACCTAATGGGGTGATACACATTTGCACTGACTTTCGAGACCTTAACAAAGCATGTCCTAAGGATGAATTTCCTCTACCAAACATTGATACTCTTGTCGACACTTGCGCTGGCCATGAAATGCTTTCTCTAATGGATGGTTTTTTAGGATACAACCAGATTCAAATCAATCCTGATGACCAACACAAAACAACATTCACTACACCTTGGGGGAATTTTTGTTACAAGGTGATGCCCTTTGGCCTCAAAAATGTAGGTGCCACTTATCAACATGCCATGACATACATCTTCCATGATTACATGCATAATATCATCGAATATTATGTGGATGATCTCTTGGAAAAATCTAAAACTCGACAAGAGCACATTGGTGTCTTGGAAAAAGTCTTTGATCGACTTCTAGAGCATAATGTAAGGTTGAACCCCAAAAAGTGTGTCTTTGGTGTCACCTCAGGAAAACTACTAGGATTCATTATCTCCAAAAGAGGCATTGAGGTGGACCCAAACAAATTCAAGGCCATCATGGAGATGCCTCCCCCAAAAAACTTGAAGGAATTGCATAGTTTACAAGGAAATATCCAATCGATCCATCATTTCATTGCAAACTTTCTGATAAATGTAGGCCATTCAATCACCTGCTACAAAAGGGGGTGATATTTTCATGGATAGATGAGTGCCAAAAATATTTTGATGACATCAAGAAATACCTGGCTTCTCCACTAGTTTTAACTCCTCCTCATCTGGGGTCCCCTTCCATATTTATGTTTTAGCAATGGACTTTGCATTAGGGACAATGCTTGCACAAAAGAATGAAAACAATCGAGAGCAAGTTGTCTACTACATTAGTCAAACATTGGTAAGATATGAAACTAGATATGCTTACATGGAAAAATTGTGCTTAGTAGTGGTTTTTACCACTAAGAAACTTAGACATTACATGCTTAGTCACACCACATATGTCATAGCTCATGAAAATCCTCTGTGTTACATGATGTCTCACACTTACAATAACACCCACACCACAAAATGGATAATGCTTCTCACTAAATTTGATCTTGAGTTCATCAACCAAAAATCCATTAAAGGTTAGGTCATAGTTGATCAGCTTGTGGAAGCTCCACTTCCTAGTGATCAACCCTTGATTATTGAGCTCCTAGATGATTTGGTATTCACTATCATTGAACAAGAAGAAGATGTCATTCTAGAGGAATATGTCGATATCACACTATTCTTTGATGGTTCTAAGTGCAAAAAAGGTCAAGGTGTTGGAGTCATGTTTCATACACCATAGGGGGTACCTATTCCCCTATCTTTCAAACTTGACTTCCAATGCACAAACAATAATGTAGAGTATGAAGCCTTAATATTAGGTCTTCAAGCAGCCATAGCTATGGGCATAAAGCGTATCAGGATATTTGGTGACTCCCAACTTGTTGTTCATCAAATAAATAGAGAATACCAATGCAAGGAACCAACAATAAAGCTTTACCATGAAGTAGCAATGACATTGCTCACTAAATTTGATTGGTATAAAATTGATAGTTTGCCATGTTCGACTAATATATTTGTAGATGTGATGGCCTCTCTAGGATCATTGATTCCAAAGAACTCTGTAGGAGAGGTACAACCACTCATTGTCACAATGATCTCTAAATTTGCAATTGTCCATGCTGAATCTAAGGATGAGAAGGATATTTGCTTTATCCATACAGAGTCATATGAGCCTTGGTCCAACCAAATAATAGCCTTCCTCAAGTTTGGAACACTCCCATCAGATATGTCATGGACTACTAAATACACTTTCAAGCAAAAGGTAGCTCGTTTTACTCTCTTGGGGGATATGTTGTATAAACATGGTTATGATGGAGTCCTCCTTCATTGTCTCGAGCTTGTAGAGGCACAAAGAGCCATAGTTGAAGCTCATGATGGTACTTGTGGTGGTCATTTTAGTGGAATGGCCATTGCAAAGTGTATTCTATGCATGGGTTACTATTGGCCCACCATGGAACGTGACTATTGCACTTACATCAAGCATTGTCAAAAATATCAACAACATGCTAATTTAACTCATGTGCCATCACAAGAATTACAACCTATTCAAAGCCTTTGGCCCTTTTCACAATGGGGTCTTGATTTGATTGGAAAAATCTCACCTCCTTCCTTGGGATAACATACATTCATCATCATGACCATTGAATACTTCACAAAGTGGGTTGAGGTAATTCCTCTAACTAGTATGATAGGACCTCGAATTGTGGAGTTTATACTTCATCATATCATCTATCATTTTGGTATTCCCTCGAAAATCATCTTTGATAATGATAAGTCTTTCAAAAATAAGGATGTTTGAGCACTTTGCAAGAAATATAATATCCAACATAGTTTCTTGACTCCTTACTACCCATAGATAAATGGACAAGCTGAGGCTACCAACAAGACCTTAATTGCTATTCTCAAGAAACTAGTCAAAGAAAATCATCGAGATTGGCATACTCAAATCCCCTTGGCATTATGGGCTTATCAAACAAGCATCTGCACACCTACTGGGGCAACACCATTTTCACTGGTCTATGGAGCTAAAGCAATTATACCTCTTGAGCTTGAGATCCCCTCATTACAAATTTTAGGAATTCATAGATGATGATACTGCTAGACAAGCACATTTTGACCAACTCACGCTTCTTGATGAAAGGTGGGTCAATGCTTTAGAGCATTTACGAGTTTATCAGGACCACCTAAAGCATGCTTACAATGCCAAAGTTCATCTACATGAATTCCAAGTAGGAGATCTTGTTCTTAAGGAGAATCAACAAAACACCAATGCATTATCACACCTTCATGATAAATTCATGGCTAATTGGCTAGGTCCATACATTATCACTCAAAAAGTGGGTCAAGGAACTTATAGGCTTGCCATTCTAGAGGGAGTCGAAGAGCCCGAACCACTTAACATCATCCACTTGAGAGCATTTTATGCTTAATGTGATTTATATATGTATATATACATGGCTAATACACAAAAACAACATTGCATTTCACACATTACATTTTACACATTGCATTTCACACATTACATTTCACAAATTGCATTTCATACATTGCATTCACAACCATTCATTCATCTTCACACATTTCATTTCATATTAGGGGGTCATTTATTCAGTTTAGATAATAATTGGTCCAATAAAGTTTTGTTGCCTTAATCAGGGGCACCTTCAAATCATCATCCATTTCATTGCACCATTCCATAAAGTCAAATTATCATTTGCAAACCACATTTCCATAATCCCTAGGTGTTTTTGGTCACTCAGCCACTCCTAGTGTTTCTAGCAACCTCCAATACATGTCAAGTTTTCTTTAGGACCAAGACACATTTTCACTAAGAAAATCTTGAGTTCTAGGAATTGACTCTAACACTCTTGAACCAAACACAATCACACATCTTAAAAACATCTTGTGTCAAAGAGGGATAATACCATGATTGGGTTGAACCTCAAAGTGAAAAGGGTATTCCTTGCTTGTCCCATTATGCACATAGTCCAAAAATAAAAAATAGTGGTTTTCACCACTATCACAATTACTTCCAAATAAAATAATGAGTAGTAAGGATAGGGTAAAATTCTCATCACACTTCGGTTGAGAATCTGATTCCCCAAAGCTCTAAATATTTTACACATCACACACCATAGATCCTCAAGTTGTAAGGATAGAACTACATTTCTAGTCATACGGTTAGGTAGTCTGAATCCCCAAATCTTAGAGATCAGATTCTTGGACTATGGATCTAATCTCCATCAGGGCTATAGATGCTTGACTAGTAGTGGAGTATGCTCATGCATGGTGACACATCTCTCTTGAAGAGACCTCTGACCACACATAAGGATAAGCTAGCTTCTTGGTCTTCTCCATGATAGGTTTCATCTCAATTTACTCAAGATGGGTTAATGAACTCACTTGCACACACATTGGTTCTTGATTACCTCGAGTCATTACCATACTCATGATTCGGTAAATGAATTCACTACACACACATTTGGTCTTAGAGAAATTAGACAGAATTTAGTGAGTTTGTTTGATATCACTAGTATGTTTGAGTCTCTGCAAAATAATTAGTTTTCCATATCAACATCCATATCATTACATGAGTCTTCCATTTCACATGCCACAATTTTGGTGCCCCTGATTAAACAACAATGCTATAAATGGTCAAGTAAAATCTAAACTATACGAATGATCATTAGAGAATTAATTCATTTGCATTCATACACATTATCATTGCATTATCATCCATCACACATATACAAAACATTCACACAAAAGCATAACACAAAAGTAAAAGCCATGTCTATATATATATATATCACATGTACAATGAATGCTTAAAGGCTATATACAATGGAGCACCAAGGCTCATATACAAAAAGTGCATCTAAGCACTATCTAACACCTATAGGAAGACCCTTATGACCTTGATGGAGCCCTAGACCTAGAGCCACTATGCCTAGACTCACTATGCCTAATAGTCCTAGATATGGAGGAAGAGGGTCGATCTGGTAGCCCAATGTGGTGTTGCATCAATAGATCCTCCAAATCTTAGATGTATCCCTCTCAGGATCAAAGGTATAGTATATCCTACCTCTAATGATGGTCCCTCTATGCTAGCTCTACCTAGAGCCTCATGATCCTCACCTCCACCTAGCCATCTGTACCTCTAGCTCTACCCATAGTTGAGCTATCTCTACATATCACTCTACCACCATCTACCAGAGCTGATCCCACTCAACCTCGAGCCTCATCCACTCCTCCTCACTCTAACCTAGAGGTCTCTCTAGGAACCTCCTCCATATCATCCTTGCCACCATCATCACCTCCAATATCTAGAGGCTACTCTATTACATCTCTCACCTATCTCCCTCGATTACTAGATCAATGATATCTCTAATATCTAGGAGCCTCATCTATCTCCTCCACCTTAGCCTCTACCTCATCATCATCCCCATTATCCTCATCCATCACCTGACTAGGTACCCATGGTGGTTATGTAGTGAACCATACATCATACTCAATGGTAGTCCTCACATCATCCACATCAGGGAGATCTATCTCCTCATCATCCTCATAGGTCACCCACCATGCCTCTACACAAGGTAGACTTATCTCATCCTGATGATGCCTATACAACATTGGTGCCTCAGGAATCCCCTATCATAGCCTAAAATACCATAGCACCCATGAGAACTAGATTAGCTCCACCTCACTCCTATGCCACCCAACCACCCATCTAGCCTATTAAACTCTCTATAGTTACTCCCTATCACCAGTCCAACTAGCACCTCACCATGGTCTCCAATGCACCTGATCAGGTGTCATCCTTACCCATAGATATTTGTACTCTTAGCTAGTATAGCTAGGATGACTTGGCTTAACCTCCTCAGATACCCACCATCCAATTACCATGCCTCACTAGGCAAGCCCATAGGTTGAGCCACACTAAAGTGCTCCTAGCCCCAACACTATAGTAATACACTACAACCTAACCCCTTCTACCCCTACCTCCTCACCTCGTATAACTCTAGGTATATCTGAGCTAGTAGAGTAGGTGCCCATGCATACACCCGAGGCTCATCGATCATATCATACACTAACCTAATCATGTTCCATGGGAACCGATAGCTAGTGTTGTTAGGTGCCACTATGTTGGCCAATAGGAACATGACCAAGGTGGGAAATACCTCCAACTCCTTCTTGGCATACATCACCAAGTACATGATCCCTCCACCCTTCACACTCACATTCCTCCATCGATCTCCAAATATCTAGCTCATCTCATGCTCCTTATCATGTCCAACCTCGACATGTAACCCCTCCACTAGCACTCAAAGAATGTGGTATACATCCTCGAGTGTCATTATCACCTCACTAGTAGGGAGCTAAAAGGTCCCCTTATCTGGATCCCATATCTCTACCAAGGTAGAGAGATACCCCTCATCATCCCTCACCACATCAATCTATGTAGCTCCAACTAGCCCCATAACCTCCAACCAATCCCAATGCTCCTTTCTCAATGCCTTTCTCACCCCTGGTATGAGAGGTAAGAATCGATGTTGAGCCTCCAAGATCCTCAACTATAGCACAACACATACACAATGCAAACACATTAATATCACATTCATTGCATAATTAAAAAAATGCACAAGTCCAAACAAGAGTGCCAAGGGCACTTACCTCAGCCACCTGCATCTCTGCTCCTACCGCATATCCACTCCCTCCATCGCCATGGCCTTCACTCCACCACACTCCTCTCACTCACTCTTCTTTAGATATAGCTTCTAGAAATTGTGAATGTAATAATGAAATCAATTTGGCCCTTGTATCCCTTTATATAATATTTGGAGTACACTCAAATACCCATGGGTGTCTGCCTGGTGCACCAAAATGCTCACCAATGTTTGTAGCATGGTAGACGCTTGCCGTATTTATCCATGATATGAACGCTAGGCGATGTTTGGTTTCAAAACTTTGTAAAAGGTGTCAAAATGGCCTCAAAATGTAGCTTACCTCCACAAAATCACTCCATATTTCATCCATGCATTCATTTCATCATCATATCATGTTTTGTGAAACCAAAAATCGATTTGGGCACTTAATTTTTTCTTACGACCAAAAGTCACAAAATCACCTTACAAACTTCAAAACATCTCAAAATGGTCCAAAATTTCACAAAATGACCACATTCATCATTCTAATCATCCATCCCATCATTTCATCACTCTTTGTGATAACATGGATTGATTTGGATGGTTAACTTTTGTTTACGACCAAAAAGTTATAAAATTGTCCAAAATTGCTTCAAAAATGCTCCAAAACAATGCAAAATTTCACAAATTCATGCAATCCAATCATCAATGCATTCTTCATCATCACATTTTCATTCAACATCAATAAATTGCATTTGCATTAAACATTTTCCAAATTCACCTACAATTTCAAGTGAACCTCGTATCTAGTGGTCTACTCTACTCCCTTGGTGATTGCAGTGATTGGTTGTCCATGCAATTTGGTAAGATGAGTAAATCACCATAAGGACACTTGCCCATCATCATTCAACATCCTCTTGTTCGAACACAAAATCATTTTGGGTTACTCATTTTTCAAGTGAGACTATGCCCAAGTTAACTTGCTCAAAAAGTTATCATTGATGGCCTTGTTCGTGGGGCTTGAAACATGGACAAAATCACATTTCAAAATTTATTTTACATTGATAGTCATCATGGAGATAGGCCCTTCCTAGGTTGATTGGTTCCAATTGAGGGAATTATCCTACAGTCACTAGCTAGCCCTCCAAGGGTTGACTCTTTTTTTTTGCATTTTCATCACTTTGCATTTCAATGATGCCAATTGGCATGTTTTCCAACAACATGGAATCACCTCAAATTTAATTTTGAGTTCCCACATTGGGATACATCATTCACATCATACATCTACATTTGGAAAAAATCCCTTTTCTGTTGGGACAAAAATAGAATTCATTTACATCTACACTTGGAAAAACCCTTTCTCTATTGGGGCAAAAATAACATCAATTTACATCATTCATATCATCCACATTTACATCATTCATATCATCCACATTTACATCATACACTTGCACTTACACCATTCACCTACATCATTACCCATAATTCTATCAATTGGCTTGTGAGACTCATTTTTCACTCATTCACCAATTGAGGGGGTAAGCTACACCAACAAATTCTTTATCTTCAAGATCTTCTTTGCGCTCCAAGGAAAGAAAGTTGCTTCACCACACCAAACCAGGTGTCTCGTATTTTTGCACCGCATTGTGTTTCATGCAACGTGATACAAAAAGGGGCATCTGTAGACACCAAAATCTAGCCACTTGTCATCCATTCGTATCCTCAAATCATAGCCATTCATTATATATATATATATTATTTAATATATACATAAATATTAATATTTTATATTTATATTTATATATATTTAATAAATATATATGTATTTATGTGAATAAATCCTAGCCATCCACCATGACTTAATCTCAGCCATCCATCCATCTTAATCCATGTCACATGCTCAAGTTTAATCTCAACCCTTCCTCATGTTTTAATCTCGACCACCCATTGGTGTCATCAAAACCCTAACATGATCAAGGGTAGATTATAAAATATGATTCATTTTGATGAATCAAGGTCCTAAATTTGAACATTTTTCCACTCATAAACCCTAGCCATTTTGCTATCATCTTCTTCCCTTGTCACTCGCCATCACACCTTCCATTTCTACCACCGTAAAACCCTCATGAACTAGATCTGGTTTTGCCTCACTCCCATCCACCCTCGAATGCCTCCCAAAGTTCATAGAATGCTATTGAGCATTTCTAGAATATTTCTTGGCATTTGCAATCATCCTCGAATACCTCTGGGTATTTCTCATAGCCGATTTGTAGTTTATAAGCCCTCAGATGCTTTCGGGCATTCACGTAACTTTCAAACATAGAAATAGGAGCATAGATCAGTATCACATACACTTTATTGACAAGGTAAGATATTTGTTGCATTATTTTATATTTTTACATTTTTTTTATAGTTCAATATTGCAACATTTAGGGTTTATAGGTTTTTACTATTCAAAGGGCCTCACATAGTGGAGCCCTCATAGGTGCTATTAACCCTTTTATGTTGTTTTTGGTTTACAGGTACAGAACTACATTTTTGGAAGTTGTTGCAGCTAGGGTGGTCCTGTAGGGATACACAAGCCCACCCACACACTTGTTTGGAGCAAAATATGATGCAGAAGACACCATATATTCATTTGTGAATAAGGGTTTTTAAACCCTAGATTTGTAATCATTGTATCAATACAAAATCATATTGTAACATTGGAGATCAAGGCTCCCCCCATAATAATATCAATATTATTGTCTTCATTTGTGCAATAAGCTTTTGTGTTGATTTTGTTATCTATTGCTTTGGTGTTGTCATTTTTTGCTTTACAAATGTGTTGGCTTGGATGTTACCTAATATTTTTGGTCTTACAAAGAAAAAAGTTGATAATATTTTACCCAAATTAAAAGTGCAATTTAATGGTCAAATCAATGAAGGTTTCCAAACTAATATTTAGTTGACTAAGCTAGTAAGCATTAGAGAACTAAAATAATTTTTCATTAGATATTCTTGAGGAGACAAAGGTTCACATTGGAGAATTAAAAGAGATTTTTTTATTATTTAAAAAAAACTCACAAAATAATGTAATATGAGGGGATGTTGGAGAAATTATTTTTTGTTCATGTATAGTTTAGGGTGTGCTTAGTTTAGGGAGTGTTAGGTTGTGATTAATAGTTAGGTGTGGAATGTTTGTGCTATGTAATAAATTGTGCAAGTGTGCAAGGTGTCAAGTAGGCAAGTGAATATTTATGTAGGAGTTATGTTATTATGAGAAACTTTGTTATTAAGAGAGACAAGGAAAGGTCAAGATATATGTATATGAATATTCTCTTATAATTATATATGGATGACAAAGAATTGTAACAAAGTATCAAAGATGCATAGCTTCATGTATGCATTTGTAGACTTCTTATCAATAATATTGTTGTATTTTGTGTGTGAAATAGTGTAACCATTATATGTGATTTGTATTTGATCCTATAGAAATAAGCATGTTAAATAATATAGAAAAATTACCAACACTCTTCATTTGTAACCATTATCTTGTTTGTTTTTAGCTTTTCATCTATATCATCCTTGGTTTATTGGGTGTAGTTCATCACTCTATGACCTTGTTTATAGCAGAAGCACATAAATAAGTACCTGGATGAAGAAGCCTTACTATTTTTATTCTTAACAAAAAATACCTTTTCTTCATTAATCGAGTCATTTTTTTTACTTGATTTTATTTTTCAATCAAAGACAAAATTACATCTTCTAAAGTAGGACTAATTTTGTTCAATGTGAACATAATATTAGCATAAAAGGTATGCTATCTAACAAAATATATTTGGCATCTTCTCTTTCTACCTTAGAATTAATTCCATCTATTTGATGCATCAAAGAGTGAAACTTATGTTTTGGACGGTATCATCACCTTCCATCATCTTCAATCCAATTTTTTTTTCTCAAGTTCCATATTTGCACTTGATTTTTATGAATTTAACAATGTATTGAGTGAATCCCTGACTTCTTATATAGTCTTTGAGAGATGTATGTTATGTAAGTATACATATAAGATCCCAATACCAATCATAGCTATTACTCTTCAATATTTTGCATTCCAGTTGGTTGCCTCTTCAAGAGTTTGTGACTCTAGTGTGATTTTAATTATGATGTCCTAAAGATCTTTTTCAATTAGAAGAAATTCAAGCTTAAATTTCCATGCATGGAAATATCATCCATTGATATTATCAATCATCATTGTCTTGTCCATGAGTAATGATAAAATATATGATTATCTCTCCTTAATCAAAACAATCTTTAAAGGTGCTAGGTACCACTAAAAACGTAACTTTAACTCAATTTTGACACTAATAGAATGACTTGACTTTACTAAAAACAAGAGTATAAAAAATTTTGTAACACAATGACACTTTTAATTATAGCTAGACTAACATTTTTTATGATAGGAAAATTACAAAAAAAAAAAAACCTTTTAAGCTATGAATGATAATAATAAGATGAACAAGACAAAAGGAAGAGTTTTAATTTTCTATTTGGGAGCAATTTTTTTTTGTGATCAAATAAATTGCTAACCATCAACTAAAATGTTAAGAAGTATCCTTCACATCTCTTTGTAAGGCTTACTTACTTAAAAAACAACCCTTATTGTAGTTATCATTGCCATATTTTGCATTCTCTATCATTATTTTCCTCTTAGGAGTTGCAGAGTCTCCATTACAATAATGAAAAGCATGGCTAGAATGGTAGGTATGTCAAGCATGGCTTGCCTAGGTACATATGGAATGGATTTCTAGCACAATACCATGTAATGGATAGCATAGATAATTTCACTATTGGTATTCCTATCAGTCATCCAAATCCTCATTCCTCTCTAGGCACACGAGTTCTTATGCGAATTGTGGTCACAATTCCAACAAAGCCCCTTTTTAAAAAACCCTTACAAAATATTATGAGGTGTATAAAAAGAGTTTCAGTGCTCAAATCCTCTAGCATCAACCATTTTTATTCCCAAAATTGGTCCTATTGATGCCTCGAGACATTAATTTTAAACCAAAATAATAAAAGTCATCTTAAACAACTCCCCAATATCTTCCTTGATTTTCCCTTATTTTCCAAGGCCTTGTTTATTGAACACATTCATGCATATCCACATGATGTGGCCTAGTATTTGTCTCATACATGATCATAATAATTCTTATTGTTTAAAAAACAATATATTATTTAACTATTGGGGTCTAATTTTGTGCAACATAAATTTTGTATTTAACTTTGTAATGATTTTTTATATGATGGACATGTTCACCATAGGAGCTACTGTAAATCACCAGCTTTGGGATTAGATCATGGGTGGAGTAGGTATTTCTCCATATTTATCTCTCTTGACCTACTTTGATACCACACATAAAATATTTCCATGGTTTTCATTGATCAATAGCTTATTTAAATATAAACTATGTTGCCCAATATAGAGTAATAGCACTAACAATATGATTTTCATAATTGGTGGAAACCACAACTAACTAATAGTTATCACATATTTCCTACATAAGTGGTTCTAACCACTTTGTTTTTAATATTATTTATCACATTAATGATGTAATAAATCCTAACAATCTCAAAAAATAATGGTTATGTAATATAGTGATCCTACAATCTTCTTCTTTAGAAGCCTTAACTCCCTATATGCTAGTTGTCTTGGCATCCATATGACATTGTCCAAGAAATTTGTGTTCTCCATAAAGTAGGGTGCATGCATCATGACACCTCCCAAGGATGGTTGTATTTAGGGCACACATGAAAAAGACAACACACACCAAATTCTTAGCACATAAATTTAAATTCAAATGCATGCCTTCCTTGATCTTTTTTCTTAGAGATGACATAGAAAATCTATAGATGTCTTAGTGGAAACTTAAAAAATAAATTGAAATATATTTATAGAATATTGATAATACCCTAATAATGGAAAAGTAGACCCAAAAACTTAAAAAAATAAGGATGAATAAAGAAGCGCACAAAGAATTTTTCCCTCCACTCCTTACATTGAAAACATTTATGAATATTTGACTAGAATTGTAGTCAAAATTCACTACACCAGGTAAATCTTGCCTCCAAAGAAAATTTTGATTAGAGCACCTTCTTAAAGCTGAAATGAAGAGGCCTAAAGTTCCTACTACTTATGAACTAGTGTTGAACCTAAAGCTTCCTATGCCATAGACCTTAGTTGATCCACCAAATTGAATAGTAACTAATTATCAAGTCTTTTTATGATAGCTAAGGATTTTTTATATGAACTAGAGTCTTGGAGATATTTTGGTGATAGCTAATGGGACTCCACTCATAATAGAACTCTACCTGATCTAGAACCTATGGACCTCTCTTCTTCCTAGACAAGGGGAACCACTAGCCTGGCTTTCCTCCACATTATTGGGTGCTTGAGTATAGGAAGGAAGTGCAATTTAGGATAACCAAGTGGGAAGGTGACCATGAAATATCCCTCTCCCTCAAGAGGATCTAAAATATCAAAGGACTACCCAAAGCCTAGCATCTAGAGATTCCAAGTTGTGAGGTCTCAACTATACTTTGAGGTTTCTTGGTCCCCACAAAGTCCACCCTAAAAATCATGGCAAGAGAGCAATAGAAGGCACAGGAGGAGAAGACAACCTAGATGTATGTCCATCATAAATCATGGCTTGAAATTCTTGGTTTTCACTAGGATGTCAATTTAAATAGCAAGGGTTGGACCATTAATGAAATACATCTCCTCCCAAAAATGCAGAAGGTGATGTCCACTACCTTTTCAGGATACACCAAGAATAATATCTTTAGGGAAACATAATGAAATAGCATGGGAAGCTAGGTACAAACCACCACCAAGACCATCATACTAAACCATAATTACCATATGCAAGTGAAGGGATGATGATTTAGCTTTGGTTCTAGAAGTCTGAACCCAAAAATTGGACAGTTTCCTAGGAAACAAGTGAAGCATTATAAGTTGTGACATAGAGGTTATCCCAAGGGAAAACAAATAATCTAAGATATTTATGATGAAAAATATAATCATGGGGACGTCCAACATGAATTTTCTTAATGACACTCAACTTGCCAATATAATTTATGGTTACAAATCCCTAAGGCATCAAGATCATTCATTGTTGATGCTCACTAGCCCAGAAAATTTTAAACTAGATAATTTTGAATTCCTATATGAATTTTTTGGGGAAAATTCCCCACTTATTCTTATAAATACCTCTTTCTTCTTGATTGTAATTGTAGAAATCCAATCATACTCATGCCTAGCATCTAGTCTTGTCCAGGGTTTTCTTTCATTCTCTTTTGTATCTCAGTATAGCTCAAGCCTTGTATTGTTGGTCGATTAGTTTTTAAGCCTTATTTATTGGCATGTATGTAATCTAGAGTTCACATGAATAGAAACTATGACTATTTCAATATTTTTATCCAATTTATTATGTGGGTGTTTTGTATGATGCATGTTTGGGAAAAATATATTTCTTGTGCATTTTCAATTGCAACGCATGTGTTCACTCAACCTATCATTCCACAGAGAGTATATTATATATGTGTTGCATTACCACCTATAGTCTATGCTAGTTAGGCTATATTAATCTTTATTGATTTATTTAATTTGGTTTCAAGTTACTTTATTGGATATTTTCCCTCTCCCTTTTTCTTGGCAAGATACTCGATAGAAGTAGGCTAGCATAGGAGGAAGGACATTAAATATTACACCCAGTCAAGGAACCAAATTTGGTAAAAAAACCCCATAGATCATTTAAAGGAGCCACATCCCATGCTCTTAAACTTCCTAAATTGGTGCTCCACATGAGGCACAGGGTACTAGATGCATCCTCTTAAAGAGACACCACATCCATGGAGGATCATGATGCTTGAAGCATAAGAACAAATCTCAATCCCTAACAACTAAAATGACATGTCTAGTGGGACCTAAATTATCAAATCCATCCTCTTATCAAAAACCACACCTTGATCATCTACTTGTTGAAGCACCTTGAATATTTAGCTAGAAACTCCTTTAGTCATCAAACCATCCAAGTTCAACGACTCCACTAGAAAGTGATTTCAAAAACTATCATAAAAGAGTTTCAAGTAGAGATCTTGGTGGAAGCCTCTATTTGTCAGGTTATTAGAGCAATGCAAAAATACTAGTTCTTATTTGGCCCATTGTACTAATCAAAATATGGCCATGTATCTAAATACCAAAATAATCCTAACATAGAACAATTGAGGCCCCTTGGTTTTGTCAATTCTTCTTTATACATGGGATCTAATCCCTACTACAACTCTAGATTCCCTACCATAATTCATCAAATAAAAATATACTACTTCATTGAAGCACTTGCATCATATTGTAACTTTTACAATGTGAACAATGTGGTCACATAAAACATAGTCCTAAGGTTGTTGGAAGCATCCTTTAAAATAAAAGTGCAAGAGGGGTATGTGTCCCTCCTGATGGGTATTAAACCACACTTTAATTTTATCACTTTTAATTTGTCAAATCTAGGGTAGTGTCTAGAGGCTATATGCACTAGGAGTTGTTCAATAGTAAGGTTGTTGGTAGGGGTTTTCTATAGTTCATACATGCTAAAATTAAATGTCTACAAAGTCTTAATATTAACTTGTAGGAACATATATGAATTCAAAATAGAAAGTGTTGAAACCAAACTATATAAGTGTGCTACACTTCTTGCAAGAAATAAAAAATAAATAATTAATTATAATTACAACTGAAACTACTTATAATTAATTATCATTACCTAATCATGCACCAATCATTTCTCTTAGGAGTAGTATAATAGAAAATAGAACAACATAATATAATGGGTATTCACAATGATATGTAACTTACAACACAAGGGGGAAAATAACAAAATAATAGTGAGTAATAAAGAATACAAATGAGAA
Source organism: Wollemia nobilis (assembly GCA_028583015.1). Classification (NCBI taxonomy): domain Eukaryota; kingdom Viridiplantae; phylum Streptophyta; class Pinopsida; order Araucariales; family Araucariaceae; genus Wollemia; species Wollemia nobilis. Next base: position 101,618 of record JAQPPZ010003172.1, on the reverse strand, counting down.
AATTCTACTATGGCATACTTGCCAAATTCTACACACAAACCATTTTCCTCCACACTAGAGTGGGCTCAAGATTTGTGGTGGTAGAAAAGAAGTTTTAACTCAACAAAGGAATAATATCATGAAAGCTCGTATTACTCTTAATAGCAACTCATACAAGCATTCTCACACATAGATATAAAATAAAAATAGTTCTTAACACTCAATAATTTAGAATAAAACTATGATTAGCTATTGACCTACTAGATGTCACATATGCCCTTATTTATAGCAAATAAAATTATAGATGAGCTACTAACTAATGGACAACAAACAAGACATTTGAGTTGTCAGCTAAGGAGAATGGAAAAATATCATTTTAATCACATACCAAACAAGAATGAAGAATATTAGCTCTATTTATCTATGCATCTAAGAATAGATGATTTTTTACAACCACTCAAGATTGAATGACCTTGTACCTATACAAGAAATAAAATTTCTAATTTTGGTGATGCCAATACAAATTATTGCTACATCAGTGCATTCCCAAATATCATAGTTACCAATGTAACAATTCATGTTTATTTGTATCTCATCAATGGTTACATTGTTATGAGTTATTCTTGGTTAATGATCATCTAAGTATCTATGGTCAAAAATCATCCATATTTTCTCCCTAGTGTTAATTGAGTGCATTGTATCCATTGCTAGTGCCAACTCAGTGCATCATGTCCACTACCAATGCCAACTCAATATGTCATGTCCACCATGGGTCTTGGAACTAATGTTGGTTATTAGCAAGGCACAAGTTGTCTCACACTCTTCATTGATTTAATTATACAATGCAACCAAATTCCAAGTAATCCTAACCAGAATGCTCTCCTAGTAATATCTTATAAAATTTTCAATATACTTTCCAAGCCAAGAATTTAGTAGTTAGATGGAAAAATTATCTAGTCAAATTTTGTATGATATTTTCCTTATTTACCATGCTTTCTAGAATATTCAAGTGAAGTATGGTGTCACCACAGGGGTAGATAGCACAAAATAGGTTCAATTATACATAAAAATGAGGCAATTTAGATTAGCATCTCACCACTCCCCCACACCTAAACCAATGCATGTCCCCATGCATTTGCCTACTCTATAATTGTATTGAATTCAAAATCATCAATGTTGATGGTAGCAAACCAACCACCACACTGATGATACCCACTGAACTGATCAAAATTATCAATCCATTCCTAAAATTATTCCTTTCTCTAATGATAGGATAGGTAGTATGATGGAACTAGAGCTAATATTAGTAAAGGTCTAAATTGCATTCCTATCCAACAAAATCTCTCTTTCTCTATAATAGAAGTAATTTCTTAAACTCTATGATAGGACCAGTATAAACTGCAAGGGAAAATGAGCTCTCTTTTTCTCAATATATCTCCCATATCACTCCATCTATGATTATTGGTCTTCTTAGCCAATTCAAATTCTAATTCACCAGAAAAATTAAACTCCTAAATGTAGTGATTAAGTTGATTCACATATTCTATTTTGATGTATGCTTTGTCTATGAGGATAAAGTGTTGTTCAATAAAAGGAATAGACTGAGGAAATTCATATTGCAAAAATAGTACGACTTCTTATCTAGCCTCATATTCATTTAATTTATCCTCCCCATGGCTTTGATTATGGAGAGTGGATATACTTTTTCTAATTTGAACATATCCAACATATATGTTGGGAAGAAATATGAAATCCTGAGATAGGGCAAACTTGTGAACATAAAATTCACATAGCAAGTTTTTATGCTCAAGGTTGGACTATTTATGAGCCTCTAATAATTATTGGATAGTTTCTAACTATGGTTTCTAATCATAATATAATCGTAAAAGCTACAACTGATAAAACTACACTAGCAAAAACAAATTACAAATCCTAATGGGATGTCTATATTCTAGGAGTTTGTCAATAATTTGACAAGGAAAGTAAAGGCTTACTAGTAATGCTGCAGTTTTCTCTTTTTAATCCTCTAGCTCCCATATCAACTCTAGATTTTGTCCTTTAAGAAACTTGAGAGTTTGAATTCTTCGATCTAAATGCAAACAATGCCTTACCCACCATGAAACAGCTGCATTATGGTTATTTAAAGTAACCATATTTGGTGTCGTGGAGACTCCAAGGATTAATATATATTTCTTGCTTGTTCATATCAACTAATTGAGGCTTCCTCGATTATTGTCCTATTATTTTTGTATGCTCTCATACAATTTCTAAATTTATGCACCCTAGCATTTCTTCTATCAATACTTATTTTAACTCAATATTTTCTACAGGATTTTTATGTTTATCAAAGGACTTTGTAGCCTATGTTAAGAGTCACAATGAATGGTTAAGGGCTTATATTTCCCTTGATAGAAGGTGAATTGGATGTCCATGGGCTTCCATAAATTACTTCTTTATTATCCACAATATATTTCTCATTCCACTAATCACAAGTATCCACTTCTAAATTTGAGCCATCGCCAACTAGTCTTTAGTTTGACTGATGTGCTTGTTTTTGTCTTTCAATAGGTTTTCAAATGATAGAAACCATGTATATAAATATAAAATGGTTATCTTGGGTCCTTTTAAATTCAAATCATTCAAATTTATATCATCCTCCCATAATGGTCTTGGACTAGTAATGTCGTTTCCACTTGGCCCTATTATTTTTTCAATCAACTCAACTTCCACCTATATATCCATTGATTGGATTGGTGGGTAAAAATTTTCAAAGGTCATAGGCAAGAAATATTTCCCCAAAAGTGCATATTTTTATGGGCCATATTGTGCTATTTATGGGTCCCCTTTTTGTGTTGGTTCCAATGGTTGTGAGGAGCTTGGGGTCCTTATCCTCTCTTCATAAATTACCATTGTCTCACCCTGATTTGCACATCTATCAAGCTTGACTATATTTTATTATCATATGATGCCCCTCAATTTTTTTTATAATGGATTATGTCCTTTTCCTAAAGCTCACATCCTCATAATTTAGAAGTATCTTAGGTCTTGTTCATTTCTTACTTCTCCTACGTTTAGAGGTTTTTGGAATATTTGCATCCTCGTGTACTTTAGAGAGCCAAAGTGTCCCTAAGTGCCCTAGGGTTTCAAAAGATATTAGTGATTCAAATTGATCTAGTGCTAGTTATGATTTGATAATGATATCTTATGGGCTAGTGGATTCTTACAATTCCCTATTTCCTCCATCACACCCATGCTCCTAAATATTTTATTTAAAATCATTTGGCCTCTCAATCCTCTCATCCTCTACTTCCTATGTTAGAGAATCTAAAATTTATATATTTATAGATATTTTCATAGCCCAAGAGGTCATGGCACCATGATGCATTTCCACAAGTTAATACTAAGGTTGGTGTTCTTGCTCAAATTTTACCAAAAACTTTTACCATTTTATTTCCTTCCTTTTTTCCACCTTGAAATATTTATGGTAAATCAACTTGATCAAGTCATGATGTTTCAACTCTATTTTTCTAGCTTGATATCTGGTCGGCATATCATGCAATAGATGATTTAAATAAAACAATAAACTAGTGTGATTCTTAGGACGATGCTCACATCACCGGATATGAAGAAGAATATTTAGTTATGATCTTGAGAGTATTGTGAACTACCCATCATAGGTCATGAATTTCATCATCCACATTGCTAGTACATCCTTGGGCAGCACAAAATATGTTCATTTCAAACCCTTGCATGTTTTTATCTCTATAGAGGTTAAATTTTGATTCAAGGTTAGAATCCTCTCAAAACAATGCAAATAACTTAGGCATCCCATAAATATTTCTAATTAAATTTTGATCTGCATGGGGAATTCCAAGTCTCAACTAAAGGTTTTGGGGTTAATATAAATATGTAGACCCCTTAAATCGATAACCCTATTATGAAAGTTCTCAATGAACTCTATCAATTGAACATGGTGCCCATCAAAGACCTCAAAAAATTGCATACAAATACATACACAAAATATATTTTTTGCCTCAGTGTCCTAGAGCAGATACTCTACATTTTTAGGTTTGGCTTTACACTTCTTCCCCATGTTATAGTAAAAAATTGACATCAAGGATGGTGGTGAGACTATGGTAGCACAATGTGCAATGATTTTCTAAGGTGGTGACAGACAAAAAAACTTCTATTTTTCCTTTTTACTTTGACCTTTAGATCTAATGTATTATGATGTTAGGTTTTTTGTGGATATTGCATTGAGCTTCTGCATGGGTAATAGACTTACCTTATGGGAATCACCATCCATCTAGTATGGTGGACCACTTTCCTATGAAAATGTGGCCCTTATTTTCTTCAACATATTTTCTTATCACTTTTGTATCTATGACCACACACTTTATATGTCTCCCCATAATTCTACAAAATATGCACGTGCTCTTTCATGAAGACTTCATTGTGTATCATGTGCCTTCACATGGATGAATGCCCTTTCAAATTTTGTGTGAGGCAACAAAGTAGTGGTGAATATGAGTGGCACATAATATTTTCTATCCACATGGCCTCATATTTTTGCCCCTCATTTTTATGGATTCAAATACTTCTAGAAGTTATGCCATCTTCCTAGGCATTAGATCATTATGATCCATGCTCCTATTATCATGGTGCCCATGTTTTTTTTGTGTGTTGGTATTGGATGAGTTTGGTGCTATACCACAAAAAGCATCCTACCATCAAATGAGTCTAGAACTCAAGTGAAGGTTAAAATATAGCATATAATTTTGAATCATATGACCCCTCTTTTGTGCATCATACCCTGGAATAATAAAAATTTAAACTAAATCAAACAAGAAAATGCATACCTCATCAAAGTGGATGGTATAGAATGCTTCAAAAGAGTAAAATATGTTGAGTGCCTTATAGGATAAATCAAGTCTCCAATATTCTTGCACTTTTTTCAAACAAAAGACACCACCATTTCTATTTTCTAGTCCACTTCTACCTTGGTTGCATAGTCAAGGAATTTTTACAACCAAGTTTTTATTCACAAGACTAGTACGCCAAAAAAAAAAAAAAAATTATACAAGTCTTGTCCTAGTGGAATCCATGAAGGGTTTTCACCACTAGATGTCTTTGTTTTTAAATTCAATATAAAAGGAACACAATCATTTGTCATCCATGGTGGGAGAAGAGGTCTCCCCCACAACATACATGTTATACTATGAGAGTATATGGGTAGAGAAATATTCCTTCTTCATTGGTTTATGGTATAGCTTGAATCGATGTCCATTCACGACCATATTCCATATTAAGACTTTAATAGGTATCAATAATACAACACCATTATAAAAACTTGATCAATATTGTATGGTTTGAGTCATCTAGTTTGGAGCTTGCCCTTGAAGTCAAGATAACATGAATCAAATAAGAGTGCCCAATATCCTAGCTTGTGCTTATTATTTTTAATGTGCTTATCATGCCATACCTTTTGCCATTGATAAATAAGTTCTATATAGTGAAGGAATCTCTTTATAGCTCATCAATTATGTTCAATTATAGAACCCTTTCTTATTGTACCTACAACTACTCAATACCCACATCAAGTGCAATGCATAAAGTTTATAATTTAAATTCAATTGGTAAAATAGGTTTTTTCATACACTAGCTTGTAAGGGGTAAGTCTAGTAGTGGATTTCAAGTAACATTATAAGTGCTCACAACTTTAGATAATCTATCAACCCAGTATTTTCTATGTGAAGCTATTGTTTTTGTTAGGATGTTCTCTAATTCCCTATTGGTAACTTCTACTTGGTCGTTGGCCTATGGGTGATAGGATGCGGACTTTTTATGTTTTACTCGGTAATATTCCATGAATGAATGGATAGAATTTAATGTATACTAGACTCATCTTGTAATCCTTGTAAGAATATTTCTTTGATGAGTTCTTGTTTCATCCCTTCTCCACATATTTTCTAAATAAAAAGGAATATATCTAGATAATCCTCAAGAATCTCATCTTTATTTTTTTATCCTAAATAGTTCTTCCTTCTAGTCACTGACATGACAATATTTCTAATATTTCTCTAAAAATACCTTTCGCATCTCATTCTAGTTATGGATGGATTCTAGGGCTAAACCTATGAACCATCACATGGCTTCATGTTTGAGCATGGAAGGAAATAGTTTAAATTTATGATTGTCAGTATAATTAATCATAATCTTGACATAAAATTTTAAATTCAAACAAAAATTAGTCTTGGTCTTTTGTTGTGGTTCCCCTAAAGATACATAAGTCGTATGGATAAATTTTCTTCATCGAGTCTTGTGTATTGGGGTCTAACCAAATGGGATATGTAAAGGTTCTAGCACCATTACTGGTTTTCCCATTATGTACATCACTTTATCTATTCATAATGTTATTTTCTCCTTGCCTATCGCCCATGTTGTGGTTCTTCCAAAAAATGTTATATAGTTGTCTAAATTATTCAAGAGTTTTAAATGGAATATGTGGATGACTAGCAAGTTCTTCTATTTGAGGTAATCCTTCATATCTTAGAGCTAATGATGATCATTCACTAGTACTTTCTTTATCTACTTGCAATGGATTGCTTGGAAACTCAATTATGGGTATAAATTACTCTTATACAACCCGTAGGCATGATTGTTATGCTTCTTTGGCTTGTTAGGGGTTCTTTTTGATAAATCTCCCATTGCTATTCCTAGGTCTATTCATGTATTCTAATTGATCAAATAATTCTTTTTCTAATTACCTCTACCTTTCCTTCTCAACACCACTAGTTTCACTTAGTTTTAATTGACTAGTCTCCTATTGGCATAAGGCACAAATAAGGGCACTAGGTATCTTAGTTTATAATATTAGATTTTAATCTATCCTAGTGAATAATTATATAGAATTGGCCAATAAGGATATGTGTTGTCTCTCTAACTAATTAGTTTTCTATCTAAGTGAAAGTTTGCAATGTTGGATATTTTTCTAATAATTTCTAGCAGCATTGAGTTCCTTGATAATGATGCCAAAAAGTGATGGGTCTTATTAAACCACACTTTAATTATTACATTTTTAATTTGTCAAATATAAGGTGGTGTATCGAGTCTATATGAGCTAGGAATTATTCAATAGTAAGGTTATTGGTAGGGGCTCTCTACATTTCATACATTCTAAATGTCTACAAATTCTTAATCTTAACTTGTAGGAACAAAAATAAATTCAAAATGGAAAGTGTTGAAACCAATTTTTTTTTTTCAAAACATGCTGCAAGAAATAAAAAATAAATAATTTTAAACTAAGATATCCATTACAACTCAAACATATTATAATTAATTATCATTACCTAATCATGCACTAATAATTTCTCTTGGGAGTAATATAACAACAAATTGAACAACAAAATATAATGCATATTCACAACGATATGCAACTTACAACACAATGGAAAAATAATGAAATAACAACAAGCAATAAAGAATACAAATGAGAAAATGATATTATGGCATCTTGACAAGTGTCATTAATGCTCTCACTTTATTTAATTTTTCAAATATGGGGTGGTGTCCTAAGGTTGTATACAATAGAGAATGTTGAAATTGTTGCTTAGGAATCATGACACTCGACTATCTTAAATAAAATTGAAAATCTTTACGAAAAAAAACTATGCTAAATTGCACACTTTGCATTGAAATAAATTTTATCTAATTTGCAAAAATAAATCAACATTAATTGAAATAACTACACTAATCTCAACTGAAATGAAATGATAGAATTGAAATGCTAAAAATAAAACTACTTTGATGAAATAGAAAGTGTTGAAATTAACTACTAAAATGAAAGATGCTAAAATAAAAATTAAAGCAGGAAAAACAAAATTTAAATGTTGTAATTTAGGTTTTTGAAACAAAGTGAAAAACTTAAAAATTAAATATGACCAACTGGCTGCAACAAACACTGAACACGCATGCTTGAAAAATAGGAGAAAACACAACTAAAACAAGGGAATGATAGATTTAATGTTAAAAACCAAACTATTGAAATTAAATGCAAAAACATAGCAAGAAAACTTGTTATTTATAACTACCGTCCTACTACCAGATCTAATATTGGGCCCTTACTCTGAGGTCCACTAGAAAGCATAAACTTAGAAGGTCCTAAGCTAACTCATGAGGTCAAAAATTTATCCAAGAAACTAAGTTTGAAATTAATACACTTTATTGATTGTTTCCAATTTCTTACAATATCTGCATAATTCCTATTTCCTATTAACTTTTCAAAGGGGATAGACAAGGAGTATTTATAATTAAATCCTCAACTTGTCTGCCTAAAAATGGAGGTAAAAATGAGAGACAATCCTTTGTCCCATAATTACAATAATTTATAGTCAACAATTGACTTACCCATAATTAGGACAGAAAGATGGTCTAGATAAATTCCCCTATTTTTGCTTTGCTCCTCCAATTATTGTGGAATATATTGAAATAGTTTTAGGGAAGTTTTGTGCCAAATATTGAACCTCTGGCTCGCCATCTTCACCCTTGAAATTAATCACAACAAATCTATTTTAATGCAGGAAAAATCTGCAATATAATCTGAATTTTTTAGAATTAATACAATAAGCAGGATCAAATAGATTCTCTCATATGTGCACCTCCAATTATTGTGGAACATATTAGAAAAGTATTAGGGAATATTTGTGCTAATTATAAACCTACCATCTCATCATTTCCTCCTTTAAATCAATCAAACCAATTATGTTTTTAATGAAGGAAATTCTAAAGTTAAATATAACTTTTCCAATTTTAGGACAACATATTGAATCAAATGGATTGCCCTATTTTTACTTCATTTGTTGTGTAATTCCTTGTACTATTCATAAAGAAGATTCATGTTAAATATCAACCCTCCAACTCACCATTTGCACCTTCAAATTGGTAAAAGTCAAAATTGTTTTAATATAGGAAAAACCTATAGTGCTTTGAAACATGTGGCTGAATATTTAATTTGTGCAAATCTTCTGGTTGTTGATCAATTGGTTGGTCCCTAGTGTGTAGATATGTTTCTACCTTATCTCTTATGCATTGAAATTACTTTTTGACCTTTATTTTGGAGCTCTACACCTATTTTTCATAAAACTGTAGTTGGTTGCCCTGATGTTTCGGAGCAAAACCTATAGTTTATGTTTTAACAGGCCTGTAGTTTTCTAACACACGTGCAGTTTATAGAATTTGATTGCAAATTATCTTAAAAGCATAAAATAAGGATGGAAAACATTTTCAAATATGTAGGCAAGTTGTATTTTCAAACTTATAACCAAGACTTCAACTTTCAATGCTTTATATTATACTTTCTTATAATTTAATGCTACAAATATGCAAATAATTACAAAAATTGTAAAAAACCTATCATAACAGAAACAAATCATTTTTTTTCAAATTACCATGTTAACATCAACATTAACATAAATAAAAATCAAAATAATTAGCATTAAACTATAGTATTTTAGGCAAAATGGGTAGTTTTATGTGACATATTATTAAAATAATGAGACGTTTTATTGTCTCATCATTCCCACCATACTTATCCTGAAGCATGTCCTCATGCATCCTAGTGGACCATAACAACATTTAGGTCTAGCTCTCTATGTAAACTATCCCATAATTTTTGGGTTGATGAATGGTATTTCCTCAAGACAATTTTGAAAATGTTGAAATATTTACAACTTTTGACTTTGTTTCAAATATATCTTGCCATACCCAGGTGTTGTAGGTGAGTTGGAGAGGAGAGGGCAATGCTCTAAGGGAGGTCCCAGGTTCAAATCTCCACCCTACCAAAAATCTAAATTGGGTATCCAAAATCCAATTGATAATGTTGGTTGGCAGGGTCGGGTGCGACTCTCGGGTGACTTTGAAGGTGTAGAACCCCTTGTTCATGGTCTCTCAGAACAAGGCAGCCACACAAGGGATTTTTATCTTAATAAATAAATAAATAAATATATATATATATATATATATATATATATCTCTTGCCATATGAAAATTTGCTAAAAAAATTTCTTTTGTTTTCTTTTTCTTTTTGCTAACTAAAATTCTAACACAACTGTAGTTTTTAATAACTGTAATTTTTAGCTATTGCAATTTTAGAAACTGTAAATTTTAACAACTACAACTTTCAGTTCTCAGCAACTATAGTTTTCAACTACTGTAGTTTTCATCAACTATAATTTTCAGCAACTGTAATTTTAGCAACTATAGTTTTTAGCCATATTTTTTTGAAAACTACTTTTGCATGATTTGGCTTAACTCTATTCACACATAATTGTTATATTAGAGCATCCAAAGCGACTTCATCCCTTTTTTTCAACCCTTTCATACACAATTGTTATGGCAGAGCACCTAGAGCAAATTTTCTCATTTTTAGAATTCTTGGAGATGAATCCCTTTTGACAAAAGGTATGCCAAAATATCTTCTAGGGGTACTTAGGAGGGTATTTAATTTTTTCCTTTATACATATATATATTCCAAGCATTTAATTCCTATCTATGAAATACTTTTTTTTGGTAATACTTCTTATAAACATCCTTCGTGGGGATTGAACCCAGGTCACATTACCAATAATGCAAGTGTCATCCTTGTCGGTAGACTGTCTATGCAATATTAAGGCTAATTAATAGTAAAAATGAATAAAATGCATACCTTGTTATTGAAGAGATTTCATGCACCCTTTTGAATCACTTGTTGATTATGCACTTGGGATTTATAAAATTTGAAAAATACATAGATGCAGTAATTAGAATTAATACAATGGATAAAATTTTCATAAGGCAAACAACTTGAAAACCGGTTTTCATGTAAGCCTTAATTCAATAACGCCTCAAGGAGGTTTTCATTATTAAATAATTTTTTTGGAAGAGGCTACCATTTATGGTTTTCAACCAGCTTTTATCTCGATTGTGTCCATATAGAAAATTCACAATCAAGATTTTTTTTTTTTTTTTTTCATGAGTTATAATGAGATAGAATATCTCTTATTTTTATTTTGATAAGAACAATACTTATTTATTAAAATTATATATATATTTTCTTTCTGCATAAAAGAAACAATAAGAAGCATCAACCTCTTTCATCTGTACGAGCAACAAGAATCCTCTCATGTTCTTATTTCCTCCTTATTGCTCAAAATAAAGTATTAACCTCATGTCTCCTCCCCTCAACTGAAATTTATGTATATCCTCATGCATCCTTATTTTGTGAGACATGCCTTATGGTACAACTTTTTTTATATTCAAAGATATAATCATTTAGAATATTTGTTAGAATAGGAAGCCTCTTCTATCATATGCAAGTTTGACTATGAGAAATATTGAACAAAGTTCACCTTGGTCAATGGCTTATGGTATAATCATAAACGATGTCCATTGACCACCAATTTTCTCCTTGAATCATCAATAGGATAAAGTCGAACAACTCCATTCTTGAATATTTCTTCAATTTGGTATAAACCTAGCCACTGAGTCTATAGCTTGATAGAAAAATTAGCATAGTAAGAATCAAACAATAATACCCAGTCACCTGGTTCATCTTTGCTACTCGTAATGTGACTATCATGCCACGTTTTCTATTGTTGTAAAATTCTCTCTTGTTTTACCTGCGATAACTCAATGCCAACTTCAAAATATGTATGAAGTGTCAATAATACCTACTTAATTGAAAAAGGGGTTTCTTACCATAGACCAGTTCATAATATGGAAATCATGTAGTGGATTTCCATGTAGTATAATATATCCAAACAGTCTCTAGTAACTTGTTCATCCAATATTTCTCATAAGAAGCTACTATTTTTGTTAGGATGTTCTTTAATTCTCTATTTGTGACTTCTACCTAACCATTTCCTTGGGGGTGATAGGATGATGACTTCTTATATTTGATTTCATACAATTCAGTAAAAGTTTTTATAACCTTAGATGCAAATTGGAATCCATGATTTGTAATAGTAGATCATGGAGCATAAAATATTTGAAATATTTTGATACCCACTCCCAAAAATTTTCTAATTATGTATTTTACTAAATAGTATTCTTCTATGGTTTCATCATCAACACAATCATTGGTCAAGTCAAGGAACATAGAAATAATAGCTCATTGAAAAGTTGTTGGCGTATTATAAAGTTTGAAAGGTAAAAATTAAAAATAGAAAGTTCTCCATGGGCAAGTAAAAGTTTCTCCTAATCTTTAGTAGCAACCTGAATTTGATTATATCCACTAAATCCATCAAGAAAACAAAAATACTTATTCCCAACGAGTGTATATAACACTTGATCTATGAATCGTAATGGGAAGTGATTTTTATATGTGATTTTATTTTTCTCTTGATAATAAACACACACTCACATATTTCCATTTTTCTTTGGAATGATAACTAGTAGAGGAACCCATCGGTTATCAAAAATAAGGTAGATGAATCCTACTTCTTACAATTTTTTATTTTTCTCTTTAACAATATCACGTAGAGCAAGATTCAATATTCGTTGTAGTTGTCTTATAGGTTTAGCATCCTCTATATACATTTAATGATACATATGTATGTATGAATTCCTATAATATCTTTTTATTTTCATGCAAAATATTTAGGGTCTCGACTCAATATATCAATCAACTTTGCTTCCTGGTCGTTAGTTAACCAATTATTGTTATTCAAAAGTTTTTTTGGTTGTATTTCAATTTATTTTGTACTAAGATGCATTGAATTTATTCCTTCAAAATTACTCATTAATTAGTTGAAATGGCAATGGTGTGATAGAGGAGAATGGAAAATTTGTGTGTCTTTATCAAAAGTAATTCCTAATAGAATTAAATTTGATATAGGGCAATGAAAATATGAGAGATGAAAATTCCAACAACTATCTTGTATTGAAATGGGTGATAAATATTTAGGCTCTTTTTCTTCATCATTCCATAGTAATCAATGGATAGTAACTGGTTCATGTTCAAGCTCTGAATAATACAATTTGTTAATCAAAACAAACTCATCTTCAAAAATAACCCTTTCAAATGGATCTGATTCTTCTACATTAACTTTTACAACTATGGTGGCCAAATTTGAAATTTTCTTTTCATTTTCCTCATCTTATTAAAGAAACCATGAGCTTCCTAGATCACCACACTTAGGTGGAGTAATTTTTCCTGCAAGCAAGTCTACTAATTTTCCATCTACTTGTGTGGTTTTAGGATATACTTTCTTCTTTCTTTTTGGTTTATTAAAACAAATTTCCTAAACATTCTTATTAATAATTTGTACATATTTAATAGATTGTAGTAGATAAATCATGATAATTAAATGTTTTAATTTATTTTTGTTTACCAAACCTAATTTTGAAGATGTTATTATTAATATCTTAAATTGTTCAAGATATTGTACTTTCGTTGATAAATTATCTTGAGGGAGGTTTTATTTTTCTTTTCCTTTCTCATGTTCTTATTGTTGTTTCAATGTAGATAGGTCTTCTTGTTTATTTCCTTCAACTACCATTTCCACAATGATAGGTGGAATAGGTTCAAGAAGTGTTCTTTTTGAACGTAATTGAATATCGTCATAGTTGATGACATTTAGCATGGTTGTATCTTTCGATTCAACCATATAGACAAGGGTTGTTTATATAACATTATTGGTATTGGCCACAGGTTGAGCCAAAAGTGGAAGTTATTTTGCTTGTGTTATTATTCCTTAGAGAAATTATGGGTAGGAGTGGGTAACAAATTTTGTTGTTGGTTTTAATACCTAAGTTGCCCTTGGTATGATTTTTTTTGTTGTACACATTGTTGTCCATATATTTGTGGGTGCAACTATGGTGGATTTTGTTGATTCCATTATTTATTAATCCATACAATTTGATAATATTCTTAGTAAGATACCCATGGTGGTTGACTCCAATGTTGTTAAGGCGGATTTGAAGTAGACCATGGCATATACCAAGGATTATTTTTCCAATTTATATAAAATCGAGAAGCAATTGATATCGATATTTAGAAAAATTGCCCCCTTGTATTTGTCCTACAAAATTAATTTCCTTTATAGGTTGAGACTATTTTTCCAAGATTCTTTTGAGTCCTGGTAACAAATGGCATTGATCTATAGGATGTCCTTTTTCACAAATTCTACATATAGTAAATATAGAAGTCTTATTCAAAGGACATTCATGACGAGAGTGTTTCTTCTTGCATCTTGAACAATAGATGGCTAAAGGTTCAATGGATCTATTCTTTGTGTTCATTTCATATAATGTTGTGTTAATATGTATTAAAATATTAGCTTTTAGATTAGCAAACTCTTTCATGAATTCTTTCAAAGCATTTTTATTGTTACCATTTTTGCATTTTCTATGTCTTGTACAAGAATAATTCTTACAAATTTCAATGATTTCTTGAAATTCAAGTGTATTTTCATCTCCTTTTTTTACAATTTCTAATACATCTCTTGATTCATCTTGTAGTCCTCTCAATAATATGGTTTTACTAAGTGCTAGTTTAACACCTCCATATCTCTTATGAACAAAAGAAAATATATCTAGATAGTCTTCTAAATTTTCATCTTTCTCTTGTTTCATCCTAAATAATTCATCCTTCCTATTCTTCACTTGATAGTATTCTTGGTATTTCTCCAAAGATACCTTTTCCATTTTATCCTAGGTTTGGATCGAATTAGGTGCTAAGGTCATGAACCATCGTAGGGCTAATTATTTAAGAGTGGAAGGAAATAATTTTATATTTTTATTGTCATTGGTATAGTCATAAGTTTGGCATACAATCTCAAACTCAAATATAAATTGATCAGGGTCTTCAAATGTAACTCCCTTAAAATTTAGTAATATAGAAGGTAAAATGGCTTTCATTGAGAGAGTTTTTATTAGGATCTAATCGAATAGGATATTGGAAAGTTTTTTCAAGTGTACTAGTTACACCAGGGTGGAGCACATTATTGGCTCTTTTTGGACTCTCTTGTAAGTCTATCATTATGTGTTTCCAACTCAGATTATAAACATTTTTAGATTATCCTGATTGTATAGATTTATCAAGGGAAAGAGGTTTTGAAGTACTAATTTGTCCTCTTTGTAATGATTTATCAAAGGATCCTACACTTCTTAAAATAGATTGTGATTCTTTAAAAATTCTAACATTTTTGGGAATCATTAATTCAGATAATTTTGGCATAAGTTCAACCTCTTGTCGTAAATTTTTTTTCCTATGGTTTGTCAAATGTTTATTTTATATCTTATCTCTCTAAATATATTCATAATTTCTAAAATAAAACTCCTATTCTAGTGTCCTAATGCCTGAGTTTCAATCCAAAGTAATGCAACTATTTTTTTGTTAAGTTGTCAATTTCTCAAGACAACAATTAACATTGAATGACTTATTTGTTCTCTAACAACACTAATTTATTTCATGACAACAACATCAAAAAGTGATGTATATCATTAATTCTCTCACTTTATTTAATTTATCAAATTCAAGGTGGTGTACTAAGGTTGTATATGATAGAGAACGTTGGAATTGCATCTTAGGAATCAAGATACTAGACTATCTTAAGAAAGCTAGAAATCTTTGCGAAAAGGAAACTATGCTAATTGCACACTTTACATTGAAATAAATTCTATATAATTTGCTAAAATATATCAAAAAGACTTGAAAGAACATTAATCTCAACTAAAATGAAATAAAATAATTGAAATGTCAAAAATAAAACTACTTTAATGAAATAGAAAATGTTGAAATTAACTACTGAAATGAATGATGCTAAAAAAAAAATTAGAGCAGGAAAAATAATAATTAAATTTTGTAATTTAAGTTGAAACAAAATGAAAACACGAAAATTAACAATGACCAACTACCTGCACCAAACAAAAAACACACATGCTTAACAAACAAGGGAAAAACAAAGGAAAACATAGCTAAAAACAATGGAATGGCAGATTTAATGTTAAAAACCGAACTACTAAAATTAAATACAAAAACATAGCAAGTAAACTTGTTATTTATAGCTACAGTCCTTCCACCAGCCCTGAGAGTGGGCCCTTACTCTGAGATCCAGTAGAAGGCATAAACTTAGAAGGTCCTAAGCTAACTCATGAGGTCAAAAAGTCATTCAAGAAACCAAGTCTGAAATTACTAAACTTCATTGACTATTTCCAATTTCTTACAATATCTACATAATTTCTATTTCCTATTAAATTTCCAAAGGGGGTAGACAAAGAGTATTTATAATTATATCCTCAACTTGTATTCCTAAAAATGGGGGTAAAAACAAAAAACAATTTGTTGTCCCATAATTATATCAATTTATAGTCAACAATTGACTTGTCCAAAATAGGACATAAATTTGGTCTAGATAGATTCCCCTATTTTTGCTCCTAAAATTGTAGTGTAATGTCTTCAAAAAATTATATAAGTTTCATGCCAAATATTGATCCTCTAGCTCGCCATATTCACCCTTGAAATTAGTCAAAACAATTTTGTTTTAATGCATAAAATATAATCTAACTTTTCTATAATTAGGACAATAAATTGGATCAGATAGATTCCCTCATATTTGCACCTCCAATTGGTGTGGGATATCTTAAAATAGTCTTAGGTAATATTTGTTCCAAATCTCAACCTGTCAACTCATCATTTCCTCATTTAAATCAGTCAATTCAATTATGTTTTTAATGCAAGAAATTATGCAGTTAAATATGACTTTTCCAATTTTAAGATAACATATTGAATCGGATGGATTGCCCTATTTTTACTCCTCCATTTATTATGTAATACCTTGGACTATTCATAGAAAAATTCATTTTGAATCTCAACCCTCCATATCACCATTTGCACCTTCAAATCAGTCAAAGTCGAAACTATTTTAATATAGGAAAAACATGTAGTGCTCTAGAACATGTGGCTAGATATTTAATTTGTGCAAATTGTTGATTTATTGGGTCATACCTCATGTATAGATATGCTTCTCCCTTATCCCTTATGCATTGAAATTAATTTTTGACCTTTTTTTTAGAGCTCTACACTTATTTTTCATAAAACTGTAGATGGTTACCCTGATGTTTTGGAGCAAAACCTATAGTTTCTATTTTAACAGGCTTGTAGTTATCCAACATATATGCAGTTTATAGAATTTGACTCTAAGTTATCTTAAATGCACAAAATAAAGGTGAGAAACATTTTCAAATATGTAGATAATTTGGACTTTCAAACTTATAACCAAGACTTCCACTTTCAATGCTTTTTATTATACTCTCTTACAACAAATTACAAAAGCTGCTAAAATATGCAAATAATTACAAAAAATTGTAAAAAACATGTCCTAACAACAACATATTATTTGTTTCAATTTACAAAGTTAACATCAACATTAACATAAATAAAAATCAAAATACTTGGCATTAAACTATAGAATTTTAGGCAAAATGGACATTTTTATGTGACATATTATTGAAATAATGAGATATTTTGTTGTCTCACCACATCCTTACTAAATGCAACACACGAATACTTTTCCCCCATGTTGTAGTGGGCCTAGGCTCTATGGGGGTAGAAAAGAAGTTTTAACTCAACAAAGAAATAAGATTCTAAAAGCTCTTATTACTCTTAATAGCAACTCATACAAGTGTTCTCGTGCACAAAGATGAAATATAAATAGTTCTTAACACTCTTTAATTTAGAATAAAATTACAATTAGCTATTAGCCTACTAGATGTCACATATGTCCTTATTTATATTTAGGCAAATTACAAATGAGCTACTAACTAATGGAGAACAAACAAGATGTTTGAGCTATCAATGAAGGAGAATGGATGAATGTTGTTTTAACCATAACCCAAAAAAGGTGGAGAATATCACCTTTGTTTTTCTTTTAATATGAGAATGGATGATTTGTTACATCAATAAATTTTATTTTGTTATAGCAACTCAATATAAAACAACCTCATAGTTGTATGTGAAATAAAACTCTAATTTTGGCTATGCCAACCTGGATTGTTACCATATCAATGCATCCCCAAATTTTATGGTTTCCAATATGTTAAGTCTTGTTTGTCTATATCTCATTAATGGTTATATTTTGTGAGTTCTCCTCAGTCAATGGTTGTCTACATATCCTCTTTCAATAGTCATTTCCATAAATTCCCTAGTTCCAACTCAACACATCGTATTCATTGCTAGTGAAAACTCAACACATTGTGTTTGATGTGGGTCTTGACATTAATGTTGGTTTTTATCAAGGCATGAGCTATCCAATACTCTTCATTGATTTAATTATTCAATGTGTATAGATTCTAGGTGGTCCTAACAAAAATTCTCCCATGTTAATATCCTACAAAATTTTCAATATATCAAGCCAAAAATTCAAAAGTTAGGTGGCTAAAATATCCAATTAACTCTTAAAAAACACATACAAGCATATTATTTAATTTAGTATGATATTTTCCTTACATACCATGATTTTTAAAATATTCAAGTGAAGTATGGTGTCACCATAGGGGTAGATAGCATAAAAAAAGATCCAATTCTATGAAAAATGAGGTAATTTAATGCCTCATCACCTCCCTGCAAACTCAATTAGATATTGGGCTAGCTAGCCACCCAGATAGCAGATAGGTTTGGGAGCAAGCTAATGGAGAATCACTATTGGAACACCTAATGAGTATCAAATGAGCTCCTTTGGATACAATGGAGGATTTCAATGACAAGTTTCATAAAACCTGACATAGAATACTAGATGAGATCAGGCCTCCCTAGGTATGGTGCTCATTATCTATCTTTAGTGTTTCAATTTAGATATTACCATGATGATAAAAAATTAAGTTTTCCAACTACCTATTAAATAGTCATCCAAGCAAAAAATAACCTCATACAAATAGGTAGGCTTCTCCCAAGACCCCCAAAGCCTTTATGTCCTCAACCCCTATACCCTCTACTACCAACCACATGATTTTCCATAAGTCCAATTATTACCCCTTCCCTATACCATTTGGTCTTAAATCCCCCATTATTGATCAAAATGGAAGAAATGAAGAGGAAGTTACAGGTACTTTTTGATAAATTGATCATTATATGGAAGCAATAGGATAACTTCAGCATCCCATACTTTCAACCTTGGATCCACCCTCCTTAGAGGTATCCAATCATAAATTATCAACTAAATCCAAGAACCTACCCTGGCTATCAAACCTAGAAAGGTTTTTTTTATCTCTAATAGAAGTGTCAAGAAAATAAGCACTGGAAATGCTAGCCCATTTTCAACCAAACCCTACCAGGGTATTGGTTCCCCACCAATCATACAGATAGAGTAAGTTCTATTTATGTGGGGGTAAATTTAGGCACATATGGTAGAAAACAGGGCCAATGAGGCACCACCTAATAAACACTAGAAACAACTAGATTTTAGAGAAGGAATTAAACTCAAAATTGTTGAAAGCTCCCAAGAAAAAGAGTTGATCGTACCAAAAGAGGTATCCATCAAATAGCCACTAGATCTTTTGGTAAACACTAGTGTCAAAATTTGGTACTTCCTAGAAGTCTTAGGTCAACAAAGGAGAAGTACAAACCTCTATTATAGCTAGAATCCAAACCAAAAGAATGCTTGAATATGGTTGGACTAAAGCAAGGATAAAATGAGGTGGATCCATCCACACAAATTAAAATAGAACCTTTCCACCTAATCCTGAGGTGTAGTGGGAGACCCATTCAAAGTTACTTGATCAACTCAACACTTATCTCCTTCTTGCCAAAATCAGTGGTAAATGCACTAAAATAAAATTGGTTCCTAACCAAAGGAGAAGTAGGATGACCAGGTGAATGGATTGCCTTGGTGATCAATATCTAGATACTACATGAAAATATTAGCTATAAAGGACTCGACTTAGAGCTAAAAAAAATATCAGGTAATCAGACTGGCATGAAAGCTTCACAAATAGAGAATAATAGTAGAAGTGACCTACAAGGGGTGGCTAGATATGAATATTAAGAGGGGATGCTTATGAGTGACCTAGAAGAAAAATATGAGAAAATCCAACTTAGAAGAAAAGTACACCCAATCCATAGAAAAAGTGACGTACTATGGAAATCTGGGAAGTTGATCCTATTAGGGCCTTCAACCACACTGGTATGGGGTAAATACTTGGTACAAGGAATGACCCATCGACCTATTGGGCATTTTTATATAAAAATAATAATGATAGTAAAAATAAATATATGTATATATATTATTGAATTATTACAAGGCCACCTAACTATTGCAGGACATAAGTGAGTTTAGAACTTTTAGTAGAAGGATTAACATTGCATATATTTTGAGGACACATTTTTTGAGATCAAGGCATGTACATCATCCCTCTTGAAATTAGTAGTAGAGATATTTTTATTATCCAAAGAACATCCACCATATTTAGGTAGAAGGAAGCATAAAAGACAATGGTGTCCTCCACAACTTAGGCACAAGGTAATAAGTCTTTCCATATCCACTTATTCTAAATAGATTAGCAAAATGAAAATGAATCTTGGGAGTCACCTAAGTGATGACGCCTATAAATGAAGAAACATCTCATTCCAAGTCTCCACAAATCCTCGAGCAAAGTTATCTTCAACACCATCCTTCTCTAAACATCCATTATTTTTGTAGAAGCCTCATAATTTTATCTATTCAGACTATGTACCCAATGTACAAGATCATTTTCTTTGGTTTCCTTGACTCCTAGTAGAAATTCCCCTGTGAGTCACCAAAGTTGTAAAAATTCACTATGCCTGGAAAATTCTACCTCCAAAGACAATTTTGATCATATCACCTACCTGAAGCCAAAATGAAGAGGCCCAAATCTCCTACTACTTACAAAGTAGCTAAAACCAGAATACCATCTAAATCACAACCAAGGAGGAATTTGCACTACCAACTAGTGTTGAACTTAAAGCTTCTTGTGCCATGGACCTTAGTTGATCCACTAGACTAAATAGTAATTGATAATCAAGTTTTTTTGTGATATTTAAGGAAATTTTTGCCATGAACTAGAGTCCTAGATCTATTTTAGTAATAGTTAATGGGATTCTATTCATGGAAAAACTCCACCCCATATAGAGCCTATGGACCTTTCTTATTTCTAAATGAGGGTAACCATAGGCCTAGTCTCCTGGATGTCTAGGTGGAGGAAGGAATTTGGGTAATATGGGATAACCAATCAAAATGGTAGCAATGAAATCTCCCTCTCCCTCAAGAGGATCTCAAAGCTCAAAGGACTACCCAAAGCCTAGCATCCTATAGATTTTGAGTTGTGAGGCCTCAACTATGCTTTTAGGTTTCTTGGCACCCAAAAGGGCCACCCCAAAAATCATGGAAGGAGAGAGACAAAAGGCACAAGAGGAGATCATTTGGAGGCATGTCCACTATAACTTGAGGCCTGACATTCCTGGTTTTCATAAAGATATTGATAGAAATAGCAAGGTATGGGACACTAAAAAAAGGTACCTCCTACCAAAAATGCATAAGGTGATGCCCACTTCCTCTATAGGATGTGCCAAGTAGAATATTTTCATAAGAACCTATTGAAGGATCATGGAAAGCCAGGTACTAGCCACTTCCTAGACCACTAGACCAACCCATAACAACTAGACATGATGGAAGATATTATGATCCAATTATTGATTCTAGTACCCCATAATCAACCTTATTTTTCTAAACTACAATTGAAGCATTAAAAGTTGCAACATGGAGGTCAGCCCAAGGGGTGACATAGAACCCAAAGCATTGATGATAAAAAGTCTAATCATGGGGACTTCTAGCATGAAATAGCTCAATGACACTCAACTTGCTAGTATAATTTATGGTTATGAATCCCTAAGGTCTTAGGACCATTCATTATTGATGCCGACTAACCTAGTCAATTTTGAATTCCTGCATAACTTTTGGGGCAAAAATTTCCCACTTGCTCTTCTAAATACCTCCTCCTTCATTGTAACTATTGAAAGCCAGACATACTCGTACCTAGTATTTGGTCTTGTATGGACTTTTATTTCATTATCTTCTATGTTTCAGCTTGTCTTGATCCTTATATTATCAACCAATTATTTTTTGACCCTTGTTTCTTGGCATTTATGTAATCCATAGTTTACACGAATAAGAAACTATGACTATTTTAGTATTTTTATCCTAGTTCTTGTGTGGGCATTTCATATGATATATGTTTGGGAAAAATGTGTTCCTAGTGCATTATCAATTGCAATTCCTATTTTCAATAAACCTACCATGGTATAGAGAGTCTATTAGATCTTCAGTGCATCACCATCGATAGTCTAGGCTAGTTGGGGTAGATTATTCTTCATTGTATTTTATCATTTGTCTTCAAGTTACTTTATTGCATTTTCTCTTTCCCTTTCCCTAGAAAGAATATTTATAGAATTAGGCTAGAATAGGAGGAGGAGTATCAAATATTACACCCATTCAAGGAGCCATCCTTTGTAAAAAATCCTAGAGATTGTCCAAAGGAGCCACATCCCACACTCCTCAAACTACTTGAACTAGAGCTCCACACAAGCCATAAGGCACTATATGCACCTGCTTAGAGAGATACCACATTCATGTAGGTTATGGTAATCAGTGTGTAATGACCACTCTCAATCCCTAATAGTTAAACTAGCATGCCAAGTGGGACTTGAGTTGTCAAATCTATCCTCTTATTAGAAATTAGATTGAGGTTTTAATGGACTTGGTCATCTATTTGTTGAAACACCTTAAAGATTCACCTAGTGACTCAGCTTTTCATCAAACCATCCAATTTTAGTGACTTTTCTAGAAATTTATTATGGAAACTATCATAAAAGAGTTTTAATTAGATAACTTAATGGAAGTCTCTAATTTTCAACTTATTAGAGCAACATAAAAACATCAATTCTCATATGACCTCCTATATAGATCAAAATATGGCCATGTAGCTGAATACCCAAAGAATCCTAAAATAGAACAATCAGAGCCCCTTGGATTCACTAATTATACCTAATAAATGGGACCCAATCCCTACTACATCTTTGGAATGCCTGCCCAAATTCATCAGAGAACAAGATACTACCACATTTTAGCACTTTCATCATATGGTAAAGTTTTACACAATGCACAATATGGTTACACAAAACATGGCCCTAAGGCTATTAGCAGTATCCTTTAAATATAAAGTGTGAGAGTGGTACATGTCCCTCTTGATGTGTGTTGTTAAACCACACTTTAATTATGTCACTTTTAATTTATCAAATTTGGGGTGGTTTCTAGAGGCTATATGCACTAGGAGTTTTTTGATAGTAAGGTTGTTAGTAGGGGATTTCTAGAATTCATACATGCTAAAATTAAATTTCTACAAATTCTTAACTTGTAGGAACAAAAATTAATTCAAAAAAATAATTATGCTATTTAATTATGCTACACTTCTTGCAAGGAATAAAAAATAAACAATTTTAAACTAATGCACACATTACAATTAAAACTAGTTATAATTAATATCATTACCTAATCATGCACCAATATTTTCTCCTAGGAGTAATGTAAAAATAAATAGAACTAAATATAATGGACATTCACAATGATATGCATCTCACAACACAATGGTAAAAATAAAAAAATTATGGTAAGTAATAAATAATACAAATGAGAAAATGATACTATGGTATACGTAGCAAATGCAACACACAAATCCTTTTCCTCCACCCGAGATTGGGCCAATGCTCCATGGTGGTAGAAAATGACTTTTAACTTAGCAAATTAATAAGATTATGAAATCCCTTATTACTCATAATAGCAACTCATACAAGCATTCTCATGCCTAGATATGAAATATAGATAGTTCTTAACAGTCAAAAATTTAGAATAAAATTAGAATTAGCTATTAACCTAATAAATATCACATATGCCCTTCTTTATAGTTAGAAAAATTACATATGAGATTCTAACTAATGGAGATTTGAGCTATCAACTAAGAAGAATGGAAAAATATCATTTTAGTCATAACCCAAACAAGGATGGAGGATATTACACCTGTTTGTTTCTATATTTGAGAATGAATGGTTTGTTACATAGATCATATACCTTTTGTTATAACTTCTCAATATCAAATGACCTCACAATTATATGGGAAAAAAAATCTTTAATTTTTATGATGTCAATCTAAATTATCGCCACATTAGCACATCCCCAAATATCATATCCACCAATGTGTCAATTTATGTTTGTATGTATCTCATTCATGGTTACATTATCATGATTTCTCCTTAGTTTTTTGCATCTCCTTGATCAATAGTTGACCATATTTATTCCCTAGTTCCAACTAATCACATCATATCCACTACTAGTTCCAACTCAGTGCATCATGTCCTCTGCTAGTGCCAACACAGTGTATCATGTCTATTATGGATCCTGGTATTAATGCTAGTTGTTATCAAGGCACAAGTTGTCCAATGATCTTCATTAATTTAACTATCCAATGCATCTAGATTCTACATGATCCTGACCAAAATACTCCCCTATTGATATCCTACAAAGTTTCCAATATACTTTCCAAGTCAAGAATTCAATAGCTATATGGAAAACATATTCAATTAA
Organism: Wollemia nobilis; assembly: GCA_028583015.1. NCBI lineage: Eukaryota > Viridiplantae > Streptophyta > Pinopsida > Araucariales > Araucariaceae > Wollemia > Wollemia nobilis. The sequence goes on along the minus strand of JAQPPZ010003172.1, from coordinate 77,013 downwards.
CTCTTAAAAAGCACATACAAGCATATTATCTAATTTGGTATGATATTTTCCTTATTTACCATACTTTTGAAGTATATAAGTGAAGTATGGTGTCACCACATGGGTAGATAGCACAAAAAGAGGTGCAATTATGCACAATAATAAGGCAATTTAGTGCCTCATCACTCCCTCACACCTAAACCAATGCATGTCCTCATGTATTTTCCTACTCTATAATTGTGTTTAGATAAAAAAAAGCAATGTTGATAGTAACAAATCTATCACCATGTGGATGATACCCACTAAACTAATCAAAACTATCCATCCATTCTTGTATTTATTTCTTGCTCTGATGATAGTATAGGTAGTATGGTTTAATTGGAGCCAATAATAGTGGAGGTATACATACATGTCTATCTAATGGAATCTCTCTTTCTCTATAATGGAAGTCATTGCTTCGGCTCTATGATAGGACCAGTCTAAATTGCAAGGAGAAATGGGCTCTCTTTTTCTTAGGATAGCTCCCATATAACTCCATCTACGATGTCGTCTTAGCCAATTAAAACACTACTTCACCAAAATAGTTAAACTTTTGAATGTAGCAACTAAGGTGATTCACATATTTTGTTTGATATATGCTTTGGCTATGAGGGTAAAGTGTTGTTCAATCAAAGTACCAGACTTAGGAAATTCAAATTATAACAATAGTTTGACTTCTTAATCTCTAATACCATATTCATTTAATATGTCCTCTCTTTGTCTTTTATTATGGAGAGTGGACAGGAATGCCCTAATTTAAACCTCTCCAACATATATTTTGGGAAGAAATATGAAATCCTAAGATAGGGCATACTTGTGAACATAAGACTCACACAAAAAAATTTTATGCTTAGGGCTATACTGCTTATAAGCCTCTAAATTTTTTTGGATATTTTCTAACTATGGGTTCTAATCATAATAAAATTATAGAAGTTTCTAGCGATTAAATTGATCCCTCAAAAATAAATTGTAAATCTTAATCAGACATCTACATTCTAGGAGTTTGTTAGAAATTTGACAAGCACAGTGAAGTCTTACTAGTAATGTTGCATTTTTCTTTTTTTGCTCCTCCAACTCCTATGTCAAATCAGGACTATATCCTTCAAGAACTTTGAGGGATTGAATTCTCTACTCTATATGCATACAATACCTTGACCACCATGAAACAACTATGTTATGATTATCCAAACAACCATATTTTATGGAATAATTATAGTTGGTCATGGAGGCTCCAAGGCATTAGTTTTTATTTCTTGCTCCTTCATATCAACTAATAGATGCACCCCTAATGATTTTCCTATTGTTTTTGTATGCTCTCCTATAATTTCTAAGCTTATGTACCTTGGTATTTCTTTTGTCAATGCCTATTCTAACTCAACATTGTTTACAGGGTTTTATTGTTGGTCAAAGGACTCGATAGCCTGCATTATGATTTAGAATGAATGGTTAAGGGATTTTTGCCCTTAAAAGAAGGTAAATTGGGTGGTCATGGTATTCCATTGATTCCTCTTCTATTACCTCTAGTACATTCCTCATACCACTAATCAAAATTATTCTCTTCTATGTTTGAACCATGACCAACTGGTCTTCGAGTCGAATGATGTGGTCATTTTTGTCCTTTAATAGGTTTTCAAATGCTACTACCTATTGGTAAGAATTTTGTATAACAAAAATTATTGTGCACCCACAAGCCCCCACCAACATTGAATGACCTCAAAAATAAAAGTCCTGATATCAATCTTCAGAGAAGGTCAGTTCCTTAATGATTCTAACTAGCCTTATTGTAAAGGAAAAGAATAAGAGAGAAAATTAATTAAAACTCATAAAATATAAAGGGATATACTTGTTCACATCAAGATACATATATAGGAAAATATAAAATACAGGAAGTACTCATGAACTTCTAACAAACCAGCAAACTCCCTCAATAGTAATTATCACCCAAATACTTGATTGCAAATTCCAAAACTTAATGAGTAAAATAGATTGAAATTCATAATGCAAATGGTAGTGCTAGTGCAAAACTAGTCTGTATGCCCCCTCTGCAACTCCTCTACCTTGGATAGAACACTTCCTATAGCATTCATATAGGTCGTATTGATTACATCTACTCAAGTATTCTTCAGCCATTAATGGACTCAAACCTACTAACGCCTGGATTGTCTACCCAAGAGCTGAGGTGGTTGGTTTATATAAAGAATTAAACTACCACCTATCATGCCAATTTTTGGGTAGGTATTAAATTCATCCATCTACTCAAAACCTTGAACCCTGAGCTTTGGCTCTATTTGTGATAAGGGAAGTGCGAATGTTATTACCAAAATGAAACCTCTCCTATGTTATCAGGCCCCTGGGCTATTCTCACCTCTATCTGAAAACTAATCTTATATGATATGGATCTTTTGGCCTAATATATAGTTTTATTTTATCTTATTCTTCTACCCACTCTAGTGCTCAACCATCATCGAGTGGTGTTTTTGGGTTATGCTCATGAAATCTACCTTAGAATTCTCTATCCATCCTGGACTATAATCAGGTGGCAATTTGGGATCACACAACCTTCCATTGTCTTCCCAAACCTCCATTTTCCTGTAGGATAGGACGGTGATTTGGGATCACACACTCGCTATTGCCTAACTAATCTTCTAACCATCATAATATCTATTAGGGTAGGCTTTTGGGAATGCCTGTAGCAGGCCTTCAACCCAATATTTTTCCCAATGTTCTCCTTTGATTCTTCTTATCGAAGTGGTAATTTGGGATGGGCCTAATGCTTTGAAGTGACTACCCACCCTTCTACTTAGTTGTTTTTCAAATCAGCCTTGAACTTTCCAATTTAGGGAGTAAGTGGATGCAAGAAATTTACCCACACTCTTGGTGACTCATGGGGGGCTTTAACTCATTGAAAGGGCAAGACCCAGCAACTCGATGGAGTTTGTAATGTTGGTAATGAAATAAAAAGTAGCTCTCATATCCTTTATTCATTGGGTAATTGAATCATCATAAATTGGGTTAATAGCAAAAATGAGTCTTAATAGCCGCCATCCGTGACTCAAGCTAGACCTTATGGAATATTTTTTTGCTGCTCCTGAGTTCCAAAAGATTCAACTTGGGGAGAAACTATTTGAGTTACTCCAAATTGCAGCTTCTTATATATTTCATCCTAAATCTCCATGAAAGGAATAGCAACACCTTTCATCTAGTCCACAACATACCTTATCCTACAACTCTCTCTATGATGGGGATCATTGTGCCTTTCAACCATTTTTTTGGAGGTAGTCAAAATATCAAATAACTTGAATGTTATGCTAAATATTTCATCTAGTTTTATGGTATCCTACAATACCATAATCATGCTTTCATCATTTTTAAGGCCCTCAAACAAATTTTGGAGATCCTTCTCTACATACAATTGATGCTTGTTGTTCCAGTGACCCATATGATTTGAGATGAGCATTAAATCTATTCATCCCTTATATATCTCTCTTAAGTACTGCTACAAGCTTCATTCCTTCACAATATAGATCCATGATATGAAGGATTTTTTGTGTCATGATGTAGCACTACTCTAGTTCTCTGTTTAAGCAAGCAAAAATATTAACATCCTTTTCACAAGCATTGTTTTTAAAGTGTTCTCTTGTAGAGCCATGTTCTCCATGATGCTCCTCTTTCTATCGAATTCAACCTTTTCTTCCCATAAGACTATCAGGTAGTTTTCTATTAACAATACAAAAGGAGAAATTATTTTTAAGGCCACCTCATTAGCTTTTCTCAGATGAACAAGCCTAATTCTTCTCAAGTTATATCTTGTGATGACCGACCTAGAAGGCCTCTCCTTTTCCAACCATATCTCCTTAAGAACATGATTAACCTCATCTTGTTACTGTCATACCTTCTTCTTGTATTCACCTAGGGAATATTCCTACTACTGCAACCTAGCTTTGAGCTCTTCACCCTGCTTCTCCAATGTATCTTTCATTGTTTGCATCTCACCTTTAAGTTTAGAAATTTATTCATCTTTCTATTGTAATATTCCAAAGGAGGGGGTATTATCCAGAGCATCCCTCAGTTTCTTATTCCTATTCTCAAGGGCCTTCCTCTCTAGCTATGCTTTATGGATCTAGATCTCTAAATTCTCCACCATTTATATAGCCTTCAACTTCCTTTTGATATTCCATAATTTTAGGTATAGGGTGTCAGTATCTACATGCATCACCTTCAACACTTTAATTGAAGAGATGTCATCAATATACTGGGTGTGATGCTCAAATTTCTAGCCATCAGCCCTCATGTTAGTATTTGCCTTCTTCATATTTGGATTGGTAATCACTTTGTGTTGCTTAACCTCAATTGTGTCAAGCTCATGCATAATCATCTGAGTGGCCTCTTCCTAGTAATTGTACTCTTACTATAGCTACTCATCTACCATATTCTTTTGGTTTTCTCATACCACTCGTACAACCTTGAAGATTTCCAACTCATCTTCTTCTATTTCTTGGGTAGGGAGTGGGAAGAAAAAGAGATATGAGAGTAGGGTTAAAGGGAGTGTCACTAGTTGAACCAACCACTTGGCCTAGGGCTTTGGAAATGGGTGATGGAGGTGGTAGTGATATATGCTAACACCCATAGAGGAGATGAAAGGGTGGTTGAAACTACCAGTGGGTTTGGAGGTTGAGGTTGTGGTTCACTTGTAGACAAAGGGGTGGATGACTCCATTGGGTTTAGGTGAATATTGGAAAGTTATATTGGACATAGTGGGGGAATTAACAGGGACTAATGTTTCTCATTACTCAACACAAAGACCATAACAGGGATTACCCCCATGAATTGGGTGGTACAAGTCTATGAAACTAAAGAATTATCTAATGAATCCATGGATTGAGTCGAATTTGGGGAAGGAATTTTCAGCTACACCTAAAAAGGACTTTGCTCTTTGTCTTGTATTATAGGATCTACAACTTTATGCTTAACTTTATGACTATACATTGTTGTTCCCACCTCCTCTAATTGTAGTGCCTTTGGTTGCAACCGTTTATGCTTGGGCTCTGGCCCTTGCACCTAGAAGGTATTGGAACTAGGGTAGGCTCTTTTCTTTCCACTTTGACCTAACCTTTATGGGGAAGGTTCGGATGACTACTGCATTTTTGTTTGAGAGGGCTTAGTTGATCTTGTCCTTTCATCGGTTTGCTAATTTTGTGAGGATGAGACTTCTAGTTCAACGAACTTCATGTCGACTAGGCTTCCTGACACCTAGAGTGGGATTTGAACCTCTTTTTCCTTACCCTCTTCTTGTCCTTCATCCTCCCTTATATTTGAGGATCAACTACATCTAAATTTCTCAAGACTTATAGAAAAATATCCTCATATTTTTTCATATTCCACACAGCAAAGTTAGCTTGGAAGATCCTCATCTCAAATTTTGCATCTATCCCACTTGGAAGTATTTCCCTAAGGTCATCCTTTTCACATTTCATTATCCACCATTGCTCAATTTTTTCTTCATTGTCCCAACCCTTCTATTCTTCCACTAATTGGAATAAACTGGAATTCATCTTATGGTCGAGATTCCCTTTAGGATCAAAGACCCTTTTGTATGGATATGGGACCCTCCATGGGGGGTTTTCATGCAATTGGAGTTTGGTAAAAGGCACCACCTCATCATCTGGAAGGTTCCTAAATTACAACACCTTCTTGTTAGATTCACTATTTTGGTGCTTAAACTATCGTGGTTTTATATTATTTGTAAGCTTCTCCTTGATGATATTATTTGGATCATAGTGACATCTAGGATGTGTTAGAAATAGATTATATTACATCATTTGGGTCATGTAAATGTACCTTCCTTGGTACATACTTAGGACATTAGATTACTTTAGGGGGAAGTTATCTAGTTACTTCATGCAATGTAATAAATGCACAAGTGTCAATGTGCAAGTTGTATATGTGCAAGGTGTCCCTTGTACAACTAGGTAGAGTGTTGGCCAAGGAACCTATCTTCCTATATAAAGGGCCATAGGTAGTAGTATGATATACATATTGGGATATTGAGATAGTGTAGTGTGGTAGTGTGAGCTATAAGCTCAGAGCTCATTCATTGAGCAGTAGCTTAGATCATGGAGTGTTCATTTCCTCCATAGCTACTTTTGTACTCATTTTCGTCATTTCTATTTATAGCATATTTTTAGTCATCTCGCAGATTTACTTTCTTTCTTATTATTCTACATCTTGTGATTGCTATCTCCCATTACATGTTGTATCAAAAGCTAACAGTGGTATCAAAGCTATGGTAGATCAAGCTACAATAGATCAATAGGAAAACCACCATTATCATTGACCCTGAGTTTTTTGTCAACTTGATGCGCCATTGGACCAGTCACTGTCAAAAAATCTCAGAAGAGTCTAGGTGGTAGAATTAGGGAGAGCCACAAGTGAGGACTGAAATAAATCTTAGTTTCAAAAATACTAAGATTGCATATGGCTAGAGTCTTTCCACAGAGTTGCAGGAAAACTCGTGAAGACTAGGACTCAACATTTGATCCACTAGTTTGATGAATCAACTAGTGAAGCTCATCTAAGAGATCAGAAAAATTTACCTGAAGTTTATTTTATTGTAGGGAATTAATTCTCAGATGATTGGGACACCTCCTACAATAGAAATCTAGGAGATTTCAACTTCGTTGCCCAAAGGTCGGAGTGCCTTCATAGTGCAGATATTAGTTGTTGCAAAGAGGAGAATACTTCAGAAGAAACTTTTGGAAAAGAATCATGGTGAAGTCAGGAGATAGGAGATCTCCATTGCTAGATAGAGAACTTCACAAAAATATAAAAGGCCATAGAAGCCTTGATTTAGAAGAAAAGGCCATAGAAGCCTTGATCTTGAAGAAAAGGCCATAGAAGCCTTGATATTGAAGAAAAGGCCATAGAAGCCTTGATACTAAAATAGGCCATAGAAGCCTTGATCCTAAAGAAGACTCTAGAAGAGAGTATCTAATTCAGAAGCATATTTTAGTACTAATACTTTGTTGTAGGAAAAGGAGATTCAATGAGTTGGGAAAGCTTCCTACAAGAAAGTTAGGAAGAGTATCTTCTTCAGAATCAATCCAACACCTGAAGAAAAAGAGATCAGGAGGAGATCTCATTGAAGAACTTCTAGACTAGGAAGAAGAAGGACTAGGAGAGTCTTACTCGAATCCAGAAGTAGCAAAATCAGAGATCTAGGAGAAGGTCTCACCACCAACACTTCCAGAAGTAGAAGGTTGAAGATAAGGTCTCAAGAAAGACCAGAAGAAGCTACAAGATCAAAGACCTTGGTGAGGTCTCGATGAGCATCTAGTAAAAGGCTAGGAGAGCCTTACTAAAGAAATCATCAAAGGAGAACTCATTGGAGAAATCCACTACCAAGGAGAAGCCCTTGATAGTGAAGGACTTGGGACAATTATCGCATAAAAAGCCAAGAAGAAGAAATTTGGCAAGGAGTATCAAATGGCTAGTAGAAGAAGAATCTAGTGAAGACCTCAAGATATTCAGAATCTTGAGAATAAGATCCTACTTGAAGTCAAAATTTGACAAGAAGACTTGAAGATAGAAGAAGCTCATCAAATCTAGGAGATTTGAAGATTACCTCTCATAGCAAGAGGACACCACTTCAGAGATATAGACTTCTCCAAATATATAGCAGAAGGAGGAGACCACAAGAGGAGAACAAAGTCACCAAATCTTAGGCTCATGAAAGAAAGTTTGAGACCATTTTTTGGTGAAGGAGTTGTTCAGAACAGTCTACAAAGAGCTGCAAGATCTTACTCAAGGCAACAACTTGGTGATCTTAGACACCAAGATCTACATCCTCTACAGAAGTGGCAAAGGAGCTACAAAATATTTCAAAAAAAGGTAAGCAACTATTGGTGCAAGTAGATTCATTAATTGGATTACTTATCAGATTTGTTAAAGCACCTTAATTTGGATTAAAGTTGCAAAAAGGAGATTTGAATTATAGTCTTCAAAAAGTGCAAAAATAAAGGTTATTTTTAAGGTTCATTTGCACATTAGGAGTTTATTAGATTTCAGAATTACAACTATCTATCAACTACCTATCATCTACTTTGGAAAGCAAAAGAAGACTATCTCCTACTATCTTGCTTATAAGAAAATTGCAGAATAATTCTTGAAAGATTCATTTCAGATTATTCTTGATTAAGTTAAATTGATTAAGTGCACTTATAAGTTATTTTGAGAGTTATTTGGAGTGATAAGGTGTAATTGTTAGTGCATTAAAAATAAAATATTAGTGGGTTCATTTGCACTACTGTATTACTCTCAAAAAGCTTAGTGTTTGTGTTCTTGAGAAAGGCACAAAATCAAAATTTGTCAAAGTGTCTAAAGATACTATTGGTGCACAAAAATCTGCAACTCATAGTGGCCAAGAGAAGCCACCAAAAAGGTTAGAATCCTCTAAAACTTGGAGAAGAAAACAACTAACCAAAATCAGAAATAGAAGCTTCAAAGATTGAGACTTGGTGAGTCTCAAATCCAAAGCATTACAGGGTTTGGTGCAAGAGAAAAAGTGTAGAAAATTGCATCAAATAAAGAGCTTCTATCTAAGCTTGGATTTATCATAAAAGTATCCAAGAAAAAATGGGAAGGTGTCTAAACAAAGAGACAACCTCAAAACCCCTACACTGCATTCAAAATTCTGCCACAAAACCAAAAATTCAGACCTGCAAAAGGAGTGCAAGGAAAGGTGCAATAAAGGCATCTTATTTACAAATATTGGTACATTATATTGCACTTCTCTAATACGTTCTACGTAGGAAAGAGGGCAGATTTGAAGGTGCCATAAAGGCACAACATTCTCTAGAAGAGCATAACCAAATACGAGCATCAAGAAGCCTCTCAAAAGGGCCTACATCGTGCATGGGTTGGACAGCCATAATAGGTGACCTACAAAGCACAAGAGAGGAGGCACATTGCTCACTAAAGGAGACATATCCAACAGCACAGAAGCAAGGGAAATCAAAGCAAGAAAACTAGAAATGTACGTCCAAGGAAGGAGCATTCAATACTACCATTGGAGCATCAAGAAGTCTCCACCATAGCATTGTCATTCAAGCTCCTCCATCACTCCACCAAAGCTCCTCCATATCTCCACCAAAGCACCACCACTAGCTTTGCTTGGCTGGAACCATCTCAATGCCATCGAAATACAACCAAGAAGAAGGTGGAAAAGTACGTAGAAAAGCTTGCAAGAAGGTGTTAATAAGAATAGGGCATGCAAGTGACATTTGTCATCCTCCAAAGGAAACCCTAAATGCTCTCAAAGGTACATTGGAATTTCATGCATGTGAGGAAGTGTTACAACAAATATTTGGCGCCCATAGACCACATGGAAGAGGAGTTACATTCATCCATAGGCGTTACCTTATGAACAACACAAGAAGGGATAAAATGCTTCAGATGTTACACTTGTAATGGACATCCAAGAAAGTGTTGAATGTAATCGTAGTGACACTTGTCACTAGGTTGACCACCTATTAAAGGCACCTTGGACCAGGAAGAATATAGCAATTCAGTGAAGCCTTTCAACTGCATTTACGTCCAAGATATGGGAGTCATCACAACGTGGAAGCAAGGAGTAGAGCCTTCAATGCTCTGGTCTAAATAGGTCAAAGGTAAAATTTACAAAGGCCATATTTGGAACATTAAATACAAGCTAGGTTCCAATTAGCTCTATTGGAAGATATAATCAAAGTAGTGATGTCAAATATTGCAACATTTTAGCACCAATTATTGCTTGATATAAGGTAAGGTTTATTCCCATATTTATATGCTTTCATCTCTTGGGAGTTATAAGGTTAAACTTAGAGGAATATAATCATATTGAAAGCCATACCTCAAAGGGAATCATTTATCAAGCTAATATAATATTTGCAATATTAAACTTAGGAGTAATAAGGTTTTCTACTGGAAATTAATCTTAAATATTTGCAAATATTATTGTGATCTAATTTTTCCAAAATTAGGGAGTTATAAGGGTTACTACATCAAATTAATTTATTGGAAATTAGATACACTTGAATTAAATCCTAAAGGGATATTAAAGAGAGTTTTATCAAAGCATTTCAAAGGTTGGAAATTTATAAATATTATTGTCTCAAAACTTCTCAAGAGAGACAAAAGAAATCCAACATTAAAACCTCTTTAAATTTGGGAAAAGTGCTTAGTTCAATAGGAGCAATAAGGGATAGTAAAAGTTGATTTTGATATTTACAAAAACTTTACAAAATCAACCAAAATTGAACTATAATTTACAAAAGCACTTTATATCTTATCCAAAACATACTAGGGAGTCATAAGGCATTCTACAAAACCTAAGAATTGATATTAGGGAATTTAAATGGCATCAAACAAATTCTTCCTAGCAGAATCTCAACTACTCAAGGGTCCTAATTATTTCTCCTGGAAGAATAAAGTGAAAGCTATTTTGGTATATGAAAAACTTTGGGATATTGTCAAAGGGAAAACACAAATACCTACTACAGATGATATTGAAATCCTAAAGTTTGTAGAAAATGATTCAAAGGCTCTAATGATAATAACCTTTGCTATCACTAATGAGATACAACCCTATATCAGCTCAACAAAATCATCTTCAGATGCATGGACAAGCCTAGAGAAAATATTTGAAGGAAAGAATAAGGCAACTATTCTCCATCTACAGACTCAACTTCATTCATTAAAGATGAACAATGGAGAAAGCATAGAACTATTCCTAAGGAAGGTAGCAGATATTAAAGGGAAATTATTTACCTTAGGAGAAATAGTTAAGGATGAACTTCTTACTCAAGTAACCATGAGAGCACTTCCAGACAACTATAAACATTTGGTAACATCTTTACAAGTTCTAAGTAAAGATACTTCTTTTGATGACTTAGTCAATATTCTACAGGAATATGAAGTGGAAAATATAGTTAAAGATGAGATGTCTAACATTGCATTGGCATCTAAAGATAATCCACAGGGAAACATTGCTTCTTCATCAAAAGGATGAAAACCATGGTACAACAGGTATTGTCAGATATGCAAGAGAAAAGGCCATAGTACCAGCTATTGCAGGTTCAATCCCAAAAATCAGAATCAAGGAAATCAGATGAACAATGGGAACCAATTTCAGCCACGACAATATCAAAATCCTCATCAACAACAATTTTAGCGTCCAACCAATTATCCCCAATTGGAGTATCGAAAAGGAAATAAAAAAGGACATCTAGCTCAGAGGATAGAAGAAATTGAAGAACTGGAAGAATCGACATATGATTATGAAATCAAAGCTCTTTCAACAAGAATGACAGGTTATGAAGACACTAACTGCTTGCTTGAACAGGTTACAGAAATCAGAGAAGAAGAATCAAAATCTCAAGGTCAAGAGGAAGATCCACATTGAAGACTAAAGTCTTCAATACCCAAATATTGTAATACAAGGGGGTGTTAGAAATAGATTATATTACATCATTTGGGTCATGTAAATGTACCTTCCTTGGTACATACTTAGGACATTAGATTACTTTAGGGGGAATTTATCTAGTTACTTCATGCAATGTAATAAATGCACAAGTGTCAATGTGCAAGTTGTATATGTGCAAGGTGTCCCTTGTACAACTAGGTAGAGTGTTGGCCAAGGAACCTATCTTCCTATATAAAGGGCCATAGATAGTAGTATGATATACAAATGTGGGATATTGAGATAGTGTAGTGTGGTAGTGTGAGCTATAAGCTCAGAGCTCATTCATTGAGCAGTAGCTTAGATCATGGAGTGTTCATTTCCTCCATAGCTACTTTTGTACTCATTTCCATCATTTCTATTTATAGCATATTTTTAGTCATCTCGTAGATTTACTTTCTTTCTTATTATTTTGCATCTTGTGATTGCTATCTCCCATTACATGTTGTATCAAAATCTTATAGAAGGCACCATCAGGAGATTCAAAGCGAACAACTTCTTATCCAACTTCTTATAAGTGGGTGCATCTCTCAGCAGATTGTTGATAGGCCCAAGAGACATGAGAATTTGGAAGATTACTGTCTTCTTTGCTCCTTGGCCATACTTGTTCTCTATTACCAGAGTTTGCCTACACACTATTGTTGCCATTGCAAAACTTACCCCAAAATTGGGGATCCAACGGAAAATTTTGAAATTTTGATGTCATTTTAATTTGTTGTTTGCATTTGTTATTTTGTGTAGATTAATGTGGATTAATAAAATATGGCATTAAAAGTTTGTTTGTTTTCTTGATGTTTTATTGAAGTTGATTTTATTTTATTTATAAGTTTTAATGTTGTGATTCTAAAAATTTAAATTTAAAATGTTTTAAATTACATTATCTTTAATATTTAAAAGGGGTAATTTAAAATATTTTAATTTAATTGAAAATTTTATTAAAAAATATTTTATTTTTTAATGGTTTTGAATGTTTTCAAGGCAAGTGGCATGGTTTACGAGGCAAACCGACAGACTCAGCACAAGGCGATCAATGCCCAGTATTAATGAATATTAATGCCCTTCCCAACATTTTTAGCCCTGGTATTAATGAAGATCATCACTTGGAATATTAGAGGACTCAAAGAGAGTCTTTCAAAACAAAATGAAATTAGAAGAATGATTCAGATAAATCATCCACATCTTGTTTTCCTTCAAGAAACAAAGATGTCAATGGAGGATATGGACTTAATTGCCATTAAAATTTGGCCAGCTGGAAAAGTGGTTTCCCTCAGTTCCCAAGGGACTTCGGGTGGCATTTCTTGTATTTGGGACCCAAAAGAGGTAGTTATTCACCATATGGTTGGCAGCTTGGGGTTTGTTGGATATAGCTATTCAAAGTAGACATTCCAACCGGATTATGCTCTGCATTACTGTTTATGCACCAATTTCTTTGGAGGAAAAAAGAAGACAGTGGAAGGATATTACTCATATTATCTCTCAATTTCCTAAAGCTTGGATCTTGATCAGAGGAGATTTCAATACCATTCTCTCTTTGGATGAGAAAATGGGGGGAAATAGAAATTTGGACAAAAGTACTGACCTCATGAGCGAATATATTACAAACCTCCATCTTGTGGATATCCAACCAGATAATGGCCTTATGACTTGGTCTAATAGAAGGCAAGGCTTAGCTTGTATAATGGAGAGATTGGATAGGTTTTTGCTCTCTGAAAATTTCTTAATCCATGGTCACATTCCTAAAGTGAAGACTCTTAATAATGTTGGTTCGGATCATTGGCCAGTCATGGTGGAAATGTGGAAAACCAATGTGAGTTTCTCTCCTTTTCGTTTTCAATTAATGTGGCTTAGAGACATTTCCTTCAGACCTCGTGTGCAACAATGGTGGAAGGAAGGTAAACCTAGGCATGGGACTAAGATGTTCTGTTTTGCCAAAATACTGCAATACATTAAATCCAAAATCAAGACTTGGAATTGGAAAGAGTTTGGGGATGTTCATAAAAAAAAACATGAAGTTATTTCTCATCTTGAAAATTTGAATTAGAAAATCCATTTAGATGGCCTCACAAAGAAGAGAAGTGCAGATGAAATTAAACTCACAACTCAGTTAGAGGAATGGGAAAAAAGAGAAGAAATCTTATGGAAGCAAAAATCTAGAATTCAATGGCTCAAAGAAGGAGATCGAAACACAAATTTCTTCCACAAATATCTTCTAGCTCGAAGATCTCACAACTTTATTTCTTCCTTAAAATTAGATTCTGGAGATGTTTTTTATACTTGGGATGGCATGAACTCTATTGTTGTTGATTACTTTTCCAATCTTTTTACTTCTACTCCTCTTGACTCAGCTTCACAACAAAATGTTCTTCAAGCAATCCCTTCTCTTATCACTTCTGAGGAGAACTCTATTTTGACTACTCCTGTTACTATCAATGAGCTTCAACAAGTAGTTTTTAAAATGCAAAAATGGAAAACCCCAGGTCCTGATGGTTTTCCTATTGAGTTCTACCAAGAGTTCTGGGATATCCTTCATGTTGATTTATTAGAGGTGGTGGAAGAAGCCAGGAAATCCAAAGAAATTTTGAATGTTATCAATAAAACTTATATTACTCTTGTTCCAAAAGCTCAAGAGGTTGATCATATCTCAGCTTTTAGACCTATTGCTTTATTTAATGTTCTTCTCAAAATTATTACTAAAATCATGGCAAAAAGGTTGAAGCCTCTTTTGCATAAGATTATTTCCCCAGAGCAAGGGGGATATGTGGAAGGACGTCAAATAGTAGATGAGATAGTTCTTGCTCAGGAAGCCATCCATTCCATGGATATGCAAAATTCTCCTTCTATGTTCATCCGGTTAGACTTATCCAAAGCTTATGACAGAGTGGATTGGCACTTCCTTATCAAAGTTTTGAGGCAATTTGGTTTCTCTAAGGATTGGATGGATTGGATTATGGGATGTATCTCTTAAGTTTCCTACTTAGTTCTTATCAATGGCATGCCTTCTCAGTCTTTCCCAGCTTCTAGAGGTATTAGGCAAGGTGACCCGCTATCCCCTTATTTATTCATCATTCTTGTTGAATGCTTGGGTAGGACTATAACCAAAAAGAGGGAAAACAAAACTCTTGAGGGAGTTACCATTGCTCATGGAGCTAGACCTATCTCTCATCTTCAATTTGTGGATGACTCTACCCTTTTAGGTAAAGCTACTATTAAGGAAGCTTCTAATATTAAGCAAATCATTAGCTATTTTTCTAAGGCTACCAGGCAGTTGATCAATGAAGACAAATCTAAAGTTATTTTCTTTCACTGCTCTGCTAGACAGGAATCCATGGTCTTGGATAAATTAAGATATAATAATACCTCTCTTCCAATCACTTATTTAGGTATTCCCATAAATATTAAAAGGCAGAAAAATAAATATTGGAATTGGTTGTTGGACAAAGTCAAGAAGAAAATTGGAAAGTGGACCAACAAGTGGCTTTCTTCTAGGGGTAGAATCACCTTGGTAAAATCAGTCCTTCAAGCTATTCCTATTTATGTTTCTTCCATTTTGAATATCCCAAAGGTTGTTCTTCGAGAATTGGATCAAATCAGTCATCGTTTCCTTTGGAGTGGTACTAAGGAGAAAAGAAAATGGGCCTTGGTGAAATGGGATACTTTATGTCTTCCTAAGAGTGAAGGGGGTTAGGATTCCGGTCTTCAATTAATAACAACAAAGCTTTAGTTGCTAAATTATATTGGAGGATGTTGCATAACCCCAATGCTCTTTGGGCCAATAATCTCCATGCTAAATATGCTGAGAACAAAAGTCCTGAAGACCTTGTTCGCTATCAACTTCCTACCAAAGGTTCTCCCATTTTAGCAGTTCTTAAGACTGGTGAGGATTTGATAAAGAAAAAATTATTTTGGATCATTCATAATGGTCAACATGCAAATTTTTGGACAGATTCTTGGGATGGTCACAAGCCTTTGATAACTCGGCTTCCCGATTGGAGGCCTTGGATGGAGGAGCTTCAGCGAGGTAATTGGATAAAGGTGGCTAATTACTGTCGATACCATACTGGTAATTCAAAGGTTGGTAGATATTGGATCCCTATTGAGGACTAGCCTATTCAAATCCTAGAAAGGCAAAGACAAGATATCCAAGGCATCCTTCATATGAGATCCCTCTCTTGGTCCCATGAAAAAGATTGTTTTGGATGGAACAACACTACTAAGGGTGAGTATTCAGTTGCTCAAGGTTATTTGACCTTATGCCATAATAATCCCAACCATTCTTCTGACATATTTTCTCAATTGTGGGCTCAAAAGCTCTGGCCTAAGGTGAGGTTCTTTAATTGGATTTTATTGCATCGTAGGGTTCTTACTGGTGAGCAACTTATGAAGCATGGTTTTCATGGCCCTTTTAGATGTGAAATGTGTGAAAAGAATGTAGAAAATATCAACCATATTTTTATTGAGTGTACTTTAGCCTCTGAGCTATGGAGGAGAATGGCAACTTTACTTGGCTTACAGTGGTCCAATTTTTTCACTTTTGAACATCTTTGGAGGGATTGGCCTAATCAAGAGGGTGTTGATCATTTTATTAGGCAGTTAGTTTGGATGGGTTCTACCATTCTTCTTTGGAATATTTGGAATGAAAGGAACAACCAAATTTTTAATCAAGATAGGAAGGATATTCACTATATTTGGCAAAATACCATAGCCAACTTAGTTGAATCAGTCCATCAACTCCTTAATCACCCCCAAAACTCCCACCAAAGATGGGATCAAGTGATGCAAAGATTGAATATTAAACCTTCTAAGGGCAACCAACTTAAAGGGAATGTGAGTATTAGTAAGATGGATAGGACTAGAAATTGGCAACCTCCTCCTAAGGATTTTGGAAAAGTCAATACCGATGGAGCCTCTAGAGGGAACCCCGGAAAAGCCAGTGTGGGAGGAATTGGTAGACTTTCAGATGGCTCCCTGGTTTTTACTTTTGCTGAGAATTTGGGTATTCTTTCCAATAACCTTGCTGAGGGGTATGGTATCCTTAGAGGCCTTCAGGAGGCTACTAAGGTTGGATGGGAAAAGGTGTTAGTTGAGTCTAACTCTCAACTTATGATTAATCTCTTGAAGACTCCTTCTAAGAATCATAAGGTGGATTGGAGAATAAAAAGAATTATTGAGAAGATTCAGTTAATCCGGATGGGATTTTTGAAAGTTGATTACAATCATGTGGTCAGAGATCAAAACAAGAGTGTTGATGCTTTAGCTAATTGGGCTTTGGACAAAGGTGATCTTACTTGTTATGGCCACCCTCCTATATGGTGGGCTTCTCAAATTAGGGAAGCTCTTATTTCTATCATTTCTTTGGATGGCTCCAGTTCTAAAGGTACCTAGTTTCTTCTTGTTTTTTTTTTTTTTTTTTCTCTTTGGTTCATTCAGTTTTTTTTAGTTCCCTAGCTCATTCTATTCTTTATTTTGTTTCCTCTATTGATTCTTGCATTAATAGTCTTCTGGTCTAGATAGGTCATTGTTTTGTTCATTTTCTTTTTTCTTTTTTGTCTTCTTTGTTTAGTTTTTTAAGGTGGGTGGGTTCTTTTGTTTTGTTTTGTTTTTGTGTTCTTTGTGTTGTTTTTTGTTGTTCTTGTGTTTCTGTTGTTTTGTTTTTTTTTAATGTTTTTTGTTATTGTTCTTGTGTTTTTTTTTCGTTCTTGTTCTTGGGTTTCTCTTTGTTTGTGTTATTTCATTTTTTTTATGTGTGAGTGTTTTCTATGTTTTTTATTTTTGTTTATTGTCTGTTGTTGGTTGTTTTTATTTTTATTTTATTTTTTAGGTTTTGGTTGTGTTTATTTTTCATGTTTTTTTGGGTTATGTCTTTGTAGTGTGCTATTGTTTTTGTCTTGTTTGTGTTTTGTTATGTGGTTCTTGTGTTTTTCTATGTGGTTTGTGTTGTGGTTTCTTTTATCTTATTGTGCGTGTTTGGTTGTGCTTTTGGTTTTGACACACTCAAGGAGCATGTTTTTTATTTTATTTTATTATTTTTGTTGTTATTTACTTTTTTTAATTTGGTTTTGTGTGTTTGTTTGCTCCTTGAGTATGTCAAATGTGGTAGGCCAGGTCCGAGTCCTAGGCATTTTTGGCGGAATGGATACCCCTGCCTCCTTGGGTCTTACCCGAAAGTGGCATCCCTTTTGGGATGTTTTCCACAAAAAAAATAATAATAATTAGTGCTAGAAGGAGGGCCTGAAAGGTAACAAATTTGATTTTCAGCATTTGAAGTTGTTCAAATTTGTCATTAGAAAAAAAAAATGAAATTTTTTATTTATGCTACATTAGTGTTGATCTGCTATAAATTCATAAATATGGTTATGATTCAATTATTGTGAATTTTTCATACATAGTTTTTGGTGTAAACTTGGCTACAAGAGACCAACAAAATGGTCTCCAATCACATAACACAAATGTAATAATTAAAGAAAACGACAAATTGATATTCTTCTCATTCTTGCAAAATATTACAATCCATCATATAGCAACCAAAAACCAAAGAAACCCTAAAAACATATTTTTTTCTAAAACTACTAAAAATAGATCTTTCTAAAAACTTCTAAAAATAGAAATGAGTCGTATTGCACCCAAATTCGGTGCACATATCCCTCTTACAATAACAAACCTTAATTTAAAATATTAGGTCTCAAATTAAGGTATAACAAAATATAATAAACTTCTAACAACCAAAAAAACCCAAAAAACCCGAGAACCTATTCTAAAAGCTAATTTTTGGGCTAGGGTAAGCTTTATGAGGGACAAAACACCTATTAAATTTCAAGGCCAACGGGCGTATGGTTCACAAGTTATGGCTCTGGCAAGGTGCATCATTCTCCTCTGGTGAAAAAGAAATTAGCTCCTACGAGTTCAACTGAATTGAAATCTTGTAGATTCTAGTTATCAATTTTCATTAGCTTTGACTCTGAAACCCAAGTGTTATCTGACTGTGGTAATCCTTCCCACTAAACTAGGAATTTTTTGTAGATCTCATGTCTGGTGGTGATCACCTTCTTATCGAACACCTGTGCAACTCTATCTTTTTTCTTCTTAAGCATCTGTCGTGCCCAATTTACTATCTCCTATAATTCGCCATCCTTGAAAGTACCAAGATACTGAAATAAATCAAAAACATTAAAAATGGGTGAAATATCAAATTCATCGGGCAGCTCCACTTTATAGGAATTATCATTGATCTTCTTCAAAATCTTGCATGGCCCAATTTTCTTAAGTTTTAGTTTGTTATATGTCCCCTTAGGAAATATTTATTTCCTAAGATGAACCATGACCATATCACCCTCTTCAAACACTTTCACCCTTCTATGTGCATCAACAAACTCTTTGTAGTGAGCATTACTACTCTGCAATTTTTCCCTCACCGACTCTTGCACTTTCTGGATATGCTCAGCAAATGCTTCTGCATCATCACTAACTTGTTCCCCAATTGGTAACTCAACCAAATATAATACACCTCTAGGATTTTGACCATAAATAATTTGAAAAGGATATTTACCTGTCGACTTGTTCACTAAACTGTTGCATGCAAATTCGACTTGTGACAAGGCTAAATCCCATTGTTTTGGTTTTTATCCCACTATGCATCATAAGAGGTTTCCCAAGATTTTGTTCACTACCTCTATTTTCCCATCAATCTGTGGGTGGTAAGCACTACTAAACTATAGCCTGGTGTTCAAATTTTTCCATAATGTCCTCCAAAAATGACTCAAGAACTTAGTATCCCGATCAGAAGTAATAATCTTTGGAACACCATACAAACGCACAATTTCATCAAAGAATAGGACTACAGTCCTAGTTGCATCATTAGTTTTTTGGAAAGCAATGAAATGCACCATTTTTGAAAATCTGTCTACCACAACAAAAATTGAATCCTTACCTCTATGTGTCTTGGGCAACCCCAACATAAAATCCATACTCAGATCGGTCCATGGTCCTGTAGGAATTGGCAATGGCATATACAATCATGTATTTTGTGTATGGCCCTTAGCCATTTGACATACTCTACATCTAGAGATAAACTTGATTATGTCTCTCTTCACTTTTGGCCAGTAGTACTTCTCCTCTACAAGAGTGATAGTTTTTGCTACTCCAACATGAACAGCCAAACCCCCACTATGTAATTCCCTCAAGATGTTCTCTCTCATAGAGCCATTGGGAATGCATAATCGATTACCCTTAAACAAGTAACCATTCTAAAAAAAATACTCTTCAAAAATAGTATGAGACTCGCCCCCTACCACACTTTTGCACTGTTGCACAATATTCCCAAAATCCGCATCATATTCATATAGATATTTAATACCCTTAAATCCTCTCTTTTTTTTTTTTTTCCCTTTTTTTCTTTCTCCTTTTTTTTTTTTTTTTCTTTTTTTTTTTTCTTTGCCTCCCCCCCTTCTCAAATTCTGATCTAGTAGTAGCCACTTCGTAGATCAATTTTACTGAAGTACTTAGCTCAAGCCAATCCATCCATCATATCATCCACTTTCAACATAGGATATTGATACTTTATTGTGATCTTATTTATGGCTCTACTATCCACACACATCCGCTAGTCACCATATTTATTTGGGGTCAACAATGTTGGAGTCACACATGGACTCATACTCTCCCTAACTAATCCCTTCTTTATCAACTCTGTCACTTGCCTGCTCAACTCTTTATTTTGTGTTGGGTTCAACCGATAAGCTACCTAATTTGGGAGCATTGATCCTAGAATAAAATCCATGTGATGATGGATATCCCTTTTTTGTGGTTGTCCATCTGGTAACTCCTTTGGTTTGACATCTTTATATTCACTTAGAAACTTAGCTACTGCTGTAGGCATAACCACTTCCTTTATTTCTAGCTTCCTAGCTATTAAGGCATAACAAAAGCTAGCATCCTTGTATTTGCAAGAAAATCCTTCATCGTCAACAAGCTCTCACTCGGCCCATCCTCCTTCAAAGGTACAAGAACTACCTTTACACCTTCCTTCCAAAATGTGTAAGTGTTATTTCTCCCATTATGGTTAGTATCCCTATTGTACTGCCAAGGTCTTCCCAATAGAATGTGACATGCATCCATCGAGATCACATCACACCACACTTCATCCTTCTAAGTGCTCCCAATTTAAAATTTAATTAAACACCTTTGATCTACTGTTACCTCATTCCCCTTCTTAACCCATGAGATGCGATATGGATAAGGATTTTTTTCACATTTTAGGTGCATTTTTTCAACCATGACATTTGACACCATATTCTTACAACTACCACCATCAATGAAAATGTTACATACCTTCCCTCCTGATGTACATCTTGTTCAAAATATGTTCATTCATAGCCAAGAATATTCACCATCTATGGTCTACCTATTTTCTTTGATCTACACCATCTCTTTCTTAGGAGCAATCAACATCCTCCTTATCATAAGGTCTTCCCCCATGTCAGCAACAACTTCATCCTCATCATGCTCTTCCATCTCAACCAGATTGACCCTTCCTTGTCCTCCTTAACCCCTTTCTTGGACATCATATTAAGGACACTCAAATTATTTGTGCCCCTCACCACATCCATAATAGGTATACGACCACCTCAGATCATTCCCATTCCATCCACCATCGTAACCTCTACCTCGTTGGTATCCTCTTCCTCTCAGATTTTGCCCATATTCTTCTTGTTTAGCAGGTATTGAGGATTCTCCCTTGATAAAATTAGATCCACTTTGACCCTAACCTGAAGAGGGCGTGAATCCTTTCTTACCTATTCTATTAATCATTTCAATTTCTCCTCTACCTTGAGGGCCATTTGATACGCATCCTCCACTATAAGAGTGCGATGCATGCTCATCTCATCTTGAACAGAAAAACTTAGGCCATTTACATACCTGGTAGCCTTTTGGTCCTTCGTCTCATTGTGCTCCACTAGAATGGATAGCTTGTAGAATTTATTAGTATAGTACTCAATGGTTTGATCCTTCTATCAAAGATTTTGAAATCTACAAAATAGGGTTTGGGAGTAGTCTATAGGTATAAATTTTTCATGTAACTTCTTCTTCATCTTTGTCCAATCCCTGATCTTTTCCTTTCCATTCCTTTGTCGTGTAGTATGTAAATGATCCCACCAAATAAATGCATGTCCCTTCAACTTTGTGCATGCGAGCTTAACCTTCTTCTCTTCAGCAAGGTTACTCCATTCAAAATATTTTTCTAGGCTATTGATCCAATTGATTAACTCCTCTGGTTTCAACCCACCAGCATATTCGGTAACCTCGATCTTGATCCCATATTGATTCCCATTAAGACCCTCTAGAGCTTGTATCAGTAGATTTTTAAAACTATGTCCTTCTTCCTCTGGACCCTCTGGTTTTGCTTCTACATGGACCTCAAATCCATGTTCCTCAGGTATATTTTCATCATCAGATCCTTGATTTGCATGTGCCCTGGTACATATCTCTCCCATGTAATCAATCACACTAGTCAGTCGTGCTATTTTTGCATTCAAATCCTTGATTTGCCTATTCATCTGGGCATATATTCTAGGTGGCATCCTTCGTACACTAACGAGATCACACCCACTCTGATACCAAATGATGTAAACTCAGCTACAAGAGACCAACAAAATGAAATCCAATCATATAACACAAATGAAATAATGAAATAAAAATACAAATTTATATTCTTCTCATTCTTGAATTCACACCCCCTCTAAAAAAGATTACAATCCATCATATATCAACCGAAAACCAAAGAAACCCTAAAAACATTTTTTTCTAAAACTGCTAAAAATAGATCTTCTTTCTAAAAACTTCTAAAAATAGAAATGAGTCGGATTGTGCCAAAATTCGGTGCACATATCCCTCTTATAATAACAAACCTTAATTTAAAATATTAGGTCTCAAATTAAGGTATAACAAAAGATAATAAACTTCTAACAACCAAAAAAACCCAAAAAACCCGGGAACCTATTCTAAAAGCTAATTTTGGGACACTAGATGGAGGATTTAGGTCTCGAAAACACTTTTTTGGAGATTTATGCCAATTGAAGATTCACCTGATGCAGAACACACACAAAACCACCTGTTAAATTTCAAGGCCAACGGGTGTACGGTTCACAAGTTATGGCTCCGACAAGGTGCATCAGTTTTGCATGTTGAAATTGGTTCAATGGCAAAAAAATATTTACCCCATTATAAGCATGATGGAATGAGTATGACTGAGGAACATATTCAAGCATACAAAAATACTATGATTCATTTACAAATTATGCATGAATATGTTATATGTAGAATGTTTTCATACACATTAGATGATTTTGCTTATGATTGGTTTATCAATTTACCTGCAGGCTCTATCACTTCTTGGGATCAATTAGAAGCAATATTTCTTAGTCATTTTGGAAAACTGGTTGACCCAATTATGATGTTAAATCAATTTTTCTCTATCTGCAAAGAACCTAATGAATCTATGAGATGATTTAATGATAGGTTCCATGAGTTGTATACCAAACTAGTGATGCATTACATCATTTCAGAAGAAAGAGCTACTCAAATATACATGGGAGCCTTAGATCATGTTACTTCTATGTTTTTGAGACTTCTTAAAATTACATCCTTTCCTAGAGCCTACAATGAAGCAATAATATTTGAACAATATTTTATTTCAAAAGGGGTTAATGTGGTTCAATTATCATCACTTAGACCTAACGATCATAATCAGGTAAATGATTTAGGCTTTAGCATAACCTTCTCCCATGATGAATTATTTTTCAGGAGTTATGGATTTCAACCAATACCAACCATCCAATCTAGCACCCTCAAATCAAATTATGTCTAATGTAAGCAATCAACGAGATAAAATTGATGGTCTAGATGTCACAACTACCTTAGATGTCATCCAAAATGAGGTGCAGGTTTCAAATTCACTACCCATCAATGAGGATTGTGATGATCAAGTTAACCAAAATGTAGAGATTGGCTCAATTTTGGAAACATATGAACCTTTAGAAATAAAAGGCTTAGGGTCATTATTCACAAGTGAATATTAGGATAATTATAGAAAGCTGAATACAATAATTGATCCCACTGAAAAACCCTTGACCCACAAAAAGATAATTTTTTTTAAATTGAGGAGGATGAATGTAGAAAAGATGAATTATTTGAAATTGAGAAGGATGAGTCTGAGGAAGATGAATTTTTTGAAATTAATGAGGATGAATCTGAGGAAGAATTTGAAGATAACATGAATGAAAGGATGGAATATCATCACATGTTTCAAAAAAAATAGTATTCTACTATTCTAGACAAAAAATGGGAATCATTTACTTCTTTAATAATTCCTAAAGAAATTTCTATTCCACTTGATGTTGATGTGCAAAAAACTAAAATTTTTATCTCATCTACGGATCTTATATTGTCTATTCAGCAAGATGATTCAATTTCAAAAATACTGGAGCCATCAAAAGTGGTTGAAAATGAATTTAAAAAAAATCAATAGATGAATCTGAAGTATGCAGAAAACTTGATAGAATCTCATCCTTTGAATTTGAAAGATAATTATTATAATGGTTGGGAATGATATGAGGAATGTGTTTCTTTTATGCCTTATGATAAAATATTTTCTTCATTTGATATGCAAGACACTAAATTTTCTATCTTACATGAAGAGCCTACAATTCATGTACAATCAGAGAATCACATGTCGTTTGAAGACATGATAGAATTTCATTCCTTAGCTTTAGAAGATAATTATTATAATGGTTGGGGTATGTATGATGAATCATTGTTTTCTCACACTCTTACTGATAAAATTTATATTTCACTTGATATCCAGGACACTGAAATCTCTATATCACATGAAGATCTTGCAATTCTTGTATAATTAGAAAATGGCGTACCACTTGCAGAAATAGAGAAGGTTCCAAAATTCAATCACTTTGAATATGATTTTATTGAAAATATTGCAGAAATCAAAAAGGAAGAAATGATGATCCATGAAGATGAAGGGCTACAATATTATGATGATGAAGACCATGAGAAAAAAATAGGAAATCACAAAGGCTCATAAAGTCTTGGTAAATGGAAATACACAAAAGGTAGAATCTTCGCATTTATGTTCAATCATTCAAACTCCAGGTAAAATTTTACATAATATTATGTTGGATTCAAATATGGTTGATAATGAAATTCCATTTGCGATTAATAAATAATTGGAATTAATGCCTACTCACATCAATAATAAGGTTGCTATGTTGAACAAGACAGAAGTAGATGTTTTTGAGTTACTAGATCAAGTTCAACAACAATTGACTATTGAACCTGGGATACAAAGTCATAATGATCCTCATTTGTTAAATACCCTAGATGCTTGCAAAATGCTACGTAGTTATGATTGGTCTAAAACTATGAGTAGTGGTTTGTTAGGCAAATTTTCAAAAATAGGATCAAGTTTGGAAAAGTTCAAGTTTAACCTTAGCAATGATGATAATATTTTAAATAATTAATTGATAATGGTAACACACACCCCGTTGAGTGAAGTTGTGATAAAAATCCCACATAGTGAACACAAAATAATTCAAAATTAATTGTGGATTCATGAATTTAATGCATCTAATTTCAAAATGTCAGTGATGGAATTGAATCAAACTGGTGGGGTGAGAGAGGTAAATTAAAGGCTTTTGTATTGTTTGGCTTAATCTTATTATGGAATGATGCCCACAAAATTTGGTATGCCTATCATGTCAAAAAAATTTCCATTTATGGTCAAAATCATGTTTGGGATCCAGGGAAATGATAATTGAATTCTTGTTTGTACATATATTGTATATTTTTATAAATAGTCTTTTAGGTTTTCATGTTTTGTTTTTCTTTTGTACATAATATTTTGTTTTGCGAGATTTTGCTATTTGTTTTTTGTCAATGTTTTCAAGTTTAAGAAGCAAGGTTCTTACTTGCTTAATTAGTTTTGCAATTTTGGTTTGTTTCAAGTTGTGATTTTTGGCTTGTACCTCACCAGGTTTTGGTTTTGTTCCTTTGATTGAAGTAGTGTTTTGTAATTGCAATAAATTGTTGGTCTCATTGTTGGTACTTGTTCCTTTGTCATGTAGGATAAATTATATATTTTGAAAACAGATGAAATTAAGGAAAAGAGAATAAAATTGTTTAGTAATATCCTTATGGTTTTGGACTAAAATAGTGAAATTTTAAAACAATAAGATATTTTGTAAAAGCTCCACATCTATCACATCACATTAAAGGGCATTCTTTGAATTTTTTAAGGATAAGTCATTTTGTTTTGCAAATTAAGGTGAAAATCTAATATACTCTATTTTTAGCATTAATCGATCTCTAACTTAGGTGGTAGGTAAATTTTATAAATTAATACAATGCTTAATACAAAAAGCAAGAAAAAAGAAAGTAACGTTAAATTGGTCAAATGGTTTAGATAATATTCATCGAGGCTATGTCTAGATAGAAATAAAAGAAAGGAAGCAAAAGAAAAATTTATATAATATTAGGGTAATTCAGATAATCTCTATAGGGGCTATAGATGCTTGGTTGGTAGTAGAGCAAAGCCTAGAAGAGATCAAGGTTATCTCCACTGGAGCTATGCATGCTCGACTGGCAGTGGAACAATGTAGAGGTGCATCTTAATGAGTGATAATTTTATAGCTGAAATGCAAAACTGAATGATGGAATCTGAATTATTTCAAGAATATAAAATGAATCACAATTCACACACTAAGCAAAAGCAGGTGTTTCATATGTTTTCATTTGAAAGCTATCTAACTCCATTTTTTTTGGATATTACTAGATTGTGTTTATTTTTTCTGATCTTTGGTTTTATTAGTTTTAGATCAGGTTCTTAATCCAAAATGCTCAGGATAATTTCTTAGTAAAGTCATCGTTTGTTGTTGCCATTGCACAACTTACCCCAAAATTGGAGACCCATCGCATAATTTTGAAATTTTGATGTCATTTTAATTTGTTGTTTGCATTTGTTATTTTGTGTAGATTAATGTGGATTAATAAAATATGGCACTAAAGTTTTTTTTATTTTCTTGATGTTTTATTGAAGTTGATTTTCTTTTATTTTTAAGTTTTAATGTTGTGATTCTAAAAATTTAAATTTAATTTTTTTAATTATTTTGAAATGTTTTAAATTACATTATATTTAATATTTAAAAGAGGTAATTTAAAATATTTTAATTCAATTGAAAAGTTTAATAAAAAATGTTTTTTTTTTTTATGGTTTTGCAGGTTTTCGAGGCAAGCAGCATAATTTTTGAGGTGGACCAGCAGACTTAGAACAAGGTGGTAAATGTGATCAACGCCTGACATGGTTTTCAAGGTGTCAAAAAGGTGGTCAAGAGAGGCACGAATCAAGGAGCCACCCACTGGGTTGGCTAAATCGATATGCATAGTAGGTCTTACCAATTATAAAGCTTTCATCGTGTTTGTCCCAATGCATGTGGGATCAAAAGGTGGAATATTATATGACATGTGGACCAAAAAGGTAAATATCTCCATGCTTGCAAATTGACCGATGAAAGTAAAGCTAAGCTAGTGAAGGCATCAAGATGCTTGGGTGCATAATTTATCAAATTTTGCAAGTTTATTTTAGATGGCGGTAACATCATCGCATTCTCTCAATGACATTTTAGAAACACACAAAGAATAGATATTGATTAGCAAAATTGTTCATGTTCAAATAAATATAATGAGTACCAACTGGTAAATATAAACATGAACATGACACACAGGTGATGATGTTTGTAAAATTTATAATGATGCTTGATATTTTTAATCCAGACATAGATGGATAGAATATTTTCTACATGTATGGGAGCAACTTCATGAAGTCTGATTTTAAATATTCTGGCAATCCCAATGCTATCAAATTGAACATAGGAACAACATGGGTGTTATCCATACGGTGATGCTCGAGGGCTAGCGAAATATTGTGAAATATGGATACGGTGATGATCACATTCTACAGTGACCAGCAATGTTGCTGGTATCACAGAAAGTATGTAGACATAGAAATTAGTAGCCAAGGATTTGAAATCAACACTCCTACCTTTAACATGATCAATGACGGACTGATTTGTGGAGCCTGTTGTAAAATAAAGTGTTGACACAATCGGATACAGATTCATTTTAACAACATTTTGAGGAATGATGTAACATAATAGAAAAATTGCTACTAGTGGTTATTTAATATTGTGGATAGTTGCATCATAATGAAGTTTTACGTTAAAATCCAAACTCTCCATTTTTTTCCCTTTGCTTACTAATAGTCTTCATCGTGGTTTTGGGATTTTTGTCTTTGAGAGAAATAAGAGACGATTCGATGAAGTATAATATTTTGTTGATCTATTTCTGAAGTCTTTTGAGTAGGTAAGTTCTCTAAGGTTGAGGAGGAATCTTGCAGTGCATCACAGTAGATGACGAAGGATTTCTCGGTTGAACAAAGGATGTGGTACAGTTCATCTCTCAAGTGATTATTGTGTTTGGTTATCATAAATTTGGTGGGAGATTATGAATTTTATGGAGATATAGTGAGGCGAAGAGTAATAGAAGAGAAATGGAAAGGTAGCATGAATAAACATTAAAACTTTAAGTATTTTTTTTGTGAATAATAAAGCAAGGACAACATATAATAAAGTGGGATGAATTCTGATAGGGTTTAATAGACACAATAAAATCAAGAGCATTCAATCAATTTTATTAAGTTTCATCACGAGAAAGATATGGGTGAAGTGTTGCTCTAGTGTTACAAGAGGCATATGAAAAGTAGTGTGGTGCAAGTCATACATGAAGGACATCAGGTTAAGTTTTTTTTGTATATAGATGCAACAATGGACAGCACTGGAGAATGAAACAAAGAAAGACATCATTGAGTAGGAATCATGTTTTAAAAAGTGTAGAGGTGAACATCAACGAAATTTAAAAAATCAAAGTAGTGGTAGCACCAGTAATTAACGTCGGTGAAAGGCAAATATCAATTGGCAATAAATGTGAATTGTATATAAAGAAATTTGTAGAATTTATGATGGGTATAATGTATTTCATATAGATTGAATGGTAGAAAACAATGATTTAGATGGTGTTTGATAAAGTTTACATAATTGATCAAATTTTTAAAATTTCTTGGACATTTTTGACAAAGAGGAAGGCTCTAATGTTTCGGATTATTAGGGCATATTATTGATAATGTTGTTTTTAAAAGTATAATGAAGAGATTTATACACAAAATATGATTTATTTTCCTCATGATAAAATGCATAAGGAAAATGAATTCGTTCTTAAATCTATTGTAAAACTATCATGGAATGGAATAACAGAACCAAGGAATTTAAAAAACTAAATAATTCACATTATAAAAGAGCCATCGATATCCAATAAAATGGTGGAAATATTTTTCGAGAAGTGGATTGAAGAATTGCAGAAGGTTTGCCAAAGGTTTCCTCCTAGGTTTGCTCGAAGAAGACTTCATCTTAGATGAACAGAGATATTTTGGAGAGAGTATTATTGTAAGATTTTATTATAATGTATTTATTTTGTTCAAGTGAGAATATGCATGTTGATGATGTTTTCACATTATAATGATTTGATACATTTAAATTGTTTTTCCTTGAAGATTGAACTTAATTTAGATTGAATTGAATTAATGTTGGTTGATTTAAATTAAGTTTTATTTCATAAATGTTTCTGTTTACTATTTTTAGGATGAAGCATTGAAGTTTTTGTAACTTGCACTTAAATTTACATTTCATTTTTTTTTTCCTGAACGCTAAACTTTTTATTTTATTTTATTTTAAATTCATGAAAAATCAAAAACCCTAAGTTTTTAATATAAAGTTTCAATATTATGTTAGGTAAAATGTTTATTTCATGTTCGTAAATTCATGACATTTCATAGTTTGAAATAAACATTAGAATTTTAATTAAATTTTCCAAATTATGTTTATTAAATTTTAACATAAAGTATTTGGATAATGAAAATTATTTCCTAAGGTTAATAATTAGATGTTTGCATTTATAAAGTTTATTTTTAACAATATTCAATTATTAATCTCATATTTGGAGAACGAATTTTATGAACGATAACATTTCATTGTGTAAATCAAATATCAAAATCGCAAACCCCTTGTTAATGGTAATGTCAACCTTTGAGGTATTACAATAGTATTTTCATATTTTGCAATCACATTTTAACACAGAACCTTGGAGAAACTAATAATTTTTTTTGCAAGAGAGGGTTACTTAACAGGATCCTAACTGTGAGTGTATTTTCGTAATCGGGTAAAAATATCACTCAACATACACTTCTAAGCCAAAAGTACAATATGTAACATAGTAAGGGAGAAGGAAAGAGAAACCTGAAAACCATACAATAAGATGCATGTGCCTTCTTCTAGAAAACACCAGTCTCTAGTTTCAAGACTGCTCATTTGTAAGAAACCTTTGGCCTTCTCGGAAACCTCATAGATATAATCGTGAGTGGGACCAAGGAAGTTCTTGTTGAACTCTAGGTAAGGATGGCTCCTTCTCAACATATGCATCCAATCCACAAGTGGGTGGGGATCATCTTTTGCAATGGGAATAGAATGCCTCACCAAGGGCATAGAATAGAAGAACATCCATGCAAGATAAGAGGGGTAATGAAATTTCATGCTTACCTTGGACTAGTAGTCTACCATTTGTTTTCTTATGCTTATGGCTAGGAATTCATCCCAATACATTCTTAACAACTTGTAGGCTCTCAATGCAGCATGCACCATAGCTATCTGGTCTTGATACACAGTCTTATGTATTGCCAATCCCTTTAGGATGGCCAACATACAAAAATTTGTTGCATCTCAACCTTAAATTCCACTAACGACCAAGTTCTTTCTAGATAATATTTTGGCAACCTTTGTAGATTTGATACCTCCATCATCTAGGATCTAGGGTCATCTTCTGCTAGCATTTATCTTTGAGACTTTTTAGTGATAATCCTAAGGTACTTTATGGGTAAATCTTCAATAGAATGCTCCAGAGTCGTGAATGCTCATATGATGGTTTGAGCATTTATCTAAAACAAAGGCTATAGGTTTTTATCCCTAACCGTACTCGTGTTTGCATCATAGAATTCTACTACTGCATCAATCAACTCAGGACATGGATATGCAGTGATTGGTAAAAATATGGCCAACTATGTATTCCATGGAGCAATGCCTACAAAATTTGTGTAATTTCCTTTCACCTTTTGTTCTACACCTATACATGAAAGCTTGGATTTGGCTTTAAGGGTAATTTGTGTGTATTTAATCCCCTAAAACGAATCTTCTAACTTACTTTTTGGCTTGGATTTCATAATTTTATCCCTTTCAAACCTTCCTTATGGCCACTAGTTTAGAATGCTCATAATTACCTTGCTCTCAATTGTGTAGGTTTCGCCACTTCAGTGACTATGGTAGAATTACCATGCATGTTATCAGCATAATGACGTCAAGCATATCCCCCTTTTATAGCTCCAGAATAATTAAGTTGATAAAATTAATTTCCCAAAGCGATATGGAGAATCTTGTGGAAAACTAGGTAAATATTATTGGGGCACATTCAATCTAACAAAAATATTTTGCCAACTATTCTTGATTTATGGACCATTGGCCAATGAAATCACCTCCATGACACCATTTTTATATGGTTGTGTACATTATTGGAGCATTTTTTATCATGATGGAATTATGGTTTTTTAGAGTGCAACTTTCCCAAGTGGATTATGTTTTGGATCTTGTCCACTACACCATTTATGATGCATGTTCAAATTATCTTGGAGAGTGTGCCTACGCCACTTTCTTTTGTGATGCATGATGATGTGTCAAGTTTGATAGGTTTCAACTAGATTGCCATGTTTCCTTGGCCATTGTATTTAGATGAGCTCTTGGTATGTGCACCCTTAGCTTGCCTAATTAGTTTGATTCAATTTTATGGGGAGGAGAAGCAACCATTTTCACACATGTAACTTTGTTATTGGGCACATAATTTGATTCAACCATTAATTTTACTAACAAGATTAAGGTGATCCTTAGCTATGCCTGCATGCTTACATCTAGAAATTGATAGTTATAGGCCAACACTACACTAGTTTTCCTTTTATTTCCCTAGATGACATTTTTGGATCAACTTTGGGTGGAGAGGATCCCATTTTTTTGCCCTTTCATAAATTTCCAACTAGGTCGTAAGTGGGTGGGGTTTTGGGATGTGCATGTTTCAAATAATTCTCTCAATATTCCACCCTAAGGTACTTGGATCTGGTTTATGTGGAGTTTTGGGTTGTTCTCATGATCAAAACACTTCTCATTCATTCGTCCAACCCTAAAGCTTGGATGTTGTTCCTTTTAAATTCTTAGGTCAAACCTTACCGTCTTTACTGACTAAGTATGTCGTGAGAGATGAGAAAAAATGAGCTTAAATATGAAGCTTGAAATGGACATTTGTTGGCTCCTACAGACTTGTACAAAATAATAATTTGAAATAATAAAATAAGGGATATATACATATATATACAATCATTGCCACAATCAAGTTAAGAATAATGCTCTAAGTGTTGGCCATTCACCATGATGGGAATAAACCACCCTTATAGATATTGCAATTGGTATGCATTTATATTCTTGCAGTCTTCCATGAAATATGGATTCAACCAAAAGGAATCAAAATCGATATGAGCCCCTAGTTTGGCTCGATTTGCATTCCATTTCAAGGTAAGATCACCTCTAGAGAATTCCTTTGGTGTTGCCTTCTTGTCAAACCAATATTTTATTGAATTCTGATTTTTATTAATATTTTTGAATACCTTCTTACATTCTTCTTCCAACTGCATTAGCTACGCTATCCTCTTTTTGATTGCTAGGAAGTCCTCACCTTCTATCTCACTTAAAAATTTAAGTGTTGGAAGCTCAATATTAATGGGAATAATGGCCTTCTTGCCATACACAAGGGAGTATGGATATATTTTCATGGATTTATTCGAATTTATCCTATATTACCATAATGCTTGGTTGATCAAGAGGTGCCAACTCCTAGGATTCTATTCAATATTTCTTTTCATAATATTCAACAAGTTTTTATTTGTAGACTCATCCAAACCATTCCCTTGTGGATAGTAATTTAAAGATGCATTCCAATATATTCCATACCTTTTGGCAAAGTCCATTGTATTGGCACCTATAAAGAAGGAGCCATTATCTAAGATAATAGTAGCAGGGATCCCAAACCTGATGATCAACCTAACTAGAAAATCAATGACCATCTGTTGGTCAACTTGTTTGGTTGCTTCAATTTCAGTCCACTTTTTAAAGTAATATATTGTAGTAAGGATATACTTATGAGTAGATAATTAATTTGGATTAATAACTCTAATGAAATCCAAGCCCCATTGTTGAAATGGATCTTCTGCAATCATTGGTTGTAAATTTATGGCAGGGTGTTTTCCTTTTCTAATAAATATTTGATATCTATCATAGCCTCTGACCAATTTGAGTGCATTTATGAATACAAAGGGTCAATATAATCCTTCTCTTAGGATTTTGGTTGTTGTGGTCTAGGCAAAGTAATATAGACCTGAAAACCCAAAGTGAAATTCTTCAAGGACCTTATGGGCTTTATTTAAAGGTATGCATCGCAATAGGACTCCATAAAAATTTCTTCGATAGAGAATGTTATTAATTAATACAGTTTTTTTTCTTGCATCCTATACCTACACCTCTGAGATACTATCAATCCTTCCAAACATCTTCCAGAGGTAAAATAATGAGTCAAATTGGAGATCTAGGGGTTCGATGATCCTTGAACTTTTTTTGGCTCAACTATATCTATTTCTTCTATGCAAAGATTATAACTTGCAACAATGGATTTTTCCAAATGCTAACAAAGTTCTCAACCTCTTACTAGCTTTGTCGATCAAATCTCTATGTCAAATTCTTGAATCATCATTTTCCATATAGCTCTTCGATCACCCCATTCTCCTTGAATCACAACATTTCGAACATCTGGATGCACCACATATACAACAATTTTTCTTTGGGAGATAAAATACCTGAACTTCTTAAGAGATTTCATGATGGCATAGACTTATTTTTCAATGAAATTGTATCTTTCTTCATGATCATGCAAAGTCTAGTTGAGAAAGGCAATTGGTCTTTCATTACCATCATCTCCTTTTTGTGTGAGGACTACCACATAGCTTTCCTCTGCTCCAAAATAATATAGAATAAAATCCTTAAAATAATCCAAGTTAGCAAGAACTAAAGCTTGTGAGATAGCTTCCTTTATGCTTTTGAAAGCATCCTTTTGGGTGTTTGTCCACTTAAATTCTTCATATTTATTCAACATATGTGTCATGGGTTTGACTATTTAGGCAAATTCTAATACAAATGTTTGCACAAAGTTGATTTATTTGAAGAATGATTGAAGTCCCTTCTTGTTTATAGGTAATGGTAGATCCAAGATGGTGCTTATCTTATTTGGGTCTATGGCAAGCCTAAATTTTGATACCACATTTCCTAGGAGTTTACTTTCTTATATTTCTTATCTTATATGGGTCTATGGATTTCTTCAAAATTATCCTGTCTTCCCATAATGCTTGGTGTTGGAAGCTCAATATTAATGGGAATAATGGTCTCCTTGTTATACATGAGGGAGCATGGAGATGTTTTCATGGATTTCATTGAGTTTATATTGTCTTCCCATAATGCTTGGTTGATCAAGAGGTGCCAACTCTTGGGATTATGTTCAATATTTCTTTTCATAATATTCAACAAGTTTTTATTTGTAGACTCAACCAAACCATTCCCTTGCAGATAGTAGTTTAAAGATGCATTCCAATATATTCCATATATTTTGGCAAATTCCATTGTCTTGGCACCTATAAATGAGGAGCCATTATCTAAGATAATAGTAGTAGGGATCCCAAACCTAGTGATCAACCTTTCTAGAAAATCAATGACCATCTGCTAGTCAGCTTGTTTGGTTGCTTTGGCTTTAGCCCACTTTGTGAAGTAATCTATTGTAGTAAGGATATACTTATGACCAGCTAATGAATTTGGATTAATAACTCAAATGAAATCCAAGCCCCATTGTTGAAATGGCTCTTCTGTAATCATTGGTTGTAAAGGTATGGCAGGGTGTTTTCCTTTTCCAACAAATATTTGACATATATCACATCCTCTGACCAATTTGAATGCATCTAAGAATATAGAGGGCCAATAGAATCCTACTCTTAGGATTTTGGTTTTTGTGGTCTAGGTAAAGTAATACCCCCTGAAAACTCGGAGTGAAATTCTTCAAGGACCTTCTAGGATTTCTTTAAAGGTATGCATCGCAATAGGACTCCATAAAAATTTCTTTGATAGAGAATGTTGTTAATTAATACATATTTTTTTGCTTGCATCCTATACTTATACCTCTGAGATACTATCAGTCCTTTCATACATCTTCTAGATTGAAATAATGAGTCAAATTGGATATCTAGGGGTTTGATGATCCTTGCACTTTTTCTTACTGAACTATATTCATTTCTTCTATGTAAATATTAGAACCTGCAACAACAGATTCTTCCAAATGCTGATAAAGTACTCAACCTCTTACTAGCTTTGTCAATCAAATCTCTACGTCAAATTCTTGAATTTTCATTATCCAGCTAGATCTTTGATCACCCCATTCTACTTAAGTATCAAAATTTCTAATATCTGGATGCACCACATTGAAGAACATGTGCTTATACTGAGAGGGGGTGAATAGTATAATATAAAAATTTTCCCCAAATAGTAGCATCAGCATTAATAAATCAATAAACATCACACAAAGCATCACACACATGAGAGACATCATTTTTAATGTGGTTCACCCAATGTGGGCTACCTCCACAGAAAATATATCTTCTAAATATTTCTTAAATAATCTCTTGGGAATCCTTCCCAAATATAATTTTTATGGGCCTATGTCCAAAGGAGATGTTGATCCCCTAAATCTCAAGTTCATGGATCTCTTCCATAGGATAACTCTTTCCCCTTCTGCTCTGGCTAGTGATATTCTATAAGACTTTGTCTCTCTGCTACACCGATCGGTGAATCTCTCTCCACTTGAAGACTCCTCACTCATATATGTCTTCAATTGTCCTGGATACTGAATCTCTATCCACTAAGACTTTTTCCTCTATACTCTATCACCTCCAAAGCTTTTTCAATAGGTTCACTCATAACCTCTTCAAATTTGCTCAATAGGCTCACTTAGAACCTATTTAAATATTCTCAATAGGCTCACTCAGAACCTACTTAAATGTGCTCAATAGGCTCAATCATAACCTGCTCAAATATTCTCAATAGGTTCACTCAGAACCTGCTCAAATCTACTCAACAAGCTCACTCAGAACTTGTCCAAATATGCTCAACAAGCTCACTCAGAACTTGTCCAAATCTTCTCAATAATTCCTCTCTAGGACTTGCTCAAATTTGCATAGCAAGCTTTCACAAAAGCTTACTCAAAATCAGTCCACAAGCCTTCTCAAAGACTTGCCTCAAATCAACTCAACAAAATCTCAACTCAATCTCATAGAAGCATAAAGAGAATTGTTAGAGACTCAATATGTTCTATACTCAAATCCCAATCTCAACTCAGCAATCTCATAGAAGCATAAAGATAATTGTTAGAGACTCAATATGTTCTATACTCAAATCCCAATCTCAACTCAAATCAATCTCAACTCAGCAATCTCATAGAAGCATAAATAAAATTCTTAGAGACTCAATATGTTCTATACTCAAATCCCAATATCAACTCAAATCAATCTCAACTTAGCAATCTCATAGAAGCATAAAGAGAATTTTTAGAGACTCAATATGTTATATACTCCAATCCCAATATCTTTCTCAAATCAATTCAAATCATAGATATAGAATAGTTTATTTTATGGAACTTGAACAACCACTTCACACAATCACTTGACTAGGCTCAAACAACTCTACTCAACCAATCACCACAAGGAACAACTCTTTCTCACAAACCCTATTCCAAGCATGAATCAACCAATTCAAAATGTCTTCAACAATACTCAACAACAAATCTTACATAACAATGATACTCATGTTCTTTTTAGCTCAAGTTCAAGTTCTTTGCACAACAACTCACTCCAAAAACAATGCTTATAAAATAAGGTTTTAATCACAACTTTCAAAACAGAAAACCTTGAAGCATTAAACCAACTATTTTCGAATAGGAAACCATGATCAATCCTTTTCACTCCAATGATATTTTAGAAATCAACCACCCAAATAAAATCAATGGATAATGTTACTCATACCTTTTTGATGCCTTATGAGTTATCCACTAAATCTGCCACACTCAACACTTTTCCTTTTTCAATCTCAAAAAGGGTTAGAGATCTTGAGTAATAACTCAACAATAAAATAATGTCCAAATAACACCTTATTACTCCTACTTTATTTTAAAATCCACAAAAGTTCTTTTTAAAGAAAAACCCTTACTCAAAAATAAATTTCACTAAAATAACTTTATTAATAACCCTTATTACTCCTAATAATTTCAAGAAATCACAATTAAATATTTAACTCCACAAATCAAACAACCACTATAACCTTATTCCTAAGGTTATTCAATACATCAACTATCAAATCACCTTTTTCCTTTATCACTCCACCTTAGGAAATAACAAAATAAATAAAAACCTCAATACCTACCTCGAGGGGAATCGAACCCCCGTCATGTCCAACACGAACACCCTAACCACGACCAAGCTACCGCATGAGCTACAGGCCCATCGTGAAGAAAGAAGCACCACTCGCTTCTTGTTCTTCTCTCCTTACACTAAGCAAAAAGGAAATGTGCCTTGAGCACCTCAACAAAGCCAAAATGATGCTTGCATGAATCGAACACTTAACCTTCCTACCACAAACACCTTTGCACAAACCAAGCTGCCACTAGGCCACACTGCCCACCATAAAATAAAAATAACATGAGGTCTTCCTTCGCAAAAACAAATCATTAATCTCAATCGATCAAGGATAATCTTCTTCAAAAAATTTAATGGCATATATATGCCTTCCCTTAGCTTGGAAACATTGGCACTTTTGAACATTCCTTTATGACTTCGGCGAATATTCTTTTAATTTATTTTTAAAATTTTAATTTTAATTTTAAATAAATTTAAATTTAAACTAAATCTTTAAAGTTAAATATCTCCATCATCGGGGCACCTTTTTCGATGAAACAAAAAGCCAACTTGGGTTTTAAGAAAAACCCATTTCAAATCTATTGACCATGGTTTTAAATAAAACCTTTCATCTTTCCTACCCTGGTTTTCACAAAAACCCTTCCTTGCACTTTCACAAAACATAGTGCATGCCATTATAGATCCTTTTGACATCAATGACAAAATTTTAGCTTAGGGACTCAAAATGTCCAACACACATATACAACAATTTTTCTTTAGGAGACAATAACCTGAACTTTTTAAGAGATTTCATGATGGCATAGACTTATTTTTCAATGAAATTATATCTTTTTTCATGATCATGCAAAGTCTGGCTAAGAAATGCAATTGGTCTTTTGTTACCATCATCTCCTTTTTGTGTGAGGACTACCACATAGCTTTCCTCTACTCCAAAAGTGTATATAATAAAATCCTTAGAATAATCCAGATTGACAAGAGCTTGTGAGATAGCTTCCTTGATGCTTTTGAAAGCATCCTTTCGGGTATTTATCCACTTAAATTCTTCATCTT
Organism: Wollemia nobilis; assembly: GCA_028583015.1. NCBI lineage: Eukaryota > Viridiplantae > Streptophyta > Pinopsida > Araucariales > Araucariaceae > Wollemia > Wollemia nobilis. Next base: position 38,689 of record JAQPPZ010003172.1, on the reverse strand, counting down.
TATTCAAAATCTATGTCATGGGTTTAACTATTTAGGTAAAGTCGGGTATAAATTTTTGCATAAATTTGATTTGTTCAAAGAATGATTAAAGTCCCTTCTTCTTCATAGGTAATGGTAGATCCAATTTTTTGCTTATTTTATCTAGGTCTATGGCAAGCCCAACTTTCAACACCACATGTCCTAGGAGTTTACCTTCTTGTACCACAAAGATTTCTTTGGGTTTAATGATATCCCAAACTCTCTATATTTTTCAAAAACTTGTCTAAGATGCTCCACATGGTTTTCCTTCATGTGAGAGAAGATAGTCATATCATCTAGATAGATAACAATCACTTTTTTCACCAACTAACTGAATTCCAAGTTCATTACCCTTTATAAAGTAGCACCAACATTTGATAGTCCAAATGGTATCCATTGGTATGCAAATATTTTCTATTTTGTGGTGAATGTCGTCTTGTAATGGTATTCATCTCTGACCCAAGCTTGGTTGAATTCTAAAAATCTATATAGTAGGGAGAATATTTTTGCTCATGCCATCATGTGCCTTATCTACTCTATTTGGGGTAGAGGATAATGATCCTTCAAAGATATCTTATTTATATTTTGGAAGTCAAAACAAAGCTTGATATCTAATTTTCTCTTTTTTACTGGGACTAGATTAGCTACCTAGGTAGAATACTTAATGGGATATATTATACTGGTATACAATAGCTTCAACAGCTCTTGTTTCATTAGAACCTCTATCTTTGGGTACACTGGTCTTTTTTTCTACTTAAAGGGATTTGCATTCGACTCCAACTCTATGGTATGTTGGATAATGTCCTTATTGTATACTTTGAGATCATCATTTCCTAATGCAATGATATCATCATATTTTTTACATAATTCTTGGATTTGATGGACTTCCTCATCTAAACAATCCACTCCTATCTTCAAGTTCCTACCTAGTGCAACTTGAACTTCCTTATAACCTTTGGAATTATCTTGATCATGTGGCCTTTTGGTCGATCACTATTATCAAACAAGCTTTCAAGGGTGATTAATCTCTTTGGTATGTTATTATTCTATAACTGTATGAGCCCTTCTTCTTCTTCCTCATCTTCATTTTTTAGGGGTCCATCAACTAAACCATTCATTTCATGGACTAAAAATCCACTATTTGTGTCACTTTCAAAAACTTTCCAGAAAATGTTTTTGTTTGGAACAGAGGGTTGTATACCAATATGACTATTTTTGCTTTGTGAATGGTGTTATACATCGAACAAAATTTTACTCTTGTAGATTTCAATATATCAACATACTGATTCTGATACCTTGGGATATATTTGATGTTGAGGGCCTCAAACGCTTCTAGCAGGTCCCAAACTCTATTTCTATAAGCTCTAAGATAATGTTGCTTGCTAACATATTTTTTAGTAATTTGATTAATCACCAACTCAAATTCTCTTCCAAGTTTATCTATCTTCTTTAGACCCAAGCATAGGGCTTCATATTTTGCTGCATTATTAGTGCAGCTCCATGTCAATCTATATGAGAAATTTTATTGAATTTTGGTAGGTGAAATCAGAACTACTCCAGTTCTTGTACAATTTTTGCACCTGACCCCATAAAAATAGAGATTACATAACTGGTTGTATGTAAGAGGCAGTTCTTCTTGAGCATTTGGTTTGCTTGTTTTTAAATTTTCAATAGTGTAGGTACCCATTCTAGTTTCAATTACAACATTGAAATCCTTTAAAGAGAACTGGTCTTCAGACTAAAGTTCCTCTAGTACCTCTTTCATCAGGGAATCTTCTTCCACCATCATATTAATCATATTAGCCTATTGTTCTACTTCCTCCAATATCTCTATATGAAATGAGGAAGGTTTTTTTTTGAGTAAATATTTATTCTTTCTTAAAAGGTATATCCATGTGAGAATAATCCAAGGAAATATAGCCTCCTAGCTTGGCAATGAATTCTTTGGAAAGGCACATTCCACAATAAGGCTCCAAATAAACAACCATAATTTCTTGTATTACTGTGACTTAAGGTAATCTATGCAGCACCATGGGGACATCTTTGATGACCCCTACAATATTGATGGGGGCTCCATCTAATTTTAATACACTGGGATAGCTTTTGGTATACTCCATACCCATAACATCACATACAACCTTAGGTATGATTGTAGTGGTAGATCTACAGTCAATCATATAGTTGTGAACTACTCATCCTTCCATTTCCAAGGATAGATACAATGGAGAAGGCTTGTTCTTACCTACCCCCATAACAAAGTTACCTTAAGCTTGATTCTGCTTCAGATACAATTTGCTTTTGCTCTTGATCATCTTGAGTGTTGCTTGGAGCAGATCGATCTATTTGAGGATCATTAAGGCATCATACATATTGGCCTTTGAAGGTGTTATTTTTAGCTCTTCAATAATATTAAAGGTAAGAGTTCCAACTTGCCTTTCCCTATCTCTTGGGAGTGGTTCAAACTTATTTCTATACTCATGCATGGCCTAAATCCATTGACACTTTGTTAGGGATGGATATTTTAGTTTATTCCTAGACTCTTCTTGGGATTTTGATCTCTTCTATTGTATTCCATTAGTTCTAATCTCCTTATTTTATTGGGTGATTGGATTCTAAATAGGGATGTTTAGTGAAATATCCTTTTCATCTTCCCTAGTCTCTTTGACATCGATGGATATTTTCAAAGGATTTAGCTCTTTTGAATTCACTTGCAATGATTTCTTTCCAGACCTGATCAGGATGAAAACTTGTTCAACAGATGGCATCTTAAAATTGTGTTCACCTTATCTAATCATGTTAACCTACCCTTTTTGAGCCCTCTTTGCTCTTTCTATAGCCACCTTTTGTAGATAATGCTATTGCATCATACAGGTGTTATCCCATGGGGATCATTACAAGTGGAGAACCAATAATCAGACTAATTTGTGGAAGAGGAGGATTTTTTTTCTTTATTTGTAAGGATGGTGCTTAGTCTTTCAGGAGGTTTACTTGTAGATGCAACCTAATATTTGGCCACATATGGTAACCTTCTAGGCTGGAAGTTCCTTTTTGCTTCCCTTATTTTCATCAAGGTGATCTCATTGGTGAGGTTCTTCATGGTATTCAATATCTCTTGTAGGAGGGTTGTTTGTAGATCTAGAATCAAAAGTGCAAGGATGGTAGGAGAAGCAGCGAGTGCTGGCAACATAGGTATTGTTGGAAAGGTCGAGGCTATGGAGGTTATTGTCTAGTGTGGAAGGTTTACCAAAGAAGGTGCTACAGAGTAATATGGCACTAATGATACTGGTTGTGGTTGACTCTAAAAAAAGATATAGAAAAATAGGCATTATGGGTTTAGGTGGTAGCCAGCCAATAGCAATAAATTTTTCTCTACTTTTCTGGCTTCTTGGAATATTTGTGAAAAAATAAGTACATTAGAATGTCTTATCATCAGACTCAAATCTGAGCTGAAATCTCTCAAATAGTAATACACAACCTACTCATTGGTAGGCCTAAGACCTTAAGGAACTCTTTGTCAGGTCCTACTAAATCAGATATTGAAATAGACTATTTATTCTTGGGGATGTTTTTGTATGATAGTGAACTAAGTAAGCAAAGAGAAACAGCCAGTTTTTTCATTGAACTCTACTATAAACTTTCTTTCCAAGTCCACCCATGAAGTAATACTCCAATTGGGAAGAGTTATGTACCAATACATCATTTTTTATTTTAAAGAGATGACCAACAATATGATCATAACATCTTCTTCCTGAATATTGTGAATAGTAGCTAATGTTACCACATATTAGTAGTGCTCATATATAGTCTACATTGTGCCATCATATGTAGGTAGGGCTTTCAGGGATGTTGAGGGAATGGTATTTTTATTTTTAAAGTTGTGAGGACCGGTATGATCCTAGTTGGGGTACCCTTGGTTCTAATTTTATTTCTAAGCCATCACTTCTAGAGGGGTAAGAGGCTTCTCAAAATCTGAATCACTATGGTCTTGATTCCTTGAGGGAACTAGGAGTAAAACAAATTTAGTAGAAGTATATGATTGCCTTCTTGTGAAAGGTAGCTCAAATAACTCAATAGGATCATTGGATAAACTAACCCTATACCTTGTAAACATGAAATATTTACATTAAAAGGATTTTTGAGCTACTGCACCAATGAAGCCACCAGCTGATTATAAGATGACTAAGTAGAGCAAGTAATCACCAAAATCTAAACTACTCAAGAAAATAGGGCTTTCAAGTCCCATCGGGCATGCAAAAAACTATTGGTAAGAAGTTTATCTAATGGAAAGGATTGTACATCCACAAGCTCCCACCAACATTGAATGACCTTAAAACTAAAAGTACTGAGATCGATATTTAGAGAAGGTCGGTTCCTTAATGATTCTAACTAACCTACTTGTAAAGTAAAAGGGAAAGAGAGAAAACTAAATGAAACTCATAAAATATAAAGGGACAAACTTGGTTGCATCAAGATACATATAGAGGAAAATCTAAAATACAAGAAATACTCATGAACTATCTAACAGACCAGCCAACTCCCTCAACAACAATTATCACCCAAATACTTGATTGTAAACTTTAGAATTAATGAATAAAATAGCTTGAAATCTATAATGCATAATTAAAGGCTAATTTGTTTGCTAACTTTAACAAAAATAAACAATCATAGCATTCATTCATCATACATACATGAGAGTGCTTGAAGGCTAGACAATAGTCCAATTGCATTCAATATACTTCAAAATTCTTACATGCAAATTGTAATAACCAAGGATCTTGTCCTTAAATGTATTATAAATATCTATATATAGCCTTACTGGAATGCTTGCTATAGTAATCTAATTAATATACACATTAATGAAGGATGGTATTACCAATGTACAACTAGTTTGTATGCCCCCTCTACAACTCCTCTGCCTTGGACATAACTCTTCCTGCAACATTCGGATAGGTCGCATTGATTACATGTGCTTAAGTCTTCTTCGTCCATTGATGGACTCAAACCTACTAACACCTAAATGCATCTACCCAAGAGTTAAGATGGTTGGATCACATAAATAATTCAAATACCACCTATCATATCAATTTTTGGTCATTTATTAAATTCATCCATATGCTCAAAATCTTGAACCCCAAGCTCTGAATCTATTAGTGGGAAGGGAAGTTTGAACATTGTTGCCAAAATGAAACCTCTCATAGTTGTCGAGCACTGGCCTATTCTCACCTCTCTGATAACTTCTATTATGTGAGATGGAGCTTAAGGCTAGATATATAGTTTGATTTTATTCTATTCTTTCACCCACTCTAGTGCTCGACCATCGTTGAGTGATGTTTTTGGGTCACTCTTGAATTCTACCTTAGAAAATTTTTCCCATCTTGGCCTATCATCGAGCAATAATTTGGGATCACACTGTCTTCCATTGTCTTCCCAAACCTTCATCTGCCTAGAGTATGGGGTGGTGATTTGGGATCGCACACTAGCTACTGCCTACCCAATATTTTGACCACCATATGATTCGTTAGGGTGGGATTTTGGGAATTCCCATGGTAAGCCTTCAACCCAATTCTTTATTCAACATTATCCATTAATTCTTCTTTTCTGGGTGACAATTTGGGATGGGCCTAATTCTTTGAAGTGAGCCCTATTTTTTTTTGCCCTTCTACTTAGTCATTTTTCAAATCAGCCCTAAATTTTTTTATTTAGGGAGTTAATGGGTGCAAGAAATTTAAGCACAATACCCATGTCTTTAAAGACCAAATGGTCAACTTGGCCCCTTTTAAATCCAAATAATTCATATATATAATCCTTCCATAATGGCCTTAGACTAGTAGTTCCTTCGTTACTTGGCCCTATAGTGTCCTTAGTCAATTCAACTTCCACTTGCATATCCATTCATTGGCTTGGTGGGTCAACATTGTCAAAGGGCATAGGCAAGAAAGATTTCCCTAAAAATACATCTTTCGATGGGCTATCCTATGTTGTGTGTGGCTCCCTTTTTTGTTGGTTCCAATGGCTATGGGGATTTTGTGGTCTCTTTCCTCTCTTCATCAACTACCATCATCTTGCACTGATTTTTGCCATCTATCAAGCTCGACTATGCTTGTATTGTTGGACGATGCCCACCAAATTATTTTGTAATAGAGCATGTCCTTCTCCTAAAGCTCACATCCTTGTAATCTATGAGTATCTCAAATATTTCTCTTTTTTGACTCCTACTTATAGATATTTTTAGAATATTCTCATCCTCATGTGCTTCCAAGGACCAAAGTGTCTTTAGGTGCCCTAGGGTTTCAAAATATGTTGGTACTTTAGATTGGTATGATGTTGGTTTTGATTCAAGCAAGATATCTTATGGGTGATTGGATTCTTCCAATTCCCTATTTCCTCTATCCAACCCATGCTCTTGAATATGTTCTTCAAAATTATTTTACCACTTAGGCCTTTGATCCTTTGCTCATGTGTTGGAGCTTCTACAAATTCCATATTTTTATATCTTTTCACAAGCCTAGAGGTCCCGACACCTTCATGCATTTCCACAAGTGAATCCTAAGGTTGGGTTTCTTGCTCAAATGTTTTTAAAAACTTCTACCATTTTATTCCTCCTTCTTTCCACCTTGAAATATCAATGGAAAATCAGCTTGATCACATCATGATGTTTCAAGTTTGTTTTATTAACCTGATATCTTGGGGCCATATCATCCAATATATTATTCAAATAAAATGGTAAACTAATGTGATGTTCGGGTTGATGATCACCTCACTATAGATAAAGAAGAATATTTAGTTACAATCTCAAACATATTGTAAAATACCCTTTGTAGGTCATGAATTTTATCACACATATTGCTATTGCATCCCATGATCATATGAGACATGTTCGTTTCAAACCCTTGCATGTTTTATCTCCATAGAGATCAAGCTTTGAATCAGGTTTAGACTCTTGAAATTGTGCAAATAACTTAGACATCCCATAACTATTACTAAATAAATTCTTACCTACATGGGAAATTCCTGAGGCTCAACTAATGGTTTTAGGTGTAATAACAAATATTTACCCCTTACATTGGCATCCCCATTATGCAAGTTCTCAACAAAATCCTTTGCCAATTAAACATGGTGTCCATCGAAGCATTCATAAAATTATAGCCAACTAGCTACATAGAATATATTTGTTATCTTAATTTCCTATAGTAACTACTCTACATTGTTAGTTTGGCTCTACATTTTCCCCCATAGTGCAGCAAAAAATGGGCATCAAAGGGTGGTAGTGAGACTATGGTGGTACACTATGAAATAATTTGCTTGGGTGACAATGGACAAACACACTTCCCTTTTTTCCTTTTTGTCTTTTTTCCTTTGACCATTAGATCTAGGGTATCATGGTGGTAAATTTTCTATGGATCCCACATTGAGCTCTTGCATAGGTAATGGACCTACCTTATGGGAATTATCATCCCTCTAGTATGGCAGACCACTTCCTTGTGTACATGTGACCCATGTTGTCTTCACCATATTTTCTTATAACTTTGTATTCTATGATCACATGCTTTGTATATCTCCACATCATTCTACAAAATGTGCACACATGCTTTCATGAAGACTTTGTCATGTTTCACATGCCTTCACATGAATGAATACCCTTTCAAATTTATGTGAGGCAATAGAGTAGCAGTATGGATGGCACACATTCTTTCCTATCCACATGACCTCAAATGTTGGTCCCTTATTTTTATGGACTCAAGAACTTTTGGAAATCATGTCATCTTTCCAGGCATCAAATAATTATGATTCACACTCTAGTTATCATGACATCCATGTTTCTTTTGTGTTGGCACCAGAAGTATCCTACCATTTGATGAGTCTAGAACTCAAGTGAGGGTTAAGATATAGCCTTTAATTTGAATCGTCTAACCTATTTTTTGTGCATCATACCTTGGATTAATCATAATTCACACTAAATATTTAAATTAAGCAAAAGCAAATAAGAAAAATGTGTACCTCATTAGAGTGGATGGTGTAGAATGCTTCAAAATAATTGGATTTGCTAAGCACTCTCTAGGATGAACCGATTCTCCAATAGTCTTGCACTTTTTCTCTTTTTTTCCAAATATAAGAGACCACCATTTCTAGTTTTCAATCCACTTTTTCCTTGGTTGTGTCCATAAGGTATTTTCACAACCAAGTTTTTATTCACAATACTAGTACGTCAAAAACCAATTTTCATACTAGTCTTGGCCTAATGGCACCCCTAAAGGGTTTTTTCCACTAGATCTCTTTTTTTAAACTCAATAAAAAAGGAACACAATCATTTGTCATCCATGGTGGCCCACATAATACATGTCAAACTACAAGAGTAGATAGGTAGAGAAATCTTCATTTATCATTGGTTTATGGTATAACTTGAGTCGATGCCCATTCATGACCAACTTCTATTTTGAGTCATCAATAAGTATCATTCATACATCACCATTATCAAAATTTTGATTTATCTTGTAAGGTCTAAACCATCTAGTTTGGATATTACCCTTGAAGTCAAGGTAACACAAATCAAACAATAGTACCCAATAACATGGCATGTACTTATTATTTTTTATGTTTTTATCATATCATGTCTTTCATTATTGCTAAATAACCTTCATTTGGTGAAGAGAAAACCATTGTATTTCATCAAGTGCATTCAACTACAAAACCCATTTCTATAGTACCAATGACAACTCAATACCCACATCAAGTGGAATGTGTAAATTTTTAATTCAAATTCAACAAGTAAAATATATTTTTCCCATAGACTAGCTCATAAGGGGTGAGTCCAGTGGTGGATTTCCAAGTAAAATTATAATCCCACATAGCTTTATACAGTCTATCGGCTTAGTCTTTTCTATGTGAAGCTATTGTTTTTATCAAGATGTTCTCTAATTCTCTGTTGGTAACTTCTACTTGGTCATTGGCCTATGGGTGATATGGTGAGGATCTTTTATGTTTTACTTGGTAATATTCCATGAATGAATGGATAATATTTGATGCAAACTTGGGTCCCTAGTTTAACAAAATCTCATGAGAAGCATCAAAGCATTGAAATATATGTTCATAATCAATTTTTTCCTCGTGAGCATATTGGAGAGTGACTACTTCGGTCCATTTAGTCACGTAGTCTATGCACACTAAGATGTGTTGTTTTCCTTGAGATGGTGGATTAATAGTTCCTACAAAATCTATTCCCATTTCTCAAATGGTTCTAAAACTATTTAAGGTTGAAGAGGCATCTCATTTTGTGTCATAGGTTTTCCCATTATTTGACATTGATTGCAATGGAAAATATATTTCTTCACATCCTTGTGAAGCGAGGATTAGTATTACCTGCACCAAGAATATTTTGTATGGTTTGTTTTGTGGAGTAATTTCCTATAGAATTTTCATCATGACATACCCTAATGATATCATAAACTTTGTCTTCCCTTACACACCTTCACAAAACATGAGCAGGTCCACATTTAAACAATATTCCTTTTATCCATTGAAAATATGAACTTTGTCAAACTAGATGGTATCTTTCATTTAGAGTAAGGTGGGAGGGAATATTCCCAGTTACCAAATAGTTAGAAATATTTGTGAACCATAGAGAGTGGGTTGGTATTGCAAATAAATGGTCATCATGGAAAGAATCATCCATTGGTTCTTTCTCTTTGGTAGTTTTTAATCTTGATAATAAATTGACAACTACATCTACTCTATTAGGTCTATCTACAATAGTGGTATTGAATTATTAAAGTAACAACAACCATTTGATCACTCGTCCATTAACCATTGGTTTATTCATCAAATATATGATTGTAGAGTGGTTTATGTGCACATATGCATGGTAGCCTATAATATAGTAATAAAACTTATTAATAGCATAGACTATTGCCAAAAAATCTATTTCAGTTATGGTGTAATTATTTTTAGCACCTAATAAGTTTTTACTAATATAATAAATAGTGTAATTTTTCTTTTTTTTCTCATATTGTTGATCAAGCACTACACCAATTGTGGTATTGGAAGCATCAATATGAATATGAAATGGGATCTTCCAATTAGGTTCTCTCAATATAGGTGTAATGGTCAACTTTTCCTTGATAGCTTCGAATGCCACTTGACATTCTTGGGTTCAATTAAACTTGGCATCCTTATTAAGGAGAGTGAACAATGGAGTGGTGAGTTTGCTAAAATTTTCAATAAACCATCTATTATAATCAACATGTCCCAAGAAGTTCCTAACATCCATCTAAGTATCATATGGAGGTAATTGGTTTATAACTTCTATTTTCTTAGGATCTACTTTTATGTCTACTATCGAGATATGGTGCCCCAATACGATACCTTCATCCATTATCATTAAGCACTTTTTGTTGCTTAGGGATAAATTATGGGCTTCACACTAGGTAAGGCTTGGTATAGATTATGAGGAGATTCATTGAAGGTTTCCCATAAACCAAGAAGTCATCCATGTATATCTCAATGTATTTTTAGTAATATCCACAAGAATGGTGAGAATCACTCATTGGAAATTTGCGAGAGTGTTGTACAACCCAAAAGGTAAGACTTTATAGGAGAATGTTCCCTAGGAGCACATGAAATTAGTTTTATCTTGATCTTCTAGTGCCACCTGTACTTGATCGTACCCACCAAAACCATCTAGAAAATAAAAATATTTCTTCTTGAAGAGGGTATCAAGTACTTGATCTATGAAAGGTAATGGAAAATGGTCCTTGTATTTGGCCTTGTTAAGTTATGTGGAGTTTATGCACGCTCACATTTTTCATTCTTTTTGTTAACAATAACCAATGGTGAGACTCATTGAATATCAAATATTGGGTAAATAAATCCTACATCTAATAGTTTCTCAATCTCTATCTTTACCATATCCCTCAAAGCAAGGTTTATCTTCTTCTAAGGTTTTTAGACGGGTTTCTTATTAGTGGTGTAAATTCTATGGGTGCATTTATCAGGTGGATTCCCTTAATATCACTATATTCCCATGTGAAGGCATTAACGTATAATATAAGTCATCAAATAGTTTAGCTTCTTTAGCATCCATCAACAAACTATTGATATTAACATTTTTTTCCTATTTATTTATATTTTCTTGGTGCCTGGCAGCACCGAATTGACTCCTTTGCTTACCAATGAGTTTAAAACAAAATTGTGGGGTAGTAGGAATGAAATTTTCAAGTGTTTTCATTGAAATTAATCATTGGAGGAACGATGTTATTTAAAGGAATTTTAATGACATGAGGAGGTCCCTTTGTTGTTTAAAGGCTTAGATATTTCATCCTCATATTTCCATAGAAATATGTGGATCATAGTGCCCTTATCATCTGAATGAGGCTCACTTGAAGAATCCATAAAAATGGTTTCATCCTTGAAGAGAGCTTCTTTTAATTGGTCTAGATTATTTGCATGTTTTTTTATTGTGACCATCACCAAATGAGCAAGATTGTTTTATTTCCTAAACTCGTCCACCCATAGATTTTCAGATAAATCCATAGAAAGTTTGGTTGGGGGATAGAGAGAAATATTCTTAGATTTAAATCCATTGGATATGGACATATCCCCCAAATGATAATATATGAAGTTTGTGGTTGTATCCAACCAATTTTATCCAAGGACCAATAAATAACCATTCACCTTAGCCCTTGGCTAGAGAATCATGAAATTGATAGGATATTCCCATGATTCTATAGTTACTAGTATATCCTATACTATTCCCTCAATTTGAGCTATGGATTGATATACTTGTTAAAGGTGTAGCACCCTAAAATTGGCACGGTTAAAACCTTAGTAAAAAGATAAAATATTAAAATTTGAATTTCAACCCCAAACTGCCCGTTAAACCGCCTATTACCCGCTTTCCCCATTTTTCGTGCCATTTTTAGGATTTGTTTTGACCGTTGGACGATATCATCGTAGATTAGACGAAATCATCCCCGATCTGACGAATTCGTCTGGAACAGAACGTCCAGACGATTTCGTCCCAAAATCAAATTTTCATAATTAGCTTCTGTTTCAACAGCCTCTCCAACTCGGGCAGAAGCGTGTCTACGCAGTTGGAGATTTCCCTGTTGGAGATCTCCCAGATTGGGATGATCCCCAACCTCCCAAACCTCTTCCTAATCCTATATAAACTAGGATTTTTCTAGTTTATCCCCCTGATTCTCCCTGAACCCCTAACCCCTTAGTTGATGGATTTCATTGCAGAGTTAGCTCCTTATTCCCTCGCACTATTGCTTGCATTCGGTATTTTTGCATTTTTATTGCAGGAACTCTACTATTTTTCAGTCGAAGCTAGCTTGGATCGTCGCGGACGATCTCGGACGATTGCGGACGATCTCGTACGATTGGAGGCGATCCTGACTGTAGTCCAGATTGGGGGCAGTCCGAGTTTAGAGTTTGCATTTTCTTAGCTTTCTCTGCATTTTTCATATTGTATTTCTGCACTGTTTTAAGTTATTATGTTTTTTGCATCTTGGAGTTCACCTCATTTAGCATAATCGCATGATAAAGTTAAAATCAATCATTAAATCTACTGCATTTCCTTATTTGTTATTGGAATCTATTATTTAGGCATGTTTGTTGTTATTTCTACCATTATCCTTTGCTTCTGCACTTGCATATTTGGTATTTTGCGTCTATTTTTGTGATTGCAGGTTTCTGATGAATTTGTCTGACGAATTCGTCAGATTTTAGATGATTCTGTCTGATTTCAGATGACCTTCTATGATTTGGGATGATCCCATGAAATATCAGATGATTACGTACAAATTGAGACGATCTGAATTGCTACAAGACTCAGAATCTTCATCAGACATCCGAAATTAGGTATGACACCTTCTAGTTAGCATATTCTCTATTATTTGCATTCATTTCTATTTTTTGTATTCATTTAAATCAGCATTGGCATATAGAATAGTTTAGATTCATATTTGGCCAAACCTAGGAGTTGAATGATCAAGCATAAAAATGAACACATCAAACTCACTATCAACCTAGGCATGGAAACTGCCATTCAAAAGTTTCCTGGTGAACCCACCATCCATCGAAAATTCACCCTTATACACCTCCCCCGAGAGGCGGGACCTTCAAAGGGCCTCTCAGTCCGAGGTATTGTCCCATCCTTTTCACATCCCCCTTCCGGGCGCGGATCCTATAGCCTGAAGGTAAGGGTGCGAAAAATTTGGAGCGATACATTTTGGTGAACCCGACGTGAAACAGAAACCTTTTGAAAACAAAAACTTTCTAAAAATAAAAATAATAAAAATCAAAACATAAATGCATTTAGACTTAAAAAAATTTGCATGTCATATTTAGATGGTAGACTATAATAAAAGACGAGTTGTCACCATTAATGTTGAAAATCAATTAGCAGCTATAGAGATTACTTCTGTGCTTAGAGTACCTCAAACAAATAGGGTTCAACCTTTGTGGGACGAACTTGATAGGAGATTGGATCTCATTTCATCTAGAGCAACCGAACTTAGGCAAATCAAGAGGTTTGTCCTAGATAGAATCCTGGATCCCGATCAAGTGATTTTGTATCATGAACTTCGGAGAGCTTGCCATAGGTGGTTAGGAGATAAAAGAGCCCTTGTGTCTTCTGAGTTGTATACCTTTGAGGAATACCTTGAGAATGCAGCCATAGTACATCAATTTCTAGCTCGTATAGAGGACCAAGAAGTTGATCTTACGGATAGAAAGAGATGGAATAGAGTTCCCAGAGCTGTGTTATATCGAGAGTATTGCCATGAGATTTATTTTTACAAAACAGAATCTGAAATAGATAATATCACCATAGCACACTTTGTTGACTTCTTGAAAAACAATTTCCAATTTGAAGAGGAGCATTTTATGACTCTTGATGAACTTGATCCTATCAATGATATCTATAAACTATTTATAGAAAACTAAGCTATTATTTTATTATTGTTATTTCTTGTATTTAGTGTGTTGTTTATTGTCTTTATAAGCATAAAAACAAAAACAAAAACAAAATAAAATCATAAAAAAAATCAAAACATTTTCTTTTAAGTATTATAGTAGGTATATAATTAAAATATATACCTCCCAAGATCTGTTGCAAATATATTAATATATATTTGCTAAAACCTAAATTTAGACACAATGACTAGACTCAGGAATGGAAAACAAATTGAAGTAGAAGAAGATTGGTTAGGAAAAACCATAAATAAACCAGATGCCCTTCTTGAAGACCCAATTCAGGAAGAAGTAACCTTAAACCAACAAGAAGAAGAATTTGTGGATGCAAATGAACAAAAAGAAAATGATAGAGAGGAAGGATCCTCATCTCCTAAAATAACTCCAGAAGGAGCTGTTACTTTTGAGAACATGGAACATTTTTGGAAATTTCTCAATAATAATATTGGCACTCTTAATAGAGCAGTTCATATGGATAAAGATCAAATTAGTGACACTCAAGCAACCCTAGAAGATATATATCACACACGCACTAATCCTTTGTCCTTTGTTGATCAAGAGAGTGATCAAGCTGGACCGTCCAATTTGGACATGGCTACTATAATCCAAAACATGCAACAACAACAGGCTACCCAACCACCTAGAGTGCCTGTTACCAAGCCAAGGGTTATTCCCACACAAAAGAAACCTTCATTCACTACTCTATTTCGCCAAGCTATTGATCAATATACCTCAAATCAACAAAAGCCTAAAACAAAACCAAATACCAATTTCCAACAATCTGGGATACAACATAATGCTACAACAAATCTTCTTCATAATACTCTTCCTACCAACCATTTGCATAACAACAATATAGCATCTAATCCTTATGTCCCGCCTTCCTACGGTCACAAATCCCATACTCATGTACCACCAAACCAATATGGTGGACAAACTGGTAATTTGGAAGCCATGGTGAAATAGTTAGTCTCTCGCATGGACCAGATAGATCCCTACCGTCCCTCGTACAATTATCGAGAGATGTGTAGTCAACCTCTAGATCCTATAGTTGTAGCACAACCATATCCCAAACACTTTCCTATGCCTGTCCTACCTATATATAAAGGAACTGAAGATCCCATAGAGCATCTTCGTATGTTTAGGATAGCATGTCATGACATATCACATGATGATTTGCTATTACTAAAAATGTTCCCGAAAAGCTTAGGGGGGATGGCATTGGAGTGGTATTATCAACTACCCACTCATTCTTTGAGAAATTTTGAAGAGACCGCTGAGTCTTTTGTGCATCAATTTAGTGCCTATATCGAAAGGCATGTAACCATTAAATATTTGTACAACCTAAAACAAGATAAAGATGAGTGTTTTGCTGACTTCTTAGCTCGATGGAGACAGTTGATAGGAAAACTACACTTTGTGTTACCTTATCGAGAAATGTTGGATATTTTTATCAATAATTTACAAGAACAACTATCCTATGAATTATCAACTGCTACCTTGACCACCTTCGATCAAGCTATAGACTTAGCTCGAAGGGTGGAAGATGCTCTCATTAGAAGAGGTCAGCTCAAAAAGAAAGATGATGAGAAAACATCCAGAAATCAATATAAAAATAAACAAGTTGTGGGTGACGGAGTCACTGATAGCAGAAACATTGCTAATGTTAATACTGCAAAAACAACAGAGAAGTTTATATTGAAACCTCCTGATAAACCACCCCAAGAATTTACTAGGTTAAATCAACCTTTATCAACCATTCTCCCGCAATTACTAGCACGAGGCTTGATCCAATTACCAGCTATCCGGGAACCTGATCCAACCATACCCGGATACAGAGCTGATTTACATTGTGATTTTCATAGAGGACCTGGACATGCTACCAACTCTTGTAAAATATTAAAACATAAAATACAAGATTTGATTGATAATAATGAGATGGAGGTGCAAGCCTTCCAACCTAAACAAAATCCTTCTAATAACGCTCAAAAGAGCATTCCCCAAAATCAGAATTCGAATGCCAATCAATCATTGGACATATTTCAACATCCTTTACCAAAACATGGTAAAGAGGTGGCCAATCAAATTGAGCATCACAATGTTCCTCCTCCTACCCGATATGTAGGGACTATTAGTGGACAATTACCTGTTCATGATCCTCAAATATTTGACACAACTTTATCCATAGTTACGACTAGACCTCTACATAATATTCGGATACTTGATCTTAGTGACACCGAATATGAGACTGAAAGTGACATGGAAATCACCTCAAATCAATCGAATAGTTCTGAAGATGAATCAGATCCTATTCAACCTATCACAAGTTCTATGGTTCCAGAAGAACCATTTCCTAGAAGAGTCACTACTAGACCATCTTCTCACCAAATAGTTTCTAATGAACAAGCCATAAATGCTAGACCAAGACCTATTCATCACTTGCAAAATAATATTGTAGGAACCATCGGAGCCGTTACCATACAACGTGCTCAAACCTCTCAACAGGATCAAACTCAGAATGATGGATCAGCCCCATTTGTTTTGAAAAATCCCAATAAAGGGAATTATGCGTCTAATGTTCAACCTAAACCTCCTTACAATATTAATGAACAATTATCCAATACTACAGCTAGAATTTCCCTTTTGGACCTGTTAAGATCTTCTCCTACCCATAGGGATGAATTAATGCTCACATTAAGCCAAATGATGGTACCACAAAATATTCAACCTGAAGCCATGTCCAATACTATCATCACTCGAGAAGTCGATTGTATTGACTTTCGAGATAAAGATATCCCGCAACATAGTTTACATAAGGATAACCCCTTATATATTACTGCCCTAATTGGAGATGTAGCCGTTAAACGAGTCTTGATTGATAATGGTTCATCTTTAAACATCTGCACTTTTGACTTCTACCAACGATTTGGGTTTAGAAGTGACGAAATGAAAAGAACTGATATGATTATAAAAGCCTTCAATGACGAGACACAAGAAACGTGTGGAGTCATTACTATACCCTTGCAAGTTGGTCCTAGAACCCTAGATACGACCGTGTTTATTGTACATTGCCCTGCATCATACAATATACTTTTGGGTCACCCTTGGATCAATGCGATGCGAGCGGTTCCCTCCACTTTACATCAGTGTGTTAAATTCGAATTTAAAAACCAGTTGGTTACCATTCATGGTGATCCTAGACCCTTTGATATGTGCGCTTTGGCAGAACCTGTTGGAGTTCAATTTTGCCCTGCCCTATCATCCACACATCCTAATTCTTATCATCCATCCAAACATGTGAAACACACACCCATAACATCATCTACTCTTTCAACTACACCTATACATATAGCTCAACCATCTTCTGAACAAACCACATTAGGACCTCGAAAAGATCCTAAAACTACAACCAATGCTTCTTGTTTTACTCCTATATCTTCCATACCTATAGACTCATCCATCAATATCCCTATGACATCTACATCCACTACAGGCATCCTTTCTACATCCGACGATGTAGGAAATGTTCCTTCTACCTCTTATGCTCTTACTGATGAGCTCTTACCCGATTTATCTACAATTCTTATATCTGAGGAAGCCAACACTGCCATGCAAACTTCCCTCCTTTTAAATAAACTCCCACCCTCTCCTCGTACCTTGGGCCTCCCACAACCTATGGGAAGTATCTACCAAGTCGGGAGTTGTGCTTTTATTTATAAAGGATATGATTGGGGAAGAATACCCAGAAACATTAAGACACATTGTGATGGATATGCTAGATGCTATTTTGCTAATGATTATCTTAAAGCTAAGCCCATAATGCTTAAATTGGGATATAAAGGGAAAGGTTTGGGACCTTTCCAAAATGGTATGAAAGAACCTTTTGAGGTAGAACCGTGGCCTGCCTACTGTGGTGTGGGCCTATTTTCTAGTAAAGGTCAGCCCTTTCCATTTGAGGATGATGACCATCTCGTATGTTATCAAGATTATCTAGATAAACAAGATTCTTTGTGTCTAAAGAATAATTCCTTTACCTGCAATATGCTATCCATAGCCTACCCCGAAATGATTGCCGAATCCGATGATGAGTTGGAGGGAGATATCTTTCATGATGTTTCCATTGAGGAATTGTTATATAATGAATTTTATTTTGATGGCTCTATCCCGAATATAGCCCAGCTTGAAGCTACGACTTCTCAAGACGAATTATCCAAGTTAACCTTGGAAGAATTACAAGAATTGGGTGTTTCATCCGCCCCACCTAATTTTGAGAGAGATTTACATATGGAAGTTGAAAACGTTATAAAAATTAACATTGGAACCGAACATAACCCTCACATAATCAATATTGGATCAGAATTAAGTCAAGAAAAACAAGATAAATACATTTCATTTCTTAAAGACTATGAAGATGTCTTTGCTTGGACATATGAAGACATGCCAGGTTTGGACCCTTCTGTAGTTATGCATCATCTAGTAGTCCATCCAGATGCTAAACCTGTTAAACAGAAACTTAGAAAAATGCATCCTAAAGTGGCCTTACTAGTCAAAGGAGAACTAGAAAAACTGTTGAAAGTCATTTTTATACAAGCCATTGATTATGCTGAATGGATCTCAAATGTAGTTCCAAGTAACTAAGAAAGAAGCCACTAAAGTTAGGGTTTGCACCGATTTCAGAGATATTAATGTTGCATGCCCTAAAGATGATTTTCCTCTTCCCAACATGGATCAGATCATTGACTTTATTGCTGGAAGTGGAATGATATCCTTAATGGATGGATTTTCTGGTTATAATCAGATCAGGATAGCTCCCGAAGATCAGGCCAAAACAACCTTTATTACCCCTTGGGGAACCTTTTGTTGGAAAGTGATGCCATTTGGCTTAAAGAATGCAGGTGCAACCTATCAACGAGCTATGACTTATATCTTTCATGATATGATGCATGATATCCTACATGATTATGTAGATGATATCATAGCTCGTTCCATCAAAGAAGATGATCATTTAAATGACTTAAGGAAAGTATTTGATCGGTTAAGGGAATATCTTATCCGACTAAATCTAGCTAAATGCATATTCGGAGTTAAGTCCGATAAATTATTAGGGGTTATAGTTTCTTTACGTGGCATTGAAATTGACCCTCTCAAGATCATGGCTATCACAGATATGCCCGCACCCACCAATATATCAGAATTACGAAGTTTACAAGGTAAGCTTCAAGCTATTCGCCACTTCATCGACAAGTTGGCAGACAAAACTGGACCCTTTCTTAAGCTTCTTAAGAAAGATGTCTCTTTTCATTGGGATGAAGAATGCCAAGAAGCATTTGAACTCCTTAAGCAATATCTCCTCAAACCACCAATGCTTTCCCCACCTAGATCTGATCATCCTTTTATCTTGTACATTTTTGCTTCTGATTCTGCCTTAGGAGCTATGTTAGCTCAGCTTGACGATGAGAAGAAAGAACGTGCTAATTATTACATCAGCAGAACCTTAATCAGTTATGAAACTCGCTATACCATATTAGAGAAATTATGCCTAGCAGTCGTATTTTCTACACAGAAACTATGACATTATATGCTCAGTCAGAAAATGTATGTTATTGCCAAATTCGACCCTTTGCGATATCTCATGAGTCGACCGTATTTATCTGGTCGCATAGCCAAGTGGGTTCTTGCGCTAAGCGAATTTGAACTCACGTTCATAGGACAGAAGTCTGTTAAGGGTCAAATCATAGCAGATCAATTAGTTGTTGCACCCTTAGAATCTACTCATCCCCTCATCATTGAGTTTCCTGATGAATGCCTTAAACTAGAGGCAGACCATTCAGAGCAATGGTCCCTATACTTTGACGGAGCCCGATGCATGAGTGGGGCTGGAGCGGGTATTATTTTAATATCTCCACAAAAACATCTTATACCTCTCTCCTTCAAATTAACATTTGCTTGCACCAATAACATTGCTGAATATGAAGCTCTTATCCTTGGATTACGAGCTGCCTTGGCATTGAAAATTAAAAGTTTATTGGTTTTCGGTGACTCCCAACTTGTCATAAATCAAATCAATGATGTTTATCAGACCAGAGATGATAAATTACGCCCATATAAAGCATATGTTTTGCAGTTATTATCCTTGTTTGATCAAGTTACTTTGGAAGCTATTCCTCGAACTAGCAATCGTGCGGTTGACGCTATGGCTGCAGCTGCATCTCTTTTACCCTTGGAGTTAGACGATGAATATGCTACCATCATTATTCATCGACTCCAGGAACCCGCTTCAAGCAAATCATGCTTAGAACCTTTGGATGTGTTTCTCATCAATGAAACAACTCCTGAACCATGGTATACTGATATATTTAATTTTTTGTAGAAAGGAACCTTCCCTGATGGTTGTACTAGCAACCAGCGTAGGTTATTACGTAGACAAGCAAGTCGCTTTGTGATTATTGGTAATACCTTGTATAGAAGATCTTTTGAAGGCATCTTATTATGATGTTTGAATCTAGAAGAATCTAGATCAGCTTTGAATGAAGCCCACAATGGATCTTGTGGGGGACATTTTAGTGGTAGCGCCATTGCTAAGAAACTCCTTCGGATAGGATATTTTTGGCCTACCATGGAAAATGATGCACATAATTATGTGCGACATTGCGACAAGTGCCAGAAACATGCTGACCTTGTCCATGCGCCTGCACAAGAACTGTAGGCTATTTCATCTCCTTGGCCCTTTTCAAAATGGGGCCTAGACATCATTGGAAAAATCAACCCTGTGTCATCCGATGGACACAAATTCATCATAACCGCCACTGAGTATTTCACGAAGTGGGTTGAAGCTATGCCATTAGCTTCTTGCACCGGAACACAAGTTTCCAAGTTTATTTTTAATCAAATTATTTGTAGGTTTGGAATTCCTGCCAATCTCATTTCCGATAATGGAACTTGTTTCAAAAATAAAGATGTCAAGAAATTATGTCAAAAATATAAAATTCAACATCGCTGGTCCACTCCCTATTATCCTCAGGGTAATGGTCAAGCATAAGCATCTAATAAAACCTTAATCAAAATTCTCAAAAAATTGGTCAATAAATCCGGTCGAGATTGGCACATTCAGTTATATCCTGCTTTGTGGGCCTATCGAACTAGTGTTCGAACCCCCACTGGAACTTCACCTTTTGTCTTGGTTTATGGTGTTGAAGCCATTTTTCCCTTTGAATTAGAAGTTCCTTCTTTAGCTCTACTACTTCAAGATACTTGAAGTAGGGGATGAATATCGTGTCTTGCGATTTAGTCAGCTAGAACTTCTAGATGAAAAGCGCATCAATGCTTTGGAGCATCTTCGCGCCTACCAAAATAAACTTAAGAGAGCATATCTTAAGAAAGTTCATCCTCGATCCTTTGAGATCGGTGACCTTGTCTTAAAAGAAAATCAAAAAAATACTAATGCAACTAAAAACCTTAAAGGTAAATTTGAGCCCAACTGGCTTGGACCATATGTCATCACTGGCTAAATTTGGATCAGGAGCATACAAATTATCTACCTTAGATGGTAAAGAACTTAAAGAACCTATGAACATTATGCATCTTAAACGTTACTATGCATAAAAATTGGTCATTTCATCATTGTATATATTTGTTTTGCATATTATTTCCTTTTTAGTCACTTATTTAAAACATTTCAAAAAACAATTATCTTGTATTTCTTTCAATTCATAACTTAAAATTAAAAACATCAAAAACATCCAAATCATCAAAATCTTCAAAAAACATCTTTTATTTTTGTACCTCTCAAATTGTGAAGTATTGCAGTTATATTTTCAGTTATTTTGGATAAATTAGCATTTATTTGGAATCCCGCACTTTCACATTCACATGAATAAATATCTTGATTTTATTTGGTATGATTATTCATCTCTCTTATATCAAAGTCCACAGTTGAATTAAATAAAGTTTTGAGCATAGAGAACTGATCTTGTTATTTACTTGAACCAAGTATATCTTTTCACATTAAAATGATTTCATTGCAAATTCGATATGATGCTACATAGTAGAAATGGTTTCCTGAGCGAAAAGTTTCCCCTGCTATCCTATCATGCACATGGTCTAGAATCTTTGAGAATTGACAAAAGGACAAGCTCACCCCTACCCGGAATAAAAATCCCTTGCTCTACAGACTAATCCGAGCAAGTATCCCTAGCATAGGAAGAAAAAGAAAAGTTCAAGAAAAAGAGAAAAAGAAAAAGGTTATTTTGTATCATCACAGCAATATTTCAGTATTTTCTCAAATATCAAGCAAAAATACAAAAGTACAAAAAAGAAAAGAAAAGAAGCAAAAAGAGAAACGCAAAAGCAAAATGCAATAAAATCCTTTCCCTACCCCTTGAAAAGAAAAGAAGGGTGAATGAGCTTGAATCCCTGGAATTCTCAATTATTCGAAAACTGTGAGGTAAGCCCCATAACAGGTGGTTTGTGCCCAACCCGCTTGGCCTTGGGTAATCCCTAGCGTGGTGATATGTCTGTCACATTAGCGACCTTCTTTTGTATAGACCTATGTCAGCTTATGGATTAGCTAGCTCTTGATAACCTAACTTACATAGTAGTCCGGTACGGTTACATGCATATAAATCATGGTCAACGAACATTCATTTGGTTAAGGCAAATTACTTGTATCAAATTATCTTGCTCAAAATTGGTGAATGAACAATACAATCGCACACACATTTGTATTTGAGAGATTTTGTATCATTATGATAAATCAAGATCGGTAATGAACTCACATTTGCACATGAGGATTCCTTATAAATCTACATTTCTCTTTGAGATAATTTAAAATATTTCTGTAACTCTTTTCGGAATAATTTTATCCTTTTATTTCAGAATTCTTGTTTTCTATAAAAGCAATTATATACATCTTCTCACAAAATCACAAAAATAATTTCAAACAACATGTTCATATTATTATGTTTATCAAAAGTCAAAAATTCATCTTGCAATAAAACCAACAATCTATTTTCTTCTTTGGATTTCGCGATGATGGTATAAGTCTATACCTATAATTCTATGCCTAGCGCAAACCATTGTTCTAATTTTATTTTCCATTTATTTTAAAACAAATTCATCAAAACATATGACTTGCATCATTATGTTACACAATTATGCTTTACAAACAAACGAACACCTATTCTATTTCATGTCATTATGTTCAAATTCAATTTTGCAACCATGGTATAAATTCTAAGGAATTGTTCAAAATTTTATCACACTTAGGAATTTATGCCTAGCAAAATCATATTTCTTTTCGTATCTCATGCATACTATTTTTATGAAAATCTGAAAACAAATCATCAAACCATCATTATCTCCATCATTACAACACAAAGTCTTAAGACAGTCTCTTAAGCACTCTTTTACTTTTAACAATATTTCTATACTTGGGATTAGCTTGACGACCGAGTGAGCGGCGACTCCATGAAATGGTCTATAACAGATGACAATGTCCTTTGAAATTATTGTTAGAAGTCTCTTTTTATTTTTCATCAAATCACACCACAACAACCAATTGTTTACATCAGATTATTTCATTTAAAATCTTACAACATGACATCAAATTATAATATTTCCAAACGACATAATTACATGAATCCTCAATCAAATAAGCAAACAATTCAAACATTAAAGCATCATAAAAACATATGAACAAGTCATATCATCAAAAAGATCATATATATATATATATCAAAAAATTATATACATCATATCAAAACTGGATTGGTATGCCACAATCTATACCCTGGCATACTCAATCCTCTCAACAATCTCTACAAAATCTATAGTCCATAGACACCTAGCCTCGAGAAGCCCTCGAGCTCTCAGCCTCATCTCCTCCCCCACCCTGACATGGAGGAGGTGGTCCCATAGAGGTCCAGGATGTATCTCGGGTCCTCGTCGTCGATCGTGAGGATGTCCTCGTCGATCCCAGCCTAACTGGTTCTGCAATGTTGGTCGGCAACTGTACCCTCTGGCCCTCTGGAACCAGCTAGAAGTATACACCCTGGTAGAATGTAGTCTACATCATCGACCACACTAGATCATCCCTGCTCACTCCTTCACTCCGTGCCCTGAGCCGTGTCGCCTCATCCTAGTGTCTAGGGCACCGAGCTCGGAGGTGGGCAGCCTCAGCCTAGAGAGCCACTGTCTCGCTGCTCTCACTTCTCTCCCCTTGTCAACACCCTTGCCCTTATCAGGCGATGGTGGTCTCTCCCCCTGCTATGAAGGGAGCCTCTCCTCCCTCCGCCCTGTCTCCCGTGGCCTCTGTGGAGCCCGTGCCATCCTCTGGCATCTCTCCTGTGGGATCCATCGTTGCTCTCTCCCCCGTGACCCCGCGTTGCCTCAATAGCAGCCTGTCACCACCTCCCCATCTGGCGCACCACAGCGTGCACTGGACCCTACGCCCTCGTCATCCGAGGAGGGCGGATGCCTATGTACCAGGCATCGTAGCCATCCGCAACCTCGACATCATCACCATCCACTGGCTGGATGGGGGCATCATCCATGTCTTGACTCTAGAATCATTGCATATCTGGAGCCCCGCTCAATGTAGTACTATCTCGAATAGTCTGGGAGTACTCGTAATCCTTGAGAGAAGGGATCCCCTACTGTAGACCGAACTATCGTAGTACTCGATCATAGCGGTGGAGCTCTACCTCTCCCCGCTCCATCCTCAGCCAGCAGACTCGCTTGATGCGAGCCAGCTCCTACCCATCCTCTGCCCACCCGGGGTGCTCTCGCCATGGCCTCTAGGTGATCTGGTCTGGGATGAGGTCATCTAGCAACCTCCGTGACATCGACAGATCTATCCACCACTGTGACCCCCTTTGTAGCCACCAATAGAAAACCCGGGGCCTCTCCCGGTCAACCCCTATCAATGGGAGCCCTACCGGCCTCCGCACCGCAATGTGCTCCCAACACCAAACCTGCAGTAGCGATGTCAAAACCAGACATCGACCTCCCTTGTATACGACCCCATGCAGGATCCTATACAAGCGGCAAAGAACAAAGCTGCCCCATGCAAATCTGTACCCGTGGTCTCTCATGTCGTAGACTATGTCTGAGAGCACCCACGGTAGTCTGCATCCGCTCTGGTGGCACAACAGTAAGCCACCGACAACTCCTACCAAAACCCGAGTCAGCCTAGATGCCCCAGGCATCTACCGTAGAGACTCGATGTTCACTCCACCCTTCTCCAGGGTGAAGCTCGGGTCTCCAGTGAGCCTCATCATCGCCTGGCCCTGATTGGCCATAGGCGTCATCAGTCGTCCCTGTATGGGGATCCTCATGATCCTCCATACGTCCTCTAGAGTGGGAGCCATCTCCCCTGTCGGTAACCAGAAATAGGATGACCCCGGATACCACCTCTCTGCTAGGGTTGTCAGTAGCCCCATGTCAGTCGGTACTTGTGGCATCTCTGCCACATGCTGTAGACCGACCTGTCCTAGTCGGTCACGCTCTGCCTGGTCGAGCGCGGCTATGTCATCTCTTAGCCCACCGTATTTCCATTCTCGGCTCTTTAGTAATCCCTTCTGCAAAATAAACAATAAAACAACAAAATCATTAATAAACCAATCATTAACATCAAATTAAACAACTTAAAATCAAGTTTAAAATGATATCGTCCACCATTGGATGATATCGTCCCCAATTGGGCAAAATCGTCCTTTGTGAGGATGAAATCATCTCCGATTTCGCAACTTGGGGATCGCCCCTTGTTGGACGAAATCGCCCCTAATTCGCCGATTTCGCCATCAGACGAAATCGACGATCTAGGGACGATTTCGACGAAATCGGGACGATTTTGTCCCGACGACGTCGACGGCCTAAAAACGGCCGCGATGCCCCAAACAATCAAATTTAACTCAAAAAACTTGCACAAAGTTAAATTAAACCTAATCTACTAGGATTAGATCCTTACCCGTAGCCCGCGCCGGACCTCTGTCGCTCTGTGCGCTGTCTCCACCATTTTTCTTCTCTGCAGAGCTCTGGAACAATAAAAGTGAATAGCACAAATGAATTAGGGTTTTCCCTATTTTCTTAGTTTTATTTAAAAATCAACATTTTAAATTTTTGCTTTTCCGTGTTTTTACCTCAAACGTTCGATTTGGGTAAAAACACGGAGGGGGCACCATAGTCAACATTCGTACGATTCGACCAAGAATCGTCGTCTAAAAAATTGAGTATATTTTTGCTTTCTCGTAAAACGGGAAAAACTCGTCTTTAACGCATTTTCTTCGAAAAATTCGCTAAAGAGGGGGCAAAATGTAGCACCCTAAAATTGGCACGGTTAAAACCTTAGTAAAAAGATAAAATATTAAAATTTGAATTTCAACCCCAAACTGCCCGTTAAACCGCCTATTACCCGCTTTCCCCATTTTCCGTGCCATTTTTAGGATTTGTTTTGACCGTTGGACGATATCGTCGTAGATTAGACGAAATCATCCCCGATCTGACGAATTCATCTGGAACAGAACGTCCAGACGATTTCGTCCCAAAACCAAATTTTCATAATTAGCTTCTGTTTCAACAACCTCTCCAACTCGGGCAGAAGCGTGTCTGCGCAGTTGGAGATTTCCCTGTTGGAGATCTCCCAGATTGGGATGATCCCCAACCTCCCAAACCTCTTCCTAATCCTATATAAACTAGGATTTTTCTAGTTTATCCCCCTGATTCTCCCTGAACCCCTAACCCCTTAGTTGACGGATTTCATTGCAGAGTTAGCTCCTTATTCCCTCGCACTATTGCTTGCATTCGGTATTTTTGCATTTTTATTGCAGGAACTCTACTGTTTTTCAATCGAAGCTAGCTTGGATCATCGCGGACGATCTCGGACGATTGCGGACGATCTCGTACGATTGGAGGCGATCCTGACTGTAGTCCAGATTGGGGCAATCCGAGTTTAGAGTTTGCATTTTCTTAGCTTTCTCTGCATTTTTCATATTGTATTTCTGCATTGTCTTAAGTTATTATGTTTTTTGCATCTTGGAGTTCACCTCATTTAGCATAATCGCATGATAAAGTTAAAATCAATCATTAAATCTATTGCATTTCCTTATTTGTTATTAGAATCTATTATTTAGGCATGTTTGTTGTTATTTCTACCATTATCCTTTGCTTCTGCACTTGCATATTTGGTATTTTGCGTCTATTTTTGTGATTGCAGGTTTTTGACGAATTCATCGACGAATTCGTCAGATTTCAGACGATTCTGTCTGATTTCGGATGACCTTCTGTGATTTGGGATGATCCCAAGAAATATCAGGTGATTACGTACAAATTGAGACGATCTGAATCGCTACAAGACTGAGAATCTTCATCAGACATCCGAAATCAGGTATGACACCTTCTAGTTAGCATATTCTCTGTTATTTGCATCCATTTCTATTTTTTGTATTCATTTAAATCAGCATTGGCATATAGAATAGTTTAGATTCATATCTGGCCAAACCTAGGAGTTGAATGATTAAAGCATAAAAATGAACACATCAAACTCACTGTCAACCTAGGCGTGGAAACTGCCATTCAAAAGTTTCCTTGGTGAACCCACCATCCATCAAAAATTCACCCTTATACACCTCCCCCGAGAGGCGGGACCTTCAAAGGGCCTCTCAGTCCGAGGTATTGTCCCATCCTTTTCACATCCCCCTTCTGGGCACGGATCCTATAGCCTGAAGGTAAGGGTGCGAAAAATTTGGAGCGATACAAAAGGATAGTAGAGGTAGACCACATATTTGTTAAAGATAATTGAATAATTGTTTTAGTGGTCATAAAATTTATTGTTGCTCCTAAATCAACTAATACATTTGGTATTTTTCTTGCACTGATAAAAATAGTACGTATTGGGTTTCCAAGATTTCCATATTTTTGTGGACTAAGCTTTCCTAATAAGAGATCAGTTAGTTTTCCATCCACTTGTATGTTCTTGGGATAAGCTTTTTATCTCCTTCCAGTTTTTTTAATATACATTTCCCAGATAACCTTGTTGAATATCAATACATCCTTAATAGCTTGAAGCAAAGAGATTGTTATGTTTAATTATTTTAGTTCCACTAACAAATCAGACTCTTGATAATGCTCTTCCTTGGGCTCCAATATTTTAGGATATGGTGCTTTATGAGTCTCTAAAGGCATATTTTTTAGAATATTTTCTCCCTTTTTATTTTTTTTCTTAGGTTTCAATGGAGTTGTTTGTCTTTCTTCCTATAATTCTTCTATTTAGGAGACTCTAGGTTAGGCAATAATTTTCCTAAGTGAAGTTGTACATTATCATAGTCAATGGCATTGATATTAACTATGTCACTATATTTTATATTATATACAAGGGATACCTACCTATTATTATTTAGGTTGGCCATAAGTTGGTTCAATATTGGAGGTTGCTTGGGTGGTTATGACTATACTGCTTGAGGAGAACCACTGGATTCTAGTAGCAACACTTGTTGACTTTAAAACAATCGCTACTCCCATAGAATTTATTAGAGTGGGATGGTCTTAACCATTGCTATTTTTTATTTGGCCATGATAGATTAGGCATTGGTTGTGTCCATGGTGGATTCAACCATCCTTGAGTAGCCCACTCTAGATATGGAAACCATGGATATTGAAACCATTTTTTTTATGGTGGGGGTATATTCCATGGATTTAGTCACCATTTAATTGTGGTAAAAATTGTTTTGTTGTCCCACATAATTGAGTTCTTCTACATTGGGATGACTCCTTCCAAGAGTAGCTTTAATTTTTGATAAGAGATCACATCGATTTGTAGGGTGACTTTTCTCACAAATGCTAAAAATGTTGGTTTTATTGAGAGAATATTCTTGTAAGACATGTTTCTACCTACACCTTGGATACTATATGGCCAATGGTTCATTGGCATTTGCTTTAGATTGTATTTCATCCAACCTGGTGTTCAAGTGTAGGATACTATTAGTTTTGAAATTGGTAAATTCTTCTAATAAAATTCCTTCCTCATTACCACTTTCCCCACTCGATGTCTAAATGATCCTTTCCTTTTTCTAGAGTAGTTTCTACACAATTCTATAATGTCCAAAAGATCTAGATTATTCACATCACCCTTCCCCATGAGGTTAAATATATCCCTGGACTAATCTTGTTATCCTCATAAGAAGATTACTTCGATGAGTTCCCGGTTCATCCCTTTCCCACATAATTTTTGAACAAAAATGGATATACCTAGGTAATCTAGGAGCATCCCTTCCCCTAGTGATGACTTAGTATATCTTATCTGCTGCTAGTGCCAACTCAACACATTGTATCTATTATGGGCATTAGTTTTAATGTTGGTTATTAGCAAGGCATGATGTGTCCAACACTCTTCATTGATTTATTTATCCAATGTGTCCAAAGTCTAGGTGGTCCTAACCAAAATTATCCCCTATTGATATCCTACAAAATTTCCAATATACTTTCTAAGCCAAGAATTCAATAATTAGATGGTAAAAATTATCCAATTAACTCTTAAAAAGTACATACAAGCATCTTATCTAATTCAGTATGATATTTTATTTATTTACCATTCTTTTTTAAATATTCAAGCGAATTATGGTATCACCATAGAGGTAGATAACATAAAAAGAGGTCCATTTCTACACAAAAATGAGGTAATTTAGCACCTCATAATCTCCTTGTAAACTCAATAAGAGATTGGTACTAGTTGACCACCTAGCTAGCATATAGGTTTGGGAAGAAAGCTAATGGAGTTTCACTATTAGAAAACCTGATAAATATCAAATGATATCCCATGAATACAATGAAGGATTTCAATACCTAGTTTCACAAAACCTAGCATAGAATATTGAACAAGATCAAGCCTCCCTAAGGTATCATACTCATTTTCTATCTTAAGTCCTACAATTCAAATATTGCCATGATGACCAAAATTTGGGGAGGGAATTCCTTCCCAACTACCTATGAGATAGCCTTTATTTCTCCAACCAATGTGCCCTTCACTATTAACCACATGATCTACCATAATTCTAGTTATTAGCCCTTCCCTATACCATTTGATCTTAAATCCCCCATCAAATATCAAAATGGAAGAAATGAGGAGGAAGGTGCAGGTGTTTTTTGATGAACTTATCATTCTAAGGAAGCAATAGGATAACTTTAGCATCCCATACTTTCAACCTTAGAGCCACCCTTCTCAGAGGTATCTAGTCATGAACTATCATTCAACTCCAAAAGCCTACCTTTGCTATCAAACCTGACAAATTTTCTAGTCTTCAATAGAAGTGCCAATAAAACAACACCATTCCATTATTGACCAATCCCCTACCAAGGTATCTATGCCCCAATAATCACACAAATAGAGCAATTTTTGTTCATATGGGGGTAAATTTGGGCACATATGGAAAATAAACAATCCAATGGGGCACCACCTAATAAACACTAGAAATAACCATATTTTGGAGAAGAAACCAGATCCAATATTATCAAAAGCTCCCAAAAAGGTTGACCATACTAGAAGGGGAATCCATTAAGCAACCAATAGATATTTTGGTAAACATAGGTGTCAACATACAATTCTTCCTAGAAGTCTTCAAGCCAGCAAAGGAGAATTTTGGACCTCAACCATAGCTAAAATCCACACCAAAACAAAGATCAAAGAAGGTTTGACCAAAGCAAGAAGGAAATGAGGTGGAACCACCTAGGAAAACCAAAGTAGAACCTTTCCATATAATCTTGAGGTGTGATAGGAGATAAATCCAAAGTTGCCTAATCAACTCAACACTTATCTCCTCCTCACCAAAATCAATGGCAGACATACTAAATCAACCCGATTGCTAATCGAAGGAGTAGGATGACCTAATGAAAGTATTTCCTTGGTGATCAATCTCCAAGTATCACACCAATATTGTAGCTACAAATGCCTAAAATTAAATCTAGAAAAGTATGATATAATCAAACTAGCACAAAATTTCCCACAAAGATAAATAGGTTAAAAGTGATCTACAAGGGGTGGCTCAATGTAAATATGAAGAGGGGCTACTTATGAGTGACATAGAAGACAAATATGAGAAAACAAACTCCACAAAAAAGTACACCCAGACCATAGAAATAAGCAATGCATTATGGAAGTCTAGGAAGCTAATCCTATTAGGCCCTTTAAACACATTGATATGGGGTGAATGTCTGGTACAAGAAGTGACCCATGAGCCCCTTGGACCTTTGTATATAATAATAATAATAATAAGAAGAAGAAGAAGAAGAAGAAGGAAAAAAAAAATATATATATATATATATATATATATATATATATATATATATATATATATATATATATATATATATATATATATTATCATATTATTGCAAGACACAAGTGAGTTTAGAAGTTATAGTATAAGGATTAACATCACACATGTTTGGAGGACATATTTGTTGAGGTCAAGGCATATACACTAGCCTTCTTAAGATCAATAGTAGAGATATTTTTTATTATTCGAAGGACAACCATCATCTTTAGATAGAATAAAGCATAAAATATACTTGTTTTGCCCATGACTCAAGCATGAGGGAATGAGTCTTGTCATATCCATCTATCATTAGTAAATTAGTGGAATGGTAATGAACCTTGGGATCTATCCAAGTGATAATACCTATAAATCAAGGAACACCCCATTCCAACTCTCCACAAAGCCTTGAGTAAACACCATCCTCTAAACATCATCAATTTTATAGAAGCCTTTGGATTTTCCCTATTCAGACTCTCTGCCTAATGGACAAGGCCATTTTCTCTAGGCTTCTTGACTCATGGTAGTAGAAGTTCCCTTGTGAATCACCAAAGCTATATTGAAGTTTCACTATACCTACCAAATCTTACCTCCAAATAAAATTTTGGTCATAGCACCTACCTAAATCCAAAATCAAGGGACCCAAAGCTCCTACTACTTACGAACTAGTTGAAGCTAGAATGCCATCTAAAGTGCAACCAAGGGGGAATTTGCACCACCAACTAGTGTTGAAATTGAAGCTTCACATACCATGGACCTTAGGTGATCCATTGTAATGAATAACAACCAATCATAAAGTCTTTTGATGATAGCTAAAGAAACATTTTCCATAAACTAGAGTTCCAAAATAATTTTTATGACAATTAATGGGACTCTACTCATGATAAAACTCTACCCCTTCTATAGCCCATGGACCTCTCTCCTCCCTAGATAAGAGGAACCATTGGTATTGCTTCCCTCCACGTTATTTGGTATGTAGGTGAAGGAAAGAAGTGGGGTAATTTAGGATAAAATGAGTAGAAGGCAATTGTGAAACCTCCCTCTCCCTCAAGAGGATCTCAAATATCAAAGGACTTCTCAAAGTCTAGCATCAGGGATATTCCAAGTTGTGATGCCTTGATTATGCTTTGAGGTTTCTTGACCCCCATAATGTCCACCTAAAAAATTATCGTGGAAGAGCAACAAAAGGCACAAGAGGAGAAGACCACCCAAAGGCATGTGCATCATAACTTAGGGCTCGACATTTCTAGTTTTTAACAAGATATTTATTGAAATAGCAAGGTATGGGCCACTAATGAAATGTATCTCCTCCCAACAATAAAAATAATGACACCCGCTACCTCTATAAGATGCACTAAGGAGAATATCTTCAAGGAAACTTGTTGAAGGAGTGTGGGAAGCCAAGTACTAGCCACCACTAAGACCATTAGATCAACCCATAGTGACTAGACATGAGGGAAGGTATGATGGTCTTGTTTTGATTTTGAAACCCCACAATAAAACGTAGTTTTCCAAGTAATAGCTGAAGCATTAAAAGCAATGACACAAAGGTCATCCTAAGGGGTCATTAAAAGCATTATTCAAGGGTTTGTATAATGCAAATTTGTTGAGGGGAAATATCCAAGAGTGTTCAGGAAAGGTGGTGAACACCCTATAATATTCCTAGGATACTTTAGGGCATTCATGGAATTCCCAAGAGCATTTTTGGGTGATGGAGAACACTTTGCAAAATCTCGATAGGGTTTTATAGGGGTTTTGGTGATAGAAATGGAGGATGCAACAATGGTAAGGAGGGAAGGTGTTAGAAAAATTCTAGGGTTTGGATGATAATGGATGAAGGACTCTAATGATTTCTAACCTCAGGAATCACCAATCAAATTTCAAATCGATCAACTACTTAACCCTCAGTTACTAAAGTGAATGATATTTTATAACTTACCTTCAACATGTTAGGGTTTTGATGACACCAACGGGTGATTGAGATTAAATCATGATGAAGGGCTAATATTGTGCATTGATGAGTGATATGGATCAAGTTAAATGGATGGTTGAGATTTAGTCGTGATGAGTGGATGAGATTTATATATATAATATTTATATTTAAATATAAATATAAATAATTATACATATATAAATAAATAATGGGTGGTCATGATTGGATGATGTGTGGAAGACAAGTGGCTAGGATTTGGTGTCTATAGATGCTCCTTTTTATACCACATTGCATGAAACACAAGGTGGTGCAAAAATAAGAGACACTTGATTTGGTGAAGCAGTTTCTTTCCTTGGTGTGCAAGAAGATCTTGGAGATAAAACATTTAGGTGTAGCTTACCCATCAATTGGAAAATGAGTGAAGAATGAATCTCACAAGCCAATTGATAGAATTAGGGATGATATGAATGATGTAAATTTAGGTGGATGATGTATTATGTTTTTGCCCCAACAGAGGAAAGGGTTTTTGATTACTTGGATGATATGAATGATGTAAATGTAGGTGGATGATATGAATGATGTAAATGTAGGTGGATGATGTATTCTATTTTTTCCCCAATATATGAAAGGGTTTTTGATGATGTGGATGATATGAATAATGTAAATGAAGGTGAGTGACATAGATGATGATGCAATGATTGATTCTACTCTTGCCCTAATAGAAAGGGGTTTTTGTCAATTATGGGTGATATGAATGATGTAGATGTAGGTGGCTAATGTATTCTATTTTTGCCCCAATAGATGAAAGGATTTTTGATGATGTGGATGATATGAATTATGTAAGTGAGTGTATCCTGATGTGGAAAATCAAGATCAAATTTGGTTGCCCCAAGTTTGGGGTGATCCAATGCTTTTGAAAAATATATCTTTCAGCATCATTGAGATGCAAAATGATGAAAATACAATATGATAAAGTAAAGAGAGAGCCAACCTAGTGGTTTTGAGTTCCCTATTATTGTTAATGTAAAATTAGTGTGGTAATGAAGGTTATCCGTGTTTCTATCCCCACGAAAATGGGCCTCAATGATAGCTTTCTAAGCACAGTCTCACTTAAAAATGAGAGACCAACAAGATTTTGTTTTAAAACAAGAGGATGTTGAATGATGATATGAGCAAGTGTCCTTATGGTAATTTACCCATCCTACCAAATTGCATGGATAACCAATAGCTATAATCGCTAAGGTAATAGAGTAAACCACTAGATACGAGGTTCACTTGAAAATGTGAGTGGAATTGGTAAATGTTAAATTGAAATGCAATGATAAATAAAATTGATGATTGTGAATGATGATGTATGAATAAAAATGCATTGATGATTGAATTGTATTATTTTGTGAAATTTTGAATTGTTTTGGAACATTTTTTTAAAGCAATTTTGGACAATTTTACAACTTTTGGTTGTAAATAAGATTTAATCACCCAAATCAATCCATGTTATCATAAAGTGTGATGAAATGGTATTATGAATGATTGGGATGATGAATGTGGTAATTTTGTGAAATTTTGGACTAATTTTGAGGTGTTTCAAAGCTTATATAGCAGTTTTGTGACTATTGGTCGTAATCAAAAATTGATCTTCCAAATCAATCTAGGTTTTCACAAAATATGATGTGATGATGAAATGGATGCATAGATGGAGTTTGTAATTATTCTATGGAGGTAAACTATGTTTTTAGGTCTTATTGGTCCCTTTTGCAAAATTTTGATGATAAAAACTGACTCATGTTTGTATCTGGATATATGTGGGTGGGCATATACCAGTTTGCAGATGCTGGTGAGCATTTGGGCACACCAGGAAAATTCCCTAGGGTATTTGAGTGTTTCAAAAATAACTATAAAAGGGTTGCAAGGTCAAAATTAATTTTATTCTTACATTTCAGAGTTTTAGAAGCGGTGTTTGAAGAAGATTGAGTGAGTGATTGAAGAAGTGTGAAGGAGTGTGGTGATGGTGATGGAGGGAGGGATGCGGTAGTAGGGGTTGAGGTGCAGGCGGATGAGGTAAGTACCCTTGGTACTCTTGTTTGGATTTTGTATTTTTTTTACATAAAATGTGATGGTAATGTGCATTTGCATGTTATGTTGTGTTGTAGTTGAGGATCTTGGATTCCCAACATCAATTCTCGCCCATCATACCAAGGGTGAGAAAGGTGCTACAGAATACTGATTGGGATTAGCTGGAGTAGGTGGGATTGGCTAGGGTAGCACGGATTGAGATGGTGAGGACTGATGAGGGGTACATTTCTAACTTGGTATAAAGGTAGGATCCATATAGGGGAACTTCTAGCTCCTCATAGGGGAAGTGATAGTGACACTCGAAAATGTATATTGCATCTTTCGAGTACCAGTGGAGGGGTTGTGTGTCCAATTTGGATATAATAAGGAGTATGATTTGAGGTAAATTTTTGGATATGGAGGGAGGGATGTGATTTTTAGGGGTGGAGGTATCAATTATTTGGATATGCATGCGAGGAAGTATTTGGAGGCCCTACCCATCTTGGTCATGTTCCTGATGGCCAATGTGTTAGTTCTTAACAACATCGATTGTTGATTCCCATGGAACATGATTCAGTTGGTGTACGATATGATTAATGAGCCTCAGGTTTATGCATAAGCATCAACTTTATTGGATCATACTTATATGAAGTTGTATGAGGTGAGGAGGTGGGGGTAGAAAGGGTTGGGATGTAGTGTGTTGCTGCAGATCTAGGGCTAGGAGAACTTTAGTGTAGTTTGTCCTA
Source organism: Wollemia nobilis (assembly GCA_028583015.1). Taxonomy (NCBI): domain Eukaryota; kingdom Viridiplantae; phylum Streptophyta; class Pinopsida; order Araucariales; family Araucariaceae; genus Wollemia; species Wollemia nobilis. The sequence goes on along the minus strand of JAQPPZ010003172.1, from coordinate 2,669 downwards.
TGGGTCTGCTCTGTGAAGAGTGGGATAGGGATCAACCCTATGTATTAATATGGATGGTAGCTGAGGAGGTACAACTAGTCATCTTGGTCATAGTGGCCAGGAGTGCAAAGATCTATGGGTAGATTTGATGCTTTATCAAGTGTATTGGAGGCCATGGTGAGATGATAGGTGGCCCAATAAATAAGAGCAGTTGTGATGGGTTAGGTATGTCAGATGGGTGGTTGGATGACATGGGAGTGAGGTGGAGCTAATTCAATTCTTATTGGTTTTACAATAGTTTAGGGTACAATAGGGGATACTTGAGGCTCATGTGCTCTATAGGCATAGATTAGATGAGTCGAGTCTACCTTGTGTGGAGGAGTGGCTGGTGGAGTATAGGAATGATGAGGAGATAGATCTCTCAAATGTTGATGATGTCAAGACCATAGTGGAGTATGATGTATGGTTTGCTTCACAACCACCATGGGCACCTAGTCATGTGGTTAAGAAGGGTAGTGGGAATGATGGGGATATAGTAATAGAGACCGATGAGACTCCTTTATGTTAGGGATCTCATAGATCTAGTAGTCGAGTGAGGTAAGTGAGGGATGTGATAGAGCAACCTCAAAATATTAGAGGCAATGGTGATGGTGGTATGGAGGAGTTTTTGGAGAGACCTTCTAGTCAAAGTGAGGAGGAGTGGGCTAGGCTTGAGGTTGAGTGAGACCAGCTTTGATAGATGATGGCAGAGTGAGATGTAAATATTGCTCGACTACAAGCAGAGTTGTATGCACAGGTAATAGTAGGTGGAGGTAAGTATGCTATAGTGAGGATCTAAGTAGATTTAGCATGGAGGAACACTATTCAAAGGTAGGATATGCTAAATATTTGATCTCGATAGGGGTACATCCAAGATTTAGAGGACCTACTTATGTAGCACCACATTAGGTTGCTAGAGCAACCTTCCTCCTCCCTAGTAGTTTTTGTTAGGTGTAGTGACTCTAGGCATAGTGTCTCTCGATCTAGGACTCCTTTAGGGTCACAAGGGTCTACCTATAGGTGCTAGTTAGTGTTGTGTGGTAATTTCTATACATGAGCCTTGGTGCTCCATTGTATATAGCCTTCAAGAATTCATTGTACATACAACATTTATATATATATATATATATATATATATATATATATATATATATATATATATATATACATGGATTTTACTTTTGTGTTATGAATTTATGTGAATGTTTATGTGAATGCATGTGTATATGTGATGGATGAAAATTTTTATGCTTTATGATAATAATAATGCAAGTGAATGGACACACTAATGATCATTTGTGATAGTTTAGATTTTGTTTGACCATATTTATCATTTTCATTTAATTAGGGGTAAAAAAATGGTGGTATGTAAAATGGAAGACTCATGTAAGGATATGATAATGACATGGAGGCTATGTTGGCTTAAGAATAGCTAATTTGGAAGTATTTTTACAGAGACTCAAACATACTAGCAATGTCTAACAAACTCACTAATTTCTATCTAATTTCTCTAAGACCAAATGTGTGTGCAGTGAAGTGTTCATTTACCAATCATGAGCATGGTAGTGACTCAAGGTAATAAAGAACCAATGTGTGTACAAGTGATTTCATTAACCCATATTGAAAAAATTGAGATGCAAATTATCATGGAGGAGAGCAATAATCTAGCTTGTCCTTATATGAGGTTAGAGGTCTCCTAAAGAGAGATGTGTCACCATGCATGAGTGTACTCCACTACTAGTCAAGCATCTATAGCCCTAGTGGAGGTTAGCTCCATAGTCCAATGATCTAATATCTAAGCTTTGGGGATTCAGACTACCTAACCATATGATATCCTTATGACTTTGGGTATTTGTGGTGTGTGATTTGTCAAATAATTAGATCTTTGGGGAATCGAATTCTCAACCAAGGTATGATGAGTATTTAACCCTATCCTTACTACTCGTTATTTTATTTTAAATTTTTAATAGTGGTGAAGACCACTATTTTTTATTTTGAAATATATGCATAATGGAACGAGCAAAGATAAATTTTTCACTTCGAGGTTCAACCCAATCATGGTGTTGTCTATCTTTGACACAAGATATTTTTAATAAGTGTGATATGTGTTTGGTTTAAGAATGTTAGAATCAATTCCCATAACTCAATATTATATTTATTTAAAATGTGCCTTGGTCCTAGAGAAAACTTGACATATATTGGAGGTTACTTGAAATACTAGGAGTGGTTGAGTGACCGAAAACACCTATGCATAATGTAAAATTATAATGTAAATGATGGCTTGACATGTGACATGGTGCAATGAGATGGATGTTGACTTAAGGGTGCCCCTGATTAAGGCAACAAGATTTATTGGATCAATTATCATCTAAACTTAACAAATGATCCCTAGTATGGTGGATGAAATGCATCGGAATAACAATGAATGTGATTGTGCAAAATGAATGTGTGAAATTTAATGTGTATGGATGATGTTTTGTGTATAAACCATGTATATATATATATAACACATTAAGCATAGAATGCTCTCAAGTGGATAATGTTTAGTGGTTTGGGCTCCTCTACTACCTCTAGACTGGCAAGCCTATAAGTTTCCTAACCCAACTTTTGTGTGATAATGTATGGAACCAACCAATTGGCCATGAATTTAT